>BSBN01000167.1:6432500-9053471 GCA_027924645.1 Cunninghamia lanceolata
AAAATTATGGAAACATTTCACATCTCTCATATAAATATCTATGACAACAATCTTGGAGATAAGTTTTGTTGTAATGTGGAAATCAATGCATACTCATAGGTTCTTAATAACTCTAAAAGTTGTCCTTTGGGGTATGTTTAACAAACGAAATGCAAATTTTCACTATGGTGACAGAGAAATATTTTTTTTCAATCTTCCATAGTATTTTTAAGATCCAAATAAAAAAGGTAGTATCACTATAAATCCTCAAGTTGTTCTTAAATATCATCCACTTCAACAGTCAAAGGTGAATTTAGCCAATAAAAATAGGACAAATATTAAACACTTATTATTGTGAATGAGGTGTAAAATTGCTATTGATTGTTTGACCATTGAAGTGGATGATATTTAAGTAGAGTGTGTGCATAAGCCTGTATTCATATGTTATCTACAGCAAGCAAGAAAACACATCCGTACAACCACCACAAAATTAATAGGTATCTCAATGATAAAGTTTAGGGCGCCCTCAAGATAGCTAGCACAAGCAAGAAGGTCAACTGTTTACACATAATGATCAACTGTAGGAGTAATGCAATAAGGGTTAACTTAGGGAAACACACAAAGGATACTAAAATTCATGATATACAAACAATTTTCACCTCTTTCATTTAAAGAATAGATAAACATTATTCTTTCAGCTATAGAGAAGATAAAATGCATTACAAGTGCCACTAAGTATTCGTTAAATGATTTATTAACATATAGATCAAAGATCAACAATGAAGCCATGGATTTTGATAATAGAGCTAAGGAATATTTTGATTTACTCAAGGAATACTAAATCAATTTAACGAAGAATTACAAACTCAATAAAATAACCTTCCATAGATTAAGGCCACGACAAAGGTTAAATTTAATACATTGTTCAATAAAGGTATTTTAGATAGAGTTGATAATTCTGGATTAAGGGATTGAATAGAAGTTATAATATTGAGAATTAAATTTCTTGAATAAGGTATTAATGACATGGAAACTACTCATAGTGATGCTATTAATATGATAATGGATACACATGAGTTGATTGAGAAAATCGCATGGAACTATTCTTAGAAAGGTCAATTTGTCAACAACAATAATACCCTTAAGCAACATTTGTTTGAAGTGGTTCATCAAGGTCTTATTCAACCATTAAGTTTTAATTCTTTTTCTTTGTTTAAATTTTGTAGAAATTAAATTCCTATTAATTATGTGAAGTTTTACAATATTATTTTTTTTCTTTTATTGATTTATTTTGAAACTTGGATTAGAGCATGCATTTTAATTCCAAGTCATTTTCTTTCTCAATATTGCATGCTAGCTTTTGAATGATATCAGTTGATGCTAAATTCATGAATCATTATTAAATAGAAACTATTTGATTTAGTAATTGATTTCCTCTCTTTGTTTCTGAGTTATTGCCTTTATTAAAACAAAATAAAGATATAGTATTAATGTCAATTAGGTACACAAAAGTATGTTGTATTGTAAACATTGTCCATATTCCTATACCTATTACCACAAAAATATCACCATATTTTCCCAATTATGATTTAAGATCAAATAAATGGTTCATAGATATTGTGAATTTATAATTAAAATGGTCTCTTAGTATCAAGCGAATTGTATAAGTTATTGTAAGTATTGTTAATAGTTATAGTTACCTAATGTATTATTTAGTAGCATTAGTGTGTGAGTTTTCTAATTTAGTAAACCATAAACACATCTTATGAAATTAGTCATACACTTATTTCATGTGACTTTTATGATATTGGTTAGCATTAGACTTGGGAGGTTAACCATTCAACCATTGTATTGCATACTCTCTGATACTAGTGGTTAGTAATCTATTTTATGGATAACTCCAGGGTTTGTGACTTCTTCTGTGTTATAATATTTCTATTTATGTACTTGAATGCATATGACTAATCAACTGAGTGTAGGTTGTGGAGTGTTAGGGACCTAGATAAGAACAACCACATACTCAACTATGGTAAGAATACCATGATAGTAACTCATTTAAGCAAATATCTTTATATGCATGCAATAATTAAATAGTTTTACGAATAATGTATGTGTATTGTCTTAGTTCAGTGTCCTCTTTAAGAAGATAGAAGAAATTACCTTTAACATATGAGTTAGCTAAATAGGTGAACGAGATATGCTTCTTTTGATCACTATGAGGTCTTGTAATAATATAATGGAATTGGGTTATTTATAAGGTAATAATGCATGCTATGAGTAGAATTAATATTACACATCTTTAGTGTATTAAATTTGGTAAATATAGATGATGATTTAAATAAAAAATTGTTTGCAATAATTTTTATTAGCAGCTTGCATAGATCATTGTGAAGGAGTAATATAGCTTATGTTTTCTCCTTGAAGAAAATAACATTTATAAACCTAGAGTCTAGTTTTGTGATAGTAGTAACCTCAGAGACCTTTACCTCCTCGAGTTGACTAAATGGAACTAGAGATGTACCTATGCTATAGTCATGGCAATTTAAAACTAATTAATCATCTTTTCTTCAATAATTGATATATTTCTTAATCCTTGAGTTTGAAGCTCATAGAATTTAGAAATCATAGAGTATTCACTTATGTGCCTAGATTTACAATGTGACTTTAGGGTATTGAATTACTATTTGATCTTGCAAGTATTTTTCCAAATAAGATTAGGAATATCATGAATAAATCTATTAGGAAACCTTTTGATGTAAAAATAGTACATGAATTGGAGATAAACTTGCCTTAGGTAAACTTAATGTGTTGAGTGGACACCTGATAGGGATTCCTCAACACTAGGGTTGAACAACAACCACCCCTTTTAGTTGATTGTTATATAATGGATTTAATTTCATCCCTATTTCACCTGATTGGGTGGCTACCAATGAAGAATTTCCTGGGGTGGGGAATCACTCTAGAAAGGATTGCACATGCTCACTCACAGTTGCATCAAACATAGTGCAAAATATAACTACATATTTACAAACTCTAGTATCAGTCGCATTGGAAGGAGGCCTTGATCCCATGGATACAGGGTATGTAGGTAGTCTTGAAGGCAAAGGATGTCCACAGTACTCAGGTTGCCTAGATATAAGGTGTTCTTGTTGATAACTGAGAGGGGGGGGTGAATCAGTTATCCTAATTATTTCCCTTATTGAACTTTCCTTTTAATTGATGCAGCATAAAATCAAACATAAAATATTAACCATAAAACAAGAAACACATGACACAGTATTTTTGACGTGGAAACCCTGTTAAGGGAGAAAACCACGGGGTGATTAACCCAAAATTATTCTCTGTTAGAAGAATAGGAAATTACAAAAATGGCACTTGCCAATTAGGGCTCACTGCCCGAGCACACTGCTCACAAGAGGCCCACTGCCTACAAGAAGACACACTGTCTACAAAGTGATGAGAATCATAGTCTTGAACTGATTGGACGCATCTGCATATGCTGGAGTTCAGTTCCGGTTAGGCTCAGTACACTGATCTGCTGCACTTCATCTTTCCTCTGTTCTTTATTCTGCTATCTTTCACATACCAGATCCTTTTTGCTACTTCTGCTCTTTTTCTGGACTTATTCGGATATATCTCCACATCAACACCACCTTCACAACTAAATCCATCCTCTATATATATCTGCACAAGTAATTTCATCACCTTTCTAGTCAGCATCCGGAACAGTCTAGTTTCTTATAAACTTTCATTCTGTCGGCTGAATCCTTCCTCACCAAGCAATGCGGATCAAGCATATACTTGTAGATATCATTAATCATGTCGGCCAAACATGATTCATGCCTTCACAACCTCTGTCATCAATAGTAACCCATCCGGAAAGCAGTCTGATACTCTGCCAGTCAGTTCTTCCTCTGTTTTCACTGTCTCTCAGGAATCCGGTACTCAACCATTCATATCTTTTTCTTTGTCCATCACCGGAGGCTAAATCCTTGGAATATACCACTCAAGGTAGTCCTCTTGACTTCTCCAAATCCGCACTGCACCAAGACACTTCCTCTGAGAGATCCGGACCAATCTGTCGGACCTTGCCACATGCTCTGTTCTTCTTCACCGGACCACAACATTCTTTATTCTGACTTCCGGTAGAGACACATTATGACTTGCGGATATGTGGGATGACCTTTGTTGCCATCAATGACAACAACCATGAATCCATATAGTGTCTCTTGCCAACAATCTCCCCCCTTTGGCATTGATGGCAACACTTAGTGAAAAATGACTAAGTGTTTTCACTATGCTCCCCCTTTGCTGATGCTCTGTCCTTATATACAATTTTCGGAACTCCCCCTTAGTTGGATCCCTCATTTTTCACTACTCCTCACTCCCCCTTTGACATCAATGGCAAAGGGTAGGGTCCGCACACCAAAATTTTCAAAAATTTTCTATATATAGCCGCATATTTACATACTCACATGTACTGAAGAATGTCTGCAAAGGATGTCTGCAATTGGATCATTTCTGTAGCCCAACTTTGCTTCATTCTATCCAAAATTGAAATGTGACCACTTAGCAAAAATGTAAAAGCTTCTGCCCGCTTGAGATCTGTCGGATCTTTTGTTTGGGCGGTGGTCTGAGCATCACTGATGGCCTCATGCATAGTTTCCAACTTAGGGATTATAATCCTTCTAAGTTCTCCCATCCGGTTAGTGATGTTCTTCCTTTCCTTCTCAAGATTTTTTATTTCATTCAAGACTGCAATGGTCTGACATTCTTGATTTATTATAGAGGAAGAGAGAGGATCAAAACTTTGAGATAAGCTTTGTAGCTTATCCTGTTCCTCTTTTATTTTCTTGTCAAATGCTGCTGTTGCCTTTGACCAGGATATACAAAATTTATAGATGTCACCGCCATCCTTAAGAGCATTCTCTAAGCTCTTTATTCCAATGCTTACAATCTTCCTATCTTTAGAGATTAATTCTAATATTTCTGAAAATCTCTTATCCAAAAATTCCTTCCGGACCTTTTCTTCAGCTGATTTTTCTAGAGAATCAAAATGTGTATCAATACTGCTGACTAAGGTTTTTAGATTACCGGAAGTGGAGGCTGTCGGATCTATCTGGATTGATGGCATGATTTTTACAAGTACTCCGGAAGCAGCCTCTATCAACTCACAGTCTTCCATATGAGACTTCAGGAGCTTTTCATTTGCCTTGGCATTTGCAAATGAAGCTATCTTCATTGTTTGTACCGGAGAGAGAGAGTCAAAATCAAATGGACCTTTTAGAAGCTCCGGTTCATCAATCTCTAGAGTTTCTTTGCTCAAAAATTGTTGAACAGTTTGTGTAGTGTCTCTTGCCGGAGACAGATGTTTCTTTTCTTCTGCAGTCTTAGAACTGTCAACCTCTTTGTCTTTCACCACTGCTTCCTTCTCCTGTAATTGCTCTTCTTCTTTGGATCCGGAGACTGTAGGGGAAACCAGAGGAGAGATGCTAGTTTTTTCATGGGCCACTTCTTCTGGAGCAGAGGGTCCCAAGTCCTCAGCTGTTTCTGTACCTAAATCCTCTACAACCGGAAGATTGAACCTTTTGAAGGCCTTCCGGAGGATCTCTTCTGTTTCTTGGGCCACTTTGTCAGTCTCGCCAAGCATGAGTTGATTCATCCTGGCTTTGCTTCTGAACTCATCTTTGCAGTCTTTGAAGATAATGTTCATTGTCTTGGGATCAATTTGAGGATATAGCTGAATAGCTATCTGCTCCCGGATCTCAAGATCTTTAGCATGAGCATTATTCTTTCTTACTTCCATTTCCTTTTCTAGGCTTTTAGGAATAAGAGATATTATTTCAATGAAAGCCTTATTATATATGTTAAGATATTTTACTGTGGCCTCCTGCAGAGTCTTTTGGTCGGCCTCACTGAAGTCATCATATGATTCAGTCATTGGTTGAAGGTTTCCATCCACCGTGACCGACTTGATTATGCTCTCTAGTGACAGAGTGGGCTTTTCAACAGTTACCTCTGCCATTTCATCCTTGTCTTGGCCTGTGGAGGGCTTACCGGATCCTTTCTTCTTCTGTTTCTTTACTTCTCTTACTCCCTCATCTGATTCTGTTTCCTCTTCATCCTTTTGGCTTCCATAAGCCCTTGTGGCTTTTGTCTTGGATCTCTTACCGGATGCCTGAACTTCCGGTTTTGAACTTTTGGTTGTGGGAGGTGCAGGTCTCTTTGATGATCTAGTCCGGGTGGGAGCTTCAACCGGAGCACTTTCTTTGCTTTTCTCTTCTTCCTCGGCCTTCCTCCTCTTTTCCTGGCTGGCATCAAGTGCCTCCTTTGAGATACCTAGGCCTTGAGCAATGTGCTCTACTTCTTTTCTTACCTTTCTTTTAATCTCAGGTTCCCTGAGTTCTACATGTATTTTTACACTCAGCTCCTCAAAGGTTCCAAACCTTTCTGCCTTAGGATCTTTGGGCTGACTTAGCATGTGTTGAACATGCAGCTCCACTATCTGTTCATCCACTTCATACCCCATGGGCATGATCTAGACAGTCCTTGGCTCTACTGCCTCCATTAGGCACTGATCAGTGTCAACCATGAAGCACACTGAGTCTTTGTATTTTTCAACAAGAGACTAGGGAATTCTCTCTCTTGCTTGCATCATGCTCTGAAAATTTTTGAAGTATCCCCATAGAGCTGTATTTCTCGCTTTTGCATCCCCAAGTCCATGCAAATAGTCTCTTATCTGGACTGCAACAGGTTTGTCATTCTGCCATACCCATCCACTTGTTCCGGGTAGCTCATTCATGAAGTAGAAGAATAGACATACAATAAGAGTACCATACTTAAAGGAATTCTTCTTATCCTTCTTGATTTTCTGTATATTTTCCATTAGTTGGCTTAGCAGTAGTTCGCAGAGATCATATTCTGCATTCTTTCTTAGCATTTCAAAGGCAGTGTATACTGCAGTTCCGGATACAGAATTCTCCCTGCTGGAGTGATAGATCTTGTATCCTATTATCATTGATGCATATTTGATATCCGGATCCGAAATATCTTCAATGGTCATTGCCCTCTTATCAAATTTTGATCCAGTGGCCTTAGTTACAATGTTGTTCTTGACAGATTTGAGGATAGGTACCCCTCCGGAAGAGTATAGACCAGTTACTGCTCTAATTGCCTCTTTTGTGATCTTGCAGGGTCTATCTAGCCATAGAAAGTTGTCATGCATCCTGCTCAGTACATACCGGACCCATTCATCTTCTTCAAAATAGGGGAAATGAATAAATTGCTCAAATTGTTTCTTCTGGATATCCTTATACTCTGGTTTAAGCTCAAAAGCATTGTCTATCAGCTGCTTGTGATAGAGGTCTCTTAATTTGAATTCCCCAAATTCCTCAATGTTTGCATGTATGTAAACCCTAATGTCTTCGGTATGTAAAACTCCGTGAGGAACACTAGAGAAGGCTCCTAGTGGATCTACCTCCAATGATTTGTAAGGATGTTTCTTGAATGAGGGGCGAGGTCTATCAGAGCTCTTAACTATGTTTGGAGTAGCCATTCTTCAAAGATTTGCAGTGAGGTAATGAAAAACGGAGAATACCTTATGCGCCTTCGGTTTGCACGGAGTGGTTGGATTGATTTCTTTATGCAATAGCTTCGGCAGGAGATCCTAGGTGTGCTTGATGAACCTTGTTGCAGAGCTCCACTTTTCGCTTCTTCTCGAGTGCAGAATGAGCAAATGACCTTTGAGAAATCCCTTAAATTGCTCCGCGAACCCTAATATCTGTCTGCAATAAATGCTTCACCTACATCATTCCGGTTTGCCTTGTCTGGATAGTTTGGAGTATCCCGGATTAGTCCTGATCTGTGGATATCATCCAGATCTTTCAATCATGAATGAATCGAGGTAACATATTGCAAGAACATCCCAAACACTCTGTCCAATCCGCAGAACAAGATAGTGCATTTCCGGATCTTCCCGGACCTTTTTGTAATCCTTTATCATACCGGAGCATCTCCCTGAACAGGTCTTATTTGATCGATCACAGCTTCTTCATAACTCCATGCGGACCTCTGAAAACTTGACTGAAGTATCTCAAGACTCATATCTACAAACCCTTTGATCCGCATCTTGTACCACATCCGGCACCACTTGTTTGGCTGGGGGAACAAGATTTTCTTTGAGTCTCCCCCTGAGCCTGAGCTCACTTTTTAATTTCTGGAAGAAATATCAGCACCAGAGTCTGGTGCGGATCCAACATCTACATTCTCTAAACTTTTCTTCACCCAAATCTTGCTCATCTGATTCCTAACCTCATCCGCATTCATCTTTTGTTTACCCTTGTCTTGATTCTGATTATACACCGAACCTCTTTTGTCCTGATTCTTGTTTCTGCAGACTTTAGCATTATGACCGGACCTATTGCAGATTTGGCAAATAACATTTCTTTGCATATTTGACTGATATCCTCTTGATCTGCATTGATTAGCAATATGACCTACTCTATTGCATGTGAAGCATCTACCTTTGAATGATTTGTTTACTTGCATAATTCTGCATTCATGGGATTTGTGTCCATACCTTTTGCAGTTGAAGCACTATCCGGAGAAGGATGAATTATTCTGATTCATTCTCATTCTGCACTGATTAGCTTTGTGACCAAAGTGGTTGCAGCTGTGGGAGTATCCATTGAAGGATGGATATCTTTGAGCATTTGGCTGTCTTACCGGAGGTCTTCTAGGCCTGCTCCTTGGATTTTCTGATCCAAGATTCTTCTGACCGGATCCGGAGCTTTCTCCTTTCTCATATCCCAAAACATACTTGTCATCTGTCCTCTTTTGACTTCCAAGAAGAACTTCAAGTTGAGCAGAACTTATCTTGAATTTCTCTTTATATTCATTTGCTGTTTGAAGGTCTCTTTTGAGAGAGGCAATTTGATCCTCAAGTTTTCCTTCATTATCTTTGGCATCTTCAAGATCAGATTCAAGATGTCTGATAATCCTGTCCATCTGGTGGCATTCTTCTGATTTTTCTTTAAGAGATTGTCTTAGATTGTCTTCAGCCTTTCTTTTTTCTTCAATCTCTTGAGTAAACTTTATAGTTCCTGATTCCATTTCATGTCTTAACATAATGACTTCTTTTGATAACTTTTCACATAACTTGGTTTGCTCAGTCAATTCTTCATTTGTATTGCTTTCTTCACTTTGCCTTGCCAACTGTTGAAGCAGCTCCTTTCTCTTTTTCATAGAGAGACTTAATTTGTCTTTTAATTCTCTCATGAATTCATCAGCCTGTTTGAGTCTTTCCTTTAATTCACTGACTTCAGAATTTGACTGTTCAAGATCCTCAAGAGTAGTCTTGAGTTGCTCCCTTAAACCATATGCATCCATTTGAAATCCCAGATCTTCCTCAAGCTGTTAGGCTCTATTAGGAGGAACTTAGCTCTGATACCAATTGTTGATAACTGAGAGGGGGGGGGTGAATCAGTTATCCTAATTATTTCCCTTATTGAACTTTCCTTTTAATTGATGCAGCATAAAATCAAACATAAAATATTAACCATAAAACAAGAAACACATGACACAGTATTTTTGACGTGGAAACCCTGTTAAGGGAGAAAACCACGGGGTGATTAACCCAAAATTATTCTCTGTTAGAAGAATAGGAAATTACAAAAATGGCACTTGCCAATTAGGGCTCACTGCCCGAGCACACTGCTCACAAGAGGCCCACTGCCTACAAGAAGACACACTGTCTACAAAGTGATGAGAATCACAGTCTTGAACTGATTGGAAGCATCTGCATATGCTGGAGTTCAGTTCCGGTTAGGCTCAGTACACTGATCTGCTGCACTTCATCTTTCCTCTGTTCTTTATTCTGCTATCTTTCACATACCGGATCCTTTTTGCTACTTCTGCTCTTTTTCTGGACTTATTCGCATATATCTCCACATCAACACCACCTTCACAACTAAATCCATCCTCTATATATATCCGCACAAGTAATTTCATCACCTTTCTAGTCGGCATCCGGAACAGTCTAGTTTCTTATAAACTTTCATTCTGTCGGCTGAATCCTTCCTCACCAAGCAATGTGGATCAAGCATATACTTGTAGATATCATTAATCATGTCGGCCAAACATGATTCATGCCTTTACAACCTCTGTCATCAATAGTAACCCATCCGGAAAGCAGTCTGATACTCTGCCAGTCAGTTCTTCCTCTGTTTTCACTGTCTCTCAGGAATCCGGTACTCAACCATTCATATCTTTTTCTTTGTCCATCACCGGAGGCTAAATCCTTGGAATATACCACTCAAGGTAGTCCTCTTGACTTCCCCAAATCCGCACTGCACCAAGACACTTCCTCTGAGAGATCCGGACCAATCTGTCGGACCTTGCCACATGCTCTGTTCTTCTTCACCGGACCACAACATTCTTTATTCTGACTTCCGGTAGAGACACATTATGACTTGCGGATATGTGGGATGACCTTTGTTGCCATCAATGACAACAACCATGAATCCATATAGTGTCTCTTGCCAACAGTTCTATTATAATTAACATCGTAATTTCAAAAACATAATAGAGCAAGACAGATAATAACAAGTCTCTAGTGCTTAGGTTCAAAGGATTGGTGAAACATTCAATTTTTAGCTTCTATGAATATTTTGACCTTAACTTTTTGTAAAGTGATTCTTTACCAAGTTAACACAAGAACGTCTAGCTAGTTTTGTGCAGACAATAAGAATACAAACATGGGAGGAAAAGCAAGTTGTCAGAAATGAAGGCAAGATGTAATGAAGGAATTAAGGTATGTGTGACCACTTGTTCTTATATGTTATCTTGTGTATTGTAATTTCTCTCATAATGTACTTTGTCTCTTACTAGATTTAAAATTGGTGATCTTTTCAGGACTTGATGATTTTAGAAAACTAAGCTCTATTTCATCTAACCTATATAACATTTACTGAGCACTTCTTTCAGTAAATTTTATGAATCTACATTTGCTGCATCTATTGATCAAAATTTTTATTTCTTAATATTTTCTGATTTAGAGTTAGTATTATTTTGTTAATAAGGAGTTGGGTCCTTACATGTGGTATCAGAGCCGAGGCTCAAACACTAGGCCTGGAGGTTTACTAGCCTAAAGGAGGGTAAGAATTAAAATATAAGATGTTATAATATGACGTTAATGATATTTCCCCCTCTTGTGATCTAATGATTGACTAGTTATTGATAGACATGAAGAAAAACATGCAAAAAAAGGAAAGGGTAAGGTTGTAGATAAACCCTCCCTATAGGGTGAGGTGGATAGCTTGATACCAGTGATAGTATGTGTGTAATGAGACAATAGTAGTTTGTTACATGACAACAATGAGAATTGTAGATTCTCTTTTGTAAGGTGGATATCATATTCTATGGCTAATTCCTTTTGTAGCATATCTTAATGGATCTTTTCATGATGGCATGCATGCCCTGGGTTGTGTGGGGAATGCTTATTGTGACATGGTAAATTATCATTGATCTTTATGTTGTTTCAGACCACTATATGATTATCTATTTTAGTGGTAGTAAATCCACCCAATTACCCTACTCCCCTTACGTGGTCTTGTTGTAAGGCTACATGGTGATTGTAATGTGCAAATTTTATGAGATTGTTGGATTATTTATTCTTGTGTTAAAGGTTTTACTTAAGTGTTAAGCTATCATTGTTTTATTTCTTTGGGCTAATTAGTTGTTTTAATTTTAAGATGTTCCTTTTGTCTCAAGGACTTGTTCTTAGTTAAATTTAGGATGTTACAATGGTTGTTATCTTTGATCTTCACTTCTTCTATTGATTGTTTTATTTTAATGTATTCTAATTGAGGGTTTAACTTATGGACATGTTTTACTTAATCCTTCTTGATTTGAGGCATTTTATTGTTGCAACTATTGGGATGTGTGAAGTAATGTGACTTCTATAAACTGCCATATCTAGGAGGAGCCCCTACCAAATTTTATGGGGGAGTAGATGGCCTAGGTGATTCTATTGTGAGGATGGGGGTTACAAATGGGACTGGTATGGGACAGTCATAATCCACCCCCTAGATATATGTGCATGATTCTTTCATACCTCCCTCTTGGAGGATAACACCTTAAACAAACAAGAGCAAGGTATTAGGAAATGTGAGAAGGGGTCCTTTGAGAGGGCCCTGAGACCATCTTTCCTTTTTGGTTACTTGGAACTAAGGTATGAATGATATCAGTTTCCTTTGGAGGTGAGATTATATGGTTTTATGGCTAATTAGATATTGACACATTGGTTCTATATTTATATGGTTATTCATTCATTGTATATATAGTGGTGTGGTACTATGGATTACTACATGGCATATTGGTGCTTGTCCTCCTCGTAAGTACCCATTTTGTTGAGCCTCATGGTGTGAGTCATGTGAGGTCATTGTGATGAGTGTAGATTGATGCATGTGAGTATAGTCATCATCATGTGTGTTTTACCTATGAGAGATATGTGAGGTGGACAAACCTCTAGTTTAAATGATGTGTAAATACCAATGAATGTTGTGATCATAACTCACGTATGTAATACATGGTATCCAACTTGGGGAGAAGGGTTTTATAGACATAATATGTGATCCACTTATGCATGCCCTTTGTGATAGTTGTACATGGGTGTGAATAATTGTGCTAGCCTTGTATAGATATGTTGAAGAAATGTGTTTAACGTGTGCTATTTAGAGATGTGTGAGTCACTCTTCATGTTCTTATATGTGTTGTGATAGTGTCACCCCTAGCGTTGGCCCTCCCACTTAGATGAGAGCATGCTAGTGTAACTAGGGGTTGAGGTAAGAGTGAAGGCCTCCTTTGGGACATAACGTGTTTTAGGGTGAGCTATGGTGGCCCCTATATGAGGGTATCCCCTTGTAATGATCACATTGGAGTGTAGTCCCTCTTCTCCCCTACACATTAGAACCACACTAGTTGGTTCATAGTGCAAACAAACTCCTTGATTTTTGATCCATTATTTTAGGATGGACCCTAATGTGCTCTGAGCCTATATTATTTTCTAGCTTTAGACACTTGATAATTCAAATGGGATGAATACTAGAGACAACTATCGACTTTTGGGAAAATTGATGTCATCATGGACTCCTAGTTTGGGAAGCTACTATCAATTATGGGATGCTAGCACTAATTTTGGATAACAAAACTGAAGGTGGTGCCATTTGATGTAATACTTGTGGTGAAAAAGATGGCTAGAAAGTTTGGAGGAGTTGTTGATATGGCAGCCTCTACAAATAGGCATACATGACAACTAGAATTATTATATTTCACATGAGTGGACTGATGAGTGTGCTTGAGCACTTATTCCTTTTTAAGTGTAATGTTTAGATGACATTTAAATAGTGAAAGTCACTGATACTCAGAAGAATCCTTGGGAGGATTGACCTTATACATCGTTGGTTTCCCAAAACCCAAGGGAGGGTACAAGGTTCTTAGAACATTCTTATCGAATGAACTTATAGAAATTCCTTGGTGAAATATATGGGCCTATTGCATGATTTCTTGTAAGTGACTCAGGATTCAGATTGATCCCAATGAGTCTAAGCCTCTAGCAGAGCAATTTATTGATTCTTATCTTTGTTAGCCTATATGGCTCTTGTGTTTACCTATCCCATATTGGATAGAGTTTTTGATCCATTTGACCAATATAGGCCCGTTTGGCCATTATTTAATCTACCCCATATTGGGTAGTGATACGGTCCATTAGACCCAGTTCCATATGAACCAGTTTGCCCAAAGGACAAAAGAATCCAATTTGCTTTATCTTAGTATATCCTGTTTTGGACACTTTAGCTTGGATTGGCTATTTGAACTTCTTAAGTACTCAGATTGACTAACCCACCGCGGTGTATCATTTCTCTTGGATTCTAATGTGGGTTGCAATAAACTTCTAACATAACTAGAAATTTTGGATAATGTGTTTCAGTACTCAACATTTGGAGTCAATGCGCAAGCAGTAAGGATGTTTAACCAGGTATGAAAATCTCACATTTACTCAACCTTTTGTCTATAACCTTTGCATTGAGATGATGTAAACTTTTAGGGGGGAATTATGTCACAACCCTATTTGTTTGCAATTCAATATGTTGATATTTAGTTATTAATATTACTTATTCTAAATGCTTCTACAAAATGTAATCTATAGCCTTTTCATTTATTTAATGAATCTTGACTCTTGTTTTAATTCCTAATTTGCTGGTAAATTTATTATTATTTGATTGTCATTTAAGTTGATTTTAACTCAATATATATGGCATGTGTAATTCACAAAAATTGTGTGTTAAGGTTTATTTTTGGGCACCTACGAAATCTCTATAATTGATGAAATTACCCTTAAGAATAAAATATAGGTATTTAAATACATGAATTTTTTTTATAATATTCTATATAAGAATATAACTATGAATATATATATTATATATTATTATATAATATCTTATATATATATATATATATATATATATATATATATATATATATATATATATATATATATATTGGGATGCATATAGTATTATATAATAATATTATATATGATGGAGTGGCATTGGGTGCAAGCAAGAAATTCTTGACAGAAGATTAATTGCAAATTAATGCTTTTTGGTATCTTCTTTGACTGAGCATTCAGAGTACGTAAAAAAAGTGGGAAGTCTATTGTTAAGGGGGCCCTTTCCTTGCACGCCAAGGCAGGTATGTCGGCAATTTTTTTTGGGGAAACCCAATTCAATGGGGAGGAGAAAAATGAGAGTTTATCAGTGGGAATTGGGTAAGGAAGGGGGGACATAGAGAAAGCATTATGGTATCAGCTGTGGAATTTGATCTTGCAATCGCCATTTGCATTTTCTACAATTACTCCACCACCTTCATTGGTCTTCAATGCAAGAGTAGCTATTAAGACCTCAAAGCACAAGGATTCGATAAATAGCTTCAGTTGTATGTAGAAAACAACTCTACTCAATAGTTAGGGTTTCTAAATTAGTGGCTATCTTTCTAATTAGCATTCTATTTTGTGAGTAGGAATTGATTAGACAGGCTCATTTATTCATTCTATGCATATCCTAAAATCATTGCATTCCGTGAGTTGACATCTCTTTGAGGCTTTCTGTCAAATAGTCCATGTTCATTGTCTATGCTTTTACTTTTTGTATATGAATCTACCAGGGTATTTGTAGATACCAAATCTTGCAAAACAAATCCCCTTCTGTTATGCCTTGAAGGATGTACATACCCTGTTTGAAAGCTCCAATTTTTGTCTTAGTAGGGAGGACACTGGCAAAGGTTGTTGAATTTGACATAGCACCTATCAATTCCATTTGCTTGAAATTTTCTAAACTCTTTTCAAAAAATACATTGTGTGCATATCCTGTGATCATTGCAGTCTATGAGACCATATTTGTTTTAGGAATTTTATCAAACTGTTCATGTGCCTTGTCTATGACTCCACATTTTGCATACAGGTCTACCAGGGCACTTGCAACTACTACATCTGACAAAAATTCCGTGTCATTTTGCTTTGATGCATGTTCGTACCCTATTCTAAAGATCCCATTTTGCGCACAGGCAGGGAGGATGCTAGCAAGGTTGTGGAATTTGACTTTACACTGCTAGTTGCATTTGCAAAATAAAATTCTAAATTTTTTTTAACAAATCCTTTTTTAATATATCCTAAAATCATGGCATTCCATGAAACCACATTTCTTGATGCATTCTATCAAATAGATCACTTTCCCTATCTAAGCTTCCACATTTTTCATACATGTTTATCAGAGAGTTTCCAACCATAATATCTGACAAAAATCCCCTTCTTTTATACTTTGATGGATGTCCATAGCCTGTTTGAAAGCTCCCATTTTGGCACGGGTACGGAGGATGCTAGCAAAGGTTGTGGAAATTAACTTTACACCTGTCAATTGCATCTGCTTGAAATTTTCTAAAGCCTTTTCAACAAATCCATTATGTGCATATCCTGCGATCACTACAATCTATGAGACCTCACTTCTTTAAGGATTTTGTCAAATAGTTCACGTGAGTATTCTATGCTTCCACATTACGCACAACACTTACAACCACAACATCGTACAAAAATTTCCCTTCAATTATGCTTCCTGGGATATTCCTTCATTATTACTCTAGATCCGACACTATATATTATTATGGTGGAAGCCTATTTTTTAGATTGCTTCATCTAGCATCACCAATAATCCCCATAAGAAAACTGTTCCTATTTTCAAATGATGGAAAAGTTTCACATCTCTCATAACAATATCTTTGGCAACAATCTTGGACATAAGCTTTGTTGCAGCATGGAAATCAGCATGTACTTGTAGGTTCTTAATATCTCTAATAGTTGTCCTTTGGGGTATGTTTAAAAAACCAAATGCAAATTTTCACTATGGTGACAAAGAAATAATTATTTTTCATTCTTCAACAGTATTTTTAGGATCCAGATTAAAAAAGTTAGCATTGCAGTAAACAGTCATAAGCCTGTATTCAGATGTTATCTCTAGGCAACAAGAAAACACATCCATACAACCACCATAGAATTAACTGGTATCTCAAAGATAAAGTTTAGGGTGTCCTCAAGATAGCTAGCACAGGTGAGAAGGTCAACTATGTACACACAATGATCAACTGTAGGTGTAATGCAATAAGGGTTAACTTAGGGAAACACACAAGGGATACTAAAATTCATGATATACAAACAATTCTCATCTCTATCATTTCAAGAATAGATAAAGATTATGCTTTCACCTATAGAGGAGACAGAATGCATTACAAGTGCCACTAAGTATTGGTTAAATAATTTATTAACATATAGATCAAAGATCAACAATGAAGCCATGGATTTTTTTAATAGAGCTAAGGAATATTTTGATTTACTCAAGGAATTTTAAATCAATTTAAAGAAGAATTATATATTCATTAAAATAACCTTCCATAGATTAAGGCCATGACAAAGGTTAAATTCAATACATTACTCAATAAAGGTATTTTAGATAGAGTTGATAATTCTACATTGAGGGATTGGATAGAAGTTATAATATTGAGAATTAAATTTCTTGAATAAGGTATTAATAATATGGAAACTACTCATAGTGATGCTATTAATATGATAATGGATACACATGAATTGATTGAGAAAATCACATGGAACTATTATTAGAAAGGTTAATTTGTCAACAACAATAATACCCTTAAGCAACATTTGTTTGAAGTGGTTCATCAAAGTCTCATTCAACCATTTAAAAGTTTTAGTTTTTTTTCTTTGGATAAATTTTGTAGAAATTAAATTACTATTAATAATGTGAAGTTTTACAATATTATTGTTTTTCTTTTATTGAATTATTTTGATACTTGGATTAGAATGTGCATTTTAATTCCAAGTCATTTTATTGCTCAATATTGCATGCTATCTTTTGAATGATATAGGTAGATGCTAAAGTCATGAATTGTTATTTAATAGAAAATGTGTGATTTAGTAATTGATTTCCTCTCTTTGTTTCTGAATTATCACCTTTATTGAAAGAAATGAAGATATAGTATTAATGTCAATTAGGTACACAAAAGTATGTCGTATTTTAAACATTGTCCATATTCTTATACCTATTGCCACAACAATATCACCATACTTTCCCAATTATGTTTTAAGATCAAATAAATGGCTCATAGATATTGTGAGTTTATAATTAAAATGGTCTTTTAGTATCAAGCGAATTGTATAAGTTATTGTAGGTATTGTTAATAGTTATAGTTACCTAATGTATTCTTTAGTAGTGTTAGTGTGTAAGTTTTCTAATTTAGTTAACCATAAATACAACTTATGAAATTAGTCATACACTTATTTCATGTGACTTTTATGAATTAGTTAGCATTAGACATGGGAGGTTAACCGTTCAACCATTGTATCACATACTTTCTCTAATTCTAGAGGTTAGTATTCTATTTGATGGATTACTCTAGGGTTTGTGGCTTCTTATGTGTTATGATATTTCTATTTATGTACTTGAATGCATATGACTAATCAAGTGAGTGTAGGTTGTGGATTATTAGGGACCTAGACAATAACAACTACGGACTCAACTACGGTAAGAATACCATGATAGTAACTCATTTAAACAAATATCCTTATATGCAATAATTAAATAGTTTTACGATTAATGTATGTGTATTCTCTTAATTCAGTGTCCTCTTTAAGAATATAGCAGAAATTACCTTGAACATGTGAGTTAGCTAAATAGGTAAAGGAAATATGTTTCTTTTGATTACTATGAGGTCTTGTAACAATATAATGGAATTGGGTTATTTATTACGTAATAATGCATGCTATGAGTAGAATTAAGAATTTACATCTTTAGTGTATTAAAGTTGGTAAATATAGATGATGATTTAGATGAAGAATTATTAGCAATAGTTTTTCTTAGAAGATTGCATAGATAATTATGTAGGACTAATATAGTTTACATTTTTTCCTTGAAGAAAATTACGTTTATAACCTAGAGTCTAGTTTTGTGATAGTAGTAACCTCAGAGACCTTTACCTCACCGAGTTGACTAAATGGAACTAGAGATGTAGCTATGCTATAGTCATGGCAATTTAAAAATAATTAATCATCTTTTCTTCAGTAATTTATATATTTCTTAACCCTTGAGGTTGAAGCTCATAGAAATTATAAATCATAGAGTATTCACTTATGTGCCTAGATTTACAATGTGACTTTAGGGTATTGAATTACTATTTGATCTTGCATGTATTATTCCAAATAAGATTAGGAGTATCATGAATAAATCTATTAGGAAACCTTTTGATGTAAAAATAGTAAATGAATTTGGAGATGAACTCGCAGTAGGTAAACTTAATGCCTTGAGTGGACACCTGATAGGGATTCCTCAATACTAGGGTTGAGTGACAACCACTCTTTTTAGGTGGTTGTTATAGTGGATTTAAATATGTCACCATTTCACCTAAGGGGAAGACAACCAATGACGAACTGTCTGGGGCATGGAATCACCCTAGAAAGGGTTACATATGAACTCACAATTGCACCAAACATAGTGCAAGATAGAACTACATAATCGCAAGCCCCAGTGTCAGTCACATTTGGAGGGGGGCTTTATCCCATGGATACAGGGTATGTAGGCAGTCTGGAAGGCAAAGAATGCCCCCAGTAATTAGGTCCCCTAGATATAGGGTGTTCTTTTATAATTAACATCGTAATCTCAAAAACATAATAGAGCAAGTCAAATAATAAGAAGTATTGAGTGCTTAGGTTTAAAGGAATGGTGAAACATTCAATTTTTAACTTCTATAAATATTGTGACCTTAAATTTTTGTATAGTGAGTCTGAACCAGGTTAGCATAAGAATGTATAGTTAGTTTTGCGTAGATGATAAGAATACATTCACAGGAGGAAAAGCAAGTTGTCAGAAATGAAGGTAGGATGTAATGAAGGACTTAAGGTATGTGTGACCAGTTGTTCTTACATGTTATCTTGCATAATGTACTTTTTCTCATAATGTACTTTCTCTCTTCACTAGATTTTAAATTGGTGATCTACTTTCTCTCTTCACTAGATTTTAAATTGGTGATCTTTTCAACAATTGATGATTTTAGAAAACTAAGCTCTAATTCATCTAACCTCTATAACATTTATTAAGCACTTTTTTTAGTAAAATTTTATGAATTTACATTTGCTGCATCTATTGATCAAAATTTTTGTTTCTTGATAGATTCTGATTCAGAATTAATATGATTTTTTTAATAAGTAGTTGGGTCCTTACAGATTGGATGAAAAAGATGATTGGGATGAGATGATTAGATGGGTGATTATGATGCAATGGAATGATTATGATGGATCCTAGATTTGCTTGGAAGAAAATTTAGGATGAAGTAGATGAATAAATAAGATGATCTACATCATCTACATCATCTTGATTGCCAAGTATAATTAACTAGTTAAGGAGTAGAATTGATCCCAATAAAATTAAGGGTATTGTCCATAGTGGCCTATTCTAAAACCCTTAAGAACTTGAAATGCTTCTTAGGACTCATAGGATACTATATATTATTTGTAAAGAGTTATGGCCACATAGAAAAACCTCTCAAAACACTTTTTAGAAAGGATGCTTTCTAATGGAATAGCTAATTTGATATATGAGAGGCTAAAGGAGATGATGTGTATATGATTCTAATTTAATAGCATCAAGATCCTGCCTTGGCATGCTCATCATAATTCATCAACACCAATATCTCGCTAGAGATTATACCTTTTTTACATCCTTCCTTGACTACTTTCTCTTCACCTTAACTCATATTAGTGCTCACAAATTCAACAATCTTCAACAAGGCTCTTTCTATTATTTATGCACTCTTTTGAGCTCCTCCTACTAGGACCCTATTGGTCAATTAGGGTAGTTCAATAAATTGTCAAAATGAACACTTAGTTCATATTTCTAATGTTAGGTGATGCTACTTCTACCTATGTACATGATCTTCTCTAGGCTCATAGGCTCATATATTTTAGCATGCATGGATTTAAATTATCATTTCTAAAATGATAGTCTATTTATTTATTTTTTTAAGACAACATGTAGGTTGAAAAATACTCTACTAGTAGATGTTTCATTTTTTATAGATCTAAACATTAAAGAAAATGATTTCTTGTCTTTAAGACTATTGTATAATTTATTGCCTTCAATAAGATAGTATCTCAACTTCATAAAATGACACATGGAACATGTATATCGAACTAAGATTTAATAGATACATTCTTGAATCAGATTAAGGCTCAATGATTTAATGTTGGGAAATTTATATTCATGTATTCCTTCTTCTTCTACATAGAAAGAAAAAATATTAAACATTAAACAATATAAATTTTAGGTTTATTTATCGAACCACACTAGATATCTTAAATTATGTGACCAAAACCATCTCATTAGAAGAGAATATTTGTATCATTTGGAACATACATCACTTGCACATGTAGAAATCAAAAGAAAATAAGAACAATTAAATCATTTGTCTAGAAAGTACTCTATTTCTGCAGGTTATGGGCAGCTTGTTAGGCAGATGTCAGGAGACACTGAGGTTCCTTGGTGGAAGCAAGTTTCACACAAGTTTTCTTGGCCCAAGTACAATTTCTTCTTGTGGTTGGTGGTTCATAACCAGTTTCTTACTTGGGATAATCTGAGTAAGCGTGGGTTTAAAGGTCCCTCGATGTGTGTCTTGTGCCGTAATAGTGAGGAAAGTGTTTCTCACCTCTTTTTCCAATGTTCTTTCTCTAGGGAGATTTGGCATTTTTGGTGGAGTGTGGAACCAGGCCTTTTGGCATGTCTCCTCTTTAGCTGAGTTTTTTGATCATTGGGGTATTGCCCCTATTAAATCCTCATTTCTTCAAGTTTCTTGGGCTCTTGGACTTTCCTTTATTATTTGGAATATCTGGTTGGAGAGGAATCGTAGGATCTTTTGTGATGTGATGTTGGGGGCCCATCACTTGTGGTGGAAAATTCTTCATTCTTTAGGTGAAACTGCTTCAGTAAATTGTGATTTGACAGAAGCTATGGATCCTAAAGATGTTTGTTGCAATCGTCTTCTTCTTCCTCCTCAACAAGGTCGTTTCATGAGAAATAAATGTCGATACCCTCTTCGGAAGATAAAAAGGGAGAGGCATTGGACTCCTTCTCAGGGAGTTTTGATACTCAACACAGATGGTTCCTGTCAAGGAAACCCTAGTCATGCTAGTATTGGTGGAGTTGGTCGAGATAGTACTAGGTCTGTGCAATTTATCTTTTATGTTTATAAAGGTTTTCAATCTAACAATCTGATGGAGGCTCTTGCCATTTTATATGTTGTGGAGCATGGCTATCATCTTGGATGGTGAAGGATCATTTGTGAGTCTGATTCCCAGGTGGTGGTGAATCTGTTGAATAGACAATAATTAGATGATGTTAGTTGGCATTTAGCTTTGGTTGTTAAATAGATTTTTAATCTGTGTGATTCTTTGGATTCGGTTTCTTTCATTCATATTCCTAGAGAATGGAACGGTGTTGCGAATTGTTTGGCCAAATGGGCCTCTGATCGCATGCCAAATTGGAATATTGTGGATTGGTGTCAATTACCATTGGAGTTGTCTCAAAAGTTAGACCACTTAGTGGAGCTTGACAGAGCTAAGTACTGCCCTTGCTTTGTACTTCTTCTAGTTTGAATAAATATTTACCCCTCTTTTAGTTTAAAAAAAAGCATTTATTACTACTACATATGTTTTTGGTAATACTTTTAAAGCGTGTATATTGTTATTTTCTATTTTTATTTCCATTGCACTAGAAAGGCTGTAACTTTCAGTACCCGCTGATATACAAATAAAATATCAAATTAATAAAAGAGCATGAGTTGTAGTTTGTTTGTGACAAATTATGGGCGAATTCCATTATCTTTATTGTCAAACATTAAGCATCCGACTGGGATTATATTCAGTGTCAACATTCTCTTTTGTCAGATGAAATGTTGTTTCTAGACTAATGTGTTAGTAAGATTCTTTTAATTTCTACAGGTAGAATTATAGAGAAATAAGTTATGAAATGGATGAAGAAATAATATGCCTTTAGGCATTAATGCATTAATTCATTTTCTTTAGGTTATTTCTTGTGACTTTTAATGATGTTTCTTTTTCTGCAACAGTTACCATTGCATTTGTATCAACTCCCATCGTACATGGTCTTCTCATCAAGCAATACCGTAGAGGTTTAATAAAACTAAAATCTCCCGTCTCCCCTTAGTGTTGATCAATTTCAGTCACCACTGGAAAGTTTTTAAGTGTTACAGAGGATTGCACTGATGGAATTCTGAAACTTTCTTTTCACTACTGCAAAGTTTGTAAGTGTTACATAGGATTGCACTGATGGAATTGTGAAACTTTGTTTTTCCCCAACACCTGATGTTAAATGAAAGTAATTTTAGATAATAAAAAACACAAATATGACAGCAATTTGTTTATACACTTCACTTTACTTCACTTTGCACATAAGATTTTTTTTTTTTTGTTAACCAGAAAAAGGTGAAGACACCCATAGATATTGAAATTTAGGAAGAGATTACAGATAAGAGGCAAGCGCCAAGTCTGATGATCAATAAAAATACCAAAAAGACCCATATACAGGCCTAGAAAAACATATTAACACAAAAAAAGTCCCTTAACGGACCAGCTGAAACAGTTAAAGACAGACAAACCCCACAGACACTACCACCCCCAAACACAGAGGTCATGAAAACAAACCCGTAGAAGCCAACTGCATCAGCAAAACAGAGGAAAACATCTGAAAACCGGACCACCCGTAGAAGCCATCTGCGTCAGCCAAACAGAGGACAAAAACTGAAAACCGAACCACCTGCAAAAGCATCTACCGCCAACTGAACACGAGCTGTAGGGAGGACTGAGGCCGCAGACGAAGCTTAAGCCGCTGGCGGAGCCTCCGGTAGGTCCCTTGCCTCCATATCCACAGTGGCCAGTGACTGATCCCCGTCATCCAAGTCCGCCAAAGCGTAGTGAGGCATCCCAGGAGCCATGTCAGAAGCATGGACTCTGAGAAAGCGAATAGCCATGAACACGTCCCTGATTCACTTTGCACATAAGATTTATGTAATTTATATAGTTTTTTAGACACAAACATTTCAGTGCGAGTGGCCATCCAAGCAGTTGTAGATTACAGAGATTGTACTTTTAATACATAAATTTTATCTAAATAGAATAGCTACTCTCTAATTTTTGAAGGGTGAGTTCTCTTGATGTTAAAAAACCCAACATAAAAAATTGTCATTTTAATTACACATATCAAGTATTAAAATCAATAAATTATTTTTCCGAAGAAGCCATTGTTTAACATTGGCTACACGACCTAATTAGTAGAAAGAATGGAATGGCAGATTTCAATTTAAACACTAATGTCTCAAAGATCTAAAAATAAATATTTTAATATTATTGAATGGAAAAAGCACAGTACATCATTAAATTACGTGAAATCTGTAACAATTGAGAATAAATAACTGACTAGAAGGTACCTTGCCAAAGGTTGATTATTTAAAATTTTCTTTGAAAATTTTCCCGAAGAAATGCTTATGGAGAATATTTACATTTGAAGGAAGAAGGAACGTTCATATGACAGCGCTCAACATATTTAGGAACAAGGGGAAGATCACCTGCAGAGATGAAGATATCACAAAAGCAGCCTAAGCTCATTTTCCTGATGCCCCTACAACAACGGCGATCAGGGCTCTTCTTCATACCTCCATTCACAACACAAGCTGCCACCTTACTCAGGGCATCAATTTCATTGCGACAAAGTGCACTACACACCTGCACCTTATACATACTAATGAACACAACAATACAAATTAGCATTGCCATGGCCTTGGTCATCTTTCCTTTCAAAAAATTACAATTGCTATCGATGATTCAATCCATCTACTTCTCTCTTTTTATAGATTAAGAAGGCCATGAGTTGGCCTTGGAATCAACACGGTCAATGGTGAATGCCACGTTGCAGAACAAGAGAGTTAATCCTTGTTGGAGAACAAAGAAAAATCTAATTTTGGAAAATTCGTTTGGCGTGAATGTGTTTGTTGAGTGATTGTTATAACAAACATGCAGTAAAGAATTTGTTTGAGAGATTATAAGATCATAGTTTATTGCTTTTATATACATACCAATAAACAATAGTTGCATATTTATTGTTTGGTTTTAATAATTAAAACACTTCTGAATTGAAGTATTTCATTAAAAAGTTTCAATATAGTATTAGAGCGCTGATCCGTTAAGTGTTAAAATTATAGCAGATATTGAAAAGTTGTGAAGGTGTTGTGAGGACAAAACAACAATTTACTTAAACATTATCCACTTCAATGGTCAAACAATCAATAGCAACATCAACACCAAATGGTGGTAAATATTTGTCCCATTCTTATTGGCCACAATTGACATTTGACTTTTGAAGTAGATGATGTTTAAGAATAACCTAGAAACAGTAGCTAGTCATTCTTAAGAGATGCACCATGTGACATTTTAAAAACTGTAAAAAATATTGCTTATTGCAGCATTTAAATGCCGCTTCAATTGCTATTGATTGTTACACCTTGTCTGCTAACCAGATCACATGGAGGACGATTTGGTGGACTTATAGGCATTGTTTTTTGGCATTACTTTCATTGTTTAGAGAGGCATATAATCTTCTTATGTGCAAGGATAGAAATAATCTGTGGAGGCTAATTCTCTTTTCTTTTTAATGTTTTTGGGTGCACGCATATAAACATTAAAGCATACATGACGGTCATTCAGGACTTCCTTGAATATGATGGCCTAGAGATTAAAATTTATCCCAAGAATCTTGACTGAGCTCCCTTGATTGGTATTCTGGGCTAGCCAAAGCCTCCATTCAGAGGTTTTGACAATTAACAAGTGAGTTTTATAAATCCCTCTTCATTTTTATGAAGAAATAGACAAACACTAGTATTAAAGAGTTTCTCTACTTTCAACGAGAGTCGTCACTCAATTCTACACTTATGGAAAATTATTGCATAGAGAAATTTGAACCCATATTCCACAAAACAAATAATACATTAGAAAACCACAACACTCATATCACCAAGACTCTGAAGTGAATGCCTTTTCCAATTACCGATAAGGGTGATTCAAAAATAGACATAACATTCTACCACCACAACACAACCCAATTTATATTGCAAATTTCATAAGCTTAGGGAGCAAGACACATCCACTTGCACAGATTATAATAGATCCACTTAGTGTCTTCTGAAGGAGAATGAAAATACTTTTTTAAATATTTTCTTGCTCACAAAACAAAGAACCTAGACATCGACTTCAACCACTCGGTCACTCCCCCAAACAAGACATGTTCTGATTCGTATAACTTGACACAAATTGGGAAATGTACAATCCTATAGGACAAGGAAATCTAATCCCACTTACAGTAAACCTCATGATTCCACATCCACTAAAATGTTTGATCTTCTTAAGAAATCTCCCGCTCATAGGAGTTCCCTACTCAAAGGTATAGGCCTAGCTCATTTAGTGCAATTAATTTCAAACTCTTTGTGTTAGTAACATCAATCAATATCTAAGGTTTGAGCTCAATTGGTTAAAACATTGGGTTCTCCTTGTTGAGACCTAATTCCATATCCCATAGGGAGATCTAATGTGGAATTATAAGTTATAACTCTTGGTCTTCCATTGTTGGCTTCTAATGTGGATGTGGTTTCTAAAATAAAGTGGATTTCTAGGCAATGACCCTTGTTCTTCCATAGGTAACTTCTAGTGAGTTTTCTTATAAAGAGCTTTTATTAGCTTCTACTAAGTGTTCTCAAGAGATTGTATTGGTCTCATGTTGGTGATCATATGAGTAAAATTGTTGTAAATGGTATGCAAATTATAAAAAACATCAACCAGTTACCTTCACGCACCTAGTTTCCCTCCAGAGGGCATAGCTTTTACATCTAATGCTAGAAAAATGCCTTTGGAAAATAAGATTATCAAGAAGAGTTTTTATTCAAGGCAATAGAAATAAAAGATGAGGAGAAAGAAGAAAAGGAGACAAAAGACATTAATTTGTAAATATAGAAGAAGATGATGATGAAGGAGTGGTTGATCTGGAAGTAGAACTGATTTCTGCCCTAAGTGACATCAAGAAACATAGGAAAGAGAATCAGATCCAAAATGAGAAAATTCAATATGATAGTGAATTTAAAGAAAAATTATCAAATGATCTTCAAGAATCAAAGAGGATGATCATACATCTAAAAGTCCAAATAGAAGAAGTAAAAAGAATTAAGGTGGATGTAAGAAAGCAACTAAAGGAAAGGAAAAAATATTGTGAAAAGCTTGAATCCAAGATCATTTCTTTAGGAAATGAATTTGCAAAGATAAGCATCTAATTAAACTAAAGTTTAAAAAATGAGAAGAGCACCGAAATGTTGGATAACATTTAAAAGTGGTCTTGGCTATGAAAAGGTTCAAAGTTCAAAAACATCGCAATCATCAAATGAAGATAAATCAAATGGTTAGCTGATGCTCTCAAAAGTCCCATAAAAAATGAAATCAACAAGAAGGAGAATTAAAAGCAATGCATGCATCTAGAAGCTAAGAGTGGCACATTCAGGAAGCTCCTTCCACCAAGGCAAGCACAAATGAACAGGTTTCATCATTCCTTTTATGGTTATTGCTATTATTGTAATAACTTTGGAGATAAAGCTATAGATTGTTGGACACATGCAAGAAAGTTTGGTTGGACAAAGAATAGAAATTAGATCTTATGAATTGCCAAATAGAAATTATAATATCATATGTTATTAATGCAACAACTTTGGTCACAAAGCAGGAGAGTGTAGAACGCAAGCAAGAAATATGAGTTGGAACAAGGATATGAGTTCTTATGCGTTGTCAAGAAGGGATTATAATTCTTTTACTATAACATCCCGCCCCGCGAACCCCAAAGGGTAAGGGTCAAAAGAGGACAAGATAATTTTTTTTGACATGAAGTGATAATATACACATAAGATGATTGTCAATTCGATATGTCGACAATATTCATGGCCACATATGGCCAAATGTAGAACCCACAGGAGAGGACTAAATCACTCTCCAGAGAAACATTAATAAACTACATTCATTTTAAACATCGATTCAAATGTTCCTAACACAATAGTACAAGCAGATCCGATACCCACACCAAAATCTATAAGTCAAATAAGAGGCAACATCACATATCTTCTCATTACCATAATTTACATCATCTCTCACAAGAGAGTACAAAATTACATAAAGGAATAAACAAGGACAATGGCATAGCCATGAATGATACAATAACTGAATGGGTACATAACTAATAAAGTAACAGAAAGAAAGAGAACATCTCCGAGATGGTGCTCCGATAACTTGTTCGCCTATCCCCAATAGCGGTGGCAATGCCTCCCAACCATGTGGACTCAAAAGAGACCACCCAACCATGCTCAGAGATAGTCACAAGGCCCAATTAGAAGTAACTAGGCAAGGGTATACAGGATGGCCAACAGTCACATCAATCATGGTACAGACATGACACACAATACATAAAGCCAATGTCACAACATAGAGATGCTGATCAAATAGGATGTTGGGTACTGCTCACTACTACCAAGGTACTAGACACTAGAATGCAAATTAGATGGGCTATAATCATGTGTGCTCGAAGGTGTGGCACCACGCGGAAATAAGTAGACTACTCATACCGATGAGGAGACTCAAACATGCCTGAATCAACACCCCACAGACGTATAACTCAATGTCCCACAGATGGATCACCCTTCTCATATGCATCCTTAGCCTTTACAAGTGCTCAAGGCTAGTGATGTATCTAAGGTATTTTAGAATGGTAACATTCATTAACTCAAAATGATGGTTTCCACAAGGCTAGTGATTTAATAGACACTGACCATAATGAGCAAATAGAAGGTTGCATGATTCTCTTAAGAAGAGTTTTAACAAAATTCTCATCTGAGAAGTCATCGTATAACATTTAAGGGTTCCATGAGACTAGATCTCTTCAATCTCTATCATGATGTCCTAGTTTTTTTGTATGTTTGCCTCATTATATTCACTATAAAATAGAACTTAGAAAACACATGATAGTTCTTTGAAAACCCTCATATCTAAAGAATAAGTAAGTAGCTCTACATTTTAACAATAATTTCAAGGACATAGGCAACGCAAATAGCTTGCATTGAATTATATTTTGGCATATCTTTTAAAGAAATGACAGCCTGGGGTTTTCAATTTTCTACGGTGAAGGAATTGCAACAAATAGATATTAGTTTTTCTTGTAATGGAATAACAAATAACTAATGGACCTAACTCTCCTGGTTGCACTCCCCCAAACATAGTGACTTCCTCCCCTCTCTGAGCCCTCAGCTAGGGCTTAATACTCCCAACAACAGCCCCCCCCCACACATCGTTTTCTTCGTCCAAAATAGACTCCCCTTCTTTTTCAAGTGATTCACTCCTTTTTAATTTCTTATGGCCAAGATGAAGGAATCCAGTTGCATTAAATCATGAAATTTCACAACTATCAGGTCTCCATTTCCAGTATAGATAATCAGTATCTGGGCTTCCATGTTTCATATAGTTTTGACATTCTTGAATAGCCTAACAAGTTCCATTTGTATAGAAGGGCCCTGAAGGATCTGAGATTCACTCCTTAGTGTCTTGCACCTGCTCCATTGTAAACATAACAATGTTGAAATCGACAGCCATAACTTTGCTTCAATAGATCCCATCTGTAGTAGTTGACTCCACTTCTTGGCTATCCAAGACACTTCTTCCCTTGTACAAGGCACATCAATGCGAAGCTTGAGAAAACTGATTGAGGGGACATGTTGTGACCAAATCACACATCGCCCCATTGCAAATGGGGACCCCCTTTTTTTGAATTCCAGTGCTTTGCTAAGTCCAGGATGATGTCCTTTGCATGATGAAGTCAGTGGTGTTTGAGTCTTAGAGCCCCTTGATGACCTGATCCTGATGTTTGAGACCCTGAAAATGACTAAGTCTGGTATCCTGATCCTGAAGATCCTGAAAATTGGCTAAGTCTGAAATCTGGTGGATCCTCAAAAATCTAGAATCTGCATGTTAAATCCAGTGGATCTGAGACCTATCTCAAACATCCTGAAAGGTATATTGAAAAATATTTAAAGTATAAGAAATTCAATCTCTAAACTTATACTTAAATATATTTTTCAATATACCTTACCTCGGGCATTGTCAGTTCTGGGCGCGAAATTGCTCCAAGGTCACCTCAAAATTCCGCCTAAGTTTAGGTGCTCATTCCATGTTCAGAGGATCATAAGAGTTGCGCCTTCAGTTGAGGTCCATGAGTTTAGGCGCCAATGCCTTGCTGTTATTGTCTTTAGGCGCCCTTCAACATTCAAAATGATAGAAAATAATCCAAGTTAGCGCCTAGAGCTAGATTCCTAGAAGAGATGAATTTGGCGCCCTAGATCAAAGAGCGCCCACATATACAGGAAGTTTGAGCGCCCTAATGTGGATGAGCGCCTTAGTGTCATTTTGCGCCTTGGGTAGTGGAAACCTTTTCTTAGAGTTAGTGCCTTCATGGATGAGGTGAAGTTGCGCCTTAGGGTGTATCTCCATTGTTGGAGTTGTGAGTTGAAATGAAAAGGCGCCTTGGAGGTAGAGTGAGGACTCCTTGATGGAGAAGCGCCTAGGAAGTTAAGAAGATGATGAAGTGTCTCAACAAGTGAATGATAGCAACTTGGTGTGCTTTAGCGCCTTCTACGAGTGAATGATAGCTCCTTCAGAGAGAATTTGGCTAAGACAAAGCACCTTTGGAAGAAGACAGGAAGTTTGAGCGCCCTCCCTTGGTATCTAGCACCTTAATTCTAGTGGCTTTGATTAGGCGCCTAGGGTAGGAGTTTGAACTTTTGGCGCCTAGGGATTGAACAAGGTATGAGCGCCCAGTGAGGAGAAATAAGTTTTGGAGCGCCCTGGGTGAAAGAGACCACTTTGGCGCCTTTGGTGAGAAGATCTTCCTTTTGCGCTTTAGAAGTAAGATTAGATTGCGCCTAGAGGAAGTCTTAGCGCCTTAAGATGTTTTGATGAAGGGTTTTAGCACCTCAAGGTAAGTGAATGCCTTGAGCAATGGATGGAATATGCCTTGGATGAAGAGTTTTGGCGCCTAGGATTAAGAGAATGTTTATCCTTGTCTAAGCGCTAGTAAAGGTTTGTATAACCCCCAGTCTGTGCTTATCAATCATGAATTGCTAATGACTCCTTAATGAGCGCCTTAGGAAGAAAGAGTATGAAATCCTTGATCCTGATGTTTGAAAAGATCCTGAAAATGACTAAGTCTGGTAACCTGAAATCCTGAAACACTGAAAATTGGCTAAGTCTGAAATCTGGTGGATCCTCCAAATTCTATAATCTACATGTTAAATCCAGTGGATCTGAGACCTATCTCAAACATCCTGAAAGGTATATTGAAAAATATTTAAAGTATAAGAAATTCAATCTCTAAACTTATACTTAAATATATTTTTCAATATACCTTACTCGCTTGGACTTCCAAATTTAGGCGTGAATTCACTCAAAGAAGCTTAGGCGCACTTTCCCATTTGCAGAGATCCAAATTGGCGCCTTAGGTGGAGGACAAGTTTCAAACACCTCATTCAGTTGCGCCTTGAATTGAAGTAGGCGCACTTTCTTATTCTTAACAACCACCTTTGAGCGCCCTACAATCTGGATGGTTGGAGGGATGACATATTGGCGCCTTGGAGTGCATGATGAGGTTGGAATTCAAGATTAGCGCCTAGGGAAGGATTACACTCAATACAATCACCAAAATAGCGCCTTGAGTTGAGAGAATGAAGTTAGGTGCTCCTTATCACTCCTGTCACCTGGATGAACGCCTCGGAAGAAGTGCCATCAAACATCCCTTTGAGTGGGCGCCTAGAGAGAGATGATCACATTAAGACATGCTTGATCATTCAAAACATGAAAAATGACAAAAGAGGTTCAAATTGATGAAGGCGCCCATTTCTAGCTCATCCATCACCTTTTGGCGCCCTTCATGGGGAGACACCTCAGTATGCGCCTTGAAGTCAACTTGAAGCACCTAAGGGTAAGTTGTGCGAAATGATTTTATTGAATGGGCGACTAGGTGTGGGAGTCCTCCCAAAGCAATTACTACATGAAAATGACAAAGTATGAAGCCTCATTAGTGTTAGGCGCCCTTTTACCCACCTGCAAACCATTTCTGGTGCCTTGGAAGGAATTACATCACAAAGCACCTTTTGAATGAATCTTTTAAGTGGGAGAAGTCTTTTTACACCCTTACAATTGCTAGAAATCATTTGAAATAATGAATGTGGGACTAAATGACGTTAGGCGCACTTTGTTCCTATTTTCACCTATATTTGCACCTAAGTTTGAAGTGGCATTATTACATGTTTAAAGTTATTCCTATCTTATGAAGTAATTGATATATTGTTTATCTTGTCTTGTAGGTACATCAAAAAGGATAGGAGTTGTTCGAGGAGTCACCTTTGAGCGAGGAGCTTAGAATCACCTTCAAGGAGTCATCGTCATCTAAAGAATACTTCAAGATCATCAAGAGCAAGTACCTAGAGCACTTCATGTTAGATCACATTAACTTCAAGTGTTCATCATCAAGTTGCATCATTGAAGGAAGGATTGTTGGTGGAACCTTGGAGTCATCTTGTTTGATCACACGTTCGAAGACTTTCTATCCATCCAAGCTTCAAGTAAAGTTCTCCCAATCTTCAAAGATTCATCAAGTTTTAAGTCTCCTTGAGAGGTCATCTACTACACTCCGAAGGGTCACTTCGAAGATCATCGTTCAAGATCACTTCATCAACTTCTTCATCAAGTTGCATCATCTATCATACTTCAAGTCGCATTCGACCTTCAAGTTCAAGAGAGATCTCCTACTCTTACATGAAGGAAGCATCATCATCATCTACTCTATTACTTACTCTTAAAGAAGGAGCATCGTCAAAGAAGATCATCATATCAACTTACCTACAAGAAGAAAAAGCAGAATCATGAAGTTAATCAAGTGAAGCAACAAGTATCATACATCCAGTCTACAAGAAGAATGAACAAGGCAAGATCTACAAGATGTATTCCTAAACATACAAGTATCAAGCAATCACATTGAATACATCACATAAAGATGATACAATTTTCATAGTATGCTTAGTTGGCATCTATGTGGCGAGAACACATCATTTAATTTTGATTAGCCGCATTATTAAATGCATTAAATGTATCATTTAATGAAAGAAGCCAAAGGGATTCCTATGTGGAGGAATATTTTAAATGCTTCCGCCTTACCTCATCACATTGGAAAACGTGCCTTCATTGCCTCTCTCTTTTGTGCTAAAAATAGCAAGTTGTTGTAACTACCTCTGAGGTGGCATGATCTAAGCCCTTGGCTATCAAATTGATCTTAGCCATTCATTGTATTCTGGACACTATATAAAGGCCTTGTTGCCTCATTTGTAAGAGGGTAGATCATTAGTAGTAGTAGAGAGTAGATTTTAGGAGTAGAATAGGAGACTCTCAAAATTCTCTGAGAGGATTTGAAGCTGTTGTAAATATTTCTCAAAGTTAATGCAAAGGACATTGGAAGTTTATTTGGTGTTCAAGTGTTGTCTTGTGGAATCGCATGGTTTCTTGTACTTCAATGGAATGGAGAGATGTTTCAAATAGATTAGAAATAGATTAGAGCTCATTGTTGTAATGTTCATTGTATTGAATATTTGATCAACTCCTAGCTCATGCTTTTAACATTCATCGCTGGTGAATTGTTGTGTAAAGCTAGTCTGAGCCATATTTACTTAAGTTCGATTGTGGATGCTTGTTTGAGCTGCGCCATCTTATGGGTGCTTATATAAGTCTTCATGATTTGAAAACCATTCGCAAACCTTAGGAGATTGCACCAACTTCATGTAGTTGTAGGCATCCTTGGCGAAGTGAAGTTAGGTTAAATCAGGAGTTTGTCTATTCAATACATCATCATTGCTACATTGACCTTAGATTAGTTTCCTAAACCTTATTCTTTTTTCCTTTTTTATCATTGAAACTTTGTACATACATCATCCACACTGAAAGGAGGAACAAGCTAAATATGAATGAAGAGAAGTCTGTGTAAGTCCCTTTGCAGGTTAACAGCAAAATCATACTTAGTCGCTGAGCTTTCTCTTTTCAAAATCATCAGAAGGAACCTTGGAGTCATCTTGTTTGATCACCTAGTTCAGCATTCGAGAGACTTTGCTCAAGAGGGAGTCAGATACTTAGTATTTCACTCTAATTGTTGAGTTGTCGAAAAACAATCATCAACAGGACAGAATGTCTCTTCTTGGATCTAAGAACAATCCATGCCAGTGAAATCTGGAGGTGGGTCAAATGGTTGGATTTTCTATTTGGGTTTTCCCCATTCTTTCCATTGTTAATCTTCTTCATCATCTACCACATTGTCTAGCTCGTTTGGGATGTGAACAACCTTCTTGGCCTTTGTAATTTTGATCTTCTCAAAGAGATGCGCTCAAATAGACATAAGGATTGTAGGATATGTGCAAGCTGGATCTATTTAAAAGGCTTTAGAAACATTTACACAATGCAACTGGCAGCTGTGAAGCCAGATTCCACAACCTTAGCCAACATCCTCACTGTCGTGCCAAGATGGGAACTATGGAACAGGGTATGGACATCCAACAAAGCATAATGGAAGGGGAATTTTTATCAAATGTTGTGGTTGCAAATGCCATGCCAGACAAGGGTGCAAAATGGGGAAGTGAGACATGGCCTGAAACTATTTCTAGAATACCTCCAAGAATTCAGTCTCCTGGACTGCAACGATAGTAGGATATGCACTTAAATCAATTTGTTGAAAACAACCAAGGCTGTTGGCTGATGTGCAGTCAAACTTCCTCATCTCCAAAGACACTTCCAAAGGCATTCAACTCTGCCCAGTATAGAATGCCTACATCCTTCTGTCAACACATTCAACTCTCCCTGTCGGAAGGTACCAAAATCTCTCCTTGAAATCTATCGATCCCATCTCCTCTCAAACATGTTTGATGACTTTCTCCAGTCAAGACCCAATTCCCCAAAAACCATAAATGCATTTACCTAACCACTGAAGATATTTCTTACTGCCTCAACATTCTCACCAACTGCGAACACAGGGTCATTACATCCTACCCCCCAAGTCTAGGCTTACTCTAGGAAGCCACCTGCAATACTCTAAGATACTAGAAAAGCACACTCTACACCAAGAAACTTGATACAATATAGACATCTTGTTATCACATGCACAAATACATGCAATCCATCACCGAACAAGGTTAAAGAATAAGCAAGGTACTCCCTCCTAAAAAATATACATTAACATAAAAAAATTTCTCAAATCAAAATAAAGAATGATGCCAAGGAAACCATATTGAACAATCAATGGAAACCAAGGAGAAAAGCCTCAACTACCACACTAGAAAACTACACATGACCATAAGGGCAATCCAGACATTACCGTTAGGTAACTGGATGATAAGACAACAACACGAGAATACTGCACTAGTAGGGTACAGTGGCTAGGGTAGGGAATAAGGCTTGTGACTATCTCTAGTAACCACCATCGGGGATAATAAGAGTATGCTCAAGCATGTGAGTCCAGGAAGAGTCGATACCCAATACCTGCATCACTTCGATCACACGTCAAAGCACATGTGCATATAACATAAATCATAGCCAAAGCAACAGTAAGCATGTAATCCAGCATGATAACCAATCATGTCAACATCATACTAATATCATAATCCATCAAGGAAGAGTAACAACCATCAATTTACACATTTACACTAGCATAAAACACATAGTTTTCTCATAATTTGTAGAAATTGCACTTTCAAGATAAAATTTTCAATTTTCTAACATTTCATATGTAGCTATTTATAAGATGGAGTACACATACACACATATACATAATTTCAACCTCTGATTTCATAGCATGCATGACATCTCTTTACATATAATGCAATAGTTTGTTGCTTTTCAAGGCATAATGATGCAAATTTTGTTCTCTTCTATATTGTAATATGCACAAGGATTTGATAAATAGCTTCACCCGTATGTAGAAAACAATTCTACTAAATAGTTAGGGGTTCTAAATTACTGGCTATATCTTTCTAATTAGCATTCTATTATGTGAGTAGGAATTGATTAGATGGGCTCGTTTATTCATATATTTATATGTTAAATCCATTCTATGCATATCCCGAAATCATTGCATCCCATGAGTCAATGTCTCTTTGATGCTTTCTATCAAACAATCCATGTGCATTGTCTATTTTTCTACTTTTTGCATACGAATCTACCAAGGTATTTGCAAATGCCAAATCTGCTAAAACAAATCAACGCATACTCGTAGGTTCTTAATAACTCTCAAACTTGTCCTATGGGGTATGTTTAACAAACCAAATGTAAATTTTCACTATGGTGAGAATGATTTTTTTTTTCATTCTTTCACAATAATTTTAAAATCCAAAAAAAAAGGACAGCATCACTGTAAATACTCAGGTTGTTCTTAAATATCATCGACTTCAACAGTCAAAGGTGAATTTAGCCAATAGAAATAAGACAAATATTAAACACTTATTATTGTGAATGAGGTGTAAAATTGCTATTGATTGTTTGACCATTGAAGTGGATGATATTTAAGTAGAGTGCATGCATAAGCCTATATTCATATGTTATCTATGGTAAGCAAGAAAACACATGCATACAACCACCACAAAATTAACTAGTATCTCAATGATAAAGTTTAGGGTGCCCTCAAGATAGATAGCACAAGCAAGAAGGTCAACCATGTACACATAATGATCAACTATAGCTGTAATGCAATAAGGGTTAACTTAGGGAAACACACAAGGGATACTAAAATTCATGATATACAAAAAAATTTCACCTCTGTCATTTCAAGAGTAGATAAAGATTATTCTTTCAGCTATAGAGAAGATAAAATGCATTACCAGTGCCACTAAGTATTATTTAAATGATTTATTAACATATAAATCAAAGATCAACAATGAAGCCATGGATTTTGATAATAGAGCTAAGGAATATTTTGATTTACTCAAGGAATACTAAATCAATTTAACAAAGAATTACAAACTCATTAAAATAACCTTCCATAGATTAAGGCCATGACAAAGGTTAAATTTAATACATTGTTCAATAAAGGTATTTTAGATAGAGTTGATAATTTTACATTGAGGGATTGGATAGAAGTTATAATATTGAGAATTGAATTTCTTGAATAAGGTATTAATTATATGGAAACTACTCATAGTGATGCTATTACTATGATAATGGATACACATGAGTTGATTGAGAAAATCACATGGAACTATTCTTAGAAAATTCAATTTGTCAACAACATTAATACCCTTAAGCAACATTTGTTTGAAGTGGTTCATCAAGGTCTTATTCAACCATTAAGTTTCAATTCTTTTTCTTTGGATAAATTTTGTAGAAATTAAATTCCTATTAATTATGTGAAGTTTTACAATATTATTATTATTATTTTATTGAATTATTTAGAAACTTGGATTAGAGCGTGCATTTTAATTCCAAATCATTTTCTTGCTCAATATTTTATGCTATCTTTTGTATGATATCGGTTGATGCTAAATTCATGAATCATTATTAAATAGAAACTATTTGATTTAGTAATTGATTTCCTCTCTTTGTTTCCGAGTTATCGCCTTTAGTAAAAGAAAATGAAGATATAGTATTAATGTCAATTAGGTACACAATAGTATGTTGTATTGTAAACATTGTCCATATTCCTATACCTATTGCCACAACAATATCACCATATTTTCCCAATTATGTTTTAAGATCAAATAAATGGCCCATAGATATTGTGAATTTATAATTAAAATGGCCTTTTAGTATCGAGTGAATTGTATAAGTTATTGTAAGAATTGTTAACCGCGATAGTTACCTAATGTATTCTTTAGTAGCGTTAGTGTGTGAGTTTCCTAATTTAGTAAACAATAAATATATCTTATGAAATTAGTCATACACTTATTTCATGTGACTTTTATGATATTGGTTAGCATTAGACTTGGAAGGTTAACCGTTCAACAATTGTATCGCATACTCTTTTATACTAGTGGTTAGTAATCTATTTGATGGATAACTCCAGGGTTTGTGACTTCTTGTGTGTTATAATATTTCTATTATGTACTTGAATGCATATGACTAATCAATTGAGTGTAGGTTGTGGAGTGTTGGGGACTTATATAGGAACAATCACATACTCAACTACGGTAAGAATACCATGATAGTAACTCGTTTAAGCAAATATCTCTATATGCATGCAATAATTAAATAGTTCTACTAATAATCTATGTGTATTGTCTTAGTTCAGTGTCCTCTTTAAGAAGATAGAAGAAATTACATTGAACATATGAGTTAGCTAAATAGGTGAACGAGATATGCTTCTTTTGATCACTATGAGGTCTTGTAATAATATAATAGAATTGGGTTATTTACAAGGTAATAATGCATGCTATGAGTAGAATTAATATTACACATCTTTAGTGTATTAAATTTGGTAAATATAGATGATGATTTAAATAAAAAATTGTTTGCAATAATTTTTATTAGCGGCTTGCATAGATCATTGTGTAGGAGTAATATAGGTTATGTTTTCTCCTTGAACAAAATAACATTTATAACCTAGAGTCTAGTTTTGTGACAGTAGTAACCTTGGAGACCTCTACCTACTCGAGTTGACTAAATGGAACTAGAGATGTAGCTATGCTATAGTCATGGAAATTTAAAACTAATTAATCATATTTTTTTGAATAATTGATATATTTCTTAATCCTTGAGGTTGAAGCTCATAGAATTTAGAAATCATAGAGTATTCACTTATGTGCTTAGCTTTACAATGTGACTTTAGGGTATTGAATTACTATTTGATCTTGCAAGTATTTTCCAAATAAGATTAGGAATATCATGAATAAATCTATTAGGAAACCTTGTGATGTAAAAATAGTAAAGATGAACTTGCTGTAGGTAAGCTTAATGCCTTGAGTGGACACCTGATAGGGATTCCTCGACACTAGGGTTGAAAAACAACCACTCTTTTTAGGTGGTTGTTATAGTGGATTTAAATCAATCACTGTTTCACCTGAGGGGGTGACAACCAATGAAGAACTGTCTGGGGTGAGGAATCACACTAGAAAGGGTTACATACCCACTCACAATTGCATCAAACATAGTGCAAGATAGAAATACATAATCACAAACCCTAGTGTCAGTCGCATTCGGATGGGGCCTTGATCCCATGGATATAGGGTATGTAGGCACTCTAGAAGGCAAAGAATGCCCCCAGTACTTAGGTCCCCTGGATATAGAGTGTTCTTTTATAATTAACATCATAATCTCAAAAACATAATAGAGCAAGTTAGATAATAAAATATATGCAGTGCTTAGGTTTAAAGGAATGGTGAAACATTCAATTTTTAACTTCTATAAATATTGTGACCTTAACTTTTTGTATAGTGATTCTGAGCTAGGTTAGCATAAGAATGTCTAGTTAGTTTTGCGTAGATGATAAGAATACAGTCACAGGAGGAAAAGCAAGTTGTCAGAAATGAAGGTAGGATGTAATGAAGGACTTAAGGTATGTGTGAACAGTTGATCTTACATGTTATCTTGCGTAATGTACTTTCTCTCATAATGTAGTTTCTCTCTTCACTAGATTTTAAATTGGTAGTCTTTTCTACACTTGATGATTTTAGAAAACTAAGCTCTAATTCGTCTAACCTCTATAATATTTATTGAGCACTTTTTTTAGTAAAATTTTATGAATCTACATTTGCTGCATCTATTGATCAAAATTTTTATTTTGTCGATATTTTCTGATTCAGAGTTAGTATGATTTTGTTAATAAAGAGTTGGGTCCTTACAGATTGGATGAAAAAGATGACATGGATGAGATGATTAGACGGGTGATTATGATGCAATGGAATGATTAGGATGAATGCTAGATTTGGTTGGAAAAAAAATTAGGAGAAGTAGATGAATGAATAAGATAATCTACATCATCTACATCATCCTAATTGCCAAGTATAATTGACTGGTTAAGGAATAGAATTTAATAGCATCAAGATCCTACCTTGGCAAGCTGAACTTCTTTTCTTACTTTCCTCTTGGTTTCAGGTTCTCTGAGCTTAGTATGCAACTTTAAACTTAGTTCTTCATAAGTTCCAAATCTTTCTATGGTTGTGTCTTTGGGATTGCTTAGAAAGTGTTGAACATATATGTCCAAGATCCTTTCATCTACGTCATACCCCATGGGCATGAGTTTTGGGTTCCACTGCTTCCATTAAACATTGATCAGTATCAACCATGAAGCATATTTCATTTTTGTATTTGACAACAATTGAGTTGGGGATTCTTTCCCTTGAGTGCATTATATTCTATTCTTACAAAGGTCAATTTGTCAACAACAATAATAACCTTAAGCAACATTTGTTTGAAGTGGAACTCATCAAGGTCTTATTCAACCATTAAGTTTTAATTATTTTTCTTTGGATAAATTTTGTTGAAATTAAATTCCTATTAATTAAGTGAAGTTTTACAATATTATTGTTTTTCTTTTATTGATTTATTTTGAAACTTGGATTAGAGCGTGCATTTTAATTCCAAGTCATATTTTGCTCAATATTGCATGCTAGCTTTTGAATGATATCGGTTGATGCTAAATTCATGAATCATTATTAAATAGAAACTATTTGATTTAGTAATTGATTTCCTCTCTTTGTTTCTAAGTTATCACCTTTATTAAAACAAAATGAAGATATAGGATTAATGTCAATTAGGTACACAAAAGTATGTTGTATTGTAAACATTGTCCATATTCCTATACCTATTGCCACAACAAGATCACCATATTTTCCCAATTATGTTTTAAGATCAAATAAATGGCTCATAGATATTGTGAATTTATAATTAATATGGTCTTTTAGTATCGAGTGAATTGTATAACTTATTGTAAGCATTGCTAATAGTTATAGTTACCTAATGTATTGTTTAGTAGCATTAGTGTGTGAGTGTTCTAATTTAGTAAACCATAAATACATCTTATGAAATTAATCATACACTTATTTCATGTGACTTTAATGATATTGGTTAGCATTAGACTTGGGAGGTTAACCGTTCAACCATTGTATTGGATAGTGGTTAGTAATCTATTTTATGGATAACTCTAGGGTTTGTGACTTCTTGTGTGTTATAATATTTCTATCTATGTACTTGAATGCATATGACTAATCAAATGAGTGTAGGTTGTGGAGTGTTAGGGACCTAGATAGGAACAACCACATACTCAACTATGGTAAGAATACTATGATAGTAACTCATTTAAGAAAATATCTTTATATGCATGCAATAATTAAATAGTTTTACGAATAATCTATGTGTATTGTCTTAGTTTAGTGTCCTCTTTAAGAAGATAGAAGAAATTACCTTGAACATATGAGTTAGCTAAATAGGTGAATGAGATATGCTTCTTTTGATCACTATGAGGTCTTCTAATAATATAATGGAATTGGGTTATTTATAAGGTAATAATGCATGCTATGAGTAGAATTAAGATTATACATCTTTAGTGTATTAAATTTCGTAAATATAGATGATGATTTAAATAAAAAATTGTTTGCAATAATTTTTATTAGTGGCTTGCATAGATCATTGTGTAGGAGTAATATAGCTTATGTTTTCTCCTTGATGAAAATAAAATTTATGACCTAGAGTCTAGTTTTGTGACAATAGTAACTATTGATGCATAAATCTATGGGTGTAATCCAGCAACAACATGGGAAACTCTGAGATGTGGGAATGCTCCTCAGAGTGACCTCCAGTTTTAGGGAAGCTTGCTCTTCTGTTCTTCCAGTAGGGTTTGAGAGAAAGGTCAGAAAGAAAACTAGGATTGCAGAAAACAAATACCTAATCTAAAGCAATCCGCCAGATTTGAAACTATTATTTGCACAATGTCTAAACATTGAAGGATTTAACCGGATTTAAAGAGCATCAATGCATGATTAAAACCAGTTTGAGAAACACATTAAACAGAGGTAGAGAAATAGAGAAATTAGAGACAAGAATAGAGTAAACTCATAAATGCACACAACACCGTCTCATATTTGAATGAAAGAATAAATTTACAAAGGCACAATTGTTGTACAGAATAAACTATTACAATCATCATGAAAAGATACTGCAAAGGCAAGAAGAAACTCTGTCTGCTGCTCCAACTCCCTGATCTGATAGAACTTGTAGAACTCTGAACATATATGAGGAAGAACTCCTCGAATGTGTCTCAAATTTGCCCATTTATAGCTTGAAAAACTCAACAAATTCTCGACGGCCTCTGAAAATCCACAATTGAATCCACAAAATATGGCGCCAAATCTGGCACAAATATGACTGCAAATGAAGTGGCCACCAAAAACCTTAACTGAACTGATGTTTCTATTTTTCCTCCATAGCTGGAAAAATATCTATGTGTGAGAAAGAAAACTCCCGCCGCTATTTTCATGTAGCTTGCTTCATAAAATAAAAATGACTGCTCACATTTAGGGTTTCACTTTATGTTTCACGTGAATCATATAAGGGTCAATTTTAAAATAAACTTTATTTTATATTGTTGGGACCCACCGTGTCTCTCCATAGACCCTATTATATTTTAAAACTGTTCCTTTAAAACTCCCGTAGCGTGCTTTAAATGTGTCTATTTAAAATGAAAAACAAACTTTATTTCCTTCCTGTGCGCGGACGGCTCCATGTGGTGGCCTCCACTGAATTTTGAGTTTCTTTTAAATTGATGCGGGTGTTAACAAATGTCACTTTCCATTGCCTCTTATTTTCTTTAAAAAAATACTTGAGTGGTTTCATAAAAACTCCCGTCAAGATCCTCAATGCAACTTAAAAATAAAATATTCAGCTCCATATGAAAAGGGCCCTACCATTTAATCTAATAAGAAACTTATATTAAAGCCTTAGCCTCTTATAAAATCCCATGACACATTTGATGCATTTAATTAAATGAGATAAAGCATTGTTTCTCCTATGCGCGGACTCCACCACATGGCCGCTTCTGCTTCATTTTCAGTTGCTCTCAAATTGATGTGGACACTTACATTTGGTAGCCTCCGCATAACTTGCATTTGCTTTCTTTTAATTCTGTTGTAGCCACGTGCTCACCTCCGCAACATTCTTGAGTTACTTCTTCATTGCCGCGGGTGTTTACATTTGGCAGCCTCCTCACTATTTTCATTTTGCTTTAATATAAAGTTATGCTTCATCATATGAATATTAGTGCCTTCATTACCCTAGTAGCGTGAACCATCACAATTTATACAGGTTTAGCCTTTTTGGTTTGCCTTTTGATTTGCAAGCGCGTGCTTTGTTCTATGGCTTTTATGAAGAGACCGATCCACTCGTACCTTAGCTTCATCTGCTATTTGCTGTATATGCACCATAGAATATAAGAGTGCCATTACTTTGAATAATAACATTACAACCTCAATGAAACAAGCAAGCGCTCCATTTGATTATTAACTATGGCCTTTATTGGCTAATTTGTCCTCTGCAGTAGTTTGTTGCTAAGCCAGTCATTAATGCCGCTGCTGCTTTGAAACATCTTCACTAACTCTTATCAAACTTGAGATAAAACCCTTGTGGGCACCTTGATGAGGTGACTATTGTTTCCTTAATTCTCTTATAGTTTACATCTCATGCTTGTGCCACCCTTCAATCTGTAGTCCATTTTTAACATGGCTGCATAAATTTTGATATGCTGAGCTATTTTTATATCTTGCGGCACCTTTGGCAGCATCTTCTCCTCAATACTGATGCGCCATATTGGCGATTCTGCAGTTGTCAATCATTAGATCTTTCATTACTAAGCTTCACTTGATATTGATGATGCTATAGCAGATGGTGCCACCTTTCTTAATATGCTGGAAGAGTATTTTGATACTCCTAGGCCGATCCTTATTTGTTTCTTATAGAAATACTTGCCATCATTCATGATTCTACCCTACCCTTCAATCTATACCTGTGGCTTGTCAATCTATGCCTAATGACTCGGCAGCTTCATTAAAAGACCCTGGGACTGGAGACCACAAAAAAATCATCTGAAAGACCCAGAAGCCCATAGCCAGTGTGGGGTATTATCTTCTTCAAATGCATAAGATGCCCTATCAAGTTAGGAAACTTTTGAAAACCACGGCTGTCACTAATTATCAACTGTATCAATGTATTTATGTATGAATAGGCCACCTTCCTCTAAACTGCCATGACTTTGACCTCTTTAGCATACTGAGCAACCTTTGGATTTATAGGCAATGCCTTTATAGTTGCATCATATTTGCATGGCCAAGCTCTACTCCAATAACTTGAGCCATTACGGGGCTCATGTTGAAATTGCACAACAGTTCTTGGCGACTGGCTGGGAAAGTGAGCCTACTCACTACGAACTCCAAAAACTCTAGTTAGCAAATCAATGCCTTATCATTGGGCATAGAGTGACATTCTCTGAAACTTAAACATTAATAACTGAACAGATTTGAAACTAAAAATAAATGAAGGTGAGCTGAAACACTGCTGACCTAGAATACATCCCACCATCTCAAACTAAAACTGAGCACACAATTGATGTTTTTCAATTGAGACCAACCAACCATACTGACTGAACCTTAGAGACTAACCATAGATCCTCCATTCTGCTTTGCAGCTAAGACTAACTAACCATAAACTTTCACTGCAGCCAAGACTTATTAAAAGAAAACTAATTGAAATTGAAACTAATGCTACTGTTGTAGCTTATTGAACTTCTGACCCTATCTCACTAATATATTAAACACATGGGGATATGACCATTCATTGGAATGGCAAAGTAACTGCTAGATTTAATTATGCTTCTCCTATGAATCTTCATCATGTTGAAAATGAACCAGATGAAATATATGAAAAAATACAACAATATTTTGTACCTTTTTACTGCTCTGCACTTAGGAGAGTCCCTTTTTGCTTCAAAACACTAGTCATGCTTATCTACTTGTTGTTCTTGTTTCAGTGGAGGGCGGGGAGGGAAAATAAAACACTAAAACTCTTCTGTCTATTTGCAGCTGAGAGATTCTGCCAACTGAACTGTATCAATGACCTTTCTGATAGGCTCTTCCACAGGTTCATAACTCAAGATGACATCAAAATGAGGCGTACATGTAACAACACTACCCAGAATAGTCTTGAATCAGATATGAATTTCATTATGCAAGAAAAATGGCGTATAGCGGGGCTTAAAATGTGACAACCCTGTATATGATTCTTTATGCAACTCTATATTAGTCCAGCTATCTCTTGATATCACCTTATCATGGATCTTTCCTTGCTTCAGTGGTTCTTCATCAAAAAGAAGACAGTAACCATCTTCTAGAATTGAAAACAAATCAGCTCTAGCATCATCCTTTGTTACAACATTTTTTCCATGATCAGCTTCAAGCCTTACAAAAGAACCTTGCACTTTCTCAATTGCAAGATCTTCCTCATTTAATAGCTGATAGCCTTGTTACAAAAGTGAGAACAAATCCTCATCATGCCCCAAATGTTACTCATGCATCTCTGTGTCTTCTCCCTATAGGTGTGAAACTTCATGACTGAAATAAAGACATTCATTCTTTGTAGACTTTGATATAATATTAGTTGCAACCTCTTCCTCAAAATGAGATACAAATGCAGTGTCAGTCTGGACCCAGTACTTTTCAGCTTCAAAACCCTTCTTGTAGTACTTTTTAGCTTCTAGAAATCTCCCCTCATAAGCATCTTCTGAATCTGTTTTAAAATTTGACAGTAACTCTGGATCTCCCTTTGCCACATATGCTTGATTTTCAATATCAGAAAGACACATAGGAGCCACTTTCTTGCATGTAATTTGATTCATGATACTTGATTTTTCTTGAACATCAAAGTGACAGAGAACCTGGTCAATGGTTTCTATAGGTCAATTTGTAGTTATGGAGGCTGTAAAGGGTGTTTTTCAGGACAATTGGGCATTCTATAGATATATTCATACTGCTGTTCATAAGAATCTTGAGGTATTAAACATAGATCAGCATGGTACAAGTTTTGACCTTTTAACTCATTGATCTCATACGAGAGGGTTTTAATTAGTTCTTTCATAGCACTCATCTCCTCATGATTTGTCAAATCAGTAGGGAGGGTGGGTGGACTAAAATTTGTATGCATCTGGTTACAAGAAAGAACATGAGATAGGCTATTTACATGAGACATCAGCTGTTCTAAGGGCAGGGGAGGTAGTTTACCAGACAATATGAGGTGACTTTCAGCCTTAATGGCAAGATCATATGATTGTGGCAGAGTTTCACCCTCCAAAGATTGTATCATGACAAGATCTCAGGGTCTAAAGCCTTTAAATAATACAAGAAAGCAAAGACTGGAGATGGCCTGATATCAATAGAGAATTTCTTCCATACCTTATCAAATCTTGAATTGAAATCATGTATGGGCTCCATTGGATGCCTCTTGATTGTAATCAGGTTCTGGGTGAGAGTGCTAACATCTATCCTGTCTCTAAACTGATTGTAGATGAGTCCTCCTAGTTGATCCCATCTAGCGATTGAACTAGGAAGCAAGCTTCTGTACCATTCTTTTGCTTTTCCTTTGAGGGATGATGCCAGCAATAAGAGAGCATGATTCTCAGTAGTGACATTATGAATAGAGCATAGATTTGCAACATCTTGAATGTGATCTGTAGGGCAAACTGAGCCATCTCCTAGAAAGTGAGGCAATGCTTTCTAGGCTGTGTCAGGAACTTGACCCTGTTGTTGGAGAACCAGAGGACTTGAATCCTAGGCTACAAAAGGTAAATCCCTTTGAATATTTAGGTGCACATATATACCAGGGGCTGCCATAATTTGTAGGGGCAAAGATTCAAGAAAGATCTGCTAGTAGAGTCACCAGATGGATGATTCATGCTCCTATGAGTAGATATTTTTGTGATTTTCTATCAAAATCACAAAATACAGGGCAGGGATTCAATGAAAACAAAGACCCAAGTCTTTGAATCGAGTCCCACTGGGCGTGCCAAAAACTGTTGATGCATAAATCTATGGGTGTAATCTAGCAGCAACATGGGAAACTCTGAGATGTGAAAATGCTCCTTAGAGTGACCTCTAGATTTTAGGGAAGCTGGCTCTCCCGTTCTTCCAGTAGGGTTTGAGAAAAAGGTCAGAAAGAAAACTGAGATTGCAAAAAACAAATACCTAATCTAAGGTGATCCGCCAGATTTGAAACTATTATTTGCATAGTGTCTAAACTTTGAAGGATTTAACTGGATTTAAAGAGCATCAATGCATGATTAAAACCAGTTTGAGAAACACATTAAATAGAGGCAGAGAAACAGAGAAATTAGAGACAAGAACAGAGTAAAATCATAAATGCACAGAACACCGTCTCATATTTGAATGAAAGAATAAATTTACAAAGGCACAATTGTTGCATAGAATAAACTATTACAATCATCATGAAAAGATACTGCAAAGGCAAGAAGAAACTCTGTATACTACTCCAACTCTCTGATCTGATAAAACTTGTAGAACTCTGAACATATCTAAGGAAGAACTCCTCGAATGTGTCTCAAATCTGCCCATTTATAGCCTAAAAAACTCTGCAAATTCTCAACGGCCTCTGAAAATCCACAACTAAATCTACAAAATCTGGCACCAAATCTGGCACAAATCTGACTGCAACTGAAGTGGCCACTGAAAACCTTAACTATACTGATGTTTCTATTTTTCCTCCATAGCTAGAAAAATATCTCTGTGTGAGAAAGAAAACTCCTGCCGCTATTTTCCTGTAGCTTGCTTCATAAAATAAAAATGGCTGCTCACATTTAGGGTTTCACTTTATGTTTCACGTGAATCATATAAGAGTCAATTTTAAAATAAACTTTATTTTATATTGCTGGGACCCACCGTGTCTCTCCATAGACCCTATTATATTGTAAAACTGTTCCTTTAAAATTCCCGTAGCTTGCTTTAAATGTGTCTATTTAAAATGAAAAACAAACTTTATTTCCTTCCTATGCGTGGACGGCTCCATGTGGTGGCCTCTGCTAAATTTTGAGTTTCTTTTAAATTGATGTGGGTGTTGACAAATGTCACTTTCTGCTGCCTCTTATTTTCTTTAAAAAAATGCTCGAGCGGTTTCTTACAAACTCCCATCAAGATCCTCAATGCAACTTAAATAAAATATTCAGCTCCATATGAAAAGGGCCCCACCATTTAATCTAATAAGAAACTTATATTAAAGCCTCAGCCTCTTATAAAATCCCATGACACATTTGATGTATTTAATTAAATGAGATAAAGCATTGTTTCTCCTGTGCACGGACTCCACCAGATGACTGCTTCCGCTTCATTTTTAGCTGCACTCAAATTGATGTAGACACTTACATTTGGCAGCCTTTGCATAACTTGCATTTTCTTTCTTTTAATTCTACTGTAGCCACGTGCTCACCTCTGCAACATTCTTGAGTTACTTCTTCATTGCCGCGGGTGTTTACATTTGGCAGCCTCCGGACTATTTTCATTTTTCTTTAATATAATGTTATGCTTCATCATATGAATATTAGTGCCTTCATTGCCCTAGTAGCATGAACCATCACAATTTATACAGGTTTAGCCTTTTTGGTTTTCCTTTTGATTTGCAAGCACGTGCTTTGTTCTATGGCTTTTATGAAGAGACCAATCCACTCGCACCTTAGCTTCATCTGCTATTTGCTGTATATGCACCATAGAATATAAGAGCGCCATTACTTTGAATAATAACATTACAACCTCAATGAGACAAGCAAGCGCTCCATTTGATTATTGACTATGGCCTTTATTGGCTAATTTGTCCTCTGCAGTAGTTTGTTGCTAAGCCCGTCATTAATGCCGTCCCTACTTTGAAATATCTTCACTAACTCTTATCAAACTTGAGATAAAACCCTTATGGGTGCCCTGATGAGGTGACTGTTGTTTCTTTTAATCTCTTATAGTTTACATCTCATGCTTGTGCCACCCTTCAATCTGTAGTCCATTCTTAACATGGCTGCATAAATTTTGATATGATGAGCTATTTTAATAGCTTGCGTCACCTCTGGCAGTATCTTATCCTCAAAACTTGTTGTGAGAACAATGAGGCAGCCTCAATACTGATGCGCCATATTGGCGATGCCGTGGTTGTCAATCATTAGATCTTTCATTACTAAGCTTCACTTGATATTGATGATGCTACAGCAGATGGTGCCACCTTTCTCCATATGCTGGAAGAGTATTTTGTTACTCCTAGGCCAATCCTTATTTGTTTCTTACAGAAATACTTGCCATCATTCATGATTCTGCCCTACGCTTCAATCTGTACTTGTGGCTTGTCAATCTATGCCTAATGACTCGGTAGCTTCATTAAAAGACCCTGGGACTGGAGACCACAAAAAAATCATCTGAAAGACCCAGAAGCCCATAGCCAGTGTGGGGTATTATCTTCTTCAAATGCATAAGATGCCCTATCAAGTTAGGAAACTTTTGAAAACCACAGCTGTCACTAATTATCAACTGTATCAATGTATTTATGTATGAATAGGCCACCTTCCTCTAAACTGCCATGACTTTGACCTCTTTAGCATACTGAAGAACCTTTGGATTTATAGGCAATGCCTTTATAGCTGCATCATATTTGCATGGCCAAGCTCTACTCCAATAACCTGAGCCATTACGGGGCTCATGTTGAAATTGCACAATAGTAACCTCAGAGACCTTTACCTCCCTGAGTTGACTAAATGGAACTAGAGATGTAGCTATACTATAGTCATGGCAATTTAAAACTAATTAATCATCTTTCCTTCAATAATTGATATATTTCTTAATCCTTGAGGTTGAAGCTCATAGAATTTAGAAATCATAGAGGATTCACTTATGTGCCTAGATTTACAATTAGGGTATTAAATTACTATTTGATCTTGAAAGTATTTTTCCAAATAAGATTAGGAATATCATGAATAAATCTATTAGGAAACCTTTTGATGTAAAAATAGTACATGAATTTGAAGATGAACTTGCCTTAGGTAAACTTAATGTGTTGAGTGAACACCTGATAGGGGTTCCTCAACACTAGGGTTGAACAACAACCACCCCTTTTAGGTGATTGATATATAATGGATTTAATTCCATCCCTATTTCCCCTGAGTGGGTGGCTACCAACGAAGAATTGCCTAGGGCAGGGAATCACCCTAGAAAGGTTTGCACATGCTCACTCACAGTTGCATCAAACATAGTGCAAGATATAACTATATATTTGGAAACTCCAGTGTCAGTCGTATTGGGAAGGGGACCTTGATCCCATGAATATAGGGTATGTAGGTAGTCTAGAAGGTGAAAGACACCCCCAGTACTAAGGTTGCCTAGATATAGGGTGTTCTTTTATAATTAACATCATAATCTCAAAAACATAATAGAGCAAGTCAGATAATAACAAGTCTCTAGTGCTTAGGTTCAAAGGATTGGTAAAACATTTAATTTTTAGCTTCTATAAATATTGTGACCTTAACTTTTTGTAAAGTGATTCTTAACCAGGTTAACATAAGAATGTCTAGTTAGTTTTATGCAGACAATACGAATACATACATGGGAGGAAAAGCAAGTTGTCGAAAATGAAGGCAGGATGTAATGAAGGACTTCAGGTATGTGTGACCACTTGTTCTTATATGTTATCTTGTGTATTGTACTTTCTCTCATAATGTACTTTGTCTCTTCACTAGATTTAAACTTGGTGATCTTTTCAGGACTTGATGATTTTAGAAAACTAAGCTCTAGTTTGTCTAACCTATATAACATTTATTGAGCACTTCTTTCAGTAAATTTTATGAATCTACATTTGTTGCATCTATTGATAAAAAATTTTATTTCTCAATATTTTCTGATTTAGAGTTAATATTATTTTTTTAATAAGGAGTTAGGTCCTTACATGTGGTATCAGAGCCAAGGCTCAAACATTAGGCCTAGAGGTCTACTAACCTAAAGTATGATAAGAATTAAGATATAAGATGTTATATTATGACGTTAATGATATTTCCCCCTCTTGTGATCTAATGATTGACCAGTTATTGATAGACATGAAGAAAAACATGCAAAACAAAGGAAAGGGTAAGGTCATAGATAAACCCTCCCAAGAGGGTGAGGTGGATAGATTGATACCAGTGATAGTATGTGTGTAATGAGACAATAGTAGTTTGGTACATGACAATAGTGAGAATTGTAGATTCTCTTTTGTAAGGTGGATATCATATTCTGTGGCTAATTCCTTTTGTGGCATATCTTAATGGATCTTTTCATGATGGCATGCATGCCTTGGGTTGTTTGGGGAATGCTTATTATGACATGGTGAATTATCATTTATCTTTATGTGGTTTTGGACCACTGTATGATTATCTATTTTAGTGGTAGTAAGTCCACTGAATTCCCCTACTCCTCTTAGGTGGTCTTGTTGTAAGGCTACATGGTGATTGTAATGTGCAAATTTTATGAGATTGTTGGATTATTTATTCTTGTTTTAAAGATTTTACTTAAGTGTTAAGCCAACAGTGTTTTGTTTCTTTGGGCTAATTAGTTGTTTTAATTTTAAGATGGTCCTTTTCTCTCAAGGACTTGTTCTTAATTAAATTTGGGATGTTACAATAGTTGTTATCTTTAATCTTCACTTCTTCAATTGATTGTTTTATTTTAATGTATTCTAATTGAGGGTTTAACTTATGGACTTATTTTACTTAATCCTTCTTGATTTGAGGCATTTTATTGTTGCAACTGTTGAGATGTGTGGAGTAATGTGACTTTTGTAATCTGTCATATCCAGGAGGAGCCCCTGGCAGATTTTATGGGGGAGTAGATGGCCTGGGTGATTCTATTGTGAGGATGGGGGTTGCAAATGGGACTGGTATGGGACAGTCATAATCCACCCCCTAGATATATGTGTGTGATTCTTTCATACCTCCATCTTGGAGGATAAAACCTTAAACAAACAAGAGCAATGTATTAGGAAATGTGAGAAGGGGTCCTCTGAGAGGGCCCTGAGACCATCTTTCCTTTTTGGTCACTTGGAACTAAGGTATGAATGATATTAGTTTCCTTTGGAGGTGAGATTATATGGTTTTATGGCTAATTGGATATTGACACATTGGTTCTATATTCATATGGTTATTCATTCATTGGATATATAGTGGTGTGGTACTATGGATTACTACATGGCATATTGGTGCTTGTCCTCCTCGTAAGTACCCATTTTGTTGAGCCTCATGGTGTGAGTCATGTGAGGTCATTGTGATGAGTGTAGATTGATGCATGTGAGTATAGTCATCATCATATGTGTTTTACCTATGAGAGATATGTGAGGTGGACGGAAATGATCTGTAAATACCAGTGAATGTTGTGATCATACCTCACGTATGTAATACATGGTATCTAGCTTGGGGAGAAGGGTTTTGTAGACATAATGTGTGATCCACTTATGCATGTCCTTTGTGATAGTTGTACATGGGTGTGAATAATTGTGTTGGCCTTGTATAGATATGTTAAAGAAATGTGTTTAATGGGTGTTATTTAGAGATGTGTGAGTCACTCTTCATGTTCTTATATGTGTTGTGACAGTGTCATCCCTAGCGTTGGCCCTCGCACTTAGATGAGAGCATGCTAGTGTAACTAGGGGTTGAGGGAGGAGTGAAGGTCTCCTTTGGGACATAACATGTTTTAGGGTGAGCTATGGTGGCCCCTATATGAGGGTATCCCCTTGTAATGATCATATTGGAGTGCAGTCCCTCTTCTCCCCTACACATTAGAACCACACTAGTTGGTTCATAGTGCAAACACACTCCTTGATTTTTAATCCATGGTTTGAGGATGGACCCTAATGTGCTGAGCCTATATTATTTTCTATCTTTAGACACTTGATAGTTCAAATGGGATGAATACTAGAGACAACTATAGACTTTTGGGAAAATTGATGTCATCATGGACTCCTAGTTTGGGAAGCTACTATCAATTATGGGATGCTAGTACTAATTTTGGATAACAAGCCCTAAGGTGGTGCCATTTGATGTAATAGTTGTGGTAAGAAAGATGTCTAGAAAGTTTGGAGGAGTTGTTGATATGGCAGCCACTATAAATAGGCATACGTGACAACTAGAATTATTATCTTTCACATGAGTGGACCGATGAGTGTGCTTGAGTACGTATTACTTTTTAAGTGTCATATTTATATGACATTTGAATAGTGAAAGTCACTAATACTCAGAAGAATCCTTGGGAGGATTGATCTTATACATCATTGGTTTCCCAAAACCCAAGGGAGGGTACAAGGTCCTCAGACCATTCTTATCAAATGAACTTACGAAAATTCCTCTGTGAAATATATGGGCCTATTGCATAATTTCTTGTGACTCAGGATTCGGATTGATCCCAATGAGTCTAGGTCTCTGGCAGAGCAATTTATTGATTCTTGTCTTTGTTAGCCTATATGGCTATTGTGTTTACATATCCCATATTGGATAGAGTTTTTGATCCATTTGACCAATATAGGCCTGTTTGGCCATTATTTAATCTACCCCATATTGGGTAGTGATAGGGTCCATTAGACCCAGTTCCATATGAACGAGTTTACCCAAAGGACAAAAGAGCACAATTGGCTTTATCTTAGTATGTCCCATTTTGGACACTTTAGCTTGGATTGGCTATTTGAACTTCCTAAGCACTTAGATTGACTAAAATAATATAATTCTTCTAACCTACCATGGTGTATCATTTCTCTTGGATTCTAACGTGGGTTGGAGTAAACTTCTAACATAACTAGAAATATTGGATAATGTGTTTTAGTACTAAACATTTGGAGTCAATGTGCAAGTAGTAAGGATGTTTAACTAGGTATGAAAATCTCACATTTAGTCAACCTTTTGTCTGTAACCTTTGCATTGAGACGATGTAAACTTTTGGGGGGGAATTATGTCACAACCCTATTTGTTTGCAATTCAAAATGTTGATATTTAGTTATTAATATTACTTATTCTAAATGCTTCTGCGAAATGTTGTCTATAGCCTTTTCATTTAATTAATTAATCTTGACTCTTGTCTTAATTACTAATTTGCTGGTAAAATTATTATTATTTGATTATCATTTAATATTATAAATTGTTGTCATTTAAGTTGATTTTAACTCAATATATATGGCATGTGTAATTCACAAAAATTATGCGTTAAGGTTTATTTTTGGGCACTTACGAAATCTCTATAATTGATGAAATTACCCTTAGGAATAAAATATAGGTATTTAAATACATGAATTTTTTTATAATATTCTATATAAGAATATAAATATGAATATATATATTATATATTGTTATTAATATCTTATTTAAACACACACACAAATATATATATGGACATAAATATTGGCATGCATATAGCATTATATAAAAATATTATATATGATGGAGTGGCATTGGGTGCAAGCAAGAAATTCTTGACAGAAGATTAATTGCAAATTAATGCTTTTTGGTATCTTCTTTGACTGAGCATTCAGAGTACGTAAAAAAAGTGGGAAGTCTCTTGCTAAGGGGGGGTCTTTCCTTGCATGCCAAAGTAGGTATGTTAGACATTTTTTTTGGGGAAACCCAATTCAATGGGGAGGAGAAAATTGAGAGTTTATTAGTGGGAATTGGGGAAGGAAGGGGGGCATGGAGAAAGGATTCTGGTATTGGCTGTGGAATTTGATCTTGCAATCACCATTTGCATTTTCTAGAATTACTCCACTGCCTTCATTAGTCTTCCATGCAAGAGTAGCTGTTAAGACCTCAAAGCACAAGGATTCGATAAATAGATTTAGTTGTGTGTAGAAAACAATTCTACTCAATAGTTAGAGTTTCTAAATTAGTGGCTGTCTTTCTAATTAGCATTCTATTTTGTGAGTAGGAATTGATTAGATGGGCTCATTTATTCATATATTTATATGATATATCCATTCTGTGCATATCCTGAAATCATTTCATTCCATGAGTTGATGTCTCTTTGAGGCTTTTTATCAAACAGCCCATGTTCATTACCTATGCTTTTACTTTTTCCATACGAATCTACCAGGGTATTTGTAGATACCAAATCTTGCAAAACAAATCCCCTTTTGTTATGCCTTGATGGATGTACATACCCTATATGAAAGCTCCCATTTTTGGCTCAGTAGGGAGGACACTGGCAAAGGTTCTGGAATTTGACATAGCACCTATAATTTATGTCTTCTTGAAATTTTCTAAAGCCTTTTCAAAAAATACATTGTGTGCATATCATGTGATCATTGCAGTCTATGAGACCATATTTGTTTTAGGAATTTTATCAAACTGTTCATGTGCCTTGTCTAGGAATCCACGTTTTGTATACAGGTCTACCAGGGCAATTGCAACTACTACATTTGACAAAAATCCCATGCCATTTTGCTTTGATGCATGTTCATACCCTGTTCTAAAGCTCCCATTTTGGGCACAGGCAGGGAGGATGCTAGCAAGGTTGTGGAATTTAACTTTATACTGCCAGTTGCATTTGCAAAAAAAAAATTCTAAAACTTTTTAACAAATCCTTTTTTAATATATCCTGCAATCATGGCATTCCATGAGATCACATTTCTTGATGCATTCTATCAAATAGATCACTTGCCCTATCTAAGCTTCCAAATTTTGCGTACATCTTTTTTAGAGCGTTTCCAGCCATAATATCTGACAAAAATCCCCTTCTGTTGTACTTCGATGGATGTCAATACCCTGTTTGAAACCTCCCATTTTGGCACAGGTAGGGAGGATGCTAGCAAAGGTTGTGGAAATTAACTTTAAACCTATCAATTGCATCTACTTGAAATTTTCTAAAGCCTTTTCAACAAATCCATTCTGTGCATATCCTGTGATCACTGCAATCTATGAGACCACACTTCTTTAAGGATTTTGTCAAACAGTGCACATGCCTATTCTATGCTTCCACATTATGCACGACACTTACAACCACATCATCTTACAAAAATTTCCCTTCAATTATGCTTCCTGGGATATTCCTTCATTATTACTATAGATCTGACACTGTATATTATTATGGTGGAAGCCTATTTTTCAGATTGCTTCATCTAGCATCACCAATAATCCCCATAAGAAAACTATTCCTATTTTGAAATGATGGAAAAGTTTCACATCTCTCATAACAATATCTTTGGCAACAATCTTGGACATAAGTTTTGTTGCAGTGTGGAAATCAGCACGTACTTGTAGGTTCTTAATATCTCTAATAGTTCTCCTTTGAGGCATGTTTAAAAAACCAAATGCAAATTTTCACTATGGTGACAGAGAAATAATTTTTTTTCATTCTTCAACAGTATTTTTAGGATCCAGATCAAAAAAGGCAGCATTGCAGTAAATAGTGATAAGCCTGTATTCATATGTTATCTATGGGCAAGAAGAAAACACATCCATACAACCACTACAGAATTAACTAGTATTTCAATGATAAAGTTTAGGGTGCCCTCAAGAAAGCCAGTATAGGCAAGAAGGTTAACTATGTACACACAATGATCCACTGTAGGTGTAATGCAATAAGGGTTAACTTAGGGAAACACACAAGGGATACTAAAATTCATGATATACAAACAATTCTCACCTCTATCATTTCAAGAATAGATAAAGATTATTGTTTCACCTATAGAGGAGACAGAATGCAGTACAAGTGCCACTAAGTATTGGTTAAATAATTTATTAACATATAGATCAAAGATCAACAATGAAGCCATGGATTTTTCAATAGAGCTAAGGAATATTTTGATTTACTCAAGGAATGCTAAATCAATTTAAAGAAGAATTATAAATTCATTAAAATAACCTTCTATAGATTAAGGCCTTGACAAAGGTTAAATTTAATACATTATTCAATAAAGGTATTTTAGATAGAGTTGATAATTCTACATGGAGGGATTGGATAGAAGTTATAATATTGAGAATTAAATTTCTTGAATAAGGTATTAATAATATGGAAACTACTCATAGTGATGCTATTAATATGATAATGGATACACATGAGTTGATTGAGAAAATCACATGGAACTATTATTAGAATGGTTAATTTGTCAACAACAATAATACCCTTAAGCAACATTTGTTCGAAGTGGTTCATCAAAGTCTCATTCAACCATTTAAATGTTTTAATTTTTTTTCTTTGGATAAATTTTGTAGAAATTAAATTCCTATTAATTATGTGAAGTTTTACAATATTATTGTTTTTCTTTTATTGAATTATTTTGGTACTTGGATTAGAACGTGCATTTTAATTCCAAATCGTTTTATTGCTCAATATTGTATGCTAGCTTTTGAATGATATAGGTAGATGCTAAATTCATGAATTGTTATTTAATAGAAAATGTGTGATTTAGCAATTGATTTCCTCTCTTTGTTTTTGAATTATCGCCTTTATGTTTACAAATTCCCAAAGAGTTTGAAATTCCCAATTATGTTTTAAGATCAAATAAATGGCTCATAGATATTGTGAGTTTATAATTAAAATGGTCTTTTAGTATCGAGCGAATTGTATAAGTTATTGTAAGTATTGTTAATAGTTATAGTTACCTAATGTATTCCTTAGTAGTGTTAGTGTGTAAGTTTTCTAATTTAGTTAACCATAAATACAACTTATAAAATTAGTCATACACTTATTTCATGTGACTTTTATGAATTAGTTAGCGTTAGACATGGGAGGTCAACCATTCAACCATTGTATCACATACTCTCTCTGATACTAGTGGTTAGTATTTTATTTGATGGATTACTCCAGGGTTTGTGCCTTCTTGTGTGTTATGATATTTCTATTTATGTACTTGAATGCATATGACTAATCAAGTGAGTGTAGGTTGTGGATTATTGGGGACCTAGACAGTAACAACTACATACTCAACTATGGTAAGAATACCATGATAGTAACTCACTTAAGAAAATATCCTTATATGATATAATTAAATAGTTTTACGAATAATGTATGTGTATTGTCTTAGCTCAGTGTCCTCTTTAAGAATATAGCAGAAATTACCTTGAACATGTGAGTTAGCTAAATAGGAGAAGGAAAAATGCTTCTTTTGATTAGTATGAGGTCTTGTAACAAAATAATGGAATTGGGTTATTTATTAGGTAATAATACATGCTATGAGTAGAATTAAGAATTTACATCTTTAGTGTATTAAAGTTGGTAAATATAGATGATGATTTAGATAAAGAATTATTAGCAATAGTTTTTCTTAGAAGCTTGCAAAGCTTGCATAGATAATTGTGTAGGACTAATATAGTTTACATTTTCTCCTTGAAGAAAATTACGTTTATAACCTAGAGTCTAGTTTTGTGATAGTAGTAACCTCAGAGACCTTTACCTCATCGAGTTGACTAAATGGAACTAGAGATGTAGCTATGCTATAGTCATGGCAATTTAAAAATAATTAATCATCTTTTCTTCAGTAATTGATATATTTCTTAACCCTTGAGGTTGAAGCGCATAGAAATTATAAATCATAGAGTATTCACTTATGTGCCTAGATTTACAATGTGACTTTAGCGTATTGAATTACTATTTGATCTTGCATTTATTATTCCAAATAAGATTAGGAATATCATGAATAAATCTATTAGGAAACCTTTTGATGTAAAAATAGTAAATGAATTTGGAAATGAACTTGTTGTAGGTAAACTTAATGCCTTGAGTGGACACCTGATAGGGATTCCACAATACTAGCATTGAACGACAACCACTCTTTTTAGGTGGTTGTTATAGTGGATTTAAATATGTCACTATTTCACCTAAGGGGAAGACAACCAACAAAGAACTGTCTGGGGCACGGAATCACCTTAGAAAGGGTTAGATACCTCACAATTGCATCAAACATAGTGAAAGATAGAACTACATAATCGCAAACCCCAGTGTCAATCGCATTCGGAGGGGGCCTTGATCCAATGGATATAGGGTATGTAGGCAGTCTGGAAGGCAAAGAATGCCCCCAGTACTCAGGTCCCCTAGATATAGGGTGTTCTTTTATAATTAACATCGTAATCTCAAAAACATAATAGACCAAGTCAGATAATAAGAAGTATCCATTGCTTATGTTTAAAGGAATGGTGAAACATTCAATTTTTAACTTCTATAAATATTGTGACCTTAACTTTTTTTATAGTTATTCTGAACCAGGTTAGCATAAAAATGTCTAGTTAGTTTTGTGTAGATGATAAGAATATAGTCACAGGAGAAAAAGCAAGTTGTCAGAAATGAAGGCAGGATGTAATGAAGGACTTAAGGCATATGTGACCAGTTGTTCTTACATGTTATCTTGCGTAATGTACTTTCTCTCTTCACCAGATTTTAAATTGGTGATCTTTTCAGCAATTGATGATTTTATAAAACTAAGCTCTAATTCGTCTAACCTCTATAACATTTGTTAAGCACTATTTTTAGTAAAATTTTATGAATCTACATTTGCTGCATTTATTGATCAAAATATTTATTTCTCGATATTTTCTAATTCAGATTTAGTATGATTTTTTTAATAAGGAGTTGGGTCCTTACAGATTGGATGAAAAAGATGACTGGGATGAGATGATTAGATGGGTGATTATGATGCAATGGAATGATTAGGACAAATGCTAGATTTGGTTAGAAGAAAATTTAGGAGATGTAGATGAATGAATAAGATGATCTACATCATCTACATCATCCTAATTGCCAAGTATAATTGGCTAGTTAAGGAGTAGAATTTAATAGCATCAAGATCCTGTCTTGGCATGCTCATCATAATTCATCAACACCAATATCTCGCTAGAGATTATACCTTTTTTACATCCTTCCTTGACTCCTTTCTCTTCACCTTAACTCATATTAGTGCTCACAAATTCAACAATCTTCAACAAGGCTCTTTCTATTATTTATGAACTCTTTTGAGCTCCTCCTCATATATTTTAGCATGCATGCGTTTACATTATCATTTCTAAAATGGTACTCTATTTATTTATTTTTTAAGAAAACGTGTAGGTTGAAAAATACTCTACTAGTAGAAGTTTCATTGTTTATAGATCTAAACATTAAAGAAAATGATTTCTTGTCTTTGAGACTGTTGTATAATTTGTTGCCTTCAATAAGATAGTATCTCAACTTCATAAAATGACACATGGAACATTTATATCGAACTAAGATTTAATAGATGCAATCTTGAATCAGATTAAGGCTCAATGATTTAATGTTGGGAAATTTATACTCATGTATTCCTTCTTCTTCTACGTAGAAAGAAAAAATATTAAACATTAAACAATATAAATTTTAAGTTTATTTATTGAACCACACTAGTAAGTGTGGGTTTAAGTGTCCCTCAATGTGTGTTTAAGGGTCCCTCAATGTGTGTCTTGTGCCGTAATAGTGAGGAAAGTGTTTCTCACCTCGTTTTCCAATGTTCTTTCTCTAGGGAGATTTGGCATTTTTGGTGGAGTGTGGAACCAGGCCTTTTGGCATGTCTCCTCTTTGGCTGAGTTTTTTGATCATTGGGGCGTTGCCCCTATTAAAACCTCATTTCTTCAAGTTTCTTGGGCTCTTGGACTTTCCTTTATTATTTGGAATATCTGGTTGGAGAGGAATCATAGGATCTTTTGTGATGTGATGTTGGGGGCCCATCACTTGTAGTGGAAAATTCTTCATTCTTTAGGTGAAACTGCTTTAGTAAATTGTGATTTGACAGAAGCTATGGATCCTAAAGATGTTTGTTGCAATCATCTTCATCTTCCTCCTCAACAAGGTCTTTTCATGAGAAATAAATGTCGATACCCTCTTCAGAAGATAAAAAGGGAGTGGCATTGGACTCCTTCTCCTCAGGGAGTTTTGATTCTCAACAAAGATGGTTCTTCTCAAGGAAACCCTGGTCATGCTGGTATTGGTGGAGTTGGTCAGGATAGTACTGGGTCTGTGCAATTTATCTTTTATGTTTATAAAGGTCTTCAACCTAACAATCTGATGGAGGCTCTTGCCATTTTATATTTTGTGGAGCATGGCTGTCATCTTGGATGGTGAAGGATCATTTGTGAGTCTAATTCCCAGGTGGTGGTGAATCTGTTGAATAGAAAATATTTAGATGATGTTAGTTGGCATTTAGCTTTGGTTGTTAAACAGATTCTTAATCTATGTGATTCTTTGGATTCGGTTTCTTTCATTCATATTCCTAGAGAATGGAACGGTGCTGCGAATGTTTTGGCCAAATGGGCCTCTGATCACATGCCAAATTGGAATATTGTGGATTGGGGTCAATTACCCCTAGAGTTGTCTCAAAAGTTAAACCACTTAGTAGAGCTTGACAGAGCTGAGTATTACCCTTGCTTTGTACCTCTTCTACTTTGAATAAATTTTTACCCCTCTTTTAGTTAAAAAAAAAGGATTTATTGCTACTAAATATGTTTTTAGTAATCCTTTTAAAGTGTGTGTATTGTGTGTATTGTTATTTTCTATTTTTATTTCCATTGCACTATAAAGGCTGTAACTTTCAGTACCCGCTGATATACAAATAAAATATCAAACTAATAAAACAGCATGAGTTAGTTTGTTTGTGACAAATTATGGGCGAATTCCATTGTCTTTATTGTCAAACATTAAGCATCCGACTGGCATTATATTCAGTGTCAACGTTCTCTTTTATCAGATGAAATGTTGTTTCTAGACTAATGTGTTAGTAAGATTCTTTTAATTTCTGCAGGTAGAATTATAGAGAAATAAGTTATGAAATGGATGAAGAAATAATATGCCTTTATGCATTAATTCATTTTCTTTAGGTTATTTCTTGTGATTTTTAATGATGTTTCTTTTTCTGCAACAGTTACCATTGCATTTTGTATCAACCCCCATCTTACATGGTCTTCTCATCAAGCAATACCGAAGAGGTTTAATCAAACTAAAATCTCCGGTCTCCCCTTAGTGTTGAGCAATTGCAGTCACTACTGGAAAGTTTTTAAGTGTTACAGAGGATTGCACTGATGGAATTTTGAAACATTGTTTTCACTATTGCAAAGTTTATAAGTGTTACAGAGGATTGCACTGATGGAATTGTGAAACTTTGTTTTTCCCCAAAACCTGATGTTAAATGAAAATAATTTTAGATAATAGAAAACAAAAATATGTTAGGAATTTGTTTATACATTTCACTTTGCACATAAGATTTATGTAATTTATATAGTTTTTTAGACACAAACATTTCAGTGCCAGTGGTCATCCAAGCAGTTGTAGATTGCAGAGATTGTACTTTTAATACATAAATTTTATCTAAATAGAATAGCTACTCTCTAATTTCTGAATGGTGAGTTCTCTTGATGTTAAGAAATCCAACATAAAAAATTGTCATTTTAATTGCACATATCAAGTATTAAAATAAATAACTTATTTTTCCGAAGAAGCCATTGTTTAACATTGGCTACACCACCTAATTAGTAGAAAGAACAGAAAGGCAAGATTTCAATTTAAATACTAATGTCTCAGAGATCTAAAAATAGATATTTTAATATTATTGAATGGAAAAAGCACAGTACATCATTAAATTGCGTGAAATCTGCAACATTTGAGAATAAATAATTGACTAGAAGGTACCTTGCCAAAGGTTAATTATTTAAAATTTTCTTTGAAAATTTTCCCAAAGAAATGCCTATTCAGAAGATTTACATTTGAAGGAAGAAGGAACGTTCATATGACAGCGCTCAACATATTTAGGAACAGGGGGAAGATCACCTGCAGAGATGAAAATATCACAAAAGCAGCCTAAGCTCATTTTCCTGATGCCCCTACAACAACGGCGATCAGGGCTCTTCTACATACTTCCATTCACAACACAAGCTGCCACCTTACTCAGGGCATCAATTTCATTGCGACAAAATGCACTACACACCTGCACGTTATACATACTAATGAACACAACAATACAAATTAGCATTAGGAAGGCCATGAGTTGGCCTTGGAATCAACACGGTCAATGGTGAATGCCACGTTGCAGAACAAGAGAGTTAATCCTTGTTGGAGAACAAGAAAAATCTAATTTTGGAAAATTCGTTTGGCGTGAATGTGTTTGTTGAGTGATTGTTATAACAATCATGCAGTAAAGAATTTGTTTGAGAGATTATAAGATCATAGTTTATTGTTTTTATATACATACCAATAAACAATAGTTGCATATTTATTGTTTGGTTTTATTAATAAAAAAACTTCTGAATTGATGTATTTCATCACAAAGTTTCAATATAGTATTAGAGCGCTGATCCATTAAGTGTTAAAATTATAGCGGATATTGAAAATTTGTGAAGGTTTGTGAGGACAAAACAACAATTTCCTTAAACATCATCCATTTCAATGGTCAAACAATCAAAAGCAACATCAACACCAAATGGTACTAAATATTTGTCCCATTCTTATTGGCCACAATTGGCATTTGACTTTTGAAGTACATAATGTTTAAGAATAACCCAGAAGCAATAGCTAGTAGTTCTTAAGAGATGCGCCATGTGACATTTTTAAAACTGTAAAAAAAATTGCTTATTGCAGCATTTAAATGCCGCTTCAATTGCTATTGATTGTTACACCTTGTCTGCTAACCAGATCACATGGAGGATGATTTGGTGGACTTATAGGCATTTTTTTTGGCATTACTTTCATTGTTTAGAGAGGCATATAATCTTCTTATGTGCAAGGATGGAAATAATCTATGGAGGCTGACCCTCTTTTCTTTTTAATGTTTTTGGGTGCACGGATATAAACATTAAAGCATACATGATGGTCATCCAGGACTTCCTTGAATATGATGGCCTAGAGATTAAAATTTAGACCAAGAATCTTGACTAATCTCCTTTGATTGGTATTCTGGGCTAGCCAAAGACTCCATTCACAGGTTTTGACAATTAACAAGTGAGTTTTATAAATCCTTTTTCATTTTTATGAAGAAATAGACAAACACTGGTATTAAAGAGTTTCTCTACTTTCAACGAGAATCGTCACTCAATTCTACACTTATGGAAAATTATTGCAAAGAGAAATTTCAACCCATATTCCACAAAACAAATAATACATTAGAAAACCACAACACTCATATCACCAAGACTCTGAAGTGAATGCCTTTTCCAATTATCGATAAGGGTGATTCAAAAATAGACATAACATTCCACCACCACAACACAACCCAATTTATATTGCAAATTTCATAAGCTTAGGGAGCAAGAGACATCCACTCGCACAGATTATAATAGATTCACTCAGTGTCTTCTGAAGGAGAATGAAAATATTTTTTAAAATATTTTCTTGCTCACAAAACAAAGAACCTAGACATCGACTTCAACCACTCGGTCACTCCCCCAAACAAGACATGTTGTGACTCATATAACTTGACACAAATTGGGAAATGTGCAATCTTATAGGAAAAAGAAATATAATCCCACTTACAGTAAACCTCATGATTCCACATCCACTCAAATGTTGGATTTTCTTAAGAAATCTCCCAATCATAGGAGTTCCCTACTCAAAGCTATAGGCCTAGCTCATTTAGTGCAATTAATTTCAAACTCTTTATGTTAGTAACATCAATCAATATCCAAGGGTTGAGCTCAATTGGTTAAAACATTGGGTTCTCCTTGTTGAGACCTAATTCCATATCCCCATAGGGAGATCTAATGTGGAATTATAAGTTATGACTCTTGGTCTTCCATTGTTGGCTTATAATGTGGATGTCGTTTCTAAAATAAAATGGATTTCTAGGCAATGACTCTTGTTCTTCCATAGGTAATTTCTAGTGAGTTTTCTTATAAAGAGCTTTTATTAGCTTCTACTAAGTGTTCTCAAGAGATTGTATTGGTCTCATGTTGGTGATCATATGAGTAAAATAGTTGTAAACGGTATTCAAATTATAAAAAACATCAACCAGTTGGCTTCACACACCTAGTTTCCCTCTAGAGGGCATAGCTTTTACATCTAATGCTAGAAAAATGCTTTTGGAAAATAAGATTATCAAGAAGAGTTTTTATTCATGGCAATAGAAATAAAATATGAGGAGAAAGAAGAAAAGGAGACAAAAGACATTAATTTGTAAATATAGAAGAAGATGATAATAAAGGAGTGGTTGATCTAGAAGTAGAGCTGATTTCCACCCTAAGTGATATCAAGAAACATAGGAAAGAGAATCAAATCCAAGATGATAGTGAATTTAAAGAAAAATTATCAAATGATCTTCAAGAATCAAAGAGGATGATCATAGATCTGAAAGTCCGAATAGAAGAAGTAAAAACAATTAAGGAGGAGGTAAGAAAGCAACTAAAGGAAAGGCGAAAAGATTGTGAAAAGGTTGAATCCAAGATCATTTCTCTAGGAAAGGAATTTGCAAAGATAAGCATCTAATTAAACTAAAGTTTAAAAAATCAGAAGAGCACTGAAATGTTGGATGACATTTAAAAGTGGTCTTGGCTATGAAAAGGTTCAAATTTCAAAAACATCACAATCATCAAATGAAGATAAATCAAAGGGTTAGCTGATGCTCTCAAAAGTCCCATAAAAAATGAAATCAACAAGACGGAGAAGCTCCTTCCACCAAGGCAAGCACAAATGAATAGGTTTCATCATTCCTTTTATTGTTATTGTTATTATTGTAATAACTTTGAACATAAAGCTATAGATTGTTGGACACATGCAAGAAAGTTTGGTTGGACAAAGTATAGAAATTTGATCTTATGAATTGCCAAATAAAAATTATAATTCATATGTTATTAATGCAACAACTTTGGTTACAAAGCAAGAGAGTGTAGAACACAAGCAAGAAATGTGAGTTGGAACAAGGATATGAGTTCTTATGGGTTGTCAAGAAGGGACTATAATTCTTTTATGGTAACATCCCGCCCTATGAACCCCAAAAGGTAAGGGCCAAAAGAGGACAAGATATTTTTTTTTTGATGTGAAGTGATAATATACACATAAGATAGTTGTCAATTCGATATGTCGACAACATTCATGGCCAAGTATGGCCAAATGCACAACCAACAAAAGAGGACTAAATCACTCTCCAGAGAAACATTAATAAACTACATTCATTTTAAACATCAATTCAAATGTTCCTAATCCCATTTCCAAATATATAAACATGAATCCATAAACACCATAGTACAAGAAGATCCAATACCCACACCAGAATCTATAAGTCAAATAAGAGGCAACATCACATATCTTCTCATTACCATAATTTACATCATCAACCACAAGAGAGTACAAAATTACATAAAGGAATAAACAAGGACAATGGCATAGCCATGAATGATACAATAATTTAATGGGTACATGACTGATAAAGTAATAGAAAGAAAGAGAACATCTCCAAGATGTTGCTCCAATAACTTGTTCACCGGTCCCCAGTAGCGGTGGTAATGCCTCCCAACCATGTGGACTCAAAAGAGACCACCCCACCATGGTTAGAGATAGTCACAAGGCCCAATCAAAAGTAACCAGGCAAGGGTATAAACCATGGCCAATAGTCACATCAGTCATAGTGCAGACACAACACACAATACATAAAGCCAATGTCACAATAGAGAGATTCTCATCAAATAGGATGTTGAGTACTGCTCACGACTACCAAGGCACTAGACACTAGAGTGCAGACCAGATGGGGTGTAATCATTTGTGCTCGAAGGTGTGGCACCACACAGAAATAAGTACACTACTCATACCGATGAGGAGACTCAAACATGCCTGAATCAACCTCACATAGATGGATAACTCAATGTCCCATAGATGGATCGGCCTTCTCATATGCATCCTTAGCCTTTACAAGTGCTCAAGGCCATGCACGAGGACTCAATATCCTTGCCCTAAGCTCATCTCATTTAATCAATGAGGTATACATAACCAAATCAAAACAATACAATAACCACTCATGATCCAAGATAATCATCAATCAGACCCATCGAGTAAAAACCCCTATTTAAATATGCGAATTAGCCAAGGATGAATAAGGTGATCTATAGGACAAAAGTTTTCAATGATAGTTTATTTTTATTGAAAATAGCCCTTTGTTAGTAAAGAAAGTTTTGTAATAACTCTAGTGACCCCAATTTGGTCTTGATTCATGGAGTGTACAAACATAAGAAAAAGCACAACAAATGGTATTGCAAGACTACTCATAGCCTAAAATTACATATTGTCAACCATATTTAACATAGCAAAGTAAAAATATTAAAAAGGCTTACAAAATGGAAAACTTAATCATTTTCTCCTACAGTAGTTTTCTTAAGTCCTTGTGTTGCGTGGTAGATTTTTATAATTAGAAATTATGTGACCCATTTTTCAATGCATAACCACATATCAATGTATCTAAGGTATTTTAGTGCAATAACATTCTTTAACTCAAAATGATGGTTTCCACAAGGCTAGTGATTTAACAGACACTGACCATAATGAGAAAATAGAAGGCTACACAATTCTCTTAAGAAGAGTTTTAACAAAATTCTCATCTGAGAAGTCATCATATAACATTTAAGGGTTTCATGAGACTAGATCTCTTCAATCTCTATTGTGATGTCCTATTTTTTTATGTTTGCCTCATTATATTCTCTATAAAATGGAACTTAGAAAACACATGATCATTTTTGAAAACCCTCATATCTAAAGACTAAGGAAGTAGTTCTACATTTTAACAATAATTTCAAGGACATAGGCAAGGTAAATATCTTGCATCAAATTATATTTTGGCATATCTTTTAAAGAAACGACAGCCTGGGGTTTTCAATTTTCTATGGTGAAGGAATTGTAGCAAATAGATATTAGTTTATCTTGTACTAGAATAACAAATAACTAATGGGCCTACCTCTCCTAGTTCCACTCCCCCAAACATAGTGAGTTCCTCCCCTCTGCGTGCCCTCAGCTAGGGTTTAATACTCCCAATAGTAGCCACCCCCACACGTGGTTTTCTTCGTCCAAGATAGAATCCCCTTCCTTTTCAAGTGATTCACTCCTTTTTTTATTTCCTACGGCCAAGATGAAGGAATCCAGTTGCATTAAATCATGAAATCTCATAACTATCAGGTCTCCATTTCTAGTATAGATAATCGGTATCTGGGCTTCCATGTTTCATATAGTTTTGATGTTCTTGAATAGCTCGACAAGTTCCATTTGTATAGAAGGGGCCTGAAGGATACGAGATTCACTCCTCAGTGTCTTGCACCCGCTCCATTGTAAACATAACAATGTTGAAATCGACAACCATAAACATTGCTTCAATAGATCCCATCTATAGTATTTGACTCCACTTCTTGGCTATCCCAGGCACTTCTTCTCTTGTACAAGGCACATCAACGCGAAGCTTGGTAAAAACTAATAGAGGGGCCTGAATGTCTCTTCAATGTCTCTTCTTGGATCTGAGAAGGATCCATGCCGGTGAAATTTGGAGGTGGGACAAATGGTTGGATTTTCTATTTGGGTTTTCCCCATTCTTTCCATTCTTCATCTTCTTCATCATCTACCACATCGTCTAGCTTGTCTAGGATGTGAACAACCTTCTTGGCCTTTGTAATTTTGGTCTTCTCAAAGAGATGCGCTCTCATGGACACAATGATTGTAGGATATGTGCAAGCTGAATCTGTTTAAAAGGCTTTAGAAACATTTACACAATGCAACTGGTGGCTATGAAGTGAGATTCCACAACCTTAGCCAGCATCCTCACTATCGTGCCAAGATGGGAACTATGGAACAAGGTATGGACATCCAACAAAGCATAACGGAAGGGGAATTTTTATCAAATGTTGTGGTTGCAAATGCCATGGTAGACAAGGGTGTAAAATGGGGAAGTGAGACATGGAAAAAAACTCTTTCTAGAATGCCTCCAAGAATTCAGTCTATTAGACTGCAATGATAGTAGGATATGCACTTAAATGAATTTGTTGAAAACAGCCAAGGCCATTGGCTGACGCACAGTCAAACTTCCTCATCTCCAAAGACACTTCCAAAGGCATTCAACTATGCCCAATACAAAATGCCTACATCCTTCTGTCAAGACATTCAACTCTCCCTGTCAAAAAGTACCAAAATCTCTCCTTGAAATCTATCAATCCCATCTCCTCTCAAACACGTTTGATGACTTTCTCCAATCAAGACCCAACTCACCAAAAACCATAAATGCATTTACCTAACCAATGAAGATATTTCTTGCTGCCTCAACATTTTCGCCAACTGCGAACATGGGGTCATTACATCCTACCCCCCTAGGACTAGGCTTACTCCGGGAAGCCTGCAATACTCTAAGATGCTGGAAAAGCACACACTACGCCAAGAAACTTGATACAATGTAGAAATATTGTTATCGTATGCACAAATACATGTAATCCATCACAGAAGAAGGGTAAGGAATAAGCAAGCCACTCCTTCCTCAAAATATACATTAGTATAAAACAATTTTCTCCAATCAAAATAAAGAATTATACCAAGGAGACCATATCGAACAATCAATGGAAACCAAGGAGAAAAGCCTCAACTACCACACTGGAAAACTACACATGACCATAAGGGCAATCCAGACATTACTGTTAGGTAACTGGATGATAAGACAACAACATGGGAATACTACACTAGTAGGGTATAGTGGCTAGGGTAGGTAATAGGGCTTGTGACTATCTCCAGTAACCACCATCGGGGATAATAAGAGTACGCTTAAGTGTGTGAGTCCAAGCGGAGTCGATACCCAATACTTGCATCACTTCGATCACACGTCAAAGCATATGTGCATATAACATACATCATAGCCGAAGCAACAGTAAGCATGTAATCCAGCATGATAACCAATCACGTCAACATCATAATAATATCATAATCCATCAAGGAAGAGTAACAACCATCAAGAAATTGCAATTTCAAGACAAAATTTTCAATTTTCTAAGTTTTCATATGCAGCTATTTATAAGATGGAGTACACATACACACATATACATAATTTCAACCTCTAATTTCATAGCATGCATGACATCTCTTTACATATGATGCAATAGTCTGTCACTTTTCAAGGACAAGGATTTGATAAATAGCTTCACCTGTATGTAGAAAACAATTCTATTGAATAGTTAGGGGTTCTAAATTAGTGGCCATATCTTTCTGAATAGTATTCTATTATGTGAGTAGGAATTGATTAGACGGGCTCATTTATTCATATATTTATATGTTAAATCCATTCTATGCATATCCTGAAATCATTGCATTCCATGAGTCAATGTCTCTTTGACGGTTTCTATCAAACAATCCATGTGCATTGTCTATGTTTCTACTTTTTGCATATGAATCTACCAGGGTATTTGCAAATACCAAATTTGCCAAAAAAAATCCCCTTATGTTATGCCTTGATGGATGTACATACCCTGTTTGAAAGCTCCCATTTTTGGCTCAGCATGGAGGATGCTGGCAAAGGTTGTGGGATTTGACTTAGCACCTGTCAATTGCATCTGCTTGAAATTTTCTAAAGCCTTTTCAATAAATTGATTTTGTGTATATCTTGCGTTCTTTGTAGTCTATGAGACCATATTTCTTTTAGGTATTTTGTCAAACAATTCATGTGCCTTGCCTATGACTCCGCGCTTTGCATACAGGCCTATCAGGGCACTTGCAACTACTACATCTAATAAAAATCCCCTATAGTTTTTCTTTGATGGATGTTCATACCATGTTTGAAAGCTCCAATTTTGGGCACAGGTGGGGAAGACACTAGCAAGGTTGTGGAATTTGACTTTACACCACTAGTTGCATTGGCAAAAAAAAGGGAAAAAAAATCTAAAAACTTTTCAACAAATACATTTTTTTTTAATATATCCTACAATCATGGTATTCCATGAGACCACATTTCTTGAGGCATTTTTTCATATAGATCACTTGCCCTATCTAAGATTCCACATTTTGTATAGATGCTTACCAAAGTGTTTCCAACCATAATATCTAACAAAAATCCCCTTCCATTATATTTTGATGGATATCCATACCTTGTTTGAAAGCTCCCATTTCGGCAATTGCATCTACTTGAAATTTTCTTAAGCCTTTTCAACATATCTATTTTGTGCATATCTTGTGATCACTACATTCTATGAGACCACACTTCTTCAAGGATTTTATCAAACAGTTCATGTGCCTATTCTATGCTTTCACATTATGCAGGGCACTTACAACCACAACATCTTACAAAAATTTCCCTTCCGTTATGCTTCCCGAGATATTCCTTCATTATTACTATTGATTTGACACTATACATTATTATGGTGGAAGCCTATTTTTCAGATTGCTTCATCTAGGATCACCAATAATCCCCACAAGAAAAATGTCCTTTTGAAATGATGGAAACATTTCACATCTCTCATATAAATATCTATGGCAACAATCTTGGAGATAAGTTTTGTTGCAATGTGGAAATCAACGCGTACTCGTAGGTTCTTAATAACACTCAAACTTGTCCTATGGGGTATATTTAACAAACCAAATGCAAATTTTCACTATGGTGATAGAGAATTGTTTTTTTTCATTCTTCCACAGTATTTTTAAGATCCAAATAAAAAGGTAGCATCATTGTAAATACTTGGGTTGTTCTTAAATATCATCGAATTCAACAATCAAAGGTGAATTTAGCCAATAAAAATAGGACAAATATTAAACACTTATTATTGTGAATGAGGTGTAAAATTGCTATTGCTGTTTGACCATTGAAGTGGATGATATTTAAGTAGAGTGTGTGCATAAGCCTGTATTCATATGTTATCTATGGTAAGAAAGAAAACACATCCGTACAACCACCACAAAATTAACTGGCATCTCAATGATAAAGTTTATGGTGCCCTCAAGATAGCCAACACAAGCAAGAAGGTCAACCATGTACACATAATGATCAACTGTAGGTGTAATGCAATAAGGGTTAACTTAGGGAAGCACACAAGGGATACTAAAATTTGTGATATAAAAACAATTTTCATCTCTATCATTTCAAGAATAGTTAAAGATTATTCTTTCAGCTATAGAGAAGATAAAATGTGTTAGAAGTGCCACTAAGTATTGGTTAAATGATTTATTAACATATAGATCAGAGATCAACAATGAAGCCATGGATTTTGATAATAGAGCTAAGTAATATTTTGATTTACTCAAGGAATACTAAATTAATTTAACAAAGAATTACAAACTCATTAAAATAACCTTCCATAGATTAAGGCCATGACAAAGGTTAAATTTAATACATTGTTCAATAAAGGTATTTTAGATAGAGTTGATACTTTTGCATTGAGGGATTGGAAGGAAGTTATAATATTGAGAATTAAATTTCTTGAATAAGGTATTAATAATATGGAAACTACTCATATTGATGCTATTAATATGATAATGGATACACATGAGTTGATTGAGAAAATCACATGGATCTAGTCTTAGAAAGGTCAATTTGTCAACAACAATAATACCCTTAAGCAACATTTGTTTGAAGTGGTTCATCAAGGTCATATTCAACCATTAAGTTTTAATTCTTTATCTTTGGATAAATTTTGTAGAAATTAAATTCCTTTTAATTATGTGAAGTTTTACAATATTATTCTTTTTCTTTTATTGAATTATTTTGAAAATTGGATTAGAGCGTGCATTTTAATTCCAAATCGTTTTCTTGCTCAATATTGTATGCTAGCTTTTGAATGATATCGGTTGATGCTAAATTCATGAATCATTATTAAATAGAAACTATTTGATTTAGTAATTGATTTCCTCTCTTCGTTTCTGAGTTATCGCCTTTAGTAAAAGAAAATAAAGATATAGTATTAATGTCAATTAGGTACACAAAAGTATGTTGTATTGTAAAGATTGTCCATATTCCTATACCTATTGCCACAACAATATCACCATATTTTCCCAATTATGTTTTAAGATCAAATAAATGGCCCATAGATCTTGTAAATTTATAGTTAAAATGGCCTTTTAGTATCGAGTGAATTGTATAAGTTATTGTAAGATTTGTTAATAGCTATAGTTACCTAATGAATTCTTTAGTAGTGTTAGTGTGTGAGTTTTCTAATTTAGTAAACCATAAATACATCTAATGAAATTAGTCATACACTTATTTCATGTGACTTTTATGATATTGGTTAGCATTAGACTTGGGAGGTTAACTGTTCAACCATTGTATCGCATACTCTCTGATACTAGTGGTTATTAATCTATTTGACGGATAACTCCAGGGTTTGTAACTTCTTGTGTGTTATAATATTTCTATTTAGGTACTTGAATGCATATGACTAATCAATTGAGTGTAGGTTGTGAAGTGTTGGAGACTTATATAGGAACAATCACATACTGAACTACAGTAAGAATACCATGATAGTAACTCATTTAACCAAATATCTCTATATGCATGCAATAATTAAATAGTTCTACTAATAATCTATGTGTATTGTCTTAGTTCAGTTTCCTCTTTAAGAAGATAGAAGAAGTTAGCTTGAACATATGAGTTAGCTAAATAGGTGAATGAGATATGCTTCTTTTGATCACTATGAGGTCTTGTAATAATATAATAGAATTGGGTTATTTATAAGGTAATAATGCATGCTATGAGTAAAATTAAGATTATACATCTTTAGTGTATTAAATTTGGTAAATATAGATGATGATTTAAATAAAAAAATTGTTTGCAATAATTTTTATTAGCAACTTGCATAGATCATTCTGTAGGAATAATATAGGTTATGTTTTCTCCTTGAAGAAAATTACATTTATAACCTAGAGTCTGTTTTTGTGATAGTAGTAACCTCGGAGACCTCTACTTCCCTGAGTTGACTAACTAGAACTAGGGATGTAGCTATGTTATAGTCATGGAAATTTCAAACTAACTAATCATCTTTTCTTGAATAATTGATATATTTTTTAATCCTTGAGGTTGAAGCTCATAGAATTTAGAAATCATAGAGTATTCACTTATGTGCTTAGATTTACAATGTGGCTTTAGGGTATTGAATTACTATTTGATCTTGCAAGTATTTTTCGAAATAAGATTAGGAATATCATGAATAAATCTATTAGGAAACCTTTTGATTTAAAAATAGTAAATGAATTTGTAGATGAACTTGCTGTAGGTAAACTTAATGCCTTGAGTCGACACCTGATAGGGATTCCTCAACACTAGGGTTGAACGACAACCACTCTTTTTAAGTGGTCGTTATAGTGGATTTAAATCTGTCACTATTTCACCTGAGGGGGAGAAAACCAATGAAGAGCTGTCTAGAGTGAGGAATCACCCTAGAAAGGGTTACATACCCCCTCACAATTGCATCAAACATTGTGCAAGATAGAACTACATAATCGCAAACCCCAGTGTCAGTTGCATTTGGAAGGGGCCTTGATCCCGTTGATACAGGGTATGTAGGCATTCTGGAAGGTGAAGAATGCCCCCAGTACTCAGGTCCCCTAGATATAGAGTATTCTTTTATAATTAACATCGTAATCTCAAAAACATAATAGAGCAAGTCAGATAATAAAATGTATCCAGTGCTTAGGTTTAAAGGAATGGTGAAACATTAAATTTTTAACTTCTATAAATATTGTGACCTTAACTTTTTATATAGTGATTCTGAACTAGGTTAGCATAAGAATGTCTAGTTAGTTTTTCGTAGATGATAAGAATACAGTCACAGGATGAAAAGCAATTTGTCAGAAATAAAGGCAGGATGTAATGAAGGACTTAAGGTATGTGTGACCAGTTGTTCTTACATGTTATCTTGCATAATGTACTTTCTCTCATAATGTACTTTCTCTCTTCACTAGATTTTAAATTGGTGATCTTTTCAGCACTTGATGATTTTAGAAAACTAAGTTCTAATTCATCTAACCTCTATAACATTTATTGAGCACTTTTTTAGTAAAATTTTATGAATCCACATTTGCTGCATCTATTTATCAAAATTTTTATTTCTCGATATTTTCTGATTTAGAGTTAGTATGATTTGTTAATAAGGAGTTGGGTCCTTACATATTGGATGAAAAAGATGACTGGGATGAGATGAATAGATGGGTGATTATGATACAATGGAATGATTAGGACGAAAGCTAGATTTGGTTGGAAGAAAATGTAGGAGAAGTAGATGAATGAATAAGATGATCTACATCATCTACATCATCCTAATTGCCAAGTATAATTGACTAGTTAAGTAGTAGAATTGGTCCCAATAAAATCAAGGGTATTTTCTAGAGTGGCCTATTCTAAAACCCTTAAGAACTTGAAATGCTTCTTAGGACTCATAGGATACTATATAATATTTGTAAAGAGTTATGGCCACATAGAATAACCCCTCAAAACACTTTTTAGAAAGGATGATTTCTAATGGAATAGCTAATTTGATATATGAGAGGCTAAAGGAGATGATGTGTATATGACTCTAATTTAATAGCATCAAGATCCAGCCTTGGCATGCTCATCATAATTCATCAACACGAATATCTCGCTAGAGATTATACCTTTTTTATATCCTTGTTTGACTCCTTTCTCTTTACCTTAACTGTAATGTCCCATTTTTTGGTGCATAGATATTCCTGCACAATGTGCTTGTTCCTAGTCTCTTGGAGGCGATCCAACATGTTTGGGAAGAACTCCAATGTTTTTGGAGTGGTCTTGATTCAGTCTGCAGAACAATTATTTGGGTTTTCCTTGTGTAAATGGATTATTTCTCATGGCTTTGAGCTCAGTTGATGTTCCGGGTAACAGTGTTGGTTTTTGAAGTTTGATTGGGCTTCTAAATTGCTCTCCAAGATTCTTGGAGGAATTTTCTATTTTTAGAAAGTCATCCGGAAGGCATCATTGCACATCCCAAACCTTACAGAGCATATTGGTTTAGTTTATTTGGCATTTAGAGGCCGTTTGGGATTTCCCGCAAAATCTAATATTTAATGAGCTATTTTAATTATATTTTTCACTTAAGTTCCTAAAGGTGAAAAATAATTAAAATATTATTAAGTGTTATAGCTCATTTTAAAGGGGAAAACATATTCTTTTTTGTAGGCACATAAAAGTGAGCACTTAAGTGGAGGAAAAAAATAATAAGTTAAGTTAGAAGGAAAATGCTATTATTTTCAAGAAATAATTCATTTCCTTTGTAACTCCTCCAGTGCCTTATAAAAAAGAATGAGCTCTCATTTGGAAGGGTTATGTTATGTTTTCTAGAATTTGATTGCAGATGTTGGATTGAACCTATGAGTTCTTCCATATTCTCTTGAGGACGAAAACCCTCTTGTAGAATTTCTCTTGAGGAAGAAAACCCTCTTGGAGATTGGTGTGGTTTTACATAGAAATCACCATTGTGTTGAAGCTGGATTTTGGAGCAAGATCATGCAGAGTTTTGCCTTTGTACTTTCATGAGTTTTGGATTATTCTAATTTGATGTTGGTCAATGATATTTATTATATCTTAAATTGTTTTGGGCATCCCAATGAATATTTTGGAGTTTTGATTTTTTCTTCATGCTGGGCCGTACAACACAGCCACACCATTCATCATGGGTGATTTTGGCTTGTTCACAATTCTGTTTGTTTGGCAAAAAAGAATGCATGGAATTTTAGGGAATGGTGAAGACATCAACTTTCATGTTAAATTTGTGGTGTTTTATATTGTTTTGACTGCACGTTCGGAGTTGATCGTACTAGTAGGGGCTATACATAACCAAGAAGGCAAATTCATCATATTGCCATACTTATGTGATATTGAGATCAGACATTTGGGTATTCTTAATCTGGTTTGAGCGTTGCTTTTTATCATTATGGCAATGATGACTGATGATTGTTGGTATTTTTCTTAAGGCAGTCGGTACAACCTTTGAAGTGCCGTACATATCAAGGAACCGGGGGCCATAAATGCATGTCAATCTGGGCTATTGACTTGTCTTTTAATTATTTGGAATGTGAATATGAGTAATGTTATTCTATTTCAGTATTGATGGAGATCTAATGTATATGATAATCTTGTGAGATTCTTCATGACAGGGCCACCGTACAGCAAATGGTTGAGCAGATTTCAGTATTCTGATGAAGACTTAATTTCAATAATTGATTGTTAGCTCAGTTTATTTTTGGTGTTTAGAGGCTGATGTGAATTCTTGATGGTTTGATCTAAATGTCTTGTGATATTATGAGAGCATGCTGCTACAAGCCGTACAAACTTGTGAGAGGAAGTTGAATCTTTAAATGCAGATTGCCTATCTTTTGATTGTCTTCTTCTTGCAGTGATATTATCTGAGGGTTAGCATTATTTTGTATGATTGTTGGGAAAGGGGGAAAGTTTATATGATCATCATGGTGAATGTTTGCCTCATCAAAGCTGCCATACACAAATAGGCGGGTCTGAAATATAAGGCACTATTGATCAGCATATAAAATCTGAATGTTATTAGACTTGGACAGAGTTAAGATTATATATTTGATGTTGCTATTTGCTATGCAGGGGGAACTTCCATGAATTGCTAAATTTGATGATGCCAAACAAGTCCTAATCTTTGTATCTGATTAGTGTTGTATCTTTGAATCCATTGTAATATTTTTATGTGGCAAACACACATTATAATCCCCTGGATGGTTCAACCGCCAGTGTGGGCAAATTGGTATTCTACCTTTCTTTGTTTCTACCCACTGGAATAGTGGCGAATACCCACTGAATAAGTGGATGAATTTGGATTTTCATGCTTGCTTCTTACCCACTGGAAAGTGGTGAATTCCCACTACATTGTGGATGCCTGCTCAAGCAGATGAATGCTTATTTCATTGCACAATGTTATAATCTGTAAGCCGAAACACCTTATGCTCTCACCTTGCCTGAATTGGGATCTTGGTGATCAGAAGTGTGGAGGTATTTTAATTGTGCTAACATTTGATTATCATTGTTCAATATTTTGGAAAAAAATTTGGGGTTGTATATTACAGTGGTATCAGAGCTGGTATGTTCTTGCCAGCTTGTTGGGAAGCTAATTTGTTGTAGATCTTTCAGTTGAGGAAGTCAGTTTTCAGCGTTGCTTGTGAGTGATCAGCACTTGAATGTGTGTTCAGAGTTGGGCAGTTGAAAGATTTTGAGTAGTGTTGAGAGATCATGGCATCTCTTATGCAGAAAAGATGTGAGACAGATCTTCTGGATGAATTAGAAAAAGTTGTTCAAGAGAAATTGGATCGAAGGAAGTATCATCATGAGGCCACTAAGATTATTGATGAGTATGAAGAACTACCAGATGACTATAAGCAGCAACTCCCTTGGAATGCTTTCTTGGAAATCATCAAAGAGGGTAATCCTGACAAAAAGGGATTTATAGAATACATTCAGAAGATAAGGAAGGAAGAGGAGATGAAGACAATGTCTTTATGCAAGCCTGATTTAACTACTTCAAAGGCAAGCACCAAGAATTTTTCTAAGTCATCACTTTCCAGCCCACCAAATAAGAAGCCTCTTATTTCGAGGAAGAAAGAGGTCAGAAAGAATGAGTTTAGGAGAAGAAGTCTTTGTTTCATATGCAAAGATTCATGGGAGCCTAATCATCATTGCAAGAAAAAAGAAGCTGAACTAGTAACTTTCATCACATGTCCTTTCTTTCAGGATGATGTGGAAACAAATAAAAAGGGAGATGAAGTCCTGATATCTGAAATACATAAGATTGAGCCTCTATATGATGAAGACAAAGTCATAAATCATGAGACATGCATAGAGGAGTGTGCTGAATTGGAGAAGTCTACAATAGAAATTAGTGAAACTGAGCCTTGCTTTGACAATGAGCCAAAAGTGTTGGACTTAGCAAGTCTTTCATTTGACGAAGATCCTGAAGATGCCACTACATTTGAGGAGATGAAGATGATCAATAGATTGCTTGCCGGTGACTTTGCAAGTGAGCCTGAGAGGATTGAAGCAATGTGTCTTGTTGAGGACATGGGAGAAAATGAAATCACAAAAGATAAAAAGTTTGATGCTGCTGCAACTTTCAGAACAACACCTAATGAAGAGCATTTCCACCATTCTAGTGATGAAAGTCTTGATTATGAGTGGGATTGTTCCATGCAAAGAGAAGAGCAGTTAGATTCTTCAAAGATCCTTGACAAAGAATGTGTTGATGAAGACTTTAAATCAGCCATTGATGATGATTCAATGTTTGATTATGAGACTGCCATTTCATTTGATCTAAGTGATGAAGAAGAAGATTCAACTCCTATGCAATTTGAAGAACTTAGTATCCTTGCAGAAGAGTCAGTTGATGAGCATGTTGATGAAGAGTTTGTTGGAAGATTTGGATCAGCCTCAAAGGTTGGCTCAACATTGAATTTATGTGATGCTACTTCTTGTAGTCAAAGTAGCTATGAAGAGGATAAATTTAAAGCAGCTGATTTCAAGGATCATACTTCTAATGATATGACAGAAATTTATTGTGTGCAGCTGATTTGGATTTTAAGAATCAATTGTTAGTCACCGAAGATAAGGTTGTGCAAGTTCTAACACATTTGGATAGCTCACATAAGTTTGTTGAATATCACATTTGGAGAGTTGAAGCTGAGAGGAGACAAATGGGAATAGAAAAAAGATCTTCACTTGAAGATTGGTGTGTAGTCAGGAAGGCATTGGAAACTTTGAAATCAGATTATTTGAACTTGCTTATTGATAGGGATCATGTCCTTGAGATTGCTGGCCGAATTTTTAATGCATTGAAGGAAAGAGATGTTGAAATTGATAAGCTTATATTTAAGCTTAAAACAACTATGGATTCTTTAGAGAGTACCCAAATGGCCCTCTTAGAAGTTGAAAGTTAGTTTGTAGATGTACACCAATTCAAGGAACAAGTTGGAGCTGCTAGAGCAGATAAAGGCAAGATGATAATTGAAGAGTTTGATTTGCTCCAAGGAAGTTTTGACTTAGGACAGTCTCCTAATTATGCAAATACAAAGTTGGAGCAAATTCATGAATTGTGTGAACAAAAAGGTGAAAACAACTTCCAATCATTTGATGATTCTTTTTCTATGACGGAAGTTGAGTTTACACATGATAATCCATTCCTCATGTTGAATGATGAAGAACAATTGGATGCAAGTAATATGGAGGAGGATAGTAAAAGGATATAGGATCCTGGTGCAAAGCATTCATGGAATATTACCATGCATAGAAACTTCACCAACTAGAAGCTTTCATCAGTTGTTGTAGATGGGCAGAAGGTTCAGGTGTGCAATGGATTAGGTTCTATGATGGCTCACTTTCATAATGGAGTTTATTTGCAGGATAGTAGTGTTGGTAAGATTGTTTTATGGATGAACTTAGAGTCAAATTTATGTCATGAAGCTGTTGTCCTTCATCCAATCAGCCATCATAAATGTTCATTTGCATACATAATGATTGATTGGAGAGAAATTTTGGTCATAACTTTGACTTTTTCTGATTGTAGATAGCCTAAATTTCTTATTGTTCTCAAAAGATTTCAGTTTTGTCATTGCTATCTCATTTTGAGATCACTAAAATCTGATTTTCATGAGATTATTTCAGACTTGTGCAACCATGAGATTGGTCTTTTTGTTGTTTTTAGCCTTTTATGGGAAGATAACAAAAGTTTTCAGCTGAAAGGAACAAGTGTTACAGTTACTAATGCTCTTTTGGAGAGTGAGAATCAGTTGATTCATGGCCATTCTGAGTTATTTCTAGCTTGTTATCAAGCTGATTTGTGTTCTTCATCGGGAGAGCACTACAGTTTTTGGGTTCCAGTAGTTGTTTCGTGTTGGATGATTGTATTGATGATTGCTAACTCTTTCATTTTTGAAGTTAGTGATGTTTGGGATCCAAAAAGTTGTGTAAATGAAGAAATGTTTCATAGTTGTAAGCAGAGTTCCAACTGTGCAGTTCGCAATTATATCTGAGTGGCACAGCAGAAGCGGTGCGAAGCATTCTTGAGATTAATTTGGGATCCAGGTGTATTATTGTTAATCATGCAGGTATCTTTGTTGGATAGCATGCATTGCTTGAGGACAAGCAATATTGAGCGGGGAGGACTGTAATGTCCCATTTTTTGGTGCATAGATATTCGTGCACAATGTGCTTGTTCCTAGTCTCTTGGAGGCGATCCGACATGTTTGGGAAGAACTCCAATCTTTTTGGAGTGGTCTTGATTCAGTCTGCAGAATAATTATTTGGGTTTTCCTTGTGTAAATAGATTATTTATCATGGCTTTGAGCTCAGTTGATGTTCCGGGTAACAGTGTTGGTTTCTGAAGTTTGATTGGGCTTCTAAATTGCTCTCCAAGATTCTTGGAGGAATTTTCTATTTTTGGAAAGTCATCTAGAAGGCATCATTGCACATCCCAAACCTTACAGAGCATATTGGTTTAGTTTATTTGGCATTCGGAGGCCGTTTGGGATTTCTCACAAAATTTAATATTTAATGAGCTATTTTAATTATATTTTTCACTTAAGTTCCTAAAGGTGAAAAATAATTAAAATATTATTAAGTGTTATAGCTCATTTTAAAGGGGAAAACATATTCTTTTTTGTAGGCACATAAAAGTGAGCACTTAAGTGGAGGAAAAAAATAATAATTTAAGTTAGAAGGAAAATGCTATTATTTTCAAGAAATAATTCATTTCCTTTGTAACTCCTCCAGTGCCTTATAAAAAAGAATGAGCTCTCATTTGGAAGGGTTATGTTATGTTTTCTGGAATTTGATTGCAGATGTTTGATTGAACCTATGAGTTCTTCCATATTCTCTTGAGGACGAAAACCCTCTCGTAGAATTTCTCTTGAGGAAGAAAACCCTCTTGGAGATTGGGTGTGGTTTTACATAGAAATCACCATTATATTGAAGCTGGATTTTGGAGCAAGATCATGCAGAGTTTTGCCTTTGTACTTTCATGAGTTTTGGATTATTCTAATTTGATGTTGGTCAATGATATTTATTATATCTTAAATTGTTTTGGGCATCCCAATGAATATTTTGGAGTTTTGATTTTTTCTTCATGCTGGGCCATACAACACAGCCGCACCATTCATCGTGGGTGATTTTGGCTTGTTCACAATTCTGTTTGTTTGGCAAAAAAGAATGCATGGAATTTTAGGGAATGGTGAAGACATCAACTTTCATGTTAAATTTGTGGTGTTTTATATTGTTTTGACTATGTTTGGAGTTGATCGTACTAGCAGGGGCTGTACATAGCCAAGAAGGCAAATTCATCATATTGCCATACTTATGTGATATTGAGATCAGACATTTGGGTATTCTTAATCTGGTTTGAGCATTGCTTTTTATCATTATGGCAATGATGACTGATGATTGTTGGTATTTTTCTTAAGGCAGTCCGTACAACCTTTGAAGTGCCGTACATATCAAGGAATCGGGGGCCATAAATGCATGTCAATCTGGGCTATTGACTTGTCTTTTAATTATTTGGAATGTGAATATGAGTAATGTTATTCTATTTCAGTTTTGATGGAGATCTAATGTATATGATAATCTTGTGAGATTCTTCATGACAGGGCCACCGTATAGCAAATGGTTGAGGAGATTTCAGTATTCTGATGAAGACTTATTTTCAATAATTGATTGTTAGCTCAATTTATTTTTGGTGTTTAGAGGCTGATGTGAATTCTTGATGGTCTGATCTAAATGTCTTGTGATATTATGAGAGCATGCTGCTACAGGCCGTACAAACCTGTGAGAGGAAGTTGAATCTTTAAATACAGATTGCCTATCTTTTGATTGTCTTCTTCTTGCATTGATATTATCTGAGGGTTAGCATTATTTTGTATGATTGTTGGGAAAGGGGGAAAAGTTTATATGATCATCATGGTGAACGTTTGCCTCATCAAAGCTGCCATACACAAATAGGCGGGTCTAAAATATAAGGCACTATTGATCAGAATATAAAATCTGAATGTTATCAAACTTGGACAGAGTTAAGATTATATTTTTGATGTTGCTATTTGCTATGCAGGGGGAACTTCCATGAATTGCTAAATTTGATGATGCCAAACAAGTCCTAATCTTTGTATCTAATTAGTGTTGTATCTTTGAATCCATTGTAATATTTTTATGTGGCAAACACACATTATAATCCCCTGGATGGTTCAACCGCCAGTGTGGGCAAATTGGTATTCTACCTTTCTTTGTTTCTACTTACTGGAATAGTTGTGAATACCCACTGAATAAGTGGATGAATTTGGATTTTCATGCTTGCTTCTTACCCACTGGAAAGTGGTGAATTCCCACTACATTGTGGATGCCTGCTCAAGCATATGAATGCTTATTTCATTGCACAATGTTATAATCTGTAAGCCGAAACACCTTATGCTCTCACCTTGCCTGAATTGGGATCTTGGTGATTAGAAGTGTGGAGGTATTTTAATTGCGCTAACATTTGATTATCATTGTTCAATATTTTGGAAAAAAATTTGGGGTTGTATATTACATTAACTCATATTAGTGCTCACAAATTCAACAATCTTCAACAAGGCTCTTTCTATTATTTATGCACTCTTTTGAGCTCCTCCTACTAGGACCCTGGTGGTCAATTAGAGTAGTTCAATAGATTGTCAAAATGAACACTTAGTTCATATTTCTAATGTTAAGTGATGCTGATTCTACCTATGCACATGATCTTCTCTAGGCTCATAGCATCATATATTTTGGCATGCATGCGTTTACATTATCATTTCTAAAATGGTAGTGTATTTATTTATTTTTTTAAGAAAACATGTTGGTTGAAAAATACTCTACTAGTAGATGTTTCATTTTTTATAGATCTAAACATTAAAGAAAATAATTTCTTGTCTTTAAGACTATTGTATAATTTGTTGCCTTCAATAAGATAGTATATCAACTTCATAAAATGACACATAGAACATGTATATCGAACTAAGATTTAATAGATGCATTCTTGAATCAGATCAAGGCTCAATGATTTAATGTTGGGAAATTTATATTCATGTATACCTTCATCTTCTACATAGAAAGAAAAAATATTAAACATTAAACAATATAAATTTTAAGTTTATTTATCGAACCACACTGGATATCTTAAATTATGTGACCAAAACCATCTCATTAGAAGACAATATTTGTATCATTTGGAACATACATCACTTGCACATGTAGAAATCAAAAGAAAATAAGAACAATTAAATCATTTGTCTGGGAAGTACTCTGTTTCTGCATGTTATGGGCAGCTTGTTAGGTAGATGTTAGGTGACACTGAGGTTCCTTGGTGGAAGCAAGTTTCACACAAGTTTTCTTGGCCCAAATGCAACTTCTTCTTGTGGTTGGTGGTTCATAATTAGTTTCTTACTTGGTATAATCTAAGTAAGCATGGGTTTCAGGGTCCCTCAATGTGTCTTGTGCCGTAATAGTGAGGAAAGTGTTTCTCACCTCTTTTTCCAATGTTCTTTCTCTAGGGAGATTTGGCACTTTTGGTGGAGTGTGGAACCAGGCCTTTTGGCATGTCTCCTCTTTGGCTAAGTTTTTTGATCGTTGGGGCATTGCCCCTATTAAAACCTCATTTCTTCAAGTTTCTTGGGCTCTTGGACTTTCCTTTATTATTTGGAATATCTGGTTGGAGAGGAATCATAGGATCTTTTGTGATGTGATGTTGGGGGCCCATCACTTGTGGTGAAAAATTCTTATTCTTTAGGTGAAACTGTTTTAGCAAATTGTGATTTGACAGAAGCTGTGGATCCTAAAGATGCTGTTTGTTGCAATCATCTTCATCTTCCTCCTCAACAAGGTTGTTTCATGAGAAATAAATGTTGATACCCTCTTTGGAAGATAAAAAGGGAGGGGCTTTGGACTCCTCCTCAGGGAGTTTTGATACTCAAGACACATGGTTCTACTTGAGGAAACCTTGGTCGGGATAGTACTAGGTCTGTGCAATTTATCTTTTATGTTTATAAAGGTCTTCAATCTAACAATCTGATGGAGGCTCTTGCCATTTTATATGTTGTGGAGCATCGTTGTCATCATGGATGGTGAAGGATCATTTATGAGTCTGATTCCCAAGTGGTGGTGAATCTGTTCAATAGACAACATTTAGATGATGTTAGTTGGAATTTAGCTTTGGTTGTTAAACAGATTCTTAATCTGTGTGATTCTTTGGATTCGGTTTCTTTCATTCATATTCCTAGAGAATGGAACGGTATTGTGAATTGATTGGCCAAATGGGCCTTTGATCACATGCCAAATTGGAATATTGTGGATTCGGGTCAATTACCCCTGGAATTGTCTAAAAAGTTGGACCACTTAGTGGAGCTTGATAGCGCTGAGTAATGCCCTTGCTTTGTACTTCTTCTGGTTTGAATAAATTTTTACCCCTCTTTTAGTAAAAAAAAAGCATTTATCGCTACTACATATATTTTTGGTCATACTTTTAAAGCGTGTGTATTGTTATTTTGTATTTTTATTTCCATTGCACTAGAAAGGCTGTAACTTTCAGTACCCGCTGATATACAAATAAAATATCAAACTAATAAAAGAGCATGAGTTGTAGTTTGTTTGTGACAAATTATGGACGAATTCCATTGTCTTTATTGTCAAACATTCAGCATCTGACTGGCATTATATTCAGTGTCAACGTTCTCTTTTATCAGATGAAATGTTGTTTCTAGACTAATGTGTTAGTAAGATTCTTTTAATTTCTGCAGGTAGAATTATAGATAAATAAGTTATGAAACGGATGAAGAAATAATATGCCTTTATGCATTAATTCATTTTCTTTAGGTTATTTCTTGTGTTTTTTAACGATGTTTCTTTTTCCGCAACAGTTACCATTGCATTTGTTTCAACCCCCATCTTACATGGTCTTCTCATCAAGCAATACCGAAGAGGTTTAATCAAACTAAAATCTGCCATCTCCCCTTAGTGTTGATCAATTGCAGTCACTACTGGAAAGTTTTTAAGTGTTACAAAGGATTGCACTGATGGAATTTTGAAACTTTGTTTTCACTACTGCAAAGTTTGTAAGTGTTACATAGGATTGCACTGATGGAATTGTGAAACTTTGTTTTTCCCCAAAACCTGATGTTAAATGAAAATAATTTTAGATAATAAAAAACGCAAATATGACAGAAATTTGTTTATGCACTTCACCTTGCACATAAGATTTATGTAATTTATATAGTTTTTTAGACACAAACATTTCAGCGCCAGTGGCCATCCAAGCAGATGTAGATTAAAGAAACTGTACTTTTAATACATAAATTTTATCTAAATAGAATAGCTAGTCTCTAATTTCTGAATGGTGAGTTCTCTTGATGTTAAAAAACCCAACATAAAAAATTGTCATTTTAATTACACATATCAAGTATTAAAATCAATAAATTATTTTTCCGAAGAAGCCATTGTTTAACATTGGCTACACCACCTAATTAGTAGAAAGAATTGAACGGCTAAATTTCAATTTAAACACTAACGTCTCAAAGATCTAATAAATATTTTAATATTATTCAATGGAAAAAGCACAGTACATCATTAAATTACGTGAAATCTGTAACATTTGAGAATAAATAACTGACTAGAAGGTACCTTGCCAAAGGTTAATTATTTAAAATTTTCTTTGAAAATTTTCCCAAAGAAATGCCTATGGAGAAGATTTACATTTGAAGGAAGAAGGAATGCTCATATGACAGCGCTCAACATATTTAGGAACAAGGGGAAGATCACCTGCAGAGATGAAGATATCACAAAAGCAGCCTAAGCTCATTTTCCTGATGCCCCTACAACAACGGCGATCAGGGCTCTTCTTCATACCTCCATTCACAACACAAGCTGCCACCTTACTCAGGGCATCAATTTCATTGCGACAAAGTGCACTACACACCTGCACGTTATACATACTAATGAACACAACAATACAAACTAGCATTGCCATGGCCTTGGTCATCTTTCCTTTCAAAAAATTACAATTGCTATCGATGATTCAATCCATCTACTTCTCTCTTTTTATAGATTAAGAAGGCCATGACTTGGCCTTGGAATCAACACGGTCAATAGTGAATGCCACGTTGCAGAACAAGAGAGTTAATCCTTGTTGGAGAACAAGAAAAATCTAATTTTGGAAAATTCGTTTGGCGTGAATGTGTTTGTTGAGTGATTGTTATAACAATCATGCAGTAAAGAATTTGTTTGAGAGATTATAAGATCATAGTTATAACACTTATGGAAAATTATTGCAAAGAGAAATTTGAACCCATATTCCACAAAACAAATAATACATTAGAAAACCACAACACTCATATCACCAAGACTCTGAAGTGAATGCATTTTCCAATTATCGATAAGGGTGATTCAAAAATAGACATAACATTCCACCACGACAACACAACCCAATTTATATTGCAAATTTCATAAGCTTAGGGAGCAAGACACATCCACTTGCACAGATTATAATAGATCCACTCAGTGTCTTCTGAAGGAGAATGAAAATTATTTTTTAAATATTTTCTTGCTCACAAAACAAAGAACCTAGACATCGACTTCAACCACTCGGTCACTCCCCCAAACAAGACATGTTGTGACTCATATAACTTGACACAAATTGGGAAATGTACAATCCTATAGGACAAGGAAATCTAATCCCACTTACAGTAAACCTCATGATTCCACATCCACTCAAATGTTGGATCTTCTTAAGAAATCTCCTGCTCATAGGAGTTCCCTACTCAAAGCTATAGGCCTAGCTCATTTAGTGCAATTAATTTCAAACTCTTTGTGTTAGTAACATGAATCAATATCCAAGGGTTGAGCTTAATTGGTTAAAACATTGGGTTCTCCTTGTTGAGAACCAATTCCATATCCCCATAGGGAGATCTAATGTGGAATTATAAGTTATGACTCTTGGTCTTCCATTGTTGGCTTCTAATGTGGATGTGGTTTCTAAAATAAAGTGGATTTCTAGGCAATGACCCTCGCTCTTCCATAGGTAATTTCTAGTGAGTTTTCTTATAAAGAGCTTTTATTAGCTTCTACTAAGTGTTCTCAAGAGATTGTATTGGTCTCATGTTGGTGATCATATGAAAAGAATAGTTGTAAACAGTATGCAAATTATAAAAAAATCAACCAGTTACCTTCACACACTTAGTTTCGCTCCAGAGGGCATAGCTTTTACATCTAATGCTAGAAAAATGCCTTTGGAAAATAAGATTATCAAGAAGAGATTTTATTCATGGCAATAGAAATAAAAGATGAGGAGAAAGAAGAAAAGGAGACAAAAGACATTAATTTGTAAATATAGAAGAAGATGATGATGAAGGAGTGGTTGATCTGGAAGTAGAACTGATTTCTGCCCTAAGTGATATCAAGAAACATAGGAAAGAGAATCGGATCCAAAATGAGAAAATTCAAGATGATAGTGAATTTAAAGAAAAATTATCAAATGATCTTCAAGAATCAAAGAGGATGGTCATAGATCTAAAAGTCCAAATAGAAGAAGTTAAAAGAATTAAGGAGGAGGTAAGAAAGCAACTAAAGGAAAGGCAAAAATATTGTGAAAAGCTTGAATCCAAGATCATTTCTTTAGGAAAGGAATTTGCAAACATAAGCATCTAATTAAACTAAAGTTTAAAAAATGAGAAGAGCATCGAAATTTTGGATGACATTTAAAACTGGTCTTGGCTATGAAAAGGTTCAAAGTTCAAAAACATCACAATCATCAAATGAAGATAAATCAAAGGGTTAGCTAATGCTCTCAAAAGTCCCATAAAAATTGAAATCAACAAGAAGGAGAATCCAAAGCAGTGCATGCATCCAGAAGCTAAGATTGGCGCATTCAAGAAGCTCCTTCCACCAAGACAAGCACAAATGAACAGGTTTCATCATTCCTTTTATGGTTATTGCTATTATTGTAATAAATTTGGAGATAAAGCTATAGATTGTTGGACACATGCAAGAAAATTTGGTTGGACAAAGAATAGAAATTAGATCTTATGAATTGCCAAATAGAAATTATAATATCATATGTTATTAATGCAACAACTTTGGTCACAAAGTAGGAGAGTGTAGAACACATGCAAGAAATGTGAGTTGGAACAAGGATATGAGTTCTTATGCATTGCCAAAAAGGGACTATAATTATTTTACTCTAACATCCCTCCCCGTGAACCCCAAAGGGTAAGTGCCAAAAGAGGACAGGATAAACTTTTTTTTGACATGAAGTGATAATATACACATAAGACGGTTGTCAATTCGATATGTCGACAATATTCATGGCCAAGTATGGCCAAATGTACAACCCACAGGAGAGGACTAAATCACTCTCCAGAGAAACATTAATAAACTACATTCATTTTAAACATCAATTCAAGCATTCCTAATCCCATTTCTAAATATATAAATATGAATCCATAAACACCATAGTATAGGTAGATCCAATACCCACACCAGAATTTGTAAGTCAAATAAGAGGCAGCATCACATATCTTCTCATTACCATAATTTACATCATCTCTCACAAGAGAGTACAAATAAAGGTATAAAGAAGGACAATGGCATAGCCATGAATTACACAATAACTAAATGGTTACATGACTGATAAAGTGACAAAAAGAAAGAGAACATCTCCAAGATGGTGCTTTAATATCTTGTTCACCGTTCCCCAATAGCGGTGGCAATGCCTCCCAACCATGTGGATTCAAAAGAGACCACCCCACCATGCTCGGAGATAGTCACAAGGCCTAATCAGAAATAGCCAGGCAAGGGTATACAGGATGGCCAACAGTCACATCAATCACAGTGTAGACATGACACACAATACGTAAAGCCAATGTCACAACATAGAGATGCTCATCAAATAGGATGTTGGGTACTGCTCATGACTACCAAGGCACTAGACACTAGAGTGAAGATTGGATGGGGTGTAATCATGCGTGCTCGAAGGTGTGGCACCACACAGAAATAAGTACACCACTCATACCAATGAGGAGACTCAAACATGCCCGAATCAACACCCCATAGATGGATAACTCAATGTCCCATAAACGGATCGACCTTCTCATATGCATCCTTAGCCTTTCCAAGTGCTCAAGGCCATGCACGGGGACTCAATATCCTTGACCTAAGCTCATCTCATTTAATCAACGAGGTATACATAACCAAATCAAAACAATACGATAACCACTCATGACCCAAGATAATCATCAATTAGATCCATCGAGTAAAAACCTCTGCCTAAATATGCGAATCAGCCAAGGATGAACAAGGTGATCTACAAGACAAAAGTTTTCAATGATAGTGTAATTTTATTGAAAATAGCCCTTTGTCAGTAAGGATAGTTTTGTAATAACTCTAGTGACCCCAATTTGGTCTCAATTCATGAAGGAGTGCACGTACATAGGAAAAAGCACAACAAATGGTATTGCAAGGCTACTCATAGCCTAAAATTACATATTGTCAACCATATTTAACATAGCAAAGTAAAAATATTAAAAAGGCTTACAAAATGGAAAACTTAGTCATTTTCTCCTATAGTACCTTTCTTAAGTCCTTGTGTTGCATGGCAGATTTTTATAATTAGAAATTATGTGACCCATTTTTCAATGCACAACCACATATTGATGTATCTAAGGTATTTTAGTGTGGTAACATTGTTTAACTCAAAATGATGGTTTCCACAAGGCTAGTGATTTAACAGACACTGACCATAATGAGCAAATAGAAGGCTACACAATTCTCTTAAGAAGAGTTTTAATAAAATTCTTATCTGAGAAGTCATCATATAACATAAGGGTTCCATGAGAGTAGATATCTTCAATCTCTATCGTGATGTCCTAGTTTTTTTGTATGTTTGCCTCATTATATTCTCCATAAAATGGAAATTAGAAAACACATGATTGTTCTTTGAAGACCCTCATATCTAAAAAATAAGGAAGTAGTTCTACATTTTAACAATAATTTCAAGGACATAGGCAATGTAAATATCTTGCAATGAATTATATTTTGGCATATCTTTTAAAGAAACGACAACCTGGGGTTTTCAATTTTCTGTGGTGAAGGAATTGTAGCAAATAGATATTAGTTTTTCTTGTACTGGAATAACAAATAACTAATGGACCTACCTCTCCTGGTTGTACTCCCCCAAACATAGTGACTTCCTCCCCTCTATGAGCCCTCAGCTAGGGCTTAATATTCCCAATAGCAGCTACCCCCACTCGTGGTTTTCTTCGTCTAAAATAGACTCCCCTTCTTTTTCAAGTGATTCACTCCTTTTTTTTATTTCCTACGGCCAAGATGAAGGAATCTAGTTGCATTAAATCTTGAAATCTCACAACTATCAGGTCTCCATTTCTAGTATAGATAATTAGTATCTGGGCTTCCATGTTTCATATAGTTTTGATGTACCTGAATAGCCTAACAAGTTCCATTTGTATAGAAGGGCCCTGAAGGATCCAAGATTCACTCCTCGGTGTCTTGCACCTGCTCTATTGTAAACATAACAATGTTGAAATTGACAACCATAAACTTTGGTTCATTACATCCCATCTGTAGTAGTTGACTCCATTTCTTGGCTATCCTAGCCACTTCTTCCCTTGTACAAGGCACATCAACATGAAGCTTGACAAAACTGATAGAGGGGCTAGAATGTCTCTTCAATGTCTCTTCTTGGATTCAAGAAGGATCCATGCTGGTGAAATCTGGAGGTGGGTCAAATGGTTGGATTTTCTATTTGGGTTTTTCCCATTCTTTCCATTCTTCATCTTCTTCATCATCTACAACATCGTCTAGCTCATCTGGGATGTGAACAACCTTCTTGACATTTATAATTTTGGTCTTCTCAAGGAGATGCGTTCTCATGGACATAATGATTGTAGGATATGTGCAAGCTAGATCTATTTAAAAGGCTTTAGAATCATTTACACAATGCAACTGGTGGTTGTGAAGCCAGATTCCACAACCTTAGACATCATCCTCACTGTCAAGCCAAGATGGAAACTATGGAACAGGATATGGACATCTAACAAAGCATAATGGAAGGAAAATTTTTATCAAATGTTGTGGTTGCAAATGCCATGGCAAACATGGGTGCAAAATGGGGAAGTGAGACATGGCATGAAACTGTTTCCAGAATGTCTCCTAGAATTTGGTCTCCTAGACTGCACCGATAGTAGGATATGCACTTAAATGAATTTGTTGAAAATAGCCACGGCTGTTGGCTAACGTGCAGTCAAACTTCCTCATCTCCAAAGACACTTCCAAAGGCATTCAACTCTACCCAGTATAGAATGCCTACATCCTTGTGTCAAGACATTTAACTCTCCCTGTCTGAAGGTACCAAAATCTCTCCTTGAAATCTATCGATCCCATCTCCTCTTAAACATGTTTGATGACTTTCTTCAGTCCAAGACCCAACTCCCCAAAAACCATAAATGCATTTACCTAACCAATGAAGATATTTCTTGCTACCTCAACATTCTTGCCAACTGCGAACACAGGGTCATTACATCCTACCCCCTAGGACTAGGCTTACTCCGGGAAGCCCGCAATACTCTAAGATGCTGGAAAAGCACACACTACGCCAAGAAACTTGATACAATATAGAAATCTTGTTATCACATCCACAACTACATGCAATCCATCACCGAACAAGGGTAAGGAATAGGCAAGGCACTACTTCCTAAAAAATATACATTAGCATAAAACAATTTTCTCCAATCAAAATAAAGAATGATGCCAAGGAAACCATATTGAACAATCAATGGAAACCAAGGAGAAAAGCCTCAACTACTACACTGGAAAACTACACATGACCATAAGGGAATCCAGACATTACCGTTAGGTAACTAGATGATAAGACAACAACACGGGAATACTACACTAGTAGGGTACAGTGACTAGGGTAGGGAATAGGGCTTGTGACTATCTCCAGTAACCACCATTGGGGATAATAAGACTACACTCAAGCATGTGAGTCCAAGCAGAGTTGATACCCAATACTTGCATCACTTCGATCACACGTCAAAGCACATGTGCATATAACATACATCATAGCTGAAGAAACAATAAGCATTTAATCCAGCATGATAACCAATCATGTCAACATCATAATAATATCATAATCCATCAAGGAAGAGAAACAACCATCAATTTGCACATTTACACTAGCATAAAACACATAGTTTACTCATAATTTGCAGAAATTGCACTTTCAAGACAAAATTTTCAATTTTCTAACTTTTCATATGCAGTTATTTATAAGATGGAGTACACATACACACATATACATAATTTCAACCTTTGATTTCATATCATGGATGACATCTCTTTACATATAATGTAATAGATCGTCGCTTTTCAAGGCATAATGATGCAAATTTTGTTATCTTCTATATTGTAATATTCATAAGGATTCGATAAATAGCTTCACCTATATGTAGAAAACAATTCTACTAAATAGTTAGGGGTTCTAAATTAGTGGCTATATCTTTCTAATTAGCATTCTATTATGTGAGTAGGAATTGATTAGATGAACTCGTTTATTCATATATTTATATGTTTAAACCATTCTATGCATATCCTGAAATCATTGCATTCCATGAGTCAATGTCTCTTTGAGGCTTTCTATCAAACAATCCATGTGCATTGTCTATGTTTCTAATTTTTGCATACGAATCTATGAGGGTATTTGCAAATACCAAATCTGCCAAAACAAATCCCCTTCTGTTATGCCTTGATGGATGTACATACCCTATTTGAAATCTCCCATTTTTGGTTCAGCATGGAGGATGCTGGCAAAGGTTGTGGGATTTGACTTAGCACCTGTCAATTGCACCTGCTTGAAATTTTCTAAAGCCTTTTCAATAAATTGATTTTGTGTATATCTTGCGATCATTGTAGTCTATGAGACCATATTTCTTTTAGGCATTTTGTCAAACAGTTCATGTGCCCTGCCTATGACTTTGTGCTTTGCATACAGGTCTACCAGGGCACTTGTAACTACTACATCTAATAAAAATCCCCTATCGTTTTGCTTTGATGGATGTTCATACCGTGTTTGAAAGCTCCAATTTAGGGCACAAGTGGGGAGGACACTAGCAAGGTTGTGGAATTTGACTTCACACCGCCAGTTGCATTGGCAAAAAAAAGGGAAAAAAATTCTATAAACTTTTCAAAAAATATTTTTTTTTAATATATCCTACAATCATGGTATTCCATGAGACAACATTTCTTAGGCATTTTGTCAAATAGATCACTTGCCCTATCTAAGCTTCCACATTTTGCATAGATGTCTACCAAAGCATTTCCAACCATAATATCTGACAAAAATCCCCTTCCATTATACTTTGATGAATGTCCATACGTTGTTCGAAAGCTCCCATTTTGGTAATTGCATCTACTTGAAATTTTCTAAAGCCTTTTCAACAAATCTAGTTTGTGCATATCTTGCGATCACTGCAGTCTATGAGACCACACTTCTTCAAGGATTTTATCAAACAGTTCACGTTCCTATTCTATGCTTTCACATTATGCAGGGTACTTACAACCACAACATCTTACAATCATTTTCCTTCCGTTATGCTTCTTGAGATATTCCTTCATTATTACTGTAGATTTGACACTGTACATTATTATGGTGGAAGCCTATTTTTCAGATTGCTTCATCTAGCATCACCAATAATCCCCACAAGAAAAAGTCCCTGTTTTGAAATGATGGAAACATTTCACATCTCTCATATAAATATCTATGGCAACAATCTTGGAGATAAGTTTTGTTGCAATGTGGAAATCGACGCGTACTCGTAGGTTCTTAATAACTCTCAAACTTGTCCTGTGGTGTATGTTTAACAAACCAAATGCAAATTTTTACTATGGTGACAGAGATTTTTTTTTCATTCTTCCACAGTATTTTAATGATGCAAATAAAAAAGGTAGCATCATTGTAAATACTTGGGTTGTTCTTAAATATCATTGACTTCAACAGTCAAAGCTGAATTTAGCCAATAAAAATAGGACAAATATTAAACACTTATTATTGTGAATGAGGTGTAAAATTGCTATTGATTGTTTGACCATTGAATTGGATGATATTTAAGTAGAGTGCATGCATAAGCCTATATTCATATGTTATCTACTTAAGGAAGAAAACACATTCATACAACCACCACAAAATTAATTGGTATCTCAATGATAAAGTTTAGGGTGCCCTCAAGATAGCCAACACAAGCAAGAAGGTCAACCGTGTGCACATAATAATCCACTGTAGGTGTAATGCAATAAGGGTTAACTTAGGGAAACACACAAGGGATACTAAAATTTATGATATACAAACAATTTTCACCTCTGTCATTTCAAGAATAGATAAAGATTATTGTTTTAGCTATAGAGAAGATAAAATGTGTTACAAGTGCACTAAGTATTGGTTAAATGATTTATTAACATATAGATCAAAGATCAACAATGAAGCCATGGATTTTGATAATAGAGCTAAGGAATATTTTGATTTACTCAAGGAATACTAAATCAATTTAACAAAGAATTACAAACTCATTAAAATAACCTTCCATAGATTAAGGCCATGAAAAAGGTTAAATTTAATACATTGTTCAATAAAGGTATTTTAGATAGAGTTGATAATTTTGCATTGAGGGATTGGATAGAAGTTATAATATTGAGAATTAATTTTCTTGAATAAGGTATTAATAATATGGAAACTACTCATAGTGATTCTATTAATATGATAATGGATACACATGAGTTGATTGAGAAAATCACATGGAACTATTCTGAGAAAGGTCAATTTGTCAACAACAATAATACCCTTAAGCAACATTTGTTTGAAGTGGTTCATCAAGGTCTTATTCAACCATTAAGTTTTAAATCTTTTTCTTTGGATAAATTTTCTAGAAATTAAATTCCTATTAATTATGCGAAGTTTTACAATATTATTATTTTTCTTTTATTGAATTATTTTGAAACTTGGATTAGAGTATGCATTTTAATTCCAAATCATTTTCTTGCTCAATATTGTATGCTAGCTATTGAATGATATCGGGTGATGCTAAATTCATGAATCATAATTAAATAGAAACTATTTGATTTAGTAAATGATTTCCTCTCTTTGTTTCCTAGTTATTGCCTTTAGTAAAAGAAAATAAAGATATAGTATTAATGTCAATTAGGTACACAAAAGTATGTTGTATTGTAAACATTGTCCATATTCCTATACCTATTGCCACAACAATATCACCATATTTTCCCAATTATGTTTTAAGATCAAATAAATGGCCCATAGATATTGTGAATTTATAATTAAAATGGCCTTTTAGTATCGAGTGAATTGTATATGTTATTCTAAGAATTGTTAACAACTATAGTTACCTAATGTATTCTTTAGTAGCGTTAGTGTGTGAATTTTCTAATTTAGTAAACCATAAATACATCTTATGAAATTAGTCATACATTTATTTCATGTGACTTTTATGATATTGGTTAGCATTAGACTTGGGAGGTTAATTGTTCAACCATTGTATCGCATACTCTCTGATACTAGTGGTTAGTAATCTATTTGATGGATAACTCCAGGGTTTGTGACTTCTTGTGTGTTATAATATTTCTATTTATGTACTTGAATACATATGACTAATCAATTGAGTGTAGGTTGTGGAGTGTTGGGGACTTATATAGGAACAATCACATACTCAACTACAGTAAGAATACCATGATAGTAACTCATTTAAGAAAATATCTCTATATGCATGCAATAATTAAATAGTTCTACTAATAATCTATCTGTATTTTCTTTGTTCAGTGTCCTCTTTAAGAAGATAGAGGAAATTACCTTGAACATATGAGTTAGCTAAATAGGTGAACGAGATATGCTTCTTTTGATCACTATGAGGTCTTGTAATAATATAATAGAATTGGGTTATTTATAAGGTAATAATGCATGCTATGAGTAAAATTAAGATTATACATCTTTAGTGTATTAAAGTTGGTAAATATAGATGATGATTTAAATAAAAAAATTGTTTGCAATAATTTTTATTAGCGGCTTGCATAGAGCACTCTGTAGGAGTAATATAGGTTATGTTTTCTCCTTGAAGAAAATAGCATTTATAACCTAGAGTCTAGTTTTGTGACAGTAGTAACCTTGGAGACCTCTACCTACCTGAGTTGACTAAATGGAACTAGAGATTTAGCCATGCTATAGTCATGGCAATTTAAAACTAATTAATCATCTTTTCTTGAATGATTGATATATTTATTAATCCTTGAGGTTGAAGCTCATAGAATTTAGAAATCATAGAGTATTCACTTATGTGCTTAGATTTACAATGTGACTTTAGGGTATTGAATTACTATTTGATCTTACAAGTATTTTTCCAAATAAGATTAGGAATATCATGAATAAATCTATTAGGAAACCTTTTGATGTAAAAATAGTAAATGAATTTGTAGATGAACTTGCCATAGGTAAACTTAATGCCTTGAGTGGACACCTAATAGGGATTCCTCAACACTAGGGTTGAACAACAACCACTCTTTTTAGGTGGTTGTTATAGTGGATTTAAATCTATCACTATTTCACTTGAGGGGGAGACAACCGATGAAGAACTATCTAGGGCGAGAAATCACCCAAGAAAGGGTTACATACCTACTCACAATTGCATCAAACATAATGCAAGTTAGAACTACATAATCACAAACCCCAGTGTCAGTCACATTTGGAGGGGGCCTTGATCCTATTGATATAGGGTATGTAGGCAGTCTGGAAGACGAAGAATGCCCCCAGTACTCAGGTCCCTTGGATATAGAGTATTCTTTTATAATTAACATCATAATCTCAAAAACATAATAGAGCAAGTCAGATAATAAAATGTATCTAGTGCTTAGGTTTGAAGGAAGGGTGAAACATTCAATTTTTAACTTCTATAAATATTGCGACCTTAACTTTTTGTATAGTGATTCTGAACTAGGTTATCATAAGAATGTCTTGTTAGTTTTGCGTAGATGATAAGAATACAGTCACAGGAGGAAAAGCAAGTTGTCAGAAATGAAAGCAAGATGTAATGAAGGACTTAAGGTATGTGTGACCAGTTGTTCTTACATGTTATCTTGGGTAATGTACTTTCTATCATAATGTACATTCTCTCTTCACTAGATTTTAAATTGGTGATCTTTTTAGCACTTGATGATTTTAGAAAACTAAGCTCTAATTTGATAACCTCTATAACATTTATTGAGTACTTTTTTTAGTAAAATTTTATGAATCTACATTTGCTGCATCTATCGATCAAAATTTTTATTTCTCAATATTTTCTTATTTAGATTTAGTATGATTTTGTTAATAAGGAGTTGGGTCCTTACAGATTGGATGAAAAAGATGACAAGGATGAGATGATTAGATGGGTGATTATGATGCAATGGAATGATTAGGATGATTGATACATTTGGTTCGAAGAAAATTTAGGAGAAGTAGATGAATGAATAAGATCATCTACATCATCCTAATTGCCAAGTATAATTGACTAGTTAAGGAGTAGAATTGATCCCAATAAAATCAAGGGTATTGTCTAGAGTGGCCTATTCTAAAACCCTTAAGAACTTGAAATGCTTCTTAGGACTCATAGGATACTATATAATATTTGTAAAGAGTTATAGCCACATAGAAACACCCCTCAAAACACTTTTTAGAAAGGATGCTTTCTAATGGAATATCTAATTTGATATATGAGAGGCTAAAGGAGATGATGTGTATATGACTCTAATTTAATAGCATCAAGATCCAGCCTTGGTATGCTCATCATAATTCATCAACACCAATATCTCGCTACAGATTATACCTTTTTTTATATCCTTCTTTGACTCCTTTCTCTTCACCTTAACTCATATTAGTGTTCACAAATTCAGCAATCTTCAACAAGGCTCTTTCTATTATTTATGCACTCTTTTGAGCTCCTCCTACTAGGACCCTGGTGGTCAATTAGGGTAGTTCATTAGATTGTCAAAATGAACACTTAGTTCATATTTCTAATGTTAGGTGATGCTACTTCTACCTATGCACACGATCTTCTCTAGGCTCGTAGGGTCATATATTTTAGCATACATGCATTTACATTATCATTTCTAAAATGGTAGCGTATATATATATTTTTTTAAGAAACATGTAGGTTGAAAAATACTCTACTAGTAGATGTTTCATTTTTTTATAGATCTAAACATTAAAGAAAATGATTTCTTGTCTTTAAGACTATTGTATAATTTCTTGCCTTCAATGAGATAGTATCTCAACTTCATAAAATGACACATGGAACATGTATATCGAACTGAGATTTAATAGATGCATTCTTGAATCAGATTAAGGCTCAATGATTTAATGTTGGGAAATTTATATTCACGTATACCTTCTTCTTCTACATAGAAAGAAAAAATATTAAACATTAAACAATAGAAATTTTAAGTTTATTTATCGAACCACACTGGATATCTTAAATTACGTGACCAAAACCATCTCATTAGAAGAGAATATTTGTATCATTTGGAAGATACATCACTTGCACATGTAGAAATCAAAAGAAAATAAGAACAATTAAATCATTTGTCTGGGAAGTACTCTGTTTCTGCAGGTTATGGACAGCTTGTTAGGCAGATGTCAGGAGGCACTGAGGTTCCTTGGTGGAAGCAAGTTTTGCACAAGTTTTCATGGCCCAAATGAAACTTCTTCTTGTGGTTGGTGGTTCACAATCAGTTTCTTACTTGGGATAATCTGAGTAAGTGTGGGTTTCAGGGTCCCTTGATGTGTCTTGTGTCATAATAGTGAGAAAAGTGTTTCTCACCTCTTTTTCCAATCTTCTTTCTCTAGGGAGATTTGGCATTTTTGGTGGAGTGTGGAACTAGGCCTTTTGGCATGTCTCCTCTTTGGCTAAGTTTTTTGATCGTTGGGGCGTTGCCCCTGTTAAAACCTCATTTCTTCAAGTTTCTTGGGCTCTTGGACTTTCCTTTATTATTTGGAATATCTGGTTGGAGAGGAATCATAGGATCTTATATTCTTATTCTTTAGGTGAAACTGTTTTAGCAAATTGTGATTTGATAGAAGCTATGGATCCTAAAGATGTTATTTGTTGCAATTGTCTTCATCTTCCTCCTCAACAAGGTCGTTTCATGAGAAATAAATATCGATACCCTCTTTGGAAGATAAAAAGGGAGGGGCATTGGACTCATCCTTCTCAGGGAGTTTTGATACTCAACACACATGGTTCTTCTTGAGGAAGCCTTGGTCATGCTGGTATTGGTGGAGTTTGTCGGGATAGTACTGGGTCTGTGCAATTTATCTTTTATGTTTATAAAGGTCTTCAATCTAACAATTTGATGGAGGCTCTTGCCGTTTTATATGTTGTGGAGCATGGCTGTCATCTTGGATGGTGAAGGATCATTTATGAGTCTGATTCCCAAGTGGTGGTGAATCTATTCAATAGACAACATTTAGATGATGTTAGTTGGAATTTAGCTTTGGTTGTTAAATAGATTCTTAATCTATGTGATTATTTGGATTTGGTTTCTTTCATTCATATTCCTAAAGAATAGAACGGTATTGCGAATTGTTTGGCCAAATCGGCCTTTGATCACATGCCAAATTGGAATATTGTAGATTGGGGTCAATTACCCCTAGAGTTGTCTTAAAAGTTGGACCACTTAGTGGAGCTTGACAGAGCTGAGTAATGCACTTGTTTTGTACTTCTTCTGGTTTGAATAATTTTTTACCCCTCTTTTAGTCTAAAAAAAGCATTTATTGCTACTACATATATTTTTTGGTAATACTTTTAAAGCGTGTGTATTGTTATGTTCTATTTTTATTTCCATTACACTAGACAGGCTGTAACTTTCAGTACCCGCTGATATACAAATAAAATATCAAACTAATAAAAGAGCATGAGTTAGTTTGTTTGTGACAAATTATGGACAAATTCCATTGTCTTTAATGTCAAACATTCAGTATCTGACTGGCATTAAATTCAGTGTCAATGTTCTCTTTTATCAGATGAAATGTTGTTTCTAGACTAATGTGTTAGTAAGATTCTTTTAATTTCTGCAGGTAGAATTATAGACAAATAAGTTATGAAATGGATGAAGAAATAATATGCTTTTATGCATTAATTCATTTTCTTTATTTCTTGTGTTTTTTAACTATGTTTCTTTTTCTGCAACAGTTACCATTGTATTTGCGTCAACCCCCATCTTACATGGTCTTCTCATCAAGCAATACCGAAGAGGTTTAATCAAACTAAAATCTCCCGTCTCCCCTTAGTGTTGATCAATTTCAGTCACTATTGGAAAGTTTTTAAGTGTTACAGAGGATTGCACTGATGGAATTTTGAAACTTTGTTTTCACTACTGCAATGTTTGTAAGTATTACATAGGATTGCACTGATGGAATTGTGAAACTTTGTTTTTCCCCAAAACCTGATGTTAAATGAAAATAATTTTAGATAATAAAAAACGCAAATATGACAGGAATTTGTTTATACACTTCACTTTGCACATAAGATTTATGTAATTTATATAGTTTTTTAGACACAAACATTTCAGTGCCAGTGGCCATCCAAGCAGTTGTAGATTACAGAGATTGTACTTTTAATACATAAATTTTATCTAAATAGAATAGCTAGTCTCTAATTTCTGAATGGTGAGTTCTCTTGATGTTAAAAAACCCAACATAAAAAATTGTCATTTTAATTACACATATCAAGTATTAAAATGAACAAATCATTTTTCCGAAGAAGCCATTGTTTAACATTGGCTACACCACCTAATTAGTAGAAAGAATAGAACGGCTAGATTTCAATTTAAACACTAATGTCTCAAAGATCTAAAAATAAATATTTTAATATTATTGAATGGAAAAAGCACAGTACATCATTAAATTACGTGAAATCTGTAACATTTGAGAATAAATAACTGACTAGAAGGTACCTTGCCAAAGGTTAATTATTTGCAATTTTCTTTGAAAATATTCCCCAAGAAGTGCCTATGGAGAATATTTAGGAACAAGGGGAAGAAGGAACGTTCATATGACAGCGCTCAACATATTTAGGAACAAGGGGAAGATCACCTGCAGAGATGAAAATATCACGAAAGCAGCCTAAGCTCATTTTCCGGATGCCCCTACAACAACAGCGATCAGGGCTCTTCTACATACCTCCATTCACAACACAAGCTGCCACCTTACTCAGGGCATCAAATTCATTGCAACAAAGTGCACTACACACCTGCACGTTATACATACTAATGAACACAACAATACAAATTAGCATTGCCATGGCCTTGGTCATCTTTCCTTTCAAAAAAATACAATCGCTATCGATGATTCAATCCATCTACTTCTCTCTTTTTATAGATTAAGAACGCCATGAGTTGGCCTTGGAATCCACACCGTCAGTGGTTAATGCCACGTTCCAGGACAAGAGAGTTAATCCTTGTTGGAGAACAAAGAAAAATCTGATTTTGGAAAATTCGTTTGGCGTGAGTGTGTTTGTTGAGTGATTGTTATAACAGTCATGCAGTAAAGAATTTGTTTGAGAGATTATAACATCATAGTTTATTGTTTTTATATACATACCAATAAACAATAGTTGCATATTTATTGTTTGGTTTTATTAATAAAAAAACTTTTGAATTGATGTTTTTCATCAAAAATTTCAATATAGTATTAGAGCGCTGATCCATTAAGTGTTAAAATTATAGGAGATATTGAAAAGTTGTGAAGGTTTTGTGAGGACAAAACAACAATTTACTTAAACATCATCCACTTCAATGGTCAAACAATCAATAGCAACATCAACACCAAATGGTGGTAAATATTTGTCCCATTCTTATTGGCCACAATTGGCATTTGACTTTTGAAGTAGATGATGTTTAAGAATAAGCCAGAAACAGTAGCTAGTCGTTCTTAAGAGATGCACCATATGACATTTTAAAAACTGTAAACAATATTACTTATTGCAGCATTTCAATGGCACTTCAATTGCTATTGATTGTTACACCTTGTCTGCTAACCAGAGCACATGGAGGACGATTTGGTGGACTTATAGGCATTCTTTTTTGGCATTACTTTCATTGTTTAGAGAGGCATATAATCTTCTTATGTGCAAGGATAGAAATAATCTGTGGAGGCTGACCCTCTTTTCTTTTTAATTTTTTTGGGTGCACGCATATAAACATTAAAGCATACATGATGGTCATTCATAACTTCCTTGAATAGGATGGCCTAGAGATTAAAATTTATCCCAAGAATCTTAACTGAGCTCAATTGATTGGTATTCTAGGCTAGCCAAAGCCTCCATTCACAGGTTTTGACAATTAACAAGTGAGTTTTATAAATTCCTTTTCATTTTTATGAAGAAATAGACAAACGCTGGTATTAAAGAGTTTCTCTACTTTCAGCGAGAGTCGTCACTCAATTCTACACTTATGAATAATTATTGCAAAGAGAAATTTGAACCCATATTCCACAAAACAAAGAATACATTAGAAAACCACAACACATATCACCAAGACTTTGAAGTGAATGCCTTTTCCAATTGTCGATAAGGGTGATTAAAAAATAGACATAACATTCCACCACCACAACACAACCCAATATTTTCTTGCTCACAAAACAAAGAACCTAGACATCGACTTCAACCACTTGGTCACTCCCCCAAACAAGACATGTTGTGACTCGTATAACTTGACACAAATTGGGAAATGTACAATCCTATAGGACAAGGAAATCTAATCCCACTTACAGTAAACCTCATAATTGCACATCCACTCAAATGTTGGATCTTCTTAAGAAATCTCCCGCTCATACGAATTCCCTACTCAAAGCTATAGGCCTAGCTCATTTAGTGCAATTAATTTCAAACTCTTTGTGTTAGTAACATCAATCAATATCCAAGGGTTGAGCTCAATTGGTTAAAACGTTGGGTTCTCCTTGTTGAGACCCAATTCCATATTCCCATAGGGAGATCTAATGTGGAATTATAAGTTATGACTCTTGGTCTTCCATTGTTGGCTTCTAATGTGGATGTGGTTTCTAAAATAAAGTGGATTTATAGGCAATGACCCTTGTTCTTCCATAGGTAATTTCTAGTGAGTTTTCTTATAAAGAGCTTTTATTAGCTTCTACTAAGTGTTCTCAAGAGATTGTTTTCGTCTCATGTTGCTGATCATATGAGTAAAATAGTTGTAAATGATATGTAAATTATAAAAAACATCAACCAGTTACCTTCATGCACCTAGTTTCCCTCCAGAGGGCATAGCTTTTAAATCTAATGCTAGAAAAATGCCTTTGGAAAATAAGATTATCAAGAAGAGTTTTTATTCATGGCAATAGAAATAAAAGATGAGGAGAAAGAAGAAAAGGAGACAAAAGACATTAATTTGTCAATATAGAAGAAGATGATGATGAAGGAGTGGTTGATCTGGAAGTAGAACTGATTTCTACCCTAAGTGATATCAAGAAAAATAGGAAAGAGAATTGGATCCAAAATGAGAAAATTCAAGATGATAGTAAATTTAAAGAAAAATTATCAAATGATCTTCAAGAATCAAAGAGGATGATCATAGATCTAATAGTCTAAATAGAAGAAGTAAAAAGAATTAAGGAGTAGGTAAGAAAACAACTAAAGCAAAGGTAAAAATATTGTGAAAAGCTTGAATCCAAGATCATTTCTTTAAGAAAGGAATTTGTAAACATAAGGATCTAATTAAACTAAAGTTTAAAAAATGAGAAGAGCACCGAAATGTTGGATGACATTTAAAAGTGGTCTTGGCTATGAAAAGGTTCAAAGTTCAAAAACATCACAATCATCAAATGAAGATAAATCAAAGGGTTAGCTAATGCTCTCAAAATTCCCATAAAAAATGAAATCAATGAGAAGGAGAATCAAAATCAATGAATGCATCCAGAAGCTAAGAGTGGCACATTCAGGAAGCTCCTTCCAACAAGGCAAGCACAAATGAATAGGTTTCATCATTCCTTTTATGGTTATTGCTATTATTTTAATAACTTTGGAGATAAAGCTATAGATTGTTGGACACATGCAAGAAAGTTTGGTTGGACAAAGAATAGAAATTAGATCTTATGAATAGAAATTAGATCTTATGAATTTCCAAATAGAAATTATAATATCATATGTTATTAATGCAACAACTTTGGTCACAAAGCAAGATAGTGTAGAATACAAGCAAGAAATGTGAGTTGGAATAAGGATATGAGTTCTTATGCATTATCAAGAAGGGATTATAATTCTTTTACTATAGCATCCCAATCCACGAACCCTAAAGGGTAAGGGCCAAAAGAGGGCAAGATAATTTTTTTTGGACATGAAGTTATAATATACACATAAGACGATTGTCAATTCGATATGTCACCAACATTCATGGCCAAGTATGGCCAAATGTACAACCCACAAGAGAGGACTAAATCACTCTCCAGAGAAACATTAAAAAACTACGTTCATTTTAAATATCAATTCAAATGTTCCTAATCCCATTTGCAAATATATAAATATGAATCCATAAACACCATAGTACAAGTAGATCCAATACCCACACCAGAATCTGTAAGTCAAATAACAGGCAACATCACATATCTTCTCATTACCATAATTTACATCATCTCTCACAAGAAAGTACAAAATTACATAAAGGAATAGACAAGGACAATGGCATAGCCATGAATGATAAAATAACTAAATGGGTACATGACTGATAAAGTAACAGAAAGAAAGAGAACAACTCCAAGATGGTGCTCTAATAACTTGTTCGTTGGTACCCAATAACGGTGACAATGCCTCCCAACCATGTGTACTCAAAAGAGACCACCCCACCATGCTCAGAGATAGTCACAAGGCCCAATTAGAAGTAACTAGACAAGGGTATACAGAATGGCCAATAGTCACATCAGTCATGGTGTAGACACGACACACAATACATAAAGCCAATGTCACAACACAGAGATGCTCATCAAATAGGATGTTGGGTACTACTTACGACTACCAAGGCACTAGACACTAGAGTGCAAATAGGATGGGGTGTAATCATGTGTGCTTGAAGGTGTGGCACCACATAGAAATAAGTACAATACTCATACCGATGAAGAGACTCAAACATGCCTGAATCAATGCCCCACAAATGGCTAACTCAATTTCCCACAGATGGATCGCCCTTCTAAGATGCATCCTTAGCCTTTACAAGCACTCAAGGCCATGCACAAGGACTCAATATCCTTGACCTAAGCTCATCTCATTTAATCAATGAGGTATACATAACCAAAACAAAACAATACGATAACCACTCATGATCCAAGATAATCATCAATTAGACCCATCGAGTAAAAACCCCTATTTAAATATGTGAATCAGCCAAGGATGAACAAAGTGATCTACAAGACAAAAGTATTCAATGATAGTTTAATTTTATTGAAAATAGTCCTTTGTCAGTAAGGACAGTTTTGTAATAACTCCAGTGACCCCAATTTGGTCTTGATTCATGAAGGAGTGCACGAACATAGGAAAAAGCACAACAAATGGTATTGCAAGGCTACTCATAGCTAAAATTACATATTGTCAACCATATTTAACATAGCAAAGTAAAACTATTAAAAAGGCTTACAAAATGGAAAACTTAGTCATTTTCTCCTATAGTAGTTTTCTTAAGTCCTTGTGTTGCATGGCAGAATTTTATAACTAGAAATTATGTGACCCATTTTTCAATGCACAACCACATATCGATGTATCTAAGGTAATTTAGTGCGGTAACATTCGTTAACTCAAAACGATGGTTTCCACAAGGCTTGTGATTTAACAGACACTGACCATAATGAGCAAACAGAAGGCTGCACGACTCTCTTAAGAAGAGTTTTAACAAAATTCTCATCTGAGAAGTCATCATATAACATAAGGGTTCCATGAGACTAGATCTCTTCAATCTCTATCGTGATGTCCTAGTTTTTTTGTGTGTTTACCTCATTATATTCTCTATAAAATGGAACTTAAAAAACACATGATCGTTCTTTGAAAACCCTCATATCTAAAAAATAAGGAAGTAGTTCTACATTTTAACAATAACTTCAAGGACACAAGCAATGTAAATATCTTGCATCAAATTATATTTTGGCATATCTTTTAAAGAAACGACAGCCTGGGGTTTTCAATTTTCTATGGTGAAGGAATTGTAGCAAATAGATATTAGTTTTTCTTGTACTGGAATAACAAATAACTAATGGACCTACCTCTCCTGGTTGTACTCCCCCAAACATAGTGACTTCTTCCCCTCTGTGAGCCCTTAGCTAGGGTTTAATACTCCCAATAGTAGCCATCCCCACACGTTGTTTTCTTCATCCAAAATAGACTTTCATTCTTTTTCAAGTGATTCAGTCCTTTTTTTATTTCCTACGGCCAAGATGAAGGAATCCAGTTGCATTAAATCATGAAATCTCACAACTATCAAGTCTCCATTTCGAGTATAGATAATCGGTATCTAGGCTTCCATGTTTCATATAGTTTTGATGTTCTTGAATAGCCTGACAAGTTCCATTTGTATAGAAGGGCCCTAAAGGATCTGAGATTCACTCCTCAGTGTCTTACACCTACTCCATTATAAACATAACAACGTTGAAATCAACAGCCATAAACTTTGCTTCAATAGATCCCATTTGTAGTAGTTGACTCCACTTCTTGGCAAGCTAGATCTATTTAAAAGGCTTTAGAAACATTTACACAATGCAACTGGCAGCTATGAAGCTAGATTCCACAACATTAGCTAGCATCCTCACTATCATGCCAAGATGGGAACTATGGAACAGGGTATGGACATCCAACAAAGCATAATGGAAGGGAAATTTTTATCAGATGTTGTGGTTGCAAATGCCATGGCAGACAAGGGTACAAAATGGGAAGGCAAGGCATGGGACGAAACTGTTTCCAGAATGCCTCCAAGAATTTGGTCTCTTGGACTGTAATGATAGTAGGATATGCACTTAAATGGATTTGTTGAAAATAGCCAAAGCTGTTGGCTAACGTGCAGTCAAACTCCCTTATCTCCAAAGACACTTCCAAAGGAATTCAACTCTACCCAGTACAGAATGCCTACATCCTTCTATCAAGACATTCAACTCTCCCTATCGGAAGGTACCAAAATCTCTCCTTGAAATCTATCGATCCCATCTCCTCTCAAACACATTTGATGACTTTCTTCAGTCAAGACCCAACTCCCCAAAAACCATAAATGCATTTACCTAACCAGTGAAGATATTTCTTTCTGCCTCAAAATTCTTGCCAACGATGAACATAGGGTCATTACATCCTACCCCCCTAGGACTAGGCTTACTCCAGGAAGCCTCCAATACTATAAGATGCTGGAAAAGAACACACTATGCCAAGAAACTTGACACAATATAGAACTCTTGTTATCACATGCACAAATACATGCAATCCATCACTAAACAAAGGTAAGGAATAAGCAAGGTGCTCCTTCCTACAAAATATACATTAACATAAAACAATTTTCTCCAATCAAAATAAAGAATGATGCCAAGGAAACCATATTGAACAATCAATGGAAACCAAGGAGAAAAGCCTCAACTACCACATTGGAAAACTACACCTGACCATAAAGGCAATCCAAACATTACCGTTAGGTAACTGGATGATAAGACAACACGGGAATACTGCACTAGCAGGGTACAGTGGCTAGGGTAGGGAATAGGGCTTGTGACTATCTCCAGTAACTACCATCGGGCATAATAGGAGTACACTCAAGTGTGTGAGTCTAGGCGGAGTCGATACCCAATACTTGCATCACTTCGATCACACGTCAAAGTACATGTGCATATAACTTACATCATAGCCGAAGCAACAACAAGCATGTAATCCAGCATGATAACCAATCATGTCAACATTATAATAGTATCATAATCCATCAAGGAAGAGCAACAACCATCACTTTGCACATTTACACTAGCATAAAACACATACTTTTCTCATAATTTGTGGAAATTACACTTTCAAGACAAAATTTTCAATTTTCTAACTTTTCATATGTAGCTATTTATAAGATGGAGTACACATACACACATATACATAATTTAAACCTCTGATTTCATAGCATGCATGACATCTCTTTACATATAATGCAATAGTTTGTCACTTTTCAAGGCATAATGATCCAAATTTTGTTCTCTTCTATATTGTAATATGCACAAGGATTCGATAAATAGCTTCACCTGTATGTAGAAAATAATTCTACTAAATAGTTTGGGGTTCCAAATTAGTGGCTATGTCTTTCTAATTAACATTCTATTATGTGAGTAGGAATTGATTAGATAGGCTTGTTTATTCATATATTTATATGTTAAATCCATTCTATGTATATCCTAAAATCATTGCATTCCATGAGGCAATGTCTCTTTGAGGCTTTCTATCCAACAATCCATGTGCATTGTCTATTTTTCTACTTTTTGCATATGAATCTACCAAGGTATTTGCAAATACCAAATCTACCAAAACAAATCCCCTTTTGTTATGCCTTGATTGATGTACATACCCTATTTGAAAGCTCCCATTTTTGGTTCAGCATGGAGGATGCTGGCAAAGGTTGTGGGATTTGACTTAGCACCTGTCAATTACATCTACTTGAAGTTTTCTAAAGCCTTTTTAATAAATCAATTTTGTGTATATCTTGTGATCATTGTAGTCTATGAGACCATATTTCTTTTAGGCATTTTGTCAAATAGTTCACATGCCTTTCCTATGACTCCGTGTTTTACATACAGGTCTACCAAGGCACTTGCAACTACTACATCTATTAAAAATCCCCTATCATTTTTCTTTAATGGATGTTCATACCCTATTTGAAAGCTCTAATTTTGGGCACAGGTGGGGAGGACACTAGCAAGGTTGTGGAATTTGACTTACACCGCCAGTTGCATTGGCAAAAAAAATAGAAAAAAAATCTAAAAACTTTTCAACAAATAATTTTTTTTAATATATCGTACAATCATGGTATTCCATGAGACCACATTTCTTGAGGCATTTTGTCAAATAGATCACTTGCCCTATCTAAGCTTCCACATTTTGCATACATGTTTACAAAAGCATTTCCAACCATAATATCTGACAAAAATCCCCTTCCACTATACTTTGATGGATGTCCATACCTTGTTCGAAAGCTCCCATTTTGGCAATTGCATCTACTTGAAATTTTGTAAAGCCTTTTGAACAAATCTACTTTATGCATATCTTGTGATCACTGCAGTCTATGAGACAACACTTCTTCAAGTATTTTATCAAATAGTTCACGTGCCTATTCTATGCTTTGACATTATGTAGGGCACTTACAACAACAACATCTTACAAAAATTTCTCTTATGTTATGCTTCTTGAGATATTCCTTCATTATTACTGTAGATTTGACACTGTACATTATTATGGTGGAAGCCTATTTTTCATATTGCTTCATCTAGCATCACCAATAATCCCCACAAGAAAAATGTCCCTATTTTGAAATGATGGAAACGTTTCACATCTCTCATATAAATATTTATGGCAACAGTCTTGGAGATAAGTTTTGTTGCAATGTGGAAATCAACATGTACTTGTAGGTTCTTAATAACTCTCAAAATCATGCTATGGGGTATGTTTAACAAACCAAATGCAAATTTTCACTATGGTGACAGAATTTTTTTTTTTTCATTCTTCCACAGTATTTTTAAAATCCAAATAAAAAAGGCAGCATCACTATAAATACTTGGGTTGTTCTTAAATATCATCGACTTCAATAGTCAAAGGTGAATTTAGCCAATAAAAATAGGACAAATATTAAACAGTTATTATTGTGAATGAGGTGTAAAATTGCTATTGATTGTTTGACCATTGAAGAGGATGATATTTAGATAGAGTGCATGCATAATCCTGTATTCATATGTTATCTATGGTAAGCAAGAAAACACATGCATGCAACCACCACAAAATTAACTGGTATCTCAATGATAAAGTTTAGGGTGCCCTCAAGATAGAGAACACAAGCAAGAAGGTCAACCGTGTACACATAATGATCAATTGTAGGTATAATGCAATAAGGGTTAACTTAGGGAAACACACAAGGGATACTAAAATTCATGATATACAAACAATTTTCACCTCTGTCATTTCAAGAATAGATAAAGATTATTCTAAAATCTATAGAGAAGATAAAATGCATTACAAGTGCCACTAAGTATTGGTTAAATAATTTATTAACATATAGATCAAAGATCAACAATGAAGCCATGGATTTTGATAATACAACTAAGGAATATTTTGATTTACTCAAGGAATACTAAATCAATTTAACAAAGAATTGCAAACTCATTAAAATAACCTTCCATAGATTGAGGCCATGGCAAAGATTAAATTTAATACATTGTTCAATAAAGGTATTTTAGATAGAGTTGATAATTTTGCATTGAGGGATTGGATAGAAGTTATAATATTGAGAATTAAATTTCTTGAATAAAGTATTAATAATATGGAAACTACTCATAGTGATTCTATTAATATGATAATGGATACACATGAGTTGATTGAGAAAATCACATCTAACTATTCTTAGAAAGGTCAATTTGTGAACAACAATAATACCCTTAAGCAACATCTGTTTGAAGTGGTTCATCAAGGTCTTATTCAACCATTAAGTTTTAATTATTTTTCTTTGGATAAATTTTGTCTAAATTAAATTCCTATTAATTATGTGAATTTTTAAAAAATATTATTATTTTTCTTTTATTGAATTATTTTGAAACTTGGATTGGAGCGTGCATTTTAATTCCAAATAGTTTTCTTCCTCAATATTGTATGCTATCTTTTGAATGATATCAGTTGATGCTAAATTCATGAATTATTATTAAATAGAAACTATTTGATTTAGTAATTGATTCCCTCTCTTTGTTTCTAAGTTATTGCCTTTAGTAAAAGAAAATGAAGATACAGTATTAATGTCAATTAGGTACACAAAAGTATGTTGTATTGTAAACATTGTCCATATTCCTATACCTATTGCTACAACAATATCACCATATTTTCCCAATTATGTTTTAAGATCATATAAATGGCCCAGACATATTGTGAATTTATAATTAAAATGGCCTTTTACTATCGAGTGAATTGTATAAGTTATTGTAAGAATTGTTAACACCTATAGTTACCTAATGTATTCTTTAGTAGCATTAGTGTGTGAGTTTTCTAATTTAGTAAACCATAAATACATCTTGTGAAATTAGTCATGCACTTATTTCATGTGACTTTTATGATATTGGTTAGCATTAGACTTGGGAGGTTAACCATTCAACCATTGTATTGCATACTCTCTGATACTAGAGGTTAGTGATCTATTTGATGGATAACTCTAGGGTTTGTGACTTCTTGTGTGTTATAATATTTCTATTTATGTACTTGAATACATATGACTAATCAATTGAGTGTAGGTTGTGGAGTGTTGGGGACTTATATAGGAACAATCACATACTCAACTATGGTAAGAATACCATGATAGTAACTCATTTAATCAAATATCTCTATATGCATTCAATAATTAAATAGTTCTACTAATAATCTATGTGTATTGTCTTAGTTCAATGTCCTCTTTAAGAAGATAGAAGAAATTACCTTGAACATATGAGTTAGCCAAATAGGTGAATGAGATATGCTTCTTTTCATCACTATGAGGTCTTGTAATAATATAATAGAATTGGGTTATTTATAAGGTAATAATGCATGCTATGAGTAAAATTAAGATGATACATCTTTAGTGTATTAAAGTTGGTAAATATAGATGATTTAAATAAAAAAATTGTTTGCAATAATTTTTATTAGCGTCTTGCATAAATTATTCTGCAGGAGTAATATAGTTTATGTTTTATCCTTGAAGAAAATAACATCTATAACCTAGAGTCTAGTTTGGTGGCAGTAGTAACCTCAGAGACCTCTACCTGCCCAAGTTGACTAAATGGAACTAGAAATGTAGCTATGCTATATTCATGGCAATTTAAAACTAATTAATCATCTTTTCTTGAAAAATTGATATATTTCTTAATCCTTGAGGTTGAAGCTCATAGAATTTAGAAATCATAGAGTATTCACTTATGTGCTTAGATTTACAATGTGACTTTAGCGTATCGAATTACTATTTGATCTTGCAAGCATTTTTCCAAATATTATTAGGAATATCATGAATAAATCTATTAGGAAAACTTTTGATGTAAATATAGTAAATGAATTTGGAGATGAACTTGCCGTAGGTAAACTTAATGCCTTGAGTGGACAGCTGATGGGGATTCCTCAACACTAGGGTTGAATGACAACCACTCTTTTTAGGTGGTCATTATAGTTGATTTAAATCTGTCACTATTTCACCTAAGGGGGAGACAACTGATGAAGAACATTCTAGGGTGAGGAATCACCCTAGAAAGGGTTACATACCCATTCACAATTGCATCAAACATAGTGCAAGATAGAACTACATAATCGCAAACCTCAATGTTAGTCGCATTCAGATGGGGCCTTGATCCTGTTGATATAGGGTATGTAGGCAGTCTAGAAGGTCAAGAATGCCCCCAGTACTCAGGTCCCCTAGATATAGAGTGTTCTTTTAAAATTAACATCGTAATCTCAAAAATATAATAGAGCAAGTCAAATAATAAAATGTATCCAGTGCTTAGGTTTAAAGGAATGGTGACACATTCAATTTTTAACTTCTATAAATATTGTGATCTTAAGTTTTTGCATAGTGATTCTAAACTAGGTTAGCATAAGAATGTCTAGTTAGTTTTGTGTAGATGATAAGAATACAGTCACAAGAGGAAAAGCAAGTTGTCAGAAATGAAGGCAGGATGTAATGAAGGACTTAAGGTATGTGTGACCAGTTGATCTTACACGTTATCTTGCGTAATGTACTTTCTCTCATAATGTACTTTCTCTCTTTACTGGATTTTAAATTGGTGATCTTTTTTGCACTTGATGATTTTAGAAAACTAAGCTCTAATTCGTCTAACCTCTATAACATTTATTGAGCACTTTTTTTAGTAAAATTTTATGAATCTATATTTGCTGCATCTATTGATCAAATTTTTTATTTCTTCATATTTTCTGATTCAGATTTAGTATGATTTTGTTAATAAAGAGTTGGGTCCTTACATATTGGATGAAAAAGATGACTGGGATGAGATGATTAGATGGGTGATTATGATGCAATGGAATGATTAGATCAAATGCTAGATTTGGTTGGAAGAAAATTTAGGAGAAGTAGATGAATGAATAAGATGATCTACATCATCTACATCATCCTAATTACCAAGTATAATTGACTAGTTAAGGAGTAGAATTTAATAGCATCAAGATCCTTCCTTGGCATGCTCAACTTCTTTTCATACTTTCCTCTTGGTTTCAGGTTCTCTGAGCTTAGTATGCAACTTTAAACTCAGTTCTTGATAAGTTCCAAATCTTTCTATGGTTGTGTCTTTGGGATTGCTTAGAAAGTGTTGAGCATATATGTCCAAGATCCTTTCATCTACTTCATACCCCATGGGCATGATCTAGATAGTTTTGGGTTCAACTGCTTCAATTAAACATTGATTAGTATCAACCATGAAGCATATTTCTTTTTTGTATTTGACAACAATTGAGTTGGGGATTCTTTCCCTTGAGTGCATTATATTCTAAAAGTTCTTGAAGTAACCCCATATTGCCATTTTATGAGCATTGAAGTCACCAATGTTGCGAAGATGTTTTCTGATTTGAATGGCAACTAGATCATCCTTAGTCCAGTGCACACCTTTTAACCCAAGTACCTCATTCATTAAGTAAAAGAATAAACATAGAATCAGTGTACAATACCTGAAAGTGTTCTTCTTATCCATTTTGATCTTGTTTAAATTCTCAATTAATTGATTCTACAGTAGTTCACATAGGTCATAATCAAGATTTTCTTTTATCATCTTGTATGCAGCATATATGGCCATTCTAGAAACAAAATTTTATCTGCTCGAGTGGTAGATCTTTTACCTGATCACCATGGAGGTGAATTTCACATCCAATTCTATGATATTATTTATGGTCATTGCTCTTTTGTCGAACTTAGCTCTGGTAACATCAGTTACTATCTGGTTTGTCATAGCTTTTAGCATAGGCAATCCTCCATTTGAGTTTAGACCAATTGCATTTCTAATAGCATCCCTAGTAATCTTGAATGGTTTTAACAACCAAATGAATTCATGTTGTATCTGGCTTAAGACGTATCAGACCCATTCATTCTCATCAAATGTCAGAAACCCCATAATCTAAACAAAGTGTTTATCCTGTAGTGCCTTATATTTAGGTTTAAGTTCTTCATTTTCATCCATGAGTTGTTTATCAAATAGATCCACATACCTTGAATCTCCAAATTCATCTATATTTTCATGAATGTAAACCCTATTGTCTTCTACATGAAGCACACCATACAGAACACTTGAAAATACACCTAATGGATCGACTTGAATTGATTTGTGAGATGCTTCTTAAATTTGGGTTGAGGCCTTTCAATGATGTTAATAATATGAGTGGGTAGCCATTTCAAACAGATTTTAGATTCAAGGATTTATAGAGAGTTACCTTTTTCTTTCGTGGTGATAGGGTTGATCAATTGCCGATTGAATTCATTCTCTGCCTTAGTCTCTAGATTTGTGGTTCAAATGCTCTTCTTTTTGTTTACTTTGAATGCAAGATGATTCAATTAAGTGATCAAGTGACCTTTTAAGGCTTCGCATTACCTAATTTGTCTTTGCAATAAATGTGTTGCCCTAATTGTATTTGGTTACATTGTTTGTATAGTTCTTCTTATATCAATCCGCAAGATTTCCTCTCAACAACTTTTCTCCTAGAAATCCTTTTATAGGTTCTAAACTAATTTAGAGTATTTTATGTTAATGTAGTATATTTAGGCACCCACTTACTGACCAGGGCAATTTGATGTTCTTTGCAGCTCCCCCTAAGACAAAGTTTTTGACTTAATTCTTGGAGGAATTGTCAACACCAGACTCCAATGTGGACACATTATCATTGTTTACTGTATCTTTCTTAATCTAAATCTTGTTCATTTCACTCCATATCTCATCCACATCAATTTTTGTTTTGCCTCTATCTTTTTTCTGCTCATCTAGTTTTCTGTTTACCAAACCTTTTCTTCCATCATCTTTACTTCTGTAAAATCTTGCAATATGACCAGATTTACTACAGTTATAGCATACAACATTTCCTTTCTTATAAACCTAATTTTCTCTTGATCTGCACTGATTAGCCATATGTTCAAACCCATTGCAAACAAATCAATAACCATTGAAGGAATGGCCAAGGCTTCTAATATTGGGATTATTCTTTTTCACATGTCTGCATTCATTTGATCTATGACCATACCTATTACATTTGAAGCATTGACTGGAGAAGGATGGACCATTTTGATTTACTCTGCTTCTGCACTGAGTAGCTCTATGACCAAATTTGTTGTAGTTGAAATAATTTCCATTGAATGATGGATATCTTTAAGCATTTGGCTATCTTACTAGAGGTTTTCTAGATCTATTTCTTCCATTCCTAGGTTGAAGTTCCTCTATCCAGATCCAGAGCTTTCACCTTTCTCATGCTTATCAACATCCTTTTTCTGCCCTTTAATGAGTGCTTCAAGTTTAGCTGAGCTTATATTAAATTTCTCCTTATACTCATTTGCAACCTCTAGGTCATGTTTGAGTGTGATGATTTGTCTCTCAAGTTCTCTTTCATTTTCTCTGCTTTCTTGTAGATTAGATTATAGAAGACCAGCTATCGCATCTAGTCTACAACATTCTTTAGAGCTCTTTTTCAGATTGTGATTTAACTCTTCTTTAGCTTTCTTCTTATATTCAATTTCTTTGATTAGTCTCATCACCCAAATTTCCATCTCATGTTTTAGAATAGTAACTTCTTTAGCCAACTTTTCACATTCCTTTGTTTTCTCATCCAAGGCCTTGTCTTCATAAGGTTTTTCTAGTTGAAGAGGTTTCTTCTTTCCATTAGCATTGGATTTCCTCAATTTCTTTTTTAAATTTTCAATGAAGTCTTATGTCTTTTTGATATTTTCTTGCAGTTTTTGAACTTCTGTCTTGGACTGCTTAAGATCATCTAGAGTGACATTAAGTTTCCCTTGAAGATCATATTCATCCATCCTATTGTCTTCCCAGATCTACCTTAAGCTGTTAAACTTTTTAAATGAACTGGGCTCTGATACCAATTGTTGAATTAGGTCTAGACAATTGAGAAGGGGGGTGAATCAATTGTCCCACATTCTATACTTTTTCTTTCTTTAATCTTCCTTTACAATTAGAAATAGATTAATGAAATAATTATATCAGATGTCACATAGGCAGAAATGAAATAATACATTTGACACCAAGATTTTGACGTGGAAACCTAGTTAAGGGAAAAACCACAATGGGCGGTTAACCCACAAGAATTTAATACCCTATTAAAAGTATTGATACAAAATGGTAATGCAATTCATTCGGGCTCACTACCCTAAGCTTACTGCTCAAGTGGAGGCTCACTGCCTACAGAAAAGATTACAAGAGTTTTATAGAGATTTTAAACTGGTAAGATGCATTTACCAATGCTACAGATCAGTTCTGGTTAAGTCCAAATATTGACTTTGTGCACTTCATCTTTATTCTGCTATTCTCTCTATTCTACCTTCATTCAAATATTAGATTTCTGCACCTTTCATATAAACACCTTTCTTGCATTTCTATTTTTCAAAATATCCACAATCATCGGCTATATATATATCCTTATCTTGAATTACAAACACTTTCAAGTCAGCAACAACAACACTTTGAACTTTTTAAGAAAAGTATGTTTTGTCGGCTACATCCATACACCAATATTGATGCATACCAAAAATAACACATGTAGATCATCATACATGTCAGCCACTAACATTCTATCCTATACATAGTTCATCAAAACACTTCTATTGGGTCCACACAAGGATTAACATAAGTCTACATGTTCTTCACTGAACTATTTTGTCATAATAGGATCTGGTATTTAGATGCTCATAACTTTTGATCCCTTTATCATCAAAGGCTAAAAACCTAGATTTAGATTGTCTTGGTGTCCCTTTACACTTCTTCAGATCTGCAACACATAATGATTAACTGGAGAGATCCACCGATCAAAATGTTGTACTCTGCTATATGCTCTATTTTAGGCTCCTGAACTTATATGGATTATCATTCTGACTTCTGGTATAATCAAATACTACACTACGAATGTGTGGAAAAATCTTAGTTGCCATCAATGACAACTCCTATCAATGCTATCCAGTGTCTCTTGCCAACAACCCTAAACTATAAACATAAACCCTAAACTGTAAACTATAAACTATAAACCCTAAACCCTAAACACTAAACCATAAACCATAAACCCTAAATTCTCTATTCAAATATTAATGCATAGAGAGCTTTAAATATTCAAAATTTTGAATAACCTTACCCTCTATTTGGCCCTTGATTAATTTTCTTATTTATTTGTTTAGTTCTTATCCATGAAGATATACCTACTACTATGGTGTATAGAAATAATAATCACAACTCAAACTTAGTTCATGAGACTGACAAAATTCATGGTTAACAAAAAACTTATCCCATAGTATGCACACACATAGTACAAATGCAATTGACACACATGCACACATAATGCACATTCACAAAAAAATTTAATTGTAAGCTTTAAAAATATTAACCAACTATATTTACCATAATCTCTAAACCCTAATTTTTACCCTAATCCCTAAAACCTAAATTTAAACCTTAAAACATAGAGGAAAACTTGAGAAAAACAAGTAGGAAAATGAACTTAAAAACACCTACCTACCTTTAAAAATGATCAACTAGAGTAATGGAGGGAGGAGGTAAACTCTAGATGATGTACTAGGCTTAAATGGGGATTACCATTTGTGACTATCCAATCACTATTAAAAAATGTCCACATGCATGGGCAATAAAGACATTATACTTTTTCATAAAAAAAACCCATTACTAAGGGTGACAAATGGATGGAGGAAAATTAGGGAAATAATGAATGATAGGATTTGATAAGCACCAATGGATTTCAATTGTGGATAATGTAGTACAAATGGATGAAATTGGATTAAGACAATGATGTAGGATGATATTGGATAATGGTAGTGGATTGTGATTAGGATAATGGATGGAAGATATGATTATGTTAAAACTAGGATGATAATGTTCGATGATTAGGATAAGGTTAAATGATTTAGGGATTATTAGCTTGGATGGAAAAATTCGCTATAATGAGATGGTTGGATGATTATGATAAGAGGGATGAAGTGATTAGGATAAAATGGGGTGATTAGGATAAATGAAAATGAATGATTAGAGATATGAAATGGATAAGAGAAATGATTAGGATAGGTGAATAATGGATGAGTAGGATGACTAGGAATGAACTTGATTGTGTCACAACCCTATCTATTTGCAATTCAAAAGGTTGATATCTAGTTATTAATATTAGTTATTCTAAATGCTTCTGTGAAATGTCGTCTATAGCCTTTTCATTTAATAAATTAATCTCGACTCCTATTTTAATTACTAATTTGCTAATAAAATCATTATTATTTAATTATCCTTTAGTATTATAAATTGTTATCATTTGAATTGATTTTGACTCAATATATATATGACATGTCTAATTCATGAAAATTGTGGGTTAAGGTTTATTTTGGGCACTTACGAAATCTTTGTAATTGATAAAATTACACTTAGGGAATAAAATATAAGTATTTAAAATATAGACACTTACAAAGCCTCTCCAACCATAATATCTGACAAAAATCCCCTTTCGTTATACTTTGATGGATGTCCATACCCTGTTTGAAAGCTCCCATTTTGGCAATTGCATCTAGTTAAAATTTTCTCAAGCCTTTTCAACAAATCCATTTTGTGCATAACCTGCCATCACTGTAGTCTATGACACCACATTTCTTCAAGGATTTTATCAAACAGTTCACATGCCTATTCTATGCTTTCACATTATGCAGGGCACTTACAACCACAACATCTTACAAAAATTTCCCTTCCGTTATGCTTCTCAGAATATTCCTTCATTATTACTATAGATTTGACACTATACATTATTATGATGGAAGCCTATTTTTCAGATTGCTTCATCTAGCATCACCAATAATCCCCACAAGAAAATTGTCTCTATTTTGTGCATATCCTGCCATCACTGAAGTCTATGACACCACATTTCTTCAAGGATTTTATCAAACAGTTCACATGCCTATTCTATGATTTCACATTATGCAGGGCACTTACAACCACAACATCTTACAAAAATTTCCCTTCTGTTATGCTTCCCAGAATATTACTTCATTATTACTATAGATTTGACACTATACATTAATATGGTGGAAGCCTATTTTTCAGATTGCTTCATCTAGCATCACCAATAATCCCCACAAGAAAACTGTCCATGTTTTGAAATGATGGAAACGTTTCACATCTCTCATATAAATATCTATGGCAACAATCTTGGAGATAAGTTTTGTTGTAATATGGAAATCAACACATACTCATATGTTCTTAATAACTCTAAAAGTTGTCCTTTGCGGTATGTTTAACAAACCAAAAGCAAATTTTCACTATGGTGACAGAGAAATTTTTTTTTTCATTCTTCCGCAGTATTTTTAATATCCAAATAAAAAAGGCAGCATCACTATAAATCCTTGGGTTGCTCTTAAATATCATTCACTTCAATAGTCAAAGGTGAATTTAGCCAATAAAAGTAGGACAAATATTAAACACTTATTATTGTGAATAAGGTGTAAAATTGCTATTGATTGTTTGACCATTGAAGTGGAAGATATTTAAGTAGAGTACATGCATAAGCCTATATTCAAATGTTATCTATGGTAAGCAATAAAACACATCCATACAACCACCACAAAATTAACAGGGATCTCAATGATAAAGTTTAGGGTGCCCTCAAGATAGCCAGCACAACCAAGAAGGTCAACTGTGTACACATAATGATCAATTGTAGGTGTAATACAATAAGGGTTAACTTAGGGAAACACACAAGCGATACTAAAATTTATGATATTCAAACAATTTTCACTGCTTTCATTTCAAGAATGGATAAAGATTATTCTTTCAGCTATAGAGAAGATAAAATGTATTACAAGTGCCACTAAGTATTGGTTAAATGATTTATTAACATATAGATCAAAGATCAACAATGAAGCCACGGATTTTGATAATAGAGCTAAGGAATATTTTGATTTACTCAAGGAATACTAAATCAATTTAACGAATAATTACAAACTCATTAAAATAACCTTCCATAGATTAAGGCCATGACAAAGGTTAAATTTAATACATTATTCAATAAAGGTATTTTAGATAGAATTGATAATTCTACATTGAGGGATTGGATAGAAGTTATAATATTGAGAATTAAATTTCTTGAATAAGGTATTAATAATATGGAAACTACTCATACTGATGCTATTAATATGATAATGGATACACATGAGTTGATTAAGAAAATCACATGGAACTATTCTTACAAAGGTCAATTTGTCAACAACAATAATACCCTTAAGCAACATTTGTTTGAAGTGGTTCATCAAGGTCTTATTCAACCATTAAGTTTTAATTCTTTTTCTTTGGATAAATTTTGTAGAAATTAAATTCCTTTTAATTATGTGAAGTTTTACAATATTATTATTTTTCTTTTATTGATTTATTTTTAAACTTGGATTAGAGCATGCATTTTAATTCCAAGTCGTATTCTTGCTCAATATTGCATGCTAGCTTTTGAATGATATCGGTTGATGCTAAATTCATGAATCATTATTAAATAGAAACTATTTGATTTAGTAATTGATTTCCTCTCTTTGTTTTTGAGTTATCACCTTTACTAAAACAAAATGAAGATATAGGATTAATGTCAATTAGGTAGACAAAGGTATGTTTATTGTAAACATTGTCCATATTCCTATACCTATTGCCACAACAATATCACCATATTTTCCCAATTATGTTTTAAGATCAAATAAATGGCTCATAGATATTGTGAATTTATAATTAAGATGGTCTTTTAGTATCAAGCAAATTGTATAAGTTATTGTAAGCATTTTTAATAGTTATAGTTACCTAATGTATTGTTTAGTAGCATTAGTGTGTGAGTTTTCTAATATAGTAAACCATAAATACATCTTATGAAATTAGTCATACACTTATTTCATGTGACTTTTATGATATTGGTTAGCATTAGACTTGGGAGGTTAACCGTTCAACCATTGTATTGGATACTCTCTGATACTAGTGGTTAGTAATCTATTTTATGGATAACTGCAGGGTTTGTGACTTCTTGTGTGTTATAATATATCTATTTATGTACTTGAATGCATATGACTAATCAAATGAGTGTAGGTTGTGAAGTGTTAGGGACCTAGATAGGAACAACCACATACTCAACTATGGTAAGAATACTTTGAAAGTAACTCATTTAAGAAAATATCTTTGTATGCATGCAATAATTACATAATTTTATGAATAATATATGTGTATTGTCTTAGTTTAGTGTCCTCTTTAAGAAGATAGAAGAAATTACCTTGAACATATGAGTTAGCTAAATAGGTGAACGAGATATGCTTCTTTTGATCACTATGAGGTCTTCTAATAATATAATGGAATTGGGTTATTTATAAGGTAATAATGCATGCTATGAGTAGAATTAAGATTATACATCTTAAGTGTATTAAATTTCGTAAATATAGATGATGATTTAAATAAAAAATTGTTTGCAATAATTTTTATTAGCGGCTTGCATAGATCACTATGTAGGAGTAATATAGCTTATGTTTTCTTCTTGAAGAAAATACCATTTATAACCTAGAATCTAGTTCTGTGACAGTAGTAACCTCAGAGACCTTTACCTCCCCAAGTTGACTAAATGGAACTAGAGATGCAGCTATACTATAGTCATGGCAATTTAAAACTAATTAATCATCTTTTCTTCAATAATTGATATATTTCTTAATCCTTGAGGTTGAAGCTCATAGCATTTAGAAATCATAGAGTATTTACTTATGTGCCTAGATTTACAATGTGACTTTAGGGTATTGAATTACTATTTGATCTTGCAAGTATTTTTTTAATTAAGATTAGGAATATCATGAATAAATCTATTAGGAAACCTTTTGATGTAAAAATGGTACATGAATTTGGATATGAACTTGCCTTAGGTAAACTTAACATGTTGAGTGGACACCTGATCGGGATTCCTCAACACTAGGGTTGAACGACAACCACCCCTTTTAGGTGATTGATATATAATGGATTTAATTCCATCCCTATTTCACCTGAGTGGGTGGCTGATGACGAAGAATTGCCTGGGGTGGGGAATCACCCTAGAAAGGATTGCACATGCTCACTCACAGTTGCATCAAACATAGTGCAAGATATAACTATTGGGATGTGTGGAGTAATGTAACTTCTGTAAACTATCATATCCAGGAGGAGCCCCTGGTAGATTTTATGGGGGAGTAGATGGCTTGGGTGATTCTATTGTGAGGATGGGGGTTGCAAATGGGATTGGTACGGGACAGTTATAATCCACCCCCTAGATATATGTGTGTGATTCTTTCATACCTCCCTCTTCGAGGATAAAATCTTAAACAAACAAGAGAAAGGTATTAGGAAATGTGAGAAGGGGTCCTTTGAGAGGGCCCTGAGACCATCTTTCCTTTTTGGTTACTTGGAACTAAGGTATGAATGATATCAGTTTCCTTTGGAGGTGAGATTATATGGTTTTATGGCTAATTGGATATTGACACATTGGTTTTATATTTATATGGTTATTCATTCATTGGATATATAGTGGTGTGGTACTATGGATTACTCAATGGCATATTGGTGCTTGTCCTCCTTGTAAGTACCCATTTTGTTGAGCCTCATGGTGTGAGTCATATGAGGTCATTGTGATGAGTGTAGATTGATGCATGTGAGTATAGTCATCATCATGTGTGTTTTACCTATGAGAGATATGTGAGGTGGATGGACCTCTAGTTTAAATGATGTGTAAATACCAGTGAATGTTGTGATCATACCTCACCTATGTAATACATGGTATCCAGCTTGGGGAGAAGGGTTTTGTAGACATAATGTGTGATCCACTTATGCGTGCCCTTTGTGATAGTTGTACATGGGTGTGAATAACAATGTTGGCCTTGTATAGATATGTTAAAGAAATGTGTTTAATGTGTGTTATTTAGAGATGTGTGAGTCACTCTTCATGTTCTTATATGTGTTGTGATAGTCTCATCCCTAGCGTTGGCCCTCCCACTTAGATGAGAACATGCTAGTGTAACTAGGGGTTGAGGGAGGAGTGAAGGTCTCCTTTGGGACATAATATGTTTTAGGGTGAGCTATGGTGGCCCCTATATGAGGGTATCCCCTTGTAATGATCACATTGGAGTGCAGTCCCTCTTCTCCCCTACACATTAGAACCACACTAGTTGGTTTGTAGTGCAAACGCACTCCTTGATTTTTTATCCATGTTTGAGGATGGACCCTATTGTGCTCTGAGCCTATATTATTTTCTATCTTCAAACGATTGATAGTTCAAACGGGATGAATACTAGAGACAACTATAGACTTTTGGGAAAATTGATGTCATCATGGACTCCTAGTTTGGGAAGCTACTATCAATTATGGGATGCTAGTACTAATTTTGGATAACAAGCCCTAAGGTGGTGCCATTTGATACAATAGTTGTGGTAAGAAAGATGGATAGAAAGTTTGGAGGAGTTGTTGATATGGCAGCCACTAGAAATAGGCATACACGACAACTCAAATTATTATCTTTCACATGAGTGGACCGATGAGTGTGCTTGAGTACATATTGCTTTTTAAGTGTACTATTTATATGACATTTGAATAGTGAAAGTCACTGATACTTAGAAGAATCCTTGGGAGGATTGACCTTATACATCATTGGTTTCCCAAAATCCAAGGGAGGGTACAAGGTCCTCAAAACATTCTTATCGAATGAACTTACAAAAATTCCTTGGTGAAATATATGGGCCTATTGCGTAACTTCTTGTAAGTGACTCAGGATTCAGATTGATCCCAATTAGTCTAAGTCTCTGGAAGAGCAATTTATATATTCTTGTCTTTGTTAGCTTGTATGGCTGTTGTGTTTACCTATCCCATATTGGATAGAGTTTTTGATCCATTTGACCAATCTAGGCCTGTTTGGCCATTCTTTAATCTACCCCATATTGGGTAGTGATAGGGTTCATTAGACCCAGTTCCATATGAACGAGTTTATCCAAAGGACAAAAGAGCCCTATTGGCTTTATCTTAGTATGTCCCGTTTTGGACACTTTAGCTTGGATTGGCTATTTGAACTTCCTAAGTACTCAGATTGACTAAAATAATATAATTCTTCTAACCTACCGTGGTGTATCATTTATCTTGGATTCTAACGTGGGTTGGAGTAAACTTCTAACATAACTAGAAATTTTGGATAATGTGTTTCAGTACTCAACATTTGGAGTCGATGTGCAAGTAGTAAGGATGTTTAACTAGGTATGAAAATCTCACATTTACTCAACCTTTTGTCTATAGCCTTTGCATTGAGATGATGTAAACTTTTTGGGGGGAATTATGTCACAACCCTATTTGTTTGCAATTTAAAATGTTGATATTTAGTTATTAATATAACTTATTCTAAGTGCTTCTACAAAATGTCGTCTATAGCCTTTTCATTTAATTAATTAATCTTGACTCTTGTTTTAATTACTAATTTGTTGGTAAAATTATTATTATTTGATTATCATTTAATATTATAAATTGTTGTCATTTAAGTTGATTTTAACTCAATATATATGGCATGTGTAATTCACAAAAATTGTACGTTAAGGTTTATTTTTGGGCACTTACAAAATCTCTATAATTGATGAAATTACCCTTAGAAATAAAATACAGGTATTTAAATCCATGAATTTTTTTATAATATTCTATATAAGAATATAAATATGAATATATATATTATATATTGTTACATAATATCTTATTTAAACACACACAAATATATATATATATATATTGGGATGCATATAGCATTATATAAAAATATTATATATGATGGAGTGGCATTGGGTGCAAGTAAGAAATTCTTGACAGAAGATTAATTGCAAATTAATGCTTTTTGGTATCTTCTTTGACTGAGCATTCAGAGTACGTAAAAAAAGTGGGAAGTCTGTTGTTAAGGGGGGTCTTTCCTTGCATGCCAAGGCAGGTATGTCGGCCATTTTATTTGGGGAAACCCAATTCAATGGCGAGGAGAAAAATGAGAGTTTATCAGTGGGAATTGGGGAAGGAAGGGGGGCATAGAGAAAGGATTCTGGTATCGGCTGTGGAATTTGATCTTGCAATCGCCATTTGCATTTTCTAGAATTACTCCACCGCCTTCGTTGGTCTTCGATGCAAGAGTAGATGTTAAGACCTCAAAGCACAAGGATTCGATAAATAGATTCAGTTGTACGTAGAAAACAATTCTACTCAATAGTTAGGGTTTCTAAATTAGTGGCTGTCTTTCTAATTAGCATTCTATTTTGTGAGTAGGAATTGATTAGATGGGCTCATTTATTCATATATTTATATGTTAAATCCATTCTGTGCATATCCCTGAAATCATTGCATTCCATGAGTTGACGTCTCTTTGAGGCTTTCTGTCAAACAGTCCATGTTCATTGTCTATGCTTTTACTTTTTGCATACGAATCTACCAGGGTATTTGTAGATACCAAATCTTGCAAAACAAATCCCCTTCTGTTATGCCTTGATGGATGTACATACCCTGTTTGAAAGCTCCCATTTTTGGCCCAGTAGGGAGGAGGTTGTGGAATTTGACATAGCACCTATCAATTCCATCTTCTTGAAATTTTCTAAAGCCTTTTCAAAAAATACATTGTGTGCATATCCTGCGATCATTGCAGTCTCTGAGACCATATTTGTTTTAGGAATTTCATCAAACTATTCATGTGCCTTGTCTATGACTCAACATTTTGTTTACAGGTCTACCAGGGCACTTGCAACTACTACATCTGACAAAAATCCCGTGCCATTTTGTTTTGATGCATGTTCCTACCCTGTTCTAAAGCTCCCATTTTGGGCACAGGCAGGGAGGATGCTGGCAAGGTTGTGGAAGTTGACATTATACCGCCAGTTGCATTTGCAAAAAAAAAAATTCTAAAAACTTCTTAAGAAATCCTTTTTTAATATATCCTGCAATCATGGCATTCGATGAGATCACATTTCTTGACGCATTCTATCAAATAGATCACTTGCCCTATCTAAGATTCCACATTTTGCGTACATGTTTATTAGAGCGTTTCCAACCATAATATCTGACAAAAATCCCCTTCTATTAGACTTTCATGGATGTCCATACCCTGTTTGAAAGCTCCCATTTTGGCACAGGTAGGGAGGATGCTAGCAAAGGTTGTGGAAATTAACTTTACACCTGTCAATTGCATCTGCTTGAAATTTTCTAAAGCCTTTTCAACAAATCCATTCCGTACATATCTTGCGATCACTGCAATCTATGAGACCACACTTCTTTAAGGATTTTGTCAAACAGTTCACATGCCTATTCTATGCTTCCACATTATGCACGACACTTACAACCACAACATCTTACAAAAATTTCCCTTCAATTATGCTTCCTGGGATATTCCTTCATTATTACTGTAGATCTGACACTATATATTAGTATGGTGGAAGCCTATTTTTCAGATTGCTTCATCTAGCATCACCAAAAATCCCCATAAGAAAACTATTCCTATTTTGAAATGATGGAAAAGTTTCACATCTCTCATAACAATATCTTTGGCAACAATCTTGGACATAAGTTTTGTTGCAGCGTGGAAATCAGCACGTACTTGTAGGTTCTTAATATCTCTAATAGTTCTCCTTTGGGGCATGTTCAAAAAACCAAATGTAAATTTTCACTATGGTGACATTGAAATAATTATTTTTCATTCTTCAACAGTATTTTTAGGATCCAGATCAAAAAAGGCAGCATTGCAGTAAATAGTGATAAGCCTGTATTCATATGTTATCTACGGGCAGGAAGAAAACACATCCATACAACCACCACAGAATTAACTAGTATCTCAATGATAAAGTTTAGGGTGCCCTCAAGATAGCCAGCACAAGCAAGAAGGTCAACTATGTACACACAATGATCAACTGTACGTGTAATGCAATAAGGGTTAACTTAGGGAAACACAAGGGATACTAAAATTCATGATATACAAACAATTGTCACCTCTCTCATTTCAAGAATAGATAAAGATTATGCTTTCACTTATAGAGGAGACAGAATGCATTACAAGTGCCACTAAGTATTGGTTAAATAATTTTTGAACATATAGATCAAAGATCAACAATGAAGCCATGGATTTTTTTAATAGAGCTAAGGAATATTTTGATTTAGTCAAGAAATGCTAAATCAATTTAAAGAAGAATTATAAATTCATTAAAATAACCTTCCATAGATTAAGGCCATGACAAAGGTTAAATTTAATACATTATTCAATAAAGGTATTTTAGATAGAGTTGATAATTCTACATTGAGGGATTGGATAGAAGTTATAATATTGAGAATTAAATTTCTTGAATAAGGTATTAATAATATGGAAACTACTCATAGTGATGCTATTAATATGATAATGGATACACATGAGTTGATTAAGAAAATCACATGGAACTATTATTAGAAAGGTTAATTTGTCAACAACAATAATACCCTTAAGCAACATTTGTTTGAAGTGGTTCATCAAAGTCTCATTCAACCATTTAAAAGTTTTAATTTTTTTTCTTTGGATAAATTTTGTAGAAATTAAATTCCTATTAATTATGTGAAGTTTTACAATATTATTATTTTTCTTTTATTGAATTATTTTGATACTTGGATTAGAACGTGCATTTTAATTCCAAGTCGTTTTCTTGCTCAATATTGCATGCTATCTTTTGAATGATATAGGTAGATACTAAATTCATGAATTGTTATTTAATAGAAAATGTGTGATTTAGTAATTTATTTCCTCTCTTTGTTTTTGAATTATCGCCTTTATCGAAAGAAATGAAGATATAGTATTAATGTCAATTAGGTACACAAAAGTATGTCATATTTTAAACATTGTCCATATTCCTATACCTATTGCCACAACAATATCACCATATTTTCCCAATTATCTTTTAAGATCAAATAAATGGCTCATAGATATTGTGAGTTTATAATTAAAATGGTCTTTTAGTATCAAGCGAATTGTATAAGCTATTGTAAGTATTGTTAATAGTTATAGTTACCTAATGTAATCTTTAGTAGTATTAGTGTGTAAGTTTTCTAATTTAGTTAACCATAAATACAACTTATAAAATTAGTCATACACTTATTTCATGTGACTTTTACAAATTAGTTAGCGTTAGACATGGGAGGTTAACCGTTCAACCATTGTATCACATACTCTCTCTGATACTAGTGGTTAGTATTCTATTTGATGGATTACTCCAGGGTTTGTGACTTCTTGTGTGTTACGATATTTCTATTTATGTACTTGAATGCATATGACTAATCAAGTGAGTGTAGGTTGTGGATTATTGAGGACCTAGACAGGAACAACTACGTACTCAAGTATGGTAAGAATACCATGATAGTAACTCATTTAAGCAAATATCCCTATATGCAATAATTAAATAGTTTTATGAATAATGTATGTGTATTGTCTTAGCTCAGTGTCCTCTTTAGGAATATAGCAGAAATTACCTTGAACATGTGAATTAGCTAAATAAGTGAAGGAAATATGCTTCTTTTGATTAGTATGAGGTCTTGTAACAATATAATGGAATTGGGTTATTTATTAGGTAATAATGCATGCTATGAGTAGAATTAAGAATTTACATCTTTAGTGTATTAAAGTTGGTAAATATAGATGATGATTTAGATAAAGAATTATTAGCAATAGTTTTTCTTAGAATCTTGCATAGATAATTGTGTAGGACTAATATAGTTTACATTTTCTCCTTGAAGAAAATTATGTTTATAACCTAGATTCTAGTTTTGTGACAGTAGTAACCTCAGAGACCTTTACCTCACTGAGTTGACTAAATGGAACTAGATAGTTTTGCATAGATGATAAGAATACAATCATAGGAGGAAAAGCAAGTTGTCAGAAATGAAGGCAAGATGTAATGAAGGACTTAAGGTATGTGTGACAAGTTGTTCTTACATGTTATCTTGCGTAATGTACTTTTTCTCATGATGTACTTTCTCTCATAATGTACCTTCTCTCTTCACTAGATTTTAAATTCATCATCTTTTCAGTAATTGACGATTTTATAAAACTAAGCTCTAATTCGTCTAACCTCTATAACATTTATTAAGCACTATTTTTAGTAAAATTTTATGATTCTACATTTATTGCATCTATTGATCAAAATTTTTATTTCTCGATATTTTCTGATTCAGAGTTATTATGATTTTCTTAATAAGGAGTTGGGTCCTTATAGATTGGATGAAAAAGATGACTGGGATGAGATGATTAGATGGGTGATTATGGTGCAATGGAATGATTAGGACAAATGCTAGATTTGGTTGGAAGAAAATTTAGGAGAAGTAGATGAATGAATAAGTTGATCTACATCATCTACATCATCCTAATTGCCAAGTATAACTGACTAGTTATGGAGTAGAATTTAATAACATCAAGATCTTGCCTTGGCATGCTAATCATAATTCATCAACACCAATATCTTGCTAGAGATTATACCTTTTTTACATCCTTCCTTGACTCCTTTCTTCTCACCTTAACTCATATTAGTGCTCACAAATTCAACAATCTTCAACAAGGCTCTTTCTATTATTTATGCACTCTTTTGAGCTCCTCCTACCAGGACCCTAGTGGTCAATTAGGGTAGTTCAATAAATTGTCAAAATGAACACTTAGTTCATATTTCTAATGTTAGGTGATGCTACTTCTACCTATGCACATGATCTTCTCTAGGCTCATAGGGTCATATATTTTAGCATGCATGCTTTTACATTATCATTTCTAAAATGGTAGTCTTTTTTTTTTTTTAAAAAGAAAACATGTAGGTTGAATAATACTCTACTAGTAGATGTTTCATTTTTTATAGATCTAAACATTAAAGAAAATGATTTCCTATCTTTAATACTATTGTATAATTGGTTGCCTTGAATGAGATAGTATCTCAACTTCATAAAATGACACATGGAACATTTATATCGAACTAAAATTTAATAGATGTAGTCCTGAATCAGATTAAGGCTAATGATTTAATGTTGGGAAATTTATATTCATGTATTCCTTCTTCTTCTACGTAGAAAGAAAAAATATTAAACATTAAACAATATAAATTTTATGTTTATTTATTGAACCACACTGGATATCTTAAACTATGTGACCAAAACCATCTCATTAGAAGAGAATATTTGTATCATTTGGAACATACATCACTTGCATATGTAGAAATCAAAAGAAAATAAGAACAATTAAATCATTTGTCTGGGAAGTACTCTATTTCTATAGGTTATGGGCAGCTTGTTAGGCAGATGTCAGGAGACACTAAGGTTTCTTGGTGGAAGCAAGTTTCGCACAAGTTTTCTTGGCCCAAGTGCAACTTCTTCTTGTCATTGGTGGTTCATAATCAGTTTCTTACTTGGGATAATCTGAGTAAGCGTGGATTTAAGGGTCCCTCGATGTGTGTCTTGTGCCGTAATAGTGAGGAAAGTGTTTCTCACCTCTTTTTCCAATGTTCTTTCTCTAGGGAGATTTGGCATTTTTGGTGGAGTGTGGAACCAGGCCTTTTGGTATGTCTCCTCTTTGGCTGAGTTTTTTGATCATTGGGGCATTGCCCCTATTAAAACCTTATTTCTTCAAGTATCTTGGGCTCTTGGACTTTCCTTTATTATTTGGAATATTTGGTTGGAGGGGAATTGTTGGATCTTTTGTGATGTGATGTTGGGGGCCCATCACTTGTGGTGGAAAATTCTTCATTCTTTAGGTGAAACTACTTCAGTAAATTGTGATTTTACAGAAGTTATGGATCCTAAAGATGTTGTCTGTTGCAATCATCTTCATCTTCCTCCTCAACAAGGTCATTTTATGAAAAAATAAATGTTGATAGCCTCTTCAGAAGATAAAAAGGGAGGGGCATTGGACTCCTTCTCCTCAGGGAGTTTTGATTCTCAACATAGATGGTTCTTCTCAAGTAAACCCTGGTCATGCTGGTATTGGTGGAGTTGGTCAGGATAGTACTGGGTCTGTGCAATTTATCTTTTATGTTTATAAAGGTCTTCAATCTAACAATCTGATGGAGGCTCTTGCCATTTTATATGTTGTGGAGCATGGCTGTCATCTTGGATGGTGAAGGATCATTTGTGAGTCTAATTCCAAGGTGGTGGTAAATCTGTTGAATAGACAATATTTAGATGATGTTAGTTGGCATTTAGCTTTGGTTGTTAAATAGATTATTAATCTATGTGATTCTTTGGATTCGGTTTCTTTCATTCATATTCCTAGAGAATGGAATGGTGATGCTAATTGTTTGGCCAAATGGGCCTCTGATCACATGCCAAAATGGAATATTGTGGATTGGGTCAATTACCCCTAGAGTTGTCTCAAAAGTTAAACCACTTAGTGGAGCTTGACAGAGCTGAGTATTGCCCTTGCTTTGTACTTCTTCTGGTTTGAATAAATTTTTACCCCTCTTTTAGTTAAAAAAAAAACATTTATTGCTACTAAATATGTTTTTGGTAATACTTTTAAGGTGTGTGTATTGTTATTTTCTATTTTTATTTCCATTGCACTATAAAGGCTGTAAGTTTCAGTACCCGCTGATATACAAATAAAATATCAAACTAATAAAAGAGCATGAGTTAGTTTGTTTGTGACAAATTATGGGCGAATTCCATTGTCTTTATTGTCAAACATTAAGCATCCGACTAAAATTATATTCAGTGTGAACGTTCTCTTTTATCAGATGAACTGTTGTTTCTAGACTAATGTGTCAGTAAGATTCTTTTAATTTCTGCAGGTAGAATTATAGAGAAATAAGTTATGAAATGGATGAAGAAATAATATGCCTTTATGCGTTAATTCATTTTCTTTAGGTTATTTCTTCTGATTTTTAATGATGTTTCTTTTTCTGCAACAGTTACCATTGCATTTGTATCAACCCCCATCTTACATGGTCTTCTCATCAAGCAATACCGAAGAGGTTTAATCAAACTAAAATCTCCCGTCTCCCCTTAGTGTTGATCAATTGCAGTCACTACTGGAAAGTTTTTAAGTGTTACAGAGGATTGCACTGATCGAATTTTGAAACATTGTTTTCACTATTGCAAAGTTTATAAGTGTTACAGAGGATTGCACTGATGGAATTGTGAAACTTTGTTTTTCCCCAAAACCTGATAGTTAAATGAAAATAATTTTAGATAATAGAAAACACAAATATGACAGGAATTTGTTTATACATTTCACTTTGCACATAAGATTTATGTAATTTATATAGTTTTTTAGACACAAACATTTCAGTGCCAGTGGCCATCCAAGCAGTTGTAGATTGCAGAGATTGTACTTTTATACATAAATTTTATCTAAATAGAATAGCTACTCTCTAATTTCTGAATGGTGAGTTCTCTTGATGTTAAAAAATCCAACATAAAAAATTGTCATTTTAATTGCACATATCAAGTATTAAAATAAATAAATTATTTTTCCGAAGAAGCCATTGTTTAACATTGGCTACACCACCTAATTAGTAGAAAGAATAGAACGGCAAGATTTCAATTTAAACACTAATGTCTCAGAGATCTAAAAATAGATATTTTAATATTATTGAATGGAGAAAGCACAGTACATCATTAAATTACATGAAATCTGCAACATTTGAGAATAAATAATTGACTAGAAGTTACCTTGCCAAAGGTTAATTATTTAAAATTTTCTTTGAAAATTTTCCCTAAGAAATGCCTATTCAGAATATTTACATTTGAAGGAAGAAGGAATGTTCATATGACAGCGCTCAACATATTTAGGAACAAGGGGAAGATCACCTGCAGAAATGAAAATATCACAAAAGCAGCCTAAGCTCATTTTCCTGATGCCCCTACAACAACGGCGATCAGGGCTCTTCTTCATACCTCCGTTCACAACACAAGCTGCCACCTTACTCAGGGCATCAATTTCATTGCGACAAAATGCACTACACACCTGCACGTTATCCATACTAATGAACACAACAATACAAATTAGCATTGCCATGGCCTTGATCATCTTTCCTTTCAAAAAAATTACAATTGCTATCGATGATTCAATCCATCTACTTCTCTCTTTTTATAGATTAAGAAGGCCATGAGTTGGCCTTGGAATCAACACGGTCAATGGTGAATGCCACGTTGCAGAACAAGAGAGTTAATCCTTGTTGGAGAACAAGAAAAATCTAATTTTGGAAAATTCGTTTGGCGTGAATGTGTTTGTTGAGTGATTGTTATAACAATCATGCAGTAAAGAATTTGTTTGAGAGATTATAAGATCATAGTTCATTGTTTTTATATACATACCAATAAACAATAGTTGCATATATATTGTTTGGTTTATTAATAAAAAAACTTCTGAATTGATGTATTTCATCAAAAAAGTTTCAATATAGTATTAGAGCGCTGATCCATTAAGTGTTACAATTATAGAGGATATTGAAAAGTTGTGAAGGTTTTGTAAGGACAACACAATAATTTACCTAAACATCATCCACTTCAATGGTCAAACAATCAAAAGTAACATTGACACCAAATGGTAGTAAATATTTGTCCCATTCTTAGTGGCCACAATTGGCATTTGACTTTTGAAGTAGATGATGTTTAAGAATAACCGAGAAACAATAGCTAGTCATTCTTAAGAGATGCACCATGTGACATTTTTAAAACTGTAAAAAATATTGCTTATTGCAGCATTTAAATGCCGCTTCAATTGCTATTGATTGTTACACCTTGTCTGCTAACTAGATCACATGGAGGATGATTTTGTGGACTTATAGGCATTCTTTTTTGGCATTACTTTCATTGTTTAGAGAGACATATAATCTACTTATGTGCAAGAATAGAAATAATCTATGGAGGCTGACCCTCTTTTCTTTTTAATGTTTTTGGGTGCACGGATATAAACATTAAAGCATACATGATGGTCATTCAGGACTTCCTTGAATATGATGGCCTAGAGATTAAAATTTATCCCAAGAATCTTGACTGAGCTCCCTTGATTGGTATTTTGGGCTAGCCAAAGCCTTCATTAACAGGTTTTGACAATTAACAAGTGAGTTTTATAAATCCTTTTTCATTTTATGAAGAAATAGACAAACAATGGTATTAAAGAGTTTCTCTACTTTCAACGAGAATCATCACTAAATTCTACACTTATGGAAAATTATTGCAAAGAGAAATTTGAACCCATATTCCACAAAACAAATAATACATTAGAAAACCACAACACTCATCTCACCAAGACTTTGAAGTGAATGCCTTTTCCAATTATCGATAAGGGTGATTCAAAAATAGACATAACATTCCAACACCACAACACAACCCAATTTATATTGCAAATTTCATAAGCTTAGGGAGCAAGACACATCCACTCACACAGATTATAATAGATTCACTCAATGTCTTCGGAAGGAGAATGAAAATACTTTTTAAAATATTTTCTTGCTCACAAAACAAAGAACCTAGACATCGACTTCAACCACTCGGTCACTCCCCCAAACAAGACATGTTGTGACTCGTATAACTTGACACAAATTGGGAAATGTACAATCATATAGGATAAAGAAATCTAATCCCACTTACAGTAAACCTCATGATTCCACATCCACTCAAATGTTGGATTTTCTTAAGAAATCTCCCACTCATAGGAGTTCCCAACTCAAAGCTATAGGCCTAGCTCATTTAGTGTAATTAATTTCAAACTCTTTGTGTTAGTAACATCAATCAATATCCAAGGGTTGAGCTCAATTGGTTAAAACATTGGGTTCTCCTTGTTGAGACCCAATTCCATATCCCCATAGGGATGGAATTATAAGTTATGACTCTTGGTCTTCCATTGTTGGATTCTAATGTGGATGTGGTTTCTAAAATAAAGTGAATTTCTAGGCAATGACCCTTGTTCTTCCATAGGTAATTTCTAGTGAGTTTTCTTATAAAGAGATTTTATTAGCTTGTACTAAGTGTTCTCAAGAGATTGTATTGGTTTCATGTTGGTGATCATATGACTAAAATAGTTGTAAATGGTAGGCAAATTATAAAAAACATCAACCAGTTACCTTCACACACCTAGTTTCCCTCCACAGGGCATAGCTTTCACATCTAATGCTAGAAATTGCCTTTGGAAAATAAGATTATCAAGAAGAGTTTTTATTAATGGCAATAGAAATAAAAGATGAGGAGAAAGAAGAAAAGGAGACAAAAGACATTAATTTGTAAATATAGAAGAAGATGATGATGAAGGAGTGGTTGATCTGGAAGTAGAACTGATTTCCGCCCTAAGTGATATCAGGAAACATAGGAAAGAGAATCAGATCCAAAATGAGAAAATTCAAGATGTTAGTGAATTTAAAGAAAAATTATCAAATGACCTTCAAGAATCAAAGAGGATGATCATAGATCTGAAAGTCCAAATACAAGAAGTAAAAAGAATTAAGTAGGAGGTAAGAAAGCAACTAAAGGAAAGGTAAAAATATTGTGAAAAGTTGAATCCAAGATCATTTCTTTAGGAAAGGAATTTGCAAAGATAAGAATCTAATTAAACTAAAGTTTAAAAAATGAGAAGAACACCGAAATGTTGGATGACATTTAAAAGTGGTCTTGGCTATGAAAAGGTTCAAAGTTCAAAAACATCACAATCATCAAATGAAGATAAATCAAAGGGTTAGCTGATGCTCTCAAAAGTCCCATAAAAAATGAAATCAACAAGAAGGAGAATCCAAAGCAATGCATGCATCCATAAGCTAAGAGTGGCACATTTAGGAAGCTCCTTCCACCAAGGCAAGCACAAATGAACAGGTTTCATCATTCCTTTTATGGTTATTGCTATTATTGTAATAACTTTGGAGATAAAGCTATAGATTGTTGGACACATGCAAGAAAGTTTGGTTGGACAAGGAATAGAAATTAGATCTTATGAATTGCCAAATAGAAATTATAATATCATATGTTATTAATGCAACAACTTTGGTCACAAAGCAAGAGAGTGTAGAACACAAGAAAGAAATGTGAGTTGGAACAAGGATATGAGTTCTTATGGGTTGTCAAGAAGGGACTATAATTCTTTTACTATAACATCCCACCACGCGAACCCCAAAGGGTAAGCGCCAAAATAGGACATGATAATTTTTTTTTGACATGAAGTGATAATATACACATAAGACAGTTGTCAATTCGATATGTCGACAACGTTCATGGCCAAGTATGGCCAAATGCACAACCAATAGGAGAGGTCTAAATCACTGTCCAAAGAAACATTAATAAACTACTTTAATTTTAAACATCAATTCAAATGTTCCTAATCCCATTTTCAAATATATAAACGTGAATCCATAAAAACCATAGTATTAGCAGATCCGATACCCACACCAAAATCTTTAAGTCAAATAAGAGGCAACATCAGATATCTTCTCATTACCATAATTTACATCATCTCTCACAAAAGAGTACAAAATTACAAAAAGGAATAAACAAGGACAATGGCATAGCCATGAATGATACAATAATTGAATGGGTACATGACTAATAAAGTAATAGAAAGAAAGAGAACATCTCCAAGATAGTGCTCTAATAGCTTGTTCACCGGTCTCCAATAGTGGTGGCAATGCCTCCCAACCATGTGGACTCAAAAGAGACCACCCCACCATGCTCAGAGATAGTCACAAGGCCTAATCAGAAGTAACCAAGCAAGGGTATAAAGGATGGCCAATAGTCACATCAGTCATGGTGCAGACACAACACACAATACATAAAGCCAATGTCACAACATAGAGATGCTCATCAAATAGGATGTTGGGTACTGCTCATGACTACCAAGGCACTAGACACTAGAGTGCAGATTGGATGGGGTGTAATCATTCATGCTCGAAGGTGTGGCACCACACAGAAATAAGTACAATACTCATACCGATGAGGAGAATCAAACATGCCCGAATCAACACCCCATATACGGATAACTCAATGTCCCACAGACAGATCGGCCTTCTTATATGCATCCTTAGCCTTTACAAGCACTTAAGGCCATGCACAAGGACTCAATATCCTTGACCTAAGCTCATCTCATTTAATCAATGAGGTATACATAACCAAATTAAAACAATACGATAACCACTCATGATCCAAGATAATCATCAATTAGACCATTGAGTAAAAACCCCTATTTAAATATGTGAATCAGCCAGGGATGAACAAGGTGATCTATAGGACAAAAGTTTTCAATGATAGTGTAATTTTATTGAAAATAGCCCTTTGTCAGTAAGGATAGTTTTGTAATAACTCTAGTAACCCCAATTTGGTATCGATTCATGAAGTAGTGCACGGACATAAGAAAAAGCACAAAAAATGGTATTGTAAGGCTAATCATAGCCTAAAATTACATATTATCAACCATATTTAACATAGCAAAGTAAAAGTATTAAAAAGGCTTACAAAATGGAAAACTTAATCATTTTCTCCTACAGCAGTTTTCTTAAGTCCTTGTGTTGCATGGCAGATTTTTATAATTAGAAATTATGTGACCCATTTTTCAATGCACAACCACATATCGATGTATCTAATGTATTTTAGTGTGGTAACATTCTTTAACTCAAAATGATGGTTTCGACAAGGCTAGTTATTTAACATACACTGACCATAATAAGAAAATAGAAGGCTGCATGATTCTTAAGAAGAGGTTTAACAAAATTCTCATATGAGAAGTCATCATATAACATTTAAGGGTTCCATGAGACTAGATCTCTTCACTCTCTATCGTGAAGTCCTAGTTTTTTTGTATGTTTTCCTCATTATATTCTCTATAAAATGGAACTTAGAAAACACATGATTGTTCTTTGAAAACCCTCATATCTAAAGTATAAGGAAGTAGTTCTACATTTTAACAATAATTTCAAGGACATAGGCAATGTAAATATCTTGCATCGAATTATATTTCGACATATCTTTTAAAGAAATAATAGTCTAGGGTTTTCCATTTTCTGTCGTGAAGGAATTGCAGCAAATAGATATTAGTTTTTCTTGTACTAGAATAACAAATAACTAATGGACCTACCTCTCCTAGTTGCACTCCCTCAAACATAGTGACTACCTCCCTTCTGTGTGTCCTCATCTAGGGCTTAATACTCCCAACAGAAGCCACCCCCACATGTGGTTTTCTTTGTCCAAAATAGATTCCCCTTCTTTTTCAAGTGATTCACTCCTTTTTTATTTCCTACGGCCAAGATGAAGGAATCCAGTTGCATTAAATCATGAAATCTCACAACTATCAGGACTCCATTTCCATTATAGATAATCGATATCTGGGCTTCCATGTTTCATATAGTTTTGATGTTCTTGAATAGCCCGACAAGTTCCATTTGTATAGAAGGGCCCTGAAGTATTCAAGATTCACTCCTTAGAGTCTTGCACCCGCTCCATTGTAAACATAATAATGTTGAAATCGACAGCCATAAACTTTGCTTCAATAGAGCCCATCTATAGTATTTGACTCCACTTCTTGGCTATCCTAGGAACTTCTTCCCTTGTACAAGGCACATCAATGTGAAGCTTGACAAAACTAATAGAGGGGCCTGAATGTATCTTCAATGTCTCTTCTTGGATCTGAGAAGGATCCATGCCAGTGAAATCTCAAGGTGGGTCAAATGGTTGGATTTTCTATTTGGATTTTCCCCATTCTTTCCATTCTTCATCTTCTTCATCATCTACCACATTGTCTAGCTCGTCTGGGATGTGAACAACCTTCTTGGCCTTTGTAATTTTGGTCTTCTCAAAGAGATACACTCTCATGGACACAACGATTGTAGGATATGTGCAAGCTGGATCTATTTAAAAGGCTTTAGAAACATTTACACAATGCAACTGGTAGCTATGAAGCCAGGTTCCACAACTTTAGCTAGTATCCTCACTATCGTGCCAAGATGGGAACTATGGAACAGGGTATGGACATCCAACAAAGCATAATGGAAGGGGAATTTTTATCAAATGTTGTGGTTGCAAATGCCATGGCAGACAAGGGTGCAAAATGGGGAAGTGAGACATGGTACGAAATTATTTCTAGAATGCCTCCAAGAATTTGGTCTCCTGGACTGCAACAATAGTAGGATATGCACTTAAATGGATTTGTTGAAAACAACCAAATCCATTGGTTGATGTGCAGTCAAACTTCCTCATCTTCAAACACACTTCCAAAGGCATTCAACTCTACCCAGTACAGAATGCCTACATCCTTCTGTCAAGACATTCAACTCTCCCTGTTGGAAGGTACCAAAATCTCTCCTTGAAATCTATCGATCCTGTCTCCTCTCAAACATGTTTGATGACTTTCTCCAGTCAAGACCCAACTCCCCAAAAACCATAAATGCATTTACCTAACCAATGAAGATATTTCTTGTTGCCTCAACATTCTCACCAACTGCGAACATGGGGTCATTACATCCTACCACCCTAGGACTAAGCTTACTCTGGGAAGCCTTCAATACTCTAAGATGCTGGAAAAGCACACACTACGCCAATAAACTTGATACAATATAGAAATCTTGTTATAATGTGCACAAATACATGCAATCCATCACTGAACAAGGGTAAGGAATATGCAAGGCACTCCTTCCTACAAAATATACATTAGCATAAAACAATTTTCTCCAATCAAAATAAAGAATTATGCCAAGGAAACCATATCAAACAATCAATGGAAACCAAGGAGAAAAGCCTCAACTACCACACTAGAAAACTACACATGACCATAAGGGCAATCTAGACATTACCATTAGGTAACTGGATGATAAGACAACAACACGAGAATATTGTACTGGTAGGGTACAGTGTCTAGGCTAGGGAATAGGGCTTGTGACTATCTCTAGTAACCACCATCGCGGATAATAAGAGTATGCTCAAGCATGTGATTCCAGGCGGAGTCGATACCCAATACTTGCATCACTTCGATCACACATCAAAGCACACGTGCATATAACATACATCATAGCCAAATAATTAGTAAGCATGTAATCTAGCATGATAACCAATCATGTCAACATTTGTACATTTACACTAGCATAAAACACATAGTTTTCTCATAATTTGTAGAAATTGCACTTTCAAGACAAAATTTTCAATTTTCTAACTTTTCATATGCAGCTATTTATAAGATGGAGTACACATACACACATATACATAATTTCAACCTCTAATTTCATAGCATGCATGACATCTCTTTACATATAATCCAATAGTTTGTCACTTTTCAAGGCATAAGGCTGCAAATTTTTTTCTCTTCTATATTGTAATATGCACAAGGATTCGATAAATAGCTTCACCTATATGTAGAAAACAATTCTACCTAATAGTAAGGGGTTCCAAATTAGTGGCTATATCTTTCTAATTAGCATTCTATTATGTGAGTAGGAATTGATTAGACAGGCTCGTTTATTCATATATTTATATGTTAAATCCATTCTATGCATATCCTAAAATCAATGCATTCCATGAGTCAATGTCTCTTTGGGGCTTTCTATCAAACAATCCATGTGCATTGTCTATGTTTCTACTTTTTGCATATGAATCTACCAGGCTATTTACAAATACCAAATCTGCCAGAACAAATCCCCTTCTATTATGCCTTGATGGATGTAGATACCCTGTTTGAAAGCTCCCATTTTTGGCTCAGCATTGAAGACATTGGCAAAGGTTGTGGGATTTGACTTAGCTCCTGTCAATTGCATCTGCTTGAAATTTTCTAAAGCCTTTTCAATAAATCAATTTTGTGTATATCTTGCGATCATTGTAGTCTATGAGACCATATTTCTCTTAGGCATTTTCTCAAACAGTTCACGTGCCTTGCCTATGACTCTGCGCTTTGCATACAGGACTACCAGGGCACTTGCAACAACTACATCTAATAAAAATCCCCTATCATTTTGCTTTGATGGATGTTCATACTGTGTCTAAAAGATCCAATTTTGCACATAGGTGGGGAGGACACTAGCAAGGTTGTGGAATTTGACTTTACACTGCCAGTTGCATTGGCAAAAAAAGGGAAAAAAATTCTAAAAAACTTTCCAACAAATACATTTTTTTAATATATCCTACAATCATCATATTCCATGAGACCACATTTCTTGAGATATTTTGTCAAATAGATCACTTGCCCTATCTAAGCTTCCACATTTTGCATACATTCTTACCCAAGCATTTCCAACCATAATATCTAACAAAAATCCCCTTCCATTATACGTTGATGGATGTCCATACCTTGTTAGAAAGCTCCCATTTTGGCAATTGCATCTACTTGAAATTTTCTAAAGCCTTTTCAACAAATCTATTTTGTGCATATCTTGCGATCACTGCAATCTATCTAACCACACTTCTTCAAGGATTTTATCAAATAGTTCACGTGCCTATTCTATGCTTTCACATTATGCAGGGCACTTACAACCACAATATCTTACAAAAATTTCCCTTCCGTTATGCTTCCCAAGATATTCCTTCATTATTACTGTAGATTTGACATTGTACATTATTATGGTGGAAGCCTATTTTTCAGATTGCTTCATCTAACATCACCAAAAAAAAAATCCCCACAAGAAAAATGTCCCTATTTTGAAATGATGGAAACGTTTCACATCTCTCATATAAATATCTATGGCAACAATCTTGGAGATAAGTTTTTTTGTAATGTGGAAATCAACGCGTAGTTGTAGGTTTTTAATAAATCTCAAACTTATCCTATGGGGTATGTTTAACAAACCAAATGCAAATTTTCACTATGGTGACAGAGAAACTTTTTTTTTTCACTCTTCCATAGTATTTTTAAGATCCAAATAAAAAAGGCACCATCATTGTAAATACTCGGGTTGTTCTTAAATATCTTCGACTTCAACAGTCAAAGGTGAATTTAGCCAATAAAAATATGACAAATATTAAACACTTATTATTGTGAATGAGGTGTGAAATTGCTATTGATTGTTTGACCATTGAAGTGGATGATATTTAAGTAGAGTGCGTGCATAAGCCTGTATTCATATGTTATCTACGGTAAGCAAGAAAACACATCCATACAACCACCACAAAATTAACTGGTATCTCAATGATAAAGTTTAGGGTGCCCTCAAGATAGCCAACACAAGTAAGAAGGTCAACTGTGTACACATAATGATCAACTGTAGGTGTAATGCAATAAGGGTTAACTTAGGGAAACACACAAGGAATACTAAAATTCATGATATACAAAAAAATTTCACCTCTATCATTTCAAGAATAGATAAAGATTATTCTTTCAGCTATAGAGAAGATAAAATGTGTTACAAGTGCCACTAAGTATTGGTTAAATGATTTATTAACATATAGATAAAAGATCAACAATGAAGCCATGGATTTTGATAATAGAGCTAAGGAATATTTTGATTTACTCAAGGAATACTAAATCAATTTAACAAATAATTACAAACTCATTAAAATAACCTTCCATAGATTAAGGCCATGACAAAGGTTAAATTTAATACATTGTTCAATAAAGGTATTTTAGATAGAGTTGATAATTTTGCATTGAGGGATTGGATAGAAGTTATAATATTGAGAATTAAATTTCTTGAATAAGGTATTAATAATATGGAAACTACTCACAGTGATGCTATTAAGATGATAATGGATACACATGAGTTGATTGAGAAAATCACTGGAACTATTCTTAGAAAGGTCAATTTGTCAACAACAATAATACCCTTAAGCAACATTTGTTTGAATTGCTTCATCAAGGTCTTATTCAACCATTATGTTTTAATTATTTTTCTTTGGATAAATTTTGTAGAAATTAAATTCCTATTAATTATGTGAAGTTTTAAAATATTATTCTTTTTCTTTTGTCAAATTATTTTGAAACTTGGATTAGAGTGTGCATTTTAATTCCAAATCATTTTCTTGCTCAATATTGTATGCTATCTTTTGAATGATATTGGTTGATGCTAAATTCATGAATCATTATTAAATAGAAACTATTTGATTTAGTAATTGATTCCCTCTCTTTGTTTCTGAGTTATCGCCTTTATTAAAAGAAAATGAAGATATAGTATTAATGTCAATTAGGTACACAAAAGTATGTTGTATCTTCTTAAGAAATCTCCCAAGCATAGGAGTACCCTACTCAAATCTATAGGCCTAGCTCATTTAGTGCAATTAATTTTGAACTCTTTGTGTTAGTAACATCAATCAATATCCAAGGGTTGAGCTCAATTGGTTAAAACATTGGGTTCTGTTGATGACTGTTTTGATGCAATCATAACAATAAGTTAAAATTCACATAAAATGAACTGAAACTATACTTGAAAGACAAGAAGGAATCATTTGGTGATTCAACTAATCCCAAGTCTACAATGGTTCGGTTGGTCAAGTTCAGTTGGTCAATGTGAAGCTGTAATGTTCAAGGGGCCTTACGTAGTTTAGGTTTATTTTGTGGTTTACTGGACTAAGAATATGCAAAGAGGTCATAGATTTCAACAAGTATTCTGTTCATTTGCATACAAGTGTTACTGGGCTGCAAGTTTCAGATGGTTTTCTTGGATTTTTTACAGCTTTCTTCTTGATCTGTTTATGAAAACTGTCTACTTATAGCTCTGTTATCATGCTTCTTCAAATTTGAGACAATTTCCTCTGGATTTCTACGTTTTCAGCTAAATATTTCAGATGGGTTGGGAAAAGTTAGAAAGATCTACTCTATACCTTACTTAATCTACCGAAGGATCTAAGTGTTTCTATTATGCACTATGTAAATACCACAGTAGTTTGATCAAATCCACAGTAAAAACCCTAAATGTAAGTTCTGAGCATTTTCACAAACATACATTTAAAATTGCAAGCTCTCAAAGAAGATATTTCAAAACACAAAGAAGAGCAGGAGAACACTCAGAAGATAGATGCAGAACTCCAGATTCTATTGTATTAGAAACGAATAGCCATACATGATTTACAATGTAAGAATGACTCTTAGTTTCATTGATCATACTACAGAGAGCTTACAAGCTTTACAGATACAGTAAGGCAGCCAGACATTCCACGCGCACCTTACTGCAGACAAACAGGCGACCTCCTTCTTCTACTTCTAAACTATTCTAACTTGCTGTATGTTCCTAAAAAAGAAATTCTGTTGTAGCCACTATTGCTTTCCTAAAATCCCTGTTGTGTAGCCCCTGTTGTAAAGTATTACAGTGTAGAGAGGCACAATATAAAGACATTCTGATTGTCCTCACTACAGAAAAAAACCTAACTGAACCCCTGGTTCAAACCCCTAGTAACAGCAATAAATGCAGGTGAACCAGTTCTCAAAAATATCTCAGAGCAGTGGTCAAATCTGGGCAAAATATTGCCCCTTCTGAGAAGTTCCGGCAGCTGGGCAATAACTTCTGTTTGTCTTTTGTGATAATACCTTCAGCTGCGACCTTCTTCTTTACTTGAATGGCCTTGACCTTTTGCATTTCATCTCTATCTTCTTGCTCCTGAGATCAGATCTTCTTCCTCCATGAGGTCACTGTATTCACTTTCCAGCTACTTCCTCAACTGCAAGCCTGCAAGACAAGACAAGCAATAAGTTTCACATTTATCACAAAAAACAGCATGAAATTAAAATAAGCGTTTAAATCCAGGTGACAGCGCAAAAATGGAGAAAATCGGATCAGAATGCACTCAAAACGCGTCTAAAATGCGCCCAGACTGCTCAAAATTGATCAGGTCAACTATCGCTAACTGAAAAAAAATGCCAGAGGCGCCCAAAAAAACACTTTAAAATGTCCACCGCCTCACTTCCCGCCCATCGGCATGACTATCCCTGTCGGCGGGTCAAAAAAACATGTTGGTCGATATACTTCATTATCATGATATTCCACTTCTGCATATTGGAGAAAAGAACAACAACATCATCATCATCATGTTGAAGAAGAATAGGAGGATATGAATATAATCATGCTGCCGAGGAAAGGAAGATGATGGTGACGTCATCATGATATTCGGGCTTCATTGAAATGCTAAGGATGACGTCATCATCATGTTCGGTTAAGATCAGGGGGATATTTGTGATATCGGGTCACCTAAGGAGCATGATCAGGATGATGAAGTGAATATGACCCCTTCGCGGCCAAGGTAACCCTCTCGAGAAAAATCAGCATGATGAAGATCATCATCATATTTGGGGCTTTTGTCGAACTTGGAATAAGACGTCATCATCATATTTCGTGAACCTGATCGTGTTTGGGAAAAAATATCCTGCCGAAGACAAATCAGGATGATGATGATCATCAGGATATTTGGAAAAGGTCGTTCTTCTCGGTAGGAGGACTTTGCGAAATATCAGGTGGACAAACAAGATCATGATGATGTTGACGATATGCCAGGATAAAAAATGTATGATGATGATCCTCCTTATCGAGTTATCCAGATGACGTCATCATCATAATTTGTCTTCGGAGCACAAAGATGAGTTAAGGTCATCATGATATTTGCGCTAGGGTGATATTACAAAATATGATGATGCTGTTGAGAAATGTAATATCGACCACTTCTGAATAGATAGGGTGATCATCATGATATTCGCTAACCGGAGATCAGGAGGATATGAAGATGATGATCCTCTTTGATTTATGATGATGTTGTCCCCATCACTTAGCAAATTTCAGCAAATGACCCGTGAAAGATCAAGATGATATGGAGTCATCATCATCATAATTCGAAGTTCAGCAAATATCATGATGATGACCTTGCGATAGGATTATAACACGTGCACGCAAATATGCCGAAGGTGGATTTTTCTAAGTCTGGGTGATCAGCATGATAATATAAGATCAGGTAATGTTGAATTATCATGATGATGCTTGCAATACAAAGACCACTTCGACGGGGAACTTACCTTGACTGAAAGCCGATGTCATCATGATATTCGAACCTCAGGATATCATCGGGGGGGGGGGGCGTTCAAATATGATGATGATGATCATCATCATGCAACCAAAACCGAGTTTATAAAATATGACGCTCCTAATAAAATCATGATGCTACATAATGCGCACAAGGCCTTTTGACGGGTAAAGGGAACTACCACCTAAAATTGACGTCCGGATATTGCGACTGCATGACTTTTAGCGGGTGATAGACCAAGATCATGATGATCCTGTCAACAAGACTTAGGATATATAAAAATATGATGATCCTCTTGCGAATATCAGGTTTGACCAAGACTTTGACCGTGCATAACTTCCACATATGGGCGAATTTTCAAGTGAAGTAAAAGGCAAACCTGCATGGAATTTCAAGCTCTTTCTAAATATGAGGTCACAGAAACAAAATATGAACTTTGACAAACAGACCTCATGATGATGACCTACCTCATCATATATCATGATGATGATGCACCTGACCTTCATTTTTACCAGACCGCCAGGAAGCAGAAAAAACACAAGCAGAAGCAAAAAGCAAGACATCAGCAGGGGTCCCCATTTTGCTAAGGAGCATAATGGGGCGTGTTGTGAACATCACAACAACTAGCAACCAAAACAAAACAATTAAATTCAGAGTGTTCAAGGAAACTAGGTGAAATGAACTCATAACTTCCAACTATCTTTCCTGCAAATTACTATTCAGCTTGAGACTCAAAGTGTTCAATAAAGATGCATGAATTTCCATTTTCAGTTTAGTTGTGTGCATGTGATTAATTATCCTCATCTTGAAGATCGGTTGAACAAACCAGTGACTGACATTAGCCTACGTAGGTGAGGATATTCCCTCATAGCCGACCGGATAGAGCCTTGCTGCCAGCGAGCATCTATAGCCCCGGCAAGGTTATCGTTACAATTCTCCTAAGTAGAGCCCCACTGCCAGCGAGCGTCCATAGCCCCGGTAGAGTTACTTAGATGGCTTAATCTGGATTTTCAGTATAATCCGCTTTATTCATTTATTTATTTATTTATTTGTTTTCTAATTTTGAAAGATTTCATAAGATATAGCAATTTGTAACTTCATGATGCAAGGAGTGGGCACTTGCTGAAATTAAGCTGAGAATTGTAATGGTAGCAAGGGTGACCTCTGATTTTTCACCTAATATCTACAATGGTAGGTTCAACAAACCCAAGGATTTTAGGTGTGTCATCATGAGAAACCTGCTTTGAATTCTCAATCACATTTATTGAATACGAAACTTCAGAAGATGAACAACTCTACATTCATGACAGTGACAAGTTATGTGTAAATTGCAAATGGTTAACCTGAATATCCTAAATTATATACTGTTTTGAATGGTTGCTAGTTCTGCTCCTTAATACTCTACAGTAAAATGAAGATCCCTGCTGAGGAGACAACAAACAAACCAAACAAACAGGCTATACAAACAGTACAGCAAAAGAAAGAACTGTACAAACAGACAGAAACAAAAAGCAAAAAACAAACAAAAAGGAACTCTACAAACAACTAACCTAAAAAAGAAAACAGCAAAAGAAGAACACAAAAACAAAAACAACTACCCTACCAGACTATATACAAGCCTCTACGAGGCAATTTAGAAACCCAGGAAATAGACCCAAGAACACCCCTACTTGCATATTTCTTTAGGTTGTGCAGGAGTAACAGGGTACTAGTTATGGTCCTCATCATAGCAGATTTATCTTTGAATTCTAAAAAAAATTCTAGTATTCTAGATTCATTGTGTTTATCAGAATAGCTCTTAATGACTAGTAACTGGGGCAGCTCATCAGGGTTATGATTAATCCATAAGCATGTCTTATCTCTTGAATTTCCATAATCAAAATAGCATTTATCATTATTTACTAAGGAAAGGAAAGAGACAACCTGATGTGCCCTTAGCTCTGTGGAACACACTTGTTTATTAGTAGCTGGCTCTTCATTTAGCTCTGCATTTTCATTGCCCAGCTCTATGTCTAGTCCTTTTTCAAGTTGAAAGAAGAATGACTCTAGATGTATCATTTCTTCATCTTCATCATCATCCAGCTTTGTTCCTTCATCCTGGATGTTTAGTTTATCCTCAAATTTAGCAAACCTCTCAATGTTCTCATTAGTTTCTTGCACATCAGCACTTAAGTAAGTATCTTCATCATCATCTGATATATAGAAATTAATCATTTCTAAATCACTTGAGAGTAAAGGTGGGACAACATCTTTTGATTGACAAGAGTACTCCCCTGTTTTATTTTCAACATGGCATGGGGGTGATGTCTGACTGTGTACAGCAGCTCCATGATCCTCTGTATCTTCTTTTTTTAAGGATTGTTCATCAGATGACTCATATTTATCATTCAGTGAAGAGTCTAATTCTATTGACCTGCAACAATCTTGATTTTGATCATTTAATTTAAAGAAGTCAGGTGTAACACTAGGATTTACTTTCTTTTCTATGACTTAATTAGTTTCTACAGTAGGGATCTTATCAATTTTAGTGCATTTTAATTCTGCCAATGCTTGTTTACATTTCTTTGCCAAATCATGTTCGTTAAAACTTTTCAGGTCAGACCCAAAGGCTTCTTCTTGACAAATATTCCTTAGTAGTTCCATATATTTATCAAATGTATCAAGATGAACCTCACTTTCCTTTTCTTTTTCATTAAATCTTTTTTGCTTATTATCTAGAAAAGGGACATGAGCTGTGATTTCTTCTCTGCATTTTTTAGGATATTTATACTTTTCAGTAACTTTAATCACAGCCGGATCCTGATGAAAAGACAGATTTTTTTTCTTACCATCACATGATTCCTGCCAAGAGATCTTATTACCCTTTATTCTTAGCATTGGTTCCATCTTTGTATTCTCTGCACATTTAATGACCGTTGATGCTGCATCCTTCTGTCGCTCAATAATCTACTCACTTCCCTGCCAACTTTCAGCCTTATACACATCTGAGAGAGAGATTAGTCCTTTCAAATATAAATCTAATCTTGTAAGGAAAGATAGACAATTAAGCTCACCATGCTCTATGGACTTATGTATCCTACACCTTCCAAATAAACCATAGCTATATAAATTTTTGGGATAAAGCTGGTTATTCAAAGCTTTCTGAAATGAAGGAATGTCAACTTGAAAACTGCCCCTATATGAGTCCATTAAAAATAGGACCCTCTTTCAACTTTTTAGGCCTTTGAAATTTTATGAGATCTAACATATCTCAGAATATAGCATTTAAACTCAGAAAATTAACCCTAAACCAAATCAGGCCCTCCTTCTAGCGCCAGAAAACTGTTGATGACTGTTTTGATGCAATCATAACAATAAGTTAAAATTCACATAAAATGAACTGAAACTATACTTGAAAGACAAGAAGGAATCATTTGGTGATTCAACTAATCCCAAGTCTACAATGGTTCGGTTGGTCAAGTTCAGTTGGTCAATGTGAAGCTGTAATGTTCAAGGGGCCTTACGTAGTTTAGGTTTATTTTGTGGTTTACTGGACTAAGAATATGCAAAGAGGTCATAGATTTCAACAAGTATTCTGTTCATTTGCATACAAGTGTTACTGGGCTGCAAGTTTCAGATGGTTTTCTTGGATTTTTTACAGCTTTCTTCTTGATCTGTTTATGAAAATTGTCTACTTATAGCTCTGTTATCATGCTTCTTCAAATTTGAGACAATTTCCTCTGGATTTCTATGTTTTCAGCTAAATATTTCAGATGGGTTGGGAAAAGTTAGAAAGATCTACTCTATACCTTACTTAATCTACCGAAGGATCTAAGTGTTTCTGTTATGCACTATGTAAATACCACAGTAGTTTGATCAAATCCACAGTAAAAACCCTAAATGTAAGTTCTGAGCATTTTCACAAACATACATTTAAAATTGCAAGCTCTCAAAGAAGATATTTCAAAACACAAAGAAGAGCAGGAGAACACTCAGAAGATAGATGCAGAACTCCAGATTCTATTGTATTAGAAATGAATAGCCATACATGATTTACAATGTAAGAATGACTCTTAGTTTCATTGATCATACTACAGAGAACTTACAAGCTTTACAGATACAGTAAGGCAGCCAGACATTCCACGCGCACCTTACTGCAGACAAACAAGCGACCTCCTTCTTCTACTTCTAAACTATTCTAACTTGCTGTATGTTCCTAAAAAAGAAATTCTGTTGTAGCCACTATTGCTTTCCTAAAATCCCTGTTGTGTAGCCCCTGTTGTAAAGTATTACAGTGTAGAGAGGCACAATATAAAGACATTCTGATTGTCCTCACTACAGCAAAAAACCTAACTGAACCCCTGGTTCAAACCCCTAGTAACAGCAATAAATGCAGGTGAACCAGTTCTCAAAAATATCTCAGAGCAGTGGTCAAATCTGGGTGAAATATTGCCCCTTCTGAGAAGTTCCGGCAGCTGGGCAATAACTTCTGTTTGTCTTTTGTGATAATACCTTCAGCTGCGACCTTCTTCTTTACTTGAATGGCCTTGACCTTTTGCATTTCATCTCTATCTTCTTGCTCCTGAGATCAGATCTTCTTCCTCCATGAGGTCACTGTATTGACTTTCCAGCTGCTTCCTCAACTGCAAGCCTGCAAGACAAGACAAGCAATAAGTTTCACATTTATCACAAAAAATAGCATGAAATTAAAATAAGCATTTAAATCCAAGTGACAGCGCAAAAATGGAGAAAATCGGATCAGAATGCACTCAAAACGCGTCCAAAATGCGCCCAGACTGCTCAAATTTGATCAGGTCAACTATCGCTGATTGAAAAAAAATGCCAGAGGCGCCAAAAAAAACACTTTAAAATGTCCACCGCCTCACTTCCCACCCATCAGCATGACTATCCCTGTCGGCGCGTCAAAAAAACATGTTGGTCGATATACTTCATTATCATGATATTCCGCTTCTGCATATTGGAGAAAAGAACAACAACATCATCATCATCATGTTGAAGAAGAATAGGAGGATATGAATATAATCATGCTGCCGAGGAAAGGAAGATGATGGTGACGTCATCATGATATTCGGGCTTCATTGAAATGCTAAGGATGACGTCATCATCATGTTCGGTTAAGATCAGGGGGATATTTGTGATATCGGGTCACCTAAGGAGCATGATCAGGATGATGAAGTGAATATGACCCCTTCGCGGCCAAGGTAACCCTCTCGAGAAAAATCAGCATGATGAAGATCATCATCATATTTGGGGCTTTTGTCAAACTTGGAATAAGACGTCATCATCATATTTCATGAACCTGATCGTGTTTGGGAAAAAATATCCTGCCGAAGACAAATTAGGATGATGATGATCATCAGGATATTTGGAAAAGGTCGTTCTTCTCGGCAGGAGGACTTTGCGAAATATCAGGTGGACAAACAAGATCATGATGATGTTGACGATATGCCAGGATAAAAAATGTATGATGATGATCCTCCTTATCGAGTTATCCAGATGACGTCATCATCATAATTTGTCTTCGGAGCACAAAGATGAGTTAAGGTCATCATGATATTTGCGCTAGGGTGATATTACAAAATATGATGATGCTGTTGAGAAATGTAATATCGACCACTTCTGAATAGATAGGGTGATCATCATGATATTCACTAACCGGAGATCAGGAGGATATGAAGATGATGATCCTCTTTGATTTATGATGATGTTGTCCCCATCACTTAGCGAATTTCAGCAAATGACCCGTGAAAGATCAAGATGATATGGAGTCGTCATCATCATAATTCGAAGTTCAGCAAATATCATGATGATGACCTTGCGATAGGATTATAACACGTGCACGCAAATATGCCGAAGGTGGATTTTTCTAAGTCTGGGTGATTAGCATGATAATATAAGATCAGGTAATGTTGAATTATCATGATGATGCTTGCGATACAAAGACCACTTCGACGGGGAACTTACCTTGACTGAAAGCCGATGTCATCATGATATTCGAACCTCAGGATATCATCAGGGGGGGCGTTCAAATATGATGATGATGATCATCATCATGCAACCAAAACCGAGTTTATAAAATATGACGCTCCTAAGAAAATCATGATACTGCATAATGCGCACAAGGCCTTTTGACGGGAAAAGGGAACTACCACCTAAAATTGACGTCCGGATATTGCGACTGCATGACTTTTAGCGGGTGATAGACCAAGATCATGATGATCCTGTCAACATGACTTAGGATATATAAAAATATGATGATCCTCCTGCGAATATCAGGTTTGACCAAGACTTTGACCGTGCATAACTTCCACATATGGGCGAATTTTCAAGTGAAGTAAAAGGCAAACCTGCATGGAATTTCAAGCTCTTTCTAAATATGAGGTCACAGAAACAAAATATGAACTTTGACAAATAGACCTCATGATGATGACCTACCTCATCATATATCATGATGATGATGCACCTGACCTTCATTTTTACCAGACCGCCAGGAAGCAGAAAAAACACAAGCAGAAGCAAAAAGCAAGACATCAGCAGGGGTCCCCATTTTGGTAAGGAGCATAATGGGGCATGTTGTGAACATCACAACAGGTTCTCCTTGTCGAGACCCAATTCCATATCCCCATAGGGAGATCTAATGTGGAATTATAAGTTATGACTCTTGGTCTTCCATTGTTGGTTTCTAATGTGGATTTGGTTCCTAAAATAAAGTGGATTTCTAGGCAATGACCCTTGTTCTTCCATAGGTAATTTCTAGTGAGTTTTCTTATAAAGAGCTTTTATTAGCTTCTACTAAGTGTTCTCAAGAGATTGTATAAGTCTCATGTTAGTGATCATATGAGTAAAATGGTTGTAGACGATATGCAAATTATATAAAACATCAACCAATTACCTTAACGCACCTAGTTTCCCTCTAGAGGGCATAGCTTTTACATCTAATGCAAGAAAAATGCCTTTGGAAAATAAGATTATCAAGAAGAGTTTTTATTCATGGCAATAGAAATAAAAGATGAGGAGAAAGAAGAAAAGAAGACAAAAGACATTAATTTGTAAATATAAAAGAAGATGATCATGAAGAAGTGGTTGATCTGAAAGTAGAACTGATTTCTTCCATAAGTGATATCAAGAAACATAGGAAAGAGAATCAGATCCAAAATGAGAAAATTCAAGATGATAGTGAATTTAAAGAAAAATTATCAAATCAACTTCAAGAATCAAAGACAGTGATCATAGATCTAAAAGTCCAAATAGAAGAAGTATAAAGAATTAAGGAGGAGGTAAGAAAGCAACTAAAGGAAAGTCAAAAATATTGTGAAAAGTTTGAATCCAAGATCATTTCTTTAGGAAAGGAATTTGCAAAGATAAGCATCTAATTAAACAAATGTTTAAAAAATGAGAAGAGCACCAAAATGTTGGATGACATTTAAAAATGGTCTTGGCTATGAAAAGGTTCAAAGTTCAAAAACATCACAATCATCAAATGAAGATAAATCAAAGGATTAGCTGATGATCTCAAAAGTCCCATAAAAAATGAAATCAACAAGAAGGAGAATCCAAAGCAATGCATGCATCCAATAGCTAAGAGTGGCACATTCAGGAAGCTCCTTCTACCAAGGCAAGCACAAATGAACAGGTTTCATCATTCCTTTTATGGTTATTGCTATTATTGTAATAACTTTGGAGATAAAGCTATAGATTGTTGGACACATGTAAGAAAGTTTGGTTGGACAAAGAATAGAAATTAGATCTTATGAATAGGAATTAGATCTTATGAATTGCCAAATAGAAATTATAATATCATATGTTATTAATGCAACAACTTTGGTCACAAAGCAAGAGAGTGTATAACACAACCAAGAAATGTGAGTTGGAACAAGGATATGAGTTCTTATGCATTGTCAAGAAGGGACTATAATTCTTTTACTCTAACATCCCGCCCCACGAACCCCAAAGTGTAAGGGCCAAAAGAGGACAAGATAATTTTTTTTTGGCATGAAGTGATAATATACACATAAGGCAGTTGTCAATTCGATATGTCGACAACATTCATGGCCAAGTATGGCCAAATGTACAATGCACAGGAGAGGATTAAATCACTCTCTAGAGAAACAATAATAAACTACATTAATTTTAAATATCAATTCAAATGTTCCTAATCCCATTTCCAAATATATAAACATGAATCCATAAATGCCATAGTACAAGCAGATCTGATACCCACACCAGAATCTATAAGTCAAATAAGAGGCAACATCACATATATTCTCATTACCATAATTTACATCATCTCTCCCAAGAGAGTACAAAATTACATAAAGGAATAGACAAGGACAATGGCATAGCCATGAATGATACAGTAACTGAATGGGTACATGAATGATAAAGTAATAGAAAGAAAGAGAACATCTCCAAGATGGTGCTTCGAAAACTTGTTCACTGATCCACAATAGTAGTGGCAATGCTTCCCAACCATTTGGACTCCAAAGAGACCACACCACCATGCTCAGAGATAGTCACAAGGCCCAATCAGAAGTAACCAGGAAAGGGTATAAAGGATGGCCAACAATCACATCAATCACGGTGTAGACACAACACACAATACATAAAGCCAATGTCACAACATAGAGATGCTCATCAAATAGGATGTTGGGTACTTCTCATGACTACGAAGGCACTAGACACTAGAATACAGATCAGAGGGGGTGTAATCATGCATGCTTGAAGGTGTGGCACCACATGTAAATAATTACACTACTCATACCAATGAGGAGACTCAAACATGCCTGAATTAATGCCCCACAGATGGATAACTCAATGTCCCACAGACGGATCGGCCTTCTCATATGCACCCTTAGCCTTTACAAGCACTCAAGGCCATGCACGAGGACTCAATATCCTTGACCTAAGCTCATCTCATTTAATCAATGAGGTATATCTAACCAAATCAAAACAATACGATAACCACTCATGATCCAAGATAATCATCAATTAGACCCATCAAGTAAACACCCCTATTTAAATATGCAAATCAACCAAGCATGAACAAGGTGATCTACAGGACAAAAGTTTTCAATGATAGTGTAATTTTATTGAAAATAGCCCTTTGTTAGTAAGGATAGTTTTGTAATAACTCTAGTGACCCTAATTTGGTCTCGATTCATGAAGGAGTGCATTGACATAAGAAAAAGCACAACAAATGGTATTGCAAGGTTACTCATAGCCTAAAATTACATATTGTCAACCATATTTAACATAACAAAGTAAAAATATTAAAAAGGCTTACAAAATGGAAAAATTAGTCATTTTCTCCTACAGTAGTTTTCTTATGTCCTTGTCTTGGATGGCAAATTTTTATAACTAGAAATTATGTGACCCATTTTTCAATGAACAACCACATATCGATGTATCTAAGGTATTTTAGTGTGGTAACATTCTTTAACTCAAAACGATGGTTTCCACAAGGCTATTGATTTAACAGACACTGACCATAATGAGAAAACAAAAGGCTGCATGATTCTCTTAAGAAGAGTTTTAACAAAGTTCTCATCTGAGAAGTCATCGTATAACATAAGGGTTCCATGGGACTAGATCTCTTCAATCTCTATCGTGATGTCCTTGTTTTTTTGTATGTTTGCCTCATTATATTCTCTATAAAATAGAACTTAGAAAACACATGATCGTTCTTTGAAAACCCTCATATCTAAAGAATAAGGAAGTAGTTCTATATTTTGATAATAATTTCAAAGACATAGGCAATGTAAATATCTTGCAACAAATTATATTTTGGCATATCTTTTAAAGAAATGATAGCCTGGGGTTTTCAATTTTCTGTGGTGAAGGAATTGTAGCAAATAGATATTAGATTTTCTTGTACTGGAATAACAAATAACTAGTGGAGCTACCTCTCTTAGTTGCACTCCCCCAAACATAGTGACTTTCTCCCCTCTGTGTGCCCTCAGCTAGGGCTTAATACTCCCAATAGCAGCCATGCCCACACGTGATTTTCTTCGTCCAAAATAGACTCCCCTTCTTTTTCAATTGATTCACTCCTTTTTTTATTTCCTACGGCCAAGATGAAGGAATACAGTTGCATTAAATCATGAAATCTTACAACTATCAGGTCTCCATTTCTAGTATAAGTAATCAGTATCTGGGCTTCCATGTTTCATATAGTTTTGATGTTCTTGAATAGCCCAACAAGTTCCATTTTTATAGAAGGGCCCTGAAGGATCCGAGATTCACTCCTCAATGTCTCTCACCTGCTCCATTGTAAACATAACAATGTTGAAATCAACAGCCATAAATTTTGCTTCAATAGATCCCATCTGTAGTAGTTAACTCCACTTCTTGGCTATCCTAGGCACTTCTTCCCTTGTACAAGGCACATCAACGCGAAGCTTGACAAAAATGATAGAGGGGCCTGAATGTCTCTTCAATGTCTCTTCTTGGATCTGAGAAGGATCCATGCTGGTGAAATCTAGAGGTGGGTCAAATCGTTGGATTTTCTATTTGGGTTTTCCCCATTCTTTCCATTCTTCATCTTCTTCATCATCTACCACATCGTCTAGCTTGTCTGGGATGTGAACAACCTTCTTGGCCTTTGTAATTTTGGTCTTCTCAAAGAGATACACTCTCATGGACACAACGATTGTAGGATATGTGCAAGCTGGATCTATTTAAAAGGCTTTAGAAACATTTACACAATGCAACTGGCAGTTGTGAAACTAGATCCCACAACCTTAGCCAGCATCCTCACTGCCGTGCCGAGATGGGAACTATGGAACAGGGTATGGACATCCAACAAAGCATAATGGAAGGGGAATTTTTATCAAATGTTGCTGTTGCAAATACCATGGCAGACAAGGGTGCAAAATGGGGAAGTGAGACATGGTAGGAAATTATTTCTAGAATGCTTCCAAGAATTTGATCTCCTGGACTGCAATAATAGTAGGATATACACTTGAATGGATTTGTTGAAAATAACCAAGGCCTTTGGCTGACGTGCAGTCAAACTTCCTCATCTCCAAAGACACTTCCAAAGGTATTCAACTCTGCCCAGTACAGAATGCCTACATCCTTCTATCAAGACATTCAACTTTCCCTATCATAAGGTACCAAAATCTCTCCTTGAAATTTATTGATCCCATCTCCTCTCAAACACATTTCAATACTTTCTCCAGTCAAGACCCAACTCCCCAAAAACCATAAATGCATTTACCTAACCAATGAGGATATTTCTTGCTACCTCAACATTCTCACCAACTACGAACATGGGGTCATTACATCCTACCCTCGTAGGACTAGGCTTACTCTGAGAAGCCTGCAATACTCTAAGATGATGGAAAAGAACACACTATGCCAAGAAACTTGATACAATATAGAAATCTGGTTATCACATGCACAAATACATGCAATCCATCACCGAACAAGGGTAAGGAATAGGCAAGGCACTCCTTCCTACAAAATATACATTAGCATAAAATAATTTTCTCCAATCAAAATAAAGAATGATGCCAAGGAAACCATATTGAACAATCAATGGAAACCAAGGAGAAAAGCCTCAACTACCACACTGGAAAACTACACATGACCATAAGGGCAATCTAGACATTACTGTTAGGTAACTGGATGATAAGACAACAACATGGGAATACTGCACTAGCAAGGTACAGTGGCTAGGGTAGGGAATAGGGCTTGTGACTATCTCCAGTAACCACCATCAGGGATAATAAGAGTACACTAAAGCCTGTGAGTCTAGGCGGAGTTGATACCCAATACTTGCATCACTTCGATCACATGTCAAAGCACATGTGCATATAACATACATCATAGCCGAAGCAACAGTAAGCATGTAATCCAGCATGATAACCAATCATGTCAACATCATAATAATATCATAATCCATCAAGGAAGAGGAACAACCATCAATTTGCACATTTACACTAACATAAAACACATAGTTTTCTCATAATTTGTATAAATTAAACTTTCAAGACAAAATTTTCAATTTTCTAACTTTTCATATGTAGCTATTTATAAGATGGAGTACACATACACACATATACATAATTTCAACCTCTGATTTCAAGGCATGCATGACATCACTTTACATATAATGCAATAATTTGTCACTTTTCAAGGCATAATAATGTAAATTTTGTTCTCTTCTATATTGTAATATGCACAAGGATTCGATAAATAGCTTCACCTGTATGTAGAAAACAATTCTACTGAATAGTTAGGGGTTCTAAATTAGTGGCTATATCTTTCTAATTAGCATTCTATTATGTGAGTAGGAATTGTTTAGATGGGCTCATTTTTTCATATATTAATATGTTAAATCCATTCTATGCATATCCTGAAATCATTGCATTCCATGAGTCAATGTCTCTTTGAGTATTTCTATGAAACAATCCATGCACATTGTCTATGTTTCTACTTTTTGCATACGAATCTACCAGGGTATTTGCAAATACCAAATCTACCAAAACAAATCTCCTTCTATTATTCCTTGATGGATGTACATACCTTGTTTGAAAGCTCCAATTTTTGGTTCAGCATGGAGGACATTGGCAAAGGTTGTCAGATTTGACTTAGCACCTGTCAATTGCATCTGCTTGAAATTTTCTAAAGCCTTTTCAATAAATTGATTTTTTGTATATATTGTGATCATTGTAGTCTATGAGACCATATTTCTTTTAGGTATTTTGTCAAACAGTTGACGTGCCTTGCTAATGACTCTGCACTTTGCATATAGGTCTACCAGGGCACTTGCAATTACCACATCTAATAAAACTCCCCTATCATTTTGCTTTGATGGATGTTCATACCGTGTTTGAAAGCTCTAATTTTGGGCACAGGTGGGGAGGACACTAGCAAGGTTGTGGAATTTGACTTTACACTGCCAATTGCATTAGTAAAAAAAATAGAAAAAAATTCTAAAAACTTTTCAACAAATACATTTTTTTAATATATCCTACAATTATGGTATTCCATGAGACCACATTTCTTGAGTCATTTTGTCAAATAGATCGCTTACCCTATCTAAGCTTCCACATTTTGCATACATGTTTACCAAAGCCTTTCCAACCATAATATTTGACAAAAATCCCCTTCCATTATACTTTGATGGATGTCCATACCTTGTTCAAAAGCTCCCATTTTGGTAATTGTATCTACTTGAAATTTTCTAAAGCCTTTTCAACAAATCTATTTTGTGCATATCTTGCGATTACTACAATCTATGAGACCACACTTCTTCAAGGATTTTATCAAATAGTTCACGTGCCTATTCTATGCTTTCACATTATGCAGGGCATTTACAACCACAACATCTTACAAAAATTTCCCTTCCATTATGCTTCTTGAGATATTCCTTCATTATTAATATAGATTTGACACTGTACATTATTATGATGGAAGCCTATTTTTCAGATTGCTTCATCTAGCATCACCAATAATCCCCACAAGAAAAATGTCCTTGGTTTGAAATGATGAAAATGTTTCACATCTCTCATATAAATATCTATGGCAACAATCTTTGAGATAAGTTTTGTTGCCATGTGGAAATCAACACGTACTCGTAGGTTCTTAATAACTCCTAAACTTGTCCTGTGGGGTATGTTTAACAAATCAAATGGAAATTTTCACTATGGTGACAAAGAATTTTTTCTTTTTTCATTCTTCCACAGTATTTTTAAGATCCAAATAAAAAAGGTAGCATCACTGTAAATACTCGGGTTGTTCTTAAATATCATCGACTTCAACAGTCAAAGGTGAATTTAGCCAATAAAAATAGGACAAATATTAGACACTTATTATTGTGAATGAGGTGTAAAATTGCTATTGATTGTTTGACCATTGAAGTGGATGATATTTAAGTAGAGTGCGTGCATAAGCCTGTATTATTATGTTATCTATGGTAAGCAAGAAAACACATCCATACAACCTCCACAAAATTAACTGGTATCTCAATGATAAAGTTTATGGTGCCCTCAAGATAGCTAGCACAAGCAAGAAGGTCAATCGTCTACACATAATGATCAACTGTAGGTTTAATGCAATAAGGGTTAACTTAGGGAAACACACAAGGGATTCTAAAATTCATGATATACAAACAATTTTCACCTTTGTCATTTCAAGAATAGATAAATATTATTCTATCCTCTATAGGGAAGATAAAATGCATTACAAGTGCCACTAATAGTGGTTAAATGATTTATTAACATATAGATAAAAGATCAACAATGAAGCCATGGATTTTGATAATAGAGCTAAGGAATATTTTGATTAACTCTAGGAATACTAATTCAATTTAACAAAGAATTACAAACTCATTAAAATAATCTTCCATAGATTAAGGCCATGACAAAGGTTAAATTTAATACATTGTTCAATAAAGGTATTTTAGATAGAGTTGATAATTTTACATTGAGTGATTGGATAGAAGTTATAATATTGAGAATTAAATTTCTTGAATAAGGAATTAATAATATGGAAACTACTCATAGTGATGCTATTAATATGATAACAGATACACATGAGTTGATTGAGAAAATCACATGCAACTATTCTTAGAAAGGTCAATTTGTCAACAACAATAATACCCTTAAGCAACATTTGTTTAAATTGGTTCATCAAGGTCTTATTCAACCATTAAGTTTTAATTCTTTTTCTTTGGATAAATTTTGTTGAAATTAAATTCCTATTAATTATGTGAAGTTTTACAATATTATTCTTTTTCTTTTATTGAATTATTTTGAAACCTGGATTAGAGCATGCATTTTAATTCCAAATCATTTTCTTGCTCAATATTGTATACTAGCTTTTGAATGGTATCGGTTGATGCTAAATTAATGAATCATTATTAAATAGAAACTATTTGATTTAGTAATTGATTTCCTCTCTTTGTTTCCGAGTTATCGCCTTTAGTAAAAGAAAATGAAGATATAGTATTAATGTCAATTAGGTACACAAAAGTATGTTGTATTGTAAACATTGTCCATATTCCTATACCTATTGCCACAACAATATCACCAAATTTTCCTAATTATGTTTTAAGATCAAATAAATGGCCCATAGATATTGTGATTTTATAATTAAAATGGCCTTTTAGTATTGAGTGAATTGTATATGTTATTGTAAGAATTGTTAATAGCTATAGTTACCTAATGTATTCTTTAGTAGCATTAGTGTGTGAGTTTTCTAATTTAGTAAACCATAAATACATCTTATGAAATTAGTCATACACTTATTTCATGTGACTTTTATGATATTCGTTAGCATTAGACTTGGGAGGTTAACCATTCAACCATTGTATTGTATACTCTCTTATAGTAGTGGTTAGTAATCTAGTTGATGGATAACTCCAGGGTTTGTGACTTCATGTGTTATAATATTGCTATTTATGTACTTGAATGCATATGACTAATCAATTGAGTGTAGGTTGTGGAGTGTTGGGGACTTATATAGGAACAATCACATACTCAACTACCATAAGAATGCCATGATAGTAACTCGTTTAAGCAAATATCTCTATATGCATGCAATAATTAAATAGTTCTACTAATAATCTATGTGTATTGTCTTAGTTCAGTGTCCTGTTTAAGAAGATAGAAGAAATTACCTTGAACATATGAGTGCTTCTTTTGATCACTATGAGGTCTTGTAATAATATAATAGAATTGGGTTATTTGTAAGGTAATAATGCATGCTATGAGTAAAATCAAGCTTATACATCTTTAGTATATTAAAGTTGGTAAATATAGATGATGATTTAAATAAAAAAATTGTTTGCAATAATTTTTATTAGTGTCTTGCATAGATCATTGTGTAGGAGTAATATAGATTATGTTTTCTCCTTGAAGAAAATAACATTTATAACCTAGAGTCTAGTTTTGTGACAGTAGTAACCTTGGAGACCTCTACCTGCCTAAGTTGACTAAATGGAACTAGAGATGTAGCTATGCTAGAGTCATGGCAATTTAAAACTAATTAATCATCTTTTCTTGAATAATTGATATAATTCTTAATCCTTGAGGTTGAATCTCATAGGATTTAGAAATCATAGAGTATTCACTTATGTGCTTAGATTTACAATGTGACTTTAGGGTATTGAATTACTATTTGATCTTGCAAGTATTTTTCCAAATAAGATGAGGAATATCATGAATAAATCTATTAGGAAACCTTTTGATGTAAAAATAGTAAATGAATTTGGAGATGAACATGCCGTAGGTAAACTTAATTCCTTGAGTTGACACCTGATAGGGATTCCTCAACACTAGGGTTTAACGACAACCACTCTTTTTAGGTGGTCATTATAGTGGATTTAAATATGTCTCTATGTCACCTAAGCGGGAGACAACCAATGAAGAACTATCTAGGGTGAGGAATCACCCTAGAAAGGGTTACATACCCACTCACAATTGCATCAAACATAGTGCAAGATAGAACTACATAATCGCAAACACCAGTCTCGGTCGTATTCGGAGGGGGCCTTGATCCCGTTGATACAGGGTATGTAGGCAATCTGGAAGGTGAAGAATGCCCCTGGTACTCAGGTTCCCTGGATATAGAGTATTCTTTTATAATTAACATCGTAATATCAAAACCATAATAGAGCAAGCTAGATAAATGTATCCAGTGCTTAGGTTTAAAGGAATGGTGAAACATTCAATTTTTAACTTCTATAATTATTGTGACCTTAAATTTTTATAGTGATTCTGAACTAGGTTAGCATAAGAATGTCTAGTTAGTTTTGCATAGATGTCAAGAATATAGTCACAGGAGGAAAAACAAGTTGTCATAAATGAAGGCAGGATGTAATAAAGGACTTAAGGTATGTGTGACCAGTTGTTCTTACATGTTATCTTGCATAATGTACTTTCTCTCATAATATACTTTTTCTCTTCACTAGATTCTAAATTGGTGATCATTTCAGCACTTGATGATTTTAAAAAACTAAGCTCTAATTCATCTAACCTCTATAACATTGATTGAGCACTTTTTTTAGTAAAATTTTATGACTCTACAGTTGCTGCATCTATTGATCAAAATTTTTATTTCTCAATATTTTTTGATTCAGAGTTAGTATGATTTTGTTAATAAGGAGTTGGGTCCTTACAGATTGGATGAAAAAGATGATTGGGATGAGATGATTAGATGGGTGATTATGATGCAATGGAATGATTAGGACGAATGCTAGATTTGGTTGGAAGAAAATCTAGGAGAAGTAGATGAATGAATAAGATGATATACATCATCTACATCATCCTAATTGCCAAGTATAATTGACTAGTTAAGGAATAGAATTGATCCCAATAAAATCAAGGGTATTGTCTAAAGTGGCCTATTCTAAAACCCTTAAGAACTTGAAATGCTTCTTAGGACTCATAGGATACTATATAATATTTGCAAAGAGTTATGGCCACATAGAAACACCCTCAAAACACTTTTTAGAAAGGATGCTTTCTAATGGAATAGCTAATTTGATATATGAGAGGCTAAAGGAGATGATGTGTATATGACTCTAATTTAATAGCATCAAGATACAGCCTTGGCATGCTCATCATAATTCATCAACACCAATATCTCACTAGAGATTCTACCTTTTTTATATCCTTCTTTGACTCCTTTCTCTTCACCTTAACTCATATTAGTGCTCACAAATTCAACAATCTTCAACAAGGCTCTTTCTATTATTTATGCACTCGTTTGAGCTCCTCCTACTAGGACCTTGGTGCTCAATTAGGGTAATTCAATAGATTGTCAAAATAAATGAACACTTAGTTCATATTTCTATGTTCAGTGATGTTGCTTCTACCTATGCACATGATCTTCTCTAGGGTCATAGGGTCATATATTTTTGCATGCATGCGTTTATATTATCATTTCTAAAATGGTAGTGTATTTTTTTTTTTTTAAGAAAACATGTAGGTTGAAAAAAACACTACTAGTAGATGTTTCATTTTTTATAGATCTAAACATTAAAGAAAATGATTTCTTGGTTTTAAGACTATTGTATAATTTGTTGCCTTCAATAAGATAGTATCTCAACTTCATGAAATGACACATGGAACATTTATATTGAACTAAGATTTAATAGATGCAGTCTTGAATCAAATTAAGGCTCAATGATTTAATGTTGGGAAATTTATATTCACGTATACCTTTTTCTTCTACATAGAAAGAAAAAATATTAAACATTAAACAATATAAATTTTAAGTTTATTTATCGAACCACATTGGATATCTTAAATTACGTGACCAAAACAACCTCATTAGAAGAGAATATTTGTATCATTTGGAACATACATCACTTGCACATGTAGAAATCAAAAGAGAATAAGAACAATTAAATCATTTTTCTGCGAAGTACTCTATTTCTACAGGTTATGGGCAGCTTGTTAGGCAGATGTCAGGAGACATTGAGGTTCCTTGGTGGAAGCAAGTTTTGCACAAGTTTTCTTGGCCCAAATGCAACTTTTTCTTGTGGTTGGTGGTTCATAATCAGTTTCTTATTTGGGATAATCTGAGTAAGTGTGGGTTTCAGGGTCCCTCAATGTGTTGTGTGCCGTAATATTGAGGAAAGTGTTTCTCACCTCTTTTTCCAATGTTCTTTCTCTAGGGACATTTGGCATTTTTGGTGGAGTGTGGAACCAGGCCTTTTCACATGTCTCCTCTTTGGCTGAGTTTTTTGATCATTGGGGCGTTGCCCCTATTAAAACCTCATTTATTCAAGTTTCTTGGGCTTCTGGACTTTCCTTTATTATTTTGAATATCTGGTTGGAGAGGAATCGTATGATCTTTTCTGATGTGATGTTGGGGGCCCATCACTTGTGGTGGAAAATTCTTCATTCTCTAGGTGAAACTACTTCAGCAAATTGTGATTTGACAGAAGCTATGGATCCTAAAGATGTTGTTTGTTGAAATCTTCTTCTTCCTCCTCAACAAGGTCATTTCATGAGAAATAAATGTCGATACCCTCTTTGGAAGATAAAAAGGGAGGGCCAATGGACTCCTCCTTAGGGAGTTTTGATTCTCAACACAGATGGTTCTTCTCAAGGAAACCCTGGTCATCCTGGTATTGGTGAAGTTGGTCGGGATAGTACTGGGTCTGTGCAATTTATCTTTTATGTTTATAAAGGTCTCCAATCTAACAATCTAATGTGGGATCTTGCCATTTTATATGTTGTGGAGCATGGCTGTCATCTTGGATGGTGAAGGATCATTTGTGAGTCTGATTCCCACGTGGTGGTGAATCTATTGAATAGACAACGTTTAGATGATGTTAGTTGGAATTTAGCTTTGGTTGTTAAATAGATTCTTAATCTGTGTGATTCTTTGGATTTAGTTTCTCTCATTCATATTCCTAGAGAATGGAATGGTGTTGCGAATTTTTTGGCCAAATGGGCCTTTGATCACATGCCAAAATGGAATATTGTGGATTGGGGTCAATTACCCCTGGAGTTGTCTCAAAAGTTAGACCACTTAGAGGAGCTTGACAAAGCTGAGTAATGCCCTTGCTTTGTACTTCTTCTGGTTTGAATAAATTTTTACCCCTCTTTTAGTTTAAAAAAAGCATTTATTGCTACTACATATATTTTTGGTAATACTTTTAAAGCGTGTGTATTATTATTTTCTATTTTTATTTCCATTCCACTAGAAAGGATGTAACTTTCAGTACCCGTTGATATACAAATAAAATATCAAACTAATAAAAGAGCATGAGCTGTAGTTTGTTTGTGACAAATTATGGATGAATTCCATTGTCTTTATTGTCAAACATTCAGCATCTGACTGGCATTATATTCAGTGTCAACATTCTCTTTTATCAGATGAAATGTTGTTTCTAGACTAATGTGTTAGTAAGATTCTTTTAATTTCTGTAGGTAGAATTATAGAGAAATAAGTTATGAAATGGATGAAGAAATAATATGCCTTTATGCATTAATTCATTTTCTTTAGGTTATTTCTTGTGTTTTTTAATGATGTTTCTTTCTCTACAACAGTTACCATTGCATTTGTATCAACCCCCATCGTACATGGTCTTCTCATCAGGCAATACTGAAGAGGTTTAATCAAACTAAAATCTCCCGTCTCCCCTTAGTGTTGATCAATTGCAGTCACTACTGGAAAGTTTTTAAGTGTTACAAAGGATTGCACTGATGGAATTTTAAAACTTTGTTTTCACTACTGCAAAGTTTGTAAGTGTTACATAGGATTACACTGATGGAATTGTGAAACTTTGTTTTTGCCCAAAACCTGATGTTAAATGAAAATAATTTTAGATAATAAAAAATGCAAATATGATAGGAATTTGTTTATACACTTCACTTTGCACATAAGATTTATGTAATTTATATAGTTTTTTAGACACAAACATTTTAGTACCAGTGGCCATCCAAGTAGTTGTAGATTACAGAGATTGTACTTTTAATACATAAATTTTATCTAAGTAGAATAGCTACTCTCTAATTTCTGAATGGTGAGTTCTCTTGATGTTAAAAAACCCATCATAAAAAATTGTGATTTTAATTACACATATCAAATATTAAAATGAATGAATTATTTTTCCGAAGAAGCCATTGTTTAACATTGGCTACACCACCTAATTAGTAGAAAGAATAGAACGACTAGATTTCAATTTAAACACTAATGTCTCAAAGATCTAAAAATAAATATTTTAATATTATTGAATGGAAAAAGCATAATACATCATTAAATTACATGATATCTGTAACATTTGAGAATAAATAACTGACTAGAAGGTACCTTGCCAAAGGTTAATTATTTAAAACTTTCTTTGAAAATTTTCCCAAAGAAATGCCAATGGAGAAGATTTACATTTGAAAGAAGAAGGTGTTGGAAATATTAATCCTCTATTAGTATTCATTTAATGCTGACTGCCCCTGCGTCAGACCTGGGGATCTCCCGCATCCTCCCTCAGCACCGTTGGCCTGCCAAAAGTTAATGAGGTAGGTGAATTTGAATTTGAAAGAGGTTGAGCGCCCATTTTGCTGGGTATGAAACAAGAGACAAATAGGAGGAAAATTCATGTTGTCGATAGACATAGACAGATGAGAGTAGAGCATGAGTTAACCTGCAGTAGCAGAGGAGAATGTTCTAATGGAGAACAACAGAGAGGAATGTTGCAGCAGCAATAGTAAGACAGCTACGGAGTTCACACAAGTAGCTCCGAATATACAGTGTGCAGCTCCAGTGATTGGGGCAGAGTAAGAAAATAGAGCAGCAGCTCTGTCTGTTGTTTGTACATGAAGTTTGTATGTAACCTCAAAGGAATATATAGAAAGAATATTGCTGTCTCTTTGGTGTTTTGGTTTCTTTTCTATGTGTGTATTTGTTTTTGTTGTTCATTATTGCTGTAGCATTGTATTAGAAGGAACAACATTCTGCCCTTACCCTATTTTTCTGCCAACAAGTGGTATCAGAGCCCTATTTTTCTGGGCAATTAGAGTTTTGTGGGTGTTTTATAAGCCCTAGTTTATCTAGGCATCATCAGCCTTCTCAGATTTGAGAAGCATGGCAGGTAGGGACAGCAAAGGATGGCAACAGCCACCAAACTTTGGTGGGCAGAACTATGATATTTGGTCTAAGAAGATGAAGACCATTCTAGTTGTGAATGACCTATGTGATTTGGTCACTAATGGGTTCACAGACATCACAGACCCAGCAGCCTATGCAGCCATAACGAATGCTCAAAGAAACTAGTTGAAGGAAACTAGAATGAAGGACGCAAAATCCCTCAGTCTAGTTGAGGCAGCCTTGACAGAGGCTATTTTCCCCTGCATTGTAGCAGCAAACTACTCGAAACAGGCTTGGGAAATATTTTAGAATAGCTACAAAGGAATTGACAAAGTGAGATCAGTCAAGCTCCAACTATTTAGAAGAGATTTCGAGACCCTTCAGATGAAGGAGAGTGAGTCTATTTCAGACTTTCACACTAGGGTTTCTACCATGCTAAATCATTTAAGGATAAATAGAGAAACCATGGATGAGCAAAGGATTGTTGAGAAAATCCTAAGAAGTCTACCTTTTAGATTTGACCCTATAGTCATCACCATCAAAGAAACTAAAGACCTGTCCAAGATGATAGTGGATGAGTTGATGGGCTCTCTACAAAGCCATGAGCAGCAGTTGAGTAGATCCGCTCCTTCCCTTGAGCAAGCCTTCAAGGCTCAAACCAATGCAAGAGGTCAGGGAAGAGGAAGAAACAGTAGAGCTAAAGGTCAAAGAGGTAGAGGAAGAAGCAACTATGGAAGAGGAGTTTCAAACAACCAAGAAGAGGCAAGCAGCTCATAGCCAAGCTATCAAGGAATGAAGAAGAATAGTAGTTCTAATCAAAGTTATGACAAAAGTAATATTCAATGCTATTACTATCATAAGTTTGGTCATTATGTTAGTGAGTGTAGAAAGAAACAGCAAGACCATGGAGGCCAAAATGCTAATGTAGCAAATGAGAATAGGGCTGAAAATGAGAAACAGTCCAAGGTATTTATAGTGTACAACCTTGCTGAGAAGAGCAGCCCTGAAGTCTGGTATTTGGACAACGGGTGTAGCAACCACATGAGTGGTAATGAAAACTTGTTTGCCTCCATTGACAGAAATGTCAAGTCTGAAATCATGATGGGGAACAGCCAAAAGGTTCCTGTCATAGGAAGAGGCATCATAACAGTCCTTAGCAAGCAAGGTGAGAAAATGCAGATCCATGATGACTATTATGCCCCAAGCATAAAGCATAACCTACTAAGCATTGGACAAATGGTCCAAAACGGTTATAGAATCCTGATGGAAAATGGAGGGTGCACTATATTTGATAGAGGAGGCAGTAAGAAAGTGATTGCAGTAGTGCAGATGACAAGAAACAGAATGTTTCCTCTGTCACTAACTCCGGCGCCATCTCCGGTGCTAACTCCAGTGCTATCTCTAGCGCAGTTTCCTGCACTATCTCTGGGGCTCATAGCAGTGGGACAGCAAACAGCCTTCAGGACAGTCATCAAAGACCCATCCAAACTCTGGCATTTAAGGTATGGGTACTTAAGCTTTTCTGGTTTGAGTTTACTATCTCGGAAAGGCATGGTTAGAGGGCTACCTAACATTGTAGAGCCTGATGGAAAATGTGAAGCCTGCATTTTAGGAAAGCAGCATAGACAACCCTTTCAATCAGGGTATTCTAGAAGGGCAAGGGCACCGTTGGAGTTGGTGCATTCAAATTTATGTGGCCCTATGAAAACTCCCACATTAGGTGGGAATGTATACTTCATGACCTTCATTGATGATTACAGTAGAAAAATATGGATTTATTTCTTGAAGAACAAATCAAAGGCCTTTGAAAAGTTCAAGGAGTTTAAGGCATCGGCTGAAAAGTAAAGCCGCCGACATATCAAGGCCCTAAAAATAGATAGAGGGGGAGAGTATATCTCTAAACAATTTTTAAATTTCTGCAAGTATGACGACATTCATAAATAGTTCACAACAAGGTATACTCCACAGCAAAATGGAGTTGTTGAAAGGAAAAATAGAACCATCACAGAGATGGCAGGAAGCATGCTAAAGGTAAAGGGACTGTCAAATGATTATTGGGGTAAAGCTATAGAAACAGTGGTCTAACTATTGAATAGGTGTCCTACAAAGGCAGTTCGTGATCGGATTCCACAAGAGGCGTGGACAAACAGCAAATGGGCTATTGAACACCTAAGAATCTTCAGGTGTGTGGCATATGCATTTGTGCCTAAAGAGAAGAGGCAGAAATTTGATGATAAAGGTGAGAAATGTATCTTCCTAGGCTATAGTGAAGAATCACAAGCCTACAGACTATATAATCCCATCACCAAAAAACTTGTGATCAGCAGAGACATTGAGTTTATTGAAAATGAAGCATGGGATGGAATGGTGGACAATACCATGGGTATTTCAGTCACAATACCCCTTAAAGATGATGAAGCTCCGGAGGACAGCAACTCCAGAGGAGCTACGGAGAGCAGCGGCTCAGGGAGAAACTACCGTAGAGCACTAGAAATCAGCAGCTCCAAAGATGTTCAGCAAAGCAGCTCCGGAGGTAGACAGCAGCATTGCAGCTCCAAAGGTCTGCAACTCCAGAGAACAACAGCTCCGGAGGATGTTATAAGAGTAGCTCTGAAGGTCAGTGCAGCAGCTTCAGAGGTCATCAGAACTGCAGCTCCAGAGGTCACAGTAGTAGCTCCGGAGGTCGTCAACACAACAGTTCCAGAGGTCACAACAGTAGTAGCTATGGAGGCAATTCAAACCCCACACTCGCATCATTGATGCCACGGAGGACAAAGAGTGTGAAGGAGATTTATGACAGCACAAGGTATGCTGATGATGATGAGGATTTAAATTTTGCATTATTTTCATCTAGTGATCCAATCCACTTTGAAGAAACTGTGAAAGAAGAGAAATGGTGTAAGGCCTTGGATGAAGAATTAGATGCCATGGTGAGGAATGACACATGGCAGCTAACTGATTTACCCAAGGGTAAACACGTGATTGGAGTTAAATGGGCATATAAGACCAAGTCTACTACTGAAGGAAAGATTGAAAGACACAAGGCAAGGCTAGTTGTCAAGGGTACAAACAACAGCCTGGAAGAGATTATGATGAGACCTATGCTCCAGTTGCAAGGATAGAAATAGTTTGGGCAGTCATTGCAATAGTAGCCCAACACAAGTGGAAGGTGTTTTAGATGGATGTAAAGTCAGCCTTCTTGAACGGAGTGCTGAAAGAGGAAATATATGTGGAGCAGCCACCTGGCTATGAAGTCCCATGGCAAGAGGACAAAGTATACAAGGTCCAGAAAGCCCTCTATGGGCTGAAACAACCACCTAGGGCATGGTACAACAGAATTGACTCATATTTGTTGAGCAATGGCTTTAACAAAAGTAGCAGTGAGCCCACTCTCTACATCAAAGTAGCCGAAGTTAAAATTTTGATTGATGTTTTGTATGTAGATGATCTGATTTTTACTGTAAATAGTGATCTTTTCATTGCTGATTTCAAAGAGGTAATGAAGAATGAGTTTGAGATGACAGACTTAGGTCTGCTGAAGTTTTTTCTTGGCATTGAGGTCAAGCAAACAGAGCATGGCATATTTATTTCACAAACTAACTATGCCAAACAGATTGTGAAGAGATTTAAAATGGAGAACAGTAAACCTACCCCTACACCTACAGCCATAGGTCTGAAGTTGAGTAAAGAGGACAGCAGCAGGGAAGTAAACCCAACCCTGTACAAGAACATGGTTAGAAGCCTCATGTACTTGACAGCAACTAGGCCTGATTTGATGTATGCTGTAAGCCTAAGGACACACATTGGCAAGCAGGAAAGAGGATCCTGAGGTATGTCAATGGCACAATAGGTTATGGTATTTTGTATGATGTTTGTGATGATTTTATGTTGGCTGGTTTCATGGATAGTGATTGGGCAGGAAATGTTGATGACCGGAAGAGCACATCCGGCTATGTATTTCACATGGGTTCAAGCATGATATCATGGGCATCCAAGAAGCAGCCCATTGTTTCTCTCTCTACAGCAGAAGCTGAGTATATTGCAGCAAATGTAGTAGCTTGTTAGTCTATTTGGTTGAGGAGAATCCTTGCAGACTTGTATGAGTAGCAAGAAGATGGTACAACCATTCATTGTGACAATGTTTCATCAATAGCCTTGACAAAGAATCCAGTCTTCTAGGGATGAAGCAAGCACATAGAGATCTATTATCACTTCATAAGGGAGTTGGTTGAACGAGGAGAGATTGAGTTGCAGTATTGCAGATCCGAGCAGTAGTTCGCTGACATTTTCACAAAAGCATTTCCAAAAGATTCCTTTGAACGCCTAAGAGATAGGCTAGGCATTGTGGACAGCTCTAGAGGTGTGCAGCCCCGAAAAGAAGACAGCTCCAGAGGTTCAGATCCAGAAAGACAACAGGAGAGCTCCAGAGATTCAACTTTGGAATGTATGTGCAGCTCCGGAGATGCTCCAGAGATGTAGAAAAGGAACTCTAGAGTTGCAGAGAGTCAGCTCTGGAGATGCAGATAGGGAGCTCCAGAGATGCAGAGGGCAGCTCTGGAGATGATGCAAAGTGGTAGAAAGAGCTCTGCAGATCTGCTCTGGAAAGGCAAAGGCAAGTGTATAACTCCAGAGATCAGTTTCAGAATGAAGATTATTGTTTGACGTCTGACTTCATATTAAGGGAGAGTGTTGGAAATATTAATCCTCTGTCAATATTCGTTTAATGCTGACTACCCCTGCGTCAGACCTAGGGATCTCCCGCATCCTCCCTCAGCATCATTGGCCTGCCAGAAGTTAATGAGGTAGGTGAATTTGAATTTGAAAGAGGTTGAGCACCCATTTTGCTGGGTATGAAACAAGAGACAAATAGGAGGGAAATTCATGTTGTCGGTAGACATAGACATATGAGAGTAGAGCATGAGTTAACCTGCAGTAGCAGAGAAGAATGTTCTAACGGAGAACAATAGAGAGGAATGTTGCAGTAGCAACAGTAAGACAGCTACGGAGTTCGCACAAGTAGCTCTAAATATACAATGTGCAGCTCCAATGATTGGGGCAGAGTAAGAAAATAGAACAGCAGCTCTGTCTGTAGTTTGTATATGAAGTTTGTATGTAACCTCAAAGGAATATATAGAAAGAAATATTGTTGTCTCTTTGGTGTTTTGGTTTCTTTTCTGTTTGTGTATTTGTTTTTGCTATTCATTATTGTTGTAGCATTGTATTAAAAGGAACAGCATTCTGCCCTTACCCTGTTTTCTGCCAACAGAAGAAATGTTTATATGACAGCGCTCAACATATATAGGAACAGGGGGTAGATCACCTACAGAGATGAAAATATCACAAACCAGCCTAAACTCATTTTCCTGATGCCCCTACAACAACAGCGATTAGGGATCTTTTTCATACCTCCATTCACAACACAACATGCCACCTTACTCAGGGTATCAATTTCATTGTGACAAAGTACACTATAGACCTACACATTATACATACTAATGAACACAAAAATACAAATTAGCATTGCCATGGCCTTGGTCATCTTTCCTTTCAAAAGATTACAATTGCTATCGATGATTCAATCCATCTACTTCTCTCTTTTTATAGATTAAGAAGGCCATGAGTTGGCCTTGGAATCAACACAGTCAATGGTGAATGCCACGTTACAGAACAAGAGAGTTAATCCTTGTTGGAGAACAAAGAAAAATCTAATTTTGGAAAATTTGTTTGGCGTGAATGTGTTTGTTGAGTGATTGTTATAACAATCATGCAGTAAAGAATTTCTTTGAGAGATTATAAGATCATAGTTTATTGTTTTTATATACATACAAATAAACAATAGTTGCATATTTATTGTTTGGTTTTATTAATAAAAAAACTTCTAAATTGATGTATTTCATCAAAAAGTTTCAATATAGTATTAGAGCATTGATCCATTAAGTGTTAAAATTGTTGATGTATAAATCTGTGGGTCTAATCCAGCAACAACATGGGAAACTCTGAGACATGGGAATGCTCCTCAAAGTGACCTCCAGATTTTAATGAAGCTGGCTCTTCCATTCTTCAATGGGGGGTTTGGGAAAAAGTTAGAAAGAGAACCATATTGCAGAAAATAAATGCCTAATCTATGGCGATCCACCAGATTTGAAACAATTATTTGCAGTGTTAACTTTCAAAGATTTAACTAGATTTAAAGAACAAAATATGCATGATTAAAACTCAGTTTTAAGACATATTAAATAGAGGCAGAGAAATAGAGAAATCAAAAGCAAGAAATAGAGATATCCAATATGCGCAGAACACCATCTCATTATTTAAATGATCAGTTATAGAGGGACCAACAAAATCTCAACAGCCTCCACATAATCTGGCACCAAATCTGGCAACATATCTATTATTTAAAATTGAACTTTTGTTTCTGTTTTGCCTATGGCTATATCTGGCACTAAAAAATGCATCTTTGTGTCATGAAAGAAAACTCCCGCCGCTTCCTGTAGCTTACCATAAAATGAAAATGGCTGCTCATCTTTTAGGGTTACATCATTTTAACTCCCATGAGTTAAAAGTTACTTATTTCATAAAGCATTATTTTACAAGTAGAGGGACCCAACTTTTAGAATGAGAGGCTATATAAAATATTCTCTTTAAAACTTACCTCTCCCATAAGCTTAGAATATGAGAAACTTATATTTAATAAGTTTTACTTATTAAAAGGGAGGGCCCACATCTTATTTTATACTCTATTAAAGCTCAGCTCCTTACAAAATAGAAAGACTTACGTAACCTTTTAATTGTGTCTGTTAAAATGAAACAAAACTATATTTCTTCTGCGCGGGCTGCTCCACATGCCTCCTTCTGCATTAATTTGAGCTGCTCTTCTTGCTCTATAGTGTTGCCAAGTGTCACTTTCCGCGTGACTTTCAATTGCTTTCTCTTTTTCCTCTATCTGACACGTGTCTTTTCCGCTGCTTCTTGAGTTTCCGTCATGTAAAATAAAGTGGCCCATTTAATTTTTGTGGCTTTCACCTTTTATTCCTGTGACTTCATTCCATGAGGGACCCACTACTAATATTATAAGAGACTCCTTCATTTATATTTAACTTCTTGAAATTCCCATAACATTTGATGCATTTAATTAAATGAAATGAAGAATTTGTATCTCGTGCGCACAGACTCCACCACGTGGCTTCTTCTGCATCTCTCTTTAGTTCTTTCAATTTTCCTTCCACAACTTACACTTGGCCTTCTCTGCATAATTTTAACTTGCTTTTTGAAACTCTCAGGTATCTCCACGTGGTGGCTTCTGCATTACCTAAGTTACTTTTACATCACCGCGGGTTGTGACATTTGGTGTTCTCCGTACTCAACTTGCTAGGACATTTATACCTGCACTAGTTATAAACTAATAGAAACTCCTTGAATGTTGATGATGCTACCATCCATACTATATTACAGGGACATTTCTTAACTATGCGCTATGCTACATATGACGTGCCTGTTGATAACTGAGAGGGGGGGGTGAATCAGTTATCCTAATTATTTCCCTTATTAAACTTTCCTTTTAATTGAAGCAGCATAAAATCAAACACAAAACATAAACCATGAAATAAGAAACACATGACACAGTATTTTTGACGTGGAAACCCTGTTAAGGGAGAAAACCACGGGGTGATTAACCCAAGAATTATTCTCTGTTAGAAGAATAGGAAATTACAAAAATGGCACTTGCCAATTAGGGCTCACTGCCCGAGCACACTGCTCACAAGAGGCTCACTGCCTACAAGAAGACACACTGTCTTACAAAGTGATTAGAATCACAGTCTTGAACTGATTGGAAGCATCTGCATATGCTGGAGTTCAGTTCCGGTTAGGTTCAGTATACTGATCTGCTGCACTTCATCTTTCCTCTGTTCTTTAGTCTGCTGTCCTTTCACATACCGGATCTTTCTTGTTACTTCTGCTCTACTCTGGACTTGTTCGCATATCCTCACATACATTCACACCTTTTACCACTAAATCCATCCTCTATATATATCCGCACAAGTACTTTCATCATCTTTCTAGTCGGCATCCGGAACAGTCTAGTTTCTTACAAACTTAGTTCTGTCGGCTGAATCCTTGCTCACCAAGCAATGCGGATCAAGCATATACTTGTAGATATCATCAATTATGTCGGCCAAACATGATTCATGCCTCCGCAACCTTTATCATCATCTGTAACACATCCGGAAAGTAGTTTGATACTCAGTCAGTCAGTTCTTCCTCTGTTTTCACTGTCTCTCAGGAATCCGGTACTCAACTATTCATATCTTTTTCCTTGTCCATCTCCGGAGGCTAAATCCTTGGAATATACTACTCAAGATAGTCCTCTTGACTTCCCCAGATCCGCACTGCACCAAGACACTTCCTCTGAGAGATCCGGACCAATCTGTCGGACCTTGCCACATGCTCTGTTCTTGTTCACCGGACCACCACAATCTTCAATCTGACTTCCGGTAGAGACATATCATGACTTGCGGATATGTGGGATGACCTTTGTTGCCATCAATGACAACAACCATGAATCCATATAGTGTCTCTTGCCAACAATCTCCCCCTTTGGCATTGATGGCAACACTTAGTGAAAAATGACTAAGTGTTTACACTATGCTCCCCCTTTGCTGATGCTCTGTCTTTATATACAATTTCCGGAACTCCCCCTGAGTTGGATTCCTCATTTTTCACTGCTCCTCACTCCCCCTTTGACATCAATGGCAAAGGGTAGGGTCCGCACACCAAAATTTTCAAAAATTTTCTATATATAGCCGCATATTTACATACTCACATATACTGCAGAATGTCTGCAAAGGATGTCTGCAGTTGAACCATTTCAGTAGCCCAACTAAGCTTCATTCTGTCCAGGATTGAAATGTGACCACTCAGCAAAAATGCAAAAGCTTCTGCCCACCTGAGATCTGTCGGATCATTTGTATGGGCGGTGGTCTGGGCATCACTGATGGCCTCATGCATCGTTTCCAACTTAGGGACTATAATCCTTCTAAGTTCTCCCATCCGGTTGGTAATGTTCTTCCTCTCCTTCTCAAGATTCTTTATTTCATTCAAGACTGCAATAGTCTGACATTCTTGATTTATTATAGAGGAAGAGAGAGGATCAAAACTTTGAGATAAGCTTTGAAGCTTGTCCTGTTCTTCTTTTATTTTCTTGTCAATTGCTGTTGTTGCCTTTGACCAAGATATACAAAATTTGTAGATGTCACCGCCATCCTTAAGAGCATTTTCTAAGCTCTTTATTCCAATGCTTACAATCTTCCTATCCTTAGAGATTAATTCTAATATTTCAGAAAATCTCTTATCCAAAAATTCCTTCCGGACCTTGTCTTCAGCTGATTTTTCTAGAGAATTAAAATGTGTATCAATACTGCTGACTAAGGTTTTTAGATTACCGGAAGTGGAGGCAGTCGGATCTATTTGGATTGATGGCATGATCTTTACAAGTACTCCGGAAGCAGCCTCTATCAACTCACAGTCCTCCATATGAGACTTTAGGAGCTTTTCATTTGCCTTGGCATTTGCAAATGAAGCTATCTTCATTGTTTGTACCGGAGAGAGAGAGTCAAAATCAAATGGACCTTTTAGAAGCTCCGGTTCATCAATCTCTAGAGTTTCTTTGCTCAAAAATTGTTGAACAGTTTGTGCAGTGTCTCTTGCCGGAGACAGATGTTTCTTTTCTTCTGCAGTCTTAGAACTGTCAACCTCTTTGTCTGTCACCACTGCTTCCTTCTCCTGCAATTTCTCTTCTTCTTTGGATCCGGAGACTGTAGGGGAAACCGGAGGAGAGATGCTTGCTTGTTCATGGGTCACTTCTTCTGGAGCAGAGGGTCCCAAGTCCTCACTTGTCTGTTCAGGGCTCACTTCTTCCGGAACAGAAGATTCCAAGTCAGCAGCTGTTTCTGCACCTAAGTCCTCTACAACAGGAAGATTGAACCTTTTGAAGGCCTTCCGGAGGATCTCTTCTGTCTCTTGTGCCACTTTGTCAGTCTCACCAAGCATGAGCTGATTCATCCTGGCTTTACTTCTGAACTCATCTCTGCAGTCCTTGAAGATCATGTTCATTGTCTTGGGATCAATTTGAGGATATAGCTGAATAGCTATCTGCTCCCGGATCTCAAGATCTTTGGCATGCGCATTATTCTTTCTTACTTCCATTTCCTTCTCTAGGCTTTTAGGAATGAGAGATATGATCTCAATGAAAGCCTTATTGTATGTGTTCAGATATTTAACTGTGGCTTCCTGCAGAGTCTTTTGGTCTGCCTCACTGAAGTCATCATAGGATTCAGTCATTGGTTGAAGGTTTCCATCCACCGTGACCGACTTGATTATGCTCTCTAGTGACAGAGTGGGCTTTTCAACAGTTACCTCTGCCATTTCCTCCTTGTCTTGGCCTGTGGAGGGCTTACCGGATCCTTTCTTTTTCTGTTTCTTTACTTCTCTTACTCCTTCATCTGATTCTGTCTCCTCTTCATCCTTTTGGCTTTCATAAGCCCTTGATGCTTTTGTCTTGGATCTTTTACCGGATGCCTGGACTTCCGGTTTTGAGCTTTTGGTTGTGGAAGGTGCAGATCTCTTTGATGATCTGGTCCGGGTGGGGGTTTCAACCAGAGCACTTTCTTTGCTTTTCTCTTCTTCCTCAGCCTTTCTCCTCTTTTCCCGGCTGGCATCAAGTGCCTCTTTTGAGATGCCTAGGCCTTGAGCAATGTGCTCTACTTCTTTTCTCACTTTTCTTTTAATCTCAGGTTCCCTGAGTTCTACATGTAATTTCACGCTCAGCTCCTCAAAGGTTCCAAACCTTTCTGCCTTAGGATCTTTGGGCTGACTTAGCATGTGTTGAACATGCAGCTCTACTATCTGTTCATCAACTTCATACCCCATGGGCATGATCCAGACAGTCCTTGGCTCCACTGCCTCCATTAGGCACTGATCAGTGTCAACCATAAAACATACTGAGTCCTTGTATTTCTCAATGAGTGACTGGGGAATTCTCTCTCTTGCTTGCATCATGCTCTGAAAGTTTTTGAAGTATCCCCATAGAGCTGTATTTCTCGCTTTTGCATCCCCAAGTCCATGCAAATAGTCTCTTATCTGGACTGCAACAGGTTTGTCATTCTGCCATACCCATCCACTTGTTCCGGGTAGCTCATTCATGAAGTAAAAGAAGAGACATACAATGAGAGTACCATACTTAAAGGAGTTCTTCTTGTCTTTCTTGATTTTCTGTACATTTTCCATCAATTGGCTTAGTAGTAGTTCACAAAGATCATAATCTGCATTCTTTCTTAGCATTTCATATGCTGTGTATATTGCAGTTCCGGATACAGAATTCTCCCTGCTGGAGTGATAGATCTTGTATCCTATTATCATTGATGCATATTTGATATCCGGATCCGAAATATCTTCAATGGTCATTGCTCTCTTATCATATTTTGATCCGGTGGCCTCAGTTACAACGTTGTTCTTGACAGATTTGAGGATAGGTACCCCCCCGGAAGAGTATAGACCAGTTACTGCTCTAATTGCTTCTTTTGTGATCTTGCAGGGTCTATCTAGCCAAAGGAAGTTGTCATGCATCCTGCTCAGTACATACCGGACCCATTCATCTTCTTCAAAGCTAGGGAAATGAATGAATTGCTCAAATTGTTTCTTCTGGATACCCTTATACTCTGGTTTGAGCTCAAAAGCATTGTCTATCAGTTGCTTGTGATAGAGGTCTCTTAATTTGAATTCCCCAAATTCCTCAATGTTTGCGTGTATGTAAACCCTAATATCTTCAGTATGTAAGACTCCGTGGGGAACACTAGAGAAGGCTCCTAGTGGATCTACCTCCAACGATTTGTAGGGATGTTTCTTGAATGAGGGGCGAGGTCTATCAGAGATCTTAACTATGTTTGGAGTAGCCATTCTTCAAAGATTTGCAGTGAGGCAATGAAAAACGAAGAATACCTTATGCGCCTTCGGTTTGCACGGAGTGGTTGGATTGATTTCTTTATGCAATAGCTTCGGCAGGAGATCCTTGGTGTGCTTGATGAACCTTGTTGCAGAGCTCCACTATTCGCTTCTTCTCAAGTGTAGAATGAGCAGATAACTTTTGAGAAATCCCTTATATTGCTCCGCAAACCCTAATATCTGTCTGCAATAAATGCTTCACCTGCATTATTCCGGTTTACCATGTCTGGACAGCTTGGAGTATCCCGGATTAGTCCTGATCACTGAATATCATCCGGATCTTTAAATCATGAATAAATCTAGGTAACATATTACAAGAACATCCCAAACACTCTGTCCAATCCGCAAGACAAGATCGTGCACTTCCGGATCTCTCCGGACCTTTTTGTAATCCTTTATCATACCGGAGCACCTCCCTGAACAGGTCTAACTTAATCGAACACAGCTTCTTCATAACTCCATGCGGACCTCTGAAAACTTGACTGAAGCATCTCAGGACTTATATCTACAAACCCTTTAATCCGCATCTTGTGCCACATCCGGCACAACTTGTTTGGCTGGGGGAACAGAATCTTCTTTGAGTCTCCCCCTGAGCCTGAGCTCACTTTTTAATTTCCGGAAGAAATATCAGCACCAGAATCTGGTGCGGATCCAACCTCTACATTCTCTGAGCTTTTCTTCACCCAAATCTTGCTCATCTGATTCCTAACTTCATCCGCATTCATCTTTTGTTTACCCTTGTCTTGATTCTGATTATACACCGGACCTCTTTTGTCCTGATTCTTGTTTCTGCAGACTTTAGCATTATGACCGGACCTATTGCAGATTTGACAAATAACATTTCTTTGCATATTTAACTGATATCCCCTTGATCTGCATTGATTAGCCATATGACCTACTCTATTGCATGTAAAGCATCTACCTTTGAATGATTTGTTTACTTGCATAATTCTGCATTCATGGGATTTGTGTCCATACCTTTTGCAGTTGAAGCACTGTCCGGAGAAGGATGAATTAATCTGATTCATTCTCATTCTGCACTGATTAGCTTTGTGACCAAAATGGTTGCAGCTGTGGCAGTATCCATTGAAGGATGGATATTTTTGAGCATTTGGCTGTCTTACCGGAGGTCTTCTAGGCCTGCTCCTTGGATTTTCTGATCCAAGATTCTTCTGACCGGATCCGGAGCTTTCTCCTTTCTCATATCCCAAGCCATACTTGTCATCTGTCCTCTTTTGACTTCCAAGAAGAACTTCAAGTTGAGCAGAACTTATCTTGAATTTCTCTTTATATTCATTTGCTGTTTGAAGGTCTCTTTTGAGAGAGGCAATTTGATCCTCAAGTTTTCCTTCATTATCTTTGGAATCTTCAAGATCAGATTCAAGGTGTCTGATAATCCTGTCCATCTGGTGGCATTCTTCTGATTTTTCTTTAAGAGATTGTCTTAGATTGTCTTCAGCCTTTCTTTTTTCTTCAATCTCTTGAGTAAACTTTATAGTTCCTGATTCCATTTCATGTCTTAACATAATGACTTCTTTTGATAACTTTTCACATAACTTGGTTTGCTCAGTCAATTCCTCACTTGTATTGCTTTCTTCACTTTGTCTTGCCAACTGTTGAAGCAGCTCCTTTCTCTTTTTCATAGAGAGACTTAATTTGTCTTTTAATTCTCTCATGAATTCATCAGCCTGTTTGAGTCTTTCCTTTAATTCACTGACTTCAGAATTTGACTGTTCAAGATCCTCAAGGGCAGTCTTGAGTTGCTCCCTTAAACCATATGCATCCATTTGAAATCCTAGATCTTCCTCAAGCTGTTAGGCTCTATTAGGAGGAACTTGGCTCTGATACCAATTGTTGATAACTGAGAGGGGGGGGTGAATCAGTTATCCTAATTATTTCCCTTATTAAACTTTCCTTTTAATTGAAGCAGCATAAAATCAAACACAAAACATAAACCATGAAATAAGAAACACATGACACAGTATTTTTGACGTGGAAACCCTGTTAAGGGAGAAAACCACGGGGTGATTAACCCAAGAATTATTCTCTGTTAGAAGAATAGGAAATTACAAAAATGGCACTTGCCAATTAGGGCTCACTGCCCGAGCACACTGCTCACAAGAGGCTCACTGCCTACAAGAAGACACACTGTCTTACAAAGTGATTAGAATCACAGTCTTGAACTGATTGGAAGCATCTGCATATGCTGGAGTTCAGTTCCGGTTAGGTTCAGTATACTGATCTGCTGCACTTCATCTTTCCTCTGTTCTTTAGTCTGCTGTCCTTTCACATACCGGATCTTTCTTGTTACTTCTGCTCTACTCTGGACTTGTTCGCATATCCTCACATACATTCACACCTTTTACCACTAAATCCATCCTCTATATATATCCGCACAAGTACTTTCATCATCTTTCTAGTCGGCATCCGGAACAGTCTAGTTTCTTACAAACTTAGTTCTGTCGGCTGAATCCTTGCTCACCAAGCAATGCGGATCAAGCATATACTTGTAGATATCATCAATTATGTCGGCCAAACATGATTCATGCCTCCGCAACCTTTATCATCATCTGTAACACATCCGGAAAGTAGTTTGATACTCAGTCAGTCAGTTCTTCCTCTGTTTTCACTGTCTCTCAGGAATCCGGTACTCAACTATTCATATCTTTTTCCTTGTCCATCTCCGGAGGCTAAATCCTTGGAATATACTACTCAAGATAGTCCTCTTGACTTCCCCAGATCCGCACTGCACCAAGACACTTCCTCTGAGAGATCCGGACCAATCTGTCGGACCTTGCCACATGCTCTGTTCTTGTTCACCGGACCACCACAATCTTCAATCTGACTTCCGGTAGAGACATATCATGACTTGCGGATATGTGGGATGACCTTTGTTGCCATCAATGACAACAACCATGAATCCATATAGTGTCTCTTGCCAACAGTGCCATCATGTATGATTCTACCTTACCCTTGAATTTATACCTGTGGCTTCTATTTGAACAGCCTGTGCCATTATTAAAAAGCTACATTGATATATTGTTACACCATGAATGAAATATCAAGAGACCACGGGCTTTGTTATAATTGGCACTCATTTCATAATAACTGACCACACCATCCTTTATGTTGTGGGCTTCACATTGTATTTGGTTTTCTTAAAAAGTGGAAGCACTTTGTACTAGTTCTTGGTGACTGGCTGAGAGCTTGCTCACTCTGAACCCAAAATTTCTAGTTTCGCATATCAGTGCCTTAATCATTGGGCAATAGAGTCAAAAGGCTGAAACTGTAACATTCATCAAATTGAAGATACATCTAAATCTAAAGATACATGACTGAAACACACTCTGCAACCAAAACTGACTGATCACCAAAATTGGGACATGAAGCAAGCTGAACCATAGATCTTTTATTTCAGGATATGATCAAAACATAGAGACTAACCAGATCCCCAATTCCTTGCAGCCGAGACTTATTGAAAGAAAACTAACTAAAATGAAAACTAATGCTACTGTTGTAGCTTATTGAACTTTTGACTCTAGCTCACTGATATATTAAACACATGGGGATATGCCCATTCACTAGAATGGTAAAGTAACTGCCAGATTTAATTATGCTTCTCCTATGAATCTTCATCATGCTAAAAATGAACCAGACAAACTGTATGAAGAAATATAACAATATTTTGTACCTTTTTACTTCTCTACACTCTAAAGATTCTTTCTTTACTTCAAAACACTAGTCAAGCTTATTTGCATGTTGATCTTTCTTCATCAGTGGAGGGCGGGGAGGGAAAACAAAACACTGAAGCTCTTTCCTTTGTTTGCTTTTGAAAACTTCTACTATCAGAAACTCATTAGTGACCTCTTTTATTGACTCTTCATCTGAATGATGATCCATGATGGCATCAAAATGAGGTGTACATGTAACAACACTACCCAGAATAGTCTTGAATCAGATAGGAATTTCATTGTGCAAGAAAAAGGGCATATAGAGGGGCTCAGAATGTGACAACCCTGTATGTGATTCTTTATGCAACTCTGCATTATTACATCTATCTCTTGATACCACCTTATCATGGATCTTTCCTTGCTTCAGTGGGTCTTCATCAAAAAGAAGACAATAACCATCTTCAAGAATTGAAAACAAGTCAGCTCTGGCATCATCTTCTGTTTCAGAACTTCCTCCATGATTTGCTATAAGCCTTACAAATGAACCTTGCACTTTCTCAATTGCAAGCTCTTCCTCATTTAGTAACTGATAGCCTTGTTGCAAAAGTGAGAACAAATCCTCATCATGCCCCAAATGTTGGTCACGCATCTCTATGTCTTTCTCCTACAGATGTGAAACTTCATTGCAATAATAAAGACACTCATATGGTATAATGTCATTTATAACCTCCTCAAAATAGAAAATAGAGGCAGCATTACCATGGACCCAGTACTTTTCAGCTTCAAAGCCCTTCTTGTAGTACATTTCAGCTTCTAGAAATGTCACCTCATAAGTATCTTCTGAATCTGATGTAAGATTTGACAGTAACTCTGGATCACCCTTTGCCACATATGCTTGATGGTGGTAACTAGAATGACACATAGGAGCCATTTTCTTGCTTGTAATTTGATTCTTGATACTTGATTCTTCTTGAACATCAAAGCGATAGAGAACCTAGTCAATGGCTTTTATAGGTTGATTTGTAGCTATGGAGGCTTGTAAAGGATAATTTTCAAGAAAATTGGGCATTCTCTTGTAATGAGGAAGGATTTTTTCTTTAATAAGATCGCATTGGTATGGCAGTTCATAAAGATTTGGAGGTATGACATATGGATCAGCAGGGTACATAGCTTGACCTTTTAACAAATTGATCTCGTAAGAGAGGTTTTTAATTAGTTCTTTCACAGCACTCATCTCCTCATGATTTGTCAAATCAGCAGAGAGGGTGGGTGGACTAAAATTCGTATGCATCTGGTTACAAGAAAGGGCATGAAACAGGCTATTTGCATGAGGCATCAACTTTTTTAAGGACAGGGGAGGTAGTTTACCAGACAATATGAGACTACTTTCAGCCTTAATGGCAAGATCATGACTATGGCAAAGTTTCACCTCCTAGGGATTGTATCATGACAGAGATCTCAGGGTCTAAAGCCTTTAAATAATACAAGAAAGCAAAGCCTGGAGGGGGCCTCATGTCTATAGAAAAAAAATATCCATACCTTGTTAAATCTTGAATTGAAATCATGTATGGGCTCCATTGGATGCCTCTTGACTGTAATCAGGTTCTAGGTGAGAGTGCTGACATCTGTGCTATCTCTGAATTGATTGTCGATGAGCCCACCAAGCTGATCCCATCTAGTGATTGAACCAGGCTGCAAGCTTCTGTACCATTCTTTTGCTTTTCCCTTAAGGGAAGATGCAAGCAACAGGAGGGCATGATTCTTAGTCGTGACATTATGAACAGTGCATAGATTTGCAACATCTTGAATGTGATTTGCAAGGCAAATAGAGCCATCTCCAAGAAAGTGAGGCAATGCCTTCCAGGCTATGTCAGGAACTTGACCCTGTTGTTGGAGAACCAGAGGACTTGAATCCCAAGTCACAAAAGGTAGATCTCTTTGAATATTCAGGTGCACATATATACCAGGAGCTGCCATGGTCTGTAGGGGCAAAGAGTCAAGAAAGATCCACTAGTAGAGTCATCAATAGAGTCGCCAGATGGATGATTCATGCTCCTATGAGTAGATATTTCTATGATTTTTCCATCAAAACCACAAAATATAGGGCAAAGATTCTTAGAAAACAAAGACCCAAGTCTTTGAATCGAGTCCCACCTGGCATGCCAAAAACTGTTGATGCATAAATTTGTGGGTCTAATCCAACATCAACATGGGAAACTCTGAGATGTGGGAATGCTCCTCAGAGTGACCTCTAGATTTTAAGGAAATTGGCTCTTCCGTTCTTCAATGGGGGGTTTGGGAAAAAGTTAGAAAGAAAACCATATTGTAGAAGATAAATGCCTAATATATGGTGATCCACTAGATTTGAAACAATTATTTGCACAGTGTTAACTTTGAAAGATTTAACTGTATTTAAAGAACAAAATATGCATGATTAAAACTCAATTTTAAAACATATTAAACAGAGGCAAAGAAACAGAGAAATCAAAAGCAAGAAATAGAGATATCCAATATGCACAAAACACCATCTCAATATTTGAATGATTAGTTACAGAGGCAAAAGGTTGCTGCACAAAATGACTGTTACATTCTCATAAAGAAATAATTGCAAGGGCAAGAAGAAAGAAATCTGAGTTTGCTGCTCCAACTCTCTGATCTATAGAAATGTAGATCTCTAAATGTGTCTCTAGAACTCTCTTAATGTGACCTGGATCTGCCCATTTATAACCTGAAAGACCCAACAAAATCTCAACGGCCTCCGCATAATCCGGCACCAAATCTGGCAATAAATCCATTATTTGAAATTAAACTTCTATTTCTATTTTGCCTATGGCTGTATCTGGCACTAAAAAATGCATCTCTATGTCATGAAAGAAAACTTCCGTCGTTTCCTGTAGCTTACGATAAAATGAAAATGGCTGCTCATCTTTTAGGGTTACATCATTTTAACTCCTGTGAGTTAAAAGTTACATATTTCATAAAGCATTATTTTACAAGTAGAAGGACCCACCTTTTAGAATGAGAGGCTATATAAAATATTCTCTTTAAAACTTACCTCTCCCATAAGCTTAGAATATGAGAAACTTATATTTAATAAGTTTTACTTATTAAAAGGGAGGGCCCACATCTTATTTTATACTCCATTAAAGCTCAGCTCCTTACAAAAAAGAAACACTTACGTAACCTTTGAAATGTGTCTGTTAAAATGAAACAAAACTTTATTTCCTGTGTGCGGGCTGCTCCACGTGTCTCCTTTCGCACTAATTTGAGCTGCTCTTCTTGCTCTATAGTGTTGCCAAGTGTCACTTTCCATGTGACTTTCAATTGCTTTCTCTTTTACCTCTATCTGACACATGTCTTTTCTTCTGCTTCTTGAGTTTCTATCATGAAAAATAAAGTGGCTTATTTAATTTTTGTGGCTTTCACCTTTTATTCCCGTGACTTCATTCCATGAAGGACCCACTACTGATATTATAAGAGACTCTTTCATTTATATTTAACTCCTTGAAATTCCCATAACATTTGATGCATTTAATTAAATGAAATGAAGAATTTGTATCTCATGCATGTGGACTCCACCACATGGCTTCTTCCGCATCTCTCTTCAGTTCTTTCAATTTTCCTTCCATAGCTTACACTTGGCCTTCTCCGCATAATTTTAACTTGCTTTTTGAAACTCTCAGGTATCTCCACGTGGTGGCTTCCGCATTACCTGAGTTACTTTTACATCACCATGGGTTGTGACATTTGGTGTTCTCCACACTCAACTTGTTGGGACATTAATACCTACACCAGTTATAAACTGATAGAAACTCCTTAAATGTTGATGATGCTACCATCCATACTATATTGCTGGGACATTTCTTAACTATGCGCTAGATGCTACATATGATGTGCCATCATATATGATTCTGCCTTACCCTTGAATTTGTACCTGTGGCTTCTATTTGAATGGCCTGTGCCATTATTAAAAAGCTACATTGATATATTGTCATGCCATGAATGAAATATCAAGAGACTGCAGGCTTTGTTATAACTGGCGCTCATTTCATAATAACTGACCACACCATCCTTTATGCTACGGGCATCACATTGTATTTGGTTTCCTTAAAAAGTGGAAGCACTCTATACCAAAAATTATAGTGGATATTGAAAAGTTGTGAAGGTTTTGTGAGGACAAAATAACAATTTACTTAAACATCATCCACTTCAATGGTCAAACAATCAATAGCAACATCGATACCAAATGGTGGTAAATATTTGTCCCATTCTTATTGGCCACAATTGGCATTTAACTTTTGAAGTAGATGATGTTTAAGAATAACCCACAAACAATATCTAGTCATTCTTAAGAGATGCACCATGTGGCATTTTAAAAACTTAAAAAAATATTGCTTATTGTAGCATTTAAATGCTGCTTCAATTGCTATTGATTGTTACACCTTATCTACTAACCAGATCACATAGAGGATGATTTGGTGGACTTATAGGCATTCTTTTTTGGCATTACTTTCATTGTTTAGAGAGGCATATAATCTTCTTATGTGCAAGGATAGAAATAATCTATGGAGGCTGACCCTCTTTTCTTTTTAATGTTTTTGCATGCACGCATATAAACATTAAAGCATACATGATGGTCATTCAGGACTTCCTTGAATATGATGGCCTAGAGATTAAAACTTATCCCAAGAATCTTGACTGAGCTCCCTTGATTGGTATTCTAGGCTAGCCAAAGCCTCCATTCACAGGTTTTGACAATTAACAACTGAGTTTTATAAATCCTTTTTCATTTCTATGAACAAATAGACAAACACTAGTACTAAAGAGTTTATCTACTTTCAATGAGAGTCGTCAGTCAATTCTACACTTATGGAAAATTGTTGCAAAGAGAAATTTGAACACATATTCCACAAAACAAATAATACATTAGGAAACCACAACACTCATATCACCAAGACTCTAAAGTGAATGCCTTTTCCAATTATCGATAAGGGTGATTTAAAAATAGACATAACATTCCACCACCACAACACAACCCAATTTTATTTTGCCAATGTTGGATCTTCTTAAGAAATCTCCTGCTCATAGGAGTTCCCTACTCAAACCTATAGGCCCATCTCATTTAGTCCAATTAATTTTGAACTCTTTGTGCTAGTAACATCAATCAATATCCAAGTGTTGAGCTCAATTGGTGAAAACATTGGGTTCTCCTTGTTGAGACCCAATTCCATATCCCCATAGGGAGATCTAATGTGGAATTATAAGTTATGACACTTGGTCTTCCATTGTTGGTTTTTAATGTGGATTTGGTTTCTAAAATAAAGTGGATTTCTAGGCAATGACCCTTGTTCTTCCATAGGTAATTTCTAGTGAGTTTTCTTATAAAGAGCTTTTATTAGCTTCTACTAAGTATTCTCAAGAGATTGTATCAGTCTCATGTTGGTGATCATATGAGTAAAATAGTTGTAAACAGTATGCAAATTATAAAAAACATCAACCAGTTACCTTCATGCACCTAGTTTCCCTCTAGAGGACATAGCTTTTACATATAATGCTAGAAAAATGCCTTTGGAAAATAAGATTATCAAGAAGAGTTTTTATTCATGGAAATAGAAATAAAAGATGAGGAGAAAGAAGATAATGAGACAAAAGACATTAATTTGTAAATATAGAAGAAGATGATGATGAAGGAGTGGTTGATCTGGAAGTAGAATTGATTTTTTCCCTAAGTGATATCAAGAAGCATAGGAAAGAGAATCAGATCCAAAATGAGAAAATTCAAGATGATAGTGAATTTAAAGAAAAATTATCAAATGATCTTCAAGAATCAAAGACAATGACCATAGATCTAAAAGTCCAAATAGAAGAAGTAAAAAGAATTAAGGAGGAGGTAAGAAAGCAACTAAAGGAAAGGTGAAAATATTGTGAAAAGTTTGAATCCAAGATCATTTCTTTAGGAAAGGAATTTGCAAATATAAGCATCTAATTAAACTAAAGTTTAAAAAATGAGAAGAGGACCAAAATGTTGGATGACATTTAAAAGTGGTCTTGGCTATGAAAAGGTTCAAAGTTCAAAAACATCACAATCATCATATGAAGATAAATCAAAGGGTTAGCTGATGCTCTCAAAAGTCCCATAAAAAATGAAATCAACAAGAAGGAGAATTGAAAGAAATGCATGCATCCAGAAGCTAAGAGTGGCATTCAGGAAGCTCCTTCCACCAAGGCAAGTACAAATGAACAAGTTTCATCATTCCTTTTATGGTTATTGCTATTATTGTAATAACTTTGGAGATAAAGCTATAGATTGTTGGACACATGCAAGAAAGTTTGGTTGGACAAAGAATAGAAATTAGATCTTATGAATAGGAATTAGATCTTATGAATTGCCAAATAGAAATTATAATATCATATGTTATTAATGAAACAACTTTCATCACAAAGCAAGAGAGTGTAGAACACAAGCAAGAAATGTGAGTTGGAACAAGGATATGAGTTCTTGTTCATTGTCAAGAAGGGACTATAATTCTTTTACTGTAACATCTCGCCCTGCGAACCCCAAAGGGTAAGGGCCAAAAGAGGACAAGATAATTTTTTTTTTACATGAAGTGATAATATACACATAAGACAATTGTCAATACAATATGTCGAGAACATTCATGGCCAAGTATGGCCAAATGTACAACCCACAGGAGAGGACTAAATCACTCTCCAGAGAAACATTAATAAACTAAATTCATTTTAAACATCAATTCAAATGTTCCTAATTCTATTTCCAAATATATAAACATGAATCCATAAACACCATAGTACAAGCAGATCCGATACCCACACCAGAATCTATAAGTCAAATAAGAGGCAACACCACATATCTTCTCATTACCATAATTTACATCATCTCTCACAAGAGAGTACAAAATTACTTAAAGGAATAAACAAGGACAATGGCATAGCCATGAATGATACAATAACTAAATGGGTACATGACTGATAAAGTAACAGAAAGAAAAGGAACATCTCTAAGATGGTGCTCTAATAACTTGTTTGCCAGTCTGCAATTGTGGTGGCAATGCCTCCCAACCATTTCAAGTCAAAAGAGACCACCCCACCATGCTCAAAGATAGTCAAAAGGCCCAATCAAAAGTAACCAAACAAGGGTATATAGGATGGCCAACAGTCACATCAGTGATGGTGCAGACACGACACACAATACATAAAGCCAATGTCACAACATTGAGATGCTCATCAAATAGGATGTTGGGTACTGCTCACGACTACCAAGGCACTAGACACTAGAGTGCAGATTGGATGGGGTGTAATCATGCATGCTTGAAGGTGTGGCAGCACACAGAAATAAGTACACTGCTCATACCAATTAGGAGACTCAAACATGCCTGAATCAACGCCCCACATATGGATAACTCAATCTCCCATAGACGAATCAACCTTCTTATATGCATCATTAGCCTTTACATGTACTCAAGGCCATGCATGAGGACTCAATATCCTTGACCTAATCTCATCTCATTTAATCAACGAGGTATACATAACCAAATCAAAACAATATGATAACCACTCATGATCCTAGATAATCATAAATTATACCCATCATGTAAAAACCCCTATTTAAATATGCGAATCAACCAAGGACAAACAAGGTGATCTACAAGACAAAAGTTTTCAATCATAGTGTAATTTTATTGAAAATATCCCTTTGTCAATAAGGACAGTTTTATAATAACTCCGGTGACCCCAATTTGGTCTTGATTCATGAAGGAGTGCACGGACATAAGAAAAACCACAACAAATGGTATTGCAAGGCTACTCATAGCCTAAAATTACATATTGTCAACCATATTTAACGTAACAAAGTAGGAGCCAAGTTCCCTGAGCCGTGGGACGCTATGTGTTTTCTCCTCATGAAGTATTTCACCCTGGAGGGGCGCTTCACCAGGTTTTATAACTATCATCTCCCCCTTTTAAATCATTTCCATCGCAATGCTCAAATTAGCTTTCTATTTTATCTGCTTTCTTCCCTTGAACATTCCATCCTTAGGGTTAGGGCGAAACTGGCTAAAAACCCTGCTAAGAAGCCTATGCCTCTTCATCAAGGCCTTATTCTCTGTCTTTATAATCACCATCTTACCCTCGAACCCTCTAAGTCCATTCAAATTAATAGTGGGGAAGGGGAACCCTCCTCTAACCCTAAGGATATTCCTGATGTTGATGAACCCAGGCCCTCCCTTGTTCCTATCAAGACTAAAGAAGTTTCTTTTTGCACTCCTGAGGACATTCCTGTTGATACCCCGGGCCCTACTGCCAATATGAAGTGTAAAAAGAGGAAGATTGCTGGTGAAATAAGCACTGGGAAGGCTGTGGTTGGGACCCCTAAAACACTTGGTAGGACCCCGGTGGGCTAGAGAAGTTAGTCTAATTCTTCTGTGAAGGTTTGTAGGGATGGTCTTTCCTCTGGAGTTCGGCAGTCAGGGCGTATTGCTGGCAAACTGGCTCCTCAAGCAAAGCTCATTGACTATTCTAAGAGCGGTTCAGATGAATCCACCCAGAGGGATGACGACAGGGATATAGAGATTCAGGACATATCTGGTGATGATGAAGGCAAGTAGGAGACTCATGATACGGGGGCTACCACTGAGGATGTTGCTGACTCTGCTGGAAATGCTGACAAAGCGGGTGAGATGTTTGTGGAAGAGGCTGAGGATGCTATGGATACTGATGATGGTCTGGGGGCTGAACTTGCGGGCTTGCGTGTTCGCATTGTGAAGCTAGAATAAAATCTCTCCATTGTGCTCAGGACCTCTATTCTCCTCAACCTCTCTATGCTGAAGAATCTGGGGGTGACTGTCAATGCTGACAATGACGATCTTGCTAAAAATGTGGATGATATTATTAAATCTATGGTCTAGTAAGGAGAGATGTTGCCTCCTTAGTTTTTGTTGTTATACTGCTGATACTTTGTTACTCTATTTTTATGATATTAGCTTATAGCAGTTGGTTTTGCGGGTTATGCTGGGAAATCTGTAATTGATGTATCTACTGTATCTGGTTTAAGGTACTATTTGTGCTTGCTGCCTTTTTGGCCTCTCTATTTTTTGTAAGGGTTCAGCCCCTTGTTTAGCCACCTTATATTATCAAAAACATAACAAAGTAAAAATATAAAAAAGGCTTACAAAATGGAAAACTTAGTCATTTTCTCCTATAGTAGTTTTATTAAGTCCTTGTGTTGCGTGGCAGATTTTTATAATTAGAAATTATGTGACCCATTTTTCAATACACAACCACATATCAATGTATCTAAGGTATTTTAGTGTGGTAACATTCTTTAACTCAAAATGATGGTTTCCACAAGGCTAGTGATTTAACAGACACTGACCATAATGAGAAAACAGAAGGCTGCACGATTCTCTTAAGAAGAGTTTTAACAAAATTCTCATCTAAGAAGTCATCGTATAACATAAGGGTTCCATGAGACTAGATCTCTTCAATCTCTATCGTGATGTCCTAGTTTTTTTGTATGTTTGCCTCATTATATTCTCTATAAAATGGAACTTAGAAAACACATGATCGTTCTTTGAAAACCCTCATATCTAAAGAATAATGAAGTAGTTCTACATTTTAACAATAATTTCAAGGACATAGGCAATGTAAATATCTTGCAATGAATTATATTTTGGTATATCTTTTAAAGAAATGACATCGTTGGGTTTTCACTTTTCTGTGGTGAAGGAATTGCAGCAAATAGATATTAGTTTTTCTTGTACTGGAATAACAAATAACTAATGGACCTACCTCTCCTAGTTGCACTCCCCCAAACATGGTGACTTCATCCCCTCTACGTGCCCTTAGCTAGGGCTTAAAACTCCCAACAGCAGCCACGCCCACACGTGGTTTTCTTCGTTGAAAATAGACTCCCCTTCTTTTTCAAGTGATTCGCTCCTTTTTTTATTTCCTATGGCCAAGATGAAGGAATCTAGTTGCATTAAATCGTGAAATCTCACAACTATCAGGTCTCCATTTCTAGTATAGGTAATCAGTATCTAGGCTTCCATGTTTCATATAGTTTTGATGTTCTTGAATAGATTGACAAGTTCCATTTGTATAGAAGGGCCCTGAAGGACCTGAGATTCACTCCTCAGTGTCTTGCACCTACTCCATTGTAAACATAACAATGTTGAAATCGACAGCCATAAACTTTGCTTCAATAGATCTCATCTATAGTAGTTGACTCCACTTATTGGCTATCCCAGGCACTTCTTCCCTTGTACAAGGCACATCAATGCAAACCTTAACAAAACTGATAGAGGGGCCTAAATATCTCTTCAATGTCTCTTCTTGGATCTAAGAAGGATCCACGCTGATGAAATCTGGAGGTGGGTCAAATGGTTGGATTTTCTATTCAGGTTTTCCCCATTCTTTCCATTCTTCATCTTCTTCATCATCTACCACATCATCTAGCTCATTTAGGATGTGAACAACCTTCTTGGCCTTTGTAATTTTGGTCTTCTCAAAGACATGCGCTCTCATGGACACAATGATTGTAGGATGTGTGCAAGTTGGATCTATTTAAAAGGTGTTAGAAACACTTACATAATGTAACTAGTGGCTATATAGCTAGATTCCACAACCTTAGCAGGCATCCTCACTGCCATGCCAAGATGGGAACTATGGAACAGGGTATGGACATCCAACAAAGCATAATGGAAGGATAATTTTTATCAAATGTTGTGGTTGCAAATGCCATGGTAGACAAGGGTACAAAAAGGGGAAGTGAAACATGGTACGAAACTATTTCCAGAATGCCTCCAAGAATTCGGTCTCCTGGACTGCAATGATAATAGGATATGCACTTAAATGGATTTGTTGAAAACAGCCAAGGCCATTGGCTGACATGCAATCAAACTTCCTCATCTCCAAAGACACTTCCAGAGGCATTCAACTCTGCCTAGTACAGAATGCCTACATCCTTATGTCAAGCCATTCAACTCTTCCTATCTGAAGGTACCAAAATCTCTCCTTCAAATCTATCGATCCCATCTCCTCTAAAACACATTTGATGACTTTCTCTAGTCCAAGGTCCAACTCCCCAAAAACCATAAATGCATTTACCTAACCAACGAAGATATTTCTTGTTGCCTCAACATTCTTGCAAGTCGCAAACATGGGGTCATTACAACTTACCCTCCTATGACTAGGCTTACTTCGGGAAGCCTGCAATACTCTAAGATGCTAGAAAAGCACACACTATGCCAAGAAACTTGATAAAATATAGAAATCTTGATATCACAAGCACAAATACATGCAATCCATCACCAAACAAGGGTAAGGAATAGGTAAGGCACTCCTTCCTACAAAATATACATTAGCATAAAACAATTTTCTCCAATCAAAATAAAGAATGATGCCACGGAAACCATATTGAACAATCAATGGAAACCAAGGAGAAAAGCCTCAACTACCACACTGGAAAACTACACATGACCATAAGGGCAATTTAGACATTACCGTTAGGTAACAAGATGATAAGACAAAAACACAGGAATACTATACTAGCATGGTACAATGGCTAGGGTAGGGAATAGGGCTTGTGACTATCTCCGGTAACCACCATCACTTCATCACACGTCAAAGCACATGTGCATATAACATACATCATAGCCGAAGCAACAGTAAGCATGTAATCCAACATGATAACCAATCATATCAACATCATAATAATATCATAATCCATCAAGGAAGAGTAACGACCATCAATTTACACATTTACACTAGCATAAAACACATAGTTTTCTCATAATTTGTAGAAATTGCACTTTCAAGACAAAATTTTCAATTTTCTAACTTTTCATATGCAGCTATTTATAAGATGGAGTACACATACACACATATACATAATTTCAACCTTTGATTTCATAGCATGCATGACATCTCTTTACATGTAATGCAATAGTTTGTCACTTTTCAAGGCATAATGATGCAAATTTTGTTCTCTTCTATATTGTAATATGCACAAGGATTCGATAAATAGCTTCACCTATATGTAGAAAACAATTCTACTAAATAGTTAGGGGTTCCAAGTTAGTGGCTATATCTTTCTAATTAGCATTCTATTATGTGAGTAGGAATTGATTAGATGGGCTCGTTTATTCATATATTTATATGTAAAATCCATTCTATGCATATCCTGAAATCATTGCATTCCATGAGTCAATGTCTCTTTTTTTTTTAACCAAAAAAAGGTGGTGAAGCACCATGGAATTAAAAGATTAGAAAATACATGGAGTTTAGCAGTCATAAGACTAACATATAAACTGAAAATTACAAAATAGGCCCTGTCAAGGCCAGATAAAACATGGAAAGGAAAGAGAACACAAAAACAGTAGTAGAGACTACCGTCAAACACACCTAACCCCGACAGAAAGCCACCATCAAAGGACCACCCTAGCCAACAAACCAAGACCCGCCAACCGAGCACCACCAAAACCGAGACCGCGCCGCCGAACAAAACAGAACTGGAAACACCAACCCAACCACCCCCCCACAGACATAAAAGAAGTTGAGCCATACATGAGGACGCCCCCGAAACAAAACACTAGACCACCCGAGTCAATGTCTCTTTGCGGATTTCTATCAAACAATCCATGTGCATTGTCTATGTTTCTACTTTTTGCATACAAATCTACCAGGATATTTGCAAATACCAAATCTGCCAAAACAAATCCCCTTCTATTATGCCTTGATGGATGTACATACCCTGCTTGAAAGCTCCCATTTTTTTCTCAGCATGGAGGACGCTGGCAATGGTTGTGGGATTTGACTTAGCACCTGTCAATTGCATTTGCTTGAAATTTTCTAAAGCCTTTTCAATAAATTGATTTTGTGTATATCTTGCGATCATTGTAGTCTATGAGACCATATTTCTTTTAGGCATTTTGTTAAACAATTCACATGCCTTGCCTATGACTCTGTGCTTTGCATACAGGTCTACCAGGGCACTTGCAACTACTACATCTAATAAAAATCCCCTATCGTTTTTCTTTGATGGATGTTCATACCCTGTTTGAAAGCTCCAATTTTGGACGCAGGTGGGGAGGACAGTAGCAAGGTTGTGGAATTTGAATTTACACCGCCAGTTGCATTGGCAAAAAAAAGGGAAAAAAATTCTAAAAACTTTTCAACAAATAATTTTTTTTTAATATATCCTACAATCATGGTATTCCATGAGACCACATTTCTTGAGGCATTTTGTCAAATAGATCACTTGCCCTATCTAAGCTTCCACATTTGCATACATGTTTGCCAAAGCATTTCCAACCATAATATCTGACAAAAATCCCCTTCGATTATACTTTGATGGATGTCCATACCTTGTTCGAAAGCTCCCATTTTGGAAATTGCATCTACTTAAAATTTTCTAAAGCCTTTTCAACAAATCTATTTTGTGCATATCTTGCGATCACTGCAGTCTATGAGACCGCACTTCTTCAAGGATTTTATCAAACAGTTCACTTGCCTATTCTATGCTTTCACATTATGCAGGGCACTTACAACCACAACATCTTACAAAAATTTTCCTTCCGTTATGCTTCTTGAGATATTCCTTCATTATTATTGTAGATTTGACACTGTACATTATTATGGTGGAAGCCTATTTTTCAGATTGCTTCATCTAGCATCACCAATTATCCCCACAAGAAAAAGGCCCTATTTTAAAATGATGGAAATGTTTCACATCTCTCATATAAATATCTATGGCAACAATCTTGGAGATAAGTTCTGTTGCAATGTGGAAATCAATGCATACTTGTAGGTTCTTAATAACTCTTAAACTTGTCCTGTGGGGTATGCTTAACAAACCAAATGCAAATTTTCACTATGGTGACAGAGACTTTTTTTTTTCATTCTTCCACAGTATTTTTAAGATCCAAATAAAAAAGGAAGCATCACTGTAAATACTTGGGTTGTTCTTAAATATCATCGACTTCAACAGTCAAAACTGAATTTAGCCAATAAAAATAGGACAAATATTAAACATTTATTACTGTGAATGAGGTGTAAAATTGCTATTGATTGTTTGACCATTGAAGTGGATGATATTTAAGTAGAGTGCGTGCATAAGCCTGTATTCATATGTTATCTACGGTAAGCAAGAAAACACATCCATACAACAACCACAAAATTAACTGGTATCTCAATGATAAAGTTTAGGGTGCCCTCAAGATAGCCAGCACAAGCAAGAAGGTCAACCATGTACACATAATGATCAATTGTAGGTGTAATGCAATAAGGGTTAACTTAGGGAAACACAAAGGGATACTAAAATTCATGATATACAAACAATTTTCACCTTTGTCATTTCAAGAATAGATAAAGACTATTTTTTCAGCTATAGAGAAGATAAAATGCGTTACAAGTGCCACTAAGTATTGGTTAAATGATTTATTAACATATAGATCAAAAATCAAAAATGAAGCCATGGATTTTGATAATACAGCTAAGGAATATTTTGATTTACTCAAGGAATACTAAATCTCTTTAACAAAGAATTACAAACTCATTAAAATAACTTTCCATAGATTAAGGCCATGACAAAGGTTAAACTTAATACATTGTTCAATAAAGGTATTTTAGATAGAGTTGATAATTTTGCATTGAGGGATTGGATAGAAGTTATAATATTGAGAATTAAATTCCTTGAATAAAGTATTAATAATATGGAAACTACTCGTAGTGTTGCGATTAATATGATAATGGATACACATGATTTGATTGAGAAAATCACATGGAACTATTCTTAGAAAGGTCAATTTGTCAACAACACTAATACCCTTATGCAACATTTGTTTGAAGTGGTTCATCAAGGTCTTATTCAACCATTAAGTTTTAATTCTTTTTCTTTGGATAAATTTTGTAGAAATTAAATTCCTATTAATTATGTTAAGTTTTACAATATTATTATTTTTCTTTTATTGAATTATTTTGAAACTTGGATTAGAGCGTGCATTTTAATTCCAAATCATTTTCTTGCTCAATATTTTATGCTAGCTTTTGAATGATATCTGTTGATGCTAAATTCATGAATAATTATTAAATAGAAACTATTTGATTTAGTAATTGATTTCCTCTCTGTGTTCGAGTTATCGCCTTTAGTAAAAGAAAATGAAGATATAGTATTAATGTCATTTAGGTACACAAAAGTCTATTGTATTGTAAACATTGTCCATATTCCTATACGTATTGCCATGAAAATATCACCATATTTTCCCAATTATGTTTTAAGATCAAATAAATGACCCATAGATATTGTGAATTTATAATTAAAATGGCCTTTTAGTATCGAGTGAATTGTATATGTTATTTTAAAAATTGTTAACAGCTATAGTTACCTAATGTATTCTTTAGTAGCATTAGTGTGTGAGTTTTCTAATTTAGTAAACCATAAATACATCTTATAAAATTAGTCATACACTTATTTCATGTGACTTTTATGATATTGGTTAGCATTAGACTTGGGAGGTTAACGGATCAACCATTGTATCGCATACTCTCTGATACTAGTGGTTAGTAATCTATTTGATGGATAACTCTAGGGTTTGTGACTTCTTGTGTCTTATAATATTTGTATTTATGTACTTGAATGCATATGAATAATCAATTGAGTGTAGGTTGTGGAGTGTTGAGGACTTATATAGGAACAATCACATACTCAACTATGGTAAGTACCATGATAGTAACTCGTTTAAGCTAATATCTCTGTATGCATGCAATAATTAAATAGTTCTACTAATAATCTATGTGTATTGTCTTAGTTCAGTGTCCTCTTTAAGAAGATAGAAGAAATTACCTTGAACATATGAGTTAGCTAAATAGGTGAACGAGATATGCTTCTTTTGATCACTATGAGGTCTTATAATAATATAATAGAATTGGGATATTTATAAGGTAATAATGCATGCTATGAGTAAAATTAAGATTATACATCTTTAGTGTATTAAAGTTGGTAAATATAGATGATGATTTAAATAAAAAAATTAGTTGCAATAATTTTTATTAGCGGCTTGCATAGATCACTGTGTAGGAGTAATATAGGTTATGTTTTCTCCTTGAAGAAAATAACATTTATAACCTAGAGTCTAGTTGTGTGACAGTAGTAACCTCGGAGACCTCTACCTACCCGAGTTGACTAAATGGAACTAGAGATGTAGCTATGCTATAGTCATGGAAATTTAAAACTAATTAATCCTCTTTTCTTGAATAATTGATATATTTCTTAATCCTTGAGGTTGAAGCTCATAGAATTTAGAAATCATAGATTATTCACTTATGTGCTTAGATTTACAATGTGACTTTAGGGTATTGAATTACTATTTGATCTTGCAAGTATTTTTCCAAATAAGATTAGGAATATCATGAATAAATATATTAGGAAACCTATTGATTGAAAAATAGAAAATGAATTTGGAGATGAACTTGCCGTAGGTAAACTTAATACCTTGAGTGGACACCTGATAGGGATTCCTCAACACTAGGGTTGAATGACAACCACTTTTTTTAGGTGGTCGTTATAGTGGATTTAAATCTATCACTATTTCACCTGAGGGGGAGACAACTGATGAAGAACTGTCTAGGGTGAGGAATCACCCTAGAAAGGGTTACATACCCACTCACAATTGCATCAAACATAGTGCAAGATAGAACTAAATAATCGCAAACCCCAGTGTCAGTCGCATTCGGAGGGGGCCTTGATCACGTTGATACAGGATATGTAGGCCTTCTGGAAGGCGAAGAATGCCCCAGTACTCAGGTCCCCAAGATATAGAGTATTCTTTTATAATTAACATTGTAATCTCAAAAACATAATAGAGCAAGTCAAATAATAAAATGTATCCAGTTCTTAGGTTTAAAGGAATGGTGAAACATTGAATTTTTAACTTCTATAAATATTGTGACCTTAACTTTTTGTATAGTGATTCTGAAATAGGTTAGCATAAGAATGTCTAGTTAGTTTAGCGTAGATGATAAGAATATAGTCATAGGAGGAAAAGCATGTTGTCAAAAATGAAGGACTTAAGGTATGTGTGACCAGTTGTTCTTACATGTTATCTTGCGTAATGTACTTTCTCTCATAATGTACTTTCTCTCTTCACTAGATTTTAAATTGGTGATCTTTTCAGCACTTGATGATTTTAGAAAACTAAGCTCTAATTCGTCTAACCTCTATAACATTTATAGAGCACTTTTTTTAGTAAAATTTTATGAATCTACATTTACTGCATCTATTGATCAAAATTTTTATTTCTGGATATTTTCTTATTCAGAGTTAGTATGATTTTGTTAATAAGGATTTGGGTCCTTACAGATTGGATGAAAAAGATGACTAGGATGAGATGATTAGATGGGTGATTATGATGCAATGAAATGATAAGGATGAATGCTAGATTTGGTTGGAAGAAAATTTAGGAGAAGTAGATGAATGAATAAGATGATCTACATCATCTACATCATCCTAATTGCCAAGTACAATTGACTAGTTAAGGAGTAGAATTGATCCCAATAAAATCAAGGGTATTGTCTAGAGTGGCCTATTCTAAAACCGTTAAGAACTTGAAATACTTCTTAGGACTCATAGGATACTATATAATATTTGTAAAGAGTTATGGCCACATAGAAACACCCCTCAAACACACTTTTCAGAAAGGTTGCATTCTAATGGAAAAGCTAATTTGATATATGAGAGGCTAAAGGACATGATGTGTATATGAATCTAATTTAATAGCATTGAGATCCAGTCTTGGCATGCTCATCATAATTCATCAACACCAATATCTGCCTAGAGATTATACCTTTTCTATATCCTTCTTTGACTCCTTTCTCTTCACCTTAACTCATATTAGTGCTCACAAATTCAACAATCTTCAACAAGGCTCTTTCTATTATTTATGCACTCTTTTGAGCTCCTCATACTAGGACCCTAGTGGTCAATTAGGATAGTTCATTAGATTGTCAAAATGAACACTTAGTTCATATTTCTAATGTTAGGTGATGCTTCTTCTACCTATGCACATGATCTTCTCTAGGCTCATAGGGTCATATATTTTAGCATGCATGCATTTACATTATCATTTCTAAAATGGTAGTGTATTTATTTATTTTTTTAAGAAAACATGTAGGTTGAAAAATACTCTACTAGTAGATGTTTCATTTTTTATAGATCTAAACATTAAAGAAAATGATTTCTTGTCTTTAAGATTGTTGTATAATTTGTTGCCTTCAATAAGATAGTATCTCAACTTCATAACATGACACAATGAACATGTATATCGAACTAAGATTTAATAGATGCATTCTTGAATCAGATTGAGGCTCAATGATTTAATGTTGGGAAATTTATATTCACGTATACCTTCTTCTTCTACATAGAAAGAAAAAATATTATACATTAAACAATATAAATTTTAAGTTTATTTATCAAACCACACTGGATATCTTAAATTACGTGACCAAAACCATCTCATTAGAAGAGAATATTTGTATCATTTGGAACATACATCACTTTCACATGTAGAAATCAAAAGAAAATAAGAAAAATTAAATCATTTGTCTGGGAAGTACTCTATTTCTATAGGTTATGGGCAGCTTGTTAGGCAGATGTCAGGAGACACTGAGGTTCCTTGGTGGAAGCAAGTTTCACACACGTTTTCTTGGACCAAATGCAACTTCCTCTTGTGGTTGGTGGTTCACAATTAGTTTCTTACTTGGGATAATTTGAGTAAGTGTGGGTTTCAGGGTCCCTCAATGTGTCTTGTATCGTAACAGTGAGGAAAGTGTTTCTCACCTCTTTTTCCAATGTTCTTTCTCTAGGGATATTTGGTATTTTTGGTGGAGTGTGGAACCAGGGCTTTTGGCATGTCTCCTCTTTGGCTAAGATTTTTGGTCGTTGGGGTGTTGCCCCTGTTAAAACCTCATTTCTTCAAGTTTCTTGGGCAATTGAACTTTCCTTTATTATTTGGAATATCTGGTTGGAGAGGAATCGTAGGATTTTTTGTGATGTGATGTTGGAGGCCCATCACTTGTGTTGGAAAATTCTTATTCTTTAGGTGAAACTATTTCAGCAAATTGTGATTTGATAGAAGCTGTGGATCCTAAAGATGTTGTTTGTTGCAATCGTCTTCATTTCCTCCTCAACAAGGTCATTTCATGAGAAATAAATGTCGATACCCTCTTTAGAAGATAAAAAGGGAGGGGCATTGGACTCCTCCTCCTCAAGGAGTTTTGACACTCAACACACATGGTTCTTCTTGAGGAAACCCTAGTCATGATGGTATTGGTAGAGTTGGTCAGGATAGTACTGGGTCTATACAATTTATCTTTTATATTTATAAAGGTCTTCAATCTAACAATCTGATGGAGGCTCTTGCCATTTTATATGTTGTGGAGCATGGCTGTCATCTTGGATGGTGAAGGATCATTTCTGAGTCTGATTCCCAAGTGGTGGTGAATCTGTTGAATAGACAACATTTAGATGATGATAGTTGGGATTTAGCTTTGGTTGTTAAATAGATTCTTAATCTGTGTGATTCTTTGGATTCGGTTTCTTTCATTCATATTCCGAGAGAATGGAACAGTATTGCGAATTGTTTGGTCAAATTGGCCTTTGATCACATGCGAAATTGGAATATTGTGGATTGGGGTCAATTACCCCTGGAGTTGTCTCAAAAGTTGGACCACTTAGTGGAGCTTGACAGAACTGAGTAATGCCCTTGCTTTGTACTTCTTCTGGTTTGAATAAATTTTTATCCCTCTTTTAGTCAAAAAAAAGCATTTATTGCTACTACATATATTTTTGGTAATACTTTTAAAGCGTATGTATTGTTATTTTCTATTTTTATTTCCATTGCACTAGAAAGGCTGTAACTTTCAGTACCCGCTGATATACAAATAAAATATCAAACTAATAAAAGAGCATGAGTTGTAGTTTGTTTGTGACAAATTATGGACGAATTCCATTGTCTTTATTGTCAAACATTCAGCATCTGACTGGCATTATATTCAGTGTCAACGTTCTCTTTTATCAGATGAAATGTTGTTTCTAGACTAATGTGTTAGGAAGATTCTTTTAATTTCTGCAGGTAGAATTAAGAGAAATAAGATATGAAATGGATGAAGAAATAATATACCTTTATGCATTAATTCATTTTCTTTACGTTATTTCTTGTGTTTTTTAACTATGTTTCTTTTTCTGTAACAGTTACCATTGTATTTGTATCAACCCCCATCTTACACGGTCTTCTCATCAAGCAATACCGAAGAGGTTTAATCAAACTAAAATTTCCCGTCTCCCCTTAGTGTTGATCAATTTCAGTCACTACTGGAAAGTTTTTAAGTGTTACAGAGGATTGCACTGATGGAATTTTGAAACTTTGTTTTCACTACTGCAAAGTTTGTAAGTGTTACATAGGATTGCACTGATGGAATTGTGAAACTTTGTTTTTCCCCAAAACCTGATGTTAAATGAAAGTAATTTTAGATAATAAAAAACGCAAATATGACAGGAATTTGTTTATACACTTCACTTTGCACATAAGATTTATGTAATTTATATAGTTTTTTAGACACAAACATTTCAGTGCCAGTGGCCATCCAAGCAGTTGTAGATTACAGAGATTGTACTTTTAATACATAAATTTTATCTAAATAGAATAGCTACTCTCTAATTTCTGAATGGTGAGTTCTCTTGATGTTAAAAAACCCAACATAAAAAATTGTCATTTTAATTACACATATGAAATATTAAAATGAATAAATTATTTTTCCGAAGAAGCCATTGTTTAACATTGGCTACACGACCTAATTAGTAGAAAGAATAGAACGGCTAGATTTCATTTTAAACAGTAATGTCTCAAAGATCTAAAAATAAATATTTTAATATTATTGAATGGAAAAAGCACAGTACATCATTAAATTACGTGAAATCTGTAACATTTGAGAATAAATAACTGACTAGAAGGTACCTTGCCAAAGGTTAATTATTTAAAATTTTCTTTGAAAATTTTCCCAAAGAAATGCCTATGGAGAATATTTACATTTGAAGGAAGAAGGAACGTTCATATGACAGCGCTCAACATATATAGGAACAAGGGGAACATCACCTGCAGAGATGAAAATATCACAAAAGCAACCTAAGCTCATTTTCCTGATGCCCTTACAACAACGGCGATCAGGGCTCTTCTTCATACCTCCATTCACAACACAAGCTGCCACCTTACTCAGGGCATCAATTTCATTGCGACAAAGTGCACTACACACCTGCACGTTATACATACTAATGAACAGAACAATACAAATTAGCATTGCCATGGCCTTGGTCATCTTTCCTTTCAAAAAATTACAGTTGCTATCGATGATTCAATCCATCTACTTCTCTCCTTTTATAGATTAAGAAGGCCATGAGTTGGCCTTGGAATCAACACGGTCAATGATTGAATGCCATGTTGCAGAACAAGAGAGTTAATCCTTGTTGGAGAACAAAGAAAAATCTAATTTTGGAAAATTCGTTTGGCCTGAATGTGTTTGTTGAGTGATTGTTATAACAGTCATGCAGTAAAGAATTTGTTTGAGAGATTATAAGATCATAGTTTATTGTTTTTATATACATACCAATAAACAATAGTTGCATATTTATTGTTTGGTTTTATTAATAAAAAAACTTCTGAATTGATGTGTTTCATCAAAAACTTTCAATATAGTATTAGAGCGCTGATCCATTAAGTGTTAAAATTATAGCGGATATTGAAAAGTTGTGAAGGTTTTGTGAGGACAAAACAACAATTTACTTAAACATTATCCACTTCAATGGTTAAACAATCAATAGCAATATCGACACCAAATGGTGGTAAATATTTGTCCCATTCTTATTGGCCACAATTGGCATTTGACTTTTAAAGTAGATGATGTTTAAGAATAACCCAAAAACAGTAGCTAGTCATTCTTAAGAGATGCACCATGTGACATTTTAAAAACTGTAAAAAATATTGCTTATTGCAGCATTTAAATGCCGCTTCAATCGCTATTGATTGTTACACCTTGTCTGCTAACCAGATCACATGGAGGACAATTTAGTGCACTTATAGGCATTCTTTTTTGGCATTACTTTAATTGTTTAGAGAGGCATATAATCTTCTTATGTGCAAGGATAGAAATAATCTGTGGAGGATGACTCTCTTTTCTTTTTAATGTTTTTGTGTGCACGCATATAAACATTAAAGCATACATGACGGTCATTTAGGACTTCCTTGAATATGATGGCCTAGAGATTAAAATTTATCCCAAGAATCTTAACTGAGCTCCCTTGATTGGTATTTTGGGCTAGCCAAAGCCTCCATTCACAGGTTTTGAGAATTAACAAGTGAGTTTTGTAAATCCCTTTTCATTTTTATGAAGAAATAGACAAACACTGGTATTAAAGAGTTTCTCTACTTTCAACAAGAGTCGTCACTCAATTCTACACTTATGGAAAATTATTGCAAAAAGAAATTTGAACCCATATTCCACAAAACGAATAATACATTAGAAAACCACAACACTCATATCACCAAGACTCTAAAGTGAATGCCTTTTCCAATTATCGATAAGGGTGATTCAAAAATAGACATAACATTCCACCACCACAACACAACCCAATTTATATTGCAAATTTCATAAGCTTAGGGAGCAAGACACATCCACTTGCACAGATTATAATAGATCCACTCAGTGTCTTATGAAGGAGAATGAAAATACTTAAATATTTTCTTGCTCACAAAACAAAGAACCTAGACATCGACTTCAACAACTCGGTCACTCCCCCAAACAAGACATGTTGTGACTCGTATAACTTGACACAAATTGGGAAATGTACAATCCTATAGGACAAGGAAATCTAATCCCACTTACAGTAAACGTCATGATTCCACATCCACTCAAATGTTGGATCTTCTTAAGAAATCTCCCGCTCATAGGAGTTCCCTACTCAAAGCTATAGGCCTAACTCATATAGTGTAATGAATTCCAAACTCTTTGTGTTAGTAACATCAATCAATATCCAAGGGTTGAGCTCAATTGGTTAAAACATTGGGTTCTCTTTGTTGAGACCCAATTCCATATCCCCATAGGGAGATCTAATGTGGAATTATAAGTTATGACTCTTGGTCTTCCATTGTTGGCTCCTAATGTGGATGCGGTTTCTAAAATAAAGTGGATTTCTAGGCAATGACCCTTGTTCTTCCATAGGTAACTTCTAGTGAGTTTTCTTATAAAGAGGTTTTATTAGCTTGTACTAAGTGTTCTCAAGAGATTGTATTGGTTTCATGTTCATGATCATATAAGTAAAATAGTTGTAAACGGTATGCAAATTATAAAAAACATCAACTAGTTACCTTAACACACCTAGTTTCCCTCTAGAGGGCATAGCTTTTACATCTAATGCTAGAAAAATACCTTTGGAAAATAAGATTATCAAGAAGAGTTTTTATTCATGGCAATAGAAATAAAATATGAGGAGAAAGAAGAAAAGGAGACAAAAGACATTAATTTCTAAATATAGAAGAAGATGATGATGAAGGAGTGGTTGATCTGGAATTAGAACTAATTTCTGCCCTAAGTGATATCAAGAAACATAGGAAAGAGAATCAGATCCAAAATGAGAAATTTCAAGACGATAGTGAATTTTAAAAAAAATTATCAAATGATCTTCAAGAATCAAAGAGGATGATCATAGATCTAAAAGTCTAAATAGAAGAAGTAAAAACAATTAAGGAGGAGGTAAGAAAGCAACTAAAGGAAAGGCGAAAATATTGTGAAAAGCTTGAATCCAAGATCATTTCTTTAGGAAAGGAATTTACAAAGATAAGCATCTAATTAGACTAAAGTTTAAAAAATGAGAAGAGCACCGAAATGTTGGATGACATTTAAAAGTGGTCTTGGCTATGAAAAGGTTCAAAACATCACTATCATCAAATGAAGATAAATCAAATGGTTAGCTGATGCTCTAAAAAGTCCCATAAAAAATGAAATCAACAAGAAGGAGAATTGAAAGCAATGCATGCATCTAGAAGCTAAGAGTGGCACATTCAGGAAGCTCCTTCCACCAAGGCAAGCACAAATGGACAGGTTTCATCATTCCTTTTATGGTTATTGCTATTATTGTAATAACTTTGGAGATAAAGCTATAGATTGTTGGACACATGCAAGAAAGTTTGGTTGGACAAAGAATAGAAATTAGATCTTATGAATAGAAATTAGATCTTATGAATTGCCAAATAGAAATTATAATATCATATGTTATTAATGCAACAACTTTGGTCACAAAGCAGGAGAGTGTAGAACACAAGCAAGAAATGTGAGTTGGAACAAGGATATGAGTTCTAATGCATTGTCAAGAAGGGATTATAATTCTTTTACTGTAACATCCTACCCTACAAACCCCAAAGGGTAAGGGGCAAAAGACAACAAGATAATTTTTTTTTTGACATGAAGTGATAATATACACATAAGACGATTGTCAATTCGATATGTGGACAATATTCATGGCCAAGTATGGCCAAATGTACAACCCACGGGAGAGGACTAAATCACTCTCTAGAGAAACATTAATAAACTACATTCATTTTAAACATCAATTCAAATTTCCTAATCCCATTTCCAAATATATAAACATGAATCCATAAACACCATAGTACAAGTAGATCCGATACCCACACCACAATCTGTAAGTCAAATAAGAGGCAACATCAGATATCTTCTCATTACCATAATTTACATCATCTCTCAGAAGAGAGTACAAAATTACATAAAGGAATAAACAAGGACAATGGCATAGCCATGAATGATACAATAACTAAATGGGTACATAACTGATAAAGTAACAGAAAGAAAGAGAACATCTCCGAGATGGTGCTCCAATAACTTGTTCGCCGGTCCCCAATAGCGGTGGCAATGCCTCCCAACCATGTGGACTCAAAATAGACCACCCCACTATGCTCAGAGATAGTCACAAGGCCCAATCAGAAGTAAGTAGGCAAGGGTATACATGATGGCCAACAGTCACATCAGTCATGGTACAAACACGACACACAATACATAAAGCCAATGTCACAACATAGAGATGCTCATCAAATGGATGTTGGGTACTGCTCACTACTACCAAGGGACTAGACACTAGAGTGCAGATTAGATAAGGTGTAATCATGTGTGCTTGAAGGTGTGGCACCACATGGAAATAAGTACACTACTCATACCGATGAGGAGACTCAAACATGCCCGAATCAACGCCCCACAGATGGATAACTCAATGTCCCACAGATGGATCACCCTTCTCATATGCATCCTTAACCTTTACGAGCGGTCAAGGCCATGCACAAGGACTCAATATCCTTGACCTAATCTTGTCTCATTTAATCAACGAGGTATACATAACCAAATCAAAACAATATGATAACCACTCATGATCCAAGATAATCATCAATTAGACCCATCAAGTAAAAACCCCTATTTAAATATGTGAATTAGCCAAGGACGAACAAGGTGATCTACATGACAAAAGTTTTTAATGATAGTGTAATTTTATTGAAAATAGACCTTTATTAGTAAGGATAGTTTTGTAATAACTCCAGTGACCCCAATTTGGTCTCGATTCATGAAGGAGTGCACGGAGATAAGAAAAAGCACAACAAATGGTATTGCAAGGCTACTCAGCCTCAAATTACATATTGTCAACCATATTTAACATAGCAAAGTAAAAATATTAAAAAGTATTACAAAATGGAAAACTTAGTCATTTTCTCCTACAGTAGTTTTCTTAAGTCCTTGTGTTGTGTGGCAGATTTTTATAATTAGAAATTATGTGACCCATTTTTCAATGCACAACCACATATCGATCTATCTAAGGTATTTTAGTGCAGTAACTTTCTTTAACTCAAAATGATGGTTTCCACAAGGCTATTGATTTAACAGACACTGACCATAATGAGCAAACAGAAGGCTACATGATTCTCTTAAGAAGAGTTTTAACAAAATTTTCATCTAAGAAGTCATCGTATAACATAAGGGTTCCATGAGACTAGATCTCTTCAATCTCTATCATGATGTCCTAGTTTTTTTGTATGTTTGCCTCATTATATTCTCTATAAAATAGAACTTAGAAAACACATGATCGTTCTTTGAAAACCCTCATATCTAAACAATAAGGAAGTAGTTCTACATTTTAACAATAATTTCAAGGACATAGGCAATGTAAATAGCTTGCATCAAATTATATTTTGGCATATCTTTTAAAGAAATGACAGCCTGGGGTTTTCAATTTTCTGTGGTGAAGGAATTGCAGCAAATAGATATTAGTTTTTCTTGTACTGAAATAACAAATAACTAATGGACCTACCTCTCCTTGTTGCACTCCCCCAATCATTCTGATTTCATCCCCTCTGTGAGCCCTCAGCTAGGGCTTAATACTCCCAACAGCAGCCACCCCCACATGTTGTTTTCTTCATCCAAAATAGACTCCCCTTCTTTTTCAAGTGATTCGCTCCTTTTTTATTTCCTACGGCCAAGATGAAGGAATCCAGTTGCATTAAATCATGAAATCTCACAACTATCAGTTCTCCATTTCCAGTATAGATAATTGGTATCTGGGCCTCCATGTTTCATATAGTTTTGATGTTCTTGAATAGACTGACAAGTTCCATTTATATAGAAGGGCCCTGAAGGTTCTAAGATTCACTCCTTAGTGTCAAATGGTTGGATTTTCTATTTGGGTTTCCCCATTCTTTCCATTCTTCACCATCTACCACATCGTCTAGCTTGTCTAGGATGTGAACAACCTTCTTGGCCTTTGTAATTTTGGTCTTCTCAAAGAGATGCGCTCTCATGGACACAATGATTGTAGGATATGTGCAAGCTAGATCTGTTTAAAAGGCTTTAGAAATATTTACATAATGTAACTGGCAACTATGAAACTAGATTCGACAACCTTAGCCAACATCCTCACTGTTGTGCCAAGATGGGAACTATGGAACAGGGTATGGACATCCAATAAAGCATAACATAAGGGGAATTTTTATCAAATGTTGTGGTTGCAAATGCCATGGTAGACAAGGGTGCAAAATGGGGAAGCGAGACATGGCACAAAACTGTTTCCAGAATGCCTCCAAGAATTTGGTCTCCTAGACTGCAACCATAGTAGTATATGCACTTAAATGGATTTCTTGAAAACAACCAAGGCTATTGGCTAACATGCAGTCAAACTTCCTCATCTCTAAAGACACTTCCAAAGGCATTCAACTCTGCCCAATATAGAATGCCGACATCCTTCTATCAAGACATTCAACTCTCCCTATCAGAAGGTACCAAAATCTCTCCTTGAAATCTATCGATCCCATCTCCTCTCAAACACATTTGATGACTTTCTCTAGTCAAGACCCAACTCCCCAAAAACCATAAGTGCATTTACCCAACCAATGAAGATATTTCTTGCTGCCTCAACATTCTCACCAACTATGAACACAGAGTCATTACATCCTACCCCCTAGGACTAGGCTTACTCCGGGAAGCCACCCGCAATACTCTAAGATGCTAGAAAAGCACACACTACGCCAAGAAACTTGATAGAAATATAGAAATCTTGTTATCACATGCACAAATACATGCAATCCATCACCGAACAAGGGTAAGGAATAGGCAAGGCACTCCCTCCTATAAAATATACATTAACATAAAAAGAATTTCTCCAATCAAAATAAAAAATGATGCCAAGGAAACCATATTGAACAATCAATGGAAACCAAGGAGAAAAGCCTCAACTACCACACTGGAAAACTACACATGACCATAAGGGAATCCAAACATTACCATTAGGTAACTAGATGATAAGACAATAACATGGGAATAATGCACTAGTAGGGTAGAGTGGCTAGGGTAGGGAATAGGGCTTGTGACTATCTCCAGTAACCACCATCGGGGATAATAAGAGTACGCTCAAGTGTGTGAGTCCAGGCCGAGTCGATACCCAATACTTGCATCACTTTGATCACACATCAAAGCACATGTGCATATAACATACATCATAGCCGAAGCAACAGTAAGCATGTAATCCAACATGATAACCAATCATGTCAACATCATAATAATATCATAATCCATCAAGGAAGAGTAACAACCATCAATTTTCACATTTACACTAGCATAAAACACATAGTTTTCTCATAATTTGCAAAAATTGCACTTTTAAGACAAAATTTTCAATTTTCTAACTTTTCATATGCAGCTGTTTATAAGATGGAGTACACATACACACATATACATAATTTCAACCTCTGATTTTATAGCATGCATGACATCTCTTTACATATAATGCAATAGTTTGTCACTTTTCAAGGCATAATGATGCAAATTTTGTTCCCTTCTATATTGTAATATGCACAAGGATTCGATAAATAGCTTCACCTATATGTAGAAAACAATTCTACTAAATAGTTAGGGGTTCTAAGTTAGTGGCTATATCTTTCTAATTAGCATTCTATTATGTGAGTAGGAATTCATTAGATGGGCTCATTCATTCATATATTTATATGTTAAATCAATTCTATGCATATCCTTAAATCATTGCATTCCGTGAGTCAATGTCTCTTTGAGGCTTTCTATCAAACAATCCATGTGCATTGTCTATGTTTCTACTTTTTGCATATGAATCTACCAGGGTATTTGCAAACACCAAATCTACCAAAACAAATCTCCTTCTATTATGCCTTGATAGATGTACATACCCTTCTTGAAAGCTCCCATTTTTGGCTCAGCATGGAGGACACTGGCAATGGTTGTGGGATTTGACTTAGCACCTGTCAATTGCATCTGCTTGAAATTTTCTAAAGTTTTTTCACTAAATTGATTTTGTGTATATCTTGCGATCATTGTAGTCTATGAGACCATATTTCTTTTAGGCATTTTGTCAAATAGTTCACGTGCCTTGCCTATGACTCCGCGCTTTGCATACAGGTCTCCCATGGCACTTGCAACTACTACATCTAATAAAAATCCCCTATCATTTTTCTTTGATGGATGTTCATACCCTATTTGAAAGCTCCAATTTTGGGCACAGGTGGGGAGGACACTAGTAAGGTTGTGGAATTTGAATTTACACTTCTAGTTGCATTGGCAAAAAAAAGGGAAAAAATTCTAAAAACTTTTCAACAAATAATTTTTTTTTAATATATCCTACAATCATGGTATTCCATGAGACCACATTTCTTGAGGCATTTTGTCAAATAGATCACTTGCCCTATCTAAGCTTCCACATTTTGCATACATGTTTACCAAAGCATTTCCAACCATAATATCTGACAAAAATCCCCTTCCATTATACTTTGATGGATGTCCATACCTTGTTCGAAAGCTCCCATTTTGGCAATTGCATCTACTTAAAATTTTCTAAAGCCTTTTCAACAAATCTATTTTGTGCGTATCGTGCGATCACTACAGTCTATGAGACCACACTTCTTCAAGGATTTTATCAAACAATTCACCTGCCTATTCTATGATTTCACATTATGTAGGGCACTTACAACCACAACATCTTGAAAAAATTTCCCTTTCGTTATGCTTCTCGAGATATTCCTTCATTATTACTGTAGATTTGACACTGTGCATTATTATGGTGGAAGCCTATTTTTTATATTGCTTCATCTAACATCACCAATAATCCCCACAAGAAAAATGTCCCTATTTTGAAATGATGGAAACGTTTCACATCTCTCATATAAATATCTATGGCAACAATCTTGGAGATAAATTTTGTTACAATGTGGAAATCAACGTGTACTCGTAGGTTCTTAATAACTCTCAAACTTGTCCTGTGGGGTATGTTTAACAAACCAAATGCAAATTTTCACTATGGTGACAAAGAAATTTTTGTTTTTCATTCTTTCACAGTATTTTAAAAATTGAAATAAAAAAGGCAGCATCACTGTAAATACTTGGGTTGTTCTTAATATCATCTACTTCAACAGTCAAAGGTGAATTTAGCCAATAAAAATAGGACAAATATTAAACACTTATTTTTCTGAATGAGGTGTAAAATTGCTATTGATTGTTTGACCATTGAAGTGGATGATATTTAAGTAGAGTGCGTGCATAAGCCTGTATTCATATGTTACCTATGGTAAGCAAGAAAACACATGCATACAACCACAACAAAATTAACTGGTATCTCAATGATAAAGATTAGGGTGCCCTCATGATAGACAACACAAGCAAGAAGGACAACCGTGTAAACATAATGATCAACTGTAGGTGTAATGCAATAAGGGTTAACTTAGGGAAACTCACAAGGGATACTAAAATTCATGATATAAAAAAAAAATTTCACCTTTGTCATTTCAAGAATAGATAAAGATTATTCTTTCAGCTATAGAGAAGATAAAATGTGTTACAAGTGTGACTAAGTATTGGTTAAATGATTTATTAACATATAGATCAAAGATCAACAATGAAGCCATGGATTTTGATAATACAGCTAAGGAATATTTTGATTTACTCAAGGAATACTAAATCAATTTAACAAAGAATTACAAACTCATTAAAATAACCTTCCATAGATTAAGGCCATGAAAAAGGTTAAATTTAATACATTGTTCAATAAAGGTATTTTAGATAGAGTTCATAATTTTCCATTGAGGGATTGGCTAGAAGTTATAATATTGAGAATTAAATTTCTTGAATAACATATTAATAATATGGAAACTACTCATAGTGATGCTATTACTATGATAATGGATACACATGAGTTGATTGAGAAAATCACAAGGAACTATTCTTAGAAAGGTCATTTTGTCAACAACAATAATAACCTTAAGCAACATTTGTTTGAAGTGGTTCATCAAGGTCTTATTCAACCATTAAGTTTTAATTCTTTTTCTTTGGATAAATTTTATAGAAATTAAATTCCTATTAATTATGTAATGTTTTACAATATTATTATTTTTCTTTTATTGAATTATTTTGAAACTTGGATTAGACCGTTCATTTTAATTCTAAATCATTTTCTTTCTCAATATTGTATGCTAGCTTTTGTATGATATCGGTTGATGCTAAATTAATGAATCATTATTAAATAGAAACTATTTGATTTAGTAATTGATTTCCTCTCTTTGTTTTCGAGTTATCGCCTTTAGTAAAAGAAAATGAAGATATAGTATTAATATCAATTAGGTACACAAAAGTATGTTGTATTGTAAACATTGTCCATATTCCTATACCTATTGCCACAACAATATCACCATATTTTCCCAATTATGTTTTAAGATCAAATAAATGGCCCATAGATATTGTGAATTTATAATTAAAATGGCCTTTTAGTATCGAGTGAATTGTATAAGTTATTGTAAGAATTGTTAACAACTATAGTTACCTAATGTATTCTTTAGTAGCGTTAGTGTGTGAGTTTTCTAATTTAGTAAACCATAAATACATATTATGAAATTAGTCATACACTTATTTCATGTGACTTTTATGATATTGGTTAGCATTAGACTTGGGAGGTTAACCGTTCAACCATTGTATAGCATACTCTCTGATACTAGTGGTTAGTAATCTATTTGATGCATAACTCCAGGGTTTGTGACTTCTTGTGTGTTATAATATTTCTATTTATGTACTTGAATACATATGACTAATCAATTGAGTTTAGGTTGTGGAGTGTTGGGGACTTATATAGGAACAATCACATACTCAACTACAGTAAGAATACAATGATAGTAACTTGTTTAAGCAAATATCTCTATATGCATGCAATAATTAAATAGTTCTACTAATAATCTATGTGTATTGTATTAGTTTAGTGTCCTCTATAAAAAGATAGAAGAAATTACCTTGAACATATGAGTTAGCTAAATAGGTGAACGAGATATACCTCTTTTGATCACTATGAGGTCTTGTAATAATATAATAGAATTGGGTTATTTATAAGGTAATAATGCATGCTATGAGTAAAATTAAGATTATACATATTTAGTGTATTAAATTTGGTAAATATAGATGATGATTTAAATAAAAAAATTGTTTGCAATAATTTTTATTAGCAGCTTGCATAGATCATTGTGTAGGAGTAATATAGGTTATGTTTTCTCCTTGAAGAAAATAACATTTATAACCTAGAGTCTAGTTTTGTGACAGTAGTAACCTCAGAGACCTCTACTTGCCCGAGTTGACTAAATGGAACTAGAGATGTAGCTATGCTATAGTCATGGCAATTTAAAAATAATTAATCATCTTTTCTTGAATAATTGATATATTCTTAATCCTTGAGGTTGAAGCTCATAGAATTTAGAAATCATAGAGTATTCACTTATGTGCTTAGATTTACAATGTGACTTTAGGGTATTGAATTACTATTTGATCTTGAAAGTATTTTTCCAAATAAGATTAGGAATATCATGAATAAATCTATTAAGAAACCTTTTGATGTAAAAATAGTAATTGAATTTGGAGATGAACTTGGCATAGGTAAACTTAATGCCTTGAGTGGAGACCTGATAGGGATTCCTCAACACTAGGGTTGAACGAAAACCACTCTTTTTTAGGTGGTCGTTATATTGGATTTAAATCTATCACTATTTCACCTGAGGGGGAGACAACTGATGACGAACTTTCTAGGGCGAGGAATCACCTTAGAAAGGGTTACATACCCACTCACAATTGCATCAAACATAGTGCAAGATAGAACTACATAATCGAAAACCCTAGTGTCAGTCGCATTCAGATGGGGCCTTGATCCCATGGAGATAGGGTATGTAGGCAGTCTAGAAGGTGAAGAATGCCCCCAGTACTCAGGTCCCCTAGATATAGAGTGTTCTTTTATAATTAACATCGTAATCTCAAAAACATAATAGAGCAAGTTAGATAGTATAATGTATGTAGTGCTTAGGTTTAAAGGAATGGTGAAACATTCAATTTTTAACTTCTATAAATATTGTCTAGTTAGTTTTGTGTAGATGATAAGAATATAGTCACATGAGGAAAAACAAGTTGTCAGAAATGAAGGCAGGATGTAATGGAGGACTTAAGGTATGTGTGACCAGTTGATCTTACATGTTATCTTGTGTAGTGTACTTTCTCTCATAATGTACTTTCTCTCTTCACTAGATTTTAAATTGGTGATCTTTTTGGTACTTGATGATTTTAGAAAACTAAGCTCTAATTCATCTAACTTTTATAACATTTATTGAGCACTTTTTTTAGTAAAATTTTATGAATCTAGATTTGCTGCATCTATTGATCAAAATTTTTATTTCTTGATATTTTCTGATTCAGAGTTAGTATGATTTTGTTAATAATGAGTTGGGTCCTTACAGATTGGATGAAAAAGATTACTTTGATGAGATGATTAGATGGGTGATTATGATGCAATGGAATGATTAGGACGAATGTTAGATTTGGTTGGAACAAAATTTAGGAGAAGTAGATGAATGAATAAGATGATCTACATCATCTACATCATCCTTATTGCCAAGTATAATTGACTAGTTAAGGAGTAGAATTTAATAGCTTCAAGATCCTACCTTGGCATGCTCAACTTCTTTTCTTACTTTCCTCTTGGTTTCAGGTTCTCTGAGCTTAGTATGCAACTTTAAACTCAGTTCTTCATAAGTTCCAAATCTTTCTATGGTTGTGTCTTTGGGATTGCTTAGAAAGTGTTGAACATATATGTCCAAGATCCTTTCATCTACTTCATACCCCATGGGCATGAGTTTTGGGTTCCATTGCTTCCATTAAACATTGATCAGTATCAACCATGAAGCATATTTCATTTTTGTATTTGACAACAATTGAGTTGGGGATTCTTTCCCTTGAGTGCATTATATTCTGAAAGTTCTTGAAGTAACCCCATATTGCCATTTTCTGAGCATTGAGGTCACCAATGTTGCGAAGATGTTTTTTTATTTGAATGGCAACTAGCTCATCCTTAGTCTAGTGCACACCTTTTACCCCAAGTACCTCATTCATAAAGTAAAAGAATAAACATAGAATCAGTGTACTATACTTTAAAGTGTTCTTCTTATCCAGTGGTAGATCTTGTACCTGATGACCATGGAGGCGAATTTGACATCCAATTCTATGATATCATTTATGGTCATTGCTCTTCTGTCGAACTTAGCTCTGGTAACATCAGTTACTGTCTGGTTTGTCACAGCTTTCAGCATAGCCAATCCTCCATTTGAGTTTAGACCAATTACATTTCTAATAGCATCCCTAGTAATCTTGAATGGTTTTAACAACCCAATGAATTCATGTTGTATCTGGCTTAAGACGTATCGGACCCATTCATTCTCATCAAATGTCAGAAACCCCATAACCTAAACAAAGTGTTTATCCTGTAGTGCCTTATATTTAGGTTTAAGTTCTTCATTTTCATCCATGAGTTGTTTTTCAAATAGATCTACATACCTTGAATCTCCAAATTCATCTATATTTACATGAATGTAAACCCTAATGTCTTGTACATGAAGCACACCATACAGAACACTTGAAAAAACACCTAATGGATTGACTTGAATTGATTTGTGAGATGCCTCTTAAATTTGGGTTGAGGCCTTTCAGTGATGTTAATAATATGAGGGGGTAGCCATCTCAAACAGATTTCAGATTCAAGGATTTATAGAGAGTTACCTTTTTCTTTCGTGGTGATAGGGTTGATCAATTGTTGATTGAATTCATTCTCTGCCTCAGTCTCTAGATTTGTAGTTCAAATACTCTTCTTTTTTATTACTTTAAATGCAAGATGATTCAATTAAGTGATCAAGTGACCTTTTAAGGCTTTGCATTCCCTAATTTTTCTTTGTAATAAATGTGTTGCCCTAATTGTATCCAGTTACATTGTTTGTATAGTTCTTCTTATATCAATACGCAAGATTTCCTCTCAACAACTTTTCTTCTGGAAATCCTTTCATAGGTTCTAAACTAATTTAGAGTATTTTATGTTAATGTACCAGATTTAGTCACCCACTTACTAACCGGGGGAATTCAATGTTCTTTGCATCTCCCCCTAAGATAGAGTTTCTGACTTAATCCGTAGAGGAATTGTCAACACTAGATTCCAATGCAGACACATTATCATTGTTTACTATATCTTTCTTAATATAAATCTTATTCATTTCACTCCGTATCTCATCCACATCAATTTTCATTTTGCCTCTGTCTTGTTTTTGCTCATCTAGTTTTCTGTTTACCAAACCTTTTCTTCCATCGTCTTTACTTCTGTAAAATTTTGCAATATCACTAGATTTACTGCAGTTATAGCATACAACATTTCCTTTGTTATAAACTTGATTTTCTCTTGATCTGCACTGATTAGCCATATGTCCAAACCCATTGCAAACAAATCAATAACCATTGAAGGAATGGCTAATGCTTCTAATATTGGGATTATTCTTTTTCAATCATCTGCATTCATTTGATCTATGACCATACCTATTACAGTTGAAGCATTGACTGGAGAAGGATGGACCATTTTGATTTACTCTACTTGTGCACTAAGTAGCTCTATGACCAAATTTATTGTAGTTGAAATAATTTCCATTGAATGATGGATATCTTTGAGCATTTGGCTATCTTACTAGAGGTTTTCTAAATCTATTTCTTCCATTCCTACGTCGAAAGTTCCTCTATCCAGATCCAGAGATTTCACCTTTCTCATGCTTATCAACATCCTTTTTCTACCCTTCAATGAGTTCTTCAAGTGTAGCTGAGCTTATCTTGAATTTCTCCTTATACTCATTTGCAACCTCTAGGTCATGTCTAAGTGTGATGATTTGTCTCTCAAGTTCTCTTTCATTTTCTCTGCTTTCTTGTAGATTAGATTCTAGAAGACCAACTATCTCATCTAGTCTGCAACATTCTTTAGAACTCTTTTTCAAATTGTGATTTAACTCTTCTTCAACTTTCTTCTTATATTCAATTTCCTTGGTTAGTCGCATCACCCCAATTTCCATCTCATGTTTTAGAATAGTAACTTCTTTAGCCAACTTTTCACATTCCTTTGTTTTCTCATCCAAGGCCTTGTCTTCATAAGGTTTTTCTAGTTGAAGAGGTTTCTTCTTTCCATTTGCATTGGATTTGCTCAATTTCTATTTTAAAATTTCAATGAAGTCTTATGCCTTTTTGATATTGTCTTGTAGTTCTTGAACTTCTGCCTTGCACTGCTTAAGATCATCTAGAGCGACATTAAGTTGCCCTTGAAGATCATATTCATCCATCCTGTTGTCTTCCCAGATCTACCTTAAGCTGTTAAACTTTTTAAATGAACTTGGCTCTGATACCAATTGTTGAATTAGGTCTGGACAATTGAGAGGGGGGGTGAATCAGTTGTCACACATTCTATACTTTTTCTTTCTTTAATGTTCCTTTACAATTAGAAATAGATTAATGAAATAAATATATCAGATATCACATAGGCAGAAATGAAATAACACATTTGACACCAAGATTTTGATGTGGAAACCCAGTTAAGGGAAAAACCATGGTGGGGGTTAACCCACAAGAATTTAATACCCTATTAAAAGTATTGATACAAAATGGAAATGCACATGCATTCGAGCTCATTGCCTTGAGCTCACTACTCAAGTGGAGGCTCACTACCTACAGAAAAGATTACAAGAGTTTTACAGAGATTTTGAACTGGTAAGATGCATTTACCAATGCTAGAGATCAGTTCTGACTAAGTCCAAATACTGACTTTGTGCACTTCATCCTTATTCTGTTATTCTCTCTATTGTGCCTTCATTCGAATATTAGATTTCTGCACCTTTCACATAAACACCTTTCTTGCATTTCTCTCCTTTAAAATCTCTGCAAGCATCAGCTATATATATATCCTTATCTTGAATTGCAAACACTTGCAAATCAGCAACAACAACACTTTGAAATTTTTAAGAAAGGTATGTTATGTCGGCTAGATCCATCCACCAATATTGATGCATACTAAAAATAACACATGTAGATCATCATACATGTCAGCCACTAACATTCTATCCCATACACAGTTCATCAAAACACTTCTATTGGGTCCGTACAAGGATTAACATAAGTCTGCATGTTCTTCACTAAACTATTCTGTTATAATAAGATCTGGTATTCAGATGCTCATAACTTTTGATCCCTTTATCAATGGAGGCTAAAAACCTAGATTTAGATTGTCCTAGTGTCCCTTTACACTTCTTCAGATCTGCAACACATAATGATTAACTGGAGAGATCCGCTAACCAAAATGTTGTACTCTATTATATGCTATGTTTCAGGCTCCTAAACTTATATGGATTATCATTCTGACTTTTGGTATAATCAGATACTACACTGCGAATGTGTGGAAAAATCTTAGTTGCCATCAATGACAACTCCTATCAATGCTATCCAGTGTCTCTTTCCAACAACCCTAAACTATAAAAACTAAACCCTAAACTATAAACTATAAACACTAAACCCTAAACCCTAAATGCTAAACCCTAAACCATAAACCCTAAATGCTCTATTCAAATATTAATGCATAGTGATCTTTAAATATTCAAAAATTTGAATAACCTTACCCTCTATTTGGCCCTTGATTAATTTTCTTATTTATTTGTTCAGTTCTTATTCATGAAGATATACCTACTACTATGGTGTATAGAAATAATAATCACAACTCAAACTCAGTTCATGAGACTCACAAAATTCATGGCTAACAAAAAACTTATCCCATAGTATGCACACACATAGTACTAATGCAATTGACACATGCACACATAATGCACATTCATAAAAAATTTAATTGTAAGCTTTAAAAATATTAATCAACTGTATTTACCGTAATCTGTAAACCCTAATTTTTACCCTAATCCTTAAAAACTAAATTTAAACCTTAAAACATAGAGGAAAACTTGAGAAAAACAAGTAGGAAAATGAACTTAAAAACACCTACCTACCTCTAAAAATTATCAACTAGAGTAATGGAGGGAGGAGGTAAACTCTAGATGATGTACTAGGCTTGAATGGGGATTTCCATTTGTGACTATCCAATCACTATTAAAAAATGTCCACATGCATGGGCAATAAAGACATTATACTTTTTCATTAAAAATAACCCATTACTAAGGGTGACAAATGGATGGAGGACAATTAGGGAAATAACGAATGATAGGATTTGATAAGCACCAATGGATTTCAATTGCGGATAATGTAGTACAAATGGATGAAATTGGATTAAGACAATTATGTAGGATGATATTGGATAATCGTAGTGGATTATGATTAGGATAATGGATGGAAGATATGATTATGTTAGAACTAGGATGATGATGTTGGATGATTAGGATAAAGTTAAATGATTCAGGGATTATTAGCTTGGATGGAAAAATTAGCTGTAATGAGATGGTTGGATGATTATGATAAGAGGGATGAAGTGATTAGGATAAAATGGGGTGATTAGGATAAATGAAAATGAATGATTAGAGATATGAAGTGGATAAGAGAAATTATTAGGATAGGTGAATAATGGATAAGTAGGATGACTAGGAATGAACTTGATTGTGTCACAACCCTATCTGTTTGCAATTCAAAATGTTGATATCTAGTTATTAATATTAGTTATTCTAAATGCTTCTGCGAAATGTCGTCTATATCCTTTTCATTTAATAAATTAATCTTGACTCCTATTTTAAGTACTAATTTGCTAGTAAAATAATTATTATTTAATTATCATTTAGTATTATAAATTGTTGTCATTTGAATTGATTTTGACTCAATATATATATGGCATGTCTAATTAATGAAAATTGTGTTAAGGTTTATTTTGGGCACTTACAAAATCTTTGTAATTGATAAAGTTACCCTTAGGGAATAAAATATAGGTATTTAAATACATGAATTTTTATATCATATTTTATATAAGAATATATATATATAGGAATGCATATAGTATTATATAATAGTCTTATATATGATGGAGTGGTGTGGGGTGCAAGCAAGAAATTCTTGACAGGGGATTAAATGCAAATTAATGCTTTTTATTTTCTTCTTTGACTGAGCATTTAAAGTAGTTAAAAAAAAGTGGGAAGTCTATTGTTAAGGGGGGTCTTTCCTTGCATGCTAAGGCAGGTATGCCGACCATTTTTTTGGGGAAACCCAATTCAATGGGGTGGAGAAAAATTAATGTTTATCAATGGGAATTGGGGAAAGAAGGGAGGGACGCAGAGAAAGGATGTTGGTATCAGCTATGGAATTTGGTCTTGCAACTGCCATTTACATTTTTTGGAATTACTCCACTACCTTCATTGGTCTTCGATGTAGGAGCAATTGCTAAGACCTCAATGCACAAGGATTCGATAAATAGCTTCATCTATATGTAGAAAACAATTCTACTGAATAGTTAGGGGTTCTAAATTAGTGGCTATATCTTTCTAATTAGCATTATATTCTGTGAGTAGGAATTGATTAGACAGGCTCATTTATTCATATATTTATATGTTAAATCCATTCTATGCGTATCTTAAAATCATTGCATTCCATGAGTCAATGTCTCTTTGAGGATTTCTATCAAACAATCCATGTGCAAGTTTCTAATTTTTGCATACGAATCTACCAGGGTATTTGCAAATACCAAATTTGCCAAAACAAATCCCTTCTGTTATGCCTTGATGGATGTAAATACCCTATTTGAAATCTCCAATTTTTGGCTCAGTATGGAGGATACTAGAAAATGTTGTGGGATTTGACTTAGCACCTGTCAATTGCATCTTCTTGAAATTTTCTAAAGCCTTTTCAATAAATTGATTTTGTGCATATCTTGCAATCATTGCAGTCTATGAGACCATATTTCTTTTAGGCATTTTGTCAAATAGTTCATGTGCCTTGCCTACGAATCCATGCTTTGCATACAGGTCTACCAAGGCACTTGCAACTACTACATCTAACAAAAATCCCCTATCATTTTTCTTTGATGGATGTTCATACCATGTTTGAAAGCTCCAATTTTGGGCACAGGTGGGGAGGACACTAGCAAGGTTGTGGAATTTTAATTTACACTACCAATTGCATTGGCAAAAAAAAGGGAAAAATATTCTAGAAACTTTTCAAAAAATCCATTTTTTTTAATAAATCCTACAATCATGGTATTCCATGAGACCACATTTCTTGAGTCATTTTGTCAAATAGATCACTTTCCCTATCCAGGCTTCCACATTTTGCATACATGTTTAACAAAGTCTCTCCAACCATAATATCTAACAAAAATCCCCTTTTGTTATACTTTGATGGATGTCCATACCCTGTTTGAAAGATCCCATTTTGGAAATTGCATCTAGTTGAAATTTTCTAAAGCCTTTTCAACAAGTCCATTTTGTGCATATCTTGCCATCACTGTAGTCTATGACACCACAACATCTTAAAAAAATTTCCCTTCCATTATGTGAATATTCCTTCATTATTACTGTAGATTTGACACTGTACATTAATATGGTGGAAGCCTATTTTTCAGATTGCTTCATCTAGCATCAGCAATAATCCCCACAAGAAAATTGTCCTTGTTTTGAAATGATGGAAATGTTTCACATCTCTCATATAAATATCTATGGCAACAATCTTGGAAATAACTTTTGTTGTAATGTGGAAATCAACGCATACTCGTATGTTCTTAATAACTTTAAAATTTGTCTTTTGTGGTATGTTTAACAAACCAAATGCAAATTTTCACTATGGTGATAGAGAAAAAAAATCATTCTTCCACAGTATTTTTAAGATCCAAATAAAAAAGGCAGCATCATATGTTTTTAATAACTCTAAAAGTTGTCCTTTATGGTCTGTTTAACAAACCAAATGCAAATTTTCACTCGGGTTGTTCTTAAATATCATCCACTTCCACAATCAAAGGTGAATTTAGCCAATAAAAATAGGACAAATATTAAACACTTATTATTGTGAATATGGTGTAAAATTGCTATTGATTGTTTGACCATTGAAGTGGATGATATTTAAGTAGAGTATGTGCATAAGCCTATATTCATATGTTATCTACGGTAAGAAATAAAACACATCCATACAACCACCACAAAATTAACAGGTATCTCAATGATAAAGTTTAGCGTGCCCTCAAGATAGCCAGCACAAGAAAGAAGGTCAACTGTGTACACATAATGATCAACTGTAGGTGTAATACAGTAAGGGCTAACTTAGGGAAACACACAAGCGATACTAAAATTCATGATATACAAACAATTTTCACCGCTTTCATTTCAAGAATAGATAAAGATTATTCTTTCATCTATAGAGAAGATAAAATGCATTACAAGTGCCACTAAGTATTTGTTAAATGATTTATTAACATATAGATCAAAGATCAACAATGAAGCCATGGATTTTGATAATAGAGCTAAGGAATATTTTGATTTACTCAAGGAATACTAGATCAATTTAATGAAGAATTACAAACTCATTAAAATAACCTTCCATAGATTAAGGCCATGACAAAGGTTAAATTTAATACATTGTTCAATAAAGGTATTTTAGATAGAGTTGATAATTCTGCATTGAAGGATTGGATAGAAGTTATAATATTGAGAATTAAATTTCTTGAATAAGGTATTAATAATATGGAAACTACTCATAGTGATGCTATTAATATGATAATGGATACACATGAGTTGATTGAGAAAATTGCATGGAACTATTCTTACAAAGGTCAATTTGTCAACAACAATAATACCCTTAAGCAACATTTGTTTGAAGTGGTTCATCAAGGTCCTATTCAACCATTAAGTTTTAATTCTTTTTCTTTGGATAAATTGTGTAGAAATTAAATTCCTATTAATTATGTGAAGTTTTACAATATTATTCTTTTTCTTTTATTGATTTATTTTGAAACTTGGATTAGAGCGTGCATTTTAATTCCGAGTCGTATTCTTGCTCAATATTGCATGCTAGCTTTTGAATGGTATCGGTTGATGCTAAATTCATGAATCATTATTAAATAGAAACTATTTGATTTAGTAATTGATTTCCTCTCTTTGTTTCTGAGTTATCACCTTTATTAAAACAAAATGGAGATATAGGATTAATGTCAATTAGGTACACAAAAGTATGTTGTATTGTAAACATTGTCCATATTCCTATACCTATTGCCACAACAATATCACCATATTTTCCCAATTATGTTTTAAGATCAAATAAATGGCTCATAGATATTGTGAATTTATAATTAAGATGGTCTTTTAGTATCGAGTGAATTGTATAAGTTATTGTAAGCATTGTTAATAGTTATACTTACCTAATGTATTCTTTAGTAGCATTAGTGTGTGAGTTTTCTAATTTAGTAAGCCATAAATACATCTTATGAAATTAGTCATACACTTATTTCATGTGACTTTTATGATATTGGTTAGCATTAGACTTGGAAGGTTAACTGTTCAACTATTGTATTGGATACTCTCTGATACTAGTGGTTAGTAATCTATTTTATGGACAACTCCAGTGTTTGTGACTTCTTGTGTGTTATAATATTTCTATTTATGTACTTGAATGCATATGACTAATCAAATGAGTGTAGGTTGTGGGGTGTTAGGGACCTAGAAAGGAACAACCACATACTCAAGTATGGTAAGAATACTATGATAGTAACTCATTTAAGCAAATATCTTTATATGCATGCAATAATTAAATAGTTTTATGAATAATGTATGTGTATTGTCTTAGTTTAGTGTCCTCTTTAAGAAGATAGAAGAAATTACCTTGAATATATGAGTTAACTAGATAAGTGAACGAGATATGCTTCTTTTGATCACTATGAGGTCTTCTAATAATATAATGGAGTTGGGTTATTTATAAGGTAATAATGCATGCTATGAGTAGAATTGAGATTATACATCTTTAGTGTATTAAAGTTGGTAAATATAGATGATGATTTAAATAAAAAAAATTTTGCAATAATTTTTATTAGCGACTTGCATAGATCATTGTGTAGGAGTAATATAGCTTATGTTTTCTCCTTGATCAAAATAACATTTATAACCTAGAGTCTAGTTTTGTGACAGTAGTAACCTTGGAGACCTTTACCTCCCTGAGTTGAGTAAATGGAACTAGAGATGTAGCTATACTATAGTCATGGCAATTTAAAACTAATTAATCATCTTTTCTTCAATAATTGATATATTTCTTAATCCTTGAGATTGAAGCTCATAGAATTTTGAAATCATAGAGTATTCACTTATGTGCCTAGATTTACAATGTGACATTAGGGTATTGAATTACTATTTGATCTTGCAAGTATTTTTCCAAATAAGATTAGGAATATCATGAATAAATCTATTAGGAAACCTTTTGATGTAAAAATAGTACATAAATTTGGAGATGAACTTGCCTTAGGTAAACTTAACGTGTTGAGTGGACACCTGATAGGGATTCCTCAACACTAGGGTTGAACAACAGCCACCCCTTTTAGGTGATTGAAATATAATGGATTTAATTCCATCCCTGTTTTACCTGAGTGGGTAGCTGCTGATGAAGAATTACCTGGTGCGAGGAATCACCCTAGAAAGGATTGTACATGCTCACTCACAGTTGCATCAAATATAGTGCAAGATATAACTACATATTTGCAAACTCCAGTGTCAGTCGCATTGGGAGGGGGCCTTAATCCCATGGATATAGGGTGTTCTTTTATAATTAACATCGTAATCTCAAAAACATAATAGAGCAAGTCAAATAATAACAAGTCTCTAGTGCTTAGGTTCAAAGGATTGGTGAAACATTTGATTTTTAGCTTCTATAAATATTGTGACCTTAACTTTTTGTAAAGTGATTCTTAACTAGGTTAACATAAGAATGTCTAGTTAGTTTTGTGCAGACAATAAGAATACATACATGGGAGGAAAAGAAAGTTTTTAGAAATGAAGGCAGGATGTAATGAAGGACTTCGGGTATGTGTGACCACTTGTTCTTATATGTTATCTTGTGTATTGTACTTTCTCTCATAATGTACTTTGTCTCTTCACTAGATTTAAGATTGGTGATCTTTTTAGGACATGATGATTTTAGAAAACTAAGCTCTAGTTTGTCTAACCTATATAACATTTATTGAGTACTTCTTTCAGTAAATTTTATGAATCTACATTTGCTGTATCTATTGATCGAAATTTTTATTTCTTAATATTTTTTGATTTAGAGTTAGTATTATTTTTTAATAAGGAGTTGGGTCCTTACATGTGGTATCAGAGCTGAGGCTCAAACATTAGGCCTGGAGGTCTACTAACCTAAAGTAGGGTAAGAATTAAGATATAAGATGTTACAATATGACGTTAATGATATTTCCCCCTCTTGTGATCTAATGATTGACCAGTTATTGATAAACATGAAGAAAAACATGGAAAAAAAAGGAAAGGGTAAGGTCGTAGATAAACCCTCCCTAGAGGGTGAGGTTGATAGCTTGATACCAATGATAGTATGTGTGTAATGAGATAATAGTAGTTTGGTACATGACAACAGTGAGAATTGTAGATTCTCTTTTGTAAGGTGGATATCATATTTTGTGGCTAATTCCTTTTGTGGCATATCTTAATGGATCTTTTCATGATGGCATGCATGCCCTAGGTTGTTTGGGGAATGCTTATTGTGACATGGTGAATTATCATTTATCTTTATGTGGTTTCAGACCACTGTATGATTATCTATTTTAGTGGTAGTAATTCCACCCAATTCCCCTACTCCCCTTAGGTGGTCTTGTTGTAAGGCTACATCGTGATTGTAATGTGCAAATTTTATGAGATTGTTGGATTATTTATTCTTGTTTTAAAGGTTTTACTTAAGTGTTAAGCCATCAGTGTTTTGTTTCTTTGGGCTAATTAGTTGTTTTAATTTTAAGATGGTCCTTTTCTCTTAAGGACTTGTTCTTAGTTAAATTTGGGATGTTGCAATAGTTGTTATCTTTAATCTTCACTTCTTCTATTGATTGTTTTATTTTAATGTATTCTAATTGAGGGTTTAACTTATGGACTTATTTTACTTAATCCATCTTGATTTGAGGCATTTTATTGTTGCAACTCTTGGGATGTGTGGAGTAATGTGACTTCTATAAACTGTCATATCCAGGAGGAGCCCCTGGCAGATTTTATGGGGGAGTAGATGGCCTGGGTGATTCTATTGTGAGAATGGGGGTTGAAAATGGGACTGGTATGGGACAGCCATAATCCACCCCCTAGATATATGTGTGTGATTCTTTCAAACCTCCCTCTTGGATGATAAAACCTTAAACAAACAAGAGCAAGGTATTAGGAAATGTGAGAAGGGGTCCTTTGAGAGGGCCCTGAGACCATCTTTCCTTTTTGGTTACTTAGAACTAAGGTATGAATGATATCAGTTTCCTTTGGAGGTGAGATTATATGGTTTTATGGCTAATTGGATATTGACACATTGGTTCTATATTTATATGGTTATTCATTCATTAGATATATAGTGGTGTGGTACTATGGATTACTCAATGGCATATTGGTGCTTGTCCTCCTCATAAGTAACCGTTTTGTTGAGCCTCATGGTGTGAGTCATGTGAGGTCATTGTGATGAGTGTAGATTGATGCATGTGAGTATAGTCATCATCATGTGTGTTTTACCTATGAGAGATATGTGAGGTGGACAGACCTCTAGTTTAAATCATGTGTAAATACTAGTGAATGTTGTGATCATACCTCACGTATGTAATACATGGTATCCAGCTTGGGGAGAAGGGTTTTGTAGACATAATGTGTGATTCACTTATGCATGCCCTTTGTAATAGTTGTACATGGGTGTGAATAATTGTGTTGGCCTTGTATAGATATGTTAAAGAAATGTGTTTAATGTGTGTTATTTAGAGATGTGTGAGTCACTCTTCATGTTCTTATATGTGTTGTGATAGTGTCATCCCTAGTGTTGGCCCTTCCACTTAGATGAGAGCATGCTAGTGTAACTAGGGGTTGAGGGAGGAGTGAAGGTCTCCTTTGGGACATAACATGTTTTAGGGCGAGCTATGGTGGCCCCTATATGAGAATATCCCCTTGTAATGATCACATTGGAGTGTAGTCCCTCTTCTCCCCTACACATTAGAACCACACTAGTTGGTTCGTAGTGCAAACACACTCCTTGATTTTTGATAGATGGTTTGAGGATGGACCCTAATGTGCTCTTAGCCTATATTATTTTCTATCTTCAAACACTTGATAGTTCAAATGGGATGAATACTAGAGACAACTATAGACTTTTGGGAAAATTGATGTCATCATGGACTCCTAGTTGGGAAGCTACTATCAATTATGGGATGCTAGTACTAATTTTGGATAACAAGCCCTAAGGTGGTGCCATTTGATGCAATAGTTGTGGTAAGAAAGATGGCTAGAAAGTTTGGAGGAGCTATTGATATGGCAGCCACTACAAATAGGCATACATGACAACTAGAATTATTATCTTTCACATGAGTGGACCAATGAGTGTGCTTGAGTACATATTGCTTTTTAAGTGTAATGTTTATATGACATTTGAATAGTGAAAGTCACTGATACTCAGAAGAATCCTTGGGAGGATTGACCTTATACATCGTTGGTTGCCCAAAACCCAAGGGAGGGTACAAGGTCCTCAGACCATTCTTATCGAATGAACTTACAAAAATTCGTCAGTGAAATATATGGGCCTATGGCATAATTTCTTGTAAGTGACTCAGGATTCGGATTAATCCCAATGAGTCTAAGTCTCTGGCAGAGCAATTTATTGATTCTTGTCTTTGTTAGCCTGTATGGTTGATGTGTTTACCTATCCTATATTGGACAGAGTTTTTGATCCATTTGACCAATATAGGCCCGTTTGGCCATTATTTAATCTACCCCATATTAGGTAGTGATAGGGTCCATTAGACCCAATTCCATATGAACCAGTTTACCCAAAGGACAAAAGAGCCCAATTGGCTTTATCTTAGTATGTCTCGTTTTGGACACTTTAGCTTGGATTGGCTATTTGAACTTCCTAAGTACTCAGATTGACTAAAATAATATAATTCTTCTAACCTACTATGGTGTATCATTTCTCTTGGATTCTAACGTGGGTTGGAGTAAACTTCTAACATAACTAGAAATTTTGGATAATGTGTTTCAGTACTCAACATTTGGAGTTGATGCGCAAGTAGTAAGGATGTTTAACCAGGTATGAAAATCTCACATTTACTCAACTTTTTGTCTATAACCTTTGCATTAAGACGATGTAAACTTTTGGGGGGGGAATTATGTCACAACCCTATTTGTTTGCAATTCAAAATGTTGATATTTAGTTATTAATATTACTTATTCTAAATGCTTCTGTGAAATGTCATCTATAGCCTTTTCATTTAATTAATTAATCTTGACTCTTGTTTTAATTACTAATTTGCTAGTAAAATTATTATTATTTGATTATCATTTAATATTATAAATTGTTGTCATTTAAGTTGATTTTAACTCAATATATATGACATGTGTAATTCACAAAAAATGTGCATTAAGGTTTATTTTTGGGCGCTTACAAAACCTCTATAATTGATGAAATTACCCTTAGGAATAAAATACAGGTATTTAAATACATGAATTTTTTTATAATATTCTATATAAGAATATAAATATGAATATATATATATATATAATATCTTATTTAAACACACACACACAAATATATATATGGACATAAATATTGGGATGCATATAGAATTATATAAAAATATTATATATGATGGAGTGGCATTGGGTGCAAGCAAGAAATTCTTGACAAAAGATTAATTGCAAATTAATGCTTTTTGGTATCTTCTTTGACTGAGCATTCAGAGTACATAAAAAAAGTGGGAAGTCTGTTGTTAAGGGGGGGTCTTTCCTTGCATGCCAAGGCAGGTATGTCAGCCATTTTTCTTGGGGAAACCCAATTCAATGGGGAGGAGAAAATTGAGAGTTTATTAGTGGGAATTAGGAAAGGAAGCAGGGGCATAGAGAAAGGATTTTGGTATCGGCTGTGGAATTTGATCTTGCAATCACCATTTACATTTTCTAGAATTACTCCACAACCTTCGTTGGTCTTCCATGTAAGAGTAGCTTTTAAGACCTAAAAGCACAAGGATTTGATAAATAGATTCAGTTGTATGTAGAAAACAATTCTACTCAATAGTTAGGGTTTCTAAATTAGTGGCCGTCTTTCTAATTAGCATTCTATTTTGTGAGTGTGAATTGATTAGATGGGCTCATTTATTCATATATTTATATGTTAAATCCATTATGTGCATATCCTAAAATCATTGCATTCCATGAGTTGATGTCTCTTTGAGGCTTTTTGTCAAACAGTCCATGTTCATTGCCTATGCTTTTACTTTTTGCATATGAATCTAGCAAGGTATTTGTAGATACCAAATCTTGCAAAATAAATCCCCTTCTATTATGCCTTGATGGATGTACATAACCTATTTGAAACCAATTGGTGATTGTTTTGATGCAATCATAACAATTAGTTAAAATTCACATAAAATGAACCAAAGCTGACTTGAAAGATATGAAGGTATCAGTTAAGATTCACTTAATCCCATGCTTAATATGGTCAGGTCTTGACCTGTTGGGCAAATTCAGTTGGTTGATGTGAAGTTGTAATGTTCAAGGGGCCTTACGTGATTTAGGGTTTCCTGTTGGTTAACTGGACTCAAACTATGCAACAAGGGATTGTGAATATCAATGTGTTGTTCATTCCTTTCTTGCATAAAAGTGTTACTAGATTTCAAAGCTTTAAAATATTTATATTGTAGCAAGCTTTCTTCTTTCTAATATTATGAAAATTGTTTACTTTCAAATCAATAATACATACTTCTTTCAGATATGAGACAATTTCCTTTAAATTCCTACGTTTTCAGCTAAGTATTTCAGGTGGGTTGGGAAAAGTTAGAAAGATCTAATCTAAAACTTCATTTTAATCTACCAAAGGATCTAATTGTTCTGTTATGCACTATATAAATCATACAGTAACTTGATCAAATCCACAGACAAAAACCTTAAATGTAAGTTCTGAGTATTTTCACAAACATACACTTAAAATTGGAAGCTCTAAGAGAAAATGTTTCAAAACACAATGAAGAGCAAGAAAACACTCAGAAGATAGATGCAGAATTCAAGATTCAATTGTATTAGAAATAGAGAGTCATATAAGATTTACAATGTTTGAATGACTCTTAGCTTCAATGATCAAATTATAGAAAACTTACAAACTTTACAGATACAATAAGGAAGCCAGATGTTCCACGCAATCCTTATTACAGACACAAGTGACCTCCTTCTTCTACTTCTAAACTCAAAGGTCCCTCTATTCTAAAAAATCCCTGTGTAAAGTATTACAATGTAGAGAGGCACAATATAAAGACTCTGATTGTCCTCACCACAGCAAAAATCCTAGTTAAAGTAATGGGTCAAACCTCTGGTTACAACAATAAATGTTGGAGAACAAGTCTCCCAAAATACCTCTGAGCATACATCAAATTTGGGCAAAAAAATGCCCTTCTGGGAACCCTAGCAGCTCAATATTAACTTCTGTGGTCTGCTACAGTAATGCCCTCAACTGTATTTTCTCTTCACTAGTGAAGACCCTTGACTTCCTCTTCCTTTATCCTTATCTTCTCCTACTCCTGAGATTGGATTTCCTCTTCCATGATGTCACTGCCATTAAGTTTCAGCTCCTTCCTCAACTGTAACCCTGCAAAAATAGACAAGCAATAAGTATCACTTCACTTAATAAATAGTAGGAAACTGAAACACCTGTTAAATTCAGTCATGGCTGTGTGAATGCATCAATTAGGCCCTGAATTCATGAAAAACAAAGAAAATGCATCTAAAATGCATACACAGTGTTAGAAAATGGTTTGGTCAACCATCACTGACCCCCAAAATGCTATCGGGCTCTGAAAAATGTGCTCAAAATTTCATCGCTTTGCCCTTTTACCACCCATCAGCGTGATATTCCTTATTGGTGAGTCCAAAAATTACTTGGCCAATGGCTTTGTTCTGGCTAAAATGGCCTTAATATTCCTAAGTCTTTTCTCATATGCCATCGGCGTGAGATTCCTTATCGCTAAGACAAAACCAAACATTGCTGATATTGAAAGTTATACCGATGATAAATCATCGGTGAGACCATACCCTTCAGGGAGACAAAACCAAACTCCACTGATAGCCCTTGTTAGGCCGATGACCAAATGTTTCATTAGTGAAAGAACAACCCTCGGTCAGAAACTTTCAAACTCGGATGATATCCAATGTTATACCGATGTCTTATATTGGCGTGACTCCCTCTGATATACAACGAATTAACCTCTTTTAACAAGTACCTCAGGTCCGCAATGTATGTTGATCAATGCATATTTTGATATACATTTTGGATGTGATTCATTGGTTCAATCAGATTCTAATCCTTTTTGGATTCTGGCTTGTATAATATCCATGCATATTGGTTTGTATGTTGAAATATACAAGTCAGAATTTATACACATGAATTATCATTGTTTAATAACCACTTCAGGTCCGCCTTGTGTATATGTGTTTGTATATCCACTTGCATGTTCCTTTCAAATATGTATTTTCTAATATACACCTAGATTTGATACAAGTACTTAACCAAATTTAATCCTCCGTTGAGATCCATTTTGTATAAGCACAATGTATATTGGTTTGTATATAAGAATATACAAACGTGAAATATACATCAAATTAAATCTTCTTCATGAAATTTTCAAATCCGCATTGTATGTATATTATTCTTGTGTGCGCCAATATGCAAGCCAAAACATATACATGGATTTTTCTCTTTTTTATAAGTCCTCCGAGTCCGCGTTGTATTTTGGCAATGTATGCACAAGTATACAAACCGGAATTTATACCACGAATTAACATTTGTTTGATACTTTTTTGGGTCCGCGTTGTATAAAGTGCCTTGTATATTTCACCTTCCAAACATACAAATGTGAGATGCAAAGCGGAAATCAAAATATCAAATCATTCTAACCTAAAAAACACTTCGGGTCCACTTTGTATGTATGAAAGGAAATACAACCGACCTTGTATATGAACCTGAATGCAAAAAGTGACCAAGCATAAAATGACTTTGCACATACAAAGAACCCTGTATATGCAAAGCGATATACAAACCAGAATGTACATTTTACCAAAATGATCATAACTTGCAAAATATGGCAAATTTTAAGACGGTTCAAAAAACAACCCTAGCTCATTTTTCACAAGGAATCCAACCATATCATGCACTAGTACTAAAAAATGCATTTTTTCTCTATTTTAACAAAGTTCGCAATTTTAACCCCCTTTTCCCTTTACCACCAAGCAAAACAACACACAAAAAGTGAAAGCAACAGTCACAGCAGGGGTCCTCATTTTGCTAAGGAGTAAAATGGGGCGTGTTGTGAACATCACAACAACTAGTAACCAAACAAAACAATTAAATTCAAAGCATTCAAGAAAACTAGGTGAACTAAATTAATAACTTCCAACTATCTTTCCTGCAAATTATTATTCAACTTGAGACCTAAGGTATTCAATAAGGGTGCATGAATTTTCATTTTCAGTTTAGGTGTGTGCACGTGATTAATTATCCTCATCTTGAAGATTGGTTGAACAAACCAGTGACTGACATTAGCCTATGTAGTTGAGGATATTCCCTTATAGCCAATCGGATAGAGCCTTGCTGCCAACGAGAGTCTATAGCCCCGACAAGGTTATCGTTACAATTCTCCTAAGTAGAGCCCCACTGCCAGCGATCATCTATAGCCCCGATAGAGTTACTTAGATGGCTTAATCTAGATTTTCAGTATAATCCACCTTATTTATTTATTTATTATTATTTTTTTTATGTTTTATTGCTTTTGATATTTGATAGAAATTTCTCAAGATATAGCAATTTGTAACTTTATGATGCAAGGAATGAGCACTTGCTGAAATTAAGTTGAGAATTGTAATGGTAGCAAGGGTGACCTCAGATTTTTCACCTAATATCTACACTGGTAGGTTCAACAAACCCAAGGATTTTAGGTGTGTCATCATGAGAAACCTCTCTTGAATTCTCAATCACATTTATTGAATACAAAATTTTAGAAAGATAAATAACTCTATATTCATGACAGTCACAACAAGTTATGCATAAATTGCAAATAATTAATCTAAATGTTCTAAATTTTATACTATTTTTAATGGTTGTTGGCTTGTTCCTTAATACTCTAAAGTAAAACAAAGATCCCTACTGAGGAGAAAAAACAACAAACCAAACAACGGACTGTACAAACAAAGCAAAAGAAGACAAAACTGTACAAATAGAAACAAAATAACAAATAGGAAGAAATAGAAAATAGAACTATACAAACAACTAACCTAAAAAAAGAAAAAAAGAACAAGAAAAAGAAAGCTATACACTACTTAAACCAAATTATACAAAAAAGGACTGCCCTTTACCTTAGGCCTAGAAGTAGTGCTTCAAATGTTGGCCATTAACTGGTAATGGCAGGTCTTCTCCAGTCAAGGTCTTAAGTCTAAATGTGTTGTCTCTTATTAATTCTGAGACTTGTAATGGACCTAACCATAGTTTGTCGAATTTCCCATGACTCCCCTTCTTTTCATGTGCTTTATCCCAGTACAACACTAAGTCTGATATCCTAAATGTTTTGACTCCTGCTTTATTATCAAACCACCTCTTAACAACCGCTTGGTGTTTGGCAAACTTCTCGATGGCTTGACCTCTTTTCTCATCTAATTGTAACATTTGTACTATCCTGGCTTCCCTATGATTATCGAAGCCTAAGTACTCATTAGCAAACTTCTAGATTGGTATTCTTAAGTTCACTAGAAGTATGGGATCAGTCCCATAAACTAAATGATAAGGTGTACTGCCTAAGGCTATTTTGAACTTGGTCCTATCTACCCATAATGCATATTTTAACAAGGTATTCCACTCTCTAGGACTCTTTGCAATTAGCTTTTTGATTATGTCTAATAAAATTTTGTTTGTAGACTCAGCTAATCCATTTCCTTGAGGGTAATAATTTGAAGAAAACTTTAAAATGATCCTGTATTCAAATGCCCATTTAGAAAACTTTAAAGAAGAGAAAGCAGGGCCATTATCACATACCAATGAATAGGGAGTTCCAAACCTGGTGATGATGTTTTCTTCAAGAAACTTGATAACTACCTCAGTTGTGGAGAATTTGCAGCAGGTAGCTTTAGTCCACCTTGTACAGTAGTCTGTTACTGTCAGTATGAACTTGTGTCCTGTAGAGGATGGAGGATTGATGACTCCAATGAACTCTAGGCCCCATTGTGTGAACGGTCTTGATTCAATCACAGGCTGTAATGGATGGGCCTGAGTTCTTCCCTTATCTGCTGTAGTCTGACAGGTGTGGCAACTCTTGATGTGACTCTTTGTATCTCTGAACATTGTGGGCTAGTAGTAGCCTGCTCTCAATATTTTGTGTGTTGTAGCTAGATGGGAACCATGACCAGTTCCGTACTTGTCATGTAGTTCTGTCAACACCTTATCTGCTTCAGCTTTACTTAGACATCTTAAATAAATTCCATTATGGTCCTTCCTGAATAGAAGACCTCCTTGTACCATATATTTTTGTGCTTTAATCTTCAAAGCTCTCCTCTGAGAAGCTTTCATCCTATTCAGGTACTTTCTAGATATTAGAAAAGCATTCAAATCTCCATACCAATCTGATGTATCATGGGAATTCAGCACATACTATTGTTTTATCAAATCTGGGTCTGTGTTTGCTATTTCTTGTACTAACGCTTGCCCTCTGACCAACTTCATTAGAATGATTTCTATATCAAACTCTTATAGCGTGGTAACCCATTTGGCCCTCTTTTCACCAAGATCGTTCTACATCAGCAGCATCTTCACTGCTGCGTCTAGCACTATGGCTTTGACCTGGCTGCGCAAAATATAATGTCTAAATTTCTTCACTGCTCTTATCAATGCAAATGCTTGTCTCTCAGTATCTAGATATCTTAATTGTGCATCTTTCATAGGTGCACTCATAAATGCAATGGGTTTTTCTTCATTGTCTACACTCTTCTGCGTCAAGGCAGCCACGACTGAATGGGAGGATGCAAAGGAGTATATATAAAACAACTGTGTAGTCTGGGCTCGCCAGTACAGGGGCATTAGAAATGGCCCACTTGATATCTTCGAATATGACTCTAGCCACTAGCGTCCACTCCATCTGCACATCCTTCTTTAACATAGCATTCAACGGTTGTACAATTTCTGCAAAACCCGTGATGAACTTCCGAACAAAGTTAATCTTACCAAAAAATGATTTTAATTCTTTTCTACTATTTGGTAGTTGCAAATTTTTTATTGATTCTATTCTATCTAGGTCAATTGATATTCCATCTTTAGAAATGACATGGCCTAATAATTTACCTTTAGTTATGCCAAATGTACATTTCTTAGGGTTAAAGGAAATTCCATACCTCTCACATCGCTTAAGTATTTTCCTGAGATCTTCAGCGTGAGTGGATGCATCCTTGGAATACACAGTCAAATCTTCCATATATACAACAATGCACTTACCTGATAACCCACGAAATGCAATATCTATGGCTCTCTGAAAAGTGGCACCTACATTGATCAGACCAAAAGGCATTCACCTATATGCATAATTTCCCCATTTACATGTGAAGGTGGTTTTTAATCTATCTTCTCTATCTATCAAGACCTAGTTATAACCTAAAAAACCATCTAAAAAAGACATCATCTTTGCCCCGTTTACTGCTTGCAGTACTTCGTCCATTGGAGGCAGATGATAATTATCCTTTTCAAATGCTTTGTTTAAATTTCTAAAGTCTACGCATAACCTGATGTCTCCATTTTTCTTCCTCATTGGTACTAGGTTAACTACCCAGACTGAATGTTTGACTGGGAAAATTATTCCAGCAGACAGCAATTTTTTTACTTCCTCAAAGATTAAAGGCTCTAGGATAGCATTCACAGGCCTTTGTTTCTGTCTAAATGGCTTAACCTCTAGCCTTAAAGGTATTACGTGAGTTATGATGGATGTATCATATGTTTTCAAGTCTTCATATGTCCATGCTATGATGTGTTTATATTCTTTCAGGACACCTAAAATTTCTTTTCTTATTTTCTCAGAGCAAGCCTTTCCAATTAGTACATTTTGTGGACCTTGCTCTGTCCCTAAGTTGTGTGAATCACACTTACCCCCTTCTATTTTGGGTAAGTCTTTCTATTTTATTATCCCATAAAAGTCAAAAATATGCTCTAATTCAATCACTCCTTTGGGTAAGAAGTTACTCTTCAAGTTGATTATATCCTCTTCATCCCATGTTATCTCAGGCCTTTCTTTTTCATCAATGATTTGGGCCTCAAATACCTTGTTACAAGTCAGATAATCAATAATTTGTTCGTCCCCTCCAAATACCTGAAAGTGTGTAACATTGTCTAGGATACTAGGAACATTAACTAACTCAACAACAAATCATTTCAATCCTAATAGTGCCAAGGGTTCTAGTGTACTAGCAGCAACTGCTAGTGCATCCGGCCTGTGGTTCAGTTCTCTAGGGATATGCTCTATGTTGAAAGCCTCAAATGAATCTATTAAATCCCATACTTTATGTTTGTAACAAATCATTTTCTTGTAGTTGCACGCGTATAGTTTCCTCACTTGTCTGACTACTAGTTCAGAGTCTGAAAATACCTTAATTGTTTTCACCCTTTTCTTGATGGCCATGACAAGCCCCAAAATTAAGGCTTCATATTCAACAATATTGTTAGTATAGGAAAACTGCAGTCTATATGCTGCTAGGTATGATTTACCCTAAGGATCTATGAGTTCAATACCTGTACCCGTACCTTGTTTTGATTTGGACCCATCACATTTTACCACAAGTCATTTTTATTTTTCTGACCTTTCACTTTAGCATGCTTTGTCTCTTCTATTGCTTGTGAGGTGCTGGTGTATTTATTCATGGGTATTTCTATTTGGTTAACTTGCACATGTGTATTTTCAGCTTGTAAATCAGAAAGACAACTACCCTCATCTTTTATTCCTTCTCCTAAATTTGAAATCAGAGTGTCTACATCATTCTGAATGTATTTCTATGGTTGATCAGGATCCACATTTTTCTCCTCATAACCCTACCCTCTTCATGCATTTTTTGTATTCATATTCGATGATGTCCTTGCACATTCCACAACTCTCCTCAGAATGATGAACTCTACACCTATTTTTATACAATTTACATTGGACTGGAAGATTTTGTTTAATGCACTCTTCCACCTCTTGTCTAATGGCATGACCAAATTTACCTATTGCATAGTTTTCTTCATCCGAAGAATTTCCATCAGACTCAATGAATAATGTTGTTTCCTTGCTGACATGTTTTCCTCTGAAGTTTACCATCATGATCTCTTCAATTTGTACCCCATTGTTAGTAATCTTATAAACACCAGGCTTAATAGCAGCATATAATATTTCATTAGTTCGATTATACTCTATTATCATATGTTTCATCCTAAGTTCTGCTTCTATTCTAATATGGTTTGGGACACCTCTCCAAGGGAGCCACATATGTGAAAAATCAGTGGCCATATATCCATTTAATGTTTTGGACCAATCCCTGCTCAGCAACATTCCATAATTTACGGGTATGTCTACTATTTGAATGTCAATGAATTGGCTTACCCTGGGGTCTGAAGCTAATTGCATCTGAATGTTCATTAGTTCTCCTATCACACTAACCTCAGTTTTATCTAACTGTGTGACAACCTTGGCAGATTTGGTGGGAGTCAGCCCTAGAGTTTTACATATTCCTAAGGGCATTACGTTGGCTGATGCACCAGAATCTACAATGCAATTGTGTATGTTTTTCCCGCACAGTCTAACTGTTAACAAGAAAGGAGGAGCATCCTTCTTATCAGCATACATTACTACATTAGTATTAGAAGGCTGTTCAACTTGCTTACTTTTCTCCTTAGGTGGTGAATCTTTATTAGGAACAGTTATATCAGTAGAGACTTCATCTGTCATGGATGTATCCAAAGATTTTATAAAAGCATTTCTAATCCCTGGAGTTTTCAATAATTCACTCAAAGGTACACTGACCTTTATTTTCTTTATTTCTTCTGACAAGTAACTCATTAATCTTGTAGTCTCTATTGTTTCAGTTTTACTTGTCTGTACCTTTTGTACTATTGTTCCACTATTCATATGATGATTAGCTTTAAGTATGGTAGGACTGTTGCTAGCATTCTGATCTGGGGGTGTATTGAAGTTGTTTGGAGGAATGGAAGTGGTGAAAGGTCCTCCTGGCCTAGTGTTGTTCCTCAAATTGTAGGTGTGGTTTTTATTCGTCTGTTGAAAAGCCTGCACCTCTTCTGTTTCAGTCAATACTTCATTTTCAGATTCGAAGGGAAACTAAAAAGCATTTAACACAAAGGCTAATTCTGGATAAAGATTTTCACAATAGTATGGTTCTTCCTCTAACAATTCATCCTCTTTCTCTTCTGCAGTTGCAAAGGTAAACATTTCTAAGACTAAGGCTATATCATATCCTAAGGGTACTACCTCATTACCCTTGGGAATGAGAAAATTCAGATGTAGGAGGCTACACATCTATATTAAAAATGCTGGCTGCTAAATGGAACTATGGACAGTCAAGCTCAGCATGGGCATTGGTATTGTGAAATCTGCACCAGTTTTTTAATGATGTATTGGCCATTTGGATGCCAGCCATTTATTTTGCATCATGATTATCTATATTCTCAAAAGGGGAAGCTAGAGTACCATTGTTTGGTCCAGTGTTCCATGTTTTGGGCGGCCTAGGCTGATTCTGACTTTTGTTATTGTATCCTTGGCTGCCTCTATTGTCTATCACTGGTCCTCTATTTTGTATTGATTGCCCTTGGTTATGACCTTGATGCTGATTATAGTTTTGGCTCTGATTTGAACATTGGCCCTGGCTATTATTTTGGGTATGGCTCTGATTGTAGTGTTGATTTAGATTTGCATTATAGTTCTGATTTTGGCCTTGGTTGTAATTATGATTTTGATTGTAGTTTTGGTTGCCTCTTCCATAAAGGTTCTCATTTCTTAGATGTGTCACCTCAGTGGTTAATCTTTTCGAATGTGCAGTGATCTCTTTGATTTCTTCCCTTTCTTCCTATGCCTTTTCCATAGTTGTATCCTTAGGAGGTTGAAAGAAAGGCTGACCATTGTTTCGACTGTTATTAATAGTGTTACCTGTATAAGGAGCTATGGCTTGGATTGGGGTAGGACTATACACATGTGTGTATGTTGGAACCTAGTTTAATGGTGGAGCATGATGCATAGGGATTCCATTCCAAGGTTGTACCTGATTTTGCATTCCAAAATTTCCTCCACTGACAAATGGACTATAAATTGTAGGCCTCATTTCTTGGTTTACTGAGGCTTCCTCTTTATAGGCTTTGGATCTTGAGTCTATATCGGGTTTTCTCTTGACAAACATGGCAGTCAAAGGATCCAAGGAAGCATAATACATATCCAATAAGGTATAATCATCTACAGTGTAGGGGGCTACTAACCTAGAGTAGGCCTTTTGAAATCTGTCATTGAAATTATCAATCAACTCTCCCTTTCCTCTTTTGATGGTAGCCAATTTATGATACAGGATGCAAGAATCAATGGGTCCTCTAAATCTAGACAAAAAAGCTTCTTCCATAAGGTCCTAGGAAGAAATATAGCCATTGTGTAAGTTTACATACCAGTTAGAGGCTTGTTCATTGAAGGTGTAGGGAAACAATCTACACACAACATCCTCGTGCTCTAATCTGGCCCTAAAACTTGCCTCCTTGAATATTCTAATGTGGTCTTCTGGGTCTTGGTGCAACTGGTATTTGGGACATATCTTCTCCAGATTTTTGGGCATCTCATTATAATCAGGGAACGCTATGGGAGAGTGGACATTGAAATAAGCCATTGTGGGCCCTGGAGCTTAACCTGGGCCTATAGGAATGCCTAGATTTTTTGTAGGATTAGGATTTTTGGGAGGACTAGGACCTCTAGGAATATCTGAACCAAGGTTCAAAGATCTGAATGAAGAAATGTTAGGGTTCACAATGTTATGGATAGAATAAGGTGATCCAGAGGGTGTTCTATATGAACTCCCTGCTTGCAATATTTTGGGATTCCAAATCAAAGGGCTCTTACTTTGCCTTATGTCAGGTAATTGCATGAATATATCTCTTGAACTGGATCTAGACCTAGTCACTCTATTGCTGTTATGAGCCAGCCTTACTCGAAACAAACCCTAACCAATCAGGGCCCTCCTTCTAGCGCCAGAAAAACTGTTGGTGATTGTTTTGATGCAATCATAACAATTAGTTAAAATTCACATAAAATGAACCAAAACTGACTTGAAAGATATGAAGGAATCGGTTAAGATTTGCTTAATCCCAAGTTTAATATGGTCAGGTCTTGACCTGTTGGGCAAATTTATCTGGTTGATGTGAAGCTATAATGTTCAAGGGGCCTTACAAGATTTAGGGTTTCCTGTTGGTTAACTGGACTCAAACTATGCAACAAGGGATTGTGAATATCAGTGTGTTGTCCATTCCTTTCTTGCATAAGGGTGTTACTAGATTTCAAAGCATTAAAATATTTATATTGTAGCAAGCTTTATTCTTTCTAATATTATGAAAACTGTTTACTTTCAAATCAATAATACATACTTCTTTCAGATATGAGATAATTTCCTTTAAATTTCTACATTTTCAGCTAAGTATTTCAGATGGGTTGGGAAAAGTTAGAAATATCTAATCTAAAACTTCATTTTAATCTACCAAAGGATCTAATTATTCTATTATGCACTATAAAAATTATACAGTAACTTGATCAAATCCACAGACAAAAACCTTAAATGTATGTTCTGAGCATTTTCACAAAGATACACTTAAAATTGCAAGCTCTAAGAGAAAATGTTTCAAAACACAATGAAGAGCAAGAAAACACTCAGAAGATAGATGCAAAATTCTAGATTCAATTGTATTAGAAACAAACAGTCATATAAGATTTACAATGTTTGAATGACTCTTAGCTTTAATGATCAAATTACAAAAAACTTACAAGCTTTACAGATACAGTAAGGAAGCTAGATGTTCCACACATTCCTTATTGCAGACACAGGCGACCTCCTTCTTCTACTTCTAAACTCAAAGGTCCCTCTATTCTAAAAAATCCCTGTGTAAAGTATTACAATGTAGAGAGGCACAATATAAAGACTCTGATTGTCCTCACCACAGCAAAAACCCTAGTTAAAGCAATGGGTCAAACCTTTGGTTACAGCAATAAATGCTGGAGAACAAGTCTCCCAAAATACCTCTGAGCATACATCAAATTTGGGTGAAAAAATGCCCTTCTGGGAACCCTAGCAGCTCAATATTAACTTATGTGATCTGCTGCAGTAATGCCCTCAGCTGTATTTTTTCTTCACTAGTGAAGACCCTTGACTTCTCATCCTTTATCCTTATCTTCTCCTGCTCCAGATATTGGATTTCCTCTTCCATGATGTCACTGCCATTAAGTTTCAGCTCCTTCCTCAACTGCAACCCTACAAAAATAGACAAGCAATAAGTATCACTTCACTTAATAAATAGTAGGAAACTGAAACACCTATTAAATTTAGTCGTGATTGTGTGAATACATCAATCAGGCCCTAAATCCATGAAAAACAAAAAAAACACGTCTAATATGCATACACAGTGTTAGAAAATGGTCTAGTCAACCATCACTGACCCCAAAAATGCTATCGGGCTCAAAAAAATGCCCTCATAATTTCATCGCTTTGCCCTTTGACTGCCCATCGACGTGATATTCCTTATCGGTGAGTCCAACAATTACTTGGCTGATGGCTTTGTTCTGGCCGAAATGGCCTTAATATTCCTAAGTCTTTTCTCATATGCCATCGGCATGAGATTCCTTATCGCTAAGACAAAACCAAACATTACCGATATTGAAAGTTATACCGATGATAAATCATCGGTGAGACCATACCCTTCGGGGAGACAAAACCAAACTCGACCGATAGACCTTGTTATGTCAATGACCAAATGTTTCATCGGCGAAAGAACAACCCTCAGTGAGAAACTTTTGAAATCAGCCGATATCCAATGTTATACCGATGTCTTATATCAGCGTGACTCCCTCCGATATACAATGAATTAACCTCTTTTAACAACTGCCTTAGGTCTGCAATGTATATTTCAATGTATATTGATCAATGCATATTTCAATATACATTTTGGACATGATTCATTGGTTCAATCAGATTCTAATCCTTTTTGGATTCCGGCTTGTATAATATCCATGCATATTGGTTTGTATGTCAAAATATACAAGTCGGAATTTATACCATAAATCATCATTGTTTAATAACCACTTCGGGTCCGAGTTGTGTATATGTGTTTGTATATCCACTTGCATGTTCCTTTCAAATATGTATTTTCTAATATACACCTGGATTTGATACAAGTACTTAACCAAATTTAATCCTCCGTTGAGATCCATTTTGTATAAGCACAATGTATATCGGTTTGTATATAAGAATATACAAATGTGAAATATACATCAAATTAGCTCTTCTTCATGAAATTTTCAAATCCGCATTGTATGTATATTATTCTTGTGTGCGCCAATATGCAAGCTGGAACATATACATGGATTTTTCTCTTTTTTATAAGTCCGCCGGGTCCACGTTGTATATTGGCAATGTATGCACAAGTATACAAACTGGAATTTATACCACGAATTAACATTTGTTTGATACTTTTTCAGGTCTGTGTTGTATAAAGTGCCTTGTATATTTCACCTACCAAACATACAAACATGAGATGCAAAGCGGAAATCAAAACATCAAATCATTCTAACCTAAAAAACACTTCAGGTCCACTTTGTATGTATGAAAGGAAATACAACCGACCTTGTATATGAACCCGAATGCAAAAAGTGACCAAGCATAAAATGACTTTGCACATACAAAGGACCCTGTATATGCAAAGCGATATACAAACCAGAATGTACATTTTACCAAAATGATCATAACTTGCAAAATATGGCAAATTTTAAGATGGTTCAAAAAACAACCGTAGCTCATTTTTCACAAGGAATCCAACCATATCATGCACTGGTACTAAAAAATGCATTTTTTCTCTATTTTAACAAAGTTTGCAATTTTAACCCCCTTTTCCCTTTACCACCAAGCGAAACAACACACAAAAAGCGAAAGCAACAACCACAGCAGGGGTCCTCATTTTGCTAAGGAGTAAAATGGGGCGTGTTGTGAACATCACAACAAAACCTCCTATTTTTGGCTCAGTATGGAGGACACTGGAAAAGGTTGTGGAATTTGACATAGAAACTATCAATTCTGTCTTCTTGAAATTTTCTAAAGCCTTTTCAAAAAATACATTTTGTGCATATCCTGCGATCATTGCAGTCTATGACACCATATTTATTTTAGGAATTTTATCAAACTGTTCATGTGCCTTGTCTATGACTCCACATTTTGTATACAGGTCTGCCAGGGCACTTGCAACTACTACATCTGACAAAAATCCCTTGCCATTTTGCTTTGATGCATGTTCATACCCTGTTCTAAAGCTCCCATTTTGGGCACAGGCAGGGAGGATGCTAGCAAGGTTGTGGAATTTGACTTTATACTGCCAGTTGCATTTGTAAAAAAAAAATTCTAAAAACTTTTTAACAAATCCTTTTTTAATATATCCTATAATCATGGCATTCCATGAGATCACATTTCTTGATGCATTCTATCAAATAGATCACTTGCCCTATCTAAGCTTCCACATTTTGTATACATTTTTATTAGAGCATTTCCAACCATAATATCTAACAAAAATCCCCTTCTGTTATACTTTGATGGATGTCCATACCCTGTTTGAAAGCTCCCATTTTGGCACAGGTAGGGAGGATGCTAGCAAAGGTTGTGGAAATTAACTTTACACCTGTCAATTGCATCTGCTTGAAATTTTCTAAAGCCTTTTCAACAAATCCATTTTGTGCATATCCTGCAATCACTGCAATCTATGAGACCACACTTCTTTAAGGATTTTATCAAATAGTTCACATGCCTATTCTATGCTTCCACATTATGCACGACACTTACAACCACAACATCTTACAAAAATTTCCCTTCAATTATGCTTCCTGGGATATTCCTTCATTATTACTATAGATCTAACACTGTATATTATTATGGTGGAAGCCTATTTTTTAGATTGCTTCATCTAGCATCACCAATAATCCCCATAAGAAAACTATTCCTATTTTGAAATGATGGAAAAGTTTCACATCTCTCATAACAACATCTTTGGCAACAATCTTGGACATAAGTTTTGTTGCAGCGTGGAAATCAGCACGTACTTGTAGGATCTTAATATCTCTAATAGTTCTCCTTTGGAGCATGTTTAAAAAACCAAATGCAAATTTTCACTATGGTGACAGAGAAATAATTATTTTTCATTCTTCAATAGTATTTTTAGGATCCAGATCAAAAAAGGCAGCATTGCAGTAAATAGTGATAAGCCTGTATTCATATGTTATCTACGTGCAGGAAGAAAACACATCCATACAACCACCATAGAATTAACTGATATCTCAATGATAAAGTTTAGGGTTCCCTCAAGATAGCCATCACAGGCAAGAAGGTCAACTATGTACACACAATGATCAACTGTAGGTGTAATGCAATAAGGGTTAACTTAGGGAAACACACAAGGGATACTAAAATTCATGATATACAAACAATTGTCACCTCTATCATTTCAAGAATAGATAAAGATTATGCTTTCACCTATAGAGGAGATAGAATGCATTACAAGTGCCAGTAAGTATTGGTTAAATAATTTATTAACATATAGATCAAAGATCAAAAATGAAGCCATGGATTTTTTAATAGAGCTAAGGAATATTTTGATTTACTCAAGGAATGCTAAATCAATTTAAAGAAGAATTATAAATTCATTAAAATAACCTTCCATAGATTAAGGCCATGACAAATGTTAAATTTAATACATTATTCAATAAAGGTATTTTAGACAGAGTTGATAATTCTACATTGAGGGATTGGATAGAAGTTATAATATTGAGAATTAAATTTCTTGAATAAGGTATTAGTAATATGGAAACTACTCATAGTGATGCTATTAATATGATAATGGATACACATGAGTTGATTGAGAAAATCACATGGAACTATTATTAGAAAGGTTAATTTGTCAACAACAATAATACCCTTAAGCAACATTTGTTTGAAGTGGTTCATCAAAGTCTCATTCAACCATTTAAAAGTTTTAATTCTTTTTCTTTGGATAAATTTTGTAGAAATTAAATTCCTGTTAATTATGTGAAGTTTTACAATATTATTATTTTTCATTTATTGAATTATTTTGATACTTGGATTAGAACGTGCATTTTAATTCCAAGTCATTTTCTTGCTCAATATTGCATGCTATCTTTTGAATGATATAGCTAGATGCTAAATTCATGAATTGTTATTTAATAGAAAATGTGTGATTTAGTAATTGATTTCCTCTCTTTGTTTCTAAATTATCGCCTTTATCGAAAGAAATGAAGATATAGTATTAATGTCAATTAGGTACACAAAAGTATGTCGTATTTTAAACCTTGTCCATATTTCTATACCTATTGCCACAACAATATTACCATATTTTCCCAATTATGTTTTAAGATCAAATAAATGGCTCATAGATATTGTGAGTTTATAATTAAAATGGTCTTTTAGTATCGAACGAATTGTATAAGTTATTGTAAGTATTGTTAATAGTTATAGTTACCTAATGTATTCTTTAGTAGTGTTAGTGTGTAAGTTTTCTAATTTAGTTAACCATAAATACAACTTATAAAATTAGTCATACACTTATTTCATGTGACTTTTATGAATTAGTTAGCGTTAAACATGGGAGGTTAACCATTCAACCATTGTATCACATACTCTCTCTGATACTAGTGCTTAGTATTCTATTTGATGGATTACTCCAGGGTTTGTGACTTCTTGTGTGTTATGATATTTCTATTTATGTACTTGAATGCATATGACTAATCAAGTGAGTGTAGGTTGTGGATTATTAGGGACCTAGACAAGAACAACTATGTACTCAACTACAGTAAGAATAGCATGACAGTAACTCATTTAAGAAAATATCCTTATATGTAATAATTAAATAGTTTTACGAATAATGTATGTGTATTGTCTTAGCTCAGTGTCCTCTTTAACAATATAGCAAAAATTACCTTGAACATGTGAGTTAGCTAAATAGGTGAAGGAAATATGTTTCTTTTGATTAGTATGAGGTCTTGTAACAATATAATGGAATTGGGTTATTTATTAGGTAATAATGCATGCTATGAGTAGAATTAAGAATTTACATCTTTAGTGTATTAAAGTTGATAAATATAGATGATGATTTAGATAAAGAATTATTAGAAGTAGTTTTTCTTAGAAGCTTGCATAGATAATTGTGTAGGACTAATATAGTTTACATTTTCTTGAAGAAAATTACGTTTATAACCTAGAGTCTAGTTTTGTGACAGTAGTAACCTCAGAGACCTTTAACTCACCGAGTTGACTAAATGGAACTAGAGATGTAGCTATGCTACAGTCATGGCAATTTAAAAATAATTAATCATCTTTTCTTTAGTAATTGATATATTTCTTAACCCTTGAGGTTGAAGCTCATAGAAATTATAAATCATAGAGTATTCACTTATGTGTCTAGATTTACAATGTGACTTTAGGGTATTGAATTACTATTTGATCTTGCATGTATTTTTCCAAATAAGGTTAGGAATATCATGAATAAATCTATTAGGAAACCTTTTGATGTAAAAATAGTAAATGAATTTGGAGATGAACTTGTTGTAGGTAAAATTAATACCTTGAGTGGACACCTAATAGGGATTCCTCAATACTAGTGTTGAACGACAACTCTTTTTAGGTGGTTGTTATAGTGGATTTAAATATGTCACTATTTCACCTTAGGGGAAGACAACCAACAAAGAACTGTCTGGGGCATGGAATCACCCTAGAAAGGGTTACATACCTCACAATTGCATCAAACATAATGCAAGATAGAACTACATAATCGCAAACCCCAGTGTTAGTTGCATCCGAAGGGGGCCTTGATCCAATGGATACAGGGTATGTAGGCAGTCTGGAAGGCAAAGAATGCCCCCAGTACTCAGGTCCCCTACATATAGGGTGTTCTTTTATAATTAACATTGTAATCTCAAAAACATAAAAGAGCAAGTCAGATAATAAGAAGTATCCATTGCTTAGGTTTAAAGGAATGGTGAAACATTCAATTTTTAACTTCTATAAATATTGTGACCTTAACTTTTTGTATAGTGATTCTTAACTAGGCTAGCATAAAAATGTCTAGTTAGTTATGCGTAGATGATAAGAATACAGTCACAGGAGGAAAAGCAAGTTGTCAAAAATGAAGGCAGGATGTAATCGAAGACTTAAGGTATGTGTGACCAATTGTTCTTACATGTTATCTTGCATAATGTACTTTCTCTCATAATGTACTTTCTCTCTTCACTAGATTTTAAATTGGTGATCTTTTCAGCAATTGATGATTTTATAAAACTAAGCTCTAATTCGTCTAACCTCAATAATATTTATTAAGCACTATTTTTAGTAACATTTTATGAATCTAGATTTGCTGCATCTATTGATCAAAATTTTTATTTCTCGATATTTTCTGATTTAGAGTTAGTATGATTTTGTTAATAAGGAGTTGGGTCCTTACAGATTGGATGAAAAAGATTAATAGTATGAGATGATTAGATGGGTGATTATGATGCAATGGAATAATTAGGATGAATGCTAGATTTGGTTGGAAGAAAATTTAGGAGATGTAGATGAATGAATAAGATGATCTACATCATCTACATCATCCTAATTGCCAAGTATAATTGAATAGTTAAGGAGTAGAATTTAATAGCATCAAGATCCTGCCTTGGCATGCTCATCATAATTCATCAACACCAATATCTCGCTAGAGATTATACCTTTTTTACATCCTTCCTTGACTCCTTTCTGTTCACCTTAATTCATATTAGTGCAAATTCAACAATCTTCAACAAGGCTCTTTCTATTATTTATGCACTCTTTTGAGCTCCTCCTACTAGGACCCTAGTGGTCAATTAGGGTAGTTCAATAAATTTTCAAAAATGAACACTTAGTTCATTATTCTAATATTAGGTGATGCTACTTCTACCTATGCACATGATCTTCTCTAGGCTCATAGGGTCATATATTTTAGCATGCATGCGTTTACATTATCATTTCTAAAATGGTAGCCTATTTATTTATTTTTTTAAGAAAACATGTAGGTGGAAAAATACTCTACTAGTAGATGTTTCATTTTTTATAGATCTAAACATTAAAGAAAATGATTTCTTGTCTTTAAGACTGTTGTATAATTTGTTTCCTTCAATAAGATAGTATCTCAACTTCATAAAATGACACATGGAACATTTATATCGAACTAAGATTTAATAGATGAAGTCTTGAATTAGATTAAGGCTCAATGATTTAATGTTGGGAAATTTATATTCATGTATTCCTTCTTCTTCTACGTAGAAAGAAAAAATATTAAACATTAAACAATATAAATATTAAGTTTATTTATTGAACCACACTGGATATCTTAAATTACGTGACCAAAACCATCTCATTAGAAGAGAATATTTGTATCATTTGGAACATACATCACTTGCATATGTAGAAATCAAAAGAAAATAAGAACAATTAAATCATTTGTCTGGGAAGTACTCTGTTTCTATAGGTTATGGGCAGCTTGTTAGGCAGATGTTAGGAAACACTGAGGTTCCTTGGTGGAAGCAAGTTCTACACAAGTTTTCTTGGTCCAAGTGCAACTTCTTCTTATCGTTGGTGGTTCATAATCAGTTTCTTACTTGGGATAATTTGAGTAAGTGAGGGTTTAAGGGTCCCTCAATGCGTGTCTTGTGCCGTAATAGTGAGGAAACTATTTCTCACCTCTTTTTCCAATGTTCTTTCTCTAGGGAGATTTGGCATTTTTGGTGGCATTGCCCCTATTAAAACCTCATTTCTTCAAGTTTCTTGGGCTCTTGGACTTTCCTTTATTATTTGGAATATCTAGTTGGAGAGGAATCCTAGGATCTTTTGTGATGTGATGTTGGGTCCCATCACTTATGGTGGAAAATTCTTCATTCTTTAGGTGAAACTGCTTCGGTAAATGGTGATTTGATAGAAGCTATGGATCTAAAGATGTTGTTTGTTGCAATCATCTTCATCTTCCTCCTCAACAAGGTCATTTCATGATTAATAAATGTTGATACCCTCTTCGGAAGATAAAAAGGGAGGGGCTTTGGACTCCTTCTCCTCGGGGAGTTTTGATTCTCAACACAGATGGTTCTTCTCAAGGAAACCCTAGTCGTGCTGGTATTGGTGTAGTTGGTCGGGATAGTACTAGGTCTGTGCAATTTATCTTTTATTTTTATAAAGGTCTTCAATCTAACAGTCTAATGGAGGCTCTTGCCATTTTATACATTGTGGAGCATGGTTGTCATCTTGGATGGTGAAGTATCATTCGTGAGTCGAATTCCTAGGTGGAGGTGAATCTGGTGAATAGACAATATGTAGATGATGTTAGTTGGCATTTAGCTTTGGTTGTTAAACAGATTCTTAATCTATGTGATTCTTTGGATTCAGTTTCTTTCATTCATATTCCTACAGAATGGAACGGTGTTGCGAATTGTTTGGCCAAATGGGCCTCTAATCACATGCCAAATTGGAATATTGTGGATTGGGGTCAATATCCCCTAGAATTGTCTCAAAAGTTAAACCACTTAGTGGAGCTTGACAGAGTTGAGTATTACCCTTGCTTTGTACTTCTTCTGGTTTGAATAAATTTTTACCCCTCTTTTAGTTTTAAAAAAAAGCATTTATTGCTACTAAATATGTTTTTGGTAATACTTTTAAAGTGTGTGTATTGTTATTTTCTATTTTTATTTCCATTGCACTATAAAGGCTGTAACTTTCAGTACCCGCTGATATACAAATAAAATATCAAACTAATAAAACACCATGAGTTAGTTTGTTTGTGACAAATTATGGGCGAATTCCATTGTCTTTATTGTCAAACATTAAGCATCCGACTGGCATTATATTCAGTGTCAACGTTCTCTTTTATCAGATGAAATGTTGTTTCTAGACTAATGTGTTAGTAAGATTCTCTTAATTTCTGCAGGTAGAATTATAGAGAAATAAGTTATGAAATGGATGAAGAAATAATATGCCTTTATGCATTAATTCATTTTCTTTAGGTTATTTCTTCTGATTTTTAATGATGTTTCTTTTTCTGCAACAGTTACCATTGCATTTGTATCAACCCCCATCTTACATGGTCTTCTCATCAAGCAATACCGAAGAGGTTTAATCAAACTAAAATCTCCCGTCTCCCCTTAGTGTTGATCAATTGCAGTCACTACTGGAAAGTTTTTAAGTGTTACAAAGGATTGCACTGATGGAATTTTGAAACATTGTTTTCACCATTGCAAATTTATAAGTGTTACAGAGGATTGCACTGATGGAATTGTGAAACTTTGTTTTGCCCCAAAACCTGATGTTAAATGAAAATAATTTTAGATAATAGAAAACACAAATATGTTAGGAATTTGTTTATACATTTCACTTTCCACATAAGAGTTATATAATTTATATAGTTTTTTAGACACAAACATTTCAGTGCCAGTGGCCATCCAAGCAGTTGTAGATTACAGAGATTGTACTTTTAATACATAAATTTTATCTAAATAGAATAGCTACTCTCTAATATCTGAATGGCGAGTTCTCTTGATGTTGAAAAATCCAACATAAAAAATTGTCATTTTAATTGCACATATCAAGTATTAAAATAAATAAATTATTTCTCCGAAGAAGCCATTGTTTAACATTGGCTACACACCTAATTAGTAGAAAGAATAGAAAGGCAAGATTTCAATTTAAACACTAATGTCTCAGAGATCTAAAAATAGATATTTTAATATTATTGAATGGAAAAAGCACAGTACACCATTAAATTACGTGAAATCTGCAACATTTGAGAATAAATAATTGACTAGAAGGTACCTTGCCAAAGGCTAATTATTTTAAATTTTCTTTGAAAATGTTCCCAAAGAAATGCCTATTCAGAAGATTTACATTTGAAGGAAGAAGGAACGTTCATACCACAGCGCTCAACATATTTAGGAACAAGGGGAAGATCACCTGCAGAGATGAAAATATCACAAAAGCAGCCTAAGCTCATTTTCCTGATACCCCTACAACAACAGCGATCAGGGCTCTTCTTCATACCTCCATTCACAACACAAGCTGCCACCTTACTCAGGGCATCAATTTCATTGCGACAAAATGCACTACACACCTGCACGTTATACATACTAATGAACACAACAATACAAATTAGCATTGCCATGGCCTTGGTCATCTTTCCTTTCAAAAAAATTACAATTCCTATCGATGATTCAATCCATCTACTTCTCTCTTTTTATAGATTAAGAAGGCCATGAGTTGGCCTTGGAATCAACACGGTCAATGGTGAATGCCACGTTGCAGAACAAGAGAGTTAATCCTTGTTGGAGAACAAGAAAAATCTAATTTTGGAAAATTCGTTTGGCGTGAATGTGTTTGTTGAGTGATTGTTATAACAATCATGCAGTAAAGAATTTCTTTGAGAGATTATAAGATCATAGTTTATTGTTTTTATATACATACCAATAAACAATAGTTGCATATTTATTGTTTGGTTTTATTAATAAAAAAACTTCTGAATTGATGTATTTCATCAAAAACTTTCAATATAGTATTAGAGCGCTGATCCATTAAGTGTTAAAATTGTAGTGGATATTGAAAAGTTGTGAAGGTTTTGTGAGGACAAAACAACAATTTACTTAAACATCATCCACTTCAATGGTCAAACAATCAAAAGCAACATCAACACCAAATGGTAGTAAATATTTGTCCCATTCTTATTGGCCACAATTGGCATTTGACTTTTGAAGTAGATGATGTTTAAGAATAACCCAGAAACAGTAGCTAGTCGTTCTTAAGAGATGCACCATGTGACATTTTAAAAACTGTAAAAAATATTATTTATTGCAGCATTTAAATGCTGCTTCAATTGCTATTGATTGTTACACCTTGTCTGCTAACCAGATCACATGCAGGACGGTTTGGTGGACTTATAGGCATTCTTTTTTGGCATTACTTTCATTGTTTAGAGAGGCATATAATCTTCTTATGTGCAAGGATAGAAATAATCTGTGGAGGCTGACCCTCTTTTCTTTTTAATGTTTTTGGGTGCATGGATATAAACATTAAAGCATACATGATGGTCATTCAGGACTTCCTTGAATATGATGGCCTAGAGATTAAAATTTAGGCCAGGAATCTTGACTGAGCTCCCTTGATTGGTATTCTGGGCTAGCCAAAGCCTCCATTCACAGGTTTTGACAATTAACAAGTGAGTTTTATAAATCCTTTTTCATTTTTATGAAGAAATAGACAAACACTGGTATTAAAGAGTTTCTCTACTTTCAACGAGAAGCATCACTCAATTCTACACTTATGGAAAATTATTGCAAAGAGAAATTTGAACCCATATTCCACAAAACAAATAATACATTAGAAAACCACAACACTCATATCACCAAGACTCTGAAGTGAATTCTTTTTCCAATTATCGATAAGGGTGATTCAAAAATAGACATAACATTCCACCACCACAACACAACCCAGTTTATATTGCAAATTTCATAAGCTTAGGGAGAAAGACACATCCACTCGCACAGATTATAATAGATTCACTTAGTGCCTTCTAAAAGAGAATGAAAATACTTTTTAAAATATTTTCTTGCTCACAAAACAAAGAACCTATACATCGACTTCAACCACTCGGTCACTCCCCCAAACAAGACATGTTGTGACTCGTATAACTTGACACAAATTGGGAAATGTACAATCTTATAGGAAAAAGAAATATAATCCCACTTACAGTAAACCTCATGATTCCACATCCACTCAAATGTTGGATTTTCTTAAGAAATCTCCCACTCATAGGAGTTCCCTACTCAAAGCTATAGGCCTAGTTCATTTAGTGCAATTAATTTCAAACTCTTTGTGTTATTAACATCAATCAATATCCAAGGGTTGAGCTCAATTGGTTAAAACATTGGGTTCTCCTTGTTGAGACATTCCATATCCCCATAGGGAGATCTAATGTAGAATTATAAGTTATGACTCTTGGTCTTCCATTGTTGGCTTCTAATGTGGATGTGGTTTCTAAGATAAAGTGGATTTCTAGGGAATGACCCTTGTTCTTCCATAGGTAATTTCTAGTGAGTTTTCTTATAAAGAGCTTTTATTAGCTTCTACTAAGTGTTCTCAAGAGATTGTATTGGTCTCATGTTGGTGATCATATGAGTAAAATAGTTGTAAACGATATGCAAATTATAAAAAACATCAACCAATTACCTTCACACACCTAGTTTCCCTCCAGAGGGCATAGCTTTTACATCTAATGTTAGAAAAATGCCTTTGGAAAATAAGATTATCAAGAAGAGTTTTTATTCATGACAATAGAAATAAAAGATGAGGAGAAAGAAGAAAAGGAGACAAAAGACATTCATTTGTAAATATAGAAGAAGATGATGATGAAGGAGGGGTTGATCCGGAAGTAGAACTGATTTCCACCCTAAGTGATATCAAGAAACATAGGAAAGAGAATCAAATCCAAAATGAGAAAATTCAAGATGATAGTGAATTTAAAGAAAAATTATCAAATGATCTTCAAGAATCAAAGAGGATGATCATAGATCTGAAAGTCCAAATAGAAGAAGTAAAAAGAATTAAGGAGGAGGTAAGAAAGTAACTAAAGGAAAGCCAAAAATATTGTGAAAAGCTTGAATCCAAGATCATTTCTCTAGGAAAGGAATTTGCAAAGATAAGCATCTAATTAAACTAAAGTTTAAAAAATGAGAAGAGCACCGAAATGTTGGATGACATTTAAAAGTGGTCTTAGCTATGAAAAGGTTCAAAGTTCAAAAACATCACAATCATCAAATGAAGATAAATCAAAGGGTTAGCTGATGCTCTCAAAAGTCCCGTAAAAAATGAAATCAACAAGAAGGAGAATCCAAAGCAATGCATGCATTCAGAAGCTAAGAGTGGCACATTTAAGAAGCTCCTTGCACCAAGGAAAGCACAAATGAACAGGTTTCATCATTCTTTTTATGGTTATTGCTATTATTGTAATAACTTTGGAGATAAATCTATAGATTGTTGGACACGTGCAAGAAAGTTTGGTTGGACAAAGAATAGAAATTAGATCTTATGAATAGAAATTAGATCTTATGAATTGCCAAATAGAAATTATAATATCATATGTTATTAATGCAACAACTTTGGTCACAAAGCAAGAGAGTGTAGAACACAAGCGAGAAATGTGAGTTGGAACTAGGATATGAATTCATATGGGTTGTCAAGAAAGGACTATAATTCTTTTACTGTAACATCCCGCCCCACAAGAAATTATAAATAGAAATTAGATCTTATGAATTGCCAAATAGAAATTATAATATCATATGTTATTAATGCAACAACTTTGGTCACAAAGCAAGAGAGTGTAGAACACAAGCGAGAAATGTGAGTTGGAACTAGGATATGATTTCTTATGGGTTGTCAAGAAAGGACTATAATTCTTTTACTGTCAAATTCGCTCATTTTTCTCATAAGGTGAGCGGATGGCCGGATCATCATGGCCTGTGCTGGGTAATTATGGTTAAGCATGGGATTGGGGTTTGTAAGGCTTCCCATTATTATGAGTTTGTGTGTGATGTTTATTATTAGCCTTGTTAATGTTAGTAATTCTCCTGTTAAGACGACTGAGCAGACTGAGGGTTTTTGTGGCATGCGATGTAATTCCGCTATGGGAGGAGACAGAATTTGAACTGAACCCGTCTCGTGCTGCGAATTTAAAGATAATCTAGTAGCTTGGCATTACTGCAAAGAGGGCGGGATTAGCCCCTATTTGGAGAGGCTTAATGGGTACAATGAAGCTCTTTCTGAACAATTTGCACGGTCTTGGCAGAACAGATGGGTTTCAGTGGGTGGAATCAGATTTGAAGTTTCTAAACATGTGATCGCTTTGGCCACTGGTATGTCTACTCAGGGCTTGAAGCTGCAACAGAAAACAAAAATCGTGGACCTCTCCAGTTAGCAACTCTTCCTTGGGGTTGGCAAAGAATTAGTCCCTTACCAGGGCGGTTTTGACAGAGCCAAGTTGCCGGAGCCATGGGACGCTATGTGTTTTATCCTCATGAAGTATTTCACCCTCGAGGGGCGCTTCACCAAGTTTTATAACTACCATCTCCCCCTGTTAAATCATTTCCATCGCAATGCTAAAATTAGTTTTCTGTTTTATTTGCTTTCCTCCTTGGAGCATTCTGTCCTTAGGGTTCGGGTGAAACTGGCTAAAAACACTACTATGAAGCCTATCCCTCTTCACCAAGGCCTCATTCTCTGTTTGTATAATCATCATCTTGCCCTCGAACCCTCCAAAACCATTCCGACTAATAGTGGGGATGGGGAGCCCTCCTCAAACCCTAAGAATATTCCTGATGTTGCTGAACCCAGGCCCTCCCCTGTTCCTATCAAAACTGTTGAAGTCTCCTCTTGCACTCCTACGGAAAATCCTGTTGATACTCCGGGCCCTACTGCCTCTAAGAAGGGTAAAAAGTGGAAGGTTGCTGGTGATATGAGCACTGGGAAGGCAGTGGTTGGGACCCCCAAAACCCTTAGTAGGACCCCGGTAGGACAGAGAAGGGATTCTTTGGTGAAGATTTGTAGGGAGGGACTTTCCTCTGGTGTTCGGTGGTCAGGGCGTATTGCAGGCAAACCGGCTCCTTCAGCAAAGCTCATTGACTATTCTGAGAGCGGCTCAGATGAATCCACCCGGGGAGAGGATGACAGGGATGTGGAGATTCAAGACATTTCTGGTGATGATGAAGACAAGCAGGGGACACATGATACAGGGGCTGCCACGGAGGATACTGCTGACTCTGCTAGAAATGCTGACACAGTGGGTGCCATGTTTGTGGAAGAGGTTGAGAATGCTATGGAGACTGATGATGGTCTGGGGGCCGATCTTGCAGGTCTGTGCGATTGCATTGCAAAGCTAAAACAGAATTTCTCCATTGTGCTCAGGACCTCTATACTCCTCAACCTCTCTGTGCTAAAGAATCTGGGGGTTACTGTTAATACTGACAGTGATGATCTAGCTAAAAAAGTGGATGATTTTATTAAATCTATGGTCTAGAAAGGAGAGCTGTTGTCTCCTTAGCCTTTGTTGTTATACTGCTGATACTCTGTTTCTTAGTTTTTTGACTTTCATCTTAGCAGCTAGTTTTGCTGGTTTTGCTAGTATTCTGTTATGGTTGTATATGTTGTTTCTGGATTAAGGCACTGTTGATGCTTGCTGCCTTCGGGCCTCTCTATTTTTTGTAAGGGTTCGGCCCCTTGTTTAGCCACCTTATATTATCAAAAACATCCCGCCCCGCAAACCCCAAAGGGTAAGGGCCAAAAGAGGACAAGCTATTTTTTTTTGACATGAAGTGATAATATACACATAAGACGGTTGTCAATTTGATATGTCGACAATGTTCATGCCTAAGTATGGCCAAATGCACAACCAATAGGAGACAACTAAATCACTCTCCAAAGAAACATTAATAAACTACATTCATTTTAAACATCAATTCAAATGTTCCTAATCCCATTTCCAAATATATAAACATTAATCCATAAACACCATAGTACAAGTAGATCTGATACCCACACCAAAATCTGTAAGTCAAATAAGAGGCAACATCACATATCTTCTCATTACCATAATTTATATCATCTCTCACAAGAGAGTACAAAATTACATAAAGGAATAAACAAGGACAATGGTATAGCCATGAATGATACAATAACTGAATGGGTACATGACTGATAAAGTAATAGAAAGAAAGAGAACATCTCCAAGATGGTGCTCCAATAGCTTGTTCACCGGTCCCCAATAGCAATGGCAATGCCTCCCAACCATGTGGACTCAAAAGAGGCCACCCCACCATGCTCAAAGAGAGTCACAAGGCCCAATCAGAAGTAACCAGGCAAGGGTATAAAGCATGGCCAATAGTCACATTAGTCACAGTGCAAACACAACACACAATACATAAAGCCAATGTCAAAACATAGAGATGCTCATCAAATAGGATGTTGGGTACTGCTCATGACTACCAAGGCACTAGACATTAGAGTGCAGATCAGATGGGATGTAATCATTCGTGTTCAAAGGTGTGGCACCACACAGAAATAAGTACACTACTCATACTGATGAGAAGACTCAAACATACCTGAATCAACGCCCCATAGATGGATAACTCAATGTCCCACAGACGGATCGGCCTTGTCATATGCATCCTTAGCCTTTACAAGCGTTCAAGGCCATGCATGAGGACTCAATATCCTTGACCTAAGCTCATCTCATTTAAGCAACAAGGTATACATAACCAAATCAAAACAATATGATAACCACTCATGATCCAAGATAATTATCAATTAGACCCATCAAGTGAAAACCCCTATTTAAATATGTGAATTAGCCAAGGACAAACAAGGTGATCTACAGGACAAAACTTTTCAATGATAGTGTAATTTTATTGAAAATAGCCCTTTGTCAGTAAGGATAGTTTTGTAATAACTCCAGTGACTCCAATTTGGTCTCGATTCATAAAGGAGTGTACAGACATAAGAAAATGCACAACAAATGGTATTGCAAGACGACTCATAGCCTAAAATTACATATTGTCAACCATATTTAATATAGCAAAGTAAAAATATTAAAAAGGCTTACAAAATGAAAAACTTAATCATTTTCTCCTACAGTAGTTTTCTTAAGTCCTTGTGTTGCGTGGCAGATTTTTATAATTAGAAATTATGTGACCCATTTTTCAATTCACAACCACATATCAATGTATCTAAGGTATTTTAGTGCGGTAACATTCTTTAACTCAAAATGATGGTTTCCACAAGGCTACTGATTTAACAGACACTGAGCATAATGAGCAAACAGAAGGCTACACAATTCTCTTAAGAAGAGTTTTAACAAAATTCTCATCTGAGAAGTCATCGTATAACATTTAAGGGTTCCATGAGACTAGATCTCTTCAATCTCTATTGTGATGTCCTATTTTTTTTTCTATGTTTGCCTCATTATATTCTCTATAAAATGGAACTTAGAAAAAAAATGATCATTCTTTAAAAACCCTCATATCTAAAGAATAAGGTAGTTCTACATTTTAACTGTTAGATTTAGGGTAGACAACTGAGAGGGGGGGTAAATCAATTGTCCAAAACTTTTTCTTTTTCAACACTTATATTCACTTAGCAGTATAATAATAAATCAAACATGAAACTTAATGCATTTAATCAAGAGCAGAGACACATCAACACATGAGACACCAAGATTTTGACATGGAAAACCTAGTTAAGGGAAAAACCATGGGGTGACTAACCCAAAATTGTATTCTCTGTTAGAAGAATAGAAAGAATAAAATGGCACATGCCAATTAGGGCTCACTACCCAAGCACACTGCTAACAAGAGGCTCACTGCCTACAAAAGACACAGTGTCTACAAAAGAATAAGTATCACATACTTGAACTTGAAAGTAGCATCTTCACCATGCTTGAGTCAGTTCCATTTAAGCCCAAACCTTCTGCTCTATCTTTTGCTCTTCTCCTTGCTACAACTCACTCATCTCCAAAAGTCCACCTTGAAATGACTTTGCAATCCCTTATTTATACATGACATCAAGTTAGGAACAAACATCTAAGTCAGGAAACATCCACAAGAACATCTGCAAGATGTAAAATTGATCCAGTCGGCCCGTCATAGAAAGAACACCAACATCCAGAAGTTATTCTTTATTTATGGGGCTCCAATTCTAATGTGGACCATAAAAACAAACTAAGCACAATCTAATGACCTTCACAAACTTTCCTGAAACATCAATAACATCCACACTTCCTCTACTTACTAAAATCCTTCTCTCCTTCATCCGGAACCTTAAGAACACAGTCTACCATTACAATCACAAAGGAATAGGTACTTCCAAACTTTCAAACCACAAACCAATCGATTTGACACACCACACAAACTTCCCCACACTTCCTCAAATCCGCAAGACTAGAGAATGCATTTCTGGATCTTACCGAACCTATCTGTATTACTCTGTCACCACTGAACATCTGTCAGAACCAGTTTTACTTGAATTGCCATAACTTCTTCATATCTTCATACGGACCTATGAAATCTCTACTAGAACATCTTAAGACACATATCTACAAACCCTTTAATCCGCATCCTCTGATCTGCAACCTATCTTGGACTTTTACCTTGTTGTCATCACTATTCTTCACTATTCCTAATTGAGACTAAATTTTCTCAATATCCTTAGCATACAACTCATCCAATCCTTCTCATTAATGCAACATGAGTATGTTGACATTGTAGACATCAAAATATGGATTGCTCTGCAAACCAATTTCTCGTACCTCTACACTAATCCACTATCCCCATCTGCATATCCCTGGTGATCAATTAATTCACCTAATTAATCCATTTAACCTTACAACCCTATCCTATCAATTGAATGAATATTCCTAATATTTATATTTAGTTGATTTATTCATTTCCCTAATCCCTGTTAATTAGATAAATCCTACTTATCTGATTAACCTAGACTTTAGTTAATTAAGATAACACTTAATTAACCCTGCTTTAGGATATATATTTCCTACGATAGGCAGAATCTATCCAATCATCACAACATCATCAAATCATCTATCAATCCCTGCCTTAGGATATATCTTTCCTATGATAGGCAGCATCTATCACATCATCATCCATTTTGGCAAAAGATACAATGGTTACTTGTTTGGTTCGTTGGTCTTTTGGTTTTTTTATTTTTATCTTTTGTCCTATTTGAAGATCACATCAAAGCTACCTTGATCTTACTATATCATTGTATGTGGCAAAAACATCTAAAATGGGGCATAGTCTTGCTTTTCTATGCTATGCTTGTGGGTTGGTCTCATTACTCCAAGCTAGTATTCATATCTTGATTGAACATAGGGTTGGTTCTAGCATATTGATCTCCTTATGCATCTAAGGTTCATCATACCTTTTGTGTACTAAGGGCTTATGCTATGAGTCCCCTTCCCTCATCTAGACAAAGTTGTACTATCTTGGGCATGCATGGGATCATCACTTTATTTGTGTGTCTAGTCCATGCAAATGTTGGATAAACATCATCACCCTAGTCTTCTATACCTTGGTGATAATATCCACTTTGCTATATCAAACCTAGGATTGCTCTAATTCAGTTTCAGCACAATGATCATCTAGCAATCATCTCCGAACATCATCATCCTTTCATCCCACCACTTATCCTCTAACCAGTTCAACCAATATGTCCCATCCACTTAGAGAGCACAACCATGTTCTCGTAACCCACCTATCCTCTCAAGGGTGCATCACCCTTACCAATTATCCCCAAATATGATGGTGACAAGTTATGGTTGATGTTGATTTGATAGTTGATGATTTTTGATAAGGGATGATGCTTTGATAGGTGATGCGATGCTTGGATCTAGTGTAAGCTTATTGAGGATAGATGTGATGATGATGTGGGATGATGATAAATTTGATGATGATGAGAGTGTGATGGAGCAAGTTTTATTTGTGTGATGGATAGATTATTTTTGGAATTTTGTGTATTTTCAATTGTTTTGGGATTTTTTGATGTTTGTGATGTTTTTGGATTTTTTTATTTTGTGATGTTTTTGGATTTTTGGATTTTTGGATTTTTTGTGATGTTTTTGGAATTTTGTATTTTTTGTGATGTTTTTGGATTTTTGGATTTTTGGAAAAGGAATGGTTTATTATGATGGTTGCCTTGGATTTCATGTGGATAGCCTTTACGCTAGATACCAATGACAAGGGAACACCAAGTCTAGAGGTGAAAGTGATGGGGTTGGATAGGGAGGGTTGGCAATGAAAGGATGATGGATAACTGATTCATGATAGATGAATGGACAAGCGATAGGGATGTATGTTAGATAGATGGAAGATAGGGATGAGGATTTTCTCCAAGGGCTAGGTTGCAAGGAATCATATGCCCCAATGCTTAGGATTTTGCATGATGGGTTCAAGTTTGAATGGATGGATTTTGTAGTAGGTGGATGGAGGATATACTGACAAAGTGAGTATGCCAAGAGGCGTCCCAAGCATGTTGTTGATATTTTGCCCCTTGTCTTTATCAAGATCTAAGGTGGGAGATGGTAAAAACAAGAGATAATGGATAGGATGGATGGGAAATGATAGGATAAATCTGGGTAGTGGATGGGAATATGATAGGATAAGGATATGTGGATATGATAGGGATCTTGGGAGTATAACCCCCCTGGGAACCCGGCTGATTCCCTCCCAGCTAGAATTCCCAGGGTTGGGTGGGAATAGAAAGCAATTGGGTTGGGTGGGAGTTGTAGTTCAATTGCCCCACACACGAGTTGCCGGGAAGCCAAAGAAGCTATAGGCCAATTAGAACCAAACTAAACTAGAACTAAACTAGAACTTTGGTGGAAAGGTAAGCTGCAGGTGTTACTTACTATGCCTCTGCCTCTGCTTTCTATGCTGCTTATGCTGGTGCTGCTACCGGTCGTACTGCTGCTAGCTTCGGATCTTCTATCTATACGTCACCATCAACGGAGTTCTTAACCGACTGCTTAACCTACTGGATCAATGGCTTAAGCTAGTATTGTTGCTACTACTGGGACTGGGTAAACAACTAGCTTTGGGACCGTAATGTCCTCCCACCCACCCCGATGCTGTTGGATAAGCTCCTAGGTATAGCTATGCTTACTCTGCTACTGCCGGATAAACTACTGAATAAACTGCCAGAACCTATCTCCCCCTACCCACAATTTAGAGAGGGGGGGCATGTGCTTAAACTGCGTAATCTACTTATGGATCATACACATCAATAGCTGCTGCTAGTATTGCTGCTTGGTCAACGACTGAATCTACTGGATCAAGCTAAGCAACTGGGTCACCCACTATATCTACTTATGCTTCACCGACTGCTTAATTGACTGAACCAACTGCTTCATCGATCTCTGCAACTATAGTGTTGCTGGATCCACTTAATCTACTTATGCACCTACCCTTGCTCTTATTTATGATGCTATGTATGCTTCTAGTATGATATCCACGTATCCTTATCCTATCATATTCCCATCCACTACCCCATATTTATCCTATCATTTCCCATCCATCCTATCCATTATCTCTTATTTTTACCATCTCCCACCTTAGATCTTGATAAAGACAAGGGGCAAAATATCAACAACATGCTTGGGAGGCCTCTTGGCATACTCCCTTTGTCAATATATCCTCCATCCACCTACTGCAAAATCCATCCATTCAAACTTGAACCCATCATGCAAAATCCTAAGCATTGGGGCATATGATTCCTTGCAACCTAGCCCTTGGAGAAAATCCCCATCCCTATCTTCCATCTAACATACATCCCTATCGCTTGTCCATTCATCTATCATGAATCAGTTATCCATCATCCTTTCATTGCCAACCCCCCTATCCAACCCCATCACTTTCACCTCTAGACTTGGTGTTCCCTTGTCATTGGTATCTAGCGCAAAGGTTATCCACATGAAATCCAATGCAACCATCTCAAAAATCAAAAAATTCAAAAACATCACAAAATCAAAAAATACAAAAACATCACAAAATCAAAAAATCCCAAAACAATAGAACACACAAAATTCCAAAAATAATCTATCCATCACAAAAAATCAAACTTGCTCCATCACACTCTCATCATCATCACACCTATACCACATCATCATCACATCTATCCTCAATAAGCTTACACTAGATCCAAACACCTATCACATCCATTCAAGCACCCACCACATCTATCCAAGTCAAGCCCACTTCTACCCAACCACATGAGCTATGCCAAGAATCAAATCCAAAGCATGTTGGAACATCAACCCCTTCTCCTAATCAAGATCTAACCATCCCATCTAATCCCATTACTGATCCCCTACCATCTATTGATCACCTTATTCATCCCACATCAACCTCTACCACCCCTTTACCATCCCCCATTAATCCTTCACCTCCATCTACCAATCCCATCCCAAATCCATCCCCTTATCCACTTAGAAAAAGCACCTTCATCCGTGGTAAACCCCTCGTAGAAGGTGAACAACTTCCATCTATCACATATCTTTCTCCAACAAATAAGGGACTCGCGTCTTGTTTCCAAAGCACCAAACATCCCATTTCATGTCGCATGCTCCAACACATGAACTATCAAGGCAAAGGCTTAGGCCTTCACAAACAAGGCATCTTGGAGCCCATCCACACCACATTCCATCCATCCTCACATGGCCTTGGCTATGCATCCCAAGAACAACAATCTACACAAGTTGATACAGTCCATCCACCTTCCAAAATCCATTCATCCAATCCCAAACATGGTGCATCTCATCGCACTTCCAAAACATATGTCACCATCCCTCCTCCATCATCCTACCATTTGCAAAAGCATGTGACCATCCATCTTCCCCCATCAAATTTACCTCCACTCCTTCCAACTCCCAAGATCCCTATCAAATCCACCTTACCTCCTATCCTACCAACACCCCACATCCCTATCCAAAAATCCTCTTATCCTCCCATCCTCCCAACTCCTAATATCCCCATCCTCAAATCTCCTCATCCATTTATTTATAAATCCACTAAAATTCTCAATCAAGACCAACAAAAACACACATCTTTCAAACATGAAGCTTCCCCCAAATCCATGGGATTCAAAAATTTGAATGCCTCAACTCATAAAGCACAAAAGCCTAAGGATATTATCCCTTCCAATCAAAATGAAAAATCCCAAAGGCTATCAAAGCCCACACCATCACAAGAAAAAGCAAAAACAAAAATGGTGTGGGTCCCTAAACAAAGATCACTCAAATCTAATGAGGCATCCACCTCTCAATCTACCACAAAATCCCAAACATCACACTCCCCATCTAAAAATCCCATAATTCCTAAGTCTATTTGGATCCCTAAAACCAAATTTTTATTTAATTAATTCATTACCCTATTTTCCATCATATCATCCCAAAAATTGAATTAATTTCATTAATTCAATAGTCTAAAACCTTAGCCAATTGATTTAATAAATATGCAATATTTATTATTTCAATCCTAAGTCCTAAATTCACCTCACAAAATCCTCCTCATCAATCCACCTCATCTTTCCACCTTATCTCTTCCACCTCACAATGTTGCACATATAATTAAATATTCTTAATATTTAATTAGCTAATATCCTCCATTATCCAAAAATAAATTTTTAATTCAATTGTCCTCCACTACTTGAATTTTTAATTCAATTGTCCTCCACTAATTGAATTTTTAATTCAATTTTCATCCACTAATTGAATTTTTAATTCTCCTCCACTAATTGAATTTTTAATTCAATTGTCATCCACTAACTGAATTTTTAATTCAATTGTCATCCACTCTCATTAAAAATGAATTTTTAATATCATCCACTATGAATTTAAAATTCACAAATAATAAGAGCCCTTGATCTCAACTTTTAATCCTCACCCTCCATCCCTTTTTCAAAAATCTATAAATGAAACCCTCACCCAAGCCATTCATAACAACTTTTTCTTGCATCAAAACCATGCTCAAATTTCTTTAATCTATCTATCATGTAATCCTTCATCTACATTTGTGTTGAAAGCAAAAGCAATCCACATTTGAATCAAATAGGGTTATCTAATCTAGGAGCTCTTGGGTGCAAGCTTCCTCCTCCCTTGATGAGATTGGGTCTTCATGTGAGTGATTCTTGTTTGTACATATGATCATTTGCTAAACATTGCCAAATCAAGATAAACATCAAACACATAAGACAAGTCATTCAACTTCACCCTAATCAACTTCATCCAAACAATCCAAATCATCATCAAATCATAACCAAGCACTTGCCAAAAAGGACTTAAGATTTAACCACTTGTGCGACATCATGTCAACCTTAGAGGACCTACAAAAACTCCTTCATATGCTTCACCACATGCATGCAAGCCAATCCCGTTTAGAGTAGGGAACCTTTCAAAGCATTCAAGAATTGATTCAAATAGGTCAAACAAGACAATCCTCACACATACAATACCTCTTGGAAGAAATCCAACACCTCTTCGCCACTTGCAAAGTCCAACAACCATCTTATCTAGCACCTATTGTATCATATCCATCTACACATCAAACCAATTCTGCATCAACTTATCCCACTTCATATCAACCAAATTCATCCACATGTCATATCAACCCTTTATCAACTTATCGGAACCCTTATCTATATCAATCCATATCACAACAATGATTATCCTATGCAACCCCTCCATCATCATCACATCAACACATTTACCAACATCAACAACAAATCATATCACAACAAGAAGTCCAAACACCATCCCAACCTCAACAAATTCCACAACAACCTTACATGTCATCATCTTCAACTTCATACCAACCTAATTCATCCACCTATCATGTCAATGCCACATCGACAAATCAACCTTCACCCCAGCATTATCTAATTTTTCATTCTAACATTCCAACATACCACCAAGCCCATCCACGAGGCAACCAAGTGTCATCACAACAAGAACATGTAAGCCCAAATCCACCATGGAAACAAGATCAAATGCCCTCAACTTCATACCAACCCCAAAACATTTTGTCTACATATCCTACCATTACACCTAGCTACCAAGACTATCAATGGCCTCCCCAACAAGCACTAGTGAGCCCAAATCCACCTTTGCAACAAGAAGCACATGCAAGTCCAAATGGTCCCTTGTACATAAATCAAATGAGTCCAAGTTATCCTAGGCAAGATCTAATAACCTTTGACAAGGGAGATACCAATCTAGAGTGGCCTCCACCATCTAATACCACACCTATCCTTGAACCCACCCAAGAACCATCACTACCTAATCCTATCACCCACCTATCCAATCCCAATCCTATTTCTACACCATCCACCATCATTATCCATCCATTATATTGTCCTTCCACCCATACACTCATGAAGGATGTCATCCATTGGCTATTAACAAGGAATCAAACACCCTCATGCAATCCAACATCCACCAAACCTCTTGAACAATCCCCTATCATAAGTAAAGAACCATCATGTAGCCATGTTCAAGAGCCCATAAGTCAAGCACCTATCACATCCATCCAAACACCTATCACATCCATCAAGCACCCACCACATCTATCCAAGTCAACCCCACTTCTACCCAACCACATGAGCAATGCCAAGAATCAAATCCAAAGCATGTTGAAACATCAACCCCTTCTCCTAATCAAGATCTAACCATCCCATCTAATCCCATTACCGATCCCCTACCATCTATTGATCACCTTATTCATCCCACATCAACCTCTACCACCCCTTTACCATCCCCCATTAATCCTTCACCTCCATCTACCAATCCCATCCCAAATCCATCCCCTTATCCACTTGGAAAAAACACCTTCATCCATGGTAAACCCCTTGTAGGAGGTGAACAACTTCCATCTATCACATATCTTTCTCCGACAAATAAGGGACTCGCATCTTGTTTTCAAAGCACCAAACATCCCATTGCATGTCACATGCTCCAACACATGAACTATCAAGGCAAAGGCTTAGGCCTTCACGAACAAGGCATCTTGGAGCCCATCCACATCACATTCCATCCATCCTCACATGGCCTTGGCTATGCATCCCAAGAACAACAATCTACACAAGTTGATACCGTCCATCCACCTTCCAAAATCCATTCATCCAATCCCAAACATGGTGCATCTCATCGTACTTCCAAAACATATGTCGCCATCCCTCCTCCATCATCCTACCATTTGCAAAAGCATGTGACCATCCATCTTCCCCCATCAAATTTACCTCCACTCCTTCCAACTCCCAAGATCCCTATCAAATCCACCTTACCTCCTATCCTACCAACTCCCCACATCCCTATCCACAAATCCTCTTATCCTCCCATCCTCCCAACTCCTAATATCCCCATCCTCAAATCTCCTCATCCATTTATCCATAAATCCACTAAAATTCCCAATCAAGACCAACAAAAACTGATAGAGGGGCCAGAATGTCTCTTCAATGTCTCTTCTTGGATCTGAGAAGGATCCATGCCAGTGAAATCTGGAGGTGGGTCAAATGGTTGGATTTTCTATTTAGGTTTTCCCTATTCTTTCCATTCTTCATCTTCTTCATCATATACCACATCGTCTAGCTCATCTGGGATGTGAACAACCTTCTTGGCCTTTGTAATTTTGGTCCTCTCAAAGAGATGCGCTCTCATGGACACAATGATTGTAGGATATGTGCAAGCTGAATCTGTTTAAAAGACTTTAGAAACATTTACATAATGTAACTGGTGGCTGTGAAGCCAAATTCCACAACCTTAGCCAACATCCTCATTGTCGTGCCAAGATGGGAACTGTGGAACAGGATATGGACATCCAACAAAGCATAACGAAAGGGGAATTTTTATCAAATGGTGTGGTTGCAAATGCCATGGCAGACAAGGGTGCAAAATGGGGAAGTGAGACATGGCACAAAACTCTTTCTAGAATGCCTCCAAGAATTTGGTCTCCTGGACTGCAACAATCGTAGGATATGCACTTAAATGAATTTGTTGAAAACAGCCAAGGCCATTGGCTGATGTGCAGTCAAACTTCCTCATCTCCAAAGACACTTCCAAAGGCATTCAACTATGCCCAATACATAATGCCTACATCCTTCTGTCAAGACATTCAACTCTCCCTATCGGAAAGTACCAAAATCTCTTGAAATCTATTGATCCCATCTCCTCTCAAACACATTTGATGACTTTCTGTAGTCAAGACCCAACTCACCAAAAACCATAAATGCATTTACCTAACCAATGAAGATATTTCTTGTTGCCTCAACATTCTCACCAACTACGAACATGGGGTCATTACATCCTACCCCCCTAGGACTAGGCTTACTCCGAGAAGCCTGCAATACTCTAAGATGCTAGAAAAGCACACACTACGCCAAGAAACTTGATACAATATAGAAATATTGTTATCGCATGTACAAATACATGCAATCCATCACTGAACAAGGGTAAGGAATAGGCAAGGCACTCCTTCCTACAAAATATACATTAGCATAAAATAATTTTCTCCAATCAAAATAAAGAATTAAGCCAAGGAAACCATATCGAACAATCAATGGAAACCAAGGAGACAAGCCTCAACTACCACACTAGAAAACTACACATGACCATAAGGGCAATCTAGACATTACTGTTAGGTAACTGGATGATAAGACAACAACACGAGAATACTGCACTAGTAGTGTACAGTGGCTAGGGTAGGGAATAGGGCTTGTGACTATCTCTAGTAACCACCATCGGGGATAATAAGAGTACACTCAAGCATGTGAGTCCAAGCAGAGTCGATACCCAATACTTGCATCACTTTGATCACATGTCAAAGCACATGTGGATATAACATACATCATAGCCGAAGCAATAGTAAGCATTGTCATCCAACATGATAACCAATCATGTCAACATCATAATAATATCATAATCCATCAAGGAAGAGCAACAACCATCAATTTACATATTTACACTAGCATAAAACACATAGTTTTCTCATAATTTGTAGAAATTGCACTTTCAAGACAAAATTTTCAAGTTTCTAAATTTTCATATGCAGCTATTTATAAGATGGAGTACACATACACACATATACATAATTTCAACCTCTGATTTTATAGCATACATGACATCTCTTTAGATATAATGCAATAGTTTGTCGCTTTTCAAGGCATAATGATGCAAATTTTGTTCTCTTCTATATTGTAATATGCACAAGGATTCGATAAATAGCTACACCTGTATGTAGAAAACAATTCTACTAAATAGTTAGGGGTTCTAAATTAGTGGCTATATCTTTCTAATTAGCATTCTATTATGTGAGTAGGAATTGATTAGACGGGCTCGTTTATTCATATATTTATATGTTAAATCCATTTTATGCATACCCTGAAATCATTGCATTCCAGGAGTCAATGTCTCTTTGAGGCTTTCTATCAAACAATCCATGTGCATTGTCTATGTTTCTACTTTTTGCGTACGAATCTACTAGGGTATTTGCAAATACCAAATCTGCCAAAACAAATCCCCTTCTGTTATGCCTTGATGGATGTACATACCCTGTTTGAAAGCTCCCATTTTTGGCTCAACATGGAGGATGTTGGCAAAGGTTCTGGGATTTGACTTAGCACCTGTCAATTGCATCTGCTTGAAATTAAGATTATAAGGTAATAATGCATGCTATGAGTAAAATTAAGATTATACATCTTTAGTGTATTAAAGTTGGTAAATATAGATGATGATTTAAATAAAAAAATTGTTTGCAATAATTTTTATTAGCAGCTTGCATAGATCATTGTGTAGGAGTAATATAGGTTATGTTTTCTCCTTGAAGAAAATAACATTTATAACCTAGAGTCTAGTTTTGTGATAGTAGTAACCTCGGAGACCTCTACCTGCCCAAGTTGACTAAATAGAACTAGAGATGTAGCTATGCTATAGTCATGGCAATTTAAAACTAATTAATCATCTTTTCTTGAATAATTGATATATTTCTTAATCCTTAAGGTTGAAGCTCATAGAATTTATAAATCATAGAGTATTCACTTATGTGCTTAGATTTACAATGTGACTTTAGGGTATTGAATTACTATTTGATCTTGCAAGTATTTTTCCAAATAAGATTAGGAATATCATGAATAAATCTATTAGGAAACCTTTGTAGGAATACAATCAACACTGAGAGGGGGGGTGAATCAGTGTTGTTTAACAATTTTAACAACTTTTTCTCCTTTTTAATTTAAATTCAGAATTCTTCAGATAGATCCAGAAAACATATGCAGAGTATCAAAAACAAAAACTTGACACAAGAAATTTCCCGAGTGGAAAACCCTCCTGGGGTATAAAAACTACTCAACTGCCTCACTGGCTTAACTCAAAATTTCTGATTACAATTGTCTCACTGACATTACAATTTTGCCTCACTGGCATATTGTATCACTATGCATGTCTCACTGACATTTCAACATCTGAAAATTCAATGACCATTACAACACAGGGATTTTCCTGTTTCAATAAAATCAATACCTTATTTCTCCTTTTCAAAAACAATCAAATGTATACTTTCTGTAATCAACCTTCAACTATTATCATATCATCTTTACAACAATCAATCAAATTTGATCTTTAAGATATTTCATACCTCTATCTATGCAAATCAACAAATCAATTCATACTCTGCAAATTCATAGATTCTTTCACTGCAATATTGAAAAACTTTTAACCTTCTCCAAAATCATTTTTCAAAGCTTTATTCTTCTCTAAGAAAACATTGTTCAATTCTGATCAAAAATCTCCATTCTTGATTTCACCAACACATCTCCAAAACTGAGCAAATTTCTCTATCAAAAATGTCTCTTCATGAAAAAATTTCTCTGCAAAAGATTATCTTACTTCAAACCATACTTCTTCACCTTCAAAAATTCTCACTCTTACATTTGATCTTATCACACATCCTTGAAAACATATCTGCACACACAAAAAGATCATTAACATTCATCTTTTCATTTGCTTGTAGCCGGTTCAGCTTCAACATTAATTTTATCTCAAACTTATCACCTTCTCTTATGAAAAAACAAACAGCAAAACAAAAAAAAATGAATCCTCTTCGAAAACTCTACCTTTTCATATTCTTCACAATTAGAAACCTTCTACAATTCACTCTTTCCTTCACACAAAAATTCCAATTTCATTTCCCCTTGAACTTCGGTGAGAAAAAACAAAAATAACATGTTTTACTGCCTTTTAAGCAACAGTGAACGTCAACTTTAATTTGATGAACTATCCGTTTGTAGCAACTTTCTATTTAAATCCCCACCTTCCGATCTGCGGTGCCCGCCACAATATATTCAAATAGTGATCGTTGGATGCGATGACTTAAAACATACTTTATGTCCACCGTTTGCGCTAGGAGGTTGGGTTTAGAGCAACTTACCACACAACGATTAACAATGCCTCCAACCGGTCATTACTTAAAAAGAACCTGCTGTCAACGGTCACCTTCAAATTATAACATAAAGTGCAGAGTATTATGACAGGCAGTAAGGTTATAAAGGATAAATGTTGAACACCATATTTAAGACTTGTTGAGTGTTATGTAAACCACATTAACCATTGTAAACCTCAACATTGTAAACACCTCAACACCATATTTAAACCTCAACATTGTAAACCAAACTTCAACTGATCTGCCACTGTCATGAAGTTAATATAATGCAAGTTAAATGAAGTTAATATGATGCATATTAACTTTTATTAAATGACACAAGCCCTTGCCCTGATAATATGCACTTAATGTCATCCACTGAAATGACTAAGTCAAAACAACTTCACACAAGATCAACACTAATGTCATTGATGTCATTACCATGAAGGACCACTGAAATGACTAAGTCACAGAACAACTTCACACAAGATCAACATTGATGTCACTGATGTCATTACCATGAAGGACCACTGAAAGATCAAAACTGAGAGATCTAACAACCATTGTCACTGATGTAGACCATATCACTGAACTGAAAACCATATTACTGAACTGAAGACCATATCACTGAAATCATTGCCATTGATGAAGACCATGTCACTGATGAAGACCATTTTGGCATCAATGAAAACCACCATCATTTTGTCATCAATGAAAAGACAATATACTCAACTGTGAAATGTACTACAAAACTCCCCCTTTGTCTTTGACATTGATGGCAAAACCATAACTGATTTCTCCCCCTTTTTCACATAAAAATGTCAAAGGCAAAAGAAATAACACCACAACCAATAGATTCCTATTCTTGTAAATACAATCCTCTGAAAAAATTTTTGTCAAAAACAACACTTTACTTCAAACTGATCAAATGTACAATACTATAACACTATCAACCACAAAAATATGTACAAAAACTATATACAGGCTATGTACAAATGAGATTCAGGACATCAAAAATAATCTAGAAGACAACTCCCCCTGAATCTAATATCTCTGTAACTTACTGAAGAGAGACAAGAGACAGAACTCCTAATCTCTGTCTCAAAGTTTCAAATGTCTCCTTTGGCAAAGGCTTTGTGAAGATATCAGCTAATTGATCACTAGTATGCACATATTCCAAAGCAACTTCATTTTCAATCACCTTTTCCCTTAGAAAATGATATCTGATAGCAATGTGCTTAGTTCTTGAATGCATTATAGGATTCTTTGACATATTGATTGAACTTGTGTTATCACAAAGAATAGACACAGGCTTTTTAACCTCAACCTTAATATCAAGAAGTGATTGTACCATCCAAAGTACCTGTGTACAACATGATGAAGCAGCAATGTACTCAGCTTCAGCTGTAGATAGAGAAACACAATCTTGTTTCTTACTATGCCATGCAACCAATCTACCACCTAGAAAGAAAGCTGCCCCACTTGTGCTTTTTCTGTCATCAGGACACCCTACCCAATCTGCATCTGTATAGGCAAGAAGTATAAAATCATTGTGTCTAGGATACCATAAACCAAAATCAAGTGTACCCTTAATATATCTAAAGATTCTCTTAACAGCATTCAAATGTGATTGTTTAGGACAAGCTTGAAATCTAGTAACCAAACAAACAGCCTGCATAATATTAGGCCTAGAAGCAGTGAGATATAAAAGACTCCCAATCATAGATCTATACAGAGATTGTTCTACTTCAGGTGATTCATCATTTTTACTTAGCTTATGCCCTGTCTCCATAGGAGTACCCAAAGGTTTGCAATCATCCATTTGAAACCTCTTTAACATCTCTTTGGCATATTTATTTTGTGAGATGAATATTCCCTTTTCAAGCTGAGATACCTGAAGACCAAGAAAGAAAGACAATTCTCCCAACATAGACATTTCAAATTCTGATTTCATGATGTTAGGAAATGAATGACTCATATCATCATTGTTACTACCAAAAATGATATCATCTACATAAATTTCAACAACCAGAATATCCTCACCTTTGATTAAATAGTACAAATTACTATCCACACCTCCTTTTGTGAACCCCTGTTCCTGCAGATACTTATCCAGTCTATGATACCAAGCCCTTGGAGCTTGCTTTAAACCATATAAAGCCTTTTTCAACCTGTAAACATGATCTGAATTATCTTTATTCACAAAACCTTCTGGTTGTTCCATGTAGACTTCTTCTTCAAGATCTCCATTTAGAAATGCTGATTTTACATCCATTTGGTAAACTTTGAAATTTTTATAAACTGAAAAGGCTAAAAACATCCTTATAGCTTCTAATCTAGCAACAGGAGCAAATGTTTCTTCAAAGTCAATACCTTCAATTTGTGAATACCCTTTGCAAACCAGTCTGGCTTTGTTTCTAACAACTTTACCTTTATCATCAAGCTTATTCCTAAACACCCATTTTGATCCAATGACATTCTTACCTTCTGGTCTTGGAACAAGTTCCCATGTTTTGTTCTTTTCTATTTGGCTTAACTCCTCTTCCATGGCATTAACCCATGCTTCATCTTTGCTGGCCTCAACATAATTCTTTGGTTCCATTTCAGATATCAAACACACATGTGCTTGATTATGTGCAGCAACTTGCTTTCCTCTTCTTGTTAACACACCACTGTCCTTATCCCCAATGATCAACTCATGAGGATGATCTCTTTGAAATGCCTTTGAAAGAGTCTTTGTCTTAACATCAACAGATTTTTCAGGATCTTCTTTCTCTTCCTGAATTTCTTCTTCCTTTTGTGAATGATGATCAACTTCAATGTCATGAATCAACTGCATACAGGGCTGCAAATCCTCATCCACCTTAACATTAGTACTTTCAATTATTCTTTTGAGCCTATTGTTAAAACATTTATATGCCTTGCTATGTGTAGAATAACCAAGAAAAATGCCTTCATCACATCTAGACTCAAAACCACATAAGCTATCATTATCTTTCTTGATGTAACACTTACTTCCAAAAATTTTGAAATACCCAACATTAGCTGACTTACCATACCACAGTTCATAAGGAGTATAATTTGACTTTACCCTTAATTGAACTCTGTTCAGAGTATATACAGCTGTATGAACAGCTTCTCTCCAATAGACATTAGGCAGATTTGCATCATGTAGTAAAGTTCTTGCCATTTCTTTTACAGTCCTGTTTTTCCTTTCAGCTACTCCATTTTGCTGTGGAGTTCTAGGAGTGGAGAATTGCCTTCTTATCCCATGTTTCTCACAATACTCCTCAAATTCCTTTGAAGTGTACTCTCCTCCATTGTCTGACCTTAGACATTTTAGCTTGAAATCAGATTCCTTTTCAACCATCTTCTTGAAGATTTTGAATCTATCAAATGCCTCTGATTTATGCCTTAAGAATGTTACCCATGTCATTCTTGAAAAGTCATCAATGAAAAGCATAAAATACTTTTCTCCTCCCAGAGCTTTAGTCCTTGTAGGACCACACAAATCTGAATGTACCAACTGCAGAGGTTTTGAAGTAAAATACTCCTTAGGCTTGAAACTAACTTTGGTTTGCTTACCCAGCTGACACTCTTTGCATATAGTATTACTTGGTTTTGAAATATGAGGCATATTTCTGACATTGTGATTCCTGCTGATTCTCACAAGATTGTCAAAATTCACATGACCAAGTCTTCTATGCCACAACCAGCTTTCCTTGATTTGACCCATGAAACAGATATGGCTATCAACACTTTTAGTTTCTGAATTATGAAGATTGTAGATGTTACCACTAGTCCTTAGACCTGCTGCAATAACTTTACCTGATTTCTTTTTGATCTCACATCCATGTGCATCAAAAACCACACTAAAACCATTGTCACATATTTGACTGACACTTAACAGGTTGTGCTTCAGTCCTTCTACAAAGTACACATCATTTAGTGGTGTTTCATCATCAAGAAGAATTGTACCTTTGCCTCTGATCATAATACAATCATTATTTCCAAACATAACAGAGCCTTCATTAATGTCTTCAAACTTAACAAATTTATCTTTGTCCCCTGTCATGTGGTTGGAGCAACCACTGTCAATCACCCACTGTTCCTTCTTTTTGGCATGAAAAGCAGCTTGTGCAATCATAACATCTAAGCTCTTATTGATTACCTTAGGTTTCCAAACAAGCAATTTCTTTTCAGAACCCAAAGAAGACAAACCTGAGACAGTATTTCTTGTTGTTTGCTGCATTTGCAATGAAGGTCTACAGAATTTTGCAATATGCCCAAAATTTTTACAATTGTGACACTTCAAACTTCTTAAGAACATGAATGGATGCATTTCTCTTCTGATTCCAAATCTGCATTCACTGGCTTTGTGTCCAAACCTGTTGCAACAAAAACAATATCTAGTAAAGTGAGCATTATACCTGAAAGTATCACTTCTGTTGTAGTTTGTTGTCCTTATGATTGATTTGCCTTTTATACTAGCCTTTTGAGAACATTGTCCCTCTTCAAATCCAAGACCTTATTTATCTTTGAATCCTTTTTGTCTATCAAGAAGATCATCTAATTTGTCACTGCTTCTGCACATATCAAGTCTTCTTCTTAGACCAACAATTTCAGCTTCAAGTGTATGACATTCCTTGTCCTTGTTATTCAATTCTTTGTCTTTATCATCAATAATTTTCTTACTTTCTTCAAGAGAAAGAATTAGATCAGTAATCTGTTTCTCATAACAAGTTAACTTGTTATTCATGATATCATTTTCTTTTTGAAATTGACTTCTTTGAGCAATGATTTCCTTCTTAAGTTTCTTGACTTGACTTAATGCACATATCAATTCTCCTTCAAAGTCAATAACAGCTTCACAACTGTTTGATTGTTCTTCACATTTTTCATTTTCATTTAGAATAGCCATAAACAAAGTCTGTGCATTTTCATCAAGAAAATCATCTGAATCACTTTCAGTCATATCAACATTTTTTATGAACAGACTTCTTTTCTTTCTGAAATTATTTTTCCTTCTAGAAACAAACTGTTTCTTTTTGAATTGCTTCTTGTTTTCATCTTCATCACTGTCTGGATCTTTGTAAGGACACTGAGCTGCATAATGTCCAATCTTTCCACACTCAAAACATTTGAATGGAAGCTTACCTTTGTACTTACCAACAGATCCCTTCTTTAACTTGCTTGCAAGAGATATTTCTTGTTCATCATCCAATTCATCTAAATCAGAAATCTCCTTTTCTTTTCTGACTGATTTGAAAGCAGCTTCTTTGCTTGAAGGTATGTCATTACTAATCCTCATCTCATAAGCTGTGAAAGTGCCATGAAGTTCATCAAAAGTAACTTTGCTTAAATCTCTTTCTTCAACAGCAGACACTTTGGATTCATATTTTGGATTTAAGGTCCTTAAGATTTTTGTAACAACTGTCTTCTCTTCCAGTGTATCACCAAGTCCTCTGATAGCATTTACAATTTCTTGGACCCTTAGAAGATATTCTGCCACTTTCTCATCATCACTCATTCTGAGACTTTCAAATTTTGCTCTGTAGGATTGCAGTTTTGCTTCTTTGATTTTATCATCTCCTTGATAAATATTAGATAATTTGTCCCATATTTCCTTGGCTGTTTTACACTCCATGATTTTTACAAGTATGTCATTGGTAAGACCACAACATAATGCATTTTTAGCCTTAGCATTATTTTCATATGCCCTTTTCTCATCAGCTGTGCTAGGAGGGTTTGTAGCAGTATATCCAGTAACAATAGCATCATACACATCATAGCCCAGAGATGACAAATATGACTCCATCCTGAATTTGCAAAAAGCATAGTTAGAGCCATCAAACATAGTTGCCTTATAATTTGAGTAACCTTCTTGACTTGCCATGATAAGTATTCCAGAAATATGATCTACCCAAGCTAATTAAGCTTTGACAGGGTACCAGGCTCTGATACCAATTGTAGGAATACAATCAACACTGAGAGGGGGGGTGAATCAGTGTTGTTTAACAATTTTAACAACTTTTGCTCCTTTTTAATTTAAATTCAGAATTCTTCAGATAGAACCAGAAAACATATGCAGAGTATCAAAAACAAAAACTTGACACAAGAAATTTCCCAAGTGGAAAACCCTCCTGGGGTATAAAAACCACTCAACTGCCTCACTGGCTTAACTCAAAATTTCTGATTACAATTGTCTCACTGACATTACAATTTTGCCTCACTGGCATATTGTATCACTATGCATGTCTCACTGACATTTCAACATCTAAAAATTCAATGACCATTACAACACAGGGATTTTCCTGTTTCAATAAAATCAATACCTTATTTCTCCTTTTCAAAAACAATCAAATGTATACTTTCTGTAATCAACCTTCAACTGTTATCATATCATCTTTACAACAATCAATCAAATTTGATCTTTAAGATATTTCATACCTCTGTCTATGCAAATCAACAAATCAATTCATACTCTGCAAATTCATAGATTCTTTCACTGCAATATTGAAAAACTTTTAACCTTCTCCAAAATCATTTTTCAAAGCTTTATTCTTCTCTGAGAAAACATTGTTCAATTCTGATCAAAAATCTCCATTCTTGATTTCACCAACACATCTCCAAAACTGAGCAAATTTCTCTATCAAAAATGTCTCTTCATGAAAAAATTTCTCTGCAAAAGATTATCTTACTTCAAACCATACTTCTTCACCTTCAAAAATTCTCACTCTTACATTTGATCTTATCACACATCCTTGAAAACATATCTGCACACACAAAAAGATCATTAACATTCATCTTTTCATTTGCTTGTAGCCGGTTCAGCTTCAACATTAATTTTATCTCAAACTTATCACCTTCTCTTATGAAAAAACAAACAGCAAAACAAAAAAAAATGAATCCTCTTCGAAAACTCTGCCTTTTCATATTCTTCACAATTAGAAACCTTCTACAATTCACTCTTTCCTTCACACAAAAATTCCAATTTCATTTCCCCTTGAACTTTGGTGAGAAAAAACAAAAATAACATGTTTTACTGCCTTTTAAGCAACAGTGAATGTCAACTTTAATTCGATGAACTATTCGTTTGTAGCAACTTTCTATTTAAATCCCCACCTTCCGATCTGCGGTGCCCGCCACAATATATTCAAATAGTGATCGTTGGATGCGATGACTTAAAACATACTTTATGTCCACCGTTTGCGCTAGGAGGTTGGGTTTAGAGCAACTTACCACACAACGATTAACAATGCCTCCAACCGGTCATTACTTAAAAAGAACCTGCTGTCAACGGTCACCTTCAAATTATAACATAAAGTGCAGAGTATTATGACAGGCAGTAAGGTTATAAAGGATAAATGTTGAACACCATATTTAAGACTTGTTGAGTGTTATGTAAACCACATTTACCATTGTAAACACCTCAACACCATATTTAAACCTCAACATTGTAAACCAAACTTCAACTGATCTGCCACTGTCATGAAGTTAATATAATGCAAGTTAAATGAAGTTAATTTGATGCATATTAACTTTTATTAAATGACACAAGCCCTTGCCCTGATAATATGCACTTAATGTCATCCACTGAAATGACTAAGTCAAAACAACTTCACACAAGATCAACACTAATGTCATTGATGTCATTACCATGAAGGACCACTGAAATGACTAAGTCACAGAACAACTTCACACAAGATCAACATTGATGTCACTGATGTCATTACCATGAAGGACCACTGAAAGATCAAAACTGAGAGATCTAACAACCATTGTCACTGATGTAGACCATATCACTGAACTGAAAACCATATTACTGAACTGAAGACCATATCACTGAAATCATTGCCATTGATGAAGACCATGTCACTGATGAAGACCATTTTGGCATCAATGAAAACCACCATCATTTTGTCATCAATGAAAAGAGAATATACTCAACTGTGAAATGTACTACAACCTTTTGATTTAAAAATAGTAAATGAATTTGGAGATGAACTTGTCATAGGTAAACTTAATACCTTGAGTGGACACCTGATAGGGATTCCTCAACACTAGGGTTGAACGATAACCACTCTTTTTAGGTGGTCATTATAGTGGATTTAAATATGTCACTATTTCACCTAAGGGGGAGACAACCGATGAAGAACTATCTGGAGCGAGGAATCACCCTAGAAAGGGTTACATACCCACTCACAATTGCATCAAACATATTGCAAGATAGAACTACATAATCGCAAACCCCAATGTCAGTCACATTTAGAATGGGCCTTGATCCCGTTGATATAGGGTATGTAGGCAGTCTGGAAGGTGAAGAATGCCCCTAGTACTCAGGTTCCCTAGATATAGAGTATTCTTTTATAATTAACATTGTAATCTCAAAAACATAATAGAGCAAGTCAGATAATAAAATGTATCCAGTGCTTAGGTTTAAAGGAATGGTGAAACACTCAATTTTTAACTTCTATAAATATTGTGACCTTAACTTTTTGTATGGTGATTCTAAGCTAGGTTAGCATAAGAATGTCTAGTTAGTTTTGCGTAGATGATAAGAATACAGTCACAGGAGGAAAAGCAAGTTGTCAGAAATGAAGCTAGGATGTAATGAAGGACTTGAGGTATGTGTGACCAGTTGTTCTTACATGTTATCTTGTGTAATGTACTTTCTCTCATAATGTACTTTCTCTCTTCACTAGATTTTAAATTGGTGATCTTTTCAGCACTTGATGATTTTAGAAAACTAAGCTCTAATTCGTCTAACCTCTATAACATTTATTGAGCATTTTTTTTAGTAAAATTTTATGAATCTACATTTGTTGCATCTATTGATCAAAATTTTTATTTCTCGATATTTTTTTATTCAGATTTAGTATTATTTTGTTAGTAAGGAGTTGGGTCCTTACATATTGGATGAAAAAGATGACTGGGATGAGATGATTAGATGGGTGATTATGATGCAATGGAATGATTAGGATGAATGCTAGATTTGGTTGGAAGAAAATTTAGGAGAAGTAGATGAATGAATAAGATGATCTACATCATCTACATCATCCTAATTGCCAAGTATAATTGACTAGTTAAGGAGTAGAATTGATCCCAATAAAATCAAGGGTATTGTCTAGAGTGGCCTATTCTAAAACCCTTAAGAACTTGAAATGCTTCTTAGGACTCATAGGATACTATATAATATTTGTAAAGAGTTATGGCCACATAGAAACACTCCTCAAAACACTTTTTAGAAAGGATGCTTTCTAATGGAACAGCTAATTTGATATATGAGAGGCTAAAAGAGATGATGTGTATATGACTCTAATTTAATAGCATCAAGATCCAGCCTTGGCATGTTCATCATATTTCATCAACACCAATATCTCGCTAGAGATTATACCTTTTTTATATCCTTCTTTGACTCCTTTCTCTTCACCTTAACTCATATTAGTGCTCACAAATTCAACAATCTTCAACAAGGCTCTTTCTATTATTTATGCACTCTTTTGAGCTCCTCCTACTAGGACCCTGGTGGTCAATTAGGGCAATTCAACAGATTGTCAAAATGAATGGTCAATTAGGGTAGTTCAATAGATTGTCAAAATGGACACTTAGTTCATATTTCTAATGTTAGGTGATGCTGCTTCTACCTATGCACACGATCTTCTCTAGGCTCATAGGGTCATATATTTTAGCATGCATGCGTTTACATTATCATTTCTAAAATAGTAGTCTATTCATTTATTTTTTTAAGAAAATATGTAGGTTGAAAAATAATCTACTAGTATAAATTAAAGAAAATAATTTCTTGTCTTTAAGACTGTTGTATAATTTGTTTCCTTCAATAAGATAGTATCTCAACTTCATAAAATGACACATGGAACATGTATATCGAACTAAGATTTAATAGATGCATTCTTGAATCAGATTAAGGCTCAATGATTTAATGTTGGGAAATTTATATTCACGTATACCTTCTTCTTCTACATAGAAAGAAAAAATATTGAACATTAAAAAATATAAATTTTAAGTTTATTTATCGAACCACACTGGATATCTTAAATTATGTGACCAAAACCATATCATTAGAAGAGAATATTTGTATCATTTGGAACATACATCACTTGCACATGTACAAATCAAAAGAAAATAAGAACAACTAAATCATTTGTCTGGGAAGTACTCTGTATCTGCAGGTTATGGGCAGCTTGTTAGGCAGATGTCAGGAGACACTGAGGTTCCTTGGTGGAAGCAAGTTTCACACAAGTTTTCTTGGCCCAAATGCAACTTCTTCTTCTAGTTGGTGGTTCACAATTAGTTTCTTACCTAGGATAATCTGAGTAAGCGTGGGTTTCAGGGTCCCTCAATGTGTCTTGTGCCGTAATACTGAGGAAAGTGTTTCCACCTCTTTTTCCAATATTCTTTCTCTAGGGAGATTTGGCATTTTTGGTGGAGTGTGGAACCAGGCCTTTTGGCATGTCTCCTCTTTAGCTAAGTTTTTTGATCGTTGGGGCATTGCCCTTGTTAAAACCTCATTTCTTCAAGTTTCTTGGGCTCTTGGACTTTCCTTTATTATTTGGAATATCTGGTTGGAGAGGAATCGTAGGATCTTTTGTGATTTGATGTTGGGGGCCCATCACTTGTAGTGGAAAATTCTTATTCTTTAGGTGAAACTGTTTCAGCAAATTGTGATTTGACAGAAGCTGTGGATCCTAAAGATGTTGTTTGTTGCAATCGTCTTCATCTTCCTCCTCAACAAGGTCATTTCATGAGAAATAAATGTCGATAGCCTCTTTGGAAGATAAAAAGGGAGGGGCATTGGAATCCTCTGCCTCAGGGAGTTTTGATACTCAACACACATGGTTCTTCTTGAGGAAACCCTGGTCATGCTGGTATTGGTGGAGTTGGTCAGGATAGTACTGGGTCTGTGCAATTCATCTTTTATGTTTATAAAGGTTTTCAATCTAACAATCTGATGGAGGCTCTTGTCATTTTATATGTTGTGGAGCATGGCTGTCATCTTGGATGGTGAAGGATCATTTCTGAGTCTGATTCCCAAGTGGTGGTGAATCTGTTGAATAGACAACATTTAGATGATGTTAGTTGGAATTTAGCTTTGGTTGTTAAACAGATTCTTAATCTATGTGATTCTTTTGATTTGGTTTCTTTCATTCATATTCCTAGAGAATGGAACAGTATTGTGAATTGTTTTGCCAAATGGGCCTTTGATCACATGCCAAATTGGAATATTGTGGATTGGGGTCAATTACCCCTGGAGTTGTCTCAAAAGTTAGACCACTTAGTGGAGCTTGACAGAACTGAGTAATGCCCTTGCTTTGTACTTCATCTGATTTGAATAAATTTTTACCCCTTTTAATAAAAAAAAAAGCATTTATTGCTACTACATATATTTTTGGTAATACTTTTAAAGCATGTGTATTGTTATTTTCTATTTTTATTTCCATTGCACTAGAAAGGCTGTAACTTTCAGTACCCGCTGATATACAAATAAAATATCAAACTAATAAAAGAGCATGAGTTGTAGTTTGTTTGTGACAAATTATGGACGAATTCCATTGTCTTTATTGTCAAACATTCAGCATCTGACTGGCATTATATTCAGTGTCAACGTTCTCTTTTATCAGATGAATTGTTTCTAGACTAATGTGTTAGTAAGATTCTTTTAATTTCTGCAGGTAGAATTATAGAGAAATAAGTTATGAAATGGATGAAGAAATAATATGCCTTTATGCATTAATTCATTTTCTTTAGGTTATTTTTTGTGTTTTTTAACGATGTTTCTTTTTCTGCAACAGTTACCATTGCATTTGTATCAACCCCATCTTACATGGTCTTCTCATCAAGCAATACCGAAGAGGTTTAATCAAACTAAAATCTCCCGTTTCCCCTTAGTGTTGATCAATTGCAGTCACTACTGGAAAGTTTTTAGGTGTTACAGGGGATTGCACTGATGGAATTTTGAAACTTTGTTTTCACTACTGCAAAGTTTGTAAGTGTTACATAGGATTGCACTGATGGAATTGTGAAACTTTGTTTTTCCCCAAAACCTGATGTTAAATGAAAATAATTTTAGATAATAAAAAACGCAAATATGACAGAAATTTGTTTATACACTTCACCTTGCACATAAGATTTATGTTATTTATATAGTTTTTTAGACACAAACATTTCAGTGCCAGTGGCCATCCAAGCTGTTGTAGATTACAGAGATTGTACTTTTAATACATAAATTTTATCTAAATAGAATAGCTACTCTCTAATTTCTGAATGGTGAGTTCTCTTGATGTTAAAAAACCCAACATAAAAAATTGTCATTTTAATTACACATATCAAGTATTAAAATAAATAAATTATTTTTCCGAAGAAGCCATTGTTTAACATTGGCTACACCACCTAATTAGTAGAAAGAATAGAACGGCTAGATTTCAATTTAAACACTAATGTCTCAAAGATCTAAAAATAAATATTTTAATATTATTCAATGGAAAAAGCACAGTACATCATTAAATTACGAGAAATCTGTAACATTTGAGAATAAATAACTGATTAGAAGGTACCTTGCCAAAGGTTAATTATTTAAAATTTTCTTTGAAAATTTTCCCAAAGAAATGCCTATGGAGAAGATTTACATTTGAAGGAAGAAGGAACGTTCATATGACAGCGCTCAACATATTTAGGAACAAGGGGAAGATCACCTGCAGAGATGAAGATATCACAAAAGCAGCCTAAGCTCATTTTCCTGATGCCCCTACAACAACGGCGATGAGGGCTCTTCTTCATACCTCCATTCACAACACAAGCTGCCACCTTACTCAGGGCATCAATTTCATTGCGACAAAGTGCACTACACATCTGCACGTTATACATATTAATGAACACAACAATACAAATTAGCATTGCCATGGCCTTGGTCATCTTTCCTTTCAAAAAATTACAATTGCTATCGATGATTCAATCCATCTACTTCTCTCTTTCTATAGATTAAGAAGGCCATGAGTTGGCCTTGGAATCAACAGGGTCAATGGTGAATGCCACGTTGCAGAACAAGAGAGTTAATCCTTGTTGGAGAACAAAGAAAAATCTAATTTTGGAAAATTCGTTTGGCGTGAATGTGTTTGTTGAGTGATTGTTATAACAACCATGCAGTAAAGAATTTGTTTGAGAGATTATAAGATCATAGTTTATTGTTTTTATATACATACCAATAAACAATAGTTGCATATTTGTTGTTTGGTTTTATTAATAAAAAAACCTCTGAATTGATGTATTTCATCAAAAAGTTTCAATATACTATTAGAGCGCTGATCTATTAAGTGTTAAAATTATAGCAGCTATTGAAAAGTTGTGAAGGTTTTGTGAGGACAAAAAAACAATTTACTTATACATCATCCACTTCAATGGTCAAACAATCAATAGCAACATCGACACCAAATGGTGGTAAATATTTGTCCCATTCTTATTGGCCTCAATTGACATTTGACTTTTGAAGTAGATGACGTTTAAGAATAACCCAGAAACAGTAACTAGTCGTTCTTAAGAGATGCACCATATGACATTTTAAAAACGTAAAAAATATTGCTCATTACAGCATTTAAATGTCGCTTCAATTGCTATTGATTGTTACACCTTGTCTGCTAACCAAATCACATGGAGGACGATTTGGTGGACTTATAGGCATTCTTTTTTGGCATTACTTTCATTGTTTAGAGAGGCATATAATCTTTTTATGTGCAAGGATAGAAATAATCTGTTGAGGCTGACCCTCTTTTCTTTTTAATGTTTTTGGGTGCACCCATATAAACATTAAAGCATACATGACGGTCATTCAGGACTTCCCTGAATATGATGGCCTAGAGATTAAAATTTATCCCAAGAATCTTGACTGAGCTCCCTTGATTGGTATTCTGGGCTAGCCAAAGCCTCCATTCACAGGTTTTGACAATTAACAAGTGAGTTTTATAATCCTTTTTCATTTTTATGAAGAGATAGACAAACACTGGTATTAAAGAGTTTCTCTACGTTCAACGAGAGTCGTCACTCAATTCTACACTTATGGAAAATTATTGCAAAGAGAAATTTGAACCCATATTCCACAAAACAAATAATACATTAGAAAACCACAACACTCATATCACCAAGACTCTGAAGTGAATGCCTTTTCCAATTATCGATAAGGGTGATTCAAAAATAGACATAACATTCCACCACCACAACACAACCCAATTTATATTGCAAATTTCATAAGCCTAGGGAGCAAGTCATATCCACTTGCACAGATTATAATAGATCCACTCATTGTCTTCTGAAGGAGAACAAAAATACTTTTTAAAATATTCTCTTGCTCACAAAACAAAGAACCTAGACATCAACTTCAACCACTCGGTCACTCCCCCAAACAAGACATGTTGTGACTCGTATAACTTGAAGCAAATTGGGAAATGTTCAATCCTATAGGACAAGGAAATCTAATCCCAGTTACAGCAAACTTCATGATTCCACATCCACTCAAATGTTGGATCTTCTTAAGAAATATCCCGCTCATAGGAGTTCCCTACTCAAAGCTATATGCCTAGCTCGTTTAGTGCAATTAATTTCAAACTCTTTGTGTTAGTAACATCAATCAATATCCAAGGATTGAGCTCAATTGGTTAAAACATTGGGTTCTCCTTGTTGAGACCCAATTCCATATCCCCATAGGGAGATCTAACGTGGAATTATAAGTTATGACTCTTGGTCTTCCATTGTTGGCTCCTAATGTGGATGCGGTTTCTAAAATAAAGTGGATTTCTAGGCAATGACCCTTGTTCTTCCATAGGTAATTTCTAGTGAGTTTTCTTATAAAGAGCTTTTATTAGCTTCTACTAAGTGTTCTCAAGAGATTGTATTGGTCTCATGTTGGTGATCATATGAGTAAAATAGTTGTAAACAGTATGCAAATTATAAGAAGCATCAACCAATTACCTTCACGCACCTAGTTTCCCTCTAGAGGGCATAGCTTTTACATCTAATGCTAGAAAAATGCATTTGGAAAATAAGATTATCAAGAAGAGTTTTTATTCATGCCAATAGAAATAAAAGATGAGGAGAAAGAAGAAAAGGAGACAAAAGACATTAATTTGTAAATATAGAAGAAGATGATGATGAAGGAGTGGTTGATCTAGAAGTAGAACTGATTTTTTCCCTAAGTGATATCAAGAAACATAGGAAAGAGAATCGGATCCAAAATGAGAAAATTCGAGATGATACTGAATTTAAGGAAAAATTATCAAATAATCTTCAAGAATTAGAGAGGATGATCATAGATCTAAAAGTCCAAATAGAAGAAGTAAAAAGAATTATGGAGTAGGTAAGAAAGCAACTAAAGGAAATGCAAAAATATTGTGAAAAGCTTGAATCCAAGCTCATTTCTTTAGGAAAGGAATTTGCAAAGATAAGCATCTATTTAAACTAAAGTTTAAAAAATGAGAAGAGCACAGAAATGTTGGATGACATTTAAAAGTGGCCTTGGCTATGAAAAGGTTCAAAGTTCAAAAACATCACAATCATCAAATGAAGATAAATCAAAGGGTTAGCTAATGTTCTCAAAAGTGCCATAAAAAATGAAATCAACAAGAAGGAGAATCCAAAGCAATGCATGCATCCAGAAGCTAAGAGTGGCGCATTCAGGAAGCTCCTTCCACTAAGGCAACCATAAATCAACAAGTTTCATCATTCCTTTTATGGTTATTTCTATTATTGTAATAACTTTGGAGATAAAGTTATAGATTGTTGGACACATGCAAGAAAGTTTGCTTGGACAAAGAATAGAAATTAGATCTTATGAATTGCCAAATAGAAATTATAATATCATATGTTATTAATGCAACAACTTTGGTCACAAAGCAGGAGAGTGTAGAACACAAGCAAGAAATGTGAGTTGGAACAAGAATATGAGTTCTTATGTGTTGTCAAGAAGGGACTATAATTCTTTTACTGTAACATCCCACCCTGTGAACCGCAAAGGGTAAGGGCTAAAAGAGGACAAGATAAATTTTTTTTGACATGAAGTGATAATATACACATAAGACGGTTGTCAATTCGATATGTCGACAATATTCATGGCCAAGTATGGCCAAATGTACAACCCACAGGAGAGGACTAATTCACTCTCTAGAGAAACATTAATAAACTACATTCATTTTAAACATCAATTCAAATGTTCCTAATCCCATTTCCAAATATATAAACATGAATCTATAAACACCATAGTACAAGCAGATCTAATACCCACACTAGAATCTATAAGTCAAATATGAGGCAACATCACATATCTTCTCATTACCATAATTTACATCATCTCTCACAAGAGAGTACAAAATTATAAAAAGGAATAAACAAGGACAATGGCATAGCCATGAATGATACAATAACTGAATGGGTACATGACTGATAAAGTAATAGAAAGAAAGAGAACATCTCCAAGATGGTGCTCCGATAACTTGTTCGTTGGTCCCCAATAGCGGTGGCAATGCCTCCCAATCATGTGGACTCAAAAAAGACCACCCCACCATGCTCAGAGATAGTCACAAGGCCCAATCGGAAGTAACCAGGCAAGGGTATACAGGATCGCCAACAGTTACATTAGTCACAGTGCAAACACGACACACAATACATAAAGCCAATGTCACAACATAGAGATGCTCATCAAATAGGATGTTGGGTACTGCTCACAACTACCAAGGCACTAGAAACTAGAGTGCAGATCGGATGGGGTGTAATCATGCATGCTCGAAGGTGTGGCACCACACAGAAATAAGTACACTACTCATACCAATGAGGAGACTCAAACATGCCCGAATCAATGCCCCACAGACAGATAACTCAATGTCCCACAGACGGATCAGCCTTCTCATATCCATCCTTACCCTTTACAAGCAGTCAAGGCCATGTATGAGGACTCAATATCCTTGACCTAAGCTCATCTCATTTCATCAATGAGGTATACATAACCAAATCAAAACAATACAATAACCACTCATGATCCAAGATAATCATCAATTATACCCATCAAGTAAAAACCCCTATTTAAATATGTGAATCAGCCAAGAACTAACAAGGTGATCTATAGGACAAAAGTTTTCAATGATAGTGTAATTTTATTGAAAATAGCCCTTTATCAGTAAGGACAGTTTTGTAATAACTCCAGTGACCCCAATTTTGTCTTGATTCATGAAGGAGTGCACAGACATAAGAAAAAGCACAACAAATGGTATTGCAAGGCTACTCCTAGCCTAAAATTACATTTTGTCAACCATATTTAACATAGCAAAGTAAAAATATTAAAAAGGCTTACAAAATGGAAAACTTAGTCATTTTCTCCTACAGTAGTTTTCTTAAGTCCTTGTGTTGCGTGGCGGATTTTTATAATTAGAAATTATGTGACCCATTTTTCAATGCACAACCACATATCGATGTATCTAAGGTATTTTAGTGCGGTAACATTCTTTAACTCAAAATGATGGTTTCCACAAGGCTAGTGATTTAACAGACACTGACCATAATGAGCAAACAAAAGGCTGCACGATTCTCTTAAGAAGAGTTTTTAAAAAAATTCTCATCTGAGAAGTCATCGTATAACATAAGGGTTCCATGAGACTAGATCTCTTCATTCTCTATCGTGATGTCCTAGTTTATTTGTATGTTTGCCTCATTATATTCTCTATAAAATGGAAATTAGAAAACACATGATCATTCTTTGAAAACCCTCATATCTAAAGAATAAGGTAGTAGTTCTACATTTTAACAATAATTTCAAGGACATAGGCAATGTAAATATCTTGCATCGAATTATATTTTGGCATATCTTTTAAAGAAACGACAACCTAGGGTTTTCAATTTTCTATGGTGAAGGAATTGCAGCAAATAGATATTAGTTTTTCTTGTACTGGAATAACAAATAACTAATGGACCGACCTCTCCTTGTTGTACTCCCCCAAACACAATGACTTCCTCCCCTCTGTGTGCCCTTAGCTAGGGCTTAATACTCCCAACAGCAGCCACCCACACACGTTGTTTTCTTCATCCAAAATAGACTCCCCTTCTTTTTCAAGTGATTCACTCCTTTTTTAATTTCCTATGGCCAAGATGAAGGAATCCAGTTGCATTAAATCATGAAATCTCACAACTATCAGATCTCCATTTCCAGTATAGATAATTGGTATCTGGGCTTCCATGTTTCATATAGTTTTGATGTTCTTGAATAGCCTGACAAGTTCCATTTGTATAGAAGGGCCCAGAAGGACCTAAGATTCACTCCTCAGTGTCTTGCACCTGCTCCATTGTAAACATAACAATGTTGAAATCGACAACCATAAATTTTACTTCAATAGATACCATCTATAGTAGTTGACTCCACTTCTTGGCTATCCTAGGCACTTCTTCCCTTGTAGAAGGCACATCAACGCAAAGCTTGACAAAACTGATAGAGGGGCCAAAATGTCTCTTCAATGTCTCTTCTTGGATCTGAGAAGGATCCATGCCGGTGAAATCTGGAGGTGGATCAAATGGTTGGATTTTCTATTTGGGTTTTCCCCATTCTTTCCATTCTTCATCTTCTTCATCATCTACCACATCATCTAGCTTGTTTAGGATGTGAATAACCTTCTTGGCCTTTGTAATTTTGGTCTTCTCAAAGAGATGCACTCTCATGGACACAATGATTGTAGGATATATGCAAGCTAGATCTGTTTAAAAGGCTTTAGAAACATTTACACAATGCAACCTACGGTTGTGAAGCTAGATTCCACAACCTTAGCCAGCATCCTCACTGTCGTGCCAAGATGGGAACTATGGAACAGGGTATGGACATCCAACAAAGCATAACGGAAGGGGAATTTTTATCAAATGTTGTGGTTGTAAATGCCATGGCAGACAAGGGTGCAAAATGGGGAAGCGAGACATGGCACAAAACTATTTCCAGAATGCCTCCAAGAATTCAGTCTCCTAGGCTGCAATGATAGTAGGATATGTACTCAAATGGATTTGTTGAAAACAACTAAGGCCATTGGCTGATGTGTAGTCAAACTTCCTCATCTCCAAAGACACTTCCAAAGGAATTCAACTCTACCCAGTATAGAATGCCTACATCCTTCTGTCAAGACATTCAACTCTCCCTATCGGAAGGTACCAAAATCTCTTCTTGAAATCTATTGATCCCAACTCCTCTCAAACACATTTGATGACTTTCCCCAGTCAAGACCCAACTCCCCAAAAACCATAAATGCATTTACCTAACTAATGAAGATATTTCTTTCTGCCTTAACATTCTCACCAACTGCGAACACGGGGTCATTACATCCTACCCCCTAGGACTAGGCCTTCTCCGGAAGGCCTGCAATACTCTAAGATGCTGGAAAAGCACACACTATGCCAAGAAACTTGATACAATATAGAAATCTTGTTATCACATGCACAAATACATGCAATCCGTCACTAAACAAGGGTAAGAAATAGGCAAGGCACTCCTTCCTACAAAATATACATTAGCATAAAACAATTTTCTCCAATCAAAATTAAGAATGATGCCAAGGAAACCATATCGAACAATCAATGGAAACCAAGGAGAAAAGCCTCAACTACCGCACTGGAAAACTACACATGACCATAAGGGCAATCCAGACATTACCGTTAGGTCACTAGATGATAAGACAACAACACGAGAATACTGCACTAGCAGGATACAGTGGCTAGGGTAGGGAATAGGGCTTGTGACTATCTCCAATAACCACCATTAGAGATAATAAGAGTACGCTCAGGAGTATGAGTCCAAGCAGAGTTGATACCCAATACTTGCATCACTCTGATCACACGTCAAAGCACATGTGCATATAACATACATCATAGCCAAAGCAACAGTAAGCATGTAATCCAACATGATAACCAATCATGTCAACATCATAATAATATCATAATCCTTCAAGGAAGAGAAACAACCATCAATTTGCACATTTACACTAGCATAAAACACATAGTTGTCTCATAATTTGCAGAATTGCACTTTCAAGACAAAATTTTCAATTTTCTAACTTTTCATATGCATCTATTTATAAGATGGAGTACACATACACACATATACATAATTTCAACCTCTAATTTAATAGCATGATGAAATCTCTTTACATATAATGCAATAGTTTGTGGCACAATGATGCAAATTTTATTCTCTTCTATATTGTAATATGCACCTACAGACATGACAATTGTACCACCTACATATACATACTCATTCACATCACAAGGCTACATCAGGGGTTCACATGGATGTCATAGTACCATCCAAATCCAAAGTAACCATGAGTCCATAACCAATAACCATATCCAAAATCCATATCCATGTGTCTTAATGGCATTGACCCACCTAGTGAGCCCTTCCATACAAGCCACAATGACATATCTCTTGTTTGTGTAAGGGTTTTAGCCTCCAAGAGATAGTCAAACAATAGGAAAGTAGTTAATTAGAGCTTAGAATAGCTCATCCTCAAGGGTTTCCTTGCATCTGCTTCCTCGTATACACTGAAACAGATGGATCTCACCATACCCGATGAGGAATCACATCACAACAAAAGACCAATATTTAAAAATAGAAAGGTCAATGAGTTTAGCCACCAAAATATAAATAAGAAAGAGTAAATCTCAATTTCAACAATAAGGTAAGAAAATGCTCATAGTTTCAACAATAAATCAAATGTAGCCACAAGAGTTACATGTCAATGAAAATCATTCGTGGCTAAACCAATACAAGCAAGATAACCAAGGTGCTGGTCCACACAAGGAAAGTAAAAGTCACCAATAACTTAAAAGAAGATTCACAACATTTAAAATATACACATCACAACACTATATGACTATCACTAGTCACCACACAAGGAAGGAGGAAAACAAGCGTGACTATCACAATAGTCCTTCATGTGGGTGCGGCCAACTCACACAACCTGCACATGGAAAGGTATTGTGTCAGCCACCTAGGTCACATACCTCATGTGGCACAACTACACATGGTATATGCTAAGCAGAGAAAGCATGCAATGACTATATACTGCATGGCAATGTCGTACTCAGAGGAACATTCCGCATAGTGTGTACCCACAGAGAAAGCATGTGTGGTAACACACTGAGCTAGAGGTGCACATGGCTAGGTTCCACTCGCATGCCAACCAATCAGAATTGAGGCCCTCTTGAGCAAACCCTCTACTCTATGCTAGCACTCACTCAATAGTGCACAAGTAGGATCATAACATATATACTACTCCTTCACACATCTAAGTACATGGCATTGTGTCCTCAAGCTCAGCTCGCTACCATCAGCGACATGGAATCCTCACCAACACTATGTTAGAACACCAATGGGGGGTGGCATCATATCTAAAACAATCACATCAGGGTAAGATCGTAACAAGTGCTCATACCATAAACTAATATCATCCTCAAGAACTAAGGGGATTAGGCTAACACTGTATGAACCAAGTATCTAGTCCATTAATAAGGGGAAGTAGTGAGTACTTTCCTAGGAGGTTGAAATGATCACCGTTGTTTCACACCGCCATTATGTGTACACCATGCAATTCCCTCCCAAGGAACTTTGTTGCTGCTACTACCCCTCCACATATTGACTTATCAACAACCCTTAGGTTGGCAGTCAATAGGGTGACAACAAAAAACACATAGGTGGTATGGTTTTCCCCCATATACATAATCGAAACATATCCTCCATGGATGGGTATGCAGTATCACCATCCCATGGGTACACATATCAAGCATCGATTAATCACAATACTCAATAGGAATACATAAATGGATGTTGACAACACGGGGAATGCAATCACAATTTCTCTTACCTAGGCATAACCGTAGCCCACATGTTACTATGCAACATAATGCAAGATACACACTTTACCAAAAATAAGTATTCCCAAAATATCCATACCAATTTTCCTCTTTTCACTAGGGAAACTCATTACCCATAACATCATAAATTCACTAGCAATATTTTCAACATAACACAATAGTGCATGAACATGTATAGCCTCAACACCATCACTTTTACATCAATGCATAAACATAAGTAACATTTTTCACAATCATTATTACAGTCACTTCTAAAATCACATAATGGTATACATCTCATAATGACACATAATGCGACATCATGTCACAAGTCACGGGAATACCATTTCTTCACACAAAAATGAGAACTAGTAACACAATTCCCTAGTCATTTCTCAACATTCACATCCATACATATAAGCATAAGTAACCATGGTCATGTCAATGGTATGCAATTGCTCATCAAACAAGATATGCAACATTCCTATTACCCTACATTAAGTATTTTCAATTGCATTAAAGTACAAGTATTCACCTATATGATCTCATTAAAATCACAATGCAATAGAGGAGATCAAATTTCATCAACAAGATATATCCACAAACAATCATCATCCTCATTCAAGCTCATTAAGCAAGGAGACACTAATTAACATATAATCACTTTCAATACATAATCATAACAAGCATAAGGTCTTCTTCACTCCTATCTCACTAAATCTTTTACTTATTGCAATTCTAACATACTAATTGAATCCATATGCCATTACTCTAATATCTTGTCAACTATTGACAACTACGAAGAGGAGAGAAAGATAGGTTTCATCTCAAGTGAAGACATTAAATGCCATCCAATATTCATTAAGCACCCATACAAATTCTACTAAGGGATAGTTTAAGGAACCATTAGTATTCCAATGACTTCAATATGTTATCAAGGGTGATAAATGGTAGCAACTCAGGCACATTAAGAGGTGATAAGAAAAATCAGCAATCATCCAACATTTACAAGAGAGCATGGAACAATCAAATTAATTTGTCCACATCTGGAAAGAACTACATCCTATCATCCTTTACATCTATAGTACAAGAAATAATTACAAGAACAATTCATGACCAATTAGGGCCATTTCATTCATTAGAAATATAAAGGAAGACACAAGAAGAAACTATCCAAACAAGGGCAATTAGGCAATCCAAATTGCCTTCAACCCATGAACATACAAGGTAGAATATTCCTACCCTCGTCTGATAACATGGGAGAGTGATCACTCTTAACCATGGGAAACTCTCAACCTATGTCAGCACTCTAGTCCCATCGAGTAAGGTAACACCAAGGAGGCTATTTCCTCCATGATTTCTAAGCATGGGGTTCTAACTTAACCCACTAATGCCATGCTAAGGCATGAAAGCAATCAAGATTATGAAAACAATATAACAAGCTCATGCCACACATGCCAAACACAACAAAACATAGAAGGCTCAAGTATGCCAGAGCTCCTAGTGTGTGAACATGGGCTCTGATACCAGATGCAACATGCCGCCCCACGAACCCCGAAGGGTAAGGGCCAATAAAGGAAAAGATAATTTTTTTTTGACATGAAGTGATAATATACACATAAGACAGTTCTCAATTCGATATGTCGGCAATGTTCATGGCCAAGTATTACCAAATTCATAACCCACAGGAGAGGACTAAATCACTCTCCAGAGAAACATTAATAAACTACATTCATTTTAAACACCAATTCAAATGTTCCTAATCCCATTTCCAAATATATAAACATGAATCCATAAACACCATAGTACAAGTGGATCCAATACCCACACTAGAATTTGTAAGTCAAATAAGAGGCAACATCACATATCTTCTCATTACTATAATTTACATCATCTCTCACAAGAGAGTACAAAATCACATAAAGGAATAAACAAGGAGAATGGCATAGCCATGAATGATACAATAACTGAATGGGTACATGACTAATAAAGTAACAGAAAGAAAGAGAACATATCCAAGCTAGTGCTTTGATAACCTATTCACCGGTCCCCAATAGCGGTGGCAATGCCCCATGTGGACTCAAAAGAGACCACCCCACTATACTTGAAGATAGTCACAAGGCCCAATCAGAAGTAACTAGGTAAGGGTATACAGGATGGCCAACACTCACATCAATCACGGTGTAGACACGACACACAATACATAAAGCCAATGTCACAACATGGAGATGCTCATCAAATAGGATGTTGGGTACTACTCACAACTATCAAGGCACTAGACACTAGAGTGCAAACCGGATGGGGTGTCATCATGCATGCTCGAAGGTGTGGCACCACACGAAAACAAGTACACTACTCATACCGATGAGGAGACTCAAACATGCTCAAAGCAATGCCCCACAAATGGATAACTTGACGTCCCACAAATGGATCAGCTTTCTTGTATCCATCCTTAGCTTTTACAAGCGCTTAAGGGCATGCACGATGACTCAATATACTTAACCTAAGCTCATCTCATTTAATCAACGAGGTATACATAACCAAATCAAAACAATATGATAACCACTCATGATCCAAGATAATCATCAATTAGACCCATCGAGTAAAAACCCCTATTTAAATATGCGAATCAGCCAAGGACGAACAAAGTAATCTACAGGACAAAAGCTTTCAATGATAGTGTAATTTTATTGAAAATATCCCTTTGTTAGTAAGGATAGTTTTGTAATAACTCCAATGACCCCAATTTGATCTCGATTCAAGAAGGAGTGCATGAATATAAGAAAAAGCAAAACAAATGGTATTGCAAGGCAACGCATAGCCTGAAATTACATATTGTCAGCCATATTTAACATAGAAAAGTAAAAATATTAAAAAGGCTTACAAAATGGAAAACTTAATTATTTTCTCCTACAGTAGTTTTCTTAAATCATTGTGTTGCATGGCAGATTTTTATAATTAGAAATTATGTGACCCATTTTTCAATGCACAACCACATATCAATGTATCTAAGGTATTTTAGTGTCGTAACATTCTTTAACTCAAAATGATAGTTTCAATAAGGCTGGTGATTTAACAGACACTGACCATAATGAGCAAACAAAAGACTACCCAATTCTCTTAAGAAGAGTTTTAACAAAATTCTCATCTAAGAAGTCATCATATAATAGAAGGGTTCCATGAGACTAGATCTCTTCAATCTCTATCATGATGTCCTAGTTTTTTGGTATGTATGTCTCATTATATTCTCTATAAAATGGAACTCAGAAAACACATGATTGTTCTTTGAAAACCCTCATATCTAAAGAATAAGGAAGTAGTTCTACCTTTTCACAATAATTTCAAGGACATAGGCAATGTAAATATCTTGCATCGAATTAAATTTTGGCATATCTTTTAAAGAAATGATAGCCTGGGGTTTTCAATTTTCTATGCTGAAGGAATTGCAACAAATAGATATTAGTTTTTTGTGTACTGGAATAACAAATAACTGATGGACCTACCTCTTCTCGTCACACTCCCCCAAACACAACGACTTCCTCCCCTCTATGTGCCCTCAGGTAGGGCTTAATACTCCCAATAGAACCCGCCCCTACATGTGGTTTTCTTCCTCCAAAATAGACTCCCCTTCTTTTTCAAGTGATTCACTCCTTTTTTTTGTTTCCTATGCCCAAGATGAAGGAATCCAGTTGCATTAAATCATGGAAGCTCACAACTATCAGGTCTCCATTTCCAATGTAGATAATCAGTATCTAGGCTTCCATGTTTCATATAGTTTTGATGTTCTTAAATAGCCCGACAAGTTCCATTTGTATAGAAGGGTCCTGAAGGATCTGAGATTCACTCCTCAATGTCTTGCACCTGCTCCATTGTAAACATAACAATATTGAAATCGACATCCATAAACTTTGCTTCAATAGATCCTGTCTACAACAGTTGACTCCACTTCTTGGCTATCCTAGGCACTTCTTCCCTTGTGTGAGGTACATCAAGGCGAAGCTTGATAAAACTAATAGAGGGGCCAGAATGTCTCTTCAACATCTCTTCTTGGATTTGAGAAGGATCCATGCCAATGAAATTTGGAGGTGGGTCAAATGGTTTGATTTCTATTTGGGTTTTCCCCATTCTTTCCATTCTTCATATTCTTTATCATCTACCACATCATCTAGCTTGTCTGGGATGTGAACAACCTTCTTGGCTTCTTTAATCTTGTTCTTCTTAAAGAGATGTGCTGTCATGGACACAATGGTTGCAGGATATGTGCAAGCTAGATCTATTTAAAAGGCTTTAGACACATTTACATAATGCAACTAGCATCTGTAAAGCCAAATTCCACAACCTTAGCTAGCATCCTCACTGCCGTGCCAAGATGGGAACTATGGAACAGGGTATGGACATCCAACAAAGCATAATGGAAGGGGAATTTTTATCAGATGTTGCAGTTGCAAATGCCATGGCAGACAAGGGTACAAAATGGGGAAGTGAGACATGGCATGAAACTATTTCCAGAATGCCTCCAAGAATCCGGTCTCCTAGACTGCAATGATAGCAGGATATGCACTTAAATGGATTTTTTGAAAATAGCCAAGGCCATTGGCTAATGTGGAGTCAAACTTCCTCATCTCTAAAGACACTCCCAAAGGCATTCAACTCTGTCCAATACAGAATGCCTACATCCTTCTGTCAAGACATTCAACTCTCCCTGTCAGAAGGTACCAAAATCTCTCCTTGAAATCCATCGATCCCATCTCCTCTCAAACACGTTTGACAACTTTCTCCAGCCAGTACCCAACTCACCAAAAAACCATAAATACATTTACCTATCTAATGAAGATATTTCTCGTTGCCTTAACATTCTCACCAATTGCGAACACGGGGTCATTACATTTACTCTTTTAGCAGATTATAATGTTATATGCTATAAGTACAATAACTTTGGGCATACATCACAATTTTGTAGTTGTATTGTAGAACCTAGAAAAAACAAGAAAGTAGATGCACGTGAAAGAAAATCTACACAAGTGTGGAGAAGGAAGCCAAACCAAGAAATCCAAAAGGAGGAATCTATGCTTGTGTAAAATACACTTCATACACAAGTGATATCACCAAGTTGATAAGGAGAAGTATGAGTTTGGGAGGAGATAACCATTGCATTATCCTTTAGCTCCATGGAGAAAAAAATTTAAGATAGATCAACTAAGGCATATTCTATATGAGCATTCCATTGTCATTGATCAAAGGGAAAAAATTATTAGAGAAAGAGAAGATATGATTGGAGAAAAGAAAGAAGATGATAGAGAGCCTAGAAGGTTTGAGAAAATGAAATAAGAAAGAAATTATGATAGAGATGTTAGTAAGACTAAACATAATGAGAGACATTTACAAGAACCTGACAAGAAGATGAGAACAATCCAAAGAAGTCCTTGCCTCAAGAGTATGTTTGTATATTTGCATTTGACAATTTGTTGGCAAAAGCAAAATAAATTGATAGTGGAAGGATTGATGGTTGTACTTATGTTCAACTTCACATTAAAGGAGTTTCTATTGATGTAATGGTGCCATACAAGATAATGGATAGAAATATGATGAACATCGCTTTACCATTAATGAAAAAGGGGGAGATTCTATGTGAAGCTTTGATGACATTTTATATCTTGTAAGATGCATAGTGAAAGAAGAATAACAAAATAAGTTCCTAATTTTTCAAACTTAAGAAGATCATCCAGATTATTGTTGGATAGATATAGTGGAAGCATATCACCCAAGCGATATAGAGACAAAAGGATCAACCTTATAGATAGGGGGAGCATCATATAAAAGAGAGAAACATGTCATAAAGAAAAGAGGTATACTAATTGTCCCTTTGCCATTCATGTCAAAGGGGGGGAGATAGAGTAAGGGACAACAATACAAAAGGAGACAGTTATGTTTTGTGTTGCCATTAATGATAAAGGGGGAGATTGTTTGACATGTTATCATTGATATAAAGAAGGTACTCATGATCGTTATCATTAATGAACAGACAAGAGTATAGGAAATACTTGTCGTTTATGTCAACATAGCAATATGATTGAATGCAAGGAAACATTATTGAAAGAGATTGTTGGAATATAGTTTCATTGATGTCAAAGCAAAATAAGAGTAGTCCTTTATACTTTCCCATTGAAGAGATAGTGAAATTGGAAGGCCGACTTAGAGATATGTACATGTTTATATTAAAAATTTAAACATAATAAAAGATTATAAGAAATGTGTAGAAGAATTAAAAACAAGATAAATAAATATGGGTTGAGACATATACCTTGGAGCCAAGAATAAAAATCAAATTTAAATTATTTTCCTTAAGGTGGCCGACCACACAAAAGGAATTCAAAAATGATCATATTTATATGATACATGGAGTTGTTGCTAAAGAAAAATCCAATGATTTATATACAAAACAAAAGTCTTATTATGTGGAGCAATATATAGAAAAAGAGAAAAAGTGTGATCAACACATTTGTTAAGAAGTGAAGCAATTAATATTTGGTGTGAAGAAAGAAAAGGAGTTATCAACATATAAGACAAAAGGCTTATGAAAAGGGGTGATCCAAAAAATAAGAAGAGGTACGATTTATCTTAGAAGGGCAGCAATTAGTTTATGGAAAATAAAAAAGGATATAGAGAGGTATGAATAGTAATGAGCAATTTCTTTTATTAACAAAAGTTACATCTTCTCATATGAATTATTACTACTGGTATACATATATAATATCATTTGTGATATGAGATGGAGTGTGAGTGTACAGAACAAAGTGAATATAAAGGTAATACACTCAAATCTGCATGTGAAGATTCAAGAGGAAGAATTATAAGAGAGATATATGAAGATTTAAAGAAGAAATGTATGCAGATATAAAGAAGAAATATATGCAAATAAAAACAAGAAGAAAATGCTGATTTAGAAGAAGGTTGTGCTAAGATAAAGAAGCAGACCTTGCAGGGATAAGGGAAGAGTTTCAGCAAATATAAAAGAAGAAGATCTAGTAGAGATAGAGGAAGAGGTTTGAGTAGATATAAAAGGAAGATATTGCCATATTTTGGATCAGTTTTGTGAAAAGAGACTGTGTGTCTTTTGTATCAAATTTGAAAGGAAGAACATTGTGTGATTTGGATCAGATTTTTGAAGAAAGGATATTATGTGAGTTGTGATCAAATTTGTAGAAGCATAGTATTGACATTAAGAAGATAGAACATCTATTGAAGAATTCATAGGTTGGTGCCTTGTTGGGTTGGAGCTCAATTGTGTAGATAGGTTTCTCTAGTGGGTTGGTGCTCACAAATTCTACAAATATGGATTGGTGTCTCTAGTGGATTGGTTCTCACAAATTGTATAAAGGGGGTTGTAGTCTCCTATAGCTTAGAGCCTACAAAGTTTGTAAAAGAAATTTATATAAGAAATTTTTTATGGTTTTCTCCTGTAAGGGTTTCATCATAAATCTTGTGTTCTTCTTGTGGTGCATCATTGATAGATCGTATCGGAGCGGGTTCCTTCAAAGAGCTTAATCACTTGAAGGTTGATCTTAAAAGAACACATGGATGGAAAGGATGGAGATTTATTTGAATGCTTTAGGGTTTGACATATGGAAATTAGTTGTAAATGGATATACAATTCCTGAATCACCACAAACAAATTAAGTAGGTAAGAAGGCTAGAAAAACTAATGTTAAAGCCAAGAATGCTATTTTATGGGGATTGATGGAATCCGAGTTAGTAAAGGTAATGGGTTGCAAATCTTCTAAGAAAGTATGAGTTAAGTTGAAAAATATCTTGAAGGAGATGATAAAGTAAAAATAGCAAAGATTCAAACTCACAAGAGTAAATTTGAAAGTCTTAGGATGAAGGACGAAGAAGATATAGCTACGTATTCCTTCATATCAATGAGATTGTCAACACCATCTGAGGTCTTGGAGAGGAAGTTAAAGATTCAAGCGTCATAAAAAATATATTAAGATCTTTACTGCTTAGATTTGATGCAAAAGTGTCAGTAATTGAAGAAATGAGGGATTTGGATAAATTAACAAAGGATGAGTTGCATGGAATACTCACCGCTTATGAAATGAGGACTAAAGGGAAATCTTCCAAAAGGGAAGTAGCCTTCAAAGCATCAAAAAAGGGAAGAAATAAAGAACCAAAACCAAGTGTCAATTGTGAAAATGATATGAAGAAAGAGGAAGCCAATTCTATAAGGAAGCTGAAGAAAGGTACCAAAAAGTACAAAGGTAAATTACCTCTTAAATGTTTCAACTATGAAAAAGTAGGTCATTTTTCTTCTCAATGTCCATATAGTGATGAGGAAAAAGAATATAATACAAAGAAAAATAGCATGTCTTTTAAGAAGGATCACAAGTGAGGAAAGTTTGATAAAAAGAAGATTTTTTATAAAAATAAGAAAAGATTCTACTCTAAGGAAGGAAACTACTCATCTAAAGAGAGTTTCTCTAACCATGATCAAGAAGAGTTTTTATTCATGAATGGAAATAGATATAAAGGATGAGGAGAAAGAAGAGAAGGAGACAAAAGACATTAATGTAAATATAGAAGAATAACATGATGAATAACAAGGAGTGGTTGATCTGGAAGAAGAACTGATTTTCTCTCTAAGTGATATCAAGAAACTTAGGAAAGAGAATCAAATCCAAAAAGAGAGAATTCAAGATGATAGTGAATTTAAACAAAAATTATCAAATAATCTTGAAGAATCAGAGAGGATGATCATAAAGCTGAAAGCCCAAATAGATGAAGCAAAAACAATTGAGGAGGAGATAAGAAAGAAACTAAAGGAAAGGCAAGAAATTTGTGAAAAACTTGAATCTAAGATCATTTCTTTAAGAAAGAATTATAAAAGACAAGTGTCCAAGTTTGAAAAATGAGAAGAGCACCGAAATGTTAGATGGCATTATCAACTCTCAAAGGTAAGTTTTTGATAAAAGTGGTCTTGTTTATGAAAAGGGTCAAAGTTCAAAAACATCACAATCATCAAATGAAGATAAATCAAAGGGTTATGTCAAGGTTTTTAAAAGTCCCATAGAAAATGAAATCAACAAGAAGGAGAATCAGAAGCAATGCATGCATCTAGAAGCTAAGAGTGGCACATTCAGGAAACTCCTTCCACCAAGGCAAGAACAAATGAACATGTTTTATCATTCATTTTATGGTTATTGTTATTCTTGTAATAACTTTGAAAATAAAGCTATAGATTGTTGGACACATGCACGAATGTTTGGTTGGACCAAGAATAGAAGTTCTTATGAGTTGCCAAATAGAAATTATAATATCATATGTTGTGAATGCAACAACTTTGATCAAAAACCAAGAGATTGTAGAACACAAGAAAGAAATGTCAGTTGTAACAAGGATAGGATTTCTTATGGGTTCTCAAGAAGGGACTATAATTTCTTTACTCCTTTAGTGGATTATAATGTTATATGCTATAAGTGCAATAACTTTGGGCATACATCATGCTTTTGTAGAAGTTGTCTTGTAGAACCTAAAAAAAACAAGAAAGTGGATGCAGATGAAAGAAAAACTACACAAGTGTCGAGAAGGAAGCAAAACCAAGATAGCCAAAAGGAAGAATTCCTGATAAGTTCCTGACTCCTTCAAAAACTCTGATGTCCTACTTCAATAACTATTTTTCTTCTTCAATGCTTGTCGATGGCTGATAGAAATTGTTTTAATCTTGGGACACGTATCATAATATGGTTGCAAGGCATGTGACCATTCATTTTTGTGTTGCAATAGTTGAACTTCCTCTTGTCAAATGATTGAACTTTCTCACATGGGAAATATATAAGAATTGAATGCAACTTGTGAAGGGTTTGAAAAATTTTGAGATGAAGATTGTAATCAAAGAGAAAGAAAATCTAATTTTGTTTTGTGAATCCTTGTACTCCTAATTATTTAGAATTCTACAAATGAATAAAAAATTGTTATTCTGTGAGATATTGATGTGAGTTTTATGTCATTCAGGTTGCTAATTTTGATTGTCTGATAAAATTCTCAGGGGCAGACTACATTAACTGGTATCAAAATAGTACCTTGTTATGGACTGTGGATGTGTAAAATGAGGGAGTTCTAATTTTTTTTGTGGGTGAAGAAGAGAGTGAAGACCTTCAACTATAGAAAGTCTAGAGAAGACATGGCACAAAGAGGATGTTGAAGAAGAGTAGCAACATGGGATGGTGATATGGCAATTGTAGAAATACTGAGAGGAATTACAACATGTTTGGATTCTATGGAGATGGCACAACAAAGAGGAGTACATTTGGAGGACATAAGTGAGGATGAAGAAGAAATAGAGGAAAGAGAAAATGACACAAATGAAGAAGAAGATGAATTAGAAAGAAGGCTTTTAGGCAATGTATAGAAATTGTAGTTAACCAAGATTGGATCCACCAAGTTATCATGGAATTCTGAATCTAGAAGAATTGATAGACTGGATATCAAAGATGGAGAAGTATTTCTATTTTGGATTGATAGAGGACCAAAAAAGGTGAAGATTTCCTAAATGAAGTTCAAAGGACATACACATGTGTGTTGGGATCATGTGGAAAATGAAAGACAAAGAAAGGGAAAAGAGAAAGTAAGTCATGGCATAGAATGGTGACCGAATTGAAGGCAATTTTTTTTCTTGCGGACAATCAAATAAGGTTGTTCAAGAAATTATAGAATTTGAAGAAAAAAGAGAAGAATGTGGGTGAGGGCACAAAGATGAGTACACATTTCACAAAATTTTCCATGCAACAAAAAAGTCGATTGGAATAGGCACCTATTTTGAAAATAATGGGTGTCCATTTAGGGATGGGAGTTTGAGTGTAAATAGGTGCCCATTAAGGAATGGGCTCCAATTTGGGATTAGGATCCTGAAACCAAGTGGGTACCCATTTAGAAATGGGCACCTGTAAAAGGAATGGGTACCCATTTTTGAAAAAAAAATTGAAACAAGGATGTGGCCTTATTTTAGCAGCCATAGACCGCAGAGGAAGATGAAAATAGATGCCAAAAATGGGTACCCACATGGGTACACTAAACACTAAACCATAAACCCTCTATTCGAATATTTATGCATAGAGAGATTTAAATATTCAAAAATAATTGAATAACCTTACCCTCTATTTGACCCTTGATTACTTTTCTTTTTTGATTGTTTAATTCTTATTGATGAAGTTATACCTACTAGTATGGTGTATAGAAACAATAATCACAACTCAAACTTAGTTCATGAGGCTCGCAGAATTTATGGTTACCACAAAAACTTATAATGTGATATACACACGCATAGTACTTGTTGCCACGAAGGATCGCACCATGAATGCTAAGCCATTAACAGATTGGAAATCCTGTGCAACATGGGAACATTCTCAGACTATGGGTTTTTTTGTAATGAGAATGAACCTCTAGAAGAGATGTCTCCCTTTAAAAGCCCCTTAGATCTGCTATATTTTGTGGAAAAGAGATAGAGAAAAAGATTAAGTAAACTGGAAACTAAAATTTATTCTAAGGGGTGATGCACCAAATGATTGAATATCCAAACTTGCAATCTGATTCACAGCTATCCTCAATACACTTGTTCATACAACTCAAATTGAACAATTTTTACCACATAAATGTTTCACAAAAAGGCATGAAATGACCTACATAATCTAAACCCTATAGTAAAATTTCACTTTATATACTTGCATTCCAAGAATGAGATAGAAAACTTAAAGGTTTTGAAGCAAAACATAGTAAATCTTTGTCAAATAACTCAAAATGAGACAAGACACCTAAATCTAAATAGAGGAACACCTAATTGCATTAATAATAGTAGGAAAACTCTACAAAATAACAATGAACTATTGAAAATAAACTATTGCTACTGCACAAAACCTATAAAAATGACTAAGTTACAAGACAATCTCTCTCTCTCTCTACAATGTCCAAAGCAAGGAAAAAGCAAGAACTAAGAAAAAAACATGATCTTTTTTCCCTATAATACCAAATTTGTCCCAAAAAGGTAAAGGGAAGTCAACTCCAACTCAACTGGAGTCACAATGATGCATGAAAGAGTCTAAAAAAGTAAATCCAAGTTGCTAGGCAAGCACAAGAGAAAAGCCTAAAAAATAGGGCCTATAACTACCCCAAGATGAGAAAAAATAAATTGGAACTCCACCTCCCAAGATGCTTGACCAAAAACCTACCAAAAATAGGCCAGTTTGACTCCAAGTCAAAAATAGAAAAGAATCTCCCTCTACATGAGTTTATAGCTCTTGTTCAACTCCTCTTCTATTTTTTGCATGATTTGAGGGTAAAAAATAACCTATTTTAACAAATATGAAAGGCAATAATGTGATTTTCTTTAATAAGTGTTATGTGAATGCGCTTTTTCCCTCTAGGTTTTTATATAACAAGTATTAAGGCAATTTATAAAAGTATTGCACTTAATATATATTAAAATACATTATTTTTTGTCTTAATTCATGCAAAAAATAAAAGGGGTACATAATTATAGTATTTGACTCATATTCCCTTACAAAAGCTTCTCTAAGATATTACATGTCTACTCTGCCCTTTGACTCATAAAAACATTGAAATCCCTATCATCATTAAGAAAAACCCCTAAGTCATTGTCTTTTCATTCTAGTTCCAATGTTCATTATGTTTAAAAGGTCAAAAAGGCCTTATTTTTCCTTGCTACTCCACGACCCCATCATTCTTCCTTAGGATTTCATGACTTAGAAGTCATTTCCCATGAGAATATATGATTAGAATGATTTTCTTAAAATAAAAGTCAAAAAGACTTCATTCACTCGGGCTAGGACAAAATTATCAAAACACTTTTGAACCCTAAACACATATCATTTGCTCTTTCACTTTTCTCCTTGTATGTTGCTCTACTTGTGCTCAAACATGCTTGAGGGTTTTGAGGTCTATTGAGGCTTCTAGAGGGTTTTTACCATCGTTTCTCTATCATAGATGGTTTAAACTAGCTTATTATTTGTTCATAATAAGTCTCCTTTCTATTGTTGACTATATTTTTTCACAACAAAATGGTGAAAAGATACTCTTAACCTACTATTTATGTTATGAACCTTCTATTTCTCTATTTTTGTGACAAAATGATGAAAAAATGATGCAAAGCTCACCACACAAAGACCACAAAGGATCACAACCAACAACACAGGAGGAAGAGGATATAGGGGATGGTAAGGCAAAAAACTCATCTAGGCCTCAGTGCACCAAACAGCAACACTTGACTTCAATTTGGACTTGACTGTCCACTCACACTCCGTGACTTCACCACAACACAATATCACTATTTATAGGTTCAAACATATGGGGACCTTCCCAAACCTTTGAGGCACCCTAGACTAACTAGGTTTGACTATGCCAAGCTCACAAAACTCACAAAATGCACTGAGGGTACCTCCTTGTACCACTTCCTTCACAAACCCACTCACTTCCTTGTAGCCCTCTTTTTAGGACTGTCGTCCGATAATTTTTGACTTAGACCTCCTATCCAAATTGTTATGGGCTTTTTAGATACCCATTATCTTACCCTTCAACATACTAAACATGCACATAAGGTTGGTTTTGGAATGCAACACTCAAATCTTGACTGTACCAATTTCTCAAGAGACCAAATTAGGGCTATTTTGCAAAGGAAGTACTCACTAACTTAAGCCAAAACTCCCCAATCCTATTCCAAAGGATGCATTAGGATAAAAATAGACATATTTTGAAGGTTTTGTGGGTCTAAGTTCATTTCAACTCATTTCACGCTCAAATCTTCACTCCTCCAACACTAGTCTACCTTAAAATGACACAAAGAGGCCTCCATAGCCCCAAACTCCAACTTTCACTTGTCTTCTGCTCCTGCATCCAAAACCCATTAGAAATTACACCATCCTAAGCTCATCGCACCCATTTTGGGGTCTTCACATAGTCATATGGGACAAGAAAACCAAAACCTCTCTAAAATCCCCAAATTAAGTGTTTGTTGGAATGACACAGGCAGTCTTAGAAAAAAAGTAGTATCTCCTTCTAGAAAATGAATCAAGACCTTAGAATAGAACCATTGGAAAGGTATATCAACTTTCTTTCCATAAATATATGTCTTTTCCCTATATCTATCCGTACATAGACATGCAATGGTCATGAACAGGACTGTTGCAATCAAAAAATAGGGTTTTGGACAGTTTTTAGAAAAAATGTGATGACTTTCACAAAAATGAATGAAATGACCTCAAACCAATGGCATTGGATAGATAGCTCATACCTCTATCATATACAATTGATTTCATGGCATAACTATGTCGTAAAAATGAGTGGTATGGTTTGCAACGGACTCATAAACAACAAAAAACAAGAAAAACAAAGATAAGGGACAGCAAACAGTGATTTTTTTTCATTCTCCTCCTCAAAACTTCATTAAACCACCATACATCCAACCACTCTACCTTCTCCCATGCATTTTTATTATGTTTATACCCTTGACTCTCTTTTACAAAGATTCCCATTGAGGAAAGAGGCTAAAAATATTCAAACTGACTGCTTTTCTAAAAAGACTATTTTTCCTAAAAATACACTGTCAAAACTATAGACCACTAAGGAAAATTAACTATTTCAATCTCCATTACCCAACTATGCCTTTTAAGGCTTTATTAAAAGGATTTATTACAATATTTTCAAAACTTCATTTAATCTCTTAACACTAAAATTTCAAATATTTGACTCAAAACTTATTCTAGGTGCACTGCACCATACAGCCTAACTTGAAACTTTTCCAAGTCCCTTGGAAATATTCTTGTAAATTGTCCTTCCTTGCTTGTCTTTGTCCTCCATGTTTGTCTTCATCAGGTTCATGTTGCCTTGATCCTTCACTATTCTTGTTATCTTTGCTCTTGTCCTTCTTTGAAACGTGTTTCACTCTGTCATAGAGTGCTCTATCAGCTTCATTCTTCTTTACCTCTATTTCTAACACTTCCTTCTTAGCTCCTTTCTCACACCACTGTCTCATACTACTCTTCTTTCCACTATTCACTGTCACCTTACCTTTACCAACCTTTGTTAGACCTGCAACTGGTGTGTTCACTATTCTATCAACCTTGCAAACTGCTGCACCAACTTCACTTGGCTGTCTTTTATCTCTACTCTTCACTATAGGGCACATGATTGTCCCTACTAAGACTCCTTCAGTCACTTCTTGCCTTAACATAGGCTCTACACTCTTGTACCTCACATTTTTAGTCACCTCCTTCCACATGAAGACACTTCTCTTTACAATAGGCTATAAATAAGCTCCACACTTACTCTTTGTTGTTTCAACAATTTTGTGCCTTAAAAAGGTTGTACACTCCTTGTTTTCACACTCCTCAAACATCACAATCTCCTTCTTGCCAAACATAATCATATTCGCTACTCTTGACTACTCCTCTAATGGAAGTAGCACAAAAGTCTTCTCATCCTTCTTAATAGTGAAGGTATTAGCTCTTCCATCATAGACTTCAAACCTATCAAATTGTCAGGGTCTTCTAAGTATCACATGACAACAATCCATTGGTAGGATGTCACAAAGTACCCTATTCTCATAAGCTCCAATCTTAAACTCAACAAATGCTTACTCAGTCACTAAAATGGACTGATGATCACTCACCCAAGGAATTTTGTAGGCAACTTCCCTAGGAACTCTCTCTAATTTCAGTTTGCCCACCAACTCATTAGACACCATATTGTCTGTACAACCAAAATCCACTATCACTTTACATACCTTGTTCTTGCTCTTGCAATTTGTTCTAAACAATGCTCTCCTATGAATCATCTCCTTCTCCCTACAAGTCTTGAGTAGTGCTCTTTCTCTTAGCATCAATGCTTCTCCTAACTCAGCATCACACCTTGTGAAATGAGAACCACATTCTTCTTCTTGGACTAATTGAGTCCTTCTTTCACTCTTTCTTTCACCATCACCTGAAAAATTTTGCTTCTCAGGACACTTATATGCTGGGTACCCAAACTCTTGATAATTATAACACTTACCTACAAAGGTATTTGCACTTCTTCCACCACCAAATCTTCCTCTACCTCTACCTCTAAAATCTACATTTTGTCCTTGTTTGAAATCAGCACCTTGTCCTTGTGCCTTGTTCTGTCTTCTTGACTTCCACTAACTTGATTTGTGTTGAAATATCCTCTTCCTCTAGAGGTATTACCTCTGCCTCTGATTGACTTATCTTGTCTTCTTTTCATCTTCTCTTCCACTCTAACTACCATCTGATAACATTCTTCAACACTCCTTGGATTTGCGAACACTAACTCATCCTACATGTTAAATCTCAAACCACCAATATACCTAGAAACCTTTTACACCTCACTTTCACTTTGACCAGACCTTATACTTAGCTTATAAAACTCTTCAGTATATGACCATCCATTTCTTTTTTCCTTAAACCTTGAAGCTTCTTAAACATTTGAACTTCATAATCTTTAGGCAAGAATTTACCTTTGATTTTTGCTACCATCTTGTCCCATGAGACAATCTTTGCCTTTCCTTGATTTCTCTTATCTATTTGCTGATAATCTTGTTGCAAGTATGGGTTTAACCGGTGTTGTCATTAATGTCAACATACTCATGTTGCATTAATGAGAGATTGGAAGAGCTGAACGCTGAGGATATTGAGTAAATTAGTCTCAGTCAGGAACAGTGAAGAACAGTGATGACAGCAAGGCAAAAGTTCAAGACAGGTTGAGGATCAGAAGATGTGGATTAAAGGGTTTGTGGATATGAGTCTTAAGATGTTCCAGTTAAGATTTCAAAGGTCCGCATGAAGATACGAAGAAGTTGTGATCGATCAAGTAGAACCAATTATGGGAGATGTTCAGAAGTGATAGAGCATTACAGAAAGGTCCGGTGGGATCCAGAAATATATTATCCTGTTCTACGAATTAGGAGTGTTGGGGAAGTCCTTATGATGTGTAATCTCTATTTGATCATGGTTTGAAGGTCTAGAAGCATCCACTCCTTTGTAACAGTAATGGCAAACCATGTTCTTGAGGTTCTGGAAGCAGGAGAGAGAGATTTCAGTAAGTAGAGGAAGTGTGGATGTTCCTAGTGATTCAGGAAAGCTTGTGGAGATCCTTGGATCATGTTCAGTTTGTGTTGTTGGTCCACATTAGAGTTGGAGCCTAGAATTGAAGAAATACTTCCAGATGAAGGTGTTCTTACTTAGGCTAGCCGACCAAATGAATTATACATCTTGCAGATGTTCTTGTGGATGTTTTTTGACTTAGATGTATGTTCCTAAGTTGATGTCATGTATAAATAAGGGATTGCGAAGTCATTTCAAGGGGTGACTTGTGGAGATGAGTGTGTGGTAGCAAGGAGAAGAGCAAAAAATAGAGTAGAAGGTTTGGGCTTAAATGGAACTGACTCAAGCATGGTGAAGATGCTATCTTCTAGTTCAAGTATGTGATAATCATTCTTTTGTAGATAGTGTGTCTCTTGTAGGTAGTGAGCCTCTTGTGAGCAGTGTGCTTGAGCATTGAGCCCTAATTGGCATGTACCATTTTGTTCTTTCTATTCTTCTAACAGAGAATATGATCTTGGGTTAATCACCCCGTGGTTTTTCCCTTAACCAAGTTTTCCATGTCAAAATCTTGGTGTCTCTTGTGTTATTGTGTTATCTTCTCCTGATTAAATGCATTAAGTTTATTGTTTGATTTATTTTTATCTTGCTAAGTGAATTTAAGTGTTGAAAGTAAAGAAAGTTTTGGACAACTGATTCACCCCCCCTCTCAGTTGTTTGCTCTAAATCTAACAATTGGTATCAGAGTTGAGTTCCTCTAAAAGGAGCTTAACTGCTTGAGGAGATCTAGGATGTCATCCTACAAGAAGGATAGTCCAAAGTTTGATGGAACTAACTTTGCTCTTTGGAAAGGTCGCATGGAATGTCACTTGCAGTGTATGGGATTTGTATACTAGTCTATGGTTAAAAAGGCCTATGTACCTCCACAGGGTGGTCCGACAACCCTAAATGAAATCACGGATGTTGAAAATAATCTGCGGACCAAAGAGGCTCTGTTAAGCACGCTATCTGATTTAGAACTCTCAAATGTTATTGATCTACCAACTGCCTTTGAGATCTGGAATAAACTGGAACTTTTGCATGAAGGAGATCAGTTTGTCAAATGTGCAAGGTTACAAAGTCTAAAAGGGAAATTTGAAAAATTAAAGATGAGAGATGATGAAAATATTACCACCTTCATGTAAAGAGTAAATGAGCTAGTTTCTGGAATCAGAAATGCAGGTGGAACCCTGAGTGAAGATGAGATCGTTGGCAAAGTTCTCAGATCCCTTCCTGATTCTTATAAAATGAAGGCTTTTGCAAATGAAGAATTCAGAGCTCACACAATAGTTACAAGAGATCAATTGATTGGTAAGTTGGCTGCTTTTGAAATGGCTGAGTTTGGAGATGATCCCCCAAAGACTGAATCTGCATTCAAAGCCAATACCTCTATAAAAGGGAAACAAAGATTTGATCTGAGAGAAAACTCTTCAAGGAACCTAGCATGGTATGAAAAAGCAAGAAAAGACTTGGAAGAAGAAGCTGAAACTTCTCATCTTGAAGCTCTTATTGCTAAGATACTACCAAGAGGATCCGGTAAGTATGAAGGAAAATTACCTTTTAAGTGTTTTAACTGCAATAAAATTGGTCATTTTGCCTCAAGATGTCCAGAAAGATTTTCAAGACCAATTCCTAACAGACCAAGGTTTCAAAAGAATTTTTACTATGTTCATGAAGGAGATGATAATCAAGGAGTAATAGATGATGAATCAGAGACTGGAAACAAATCCGGTAATGAATGGGTGTTTATTTCCATCAATGAAGAGGAACCTATATTCTCTGTATCTATCAATCATAAAGTTGAAGAAAGAGCTCTGGCTGCCCAAGTTGAAACAAAGGATGATTGGGTCATTGACAGTGGATGCTCTCACCATACGACAGGTGACAAGAATAAGTTCTTAAAGTTGGAAAAGTATGAAGGAGGAATTGTAAAGTTTGGAGACAATTCTGCTGGTAGAATCAGAGGTAGAGGAACTATTTCTCTTTATGGAAAGAACAAAATCGGTAATGTACTGTATGTTGAAGGTTTAAAGCACAATCTTCTTAGTGTTGGATAGCTGGTGGACAAGGGCTATGATCTCAGATTCAAGAATGGAAAGTGCAAGATCTTTGAAAGTTTCAGAACAAAGATTGCATTCGGTACTCAAACTAAAGGTAACATCCTCCACTTGGTTGGTACTACTAAAAGTTTCTTATTTGCTCAAATTGATCAGACTTGGTTATGGCATAGGAGGATGTGTCATGTGAATTTTGATAATATCATCAAGATAAGCAATACTCAGGCTGTAAGAGATCTTCCAAAATTAGTGAAACCTACTAATAGCTTGTGCAAAGAATGTCAGTCGGGGAAATTGAGTAGAGTCACATTCAAAAGCAAGGAATTGTCTTCTACCGGACTGTTGGACTTAGTTCATACTGACCTTTGTGGTCCGGCAAGAGTTAGGAGTATCCAAGGTGATAGGTACTTCATGTTGCTAATTGATGACCATTCCTGAATGATGTGGGTAACTTTTCTGAAAGAAAAATCAAAAGCACTTGAGAAATTCATAATATTCAAGGCCATGGTGGAGAATGAAACTAGATTAAAATTGAAATGTCTGAGGTCTAATAGAGATGGAGAATTCACATCCGGTCAGTTCATAGACTTCTATGAAAAACATGGAATAAAGAGACAGTTGTCTACCCTTAGAACTCCATAGCAGAATGGAGTAGTTGAGAGAAAGAATCAGACCATCTAGGAAGCATCCAAGACCATGATGATGGAAGAAAATGTTCCTTAGATCTATTGGAGAGAAGCTATCAGCACTACAGTCTACAATCTCAATCGAGTTCAAATTAGAAACAATACCAGTAAGACTCCTTATGAACTTTGGTTTGGCATTACTCCCACTGTGAGATATTTTAGAGTTTTTGGTAGCAGATGTTACATTAAAAGGGATGAAGATCTAGGAAAGTTTGATGCTAGAAGTGATGAAGGAATATTCTTGGGTTACTCTACTCAAAGTAAAGCATACTGGTGTTACAAGAGACTAAGAAAGATTGTAGAAAGTGTAAATGTGAAGGTGGATGAAGAAGTTGAAAGACCCTCAAGAATTCATGAGTATGATGAAGACAATTAGAATGATGTTCAGATTCAAAGTATCCAAGCCCCTTCTGAGAAACCAACTCAAGTTGATCCGGTAAGTCAGGAAGAAGAGATAAATGAGACTTATCAAGAGTTAGAGGTGCAAGAAACTCCCAAAGTTCCAAGGTATGTAACTCTGAACCATTCTGAAGGTTAGATCATAGGTGACAAAAGCAAAGGAGTGCAAACTAGGAGGAGAATTGCTCAAAATTCAGATGAGTATTGTCTAATTTCTAAGATTAAACCTAAGACAGTGAATGAAGCTTGCAATGATAAAAATTGGTCAAAAGCAATGGAGGAAGAACTAATGTAAATTGAGAAAAATCACACTTGGGATCTTGTTCCCAGACATAGAAACAAGAATGTGATTGGAACCAAATGGGTCTTCTGGAACAAACTGAATGAAGCTAGTGAAGTAATCAGAAATAAAGCTAGATTGGTCTACAAGGGTTACTCTCAGATTGAAGGAGTTGATTTTGAAGAGACTTTTGCACTGGTGGCAAGAATTGAAGTAGTCAGATTATTTCTTGCATTTGCTGCCTTCAAGGATTTCAAGGTGTATCAGATGGATGTCAAATCTTCCTTCCTAAATGGTAATTTGGAAGAAGTGTACATTGAGCAATCGGATGGATTTCAATTGTCTGATCATGGTGACATGGTCTGCAAATTGAAAAAGGCACTATATGGACTGAAGCAAGCCCCAGGAGCTTGGTACAAAAGATTGGATAAGCATCTCTTAAAGATTGGTTTCAACAAAGGTACTACTGACAGTAACTTGTATTTCAAAATTGATCATGAAAATATCTTAATTGTTGAAGTATTTGTTGATGATATCATTTTTGGAGGAAGAAATAGTATGTGTAAAACTTTTGCAAGTCAAATAAAAAGTGAGTTTGAGATGTCCATGCTTGGAGAAATGAATTTCTTTTTGGGCCTACAAATTACTCAAACAAAGAAAGGAATCTTCATTTCTCAGTCAAAATATATGAAAGAATTGTTGAGGAAATTTGGGATGGAAGACTCAAAGCCAATGAACACTCCAATGGCAACCGGATGCAAGTTGAGCAAAGATGATGACTCTCCCAAGGTTGATCAGACAAAGTATAAGTCAATGATTGGAGGATTGTTGTATCTCACTCAAACTAGACCAAATATTATGCAGGTTTTTGGTCTTGTTGCTAGATTCCAAGCTGATCCTAGAGAATCTCATGTTATGGCAATCAAGAGGATTTTTAGATATCTAAAGGGGACATTTGAGTATGGGTTGTGGTATCCTAAAGATCATGATTTCTCTCTTCATGCATATACAGATGTTGATTGGGTAGGAGATGTGGATGACCGGAAGAGTACCAGTGGTGGAGCATTCTTTTTGGGAAAGAGATTGGTTTCTTGGCTAAGCAAGAAACAAGAGGCAATATCCCTGTCTACAACTGAAGTAGAATACATTGTAGTAGTAGGTAGTTGCACTCAAGTTTTGTGGATGAAGCAGATGCTAAGAGATATTAAAGTAGAGTATGAGGAGCCCATCACAATTTTCTATGATAATTCAAGTGCAATAAATATTTTTAAGAATCCGGTGTTGCATTCTAAGACTAAGCATATATCTATCAAGCTTCACTTTCTAAGAGAGCAAGTGAACAAGGATGAAGTCAAACTAGAGTATGTGCCCTCCAAGGATCAGATTACAGATATCTTCACTAAACCTCTTCCCAAGGACTCTTTTGAGTATCTCAGGGAGAAGTTAGGGGTTATTGTCCCTCCGGTGGTGAACTAAGATGCACTGATGTGCATCAATCTGATGGTTATCACAGTCATAATCTTGTGATCTAGATTGATGATTGGGAGCTGCTACTCAAGGGGAGCAGCAGGTGTGATTCTAAAGTTGCAAGTATGTGCCCTTTGCCATTGATGTCAAAGGGGGAGAGAAGACATGTGAAAAACAAGTGGTTGATGACCAAAGGGGGAGTAGTACAGGAAGAGAAGACGTGAATAGTTATTGTTGATAGGGGGAGTTGTGATAGTAAGGAGAAGTTCTTATCTTGATGGTTTTTCACATCATATGTTGCCATCAATGACAAAGGGGGAGATTGTTGCAAGTACGGGTTTAACCGGTGTTGTCATTGATCTCAACATACTCATGTTGCATTAATGAGAGATTGGAAGAGCTGAACACTAAGGATATTGAGTAAATTAGTCTTAGTCAGGAATAGTGAAGAACAGTGATGACAGCAAGGAAAAAGTTCAAGACATGTTGAGGATCATAAGATGCGGATTAAAGGGTTTGTGGATATGAGTCTTAAGATGTTCCAGTTAAGATTTCAGAGGTCCGCATGAAGATATGAAGAAGTTGTGATCGATCAAGTAGAACCAGTTCCGAGAGATGTTTAGAAGTGACAGAGCATTACAGAAAGGTCCGATGGGATCCAGAAATACATTATCCTATTCTATGGATTAGAAGGAGTGTTGGAGAAGTCCTTATGATGTGTAATCTCTATTTGATAATGGTTTAAAGGTCTGGAAGCATCCACTCCTTTGTAACAGTAATGGCAGACCATGTTCTTGAGGTTCTGGAAGTAGGAGAGAGAGATTTCAGTAAGTAGAGGAAGTACGGATGTTCCTGGTGATTCAGGAAAGCTTGTGGAGATCCTTGGATCATGTTCAGTTTGTGTTGTCAGTCTGCATTAGAGTTGGAGCCTGAAATTGAAGAAATACTTCCGGATGAAGGTGTTCTTGATTAGGCTGGCCAACTGGATGAATTATACATCTTGCGGATGTTCTTGTGGATGTTTTCTGATTAGATGTATGTTCCTAAGTTGATGTCATGTATAAATAAGGGATTGCAAAGTCATTTCAAGGGGTGACTTGTGGAGATGAGTGTGTGGTAGCAAGGAGAAAAGTGAAAAATAGAGCAGAAGGTTTGGGCTTAAATGGAACTGACTCAAGCATGGTGAAGATGCTATCTTCCAGTTCAAATATGTGATAATCATTCTTTTGTAGACAGTGTGTCTCTTGTAGGCAGTGAGCCTCTTGTGAGCAGTGTGCTCAGGTAGTGAGCCCTAATTAGCATGTGCCATTTTGTTCCTTCTATTCTTCTAATAGAGAATACAATCTTGGGTTAATCACCCTGTGGTTTTTCCCTTAACTGGGTTTTCCACATAAAAATCTTGGTGTCTCTTGTGTTAATGTGTTATCTGCTCTTGATTAAATGCATTAAGTTTATTGTTTGATTTATTGTTATCCTGCTAAGTGAATTTAAGTGTTGAAAGTAAAGAATGTTTTGGACAACTAATTCACCCCCCCCCTCTCAGTTGTCTGCTCTAAATCTAACAAATCCCACCATAACAAAGCATGACCTATCAACTTGGTCTTTGAAATCTTGACTTTCTGATCATCAGGAATTTCTTCACACTCAAAGTGGTTATCTAATGCTGCAATCTAATCTAGCAATTCTTCATCTTCCAGGCTTCCTCCAAACTTTGGCACATCTATCTTTATTTTGTGCTTGTCTTCTTTTACTTCCCTCAGCAACTTTATCATCCTCTGATCCTCAAGGTCCAACTCTTCTTCTACATCTTCATACTCAGCTTCCTCTTCTTTCTCAGACTCAATCTCTTCACCTAGAACCACTCCTCTTCTCTGATTTTGTTCTAGGGTAGCCATTCTTTCCTTCATCTCCCTCAACTCTCTAGCATGCTTCTCCTTCAACTCATTCATCTCTTAAGCCATTTTTCTTGCTCTTGGAGGCATCTTGACAAGCTGCCTCTTCAACTTAACACTTCATAGACCTACTAACTATGCTCTGATACCAATTTGATGCAGAGCTCACTACACAAAGACCACAAAGGATCACAACCAACAACACAGGAGGAAGAGGATATAAGGGATGGTAAGGCAAAAAACTCATCTAGGCCATAGTGGACCAAACAGCAACACTTGACTTCAATTTGGACTTGACTGTCCACTCACACTCCATGACTTCAACACAACACAATATCACCATTTATAGGTTCAAACATATGGGGACCTTCCCAAACTTTTGAGGGACCCTAGACTAACTAGGTTTGATTATCTCAAGCTTACAAAACTCACAAAATGCACTGAGGGTACCTCCTTGTACCACTTCCTTCACAAACCCACTCACTTCCTTGTAGCCCTCTTTTTAGGACTATCGTATAATAACTTTTGACTCAGACCTCCTATCCAAACTGTTATGGGATTTTTGGATACCCATTATCTTACCCTTCAACATAATATACATGCACATAAGGTTGTTTTGTAATGCAACACTCAAATCTTGAATGTACCGATTTATCAAAAGGCCTAATTAGGGCTATTTTGCAAAGGAAGCACTCACTAACTTAAGCCAAAACTCCTCACTCCTATTCCAAAGAATTGATTAGGATACAAATAGACATATTTTGAAGGTTTTGTGTGTCTAAGTTCATTTCAACTCATTTTATGCTCAAATCTTCACTCCTCCAACACTAGTTTGCCTTAAAATGACACAAAGAGGCCTCCATAGCCCCAAACTCCAACTTTCACTTGTCTTCTATTGCTGCATGCAAAACCCATTAGAAATTACACCATCCTAAGCTCATCCCACCCATTTTGGGGTCCTAACATAGTTTGATGGGACAAGAAAACCAAAACCTCTCTAAAATCCCCAAATTAAGTGTTTGATGGAATGACACAAGCAATCTTAGGAAAAAAATAATATGTCCTAGAAAATGAATCAAGACCTCAGACTAGAACCATTGGAATGGTATCTCAAGCCTCTTTCCAGAAATATATGGCTTGTCCCTATATCTATCTGTACAGAGGCGTGCAATGGTCATGAACAGGACTGTTGCAGTCAAAAAAATAGGGTTTTAGACAGTTTTTAGAAAAAACGTGATAACCTTCACAAAAATGAATGAAATGATCTCAAACCAATGGCATTGGATAGTTATCTCATCCCTCTATTAGATCCAATTGAATTCATGGCATAATTATGCTATACAAATTAGTGGTATGGTCTGTAACAGACTGAGAAATAGTAGCAAAAGAGAAAAACAAACATAAGGGACAACAAACAGTAATTTTTTTTCATTCTCCTTCTCAAAACTTCATTAAATCACCATACATCCGACCACTCTAGCTTCCCCCATGCATTTTTCTTATGTTTATACCCTTGACTCTCTTTTAAAAAGATTCCCATTGAGGGAAGAGGCTAAAAATAGTCAAATTGACTACTTTTCTAAAAACACTATTTTTTTCCTAAAAATAGACTGTCAAAATTGTAGACCACTAAGGAAAAATAACTACTTCAATCTCCATTACCTAAATATACCTTTTAAAGATTTATTAAAATGCTTTATTAGAATATTTTCAAAACTTCATTTAATCTCTTAACACTAAAACATGAAATATTTGACTCAAAACTTATTCTAGGTGCACTGCACCATATAGCCTAACTTGAAACTTTTCCAAGTCCCTTGGAAATATTCTTGTAAATTTTCCTTCATTGCTTGTCTTTGTCCTCCATGTTTGTCTTCATTAGGTCCATGTTGCCTTGATCCTTTACTATTCTTGTTATCTTTGCTCTTGTCCTTCTTTGAAATGTGTTTCACTTTGTCATAGAGTGCTCTATCAGCTTCATTCTTCTTTACCTCTATTTCTAACACTTCCTTCTCAGCGCCTTTCTCACTCCACTATCTCATACTACTCTTCTTTCCACTATTCAATGTCACCTTCCCTTTACCAACCTTTGATACACCTGCAACTGGTGTGTTCACAATTCTATCAACCTTGCAAAGTGCTACACCAACTTCACTTAGCTATCTTTTATCGCTACTCTTCACTACAGGGCACATGATTGTCCATACTAAGACTCCTTCAGTCACTTCTTGCCTTACCATAGGCTCTACACTCTTGTACTTCACATTTTTAGTCACCTCCTTCTTCCACATGAAGACACTTCTCTTTACAATAGGTTGTAAATAAGCTCCATACTTACTCTTCGTTGTTTCAACAGTTTTGTGCCTCGAAAATGTTGCACACTCCTTGTTTTCACACTCCTTAAACACCACGGTCTCCTTCTTGCCAAACATAATCATATTTACTGCTCTTGACTACTCCTCTAATGGCAGTAGCACAAAAATCTTCTCATCCTTCTTGATAGTGAAGGTATTAGCTCTTCCATCATAGACTACAAACCTATCAAATTGCCTGGGTCTTCCAAGTATCACATGACAACAATCCATTGGTAGGATGTCACAAAGTACCCTATCCTCATATGTTCCACTCTTAAACTCAAGAAATGCTTTCTCAGTCACTAAAATGGACTGATTATTACTCACCCAAGAAATTTTGTAGGGAACTTCCGTAGGAACTTTCTCCAATTTCAGTTTACCCACCATCTCATTAGACACCATATTGTCAGTACAACCAAAAACCACTATCACTTTACATACCTTGTTCTTTCTCTTGCAATTTTTTCTAAACAATGCTCTCCTCTAAATCAGCTCCTTCTCCCTAGAGGTCTTTAGTAGTGCTCTTTCTTTCAGCATCAATGCTTCTCTTGACTCAACATCACACCTTGTGGAACTAGAACCACATTCTTCTTCTTGGACTAATTGAGTCCTTTCACTCTTTCTTTCACCATCACTTGAAAAATTTTGCTTCTCAGGACACTTATATACTAGGTGCCCAAACTCTTGACAATTATAACACTTACCTACAAATGTATTTGCACTTCTTCCACCACCAAATCTTCCTCTACCTCTACCTCTAAAATCAGCACTCTGTCCTTGTTTGAAATCAGCACCTTGTCCTTGTGCCTTGTTCATGTCTTCTCGACTTTCACTAACTTGCTTTGTGTTGAAAAATCCTCTGCCTCTAGAGGTATTGCCTCTACCTCTGGCTGACTTATCTTGTCTTCTTTTCAGCTTCTCTTCTACTCTAACTGCTATCTGATAACAGTCTTCAACACTCCTTGGATTTGCCAACACCAACTCATCCTGCATGTTAAATACCAAACCACCAATATACCTAGCAACCTTTTTCACTTCACTTTCACTTTGACCAGATGTTATACTTAGCTTATAAAACTTCCCAGTATATGACTTAACATCCATTTCTTTTTGCCTTAAACCTTGAAGCTTCTTAAACATTTAAACTTCATAATCTTTAGGCAAGAATTTACCTTTGATTTTTGCTACCATCTTGTCCCATAAGACAATCTTTCCCTTTCCTTTCTTTCTTCTCTCTGTTTGCTGATAATCTCACCTAACAAAGCATGACTTGTCAGCTTGGTCTTTGCAATCTTCACTTTCTGATCATTAGGAACTTCTTCACACTCAAAGTGGTTGTCTAATGCACTCCAATCTAGCAATTATTCACCATTCATGCTTCCTCCAAACTTTGGCACATCTATCTTTATTTTGTGCTTATCTTCTTTTACTGCCCTTAGTAACTTTATCATCATCTAATCCTCAAGGTCCAACTCTTCTTCCACATCTTCATACTCAACTTCATCTTCCTCCTCAAAATCAATCTCTTCACCTAGAACCACTCCTCTTCTCTGATTTTGTTTTAGGGTAGCCATTCTTTCCTTCAAATCCCTCAACTCTCTAGCATGCTTCTCCTTCAGCTCATTCATCTCTTGAGCCATGTTTCTTGCTCTTGGAGGCATCTTGACAAACTGTCTCTTCAACTTAACACTTCATAGAGCTACTGACTGTGCTCTGATACCAATTTAATGCAGAGCTCACTACACAAAGACCATAAAGGATCACAACCAACAACATAGGAGGAAGAGGATATAGGGGATGGTAAGGTACACAACTCATCTAGGCCTCAGTGGACCAAACAGCAACACTTGACTTCAACTTGGACTTGACTGTCCACTCACACTCCATGACTTCAACACAACACATTATCACTATTTATAGGTTCAAACATATGGGGACCTCCCAAACCTTTGAGGGACCCTAGAATAACTAGGTTTAACTATCCCAAGCTCACAAAACTCACAAAATGCATTGAGGGTACCTCTGTGTACCACTTCCTTCACAAACCCACTCACTTCCTTGTAGCCCTCTTTTTAGGACTGTTATGCAATAACTTTTGACTCAGACCTCCTATCCAAACTGTTATGGGCTTTTTAGATACCTATTATCCTACCCTTCAACATAATAAACTTGCACATAAGGTTGTTTTGGAATACAACACTCAAATCTTGACGGTACTGATATCTCAAGAGGCCTAATTAGGGCTATTTTGCAAAGGAAGTACTCACTAACTTAAGCCAAAACTCCTCACTCCTGTTCCAAAGGATGCATTAGGATAGAAATAGATAGATTTTGAAGGTTTTTTTCATCTAAGTTCATTTCAACTCATATTATGCTCAAATCTTCACTCCTACAACACTAGTTTGCCTTAAAATGACACAAAGAGGCCTCCATAGCCGTAAACTCCAAATTTCACTTGTCTTATGCTCCTACATGCAAAACTCATTAGAAAGTACACCATCCTAAGCTCATCCCACCCATTTTGGGGTCCTAACATAGTCAGATGGGACAAGAAAACCAAAACCTCTCTAAAATCCCCAAATTAAGTGTTTGTTGGAATGACACAGGCAGTCTTAGAAAAAAAAACAATATCTCCTTCTAGAAAATGGATCAAGAAATCAGACTAGAACCATTGGAAAGGTATCTCAACCCCCTTTCCGTAAATATATGTCTTGTCCCTATATCTATCTGTATAGAGGTGTGCAATGGCCGTGAACAGGACTATTGCAGTCAAAAAAATGGTGTTTTGGACAGTTTTTAGACAAAATGCGATAACTTTCACAAACATTAATGAAATGACCTCAAACTAATGGAATTGGATAGTTATCTCATCCCTCTATCACATCCAATTGATTTAATGTCATAAATATGCTGTACAAATTAGTGGTACAATCTACAACAAATTGAGAAATAGTAGAAAAAGAGAAAAACAAAGATAAGGGACAACAAACAGTATTTTTTTTTCATTCTCCTCCTCAAAACTTCATTAAATCACCATACATCGGACCACTCTACCTTCTCCCATGCATTTTTATTATGTTATACCCTTGACTGTCTTTTACAAAGATTCCCATTGAGGGAAGAGTCTAAAAATAGTCAAACTGACTGGTTTTCTAAAAAGACTATTTTTTTCCTAAAAATAGACTATCAAAACTGCAGACTACTAAGGAAAAATAACTATTTCAATCTCTATTACCTGACTATGCCTTTTAAGGCTTTATTAAAAGGCTTTATTACAATATTTTCAAAACTTCATTTAATCTCTTAACACTAAAATTTCAAATATTTGACTCAAAACTTATTCTAGGTGCACTGCACCATACAACCTAACTTGAAACTTTTCCAAGTCCCTTGGAAAAATTCTTGTAAATTGTCCTTCATTGCTTGTCTTTGTCCTCCATGTTTGTCTTCATCAGGTTCATGTTGCCTTGATCCTTTACTATTCTTGTTATCTTTGCTCTTGTCCTTCTTTGAAATGTGTTTCACTCTGTCATAGAGTGCTCTGTCAGCTTCATTCTTCTTTACTTCTATTTCTAACACTTCCTTCTCAGCTCCTTTCTCACACCACTATCTCATACTACTCTTCTTTCCATTGTTCACTATCACCTTACCTTTACCAACCTCTATTCAACCTGCAACTAGTGTGTTCACTATTCTATCAACCTTGCAAACTGTTGCACCAACTTCACTTGGTTGTCTTTTATCTCTACTCTTCACTACAGGGCACATGATTGTCCCTACTAAGACTCCTTTAGTCACTTCTTGCCTTACCATAGGCTATACACTCTTGTACTTCACATTTTCAGTCACCTCCTTCTTCCAAATGAAGACACTTCTCTTTACAATAGGCTGTAAATAAGCTCCATACTTACTCTTTGTTGTTTCAATAGTTTCATGCCTTGAAAAGGCTGCACACTCCTTGTTTTCACACTCTTCAAACATCACAGTCTCGTTCTTGCCAAATATAATCACATTTTCTGCTCTTGACTGCTCCTCTAATGGGAGTAGCACAAAAGTCTTCTCATCCTTCTTGATAGTGAAGGTATTATCTCTTCCATCATAGACTGGAAACCTATCAAATTGTCAGGGTCTTCCCAGTATCACATGACAATAATCCATTGGTAGGATGTCACAAAGTACCCTATGCTCATATGCTCCAATCTTAAACTCAACAAATGCTTGCTCAGTCACTAAAATGGACTAATGATCACTCACCCAAGAAATTTTGTAGGGAACTTCCCTAGGAACTCTCTCCAATTTTAGTTTGCCCACCATCTTATTAGACACCATATTGTCAGTACAACCAGAATCCACTATCACTTTACATACCTTGTTCTTGCTCTTGCAATTTGTTCTAAACAATTCTCTCCTCTTAATCAACTCCTTTTCCCTGGAGGTCATAAGTAGTGCTCTTTCTCTCAGCATCAATGCTTCTCCTGACTCAGCATCACACCTTGTGAAACTAGAACCACATTGTTCTTCTTGGACTAATTGAGTCCTTTCACTCTTTCTTTCACCATCACTTGAAAAATTTTGCTTCTCAGGACACTTATATGCTAGGTACCCAAACTCTTGACAATTATAACACTTACCTACAAAGGTATTTGCACTTCTTCCTCCACCAAATCTTCATCTACCTCTACCTCTGAAATCTGCACTCTGTCCTTGTTTGAAATCAGCACCTTGTCCTTGTGCCTTATTCATGTCTTCTTGACTTTCACTAACTTGCTTTGTGTTGAAAGATCCTCTGCCTCTAGACATATTTCCTTTGCCTCTGGCTGACTTATCCCATCTTCTTTTCAACTTCTCTTCCAATCTAATTGCCATCTGATAACAATCTTCAACACTCCTTGGATTTGCTAACACTAACTCATCCTGCATGTTAAATCACAAACCACTAATATACCTAGCAACCTTTTGCACTTCACTTTCACTTTGACTAGACCTTATACTCAGCTTATAAAACTCTTCTATATATGACTTAACATCTATTTATTTTTTCCTTAAACCTTGAAGCTTCTTAAACATTTGAACTTCATAATCTTTAGGCAAGAATTTACCTTTGATTTTTGCTACCATCTTGTCCCATGAGACAATATTTGCCTTTCCTTGCTTTCTTCTCTCTATTTTATTATAATACCATCATAACAAAGCATGACCTATCATCTTGGTCTTTGCAATCTTCACTTTCTGATCATCAAGAACTTCTTCACACTCAAAGTGGTTGTCTAATGCTGCAATCCAATCTAGCAATTCTTCACCATTCAGGCTTCCTCCAAACTTTGGCACATCTATCTTTATTTTGTATTTGTCTTGTTTTACTTCCCTCAGCAACTTTATCATCCTCTGATCCTCAGGGTCCAACTCTTCTTCCACATCTTCATACTCATCTTCCTCTTCTTCCTCAGACTCAATCTCTTCACCTAGAACCACTCCTCTTCTCTAATTTTGTTCTAGGGTAGCCATTTTTTCCTTCAGCTCCCTCAACTCTCTAGCATGCTTCTCCTTGAGCTCATTCATCTCTTGAGCCATGTTTCTTTCTCTTGGAGGCATCTTGACAAATTGTCTCTTCAACTTAACACTTCATAGACCTACTAACTGTGCTCTAATACCAATTTCATGCAGAGCTCACTACACAAAGACCACAAAGGATCACAACCAACAACATAGGAGGAAGAAGATATAGGGGATGGTAAGGCAAACAACTCATCTAGGCCTTAGTGGACCAAACAGCAACACTTGACTTCAATTTGGACTTGGTTGTCCACTCACACTCCATGACTTCAACACAACACAAGATCACCGTTTATAGGTTCAAACATATGGGAACCTTACCAAACCTTTGAGGGACCCTAGACTAACTAGGTTTAACTATCCCAAGCTCACAAAACTCAAAAAATGTGCTGAGGGTACCTCCTTGTACCACTTCCTTCACAAACCCACTCACTTCCTTGTAGCCCTCTTTTTAGGACTGTTGTGCAATAACTTTTGACTCAAACCTCCTATCCAAACTGTTATGGGATTTTTGGATACCCATTATCTTACCCTTCAACATACTAAACATGCACATAAGGTTTTTTTGGAATGCAACACTCAAATCTTGACTGTACCAATTTCTCAAGAGGCCTTATTAGGGCTCTTTTGCAAAGGAAGTACTCACTAACTTAAGCCAAAACTCCTCACTCCTGTTCCAAAGGATGAATTAGGATACAAATAGACATATTTTGAAGGTTTTGTAGGTCTAAGTTCATTTCAACTCATTTTATGCTCAAATCTTCACTCCTCCAACACTAGTTTGGCTTAAAATGACACAAAGAGGCCTTCATAGCCCCAAACTCCAACTTTCACTTGTCTTCTGCTCCTGCATGCAAAACCCATTAGAAATTACACCATCCTAATCTCATACCACCTATTTTGGGGTCCTAACACACTCAGATGGGACAAGAAAATCAAAACCTCTCTAAAATCCCCAAATTAAGTGTTTGCTAAAATGACATAGGCAGTCTTAGAAAAAATGCAATATCTCCTTCTAGAAAATGAATCAAGACCTCAGAATAGGACCATTGGAAAGATATCTCAACCCTATTTCCATAAATATATGGCTTGTCCCTATATCTATCCGTACAGAGGCGTACAATGGTCGTGAACAGGACTGTTGCAGTAAAAAAAATAGGGTTTTGGACAGTTTATAGAAAAAACGTGATAACTTTCACAAAAATGAATGAAATGACCTCAAACCAATGGCATTGGATAGTTATCTCATCCCTCTATCACATCTGATTAATTTAATGGCATAACTATGCCATACAAATTAGTTGTATGGTCTGCAACAGACTAAGAAACAACAAAAAAAGAGAAAAACAAAGATAAGGGACAGCAAACAGTATTTTTTTTTCATTCTCCTCCTCAAAACATAATTAAATCACCATAAATCCAACCATTCTAGCTTCTCCCATGTATTTTTCTTATGTTTATACCCTTGACTCTCTTTTACAAAGATTCCCATTGAGGGAAGAGGCTAAAAATAGTCAAACTGACTACTTTTCTAAAAATATTGTTTTTTTCCTAAAAATAGATTGTGAAAACTGCAGACCACTAAGGAAAATTAATTATTTCAGTCTCCATTTCCCGACTATGCCTTTTAAGGCTTTATTACAATATTTTCAAAACTTCATTGAATCTATTAACACTAAAATTTCAAATATTTGACTCAAAACTTATTCTAGGTGCACTCCACCAAAAATGGACATTTTATGCTCAGATTCTATGGAAGCTATGATGAAACTTTGCAACTTTTATATTGTCTGAAGACTGGTGAAAAACTTTCTTTATTGTATCTTGCATTTATTGTTCTTATTTTTGATGATAAAAAGGCAGGAAAACTCTAGCTATAGCTTCGCTCTATGTTTAGATTGCCAATTTTATATAGCCTTTTTTGCTATGTTATGGAAACTGTAAAGAAGCTTTCTTTTTATGCTCCTGTAGCTCTCTAGCTTGAAGAGGAACATGAGATATATACATAAGAAATATTCATGAACATATCCTTTTCCTTTCTTCCATTGTGTAATGACAATTATCTATTCATAAAGAAGGCGAAAGCTTGCTCCATTTCTACATTTTATGGTAGGGTTTCATTTTCTGATAGTGTTATCGAAACAAAACAAGAACTCTATATATTGCTTTGTGCTTTGAAAAAAAACTGTGAAGGTGTGTTTTTCCTTTCCAGTCTTTGGCTTCATATTCTATAATGGAGAAAACCCTTGTGGTTTTTGCTAGCCTCACTACTTAGAAAAATTTAGAGCATTTTTTTCCTTTCTCATTCTTTTATTAAGGAATATGTGTGTCTTTGCTCTTTCTCTAACAAATCCTAACTAGGATTTCTCTATTGCACAAAACACTTCATGGAGAGAGTTGTTACTAAACTATGTCAAACCAGAGAACAACTGCTTTTTTGTATATTTTTGAGACAAAACAAGAACTCTGTATTTCCTTCCATGTCTTTGAAAAGAGAAATCTTTTTCTATATCTTCTTTGGTATTTCATACTATTGTGCTATTCTTTGTCTCTGAATAATAGAGATGCTTGCTGGCTTCTCTAACAGTGTTCTACTTAAGTTTGCATGGTCTCCATCATATATCATCTTCATAACCACAGTGCAGGCTTCTCTGCTCTTTAAAGGTAGATCATTGTGAATCCTTGTTAAGCCTCTATCACTATTCTTTATAAGACACTACTCTATATGTTGGCAGAGCCTCCAATGATGACTATGATCCCTCCACTGTAGGGTTTGGCATGAACTCAAGTACCATTGATAGTCTTTTAAATGACATTCTCTTTTCTTCCCTTGATATAGTGATATTACTGCTATTGATAGTCATTTTATTATGATCCCCTTGTCATGGCCTTCATTTCTTAATGCTTGTATGTGGACTGTCATCTTTGACAAACCTTGTATCTCTTCTACTCACAGTCTTCTTTCCATTTTTACTACTGCACCCCTGTTATCTTTGAAGGCCTATGTTCCCACAAGCACTAGATAGACCTATTGTAGGGTTTTTTTTGGTTTGTTCCTTAGATGTTGGCCAAGTTTTTTCATGACTATAACTGCTACTTTGGCATTCTATTGTAGTCTTTTGGTTCTATTATAGTATTTTGAATCTATTTGATACTCTTATGTACTTTATGTACTGTCACTTCCAAATTTTCACACCTGACAAAATGCCACCTTATCCTCAAAAGACACTTCCCTAGAATCTTGGACAATTTTCATTTCACAGACCCTATTACTGTGCATGATCACTATTCCTCTAACTCTTATCAGTCTGTTGATTCATAAATGTTATATGTGGTCTTGATAGAGATTTCAGACTTGAAATGTCTTTGTGGGAATAGCCTCATCCTTAGTGAGACTTAATCTTCTTTCAATGAAGCATGATGACACTTTGAAGTGAAGCTATAGGGTACTATCCTTTTTTGATGCTTGACAGATGTGTACACTTGATGATCTTTGATAGGGATAGATTTATGATATCTAACAGTAGCTCATTCTATCCATACCAATTGTTACTTTAGTGACAACTCCATATGGTTTCATTCTTTGTATTTTTGCTGTTAAATTTTTGGTAACTTCTATATTTTTTAGTGTAAGGGCTTATATCATAGCAGTCCCTATGATGGCATTGTGACTAAAGGTTCTAGAGTTATAATTGTTGCTCCTTATTTGCAAGGAGCTATCCCCTAAGCGTGCTCACTAGTACTTCAAAAGATCTGAATTGTGCAATGCTAATTATGACTTTTCTATATGAGGACTATACCTTTTGATCATTACTTCTACATTGTTCTTTGACTGAAGGCAGCAAGGGTATCATTGATGCTGACTTGGACTTTTCATCTTCAGTGTTGCTCTTTGCCTACTTTCATGTTGCTCTATTATGTCATAACTGCTATGATTTTCTATTCACCTTGGAGACTATTCACACCTAATGGCTTCATGATAAGATAATGATCGTGACAATCTACCCTTCAATACTACTTACTACCCCTTCATCATTGTTATGCATTGTTGTGCCTTCATGATATGTTGCCCTCTTTTATGACAGTGTTTGGTAGACCATAGACTATATTTTATTTGAGGCTACTACTTGTATTGTTTGTTTACCTTCTTTGATCTTGCATACAGTCATTTTGACCTATTGTTCCTTTGGTAACCTTTCTTTTTCCTTAACTCTCATACATGATCTATTCCTATCATCTTCATCAATTAGGGGATGACTTTTATCACTTGAACTATCCCTCTTGTTCTACACTTTTGTCTTCAGACACTTTGTAATCCTTTGTCACTATTTAATAGTCCCTTTTGTCTTTTATAGGCTTGTATCTTTTAATCATGTCTTCTTCTATCTTCCTCAAATGTTGTTAAGAGTCTTATATAGGGCATCCAAAATAGATAGTGACTTGACAAGGTTTCTCAATCCCTATAAGCACTAGAAACCAAAGCAAAGAAGGGAGAGCATGCTCATACCTTCCTCTGTTACCTTGCAGACTTTAAATAAGTTATCTTTCCACTTGCCAAGATACAAATCTTTTCTTACTATGTATCATAACACAGTCATAATATAAAACCATGGATAAGACCCCACCTCTATGTTTCTTTTTTACTATCTTTCTTCTAGCTGATATTCTTGGTCATGTTTTCACTCTTCTTCTCTAAATGACTATTATCTATGCTAGGTGATTGCTCAATTGAAAATCTTAAGTGACTGTTCAAAATAGATTAAAGAGACTATCCTTTTACTATGTGTTAATCATGCTTTGACTGCTCTGTCATGTCATAACTGCTATCTCGCTTTCAATTATGCATAGGCTACTCCTTCATGGTTGTTCTCAAGGCTTGAAAGTGATTGTACTCTTCAAAATAGTATAAATGACATTGATGCATGGTCTTCATGTACCTATACTTGTACAGTGAACAAACAAGTTAGAGAAAACATAAGGGTTGAAGCCTCTCTTTGATTTGCCTAGCTTCTCTTTCCTACTCCTTATGATTGCTTATCTACTTATGATGTTTGTTTCTCTTTTCCCTCTTAATGATCAGATGTAAGATGACAAGTACATGTTGAATTTATCTGTATACAGAAGTAAAAGGTACCCTGAGCTCTAACAATCATGTTCATTTCCTCTTGTAGGTCTTCTTCGAAGCTATCATTAGGACAAGATGAAGATGATGCAACTGTCAATGGATTTCGTAATTCAGGCAATGATGGGTCCCACTTTTCTTTTATATGGTTTCCTTTACTTCAGATGTACTTGTTATTGTGCATTACATCATATACAATTACTCCCACGACTTGTGTAGCATCATATAAACACTTTTCTTTTGAATATAAATAGTCATTTCATGCAATGACTTGTGTATAATTTCTCTTTTTTGTAAATCAATTGCATAAACATAAACTAAACATTATTGCATGGTAGTGTTTATCTAGTCATGAGTAAACTTGGAAATATTTTATGTAACTTTTCTGAAATGTATCAAACTATAATGAATGAACAATGACCAAACTAAAACATAATCTGCAATGCATATATCATCTTTAACTTCTTCTGTCAGTCCTAAGATACCTCCTTCATCGCTAGAGTATCCTTTCATGTTATCTGGCTCATGTAGCAGCTCTAATTGAGCTAGTACATGATCTTGGTAATATGATCACCGGAAGGGTCCTCCATCAAGATAGTAGGCCTTCTAGGTTGGCCTGTGAACTGCAACTTTATTCTCTCCTCCTCTTGACCTCTCTACTTCTTCAAAATAGGAAAGCCAACTGCTGTTACAACCTAACCTAATTGGGCTGCAAAGCATAATTTGGTAACTGTACTAATGCAAATGACACACACATACACACATAATGCACATTCCCAAAAATTTGAATTATAGGATTTAAAACTATTAACCAACTATATTTACCCTATTCCCTAAACCCTAATTTTTACCCTAATCCTTAAAACCTAAATTTTAACCTTAAAACATAGAGGAAATCCTAGAAAAAAATAGTAGGGAAATGCACTTAAAAACACCTACCTACCTCTTAAAATTATCAACTAGAGTAATTGAGGGAGGAGGTAAACTCTAGATGATGTATTAGGCTTGAATGGGGATTGCCATTTGTGATTATCCAACCACTATCTTAAAATAATTAAAAAATGTCCACATGCATGGGCAATAAGGAAATTATACTTTTTCATAACAAACAACCATTACTAAGGGTGACAAACTGATGGAGGACAATTAGGCAAATGATGAATGATATGATTGGATGAGGATTAATAGATTTCAATTGTGGATAATATAGTGCAAATGGATGAAGTTGGATTAAGACAATGATGTACGATGATATTGGATTATGGCAGTGGATTATGATTAGGATAATGGATGGAAGATATGATTAGGTTTGAACTAGGATTATGATGTTGGATGATTAGGATAGGGCTAAATGTTTAATGGATTACTAGCTTCGATGAAAGAATTATTAGGAATGAGATGGTTGGATGATTATGATAAGAGGGATGACATGATTAGGATAAAATGGGGTGATTAGGAAAGTCAAAATAAATGATTAGAGATATGAAATGGATAAAAAAAATGATTAGGATAGGTGAATAATGGATGAGTAGGATGACTAGGAATGAACTTGATTCGATGAAAAAGATGATTGGGATGAAATCATTAGATGGGTGATTATGACGCAATGGAATGAATAGAACAGATGCTAGATTCGGTTGGAATAAAAGTTTGGATGAAGTGGATGAATGAATAAGATGATCTACATCATCTTAATTACCAAGTATAATTGACTAGTTAAGGAGTAAAGTTGATCCCAATAAAATCAAGGCTATTGGCTAGAGTGGCCTATTCTAAAACCCTTAACAACTTTAGAGGCTTCTTAGGACTCGTAGGATACTATATTCTATTTGTAAAGAGTTATGTCCACATAGAAACACCCCACAAAACACTTTTCAGAATGGATACTTTGTAGTGGAATAGATAATTTGATATATGAGAGGGTAAAGGAGATGATGTGTATATGACTCCAATTTAATAGCATAAAGATCCTGCCTTGGCATGCTCATCATAATTCATCAACACTAATATATGGTTGAATCTTATACCTTTTTTATATCCTTCCTTGACTCCTTTCCCTTCACCTTAACCCATTTTAGTGCTCACAAAGTCAAAAAACTTCAACAAGGGTCTTTCTACTACTTATGCACTCTTTTGAGCTTCTCCTACTAGGACCCTAGTGGTCAACTAGGGTAGTTCAATAAATTCTCAAAATGAACACTTAGTTCATGTTTCTAATGTTAGGTGATTCCTTCTACCTATGCACATGATCTTCTCTAGGCCCATAGGCTCATATATTTCAGCATGCACGTGTTTACTTTATCATTTCTAAAATGGTAGTCAATTTATTTATTTTTTTAAGAAAACATGTAGGTTTAAAAACACTTTACTAGAGTAGAAGTTTCATTTTTTATAAATTTAAATATTAAATAAAATAATTTCTTGTCTTTAAGACTATTTTATAATTTGTTGCCTTCAGTAAAATAGTATCTCAACTTAATAAAATGGCACATGGAACACGTATATCAAACTAAAATTTGATAGATACATTCTGGAATCAGATTAAGACTCAATGATTCAATGTTGGGAAATTTATTTTCACGTATTCCTTCTTCTTCTCCATAAAAAGATAAAATATTAAATATTAAACAATATAAACTTTATAGTTTCCTTGTGGAACCACACTGAATATCTTAAATTACTTGACTAAAACCATATATCTATGCATAATCCTAGGTGATTAAATATCAATAGAATAGAATCTTGGTATAATTTGGAACATACATCACTTGCACATGTAGATATCAAAAGAAAATAAGAATAATTAAATCATTTTTTTCTATATTATTTAAACATCCTTAATAGACTAGACTGCATAAGTTTTTGGTAATACTTTTAAAGCATGTGTATTGTTATTTTCTATTTTTATTTCTATTTCACTAAAAAGGCAGTAACTTTTAGTACCCACTAAAATACAAGTAAAATATAAAACTAATAAATGAGCATGAATTTTAGTTTGTTTGTGACAAATTATTGATGAATTCCATTATCTTTATTGTCAAACATTAAACATCCGACTAACATTATATTCAGTGTCAATGTTCCCTTTTATCAGATGAAATGTTGTTTCTAGACTAAAGTATTAGTAAGATTCTTTTAATTTCTATAGGTAGAATGTAATGTCCCCTTCTATGCAATTCAACTTTTTTCATACCTTGCACACAAATTCAACTTGCACAAAGAGAACATTAGGACATAATTCATTTCTATATCTTATAAATTTATATTCTTCTATTATTCATTAAAGTTAAGATCATATATCTTTGCATATTCCTATCACATTCATCATAATAAACTTTTATTCTTCTTCATAAGGATAGTGAGATAGGTATGAGTGACTATCATGGGCTTGGTATTCCTTTGTCTTAAGTGGGAATAATCCACATCTTCTAAGCAAAGGCCTTCATATATCTTTGGGTGTGACCCCAAAGCCTTCATAAGTAATCCTTAGGTTTTACCCTAAGGCCTTCATATATAATCCCTAGGTTTTACCCTAAGGCCAAATTAATCTTTAGGTATTAACCCAAAGCCTTCTCCTTAGGTTATTATCCTAAGGCCATTAATAATCTTTAGGTATTACCCTAAAGCCTTCTCCTTAGGTTATTAGCCTAAGGCCATTAATAATCTTTAGGTGTTACCCTAAAGCCTTCTCCTTAGGTTATTAGCCTAAGGCCTTCTCCTTAGTTTATTAGCCTAAGGCAATTAATAATCTTTAGGTGTTACCCTAAATCCTTCTCCTTAGGGGGTGAGCCTAAGGCCTTCTCCTTAGGTGGTGAACCTAAGGCCTTCATACCAAACACTCATGATAATTATCAACCTATTCTCACATCTTTATGCTATCTTTTATACAATCATGAATTATCTAATCTCTTTAATTACTATCTCATATTATGACTTATCCATAGAACAATAAGAGTTCTTTATTTATCTTTTCAACATTTCATATAATGCATGAGCCTTCTAGTAAACAATGCTATGTTTCATGTCATATATATCATACATTTATTTCATTGAATGATTAGTGATGTATTTCCATATACAAATAATCATGTATGTTTAATCCAACTATTTCCCTTAATCATCTATGATATAATCATATCACTATTCACCTTCTTCAGAGTTCAAATGTATTCTTTTCTGAATAAATATATTGCTACGTACCTTATGAAGCTGCCACAGGATTTGAGTAATAGATGTATTAATAATCTGGTTGTGATCTTTCCTGACGATGGGAAGAATCAGTAGTAATTGATGCCTCTTGGTGCCATTGTGGATCCTCTTTAATACCTCTCAATTGGAGGAGAGTCAGGTTCCTTCCCAAACGATGCATCCCATCAGTGATTCTTAAAACAATTATTATTTTGTTAAGGTGTCTTCAATCATACTAATTGGTTCCCTTCTTGGCAATGTGATAATCCACTTGCTGACATTAGCTTATAGGATCATTAGGATCATACGTGTAAGGGATATGACAAGCCTCCCTTCTCGAGATTGCTTGTCCTCAAGCAATGTCCTCATGTATGATTCCATGACTTCAGGTTTCTCCCATGTGGCATCGTCATGGGGAAGGTTCCTCCATTTGACTAAGTATTCCATGATGGTTCTATTTCTCAATTTTATTTCCTTCTTTTATTTGAAGTTGCTTCACTTTCTTCCTGAATTTCTTTGTTGAGTATGATTTCTATGTTGTGTGCTTGAGCTCTTTTCCCACATTTATGTCTGGCTTCCCATTTCTCATTACATCTAAAACACGTGTTTCTTTTTGCGGGGTCTTTACACTTGTGTCCAAGTTTCCATGCTTCTTTGCAATCAAAACAAAGGCCTTTTTCTTTTAGTTCTTCACGGTCCTTGTAAGGAAGATATGGTTTCTCATGTCCATTTTCATTCCTTAGGCATATATGTCCTAGTTTCCATGGTTCTCCACACTTACGGCATGGATCTTTATCAAAATTTTATTTCTTATGGAAGGGTTTAGAGATGGATGAGAGGGTTTCTTTTGTTCTGATTGTGTTGCCATTTCTATGGCATCATCAAGTGTAGAAGGTCTAAGTGCTCCTACTAATCCTCTTAGTCTCTCATCTAACCCTTGTACGAATAGGAATGTGAGTCTTTCATTCTCCATTCCAGGGACTCGGAGGGCTATTTTTTCAAATTCATTAACATACTCATCCACCGTACCCCTTTGTCTTGTTAAAGTTAGGTCCTTGAAGTCTTGTTGGGGATGTATCCTATCAAATTTCTTAAGGAACCTCTTAGAAAATTCTTCATAAGATGTAATGTTTTCATGACCTAGTGTGTGTTTCCCATAATGCCACCAATCATAGGCCAGGCCTTCTAGATGTAGGATGGCAAATTGAAGGGCATCTTTCTCCATCATGGGGTTAAGAAGAAAATAGTCATTTAATTTTTGTAACCATGCATGCGGGGATATCTTATGGGTTCCATCATAATGTGGCAAATTTACCTTATTGGCCTTTTGCTTCAAATCCTTATTTGTGGGCCTTTTCTCTCTTCTTGTTAACTCATTCCTTTTTGAATTGCTATATTCAGTAAAGGACACCATTCTTCTTAGTTCAGGTTCTAAGTTGGCATAAGCTCTCATCATGTCTTCCATGCTCATGCTTTGGGGGGTATTGTTTTCCATTCTTGGATTTTCTTCACTTGGTAGGAAGGATGGTAGTGGAATCCTTGAACTTGACAAAGAGTTACTATTTTCAGCTTGATTAGAAGCTACTTCCTTCCCATTAGTTGTTTGTGCCTCTAAAGTTTCCATGTCATTTGTCAAGGTTTGCACAGTTTGCAAAAGGACTTGAGTAGCTTCATTTTGATCATTTAAATTCCTTGTGGTTGCTTCAATGAAGGCTCTCAATTCATTGTTCATCCTTACTTGGCTGGTTCTTGGCCTTCTATATGTTTGCATACAGTATCCTCATAGGTGGGCAGGACGTAGCTCTGATACCACTTGTAATGTCCCCTTCTATGCAATTCAACTTTTTTCGTACCTTGCACACAAATTCAACTTGCGCAAAGATAACATTAGGACATAATTCATTTCTATATCTTATAAATTCATATTCTTCTATTATTCATTAAAGTTAAGATCATATATCTTTGCATATTCCTATCACATTCATCATAATAAACATTTCTTCTTCTTCATAAGGATAGTGAGATAGGTATGAGTGACTATCATGGGCTTGGTATTCCTTTGTCTTAAGTGGGAATAATCCACATCTTAGGCAAAGGCCTTCATATATCTTTGGGTGTGACCCCAAAGCCTTCATAAGTAATCCTTAGGTTTTACCCTAAGGCCTTCATATATAATCCTTAGGTTTTACCCTAAGGCCATATTAATCTTTAGGTATTAACCCAAAGCCTTCTCCTTAGGTTATTAGCCTAAGGCCATTAATAATCTTTAGGTGTTACCCTAAAGCCTTCTCCTTAGGTTATTAGCCTAAGGCCATTAATAATCTTTAGGTGTTACCCTAAAGCCTTCTCCTTAGGTTATTAGCCTAAGGCCTTCTCCTTAGGTTATTAGCCTAAGGCCATTAATAATCTTTAGGTGTTACCCTAAATCCTTCTCCTTAGGTGGTGAGCCTAAGGCCTTCATACCAAACACTCATGATAATTATCAACCTATTCTCACATCTTTATGCTATCTTTTATACAATCATGAATTATCTAATCTCTTTAATTACTATCTCATATTATGACTTATCCATAGAACAATAAGAGTTCTTTATTTATCTTTTCAACGTTTCATATAATGCATGAGCCTTCTAGTAAACAATGCTATGTTTCATGTCATATATATCATACATTTATTTCATTGAATGATTAGTGATGTATTTCCATATACAAATAATCATGTATGTTTAATCCAACTATTTCCCTTAATCATCTATGATATAATCATATCACTATTCACCTACTTCAGAGTTCAAATGTATTCTTTTTTGAATAAATATAATGCTACGTACCTAATGAAGCTGCCACAGGATTTGAGTAATAGATGTATTAATAATCTGGTTGTGATCTTTCCTAACAGTGGGAAGAATCAGTAGTAATTGATGCCTCTTGGTGCCATCGTGGATCCTCTTTAATACCTCTCAATTGGAGGAGAGTCAGGTTCCTTCCCAAACGATGCATCCCATCCATGGTTCTTAAAACAATTATTATTTTGTTAAGGTGTCTTCCATCATACTAATTGGTTCCCTTCTTGGCAACGTGATAATCCACTTGCTGACGTTAGCTTATAGGTTCATTAGGATCATATGTGTAAGGGATATGACATAGAATTATAGAGAAATAAGTTATGAAATGGAAGAAGAAATAATATGGCCTTTATGCATTAATTCATTTTCTTTCGGTTATTTCTTGTGATTTTTTTACTAGAGAAATGTGGTAAACCATCCATAGATATATTATTAAATAAAGGTTGATATAAAATGGAGATATCATCCTCCATACGTAAAAGGAAGTATATGTATAATTCAAACAAATAAAACATGAAAGGCCCTATAATGGCCAGATAACAACGCTGAACAAACAAAATAGAACCCCGCAAAAAACCACCACCTAAGCGCCAAAAAGAAACAACAAACCCCACGGAATCCCAGCATCAGAGACCCCAAGATAAAAAGATCCATTACTAAATGCACCGCCACCTTAAGCACTCCCCACCGTGTCCACTACACCCTCGAGCTCAATCCGCAATAGCAGAAGCTTTCTGGTCCTCGGGCTCATCTGCACCTTCCTCTTTCTCTTCGTCTGTTTCGTCCTAGCTTTCTGGGGAGGTGGGGGGCCCAATTAGGTGCATGAACCCACAAGAAATGGATGGACACAAATACATCCTTGATCCATTTCGCCATTTTCTTAGTGAAATGAAAATTATTCCCTTTCAACACCATTCATGCAACCACATGCGAGACCTTCTTTCATAGCCTTATACATTGAATCAAAGGTAGAAGACGATTTAAGGCTTTGGAGAGGGAATGAACCCCCAACTAGTGCATCCCCTTTCAATAGGTCGTAACCATTCAAAGCTGGATTCCACTACTTCACGTTGTAAATATGGTCATAAAAAAGCTCGGTAGCTATAGCATGCCCAAAACCTGCATCCTGTGTAATATTAATTTTGTTGGATAATATATGTGACACAACATCAGACCAATTGAGCAGTCTCTCCTCATATCCGAGGATCCATTTATGCCCACATATGTAACGCACCGCGAACTGAACCATGGTGCAATCCATGTCAACTATTTACATCATGCCTATGATCTTGATTTTCCCACAAATCTTTCTTTCCCATTGCATAGGAGGAAAGAATGGCCTCTGACTAATCTTATCATTCTCCATAGCTAAAGTCTACAAAAAAGCTCAAGAACAAATTGCTATGTCATCAGATAACGTGTTGTCTCATCTAAAAAGACCCTGGATATAAATATCTAATATAGCTGATGGAGGTGTACTTCACATCCCATTCCCAATTCTCCAGATCGGAGTGGATGTGACAGATATCATGAATGAAGTCGTCCCTAGATATACCAGTTATGATGATTTAGTAAGCTTCTAGAGCGTCCATAAATGGCCATCACATTACAAATCCTTTTCCATAAATACCATAGTCCTTAATATGAAACATGGCTTGTTTTAGAAATCATGTCCATAAAAACCATTAAGAAAGGAGGAAAAAATCTTCACCATCCATCTACTTTTGCAACATGACAATAAGAGCCGGCCTCTTAATGAGCTAAAATCCTTACCATTTGGGCATACGCCTATTGCCACCTAACCTCATAAATTCCCTTATGCTCCAATCCACTTCCCCAAAATTAAAAAAGAATTTGATTTGTACTATCTAAAGATCCTCTGAGAAGCTACCAGCCTACCAAACCACGTGTTGAAGAATCATTAGTCCACCTTGGAGTATTCATGGCCTCTCAAAGTTAGGTGCCATGCATGAATTAACCACTCATTTCTTGATAGGAGGTTCCATGTCATCCCTAATCGAAAAAATCAGCTAATTTGGAAGATGCAACTGCATTGGCTCGAAAAACTGCACCTCAATGCTCTATTCAATAGCTAAGTCTGCTAACCCATCTGCTACTCTATTACCTCCTCGATAGCAATGGTAGATTAGATAATTATCCACCTTTGCAATCAACATCTGAGCTTATTGTAGGATATAATTTAATCTCCAGTTATCTAATCTCTTGGCCTTCAAAGCTCTTATAATGATTTGTGAATCACCATCAATCCACAAATTTTTGAGCTTATTCTCTACTGCCAATTGAAGGTCGTGCACAAGGGCCTTGGCTTCAACCTCATTCTTAGTACACTGCTAAATTTTGGTCAACCTATGCACAAAAAACCTTCCTTCCCAGTTTCTAATAACACAACTTGTACCTAACATCCCCAGGTTTCCTGTGCACACACCATCAAAATTAAGTTTAAGGTAGGGATAATTTGGAGGGGTCCATCTAACTTGGCTTCTATTCACCACCTTCAAGCTTGAACCCACTACCTCTCGAGAAGCTATTGGTGTAAGATGCTTCCAATTCTTGACCACCTCATCATCCCATCACATCCATTTTAAATTAGAATCACTTGACCTGCTTACTTTGGCCTCCACCACCTCTGAGATGGGTGAGTAAGATCACGATGGTTTAAACACTACCCCTAAGTGGCAATGTAAATGTGACAAACAGACTTGAGTAACTTCATGTCAAAAGTTGAATGAGTTATCTACATAATCTAGAAATGAGGTAGTAATAAAAGTTGTAATAAATTGAATGTATTTTATGGGCTACTACTTTCTTTTTTAAAAAATTAAAAATAGTTTGGAAAAATTGGATATTTCAATGAAGCACTACTAAAATTTTCAGAGAAACATAAAAACTAAGTGTCATTCCAGCGAACCTAAGTATGAGAAAAAGATAATATTTTTCCTCTATGATTTGGTTTTAAGTAAAGGACACATGAACAAATGTGACACATATTTTTTTGAATTTTTTAAGTAAATAAATAATTATTTATGAATTTTTTGCTGTGACTTATTTAAAATATTAAAAATTAATTGGGTAAGTGCAAGAAGATGGGGGGCCAAAAAGGAGTCTTAAGTGGCCACTATTCTCTGAAAACAATAAATACTGACCTTGGATGAGAACTTGAGCATAGTTACACTCAAAATTTTAAGATGCAACAAAAAGAATGTCCGTAGTGCTCCGAGTCTACTTTCTAAACTACTTATTTTTTAGAAAATGGTATAGATTAAGGGGTTCAAAAAAGGGAGCCACAGAAATTGGTGATGTTTCTTTCAAAAAAATTTAACATAGCGTGTTTTGTGACTCCCTCAAAAGGTTAATTTTTTTTTTGGTATTTTTAAAATTGATTTAGTGAGAAATTAGATAACAACATGTAGTTTATGCCCAATTTTTTTTTGGACACATCATGAAAAACAAAATTATCACTATGCTACGCCTGTAGATTTTGAAAACTAATTGAAAATTAATTTTTTTCAATATGTGTAGAATGGATTCTAGTTTATAAAAATGTAATTTATTTGAAATTTCAATGAACGGTTAATTTATAATGAAAAAAAGACCAAACACTACTTTTTGCTAAAAAATAGACACACAAACAAAATAAATTAAAGATGAAAGGCTTAACATTGTCAAAATGTGAAAAATTTTACATCGTTAAATAGCTAAGAAAAAGTCTAACATTACCCAGGTGTTTGATTTGTTCGACCTTAAAATACGTGTAAATCTAAGGGTTAGCATGAACAAAATTATGTGAAATCCTGTAGAATATGCAAAAACATGTCTTTGGATGTTGGGAAGGCACTCCAATCCTTTGGGTTGGAAATCCAAAGCAAATCCTAAGCCTAAGCCTTGGAATTCCCAAAGAAAAATATAACGTGAGCATGTTATAACACACTCGTGTTATGTTATGTTTTACAAATTTTTCTTTTTTGCAAGTTTGCCCAATGTTTGCCCAGTTTGACATAATGTGAGTGCATTATAATGGGCTCATGTTATGTATCGCTTGGAATGATTTATGTATTCCAAATTGTATGTATGTATATATGAATGTATGTATGCATGCTTGTATGTATGTATTGATGTATGTATGCATGCTTATAGGTATACATGTGTATGCTTATATGTATGTATGTATGTATGAATGTTTGTATGTATGGTTGTATGTATGTATATACATGTATGCATGTTTTTATGTATGTATGTACATGTATGTATGTAAGGGTTTTGAATTTAGGGTATATAAGGACCTAAGCCTATATAGTTTTTAATGTTGAGGGTTGAGGTTTTTGGGTTTAGGGTTTAAGGTATAGGGTTCAGGGTTGACGGATTGGGGCTTAAGTAATAGGCAGAGGGTAGAGGGTAGAGGGTAGAGTGTTACAATTGAGGGATAATATTCATCTTGTTAACTATATAAGATTAAGTGTGTAAGGCATGGGTATTAGGGTATAGGATATTGGATTTATGGTTTACGATATGGATTGAGGGTATATAAGGCATAGGGTGACTTGGGTTGAGAGTGTATGGTTTAGGTTTTAAGTATAGGGTTGAGACACAATATTCAAGGTTTAGGGTATAAGGGTGAGGTTATAGGGTATAGGAATGAGGGTTTGTGGGAGTAGGTTTCAAGGTTTAAGGTATAGGGTTGAGGATTGAGGGATTAGGGGTTAAGTATATGGTTAAGGGTATAGGGTTGAGATTTTATAGTTGAGGGATAATGTTTAAGGTTGAGTGTCTAAGATATAGGGTTTAGGGTTTTAGGTTGAGGGTATAAGGCATATGGATGAGGGTTGAGGGTTTAGGGCATAAGTATAGGGTTGAGGGTATAGGGTATAGGGCAGAGGTTTGAAGGTTGAGGGATAGTGTTCAAGGTTGAATGTCTAAGGTTAAGTGTATAGATTATAGGGTTTAAGGGTTTAAGGGTATCTAGGGGTTGAGAGTTTAGGGTTTAAGGGTTTAAGGTTTGAGGGATTAAGGGTTTAAGGGTTGAGGGTTTAAGGTTTGAGGGATTAGGGTTTAAGGCATAGTGTCGAAGGTAGAGGGATTAGGGATAAGGTTTAGGATTGAAGGTTTAAGGTTTGAGGATTGAGGGTTTAGGGTTTAGGGTTAAGGGACTAGGGTTTAAGGTATAGTGTTGAGAGTAGAGGGTTTAGGGATAGGGTTTAGGGTTTAAGGTTTAAGGGTTGAGGGTTGAGGTTTTAAGGATAGGGTTTAGGGTTAAGGGATTAGGGATTAAGGTATAGTGTTGACGGTTGAGGGTTTAGGGATAGAGTTTAGGATTTAAGGTTTAAGGATTGAGGATTAAGGTTTTAGGGATAAGGTTTAGGTTTTAGGGTTAAGTGAGAGACCTAGATGGCTAAGGATGAATGGAGAGGTAGACAAGCAGTGACTAAGAGATGTAGAGAGGACATAGGTAGAGAGGTGAGGGGGACAAAAAGATGAGGGATAGAGAGGTGAAGAAAGAGATATAGAATGAAATGAGAGAGTGAAGTTTACAACTTGAGGGAAAGATGCGTAAGGAGGGAGAGAGGTAGAGAGGAAGGGACATATCTAGAGAGTCATGAGAGATATACAAGTGAGAGACCTACAACCTAGGGAGAGAGGGGTGAGAGAGATAGGGGATAGAGGGGGTGAGGCAGATAGAGGAGGAGAGGAGTGGATAAGGGTTGAGGTATTAAGGGTTTAAGGGTTGAGGGATTAGGGTTTAAGGTTGAGGGATTAGGGTTTAAGGTATACTGTCAAGGGTTGAGGGGTTAGCTATATGTTGATAACTGAGAGGGGGGGTGAATCAGTTATCCTTAATTAGCTTCTAGTTCAAACACTTAAATCCACTTTGCTAATCAATAGCATAGCAATTAATCATTCATGAAAGCATAAGGCATAAACATCATAGCAGATATACATCAACACATAAGACACCAAGATTTTGACGTGGAAAACTTGGTTAAGGGAAAAACCACGGGGTGATTAACCCAAGGATTATTCTCTATTAGAAGAATAAGAAAAATAGATGGCACATGCCAATTAGGGCTCACTGCCCGAGCACACTGCTCACAAAGAGGCACACTGCTTACAAGAGACACACTGTCTACAAAGTGATAAGAATCACAAACTTGAACTGGAGATTGACATCTTTACCATGCCTGGATCAGTTCCATTTAAGCCCGAGAAACTTCTGCTCTGCCCTTCGCTCTTTCGCTATTCCACACTCATCCGCTCCACTACACACTTTGAAATGAACTCACAAACCTTTATTTATACAAGGCATCGACTTAGGAACTATCATCTAAGTCGGCAATCATCCATAAGAGCATTCGCAAGATGAATAACTCATCCAGTCAGCCAATCTGAATAAGAACATCTTCATCCAGAAGAATATCTTCAATTTTGGACTCTAACACTCATGCGGACCGACAACACAACCTCAACATGATCCAAGAGCCTTCACAAGCTTGCCTGAATGACCAGGTACATCCGCACTTCCTTTTCCTACTGGAATCTCTTCTCCTCTTCTTCTGAAACTTCAAGAACACAGTCTGTCGCTACTGTCAAATTGAAACAGGTTCTTCTAGACCTCCAAACTATGTATAAACTGAGATGACACATCACAAGGACATCTCAAGCACTCCTTCCAATCTGTAGATTCTGACAATGCACTTCCAGATCTTATCAGACCCTTTTGTAACACTCTGTCACTCTGGAGCATCTCCCGAAACTGGTTCTACTTGATTGATCACAACTTCTTCATATCTTCATGCAAACCTCTGAAATCTTAATTGGAGCAACTTAAGACTCATATCTACAAACCCTTTAATCCACATCCTCTGAGCCTCAACCTATTGAATACTTTTTCCCTCTTCTCATCACTGTTCTTCACTGAGACTAATTTTCTCAATATCCTCAGCACACAACTCATCCAATCCTTCTTATCAATGCAATATGAGTATGTTGGCATCAATGACAACACTGGTTAACCTCATACTTGCAACAATCTCCCCCTTTGTCATTGATGGCAACATATGATGTGAAAAACCATCAAGACAAGAACTTCTCCTTTCTATCACAGCTCCCCCTATCAGCAACAACTCTTCTCATGTCTTTTCTTCCTTTACTACTCCCCCTTTGATCATCAACCACTTGTTTTCACATGTCTTCTCTCCCCCTTTGACATCAATGGCAAAGGGCTCATACTTGCAATTCTGACACATCAGAATCATACTGGCTTCTCCCCCTTAGTGGCAGCTCCTCATCATCAATCCGGATCACAAGATATGACTATGATATCCACCAGACTGATGCACATTAGTGCATCCTAGTTCATCACCAAAGGGGCCATGACCCCTAACTTCTCCCTGAGATACTCAAAAGAGTCCTTGGGAAGAGGTTTAGTAAAAATATCTGCAATCTGATCCTTGGAGGGTACATACTCCAATTTGACTTCATCCTTGTTCACTTGTTCTCTCAGAAAGTGAAACTTGATAGATATGTGCTTGGTCTTAGAATGCAACACCGAATTCTTAGAAATATTCATTGCACTTGAATTATCACAGAAAAATTGTGATAGGCTCCTCATATTCTACTTTAATGTCTCTTAGCATTTGTTTCATCCACAGAATTTGAGTGTAACTACCTGCTGCTGCAATATATTCTACTTTAGTTGTAGACAGAGAAATTGCCTCTTGTTTCTTGCTTAGCGAAGAAACCAATCTTTTTCCCAAAAAGAAAGCTCCTCCACTTGTACTCTTCCTATCATCCACATCTCCTGCCCAATCTGCATCTGTATATGCATGAAGAGAAAAATCCTAATCTCTAGGATACCATAGACCATACTCAATTGTTCCTTTCAAGTACCTAAAAGTTCTTTTGATTGCCATAACATGAGTTTCTCTAGGATTAGCCTGAAATCTTGCCACAAGACCAACAGCCTACATTATATCTAGTCTAGTCTGAGTTAGATACAATAAACCTCCAATCATTGATCTGTACTTAGTCTGATCTATTTTAGGAGAATCATCATCTTTGCTCAGCTTACATCTGGTTGCCATAGGAGTGTTCATTGGCTTTGAATCTTCCATTCCAAATTTTCTCAATAATTCTTTCACATATTTGGTCTAAGAGATAAAGATACCTTTCTTTGTCTGAGTAATTTGTAGACCCAAGAAGAAATTCATTTCACCAAGCATTGACATTTCAAACTCACTTTTCATTTGATTTGCAAAGGTTTTACACATACTGTCCCTTCCTCCAAAAATGATATCATCAACAAATACTTCAACAATCAAGATGTTTTCATTATCTATTTAGAAATATAGATTACTATCAGCAGTACCTTTGTTGAAACCAATCTGCACAAGATGCTTATCCAACCTTTCATACCAAGCTCTTGGGGCTTGCTTCAATCCATACAATACCTTCTTTAATTTGCAGACCATATCACCATGCTTAGATAACTGAAATCCATCCGATTGTTCAATGTACACCTCTTCTTCTAAGTCACCATTCAAGAAGGCAGATTTGACATCCATCTGATATACTTTGAAATCTTTGAAGGTAGCGAATGCAAGAAATAGTCTGACTGCTTCAATTCTTGCTACCGGAGCAAAGGTTTCCTCAAAATCAATCCCTTCTATTTGAAAGTATTCTTTGCAGACTAATCTGGCCTTATTTCTGATTACTTCACCATCTTCATTTAGTTTGTTCCGGAAGACCCATTTAGTTCCAATCACATTCTTGTTACTAGGTCTGGAAACAAGATCCCAAGTGTGATTTTTCTCAATTTGCATCAACTCTTCCTCCATTGCTTTTGTCCAATTTTCATCATTGCATGCTTCATTTATTGTCTTAGGTTCAATCTTTGAAATCAGACAACATTCATCTAAATTTTGAGCAATATTCCTTCTAGTTTGCACACCTTTGCTTTTGTCCCCTATGATCTGATCTTCAGAGTGGTTCAATCTTACATACCTTGGAACTTTGGGAGTTTTTTGCACTTCTGCTTCTTGATCAGGCTCATCTGGACATATTTCTTCTTCCTAATTTACCAGATCAGTCTAAATCTGACCTTCAGGAGAGGATGGAGCTCCTCGAACCAGAACATCATTTTGATCATCTTCATCATACTCATAAAATCTTGAGGGCTTCTCAATACCTTCATCAACCTTCACATTTGTACTTTCTATCATCTTTCTCAGTCTCTTATTGTAACACCGGTATGCTTTGCTTTGAGTGAAGTAACCCAAAAAGATTCCTTCACCACTTCTAGCATCAAACTTACCTAGATCTTCATCTCTTTTGATGTAACACTTGTTACCGAATACTCTGAAATATCTCACAGTAGGAGTTATACCAAACCAAAGTTCATAACGAGTCTTACCGATGTTGCTTCTGATTTGAACTCGATTGAGAGTATAGACTACAGTGCTGACAGCTTCTCTCCAAAACATTTGAAGAACATTTGCTTCCATCATCATTGTCCTGGATGCTTCTTGGATGGTCTGGTTCTTTCTCTCAACTACTCCATTCTGCTGTGGAGTCCTAGGAGTAGACAACTGTCTCTTTATACCATGCTTCTCATAGAAGTCTATGAATTCACTAGATGTGAATTCACCACCTCTATCAGACCTTAGACACTTCAGTTTCAATCTGGTTTGATTCTCTACCATAGCTTTGAAGATTTTTAACTTCTTAAAGGCTTCTGATTTCTCTTTTAGAAAGGTAACCCACATCATCCGGGAATGGTCATCAATTAGCAACATGAAATATCTATCACCTTGCATACTTTTGATTCTTGTTGGACCACATAGATCAGTATGAACTAATTCCAATAATCCTGTAGAGGACTGATCCTTGCTTTTGAAAGAGATTCTGCTCTATTTACCTAGCTGACATTCTTTGTGCAAACTATTTGTAGGTTTCACCAACTTTGGAAGATCTCTTATAGCCTGAGTATTGCTTATTTTGATGATGTTATCAAAATTTACATGACACATCCTTCTATGCCATAACCAACTCTGATCCACTTGAACAAACAAGCAACTTTTATTAGAACCAACCAGATGGAAGATATTACCTTTTGTTTGATTCCTGGATGCAATCTCAGTTCCAGAGCTTTCAAAGATCCTGCATCTTCCATTTTTGAACTGGAGATCATAACCTTTGTCTACTAACTATCCAACACTGAGAAGATTGTGCTTCAATCCTTCAACATACAGTACATTACCAATTTTGCTCTTTCCATCAAAAAAATAGTTCCCCTACCTCTGATTCTACCAGCAGAATTATCACCAAACTTCACCATTCCTCCTTCATACCTTTCCAAATCTAAGAACTTGTTCTTGTCACCTATCATATGGTGAGAGCATCCACTGTCAATAACCCAATCATCCTTTTCTTCAACTTGGGCAGCCAAAGCTCTTTCTACAACCTTATGATTGACAGATTTAGAGGATATTGGTTCTTCTTCCTTGATGGCAATAAACACCCATTCATTTCCAGATTTGTCTTCTATCTCTGATTCATCATCTGTTACTCCTTCATTATCAGCTTCCTCATGAACATAATAACAGTTCTTTTGGAACCTTTGTCTATTAGAGTTTGACCTTGCAGATCTTTTTGGACATCTTGAAGCAAAATGACCAATCTTATTGTAGTTGAAGCACTTAAAAGGTAACTTTCCTTCATACTTACTGGATCCTCTTGGCAATCTCTTTGCAATGAGGGCTTCAAGATGAGCTGTTTCTGCTTCTTCCTCTTCCATGTCTTTCCTTGCTTGATCATACCATGACAGCTTCCTTGAAGAGTTTTCTCCCAGATCAAATCTTTGTTTGCCTTTCACATAGGCACTGGCTTTGAATGTAGATTCAGTCTTGGGGGGATCATCTCCAAACTCAGTCATTTCAAATGCAGCTAGTTTGCTAGCTAATTGCTCTCTTGTGACAGTTGCATGGGCTCTAAATTCATCAATGGCAGCAACCTTGATCTTGTAGGCAGTAGGAAAGGATTTGAGAATTTTGCACACAATCTCATTTTTCATCCAGAACTCCACCAGCATTCCTGATTCCACACACCAGCTCATTTACTCTTGGCATAAAAGTAGTGATGTTTTCATCATCTCTCATCTTCAATCTTTCAAATTTTCCTTTGAGACTTTGTAACCTTGCACTCTTAACAAACTCATCTCCTTCATGCAGATGTTCCAGTTTAACCCAAATCTCATAGCCTGTTGGTAGATCAATAACATTTGAGAGTTCTGAGTCAGTCAATGCACTTAGAAGAGCCTCTTTAGTCCACAGATTGTTTTCAACATCTGTGATTTCATTTAGAGTTGTCAGACCACCCTGTGGAGGTTTGTATGCTTTTTCAACCATGGACAAGTATGCCTTTCCCATACACTCCAAGTGACATTTCATGCGGCCTTTCCAAAGAGTGAAGTTGGTTCCATCAAATTTTGGACTGTCCTTCTTATATGACGACATCTTGGATCTCCTCAAGCGGTTAAGCTCCTTTTAGAGGAACTTAGCTCTAATACCAATTGTTGATAACTGAGAGGGGGGGTGAATCAGTTATCCTTAATTCGCTTCCAGTTCAAACACTTAAATCCACTTTGTTAATCAATAGCATAGCAATTAATCATTCATGAAAGCATAAGGCATAAACATCAGAGTAGATATATATCAACACATAAGACACCAAGCTTTTTACGTGGAAAACCTGGTTAAGGGAAAAACCACAAGGTGATTAACCCAAGGATTATTCTCTATTAGAAGAATAAGAAAAATAGATGGCACATGCCAATTAGGGCTCACTGCTCACAAAGAGGCACATTGCCTACAAGAGACACACTATCTACAAAGTGATCAGAATCACAAACTTGAACTGGAGATTAACATCCTTACCATGCTTGGATCAGTTCCATTTAAGCCCGAGAAACTTCTGCTCTGCCCTTCACTCTTTCGCTATTCCACACTCATCCACTCCACTACACACTTCAAAATGAACTCACAAACCTTTATTTATACAAGGCATTGACTTAGGAACTATCATCTAAGTCGGCAGTCATCCATAAGAGCATTCGTAAGATGAATAACTCATCCGGTAGGCTAGTCTGAATAAGAACATCTTCATCTAGAAGAATATCTTCAATTTCGGGCTCTAACACTCATGCAGACTGACAACGTAACCTCAACATGATCCAAGAGCCTTCACAAGCTTGCCTGAATGACTAGCTACATCCGCACTTCCTTTTCCTACTGGAATCTCTTCTCCTCTTCTTCCGGAACTTCAAGAACACAGTTTGTCATGACTGTCAAACTGAAACAGGTTCTTCTGGACCTCCAAACTATGTACAAACCGAGATGACACATCACAAGGACATCTCAAGCACTCCTTCCAATCCATAGAATCTGACAATGCACTTTCGGATCTCACTGGACCTTTTTGTAACACTCTGTCACTTTGGAGCATCTCCCGGAACCAGTTCTACTTGATCGATCACAACTTCTTCATATCTTCATGCGGACCTCTAAAATCTTAACTGGAGCAACTTAAGACTCATATCTTCAAACCCTTTAATCCGTATCCTCTGAGCCTCAACCTATTGAGTACTTTTTCCCTCTTCTATCACTGTTCTTCACTGAGACTAATTTTCTCAATATCCTCAGCACACAGCTCATCCAATCCTTCTTATCAATGCAATATGAGTATGTTGGCATCAATGACAACACTGGTTAACCTCATACTTGCAACACTATAGGGTTTAAGATTTAAAGTTTAAGGGTTGAGGGTTGAGGCTTTAGTGATAGGGTTTAGGATTTAGAGTTAAGGCATTAGGGTTTAAGGTATAGTGTCAAGGGTTGAGGGTTTAGGGATAGGGTTTAGGATTTAAGGTTTAAGAGTTGAAGGTTGAGGCTTTAGCTAGATAGCATTTAGGGTTTAGGGTAACTTATGGTTTAGGGTTTAAGGGTCAAGGGTTTAGGGTTTGTGGGTTGAAGGTTTAAGGGTTGAGGTATTAAGGGTTTAAGGGTTGAGGAATTAGGTTTTAAGGTATAGTTTCAAGGTTTGAGGGTTTAAGGATAGGGTTTAGGATTTAAAGTTTAAGGGTTGAGGGTTGAGGCTTTAAGGATAGGATTTAGGGTTTAGAGTTAAGGGATTAGGGTTTAAGGTATAATGTGAAGGGTTGAGGGTTTATGGATAGGGTTTAGGATTTAAGGATTAAGGGTTGAGGGTGGAGGCTTTAGAGATAGGGTTTAGGATTTAGGGTTTAGATTTTAGGTTTAGAGTTTAGGGTTTAAGGGTCAAGGGTTTAGGGTTTAAGGGTTGAGAGTTTAAGGGTTGAGGGATTAGGGTTGAGGGATTAGGGATTAGAGTTTAGGGTTGAGGGATTATGGTTTAAGGTATAGTGTTGATTTTTTAGGGATAGGGTTTAGGATTTAAGGTTTAAGGATTGAGGGTAGAGGATTTAGGGATAGGGTTTAGGGTTTAGGGATAAGGGATTAGGGTTTAAGGTAAAGTGTCAATGGTTGAGGGTTTAGGGATAGGGTTTAAGATTTAAGGTTTAAGGGTTGAATCTTTTGGGATAGGGCTTAGGGTTTAGAGTTAAGTGAGAGACCTAGATGGCTAAGGGTTGAGAGATACAAAGAGATGGGGATGAGGCATATAGAGGAGGAGAGGGGTGGATAAGGGTTGAGGGTTTAAGTCTTTAAGGTTGAGGTATTAGGGTTGAGGGATCAGGGTTTTAGGTATAGAGTAAAGGGTTGACTATTTAGGGATATGGCTTAGGATTTAAGGTTTAAGGTTTGAGGGTTGAGGCTTTAGAGATATGGTTTAGGGTTTAGGGTTAAGTTAGAGACCTAGATGGCTAAGGGTTAAGAGATATGGGAGAAATGGGGGTGAGGCAGATAAAGGAGGAGACAGGTGGAAAAGGGTTGAGGGTTTAAGGCTTTAGGGTTGAGGGATTAGGGTTTAGGGTTGAGGGATTAGGGTTCAAGGTATAGTGTCGAGGGCTTAGTGTTTAGTGATATGGTTTAGGATTTAAGGTTTAAGGGTTGAGGTTGAGGATTTAGGGATATGGTTTAGGGTTTAGGCTTAAGTGAGAAACTTAGATGGCTAGGGGGTGAGAGATGGGGGAGAGATGGGGGTGATGTAGATAGAGGAGGAGAGGGGTAGATAAGGGTTGAGGGTTTAAGGCTTTAGGGTTTAGGGTTGAGGGATTAGGGTTCAAGGTATAGTGTCGAGGGTTGAGTGTTTAGAGATAGGGTTTAGGATTTAAGGTTTAATGGTTGAGGGTTGAGGCTTTAGGGATATGGTTTAGGGTTTATGGTTAAGTAAGAGACTTAGATGGCTTAGGGTTGAGAGGTAGGGGAGAGTTGGGGGTGAGGCAGATAGGGGAGGAGAGGGGTGGATAAGGGTTGAAGGTTTAAGGATTTAGTGTTGATGGATTAGGGTTTAGGGTTGAGGGATTAGGGTTAAGGGATTACGGTTTAAAGTATAGTGTTAAGGGTTTAGGGTTTATGGATTGGGATTAGGATTTAAGGTTAAAGGGTTGAGGGTTGAGGCTTTAGGGATATAGTTTAGGGTTTAGGGTTAAGTGAGAGAACTAGATGGCTAAGGGATGAGATATAGGTGAGAGATGGGGGTGAGGTAGATAGGAGAGGAGAGGGGTGGATAAGGATTTAGGGTTTAAGGTTTTAGGGTTGAGGGATTAGGGTTTAAGGTATAGTTTTGAGGGTTGAGAGTTTAGAGATAGGGTTTAGGATTTAAGGTTTAAGGGTTGAGGCTTTAGGGATAAGTTTTAGGGTTAAGTGAGAGACCTAGATAGGTAAGGATGGATGGAGAGGTAGACAAGGAGTGCCTAAGAGATGTAGAGAGGGGAGAGGTAGAGAGGTGGGTGGAGATAGAGGTGAGAGATAGAAAGGTGAGGGGAGAGATAGAAGAAAATGAGAGAGTGAAGTTGACAACTTGAGGGAAAGATGGGTAAGGAGGAGGTCAAGAAATGAATAATATAGAATTTTCTATAGAAAGATAAAATGCTCTCATGTTAATGCGAGTGCATTTTTTCTTTCTATTCAAATGGAAAAAAGACCAGGACACTTGTGATATAGGCCCACATACTTTGTTTTCTTCTAGTTATGCACATGTTCCAACAAAAAAACTTTTTCATGCTATTGGGAAGTACACATACATATTTTTCACATTCTACCACCTTTGCATGAACTTTCAACCACCTTTTTCTAGTTTGCCAAGTTAAGAAGGAGAAAATAACATAGTTTTCACATCAAATTTGATATATATCAATTGAAGTTTCAATTTTTGTAGTGTTGTAATTTTAATTGTGATTGAATTGTAGGAATTTAACATTATACATTGGTTAATTGTATTGTTAGTAATTCTCTTTGAATGTTATACAATTGAACATTGAAAAGGAAGCAAGTAGTTAAAAAATCAAATTGTTGAGGAGTTTGATGCAAGAAGAAAAAAAGACTACATAATTGTGTACTCTCTTCATTCGAATATCCATTTTTTAGGTATGTCAAGTCTTTACACATGTTCTTTACATTTGAACATTAATTCTATTATGTTTCTTTATCATGCCTTATCATAGATGTTTATATCACTTGTATGGTTCATATATTTTGTGTTTATATCAGTTGTGTTTATATTTTGTGTTTATAGTTCATGTACCTTATATATGCTTCCACATTTTGCATACATGTCTAATACAAAATTTACAATCCGAGCTATTAGGGAATTTCTAGACCATATTTGTGCTGATAGCTAAATGTAACCATCATCTATTTCTCTTAATTTCTTCCCAAACAGCTATAAATAAATAGCACCCATCATGATCCATGATCATAGTTCTTACTACCCAAAGAGCTTAGTCATCACACACAAATCTGCCCATCATGCAAACTATTATGTAGAGATTTAGCACTATGCTATGTCTTTATAATAGAGACCTTAACATATAAACCTTAATGTGTGTATGTTCCATAATGAATAATTCTTTACAATAAATAAATATAAATCCCTTAAGCATAATGAAATACTATTATCTTGGCATAATGAATAGGTGTCAAGATCATACAAGTAAATCTCAATAGACTTAATCCAATCATGATCCATGCTATATGCTACCTTATTCTTCATGTTGATAGTTCATACAAACCTTGTATATAAAATGTTTCCATTCCCATAGATGACAATACCAAGTTAAATACTGTAGATCAATCACATTGCCATAGAATTGATATAGGGTCTCAAGACAGTTCAATCACAACAAAGTGAAAAGATTACATCATATCATATGAGGCAAAGCTAAATGATCCTCAAGACAACCATGCTTGGGTTTCCATTCAATATTCCTCAGAGACTTACCTCTTTTTTTGAACTTTATCTCTATAATGTCCCTTTCAAAGAAAGGTGACCAATGCATGCCAACAATTATATTCACCTCCTCTAAGCTATTGTTATAATGTTTACCTTAGACTTCAAAGACACTTACCATGATGCTCCAAGCCTTACCACTTCAAAGATGGCTAGAATCAAATTGTTGGTGGGCTAGAAGGTAGCTATAATAGTCACATTTTACATGTGATTTCCCCCAAAATAATAATATATCCGTTGGAATATTGGTACCTAGTATCCCCAAATGATGAGACCTCTTACACACAACATCAAGAAAATAAATCTTCTTTATATCTATAGACCTGTAGTTTCTCATGAAAGATATCATCAATCCAAAACATGAATTTATCAAAATGATCAATAGGAACATAGTATCCTAGCTACAAAACTAAGTTTCTTTATTCAAATTCAAAAATGTGGCAACTACCCTCAACTAGCTGAGAACACTTAAACAATGGTAATGTTGAGGGCAACAGACATAAAATTTGGAACCATACTCAAAATGGTCCTTGTCTCATGTCTATTGCAACCAGTATTCATCCAAGCTATGCCAAATTGGTGTTCCTCAACCAACAAGTCCCATTTAACAATATTTTTTATGGATCATTTCTTAGGAAATAATATTTGTCTCTTTATCATGATGAGGAAACGATCAAGGATTAAACCAACACGGGAAGAGAAAGAAACTAAGAATGTAAATAAATTAGTGGTTATGAGTGAACTTTGTGAGAAGAGGAAATTAGACATGATTATCGAAGACATGCCAATTGAAGAGGAACCTCAACCATCAAAAAGAGATATGGTATTGGTGGCACAAAGGGAATGAATGCAAAAAATTTGTGATATGAGAGATTTTAATACCATAGTTGGAGACACATCCTCTACCACAAGTCAAGATGGAGGCACACTATCTACCATATCTCAAGTTGAGAGTACATCATCACTCACATGTGAGGAAGGAAGTACACCATTTTTCCCACCTCAACCTCAAGGTACGTCATCTATTCCATCTTTGATTGAAGGTATGCCATCTAGCCCATCTCATTTAAATATTGATGAAATTCCTAATGTTGAGATGAATTTACCTTTCATAACACCACCTAGAATTTTGTATAGAAAGCCAAAGTATTTGATTAATATTGATGAGAATATTTTGCATCCAATGGAAGGTAAGATTCCAAAATGCACTTGTAGAAGATATGCTCATAATATTTGGAGAGTTTTCTTTGAAAAGTTAAATGAGACCACAAGATGTCAACTATTCGTTGATATGACACAAAGTATAAAGTATAGGTCCATCATGAAGATTCTTGGGTTGAGAACATTAGAGCTTTCAAGTGAAAAATCTATTGTCAAGAATCTAATGAGTGCATATGAGAGTGTGGGTAACACCTCGCACACAAAAGATAGTAATGTCACATGACATGTCATTACATCGACAATAATAAGTAATTAAACAAGGAAAGATCATCTCATTAGAAAGATGATTCAAGCATTGAGAATTAAAAGAAAAACTTTTTCAAGAACCATTGGAAGACTCCAAATAATTGAGGACACTGATGCCAATGAATTATGGGTGTTCTTGGGGAGACTACCATGAAACGATAAACTAATTGTTGAAGCTTTGAGATCACTAATTGAAGACTTTTGGAAGAATTACACAAGGGTATAATCTGAATCAAAGGGATGTGGTAAAAGAAGGAGAATTGGTAGTTGAAACTGTGACAGGACTTTGACATGCATCAGAAGATTCTTCATTACTTGAACCTTGTCTTAGTATCCAATGTTCATTTGATACAATATTGGGGTAGACCTTTTAACAAGACTATGTGGAAGGTGTGTGAGTTTGACCATGAGGCAATACTTGACACAATAAAGAGTATAGCAGATCCATATGGTTTGTTGGATTATTTTGTAAGTGTGCACATTGATTTCGTAAAGTCATGTTACAGCTGATATTAATGTATTACAATTGATAGTTAGACCTTTCATTTCTATATTTCAAATTTACATATGTTTTAGTTCCAAGTTTACATATGTTTGTCTTTTTTTTTTGCTGCTGCATTTTTACTCATATACAGTGAATATTGGGCAAATTATATGCATATTTATGGTTTCACCATTTGACCATCTGGAGACCTCAATTTGCAAACTTGACCTTTACAAACCTAGATCAGACTTGGGAGACCCTTTCTCAACCATCGTTTCACCTAAAACATGACTATGGAAATGAATAAGGGGGGGTGTTAATAGGTAATAGCCCTTAAGAGACCAAAGTGCAAAAATGCAGCAATCTTTGATGAGTTGTTACTTAGAAATTGTGTCACTTATAAACATTATTTCTAAGGATACGGGATCATGTAGGGCCCCTCTACAATAACCTCTCTCAGTTTTTGATATCTCTAAGGCGTTTGCCCATGGTGTCCAGTTTTCAATTGATGGAAAAAGTGTTAGATGCATGCAGTGTAAAGTTGTAAAGGGATGTAACTTTTTTCCTACTCCTAGTATGATGAAACTAACATTTCCAACATGTCTAGATAGGTATGTTTAGGCTAGGAATGGTCTTGTTTTGCACCCAAACACCGAAACAGTCTGAGCTACATTGTACCGGTGATATCCTGTAAGAGTCCAAAGTACAAAAAGGTAGCAATCTTTGACAAGTTGTTACTCAGAAACATCTAGAAACATTTTGTCTGAGGCTGCATGATCATGTAGAACCCCTCTACAATAACCTCTCTTAGTTTTTTAATATCTCTGAGATGTTTACCCAAGGTGAAAGATTTTCTGCTACTCTAAAAATCGTTAGAAGCATGTAGTGTAAAGTTGCAAACAGGTGTAACTTTTGTCTTGCTCCTGGGGCAACCAAACTAATAATTCTAACATATTTAGATGGGTACGTTTAGGCTAGGCATAGTCATGTTTCACACCTAAACATGCCAAAATTTTCCAAGCTACATTGTACTGACGATATCCCTTAAGAGTCCAAAATGTAAAAAGGCAACAATCTTTGACGAGCTATTACTTGTAAAATGTGTCACTTAGAAACATTCAATTTAAGGATATGCAATCATGGAAAACCCCTCTACAATAACCTCTCTCTATTTTTTATATCTCTAAGGTGTTTGCCCATGGTGAAAGATTTTTTGCTACTCCAAAAATCATCAGAAGCATGTAGTGTAAAGTTGCAAAGGCATGTAACTTTCATCCTGCTCCTGATGTGACCAAACTAATAGTTTGAATACATCTGGATGGGTATGTTTAGGCTAGGAATGGTCCTATTTTTTTACCGAAACATGCTGAAACAATCTGGGCTACATTGTACTGGTGATATCCCTTATGAGTCTAAAGTGTAAAAAGGCAACAATCTTTGACGAGCTGTTACTTGAAAACCATGTCAGTTAGAAACATTCCATCTAAGACTACACAATCATGTAAAACCCCTCTCTAATAACCTCTCTCAATTTTTGATATCTCTAAGGTTTTTTTCCTGTGGTGAAAGATTTTCTGTTGCTCCAAAAATAGTCAGAAGCATGTAGTGTAAAGTTGCAAAGGGGTGTAACTTTCTTCCTATTCCTAATACGACCAAACCAATAGTTCCAATGCATTTGGATGGGTATGTTTAGGCCACCCCCAAACATGATGAAATAGTCTGAGCTACATTGTACCGGTGATATCCCTTAAGAGACCAAAGTCCAAAAAGGGATCAATCTTTGACGAGCTATTAGTCAGAAACCATGTCACTTAGAAATATTTTTCTGAGGCTACATGATCATGTAGAACTCCTCTACAATAACCTCTCTTAGTTTTTGATATCTCTAAGGTGTTTTCCCATAGTGAAAGAGTTTTTTCTGCTCCAAAAATTATTAGAAGCATGTAGTGTAAAGTTTCAAAGGGGTGTAACTTTCATCCTGCTCCTGATGCAACCAAAATGACAATTACAAAGCATTGGGATGGATCTATTTAGGCTAGGCATGGTCATGTTTCATACCCAAACATGTTGAAATAGTCTGAGCTACAATGTATCGGTGATATACCTTAAGAGTCCAAAGTGCAAAAAGATAGCAATCTTTGATGAGTTGTTACTCAGAAACTATGTCACTTAGAAACATTTTGTCTAAGCCTACACGATCACATAGGACCCCTCTACAATAACCTCTTTTAGTTTTTGATATCTCTAAGGCATTTTCCCATAATGAAAGATTTTTTCTGCTCCAAAAATCATCAGAAACATGTAGTGTGTATACAAAGTTGCAAGGTAGGCTACTTTTTATTTTGTTCTTTATGGGGCCAAATCATTAGCACAAACACATCCAATTGGGCACATATACACTACACATGGTCACTACCCTTCATTATAAAAGGGTCATAGTATTTCCTATTTGAAGGGTCACAACTTTTTGCTTGAAATGTCATTAATATTCATGGTAAATTCATTTATTTGCAATATTTCTTAAGCTTGTATTCTTAATTGAATTCTTCAAACATGTTACGATGTATTTCTCAATGACAAATTGCTCTCCCTTTTATGTTAGTGCATATCAACCTAATACACGAAGTAGACACATAATACATGAAGTATACACAAGAAGCATGAAGCATACATGTGAATACATGTAAGACATGAAGTCTATACAGGAATCATGAAGCATACATGTGAAAACATGAAGTATACACAGGGAGCATGAATCTTACACATGAACACATGAAGTATACAAAAAAAGCATGAAGCATACATGTGGAATGGTAGATGTCTTCCTTTGTGGAGAGGTATGAGGTCACATGTAATAATGTCTTACTCATTTTTAGTTACATACTTCAAAGTGTATTCTATACTTACATAAATTTCATTACCATGCTACAATGGTTATTATATTCATATGATTGATTTAATGTTCAATAATATTAGAAAAGAATAATTTTGAAACCTTATATATTTACAATTATATAAAGGAACAGTGCATGTAATAGAATTGGACTTTAAATATTTGAAGTAAACCATCTACAAATATCCATTGAACTGTGGATTTATAAAGAAAATATGGACACCATCAACAAAAAAAATTTGTATTAACCAAATATCCATATAGGCATACATCAATATCTATTGATATAAGTATAACATATATACAAAATAGCCATATAGGATTACAAGAATGTCATATAGTCATAGAATGTCAACTATATGCAATACAAAATATATGTCAATAACAAAGGAACCCAATAAAAGGTCATTCCCCTCTAGGTGAAGAAAATAGATCACAGGAAGCCTTTGATCTTCAAGGGGATGGAGATGCATATGAGAGTGGTTTACTATGAACCCAACGGCTGCTCCTTCTAGTTAGTTCTTCATGGAGATGTACCTGTTATTATAAAAAGTATAGACATTAATATATAGAAATTACATTATAAAAAATGAAACATTTAACAAAATAATCACTTAGCACTGCTAGATAATCTCTCTACTCATTTACCTTAGTACCAAGATTAGGTTGTGGCATTGTAATGTCCTATAGAAACCATCCAGATAGAAATTAAACTGCAAATAAAGAATATTTTAATTTTTCAATAATAAACAACTATAACAATGAATGTAATTTAAAATTTACTAATCTACCTCATACCCACGTCAAAGGCATGGACTATCAATCATGGAATACACACCATGCTCCATTTACTTATGAACTTTAGGAGGTGTCTCCACCTGCATCATCTAAAAACAAAACAACATTATTCAATTATGAAAACTAGAATAGTGATGCAAGTCATGGCTCCTAACATACACACACATTCACCTAAACATGGAAGTACACACAATAAAGTACACAAGTCACATGCATATATATAAATTAGTTGAAGATTCATATGAGGATTCACAACTATTGTGTGGTAACAGGTCAACAAAGGAGGGACCATAGTAGCATCAAATTTTAGGTTTAAGAAGTCAAAGAGGGAGTGAAGGTGTTATTTTAGGTTTAGGTTGGTGGTAGGGTGGGGTAGGGTAGTGCTCAAATTTTTTTTTTTTGATACTAGAAATCACATATGCATTATGTAAGTTTATGGGTTTACAAGAAGGAGGAATATCAAGAGTTTGTGGAATAATTAGAGGGAGGAAAGATACGAGATAGGAAAAGAAAAACTTTATTTTAAAAATTTCTTATCATTTTTTTGTCTTGAGGTTTGTTGAGGGATAGGTTAGAAGAAAACTAGGTCTTAGACGTTTGGTAGGGGTAGATTAGCAAATAGGTAGGGTATAGGGGTTGGTTAGTAGGTTGCCTATGTAGTGTTGGGGAAGATTCTTAGGCCTACTTTTAGAAGTGGATGGGGAAAGGCCCTACACATTTTCTTTTACCTTCTCTTGGAGGGGTATTATAATGGGGATAGAAGTCAATGATGAAGGTGAAGTAGTAATAGGTGGATATATGGTGGGGAAGATAGGGGCATAGCTAGTAGACTAGGTTAAGTAATAGAAAGAGGTTGTGGGGTTGGGGCAGCAATGTGTTTAGAGACATAAGATAGGTAAAGGTGAAAGAGGAAATTGGTATGAGGTTGAGGTGGACCAAAAGGGGTTGACAAAAAATAATCTAAGGAGAAGTGTCTTAAGGTAACAACTAGTTGGTATGGGCTATAAGAAATGGTGAAGACATTATCATCATGGGGAATTTAAGGCACTAGAAGATGATAGTTTAGGGACAACCCACATTGCAATGAACCAAGGATGACCTAAGAGAATAGAAGTGGTATGAGGTGGGGATGATATGACATGACACATCTAGGCATTTAGGTCCTACCTAGATTAGTAGGGTGAGGGAGCCAAAAGTGGGTATAGAAGTGTCATTAGTGTACACTAGAAGATATCTGAGGGGGATAAGAATCTCTTTGCAACCTAGTGATTGTATTATCATTCGCATGAATGATTGTAATGTGCATAAATATAGAAATTTGTGTGAAGTTGTAAAAGTGTGATTGCACCTCATGCTATGGCTGTAGACTATAGTTCTCTGCAAAGTCGATGACTGAAACAATGCTAACAAGTGGAAATGTGTCCTTGCATAACTTGAATTGCAAGTCCAACCATCGAGCTCTATGTCATCTATTTGAGAAATTTGCAATATTGCAATAACAATTAGTAATCTACAACAACAAGTAGTGCATATGTGATTTATTTTAACATAGAAAGGTTTTAGCATTTCAAAATATCTTTGAGAAATTTTAATTTGAGGATACATCTCTAGAAATTTACCCAAAAACTATGTTTGAGTCATATCCAAAAAATGCTTTAGATGTGGCTCATGGTTTTGACTATCGATTCTCCTTCTTACCACATCCCTTTGATTTGAAGATACCATTATTTAATTCTTCCAAAAATCTTCAATTAGTGATCTCAATGCTTCGATAATTGATTTATCTTTTCATGGTAGTCTCCCCAAGAACACCCATAATTCATTGGCATTGGTGTCCTTGATTCTTTGGTGCTTTCCAATGGCTCTCGATAAAGTTTTACTATTAATTCTCAATACTTGACTCACCTTTCTAATGAGATGAGATTTCCTCATTTGATTACTTAATATTGTCGATGTAATGACATGTCATGTGAAATTACTGCCTTTTGTGCATGAGGTGTTACCCACACTCTCATATGCACTCATTAGATTCTTGACAATATATTTTTCACTTAAAGCCTATGATGTTCTCAACCCAAGAATCTTCATGATGGACCTATACTTTATACTTCTCGTCATTTCAATGAATAGTTGACATCTTGTGCTCTCATTTAACTTTTCAAAGAACACTCTCCAAATCCTATGAGCATATCTTCTACAAGTGTGTTTTAGAATCTTACCTTCCATTGGCTGCAAAATATTCTCATCAATATCAATAAAATACTTTGGATTTCTATGCAAAATTCTTGGTGGTGTTAAGAAAGGTAAATTCATCTCAACATTACAAATTTCATCAATATTTAAATGACATGGGCTAGATGGCATACCTTCAATCAGAGATGGAATAGATGACATACCTTGAGTTTGAGGTGGGAATGATGGCATACCTCCTTCCTCACATGTGAGTGATGATGTACTATCTACTTGACATGCGTTATATGGTGTCCATCCATCTTGACTTGCAATATAGGACATGTCTCCAACTGCAGTATTCAAATCTCTCATAGCACAAGTTTTTTGCATCCATTCCCTTTGTGCCGCCAATACCATATCTCTTGTTGATGGTTGAGGTTCCTCTTTAATTGGCATGTCTTTGACAATCAAGTCCAATTTCCTATTCTCATTAAGTTCCCTCACAACATTTTCTTTCTTTGCATTCTTAGCTTCTTTCTCTTCATGTGTTGGTTTAATCCTTGATCGTTTCCTTGGCATGACAGAGAATTTATTTGTAGCATGATAAAGAGACAAATATTAGTTCCTAAGAAATGAATATTGTTCCAAATTTTAGGTCTATTGCCCTCAACATTTCCAAATCTTCCCACAGCTTCCTTACAGCCAAAGAAGAGATTTCAATCACATGGTGGAGGATTTTTCAGCCCATTGCCATTGTTGAAGTGTTCTCAGCTAGTCAAAGAAGAGTTTTCAATTCAATTTTAAAGGCCTATTGCTAAAATTCAAGGTTATAACACTTTACATAAGAGGCCCTATAAATTGGTTCTAATTTTATGTCTATAAGATATCAACATTGCAAGTGCGTACTCAACTAAGTAGTAGATTTTATGGTAAAATTTTGGGTGGACAAAGAGACCCATATAGCACCCTACAACCATAAAACCAATTCTTGGGTTGGAATATAGATATTCATTTAAGATATATGCCTCATTAATTTTATTCATCTTTGAAGGCCCTTATAAATTCCCCTTCCAAATTATGGTCAAATTGTGACCATTTATTATCTTTCAAGCCCTATAAATCAATTCTATTATGATGTTTATGGCACTTTGAGCATTGATCATGTTGAATGTACTAATCTTGCCCATGCCAACTTAACTTCTCATTTGAGCTTTATGTTAGGGTGTGTAATGCAAGTAATGACATTAATTGTAAAGGGTGATATTTTCTAAAAATTAAGGCACTTAATTTTTTAATGGTGGTTTCAAATTGGTTAGTTGAGTAGTAGTTGTTGGGGGTGGTGCTTGTGGCTTATTATTAGGTGGAGGGGTGTAATGGCTCTTAAGTCTAATGAAGGTAGACCTTGTGACTTTGTTAGGAAATGTGTAATGTCAAACAATAAACTATATTTATATTTTAATTACTCCTCTCTAGTTGCCCTAAAGTTTGTCAAAGCTATCTAAGGAAGGGATGTAGATGATGAGTGTATTGAGACTTAAAGAATATATTAGAAGTGATTTTATGGAAAATCTATCTAATTTCATCCTTTTAATGAAATCATGGTTAAGGCTTCTCAAGTTTTTACTTCCAAGACACTTTGAAGGTATGTCTTTAGCACCACTAGAAAATTTCATGAGTAGCTATAGGTCTACAGGTATAAAGAAGATTTATTTACTTGATATTGCATGTAAGAGGTCTCATCCTTTAGGGATACTAGGTGCCAATATTCTAGCTGATATATTGTTTTTTGGAGGGGAATCCCAAGTAAAAAATGTAACTATTATAGCTACCTTCTAGCCCACCAACAATTTGATTCTAGCCATCTTTGAAGTGGTAAGACTTGGAGCATCATGGTAAGAGTCTTTAAAGTCCAAAGTAAACATTATAACAATAGCTTAGAGGAGGTAAATATAATTGATGGCATGCATTGGTCACCTTTCTTTGAAAGGGACATTATAGAGATAAAATTCAAAAAATGAGGTAACTCTCCAAGGCATATTGAATGGAAACCCAAGCATGGTTGTCTTGAGGATCTTTTAGCTTTGCCTCATATGATATGATGTAATCTTTGTACTTTGTTGTGACTGAACTATCTTGAGACCCTATATCAATTCCATGGCAATGTGACTGATCTGAACTATCAAAGAGCCCAAGTGTAAGATGATGTAAGTTTATGTTGCCAAGGATTTTATTGACTCCTATAGAAAATATACATGGAACCATGACAGAATGTAAGCTCACCTTATCCAAATCCTTAAGTAATAAAATCTAGAGATTTAACTTAAGGCTATCTATGTAGGTTTAAAGGAAACACACATAATGCAATTTTACATGAGGTACTTTAGGTTGAATCTCATTCTAGACATTAATGAGTTTGTATTATAAAGTTCATTATACAAAGGGACTTAACAATGATATCATGATTGTGTCTATTTTAATTAATGTTCAGCTTTGAGATATCTTTTATTATGCATACCATGAACTGATTGAACATAGTCTATTATAAGGACATGGCATAGTGCTAGATCTCTACATAATAGTTTACATGATGGGTAAATTTGTGTGTGATGAATAATCTGTTTGGGTAGTAAGAACTATGATCCATGGATCATGATGGGTTCTATTTATTTACGACTATTTGGGAATAAATTTAGAGCAATAGAAATTTATAGTTGTTTGGGAAGAAATTTAGAGCTCGGACTACAAATTTCCTATTAGACATGTATGCAAAATGTGGAAGCATAGACAAGACACCTGAACTATAAACACAAAATATAAACACAACTAATATAAACACAAAATATATAAACCATACAAGTGATATAAACATGTATGATAAGGCATGATTAATTAATTCAAATAGAATTAAGGAAAATGTAACTTAGAACATGTGTAAAGACTTGGCATACCTGAAAAATGGAGATTCAAATGGAGAGAATACCCAATTATGTAGTCTTTTTTTCTTCTTGCATCAAACTCCTCAACAATTTGAGCTTTTCACCACTTACTTCTTTTTCAACATTCAATTGAATAACACTCAAATAGAATTACTAACAACAATACAATTAACCAATGTATAATGTTAAATTCCTACAATTCAATCACAATTAACATTGAAACACTACAAAAATTAAAACTTGAATTGATATATATCAAAATTGATCTGAAAACTTTGTTATTTCCTCCTTAAGTTGGAAAACTAAAACAATGTGGTGGAAAGTTCATGCAAAGGTGGTAAAATGTGAAAAATGTTAATGTGCTCTTCCCAATAGCATGAAAAAACTTTCTTTTTGTCAGAACACACACATAACTAGAAGAAAATAGAGCGTGTGGGTCTAGATCATGAGTGTCTTTCCCTTTTTACCATTTGAATGGAAAGACAAAACACGCTCACAAATGTATAGCTTGCTATACAAAACTCTATATTATTCATTTCTTGACCTCCTCCTTACCCATCTTTCCCTCAAGTTGTCAACTTCACTCTCTCATGTATTTATTCTATCACTCCCCTCACCTCTCTATCTCTCACCTCTCTCTCCCCCTCACCTCTCTACGTCTCCCCTCTCTACATCTCTCAATCACTCCTTATCTACCTCTCCATCCATCCTGTTAGGACCATTCAAAATTCTCATAGTCCCATTTGGTTAAATCATACATTTTTCCTTCCATAAATCCATCTTAGGGGTCCATATTCCATTTCAAAATTATTCCAGCGGTCATTCACAAGCATCCTATATCAGTTCTATGAGAAAGATATTTGTATTTTTTATCATTGATGTGTTTTTATCTCTTACTGCAGCCCTACGGTACATTGAAACAGCCTTGGCAGGTGTGCGAGAATAAAAGGAGGATAAATGATGGTTATGCTTCCCTACATTGAGTAGAAAATCTAGTTACGGGCTAGCAGTATGAAGTAAGTGACATACAGTGGTTACCGCGGCCCCACAATGGTCTCAAGATGGGATTACGGGCTAGCAGTATTAATCAAGTGGCATATAATATGTCACCGTGGTCCCACGACATGTAAGGCAATGATCAGTGGCAATGTAGTAAGGTGTAGAGGTAAGATGTTCATCGTGCCCCCATGGTAATCTCAGGTAGAGCTAGCAGCATCATAGTATAAGCAGCTCAAGTGGTCTATGTTGAGTACCACGGCCTCGTGACAGTTCCAAGGATGGATTGTGGTAGTGTGGTGAAAGCTTCAGGCAATATGTGGTAATTTATCACAACCCCATGGTAGTTTTTAAGGAGGTTAATGGTGGTGTAGTAAAGGTTTCAAGTGATGGGTAATGTAATATACCATGGCCCTACATTGTTAATGACTTCAACTAGTGGGCTTGCACTAAGCAATGAAAGGTGATGTCAAAGGATTCCTACGGTCCCACGATGGTCAAGCTAAATGTTGGCAGTAGCATGGTAAAAGGACATGAGGGATAACATGTATCCTGCCATCCTGTAATGGCATGTAACAAGGCTTGTGGGGTGGTGACAAGTAGTGAGAATGAATGTAACTATCCAAGCTCCCACGGCCCTACAATGGATCTCAGTAGGTCTTGCAGTGATGTAGTAAAGTAATGAATGTTGATATGGTTTTAGTACTACCCTATGATGGTTATCATTGAAGCATGCGGAATTGTAGTTACCGATGATAGGGCATCAAATCTTGAAGTGATCACACGACCATTGGATTGGACCAAATCAATGATCTATGTTTGAAAGATTTGAATGCTAAGATTTGTTGATCTCATGGCATGAACCAAAGTTAATGCTGAAATGACCAGCTCCATTACAGAATAAAACTTGGAATTTCTTCATGTTTCCTCATTCAAGTAAATTTAATGGCAATTGGAGAAGGTGAATTCAAGCTATGTGTGCTCTCCTTAGGTATTTTCTAATCAAGTCATTGATTTTCCAACTCTAAACCCTAATCCCTCAACCCTAAACCCTGATCCCTGAATAGTAAACCCTAATCCGTCAATCCTAAACCCTATCAGGCTAAACCCTCAACCCTCAATACTATACGTTAAACCCTAATCCCTCAACCATAAACCCTAATCCCTCAGTTCCCTAAACCCTAATATCTCAACCCTAAATCCTAATCTCTTATCCCTATACCCTAAACCCTATCCCTAAAGCTTCAACCCTCAACCCTTAAACATTAAATCCTAAACCCCATCCCTAAACCCTCAACCCTCAACACTATACCTTAAACCCTAATCCCTCAATCCTAAACCCTAATCCCTCAACCCTCAAGCTTTAAACCCTCAACCCTTATCTACCCCTCTCCTCCCTTATATGTCTCATCCCATCTCTACCCTATCTCTCAACCCTTATCCATCTAGGTCTCTCACTTATCCCTAATGCCTCAACCCTCAACCCTTAAACCTTAAATCCTAAACCCTATCCCTAAACTCTCAACCCTCATCATTATACATTAAACCCTAATCCCTTATCCCTAAAGCCTCAACACTCAACCCTTAAACCTTAAACCCTCAACCCTATCCCTAAACCCTCAACCCTCAACACTATACCCTAAACCCTAATACGTTGACCCTAATCCCTGAACCCTAATCCCCTAACCCTCAACCCTCAACACTATACCTTAAACCCTAATCCCTCAACCCTAAACCCTAATCCCTTAGTTCCCTAAACCCTAATCCCTCAACCTTAAACCCTAATCCCTTATCCCTAAACCCTAAACCCTATACCTAAAGCCTCAACCCTCAACCCTTAAACCTTAAAACTTAAACGCTATCTCTAAACCCTCAACCCTCAACATTATACCTTAAACCTTAATCCCTCAACCCTAAACCCTAATTCCTCAACCATAAAGCTTTAAACCCTCAACCCTTATCCACCCCTCTCCTCCCCTATCTGCCTCACCCTATCTCTCCCCTATCTCTCAACCCTTATCCATCTAGGTCTCTCACTTATCCCTAAAGCCTCAACCCTCAACCCTTAAACCTTAAATCCTAAACCCTATCCCTAAACCCTTAACCCTTGACACTATACCTTAAATCCTAATCCCTTATCCATAAATCCTAAACCCTATCCCTAAAGTTCAACCCTCAACCCTTAAACCTTAAATCAACCTAAACTCTATCCCTAAACCCTCAACCCTCAACCCTTAAACCTTAATTATTAAACCCTATCCATAAACACTCAACCCTTAAACCTTAAATCCTAAGCCCTATCCCAAAACCCTCAACACTATATTTTAAACCCTAATCCCTCAACCCTAAACCCTAATCCCTCAACCCTAAACCCTAATCCCTTATCCCTAAACCCTAAACCTTATCCCTAAAGCCTCAACCCTCAACCCTTAAATCTTAAATGCTAAACCCTATCCCTAAATTGTCAATCCTCAACACTATACCTTAAACCCTAATCCCTCAACCCTAAATCCTAATCCCTCAATAGGTAAGTGTAAGAAGATGGGGGGCCAAAAAGGGGTCTTAAGTTGCCACTTTATTTCTAAAATCAAGAAATACTGACCTTGGATGAGAATTTGAGCATAGTTACACTCAAAATTTTAAGATGCACCAAAAACAATGTTTGTAATGATTTGAGTCTAATTTCTAAACTACTAATTTTGTTTTTAAATGGTATAGATTAAGGGGTTCAAAAAAGGGATCCACATAAATTGGTGTTATTTCCATCATTTGAAAAAACATAACATAGTGTGTTTTGTGGCTCCCTCAAAAGGTTAACTTTTTTGGTATTTTTAAAATCACTTCAGTGAGAAATTAGCTAATAGCATGTAGTTTATGCCTAATTTTTCTAATAATTTTTTAATGAATATTTGATTTTTTACTAATTTTCAAAGTGGACACATCCTGAAAAACTAAATTTTGCCCATTCTACCCTTTTATATTTTGAAAACTAATTGAAAAATATTTTTTTAATATGTGTATAATGGAGTCTAGTTTATAAAAATGTAATTTACTTGAAATTTCAATGAACGGTTAATTCATAATGAAAAAAAAGACCAAACACTGGTTTTTGCCAAAAAAAATTGACACATAAACAAAAGAAATTAAATATGAAAGGCTTAACATTGTCAAAATGTGAAAAATTACATCGTTAAATAGCTAAGAGAAAGCCTAACATTACCCAGGTGTTCGATTTGTTTGACCTTGAAACATGTGCAAATATGAGGGTTAGCACAAACAAAATTATGTGAAATCATGTAGACTATACAAAAACACGTCTTTGGATGTTGGGAAGGCACTCCAAGCCTTTGGGTTGGAAATCCATTTGAAGAAAATCTCAAGCCTAAGGCTTGGAATTCCCAAAGAAAAATATAACGCGAGCTCTCACATTATGTTTTGCATTTTTTTCATTTTTGCAAGTTTGCCTAATGTTTGCCTAGTTTGACATAATGCGAGTGTGTTATAATGCGCTCGTGTTAGGTCTCACTTGGAATGATTTATGTTCAAGGTTTTTAAATATGTTTGACGTATGTATATTTGTATATATATTTGTATTTATATATGTATGTATGTATGTATGAATGAATGTATGTATGCATGCTTGTATGTATGTATTGATGTATGTATGTATATATGTATGGTTGAATGTATGTATGTACATGTATGCATGCTTTATGTATGTATATATGGATGCATGTTTGTATGTATGTATGTATGTATGTATGTATGTATGTATGTATGTATGCCTATATGTATGTATGAATGTAAGGGTTTTGGGTTTAAGGTATATAAGGACCTAAGCCCGTATAGTTTTTAGGGTTGAGGGTTGAGGTTTTTGGGTTTAGGGTTTAAGGTATAGGGTTGAGGGATGAGGGATAAAATTCATCTTGTTGAGTGTATAAGATTAAGTGTGTAAGGCATGGGGATTAGTGTTTAGGATATTGGGTTTAGGGTCTACGATATGGATTGAGGGTAGGGTGACTTGGGTTAAGAGTGTATGATTTAGATTTTAAGGATAGGGTTAAGGCACAATATTCAGGGTTAAGGGTATAAGGATGAGGTTATAAGGTATATGTATGAGGGTGGGTGTAGGCTTTAGGGTTTAAGGTATAGGGTTGAGGATTGAGGGATTAGTGTTTAAGTATATGGTTGGGGGTATAGGGTAGAGGGTTGAGAGTTTATAGTTGAGGGATAATGTTCAAGGTTGAGTGTCTAAGATATAGGGTTTAGGTTTTAAGGTTGAGGGTACATAAGGCATATGGATGAGGGTTGAGGGTATAAGGTATAGGGTAGAGGTTTGAAGGTTGAGAGATAATGTTCAAGGTTGAGTGTCCAAGGTTAAGCATATAGGGTTTAGGGTTTAAGGGTATCTAGGGGTTGAGATTTTAGGGTTTAATGGTTTAAGTGTTGAGGGATTAAGGGTTTAAGGGTTGATTGATTAGGGTTTAAGGCATAGTGTCGAGGGTAGAGGGATTAGGGATAGGGTTTAGGGTTGATGGTTTAAGGATTGAGGGTTGAGGCTTTAGGGCCAAGTGTTAAGGGATTAGGGTTTAAGGTATAGTGTAGAGGGTAGAGGGTTTAGGGATAGGGTTTAGGGTTAGTGGTTAAGGGATTAGGGTTCAAGGTATAGTGTTGAGGATTGAGGGTTTAGGGATAGGGTTTAGGATTTAAGGTTTAAGGGTTGAGGGTTGAGGCTTTAGGGATAGGGTTTATGGATTAGGGTTAAGTGAGTGAACTAGATCAATAAGGACCGATGGAGAGGAAGACAAGGAGTGACTAAGAGATGTACAAAGGGGAGAGCTAGAGAGGTGCGGGGAGACAAAGGTGTGAGATAGAGAGGTGAGTGGAGATATATAATTAAATGAAAGAGTAAAGTTGACAACTTGAGGGAATATGGGTAAGGAGGAGGGAGAGAGGTGGAGGGGAAGAGAAATATCTAGAGATTTGTGAGAGATATACAAGTGAGAGACCTATAACCTAGAAAGAGAGGGGTGAGAGAGATAGGGGAGAGATGGGAGTAAGGTAGATAGCGGAGGAGAGGTGTAGATAAGGGTTTAGGGTTTAGGGTTTAAGAGTTGAGGGTTTAAGGATTGATGCATTAAAGGTTTAAGGGTTGAGGGATTAGAGTTTAGGCTTGAGGGATTAGGGTTTAAGGTATAGTGTCAAGGGTTGAGGGTTTAGGGATAGGGTTTAGGATTTAAGGTTTAAGGTTTTAGGATTGAGTTTTTAGGGATAAGGTTTAGGTTTAGGGATAAGGGATTAGGGTTTAGGGAGCTTATGTATTAGGGTTGAGGGTTGAGGGATTAGGGTTTAAGGTATAGTGTTAAGGGTTGAGGGTTTAGAGATAGGGTTTAGGATTGAGGGATTAGGGTTTACTATTGAGGGATTAGGGTTTACGATTGAGGGATTAGGGTTGAGGGTTGAGGGATTGGTGTTTAACGCATGGTGTTGAGGGTTATAGGGATAGGGTTTAGCATTTAAGGTTTAAGGGTTAAGCATTGAGGCTTTAGGAATAGAGTTTAGGGTTTAGGGATAAGGGATTAGGATTTATGGTTGAGGGATTAAGGTTTAGGGGTGAGGGATTAGGGTTTAAGGTATAGTGATAAGGGTTGAGGGTTTAGGGATAGGGTCTAGGATTTAAGGTTGAAGGGTTGAGGGTTGAGGGTTTAGGGATAAGGGATTAGGGTTTAAGGTATAGTGTTGAGGATTGAGGGTTTAGGGATAGGGTTTAAAATTTAAGGGTTGAGGGTTGAGGGTTGAGGGTTTAGGGATAGGTTTTAGGGTTTAGGGATAAGGGATTAGGGTTTAGGGTTGGGAAAGGTGCAGAAAGTTGGGGGCCAAAAAGTGGCCAACTTCTTCTTTTTTAAAATCTAAGCCATAATGTGAGCATGTTATAATGTGCTTGCATTATAACATGCTCCCTTTATTCTCTACTAGTTAAAAAACACGTGTTTCATTGCATTGTTTGATTACATTTCACAACAAAGTCATGGCTTGCAGAGAAAGGAGAGTGCACTCACATTATTGAAGGGCATATCATCAGAAATGTGTCACTGATTCATCATCAAAATGCCTCCACGATGTTGAGGAGGCTGAAGGAGTTAGTTATATTTGATTTCTTGTGTGAATTTGTTGCTAAATATGTAAGTTTAAGTAGTTTTTTGATGTAAATTTCTGTAATTTATAGGAATTGACAATGCGCCTCCTCCAAGAAATCCTCCATCGCCTGAATAGAAAATACCTACTAAAGAACAAGCCCAACAATAAACACCTCCATTCATTCCTCAATATTCCCCTATAACACAAGAAAATTTAATGGGGCAAACTAAAATTAATAAAAAATAAATTGAGGACATAATTGGAAGGTTGAAAGATCTTGCAACTTCAACCTCACATAGATCCGTGCTTGCTCAATCTCTTGAATCTATGTTATCAAATGTAGATTCAATTAGCAAGCAAATCTCTAGTTGGCCATAAAAGAGGAGAGAATTTAGAGAGTTCTATGTAGATAATTTTTCCTATGAACTAGTTAAAAATGAAAAAAATTACAAAATTGGACTCGTGTTCCATTTTCACAGACCCACAAACAAATCAACCTTTAACCCTTACATGCAAGAGGTTCCCTATTAGATGGTGCAACAACCAAGCAATAAGGGACAATTTTGGGGAAAGGTGGTGGATGGTTTTTGACCATCTGCCATGCAACAATAATGAGGTCTCACAATACTTTTTGAGGAAACTCTACTGCAATTTTGTCAAAAATAAAGTTCTAAATTATTTTGATATGTGGGACTTCGAGGATAGAGGTGGGGGGTCAACACAGGATAGACCAGGGGCATGTGTTGACCCACAGTGGCCAGTGAGATGACCACTCGCTAGACTAGCCCATGAGCATGTGTCTATCCCTTTTGTTTTGAAGGAGAGTGTTGAGGTTGAGACACTTCAATCCATTAGCACCTTCACACAAAGCATCGTAGAGCATACCAGTCCTACAAAACAACATGGGTCAGGGAGAGTTTGAGGAGTAGGGTTCCACCCTGGTCTCCAGCCAACCTAACTTGGTCAAAATATTTAAAATACAAAAATTTTAAATTTTAATGTATATCCAATAAATCCTACAAAGTGACGCATCTTTTGGATATTAAAATGATTAATATGTTGAAAGTTACGGATGTTTTTCAATATGTATATTTATCAACAAATCAGACATAGAGTATGTAGAAAATTAATAATAATTACCTACTAAAATTATTATGAGGCGTATATTATATTTTTAGAATCTTAGTAGCTTCCTCTATAAACCCTTTTCATTTGAATAAATTTAGTTACAAACATTTTTGTCAGCTTCAATGATGAAATTGTAGAAAATTTCAAGATAACACTAAATAGTGGTTTTGCAAGTTTCTTTGGCCAGTTTTGGGACTCCCACTTACCTAAATGTGAGGTAATCCTAAGGCATTTTTGGATGGAATCCATATTTGATCTAGAAATATTAACATCCTTTCAATCCAAATCTAAATATTAGTCTAAATGTTAGCACGTTTTTGTCTAGCAATTTTTTTCTCCATTACCACTATTTGGCCCATCATGATCTCGCACTCACCCAAATAACTTTGTCTAACTTATGACACACTATCTGGATCAACAAGGCTTCTTTTCTAAAGATTCTAAAATTTTGTTGATGCCAAATATGCCATATGATCATGGAAGGAAAACATCCCATAAGCATGCATACATTGCCTCAGGACATAACTTCGGCCAGCTTTTAAACATAGAAAGTAGTGATACCAACAAGGGTGTGACCCAATTTAGCCTTCTAATAAGCTAATACCAACATTCTTTTGAGTACTAGTGACTCAAATTACAGGTTCAATGGTCCCTTGGTTCCTTGGTTCAACATCATTGGTTCATTAGTTCAATCGTTCCTTGGTTTAGTAGCATCAGTTCTTTGGTTCAATGGTTCCTTGGTTCAATGGGATAGGTTCATCGGTTCAGTGGTTCAATGGTCCATCAGCTTGACTCTAGCTATCAGACTTAGCTGAAGATATCACTCCAATGATAGTTTCTCCCCGATGAAAGGATTGAACTTCGTGTCAAGGTTCAATGGTTCAACAAGTTCAATGATATACGAAGTTGGCATTAGCGTGAGAATAACTATTGGCCCAACCTAGGGATGTCACTTCGATATGAACTGTCTTACCAATGGAAGTTGGCAAAAGTTTGGCATCGGCGAGAGGAACGTGGTCAGCGAAGAAGGATGAAGTTACATTGAATATTGATGTCTCTTCGACGGTTCTGTGAATATTGAGTGGTTGGCCTATGGTTTTGGATTACACCGATGAGGTCAGACTGGGGTCATTGGTGGAAAAAGTGCCGACAATAGTCTTATTAAGTGGTTGAGTCTATAAACTAGAAAGTCGCCCAATGACGGATGCATGTGGGACTAAAGTTTCTCATGAATATGTGAACAGTTAGAAGCGGCGGTTTGGATGGTTGGAAGACAGCAATGCTAGGTAGTTGGAATGAATGATCCATTGCATGAGTTTCTTGATTAGATTACTAAAAGGAATTAGGATTTGATAGAGATAGAAAGAGAGAAAGTGATGGTGCGATCAATCTAAAAAAAACTTTGTTCTTCTTCTTTTGTGAAGTCCTATGCTGTATGTTGTATGCAACATGTTAACAATATGTAAAAGGACTGAGGAGAGAGTGTAAACAAAGTTCAGGTGAAAGGGTTCTGGCTGAGAAGGTGAAGTTATGTACTATGTGCTATTTGTGGCACGATAATGGTAAGAAGAACCAACCGAGTGCTGGAGAACTTTGTATAAGGTTATACTATCATATATTCCTCAGAAGGAACAAGATGTTAATCTCCTGTAAAGGCTATGAGTTTGTAAATGTATTGTAACTATTTGGTTGCTGAATAGTACAATGGCTCTGTGATTTGGATTGTGGGGTTTTTTACCCAGAAGGGTTTTCCACATGTAAATCTATGTTCTTGTTCTGTCTTTCATGTTTAATGTCTCTGCTATTGAAAATGGTTAATGTTCTCTTGTGCTTTCTTCTAAGGGTCAATGTTGGAAATGTTCTATGTCAGTTTCCTCTTTAATGGCATAGTTGTGCCTGTTTTTGAAGCAATTGAAAAGAATTTAAATCTGTCGAAGACACCACTATTCTTAGAAATACGTTATGAGATGCTTACATTTCCTTACAAGTGCTATAAGAGCTTTCTTCTAGGATCTGCTTTGTTGCTCACATATGTACATTTGTGTGCTGCATGTGTATACATGTAAGAGTTCCTATTGTATAAGGTATGGGGTTTCCTTCTATGATGATTTCTTAGTGTGACAGGCTTGAGGAAATCTGAAGGAAACATCTGTTTGTTTGATGCTTGTCTAAGTGGAAGTCTTGCAGTTAATCTAGTCTTCTTGTTACAGCAAGTGCTTGAAGGATGGTGAAGAAGAAGAGACTGGAGCTGGTCGTGATGTGGCCTGAGGCTCTTAGTTGATAGTATTTATTCTTGTTACATGGGGTTTGCTTTGTGGTTGTGTTACTACAGTAACTTTCATATTGGGTGTTTGTGTGAGAGGCTCTTTGATGATATGAAGAAATTTGTGTTACTGCTCAGCCATGGAGTATTGCGCTTATGCTAGGTGTTTTGTTCCTGGTATTAGAAGGCATAATTTTCTATTACCCTAATTGCATGTAAGCTATGGATGGTCTGAGAGCTTCTGTAATAGCCTGATTCTCTTAGATGCATGTGCATGTTGGTGGTTGAGGGATCGGTCTACATGTGGACCTGAAGCTCTTGAACTATTGTTTCCTTAATTAGATATTTTGTACTTGCATGACTCAGATTCATGTTTATTGGATTTGAGGGGTTTTATAGTTTTTCCTTAAAATCTATGGTTATGCATATTCATGATGATCCATTATTCTGGTTTAACTATTATGGAGTTTATGTTGCAGACTTTTGGGTTTTCTAGATGTGAAGTGGGTATGGATGTGCATGGGTGTTTTTCAAACATAGTGGTTTTGCAGGTTTTACATGGTCAAAAGAAAAACTTGTGGTTTTGTGAAGCTGTAATTAAGCTATTTCTAGACCCTAGCTTTTGGGGTGTTGCTAAATGATATAGTTGCAGTTTTGCATGCATGCTCTGTGCATGGAGTGAGGAGGTGAAATGCTTTCTCTGCATGGGAGTGCTGGTATGTGATATGACACTCAGCATTTCTCCGGTAATGTTTCTAGTTTCTTGACTATGGTACTCTGGTTGTGGACATGTTTGGTAAATCAGATTTGTAAGTAATCTGGTGCTTGAGTCATGTGGTCTACATTGTTATCTATTCCTTGAGATCTTAGTTTTACAGTTTCTAGTGTAATAGTAAGTTTTCTTGTTTCATTATAGTTGGATCTATGAGTTATGCATTTTTTAGGCGTGTACAGCCTATTGATTGCAGTGGGATAACTTGGAAGTGGATGGTCTATAGCCATAAGATTGATTATTTGATTGTGCAGACTTGTTAGTTGGCCTTGTCTGTGGTCACTTGTACATTGGTGTGACTGTTTCAAGATGAGAGGATGTATGTTGTAGAGTATTTGAATAGTTGGTTATGGAGACCTATAACATGTGTATCATTATGTCATGTATAGCTTGAATACATAGGTTTGTGTAAGGTATTGACAATGATAGTTTATTTCCTTGGTTTGGAGATCTTGGTATCACTTGGTTTTATTGTCACATGGACATGTTAATGTGTGGACCTAGAGGATTTTTAGATTAAGAGATGTTTGGTCAGGATGCTTAGAAAGTTCTGTTGTTATAGTTCAGTGGGAGCTTTAGCATTGACTGTGTGTTCATCACTTAGTGGTGAATGATCTTCTTTAGTGTTGCAGATGTTACTAGGAAGAGCTCTTTGATCCTCTTGTTGTAGAAGGGTTCTTTCGCATTTACAGGAGCACTATTTGAGGATGAGTAACATCTTGAAGTCATGGAGGATTCACGAAGTTCTCGGCTGAGGTGTTGGTGATGCTTGATAGGTGATGTTGGTTTAGAGTTTGGCTTGTTTCATGTCATGATATTTTATTGAATTTTGCATTTGAGTTTTGGCATGATACATTGCTCTTGAGACTTTGGTTAAGTTCACCTAAAGCATGGAATCTCCTAAGGGAGATGGTAAGATCATGATGTCATGATAAGTTCCTGATTCAGATGATTGGAGCTTTGACAGTGGTCTAGTAACTTCTCTGTGTTTGGGTACATTTATCCATTGCTTGATTACTTCATAGTGTTGTAGTGATGCAGTTGGAGTTCAGCATGAGGTGATTGTTCATAGGTACTCATGGATACATGGAGAATAAGGTGAGATGGTATAAGTTGTGCTGATCAGAATTTGTAGCAGGAAGTCTAAAGAGTCTTTACCTTGGTTGGACATGAGTTCAACAAAGATCTAGAGGAGATTGTTCTTGGAGAAAGCCCTAGGGACTTGGATATCTTGGAAGAACATTCTCATTCCCCACTATTGGTCTTCTTGGTAGTTTATAACTTGAGAGGTATTTCCCATTGTTTCTCTCAGGTGTTTTATGGTTTCTTTCATAGACATGGATCTTGAACTGCTCTTAGATGGTTATGGAGGATTCATTGTGAGAGATGGATAGCATGATTAGTCTCCTTGTGTATTTTAGTTTAAGATATCATTCATTGATGAGAATTGTTAGGAGATGGTTTTATGGGCAGATTTCCTAAAATGGGAAATGAATTAGTTTGATCTTTTTTGGTTTGAGAGGCTTACATCCGTGTTAGATACATGATATATATGCTAAATTTGATCTCTTGAGATTGAATGTTTATTTGGGTGTTGTTATGTTGTTCTCTTTGGGGTGTTTTGAAGGAGATCATACTTGACACAGTTATCATTTAAAGGTGTATGTAGAAGGATTATCTACTGTGCAGTGTTTCTCTTAGTCTCCGTTAGTTTCTCTAATGGTGTGTTTCACATTACATTGTTTTGAGGTTTTGTTCAGAGCTGAAGTGATCACTAGTTTGTGATCATGTGTTTTCATTTATGCTTTTGGGTGATGACATGGAGGTTTTGTTATCTCTTTCATTGTTGGGTGTGAAGAACTTGAGAGATTTCTAGACTGGTAGTGAGATGTACAGGTTATTGATTTACAGATTTTTGCATATCTTGGTGGATGTTTCCTTGGTACTACATGATGTTTACACTTTCTGTGTTATGCTATTGGTAGACTTAGTATGTCTTGATCTTTTTCAGATCTGCATTATCCATGTAATGGGAGTTCTTGATGTGTTTGGTCTTCTTCGACTGGTTGACACATGGAGCTTGCATTTGTAGTTGATGGGTGTATATGTAGGTGGCATGAGTCTATTGATGTTAATACCTTCAAGGTATGAGTGATTGGATGTTTTAGCACTAGCTGTGTGTGCTATTTTCAATCAAGTGTGTTTTTTTTGGTTCAGTTGGATGGGAGCAACAAGTTTTCTGATTGTTGTTCTAGATGATGGTCTATCTTGTTTCTGGAGGCAGTATCAACTTGGTTATGTGACTTGGAGCATTGATGGTTTCTGTAATTCCTTCGTCAAGTGGGAGAATGTTGAGTACTAGTGAATCAAATTACAGGTTCAATGGTCCCTTGGTTCCTTGGTTCAACAGCATTGGTTCATTGGTTCAATGGTTCAATGGTTTCTTGGTTCAACAGCATCGGTTCTTTGGTTCAATAGTTCCTTGGTTGAACGGGATAGGTTCATTGGTTTAGTAGTTCAATGCTCCATTGGGTTGACTCTAGCTATCGGACTTAGCTGAAGATATCACTCCGATGATAGTGTCTCCCCAATGAAAGGATTGAACTTCACGTCAAGGTTCAATTGTTCAACAGGTTCAATGATATGTGAAGTTGGCATCGGTGTGAGAATAACTATCGGCCCAACCTAGGGATGTTGCTCTAATATGGTCTGTCTTATCGATGGAAGTTGGTGAAAGTTTGGCATCAGCCAGAGGAATGTGGTCAGCGAAGAAGGATGAAGTTACACCGAAGGTCGATGTCTCTCTAACGGTTCTGTGAATACTGAGTGGTTGGCTGATGGTTTTTGATTACACTGATGAGGTTAGACTGGGGTCGTCAGTGAAAAAAGTGCCAACAATAGTCTTACTAAGTGGTTGAGTCTATAAACTAGAAAGTCGCCCGATGACGGATGCATGTGGGACTAAAGTTTCTCACGAATATGCAAATAGTTAGAAGTGGCAGTTTGGACAGTTGGAAGATAGTGATGCTAACCAGTTGGAACGAATGGTCTGTTGCATGATTTTCTTGATTAGATTGCTAAATGGAATTGGGAATCGATAGAGATAGAAAGAGAGAAAGTGACGGTGCGATCAATCTAAAAAAAATTATGTTCTTCTTCTTCTGTGAAGTCCTATGCTATATGTTGTATGCAACATGTTAACAGTATGTAAAAGGACTAAGGAGAGAGTGTAAATAGAGTTTAGGTGAAAGGGTTCTGGCTGAGAAGGTGAAGTTCTGTACTATGTACTATTTGTGGCAAGATAACAGTATGAAGAACCAACCCAGTGCTAGAGAACTTTGTGCAGGGTTATACTGTCAGATATTCTTCATAAGGAACAAGATGTTAATCTCTTGTAAAGGCTATGAGTCTGTAAATGTATTGTAACTATTTGGTTGCTGAATAATACAATGGCTCTATGATTTGGTGTGTGGGGTTTTTTACCCGTAAGGGTTTTCCCCACATAAATTTGTGTTCTTGTTCTATCTTTCATGTTTAATTTCTCTACTTTTGAAACTAGTTAATGTTCACTTGTGCTTTCCTCTAAGGGTCAATGTTGGAAATGTTCTATGTTAGTTTCTACTTTAATGGCATAGTTGTGTGTGTTTTTGAAGCAATTGAAAAGAATTTAAATCTGTTGAAGACACCACTATTGTTAGAAATACGTTCTGAGATGCTTCCATTTCCTTACACATTCTCTACTGAAAGGGAACTATAATAAAAGATGATCCAAACTCTTCTCTTCCTCTCCACACACAAAATTTGACCCTATTCCCATCTTGTGAATTCATTCTCCCAAGAGAATTTTCTTGTGAAGGGAAAGCCATGCAAAAGCCCCAGCTTTTGGAAGAGTAGCATCATTGAAACATAAATTTATTGGTGAGCCCATTTTTTTATTAACATAAAGACTCCTATATCATTCCCTAACAATATATATTATTGATTTGGCCACTGATTAGATAAGTTCATCCTTCTGATTAGATAGAAAAATTAGTCTCTCACTAAGAATATTTCACAACAGCTCTTTCTATTCTTGGGGAAAATCACATTCCCCTAACTCTCTCCACACACTTCTATGGTTACCCAATGCCTCCTCTATGCAACAATAATTCCTCACCTTATTAACCCAATGATTTTTTTAGATAGATCCTAGCATCCTTTAAATCATCCCAAGTCAAAATTTTAGGCCATCCATTCTAGGAATCTTCCCAAAAGCCTATCTTTTCGCCATTATGAACAATCCAAGATAAATGTGGGAGAATTACCTCCCTAGTTTTAACTATGAAATTCCACATTTCTGACCCCTGTAATGGATTCTTTGTCATGAATATCCTTTCACTTTCCATAGAATCTAGATAATTAAATCTCATTAGAATAACCCATTTTGACTGTGGTCTTTTATACATTCCCCATGCTAATTTTTCTCCAAGATCTTAATTTTGTAATTCTAGATTTGGCACTCCTCAGTGCCCCTAAGGTTCTTTGCCTTGCAAATCTTTTCCCATGCCAAAAGATGAATTTTCTTTCTGCCTGAGGTTCCTTGCCAAACAAACTATCTGCAATTTTTTCCTAGTTCTAAATTAACCCCTTTAGGGATTTGTAAGATTGACATCATATATAGGAATTATTGTCAACACATCCTTGATCATTGTGAGTCTTCCAGCCAATGTCAATCAACCACCCTTCCAAGTGCCTATTTTCAATTTTAAGTTTTGTATTTCCTCCTTCCACAAATCCTTCATGTATCTCCCATTAAAAAGAGGGATGCCAAGGTATTTACCTGAGAGAGATTCAATCTAGAGATTAAGAAATCCTTCTAATACTCCTTGCTTATGAGCATCTATGTTGAAAATATATGTCATAGATTTGTTTGTATTTACTTGTTACCTTGAAGCTAAACAATAATCTTCTATGACATCTTTGATTACCTTCACTTATGTCACCGTTACTTGGCCAAAAAGGACTATATCGTGCATGAGTGAAGGATTCCAACATCCCTTGAATTCTTATGCCTTGCCACAGAGACCTACTATTAGCTTCATGGATGGCCCACGTCAACACTTCAGACATGAGAATGAACATATAAAGGGAGATGGTGTTCCCTTGTATGTTCAAATGGTGTGGTCTCCAACCCATTAATTAGAACATACACTTTGTAGCCGGATATAAAAGAAAATACACATTTCCTCCATGAAGTAGAAAAGTCTAGCTATTCTAAAACCATCAATAAGAATTCCTAGTCCACCTTATTGTAGGCCTTCTCCATGTTTATTTTGATTACCATACCTAGATCTTTGGATCCCTTTATTGAATGAAGTATCTCATACATGAGAATTGCCCCCTCAACCATCTCCTTACATGGGATGAACCATTCCTATTCATCCACAATGATATCTAAAAGGATTGATGCCAATCTCATCACTGGCACATTGGAAATGATTTTATACACATAATTACAAAGAGAGATGGGCCTAAAGTCTTCAAACTTTAAGGGAGATTTCACTTTTGGGATGAGCATTACATATGTCAATTTCACTTCTTTGAGGATATTTTTTAATTTCCTTGATTCCTCCACAGCAAGTGATTTTTAATGATGTTTCTCTTTTAGAAATAGTTACCATTGTTGCAAGTATGTGCTAATCGATGTTGTCATTAATGTCAACATGTTTGTGTTGTCATTGGTGTCAATTATATCTTCTATTGTTGTTGTTATTGGTTGATTGAGTTATTGTGTTAAGATTATTTGAATGACTTGAAGAAGTGTTGATGATGTTAGTATATTGTTCTTGTTGTTGAGTTTCCAAGTGCTTTTGAGAAAATTTGATAAATACTGAAGACAATGTTGTGAAGAAGTATTCTGGCTTATAGGATACTATCTGAGTTTTTGTTCTGCATTTCTCTTGTATTGAAGACAAGAGTGTGAGGTTTGGATATGTTTTAGAGAAGTGGTTGAAGATGTAAAATTTATAATTTGGTGGTCTAAAAAGCTGTGGCCTGAAAGTTATGTTCACTAGTTTGAAGACTATGCCTGGCAACATTTGCAGTGTGACAGGGAGAAAGTATTTTTGTCTGCATTCCTCTGTAGTTTGGTTTTTGATCTTGCAGTTCTGGATGAGTGTTCCTGATGCAGAGGAAACGCAACAGAAGCTTACAAATGGGAAGGAGGAGTCATTAACACAACCAGCATGTTAAAATCCTGGACATGCAGTATGTAATACCTATCGGCTTATCATCATCATCATATTTCCTGCTAACACAGACAGCATCATCATATTTCGAAGAGGCATGAAATATCCTCCTGCTAACTATTGTTCACTTCCTTATCGCCTTTCGCCTTTCACCTGTCAGCAGCATCATGATATTCAGCTATCAACAGCATCATCACATTCGGCAAGCGCAAACATCCTCCTGATGTTCACTGTTCATCTTACCGCCAATTTCTATCTTCATCATCATGATGTTCGACATCATCTTCATCAGCAGGATATAAAATATCCGATTCCTCCCATATATCCTGATGACGACAACTTCAAGCACCTTTCCTTCGATGCTTACGTCACCCCGATATCCGACTACTCAAACAACAGCATCAGGATATGACTTATCCGGTCATATTGAAACATCCTGATGATGTTAACCAAACTTTATGCCGATGACTTACGCCGATGCCAAAACACTTAGCAACAGCAGGATAAACTTGCATAGGGTGATATTCGCAATACCCTGATGACGATGACGTCACTTGTACCCAATGATGATGTCAATGCACCTGATGATGATGTCAACAGGATATAAGACACTTATATCCTCCGCAACATGATAATGAATATCCGGTGATCTTTTCAATATCCTGATGATGACCTTTCCGGTCCTTAGCCAAAAAGTGAACTTTCACTTCTGCATGCAATAGCGATATGCGGACGATGGATACACACGAAAGGTGATCTTGACGATGATATATACACTGAGTATATATCCAACCTATATCATCCTGATGCACTTGAAACATGCAATTTTTGCCAACTTCAGAACCTGATCCTGATAGCGATATACTCGTAGATGACGATACGATTCACTCCATCTAGAAAAGCACATGCAGATCCCTGTATATCCGTCAGCTGCATGCAAACTCACAGAACCGCACAATTTCACAAAGAAAATATGATGATCGGGCCGGATCACCTTCAGATCAAAACTTAACAGTTTATCTTCCTAAACCCTAGCACATGAGGATGCTAGGTTGATTCATAGCATGCTACCAATCGATCTCCCACACAATGAAATGCATAAACAGAAAACTAAAATACAACCTAAACTAACATGCATGACCATTCCACCGATTCACAGAATCAACCGGTGGAAGGGTTGAAAGAATCCATTAACCTGTAATCGGAACAGAAATCAAAACATAAATAGCTGATAAACCAGATAATGCAATTGATGAGATCTTATTTAGATGAAACACAAATGTCCTATTTCTACAATACTATCGAACAACAATGTTTCACAATGTCTGGCCTGATCTCTGGATCTCACTCAATCACCAGTACAACATAACTTAACTACTACTCTCTCTCCTCTCTCTCTCTCTGATCTCAAACCCTAACTGATCTGAGTTATTTATAGCAATATCCTACGAGTACTACCAACTCGATTCCCAGCGGCTGGGAGCTTCCAAGCAGCTGGGAGAGGACAGCTCAGACAACTTGATAACGAACTCTAACTACCTGCACACTCTCCTAGGCTGATCTAATACATATGCATTGGTCCAATGGACCTTATTACATTATGAAGTCAAACATGCTAAAACTAGACTAATGTCCGGTCATGCGGACAATGAACCTATATCCTGTCTTGTAGGGGTGCTCCTGCACCATACTCCCCAGAAGAAGAAATCTCAAGTCCACTTGAGATGAGAGTATGAAGATCTGCACCATGTTTCTGGATCTGCTCTTCAGTCATCCAGACTGCTTCAGAATTAGGTTTTCCCTTCCAAGAGACTAGATACTCCAAGTACTGTTTGTTCCGGGTCTATTTGACCACTCGGGTGTCCAAAACCTTCTGCAACTATGGAGGATCATGCTTGGGAATGTCATCATTGACTGTATCCACTACAACAAAAACACTGTCAAACCCTTTTCTTGTCCTTGGTAAACCCAAGACAAAATCCATACTTATGCTTTCCCATGGTCTGGAAGGAATGGGTAAGGGCTGATATAAACCTGCATTAGTCGACCTGCCTTTAGCTTTCTGACATATCACACATGGCTCTACAAACTTTCTGACATCTGATTGTAACTTAGGCCAAAAGTAATGTCTTTGGACAAGATCAAGAGTCTTATCTAGACCAAAATGACCTGCCATAGCTCCACAATGTTTCTCCTTAATGATGTTTAACCTCATAGAACACCTTGGAATACATAACTGTCCACCTTTGAACAACAATCCATCCTGAATCAAAAATTCAGAGAATTCAGCATGATATTTCTCTCCAAAAGAAGTACATACATGATATATCTCCCCAAAATCTTCATCAGTCTCATACATGGTCTTTAGTGAATCAATGCCAACACTTTCTAACTGAATCTAGTTGACTATTAGAACTCTCCTGCTCAAAGCATCTGCAACTTTCTTCTTGACTCCTTTCTTATGCTTCAATGTAAAAGTAAATGCTTGTAAGGTTTCTACCCATTTCATGTGTCTGTGGTTCAGCTTTTCCTGGCTGTTTATGAAACTCAGAGCCTGGTTATCTGTGAATACTATGAATTCCTTTGGCATCAAGTAATGCCTCCATTTCTTGAGTGACTGGACTAAAGCATACAGTTCCAAATCATATGAGGAATACCTCTTTTTAGCATCATTGAGCTTCTCACTGAAAAATGCAATAGGTCTACCTTCTTGGCTGAGTACTGCTCCAATGGCCATGTGACTGGCATCACATTCCACCTGAAAGATTTTGTTAAATTCTGGAAGTGCAAGGACTCGCTGCTGTGCCACCTTCTTCTTCAATGTTTCAAAAGAATCATCTGCTCTTTGAGTCCAAACAAATCTGCACTTCTGTCCTCCTTTGATGGTATCAAGTATGGGTGCACAAATATGACTAAACCCTCTTATAAACTTCCTGTAGAAGGTTGCTAACCCATGGAAACTTCTGACATCATTCATAGTCTTTGGGATTGGCCAAGACAATATGGCACTTACCTTCTCCCTATCCATTTGTAACTTTCCTTGTGAAATGACAAAACCCAAATATGTGATCTCCTCTTGCATGAACAAACACTTGTCTAAATTTATCATCAGCTGCTCTTCATGTAACCTCTTAAGAACCAAATCTATGTGTCTGAGATGTTCTTCTTTTGTGTTGCTGAAAATCAGAATGTCATCTAGATATACTATGACAAACTTACCAATGAACTCTTTCAAAACCTCATTCATCAACCTCATAAAAGTACTAGGTGCATTAGATAAACCAAAAGGCATAACCTTCCACTCATATAACCCTTCATTAGTTTTGAATGTTGTTTTCCATTCATCTCCTGGCCTAATCCTGATCTGATGATATCCACTCTTTAGATCTATTTTTGTAAAATACTTAGCACCTCCCAAACAGTCAAGTAAATCCTCTATCCTAGGGATTGGAAACCTATACCTGATTGTGATCTTGTTAATAGCTCTGGAATCTGTGCAAAGCCTCCAAGTACCTTCCTTCTTTGGTGCTAGTACAGCTGGTACTGCACATGGACTTAAACTTTTCCCAATCAGACCTGAATCCAATAATTTTTCAATTTGTCTGGCTACTTCTGCATTCTGTTCTGGAGTTAGTTTATAGGCTACTTTGTTTGGAAGTGTTGACCCTGGAATTAAGTCTATGCAGTGACTAATATCCCTGACAGGTGGTAGGGATCTTGGCATTCCCTCTGAGATGATACCTTTGTACTTATCCAATAGCTCTTGGATAGCTGGGTCTATGAACCTTTGCTTTTTCTCTTCCTTGACTTCTTGCTGCTGTTCTTTATTCACCCTCATACATGGGATTAGGGCATATGCAACTGCACCTTCTGCTGCTACTTCTTTCATGAACTGTTTACCTTCCATCAGCATTACCTTCACCTCTTTTCCTTTAGATTTCTCCTCCTTCTCCGTCAATGGTAGTAACTTTATAACCTTACCATCTTTAGTGATTGTATAGGTGTTTCTAACACCATCATGTTGTGCCTTCAAATCATACTGCCATGGTCTACCAAATAAAAGATTGCAAGCATCCATCATGGTAATGTCAAACAACAACTTATCCTTATATGCTCCAATCTGAAATTCTACCCAAGCCTGCTCTTCTACAATTGTCTACTGACCTTGGGTAAGCCATGAGACTTTATATGGGGATGGGTGAGGTAATCTCCTAAGCTTAAGCTTTGCCACCATTTCTTCAGACACAAAATTTTCAGTAGAACCAGAATCAATCAAAACTTTACATGCCTTACCTCCTGCTTTGCAAATAGTCCTGAAAAGAGACTTTCTTTGAGGGGATTCTTTGTCAGGTACCTTCATGGTAGTCACTGTTCTTCTCATCATTAGAGACTCTCCACTTTCTGGGTATCCATAATTATCAGGAGCATTCACACTCTGAAAAGAATTAGAGCCTGTCATACTTTGATTATCAGGTTCTTGGATCAGATTTGTTCTCCTTTCTCCTATTGAGCTTGTGGCCTTTTCTGGACATCTGCTGGCTATATGGCCTTCTTTGTTACAGTTATAACATCTGATGGATCCTCTGCCCTGGGATCTTCCTCTGAAAGGTCTTCTACCTCTGAAGTTTCCTTGCTGACTATAATTTTCCCCCTGGTTTTGACTATTGTTTCCCTTACTATTGTCATGACTGGATTCTCCTTGATATCCATGTCCATGTCCTCTACCTCTAAAAGGACCTCTTCCACCCCTTTGTTGTCTTTCTCTTCCTCTATTGTGTTGTTCTTGTTTTCTCTTTAACTTCTCTTCCACTTTCAATGCCAACTGAAAGCATTTCTAAACTATATCTGGATTATGCAGACTTAAATCTTCCTGAATGTTGAACCTCAATCCATTAAGGTATCTGGCTGCCTTCTCTTCTTCACTTTCCTTTACCTTTGTTTTCATACAAAGTTTCATGAATTCTTCTGTATATGAGCTGACATCTAGCTCCTTCTGCTTCAGGTTTTGCTTCCTCTTGTGTAATTGGATACTGTAATCCAATGGGACATAAGCTTCCTTTACTAATGCCATCATTTTCTTCCATGTAGTGACTCTACGCTTTCCTTCCTGTACTCTATCATCTTGGACGAAATTCCAGCATGTCAAGGCAGCTTCTTTCATTTTTGACTGGGCTATTTTCACCTTCTGTTGTTCTGGTATCTCCTCTGTTTCAAAGAAATTGTTCAAGGAGTCTATCCACTCCATCACTGAATCAGGTTCCATCTTTGCTATAAACACTGGCAAATCTAATTTCACATCCATGGTTCTCCTCTCCATGGCCTTGAGGGCGTTCAACAGTGGTCTCTGGTCTGCAAGAATGACCTCCTCGTTCCAACTAGGGATCTCTTCTTCTTCCCTATCTTCTTCTCTACCAGAACCTACTCTGTTCCTCAACTTCTCTAACTCATCCTTTAATTCCTGATTCTGAGCCTTCACGGCCTTGCTCTCTGCAATCTGTTTCTTTACCAGAACTACCAACTCAACGTTGGTCATCCTTGCCAGAATCTCAGATGTTCCTTCTTCATCTGACATCCTGCTATATCCTGATCTTTTCCAGAAGATCCTTCCTTTGCTCTGATACCACTATGATGCAGAGGAAATGCAACAGAAGCTTACAAATGGGAAGGAGGAGTCATTAACACAACCAGCATGTTAAAATCCTAGACATGCAGTATGTAATACCTATTGGCTTATCATCATCATCATATTTCCTGCTAACATAGACAGCATCATCATATTTCGAAGAGGCATGAAATATCCTCCTGCTAACTACTATTCACTTCCTTATCGCCTTTCGCCTTTCGCCTGTCAGCAGCATCATGATATTCGGCTATCAGCAGCATCATCACATTCGGCAAGCGCAAACATCCTCCTGATGTTTACTGTTCATCTTACCGCCAAACTCTATCTTCATCATCATGATGTTCGACATCATCTTCATCAGCAGGATATAAAATATCCGGTTCCTCCCATATATCCTGATGACGACAACTTCAAGCACCTTTCCTTCGATGCTTACGTCACCCCGATATCTGACTACTCAAACAACAGCATCAGGATATGACTTATCCGGTCATATTGAAACATCCTGATGATGTTAACCAAACTTTATGCCGATGACTTACGCTGATGCCAAAACACTTAGCGACAGCAGGATAAACTTGCATAGGGTGATATTCGCAATATCCTGATGACGATGATGTCACTTGCACCGATGATGATGTCAATGCACCTGATGATGATGTCAACAGGATATAAGACACTTATATCCTCCGCAACATGATAATGAATATCCGGTGATCTTTTCAATATCCTGATGATGACCTTTCCGGTCCTTAGCCAAAAAGTGAACTTTCACTTCTGCATGCGATAGCGATATGCGGACGATGGATACACATGAAAGGTGATCTTGATGATGATATATACACTGAGTATATATCCAACCTATATCATCCTGATGCACTTGAAACATGCAATTTTTGCCAACTTCAGAACCTGATCCTGATAGCGATATACTCGTAGATGACGATACGATTCACTCCGTCTGGAAAAGCACATGCAGATCCCTATATATCCGTCAGCTGCATGCAAACTCACAGAACCGCACAATTTCACAAAGAAAATATGATGATCGGGCCGGATCACCTTCAGATCAAAACTTAACAGTTTATCTTCCTAAACCCTAGCACATGAGGATGCTAGGTTGATTCATAGCATGCTACCAATCGATCTCCCACACAATGAAATGCATAAACAGAAAACTAAAATACAACCTAAACTAACATGCATGACCATTCCACCGATTCACAGAATCAACCGGTGGAAGGGTTGAAAGAATCCATTAACCTGTAATCAGAACAGAAATCAAAACATAAACAGCTGATAAACCAGATAATGCAATTGATGAGATCTTATTTAGATGAAACACAAATGTCCTGTTTCTACAATACTATCGAACAACAATGTTTCACAATGTCTGGCCTGATCTCTGGATCTCACTTAATCACCAGTACAACATAACATAACTACTACTCTCTCTCCTCTCTCTCTCTCTGATCTCAAACCCTAACTGATCTGAGTTATTTATAGCAATATCCTACGAGTACTACCAACTCGATTCCCAATGGCTGGGAGCTTCCAAGCGGCTGGGAGAGGACAGCTCAGACAACCTGATAACGAACTCTAACTACCTGCACACTCTCCTAGGCTGATCTAATACATATGCATTGGTCCAATGGACCTTATTACATTATGAAGTCAAACATGCTAAAACTAGACTAATGTCCTATCATGCGGACAATGAACCTATATCCTATCTTGTAGGGGTGCTCCTGCACCAGTTCCTAAGATCCATATCTATTGTTATACGAAAAATGTGAACAATAGAATAAATAACTAATCATCCAATAACTCAATAGAAAATGATGTAAACACAAGTAAACAAGGGATATACCTTAGAAGACCGTTTTACATATGTGCTTCCATTGTTCTCCTATCTGTTCTTGATCTTGATGGTAATGAAGCCCTCAGAAATACGTACTCCCTTGCTTGTTGAAGAAGACAAGAATATAATGGCTGTGATATGGAATGTGCAATGGAGACTAAGCTACTATGAAATTATAATGGAGATGGGTTGATGGAGACATGGTGATGATAGTGGATTGATAATGCAAATGGTTGATAACTTTGCCAAAGGCACACTGTAATGATTCCTACAGAGTAAGATTACGAATGCTCATATGGGTCTGAAATGGGTATGAGGACCTTATTTATATAGGCTCAGGGAAGACCAAATCCAAGTGTCAATAGATCCATGACTGGACGAATTACCTATGAGGTGTACGGTTGAGGAAGCTTGAGGTAATGTGCATGAATCAAAAGAGGACAAGCGTCCAATCTTTCTTCATGAATTATAGGAGATAATAGAATAGATTGAAGAGTTAACTAAGATGATTGGATAGATGACTGGGTTGATTGATGAGTCAATAGAATTGATTTGGGAGTTAACTAAATGGACTAATTAGTTAACTGATTTGATTAGAGGACAAATAGGACATGTGGGTGAGGGATTAATTATCTAATTAAATATTTAAAATATTTAATTATGTGTGCAGCATGGTGAGGTGGATTTAGGGAATTTAGGACTTAGGATAGAAGAATTTAGGATTAATTAAATAATGTGAATTATTTAATTATATGAGACATTAGAAGAATTAGTGGACTTAATTAAATAAATTGATTTTATTTAATTGTTGGAGGAAGGTGAATCATTTAAATAAATTATAATATTTATTTACTTGATGGAGGAGTAAGAATTAAGATAAATATTAAAATATTTACTTAATTCGACATGAGCCAATTTTAGGTGTATACATTTTGTCCCTTTTTGATGCAATGTGTTTTGACATGTTGCTTCAAAGAATAGATTTTTCTGTGATTGATACATGCCCCAGTTTGTCCCTGGTACAAGTTTATGACATTAGGATGCCCCATCCGGAGATTGGATGGGAAGACTTTGATGATAGGTTGACAAACAATCTCACGATGAGATAGGTTGGTTGACAGTTTGATCGGACAGACAAGAGGAGAAAATGGATGATAGAGAAGAAAGAGTATGTGAAAAGCATGCCCCAATGTGGATAGGGTGAAGCACCTCCAATTAGGGTTAAATGCGCTATATATAGGAGTATGGGGTCACATTCCTAGTCATTTGCACACTTGTCTTCATTGGAGAGAGTATAGGAGAGCATAACCATTTGAGCATAGAGCATCCAATGAAGATGCAACAATTTCCCATTAAATCTCATCGATTCAAGCAGATCTGATAGTTCAATCATCTAGTAGAGTATGGGCCACTGGTAAGTACCCCTTCCTTCCTAGGTTAAGTGCATTTATGATAGAAATAATTTCTAGGCAAAGTTAGGTGTTTTATATGCACCAAAAGGCAGAAATGTGCATATGACATGCGATACTCTACATATGCCACGATGCTACACATATGATGTTGGAATTCATGCATATGTGAAATTTTAGCAAATGATAGATATTGTTGTGCAAATGTAATCTCATTGCGCAAATGACTTAGGATGCTATGCATGTGAAGTTTCGCTACGCATGTGAATTTTAGCTACGCATGTAGAATCCTATTGTGCAAATGAACAACAGCCCCACGCATGTGATATAATAATGCACATATGATTTAAAGTTTCACAAATGGTTTAAAATTGCACATGATAGGTAAATTTGCGCACTCAACTAGAAGAACTACACATTTGCTTTAGATGATCAAAACACTTAGGATTTTGATAAAGTTGACTGTGTGATTGAAGTTGGTCAATGGATAAGTCCTCTCTAAGATTGATTGAATCTCTGGAGAGAGGATAGGAAATTGTTCCTATTAGAATTGCTAATTTTTTTATGTTGGATAGAGAGATTTGCAGTTTAGTTGATTTGATGGACTAATACGCGCTTGGTTGATTGTAGGAGGAGCTAGATGATGTTCTCATGTCAAGAGAGTGTTTTCTTGTGAGGCAGTTGTTGAGACCCCAGCTGACAGAGACTGATCTTCTTATTCATGAATTAGTAGGATTGTCCTTTGTTTGCTTCATGCCTAAGATTTGTGCAAATCTCAGTATGCTGACTGTGCTATCAGAGTTGTTTCATAGTGAGGACGAGACCTTCTATCTTCCCACTGGGGAGATTACAGTGACTCTGAAGGATGTTAACCAGATCCTCTACATACTTATTGATGGAGAGCTCGTGGAGTACGATTCACAGACTGGTGTTGGCTTGGATGAGTGCAGACGAGTGTTTGACGATGACATCGAGGGTACCAAGATCAGTTGGCCAGATATGTTGGTGTACTAAGAGGCACTTCCTTCAGTTGTGGTAGGATTTATTAGAGGCAGTGTATGCCCTGATAGACACTCCCATGGATTTGTAGTTGGACAGGGTATCTAGTGCTAGAGTGGAATGTGAATGAGGGCACCAGATATGAATGGGGAGTGTGCATCCTGGCACATTTATATCATGATTTTAACTAGTTTGTTTATGATGGTTCTTCTACCTTGGCATGTAGAGTGTCACTGCTACAGATTTGGGCTTGGGCACACATAGCTATTACTTGTCATATTGGTATTGGTATTCATGGTATGGATCAACCCTACTCATATATGTTTCAAGAGAGTCTTTCCCAGCCCAAGTAGGGAAAGCTAGAGTACTGGAGGCATACTTTTGATAATGTTGACTCAGTTATTTGGAGACCATACCTTGAGTGTGAGGTATGAGATGAGGATGCACATGAGCTACCTTATTGTTTTCAGACAAGATGGCTTATAGGGAGAACCCCCTATATTTTAGAGAGGTAGATTGTTTCACGTGTGTACAAGTAGCTTAGCAGAATCTAGGGGATGCCCATAGGTAATGCCATATTTTCTTGTACACACAAGGAGTGGGCACGATGGGGACCTAGCCCATCTTATGAGACAAAGTGTGATGATTTGTTACATATTCCATATCATTTGTGGCCAATGCATAGGGCAGTTGCAGATGCTAGGATGACCCAAGACTATTTTGATTGGTTTGCAGCACATCCCTTTTCTCACTACTCCAGTCCAAGAGAGCGAGCCCTAAGATTAGATGATCAGGAGGAGGATGATGAGGGGCCATAGAGGCAACACAAGAGACAGGAAGGGTGGTAGAGGAGGAGGAGGAGGAGGTGGTGTTGGTGGAGGAGGAGGAGATGGTGGTCATAACGGGTATGATGGTGAAGATGGGGATGACAGGAGGGTTCGGCAGAGGATTGACCCCACTCAGCAGGTTCAACTAGCTGCATTGGGATAGGTTCAGCTGCCAGCACCACCACATGGATAGGGGTCAAATGATAGGGAGGTGACTAGACTACGAGCCTGGGTGACTCAGATGTAGTCTATGTTGGGACAATAGTAGGGATAGATTGGACAAATGTAGACCTAGATTAGACATCTACAGGGCGACTTATAGACTACTTAGTTAGAGCAAGATACAACCATCCAAAGATATGGGAGGGCAAAGGCACTATTAGAGTAGTCTGGTCCCACTGGCTAGACTATGGTAGAGATGGTTAGGGCCGGCCAAGTGATCTTCTACTAATAGTCCCTCTATGAGTAGGACATACCACCTGAGCATAGAGTAGGGAGCTACTGACCCAGTTACTGGAGTAGATCACAGAGAGCCCCTAGCAAGAGTGGTGGGGTGATGGGACTAATGAGGCCACCTCATGGACCTCTAGGAGGAGGTACCCCAGGGATAGGTACAGTAGGAGGGGGAGGAGGACGAGGAGGTATCATGCCACCACAACTAGCACCATCTGAGTGGAGCCATTCATAGCTATTTTGAGACATGTATCAGTTTCCTTTTGTAGCTTTACTTGAACATTTATACACCACATTGATTTGGACACTAAGCGATGTATTATTATTTTGATCTCATTGTATACTTGGATAGTTTTACTCTTTTAGATGATGATTATATGATATCCTGATTTGAATGACTATGATTATGATTTATTGTAATGGACATGACTTATTTTATGACTCTGATGCATATGTTTACATTTATACGATGGACATGATGATCTATATGATGGCTTGACATGTTTATTAGATTTTGTGATGCACTGTATATTTATGTGACATGATGTTACTATGATCTCTAAATGATTGGTATGATGACCTATATGCATCTTTATGATCTTATACGTTCACACTCTATGATGATCTAATACAGACTTTGTGATAACTTAGATGTTTACTTATGTTGCTTCCCATTGTTTTATTTATGGATGATGATCTAATATGTAAATGTGATGATAGCTATGTTTTTGAGAGATTTTTGGTTAATGCAATGTTATGGTGACTCATGTACCTAAATGATAACATTATATGCAAACATGATCTAAATGTTTATTATCATTAATGGATTGTACATGACGATACTATATGATGACCTACTTATTCATGACATGCAAATGAATAATTTTTACTTTTCTAAGTATACTCAATCTTCAATAATAATACACCTTAGAAGAATGGACTGTAACAACTGGGATGAATGGATAACTTGGAAGAAATGACTTGGATAATAGGAAAGAAGGATCTTTCGACACTTGGGATGAGGTCTAGGATACAATTCTTATAATGGAATGATATGCAACTGGACATGTATGGATGTGCAGACTGTCATCTTCATGTATGCGAGTATTTGAAGTACTCTATTTCAACATTGAGCTTTTTTTGTTTCTTTTCTCTTTAAAATGTTGTAAGAAAGTACAATCATCTAGGTATAATTAAACCATGATGACCTAAGTATCTCTTACATGGTTGTTGATATAGCCAGTTAATACAAGCATCTAGTCAAAATTGAATCTAGATGACCTGAGTATGCCTTGCAGGTAAACAAACAAGGATTGCCCCCTTTCATGTTTAGACCTTTGAAGTCCTCAATGATCTTGTGATGATCACGTCATTAGATAGAAGTCATCACATTACTAAAGATTGATCCACAAACAACAAATAAATAAGATAGTTATGCCACCATCATAGCTCCTCCAGTTTTTGACATCCTTGAGTAGCATAGAAAGACATAATAACAAAAATCAAGATATGATATTTTTAAACATTTTAACAAGCACAAATTTTCTTGCCATAGTTATGTTTTCTTGCAATGAAAACAGATACAATCATCATGGTGGTTGAGGTCCATTGTGTCATGTTTATAGGTCTAGTTCTTGCTTCAATCATTTTGTTGGAAGAAGGTTGTTTAGTACTGCTGCTTGTTGTCTAGTGATGGTATCACGATACTTATTGTTATCCTCTAAGACGCGGGACATTCAATAATCCAACTCTTGAACTAGGTCGAGGAGTTTGCCCCAAGTAAAGTGGAGGATTTGTTTATTATGGATGAACTAACAATAGATGTGAAGAGATGGGCCCTAAGGGACTAATCTAGTACCTCAGTGGCTCATTGATAATGGCCTTGCCTACGTGATGACGTAGAGGAAACGTAGTTTAGGGAGGACTTTATATACCTAGGACCTAGGCAATGGGAAATGGTACGGATTCAGATGGATCAATGGATAGGGGACATAGGATGGAATGGATGGGGAAGGAGCCTCAGGGACACATCAATGATGGCCTTGCCTACGTCATAGCTCAGAGGTGATGTAGTTCAACAATGGTTCAACAGTTTGATTGACGATGGAAGATGAGATGGACGCAAGCCTGGATTCGCAGCCTGGTGGAAGAAGGTGATAAGGACAAGAAAACAATAAGCCATTGTAGGTATCTTGACGTGATTGGGTGGATGTGGATTGGAGGTATGAATGAGAAACAAGGTCAGAAAAGATGGAGAAGGCAGTTTGTCATAAGTAGTGTCTGTTTACCAGGTTTTACCACTTGCTTTTAGTTGCATGTTAGCTAAAATACAGATGATGCTTGTTTTCCAGGTTTTCATCATGGTATCTATCCAAGGAATTTGTTTACCAGGTTTTCACCAAAGGATGATTTTTTTGTTTGGATTTTAGTATTTCAAGATTAAACTGTGTGCAAGGTTTTTCCTCAACATTTCAGATCACACTCCATGATCCATCATCAGGAGAATAGCATGAGAAGAACAAGGGATTAAATTTCTCTTGTTCTTCTCATGCTATTCTCCTAATGATGGATCACGGAGTGTGATCCGAAACATTGAGGAAAAAACTTGCACACAATTTAATCCTGAAATACTGAAATCCAAGCATTATGAACTATGGAAATTTGATGTCTATCATTGATACCCTTCATGGGAGGGAACTACTTTACTTCTCTTGTTCTTCTCATGCTATTCTCCTGATGATGGATCATGGAGTGTGATCCGAAACGTTGAGGAAAAAACTTGCACACAGTTTAATCCTGAAATACTGAAATCCAAGCATTATGGACTGTGGAAATTTGATGTCTATGATTTTTTTGTTGTTTTTCCATTTTTTTGACTTTTTTATTTTTGATTTTTGATTTTTGATTTTTTGATTTTTTGATTTTTTTTGCTATTTTTTAAGTCCCTTGCATTGAGGTTTAGGTGTAGAACTTGTAGAGATGCATGTTGTTGATGCGATCATCAAATAGTTTACCTTCTAATGTAGCCAATTGATAAGTACCTGATCCATAGGCAGCAATTATGATATAAGGATCTAGCCAATTGGATTTGAACTTGCCTTTCTTCTCTCTATCTTGTTGATTCCTAGGATTTTCTCTGACGACTAGGTCACCAACCTGAAATACCTTGGGTTTGACTCTATGGTTGTAACTTCTAGACATCCTTTGTTGATAGACTTGAGATGATTAAAGGCATGTTGTCTTCTTTCTTCTAGTAGCTCTAACTCTTGAAGTCTAGATACTATGTACTCTTCATTAGATATGAGGCCTTTTAACGATACTTGTAAGGATGGGATCTCAACTTCAATGGGAAAGATGGATTCAGATCCGTAGACTAGGGAGTATGGTGTTGCACTTGTGGGTGTAAGGATACTTGTGCGGTAGGCCCATAGTGCAGGATTCAACGAGATGTGCCAATCATGGCTGGCATAATTAACAGTCTTTTTTAGGATTTTTAAGATGGTTTTAGTTGATGCCTCTGCCTGGTCATTTCCTTGGGGGTAATATGGGGTGGAAAAGTGGTGTTGAATGTGGAATTTGTCACACATTTCTTTGACATCCTAATTTTTGAATGGTCACCCATTATCTATGATAATGGATAAAGGAATACCATAGCGGCAAATGTAGTTCAGGATGAAAGAGACAATTTGTTTGCCTCTGACATTGGTGAGGGGTACGGCTTCAATCCACTTTGTAAAGTACTAAGTGGTGGTGATTATGAATTTATGGCCACTAGATTATGGAGGGTGGATCTTACCCACTAAGTCGAGTCCCCATTTATAGAAAGGCCAAGGAGTCATTAAAGGCTACAGCTCCTATGTCGATGCATGTATCAAGTCCCCATGGATTTGGCATTTCTTGCACCTCTTTACAAAATGATAAGAGTATTTTTCCATAGTTGGCCAGTAGTATCTTATGTGTATGAGTTTCTTAGCCAAGGTAGGACCACTAGAGTGGGTCCTACATATACCATACACCTCGCTCAGGGCAGCTTGATATTCCTCACTATTGAGACACCTAAAGAGAGTACCATCGAGACCTCATTGATATAGGGTGTTGGTGATAATGGCATAACAGGATGCTTGGCAAATGAAGGTTCTCTTTTGGTTATTTGAGAGATCAGGTGGTAGGGTATTCTCTTTTAGATAGGCAAATATTTTTCTGTATAGGGGAGAATAAGATCCTACAATGTGGCAAACGATGTGGGATTCAAGGGTGTCGTATGCAAGATGGGAGACTGGCTCTACCAAGAACTCATAACGTGGTTGGTTTTTAGGGATGTTGAGGAGAGAGGTAATCATTTCCATGGCGTCTGCTTCTTTGTTCTCTATCCTTGGTATCTACTCAAAATAAATCTCAACAAAGTATTCTTTGAAATCATCTATCATATGTTTGTAGGGTATTAACTTCTCATCCTTTGTTTGGTAGTCATCATTCACTTGGTTGATGACTAGCTGTGAGTCACCATACATATGAAGTTTTGTGATGTTCCATTCAACTACCAACTTGATGCCAATCACTAGGGCTTCATACTCTGCCACATTGTTAGTGCAAGGAAAGAGTAGTATGTATGATTTTTGAATGGTCTTGCCATTAGGTGTGATCAACAAGATACCTACCTCGGACCCATGCTGAGTATATGAGCCATTGAAGTAGATTTTCCAGGTTGTTTTGGTTATATGAGATATAGACTCATTTTGAAATTCAAAGCTCAATGGGTTATCATCTGTTAAAGGTACATCTACCAGCTGATCTGCAAGTACTTGCCCCTTTATTGCACACATGTCTACATACTTGATGTCAAATTCACTGATTATCATGATCCATTTTGATAATCTACCTATAAGGGTAGCTTTGTTGAGCAAATATTTTAATGGATCAATCTTTGCTACTAGATTAATGGAATGCGATAGCATGTAATGTCTCCATTTTTTTGAAGTAAAGAGCACAGCAACACATGCTCTTTCAATTGGCATGTACTGTAGCTCGTAGCCGACCATTGTTTTGCTAATGTATTAAATCACTTGTTCTTTTCCTTCATGATTTTGTTGTGCAAGCAGAGCTCCCAGAGCTATTGGTGTAGTGGAGATATAAAGTAGCAGAGACTTTCCTTGGATTGGTGGCATCAATATAGGTGGTTTCATGAGATACTCCTTTAAATGTTGAAAGGCTTGTTTGCACAAATCATTCCACTTGAAAGGAATGTTCTTATAGAGGAGGTGCATGAATGGGTGGCACTTATCTACCAATTGAGAAATAAACCTTCTGATAGATTGTAGTTTTCCCTGTAGAGATCGTAGCTGACTAACATTTTCGGGAGGTGGCATTTCCTTGATGGCCTTTACCTTAGTTGGTTTTACTTCGATTGCATTGGCGGACATGATGTATCCAAGAAGCTTGCCAAATGGGACTCCAAATATGTACTTCTTTGGGTTGAGGCACACATTAAACTACTCCAATCTTGTGAAGATCTTGTCTAATACTGCTAGGTGTCCTTCTCTTGTGAGTGATTTTACTAAGATATCATCTACATAATCCTCCATGATGGTGTACATCATGTCATGAAAGATTATGGTCATGGCTCTCTGATATGTTGCCCATACATTTTTTTAATCCAAATGGTATGACACACCAACAATAGGTGCCCCATGGACATGTGAATGCAATCTTGTGTTGATCCTCTGGTGCAATTTTGATCCGGTTGTATCTAGAGAAACCATCCATTAGAGACAACACAGTGTGCCCTACCATGAGATCTACAATAATGTCAATGTTGGGAAAAGGAAAATCATCTTTTGGACAAGCTTTATTCAGGTCTCTAAAGTCATTACATATTCAAACTCTTCCATCTAGTTTGGCAACAGGCACTATATTTGAAATCCACTCAGGATAGTCTATTGGTCTGATAAACCCGACATCTAGTAACTTCTTTAGTTCTTCTTTTACCATAAGTACAATATGCGGGTGCTTAACTGGCTTAGCTCCTAGAGCTAATGACAAGTGATGCATTATGAGATTTGGATCTAGCCGTAGCATATCCACATATGACCAACCAAAGTTGATTTGTTTCCTTTTGAAGAATTCAATGAACTCTGGCTTCTCTTGTGCAGTTAAAGATTGTGCCATATGGATCATCCTTGGATTTTCACTTGTACCAACGTTGATTTGTTCTGTTAGTTCCATCAAGATTAAGGATCTCTCCTAATGTGTTAGATTGGGAAGAGGGTCAAGCCTCTCATCCTTCGGTGCCTCAGAGATGTTTTCACCATTGGATACATCTTTCATATTTTTACTATTTTCATGATCTAACACCATTGGAGAGCAGTTTTCACCATTAGATCTATCTTTCATTTTCATATTTTTGAGACTAAAAGGCTTGCACTCTCTCCAAAATAAGCCTTGTCATTGAGTTCTATGGCATAGCCAGCTTTGTGATCCCCTGCAGGTATATGGTCTCTAAGCTCTTGATAGTATATGATGGCTTCATCATTTTAGAAGGTATCTAGCTCAGGGGTAGTTTTTGCCCAATCTATGAGTTTTGGATGCAATAGTGGTAATGTGTCATTGGGTTGATCTGGTTTGAGGGTATTGATGGTCATGATGGAGGAGTTAAGGTGGTTATGGTAAGCATTGGCAATTCCTGCGATGGTACTCTCCATAAGTTGATTTGTCAAGTGTGGTATCATTCTTTCCTCTCACTATCGTTATTATGTAGATTGAACTCTAGAGGTCTAGCCCTTGGACTTTTTCCTCATTAGTTGCATGGGTAGGGTCATACTCATGGACCACATCAACATATTTTTCATCACAAGATAGTTCAAAGAGACTATCCCATTCATACTAATTGGAGTCTATCTTACTCCATCCTTGTAGTTGGTGAATTTGATGTACTAGGTTAGTAATGGATGTTTATGGTTGTTTGCCTTTATGCTTGCCTATTCCCTTGGTATTTGCTTTGCCAGTGTATCCTAGCCCTATAGTGTCTCGAGATGTTAATGTAGGAGGTTGGATAGGTTCAATGATACCTTCCTTTCTCAATCCTATGGGCCCATGACTGTCATACTCCATTCCTTATAGTATTGAGAATCCTTGACCATACCATTTAGTTTGTAATGTGGAGTGATGGTCTTGTTTCCTAGATAGATTTTCTTCATCCTTATATAACCATTGTAGGATATCTTTTTCATAGCTCTCATCTTCAAGGCTCCCCAATTTGACAAACAGACCTTTAGTAGTTTCTAATGCCTTGGGTTTGATCATGGAAGGCTTTCCATAGGATCTGGGGAAGAGAGGGAGTTGTGCTAAGCAAAAGGATTGTGCTATTGTATATTCACTGACACCCTTGTCTTTGAGCTTGAGGTTGATTTGGGATGCCTTTGATGTGGAAGGGAGTGAAGTTGGGTCAACACAGGATAAGGATGAAGCAGAGTCAAAGTTATTGGGAATTACAATGTTAGGTTTAGATTGTATGGAGTTGCAATATTGAAATGGATTGGAATCACCTTGGATGGTGATTTAGTGGCCTTGATGGGGGAATTTGACACACTAGTGATAGGTTGATGGTACTGCCTTCATAGCATGTATCCAAGTTATCCCAAGGAGAATGTTATATGCAAGTTCCATGTCAAGCACTTGACACACTACATCCTTTACTATAAGTCCCACTCTAATAGGCAAAATAATAGTTCCCTTTGAAGTTCTTTCCTCTTCATCGTAAGCTTTGATGGTGATTTTCTTTTTAGGATCGATAGCATTCTCTGAAAACCCCAATGCAAGGATTAGCTTTAAGGTGTAAATATTCAAACCGGCTCCTCCATCGATTAGAACCCTTTTTATTTTAGGCTTGTGGATGAAGGATTCTATGTGGAGAGACGCATTATGAGGTTGGGTGATTGACATGTCTTCCTTTTCAGTGATGATAGGAAATGAGGTGTGGTAAGATGACCTACCATGGTCTGAAACTATTCTTCAGCGAGGTTTGTTGGGACAGTGGCTTCAGAAAGAGCTTGGTCAAGTATGGCTCTATGGTATGGAGATAAACATAGAAGTTCCAAGATAGAAATGTGTGTGGGTGTCTTATGAAGTTGATCCAGGACATTATACTAGTTAGATGGAGAGGATGGCTTGGATAGGGCTCCCTTAAGAGTAATCTTTCCACCGTGAGTGGTCACATTACAATCAGGGGTTTTATTTATATTGATTACATGGATATGTGAATTTCACCCTCTGAAATTTGGTTAACAACATAGTCAAATGATACGTTTGTATAATTGGCATTGTTATCTCCACTTTTGTTTTGATTTGAAGGCCCTCCCTTCTCATAGTTGGGGAGTGGATTCTTGAATGCTAAGTGATCATCATTAGAGGCATGCCCATCAAGTGATACATTTTTTTGGTCCAACAAGTCTTCAAGACATGCTACACTAAATTCTCTGATATGGTCTCTTGGATCACCCTTTCCTTGATATTTTTCAAATTTTAGTACCTCAAATTTTGAGGGGAAAGGTATCATGATCAATGTCAAGTGTCAAAAGGATATGGTGAAATATCGTCTAGAGAGTAGTACTTTGAGGATGCTCTAGTTTGAATGTCGAAGAGCTATTGTTGTAAGACTTGGATTTGTTGAGTCAATAAGTCTAGAGGGTTTGTTGTATCCTTTGTCTTGTCTAGTTTGGGAACCTCTTGCATAATCTTGAGAGTTTATGTATTGTTGGAAGAGGTTGCATTTCTTAGGGTGGAGATGTCAAAATCGGACGAAAGTTTATTCCCTTGTTGTGCTAGCATGAGAAAATACTTTTGGGGGTTTATGCTTAGGACCTTGTCCATCATCATTTGGAATTTCAAGTCTTAGAAAGCACCAACAAGTTCTTCATGTGGGACTTCATCTTCTCCATCACTATGAGAATAAGCTATGTTTTCTTTCAAAGGATCCATATCTTTCTTTTCTTTGGATTTTGATCTAGTGTCAACCATAAAAACCATTTGGTGGGGGTGAATGTTGGATGAAAATGCTTGTGAAGGGATTCTTTTGGTGCGGTTGAGATGACAAGATCTTTCCTGAGGTTTGAATTTTGATCTACTATTTTTTCAAACAAACGTGCTCTTGAGGGAAAAGATAGTCAAAGTAGGGAGTGTTAATCACCACTATTGATATGGACTACTTTTAATCAAGATAACACTAGTGTAGTTCCGAGTTGAAGGATGATATATCCTGGTATGAAACCAACTAGATTTTTGTTTTGAGTTTTTGGAAGATCTTAATGACACCTTAGTAGGAAACTTGGTTTTGCTTTGTTTTCATGTTTTTACTATGATATGGTAAATGGGAATGATTTGAAAAATGGGTATGAAACTGATTGGTATGGTTTTTCCTAAGATCATAAATAAGATCTATGGAATAATGGGTACCCAGAATTGGTTAAAAATTTTCCTAAAAGTGTACGGACTAGCTCTCTGTGTTGAATGCATAGAAAGAATGGTCAAATGTATAGCAATGTTGGTTAAATGTATAGTACTAGTTCAAAAGCAATGATTTTCAAAAGCACAGCACTATGGTTTGGATGTGTAGCACTATGCATCAGATGCACAAAATTATTGTAGGCAAAGAAAAATGTCTCATATGCACAGTAGCAGGGGTCATTTAAGCAATAGGATTATATGTGCAACAAAAAAATTCATATGAATAGCAGAATGTTTCAGATGCACAGAACTGCAGGTTGTTTTTCTTTTTTTTGTTTCAATTTTCTCGATCTTGGTTCATTTTCACAATGTTTCTTGAAGGTAGTTCGGCTGATGATTTGTATCAATTAGTTGCAAGAAAACACATCAAACAAGAAAATTCCATGTTGTTTTTACAATTTTTTTACTAAAATGCAAGCACAATCCTATGGTTGGCAAGGATAGTATTCAATGAGTTCCAACTTGGTTTTTACATCAGCCACTTGCATAAATGCGGATAACTAATAACTTGGTAGCACCCACTCCTCTCTATGGCACTCACTTCTCATGCATACCAAGTTATAGTTCCTCCAAAGAGTTTAACTTTTTTGTCTCTACACTAAATGATTGTATGATGTTAGATAGATCTAGAGGTTCCTCTTCTTGTGTCACCGAATAGGGGATTTTGGCCTTATACAACAAAACAATTGTAGTCAAGGGCATCCGTTTGGGTGATTACAAGTGCGGTCATTCGCTCCAATAAGGAGGCTTCCCAGCCTACAGAGGTTGTGTTCCATAGGGTTTTGGGGGAAACATTGGTTGGTGTAATGCAATTGTACCCATTGCTTGAACTTTCGTCACAAGCACAATTTTTTTATAGTGAATCGAAAGTGGCTTCGCTTTAGCCCATTATCACTTAAGGTCATCCCACTTGGAAGGATGGAATTCCAAGGGCAAGCCTCTCTAATGGTTAAACATGTAAAATGATAGGTTTGGCATTCTAGTCACCCAATAAAGGGGAGAGCATAGGCCTATTATCATTTTGAAAACATGGAGAATAGTGGTTCTTTACCCCCTAGTTAAAAATAAAGAAACTAGATGTGTTAATCTACCAAGCACAATCCATTTGACTAGATAGCAATAAATTTGAAAAGGTGGTTCATTTTATCACTTAATAGATCTATGTGAAGATTGTCTGTTGCAGAATAAATGGAAACAAGTTACTTTCCCCTAAGTTAATCTAGATGAGAGATTTGTAATTGTAAGATTGACTTGAAAGACTTGTTCAATTTTTAACTGCCTAATTGGGACTAAGTGCAAGTTGTATGCAACAAATCCATTTACTTCCTCCTATTAATCTAGATGAAATTTGTATGAAGATGTTAGTTTACTACCCCTTAATTAAGTCTAAATGAGACTAAGGATGCAGCTAACTGACTAAACAACACTCCTACGCTTGCAAGAAGATGTTAGTACAGAAGATCTGATAAAAACATTACAACCTTTTTCTAACAAATTTATATGCACAGATCTATAGGTCATATGCACAATACTACGAATCATATGCACAATACTATGAATCATATGCACAGATTTACAAAAAGTGCAACAATAATGATTAAATGTGTCGAACTGTGCTTTGGATGTGTCGAAAGATTAGAAGTGTAGATAAATATGTCAGATGCACAATGAAATAGGTCAGATGCGTGGGAAGATTGAATACGGTGTAGAAGGTGTTAAATGCATAGAACTAGAAGTTGTATGTGCAAGAACAACCTGTCATGATAAAATCTCTACAAAACACTCAAATTGAAATTAAAAATGGGGCAAGGCACCATGGTGGGTGCTAGAAATGTTATAGAAAAAATGTGAACAATAGCATAAACAACTAATCATCCAATAACTCAATAGAAAATAATGTAAACACAAGTAAACAAGAGATATACCTTAGAAGACCCTTTTACCTATATGCTTCCATTGTTCACCTATCTACTCTTGATCTTGATGGTAATGAATCCCTCAGAAGTATGTACTCCCTTACTTGTTGAAGATGACAAGAATATAATGGTTGTGATAAGGAATGTGCAATGGAGACTAAGCTACTATGGAACTATAATGGAGATGGGTTCATGGATACATGGTGATGATAATGGATTGATAATGCAAATGGTTGATAACTTTGCCAAAGGCATGCTGTAATGATTTATGTAGAGTAAGATTACGAATGCTTAGATGGATCTGAAATGGGTATGAGGACCTTGTTTATATAGGCTCAGGGAAGACCAAATACAAGTGTCAATAGATCCATGACTGGAGGAATTACCTATGAGGTGTACGGTTGAGGAAGCTTGAGGGAATGTGCGCGAATCAAGAGAGGACAAGTGTCCAAGCCTTCTTCATGAATTATGGGAGATAACATAATAGATTGAAGAGTTAACTGAGATGATTGGATAGATGATTGGGTTGATTGATAAGTCAATAGAATAGATTGGGGAGTTAACAGAATGGACTAATTAGTTAACTCATTTGATTGGAGGAGAAATCGGACATGTGGGTGAGGGAATAATTAGCTAATTAAATATTTAAATATTTAATTATGTGTGCAACATGGTGAGGTGGAAAGGTGAGGTGGAGTAGTGAGGTAGATTTATGGAATTTAGGACTTAGGATAGAGGAATTTAAGATTAATTAAATAGTGTGAATTATTTAATTATATGAGCCATTAGAAGAATTAGTGGACTAAATTAAATAAATTGATTTTATTTAATTGTTGGAGGAAGGTGAATCATTTAAATAAATTAGAATATTTATTTATTTGATAGAGTAAGAATTAAGATAAATATTAAAATATTTACTTAATTCGACATGAGCCAATTTTAGGTGTATACATCTATGTTCCTTCCAAAGGAATTGTGATTTGGTGCTCTAGAACATAGTTTTCACGAGTAGTAGAGCTTGGCAGTGTTGATTGTGAGCAGTCTGTGATTTGTCTTTACGTGAGATTTGTTGTAGCTGGATTTGTTGGTTCCTAGGTGATTTCATGCTGTTCTTGGATGTCTCCAGATTGTGTTGAAGGCTTGTGCTTGGTCCGCAAGTTATGGTTGTCTTCTTGGAAGCGTGTGCCTAAAGATCCTTGTGTTAACACCAGTTTTGGTCGACCTGGTTGTTTACACTCTTTGTGGATGTGCTTGGTGGATTGTGGAAGTGTGTTGAAGCATGTGAAGATATATTTAGGATTGAGCTAAGTTGTGAAGTGCTTCAGCTTCATTCCTTTGCTCTCTGGGAATGTTTAGGTCCAGACCTAATTTGAATTATGTATGTTTGTTGACCTTGAAGATTGCTTCAAATGATGTAGAGTATGTTTCTGACCTTGGTGAATGTTTCAAGCTTGATGATTGATATGAATAAGTGTAAATGATTCATGTGTAAGTGTGGAAATACAAAGATGAGGATGATTGTGTTGTGAGGCTACAAAGGTGATAAATATTGTGCTTCATTGGAACTAAACTCAGGCATGTGGTAGATGTTATTATATTAGTTCATTACATTGAGCCATTTTGGTAGTGAGCCCTTTTGGTAGAGTGAGCATTTCTTTGGATAGTGAGTCCTTGGGTAGTGAGCCATTTAGCAGTGAGACTCTTTGTAATTCGGTATTGAGACTACTATATATTGTGAGCTAATTGTCACCATGGTTTTTCCCTTTTAGGGTTTTCCATGTAAAAATCTAGTGTTCTCTTGTGCATGGTGTTGATGCGATTAAGTTTTTGTTATTTGTTTTTAATGTTTAATCTACATAAAAGAATTAGGATTTAAGTGAATTGATGTGGATGTGATTATGTTTGTAAGGGTTTAAATTTTTTGATACAACTAATTCACTCCCCCTCTAAGTTGTCTTGTGCATTCAAAAACCATTGAATTTGTATAAATCCCCATCTGACATGGTCTTCTCGTGAATCAATTCTGAAGAGGTTCAATCTAACTAAAATCTTGTCTCCCCCTAAACTTAGTGTTCATCAATTGCAATCACTACTAAAAAGTTTTTAAGTGATAGAGGATTGCACTGATGGAATTGTGAAACTTTGTTTTTCTCCAAAACATGATGTTAAAAGAAAATAATTATAGATAATAAGAAATGCAAATATGAAAGGAATTTTCTTATACATTTTACTTTGTACATAAGAATTTTTCACAATAGCTCTTTCTATTCTTGGGGGAAATCACATTCCCCTAACTCTCTCCACACACCTTTATGGTTACCTGACCCCTCCTCTGTGCAACAATAATTTCTCACCTTATTACCCCAATGATTTTTCAGATAGAGCCCAGCATCCTTTAAATCATCCCAAGTCAAAAGTTTAGGCCATCAATTCCAAGAGTCTTCCCAAAAGTCTACCTTTTCTCCATTATGAACAATCCAAGACAAATGTGGGAGAATTACCTACCTACTTTTAACTATGAAATTCCAAATTGCCAACCCTCGTGGTGGATTCTTTGTTGTGAATATCCTTTCACTTTCCATAGAATCTAGATACTTAAATCTCATTAGCCTGGCCCATTTTGACTATGGTCTTTTATACATTCCCCATGCTAATTTTGCTTCAAGAGCTTGATTTTGTAATTCTAGATTTAGCACTCCTCACCCATAAGGTTCTTTGCCTTGCAAATCTTCTCCCATGCCAAAAGATGAATTTTCTTATCACTCAAGGTTCCTTGCCAAAGAAATTGTATACAAATTTTACCTAGTTCCAAATTAACTCCTTTAGGGATTTGGAAGATTGACATCATATATATATATATATATATATATAGGTATTGTTGTCAACATAGCCTTGATCATTGTGAGTCTTCCAACCAACATCAACCAACCACCCTTCCAAGTGCCTATTTTCATATTTAATTTATGTATTACCTCCTTCCACAAATATTTCCTGTATCTCCCATTAAAAAGAGGGATGCCAAGGTATTTACCCAGGAGAAATTCAATCTTGAGATTAAAAAATGTTGTTAATTCTCCTTGCTTATGAGCATCTATGTTGAACATATATATCATATATTTGTTTGTATTTACTTGTTGGTCTGAAGCTGAATAATAATCTTCTATGACATATTTGATTACCTTCACTTCTCTCATCGTTGCTTGGTGAAAAGGATTGTATCATGCATGAGTGAAGGATTCCCACATCCATTGAATTCTTATGCCTTTCCACAAAGACCTACAATTAGCTTCGTGGATGGCCCACGTCAGCACTTCAGACATGAGAATGAACATATATGGGGAGATGGGGTTCCCTTGCCTTAATCCCCTTGCCTGTTCAAATGGTGTGGTCTCCAACCTATTAATTAGAACATACACTTTGTAGCCTGATATAAAAGAAAATACCTATTTCCTCCATGCAACAAAAAAGCCTAGTCATTCCACAACCATCAATAAGAACTCCCAATGCACCCTATTGTAGGCCTTCGCCATGTCCAGTTTGATTACCATACATGGATCTTTTGATTCGTTTAGTGAATGAAGTATCTCAAGCATGAGAATTGCCCCCTCAGCGGTCTCCTTACCTAGGACGAAGCCTCCGTATTCATCAGCAATGATATCCAGAAGGACTAATGCTAATCTCATCGTTGCTACTTTGGAAATTCTTTTATACACATAATTCCAGAGAGAGATGGGCCTAAAGTCTTCAAACTTTAAGGGAGATTTCACTTTTGGGATGAGCATTACATTTATCAATTTCAATTCTTTGAGGAAATTTTTTAATTTCCTTGATTCCTCCACAGCAAGTGATTTTTAATGATGTTTCTCTTTCAAAAATAGTTACCATTGCATTTGTATGAATCCCCATCTAACATGGTCTTCTCGTCGAGCAATTCTAAAGAGGTTCAATCTAACTAAAATCTCTAATCTTCCCTTAGACTTAGTGTTGATCAATTGCAGTCACAACTAGAAAGTTTTTAAGTGTTACACAAGATTGCACTGATGAAATTGTGAAACTTTATTTTTCCCCAAAACTTAATGTTAAATGAAAATAATTATAGATAATAAGAAAGGCAAATATGACCAAAATTTGCTTATATATTTTACTTTGCACATAAAATTTATCTAATTTATACAATTTTTTAGACACATAAATTTTATCTAAATAGAATAGCTACTATCTAATTTCTGAATGGTAAGTTCTCTTGATGTTAAAAAAAACCCAACATAAAAATTTGCCATTTTAATTGCACATCTCAAGTGTTAAAATGAATAAATTATTTTTCAAAAGAAGCCATTGTTTAACATTGGCTACACCACCTAATTAGTAGAAAGGCTACACCACCTAATTAGTAGAAAGAATGGAACGACAAAATTTGAATTTAAACACTAATGTCTCAAATATCTAACAATAAATATTTGAATATTATTGAATGGAAAAAGCACAGGACATCATTAATTTATGTTAAAATCTACAACATTTGAGAATAAATAATTGATTAGAAGGTACCTTGCCAAAGGTTAATTATTTAAAATTTTCCCAAAGAAATGCCTATGTAGAAGATTTACATTTGAAGGAAGGAGGAGTATGCAAATGGTAGAGCTTAACATATTTAGGAAGAATGTGAAGAGCACCAAGTGTAGAGGTGAAAATATCACAAAAGCATCTATGGGGCCTCTATATGTCCCCACGGTGAGAGGCCTCTATAGGCTTTCAAATGGCACCGTCTCAAACAAGAAATTATTGCATATTGTTATAAACCTTTCACTTTCTTTTTAAGAAGAGCTCACCCAAAAAATTCTAATATGAAAATCATCTCCATTGTTCTCTTTAACATAAACACTCGTATAAGCACTGAATTGAAACTTGCTAAACAAAGTTGAAAACATACTCTTGCTTCGACTTGGAGATTGATGAATTAGGGCTCAGTGATTATCCTTCAAAGACACATGATTTGATACTACTTTGGAGTTTCCTTGAGAGACCTGTCATCTTACTGCATAAAATTTGGGATGAGTAGTAAATCTAGGAATCCCAATCACTTGTTGGAAATTTAATCTTCAGTCAGCATATTTATTTCCCCTGCCCCCGCGTCAAACTTGGGATCTCCAAAATCTGCTCCAATTGTTTGCACCTGCCAGCATTAATTTTTGGTAGGTAAGTTTGAATTTCAAATGACATTGAGCACCAATTTTATGGCAAGGAAATAGAAGAGACAAATAGGAGGAAAATTTAGTTGACCATAGGAGAATGGGAGTGAGAGCTTGCAATAATAGAAGAAGAAAATAGAAAGAATAGAACTTGCAGTAGCAGAAGGAATGTGAAGAAGAATATTGTAGAGAATAGAAGGAAACAATAGTAGAAGGAAACAACAGACATCAGAGAATAGAATGTTTATGTGCAGCAGTACAGTATAGGTACAGGCAGCTCCGCTTTGGCGTAAATCAAGGAAAATAGAGTAGCAGCTCTGCCATTGTTTGTAAGAAGTTTTGTATGTAATTTTGAAGAGGAAAATATAAATATATTTTTATGTTTTTGTGCATTCCGTCTCTCTCTCTCTTTATGTTTGTGTTTTTTCCGTCCATACAAAGCTATAGCTTACTTTTCTAGATAGCAAGAAAATACCCCTGCCTGCCAACAAGTGGTATTAGAGCTGTATTTTTCTAGGACGTTAGATTTTTGTGGATGTTTCATATAAGCCTTAGTTTGTCTAGGCATTATCAGCCTTCTCATATTTGAGAAGCATGGCAGGTGGGGACAGCAAAGGATGGCAATAGCCACCAAACTTTGATGGGCAAAACTATGACATATGGCCTAAGAAGATGAAGACTATTTTGATTGCTAATGACCTATGGGAGTTGGTCATCAATGGGTTCACAGAAATTACAGACCCAGGAGCTTATGTAGATCTTACTAATGCTCAAAGAAACTAGTTGAAGGAAACAAGAATGAAGGATGCAAAAGCCCTTAGTCTAATCAAGGCAACCTTGACAGAGGCTATTTTCCCACGCATTGTAGCAACAAACTACTCAAAATAGGCAGGAGAAATATTGCAGAATAGCTATAAGGGAACTGACAAGGTGAGATCAGTCAAACTTTAGCTGTTTAGGAGAGATTTTGAGACCCTGTAGATGAAGGAGAGTGAGTCTATTTCAGACTTCCACACTAGGGTTTCTACCATGTTAAATCAACTAAGGATAAATAGAGAAACCATGGATGATCAAAGGATTGTTGAGAAAATCCTAAGGAGTCTACCTTCTAAATTTGACCCTATTGTCATAACCATTGAAGAGACTAAGGACCTATCCAAGATGACAATAGATGAGTTGATGGGTTCTATACAAAGCCATGAGCAGTGGTTGAATAGATCCACTCCTTCCCTTAAGCAAGCCTTCAAGGCTCAAACCAATGCAAGAGGTAGGTGAAGAGGAAGAAATAGCAGAGGTAGAGGTCAAAGAGGTAGAGGAAGAAGCAACTCCAGAAGAGGAGTTTCAAACAGCCAAGAAGAGGCAAGTAGCTCATAGCCAAGCTTTCAAGAAAAGAAGAACAGTTCTAATAAGAGATATGACAAAAATAATGTTCAATGTTATTACTATCATAAGTTTGGTCATTATGCTAGTGAGTGTAGAAAAAAACAACATGATCATGGAGGCCAAAATGCTAATGTAGCAAATGAAAACAAGGCTGAAAATAAAAAATAGTCAAATGTATTTACTATTTCCAACCTTGCTGAGAAGAGTAGTGATGAAGTATGGTATCTAGATAGTGGTTGTAGCAACCACATGAATGGAAATAAAAACTTCTTTGCCTCCATAGATAGCAGCATTAAAATTGAAATAAAAATGGAAAACAATGAGCAAGTTCCCGTCGTGGGAAAAGGTATAGTCAACATTTAATCCAAGAATGGTGAAAGGAGGAAGATCCAGGATGTATACTATGCCCCAGGTATAAAACATAACCTATTGAGCATTGGACAGATGGTCCAAAATGGTTATAAAATCCTGATAGAAAATGGACACTGCATAATATTTGACAAAGGAGGCAATAAGAAAGTGATTGCATTAGTGTAGATGATGAGAAATAAAATGTTTCCTCTTAGAATACACATAGAGTCTTCGATGCCATCTCCGGCGCTATCTCTGGCGCAGTTCCCAGCACTATCTCCGATGCTCATAGCAGTGGGACAACAATTAGCCTTTAGGATAGTCATCAAAGACCCATCCAAATTGTGGCATTTGAGGTATGGGCAGTTAAGTTTTTCTGGTTTGAGTTTATTTTCCAAGAAAGACATGGTTAGAGGGTGACCAAACATTGTAGAGCCCAATGGAAAATGTGAAGCTTGCATTTTAGGAAACAGCATAGACAACCCTTTCAATCAAGGTATTCTAGGAGAGCAAAAGCACCATTGGAGTTGGTGCACTCATATTTGTGTGGTCCCATGAAAACCCACGCCTTGGCTAGAAATACTTATTTTATGACATTCATAGATGATTATATCAGAAAAATCTGGGTTTATTATTTGAACAAATCAGAAGCCTTTGATAAATTCAAGTGGTTTAAGGCATCAGCTAAAAAGCAAAGTGGCCACTATATCAAAGCCCTAAGAACGGATAGAGGGGGAGAGCATATCTCTAAGGAATTTCTAAATTTCTGCAGGAATGAAGGCATACAAAAGTAGTTTACAACTAGGTATACTCTATAGCAAAATGGAGTAGCTGAAATAAAAAATAGAACCATTCAAGAGATGGTAACAAGCATGCTAAAAGCAAAAGGACTATCACATGATTTTTGGGGTGAAGTTGTAGCAACAACGGTTTACCTATTGAATAGGAGTCCTACAAAGGCTATCCATGATAAGATTCCACAAGAGGCATGGACAAATAGCAAATGGAGTGTTGAACACCTAACAATCTTCGAGTGTGTGGCATATGCATTCGTACCTAAAGAGAAGAGGCAAAAATTTGATGATAGAGGAGAGAAATGTATCTTCATAGGTTATAGTGAAGAGTCAAAAGCCTATAGATAGTATAATCCCATCACCAAAAAGGCTGCAATCAACAAGGATGTTGAGTTCATTGAGAATGAAGCATGGGATGGAATAGTGGACAGCACCATTGGTATTTTAGTTACAATACCCCTTGAAAATGAAGAAGCTCCAGAGGATAGCAACTCTAGAGGAACTACGAAGAGCAGTAGCTCGGGGAGAAACTACCATAGAGCATTGGAGAACAGTAGTTCTGGAGGTGTTCAGCAGAGTAGCTCCAGAGGTGGATAGCCACATAGGAGCTCTAGAGATCAGTAACTCTAGAGATCTGCAACTCTAGAGATCTACAGCTCCAAAGTTTAGCAGAGCAGTAGCTCTGAAGTTCAGCTGAGCAGTAGCTCTAGAGGTCAGCAGTATAGTAGCTCTGGAGGTCAGAATAGCAGCAGCTCTGGAGGTAATTCAGACCCTACACTTGCATCATTGATGCCATGGAGGACAAGGAGTGTGAAGGAGATTTATGACAGCACAAGGTATGCCGATATGGATGAAAATTTGGATTTTGCATTATTTTCTTATAGGGATCCAATGCACTTTGAAGAAGTTGTGAAAGAAGAGAAATGGTGTAACTTCATGGATGAAGAGTTGGATGCCATAGAGAGGAATGACACATGGTAACTAACTGATTTACCCAAGGGTAAACAAGTGATTGGAGTTAAGTGGGTCTATAAGACCAAGTCTACTACTGAAGGAAAGATTGAAAGACATAAGGCAAGGCTAATTGTCAAAGGGTACAAACAACAACCTAGAAGAGATTATGATGAGACATATGCACCAGTTGTAAGGCTGGAAATAGTTTGGGCAGTCATACAATAGCAGTCCAACACAAGTGGAAGGTGTTTCAAATGGATGTAAAGTCAGCCTTCTTGAACAGAGTGCTGAAAGAATAAGTGTATGTGGGGTAGCCACCTAGCTATGAAGTCCCAAGGCAGGACAAAGTATATAGGCTCTGAAAAGCCCTCTATGGGCTGAAACAAGCACCTAGGGCATGGTGCAGTAGAATAGACTCATATCTAGTGAGTAATGGCTTTAGCAAAAGTAGTAGTGAGCCCACTCTTTACATCAAAGCAACTGAAGGTAACATTTTGATTGTTGCTTTGTATGTAGATGATCTAATTTTTACTGGCAATAGTGATCTTTTTATTGTTGATTTTAAAGAGGCAATGAAGAATGAGTTTGAGATGACAAACTTAGGTCTGCTAAAGTATTTTCTCGGCATTGAGGTCAAACAAACAGAGCATGGAATATTTATTTTGTAAACTATGTCAAACATACTATGAAGAGATTTAAAATGGAGAATAGTAAACCTGCCCCTACACCAACAACTATAGGTCTAAAATTGAGTAAAGAGAATAACAACAAGGAAGTAAACCCAACCCTCTATAAGAGCATGGTTGGAAGCCTCATGTACTTGACAGCCACTAGGCCTGATTTGATGTATGTTGTAAGCCAGATTTCTAAGTTCATGGAGAAGCCTAAGGACACACATTGGCAAGTAGGAAAGAGGATCCTGAGATATGTGAATGGCAAAATAGGTTATGGCATTTTGTATGGTGTTTCTAATGAGTTTAAGTTGGTTGGTTTCACAAATAGTGATTGGGCAGGTAATGTAGATGATCGGAAGAGCACATCTGGCTATGTAGTTCACATGGGTTTAGGCATAATATCATGGGCATCCAAGAAGCAGCCCATTGTCTCTCTCTACAGCAGAAGTTAAGTATATTGCAGTAAATGTAGCAGCATGTCAGGCTATTTGGTTAAGGAGGATCCTTGCAAACTTGAATGAGTAGCAAGAAGATGGTACAACCATTCATTGTGATAATGTTTCATCAATAGCCCTGACAAAGAATCTAGTCTTCCATGGATGAAGCAAGCATATTGAGATCCGTTATCATTTCATAAGGGAGTTGGTAGAATGACGAGAGATTGAGTTATAGTATTATAGATCCGAGCAGCATGTCGCTGACATTTTTACAAAGGCATTGCCAAAAGATTATTTTGAACACCTAAGAGATAGGCTATGCATTGTTGACATCTTTGGAGGTGTGTAGCCTTGGAAAGAAGATAGCTCTGGAGGTTTAGCTTCAGAAAGACAACAAAAGAGCTCCAAAGATTCAACTCTGGAAGGTATGTGCAGCTCTGGACATGCTCTGGAGATGTAGGAAGTTAGTTTCAGAGATGCAAACAGAGTGCTCCAGAGATACAAAAAAGACCTCCAGAGGTGATCCAAAATGACAGAAACAGCTCTGGAGATCCTCTCCGGAAAGGCAAATGCAAAGGTATAACTCCAAAGATTAGTTCCAGAATGAAATTTGTTGAATGACATCTGACTTTAGATTAAGGGGGAGTGTTGGAAATTTAATCTCCAGTCAGCGTATTTATTTCCCCTACCCCCACATCAAACTTGGGATCTCCAAAATCTGCTCTAGCCGTTTGCACCTGCCAGCATTAATTTTTGGTAAGTTTGAATTTCAAATGACGTTGAGCACCAGTTTTCTAGCAAGGAAATAGAAGAGACAAATAGGAGGAAAATTTAGTTGACCGTAGAAGAATGGGAGTGAGAGCTGCAACAATAGAAGAAGAAAACAAATAGAATAGAACCTACAGTAGCAGAAGGAATGTGAAGGAGAATATTGCAGAGAATAGAACAAGATAGCAGTAGAAGGAAATAACAAACAACAGAGAATAGAATGTGCATGTGTAGCAGCACAGTATAGGTACATGCAGCTCCAGTTTGGGGCAAATCAAGGAAAACAGAGTAGCAGCTTTGCCATTGTTTGTAAGAAGTTTTGTATGTAATTTTGAAGAGGAAAATATAAATATAATTTGTTGTTTTTGTGCATTCCATCTCTCTCTCTTTGTGTTTGTGTTTTTGCCATCTATACAAAGCTGTAGCTTACTTTTCTAGACAGCAAGGAAATCCCCCTACTTGCCAACATCACTAACTGGCGAGATGGAAACTTCATTTTCTAGAAAGTAAAATGTTTCAGATGCTGCACTAGAAGATGTGGAATGAAACTCATTGTTAAATGAAGTATTTGAATTCCCATATACGTTTATCTGCTGACTCGTTGTTTACACATATATGATTATTGATTAATGGGGGAGAATGAGACGGTATTGGATCCCTTTGTCCATGAAGTCAAAGGAGGAGAGAGTCTAAGGGCAAGTATATGTTGCCATCAATGATAAAGGGGGAGATTGTTGGCCATATGTGTTTGTGCCAAAGTTAAATCTCCATGGTTGTTCCTGAGAAAAAACAACTAGTTTTTGCATCCCTGTAATGATTACCTCCAAGCCAGTGGCTAGTCTTTTCATCCCTATAATGATTCTCCTTGTAACAACCCTCCGTGTAACGATTCTCCATTTTCTTTCGTGGTGCCCTAAAAGTTAATGAACACGCATTTTCTTGCATATGCTATCATTTCACTCTAAGTTCTTTTTAAGAAGCTTTCTTGCAATCCATTTTGTGCATATTGTGCAATCCAATTGCTATTGATTGTTACTCCTTGACTGCTAACTAGATCACAGAGAGGATGATTTCGTGGACAGATAAATAGCTAAACAAATCATCCCTGGTAAACAGATAAACAACCTCAGACCCAGAATTTTGTAACTGCCACCAAAACGACTCTTGCTTTCTGTGAAATAATGATCAAGATTCGTGATATGATAGAAGAAATATGTGACAAAATGATGGATGAATACCATTGTCTTTATTGGGAAACCTTAAGCATCAGAATAACATTATATTTAGTGTCAACGTTCTCATCTATCCAATGAAATGTTTATTTGAGACTGAAGTATTAGTAAGATTCCTTCAAATTCTGTAGCTAGAATTATAGAGAAATAAGTTAGATGGAAGAAGAAATAATATGTCCTTTATGCATTAATTCATTTTCTTTTGGCTATTTCTTGTGTTTTTTTAATGATGTTTCTCTTCCTGCAACAATTACCATTGCATTTGTATCAGTCCCCATCTGACATTGTCTTCTCGTCAAGCAGTTCCAATGAGGCTGAATCTGACTAAAATCTCCCATCTCCCATGGAACTTAGTGTTGGATCAGTAGCAGTCACACCTAGAAAGTTTTTAAGTAATACAGAGGATTGCACTGATGGAATTGTAAAACTTTGTTTTTCCAAAAAGTTGATGCAAACTAGAGAAAATTATAGATAATAAGAAATGCAAATATGACAGGAATTTGTTTATACATTTTACTTTATACATAAGATTTATGTAAATTATACAGTTTGTTAGATAGAAACATTTCAGTGCCAGTGGATATGGGAACAGTTGTAAATTGAATAGATTGTACTTTTAATACATAAATTTTATCTCAATAGAATAGTTACTACCTAATTTCTCAATAGTAAGTTCTCTTGATGTTAAAAAACCCAGACATAAAAATTTGTCATTTTAGTTGCACATCTCAAATACTAAAATTAATAATTTATTTTTTCGGAAGAACCCATTTTTAACATTGACTACACAACCTAATTAGTAGAAAGAATGCAATGGCAGGATTTCAATTTAAACACTCATGTCTCAAGATCTAACAATAAATACTTTAATATTATTGAATGGAAAAAACACAATACATCATTAAAATATGTTGAAATCTGCAACATTCGAGAATAAATAATTGACTAGAAGGTACCTTGCCAAAGGCTAAATATTAAAAATATTCTTTGAAAACTTTCCCAAAGAAACGCCTATGCAGAAGATTTACATTTGAAGGAAGGAGGAGCGTGCAAATGGCAGCACTTAACATATTTAGGACCAAGGTGACGAGCACCAGGTGTAGAGGTGAAAATAGCACAAAAGTAGTCTAAGCTCATTTTCCTGACGCCCCTACAACAACGGCAAGCGGGGTTCTTCTTCATAATTCCGCCCCTTCCTTTCATATTGATACAAGTTGCCACCCTACTCAGGGCTTCATATTCATTGTGACAAACTGCACTACACACCTGCACATTATACATACTAATCAACACAACAATACAAATTAGCATTGCCATGGCCTTGGTCGTCTTTCCTTTCCAAAAAGAAAACAATTGATATGGATGATTCAATCCATCTACTTCTCTCTTTCTATAGATTTAGAAGGAATCAACACAGTCAATGGTGAATGCCACGTGCGCATAATAATTTATTTTATCCTTGAATGTTTTTTAAAAATCTCGCTACCCAAAAGAAAATGCAAGAATTTGTGAATTGGTGAGTCCCTTTCCATGGTAATTTATGTTAGAAATCACATGCATTGGTTAAACAAGGATACACGTAAATGGCAAGACTGGAATTTAGCATAAAAGAGAGTTAATCCTTGTAGGAGAACAAGAAAAATCTAATTTTGGAAAATTCATTTGGCCTGAATGTGTTTGTTGAGTGATTGTTATAACAATCATGCTGTAAAGAGTTTGTTTGAGAGATTATAGGATCATATTTTACTATTTTTTCTATACATACCCATAAACAATTGCATATTTATTGTTTGGTTCTATTATTAATAATAGTACTTCAAGATTGATGTATTTCATCACAAAGATTCAATATAGTATCAAAGCCCTGATTCATTAAGTGTTAAAATTGTAGCGGATATTCTTGAATGTCCCTTAAAAGTTGTGAAGGTTTTGTGAGGAGAAAACAACAGTTTACTTAAACATCATCCATTTCAATGGCCAAACAATCAATAGCAATTTTGCACCTCATCGACACCAAAAGGTGGTAAATATTTGTCCCCTTCTTATTGGCCAGAATTGGCATTTGACTTTTGAAGTAGATGATGTTTAAGAATAACCCAGAAATAGTAACTAGTCATTCTCAAGAGATGCACCATGTGACATTTTAAAAACTGTAAAAAATATTGCTTATCACAGCATTTGCATGCCGCTTCAATTGCTATTGATTGTTACACCTTTCCTAGTAACTAGATCACATGGAGGACGATCTGGTGGACTTATAGGTATTCTTTTTCAGCATTTATTTTCATTGTTTAGAGAGGCATATAAACTTCTTGTGTGCAAGGATAGAAATAATCTATGTGGATGCTGACCCTCTTTTCTTGTTAACATTTTTTGGTGCACGGATATAAACATTAAAGCATACATGATGGTCGTTTGCGACTTCCTTGAATATGATGGCCTAGAGATTAAACTTTATCCCAAGAATCTTGAGCAAGCTCCCTTGGATTGGTATTCTAGGCTACTCGAAGCCTCCATTCATAGGTTTTGACAATTAACAAGTGAGTTTCATAAAACCTTTTTTATTTTTATGAAGAAATAGACAAACACTAGCATTAAAGAGTTTCTCTACTTTCAACGAGAGTCGTCACTCAATTCTACATTTATGGAAAACTATTGGGAAGAGAAATATGAACCCATATTCCACAAAACAAATACAACATTAAAAAACCACAATGCTAATATCATCAAGACTCTGAAGTGAATGCCTTTTCCTATTATTGATAAAAGTACTTCAAAAATAGACATAGCATTCCACCACCACAACACAACCCCAATTTATATCACAAATTTCATAAGCTTAGGGAGCAAGACACATCCACTTGTAAATATTATAATAGATTCATTCAGTGCATTCATAAGGAGAATGAAAATTATTTATTTAAATATTTTCTTGCTCACAAAACAAAGAACCTAGGCATCAGCTTCAACCACTCAGTCACTCCCCCAAACAAGACATGTTGTGACTCGTATAACTTGACACAAACTGGGAAATGTATGATACCTATAGGACAAGGAAATCTAATCCCACTTGCAGTAAACCTCATGATTCCACATCCACTCAAATGTTGGATCTTCTCAAGAACTCCCCTGCTCATAGGAGTTCCCTACTCAAAGCCATAGGCCTAACTCATTTAGTGCAATCAATTTCAAACTCTTGTGTTAGTAACATCAACCAATGTCCAAGGGGTTGAGTTTAATTGGTTAAAACATTGCATTCTCATTGTTGAGACCCAGTTTCATATCCCCATAGGGACATCTGATGTCGAATTCTAAGTTATGACTCTTGGTGTTCCATTGTTGGCTTCTAATGTGGATGTGGTTTGTAAAATAAAGTGGATTTCTAGGTAGTGACCCTTGTTCTTCCATAGGTAATGGGTCTATGCAGGATCATGATGGGCCAAATAGTGGCAAAGGAGAAAAAATCATGTGAAAGTGTTAGCCAAAATCATGAAACACTTTTTTAGGCTTGGTTTTAGGCTTGGAAAGTTTTCTCAAAATGGATATCCATTTTGGAAAAATGTTTAAAAAATGCATTTTTTGAAACAGATATCCATTTCCAGAAATGCATTTTTTAAGCATTTTTCCAAAATGGATATCTATTTTGAAAATGGATATCTGTTTCTTCTTTTCTTATTTAAAAAGTTTTCCCCCCAAAATTTAGGCTTGGGAATCCAAACCTTGCTTTTCAATATGAATGAAGAATTCATGTGTTTTTACAGATTTTCCTCAACTTCACCCTTGATGTTGATGGACTTTTTAAATCCAAATTTGATAAAATCAAAAGGGTATAATCGGGACACTGTCAGGATTCTAAAAATATAATATATGTTTGATTATAATTTTAATAGGTAATTATTAATAATTTTCTACCTACACTATGTCTAAATTCTTGAGAGACACACTAATTGAAAAACATCCATAACTTTCAAACCATTTGACATTTTTTAAATCTGAAAGTTGTGTCACACTCTACTGTTGATAACTAAGAGGGGGGGTGAATCAGTTATCTTAATTAATTTAACTTTCTATTCTTGTTTAATAACTAGTGTAGCATTAAAACAAATAAGCATCCATAACCATGAAAGAAGAAACAAAATCAATACACATGACACAATGATTTTGACATGGAAAACCCTGTTAAGGGAAAAACCACGGGTTGACTAACCCAAGATTGTATTCTCTGTTAAAAGAATAGAAGTACAAAATGGCACTTGCCAATTAGGGCTCACTGCCTGAGCACACTACTCACAAGAGGCTCACTGCCTACAAGAGACTCACTGTCTACAAGGTACAAATAAAGTAATAAGATACTTGAAATGATTGAGAAGCATCCACATATGCTGAAGTTCAGTTCTAGTTAGGCTCAATACATTGATCTACTGCACTTCATTCTTCCACTTCTTTGGTGCTGCTGTCCTATCACATACTGGACCTATATTACTGCTTCCACACTGCTCTCTGCTTTTCTTCACACTTCAAAACACAACTCACACATCTTCACATTGAAATACATCTAGTATATATATCTACATCAATGATTTCAATCATCTTTCTAGTCGACATCTGGAAAACTCAGAATATTTCCAAACTCTGGTCTGTCAGATGAATCCATACTTACTAAGTGATGCGTATCAAAAAGATAGTTATAGAAGTCATTAATCATGTCGGCCAACCATGAATGATTCCTCAAGTAACATGATCACCATCAATATCTCATCTGGATTAAGGTTTGATGCTCTGTCGGTTAGTTCTTCCTCAGTCTATTCTGTCAAACAGGAACCCAACACTTAGGTGCTCATATCTTTTCATTCTTTCATCACCAGAGGCTCAATCCCTAGAATGTATCATTCATGATACTTCTCTTGACTTCCCCAAGTCCGCACTTTTCTGAGATACTTCCTCTGAGAGATCTAGACCTGATTGTCGAACCTTGCTACATGCTCTGTTCTTGCTTACCAAACCAAAAATATTCTTCAATCTAACTTCCAGTATAGACATACCATGTCCTGTAAATGTGTGGGATGGACTTTGTTGCCATCAATGACAACACTCATGAAGCTACACAGTGTCTCTTGCCAACAATCTCCCCCTTTGGCATTGATGGCAACACTTAGTGAAAAATGACTAAGTGTCACACTATACTCCCCCTTGGCTGATGCTCTATTCTAATGTACACTTTTCTAGAGCTCCCCCTTAGCTAGATTCCACATTTTTAACTACTCCTCACTCCCCCTTTGACATCAATGGAAAAGGGTAGAATCCGCACACCAAAAATTTCCAAAAATTCAACTATACTTATCTGCATAAGTATATATACATGTTATACTTACATATACTGAAGTATATCTGCAAAGGTGGTCTTCAACTGTATCACTTCTATCACCCAACTCTTCTTCATCTAGTCCAAAATTGAGATGTGACCACTTAACAGGAATGCAAAAGCTTATGCCCTCTTTAGATCTATCAGATCACTGGTCTGGGCTATGGTTTGAGCATCAGTTAGGGCCTCATGCATGGCCTCTAACTTAGGGATAATTATCCCTCTAAGTTCACTTAACCTGCTTATTATATTTTTCTTCTCCTTCTCAAGCTTCTTTATTTCATTTATGACTACAATAGTTTGACACTCTTTATTCATTATGGAAGAGGTGAGAGGATCAAAACTTTGAGATAAACTTGATAGTTTGCTCTCTTCTTCTTCCACCTTCTTAGTGATGTCTGCTGTTACAGTGGACCAAGATAGACAAAATCTATATAGATCTCCACCATCTTAAGAGCATTCTCTAGGCTCTTTATCCCAATATCCATATTTCTCCTATCATTTGTTATTAGCCCTTGTACTTCAAAGAATCTCTTTCCCAAAAACTTTTTCTGGACTTTATCTTCAGTTGACTTCTCCAAAGAATCAAAATGTGTGCTAATTGAATTAACAAGAGATTTTAAGTTACCAGATGAAGAGGTTGAAGGATCCTTTTGGAAGGATGGCATGATTTTCTCTAATGCACCGGATGCAATTTCTATTAGCGCACAGTCTTCCATGTGAGACTTCAAAAGTTTTTCTTTTGCCTTTGCTTGAGCAAAGGATGCTATCTTCATAGTCTAAATTGGGGAGAGGGAATCAAAATTGAATGGTCCTTGAAGTAGCTCTGGTTCATCCAATTCCATCATTTCTTTTGTCAGGAAGTCCTTAACAGCTTCTGCAGTGTCTCTTGCCGGAGACAGAGTTTCCTTTCCTTCTGTGGCCTCTTCACTGTCACTTGTGGTCTTCTCTGTTTGTCCTTCTCTTCCCTTCACTTCTTCTTCTTGACTGATTCTTTCTTCTCCTTTAGATCTAGAGTCTGCTGGGGGATCCAAAAGAGAGGTGTCTACTTCTCCATGGACTTCCTCTTCCAGAACAGAGGAATCTAAGTCCTTAGTCTTCTCTTTATCCGTCTCTTTTGATTCTTCTGCATTTTTCTATGTACTGAGTCCTTCATCATCCATGACAGAGGGTTCATCACCTAAGTCCTCTATAATAGGAATATTGAATCTTTTATAGGCATTCCGGAGGATGTCTTCAGTCTCTTTATCCACCTGATCAGTCTCTCCGAGCATAAGCTTATTCATTCTGGCTTTGCTCCGGAACTCATCTTTGCAATCTTTGAAGATCATGCTCATTTGCTTTGGATAATGGAGGGATAAAGTTGAATAGCTATTTGTTCCTAAATCTCTAGGTCCTTTGCCTTGGCATTGTTCTTTCTTATTTCAAGTTCCTTCTCTAGGCTTTTGGGAATTAAGGAGATGATTTCAATAAATGCTTTATTGTATATATTTAGATACCTGATTGTAGCTTCTTGCAGGATCTTCTGATCAGCTTCACTATAATCATCATAAAATTCAGTCATTGGTTCCAAGTTCCCATCCACAGTGACTAATTTGATGATATCATCAATGTAGAGAGTAGGCCTTTCAACAAATTCTTCTACCTCTTCTTCCTTGTTATGACTAATAGAGAGTTCACTGGATGTTTTCTTCTTCTTTTTCATTTTCTTGATCTCCTCATCTAATTCTGTCTCTTCATCATCCTTCTGACTGATGTAAGACCTTGTGGCATTTGTCTTACTTCTCTTTTCTCCCTTTTCGGATGTCTTGACTTCTAGTTTTGATGCTTTTTGGCTCTTAGAGGTGGTAGGTACAGAGCTCTTGGAGGATCTGGTCCGGGAGGGGGCTTGTACTCGAGCACTTTCCTTTTCAGTTTCTTGCCTTTCTTTCTTTTCCCTTTCCATCTTCTCTCTATTGGCATCAACTGCTCCTTTGATATTCCATGCCTCTTGGCGAATTCTTCTACTTCCCTTCTCACTTTCCTCTTGATCTTAGGCTGTCTTAGTTCAATATGAACTTTTACACTTAGCTCTTGGGAGGTTCCAAACCTTTCTATCTTAGGGTCCTTGGGCTGACTCAGCAGATGTTGCATATGCAACTCTAGGATTTTCTCATCAACCTCATACCCCATTGTCATGATCTATACTATTCTTGGTTCCACTGCCTCCATTAAACATTGATCAGTGTCTACCATAAAGCACATTGTATCCTTATATTTCTCAACCAATGATTTGGGAATTCTTTCTCTGGCCTGCATCATATTTTGAAAGTTCTTGAAGTAGCCCCAGAGTGCAGTATTTTGTGCCTTAGCATCACCAAGCCCATACGTATAATCTCTGATTTGTATGGCTACTGGTCTATCATTTTCCCATACCCAACCACTGGATCTGGGTAGCTCATTCATAAAATAAAAGAACAAACACAATATTAGCCCACCATACTTGAAAGAGTTCTTTTTGTCCTTCTTGATCTTTTGTAGATTTTCCAACAGTTGGCTCAGAAGAAGCTCACAAATATCATAATCTACATTTTTCCTTAGCATTTCATATGCAGTATATACAGCAGTTCCAGATATAGAATTCTCCCTGCTGGAGTGATATGTCTTATAGCCAATTATCATAGATGCAAACTTCATATCCAGATCAGTGATATCTTCTATAGTCATTGCTCTCTTGTCAAATTTTGATCCGGTAGCCTCACTCACAATTTGGTTTTTGACAGATTTGAGAGTAGGCAACCCACCAAATGAGTGCAATCTGGTTACTACCCTAATAGCATCTTTAGTGATCTTAAACAGCCTCATCAACCACATAAAGTTGTCATGCATTCTTCTCAGAACATACCAAACCCATTCATCTTCAGCAAAACAGGGGAAATGGATGCAATGTCCAAAATGCTTGTCCCAGATGGCTTTGTACTGAAGTTTGAGTTCAAATGATTCATCTATTAACTGTTTGTGGTAGATATCCATCAGCTTAGATTCCCCAAATTCTTCAATGTTCACATGAATGTATGCCCTAACATCTTCTACATGTAAGACCCCATGCGGAATGCTGGAAAATGTGCCTAGGGGATCAACTTCTAGGGATTTGTAGGGATGTTTCTTGCATTTAGGGCGCAGCCTATCAGTGATCTTCACAACATTCAGAGTAGCCATGTTTCAAAAGATTCAAAGAGAGGTTTTCAAGAGTGGAAAATACCTTTTACGCTTCTAGGGTTCACGATATGAACTGGATTAGATTGCTGGGAGAATCGACTTCTGTAGTTGATCTTTGAGAAGTTTTGACGCAATTTGCTTCAGAGCTCCTTCTTTTCTTCTTCTCGAATGCAAATGTGCAAATGATGAACTAGAGAACCCTTATATTTATGTACAAACCCTAATTTCACATTGTAATAAATGCACAACTTAAGTTATTCCGGTTGCTCCTTGTCCTGAGAGATTTTTCTGGATCACTGTGATGCACTTAGAGTTATTCTCAGTGAATATTAGCAATCTATCTACCTTTCTTCAATCATTCCATTTATCCATAGATCAAGATACCTCAAATTTGAATCATACCGGATCTAACTGTGAAAATCATGTTCTTACCAGATGACTGTTAAACTAGATCAACCATCTGAACCTTTCAAATTCCTTGCAAATCTTTCATATCTTTCCCAAGGGTTATTTAGATGTTTCTCTGAGAGCCCTTTTAATCTGCAACCTTCCATGTGCCAATTTCAAGCACCAATTGACTGGTTGGGTGAAATTATTTTCTTTTGTGACTCCCCCTGAGCCAGAGCTCATCTATTTGGTTTCTGGAAGGAATATCAGCACCAAATTCTGGTGTGGATCCATCATCAACATTTTTTGTACTCCTCTTCACCCAAATCTTGTTCATCTCCCTTTGAATTTCATCCACATTCACTTTTCCTTTTCCTTTGTCTAGGTTTTGATTATGATGCACCAGACCCTTTTTGTCCTAATTCTTACTACTGTAGAATTTAGCAATATGATCAGATCTATTGCAATTGTAGCAAACAACATTTCTTTGCATATTTAACTGATATCCTCTTGATCTACAGTGATTAGCCCTATGTCCCATTCTATTGCATGCAAAGCATCTACCATTGAATGAATTATTCATTTGTATATTTCTACACTCATGATATTTGTGACCATACCTTTTTCAGTTAAAACACTGTCCAGAGAAGGATGAATTAGTCTGATTCATTCTTCTTTTGTGTTGATTTGCTTTATGACCAAAGTTGTTGCAATTGTGGGAGTATCCATTGAAAGATGGATATCTTTGAGCATTTGGTTGTCTTATCGGAGGTCTTCTAGGCCTTTTCCTTGGGTTTTCTGATCCAGAGTTCTTTTGACCGGATCCGGAGCTTTCACCGTTCTCATACCCCAAGCCTTGCTTGTCATCTACCCTCTTTTGGCTTTCAAGAACTTCAAGCTGAGCAAAGCTTATCTTGAACTTCTCTTTGTATTAATTTGTTGTTTGAAGATCCCTTTTTAGAGTGTTAATCTAATTCTCAAGTTGTTCTTCATTATCTCTAGCTTCTTTAAGATCAAATTCCAAATGCCTGATTATTCTATCCATTTTGTGGCAGTCTTTTGACTTCTCCTTAAGAGATTGTTTTAGATTATCTTTATTCTTTCTTTTCTCTTCAATTTCTTGGGTGAATTTCATAACCCCTGATTCTATTTCATGTATTACCATAATGACCTCTTTTGATAGCTTCTCACATAATTTGTTCTTTTCATTCAGATCTTCATTAGAATCATTGGCTTCACTTTGACTTGCTAATTGTTGAAGAAGTTCCTTTCTCTTTTTCATAAAGATGCTCAGTTTCTCCTTTAGTTCATTTATGAAATCATTAGCTTGTTTGAGTCTTTCTCTTAAGTTATTGACTTTAGAGTGAGATTGCTCAAGATCATCTAAGGCAGACTGAAGTTGTTCCCTCATACCATACATATCCATTGGAATTCCTAGATCTTCCTCAAGCTGTTAGGCTCTGTTTGGAGGGACTTAGCTCTGATACCAATTATTGATAACTGAGAGGGGGGGTGAATCAGTTATCTTAATTAATTTAACTTTCTATTCTTCTTTAATAACTAGTGCAACATTAAAACAAATAAGCATCCATAACCATGAAAGCAGAAACAAAATCAATACACATGACACAATGATTTTGACGTGGAAAACCTTGTTAAGGGAAAAACCACAGGGTGACTAACCCAAGATTGTATTCTCTGTTAAAAGAATAGAAGTACAAAATGACACTTGCCAATTAAGGCTCACTACCCGAGCACACTACTCACAAGAGGCTCACTGCCTACAAAAGACTCACTATCTACAAGGTACAAAGAAAGTAACAAGATACTTGAACTAATTGAGAAGCATCCACATATGCCAAAGTTTAGTTCTGGTTAAGCTCAATACACTAATCTACTGTACTTCATTCTTCCACTTCTTTGGTGATGTTGTCCTATCACATACCAGACCTGTATTACTGCTTCCACACTGCTCTCTTCTTTTCTTCGCACTTCACAACTCAACTCACACATCTTCACATTGAAATACATCTGGTATATATATATGCATCAATGATTTCAATCATCTTTCTAGTCAGCATCCAAAAAACTTAGAATATTTCCAAACTCTCGTCTGTCAGTTGAATCCATGCTTACTAAGTGATGCATACCAAAAAGATAGTTATAGAAGTCATTAATCATGTCGAACAACCATGAATGATTCCTCAAGTAACTTAATCACCATCAATATCTCATCCAGATTAAGGTCTGATGCTCTGTCGGTTAGTTCTTCCTTAGTCTATTCTATCAAACAGGAACCCAACACTTAGGTTCTCATATCTTTTCATTCTTTCATCACTGGAGGCTCAATCCCTGGAATGTATTAGTTATGATACTTCTCTTGACTTCCCCAAGTTCACACTTTTCTGAGATACTTCCTCTAAGAGATCCGGACCTGATTGTCAAACCTTATTGCATGCTCTGTTCTTGCTTACCAGACCAAAAATACTCTTCAATCTAACTTTTGGTATAGACATAACATGTCCTACGGATGTGTGGGATGGACTTTGTTGCCATTAATGACAACACTCATGAAGCCACACAGTGTCTTGTGCCAACATCTACACTTCATTAGCTACAGGTCTAAAAAAATTTTGAATTTCATATTTTTTTGACCAAGTTAGGTTGGTTGGAAAATTACTTTTTAATATTTTTAAAAATTTGTAGTAAAAAATTCATAACTAATTATTTACTTACAAAAAAATTCATAAAAAGACATGTCACATCTGGGCATGTGTCCTCTACTTGTATCTAAAGATTCAAAAAAAAAAATTCTCATACTTAGGTTGGCCAGAATGACACCTACTTTTTATTTTTTTTCAAAAATTGAAGTAGTGCCTCATTGAAATATCTAATTTTCACCTTGAATAAATTTATTTTTAAAAAAAAATAGCAGCCCATAAACTACATTCAAATTCCTACAAATTATATTACTACATATTTTTCAAATTATGTAGGTAACCCATTTGAATTTTTTCGTGAAGTTGCTTAAGTCTATTTTTTTAGCATTTTCATTTCCACTTAGAGGTATTGTTTGGCCCATCATGATCTTACACATACACTAATTTCTAGTGAGTTTGCCTATAAATTGTGTATGCAGAAAATGGAAATCAAATAAGGAAACAATACATCAAAAAACCTAATCAATAGTCAACATCACATCAAGATAATCAAAGGACTAAAGATGATAATGAAAATGATAAAAAATCCTATGATATTTGATAATCATTTTGATATGTTGGTCTCTCAATTTTATAACATAACATTAGATAATGATAATGGATATGATAATGGAAGAGATAGGATGATCTTGACAGCATGGTGTTGTATGAAGATGTGATTTTCAAATGGCTTGGTTGAGGCTTGATTTATAGAGGTTGGATATATGAATGAAGGGCTAGGATTAAAAGATTAGATCAATGGCTAGAATTGGTTGAGAGAACAATAGGGTAAGGATAAGGATTTATATGGAAACAAAGGAAGCTTCTAGAGCTTATCCTTATGTGAATGGCTGGGATTGAAAGATGTGGTATGAGATGGATGGTGGAGATGGAAAGATCATTTAATCTTTGGAATACTCATTTAATGAATGTGGCAAGTGGATGAGGATGAGGAAAAGCTAGTCATGTGACTTTCAACAATTAAATTAAATAATAAATTATTTATTTAATTGTTTTTTAATGGTGGTAGACCACCCAGATTTGTATTATATATAGATATTGTCATAAAATTTACAAAAAAGAGACCAGATTGAGTCCACTCTATCATATACTACTAGAGCCAAAAAAAACATATACAATTAAGGTCTCATACATTGGCCACTATTGACATTTAAAATGTAAGGAAGTAAGTTTTAAACAAAAAAACAAAATAACATAGAGGAGACATAGTATCCTATCACCAAGGCAACCTCACACATATACAAATAGAAACACATGACCCATTGTTAAGGATCTGCCCTTTCAATCTCCCTGGCCCCACAAATTTCCACTTATACTCCCACCGGTGTCGTCATGCCTGGCCCAGACATGAGTGACATGGATGATATTTATGGTTCCTGTTGGGCATCTAGGGAGGGCATTTCTTCATGATTTCACAATAGTTTAGGAAGGTGGGGACCCTATTGAGGGCATTCATCCTCAAAAAGTAGATGGAGATGAAAACTTCCCTGCACCTAGCTCTCATATGTTTGGAAAAGGTGAAACTATGGCCATGTAGGGCCTTGTCCAAACTGTCAATGTAGCCACAAGCCAAGCCTTTTTGCATTGCTTTGAAAACACACTCCACTACTTGAGAAGTCCTTAAAGTTTGCACATGGAATAAGCCACCTAGCATCACCTCACCCTTCAACATATCGTAACTTTGCAAGGTGAGTTTCCATCTATCTAGGTTGCAGAGGTAGTCCAATACTAGGCCCAATGCTATTGTGTGGATGTAGTGCCCATCCTAAATAATATCTATGATATTTGATAGGAGAGTGGAGATGATATCTAACCAATGGAGAAGTTGGTCCTCCATTCGTTTGAGCCATTTCTGGCCACAGATGTTCCTAATCGCAAACTATGTCATCATGCAATGAATGTCAAAAATCTGGTTCAAGTCCATGATTCTGACCCTTCCCCTAATTTTCAATCCCAAGGCATCACAAGAAATAGGAGTCACTGATTGATAGTATCATTTTCCATCTTTGAACCTACAAGAAAAACCAGAGAAAGAAGATTGATGGAAACTATTTATTTAACTATATCATATGATTAATCACGGATAAAGATGAATTTTTATATATTAAATCAATTATTGGAGAGGGGACGATGGGAGGATAAATTAATTAATTAAATAAGATTTATTTAATTAGTTTTGGGTAAAAGGGATAAATAGATAAATTAAATAAATATATTATTTATTTATTTATTTTAAGTGATGGAGGAAATGGATTAATTAAATAAATGTAATTCATGTTTAATTAATTTGGAAAAGGGATTAAGGAACAATCTATTGTAAGATGAATTTCTAGGAGATGTCAAATGGTTATGAGAACATGGTCAATTTTAGGTGCCTACATTTTGTCTCTCTTTGAGATTATGTTGCGACTAAGAGAAGTAGCATCATTTCAAAGAAGATAAGTTATGGATGATGGGAAAAGAAAATGGAAAAGGATGCCCTAGTCACTTGAAGGAGTGACAAGGATGGACGATATAAGGATGGGATGCCCCTCGAGTGGATAAGTGGGTTTGAAGATTAGTATGCTCTTGAAATGTATGAAAAAATAAGGGATGGATAAAAAATGGATGTAAGAGAAAGAATGGATAAAAAAATATAAATACATTATGTTGCATGAGGTGAGAAACCATTTAGTTTGATATAGCACTAGAAATTATGTACCAAGGTATAAAAACCAAGGTGACGATGTGTTGTGTGCACCCAGCATAATACAACCTTGTCTAGACATATGAGGAAGGAAACTTAGAGCATTAAAGTCTAAGTGCACAAAAGGTATGAAATGACCTTAGATGCAAAGGACAACTAGTATACAAAAAGTGAGTCCACCATACACAAGATATGAATATTTGTTGGAGTAATAAGATAAAAAGGTCACACGAAAACACATGTCTTTGGGGCAACATGATATTGAAGACCATGATGTCATTGTAGAAATATGTTGCAAGCACTTGATACAATTGCAAGATTAAAGGATAACACACACAAGAAAGAAAGCAAGCATGCACGAATGCTTCAAAAACAAACAAAGTATTGCCCCTATCAAGATGTAAACCGATGATTGATTGATCAATGATTAAGATAGCATTGTCATTGCGAGGAACAATATATCCCTAGATCAACACAAGGATACAGGAATGATATATCTCATTCATGATGATGATGATGATGATGATTGATTGATTGGTTTGACAGCAACAATAGAACAAAACCAAGGATGTGATTGGATAATTTGGTCAGATTACTTGACTATATTGGTATGGATTAAGGATGACTTGCATTTGGATTTATTTCTTAGATTTTGTTTTCCAAGATATTTGATTATTTTGGAGTTTGGATTTTTTTTATTTTTTTGGATTTTTGAAAATGTTATGAGATGGCATTGGATTGTCGTTTGGATAGCATGTATGCTATTTACCAGTGACAAGGGAAAACCAAATCAAAGGACAAGGATGAAAGGAGGAGTAGATAGATGTAGAAAAGGATTATGGATGGAATATTGGAAGGATGGAGGGGTTTAGGATGTGATCTCCAAGGACTATGTCACATAGGATGAACATGCCCCACTCTAGGTAGTAGACTTAGGATTTTGCATGACAAAGTTTGGGATGATAAAGATGATAGGATGGGTTGGAAAGGATTAGCTATATCAAAATATGTCCAAAGGATTTTTCAACATTTTTCCCCAATCCTTATCAAGATCAAAAGGAAGGGGGGAGAGGATGATGCCACGGGATAGGTAGGAGGATATAGTGGATGGGTGGAGTTATAGGAGAAAAAATGATAAGATGGGATAGATGAGACAACATGTCCCCAAGTGTGAGGTACATAGACAATCGATCAACACATGATGCATGTTTGCCAAGTTTTCATCATGGTACTTATCCAAGGCACCACCAAGGTGGTTTTCACCATTGGACAAAGGAATTATCTTTACTATTTTGAATTTTTTTCTTTTTTTTTTCTTTTGATTTTGTGGTTTTTTGGATGAGATAAGGGATATCAATAATAGGTATTTGAAAGAGAATGGGGACTCAAGCATCGAGTTCCATGAAAGGTAATAGTGTTAGATTATAGATGGATATCGTACATGGACCATATCAAGTGTCGTTATGTGCATGGAAGTTGGTAGATGAGTGGATGAGATGGAAATGGAGTTGATTATGATGTGGATTATGGATGGATAGTGGATTATGATGTGGATTATAGATGGATAGATGAAAGGTTTATGCAAAAGCATTGACCATAGGAAGGTGATAGGAGAGGTATGTAGGATAGTGGATATAAGATGAGGAGGTGGAGATATGTGGGAATGTTGTGGAATGGAAAGGAACTAAGACCAATGGTTGCACACACCATTAATGATGTTGAATATTTTAATTTGGAGGAGGTGTAGGAAGCAATGAAGATTTGGTAAATGGACTTAGGATTTTTATCATTTTTGCATGGGGTATGGGATGAAGGAATTTGGGATTATTGGATGGAGTGGGATTGAGATGCTCCATTTGGATTTAATGTTTTTTTCTTGGGGACCCATACCATTTTAGTTTTGGATGGTGTTTTTTGAGTTGGGTTTTATGACCTTTTGGATTTTTAATTAGGCATTAGGGATTGATGCCTTCTGGCATGATCATTCTTAGGATTTGATGGATTTTTTTCTTTATGTGGGGAGGCATCCAAATTTTTACTTTTGAATCCAATGGGTTTTGTGATAGCTTTAGGTTTAGATGTTGTGTACATTCATTGTCCATGATTAGGAGTGTTAGGTGATTTAAAGGAGCGGGATGTATGGACGAAAAGATTAGTGGACATGTGGATGAAATGATGAGGGGATGTAAGGATGGGAATATTAGGCATTGGAAGAAGTGGAGGAAGAATAGATGGAGGGAGATGTATGGTCACATGCTTTTGAGAATTGTATGATGATGGAGGGATAGTGACATATGTTTTGTAGGTGCAATGGGATGTATGGGGTTTGTAATGGAAAGAAGTGGACTTCGAGGGCATGGAGGTGGTACCAACATCTTTAGATTATTTTCCTTGGGATAAATATCCAAGTCTATGTGAGTGGATGGGTTTTGACATGGATGGACTCCAAAATAACTTGTTTATGAAGGCCTAAACCTTTGCCTTGATAATTCATGGTTTGGAGTATGTAATGAGAAATGGGATGTTTGTTGTTTAGGACACAAGATGCAAGTCCATTATTATATGGGGAAGATGGGGTGGTGGATAGAAGTTGTTCGTCTCCTACAAGAGAGCCACCATAGATGAAGGTGTTGGGACCAAGAGGATGGGATGATGGATTTGGAATGGGATCGATAGACGATGGTGAAGGATCATGAGGATTTGGATCAAGATCATACTTATTAAGAAGTTGATTATCTATGTTTTCTTGGGACCAAGTGTCTCATGAAGGGATGTCGATGTTTTTGGATGATGGATAGGATACGTTATAGGATGAATAAGGGTAGTGTTGGTTAGATTATGGATAGAAAGAGAAATTGGTTCTTGGGGAAATTGGGTAAGGTGATCTTGAGGAGTTTGAATGGTTTGATCTTGACTTGGTGAGGGACAAGGTTGATCATTCTTTGGATTGGACTCTTGACATATCTCGTAGGTTTCTTGTTGGAAGTTGTTGTCATTGATTTCAAGGTAATGTCAGTGATGTCAAAGGTGAGTTCCTTGCAGTGGCATCTGAATTGAGAGTTTTGGTGAAGAGTAAAAATAGTGACAAGACCAACTTCCCCCTAGAATTCACTTTAAAGATTAATAGTCAAACATGATAAGGTGGCTGACTTCTCTATAAATGATCATGTTGAAGTTTAAATTAATATTTCAACTTATTAATGTTAGCCGACTCCATATGCCCAAGATTTACAATTGATAAAGATGATGATTAGAGATAAGAAGACAACAGGCAATAATTGAAGTCACTAATGAGGCAGAGATCAAAGTATTAGAAAGGAAGATATAAATATATATTAATCAATCAAGTCTAAAGAATGATATGGAAGGTAGTGCTAAGACAAAGAAGCTTTAAATAAAATAAATAGAATTTAACATGGGGCTGACCCACTAGATGAAGTGGTGATAAATTGTACACCATTTCAAAATTTTCAATATCATGGCCGTCACTCAAAAGAGGCTCACAAAAAACACAAAATAGGGTTTCAATGTAGCAAATTTGCTACCATTGGATGCAACGAAAGATCTAATGGTGCGGGAAAAAGAAAGCAAAGGTGAAAGCTTCGAAGTGATCCACGTGCCAGGTATAGATGAAAAGAGAACAACTCAACAGGGTAGTAGAGCTTGACAGATGGCAGCAGTAGAAGCTTTAGGGGAAAAGGAAAAATAATGTGGAAGCCACCACATGGGGGCAGTGGAGGATTGAGAAGGAAAAGAATGCATCGGAGAGAACCACGTGGTTGAGCCCAAAGAGAGGAAAATCAAAAGATTTATTTCTATCAAAATGGTTCATGTGAGGTCTTAAAGGTTGAGTAAATATTTTAAAAGTCTCTTATTAAATAAATGTGGTGGGCCCCTCCGTAAGGCTAAATACTTTATTAAATAATATAAGTCTTATCTTAGATTTTTAAGTGCCAAGTGGTAGTTGCAAGAGAAATAAGAGAGGACTAGAGATGATGTGGAGGTGGGCATGTGGAGCAGCCTGAGCACGGGAGAAATAAGTGTTTTGTTTCATTTTATTAAATTACATCAAGTGTTTCATGGGAGTTATTAACTGTGTCTTTTATTAAATATAAGTTTCATTTTAAAATGGTGGTGGGCCCAATTACATAAAGTTGAATCTTTATTTTATGAGTTTCATTTTTTTTTTTAAAAGGCCACAGCAAGTAAAGTGGAGTTTAATTAAAATAATTTTAACTCTTCATAGGAAACAACAAAATGAAAACCCTAAATGATTATGCAGCCACTTTATTTCTTTTTTATGAGTAAGCTATAGGAGGTAAAAAGAGCGGCAGTAAGAGAAACTTATACGTAGGCCAGAGGCAGCAATATATTTTTCATCCATGGAGACCATTGCTAGTTCAGTTACATTTGCTGTTATTGCCAAATTTTAAGCTAGATTTCATGGTTATAGTTGAAGATTTCTAGAGTCAGTTGAGATATTCTTTTGGGTATTCTTTCATTTTTTAGGCTATAAATGCAGATTTGAGACATAGTTCTTCATATTCAAAGTTCCACATATTCTATAGATTAGATTTTAGAGTAGCCAATAGCGGATATTTTCTTTTTCCTTAGCAGTGAATGCTTTTTCAGAGAATGTAATATTTTACTTTGTGCAACAATTTCAGCCTCTGTAATTTTGTCATTCATTCAAATAAAGAGTCAGTGTTCTATGCATATTTGGATGTCTCTATTCCTTGTTTCTTTAAATCTTTGTTTCTTTTTGCCTTTGTTAAATTCTATTTCTCAAACTAGGTTTAATCATGCATTTTTCTCTTTGATTCTAGTTAAATCTCACAATGTTAACACTGTCAAATTGAGTTTTAAATCTAGTTAAATCTCACAATGTTAACACTGTCAAATTGAGTTTTAAATCCAGAGGATTGCCTTAGATCTAGGCATTTATTTCTGCAATCTAGTTTTATTTCTAACCTTTTCCCAAACCCCCATTGAAGAACAGAAGAGCCAGCTTCCTTAAAATCTGGAGGTTGTTTCTGGGGTCAATCCCACATCTCAGAAACCTCCCATGTTGCTGCTAGATTAGACCTGCAAATTTATGCATCAACATGAAGCATTCAAATATATCCAACCAAGGACATAAATTAAGTTAAGAGGTAGTTAAAGAAATTGCTGACTACATTATGCTAGCTGACTTACCTGTTGATGCCAAGAATTAGTTTTAATTCTTTTGTTATATGGTTGACTCCTTATGTGAAGAAGTGCCCATATATATGTAGAACAAAAAGGTGTGATTAGAAGAATGAAAAGCAATTTGGAATAAGAAAAAAGCATTGTCATAGGAGGTGCGATTATCTTTAAAGAAGTAGCTATTATTTTTGACTAAGTGGAGTCTTCACATAAGACAAAACAAAAGGTTGAAATGAAAAGGTATGTGTATTCTTAGAGTTGTCTCTTTTGTAAAGGATGCAACCATTCAAGGAATCACCTCCCCTCAAGATGGTATAAGTAATGATTGTGGAATGTATGAGAGATGTGTGAAATATAAAAGATATATCCAGTAGACACCTGCAAATCTGAAAATAAAGAGTTAAAGGTAGATTTGTATGAGAGAGTAGAAAGAAGATTTATAAGGAAGATTTATGGTAGAAATATAGAGGATAATTAGAGGTAGGAATAAAAGAGAAATCTATGCTAATATAAAGAAGAATATCTTTCATAGATAGAGAAGAAGATTAGGCAGATTTGTAAGAAAGGATAAGTGCAGATATGCATGTGAAGAATATATGAGCAGATTGTTAAGAAAATTAGAGTAGACCTCAAGGCATAAATTTATGTAAATACATTGCCATATTTATGATTAGTTTTGTGAAAAGAGATTGTGTATGATTGTGATCAGATTTGTGAGAGGAAGTGTATCGACATTCAAATCTTGTGAAGATATATCATCCATTGAAGAGTTCATAGGTTGATGCCTTGTTGGGTTGGTGCTCAGTTAAGGGGATTGGTGTCTCCACTAGGTTGGTGCTTAGTTGTGGGGATTGGTGTCTCGAGTGCATTGGTGCTCATGAATTCTACAAATAGGGATTGGTGTCTCTAGTGGGTTGGTTCTCATAGATTGTACAAGAGGGGATTGGAGTCCCCTATAGGTTGGTGTCTACAAAGCTTGTAAGAGAGTTGTATATATATAAGCAATATTTTTCCACGGTTTTCTCTTGTAAGGGTTTCCATGTAAATCTTGTGTTCTCTGTGTGTTGTATAATCGATAGACTTTGTGTGATTGATATTGATATGGTTGTTCAGATTTGAAAAAGGTAAAAGATTATATTATATTGATTCAGCCCCCTCTTAGTATAACTGTGTGCTCATCATTTCTTGGATGTATGTGATATGCTTTGGATCATTGACAATGTGATTGCATAATGGATTTTGATCTTCATTTATGATAAGAGGTTCTTCAAGAGGCCTGATAAGAATTAGACTAGGGGATGGTAATGGAGTAATAGGCATGATAAGTGGAATCTCTTTGATAGGCACAAGGATGAATATTTGAATACATGATGGTGTTGAAGGGATATGTATGGATAATAGAGGCTCTTGGATGGGCTCAAGGATAAGCATGGGATTGAATGATGGGGTTTGTTTCCTTGTTGATAGCTATTAGATCACATTCTTCATAAGTTTAGGAGTGGATGGATTATGAGAGGTAGGAGATGGATAATATAATGAATGGACAATATTAAAATGGTAGATGTTGTAGGATTAGCCTCTATTAAGTGTTCACAAGAGATTGTATTGGTCTCATGTTGATGCTCATATGAGTAAAATAGTTGTAAATAGTATGCAAATTATAAAAAACATCAACCAGTTACCTTTGTGCACCTAGTTTCCCTCTAGAGGGAATAGCTTTTACATCTTATGCTAGACAAATATCTTTGGACAAGAAGATGAATAAATAAGGTGATTCTACCTCTACCAATAGGTTCTAATTTTTAACAATTGTACTAAATGAGTTTTGATGAATGAAAAGGTTGTAGTCAATGTAGTCACTTTACCCCTTCTTAAAGGAAGGGAATATGATAATTCACATATTATTCAAACTAATCAGACCCTCAAAGGTTATGAAAACTCAAATATTATCACACTTAGAAGAACTATGTTCACTATCATTAATGGTCATGAGGCTTTACCCACAAAGTTCCTTTTCATAGAAAATAGATAATGACTACAACATGATCCTCAGACAACCATGGATTCATACGATGCACTTAGAAAAATTGTATTCCCTATTAAAGCATTGGTCCTAATATATTACCAATAGAGTTCTTTGTCATAGAAAGAGATACTAGCTAAAATATGATCCTAGGATGCCAATAAACTCATATAATGAAAGTCATTCCTTTTGTCTTATTTTCATAACTATGTTTCCTTTACTTGAGATGAACTCAAGTTGTTAAGGGAGATCTCAATCCCTTCGAAGCTTACTGAGAAGAATATTAAAGATAGGGAGACACTACCACTAGAACCTAGCCATCCATCAATCAATCCAAAACTAGTCCAAGTCAAGATATGAACACCCCTCCTAAATCTAGACATAAAGCAAAAACTAAAAAAATTGAGTTTCATAAAGAGGAACCCAATACAACAAGTGTAGTCAAAATTGATAAACAATTATAATAGGATCAGTCCCTTATTTTCCCATTTGACCCTCATTCTATAGGTATGCATGCACTAGCAAACCTTACTTCTATTCATGCTCAATAGTTTCTAGATAATGCTATAGCAAGAACTTCAACCAATGAAAGTCCTACTCATTACAAGGTCAATCAAACCATTCCTTTAAGTCTTGTCGAGAACCAATAAAAGGGCCCTGTTAAGATAATTTCTCCTAAATTCAAGTAATAGTTATGTAAGTCTTAATCAAAGTTAACTAACCCCTAAAATGAGCTAATCATGGTCTTACATACCTAACAAAAGATTCACATTATGTAAATTTCCTTGTTTTTGTGTGTGAAAAAAATATGAACCTTCATGATTGATGCAAGACCATCCAAGTTCATAAGAAATCTTGTGCCATCCAAAAATACTTTCAAGTTTTTGTTTCATTTTTGCCTTACTCTTGTTGTGTTGTAGTAGGTTTTGATCGTTTGTTTCAAAATGCATTTTTTAGAATAAATTGGATAAGGACTTCAACTTGAAGAAGATTCAAATGGGTATGTCCAAGTTCAGTCTGGTGGAAATTTGAGAAAAAAATTCTAAGATTGGGAGAAATCAGAGTTTTAGACCTATTTAGGAATAAAATTAGAATTTTGACTTGTCCTAGGAACACTAGAATATTCTAATGAGTTCTTGTTCCTATTGAAATCTCTGACAGATTTATACTTAGTCTTTTAGTTGAGTTCCCTTTAATCGAGCAGTTCCACCTAGTCTGAAAATCTCAGAATATTCCAACTAAGCATTGAGTTCCAACTGATTCTTGGAGTTCCAACTCTTTCAGAATTGATTGATGGGCATCTTTACAAGGAATTAAAGTTTCAAGGTGTTTCAGGAACACTTGAAATCCTCAACCATTCTTGTTCCCATCCAAATGTCTGATGGGTTCTCCTTCCTTGGAGAAGTGTCTCGACACTTAGATAATTGATGGAGTTCCAATTGATCACATAGTTTTGAATGCCTTGGAATTCTCTAATGGCTTTCAATAAATTCTTGGAATTAGATAGTTCTAAGTTGGGTGGAAAATCTTGATAAATTGGAATAGTTCCTAGCGCCTTTAAAATCTCCAATGAAGTCTTCTACAAAGAAAAGTAACTTTGTGGTTATCGAATGGTTCCACTTGAGGTGGAAATCACCAATGGTTGGGCAACTCCTAGTGAACTGGAAATTCCTAATGAGTTCCTGACTCCTTTGGAAGCTCTAACGTGCTACTTCAAGAACTATTTTTCTTCTTTGACAGTTGTCGATGGCTGATAGAACTCGTTGTAAGCTTGGGACACATATCAAAATATGGTTGCAAGGCATGTGACCATTTAGTTTTCTAGTGTGAAAGTTGAACTTCCTCACATCAAACGATTGAGCTTCCTCACGTGGGAAGTATATAAAGTATTGAATGCAACTTGTGAAGGGTTTGAAAAAATTTTAGACAAAGATTTAGTTAGTGTATGTATTTATATTTATGCATTTACATGCCATAGTCACTAATCCTATTTAGATGTACTTGGCACATGTAGGTGTACTTGGCACATGTTATATTGAGGTGTCAAGTTAGTTAGGCATAGGTGTCAAGTAGTAGGAACAAACTAGCCACCTTGCTCTAGTTTTGTGGAAGGCAACTCACCACCACTCATTGATTGCGGATTCTTATCCTCAACTCATGTTGTGGTGGTTTCCTCCCTCCTTTGTTATTTATACTCGTCATTTGTATAAAACATCGTGTTGACTTGCATACATTTTCATGTCATGTATTTGATGTGTATTTATATTTATGCATTTACATGCCATAGTCACTAATCCTATTTAGATGTACTTGGCACATGTAGGTGTACTTGACAAATGTTATATTGAGGTGTCAAGTTAGTTAGGCATAGGTGTCGAGTAGTAGTAAAAAACTAGCCACCTCACATTAGTTTTATGGAAGGTAACTCACCACCACTCATTGATTGAGGATTCCTATCCTCAACTCATGTTGTGGTGGTTGCCTACCTCCTTTGTTATTTATATTCACCGTTTGTATAATACATCGTGCTGACTTGCATACATTTTCATGTTGTGTATTGGATTTGTAATATTTTGTTTTTTGTTCATCTGTCTTGTAGATCGTTGGTTTCTTCATGGTATCAGAGCCAACCTGACTTCATTTGTTGGTTCAAATCTAGTGCATGGTGTGCAAAGTGACTTGGATAGGGTTCTACTTCTAATTTTGAAGGGGTGTATAGTTTTTGGTGAAGGCATGACCCCACTCTCCATTCATGATGGCTAGAGGCAAAACCATGTGTCTATCTCTTCAATCATGCCAGAAGCAGAACTCTTCATTCTGCCTATAGACTTCAATCATGGAATCTTCATTTTACCATTGGAAAGTTAAAAGGAATAGAGGTCACAACCCCCTACTTCAAGCCTACAACCCCTATTTTCTCTTGGCCGTGCCCTATGTGCTTGGTTGGAGCTTTGTTTATGCACGGGTTTTGAGCTATGTTTTTCCCATGCACCTTTGACCTCTACACTCCATGTGGTTTGGAGCTTTGTTTAGGCACAGGTCTTGCCTCATGCCACAGCAAGGTAAATCTCCAGTAATGCCAAGTGACTACCTAGCAAAACCAAGCGATGCCCCTATGTAGGCCATGTTTGGTGCTGCCATAACCATTTTTGGCTGCCATATTTAGCCCCTACATGCTTTGATAAATTCTTTTTTCCCTAATTCATTCCCCAAACCCTAAATTTTTTTTTTAATGCATTTAAAATTATGCTTTCAATTTTAAACAAAATAAGCATTTAAAAGCATTTCAAATTATGTTTTTTTTTTTACAAATAGGGGAGGTAATTTAAAATTTTGGGGATTTCTTTTAAGTAAAATTATGGTTTTTTAACCCCTCTTAGATCTTTGCATGTTAAAGTCGAAGGGTGAGGCTCAAGTTGGTAGGAGGCCAATACCCCCTCACAATCAAAACCTTTGTGATCTTCATTCTGTACCAATTCCAATGAGTGGTTGGATGGCTAGGTTCACTCAAGGCATGGACATTTTTGTAAATGTATTAAAATAGATCTCTTTTATGAGAAAATTACTTTTTATAACTTTTGTTCGGTAGCTCAAAATCGTGTGCCACTTTTTTCAAAATATTTTGTTTTCACATTTCACACACACTGGACCTTGTTGCATTGTATCAGTGTTTACTATCAAAGTAGTTTTTACTAGATTGTATCATTCAACAAAGAGAACTTGGAAATTTTAAACTCAAGGATTGTCTTTCTTTTTCTCCATCAACATCTAAAAATATAAGGGCAAAGCACTAATGGCATCTATAGTCTCAAAGTCTCCATGCTAGATACTTGATTTGGGATCATCACATCACATGACTTCTAATCTTCTTTTGTTATCAAAATTATGTCCTACCGCTACTTCAAAAATACTGATGGCAAACAACACATATATGGTTGTTTGTAGGAAAGACACAGTTGACATAGGCACAAGAAACTTCATTAATGTCTTGTTTGTTCCAGAATTGTCACACAAACTTCTTTCCATCTTTTAGATTACTAATAGTGGCACACATTAGACAATTGAGTTCACTTCAAAATCATTCATCATTTGACACAAGGAAAGTAGAGAAGTCATTGCAGTTGGAAAAGTTGACAACTTTTCTTGTGTTTACACATTCTCTCACTTTACACCCGATGATATTTCCACTCTAGTTCACACTCTTGAATCTAGTGTTGATACTCCATTAGAGGTATAGTTTGGTCAGTTGAATCTTCATGTTCTTCAGACAAGCTACCAATCACCTCCACTATCTCCTGTTGCTTCACAAAGGACTTCTTCAAATTTAGTACAATAGGATGTTGTTCATACATCTCTAGACCTTGCTCCGATTCTACTAGTGGGTTTTATACAACTTCAAGAGATTTCATTGGTGTCTCTAAATTATGTGCAGCATTCTAAGACATACTTTGATCTTCACACTTGGGAGGATGGCATGCACGTTTCTATAGTTATCTTTCTTCCACATGGAAGAAATGATGTTCGTCTTTCTAGGACCACTTTTAGTGTTCTTCATCGAGCATCACTAACATTGTAGGATCTATTATTCTATGAGGGGGCTCTCTAGTCACTTTATTTGTCTCCTATAGGGGGAACATTTCATATACTTATGTGATAGCATTATAAATACTTAGCCTACGTAATTAGAGGATTGTTGCAAATGAATAAAAATAAATTATTATTCTATGAGATATTTCTATGATTTGTATGTTGTTCAAGTAGTTAATTATGATAGTCTAATGAAATTCTCAGGGTTAGATTGCATTAAGTGGTATCAAAGAAATACTCTGTTGTGAATTGTGGGCATGTCAAAAGAGGTAGTTCTAAAATTTTGTTGTGGGTGAAGAAGAGAGTGAACACCCACAACTATAGAGAATCCAGAGAAGACATAGCAAGGTGAGGATGTGGAAGAAGACGAGCACCACGAGCTGGTGATATGGAAATTATAGAAATAATGAGAGGAATTACAACATGTGGAAGACATAAGTGAGGATGAAGAAGAAATAGAGGAAAGAGAAGATGATGTAAATGAAGAAGGAGATGAACCAAACAGAAGGTTTCTTAGGACAATATCTAGAATTAGTTATAAACCAAGATTAGATCCACCAATTTATCATGGAATTATGAATCCAGAAGAATTAATAGACTGTATGTCAAAGATGGAGAAGTATTTTGATTTTTAATCGATAAAGGACCAAAAGAAGGTGAAGTTTTCTTGCATGAAGTTGAAACGACATATATCCTTGTGGTGGGATCACGTGCAAACCATAAGATAAAGAAAGGGAAAAGAGAAAATTATGTCATGGGATAGAATGGTGACCAAATTGAAGGAAAAATTTCTACCCACAGACTATCAAATAAGTTTGTTCAATAAATTGTAGAATTTGAAGCAAAAAGAGAAGAATGTACAAGAATATACAAAGGAATTCTATAGGATGAATATAAGGGCCAGACATGTTGGTTATGTTGTTGAGAAGGTATCAAGGTATGTTAATGGATTGCAATATGCAATTCAAGATGAGATAAGTATGGTACATATAACAAATGTAGAAGAAACATATCGGTATGCCTTGAAGGAAGAAGAAAACCAGCAAGAAAACAAAATAATTCTAAATGTAGAGGCAAATTTCATGTGGAAGAGGATAATCCAGTAGTGGTAGAGGTTATCAAAGAAAATAAGGAGAAGCCAACACCTCTCAAGTGAACACACAAGATAATAGAGGGAGAGGAGACTATTCCACAAGAATAGGTGATTATTCCAGAGACAATGGATCTTTTGAAAGAGGTAGAGGAAGAGTATTCAATGGTACATGTTTTCAATGTGGAGAAATTGGGCATAGAGCATTTGAATGTCCTCAGATATAGTAGTGGTGGAGAAGGAAAATAAACATGAAATAATATTGCATAGGCAAATAATGAAAGTGTGGCTTCTCCAAACTATGGAGAAGATCTCATGGATCGATAGTCCTTGATGTTGCAATGAATATTAGTAAATCCAAAGAAGAACAATCTAAAACTAGTCCAAAGAAAAAGTCTATTCAGAACAAGATGCAAATCAAGTGGAAAGTTTTGTAGAGTAATAGTGGATAGTAGTAGTACTGACAACATTCTGTCTAAAGAGATGGTAAAAAAATTGAAGAGGTTGAAACATCTCAATCCCTACAAAGTTTCATGTTTGCAAAAAGAACTCCAATTGGTGGTAAGAGAGCAGTGTCTTATAAGTTTTCAAATTAGTAGTTATAAGGATGAGATTTTATGTGATGTAATGTCAATCGATGCATGATATATTATTTTGGAAAGACCTTGGCAATTTGACAAACAAGATGTACATGATGGTAGAACAAATACATATTAGATAAAGAAGGATGGAAAAGGATTTACCTTGAATCCATTAAAGGATAAAAAGGAAGAAGTAGAAAATAGTCCAAGACTCTGTTTGATTTCTGGGAAGAAATTTTTAAACCAGTAGAAGAAAGAGAGAGCATTCTATGCTTTTATTCCTAAGCTTATAACAGCTATGACAGTAGAGAAGAATGAAGAGTTGTCAAAATAAATTCAATAAATTTTAGATGGATATGAAGATATAATGATGGATTTGCCAAATGGGTTTCCATTAATGAGAAATATCAATCATTATATGGATTTGATACCTGATGTGAATTTTCCAAATAAAGCACTGTATAGAATAACACTAATGGGGAATGATGAAATTAACATGCAAGTGCAAAAAAATGGGATAAGGGATTGATCATGGAAAGTCTCAGTCCATGTGTTGTACTAGTAGTGCTAATGCCAAAGAAGGATGGAGAGTAGTAAATGTGTACAGATTCAAGGGCAATAAACAAAATAACCATAGTACAGGTTTCCACTATCACAAATGGATGATATGATGGATTAGTTGAGTGGAGCCAAGTACTTCAAGAAAATTAATTTGAAGAGTGGATACCATCAGATATGAATAAGAGAAGGAGATGAGTGGAAAACAATGTTCAAGATGAAAGATATTCTGATGATTGTTTATCTAGATGATCTTCTGATTTTTAGTAAATCGGCAGCAGAACATTTGTTGCATATTAGGGAAGTCTTGCAAAGGCTAAAAAAGGAAACTTTGTTAGTAAATTTGAAGAAATGTAGTTTTATGAAGAATGAAATGGTTTATTTGGGGTTTTTTATTTTTGGAGATTGACTAAAACTGGATCCAGAAAAGGTCAAAGCAATTTTGGATTGGCCTTCACCAAAAATTATGTTTGAAGCCAAAATCTTTCATGGCTTGTAGAGCTTCTATAGGAATATCATTACAAATTCTAATGGAATTTGTTCACCTATTATAGAGACAATGAAAGGTAATAGGAGAGAATTTGTTTGGATAGTAGTAGAAGGAAAGAATTTCTAGTTGTTGAAGACAAAGTGACATAACAACTTGTGTTGGCGCTACCTAGTTTTGGAAAAGTATTTAAAGTTGAATGGGATGCCAGTGGGACAATGATTGGAGGAGTTCTCAATCAAGAATGAAAAATAATTGTGTTATTCAGTGGAAATTTAAATGAAGCCAAGAGAAAATACTCCATGTATGATCAAGAATTTTATGCTATAATATAGGCACTCAAGAAATGGTGGCATTATTTGCTACCTAAGGAGTTCATGCTATACATAGACTAGCATGCCATGCATTTTATAAACAACCAAGGTAAATTAAATTAGAAGTGTATGAAATGGGTTGAATTTTTACAAAGTTATTCTTTTATTTTGAAACACAGAAGTGGAAATTCTAACCAAGTATTTGATGCATTGAGTAGAAAATGTTTGTTGCTGAATGAGTTGACAGTAAATGTTGTTTGCTTTGATTCTATGCAGAAGTTGTATGAAAAAGATGCAGATTTCAAGGAAGCAAGGGCAATTCAGTAGACAAGGATAGAACTCCATGGCTAGAGTATTTTATTCAAGAAGGGTTGTTGTTCAAAGGAAAGAGATTATGTATACCTCAAGATCAATGAGGGAGAATTTAATGAGAGAAAATTATAGTTGAGGCTTGGGTTGACATTTTGGAGTTGATAAAACTTTGGTATAGCTGAGTGAAGGGTATTATTGCCCTAGAATGAGTATAGATGGAAATAAGTTGGTACAAAGGTGTAGAATTTGTTGACATGCTAAGGAGCAAGGCAGAATACAAGATTATATTAGTCATTGCTTATACCTAAAAGACCATGGGAACATACAAGTATGGATTTTGTTTTGGGATTACCCCAAACACAAAGAGATAATGATTCTTTTTTTGTTGTTGTTGATAGATTTTCAAAAATGGTTCATTGTATTCCATGTAAGAAGAGTAATTATGCTTCCCACATAGCTACAGTATTTTTCAAGGAGGTAGTTAGGCTGCATGGCTTGCCTAAATGTATTGTTTTAGATAAGGATACAAAATTTGTTGGTGATTTTTGGCACACTGTGTGGAATAAAACGAGGACAAAGTTTGGTTTCAGTTCAACTTACCATCCTTAAACAGATGGTCAAATTGAGGTTGTAAATACAAGTCTTGGGAATTTGTTGATATGTTTGGTAGGTGACAAGCCAACTCAATGGGATTTAATATTGGTTTAGGAAAAGTTTTCTTACAATAATTTAGTCAATAGGAGTGTAGGGAAAAGTCCCTTTCATATTGTTTATGATATAGTCCTAGGGGTGTTGATGATTTGAGAGATAGTACAGATCTAGTCAGGAAAAGTGATGTTGTAGAAGACTTTGCTAAGTACCTTCAGGAGTTACATAAAGAGGTGAAAAAAACTTGGGAAAGAGTGCCATGCAATACAAAGAGTAGATGTTGATATGCATAGGAGAGAGCAAGAGTTTTAGGTAGGTGATTTGGTGTTGGCACAGTTGAGAAAAGAGAGGTTCCCATAGGGAACATATAATAAGCTGAAGTGGAAGAAGATAGGACCATGTAGGGTGTTGAAAAAGTTTTCATCCAATGCCTATGAGATTGAACTTCCAGCAAGTATTGATATTTCTCCAATCTTCAATGTTATTGATTTGTATAAATATTAGGAAGGGGAAACAAGTAAACAAGGGAATACACATTAAAATTTGCAAGATACACAAGGATGGATACATCACTTGCCTGAGAAGAAATTTGAAGAGGTAGACAAAGTGATTGATTCATGAGTGGCCAAAAGAACAAGGGGAAAAGAATATATATGGAATATATTATCCCTTGAAATAATAAAGCAACAAATAAAGCCTCTTGGATGCATGCTTCAGAATTGGTTAAGTATTGAATTCCCATTCTAAACTACCTAAATGTTCTTGAATTACACACTCATGGAAAATTTCACTTACCTAGCGTGTCTGATGCAGAAGCATCCAGTTTCATAAGAAGTCCTATGTCACCCAAAAATATTTCAATTTTACCTTACTCTTGTTGTGTTGTAGTAGGTTTTGATCATTTATTTCAAGAGGTGTTTTTAGAATAAATTGAGCAAGTAAGGACGTTACCTTGAAGAAGAGTCAAATGGGTATCTCAAAGTTTAATTTGGTGGAAATTTAAGAAAAATTAAGTAAATTTGGGTGAAATCAGAGTTTTGGACCTGTTTAGGAATAAAATCAAACTTTTGATGTGTTCCAAGAACACTTAAATACTCTAATGAGTCCCTATTCATATTGGAATCTTCAACGGATTTATACTTAGTCTTTTAGCAGAGTTTCATTTAATTGGGCAGTTTCACGTAGCTTGGAAATCTCCAAATGGTCTAATTAAATGTGAAGTTCCTACTAATTCATGGATTTCTAACTCTTTTAGAAATGGCTAATGGGTGTCCTTACAAGGGATCAAAGTTTCAAGGTGTTCCAAGAACACTTGAAATCCCCAACCATTTTTGTTCCCATCCAAATGTCTAATGGGCTCTCCTTCCTTGGTGAAGTGTCTTGACACTTAGATAATTAATGGAGTTCCAATTGATCACATAGTTCCAAATGCCTTGGAATTCTCTAACATCTTTCACAAAATTCTTGGAATCAGATAGTTCTAAGTTGGGTGGAAAACCCCAATAAATCAAAACAATTCCTATCACCTTTAAAATCTCTGATGAAGTCTTCTACAAAGAAAAGTAACTTTTGTGGTTATCGGGTGGTTCCACTTGAGGTGAAAATCACTAATGGTCGGGCAATTCCTAGTGAATTGGAAATTCTTGATAAGTTCTTGACTCCTTTGGAAACTCTGACATGCTACTTCAAGAACTATTTTCTTCGTCAATGGTTGTCGATGGCTGATAGAACTTGTTGTAAGCTTGGGACGTGTCATAATGTGGTTTCAAAGGCCTATGACCATTCAGTTTTCAAGTGTGACAGTTGAACTTTCTCATATCAGATGGTTGACCTTCCTCATCTGGGAAGTATACAAGGATTGAATGGAACTTGTGAAGGGTTTGAAATTTTTAAAGATCAAGATTGTAATCAAACAGGTAAAATTGAATTTTTTTTGTGAATCCTTGTACTCCTGATGATTTAGACTTCTACAAATGAATAAAAACAAATTGTTGTTCTATGAGATATTTTGTGATTTGTATGTTGTTCAGGTTGCTAATTTTAATTGTCTAATAAGATTATCAGGGTTAGATTGTATTAATTATGCATACTAGTTTCCTATCTTTATATACACAAATACATTTCTTTCTTGACACTATGTCAAGGCTATGTAGTTTTATTGTCAAAACCAATGACATACTTAGATCATTCCACTAGATAGGTTTTATGCAAATTAATGATTGGACAACATGTGTTCAATCTACTTCAACCTTGTCCAAATTTACCTCTACAACCTATCTAAGAAGCTTCCTAACACATCTCCTTATCTTACCTCAATATCGATGGATTACAAAGATCCCAACCTAATACAAATTATGTTGGATTCAAGACTCGGTATATCATTGACATCCTAGTTACAACACGCCTATAGGGTGTGCTTACTCTTAAGGTCTATCCTTTAATAATTAGTCTACAGGCCTAACATCCTCTCTCTCATGATGTCAATACTCCCAGGTTTAGACTACATGGTTGAATCTAAAAAATAAATAGAAAAGAAACATTCAAAATGCCAAAGGAAAAACCCATGGTAGAAGAAAGTAAAGCATGCAAAAATCCTAAACAGGCAGACATTCCAAAGCACTACAATGGAAAGTCAATATCTAGTACCTAACACATTTCTTTCTCAACCACAATTACTTTAGGTGGACCCTCTTATTAGGTTCTCCCACTTTCCTAGTTTGGAAAGTTAGAACTATCTTTTGATTAGGCTAAAAAGACAAAGGTGTCTGATTTCCTCATTTTCTAGAGCTATCTAAACTATAGTCAATCTTTTGCCTAGCAAAACTTTGTTTAATAAAAAAGCATCAAATCTATGAAAAGGATTTGATGGACAAAGGCCAATGAATCCATCATCTTCAATACCAATTGGACTCCATTCCAAATCATAAGATGAGAAATGAGCTTCTCCATCTCCAACATCTTGGACTACCTGGTAGATAAGCATTTTCAATTTGCATGTTTTTTTCCAATTTAGATAAAATGCAAAATATTATTTAGCATTTTTCAAGATTTTTTATCAAACCACACATATAAACAAAGACAAGCAATATAAAATAAATTCAAATTTTTTAATTAATGTAAAAAAATTGTTTCAAATTTGGATGACTAGATCAAAAATTACGTAGAAAAATAATACGTGTTTTTGACAAATAAATGAAAACACTAATAAAAGTAATTAGAGATCAAGACCTTAATATATTCATATTTAAAAATACATAGTTAGAAATCTAAGATATAGTTTTATTTCATAGTGGTGCTTTCTTAGAATTTTATCCTAAAATATGTGAACCTAGTGGAGAGCACACTCGACATTTGTTTATTTTTTGTTATGCTTTTGTAAAATATGATTTGACACCCAGATTGAATATCCAACCCTTAGGATTGATAAATTCAAACTGGTTTCAAGCCTAAGGGTGACATTTGATTGGTCAAAACTAAAACATGTGTTATAAGGCACTTGAGTTATAAAAAATGTATATTTAAGCCATAATTCAAGTGTTAAAATTTGCACACGTTATGTTTTTTAAAACACAAGTGTATTTTAAAAAATTATAAAAGTTTGGCCACTTTTTGGTCCCTCATTCTTGTGCACATACCCTATGTAGTTATGGATTGTTGAATGATTACCCATGTTTAACCATGTTCAATTATTTATAGGTCTAACATGTTAGCTATAGAACCCAACTTATGCTTGATAGTTGCATGTGTAGCTTTCATATTGAACTTGCATTTGTGAAGGTGATGAGGCCAAGGTGAAAACTCAATTGCCTATTGCATCAAGAGATTAGTCTGCGATAGTCTCCCTTGTTGCCCTGCCATTTTCCTAATCATTTGAAAACAAATTTTCCTTTCAATTTTTAGTTAGTAGTTTATGTCCTACCTTCTTTCATGGCTCAACAGAGTAATAACTTATGATCGAGTAGTTTATGTCCTACCTTCTTTCATGGCTCAATAGAGTAATAACTTATGATCGAGTAGTTTATGTCCTACCTTCTTCCATGGCTCAATGGAGTAACTTTTAATGGATCTTGAGTGAGTTAACAATTGATAACATTTAGTGTCATGTGAGAAGTAGTTACACGATGCATATGTGTATGAGATATAAGGGGATTCATCAATGGTGGTGTAAACTTGTTTCTATCTTCAATTGCATGTGCATGCTTGTCTTACATCCATATTTTGTAATATCTAGATGGTCCATTCATGGATACCATTAGGGCATGGCAATAGACACCTAGTTTTTATCTTTTTTATTTCTATTTAATTGTCCTATCAAAAAGACATCAAGGACCATCCTCTTAGGTTTTGTAGAATTAAAGAAGAGGATTATCCATATCCTATCTATTGAATGCACACGACAATTGAGAGAGGGGGTGAATCAGTTGTATCTTAAAACTTCAAAACCCTCACAAACATTCAAATCCACATTAACTCGATTAACCCTTAATTTGTTAGAATGATTAATCATGAAAGTAGATAACAAAAATAGAACCAAATCAACAACATACACAAGGAAACACCAGATTTACATGGAAAACCCAAGAAGGGAAAAACCACAATGAGGATTAGCTCACAATATAAAGTAATATCAACACCGTATACAATAGGGCTCACTGCCAAAATAGAAAAGAAGATAGAGAAGAGTGTTACAATGAGAAAACCATCTCAATGCAACAAAGAAGTCCACCACATCATCACCAACACCTTCACAATCTTACTGAAGAAATGTAGACACCTTCTTCTCACTGCATCCAATAATCTAACACATGAAATCATGCACTGTATTTTACAAATTTGCACTCTACAACTCTATAATTCCTATCTTGCTCATCATAGACATCTATAGATTCACATCCCTCAACAACTCAACACGTATTTATACTATCTTCAACCTTGAAAACATTCTCCAAGGTCAACAATGAACCTTAACCATGTAAATTCAAATTAGCTCAGCACCAAAACATTCCCGCAGTGGAAAGGAATGAGATAGACCACAACACACTTTAGCTTGGACCTAAATCCACTCATACACACCACGCCACACTTCCACAACAACCAAAGAAGATCTATAATTAGTGTAAACACCCAAGGTCAGTCGAACCTGTGCTAACACCATAATCATTTAAGTACACACTTCCTCAAAACCAAAGACAACTCGCGGACAACACACCATGCTTGAACACAATCTAGAATAACCCACAAACACCTTGAAATCCAAAAAATTCCTTAACAACTTTCACTTGAAGAAAGAACACACCTAGTATACTCAAACATCTCTACCATACACTGCAACTCAAGAAATCAACTTGCGGAGCACCAAACCATGAACAACTTCAACTCAAGGTAGATATGAACCTTATAAACACACTTCTAGAACTGCAAGACGTAAAACCACTCTATAGAGAAACGCGAAGCAAAAAAAAATCTCTCAAACACCTCTACAATACATAGTTCACACACTGGTGAACACACCTTCCTCTGCACAACAATCCAGTAGACCAAATTATGAATGCAACACCTCTAACCACCTCTAATCAACATATCCAAATTGTGCAAGAAGATCTTCAACATAGAATAAATGCATAGCAAAACTAGAACACCACTCTGTATGCCAGAACACCTTTACAACACATTGTTTCCTCTTTTATTCAAATTTTATCAAAAGCACTTGGAAACCAAGCACTAGAAACATATCATCAACATCTTCAGCACTTCCTCATCATCAGAGACAACATCAATTCAATATAAACTGCTCACACACTTGCAATAATCTCTTGCTCATATAGTTGACACCAATGACAACACAAGTTTGTTGACATCAATGACAACACCAACTGCGCATACTTGCAACAATATCCCCCTTTATCATTGATGGAAACACATGATGTGAAAATCCATCAACACAATAACATCCTCAATACTTTGCTTCATACCAACTCTTTTTCTTTCTCTTTCTCTCCCCCTTTGCTTACTACTCTCCTTTTCTTAATTGACTCTTTTCTTTTTCACATTATTCTCTCTCCCCATTTGACATCAATGGCAAATGGTGACACATCTTTCTCTCACTCTCCCCTTTAGACATTACTTGTACTTGCACATACTCACCACTACTTTGCAACATCTTTTCTTTTACTACTCTACATAATCCCCCTTAGAAGCACACAACAATTGTATCAGTTAGCAACCACAACACATATCCTTTGACATAACATGTACACTAGCACTTACTCCCCCTAACTGCAACAACTAACAAAGGCACTACCTACTCCCCCTTAGAGGTAGCCTCCAACATCAGTCTAGAACAAAGAATGAATCTTGAAATCCACTGGACTAATGCATCTAGTCCAAAGGAGGGGAATTAACCCCCAACTTCTCCCAGAGATACTCAAAAGTATCCTTAGGAAGAGCCTTACTGAATATGTCAGCAACCTGATCCTTTGTAGGCATATGCTCAAGCTCCAGTTCATTCTCTGCAACCTTCTCTCTCAAAAAGTGATATCGGATTGAGATATGTTTTGTCCTTGAGTGCATCACCAGATTCTTTGAAATGTTAATAGCACTTGTATTATCACAAAAGATAGGAATTGGTTCATCATATACAACTCTGATATCCTTCAAGGTTTTCCTCATCTGCAACACTTGTGAGTAGGAAGATGTTGTTGCAATGTATTCTGCCTCTACAGTAGATAAAGACACTAAATCTTGTTTCTTGTTTATCCATGACACCAATCTACATCCAAGAAAGAATACACCACCACTTATACTTTTCCTGTCATCTACATAACTAGCCCAATCTGCATCTATGTAAGCACTTAGAGTAAAGTTAGTATCTTTGGATGCCACAAGCCATGATCCAGAGTGCCCTTTAAATATTTGAATATCCTCTTTACTACTGCAACATGTGACTCTCTAGGATCTTCTTGAAATCTAGCCACAAGAAAAATTGCATGCATAATATTTGGTCTAGTAGCGGTTAGATATAGTAATCTTCCAATCATTGATCTATACCAGCTTTGATCAGTCTTAGGAGTTTCATCATTCTTGCTTAGATTGCAACTAATAACCATATGGGTACATACTAGTTTAGAATCTTCCATTCTAAACTTCTTCAACATTTCCTTGACATACTTTGATTGAGAAATAAAATTACCTTTATCTATCTGATTGATTTGAAGCCCAAGGAATAAATTCATCTCCCCAAACATTGACATTTCAAATGCTTCATGCATCTCTTCTGCAAATTTCTTACACATATCTTCATTTCCTCCAAAAATAATGTCATCAACAAACACAACTACAATCAGGATTTGATCATTTTCAACTTTGAAGTAAAGATTACTATTTGTGGTACCTTTATTGAATTCTATTTGTAACCTATCTAACCTTACATACCAAGCTCTAGGAGCTTGCTTCAATCCATATAGTGCCTTCTTCAGTCTACAAACCATATCCAGTTTATCTGATAACTAAAATCCTTCTGGTTGTTCTATGTATACTTATTCTAATTCACCATTCAAGGAAGCAGACTTCACATCCATTTGATATACTTTGAAATCCTTATGTGTTGCAAAAGCCAAAAACATCCTGATGGCTTCCATTCTTGCCATTGGAGCATATGTTTCCTCAAAGTCTATTCCTTCTACTTGTGAGTAGCCTTTACACACAAGCCTTGCCTTGTTTCTTACCACTTCTCCATTCTCATTTAGTTAGTTCTAGAATACCCACTTAGTTCCAATCACATTTCTATTTGTTGTTCTTGGGACAAGTTCCCAAGTCTGATTCTTTTCAATTTGCATTAGTTCTTCTTCCATAGCCTTGATCCAATACTCATCCTTGCATGCTTCAATCATTGTTTAAGGTTCAACTTCAAAAAGTAAACATAGATTTACCTATTCTTCAACAAATTTCCTTCTTGTCGTTACACCTTTGCTCTTATCACCAATGATTTGTTCTTTAGAATGATGCTTCTACACATACTTGGGAGTTTCAAGAATCTTTTTTAGAGCTTCTTCCTCTTCAATTTGCACTTCTTTTTCCTTATCTTTTTCTTCTTCTCTGCAAGAAGACTCATTTGATTCATATCCATTCACTTATGAGTTCTTCTGTAGGTCTTCATCAAGGAAGATACATACGTCAGATGTTGCATCAAACTTTCCTAAGTTTTATTTATCTCTTCCGATGTAGCATTTTCTTCTAAACATTCTAAAGTATTTGACAGTAGGAATCCTTCCATACATAGCTCATAAGAAGTCTTTGAGTTATTTGTTCTTTCTTGGACTCTGTTTAGTATATAAATAGAAGTATGAATTGCCTCTCTCTAGTAGACTTGTGCTATATAGAGTGTAGGGTCACATTCCTAGTCATTTGTAGACTTTTCTTCGTTGGAGAGATTATAGGAGAGCAGAGCTATTTGATCCTAGAGCAGCCAGTGAAGATGTAGCAGTTTCCCATTAAGTCTCATCGATTTGAGTGGATCCAATAGTTCAACCATCCATCAGAGTACGGGCCACTGGTAAGTATCGTTCCTTGCTAGGTTAAGTGCATTTATGATAGCAATAATTGCTAAGCAATGTTAGGTGTTTTATATACACCGAAAGGCAAAAATGTTCATATGACGTGCAATATCATGCATATGCCATGAAGCTACACATATGATGTTAGAATTGGTGCATATCCAAAAACTTTACAAATGATAGATATTGTTGTGCAAATGAAATCCCACTACGCAAATGACTTAGGATGTTGCGCATGTGAAATTTCCATGTGCATGTGAATTTTAGCTGTACATGCAGAATCTTGTTGTGCAAATGAACAACAGCCCCGTGCATGTGATATAATAATGTGCATATGATTTAAAGTTGCGCAAATGGTTTAAAGTTGTGCATGATAGGTAAAGTTGTGCATTCAACTAGAAGAACTACGTATCTAGTTTAGATGATCAAAAAACTTAAGATTTTAATAAAGTTGTCTGTGCGATTGAAGTTGGCCAACTGATAGGTCCTCTCTAAGATTGATTGAATCTCTGGAGAGAGGATAGGAAAGTGTTCCTATTAGAATTGCTAAGTTTTTGATGTCAGATAAATAGGTTTGTAGTTTAGTTGATTTGATGGACTAATGCACACTTAGTTGATTGCAGCAGGAGCTAGACAATGTTCTCATGTCGAGAGAGTGTTTTCTTGTGATGCAGTTGTTGAGACCCCAACTAACAGAGACTGATCTTCTTATTCTTGGATCAGTAGGATTTTCCTTTGTTTGCTTCATGCCCAAGACTCATGCGAATCTCGGTATGCTGACTACGTTGTCGGAGTTGTTTCACAGCGAGGACAGGACCATCCATCTCCCCACTAGGGAGATTATAGTGACTCTAGAGGATGTTCACCAGATCCTCTGAATACTCATTGATGGAGAGCTCATGGAGTATGAGTCACAGACTGGTGCTAGATTGGATGAGTGCAGACAAGTGTTTGATGATGATGATGACATCAAGGGTACTGAGATTAGTTGGGCAGACATGATGGTGTACTACAAGGCACTTCCTTCAATTGTGGCAGGATTGATTGGAGGTATTGAATGCCCTGATAGATGCTCCCATGAATTTACAGTTGGATAGGGTAGAGTGCTAGAGTGGATTGTGAATAAGGGCACTAGATATGCATGGGGAGTGTGCATCCTAGCACATTTGTATCATGATTTACACTAGTTTGTTTATGATGGTTCTTCTAGATTGGCATGTAGATTGTCACTGCTGTAGATTTGGGCCTGGACACATATAGCTATTACTTGCCCTATTGGTATTGGTAATCATGGTAGGGATCAACCCTACTCATATATGTTTCAAGAGAGTCTTTCCTAGCCCAAGCTGGGAAAGCTAGAGTATTGGAGGCATGCTTTCGACAATGTTGACTCAGTTGTTTGGAGACCATACCTAGAGTGTGAGGTATGGGATGAGGATGCACATGAGCTACCTTATTGTTTTCATACGAGATGGCTTATAGGGAGGACCCCCTATATTTTAGAGAGGCAGATTGTTTCACGTGTGTACTGGCAGTTTGGCAGAATCCAGGGGATGCCCATGGGTAATGTCATATTTGCCCATACGCACAAGGAGTAGGCACGATGGGGACCTAGCCCATCTTATGAGATAGATCGTGATGAGTTCTTACATATTCCATATCATCTGTGGCTGATACACAGGGTAGTGGCAGATGCTAGGATGACCCAAGACTATTTTGACTATTTGCAACACATCCCTTTCCTCACTACTCCAGTCTAGGAGAGCGAGCCCTGAGATTGGATGATCAGGAGGAGGATGATGAGGGGCCATGGAGGTGATGCAGGAGATGGGGAGGGTAGGGAGGTAATAGAGGAGGAGGAGATGGTGGTTGTAGAGGAGGAGGAGGAGGAGATGGTGGTGGTGCATGAGTAGGAGGAGGAGGTGGTGTAGGTGCAGGAGGAGGAGGAGGAGGAGGGGCTAGTGGCCATGACTGGGATGATGGTGGAGATGGGGATGAGAGGTGGGTTCTATAAAGGATTGACCCCACTCAGCAAGTTCAGCTAGCTACATTGGGACAGGTTCAACCTCCAGCACCGCCACAAGGATAGGGGTCAGAGGATGAGGAGGTGACTAGACTAAAAGCCTGGGTAGCTCAAATGCAGTCTATATTGGGACAGTAGTAGGGACAGATTGGGCAGATGTAGACCTAGATTGGACAGCTACAGGGTGACTTATAGACCACTCGGTTAGAGAAAGATACAACCATCCAGAGATATGGGAGAGCAGAAGCACTATTAGAACAGGTGCAGTAGACTTTGGGATAGGGTCCCATTGGCTAGATTGTGGCAGAGATGGTTAGGGCCAACTAGGAGATCTTCTACTGGTAGTCCCTCTATGAGTAGGCCATACCACCTGAGCATAGGGTAGGGATCTACTGACCCAATTACTGGAGTAGGTCACAGAGGGCCCCTACCGAGAGTGGCGGGGTGATGGGATTGATGGGGCTACCTCACGGACCTCCAGGAGGAGGTGCCCCAGGGACAGGTACAGCAGGAGGGAGAGGAGGAGGAGGTATCCTACCACCACAGCTAGCATCATCTGGGGGGAGCCTTTCATAGCTATTTTGAGACAATTATCAGTTTGTTTTTGTATCTTTACTTGAACATGTATACACCACATTGATTTGGACACTACGCGATGTATTATTATTTTGATCTCATTGTATACTTAGACAGTTTTACTCTTTTTGATGATGATTATATGATATCTTGATTTGACTGACTATGATTATGATTTATTATGATGGAAATGACTTATTTTATGACTCTGATGCATATGTTTACGTTTATGTGATGGACATGATGATCTATATGATGGCTTAACATGTTTATTAGATTTTGTAATGCACTGTATGTTTATGTGATAGAAAACAAATAAGATAGTTATGGCCCCATCACATATCCTCCATTTTTTGACATCCTTGAGTAGCATAGAAAGACATAATAATAAAAATCAAGATATGAGATTTTTAAACCTTTTAACAAGCACAAATTTTCTTGCCATAGTTATTTTTTGCTTGCAACGAAAATAGATACAATCATTGATGCATGCCAAGATGCACCCATGGAATACATCTTTTTACCTCACTTTTTCTCCTTCTTGAGTCCATCTTTCTTAATGTCTGCATCAAAATAAGCTAGCAAGATCATTCTAGTTAAAGATTAATTGAGATAGATTACTTAAGATTATAATTTCTTATTGGGTGACTAATATGCATGGAATTGATGGAAACATGCAAAAACTTCTCTCTTTTTGAATCAACAGGTGTAGATGCTAGGAAAAGCAATTTTGTGCATCTCCAGAGATAGTCTTCAATGATCTCCAGAGACAATACCAAAGTACCATGCCGCCTGAAGTTTTGAAGTAATGAGGAAGGCCTCTTTGGAGCTAGGTGAGAGTCTAGAACATCTCTGGAGCTAAACAAAGGAAGCTATAGACATCTCCGGAGCTATAGAGACATCTCTGGAGCTATAGAGATATCTCCAGAGCTACAGACATATCTCCAGAGCTGCAGATAGGGATAGATATCTCTGGCACCTCCTGAGAGCAGGGCATATTTCCTGCATAAGTTGCTAATCAAGCACTCTTAGTAGTGATCTTAACACCCCTGATTTCACTCAAATCATCACCTGAGTCGTGAAGGGTCATCTTTAGTTAAACTATGAGAGTTTGTATCTTTATAAAGTTTTTGCATGAGTTATGGATAGAACTAATCAATCTCCATATTTTCAGGGCCTCGCTGCCCAAATGTATTGAGACTCAAACTTATAATTCTGAGTGGACTTCTGTTCCACTCAGTCTTCTTTTATTGCATGATTATTTTCCATAGTTAGATAGCTACTGCAATAAAGAGATGGATGTCATCTCATAGAAGAACTGATAGATAAGATAAGTGATATGCCATCACTCTTTTGATATAGACTTGTAGAAATAGTAGAAGAAATATACAATGCTTGAATTATTCTAATTCTCGGTGATCTCAGTTCTCTGATATCAATATTCGTTTCATGGATGCAAAGTGAATGAATTGGATTAAGTTTAGTTGTGATCTTCTTTTGTACTGATTCTCCACTATAGCCTTCAACCCAAAGGTGTGGAGCAAGGGCCCACTCTCACCACCAAGGCAGAAGGCTAGTACCATTGCTTTATTATTTTAGAATTTGTTGTGAAAAGTATTTACTAATTTTAATAGATAGATGCATGTTACTATTTTTTTAAGATTGCTTTGAATAATTTCCTATTTAATTCTATTTCAACATTACTTAAATTCATTTAGGAAGTAGACAGATTAATCTTTTGAAATTAGTAGAAGCTATTAAGATTAGTTAGGAAAACTAGTAACTGTAGAATCCCTAGTTGCAAATAGCTGAAGACACAGCCCCTAGATTATTGACATCTAAAAATAGATTAAATGATGAGGTACAACGAGTCCTTGTCATTTTTGGTACCATTATCGAGGATATCTTGTGTTAATTAGGGAAACTGAGTTAAAACAATTTTTAGGATAGACCTGTATGGTTAGAGCTAGAGATTCAAAAGGAAGATATATAAAGTAGACACCCCAATAACAAATCATAGGTGAAAGTAGTGGGGTGGTACAAGATCTTGTTGAAGAGAGGAACCTAGAGCCTACTTTGGAAGCTGCACCTCAGAACAATAATCCCTTAGATCCTCCAAATCTTCCACTTGCTGATTAAATCTAGGAATTACAACAAAAGTTTTAGGCAAATCCTTTAATAGAACCTAATTTCCTAGAACCTCAGGGAGAAGAACTAGTACTACACATGGAAAATGATAATCATGAAGAAGAGGAGAATCAGGCCCCAAGAACCTTCTCATAGCCTATTGTTTTGACTACTGGAGACAATGCTCCTATGAAGAATATCTCACCAGCACACTTGCCAAATTTTAGAGGACTTTCTTATGAGGATCCAGATCAGTTCTTGTTTGAATTCAAAGTAGTCTGCCAAACTTATGATTATGGATCAGATAACTAGAAACTCAAACTGTTCCCTTCAACTCTAAATTCTGCGATGGGATGGTTTATGGGTTTACCCTAGAATTCTATCCATGCTTGGGATCAGACGGAAACAGATTTTTTGAAAAAATACCAAGATTACTGTAGATCCAGTAATAAAAATGAGGAATTGTTTAAAATTAGGTAGGGAGAGGAAGAGTCCTTAGAGGACTATGTGGATAGGTTTAATTTCACCTTGAGAAGATATGGCAACCTAGTAGATCACTCCTTGGCTAGAACCCTGTTTGTAAAAGGATTGGATAAAGAATCAAAATAGGCACTAGATCTAATGGGGAAGGGAAATATCAACAAAATGGATATACCTGCTATAGAAGAACTTTGCAGGAACTATTCTAGAACCCAAAATGGAGTGAGGTCATCCAAAACTTTGAAAGGGAAGAATGAAATAGGCCAATTAATGGAGCAGATTGCAAATCTAAAAATAGACATTTTGGTCCAATTAAATACCACATTGGATGGGATTCAAGCAAAAACTAGAACAACTGATCAAAATAGAGCAACTGAACTGCTCTGCATCTATTGTCCTTGTAGATTAAGAAAACATAATGAAGTTGGAAATACAAACAAAATGCATAAAAAAAACACAAAGTTATACCTTCACATGTAGACCCAATCTCATCAAGGCAGAGGAGAGCTTGCACCCAAGAGCTCCTAAGACATGATATTCCCTAGATAAGTGAATAAAAATGTGAAATGCTACTCTAATTATGCAACTCACAATTCTAGCTCAAGTGGACATTTGGACATGGTAACATTGCTTAAAGATTGGATCCCAAAATGGGTTGAAGGAGGTTTTATTTATAGACTTTTGGAAGGGATTTTGATCCAAGGGTAGAGATTGATTTGGAAGATCAATGGTGGAGGATAAAAGTGATGTGGAGGGCCTGAATTAGATCTTGGAGGAATGGAGGGCTATGAATAAAAGTAAATCTTTTATTCATTTTGGGAAAAGGGGTAATTAAATGAGTATGGGGGTGAAAGATTATTTTTGAATTAAAGATTCATATGGGGAATGTAAAATGGATTAAAAAATCATTTGGGGATAAGTGGAGATAAATGAGGTATGGGGGTGTAAGAGGAATTAAATGTGATGTGGGATGTTTAAAAATTATTTATTTCAATTTTTTATTTGGAGGATGTGGGGAAGGGTGTTAAATGAGGTTTGACCACCCAAATGAGGAGTTAGGATTAATTAAACATAGGTTTTGTTTAATTAATCCTAGGGCTAGGATGAGGTAGGCTAGGGTAGGTAATTAAATAATAGCTATTTAATTGTCTAGGGTAGGGATAGGTCAATTAATAGGCTGAATTAATTAGTTAAGCATGGTTTAGCTAATTAATTGTATTTAGTGAGGAGAGGGAAAATGAAATAATAAATATTGTATATTTATTAAATCAATTGGCTAAGGTTTTGGACTATTGAATTAATGAAATTAATTCAATTTTGGGGACAAAATAATGGGAAATTAGATGATGAGGGGATAATTAATTAAATAAAAATTTAATTAATTGAATAGAAGGGAAATTGATGTGTTTAGGGATGTCGAGAGTCGATTTGGTGGTCGAGACATTTTTAGGTGTCTACACTTGCCCCTCTTTGACGTGGCATCAGGACCTAGGAGGGAAGTGGCATCAGGTCAAAGAAAAATATGCCCCAACTGCATGGAAGGAATGAGATGGGTAAGGGATGCCCCCTCGAGAGGTCAGCAGGAAAATAAATAATTTTTTGGATGAGTTCTCGAAAGGATGTGACAGAAGTGAAAGTTGGATAGGGGACAGAAAAAGAAGATGGCAAGAAGAAAAATGGAGGAAAAAGGCTGAGATCTGCACCCTGGGGAAAAAAAAAGAGGGGTGGAAGGATGACATGGCCCACTATATTAGGAAAAGTGGGCCCTTAGACTACCACATTTGCACATTTTGACTTTAGAGAAGGAGTGAAGGAGAGATAGCAGAGTGCAACCCCTAGTTCCCTCAACTTCGACACATCTCAAAGTAGTTCCAATCATTTGGCTGGGCACCGGAGGCTAGACCCCAGGTAGGGTCTGAAAGGAAGCTAGGTGTGTGGAAAATGCTTCCTACACTAATCTAATGAGGAGAGGGCTATGCAAATTCAACTTTATCCTAACTATTACAGCAATGTTAAACTATTAACATGAGATATTGTAGCAAAACACAAAAAACCAGAAAGAATACAGAAGAAGAGAGACAAGATATACATGGGGAAAACCCTTACAAGTGAAAAACCTCTCACTCCAAAACATAGCCCAAATGTATTACAGTAAACAATAACATATTACAATATAGTTTCAAAGCCAATGCTCTTTTAGGAGTCTTCGAATGTCAAATCTGGAGATATTCCGGCAGCATAATAATACTTGTACCAAAGTTATCTATCTCCCATCCAAGCACCTGTTCATATAGAGTTTACAAGGCAAATATGGAACCTTCTAGAGATGGGCGTCCATCTTGGACTCATGCCCCAAAACCCACGCCTAAGGACACTTGTCCAACATCCCATCCCAAAGCGGGCGCCTAGTCCCAAGATAGGTTACGACAGATTCTCTTACGCACCTTACAATTGTAAGAGAATCTGTCATACACTGACTAAAAATATCATATTCCTCTTACATGTCATAACCTCCCTTGACCACCCAAAGATGCCTTTCTCTTGTGCAAAGATACTCACCGACACTTGTTATATGCCCCTTGACCCCATCTTGGGGGCGCTGCCCCCAAACCCCTGTTAATTATTCAAGGGGGAAATCGCGGCTGCCAAAGTCACCAAAATTTATCCTCCTGCATATACACAAGGTGCTGACTATGCCAACTTAACATGGGATAAATAAATACAACATTAGGAATTTGCAAAGGTTGAGGCACCTTAATTCCCAACATTCTCCCACTTGTCGAACACCTTGCAAGGGCCAACAACAATGACAAGATTTAACTGCTAGGGGCCAAGAGGCCCATAGACTCCGATTACCATCTAAACTTCTCTCTGCCCACTGGTTTTGTCAATGCATTTGCAACATTCTTCAAAATCTACCTTCTCCAAATTTACCTTTCCATCCTCAACCATGTCTTGCACGAAGTGAAACTAAACATCAATGTGCTTTGTTCTAGCATGGAAAGTTGGATTCTTTGCAAGGCAAATTACACTCTAACTGTCACAACTGATCGTGATCTATCCTGCATCAACACCAATATCTGAACATAATCTCTTAAGCCAAATGGCTTCCTTACAAGCATGAGTTGCTGCCATATACTCAACTTCTATCATGGACAAAGAATCAATAGGTTGTCGCTTACTCATCCAACTAATAGCACCACCAAACTGTAAAAACATAAGCACTGGTGGATCTTTTGCTATCAATGTCACCTGCCCAATCTAAATCCACAAATCCATGAATATCAATAGAATGCGGAGGTCCTGAAACATTACCATGATAGCAAATGGAATACTCGGAAGTACCCCTCAAATACTGAACACTCACTTAACTACATCCCAATGAACCCGTCCAAGATTAGCCATAAATCGACTAAGGACTCCCACTACTTGGGCAATGTCTGGTCTTGTGCAGACCATAGCATACATCAAACTGCCAACAGCACTATCATAAGGTACTCTTTTCATGTCCTCCACCTCACTAGGAGATTTTGGATAATCCTCAACAGACAACTTTGTCCCCAAAGAAATAAGAACACACAATGGTCTACAATCTCTCATGCTAAATCTGTCCAACACGGTCTTAACATACTTACTCTGACTTAACCAAAGTTTTCTGTTGGTTCTATCTCTTCTGATTTCCATTCCTAGAATGTACCTGGCTGCCCCTAAATCTTTCATTTCAAACTGAGCTGACAACTGAGATTTAAAATCAGAAATCATATTCTTACCCTTCCCAATGAGCAACATATCATCAACATATAGTGCAACAATGAGAATATGATCACCATCAAATTTATAATACACACAGTGATCCAATTTCGATCTCACAAATCCAATTGACCACATAAAGGCATCAAACTTCAAGTACCATCTCCTTGGGGATTGTTTCAAACCATACAAAGACTTCTTAAGTTTGCAAACCAAATTTTCTTTACCTTTCACCATGTAATGCTCTAGCTGTGACATGTAGATCTCTTCCTCCAAGTCACCATGAAGGAAAGTTGTCTTCACATCCATCTATTCTACCTCTAGGTCATAAGCTGCTGTGAGTGACAACAAGAATCAAATGGATGTCAACTTTGCAACGAGAGAGAAGATCTCACCATAATCTATACCCTCCACTTGTGAATACCCCTTTGCAACCAATCTGGCCTTATACTTCTCAATACTGCCATCTACACCAATCTTCTTCTTGAACACCCATTTGCATCCAACGAGTTTCCGTCCAGGAGGCAAAGGCACCAAGTCCCAAGTTTGATTCTTTTCCAAAGAAACCATTTCTTCCTCCATGGCCTCCTTCCAGGAACCTGCATCCTTCATGTCCAAAGCCTCTGATATAGTTCTAGGTTCATCACTGTTAGTGATCAAAGCATAAGCACAACTAGAATTAAGTAATGTAAAACCAAACCTTTCAGGTTGCTTTCTTATCCGTGTAGACCTCCTCAAGAGCTGAGGTTGAGGTTTAGCTTCTTCCTCTGAGCTTTCAGAGCTACTAGAGCTCTCCTCATCATCAGGTCCAACATTGTCTTTCTGTTCAGTCTTCTTAGGGGTGAGAGGAAACTGAACAACATCCTCTTTCTTTTCTTTTTCTTCTCGCTGCAAAATAGTGGAAGAAGGTGTAAGCTCTCTGAAGATGACACTTCTGCTATACAACACCTTTTCAACCATGGGGTCCCAAAGCTTGTATCCTTTCACACCAACATTGTAGCCGATGAAGATACACTTAATAGCTTTGTTCTCCAACTTTGACTGCTTCTCCTTAGGCACATGTGCATATGCCTCACAACCAAAAACATGAAGATGCCTTACTGAAGGCTTTCTACCAGACCACACCTCCATGGGTGTCTTTCCAACAAGAGCTGATGTAGGAGATCTATTTACCAGATAGCAAGCAATGGCAACAGCTTCAGCCCAAAACTTTTTTTCTAGACCAGCTCCACTAAGCATTCTCCTAGCCTTCTCCATCAGTGTCCCGTTCATCCTCTCTGCAACTCCATTTTGCTGCGATGTGTATGGAGTTGTCTTATGTCTTTCAATCCCAAGTTCCTTGCAATACTTATCGAATTCTATAGAATAGAACTCACCACCGTTGTCAGTTCTCAAACATTTAATCTTTTTAGCAGTGTGATTTTCAGCAAAGGCTTTGAACTCCTTAAACTTGCTATAGACTTGAGCTTTGCTTGTAAGAAAATAAATCCATGTCCTTCTACTATAGTCATCTATAAAAGATACAAAGTATACAGATTTTGATAATGAAGGAACATTAATAGGAACAAACACATCAAAATGAATGAGGTCCAACACACCAGAAGACTTATGAGAACTCGAGTAAAACTGAACATGGTTTTGTTTTCCATAAATGAAATGTTCGCAAAAGTCAAACTCAAGATTACAATTATCTAACCCCTCGATGAGGTTCTTATTTTTTAGGGTACGCAGACCCTTCTCACCAATGTGGCCAAATCTCTTATGCCATAACATTGTCTTTTCTACAGGAAGTTTAACTTCCAATGCACGATTACAACCATCAAGACTAGAAACAATAGATTTCTTCACTGCTCATTCAAATGGTGGGGATGAAGTGACTGCTACCCTCTTCCTTGAGTCAGAAGAACTATTGCATTGTGCAATGCATGCTTCCAGCTGAAACATAGTACCTCTCCGAGTACCCTTAGCAAGCACCATAGATCCTCTAGTCATCTTGCATCCTTCTTTCGAAAAGACAACCTGCACACCTGGATCATTCAAACTACTTACAGAAAGCAGGTTCTGTGCTAAGCCTAGGATGTGCATAACCCAGAGATCCCCTTCACTCGACCATCAGGGAATCGGATAGAGACTCTTCCATGACCAACAATCTTCAGATGAGAGTCGTCACCCAGATACACCTTTCCACCATTGAACTCCTCATACTTAGTGAACCAGTCTCGATGCGAGGTCATGTGGAATGATGCACCAGAGTCGATTAGCCACACATCATCAGATGCATGGGTTACCAGGGCTGCGATGAAAGCATCACCATCATCTTGTGATTTGTCAAAATCTGAATCAAGATCTTTCTTCTTTTTCTTCTTCTCCTCTTTGCATTCCTTTCAACAATGCCCGGTCTTGCCACAGTTCCAACAAAGAGCCTTGGACTTTCCAGGAGATTTGGATCTACCCTTCTTAGCTTTCTTGTCCTTCTTCTTCCCTTTCTCCTTGGGTCTTCCACAAACTACAAGGGCTTCTTTGGCTACCTCAAAAGACTTTCTCTACATCTCTTCAGATAACAATGAAGAAACCACCTCTTCCATTTTGAATGTGGATGTGGTTCTTTCGATTTCCATGACAAGATGATCCCATGAGTAAAGCAGAGAACAAAGCAGGGTCATACACCAATCCTCCTCCTCCATCTTTACACCAATAGATGTCAATTGTGCAACCAGCATATTAAAGGCATTCATATGTTCAACCATGGATCCTACATCCTCCATTCAAAGAGAATACAACTTCTTTCTTAGGAAAATATTATTGACAAGGGATTTGGCTTGATACACATCCCCCAACTTCTTCCAAAGGAGTGTTGCAGTAGCCTCCTCATGGACATTTAACAACACAGAATTGGCAACACTAAGTCTTATGAGACCCTTAGCATTTCGATCCTTGAGATCCCAGTCAGTTTGTGACATTGCAGCTGGTTTAGTTCTGTTCACACTTTCCCAAAGGTCTCAGTCAACTAACATGTCTTCCATCTTGAGCTTCCACAGCTCAAAATTACTGTCGTTGAACTTCTCTACTTCAAACCTTCCTGATGTGCTTGCCATCTCCTTGCTGCAATAAGATACAGAATGCTCTATACAGACTACCACTCAACCTAAGATTAGCTCAAAAAAACCCTACCCTACAACTAGGACCAAAGGTGATCAAGCTCTGATACTAACTAAAAGGAAGCTAGGTGTGCGGAAAACACTTCCTACACTAATCTAATGAGGAGAGGGCTATGCAAAATCAACTTTATCCTAACTATTATAGAAATGTTAAACCATTAGCATGAGATATTGCAGGAAAACACAAAAAACCAAAAAGAATATAGAAGAAGAGAGACAAGATATACATGGGGAAAACCCTTATGGGTGAGAAACCCCACACTCCAAAACACAGTCCAAATGTATTACAATAAATAATAAAATATTACAATACAATTTCAGAGACAATGCTCTTTCAGGAGTCTTTGAATGTCAAATCTGGAGATATTCCAGTAGCGTAACAGTACTTGTACCAAAGTTATCTATCTCCCATCCAAGCACCTGTTTATATAGAGTTTACAAGACAAATATGGAACCTTCTAGAGATGGGCATCCATCTTGGACTCATGCCCCAAAACCCACGCTTAAGGACACTTGTCCAACATCCCATCCCAAAGTGGGTGCCTGGTCCCAAGATAGGTTATGACAGATGCTCTTACGCACCTTACAGCTGTAAGAGAATCTGTCATACACTGACTAAAAATATCATATTCCTCTTACATGTCATAACCTCCCTTGACCGCCCAAAGATGTCTTTCTCTCGTGCAAAGATACTCACCGACACTTGTCATATGCCCCTTGACCCCATCTTGGGGGCGCTGCCCCCAAACCCCTGTTAACTATTCAAGGGGGAAATTGCGGCTGCCAAATTCACCAAAATTTATCCTCCTACATATACACAAGGTGCTAACTATGCCAACTCAACATGGGATAAATAAATACAACATTAGGAATTTGCAAAGGTTGAGACACCTTAATTCCCAACAGGGGCTAATCCTGACTTTTCCATTTTTTCATTTATGTCACTTTTTGGGGGTTCAGGAAATAGGGTTAGTGTGTGTAGTGCCAAAAGTTAGGAGGATTAGTGACATCCTCTGGATTAGTACTATCCGCTAGGATAGGATTAGGGCAGTTTGTTGCCATTTGCATGGCATTTTGGCACCATCGTATGGATTGGCGCAATGTACGCACAGAGGGTTGGGTTTGGCATTTTAGCGCCAAATGGGCTTTATGGTAGCACTATATTCTGAAATAGTGCTATAGGTTAGATTAGTGCTATGTTTTGTTTTAGCGCAATGGTATGTATTAGCGCAATGTTTGAGACATGCAATTTTTGGGAGAATTGGCGCCATTCATTAGAATAGCACCAAGTAGCATAGTGGCGCCATTTTATGAAATAGCACTAAGGATTGTGCGTAGTAGCACTATGTTTAGAATTGGCACAAAGTGTATGCATAGTGGCGCTATTGTCTAGAATAGCACCATTTGGAAGTAGTAGTGCTATGTGAAAATGGCGCTAAGTATGGCAATTTTTGGCACCAAATGATGTTGGCGTTTCAACTTTGGAAGAAAAAATAAAGAAGGGGTGGGGGGTTTGGAAGAAGACAAGTAGATTTTTTTGACTCTAGAGTTGTGGATGCAAGATACAGGCTAATTTATAGTGTACTTGAGGGAGCGACGCGTCCCATCTATGATGGCATTGTTTGACCATTTTGATGATGTGATGCGGGCTCGACTAGCTAGATTGGGGCTTCTGACAGTGGCGTCAATGCCAGTTCTACGAGCTCATTGAGCTCTAATGACAGTAGCTATGGAGCGGTACCGTTCAGAGACCTGCAGCTTTCTGTTGCCGACTAGTGAGATCACCATCACACCTGAAGATGTTTATCGCATCCTCAAGCTACCTATTCAAGGCCAATGGGTGAGGTACAACATGAGGAGTGGATGGAGGGCCCTGATCAGAGTGTTTACTCACAGCAGGCAGAGACTGCATTACAGACTTCTGGTGTTGGTATGGCGCCAATGTTGACATTGATGCAGACATAGCTGTCCCAGGTACAGACACAGTCATATTAGTTACAGGGGCAGCTGTCTCAGGTTCAGGGGGATTTGACAGAGGCAAAGTGCGGGTGGAGTATTATCAGGGCCTTTATTATGCGGTAGTGCCAGCGGCACAATGTGCCCTGAGCTGTAATTAGGTCAGTAGATTGGGGGCCTCCAGGTCTCATAGGTCTAGATCTATTTAGTCTATCCAGCAGATGATGCCTCCTCCCTTGTATGTGCCCCAGCAGGCTCCACAAGTACCGGTACAGTCACAGCCACAGCCACCACCACAAGCAGGGCCACAGCCACAGACAGGGACACATCCACAGACAGGGTCTGGATCCCCCACCCAATCAAATAGAGGATCCTCTATGTGACAATTTTCTATCATGTTAGCCCTCAGAGGCATTGTATCAGGACATTTTATTTTTTGATGGATATATGAGTGATGTACATTTTTTGCAATGATATATGATGTGATGGAGATTTTTGATGGCCTATGTGCTTGCTTATGATGCTCTATTATGATTATGATGATGCCTATGTTTATGGATGCATTGTGCTTTATGGATGTGTTGTGTTTATGCAATTATGTTTTTGATGTTATGGATGTACCTATGATGGATGCAGTGATGGTTTACTTATGTTGATATATGCATGGGTTGTGATCTATGGACAATATGATGTATAATGCAAATAAATGTTCATTTATTATGGATGCTCAATGTGATGGAAATGTATGTTTATGTTAATAAACACATGTTTATGTATGGGAATATGGATATGCAGTTAGATGATTATTAAATGCAGTTAAATGATTATGATTGTGATGATGTATGGTAACTAACTTTTTATGAGATGATATATGCAATACAATGTGATGATATTAATTTAAAATGCACCTATTGTGATGGTAAACTTGAATGAGTATGATATGATTTGTAATGTTAAATGATGTATAATGTGCAACAAAATGATTCTAAAATGAACCTAATGAAATGATATGCAAATTACCAGATTCTAAAATGAACCTAAATGATATGAAATGCAACTTAAAAGATTCTAAAATGAACCTAATGAAATGATATGCAACTTACCAGATTCTAATGAAATGATATGCAACTTAAAAGATTCTAAAATGAACCTAATGAAATGATATGCAACTTAAAAGATTCTAAAATGAACCTAATGAAATGATATGCAAATTACTAAATGATAGGTGAGATGCAACGTAGGTGGTAGGTGAGATGTAGACTAGGTGATAGGTGAGATGCAGACTAGGTGTTAGGTGATATGGTTAAGTCTTGGTACACATGATGTTCTTTGTTTGACCCTGAGTGGTGGGGCTATGTGAAAGGGGACTAGGTGGGGAGAGGATAGGGGTGTATGGATGGGGGTATGGATAGGATTGGGAGCGTCTAGAGGATGGGGTGGGTATATGAGATAATTGTTAGGTCGTATGACACCACATCATTGAGGGGGGATGTATTTTGGTTCTGGATGTGTTAAGTGGGAGTAAGATGGGGAAGTTGGATTAGTGAGGTGATTTTAGATGGGTGGGGGATAGGGTAGGTGGTTACGAAATCTAGGCCCAGATGGTATAGTTGAATGACTAAACAGGATGGTGATTTTGAGCTAGTAACAATGGTTGCATAAGATTAATTGAGAGCATTTCTTAGTTTACTATAGCAATGTAGGATTCAATTCACAAAGGTATGAAATGACCTAGGTGATGATATATATCCCACAATTGCATGGACTAGACCAGTGAACAATAGGTTGATTTCATGGGTGCCCAAGGTAGTATAACCTTGCCTACCCTAGGAAGGGGACTCATAGCGACGAGTGTCCATAGTGCATATAAGGTGTTTGATGCCTATATATACAAATGAGGCATGTCATACTAGAAGAGACCCAGGCTTCAAGATATGAATACCATTCTTAGAGTAATGAAACCAACCCACAAGCACAGCATACAGAAATAATGACCTTGTCTACTCTAGGTGCGGTCCTCTACGTACCATGATATAACAAGATCAAGGTAGCTATGGAGATGACCAAGAGTGAGACAAAAAATATAAAAATAAATAATCAAAAAGACCAACCAAAAAGATACAAATAGCCTTTGTGTGCTCTTTCCAAGAGACGTAAGAATGACAAATATTTGTCCATTGTAGCAAAGATATATCCTAGGATGCAGATTAGTTGATTTTGATTGGAAAATTTTTGGAAGATGGGCAAATGAATAGTTTGGCCAGGTGTAGGATTATAATTGGTATGTTGATTGATGATTTTTGCATTAGGTATGATGGTTCGAATGTATACTTAGCGTGTGTATCATATAATGGGTCTAGTAAGATCAATGAGTGGGGATCATCCAAACAGGCTGGATGGGTGCATCTTACATACCTGAGTACTGGAAATGTCCTTCATATTCCAGACTGCATACATACCCTATGTCCATAGGATCAAGGTACTTTCAAGATGTGGGTGAAATGAATATGTAGTTCTGGTATGAGTTGATGATGTGGAATGGTTCAAGATGGATTTGCTGGGTGTGGTGTGATGACGATTAATGGATTGGAGCGATCAATGTGTGAGGGTGATGCTGCATTTGTTTTGGTATTTTTGATGATTTTGTATTATTTTTGGATTTTTCATTTTGAGCTATACAATGGGAAGCTTACAAGGATCCTTGTTCCATGAACTGGGCTTGGGTGAGGTAGTGCAGAGTGGGCGATAGGACTTGATGTTTCAGAATTCCAAGCCATGGGATGTGTGCAATATGGAGTGTTGCGACGGGAAGAGGACTTATTAGATGGTAAAATCAGCCACTACACATGGCACCTGAAACAAGTTTTTGGCACCTAAAACAAGTTTTCACCATGGTACTTATCCAAGGCGTCACCGAAGTGATTTTCACCATTTGGAAGTTTTTATTGCACTCAGATTTTTCTTGATTTTTTTTTTGGTTTTTTTTATTTTTCTATTTTTTTGATTTTTTGATTGGGATACTTGATGGGTTATACATAGAATTTCTTTAGATGCAGAATGTTCATCGGCTCATCGAGAGGCTTCCCCTCAGGTGTTGCAAGCTGGTAGGCTCCTAATCCATAGTCAGTTGTGACGACATATGGTCCTAACCAATTGGGTTCAAACTTACCTTTCTTAGTGTGCTCTTGCAAGTTCTTTTGATTTTCCATGAGGACAAGATCACCTACTTCAAATTTTTGGGTTCTGATTCCTTTGTTATAGCTTCTCCTGAGGCAATTTTGATAGGCCTGTAGGTGGTTCAATGCATTCAGGCATTTTCCATCTAGTAGTTCTAACTAATACAACCTTGTGACTCGGTATTCCTCATCAGTGATTATGTTTTGCAAGGATATTGTTAAGGACGGGAGCTCGACCTCGATAGGTAAAATGGCTTCAAATCCAAAGACTAGGGAAAATGGAGTGGCTCCTATGGGAGTGTGGATGCTTGTGTGATAGGCCCATAGGGCAGGGTTGAGTTGGAGGTGCCAGTCACAGCCAGCTTCATTGACTATTTTCTTTAGGATGCAGAGGATGGTTTTATTCGAAGCCTCCGCTTGACTATTTCCTTGTGGATAATATGGGGTCGAGAAGTGGTGTTTGATGTCAAATTTTTGCAGAAAGTGCATACTTCTTGGTTCTTGAATGGATTTCCATTGTCGATGACAATGGAATGAGGGATACCATAGCAGCAGATGTTGTAATGTAGGATAAACTTGGAGATTTGGGTTCCTGTGGTGAAGGTGAGTGGTATTGCTTCCACCCACTTGGTGAAGTACTCAGTAGCAGTGATTATGAACTTATGGCCATTGGAGAATGGTGGGTGGATTTTCCCTACAAGGTCGAGTCCCCACTATGAGAAAGGCCATGGCATTGTGATCAGTTGCAACTCCTGTGCTGGTGCGTGGATGAGATCGCCATGTTGTTGGCATGGTAGGCATTTTTTGATAAACCGGTAGGCGTCTCTTTCAATTGTTGGCCAATAGTAACCGGTCCTTAGGATCTTTTTAGCAAGAGCAAGTCCACTTGAATGTGCCCCACAGATACCTGCGTGTACCTCTTCCAAGGCCACCTTAGCTTCCCTAGATTCTAAACATCGTAGAAGCATGCCATCAAGACTCCTTTTATATAGGGCATCACCTACAAGGATGAAACGGGAGGCTTGGTGGATGAAAGATTTTCTTTGCGATGTGGATAGATTGGGAGGGATGATATTGTCATGGAGATATAAGTAGGTTTCTTGATACCACAGGGATAGGGGACCAATGACTTTGCACACAAGTTCAGATTGAGGAACATCATATGCCAGGATGGGGAGTTCTTCTATTAGGAACTCACATTTCTTGCTATCTTTCTTCATGTCGACCAAAGACCCGATGGTAGCCATGGCATCTGTAGCTTTATTATTTAACCTTGGGATCTGCTCAAAGTGGATGTCATCAAAATAGTCTTTGAAGTCTTTGACCATCTTCTTGTAAGGCAGGAGTTTATCATCCTTGGTCTTGTACTCATTGTTTACCTGCCGGATGACCAGTTGAGAGTCGCCATATACTATCAGCTTCTCAATTTTCCATTTGATTGCCATTCAGAGACCTGTGATAAGGGCCTCGTACTCTGCCATGTTGTTGGTACATGGGAATGTGATTTTGAAGGACTTGGGGATTGTGTCACCTTGAGGGGTAACAAACAGGACACCTGCCCCTGAGCCTCTATATGTGTATGATCCATCAAAGTACATCTTCCATGTTTCTGTGACTGGTGTGGTTGTCAAGATAGCTTCATCAGGAAACCCTGCCAGTGTTAGATGTTCTACAGGAATCGGTGCTTCAGCCAGCTGATCAGCTATAACCTTTCCTTTAATGGTTTTTCTCTCAGTGTATTCAATGTCAAATTTAGTGAGGATCATGACCCATTTTGCCATTCTCCCAGTAAGAGCCGCTCTGTTTAGCAGATATTTCAATGGATCAATCTTGGTGATGAGCTTGGTTTTATGATTGAGCATGTAGTGTCTTAATTTTTGTGAAGTGAAGACCAGGGCTAGACATGCTCGTTTAATTTGCATGTAGTTGAGCTCATAAGATATGAGAGTGCGGCTGATGTAATAGATGGCTCTTTCTTTTCCGTGCTCATTGTGTTGTATTAATAAGGCTCTGATAGCTATCTCTGTTGCTGAGATGTATAATAGGAGAGGTTCACCTTGCCTTGGTGGAGTTAGAATAGGGGGATTAGCCAGGTATTCCTTCAACTAATCAAAGGCAGCTTGACACTGGGTGTTCCAGACAAAACTTATATTTTTTAGAGTAGATGCTGGAATGGTTGGCATTTATCAGCAAGTTGAGAAATGAATCATCAAATGGACTAGAGTTTTCCCTGCAGACTTCTCACCTATTTCAATGTTGTTGGAGGAGGCATTTCAATAATAGCCTTGACTTTTGCAGGATCTACCTCAATTCCTCTTCTGGAGACTATGTATCCCAAAAGTTTTCCAGAGGTGACCCCGAAGACACACTTCTTTGGATTAAGGCAGACATTGTATTGCTCTAAATGGTCAAAGATTGTTGCCAATACATTCAGGTGTTCCTCTCTTGTCTTTGATTTTCCCAATAAATCATTAACATAATCTTCCATGATGTGGTGAAAAAGGTCATGGAAGATGACAGTCATGGCTCTTTGAAATGTCTACCACCTAGCAGTATGTTCCCCATGGACATATAAAGGACATCTTATGCTGGTCTTCTTTTGCGATCTAGATTTGGTTGTACCCTCAAAATCCATCCATGAGAGATAACATATCATGTCCTACCATGAGGTCCACTATCATGTCAATGTTAGGCAATGGGAAGTCGTCCTTTGGGCAGGCCTTGTTGAGATCTCTGAAGTTGGTGCAATAGCGGATTCGGCCATCGGGTTTGGCTACTGGTACTAGGTTAGAAACCCATTCAGGATAATCAATTGGGTGAATGAACCCAACATCCAATAATTTCTTTAGCTTTTCTTTAACAAGGAGGGCCACCTGAGGATTCACTTTTCTGAGCTTCTGCTTTACTAGTTTTGCATTAGGACGTACTACAAGATGATGAACGACCAAGAAGGGATCTAGCCCTAGCATGTCTGCATAGGTCCATGCAAAATTGTGGTTTTGACATGTGAAGAATGCTAGGAAGTTTTGTTGTTCTTGTGTGCTGAGAGATTCTTCCCTGAAAGTGATTTTCGGCTCTTCTTCTGTTCTAAGATTCATCTCTTGAGCTGGTTCGACTAGGACAGGTGATCTAGCTAGATAAACCTTGTTTATCTTGGGAAGGCCCATGCTTCCATCTCCTAGCGCCTCATGGAGGGTTTCACCAAGAGATAAGTCTTTTGTTTTTACTTTTTTGGGATCTGACACTGCCACATAATGGTTTTCACCATCAGATCCATTTTTTATTTTTATATTTTTATGATTGGAAGTAGGGGTTGTCTCCCTGAAATAGGCTTGTGTATCAAGTTCCATGATGTATTCTTCTCTGTGATCTCCCAAGGGGAAGTTATCTCTAACTTCCATCATTTCAGTGATGGCCTCATCATTAGGTTCTATGTCAAAGACAAGAGGTCCTCATTGTTCCCAGTCTATGAGGTCGAGGTATACAAGTGGTAAGTCATTGGATGATGAGGCTAGGGTGGTGACTGTGTAGATGGTGCAAATGGATGAATCAAAGAAATCGGCAAAGTCACTAAAGGAGACTTGAAGGCCTGATTCGTTGACATTGTCGACTTCCAAGGAGACCGTAGTGACCTTGGCTAAGATACATTCACTGGTAGTGGGGATACGTTGTGGTTGACCATATCCTAACCCTTGAGTATAGGGATTTCTTGTTGCTTGCATTGGTTCCATGATCCCCTATTCATGAAGGCCGATACTGCCTTGTCCTTTATAACCCATGCTTTTGACAATTTTAGACCCTTTACCATATATTTTTGTTGGGATGGTGGGGGCTTCTTGCTCAGGCTCTTCATCCTTATATAGCCAGAATGAGATATCTTCAAGCACATCCTGGTCAAGGAGATGTTTCTTTTCAAAGATGGGTGATGGTTTGCACTTGATGACAACTGTGTTGGCTGCTTCTAAATTTGGGATGCCAAAGGTTTTAGGGTTGGGTAATGTGCCCACACAAAATGTACCATGTAGGTCATATTCCCCACATCCCATGTCACTTAATTTGATCTTGACCTCGAGTGGTGGAGATGTCTAGGATGAAGTAGTGGCAATATTTGTGGGATCGATATATGAGGTGGATGTTGTTGGATTGACTTTAGTGGTAGCTTTGTTGTATGGGTAGAAGGTATGGTTATGGCCTTCCAAGAAATTGTAGTATTGGAAGGGGCGGGGGTCAGCATAGACAGTGACTTCTGTGCCATTGTGAGGGAATTTGAGGCATTGATGGAATGTGGATGGGATGGCTTGCATGGCATGAATCCATGGTCTGCTGAGAAGAATGTTGTAGGGGAGGTCAAGATTAAGAACCTGACATTTTGTTTCCAATATTTTCTGTCCCACTTGAATAGGGAGCTTGATGGTGCCTTCAGATAGCCATTCAGTGTCATCATAGCCTTTGATTGTGATGCATTCGCTAGTGTCTACAACCACATCAGAGTATCCCAAGTGTTTTAATATTTTAAGAGTGCATATATTTAGGCTGAAGCCACCATCTATTAAGACTCTTTTAATGGTGTGTTTGTGGATATAGAATTCGATGTGTAGGGCGTTGTTGCATAGGTGTTTAGAAGTGGGAAGATCCTTTTCTAATAATCTAAGATGGTGAGGTGCGGCGATATGTCCTACCATCGCTTGGAATTGGGTCACATTCAAGTTAGTGGAAACTTGAGTTTCCAAGAGGGCTCTATCAAGGACGTCTTTGTGAAGGAGGATGTGCGGAGCAGCTCAAGTATGGATATTTGTGTAGGGGTCTTTCCTAGATGCTCTAGGAGGTTATACTAATTGGTAGGTGATGGGCGTGTGTTTGGATGAGGGGGGAGGGTGTCTAAAGTGGATGTGGGTGTTTGTTCAATGGTAGGGGCTATGCAGATAGATACACAGCCACGGCGGGTTGTCACAGCGCAATCAGGTGCTTGTGTCTGAATGGTGACTATGTTAACATGGTGAGATGATGGCTCTATTCGCCCTACAATAGAGTCATAGTTTGCAGGAGGTGGGGTGGCATTGTATGCTTGATTGGATGAGGATGCTTTGTTATGGTTAGGAAGTGGATCCTTGTAAGCTCCAAGATTGGCATTTGGTGATGGTTGGGTAGTTTGATCAAGGCTAACTAGATTTTGATCTATAAGGTCTTGGATGCAGTGCTTTAGTTGCATGCAGTCTGCCATTTTATGACCCACAATGCGGTGGTATTTGTAGTTATCATTTTCATTGTACCATGTGGCCCTGAGCTCATTCTCTTGATGGGGTCTAACAGGTGGAAGTGTGATCAAACCTTTCTTGAGATAGCTGTCAAGGATGTCCTCGATGGGTTCCCCTAAGGGTGTAAATTACCTTCAAGGTTTACGTGGTTTAGTTTGTCCCCTTGGGTTATTGACATTGGTTTCATATGTATGTGCAGGTGTTTAATTTTGTACATGTTTGATGACTTTCACATCTGTGACGCCATCGTTCAAATTATTCTTGTTCTTCCCCCAATAGCATCGCTTGTCATTTGATTGTGTGTTGGCATTGTTGTTTGTATTGGGGGTGTTGTTATGGGGTTTGTTGTTGTTGTTGTTGGACTTGTAGTCATACAGTTTGATGGAGCCCTTGGCAATGAGGGCTCATTCGATAGTGGTACCTTTGTCGATGACTTCCTTAAAGGTAGACGCATAAAGGATTTGTAAATGAAACCCTAATTCCTGGTTGAGGTTGGTCACAAACATGGTGATGAGTTGTTTTTCAGGAATTGGCCATGGGAGTTTGCTTGCTAAGCTTCTCCACCTTTGCAAGAAAGAAGCGAAGGCTTCTCCATTCTTTTGTTTGGTGTTGCAAAGGTCTGTCATGGACATCTTATGCTTGAAGTTGTAGGAGAAATGGTTTACAAATTTCTCCCCAAGCTCAGGGAAAGTCCTAATGCCTGGGGGAAGATGTGTGAACCATTCAGTGGCTTGACCGCCGAGGCTTCTTGGGAATAGTCTCATTAGATAGGTATCATTATTTGAGACTTCTAAGCAAGCGATGTAGAACTCCCTAAGGTGGTCCCTAGGGTCTCCCTTTCCCTTGTATTTGTCAAATTTAAGCATTTCAAAGCTCTTGGGGAAAGGAGGCATGTACAATGTGCGATCAAATGGATAGGGGAAAATATCCTCAAAGGAATAGTGTTTACGCTTGCCCCTAGTTTGCATGTCACCTACCTTTTGGATCAAGGATTGTACAATGGTTGTGAGATCCTATGGTTGTGGTGGTTGGGGTGTGTAGGCTTGTTGATTGGTGAGATGTTGGAGATGGGGTGGGATTTGATGTTGGATATTTGTTTGGCTGAGGTTTTGGTACTGTGGGTTGGTGTTTTGGTTGATATGTGCTTGATGTTGTTGATATGCATAGAGTTGTTGGAGAATATGTGGTGGTATTTGGGGGTTGGGATTATGTTGATTTGATGTTGTGATGGGGTTTTGTAGATATGTGACATTGGAAGGATTGACGTTAGATGAGTGGGTGTTGGAGGGATTGGTGGTATTGTAAGGTGGCTATGAGAATAACTATCTTAGGTAGGTGATGGTTTCAAGATTGGGTGGAGGCACACTCATGGAGGTACTTGCATGTGTGGTGTTCCCTTGTATGCCTAGGGTGATTTGTGGGATGGAAGGGTTAATGGTAGTTGTGGTAGTGGAGGTGATGATGAGTTGGGAGATGTTAGGGATGGTGGCACTTGTGGGAATTGTAGATGTTGCAATGGTAGAGCTTGTGGAGGTGGTAGATATGGTAGGTGTTGACGTTTGAGAGATGTTAGAGGTGGATGTTTGGTTGTTTGATGTGGTAGGAATAGTGTTTGAGGTGGATGGTTGTGATGATGTCGTGGTGGGGGTAGTTGAGCACCAATTTTGAGGAGATGATAAAGATATCTATTTGGGTCTGACCTTAGGATTTTATCAAGGAGGTCCATGTTATCGGCATCTTGCATAAAGCTTAAGACATCTAGATCATCTTGGGATATGGTGGGGACGTTTTGTGTTGGTGGTGGTGGTGGTGGTTGTGATTGTTGTAAGAAATGAAAAGGATTTTCATTAGGATTATATGGGGGGATGTAAGAGTATGTAGGTGGGTTGAATGTTTGATTGATGGGTATGTTATTGCTATTGGTGTTAGGCATGCCATATTGCCAAGATTCTACCATTTTTTTATTCTTTTTGTGTTGTGATCTTGTGATGGGCATGCATGTGTATGGATTTGATTTCTAGAAGTAGAGTGAGATGGGGGATGAAGACCTTAGAGAATCTGATTGATTATGCTGGACCCAAGGATGGATGTGGTAATAAGATGTAGTGTACAGTATTGACTTTTGCACAAATTTGGACCAAAGGTGGATGATGGATGATGTTTGTTTGACAAAGATTTTGATGTTTGATATGGGAGATTAGGATGATGTTTTTCAAGAAGTTTTGATGGTCAACAAATTGAGCTTAGGTAAGATCTAGATTTGTGTCGCACAAATGGATGTTTTACTTTGTTTGGGGTAGACTAATGACCTTATGCAAAGAAGGATGATTATTTCACTTGGAAGGTAGACTATTGACTCTCCATACAAGATATGATGTGGATGATGAGATCTAGATCTAACTTTAGCTCAAAAGGATGATGATTTTTGCTTGATGATTTTGTTGATGGCTGTTTTGATTTGGTTTTGGATTTTTGAAATGATTTGTTTTGGTCCAAGAAGATATGGAAAAAGATTAAGGGGGATAAATAGATATGGACTTGAGTGGATTATGGTATAGAAAAAGGGTCCAATAATGATGATGGTGGATTCTCTAAGGCCCAAATGATGGTATGTTTTTAGAAAATTTTGAGGAGAAAATGGATAGGGTACGGACAGTTTTTCATAATGTAAATATGGATTATGGCAGAGCAGATGATGAAGATCACAATTGAATGGGTCTCAATTTTAGGAAAGTCAGTCTAAAAATAGCACCAATCCACAGGTGAAATGGTGCCAAAATTAGGCAAAGATGGCGCTAAAATAGGGCAGTGTTGGTCGAGGTCCTGAAAAAGGCAGATTTTGATGGCAAAGTTGGATTTGAGATTTGATCAAATGGTTTTCAATGTCTCTTGGTAGGTTGTTTGAAAGTAATTTAAGCACATTAACACATAATTAAGCACATGAACACACAATTACCAAGGTTTTTGTTTGTGAAATGACGTGTGATTTTGTTAAAACAAGCACTTTGCACAACCTAAGGCGAAGATATGATAGTATTTGTTGAATCCCCTAGCTGCGCCTATTCAAAGTGGGTAGCTCCATGATCTTGGTAGCACTGGCTCCTCCTTACAATTGCACACACTTCTCATGCATACCAAGATCCAGGTTTCTTATAAGGCTTGTCCCTCACCAAACCTTTAGATTATCCCTGCTACCTCGGCTAAGAACCATATGAATCAGGGCCACTTCAAATGTTTCCCTTCTGCGTCAACAAATAGAAGAATTTTGGCTTGCTAAATAATGGTTCTTAGTAAGTGCTTTCGTTTAGGTGGTTATATGTGCGGCAGCGCTACTCTCTGTTATGGAGTCTCCCAACCTCCAAGGGTTACACCTTGGAGGGTTTTAGGGGAGGTTGGTTGTCAGTATAACACAACAACACCTGTTGCTTGTGACTTTCGTCCCAAACACCTTATTTTATATAGTAGCTTGAAAGAGCTTGGCTTTAGCTTGTTGCCGCTTAGGTTGTTCCCACCTTTCAAAGTGGGGTGGCAGGCCCTCTAAGGATTAATAAAAGCAACACAATCACAAAAATACTTTTGATCCCCAAGTTCATACAAAGATGCAAGGGGAGAGCATTAATATTCTTTATGATTGCATCACACTAAACATGGTTCATTTTAGTTCTTTGGATTATGTTGGGGGTGATTAATGTAAGTGTTGCGAGAAGCTTTTGATTCCCAAGGTCACCAAATGGTACGAGGGAAAAGCATACACTTTTCACACTACAAACACAAATCAAAAAAATACTTCACACAATTTAGATTGGTTTCTTGATTATATGCGTGAAGAATGTAGATTATTGTTCTTTTTAATTCAATGATTTGATTGATGCAATTTGTGGTTCTTTTTAAAGCCTAAAATTGAAGTGTTTTGATAGTTGTTGGCACACAATTGTCAATTTTAGAACACCAAATTCAAATGTTTGACACACACACACAAAGATTTGTTTGATTATTTGTTCAATTTTATTGCACCAAATCAAAATATTGTGTAATCTAGCATGCAAGGGTTCGTTTTAAACTTCAATCGAAATGTTTACTAAACTTAGGAATAAAAACATCTTGTAAAAGCGTGTTAGTATCCGCAAGATAATGTTGGTGACTTGCAAGCAAACTGTCAGTCCTTGCACAAAGAAAAACATTAGTCTCAGAAAATAGCACTAATACAGAGAAGTAATGGCACCACTACGGAATACAAATGGCACTACTGACAGAGAACAACCGGAAGCTAGACACCCTATATAGATAGCGCTAGATTATATGATAGTGCTAATTTCAGACCCAGAAGGTGCCAGAACAGAATATAGCGCTACCAAATTATAGAGAAGGCGCTAATAAAATACATAGCACTAATATAATAGATAGAAAGTGCTAACGAGGTAATAGTGCTAAAATAGGTCTAAGAAGGTGCCACTGTGTGTTGTCAAGTGGTATGGTCACAATTTTGAAGATAGCATCATTCTAGGTTCTGATAGCACCAATACGTGTTTGAACTCATTTGTCCTGCAAAATGGAGATCTTCTAACCAAAATAGAGGGTTAGGCTACAAACATAAGAGGTCCTATTAGCATTGTTAGTCATTGACAAATGAAAAATAAGACAAAATAGAAACTAACATGCATGTTTAGATTTTATGAAAATTTTGGCACTTCTCCCTCCTTTTTCAAGGTTTCTGCAGAAATAGAGAGCAATCTTAATAGGAAAAATAGCAGAAAGACCCTAAAAAGAAATGAATAGACTTTTGTGAGTGAAAGTTAGAAAGGAAAAAGCTTCTGCAAAATGGCGCTAAAATAGTAAATAGTGCTAATCTGTGCCAATGATAGCACTACTACACGAGGTAGATAGTGTTGAACCTACAAAATCACGTCCTTCACACCAAAAATCACAAACAAGGATTAGATTCAGACCTTGTGGGTCCCACCGGGCGTGCTAATGTAGATTAGGAAAATGTAATAAAGTTAGAAATACAAACAAAATGCATAAAAAAAACACAAAGTTATACCTTCACATGCAGACCCAATCTCATCAAGGGAGAGGAGAGCTTGCACCCAAGAGCTCCTAAGACATGATATTCCCTAGATAAGTGAATAAAAATATGAAATGCTACTCTAATTATGCAACTCACAATTCTAGCTCAAGTGGACATTTGGACATGGTAACATTGCTTAAAGACTAGATCCCAAAATGGGTTGAAGGAGGTTCTATTTATAGACTTTTGGAAGGGATTTTGATCCAAGGGTGGAGATTGATTTGGAAGATCAATAGTGGAGGATAAAAGTGATGTGGAGGGCCTAGATTAGATCTTGGAGGAATGGAGGGCTATGAATAAAAGTAAATCTTTTATTCATTTTGGGAAAAGGGGTAATTAAATGAGTATGGGGGTGAAAGATTATTTTTGAATTAAAGATTCATATGGGGAATGTAAAATGAATTAAAAATTCATTTGGGGATAAGTGGAGATAAATGAGGTATGGGAGTGTAAGAGGAATTAATTGTGATGTGGGATGTTTAAAAAAAAAAATTGACTTAGGTGGATTTATTTCAATTTTTTATTTGGAGGATGTGGGGAAGGGTGTTAAACCAGGTTTAACCACCCAAATGAGGATTTAAGATTAATTAAACATAGGTTTTATTTAATTAATCCTAGGGCTAGGATGAGGTAGGCTAGGGTACGCAATTAAATAATAGCTATTTAATTGTCTAGGGTAGGGATAGGTCAATTAATAGGCTGAATTAATTAGTTAAGCATGGTTTAGCTAATTAATTAGATTTAGTGAGGAGAGGGAAATTGAAATAATAAATATTGCATATTTATTAAATCAATTAGCTAAGGTTTTACACTATTGAATTAATGAAATTAATTTAATTTTGGGGATAAAATGATGGGATATTAGATGATGAGGGGATAATTAATTACATAAAAATTTAATTCATCGAATAGAAGGAAAATTGATGTGTTTACGGATGTCAAGAGTCGATTTGGTGGTCGAGACATTTTTAGGTGTCTACAGTCCTAGGTGTAGAAACAAACATCTATTGAGAGAATGCCCTTTGGACAAATCAAAAATTTGTCAGATATGTGATAGGGAACATCCTACCAGTCATTGAGTCAACTTCCAGCCTTGAAAAGATTGAGTAAGAAGAATGTTGTAATAGCGGAGGAATTGAACTATGTGGGACAAAAACAAGCTGGGAATTTCCCTTACAATCAGTATCCAAACCAGCCTTCTTACAGGGGTCCTTCTAATTGGGGAAATAATCAGTGGAATCCAACAACATTGGCAAAACCAAAATTTGCAAAATTAGCCTTGGGGAAATCAACAATGGCCACCACAGTTTGGATCACAAAACATGCAGCCTCAATGGGGTTCTCAACAGGGATATAATCAATAATACCAGGGACAACCTAGACATTTCCAACCTCAACAAAAAGCTTTGCTAACTAGACCCTCCAACACACAAGGTCAATCACAAAATGAACCAGTTAGCCAACCACCTTTACCATCTCATCCTATACCAAACCCATGGAATAAATAGAGAGCAACTATTTATATGACAGAGCAAGAAAATCTAGCTAGAATTAATGTTATATATTCCAATAACCTCTAGCTATGTTCTGGGAAAGCATTCCCAAGACCATCTCCTCTAACTATAGTTGAAGTAACCAATGATGAGGAACCTAAAAATCAGTCCACTAAACCCCCAGAGGAGATTACTAACAAAAAAATGCTAGAAGAATCATCCTTGGACAACTTCAAAGTTGCTCCTAAAAGACCGACTCTAGAGAACATTCCTAAACACAGTTCTAACAAGAGCTCTGGAGATGCTCCGGAGATGAAAAAACTAGCACCATACCTAGAACGGCTTAAACAGAATGTTCCCTAGAAAAAGATCTTACAAAAACAAGTCCAAACCAACCTGGAATCAGAACTTTTACAAGAAATCAAGCAACTAAACATTGAAATTCCTCTTCTCCAAGCAATTGGAGATGTACCATAACTAAATCAGTTCATTAAACAGTATTTTATCAAAATGCAGGGTAGGAAGAAAAATTTTCCCTCCACAATACAAGTGGAAGGAAAAGTAGTGGATCTATTGATGTGAGAAATTCTCCTTCCAAAATATGGAGACCCTGGAAATCCTATCATAACTGTTTTCATCTCAGGGGTAGAAATTTTAAATATTCTGGTTGATTTGGGAGAAGCAATTAATGTGATGATAGTTCACACAATGGACAAATTAGCTCTATCAGTTATCCAATCCACAACTACCTCTCTTCAACTTACTGACCAGTCAGTAGCTATTCCAAAAGGAGTAATCACTAATGTACTAGTTGTGATAGATTCATTGGAATTTTTAGTGGATTTCCTGATATTAGAACCTAGAAACTAGAGAAATGCTTATCCACTGATCTTAGGAAGACCATGTCTAGCTATAGCAACAACATCTATTGATTATCAAACTGGGGATATGGTCATTTCTAATGGGATAGATTTAAAGAAAATATCTCTGTATCCTCCAGCTAAACCATCAATGCATTATACAAGAAGAGTATGGATGGATGAGCCAGAGAACAATGACAATAGTGCCTCAGTAGCTATGGTAACCATCAAGGAACACCTGGGAGAGTTAGAAGAAGAAATATACTATGATACAATAGAAGACATTACTCACATCCTAATCAATGAGGATGTGATGGAACTCACCCAAGACTCTAGGAGAGAACTTCTTACTTCTCATTATACCCTTGCCAACATCATTCCTTGTAGGGAAACCTTTTATAGAGACTTAGCCACTTTCCACATGTTGCTTCCACATTCTTGTCCTCTCAATACTATAACTCCAATGTGCGGATTAACTACATCTATGGAACAAATCACAAAATAGGTCACTAGGGAAAAGACTTAATATCAATACTTAGTTAACAGCTAATCAGGTAGAAAAACTCATCCAACTTCTGATTTCCCACTCAGCATCTTTTGCTTGGGAATACCAAGATATGAAAGGCATACCTCCTGAAATCTGTACCCATCATATATACACTGAGGATATTAAAGCTGTCAGACAGCCCTAGAGAAGATTGAATCCTGCTTTAAAGGACATTGTCAAAACTGAAATAGAAAATTTACTTCAAGCAGGGTTCATATATCCAATCTGAGACAGTCAATGGGTCTCACCCCTTGTCATAGTACATAAAAAGAATGGGAAATGGAGGGTGTGTATTGATTATAGAGAACTCAACAAGGCCACAAAAAAGGCCTACTTTCCCTTACCATTCATTGACCAAGTACTGGACAACCTTGCTGGGAGAAAGTATTTTTCTTTTCTAAATGGATTCAGTGGTTATAATCAAATTCAAGTAGCACCTAAAGATCAGGACAAAACCACCTTCACCTGCTCTTGGGGAACTTTTGCTTACAAAGTTCTTCCCTTTGGACTACGCAATGCCCCGGCTACATTTCAGAGACTTGTTTTAGCTATTTTTTGCTGAACTAGCTAATGAATGCATGGAGGTATATATGGATGACTTTACTGTGTATGGGGATAATTTTGAAGCTCTCACAAACCTTGAGAAAGTACTGAAATGCTGTGAGAAAAATTAATTATCCCTTAGCCATGAAAAGTGCTTTATGATGGTAGAGGAAGGAATTGTTTTAGGACACCACATTTCAGCAATGGGGAGCAAAGTGGATCAAAACAAGATAGAAGTGATTACACAGTTGCCTTCACCTAAAAATTAGACAGATGTTAGAAGTTTTATGGGTCATGTAGGCTACTATAGGAGATTCATAGGAAATTTCAGTAGAATAGTTGCCCCTCTGTTTACCCTGCTTAACAAAGACACATGATTTCTATGGACAGAAGAATGTCAATCAGCATTTGAAACCTTGAAAGAGAGGCTTACTGTCACACCAATTTTAAGAGGACCAAATTGGACTTTGTCATTTCACATACAGACTGAAGCTTCAAATGAGTCCATTGGGGCAGTTTTAGGACAAAAGGAGGAAGGAGAAAGTATGCATGCCATTTATTACATCAGCAAAAACCATACCTCTATAGAAAGAAATTACACCACAACTGAAAAAGAATTCTTGGCAGTCATCTATGCTATAAATAAATTCAAGCATTACATCACTGGATATAAAATACTTGTACACACTAATCATGTAGCCATCAAGTACCTAATGAATAAACCAGTAGTGGGTGCAAGGATCATCAGGTGGTTATTGCTATTGCAGGAATTTGATAGTACCATAGTTGATAATCTAGGAAAGTTTAATTTTGTTGCTGATTTCTTGTCAAGGTTGCATATAGGAGGAGAAAACCAACCAGTGGAGGACAAGTTCTCAGATGAACATCTTTTTGCTATATCCTCTACTGCACCTTGGTTTGCTGACATAGCTAATCTTTTAGCTATAGGCTTGTATCCATCCCATTTTACCTCAAAACAAAAAAAAATGTTTAGTCAAAGAAAGTTTATCTTACAAATGGTTGAATGGTTTACTATTTAAATGTGGTCCTGATTTCATTCTATGCAGGTGTTTACAAGCTGATGAGATTTTTGATGTGTTGAGAGCATGTCATGATGAACCATCTGGCGGCCATTACTCTTTCCACCAGACAATCCTCAAGATCCTCAGAGGTGGGTACTACTGGCCCTCTCTTCATAAAGATACAAAGAAGTATGTGTAGCACTATGACCAGTGCCAAAGGATGGGACAACCAACCTTTACCCAGGAGATGTTACTGCATCCTCAAGTTATTCAGGAACGATTTGAGCAGTGGGGTCTAGACTTTGTGGGACCAATTTCTCCACCATCATCAAGCAAGGAGTACATTCTGGTATGCACAAACTATGTTACTAAGTGGGCTGAGGTTCAAGCATTACAATTTGCAAGAGAAGAAAAAGTTGTTGATTTCCTTTATAATAAGATTTTCTTAAGATTTGGAGCCCCAAGATCAATAGTTTCAAATAGAGGACCTTAGTTTACTTCACAGGTAATCCAAGCATTCACATATTTATATCAAGTCAAACACAGAAAATCTTCACCTTACCATCCTCAAGCGAATGGGCAGGTAGAAGTAACTAATAGGGAACTCAAAAATATTCTGACAAGGACAGTAGCAATGAACAGAAAAGATTGGGCTAGCAGTTTACCTGAAGCAGTTTGGGCTTACAACACCACTTGGAAGTCCACAAAAAAGTTCTCACCATATGAATTAGTTTATAGGAAAAATCCTATTTTGTCTATAGAATTTGAACTCCAGACACTTAAAACTGCATTGGATATTGCTCTACCATTGTCTATAGCTCAACAGATCAAAATTCTTCAGCTCAATGAGTTGGATGAAATTCAGATAGAGGCCATTCAGCAAATAGAACTGGTTCAGTATCAAAGGAAGCAATGGCATGACCAACACAGCAAAAGGAGGACATTTCAACAAGGTGATTGGGTTCTTCTTTATGATTCTAAATTCAAGGAGTTCAAAGGGAAATTGCAAACTCATTGGATGGGACCTTATCAAGTAAAGGAATTTTTTGAAAATGGAACAATATTATTGGAACCTATTGATGGAAGCACAGACACATTCCTAGTAAATGGTCACTGAATCAAACTCTATAAAAGACCATCTACTAAAGAAGAGTTTCTCAGTGATTTGAGTTTTGATACAGGGGATACCTCCTCTGTCACAGTGTTGGATTAAAAAAGGGAAAAAAAAGGAAGGTTGAAAACTAGCAAATGGCTGCCTTCTAAAAAAATATTAAAAAAAAAAAATTTAAAAGAGAAAGATAGAAAACCAGTAAATGGTTGTCTTTCTCGACCAATGAAAACTAGTAAATGGCGGTTCCCTTCTTTAGGACAGTTGAAAACAATTAAGCTCTGGAGATGATCAGGTGCCAGGAGTTAGTCAAATGCACCTCTGGCTCTTCTCAAACCAAATGCACCTCTGGTTCTTCTCAAACAAGGAGCACCTCTGGCACTTCCCAAACTAGGAGCACCTCCGGTGCTCTATCAATAAGGAAGTAAATTCTAATAATAAGGGAGGGGACCCACCTCTCCAGGCAGTAAAGTAGACACATCACATGATGAGGTCATCATGACTCATCCTCTACTTTATCACAAAAATAAGTTCAATTAGCACACATATCATTTGCAGGGGTATTCACAAATCTGATGCTAACATCACCCAAAGAATGTGGATTCTCAAACCACTCAACGCAATGATTATAGGTCACGTGCCAACGGAGTAGTGGACATCATCTCCAGCCACCAAAAGCTACTCATGTGCCATGACGCATGTAATCTCCAACAATGACGTAGCATCTCTGTTGTGTACATCGCCCTCATCATTAAAAATGATCTAGGTAATTCTAACTTTAATTAATCATTAATAGCAACTATCTTGTCTTTCTATTTTTGGGTGCCTCCACGATGACACGTCCTCTTGCCATCATTTTCTTTCTAAAATTCACACATGCTGCCAACTGTGTTGTACTGCCACCTTGCCTCCGGAGTGTCATGTTATTCTACCACATTTATGACTGCCTAGGTACTCCAACTAATCTACATAAGCCTAAACTAAGAAACATAACATTCCTCATTCAAACCTCTGAAGTACCCTAGAGCCAATTGAACAGTCCTTCGGCACCTACAGAGATAAGAGGAAAAGATAAACTATAGATTGAGGAGGTGAGAAATTAAGCATAGAAGGTAGAACCAATTTGGCAATGGGGGTAAAGAAGAAGTCTGAGCCAGAAAGTGTTGCGGGTCTTTTGCAATATGAAGCTGCAGCAAACATTCTAAGAATCGTAGGATGGTTGGACTTCCTAGAAAATTTTGAAGGGTTTAAGGAAGATGTTGTGGATGAATTCCTCAGAAATTTAAGGGACAATAAGACAACTATCAGAGGAGTCCAAATCAATTTCTCCTCAGCCACTATCAACCACATTCCTGGACTTCCTGAACAAGGTGAGAGGTTTTATTACTTGAAAACCTTATACACTGATTTGATTAAAAATTTCTCTGTTTGTGGTGAACCTGCTATACAAATGCATTCAAATAAAAATGAAGTAAAAGGAATTCTGAGGTCCACACTCCCAAACCCTTGGTAATCTGTTGCCACTTGGTTGATAAAATATTTTACTTGTGATGGTCAATTCTCTCTAGTTTTAGGGTCAATCATGAAAATGCTATTTTTTCTAAGACATGGAAATAGACACCCTGAGTATAGCATAAACATTCCAATTTCTTGTATTCTGCCATCAGGGCAACTGCAGAGACATATCAGCAGAATAAGGGTCCCATGAAACATCATGGTCTCATCTTTCTTGTAGTTAAACACCACTTCCTATCTCAGGCCAATGGGGAGGAATTATGGTAAAACTTTCTTGAATAAACTCCCCAAAATAGAGGACTAGAAATGGCAATCCAGGAGGTGAGAGTTCTCCTACTCACCAAGAAGAAGAAACTGAGCCTTTAGCCTCCTCCATAGTTCTTCAAAGAAGAAGAAACCCTCACAGGAGGCATCTTCATCTGCAACCCCTGTTCCTAATAAAAAGAGGAAAGGCAAAGAAATTACAAAGTCTGCTCCTAGACAAACCCCATACATGACTCAATTAGTTAGGAGAAAAATAACTCTAACTGAGGAATCTTGCCCTAACGAATTAATAGAGGGAAGGTCAGGACAGAGAATAGAGGGAACCTGGTAGGTTGAAGAACCATCTCATGATTCAGATGAGATCCCTCTAGTCAGGAAAAGAAAACAAAGAGAAGTTTCCCCAGCACCATCATGTGCTTCGGAGAGTCCAATTTTAGAACCATCATGTGCTCTGGGGACAGAACACATACAAACTTTTACTATTTCCCCAGATTCTGAGGAAGAGAGACCTACTCCAGAGGCACCTACCCCACCTCTGCTACGGAGAAGTAAAAGGAAAAGATAGCTCTCGTAGGCTGAGAAAGATACTGCTCTCTAGGATGAGGTACTGCTGGGTCTTAGAACATATGAGGATAAGGCTAGACCTTCATCAGTGCTAGCAGAAGCAAAGGAACCCCAAGAGGACCCTCAGGACAGGTAGTCTAAAGAAAAGGATGAAGCAGGGCAAATGGCCATGGAAAACCCTAATGATTAGCCAACAACCATAGAAGCAACAACAGAAGCAAAAGCAGAAACCCTCTCTCATCCCTTTGATCAAGAGGATGTGGAAATTTCAAAAGAACAGCAAATGATGGAAGAAATTGAAAACTTAAAGAGATTACTCTAGGGGAAGAATCTGATTATTACTGACCTCAAGAAGGTTAGACTAGAGGTATAAATGGGGAAAAAATAAGTCATTGAAAATCTACAAACAGAACTCCAAAGCAAAAATGAAATCATACAGGAGAAAGAGGCAGAATTAAAGGCCCAGAATATTGAGAAAGAAGTAGAGTTAGAGGCATAGAAAATTGAGGCAGCCAAATTGTTGGAAGAAAAAGAGAAAGAGGCGGCATAGAGTGTTTCTGATCTCACCATGGCTAAAGACAATAGCCTCACAATAACGGCAGCATTGATTGAGAAAATACAAAGCTAGGATAGACAGTTAACTTGGGCCAACAATAGACTAGATGACCAAGAGGAATATATTCAAGAGTTTGCTGGCCCAAGAGCAACCAATGAGCAGAAAATCCAAACAGATGCTTATGTGGGTCCAATTGCCATTGAAATTCCTAAAGCCCTGTTCCATTGGGAGAAGTGTAGAGAATATGAGGCTTCCAAGCCTATGTTGCAGTTATAAAGGGCAGTCACTGCCAAAACAAATAGAATAGCAACTCTAGAAGGAAAAATCCTTGAAATGGCCTCCCTTTCTTCAGAAATTATATCCTGCAGACCTCCAAGTGCTAGCTATTCTATGTTCTTACAAGAAAGAGTCCTGCAAAAGAAATTCTCTTTAGTTCTATCTGACCTAGTTGAGGATACTGAGACAACAAAAGGATTCATGACAGCATATACAAGGAGTAATGATGAGGACAAGAACTTCCTATGTGAATTATACTTACATGGGTTCTGTGTTAATGATATAACTTTCATTATTAATCATATTGTGGGGGAATGCCAACTTAAGGCATTTATGTCCCTAATGAGGAATCATCAGATCTGGAATGAAACGATGGAAGATCACCTCAAGAAATATTTAAAAATAGATCTTTTCATCAGGAAGGAATGTCCCAATCCTGATGCTTTTAGGATCCAATTTAGGTCCCTTATCTATCATCCTAATAATAAGAACATAATTTTGCCATTATACCTAAAAAGTTTGCAAGAGTGCTCCATTGATTTTGGTCTTTTCATGATCAATTTAGCAAACCCAGTACTTGCCATAGCAAAGAAGAGATGGAATATTTTGACCCTGGAGCAGAAATTGAGGGAGGTGGTTACCCCTGCAAACTTAAGATTATTTATGAGGAAAGCAAAGTTGATATCCAAAAAGGTGGATAACCATAAGAAGGAATGGATAGGTGGATGGTTCAGGCCCCCTCTAATAATTGAACCACTCCCTGTCTAGGCAAAACAGATGGAAGATGAGAAATTGCAGGACTGGATGAAGTAGGTTGATGAATACAGAGGCAATGGTAATATCAATCGCATAACTTGGACCACCTATGCAAAGGATTGTAGTTTGACTGACAAGCTACTTTGCCAGAATAAATCTAGAATGTGAGAAGTAGGAGGACCTGCCAAACCTTAGGTATGGGGGGATGATGAGTGCCAAGTTGCAACCATGGAATACATCTTTTTACCTCACTTTTTCTCCTTCCTGAGTCCATCTTTCTTAATGTCTACACCCAAATAAGCTAGCAAGATCATTCTAGTTAATGATTAATTGAGATAGATTACTTAAGACTATAATTTCTAATTGAGTGACTAATGTGCATGGAATTGATGGAAAAATGCAAAAACTTCTCTCTTTTTGAATCAACAGGTGTAGATGTCAGGAACAATAATTTTGTGCATCTCCAAAGATAGTTTTCAATGATCTCTGGAGACAATACCAAAGTACTGTGCCACCTAAAGTTTTGAAGTAATGAGGAAGGCCTCTCTGAAGCTAGGTGGGAGTCTAGAACATCTCTGGAGCTAAACAAAGGAAGCTACAGACATCTCCGGAGCTACAGAGACATCTCCGGAGCTACAGAGATATCTCTAGAGTGACAGACATATCTCCGGAGCTATAGACAGCGATAGATATCTTTAGCGCCTCCTGAGAGCAGGACATATTTTCAGCATAAGCTGTCAATCAGACACTCTCAGTAGTGATATTAACACCTCTCATTTCACTCAAATCATCACCTGAGTGGTGAAGGGTCATCTTTAGTTAAACTGTGAGAGTTTGTATCTTTATAAAGTTTTTGCATGAGTTACAGATAGAACTGATCAATCTTCATATTTTCAGGGCCTCGCTGCCCAAATGTATTAAGACTCAAACTTAGAATTCTGAGTGGACTTCTGTTCCACTCAGTCTTCTTTTATTGCATGATTATTTTCCATAGTTAGACAGCTAGTGCAATAAAGAGATGGATGTCATCTCATAGAAGAACTGATAGATAAGATAAGTGATATATCATCACTCTTTTGATATATACTTGTAGAAACAGTAGAAGAAATATACAATGATTGAATTATTCTGATTCTCAGTAATCTCAATTCTATGATATCAATATTCTTTTCATGGGTGCAAAGTGAATGAATTGGATTAAGTTTAGTTGTGATCTTCTTTTGTGCCGATTCTCCACTATATCCTTCAGTCCCAAAGGTGTGGAGCAAGGGCCCACTCTCACCACCAAGGAGGAAGGCTAGTACCATTGCTTTATTATTTTAGAATTTGCTGTGAAAAGTATTTACTGATTTTAATAGATAGATGCATGTTACTATTTTTTTAAGATTGCTTTGAGTAATTTCCTATTTAATTCTATTTCAACATTACTTAAATTCATTTAGGAAGTAGATAGATTAATCTTTTCAAATTAGTAGAAGCTATTAAGATTAGTTAGGAAAATTGGTAACTGTAGAATCCCTAGTTGCACACGGCTGAGGACACAGCCCATGGATTATTGACATATGAAAATAGATTAAATGATGAGGTACAATGACACTTTGTCAATCATCATGGTTGTTGAGGTCCATTGTGTCATGTTTATAGGTCTAGTTCTTGCTTCAATCATTTTGTTGGAAAAAGGTTGTTTAGTACCACTGCTTGTTGTTTGGTGATGGTATCGTGATCCTTATTTTTATCCTTTGAGACGCAAGACATTCAAGAATCCAACTCTTCAACTAGGTCGAGGATTTTGCCCCCATTAAAGTAGAGGATTGATTTATTATGGATGAACTGACAATAGACATGAAGGGACGGGCCCTAAGGGACTGACCTGGTGCCTCGAGGGCTCATTGATAAATGGCCTTGCCTATGTGACAACACAGAGGCAATGTAGTTTGGGGAGGACTTTGCGGAGCTAAGACCTAGGCGATGGGAAATAGTGCGGATTCAAATGGATCAATGGATAGGGGACACAGGATGGAATGGATGGGAAAGGAGCCTTGGGGGAACATCAATGATGGTCTTCCCTACGTGATAGCTCAAAGGTGATGTAGTTCGATAATGGTTCAATGGTTTGATTGACGATGGAAGACGAGATGGACGCAAGCCTGGATTGGCAGCCTAGTGGAACAAGGAGATAAGGATGAGTGAACAACAAGCCATGGTAGGTATCTTGATGTGATTGGGTGGATGTGGATTGGAGGTATGAATGAGAAACAAGGTCAGAAAAGATGGAGAAGGTGGTTCATCATAAGTAGCGCCTATTTACCAGGTTTTTACCACTTGCTTTTAGTTGCACGTTAGCTAAAATACAGATGATGCCTATTTGCCAGGTTTTCATCATGGTATCTATCCAAGGTGCTTGTTTACCAGGTTTTCACCAGAGGATGATTTTTTTGTTATTTTTCCTTTTTTTTTTTTTTTTTTTTTTTTTTTTGCTATTTTTTTGATTTTTTGTTTTTTTTGCTATTTTTTAACACCCTTGCACTTGGGTTTAGGTGTAGATCTTGTAAATATGCATGTTGTTGATGGGATCATCAAATAGTTCACCTTCTAATGTAGCCAATTGATAAGCACCTAATCCATAGGCAGAAATTATGACATAAGGACCCCGCTAGTTGGATTTGAACTTGACTTTCTTCTCTCTGTCTTGCTAATTCCTGGGATTTTCTGTGAGGACTAGGTCACCAACCTGAAATACCCTGGGTTTGACTCTGTGGTTGTAACTTATGGACATCCTTTGTTCATAAGCCTTGAGATGATTAAAGGCATGTTGTCTTCTTTCTTCCAGTAGCTCTAACTCTTGAAGTCTAGATACTCTTTACTCTTCATCAGATATGAGGCCTTTTAACGATACTCGTAAGGATGGGATCTCGACTTCAATGGGCAAGGTGGCTTCAGATCCATAGACCAGGTAATATGGTGTTGCACCTATGGGTGTGTGGATACTTGTGTTATGGGCCCATAGCGCGGTATTCAACTTGATGTGCCAATCACGACCGATATTGTTGATAGTCTTTTTCAAGATTTTGAGATGGTTTTATTTGATGCCTCTACCTGGTTGTTTCCTTGGAGGTAATATGGGGTGGAAAAGTGGTGTTGGATGTGGAATTTGTTACACATTTCTTTGACATCTTGATTTTTGAATGGTCACCCATTATCTGTGATAATGGATAAATGGATACCATAGCGACAAATGATGTAGTTCAGGATGAAAGAGGCAATCTATTTGCCTGTGACATTGGCAAGGGGTATGGCTTCAATCCACTTTGTAAATTACTCGATCGCGGTGATTATGAATTTATGGCCACTAGATGATCAAGGTTGGATCTTTCCTACTAAATCGAGTCCCCATTGATAGAAAGGCCAAGGAGACGTTAAAGGTTGTAGCTCCTATGTCAGTGCATGTATCAAGTTCCCATGGATTTGGCATTTCTTGCACCTCGTTACAAAATGATAGGAGTCTTTTGCCATAGTTCTCCAGTAGTATCCCATGCGTATGAGTTTCTTAGCCAGGGTAGGACCACTAGAGTGGGTCCTTCATATACCATGCACTTCACTCAGGGTGGTTTGATATTCCTCACTATCGAGACAAGCAAATGATGTGGGATTCAGGGGTGTCATATGCAGGATGGGAGATAGGCTCTACCAAGAACTCATAACATGGTTGGTTTTTAGGGATGTTGAGGAGAGAGGCAATCATTTCCATGGCATCTGCTACTTTGTTCTCTATCCTTGGTATCTACTCATAAGAGATCTCAACAAAGTATTCTTTGAAGTCGTCTATCATACATTTGTATGGTAGTAACTTCTCATCCTTTGTTTGGTAGTCATCATTCACTTGGTTGATGACCAGTTGTGCATCACTATACACATGAAGTTATGTGATGCTCCATTCAACTACTAGCTTGATGCCAATGACTAGGGCTTCATAATCCACCACATTGTTAGTGCAAGGAAAGAGTAGTCTGTATGATTTTGGAATGGTGTCGCCATTAGGTGTGATCAACAAGATACCTGCCCTGGACCCATGTTGAGTATATGAACCGTCAAAGTAGAGTTTCCAGGTTGTTGTGGGTATGTGAAAGGTAGACTCGTCTGGAAATTTGAAGCTCAATGGGTTATCATCTATTAAAGGCACATCTGTTAACTGATCTGCAAGTAGTTGCCCCTTTATTGTGCAAATGTTTACATACTTGATGTCAAATTCACTGAGTAGCATGACCCATTTTGATAATCTACCTATAAGGGTAGTTTTGTTGAGCAAATATTTTAGTGGATCAATCTTTTCTACCAGCTTGATGGAATGCGATAGCATGTAATGTCTCCATTTTTGCAAAGAAAAGACCATAGCGAGGCATGCTCTTTCAATTGGCATGTACTGTAGCTCATAGCCAACCAGTGTTCTACTAATGTAATAAATCACTTGTTCTTTCCCTTCATGATTTTGTTGTGAAAGCAGAGCTCCCAGAGTTGTTGGTGTAGCGAAGATATAAAATAGCAGAGGCTTACCCTAAATTGGTGGCATCAATATAGGTGGTTTCATGAGATACTCCTTTAAATGTTGAAAGGCTTGTTCGTACAAATCATTCCACTTGAAAGGAATGTTCTTATGGAGGAGGTGCGTGAATGGGTGGCACTTATCTACCAATTGAGAAATGAACCTTCTGATAGATTATAGTTTTCCCTATAGAGATTGCATCTGATTGAGATTTTTGGGAGGTGGGATTTCCATGATGGCCTTTACCTTAGCTGGGTCTACTCTGATTCCATTGGTGGACATGATGTATTTGAGAAGCTTGCCAAATGTGACTCTGAATACGCACTTCTTTGGGTTGAGGCACACATTAAACTGCAGAATTCTTTTGAAGATCTTGTCTAATACTGCCAGGTGTCCTTCTCTTGTGAGTGATTTTGTTTTAAGATATCATCTACATAATCCTCCATGATGGTGTACATCATGTAATGAAAGATTATGGTCATGACTCTCTGATATGTTGCCCCTACATTTTTTCAATCTAAATGGTATAACACAACAACAATAGGTGCCCCATGGACAAGAGAATGCAATCTTGTGTTGATCCTCTGTTGTAATTTTGATCTAGTTGTATCCAAAGGAACCATCCATTAGGGACAACATAGTGTGCCCTACCATGAGATCTACAATAATGTCAATGTTGGGCAAAGGAAAATCATCTTTTGGACAAGCTTTATTCAAGTCTCTGAATTCATTACATAGTCGAACTCTTCCATCTAGTTTGGTGACAGGCACTATATTTGAAATCCACTTAGGACAGTCTATTGGTCTGATAAACCTGACATCTAGTAGATTCTTCAATTCTTCTTTTACCATGAGTGTGATATGCAGGTGCATCTTCCTTAGTTTTGTCTTGATTGGCTTAGCTCCTGGAGCTAATGACAAGTGATGCATTATGAGATTTGGATCTAGCCCTGGCATATCTGCATATGACCAAGCAAAGTTGATTTGTTTCCTTTTGAAGAATTCAGTGAACTATGGATTCTCTTGTGCAGTTAAAGATTGTGCCATATGGATCATCCTTAGATTTTCACCTATACTGATATTGATCTGTTCTGCTAGTTCCATCAAGATTGAGTATCTCTCCTGATGTGTTAGATTGGGAAGAGGGTCAAGCCTTTCATCCTTCAGCACCTTAGAGAGGTTTTCACTATTGGATACGTCTTTCATATTTTTACTATTTTCATGATCCAACACCATCGCAGAGCGGTTTTTACCATTAGATCTATCTTTCATTTTTATATTTTTAAGACTAAAAAGGCTTGGTACTGTCTCCAAAATAATCATGTCAAATTGAGTTCTATGGCATAACCAGCTCTGTGATCCCTTGCGGGTATATGGTCTCTAAGATCTAGATAGTCTATGATGACTTCATCATTTTGGAAGGTATCTAGCTCAGGGGTAGTGTTTACAAGTCGCAATCTATGAGTTCTGGATGCAATAGCGGTAATGGGTCATTGGATTGATCTAGTTCGAGGGTATTAATGGTTAAGATGGAGAATTTAAGGTGGTTATGATAAGCATTGACAATTCCTATGATGGTACTCTCCATAAGTTGATCTATCAAGTGTGGTATCATTCTTTCATCACGAATCTCACTATCATTATTATGTTGATCAAACTCTAGAGGTCTAGCCCTTGGACTTAGTCCCTCATTAGTTGCATGGGTAGGGTCATATTCATGTACCACATCAACATATTTTTCATCACAAGATAGTTTAGAGAGACTATCCCATTCATACTCATTGGAGTCTATCTCACTCCATCCTTGTGGTTGGTGAATTTGATGTACTAGGTTAGTAGCATATGTTTATGGTTGTTTGCCTTTATGCTTGCATGTTCCCTTGGTATTTGCTTTGCCAGTGTAGCCTAGCCCTATAGTGTCTCAGATTGTTAATGTAGGAGGTTGGATAGGTTCAATGATACCTTCCTTTCTCAATCCTATGGGCCCATGACTGTCACACCCCATTCTTTGTAGTATTGAGAATCCTTGGCCATACCGTTTAGTTTTTAATGTGGAGTGATGGTCTTGTTTCTTGGATAGACTATCTTCATCCTTATATAACCATTGTAGGATGTCTTTTTCATACCTCTCATCTTCAGGGCTCCCCCATTTGACAAATAGACCTTTAGTAGTTTCTAATGCCTTGGGTTTGCTCGTGGAAGGCTTTCCATAGGATCTGGGGGAGAGAGGGAGTTGTGCTAAGAAAAAGGATTGTGCGATTGGATATTCACCGACACCCTTGTCTTTGAGCTTAAGGTTGATTTGGGATGCCTTTGATGTGGAAGGGAGTGAAGTTGGCTCAACATAGGATGAGGATGACGTAGAGGCACAGTTATTGGGAATTACAACATTAGGTTTAGATTGTATGGAGTTGCAATATTGAAATGGATTGGAATCATCTTGGATGGTGATTTCGTGGCCTTTATGGGGGAATTTGATACACTGGTGATAGGTTGATGATACTACAAGTCCCACTCTAATAGGCAAAACAACAGTTCCCTTTGAAGTTCTTTCCTCTTCATCGTATGCTTTGATGGTGATTTTCTTTTTAGGATAGATAGCATTCTCTAAAAACCCAAATGAAAGGATTAGCTTTAAGGTGTAAATATTCAAATCGACTCCTCCATCAATTAGAACCCTTTTTATTTTATTCTTGTGGATGAAGACTTCTATCTGGAGAGATACATTATGATATTGGGTGATTGACATGTCATCCTTTTCAATGAATGATAGGAAATGAGGTGTGGTAAGATGACCTACCATGGTCTGAAACTATTCTTTAGCAAGGTTTGTTGGGATGGTGGCTTCAGAAAGAGCTTGGTCAACTATGGTTCTATGGGATGGGGATAAACATAGAAGTTCCAAGATAGAAATGTGTGCGCGTGTATTATGAAGTTGATCCAGGACATTACACTGGTTGGATGGAGAGGATGGCTTGGACAGGGCTCCCTTAAGAGTAACCTTTCCACCATGAGTGGTCACATTACAATAAGGGGTTTTATTTATAGTGATTACATTGATATGTGAATCACTCTCTAAAATGTGGTTAACAACATAGTCGAATGATACATTTGTATAATTGGCATTGTTAGCTCCACTTTTGTTTTGATTTAAAGGCCCTCCCTTCTCATAGTTGGGGAGTGGATTCTTGAATACTAATTTATCATCATTAGAGGCATGCCCATCAAGTGATACCTTTTTTTGGTCCAACAAGTCTTGAATGGTGTGTCTGAGTGCTTGACAGTCATTAGTTTTGTGTCCCTTGTTTCAGTGATATTCAGAGAAGTTAGTGTCATTCTACCAAGGAGGTTTAACTTTTGGTTCATAATCCCGCACCATTGGAAGAGTTATGAGATTATTTAATATTAGCTTCTATAGGGCAGATTCCAATGTTTCTTCTAGAGATGTGAACTTTCTTCAAGGAGGATAGTTTGTAGATTGTCATTCGGTGTTTCGTGGTTTGTTTTGTGGGCTTGATAAGTTGAAAACTAGTTTCTTTGGTGCCACATTTTTGGCATCAACCACCCCATCATTCATGATCTTCTTATTCTTAGTCCAAAATCGTGGTTTATCTATGTTGACATTTTCACTAGGGGTGTCCTGGTAAAGTTTGATTTGACCTTTTACTATCAAAGCCTTTTCAATGAGTAAACCCATCACAATGACCTTACTAAAAGAAGTAGGGCATTGGATTTGAATTTGGTAGCTTAGATCAACATGTAGGTTGTGGACAAACATTTCAAGCATTTGTTTTTCTAGTATATGATATGGACATTTGCTTTACAATTGTCTCCATCTTTGTAAGAAAGAGGCGAAGGATTCTCCACCTTTTTGTTTAGTGTTACAAAGATCTAACATTGAGATTTCATGCTCAATGTTGTAGGAGAAGTGTGTGACAAACTTATCCACTAGTTCATTGAATGTTTGAATTCTAGGAGGTAGTCGAGAGAACCACTCCATAGCTTGTCCTCCCAAGCTCCTTGGGAATAGTTGCATGAGATAGGTGTCATTATGGGTGACTTCAAGACATGCTACACTAAATTCGCTGATATGGTCTCTTGGATCACCCTTTCCTCAATATTTGTCAAATTTCAGTACCTCAAATTTTGAGGGGAAAGGTATCATGATCAATGTCAAGTGTCAAAAGGATATGGTGAAAAATCCTCTAGAGAGAGTAGTACTTTGAGGATGCTCTGGTTTGAATGTTGGAGAGTTGTTGTTGTAAGACTTGGATTTGTTGAGTCAATAAGTCTAGAGGGTTTTTTGTATCCTTTGTCTTGTCTAGTTGGGAACCTCTTGCATAATCTTGGGAGTTTATGTGTCATTGGAAGAGGTTGCATCTCTCAGGGTGGAGACGTCAAAATTGGACAAAAGTTTAGTCCCTTGTTGTGCTAGCATGAGAAAATACTTTTGGGGGTCCATGCTTAAGACCTTGTCCATCATCTTTTGGAATTTTGGGTATTGCAAAGCACCAACAAGTTCTTGATGTGGGACTTCATTTTCTCCATCACTGTCAAAAGCAGATTCTATGTTTTTTTCAAAGGATCCATATCTTGCTTTTCTTTGGATTTTGATCTAGTGTCAACCATAAAAACTATTTGGTGGGGGTGAATGTTGGATGAAAATGCTTGTGAAGGGATGCTTTTGGTGTGATTGAGATGAACATATCTTTCCTAAGGTTTGAATTTTGATATGTTGTTTGCTCAAACAAATGTTCTCTTGAGGGAAAAGATAGTCAAAGTATGGAGAGTTAATCACTGCTAATGATATGGACCACTTTTAATCAAGATAACACTAGTGTAGTTCTAAGTTGAAGGATGATATATCTTGGTATGAAACAAAATAGATTTTTGTTTTGAGTTTTTGGAAGATCTTAATGACACCTTAGTAGGAAACTTGGTTTTTCTTTGTTTTGATCTTTTAACTATGATATGGTAAATGGGAATGGTTTGAAAAATAGATATGAAACTGATTGGTATGGTTTTTCCTAAGATCATAAACAAGATCTATGCAATAATGGGTACCTAGAATTGGTTGAAAATTTTCCTAAAAGTGTATGGACTATCTCTCTATGTTGAAAGCGTAGCTTCAGATGCATAGAAAGAATGGTCAAACATGCAACAATGTTGGTTAAATGTGCAGTACTGGTTCAAAAGTAATGATTTTGAAAAGTGCAACACTGTGGTTTGGATGCACAGCACTATGCATCAAATGCATAGAATTATTGTATGTGCAGCAAAATGTCTCATATGTGCAACAGTAGGGGTCATTTGTGCAACAGAATGTTTCAAATGCACAAAACTGCAGGTTGTTTTTCTTTTTTTTTGTTTCAATTTTCTTGATCTTGGTTTGTTTTCACAATCTTTCTTGAAGGTAGTTTGGCTGATGATTTGTATCAATTAGTTGCAAGAAAACATGTCAAACAAGAAAATTCCATGTTGTTTTTATAAATTTTTGACTAAAATGCAAGTACAATCCTATGGTTGGCAAGGACAGTATTCGATGAGTTCCAACTTGGTTTTTACACTAGCCACTTGCATAAAGGTGGACAACTAATAACTTGGTAGCATTGGCTCCTCTCCACGACACTTACTTCTCATGCATACCAAGTTATAGTTCCTCCATAGAGTTGAACTTTTTTGTCTCTACACTAAATGAGTGTATGACGTTGGACGAATCTAGAGGTTCCTCCTCCTATGTCACTGAATAGGGGATTTTGGCCTTCTACAACAAAAGGATTTTAGAGTGTGTGCTTCTAGATTAGACTGTGTGCAGCTTTTTTTAAATCTGATTTAAAAAAAGCTGCACACAGTCTAATCTAGAAGCACACAGTCTAACTCATCATGGACTATGGAAATATCATGTCTATAAAAGGATTTTAATCAAGGGCATCCATTCAGGTTATTACACGTGCAGCCATTCACTCTGATAAGGAGGCTTCCCAGTCTCTAGAGGTTACGCTCCATAGGGTTTTGGGGGAAATATTGGTCGGTGTAATACAACAGTACCCGTTGCTTGAAACGTTCGTCACAAGCACAATTTATTTACACTGAATCGGAAGTGGCTTGGCTTTATCCTATTATCACTTAAGGTCATCCCACTTGGAAGGAAGGAATTCCAAGGGCAAGCCTCTCTAAATATTAAACATGTAAAATAATAGGTTTGGCATTCTGGTCACCCAAGAAAGGGGAGAGCATAGGCCTATTATTATTCTAAAAACATGAAGAACAGTGGTTCTTTACCCCCTAGTTAAAAATAAAGAAACTAGATGTGTTAAACTACCAAGCACAATCCATTTGACTAGATAGCAATACCTTTGAAAAGGTGGTTCCTTTTATCCCTTAACAGATCTATGTGAAGATTGTTTGTTGTAGAATAAAAGGAAACAAGTTACTTTCCCCTAAGTTAAGCTAGATGAGAGATTTGTAATTGTAAGATTGACATGAAAGATTTATTCAATTTTTAACCACCTAATTGGGACTAAGTGCAATTTGTACGAATGAATCAATTTACTTCCTCCTATTAATATAGATGAAATTTGTATGAAGATGTTAGATTACTATCCCTTAATTAAGTTTAAATGATACAAAGGATGTAGCTAAATGACTAAACAATGCTCCTACACCTGTGAGAAGATGTTAGTATTGAAGACTTGATACAAACATTACAACTTCTTCTGACAAATTTATATGCACAAATCTATAGGTCATATGCACAATACTATGAATCATATGTGTAGATATACAAAAAGTGCAACAATAATGATTAAATGTGCTGGACTATGCTTTAGATGCGCCAAAAAATCAGAAGCGCAGATAAATATCTTAGATGCGCAATGAAATAGGTCAGATGCATGGAAAGACTGAATGTGGTGCACAAGGTGTTAAATGCGTAGAACTAGAAGTTATATGTGCAGGAACGATCATGACAGAATATCTACAAAACACTCAAATTAAAGTTAAAAATGGAGCAAGGCCCCACTGTGGGTGCCAAAAATGTTATAGGAAAAATGTGAACAATAGCATAAACTACTAATCATCCAATAACTCAATATAAAATGATGTAAACACAAGTAAACAAGGGATATACCTTAGAAGAGCGTTTTATATCTGTGCTTCCATTGTTTAGCTATCTACTCTTGATCTTGATGGTAATGAAGCCCTCAGAAGTATGTACTCCCTTGCTTGTTGAAGATGACAAGAATAGAATGGTTGTGATATGGAATGTGCAATGGAGACTAAGCTATTATGCAACTATAATGGAGATGGGTTGATTGACACATGGCGATGATAATGGATTGATAATGCAAATGGTTGATAAATTTGCCAAAGGCATGCTGTAATGATTCCTACAGAGTAAGATTATGAATGCTCAGATGGATCTGAAATTGATATGAGGACCTTGTTTATATAGGCTCAAGGAAGACCAAATCCAAGTTTCAATAGATCCATGACTAGAGGAATTACCTGTGAGGTGTATGGTTAAGGAAGCTTGAGGGAATGTGCCTAAATTAGGAGAGGACAAGTGTCTAAGCCTTCTTCATTAATTATGGGAGATAATAGAACAGATTGAAGAGTTAACTAAGATTATTGGATAGATGATTGGGTTGATTGATGAGTCAACATAATAGATTGGAAAGTTAATTGAATGGACTAATTAGTTATCTGATTTGATTGGAGGAGAAATAGGACATGTGGGTGAGGGAATAATTAGCTAATTAAATATTTAAAAAATTTAATTATGTGTGCAACATGGTGAGGTGGAATGGTGAGGTGGATTTACGGAATTTAGGACTTAAGATAGAGGAATTTAAGATTAATTAAATAATGTGAATTATTTAATTATATGAGACATTAGAAGAATTAGTGGACTTAATTAAATAAATTGATTTTATTTAATTGTTGGAGGAAGGTGAATCATTTAAATAAATTAGAATATTTATTTATTTGATAGAGGAGTAAGAATTAAGATAAATATTAAAATATTTACTTAATTCAACATGAGCCAATTTTAGGTGTATACATCTATGTTCCATCCGAAGGAATTATGATTTGGTGCTCTGGAACATAGTTTTCATGAGTAGCAGAGCTTGGTAGTGTTGATTGTGAGATTTGTTGGCTCCTATGTGATTTCATGTTGTTCTTGGATGTCTTCAAATTGTGTTGAAATCTTGTGCTTGGTCCGCAAGTTATGGTTGTCTTCTTGGGAGCGTGTGCCTAAAGATCCTTGTGTTAACACCAGTTTTGGCTGACCTGGTTGTTTACACTCTTTACAGATGTGCTTTGTGGATTGTGGAAGTGTGTTGAAGCATGTGAAGATGTATTTAGGTTTGAGCTAAGTTGTGAAGTGCTTCACCTTCATTCCTTTGCTCCGTGGGAATGTTTAGGTCCAGACCTAATTTGAATTATGTATGTTTATTGACCTTGAAGACTGTTTCAAATGTTTTAGAGTATGTTTCTGACCTTGGTAAATGTTTCAAGATTGATGATCGATATGAATAAGTGTAAATGATTCATGTGTAAGTGTGGAAATGTGAAGATGAGGATGATTGTGTTGTGAGGCTGCAAAGGTGATATATATTGTGCTTCATTGGAACTGAACTCAGGCATGTCATAGATGCTATTTTATTAATTCATTACAGTGACCCATTTTGGTAGTGAGCCCTTTTGGCAGAGTGAGTATTTATTTGGATAGTGAGTCCTTGGGTAGTGAGCCATTTAGTAGTGAGCCTCTTTGTAATTCATTATTAATACTACTATATATTGTGAGCTAATCATCACCGTGGTTTTTCCCTTTTAGGGTTTTCCATGTAAAAATTAGGTGTTCTCTTTTGCATGGTGTTGATGTGATTAAGTTTTTGTTATTTGTTTTTAATGTTTAATCTACATAAAAGAATTAGGGTATAAGTGAATTGATGTGGATGTGATTATGTTTGTAAGGGTTTAAAGTTTTTGATACAACTGACTCACTCCCCCTCTTAGTTGTCTTGTGCATTCAAAAACCATTGCATTTGTATCAATCCCCATCTGACATGGTCTTCTCGTCAACGAATTTTGAAGAGGTTCAATCTAACTAAAATCTCTTGTCTCTCCCTAAACTTAGTGTTGATCAATTGCAATCACTACTGAAAAGTTTTTAAGTGATAGAGGGTTGCACTGATAGAATTGTGAAACTTTGTTTTTCTCCAAAACATGATGTTAAATTAAAATAATTATAGATAATAAGAAATGCAAATATGAAAGGAATTTTCTTATACATTTTACTTTGCACATAAGAATATTTTGCAATAGCTCTTTCTATTCTTGGGGGAAATCACATTCCGCTAACTCTCTCCACACACCTTTATGTTTACTCGACCCCTCCTCTATGCAACAATAATTTCTCACCTTATTACCCCAATGATTTTTTAGACAAAGCCCATCATCCTTTAAATCATCCCAAGTCAAAAGTTTAGGCCATCCATTTCAAGAGTCTTCCCAAAAGTCTACCTTTTTTCCATTATGAACAATCCAAGACAAATGTGGGAGAATTACCTACCTACTTTTAACTATGAAATTCCACATTGTCGACCCCCACGGTGGATTCTTTGTTGTGAATATCCTTTCACTTTCCAAAAAATCTAGATACTTAAATCTCATTAGCCTAGCCCATTTTGATTGTGGTCTTTTATACATTACCCATGCTAATTTTACTTCAAGAGCTTGATTTTGTAATTCTAGATTTAGCATTCCTCATCCATAAGGTTCTTTGCCTTGGAAATCTTCACCCATGCCAAAAGATGAATTTTCTTATCACTCGAGGTTCCTTGCCAAAGAAATTGTCTACAAATTTTACCCAGTTATAAATTAACTCCTTTAAGGATTTGCAAGATTGACATCATATATATATATATAGTAATTGTTGTCAACACAGCCTTGATCATTGTGAGTCTTCAAACCAACATCAACCAACCACCCTTCCAAGTGCCTATTTTCAATTTTAATTTATGTATTACCTCCTTCCACAAATCCTTCCTTTATCTCCCATTAAAAAGAGGGATGCCAAGGTATTTACCAAGGAGAGATTCAATCTTGAGATAAAAAAATGTTGTTAATTCTCCTTGCTTATGAGCATCTATGTTGAACATATATATCATAGATTTGTTTGTATTTACTTGTTGGCCTGAAGATGAATAATAATCTTCTATGACATCTTTGATTACCTTCACTTCTCCCCTCGTTGCTTGGCCAAAAAGGACTGTATTGTGCATGGGTGAAGGATTCTCGCATCCCTTGAACTCTTATGCCTTGCCACAAAGACCTACTATTAGCTTCGTGGATGGCCCACGTCAGCACTTCAGACATGAGAATGAACATATATGGGGACAAGGGGTCCCCTTGCCTTAATCCCCTTGTCTGTTCAAATGGTGTGGTTTCCAACCCATTAATTAGAACATACACTTTGTACCTTGATACAAAAGAAAATACCCATTTCCTCCATGCAACAAAAAAACCTAGTCGTTCCACAACCATCAATAAGAAGTCCCAGTCCACCCTATTGCAGGCCTTCGCCATGTCTAGTTTGATTACCATACATGGATCTTTGGATTCCTTTAGTGATTGAAGTATCTAAACGATGAGAATTGCTCCCTCAATCATCTCCTTATCTAGGACGAACCCTCCCTATTCATCAGTAATGATATCCAGAAGGATTGATGCCAATCTCATCGTTGCCGCTTTGGAAATGGTTTTATACACATAATTCGAGAGAGAGAGAGATGGGCCTAAAGTCTTCAAACTTTAAGGGAGATTTCACTTTTGGGGTGAGCATTACATATATCAATTTCAATTTTTTGAGGACATTTTTTAATTTCCTCAATTCCTACATAGCAAGTGATTTTTAATGATGTTTCTCTTTCAAAAATAGTTACCATTGCATTTGTATCAATCCCCATATAACACGGTCTTCTCGTCGAGCAATTCCGAAGAGGTTCAATCTAACTAAAATCTCTCATCTGCCCCTAGACTTAGTGTTGATCAATTGCAGTCACAACTAGAAAGTTTTTAAGTTTTACAAAAGATTGGACTGATGAAATTGTGAAACTTTGTTTTTCCCCAAAACTTAATGTTAAATGAAAATAATTATAGATAATAAGAAAGGCAAATATGACAGGAATTTGCTTATATATTTTACTTTGCACATAAATTTATCTAATTTATACAGTTTTTTAGACACATAAATTTTATCTAAATAGAATAGCTACTATCTAATTTCTGAATGGTAAGTTCTCTTGATGTTAAAAAAACCCAACATAAAAATTTGTCATTTTAATTGCACATATCAAGTATTAAAATGAATAAACTATTTTTGAGAAGAAGCCATTGTTTAACATTGGCTACACCACCTAATTAGTAGAAAGAATAGAATGGCAAGATTTCAATTTAAACACTAATGTCTCAAATATCTAACAATAAATATTTTAATATTATTGAATGGAAAAAGCACAGTACATCATTAAATTATGTTAAAATCTGCAACATTTGAGAATAAATAATTGATTAGAAGGCACCTTGCCAAAGGTTAATTATTTAAAATTTTCTTTGAAAATTTTCCCAAAGAAACGCCTATGCAGAAGATTTACATTTGAAGGAGGAGCGTGCAAATGGCAGCGCTTAACATATTTAGGAACAAGGTAAAGAGCACCAGGTGCAGAGGTGAAAATATCGCAAAAGCATATATGGGGCCTCTATATGTCCCCACGAGGAGAGGCCTCCATAGGCTTTCAAATGGCACCGTCTCAAACAGGAAATTATTGCATATCGTTATAAACCTTTCACGTTCTTTTTAAGAAGAGCTCGCCCAAAAACTTCTAATATGAAAATCATCTCCATCGTGGCGCACATCTTCATACTTCTCTTTAACATAAACACTCGTATAATCACCGAATTGAAACTTGCTAAACAGAGTTGAAAATATACTCTTGCTTCCACTTGGAGGTTGACGAATTAGGGCTCAGTGATTATGCTTCAAAGACACATGATTTGATACTACTTTGGAGTTTCCTTGAGAGACCCGTCGTCTTACTGCATAAAATTTGGGACGAGTAGTAAATCTAGGAATCCCAATCACTGACTGGCGAGATGGAAACTTCATTTTCTAGAAAGTAAAATGTTTCAGATGCTGCACTAGAAGACGTGGAATGAAAATCATTGCTAAATGAAGTATTTGAATTCCCATATACATTGATCTGCAGTCTTGCTGTTTACAGATATATGATTATTGATTAATGGAGGAGAATGAGCAAGTATTGGATCCCTTTGTCCATGATGTCAAAAGCGGAGAGAATCTAAGGGCAAGTATATGTTGCCATCAATGACAAAGGGGGAGATTGTTGACCATATGTGTTTGTGCCAGAGTTAAATCTCCATGGTTGTTCCTGAGAAAAAAATAGCAGTTTTTGCATCCCTGTAACGATTACATCCAAGCCAGTGGCTAGTCTTTGCATCCCTGTAACGATTCTCCTTGTAACAACCCTCCCTGTAACGATTCTCCATTTTCTTTCGTGGTGCCCTAAAAGTTAATGACCATGCATTTTCTTGCATATGCTGTCTTTTCACTCTAAGTTCTTTTTAAGAAGCTTTCTTGCAATCCATTTTGTGCATATTGTGCAATCCAATTGATATTGATTGTTACTTCTTGGCTGCTAACTAGATCACACATAGGACAATTCCGTGGACAGATAAACAGCTAAACAGCTAAACAGCTAAACAAATCGTCCCTGGTAAACAGATAAACAACCTCAGACCCAGAAACTTGTAACTGCCACCAAAATGACTCTTGCTCTCTGTGAAATAATGATCAAGATTCGTGATATGATAAAAGAAATATGTGACAAAATGGTGGATGAATACCATTGTCTTTATTGGGAAACCTTAAGCATCGGAATAACATTATATTTAGTGTCAACGTTATCATTTATCCAATGAAATGATTATTTGAGACTGAAGTATTAGTAAGATTACTTCAAATTCTGTAGGTAGAATTATAGAGAAATAAGTTAGATGGAAGAAGAAATAATATGTCCTTTATGCATTAATTCATTTCTTTTGGCTATTTCTTGTGTTTTGTTAATGATGTTTCTCTTTCTGCAACAATTACCATTGCATTTGTATCAGTCCCCATCTGATATTGTCTTCTCGTCAAGCAATTCCGATGAGGCTGAATCTGACTAAAATCACCCATCTCCCATGGAACTTAGTGTTGGATCAGTAGCACTCACTGCTAGAAAGTTTTTAAGTATTACAGAGGATTGCACTGATGGAATTGTGAAACTTTGTTTTTCCAAAAAGTTGATGTAAACTGGAGAAAATTATAGATAATAAGAAATGCAAATGTGACAGGAATTTGTTTATACATTTTACTTTATACATATGATTTATGTAAATTATACAGTTAGATAGAAACATTTCAGTGCCAGTGGATATGGGAACAGTTGTAAATTGAACAGATTGTACTTTTAATACATAAATTTTATCTAAATAGAATAGTTACTACCTAATTTCTCAATAGTAAGTTCTCTTGATGTTAAAAACCAAACATAAAAATTTGTCATTTTAGTTGCACATCTCATACTAAAATTAATAATTTATTTTTCCGAAGAACCCATTTTTAACATTGACTACACAACCTAATTAGTAGAAAGAATGCAATGGCAGGATTTCAATTTAAACACTCATGTCTCAAGATCTAACCATAAATACTTTAATATTATTGAATGGAAAAAATACAATACATCATTAAAATATGTTGAAATCTGCAACATTCGAGAATAAATAATTGACTAGAAGGTACCTTGCCAAAGGCTAAATATTAAAAATATTCTTCGAAAACTTTCCCAAAGAAATGCCTATGCAGAAGATTTACATTCGAAGGAAGGAGAAGCGTGCAAATGGCAGCGCTTAACATATTTAGGAACAAGGTGAAGAGCACCAGGTGCAGAGGTGAAAATAGCACAAAAGCAGTCTAAGCTCATTTTCCTAACGCCCCTACAACAACGGTGATCAGGGTTCTTCATAATTCCGCCCCTTCCTTTTGTATTGATACAAGTTGTCACCCTACTCAGGGCTTCATATTCATTGCGACAAACTGCACTACACACCTGCACATTATACATACTAATCAACACAACAATACAAATTAGCATTGCCATGGCCTTGATCATCTTTCCTTTCCAAAACGAAAACAATTGATATGGATGATTCAATCCATCTACTTCTCTCTTTTTATAGATTTAGAAGGAATCAACACGGTCAATGGTGAATGCCACATGCACATAATAATAATTTATTTTATCCTTGAATGTTTTTTAAAAATCTCGCTACCCAAAAGAAAATGCAGGAATTTGTGAATTGGCGAGTCCCTTTTCATGGTAATTTATGTTAGAAATCACATGCATTGGTTAAACAAGGATACACGTAAACGGCAAGACTGGAATTTAGAATAAAAGAGAGTTAATCCTTGTTGGAGAACAAGAAAAATCTAATTTTGGAAAATTCGTTTGGCCTGAATGTGTTTGTTGAGTGATTGTTATAACAATCATGCTGTAAAGAATTTGTTTGAGAGATTATAGGATCATATTTTACTGTTTTTTCTGTACATACCCATAAACAATAGTTGCATATTTATTGTTTGGTTCTATTATTAATAATAGTACTTCGGAATTGATGTATTTCATCACAAAGTTTCAATATAGTATCAAAGCTCTGATTCATTAAGTGTTAAAATTGTAGTGGATATTCTTGAGTGTCCCTGAAAAGTTGTGAAGGTTTTGTGAGGAGAAAACAACAGTTTACTTAAACATCATCCATTTCAATGGCCAAACAATCAATAGCAATTTCGCACCTCATCAACACCAAAAGGTGGTAAATATTTGTCCCGTTCTTATTGGCCAGAATTGGCATTTGACTTTTAAAGTAGATGATGTTTAAGAATAACCCAGAAACAATAACTAGTCATTCTCAAGAGATGCACCATGTGACATTTTAAAAACTGTAAAAAATATTGCTTTATCACAGCATTTACATGCCACTTCAATTTCTATTGATTGTTACACCTTGCCTGGTAACTAGATCACATGGAGGACGATTTGGTGGACTTATAGGCATTCTTTTTCTGCATTTATTTTCATCGTTTAGAGAGGCATATAATCTTCTTATGTGCAAGGATAGAAATAATCTGTGTGGACGCTGACCCTCTTTTCTTGTTAACAATTTTTGGTGCACGGATATAAACATTAAAGCATACATGACAGTCGTTTGCAACTTCCTTGAATATGATGGCCTAGAGATTAAACTTTATCCCAATAATCTTGAGCGAGCTCCCTTGGATTAGTATTCTAGGCTACTCGAAGCCTCCATTCATAGGTTTTGACAATTAACGAGTGAGTTTCATAAAACCTTTTTTATTTTTATGAAGAAACAAACAAACACTGGCATTAAAGAGTTTCTCTACTTTCAACGAGAGTCGTCACTCAATTCTACATTTATGGAAAACTATTGCGAAGAGAAATCTGAACCCATATTCCACAAAACAAATACAACATTAAAAGACCAAAACGCTCATATCATCAAGACTCTGAAGTGAATGCCTTTTCCTATTATCGATAAAGGTAATTCAAAAATAGACATAGCATTCCACCACCACAATACAACCCCAATTTATATCACAAATTTCATAAGCTTAGGGAGCAAGACACATCCACTTGCAAATATTATAATAGATTCATTCAGTGCATTCCTAAGGAGAATGAAAATTATTTATTTAAATATTTTCTTGCTCACAAAACAAAGAACCTAGGCATTGGCTTCAACCACTCAGTCACTCCCCCAAACAAGACATGTTGTGATTCATATAACTTGACACAAACTAGGAAATGTATGATACCTATAGGACAAGGCAATCTAATCCCACTTGTAGTAAACCTCGTGATTCCACATCCACTCAAATGTTGGATCTTCTCAAGAACTCTCCTACTCATAGGAGTTCCCTACTCAAAGCCATAGGCCTAACTCATTTAGTACAATCAATTTTAAACTCGTGTTAGTAACATCAACCAATGTCCAAGGGGTTGAGTTTAATTGGTTAAAACATTGGGTTCTCATTGTTGAGACCCAGTTTCATATCCCCATAGGGACATCTGATGTCAAATTCTAAGTTATAACTCTTGGTCTTCCATTGTTAGCTTCTAATGTGGATTTGGTTTGTAAAATAAAGTGGATTTCTAGGTAGTGACCCTTGTTCCTCCATAGGTAATGGGTATGTGTAGGATCATGATGGGCCAAATAGTGGCAAAGGAGAAAAAATCACGTGAAAGTGTTAGCCAAAATCATGAAACACATTTTTAGGCTTGGTTTTAGGCTTGGAAAGTTTTCTGAAAATGGATATCGATTTTGGAAAAATGCTTAAAAAATTCATTTTTGGAAATGGATATCTATTTCCAAAATGCTTAAAAAATGCATTTTTGGAAGTAGATATCTATTTCCAAAAATGCATTTTTTAAGCATTTTTTCCAAAATGGATATCTATTTTGAAAACGGATATCTATTTCTTCTTTTCTGATTTAAAAAGTTTTCCCCCCAAAATTTAGGCTTGGGAATCCAAACCTTGCTTTTCAACATGAATGAAGAATTCATGTGTTTTTACAGATTTTCCTCGACTTCACCTTTGATCCTGATGGACTTTTTTGATCCAAATTTGATAAAATCAAAAGGGTATAATTAGGACACTATCAGGTTTCTAAAAATATAATATATGTCTACTTATAATTTTAATAGGTAATTATTAATAATTTTCTACCTACACTATGTCTGAATTCCTGAGAGATACACTGATTGAAAAACATCCATAACTTTCAAACCGTTTGACATTTTTCAAATCCGAAAGTTGTGTCACACTCTACACTTGATTAGCTACAAGTCTAAAAACGTTTTTGAATTTCATATTTTTTTGACCAAGTTAGGTTGGTTGGAAAATTACTTTTTAATATTTTTAAAAAGTTGTAGTAAAAATTTCATAACTAATTATTTACTTACAAAAAAATTCATAAAAATACACGTCACATCCAGGCATGTGTCCTCTACTTGTATCTAAAGATTCAAAAAAAAAAAAAAAAAATCTCATACTTAGGTTGGCCTGAATGACACCTACTTTTTATTTTTTTTCAAAAATTTAAATAGTCCCTCATTGAAATATCCAATTTTCACCTTGAATAAATTTTTTTTTTTCAAAAAAATATAGTAGCCCATAAACTACATTCAATTTCCTACAAATTTTATTACTACATATTTTTCAAATTATGTAGGTAACCCATTTGAATTTTCTTGTGAAGTTGCTTAAGTCTATTTTTTTAGCATTTTCATTGCCACTTAGAGGTATTGTTTGGCCCATCATGATCCTACACATACCCTAATTTCTAGTGAGTTTGCCTATAAATTGTGTATGCAGAAAATGGAAATCGAATAAGGAAACAATACATCAAAAAACCTAATCAATATTCAACATCACATCAAGATAATCAAAGGACTAAAGAAGATAATGAAAATGATAAAAAAATCATATGATATTTGATAATGATTTTGATATGTTGGTTGCTCAATTCTGTAGCATAACATTAGATAATGATAATGGATATGATAATGGAAGAGATAGGATGATCTTGATAGTATGGTGTTGTATGAAGATGTGATTTTCAAATGGCTTGGTTGAGGCTTGATTTATAGAGGTTGGATATATTAATGAAGGGCTAGGATTAAAAGATTAGATCAATGGCTAGAATTGGTTGAGAGGACAATAGGGCAAGGATAAGGATTTCTATGGAAACAAAGGAAGCTTCTAGAGCTTATCCTTATGTGAATGGCTAGGATTGAAAGATGTGGTATGAGATGGATGGTGGAGATGGAAAGATCATTTAATGTTTGGAATAATCATTTAATGAATGTGGCAAGTGGATGAGGATGAGGACAAGCTAGTCATGTGACTTTCAATAATTAAATTAAATAATCAATTATTTAATTAATTGTTTTTTAACGGTGGTAGACCACCCAGACTTGTATTATATATAGATATTGTCATAAAATTTACAAAAAAGAGACCAGATTGAGTCCGCTCTATCATATACTACTAGAGCCAAAAAAACATATACAATTAAGGTCCCATACATTGGCCACTATTGACATTTAAAATGTAAGGAAGTAAGTTTTAAATAGAAAAACAAAATAACATAAAGGAGACATAGTATCCTATCACCATGGCAACCTCACACATATGTAGATAGAAATATATGACCCGTTGTTAAGGGTCTGCCCTTTCAATCTCCCTAGCTCCACAAATTTCCACTTGTACTCCCACCGGTGTTGTCATACCTGGCCCGGACATGAGTGGCACGGATGATATTTATGGTTCCTCTTGGGTATCAAGGGAGGGTGTTTCTTCATGATTTGACAATAGTTTAGGAAGGTGGGGGCCTAATCAAGGGCATTCATCCTCAGAAAGCAGATGGAGATGAAAAGTTCCCTACACCTAGCTCTCATATGTTTGGAAAAGGTGAAACTATGGCCATGTAGGGCCCTATCCAAACTGTCAATGCAGCCACAAGCCAAGCCTTTTTGCATTGCTTTAAAAACACACTCCACTGTTGGAGAAGCCCTTAAAGTTTGCACATGGAATAAGTCGCCTACCATCACCTCACCCTTCATCATATCGTAACTTTGCAAGGTGAATTTCAATCTGTCTAGGTTGTAGATGTAGTCGAATACTAGGCCTAATGCTATTGCATGGACATAGTGGCCATCATGAATAATATCTATGATATTTGACAGGAGAGTGGAGATTATATCTGACCAGTGGAGAAGTTGGTCCTCCATTCCTTCGAGCCATTTCTAGCCACAGATGTTCCTAATCGCAAACTATGTCATCATGCAATCAATGTCAAAAATCTAGTTCAAGTCCATGATTCTAACCCTTCCCCTAATTTTCGGTCACAAGGCATCACAAGAAATAGGAGTCACTGATTGATAGTATCATTTTCAATCTTCGCACCTGCAAGAAAAACCAGAGAAAGAAGATCAATGAAAACTATTTATTTAACTATATCATATGATTAATCATAGATAGGGATGAATTTTTATTTATTAAATCAATTATTGGAGAGGGGACGATGGGAGGATAAATTAATTAAATAAATAAGATTTATTTAATTAGTTTTGGCTAAGAGGGATAAATAGATAAATTAAATAAATATATTATTTATTTATTTATTTTAGGTAATGGAAATGGATTAATTAAATAAATGTAATTCATGTTTAATTAATTTGGAAAAGGGATTAAGGAACAATCTATTGTAAGATGAATTTCTAGGGGATGTCGAATGGTTATGAGAACATGGTCAATTTTAGGTGTCTACATTTTGTCTCTCTTTGAGATTATGTTGTGGCTAAGAGAAGTAGCATCATTTCAAAGAAGATAGGTTATGGATGATGAGAAAAGAAAATGGAAAAGGATGCCCCAATCACTTGAAGGAGTGACAAGGAGGAATGATCTAAGGATGCGATGCCCCTCGAGAGGATAAATGGGTTGGAAGAATAGTATGCTCTTGAAATGGATGAAAAAATAAGGGATGGATAAAAAATAGATGCAAGAGAAAGAACGGATAAAAAATAGATGAATACATTATGTTGCATGAGGTGAGAAACCATATAGTTTGATATAGCACTAGACATTATGTACTAGGGTATAAAAACCAACGTGAGGATGTGTCGTGTGCACCCAGCATAATACAACCTTGTCTAGACATATGAGGAAGGAAACTTAGAGCATTAAAATCTAAGTGTACAAAAGGTATGCAAAAAGACAACTGGTATGCAAAAAGAGATTCCACCATACACAAGATATGAATATTAGTTGGAGTAAGAAGATAAAAAGCTCACAAGCAAACACATGTCTTTGGGGCAGCATGATATTGAAAACCATGATGTCATTGTAGCAATATGTTGCAAGGACTTGATACAAATGTAAGATTAAAGGATAACACACACAAGCAAGAAACAAAGCATGCACGAATGATTTAAAAACAAACAAGGTATTGCCCCTATCAAGATGTAAACTGATGATCGATTGATCAATGATTAAGATAGCATTGTCATTGCGAGGAACAATATTTCCCTAGATCAACACAAGGATGCAAGAACGATATATCTCATTCATGATGATGATGATTGATTGATTGGTTTGATAGCAACATTGGAACAAAACCAAGGATGTGATTGGATACTTTGGCCAGATTACTTGACTATATTGGTATGGATTAAGGATGACTTGCATTTGGATTTATTTCTTGGATTTTCTTTTCCAGGATATTTGATTTTTTTGGAGTTTGGATTTTTTTTTTTTTTTGGATTTTTGAAAATGTTATGAGATGGCATTGGATTGTCGTTTGGATAGCATGTATGCTATATAACAATGACAAGGGAAAACCAAATCAAAGGACAAGGATAAAAGGAGGAGTGGATAGATGTAGAAAAGGATTATGGATGGAATATTAGAAGGATGGACAATACATAATGGAAGGATGGAGGGGTTTAGGATTTGATCTCCAAGGACTGTCACATAGGAAGAACATGCCCCACTCTAGGTGGTAGACTTAAGATTTTGCATGACAAAGTTTGGGATGATAAAGATGATAGGATTGGTTGGAAATGATTTTTCAACATTTTGCCCCAATCCTTATCAAGATCAAAAGGAAGGAGGGAGAGGATGATGCCATGGGATAGGTAGGAGGATATAATGGATGGGTGGAATTATAGCAGAAAAAATGATAAGATGGGATAGATGAGACAATATTCCCCCAAGTGTGAGGTACATAGACAATTGATCAACACATGATGCATGTTTGCCAAGTTTTCATCATGGTACTTATGCAAGGCACCACTGAGGTGGTTTTCACCATTGGACAAAGGATTTCTCTTTACTATTTTGAATTTTTTTCTTTTTTTTTCTTTTTTTTTCTTTTGATTTTGTGGTATTTTGGATGAGATAAGGGATATCAATAGGAGGTATTTGAAAGATAATGGGGATTCAAGCATCTAGTTCCATGAAAGGTAATAGTGTCCCATTATAGATGGATATCACACATGGACCATATGAAGTGTCATTATGCACATGGAAGTTGGTAGATGAGCGGATGAGATGGAAATGGAGTGGATTATGATGTGGATTATGGATGGATAGTGGATTATGATGTGGATTATAGATGGATAGATGAAAGGTTTATGCAAAAGAATGGACCATAGGAAGGTGATAGGAGAGGTATGTAGCATAGTGGATATAAGATGAGGATGTGGAGATATGTGGGAATGTTGTGGAATGGAAAGGAACCAAGACCAATGGTTGCGCACACCATTAATGATGTTGAATATTTTAATTTGGAGGAGATGTAGGAAGCAATGGAGATTTGGTAAATGGACTTAGGATTTTTATCATTTTTGCATGGAGTGTGGGATGAAGGAATTTGGGATTTTTGGATGGAATGAGATTGAGATGCTCCATTTGGATTTAATATTTTTTTCTTGGGAACCCATACCGTTTTAGTTTTGGATGGTGTTTTTTGAGTTGGGTTTTATGGCCTTTTGGATTTTTAATTAGGGATTAGGGTTCGATGCCTTCTGGCATGATCATTCTTAGGATTTGATGGAGTTTTTTCTTTATGTGGGAAGGCATCCAAATTTTTACTTTTGAATCCAATGGGTTTTTTGATAGCTTCAGGTTTAGATGTTGTGTGCATTCATTGTCCATGATTAGGATTGATAGGGGATTTAAAGGAGTGGGATTTATGGATGGAACGATTAGTGGACATGTGGATGAAATGATGAGGGGATGTAAGGATGGGAATATTAGGCATTGGAAGAAGTGGAGGAAGAATAGATGGAGGGAGATGTATGGCCACATGCTTTTGGGAATGGTATGATGACGGAGGGATAGTGACATATGTTTTGGAGGTGCGATGGGATGTATGGGGTTTGTAATGGAAAGAAGTAGACTTAGAGGGCATGGAGGTGGTACCAACATCTTTACATTTTTTTCCTTGGGATAAATATCCAAGTCTATGTGAGTGTGGATGGGTTTTGATATGGATGGACTCCAAAATAACTTGTTCATGAAGGCCTAAACCTTTGCCTTGATAATTCATGGTTTGGAGTATGTAATGAGAAATGGGATGTTTGTTGTTTAGGACACAAGATGCAAGTCCATTATTATATGGGGAATATGGGGTGGTGGATAGAATTTGTTCATCTCCTACAAGAGAGCCATCATAGATGAAGGTGTTCGGACCAAGAGGATGGGATGATGGATTTGGAATGGGATCGATAGATGATGGTGAAGGATCATGAGGATTTGGATTAAGATTATACTCATTAAGAAGTTGATTGTCTATATTTTCTTGGGGACCAAGTGTCTCATCAAGGGATGTTGATGTTGTTGGATAATGGATAGGATACATTAGAGGATGAATAAGGCTAGTGTCAGTCAGATTAGGATAGAAAGAGAAATTGGTTCTTGGGGAACTTGGGTAAGCTTATCTTAAGGAGTTTGAATGGTTTGATCTTGACTTGGTCAGGGACAAGGTTGATCATTCTTTGGATTGGACTATTGACATATCTCTTAGGTTTCTTGTTGGAAGTTGTTGTCATTGATTTCAAAGTAATGTCAGTGATGTCAAAGTTGAGTTCCTTATAGTGGCATCTCCATTGAGAATTTTGGTGAAGAGTAAAAATAGTGACAATACCAACTTCCCCCTAGAATTCACTTTAAAGATTAATAGTCAAACATGATAAGGTGGTTGACTTCTCTATAGATGATCATGTTGAAGTTTAAATTAATATTTGAACTTATTAATGTTAGCCAACTCCATATGCCCGAGATTTACAATTGATAAAGATGGTGATTAGAGATAAGAAGACAACATGCAATAATTGAAGTCACCAATGAGGCAGAGATCGGAGTATTAGAAAGGAAGATATAAATATATATTAATCAATCAAGTCTAAAGAATGATATGGAAGGCAGTGCTAAGACAAAGAAGTTTTAAATAAAATAAATAGAATTTAACATGGGGTTGACCCCCTAGATGAAGTGGTGATAAATTTTACACCATTTCAAAATTGATAAGGTGGTTGACTTCTCTATAGATGATCATGTTGAAGTTTAAATTAATATTTGAACTTTTTAATGTTAGCCGACTCCATATGCCCGAGATTTACAATTGATAAAGATGGTGATTAGAGACAAGAAGACAATAGGCAATAATTGAAGTCACCAATGAGGTAGAGATTGGAGTATTAGAAAGGAAGATATAAATATATATTAATCAATCAAGTCTAAAGAATGATATGGAAGGCAGTGCTAAGATAAAGAAGTTTTAAATAAAATAAATAGAATTTAACATGGGGCTGACCCCCTAGATGAAGTGGTGATAAATTTTACACCATTTCAAAATTTTCAATATCATGGCCGTCACTCAAAAGAGGCTCATGGAAAACACAAAATACGGTTTCAATGCAGCAAATTTGCTACCGTTAGATGCAATGAAAGATCTAACGGTGAGGGAAAAACAAAGCAAAGGTGAAAGCTTTGGAGTGATCCATGTGCCAACTACAGATGAAAAGAGAACAGCTCAACAGGGCAACGGAGCTTGACAAATGGCAGCAGCAGAAGGTTTAGCGGAAAAGGAAAAATAATGCGGAAGCCACCACGTGGGGGCAACGGAGGATTGAGAAGGAAAAGAATGCATTGGAGAGAACCACGTGGTTGAGCCCGAAGAGAGGAAAATCAAAATATTTATTTACATCAAAATGGTTCATGTCAGGTCTTAAAGGCTGAGTAAATATTTTAAAAATCTCTTATTAAATAAATGTGGTGGGCCACTCCATAAGGCTAAATACTTTATTAAATACTATAAGTCTTATCTTAGATTTTTAAGTGTCAAGTGGCAGCTATGGGAGGAATAAGAGAGGACTAAAGATGATGTCGATGTGGACATGTGGAACAGCCTAAGCACAGGAGAAATAAGTGTTTTGTTTCATTTTATTAAATTACATCAAGTGTTTCATGGGAGTTATCAACTATCTTTTATTAAATATAAGTTTCATTTTAAAATGGTGGTGGGCCCGGTTACAAAAAGATGAAGCTTTATTTTATGAGTTTCATTTTTTTTTAAAGGTTACAGCAAGTAAAGTGAAGTTTAATTAAAATAACTTTGACTCTTCATGAGAAACAACAAATTGAAAACCCTAAATGATTATGCAGCCACTTTATTTTTTTTTCATGAGTAAGCTACAGGAGGTAAAAAGAGTGGCAGTAAGAGAAACTTATACACAGGCCAAAGGCAGAAATACATTTTCCAACCATGGAGACCATTGCCAATTGAGATATCATGGATATAGTTAAAGATTTCTGGAATCAATTGAGATATTCTTTTGGGTTTTCTTTCATTTTTTAGGCTATAAATGCAAATTTGAGACACAGTTCTTCATATTCAAAGTTCTACATATTTTATAGATAAGATTTTAGAGCAGCTAGTAGCGGAGATTTTCTTTTGCCTTGGTAGTGAATGCTTCTGAGGAGAATGTAATATTTTACTTTGTGCAACAATTTCAGCATCTGTAATTTTGTCATTCATTCAAATAAAGAGTCAGTGTTCTATGCATATCTGGATGTCCATGTTCCTTATTTCTTTAAATCTATGTTTCTTTTTGCCTTTGTTAAAATCTATTTCTCAAACTGGGTTTAATCATGCATTTTGCTCTTTAATTCCAGTTAAATGTCACAAGGTTAACACTATGCAATTGAGTTTTAAACCCAGCAGATCGCCTTAGATTTAGGCATTTATTTCTGCAATCTAGTTTTCTTTCTAACTTTTTCCCAAACCCCCATTGAAGAATGGAAGAGCTAGCTTCCTTAAAATCTAGAGGTTGTTTCTGGGGTCAATCCCACATCTCAGAAACCTTCCAGGTTTCTGTTGGATTAGACCCACAAATTTATGCATCAACATGAAGCATTCAAATATATCCAACCAAGGACATAAATTAAGTTAAGAGGTAATTAAAGAAATGGCCGACTACATTATGCTAGCTGACTTACCTATTGACTCCAAGAATTAGTTTTAATTCTTTTGTTATGTGGCTGACTCCTTATGTGAAGCAATGCGCATATATATGTAAAACAAAAAGGTGTGATTAGAAGAATGAAAAGTGATTTGGAATAAGAAAAAAAGCATTGTTATAGGAGGTGTGATTATCTTTATAGAAGTAGCGATTATTTTTAACTAAGTGGTATCTTCACATAAGATAAAACAAAAGGCTGAAATGAAAAGGTATGTGTATTCTTAGAGTTGTCTCTTTTGCAAAGGATGCAACCATTCAAGGAATCACCTCCCCTCAAGATGGTATAAGTAATGATTGTGGAATGTATGAGAGATGTGTAAAATATAAAATATATATCCATTAGACACCTGGAAATCTGCAAATGAAGAGTTAACAGTAGATTTGTATGAGAGAGTAGAAAGCAGATTTGTAAGGAAGATTTATGGTAGAAATATAGAGGAGAATTAGAGGCAGGAATAAAAGAGAAATCTATGCTAATATAAAGAAGAAGATTTTCCAAAGATAGAGAAGAAGATCAGGCAGATTTGTAAGAAAGGATAAGTGCAGATATGCATGTGAAGAATATATGAGAAGATTTTTAAGAAAATTAGAGTAGACCTCAAGGCATAAATTTGTGTAAATACATTGCCATACTTATGATAAGTTTTGTGAAAAGAGATTGTGTATGATTGTGATCAGATTTGTGAGAGGAAGTATATCAACATTCAAATCTTGTGAAGATATATCATCCATTGAAGAGTTCATACGTTGATGCCTTCTTGGGTTGGTGCTTAGTTAAGGGGATTGTGGTCTCCACTAGGTTGGTGCTCAGTTGTGGGGATTGGTGTCTTGAGTGCATTGGTGCTCATGAATTCTACAAATAGGGATTGGTGTCTCTAGTGGGTTGGTTCTCATAGATTGTACAAGAGGGGATTGGATTCTCCTATAGGTTGGTATCTACAAAGCTTGTAAGAGAGTTGTATATACATAAGCAATATTTTTCCATGGTTTTCTCTTGTAAGGGTTTCCATGTAAATCTTGTGTTCTCTGTGTGTTGCATAATCGATAGACTTTATGTGATTGATATTAATGTGGTTGTTAAGATTTGAAAAAGGTAAAAGATTATATTATATTGATTTAGCCCCCTCTTAGTATAACTGTGTGCTCATCATTTCTTGGATGTATGTGATATGCTTTGGATCATTGATAATGTGATTGCATGAGGGATTTTGATCTTCATTTATGATAAGAGGTTCTTCAAGAGGCATGATAAGCATTAGACTAGGGGATGGTAATGGAGGAATAGGCATGATAAGTGGAATCTCTTTGATAGGCACAAGGATGAATATTTGAATACATGATGGTGTTAAAGGGATAGGTATGGATATTAGAGGCTCTTGGATGGGCTCAAGGATAAGCATGGGATTGAATGATGGGGTTTGTTTCCTTGTTGATAGCTATTGGATCACATTCTTCATAAGTTTAGGAGTGGATGGATTATGAGAGGTAGGAGATGGATAATATAATGAATGGACAATATTAAAATGGCAGATGTTGTAGGATTAGGACTAGGATCAGGTGGATGGATAATAGGAGGGGATGGATTAGGATTGGGATTACATGGTGGTATTGGCATAGGACTAAGAGGCTCTTGGGTAGGCATTTGATTGGATGATGATGGAGGTATTAAAGTGGAGACATCAAAATCTTTACGCAACTTGACTCCCTTTTGTAATAGCATTTGGAAATATCCTTGTGCATTCTTGGAAAAAATATGGTCTACAAGTGCTTGGTTATTGGGGCTCTCTAAAAATTCTTGGACTCTAGATTCATAATCGAAAGACCCTCAGGTGGAGTTACTTGGACTTTGATGTTCTTGGGTAAAAATTTAATTGGATTATGATGGAGGATACACATAGGATGCATAAGCGGGAGTGGTGTTTTCCTTGTCAAAGGTAACATGAGGAGGACTTATAGATGTTGGATTTTGATTCAAGTGATAGCTAAGATAGTTTGTAAGTTCTAGGTGAATGTGGGGGTGAGGTAAAATGCTAGAATAAAGAGGTGGATGACCTTGAGGTATGGATTGATATGGATATTGGATAATATTGGAAGAAGTTGGATAGGTTTATGTTGGATCAGCTTGATATGTGGATGGACTACACTAGTATGAAATTGATGGGGATGACATATGGGATTGTGGTTGTGGTTGTTTAAGGATAAAGGTTGTGGTTGTGGTTGTCGAAAGGATAAAGGTTGTGGTTTTGATGGTGTTTGTTGGGCTAGGAGTTGTTGAAGAAGGGGTTTTTATTGTTGGGCTTGTTTTTGTTGTTGTTGTTAGAGGATGAGTTGTTTGAGGACAGATGTAGTGAGGTTTTAGAATGTGTGAGGATGAATATTGGTATGAAGTTGATGGGGATATGGATTGAATTGGAGATGTTTGTAGAGGACTGGGGTTTGAAACAGACTTTTAAATTATCACAACCATTTTGTCAAACTAGTGTTGATTTTGGATCAAGATGGAATAAGGATGAAGAAATTAGCTTAAGCTTGAAAATTGGATTATGATGTGGATTAAGGATCACAATGGATGAAGGGTAATAGACTAGGGATTGGATTAGGCTTAAAGATCAATTATGATTAGGTGGTGGATTAGGTGGACTAGGACCTTGATTAGATTAGGAAGATTGATTAGGATTAGGCTCCTAGATGATGGCTTGGATTGGATTGGGGATAGATTGGGATGATGTGGATAGGACAATTAAGATGATTAGGGTAACTAGGGTGGATAATTAGGATGATGAGGGTTTGGATTAGGATGAATATGGTTTGGATTAGGATGAATTGGATTAGGATTAGATTTGGATGAAAATAGATGATTGGAAGGTAATGAGGGATGGTTTGAAGCTTGAACTTGGGCAAAATTAGCAAATTGCCAAACACAATGTTCATACACAGATGTATAAGTTTTTCAAATGATAAGGATGTATCCAATGCAAATGATCACACACGCAATGAACAACAACATCCTAGATTATTCAAGTAGGTGTATCTTCATAGTGTAGGCCCACACAATAGAATACCTCTGAATGTTCTTACCTAACTAAGAAAATGTTTTCAAGTGGATAACTAGGGATATAGGCATTGCACCAACTATCCCTTCCCTTAGAGGCTTTTACACCCTACCCAAAGAGAATGCTTATCTCTACTTGATGAAGTACATGGTGAGTAACTTTGGGCTTGATTAGTTGAACCCTGCACCACACTAGAAAATGGTCAAAAGGTCTTAAAGTAGGCTATTCAAGCTTTTAGGGGAGTACTCTAAATACACTAGGTATGATGAGGCCCAAGTCTATGAACACTAGTCCATTGAAGGGATGTGGCAAGTCACTTCGCCTTGTGTCTAGATGTACCCAAGGCCCCAAGGTTGTCCCAATGACTACGTGACTAGATTAAGGTACAACTTTTGCTCTCCTCCTTTGATATACCCCACCAAAACATGTGGTTAATATCATCCCCTTTAGATTGGGTATGTCTCTAAAGGCAAGCATCCTAAGGGAAAGATGATGTTAAGTGCTTTTGATCTCCAAGATCATGCGAAGTGCAAGGAGAGAGCATACACAACTTAACACACCTTGGGTGACAAAAGTGAATCAAGAGATGCTTTTGATCCTCAAAATCACCAAATGGTGCCAAATGAGAGAATATACATACAATTGATCCACAAAACAAGATTCATTAACCCTTAGATAAAAATGATGTGTGTGTGAAGATGAATGTGGCTAGAGGATGTTTTTGATTCCCAAGATCACACTAAGTGCAAGGGAAGAGCATACACACCCTATATCACACTCAAATCCACCAAACAAAACAAACACAAAGGAAACACAAAGTTTCAAATGATATGTATTTGACAAGCAGAAATCTACAACAAACTTGTTAGTAGTTTGAGATATGATCTTTGACAAGCATAAAGAAGTTGTACAAATGTGTTAGCTCGAAAACAACCCAAAAATGTTATCTAAAAATTGATAATCAAGTAAAAGCATAGAATTATAGCCAAAGGTGCAAAATCAGAGATAAACTGAAATCTAAAAACTACAATATTATACCTCCTAAAAAAAGTGTGCATTTGTGAAGCAAAGGTGTACATGCACACTTCATGGTATAAAGTTTGCAAGAGCCTACATTCGAATACCCCTCCAATCAATGTCGAACCCTCCTAATAGTCATATACCATCAATGTTGAACACCATCGATCTACGTTGAAGAAAGAGGTGTGAACCAAATTGAAGCTGATGGAGTGGGTGTACTCCTGATCCTACATTAGGTCAAAAATATTAGAAATGAAAGTGGAGGCAATTTCTGATGCCTTAGTCTGCCTATCCTTGGGCTGAAATAAGTAGTAGCCAAGCACACAATGAACAACAAATTCCATACTGTCACATTCAACTTTGAAGATCTATTGAAGGAAGAAAATATTCATAGCACCCTGGTAGATGGGTTCACCTTCCACAAGGGGAAGGAAAACATGAAGATTCAGGATCCAGAGAGCCATTGATCAAACAAATAGAAATGGTGGCACTAATAGACTAGAAAAATAGACAATGAAAAGAATGTGGGAGATCTATAGTATATAAGTTGAAGAAGGTACAATGCTTGATCAATGACAAATGCATGATGTGTGTGCCTAGGAACTAAGAAGGCAACACAGCTGGAGACATAGATAATGGCATGAGACCAAACTAATGCTAGCCTTGAAGCCAAATTGAATCTGCAATTCAAGATCTTCAAGTTTAAATATGCATAGGTGACATCATCATCTGCAGATCCCAATGAGGTCCTTGTAAGCAGAAAGGTTGGGGTTGCATGCATATTGTAGTGAAAGACATTAATGGAGATAATATGGTAGCCAATGGCATGTAAAACTTCACTTGTTTGAAATAAATCTCACTAACTAATGTAAAGCAATAGTCCTTGGGATTAGACATCCTTTATTGGACATTGAGGTCACTCGATCCTGCAAGATATGCCATAAATGGAAATATTTGCTTCTTTAAATATTGTTTGCCATATATGTCGGGCTGTCCTCCTTAATTTAATGTTGCAGAGCTTCAAATTTTCAAGCTACTAAGGCATATGGATGGAATATAACTCCTCCTAACCTATTGCCAAGATGGCATGGAGGACTACAACTCTATTACCTGCCCGAAGCCAGTGCCCAATGTGAAGTCAATAAGCATACTTAATAATCTAATTACTAAAAGATAACACAACCAGTCCACTCTCAAACCAATGGAAAATATTAGTCCCATCTCCACCTCAGCACCTCCTTTTTGCTCATCTTGTATCAACCTCGCCATCCGTAAAAAACTACAACTGGATGCATACTTATACTTTCCATGTGGATATCCAACCCCATCTAGAACTGGAGCCTACTACCAATCTCATTCACCAATAGGAATTTCAAATTTAATTGTAAGAGAATGACCATGAGAATCATATACTTCAATTCACTCATAAGGCTTCTGAATAAGAGCCTCTAAGCCTCAAGAAAACCACTATCATCACTAATACGGACCAACAATTAAGAAGAAACATTTCCTTGAAGAGGATTGAAAAGAATTTGCTCCTACAGTTGATCAATTACACCATTAGCCAAAAGGTCTGCCACCTTGTTTCCCTCTCTATAGCAATGTGAAATTTGAAAGGAGTCTAGTTTGTCAATTAGTTCCCATGCTTGGAAAAGGATGTACTATAATCTCCAATTCTTTGTTCTTCTAGTCTTGGCTACCCTTATTATATTTAAGGAGTCTCCCTTAATCAATAAAGTCCTGAAATCATGATCAAGTGCCAGCTGAAGACCATACATAAGTGTTGATGGTTCCATCATATTGTTGGTCCCTTTCAGTAATTTGGTAGACTTGGCCACCAAAAGCTTCCCTACATGATCTCTAATAATACATCCAATGCCAGAAGGCCTCGAGTTAGGTCACGACAAGCTCCATCAAAATTTAGTTTGACATATGGTTGTTTTGATGGGCACCATTTGACATGGCTCTTATCCACTTTCTAAATGGTCCCTTGAGAAATCAATCCAAAGGATCTCAAATCTAGATTCTTCCAATTTTTAACCATCAGATCATTCCAGCTCATCCACATTGAATTATTACTACTCTTTCTTCTAAGTTTTGCGTTGATAACTTTTGAAATAGATGCATCCAATTCCTTACAAACTTCTTGGATCAGCCTTGACTTTTTTCTGAAGATGTTGAAGCCAACTGAAAGATATAGAAGACAAAGGTCGATCTCTATACCAAGGTAGATATAGAAACAAGTAGTCAAGTACATATGAGTAGTGGGAAAAAGAAAAGATAGAGAGGCATCATCCACATGAAGTAGGGAATTATATAGGTGTACATGTTCCTCAAAAGGATGCAATGAACAAATCTACATGAGAATTAAGTAGTGAAATATTGGTAAGAGTGAATCCCATGTCTATATAAGAAAATGAGTAGCATAGAAACACAATTACTATGTTGAGGTTGTTTTACATTTCTTGGCAATGAAAGGTGAAAAAATCAGCCCTTGTATAGTAGAGGATAAGACCGATTTTGATCAAGGGAGACTAAAGTCTCATGGTAAAATAGAAGAGTCTTTCACCAATTGAAAGAAGGTGGTCAAATAGATTTGGAGTTGATCACGGATCTAAGAGTCCATCGAATTTTATTTTTGGAGATCATAGAAGATCATATAAGGTGTTGGTTGAAGTGTTGGAACCATAACTGTAGGAGGAAGAATTCAATAGAGAGAGAGACAAAGAATTTGATGCCTACACCTAACAGGGAGGATTGATCATTCATTACGAGTTATGAAGAAGAAAATGATAGGAAATAAAGTTAAGGAGACTTAGACAAAAGGAATCACATATGAAAAAGGAGATTAATATTATTAATTAAAGATTTGGTTAAGAGAGGAGTAACTTAAATTAAAAGTATCAAAAATCCAAAAGATTTATGAAAGGTCATGTGACACTTTCAAGGGGCAGCGGTTTGTGACCCTTTTAGCAATAAGATATAAAGGAGGAAGAAAATATATAGCAATTAAGTGAGTGAAGCAAATGAAGATATAAGATATATAAGGAGATCATTCAAGGATATATAAAAAGAAAGAATGCAATAGAGTAAATAAGATATATATAAGGAGACCATTCACTGAGAAGAGAATAAAAATATCATGGAGCACATATGAGTGAATGTGACAGATATATGAAGGATATATATATGTGGAAGAGATAAATAGAATATAAGGAGAGAATATGCATTAGAGATTAAAAGCATATGGATCATATAGAACTCACAGGGGCACATCATGAACTCATAGGGGCACATCAGGAACTCACAAAGCACATCAAGAACTCACAAGGGTGCATCATGAACTCATAGGATAATTTCCCCTAAATTCAAGTAATAGTTATGTAAATCTTAATCAAAGTTAACTAACCCCTAAAATAAGCTAATCATGCTCTTACATACCTAACAAAATATTCACATTATGTAAATTTCCTTGTTTTTGTGTGTGAAAGATAATATGAACCTTCACGATTGATTCAAGACCATCCAAGTTCATAAGAAATCTTGTGCCACCCAAAAATATTTTCAAGTTTTTATTTCATTTTTGTCTTACTCTTGTTTTGTTGTAGTAGGTTTTGATCATTTGTTTCAAAAGGCATTTTTTAGAATAAATTGGACAAGGACTTCAACTTGAAGAAAATTCAAATGGGTATGTCCAAGTTCAGTTTGGTGGAAATTTGAGAAAAAAATTCTAAGCTTGGGAAAAATCAGAGTTTTGGACCTATTTAGGAATAAAATCAGACTTTTGACGTGTCCCAGGAACACTAGAATACTCTAACAAGTTCTTGTTCCTATTGGAATCTCTGACAGATTTATACTTAGTCTTTTAGTTGAATTCTCTTTAATTGAGCAGTTCCACCTAGTCTGGAAATATCAGACTATTCCAATTAAGCATTAAGTTCCAATTGATTCCTGGAGTTCCAACTCTTTTAGAAATGGTTGATGGGCATCTCTACAAGGAATTAAAGTTTCAAGGTGTTTCAAGAACACTTGAAATCCTCGACCGTTCTTGTTCCCATCTAAATGTCTGATGGATTCTCCTTCCTTCGAGAAGTGTCTCGACACTTAGATAATCGATGGAGTTCAATTGATCACATAGTTTTGAATGCCTTGGAATTCTCTAATGGCTTTCAATAAATTCTTGGAATTAGATAGTTCTAAGTTGGGTGGAAAACCTTGATAAATTGGAATAGTTCCTAGCGCCTTTAAAATCTCCGACGAAGTCTTCTACAAAGAAAAGTAACTTTGTGGTTATCGAATGGTTCCACTTGAGGTGGAAATCACCAATGGTTGGGTAGTTCCTAGTGAACTGGAAATTCCTAATGAGTTCCTAACTCCTTTGGAATCTCTAACATGCTACTTCAAGAACTATTTTTCTTCTTTGACAGTTGTTGATGGCTGATAGAACTCGTTGTAAGCTTGGGACACATCAAAATATGGTTGCAAGGCATGAGACCATTTAGTTTTCTGGTGTGAAATTTGAACTTCCTCACATTAGACGATTGAGCTTCCTCATGTTGGAAGTAGATAAGGATTGAATGCAACTTGTGAAGGGTTTCAAAAATTCTTAGACGAAGATTTAGTTAGTGTATGTATTTATATTTATACATTTACATGCCATAGTCACTAATCCTATTTAGATGTACTTGGCACATGTAGGTGTACTTGACACATGTTATATTGAGGTGTCAAGTTAGTCAGGCATAGGTGTCGAGTAGTAGTAACAAACTAGCCACCTCGCACTAGTTTTGTGGAAGGAAACTCACCACCACTCATTGATTGAGGATTCCTATCCTCAACTCATGTTGTGGTGGTTGCCTCCCTCCTTTGTTATTTATACTCACCATTTGTATAATACATCATGCTGACTTGCATACATTTTCATGTCGTGTATTTGATTTGCAAGATTTTGTTTTTTGTTCATCTGTCTCGTAGATCGTTGGTTTCTTCATGGTATCAAAGCCAACCTAACTTCATTCGTTGGTTCAAATCCAGTGCAAGGTGACTTGGATAGGGTTCTACATCTAATTTTGAAGGGGTGTATAGCTTTTGGTTAAGGAATGACTTCACTCTCCATTCACAAAGGCCAGAGGTAGAACCATGTGTGTGTCTCTTCAATCATGCCAGCAGCAGAACTCTTCACTCTACCTGTAGAATCCAATCATGGAGTCTTCATTCTGCCATTGGAAAGATGAAAGGAATAGAGGTCACAGCCCTTGCTTCAGGCCTACAACCCCTTTGTGTGTTGTCATGACTTTTCTTGAGGCCATGAGGCCTAGCATTTTTTATGGAAACCCCTATTTTCTCTTGGTCGCACCCTATGTGCTTGGTTGGAGCTTTGTTTAGGCATAGGGTTTGAGCTATGTTTTTCCCATGCACCTTTGAACTCTACACTCCATGTGGTTTGGAGCTCTTTTTAGGCACAGGTCTTGCCTCATGCCACAGCAAGGTAAATCTCCAGCAATGCCAAGTGACTACCCAGCAAAACCAAGCGATGCCCCTATGTAGGCCATGTTTGGTGCCACCATAGCCATTTTTGGCTGCCGCATTTAGCCCCTACATGCTTTGATAAATTGTTTTGTCCCTAATTCATTCCCCAAACCCTAAATTTTGATTTTTAATGCATTTAAAATTATGCTTTCAATTTTAAACAAAACAAGCATTTAAAATTATGTATTTTTTTTACAAATAGGGGTAGTAATTTAAAATTTTCGGGATTTCTTTTAAGTAAAATTATGATTTTTTAACCCCTCTTAGATCTTTGCATGTCAAAGTCAAAGGGTGAGGCTCAAGTTGGTAGGAGACCAATACCCCCTCAAAATCAAAACCTTTGTAATCTTCATTCCATATCGATTCCAATGAGTGGTTGGATGGCTAGGTTCACTCAAGGCATAGGCATTTTTGTAAATGTATTAAAATAGGTCTCTTTTACAAGAAAATTATTTTTTATAACTTGTGTTCGGTAGTTCAAAATCGAGTGCCGCTTTTTTCAAAAGCTTTTGTTTTCACATTTCACACACACTCCGGAACTAAAATTGCATCCGGTACTCAAACAAAAGGTAATATCTTCCATCTAGTTGGTTCTAATAAAAGTTTTCTATTTGTTCAAGTTGATCAGAGTTGGTTATGGCATAGAAGGATGTGCCATGTGAATTTTGATAACATCATCAAGATAAGCAATACTCAAGCTGTAAGAGATCTTCCTAAATTGGTGAAACCTACAAATAGTTTATGCAAAGAATGTCAGCTAGGCAAACAAAGCAGAGTCTCTTTCAAAAGCAAGGATCAGTCCACTACCGGATTGTTGGAATTAGTACATACTGATCTCTGTGGTCCGACAAGAATCAAGAGTATGCAAGGTGATAGATATTTCATGTTGCTAATTGATGACCATTCCCAGATGATGTGGGTTACCTTCCTAAAAGAGAAATCAGAAGCCCTTGAGAAGTTCAAAATCTTCAAAGCTATGGTAGAGAATCAAACCGGATTGAAACTGAAGTATCTAAGGTCTAATAGAGGTGGTGAATTCACATCCGGTGAATTCATAGACTTTTGTGAGAAGCATGGCATAAAGAGACAGTTGTCTGCTCCTAGGACTCCACAGCAGAATGGAGTAATTGAGAGAAAGAACCGGACCATCCAGGAAGCTTCCAGGACAATGATGATGGAAGCAAATGTTCCTCAGATGTTTTGGAGAGAAGCTGTCAGCACTGCAGTCTACACTCTTAACCGAGTTCAAATCAGAAGCAACACCAGTAAGACTCCTTATGAACTTTGGTTTGGTGTAACTCCTACTGTGAGATACTTCAGAGTATTTGGTAGCAAATGTTATATCAAAAGAGATGAAGATTTAGGAAAGTTTGATGCTAGAAGTGATGAAGGAATTTTCTTGGGTTACTCCACTCAAAGCAAAGCATACCGGTGTTACAATAAGAGATTGAGAAAGATGACAGAAAGGACAAATGTGAAGGTTGATGAAGGAATGGAGAAGCCCTCAAGATTCTATGAATGTGATGAAGATGATCAGAATGATCCTCTGGTGCAAGGAGCTCCATCCTCCTCTTAAATTCAGATCCAGACTGATCCGATAAATCAGGAAGAAGAAGTTTGTCTGAATGAGCCTGATCAAGAATTAGTAGTGCAAGAAACTCCCAAAGTTCCAAGGTATGTAACTCTAAATCACTCTGAAGATCAGATCATAGGTGACAAAAGTAAAGGGGTACAAACAAGGAGAAGAATTGCTCAAGATTCAAATGAATACTGTCTGATTTCAAAGATTGAACCTAAGATAGTTAATGAAGCTTGCAATGATGAAAACTGGACCAAAGCAATGAAGGAAGAATTGATGCAAATTGAGAAAAATCATACTTGGGATATTGTTCCCAGACCTAGAGACAAGAATGTGATTGGAACCAAATGGGTCTTCCAAAACAAACTGAATGAAGTTGGTGAAGTAATCAGAAACAAAGCTAGATTGGTTTGCAAAGGCTACTCTCAAATAGAAGGAATTGATTTTGAAGAGACCTTTGCTCCGGTGGCAAGAATTGAAGCAATCAGATTATTTCTTGCATTTGCTTCCTTCAAAGATTTCAAGGTATATCAAATGGATGTCAAGTCCGCCTTCCTAAATGATGATCTGGAAGAAGAAGTTTACATAGAACAACCGGATGGATTTCAATTGTCTGATAATGATAATATGGTCTACAAGTTGAAGAAAGCATTGTGTGGATTGAAGCAAGCCCTAAGAGCATGGCATGAAATGTTGGATAATCATCTTGTGTAGATTGGATTCAACAAAGGTACTACTGATAGTAACTTATATTTCAAAATTGATCATGAAAATATTTTGATTGTTGAAGTGTTTGTGGATGATATCATTTTTGGAGGAAGAGATAGTATGTGCAAAACTTTTGCAAATCAGATGAAAAGTGAGTTTGAAATGTCTATGCTTGGTGAAATGAATTTCTTCTTGGGTCTACAAATTACTCAGACAAAGAAAGGGATCTTCATTTCTCAGACCAAATATGTGAAAGAATTGTTGAGGAAATTCGGTATGGAAGATTCAAAGCCAATGAACACTCCTATGGCAACTGGATGTAAGTTGAGCAAAGATGATGACTCTCCGAAGGCAGATCAGACAAAGTATAGATCAATGATTGGTGGATTGTTGTATCTCACTCAGACTAGACCAGATATAATGCAGGCTATTGGTCTTGTGGCAAGATTTCAGGTTGATCCTAGAGAATCTCATGTTATGGTAATCAAGAGAATTTTTAGATATCTAAAAGGGATAGTGGAGTATGGTTTGTGGTATCCTAGAGATCATGATTTCTCTCTTCATGCCTACACAGATGCAGATTGGGCAGGAGATGTGGATGACCGGAAGAGCACCAGTGGTGGAGCATTCTTTTTGGGAAAGAGATTGGTTTCTTGGCTAAGCAAGAAACAAGATGCAATATCTCTATCTACAACTGAAGTAGAATACATTGTTGCAAAAGGTAGTTGCACTCAAATCTTATGGATGAAGCAGATGCTAAGAGACATTAAAGTTGAATATGAGAAGCCTATCACAATTTTCTGTGATAATTTAAGTGCAATTAATATTTCTAAGAATCCGGTATTGCATTCTAAGACTAAGAACATATCTATCAAGTTTCACTTTTTGAGAGAACAAGTGAACAAGGAAGAAGTCAGATTGGAGTATGTACCCTCCAAGGATCAGATTACAGATATCTTTACTAAACCTCTTCCCAAAGACTCTTTTGAGTATCTTCGGGAGAAGTTAGGGGTCATGGCCCCTCCAGTGATGAACTAGGATGCACTGATGTGCATCAGTCCAGTGGATATCATAGTCATATCTTGTGATCCGGATTGATGATGGGGAGCTACTACTAAGGGGGAGTAGCTGGTATGACTCTGATGTGTTAGAATTGCAAGTATGAGCCCTTTGCCATTGATGTCAAAGGGGGAGAGAAGACATGTGAAAAACAAGTGGTTGATGATCAAAGGGGGAGCAGTAAAGGAAGAGAAGACATGTGAAGAGTTGTTGTTGATAAGGGGGGCTGTGACAGAAAGGAGAAGTTCTTGTCTTGATGGTTTTTCACATCATATGTTGCCATCAATGACAAAGGGGGAGATTGTTGCAAGTATGAGGTGAACCAGTGTTGTCATTGATGTCAACATACTCATATTGCATTGACAAGAAGGATTGGATGACCTGTGTGCTGAGGATATTGAGAAAATTAGTCTCAATCAGGAACAGTGAAGAACAGTGACGAGAAGAAGGCAAAAGTACTCAATAGGTTGAGATTCAGAGGATGCAGATTAAAGGGTTTGTAGATATGAGTCTTGAGATGATCTAATTCAGATTTTAGAGGTCCACATGAAGATGTGAAGAAGTTGTGATCGATCAAGTAGAACCGGTTCTGGGAGATGCTCTGGAGTGACAGAGTGTTACAAAAAGGTCCGGTGAGATCCGGAAGTGCATTTTCCTATTCTGCGGATTTGACAGAATGTTTGGGAGGTCCTTGTAATGTGTCATCTTGATTGGTATGTGGTTTGGAGGTCTGGAAGCACCTCTGGCAGTATGACAATGGCGATAGACTGTGTTCTTGAAGTTCCAGATGAGGAAGAGAAGAGATTCCAGTGAGTAGAGGAAGTGCGGATGTACCTGGTCATTCAAGTAGGCTTGTGAAGGTTCTTGAATCGTGTTGAGGTTGTGTTGTTGATCCGCATTGGTGGTAGAGCCCAAAATTGAAGATATTCTTCCGGATGAAGTTCTTGTTCAGACTAGCCGACCGGATGAGTTGTTCATCTTGCAAATGTTCTTGTGGTGGCCGACCAGATGTGTTATTCATCCTGCGAATGTTCTTATGGTTGATTGCTGACTTAGATGATTGTTCCTAAGCTGATGTCTTGTATAAATAAAGGTTTGTGAGTTCATTTCAAAGTGGGTGTAGTGGTGCAGATGAGTGTGGTATAGCGGAAGAGCGAAAGGCAGAGCAGAAGTGTTTCAGGCTTAAATGGAACTGATCCAGACATGGTGAAGATGTCATTCTCCAGTTCAAGGTTGTGATCCTTATGATCTTGTAGATAGTGTGTCTCTTTGTAGGCAGTGTGCCTCCTTGTGAGCAGTGTGCTTGGGCAGTGAGCCCTAATTGGCATGTGCCATTCATTTTATCTTATTCTTCTAACAGAGAATAATCCTTGGGTTAATCACCCCGTGGTTTTTCCCTTAACCAAGTTTTCCACGTCAAAAATCTTGGTGTCTAATGTGTTGATGTTTATCTACTTGGGTGTTTATGCTTTCTACTTTCATGAATGGTTAATTGATATGATGTTAACTAATAAAGAAGAATCAAGTGTTTCAAGTAGAAGCAAGTTTTTGTACAACTAATTCACCCCCCCCCCTCTCAGTTGTGTGCCCTAGATCTAACAATTATCTAGTGGTTCCACTTGAGGTGTAAATCACTAATGGTCAGGTAGTTCCTAGTGAATTTGAAATTTTTGATAAGTTCTTGACTCCTTTGGAAACTCTGACGGGCTACTTCAAGAACTATTTTCTTCTTCGATGGTTGTCAATGGTTGATAGCACTTGTTATAAGCTTGGGACGTGTCATAATGTGGTTGCAAAGGCCTATGACCATTCAATTTTCAAGTGTGACAATTGAACTTTCTCATATCAAACGGTTGAACTTCCTCATGTGGGAAGTATATAAGGATTGAATGCAACTTGTGAAGGGTTTGAAATTTTTAAAGATCAAGATTGTAATCAAAGAGGTAAAATTGAATTTTTTTTGTCAATCCTTGTACTCCTGATGATTTAGACTTCTACAAATGAATAAAAACAAATTGTTGTTCTATGAGATATTTTGTGATTTGTATGTTGTTCAGGTTGCTAATTTTTATTGTCTAATAAGATTATCAGGGTTAGATTGTATTAATTATGCATACTAGTTGCCTATCTTTATATACACAAATGTATTTCTTTCTTGACACTATGTCAAGGCTATGTAGTTTTATTGTCAAAACCAATGACATACTTAGATCATTCCACTAGATAGGTTTTAGGAAAATTAATGATTGGAGAACATGTGTTCACTCTACTTCCACCTTGTCCAAATTTACCTCTACAACCTATCTAAGAAGCTTCCTAACACATATCCTTATCTTACCTCAATATCGATGGATTACAAAGATCCCAACCTAATACAAATTATGTTGGATTCAAGACTCGGTATATCATTGACATCCTAGTTGCAACACACCTATAGGTTGTGCTTACTCTTAAGGTCTATCCTTTACTAATTAGTCTACATGCCTAACATCCTCTCTCTCATGATGTCAATACTCCTAGGTTTAGACTACACAGTTGACTCTAAAAAAGAAAAAGAAAAGAAACATTCAAAAAGACAAAGAAAAAACCCATGGTACAAGAAAGTAAAGCATGCAAAAATGCTAAACTGGTAGACATTCCAAAGCAATACAATGGAAAGTCAATATCCACTACCTAACACATTTCTTTCTCAACCACAATTAGTTTAGGTGGACCCTCTTATTAGGTTCTCCCACTTTCCTAGTTTGGAAAGTTAGAACTATCTTTTGATTAAGCTAAAAAGACAAAGGTGTCCAATTTCCCCATTTTCTAGAGCTGTCTAAACTATAGTCAATCTTTTGCCTAGCAAAACTTTGTTTAATAAAAAAGCATCAAATCTATGAAGAAGGATTGGTGGACAAAGGCCAATGAATCCATCATCTTCAATACCAATTAGACTCTATTCCAAATCATAAGATGAGAAATGAGCTTCTCCATCTCCAACATCTTGGACTACCTGGTAGATAAGCATTTCTAATTTGCATGTTTTTTTCCAATTTAGACAAAATGCAAAATATTATTTAGCATTTTTTCAACCTTTTTTTATCAAACCACACATATAAACAAAGACAAGCAATGATAAAATAAATTTAAATTTTTTAATTAATGTGAAAAAATTGTTTCAAATTTGGATGACTAGATCAAAAATTACGTAGAAAAATAATACGTGTTTTTGACAAAAAAATGAAAACACTACTAAAAGTAATTAGAGATCAAGACCTTAATATATTTAGATTTAAAAATACATAGTTAGAAAGCTAAGATATAGTTTTATGTCATAGTGGGGCTTTCTTAGAATTTTATCCTAAAATATGTGAACCTAGTGGAGAGCACACTCGACATTTGTTTATTTTTTGTTATGTTTTTGTAAAATATGGTTTGACACCCAAATTGAATATCCAAACCTTAGGATTGATAAATTCAAACTGGTTTCAAGCCTAAGGGTGACATTTGATTGGTCAAAACTAAAACATGTGTTATAAGGCAATTGAGTTATTAATAATGCATATTTAAGCCATAATGCAAGTGTTAAAATGTGCACACGTTATGTTTTTTAAAACACGAGTGCATTTTAAAAAATTATAAAAGTTTGGCCACTTTTTGGTCCCTCATTTTTGTGCACATACCCTATGTAGTTATGGATTGTTCAATGATTACCCATGTATAAGCATGTTCAATTATTTATAGGTCTAACATGTTAGCTATAGAGCCCAACTTATGCTTGATAGTTGCATGTGTAGCTTTAATAGTGAACTTGCATTTGTGAAGGTGATGAGGCCAAGGTGAAAACTCAATTTCCTATTGCATCGAGAGATTAGTCTGCAATAGTCTCCCTTGTTGCCCTGCCATTTTCCTAATCATTTGAAAACAATTTTTCCTTTCAATTTTTAGTTAGTAGTTTATGTCCTACCTTCTTTCATGGCTCAACAGAGTAATAACTTTTGATGGAGTAGTTTATGTCCTACCTTCCTTCATGGCTCAATGGAGTAATTTATAACAGATCTTGAGTGAATTAACAATTTATAACATTTAGTGTCATGTGAGAAGTAGTTACATGATGCATATGTGTATGAGATATAAGGCGATTCATCAATGGTGGTGTAAACTTGTTTCTATCTTCAATTGCATGTGCATGCTTGTCTTACATCTATTTTTTGTAAAATATAGATGGTCTATTCATGGATACCATTAGGGCATGGCAATAGATGCCTAGTTGTTATCTTTTTTTTTCTATTTAATTGTCCTATCAAAAAGACATCAAGGACCATCCTTTTAAAACTTCAAAACCCTCACAAACATTCAGATCCACATTAACTCAATTAACCCTTAATTTGTTAGAATGATTAATCATGAAAGTAGATAGCAAAAGTAGAACCAAATCAACAACATACACAAGGAAACACCAGATTTACATGGAAAACCCAAGAAGGGAAAAACCACGGTGAGGATTAGCTCACAATATAAAGTAATATCAACACCCTATACAAGAGGGCTCACTGCCCGAAAGAAAGAAAGGCTCACTGCCAGAATAGAAAAGAAGATAGAGAAGAGTGTTACAATAAGAAAACCATCTCAATGCAATAGAGAAGTCCACCACATCATCACCAACATCTTCACAGTCTTACTGAAGAAATGTATACACCTTCTTCTCACTGCATCCAATAATCTAACACATGAAAGCTTGCACTGCATTTTACAAATTTGCACTCTACAACTCTGTAATTCCCATCTCGCTCATCGCACACATCTATAGATTCACATCCCTCAACAACTCAACACATATTTATACCATCTTCAACCTTGAAAATATTCTCCAAGGTCAACAATGAACCTTAACCATGTAAATTCAAATTAGGTCGGCACCAAAACATTCCCACAATGGAAAGGAATGAGACAGACCACAACACACTTTAGCTTGGACCTAAATACACTCATACACACCACACCACACTTCCACAATCACTGAAAAAGATCCGTAATTAGTGTAAACACCCAAGGTCAATTGAACCTGTGCTAACACCATAATCATTTAAGTACACACTTCCTCAAAACCAAAGACAACTCATGGACAACACACCATGCTTGAACGCAATCTAGAATAACCCACAAACACCCTAAAATCCAAAAAATTCCTTCACAACAACTTCCACCTAAAGAAAGAACACACCTAGTATACTCGAACATCTCTGTCATACACTGCAACTCAAGAAATCAACTTGCGAAGCACCAAACCATGAACAACTTCAACTGAAGGTAGATATGAACCTTATAAACACACTTCTAGAACTGCAAGACCTGAAACCACTCTGCGAAGAAATACAGAGCAAAAACATTTCTCTCAAACACCTCTACAATATACAGTTCACACACTGGTGAACACACCTTCCTCTGCACAACAAGCCAACACACCAAATTATGAATGCAACACCTCTGATCAACATATCCAAAATGTACAAGAAGATCTTCAACATAGAAGAAATGCATAGAAAAACCAGAACACCACTCTGTATGCCAAAACACCTTTACAACACATTGTTTCCTCTTTTATTCAAATTTTATCAAAAGCACTTGGAAACCAAGCACCAAAAACATATCATCAACATCTTTAGCACTTCCTCATCATCAGAGACAACATCAACTCAATACCAACTGCTCACACTCTTGCAATAATCTCTTACTCATATAGTTGACACCAATGACAACACAAGTTTGTTGACATCAATGACAACACCAACTGTGCATACTTGAAACAATCTCCCCCTTTATCATTGATGGAAACACATGATGTGAAAAACCATCAACACAACAGCATCCTCAATACTTTTCTTTATACCAACTCTATTTCTTTCTCCTTCTCTCCCCCTTAGCTTACTACTCTCCTTTTCTCAACTAACTCTTTCCTTTTTCACATTATTCTCTCTCCCCCTTTGACATCAATGGCAAAGGGTGACACATCTTTCTCTCACTCTCCACTTTAGACATTACTCATACTTGCACCTACTCACCACTGCTTTGCAACATCTTTTCTTTTACTGCTCTACATAATCCCCCTTAGGAGCACACAACAATTGTATCAGTTAGCAACCACAACACATCTTTTAACATAACATGTACACCAGCACTTACTCCCCCTGACTACAACAACTAACAAAGCCACTACCTACTCCCTCTTAGAGGTAGCCTCCAACATCAGTCCAGAACAAAGAATGAATCTTGAAATCCACTAGACTAATGCATCTCCTTATGCATCTAGTTCAAAGGAGGGGAAATAACCCCCAACTTCTCCTGGAGATACTCAAAAGTATCCTTAGGAAGAGCCTTAGTGAATATGTCAGCAACCTGATCCTTTGTAAGCATATGTTCAAGCTTCACTTCATTCTCTGTAACCTTCTCTCTTAAAAAGTGATATCGGATTGAGATATGTTTTGTCCTTGAGTTCATCACCAGATTATTTGAAATGTTAATAGCACTTGTATTATCAGAGAAGATAGGAATTGGTTCATCATATACAACTCTGATATCCTTCAAGGTTTTTGTAACACCCTCTAATACATTACGTGTGGGCACAACATACACACAACCCTCAATTTTTTTTCATTTGATTAGTTTTGGGTATAACTTAGTAAGTATTCACATGCTCATAAGGTGTTGGAGGAGGAACAATTCAAACAATATGTCATATTAGGGATTACAATTATGTTACCCTTAATAGCAACATTACAATAAATAATATAAAACTATTAATAGTTCCTAATATCAACTAGGCTCAACATCATCTGCTTACCTCCTAATTTAATGAACCAATTAGGGATGCTAAAATGGGGTGGTAACTCAAGAATTTTTTTTTATGATTGAGTTAGTCCTTTTGCTTGAAGGACGTGTTCTTGGATAAAATTGGGATAACACAATGATTGTTACTTGATCTTCACTTTTTATATGATTCATTATATTTGTCTTCTTCTACTTTATTGAGGTTTAATTTATGACTTTGCTTTACTTCTTTAATTTCCTTATTTGAGGCACTTTAATGTTGCAACTGTTGGTATGTGTGGTGATGTGACTATTGTCTATCATATCCTAGAGAGATCACTGATAGGTTGTATAGGGGAGTAAATGGACTAGGGAATCTTGTTCATACTGATTTCTATATGGAGGGCTCCTAGAGAGGACCCTGAGACCATCCTTCATGATCTACTACTTGGCATAGTGGTATTCTACATGGCGTGATTATTCATTTATTATTCAGCACTATGGTATGGGTGATATTGGTGTTTCCTTCAGAGGTGAGATTATACGGTGTTACATTATTAATATTGGCAGTGGTTCTACATTGCATGGTTATTCATTGATTGGTCATTGGCTTTATGGCACTATGGATTGCTTAGTGGTATATTAGTTTTGTCCTCCTCGTAATACCCATTCTTGATGAGCCTAGTGGTGGGAGTCATGTAGTGTCCTTATGATGAGTATAGTTTGATCCATATGAGTATGGTCTTCTTCATGTGTTTCATTTAGAAAAGTACATTATGAGAAAAGAATCAATTTGAATAATGTGTTAAATATGTGGAGTCAAGTATTGTGTGATATGTGTGTGTGTCTTTGAGTGTTGTGAAAATCAAGTGTTAGAAATCATTGGCCAACATAGGATATAGTGACTTGATTTAATTCCTTAGTTGTAAAATTGATATATTAATCATTATAAAGATGAATCAAGGACATGTTTATTTGGCTAGAAAGAGGTATGTGGATTAACTTGCATGGACCTATTTTGACATAATATGGTTACTTAGAATTTTGTCTTTCTTCCATATGATGTGGTAAAGTAAATATCCTTGTTGATCCTAGTTTCATTGTGTCTATACCGATTAAATAGTTATCTTCTCTCAAGGACTTCTAGGAGGAAGTCTATGCAAGGGGGGGAGAATGTAAGGCCTCTTACCCACTCAAACACCTCTCCAATCTATATTCCATACCTTGTGGCTCGTGGTATAATGATGTATGTAGCAAAGAGCTAGTGATGTTAGTTGTTTCTCTCCCTCAATGAAAGTAAAGGACTTTGACCCTTGATGAATTGATTTATGATGCACTTTCTTCATAGGCATACATTATTCATTTTGTAGTGGTTAAGATGTGTGACTACATACTTTTATATTGCATACCCTCATTTGACTTTATGTGTTGCCTTTTTAGATTTTGTCTCTATCTTGTTAGTATACTATGTTGCTCATTGAGATATGGTTATACATGGTTCTTGGATTAAATTGTGTGAGTTCATATATCTTGTCATGAATGATGTTACTCATCGATAATTATATATATAGTTGCAATTAGATTTGTGATAATTATTGCCTTACAGTATTATGATCTAGACTCCATTTGATATATATGTGTATGTGTATTCTCTCATGTGATTTGGAATTGATTTCTTTATGTTGCAAGAATGACTGGAATATATTTATATGATGTAGTAGAGGTTAATTATAGTTTTGCTTCGGCTATTGTTATCATAACTAACAATGTGAGACAAGTGTGCAGGTTAAGCTAGTGGAAAGGGGAAAAACACTTGAGGGACCCATTGTGCTTTCCCAGCTAGTCAACCTAGCCTATATGGAGAGGCTTAGGTCCCTTGTATAATCATGTGTTGTGCATTAGGATCTAGCATGTTGGGTCCTTGTTATCGTGATCTCATTGTGTTTAGGGAAGTGTGTGCATATATAAATCCTATGTGGTGAATGTGAGTCATGGTTGTCAATGTGAGTTATTGGAATACCAGCTTGTTCCATGTGTAGGACTTGTGTCGAAATAAGATTAAAATGTTGGTCTAATTCCATTGTTATCAAATTTAATTAACACCTTTTTCATGTTAAAATAAGAAGATAAAGATAAAATTTTGAGCCCTTGTCCTAGACCTAGGTGGGCCCCTCTAATATACACTATAAAATTAAGAAATAATAATAATAATAATAATAATTTTTGGACAATGTTTTGTTATAACTATGGGATTTTATTGTTATGTTACCAAGCAAGGTTTTTGGATAGACACATGTTGTCCACCTAAGGTGACAGCATGCTGCCCACAAGAAGACACATGTGGTCCACATATGGGACACATGTTGCACCCAAGAACAAGTGTAAAATGGATCAACTGCTATAAAAACAAATTGGATGGTCTAGAGAAAAAATGGGATCTGAGGTTAGGCTGCAATAGTTTTACACCCCACCAAATGCTTGCTGTGATAGTGTCTAGTCTAGTGCATGTAAGGGCTGGAGCTGTATTTTTCTACACCACTCTTGGCCATATTATGGTACCTTTTGGCCTGTTGGAAAGAGAAAACTAGAGAAAGGGGGCTGTGGATTGAGAGATTAAACTAGTCTGCATCAAACTCTTTAAAAGCAATAAGGTAGGCTTTCAATCCTAAAAAAATTAAATGAATATTTTGTTGTTGGAAAATATGTGAAAAAAAACCCTCAAGTTCAATTATTTAAAGGGAATTAAATTGTTGCTGAAAATTGTTTCATTGATTTTACTTTTTTCTATGATGAATATTGCCATAATTATGAGTGTGTGTATTGTCAAGAGTTGTCCTTATTGTGTGCACTTGAGGTTCTTGTACAAGGCCTCCTTGTGGATTGATTGTATGTGAATAACTAATGAAGTGGTGAGATCTTTATGTGTGTTGTCTGTAAGTGAGTTTCCCTGTGGGTCAACTGAATGGGTGTGTAGTTATACCTAGGTCTCCCTATGTTTTTCCCCTAGCTCAAGGGTGGGCAGTTACTACCCTAGGCTAGGTAGTGAGCATTCACTAGCTATAGAAGACTTCTTGTTGTCATTCTGTTCTGCTACAGGACCCTGCAAGCTATGGAAGGATTTAGAAAAGAAAAAGATTTGCTTCAGCTTTTAGGTCATTCAGCTATGAAGAGTGTTGGATGAATAGGAAGACCAAAAAAAGGGGAGAAGATAAAATTAAGAGAGGAAACCCTTTGTTAAAGCAATTAATGCCTGTTAAGTTTAGGGAGGAGAGCTTACTTTTCCTAAATTTTTAACTGTATATGTGTGTGTGTGTGTGTGATAGTGCCCTACATGTAAGCATATGTTATTTCTTTCTGAAGAGATTCTGTATATTTATATATAGCTAGAGGGGACTTCCAGTAACAGTTTATCTCAAAATTCAAAAAAAAAAAAAGAAAAGAAAAGTAGTCTGCATTATTTACAGTATTTTGGAATAAGATATTAAAAGAGAAAAGGGAAGATTTATTTTGGTAAAATGAAATATCTAGTTAATAGGAGTTCTTGTATGGTTATGTTGAGGAAAAACAATTATTCTATTTGTCTGTATTCAAGTAGTTATCATAGGAGTCAGCCATACAGTCAATCCTTACTGCTGTAGCCTGTAGATTTCAACTGAAGTCAACCTATCAGAAAGCATACTTGAGATTGGGTGGATTTATTGCAACCTTGAAGGTGAAACATTTTTAGATGTGTTAAGCAATTTTTTATTGGGCACTGCATATAGAATACTCAATTCTGGGTTATTTTTGTTATAATAGATGGAGCTTGTGTATGACCCACGTAGCATTTGTTCAATTCTAAAAATCTTTTCAACTAAAGATCCCACTGATAAACTTCATAGTCAGTTATTCTCTAGCTTTTCAACAATTTTTAGAAACACAAAATGAGTAGAAGGGAGAGAAGATAGAAGGCATGACCGTACAAAACAATCAAACAATAATTTCCTTCAATAAAACAATTTGCATCAAATGCAAGAGGTTTTCATAATTATTTATAGTTATCCTATTAAAAAAGTATAGTCGAGTGCCTTTACAAGAGGAGCACTAGAAACCATTCTGAAAAAAAAAAAAAAAAACATTTATGACAATAAATATAAGCCCTAGCCTCTGAGAATGGATGGCTCTTGGATGAGCCAATATTAAAATTACCCTTACTCTTGGTGACAAGCCACAAGGGCACGGTTCTGATGACTTCAGACTGGTGTGTGATAGGTAAAAAATTAGGTTAATAAGATCAAGCATAGCCATGAAAACCTAACCCTACCATCCTCAAAGAATCTAATCCAAATGAAACCAAAAGCATGCAATTCAAGCACAATATCACCTAGATTGTGTGATTCCTTGTTTATGATGTGGATTGCTTCTTCAACAATGAGCAATTATGAAGATAAAAGCTACCATGATGGATGAATGATAATGATAATAAGCTCAAATGGATGCTATGGATAATCAATTGCTCAATATGCTCAGGATGATAATGTAGATGATATACGAATGCTAGGTAGATGTACTATGGAACGAGAGGGTGTTTATAAAGAACTCAACCAAAATCAATCAACGGTGGAGATTCAGTGGCTATGTGAAGGGCTAAGATTGAAGGATAGACATAGGTGAATGTGAAGATGACAAGTGGAGAGAAGATAGGGCTTATGTGTGCTTTTGTACATAAAAAGTACTACATGTGAAAGATATTAAATAAAAGACATAGTACTACTTATCTTTTTAAATGAAAGAGGCACACATGTCGGCTCATAAGATAAATGATAAGATAAATTAATTAAATAAAGAACATTTATTTAATTAAAAATAGATAGAATGAAGATAATTAAATAATTAAAGATTGTTTAATTATAGCTTAGAGGAAATAGCTAATGAATTAATTAAATAAATATAAATTTATTTAATTAATAGAAGAAATAGCCGTGTTAGGAATATTGTACAAGTGTGTTAGACAAATGCAGATGGTGGATAATGCGATGTTTGATACTAATGATAATGAGTCAATTTTGGGTGTCTATATTTTGCCCCTCTTTGATACAATGTTCGATAGAGTGTTGTGTCAAAGAAGATACGATATGCCTTCGATAAACAAAGTTATGCCCTAGTGTAACTGGCAAGTGATGCCCCCTCGAGAGGTAAGCTAGGCTAACCAGGAAGGGCTGGGTTGGCTCGCAATAGAAGAAAAGCTAGGATGCAAGGTTGACACAAAGAAAATGGGGGTTGGGTGGGAACAAATGGGATGAGGCAGATAGAAGAAAAAAGGCTTTGGTATAGAAGAATTAGGGTTTGGATAAGGGCTATAAGTAGGTCCTTCAAAGGCAAATAGGCTCATTTGCCCTCAGTTGTGTTTAGAAAGCTATAGAGATGTAGAGGTCCTTAGAGTTGGTGGGCGACAAGAGTTGGAGAGCTATCAGGAAGGTGATTCCATGTAGAGATCATCATGCCGAGTGAGTGAGGACACATGGATGACCAAAGGGATCAGCTATACCAGTATGTATCAATTTTTTTTCTAAAAGCATGATTTTGATAGGCTAGAAGCGTCATAAATGCACACACATCACCATAAGTGACTAGGTCTTAGGATAGGCAGTTCAGGTCGCTTAGGAGGGAAAACAAATCACGTACAGTAGTTAAGGTCACTTTTAGGCGTAGCTTGGTCACATATGGAAAGAATAGGTCACTTTTAGTCAGCTAGGCAAATAGAGGAAAAATACACATATAGATAAAATCAAGTCGCTTATGGGCTAAAAGTAGGTGCATGCATAGGTACAGCTCGGGTATAAAGAAAAAATACTCGCTTATAGACTAAAGGTATACGCATATAGAAATACAACTCACACATAGTCAAGAAACGATCGCATAGGTAAAATAGGTCACATATGGGCGAGATATAAGCGCATGTAGTAAAATAGGTTGCTTTCGATCAGCAGATAGGCGCATATGGAAAAATGAACCACTTATGGTAGATAAAAGCTAGGATAGCAATAAATGATCCAAATTTTACAGCATTTGTATGGAGCAGAAGGGACTGACATGAGGAATGAAATGATGCAGGATATACTACCGATGTTGTTATCATGAGAGCCACATCCTAGGGATTTGTAGTTGCTGAGATTGTTGGATGTAGAGGAGCGGATAGTATTAGAGATCCTCAGGTTAGAGCATATGTCGAGATTGGAGCCAGTGCAGGCACATCGAGGACTGATGATAGCGATGGTAGAGTGATGGATGAGTGAGCATAGTTCTTTCTTGTTACCGATAGGAGAGGCTACGATCACACTAGAGGATGTGTTTCAAATTTTGCAAATTCCTATAGATGGGGACTGAGTAGATTATGATCCTGATATGGGTCTAGCTACGTTCAGGAGACTGTTCAAGACACTAGACATTGGAGTAGAGGGCTTAGAGATTCCTATGGTGAGGATGGAGGAGTTATGTGACAGACTGCAGCGAGTGGTAGTAGCTATTATCAGATGGCTAGTGGGAGATAGATGAGTGAGAGGTTTTCCGGTAGGATGGGGGATAGTGATGGAGGGGATGTTCTCCTATGGTACGAGATATACATGGGCAGAGTGTGTGCTTGGACAACTCTATCATTTCCTGCATGATTGTGCATATATGTTCTGAGCTAGTATGTCTGCAGGAGTTACCATTTTGCATGTGTGGGCTTATAAGCATATTCTAGTGATGAGACTAGAGGGATGGGTGGCTAGAGTAGCAAGAGAGCCTTATGCTAGGATGTATAGAGGAGCTTTGACATACCAACAGTGTAGAGGAGTAGTGTACTGGCGGAGGAGGTTGGATGAGGTAGATAGGTTTATATGGAGGCCATGGCTGGGATATGAGAGATGGGATGAGGAGGATACTGAGCTTGTCTATGCTAGGCAGATGAGACATATTTTTGGACATGACATATACATTATAGAGCACTATTTTCCAAAGAGGGTTTTGAGACAGTTCAGGTTACCACAGGTAGTACCAGTTGGTGATGCCATTTTTGGGAGGACTGGACATGAGGCATTTGATTGGGGGCCAGAGGTTGTGGTTCACATGGCTTTGGTAGAGAGAGGGGCTACAGCCAGTTGTATGGTAGTGGGGACAGGGTCCTACAGATATAGGCACGCTACTAGACTATGATGCATACTAGGTGACAGCAAGACCGACGTGGCTAATGTGGGTTGGAGAGATAGGAGAGATAGGGATGGAGAGACCAGTCAGGAGGAGGTGATGACAAGCTCCACCAGCACAAGCTGTTGTACCAATGGTACCAGGGATACAAATGCAAGGACAGGTGTAGGGATAGCCTCAAATACTTGTACAACCTCAGGGGTAGATATTAGTAGGTGATGATGTTGGGATTCAATAGCTACAGAGGAGAATTAGAGAGGAGAGGAGATGGAGGCAGTGAGCATAGATGAGATTGAGGAGGGTGGAGTTGGATAGACACTAGGTGGTGATTGGCTTGCAGCATGCTAGGGCTCAGGCTCAGACATACCAAGCTCAATTATAGATGAGAGTGCAAGCTGGGGATGGGCAAGATGATCGTGCACTTGCTAGAGTGACAGGGCAGAGAGATGCATCTAGGTAGAGCAAGCAGATGATGAGATTAGGGTGATATACTATTATACAGCAGATGCAGGTGATGAGAGCATAAAGAGATGGTCTGCGAGCAGAGAGGGATACGGCTATGCAACAGCTACAGGGGATGACTAGTGAGCAGGATAGAGCAGTGACTACATTGGGGACAGATGGGGCTACGATGTATTTGGCCACACAGTTCACATAGGTATAGGTAGAGCTACAGAGAGTACAGGGTGAGGCAGAGTACTATAGAGGCTTATATTATGGGGCTATGCCAACAAAGCAAAGGCAGCCTAGCTTCAGGAGCAGATTAGGAGCTTCAGGTTCATGGAGGACAGGGGGATCTTGATCCGTAGCCTCAATGATGGGGCCACCGAGAGATAGGGGGACAGGCGCAAGACCCAGTGGTGGTGGTTAGGGCAAGGGAACTACTAGTAGTCACTAGGGCTACCTTGTTTATGTATATGATGTTGTATCATGATGAGGCCTAGAGCTGATTGTACATACATTCTTTATGGCTTATCTTGTATATGTAGGCACTTGTATATTGACACATGTATATATTGTTGATAACTGAGAGGGGGGGGGTGAATCAGTTATCCTAATTATTTCCCTTTTTGAACTTTCTTATTAATTAATGCAGCATTGAATCAAACACAAAACATTACCATGAAATAAGAAACACATGACACAGTATTTTTGACGTGGAAACCCTGTTAAGGGAGAAAACCAAGGGGTGATTAACCCAAAAATTATTCTCTGTTAGAAGAATAGGAAATTACAAAATGGCACTTGCCAATTAGGGCTCACTGCCCGAGCACACTGCTCACAAGAGGTCCACTGCCTACAAGAAGACACACTGTCTAAAAAGTGATAAGAATCACAGTCTTGAACTGATTGGAAGCATCTGCATATGCTGGAGTTCAGTTCCGGTTAGGCTCAGTACACTAATCTGCTGCACTTCATCTTTCCTCTGTTCTTTATTCTGCTATCCTTTCACATACCGGATCTTTCTTGCTACTTCTGCTCTGTTCTGCACTTATTCGCATATATCTTAATACACACACACACTTCACAACTAAATCCATCCCCTATATATATCCGCACAAGTAATTTCATCATCTTTCTAGTCAGCATCCGGAACAGTCTAGTTTCTTACAAACTCTGTTCTGTCGGCTGAATCCTTGCTCACCAAGCAATGCGGATCAAGCATATACTTGTAGATATCATTAATCATGTCGGCCAAACATGATTCATGCCTTCACAACCTTTATCATCAACAGTAACACATCCGGAAAGTAGTCTGATACTATGTCAGTCAGTTCTTCCTCTGTTTTCACTGTCTCTTAGGAATCCGGTACTCAACTATTCATATCTTTTTCCTTGTCCATCACCGGAGGCTAAATCCTTGGAATATACCACTCAAAGTAGTCCTCTTGACTTCCCCAAATCCGCACTGCACCAAGATACTTCCTCTGAGAGATCTGGACCAATCTGTCGGACCTTGCCACATGCTCTGTTCTTGTTCACCGGACCACACCAATCTTTATTCTGACTTCCGGTAGGGACACACCATGACTTGCAGATATGTGGAATGACCTTTGTTGCCATCAATGACAACAACCATGAATCCATATAGTGTCTCTTGCCAACAATCTCCCCCTTTGGCATTGATGGCAACACTTAGTGAAAAATGACTAAGTGTTTACACTATGCTCCCCCTTGGCTGATGCTCTATCTTTATATACAATTTCCGGAACTCCCCCTTAGTTGGATTCCTCATTTTTCACTGCTCCTCACTCCCCCTTTGACATCAATGGCAAAGGGTAGGGTCCGCACACCAAAATTTTCAAAAAATTTCTATACATAGCCGCATATTTACATACTCACATATACTGAAGAATGTCTGCAATTGGATCATTTCTGTAGCCCAACTTTGCTTCATTCTATCCAAAATTGAAATGTGACCACTCAACAAAAATGCAAAAGCTTCTGCCCGCTTGAGATCTGTCGGATCATTTGTTTGGGCGGTGGTCTGAGCATCATTGATGGCCTCATGCATAGTTTCCAACTTAGGGATTATAATCCTTCTAAGTTCTCCCATCCGGTTAGTGATATTCTTCCTTTCCTTCTCAAGATTCTTTATTTCATTCAAGACTGCGATAGTCTGACATTCTTGATTTATTATGGAGGAAGAGAGAGGATCAAAACTTTGAGATAAACTTTGTAGCTTGTCCTGTTCCTCTTTTATTTTCTTATCAATTGCTGTTGTTGCCTTTGACCAGGATATACAAAATTTGTAAATGTCACCGCCATCCTTAAGAGCATTTTCTAAGCTCTTTATTCCAATACTCACAATTCTCCTATCTTTAGAGATTAATTCTAATACTTCTGAAAGTCTTTTATCCAAAAATTCCTTCCAGACCTTTTCTTCAGCAGATTTTTCTAGAGATTCAAAATGTGTACTAACACTGCTGACTAAGGTTTTGAGATTACCGGAAGAGGAGGCTGTGGGATCCTTTTGAAAGGATGGCATGATCTTTTCTAGCACTCCAGATGCTACCTCCATAAGCTCACAGTCTTCCATGTGAGATTTCAGCAGCTTCTCTTTGACTTTCTCATTTGCAAATGAGGCTATTTTCATTGTTTGCACCGGTGACAAAGAGTCAAAATCTAATGGTCCTTTCAGCAGGTCCGGTTCATCAATCTCTATAGTGGCTTTTGTCAGGAATTCTTGAACAGTTTGTGCAGTGTCTCTTGCCGGAGACAGATGTTTCTTCTCTTTTGCAGTTTTGTCCTTTTGAATCTTTTCTCCTTCCTTACTCTTACCACTTTCAGTCGTGGTTTTCTCTGTTGGGGTGCTGTCAAACTCTTTTTCTTTAGCTGCTGCTTCTTTCTCCTGTAGTTTCTCTTCTTCTTGGGATCCGGAGACTGTAGGGGAAACCGAAGGAGAGATGTTTGTCTGTTCAGGGCTCACTTCTTCCGGAACAGATGATTCCAAATCTGCAGCTGTTTCTGCACCTAAGTCCTCTACAACAGGAAGATCGAACCTTTTGAAGGCCTTCCGGAGGATCTCTTCTGTCTCTTGGGCCACTTTGTCAGTCTCACCAAGCATGAGTTGATTCATCCTGGCTTTACTTCTGAACTCATATTTGCAGTCTTTGAAGATTATGTTCATTGTCTTGGGATCAATTTGAGGATATAGCTGAATAGCTATCTGCTCCCGGATCTCAAGATCTTTTGCATGAGCATTATTTTTTCTTATTTCTAATTCCTTTTCTAGGCTTTTAGGAATAAGAGATATGATCTCAATGAAAGCCTTATTGTATATGTTCAGATATTTGACTGTGGCTTCCTGCAGAGTCTTTTGGTCAGCCTCATTGTAGTCATCATAAAATTCAGTCATTGGTTGAAGGTTTCCATCCACCGTGACCGACTTGATTACACTCTCTAGAGACAGAGTGGGCTTTTCAACAGATACCTCTGCCATTTCATCCTTATCTTGGCCTGTGGAGGGTTTACCGGATCCTTTCTTCTTCTGCTTCTTTATTTCTTTTACTCCCTCATCTGACTCTGTTTCCTCTTCATCCTTTTGGCTTTTATAAGCCCTTGTGGCTTTTGTCTTGGATCTTTTACCGGATGCCTGGACTTCCGGTTTTGAACTTTTGGTTGTGGGAGGTGCAGATCTTTTTGATGATCTGGTCCGGGTGGGAGTTTCAACCGGAACACTTTCTTTACTTTTCTCTTCTTCCTCAGTCTTCCTCCTCTTTTCCCAGCTGGCATCAAGTGCCTCTTTTGAGATGCCTAGGCCTTGAGCAATATGCTCAACTTCTTTTCTTACCTTCCTCTTTATCTCCGGTTCCCTGAGTTCTACATGTATCTTTACACTCAGTTCCTCAAAGGTTCCAAACCTTTCTGCCTTTGGATCTTTGGGCTGACTTAGCATGTGTTGAACATGCAGCTCCACTATTTGTTCATCCACTTCATACCCCATGGGCATGATCCATACAGTTCTTGGTTCTACTGCCTCCATTAGACACTGATCTATTTCTACCATGAAGCATACTGTGTCTTTGTACTTTTCAACAAGGGATTGGGGTATTCTTTCTCTTGCATGCATCATGCTTTGGAAGTTCTTGAAGTATCCCCATAGAGCTGTATTTCTTGCTTTAGCATCCCCAAGTCCATGCAAATAGTCTCTAATTTGGATGGCAACCGGTCTGTCATTCTGCCATATCCATCCACTGGATCCGGGAAGCTCATTCATGTAGTAAAAGAAGAGACAAAAGATCAGATTGCCATACTTGAAGGAGTTTTTCTTGTCCTTCTTGATCTTCTGCAGATTTTCAAAGAGTAGGTTCACCAGAAGCTCACACAAGTCATAGTCTGCATTCTCCTTTAACATTTGATAAGCTGTGTAGATTGCAGTTCCCGGTACTGAATTTTCCCTACTGGAGTGATAGATTTTGTAACCAATTATCATAGCTGCAAATTTGACATCCAGTTCAGTGATGTCATCAACTGTCATAGCTCTCTTGTCAAACTTGGATCCGGTTGCATCACTAACTGTCTGATTTTTGACAGACTTGAGAACAGGTAATCCACCGGATGAGTGCAGACCTGTTACAGCCCTAATTGCATCCTTGGTGATCTTGAAGGACTTGTTCAACCATAGGAAGTTGTCATGTACTCTGCTTAGTACATACCGGACCCATTCATCTTCTTCAAAACAGGGGAAATGAATGCACTATGCAAAGTGTTTGTCCCGGATGGCTTTGTACTGAGGTTTGATCTCAAAGGAGTCATCTATCAATTGTTTGTGATAGATATCCATCAGTTTTGATTCTCCAAAGTCTTCAAGATTCGCATGGATGTAAACCCTAATATCTTCCGTATGCAATACACCATGAGGAACACTAGAGAAGGCTCCTAGTGGATCTACCTCCAATGATTTGTAAGGATGTTTCTTGAATGTGGGGCGAGGTCTATCAGAGATCTTAACTATATTTGGAGTAGCCATTCTTCAAAGATTTGCAGTGAGATAATGAAAACGGAGAATACCTTATGCGCCTTCGGTTAGCACGGAGTGGTTGGATTGATTTCTTTATGCAATGACTTCGGCAGGAGATCTTTGGTGTGCTTGAAGAATCTTGTTGCAGAGCTCCACTTTTCGCTTCTTCTTGAGTGCAGAATGAGCAAATGATTTTTGAGAAATCCCTTATATTGCTCCGCAAACCCTAATATCTATTTGCAATAAATGCTTCACCTATATTATTTCGGTTTGTCTTGTCCGGATAGCTTGGAGTATCCCGGATCAGTCCTGATCTATGAACATCATGCGGATCTTTCAATCATGAATAAATCGAGATGACACATTACAAGAACATCCCAAACACTCTGTCCAATCCGCAGAATAAGATAGTGCACTTCCGGATCTCTCCGGACCTTTTTGTAATCCTCTGTCATACCGGAGCATCTCCCGGAACAGGTCTTACTTGATCGATCACAGCTTCTTCATAACTCCATGCGGACCTCTGAAATCTTATCTGGATCATCTCAAGACTTATATCTTTAAACCCTGTACTCCGCATCTTGTGCCACATCCGGCACCACTTGATTGGCTGGGGGAACAGGATTTTCTTTGAGTCTCCCCCTGAGCCAGAGCTCACTTTTTAATTTCCGGAAGAAATATCAGCACCAGAGTCTGGTGCGGATCCAACCTCTACATTCTCTGAACTTTTCTTCACCCAAATCTTGCTCATCTGATTCCTAACTTCATCCGCATTCATCTTTTGTTTACCCTTGTCTTGATTCTGATTATACACCGGACCTCTTTTGTCCTGATTCTTGCTTCTGCAAACTTTAGCATTATGACCGGACCTATTACAGATTTGGCAAATAACATTTCTTTGCATATTTGACTGATATCCTCTTGATCTGCATTGATTAGCCATATGACCTACTCTATTGCATGTAAAGCATCTACCTTTGAATGATTTGTTTACTTGCATATTTCTGCATTCATGGGATTTGTGTCCATACCTTTTGCAGTTGAAGCACTGTCCGGAGAAGGATGAATTAATCTGATTCATTCTCTTTCTGCACTGATTAGCTTTGTGACCAAAGTGGTTGCAGCTGTGGCAGTATCCATTGAAAGATGGATATCTTTGAGCATTGGGCTGTCTTACCAGAGGTCTTCTAGGCCTGCTCCTTGGATTTTCTGATCCAAAATTCTTTTGACCGGATCCGGAGCTTTCTCCTTTCTCATATCCCAAACCATACTTGTCATCTGTCCTCTTTTGACTTCCAAGAAGAACTTCAAGTTGAGCAGAACTTATCTTGAATTTCTCTTTATATTCATTTGCTGTTTGAAGGTCTCTTTTGAGAGAGGCAATTTGATCCTCAAGTTTTTCTTCATTATCTTTGGTATCTTCAAGATCAGATTCAAGATGTCTGATAATCCTGTCCATCTGGTGGCATTCTTCTGATTTTTCTTTAAGAGATTGTCTTAGATTGTCTTCAATCTTTCTTTTTTCTTCAATCTCTTGAGTAAACTTTATAGTTCCTGATTCCATTTCATGTCTTAACATAATGACTTCTTTTGATAACTTTTCACATAACTTGGTTTGCTCAGTCAATTCTTCATTTGTATTGCTTTCATCACTTTGTCTTGCCAATTGTTGGAGCAGCTCCTTTCTCTTTTTCATAGAGAGACTTAATTTGTCTTTTAATTCTCTCATGAATTCATCAGCCTGTTTGAGTCTTTCCTTTAATTCATTGACTTCAGAATTTGACTGTTCAAGATCCTCAAAGGCAGTCTTGAGTTGCTCCCTTAAACCATATGCATCCATTTGAACTCCCAGATCTTCCTCAAGCTGTTAGGCTCTATTAGGAGGAACTTAGCTCTGATACCAATTGTTGATAACTGAGAGGGGGGGGGGGGTGAATCAGTTATCCTAATTATTTCCCTTTTTGAACTTTCTTATTAATTAATGCAGCATTGAATCAAACACAAAACATTACCATGAAATAAGAAACACATGACACAGTATTTTTGACGTGGAAACCCTGTTAAGGGAGAAAACCACAGGGTGATTAACCCAAAAATTATTCTCTGTTAGAAGAATAGAAAATTACAAAATGGCACTTGCCAATTAGGGCTCACTGCCCGAGCACATTGCTCACAAGAGGTCCACTGCCTACAAGAAGACACACTGTCTACAAAGTGATAAGAATCACAGTCTTGAACTGATTAGAAGCATCTGCATATGCTGGAGTTCAGTTCCGGTTAGGCTCAGTACACTGATCTGCTGCACTTCATCTTTCCTCTATTCTTTATTCTGCTATCCTTTCACATACCGGATCTTTCTTGCTACTTCTGCTCTGTTCTGCACTTATTCACATATATCTTAATACACACACACACTTCACAACTAAATCCATCCCCTATATATATCCGCACAAGTAATTTCATCATCTTTCTAGTCGACATCCGGAACAGTCTAGTTTCTTACAAACTCTGTTCTGTCAACTGAATCCTTGCTCACCAAGCAATGCGGATCAAGCATATACTTGTAGATATCATTAATCATGTCGGCCAAACATGATTCATGCCTTCACAACCTTTATCATCAACAGTAACACATCCGGAAAGTAGTCTGATACTATGTCAGTCAGTTCTTCCTCTGTTTTCACTGTCTCTCAAGAATCCGGTACTCAACTATTCATATCTTTTTCCTTGTCCATCACCGGAGGCTAAATCCTTGGAATATACCACTCAAGGTAGTCCTCTTGACTTCCCCAAATCTGCACTGCACCAAGATACTTCCTCTGAGAGATCCGGACCAATCTGTCGGACCTTGTCACATGCTCTGTTCTTGTTCACCGGACCACACCAATCTTTATTCTGACTTCCGGTAGGGACACACCATGACTTGCGGATATGTGGGATGACCTTTGTTTCCATCAATGACAACAACCATGAATCCATATAGTGTCTCTTGCCAACATATATATATATGATGATGATGATGTATTGCTGATCTATATGATGATGTAATGGATGCACTATTGGTATTATGATGGTTATGCATGTTATATTTGTATTTTCATGGATTATGTATGGATGTTTATGCAAATGATATGAATGGAAATGTATGATAATGCAAATATGTAAATGGTAATGATATGGTATGGATGTATGCATATAGATATATGATAATGAGATGATATATGATGGACTTATGTATGTCTAACACACTTGTTTTGTAGGATAAGAGATGTTGAAAAAGGATGGTGGAAATGATTGATCTTGGCTGAGGACTATATAGATGAATAATACGATGAATAGATGGTACAATGGGCAGCTTTTTAAGTAATTGCTCAAAATAAAAAGAAATGCAATCCTTATGTTTGATATAACATGTGGATGTTATGCACCAGGGTATAGGAGACCAAGGTGTCGAGATATCCAATGTGCAACTAGCATGCTACAATCTTCTCTAAACACATGAGATCAAGATGTTGAGCCAACATGCACAAGATATGAATAACAGCTAGTGTTTTGAGATGGACTTTGATGCTACAAGCAATGGTTTGAGCTTATCTCCACTATGCATAGTGACAGCTTGCTGGTTATATGTATGGAGCTAGTCTTAACATAGAATAGTCTCAAATGCATAAGAGACTATTTAACTTCTCAGATGCTAGAGATATTGATATGTAAGATGCTAATCCCAACACGTACAAGATACCAATATGCTTAGGAAGAGAATAAGATCATCCCACAAACACAGCATACGAAAGCAATATGACCATGCGCCATTCCTTATACCAAGATATAGATAGATCAAGGCAGTCTTGATTAGGAATAGAAAAGGGACAAAAGATAAAACAAAAGATATTGTCATCACGTTCTCTTGCCAAATTTAGGTGCTCTTGGATGGATTTAAGCTGGCACCTTGTTAAGAGGAAAGCTACATCCTATTAAAGGCTAAAGATGTTGATAAACTGCTATAGCAAATGTTGGCTTAAGGCATGTGGACAAATAGCCTCTGGCTTATTCTTGATTGGTTAAAGTGCTTAAGATTTCAGTGTACACGTAGTTTGCTTCCTGCTTGAGCTATCAAAGAGAAGAAAATGGAAGATGAGAGAAGATGGGGAAGATGGGGTGGATCATATGTGCTTGAGTACTGGAAACTTCCTTCGTATTCCAGACTACCTACATACCCTATATCCATGGGATCAAAGCACGTTTACGATGAAGATGAGACATGATGAATATGTAGTTCTAGGTTTTATTAATGATGTGCGTGATGAAAGATAGAAGAATGTGAGATGAAACACTGGGGGATGATTAGAAGAAAGATGAAAGATGGATGATGAAGAGAAGGGGCTATTGTCTTAGCCTGAATCAGAGTGCTTCCATCGCATCTCAAATTGCCTACATACCCAGTATCCACGGGATCAAGGCTTTAACGATAGAGCTGGGATGTAGTTCTTACATATTACGCTAGACAGGGGATATAGAAAGAATCAACTAATTGCTTGAATGCTTGCGTTGGTGATGTTTTGTGATTTTTGGATGTCGGATGAGCATGAATTAATTGCAAATATATGAATCCTGGTTGCAAAATTGTTTTGCCACGTCTGTCGTTGGATGAATGTTATGGTTGAAGTTAAAGTTTGTTGTGTTGTGAGCTAAAGTATTTGATGTGTTATGAGTTAGAGATAGCAGTATCCACTTCCAAATAGGACTCAACAAATGCCCCCAATGCGGGATGAGGTTTATTATGAAGGAGTGACGATGAAGAAGGCGTGCGGTCAAGATGCTAAGGTGCCAAAAGATATAGTTATCTCAACAATGTCTCAAGTATGATAGCTAGCATTGATAGAGGCAAAGATGGAAAAGCTATTTATTGCGATGACATGTGAATTATGATATGGGTTATGTGGGATAGGATGGCAAAATATGGTAGGAAGAGTGATGATCAAACAAACCAAGCAAATAATGGAAGCTAGTCATTACACATAGCACTTATTTGCTAGGTTTTCACTATGGTACTTATCCAAGGCACCTATTTACAAGGTTTTCACCAGACGATGGATTATTTATCTTATATTTTTTTTTTTGTTATCCAAAGCACCATGAAGTGGTTTTCACTGTTGGATGGATTTTTTTTTTTAGGATAGCTGAGATTCAAGGATAAAACTTCTTGAGATGAATGTTGTTGACTGGTTCATCCAAGGGAATGCCTTCAGGTGTTGAAAGAGTATATGCACCTAATCCATAAACTACTGTGATGATGAAAGGACCAAGCCAATTTGGTTCAAACTTGCCATGTTTCTCGCGATGTTGCTGATTCCTTTGATTCTCTTTAAGTACAAGATCTCCAACTTGAAATCTACGTTCTCTGATTTTTTTGTTGTAACTGCAGCATAGACGGTTTTGATAGACTTGGAGATGGTTGAGTGCTGTAAGACGCTATTCATCTAGAAGCTCAAGATCATGGAGTACGGATACTCGATATTCTTCCTCTGAGATGGTATGTTGTAGGGATATTCACAGTGAGGCGATCTCAACCTCAATAGGTAAAATAGCTTCAGTACCATACACAAGAGCATAAGGTGTGGCTCTAGTAGGAGTTCTGATACTTGTTCTATATACCCATAATGTAGGATGGAATTGTAGATGCCAATCCTGACCAGCTTCATTAACCATCTTTTTGAGAATTTTGATGATTGTTTTATTAGAAGCTTCAACTTGGCCATTGCTCTGAGGATAGTAAGGGGTAGAGGATCGATGTTGGATATGGAACTTGTTGCAAAGATCTCTGACCTCTTGATTCTTGAAAGGATGACCATTATCTATGACAATAGCTTGAGGAACTCCACAACGGCAAATGATATAGTGTAGAATAAAATTAGATATTTGCTTGCCTCTGATATAAGTCATTGGTATGGCTTGCACCCACTTTGTGAAATATTCAATGGCGGTGATAATGAACTTATGACCATTTGATGAAGTAGGATGGATTTTACCTATGAGATCAAGTCCCCACTACGAAAAAGGCCATGGAGTAATGATAGGCTAAAGCTCATGTGTTGGTGCATGTATTAAATCTCCATGTTTCTGACATTGTAGACATCTCTTTGCAAATTACTGTGTATCTTTTTCCATGGTTGGCCAATAATACCCTGCTTGTAGAAGTTTCTTAACAAGGCCCAGGCCAACGGAATGTGAGCTACAGACACCTTCATGTACATCACGTAAGGCCACTTTTGCTTGCTCAGAATCAAGACATCTAAGAAGGATACCATTAAGACTCTGATGATAAAGGCTGTCTCCCAAGATAGTGTAATGAGAGGCTCGACGGATAAAGGTTTTGTGTTGGGTGTTAGATAGTTGAAATGGAAAGGTTTAATTGCAGAGATACTCATATAAATCCTTGTACCATGGTGAATTGGGACCAACAATGTCACATATAAGCTCAGACTGTGGTACTTCAAATGTTGGAATCAAAAGTTGTTCAACCAAAAACTCACATTTATGTGTATTAGATGGCATGTCTAAAAGAGACCCAATCATAGCCATGGCATCTGCTACTCTGTTCTGTAGTCTTGGGATTTGTTCAAAAGTGATATTATCAAAATACTTTCTAAAATCATCAACCATTAGCTTGTATGGAAGAAGCTTCTCATCTTTTGTTTGATATTCATCTAAGACCTATTTGATAACTAGTTGAGAATCACCAAAGACTTGTAACTGTTTGATAGCCCATTGTACTGCCATGTGCAATCATGTGATTAAAGCTTCATACTCTGCTATGTTATTAGTACATGGAAATGCAATTCTGTATGATTTGGGTATACAATCTCCTTGAGGGGTAACAAACAATATGCCTACTCCTGATCCATGTTATGTGTATGATCCATAAAAATATAGTTGCCACTGTGTTGGGGAAGTTAAATTGAACAATCCTTCATCAGGGAATTCTGGATACATTAGGTGAATATCTGTGATGGGTGCTGTAGCTAATTGATTGATGATGACTTGTCATTTGATGACTTTTCGATCCACATATTGAATGTCAAATTCACTTAAGATCATGACTCATTTTGCTAATCTTCCTATGAGGATTGCTTTAGAAAGAAGATATTTAAGTGGATCCACATTAGATATGACCTTGGTTGTTTGGTTCAACATATAGTCACAACTTTTGGGAAGCAAACACTAATGCTAAACATGCTTTTTCCATAGATGAATAATTGAGTTCATATCCCACAAGAGTTCTACTAATGTAGTAGATGGCTTGTTCTTTTCCTGAATCATCATGTTGAGCTAGAAGGGCACCCAATGCTGATGTTGTTGATGATATATAGAGCAATAATAGACGGTTAAGCACAGGAGGTACTAACACAGGAGGTGTTTCCAGACATTTCTTTATTTTATCAAAAGCCTATTGACACTTTCTATACCACTTAAAAGGTTCACCCTTATGAAGAAGATGTTGAAAAGGATGACATTTATCTGCTAGTTGTGAGATAAATCTATGAATGGACTGTAACCTTCCTTGTAGACTGCGAAGCTGCTTGAGATTTGTTGGTGGAGGCATTTCCATGATAGCTTTTACCTTAGCTGGATTGACTTCTATCCCTCGTGCGGACACAATGTATCCCAATAATTTTCCAAATGTTAGACCAAATACACATTTCTTTGGGTTCAGTCTGACTTGATACTTTGCTAATCGATCAAAGATTTGTGCTAATACCTGTAGATGTCCTTCTCTTGTCTTAGATTTTTCTAGGATGTCATCAACATAATCTTCCATGATAGTATGAAAAAGGTCATGAAAAATAACTATCATGGCTAGTTGATAAGTAGCTCTAGCGTTCTTGAGACCAAAAGGCATTACAACCTAGCAGTATGTACCCCATGTACAAATAAAAGATGTTTTATCTTGATCTTCCTCTACTATTCTAATTTGATTATACCCTGAAAATCCATCCATCAAAGATAGCATTTCATGTCCGGCTGTAAGATCTACAATGTTGTCTATGCTTGGTAGTGGAAAGTCATCCTTAGGACATGCTTTATTAAGATCTCTAAAGTTTGTACAACAGCGAACTTGTCCATCAGGTTTTGCTATAGGTACCAAGTTTGAAACCCATTCTGGATAATCAATAGGCTTTATGAACTTTGCTTCTAATAGTTTTTGAATCTCTACCTTGACCAATAAAGCTACCTACGGATGCATTTTGTGCAATTTTTGTTTAACAGGTTTTGCATTAGGAGATACTGCTAGATGATGTACCACAAGTGATGGATCTAGACCAAGCATGTCAGCATAAGTCCATGCAAAAGTTATAGCTCTTTTCATAAAAATGTTGTGAAGTCTCTTCTTTCTTGCTCTGATAGTTATACTACCAAAAAAGTGATCTTTGGATTCTGCTCTGTACCCAAGTTCATGTCTTGTGATTGTTCAACTAGCATGGTTGATTTCTCATGATAATCAGTGGCAACAGGAAGATCAAATCCCCCATCCTCACGTGCCTCAAAGAGGTTTTCACCTTTGGATACGTCCTTTATTTTTACTTTTTCACGGTCAAGAGGCGCCTTTCAGTTTTCACCTAGTGACCTATTTTGTTTGATTTTGTTTATTTCACTTTTGTGACTGAAGGATTTGATACTTCCACCAAAATATGCTAGTTTAGGTAGATCCATCATGAAACCTACTTTGTGATCACCCAATGGAATACCTTGTCATAAGCCCATGAATTCTATAATAGCTTCATCATTTTCAAATGTATCAAACATCGGTGCTCCCTATTGGTCCCAATCAATGAGGTCAGGATATACGAGTGAAAGGGTAATGGAGGAATGGTTATGGCTAGAGGAAGCTGTAGAAATCATGAAGATGGATTTTTCTTGGAAAAGGTCAATAATATGAAGGGAGGGGTCATCGATAGTATCCAATCTAAAAGTCTCTCTTGCCGAGGAAAGTCCAGCATCAAGATTGGAAATACACTTAATGTCTTTGAGTCGCGGTACCTCCGGCTGATAACCAAGGCCTTGCTTATTAAACTTCTTAGACACAATAATGGGTTTGATAGGTCCTTGTTCCTATGATCCCAATCCACCATGTCCTTTGTAGCCCATGTTCTTTATGATGCAAAACCCATTGTTGTATCTCTCCACTTCCAGTTGGACTTGGTCATTTTCATCAAAGAATATCCAAGAGACTATATCATCAATGTCTTCATCATCCAGGAATCCACCTTTAATGAATACTATGGGTGGGGCTTTGATGACAGCGGGGGATGAAGTTATTTTGGATGTAGAAGGTTTACCATAAGATTTAGGAGATAATGGAAGGGTGCCAACACAACGAGATTCATGCAGTGTGTATTCACTAGGGCCATGTTTAGTGTACTTGATACAGAGGTTAGAAGCAGCTGTTCCAGATGATGGATTGAGTTGGTCAAATGGATCTATATAGGATGAAGATGGATATGCTTCAGTGTTGATAGGAATGTTGCTTGGACTCTGATATTTAGCTTGAAAGGCATGACAAAACTCAAAGGGATTGGGATCAGCATGGATAGTAATCTCAACACCATTGTGTGGAAATTTAAGACATTGATGGTATGTGGAAGGAACGGCCTTAAGGGCATGTATCCATGGATGACCAAGGATGATGTTATAAGGAAGGTCAATATCAAGAACCTGACAATGGGTTTCTGTGGTGACCAGCTCAACTTGGATAGGCGAGAAAATAATCCCTTCATTATCTCGCTCGGCATCATCATATGCTTTGATAGTAACAACCTTGGAGGTGTCAACATCTTTCTTAGAATATCCCAATTGTTTTATTAATTTCAAAGAACATATATTAAGACCAGCTCCACCATCTACCAAGATTCATTTGATATGGTGTTGTTTAACAAACACTTCAATGTGGAGGGCTTCGTTGTGTAAAGGGTGAATGGAGGGTTGAAGGTCTTTGTCAGAGAAGGTTAAATGACAAGGGGTTGCAATGCTAGCAACCATAGATTGGAATTGTGTGATATCAATATCATTGGGCACCGAAGATTCTTGTAAGGATTTGTCAAGGATAGCTTTGTGAGAAGGGGATATGTGAAGCAACTCAAGAATGGATATGTGTGTGGGTGTTTTTCCAAGGTGATCCAAGATATTATAGTTAGAGAATGGTCGACGAGGGTGAATAGGTGCTCCTTGAATGGTGACGCGACCTCTTTGAGGGGTTACAGTGCAATCAAGGGCTTTGCCTTGGATAGTAATGGTAGAAATGCGAGCATGGTCAATGCGGCCAATGGTAGATGATTCATAGTTGTACTAAATGGCATTCCCTACATTCCCTACATGAGGATTACTCATTTTGTCATGAGATGGAAGTGGATTCTTGAAAACCTCTAGATCATAGTTTGATGTTGATTGTTGTGCGGGTTGAGTTATTGAAAGGCATAATTTTGATTAAACCTTGATCGATGCAATCTTGGATAACATGTCTTAAATGCATACAACCATTTGTTTTGTGTCCTTTAACTCTATGGTAATCGCAATACTCATTTTCTTTGTACCAAGAATCTTTGAAGACCGGTTCACCATTGGGTGGTGCATCCGGTAACATAATATCGCTCGCTTGGAGAAGCTTTCAAAAGACAACTTCCATAGGTTCTGCTAATGGTGTAAATTACCAGCACGAATTGGAAGTTTGTCATTGTCACATTCATTGAAAGGGTTGTGTTGTTGTAGAAGCAGCTTAAGTGTTGATGGGAGCTTTCATAGTTTGTATTCTCTTTGCACCCACAACACCATCATTGACAACATTCTTATTTTTATTCCAAAAGCAAGACTTATCGTTGGAGTTTTAAGGATAGTCTTTGTTATCATGAAAGATCTTGATAGTTCCTTTAGCAATTAAAGCTCGTTCAATGATCGTTCCTTTGGAAACAAGTTCATCAAAGGTGCTTGCACTTTACAATTGTAATTAGAATGATAGCTCAAGATGAAGATTTTGAACAAAGATATCAAGTTGTTTCTTCTCAGGTATTTCCCATGATAGTTTGCTAGCTATATTACGCCATCATTGAGTAAATGAAGAAAAGGCTTCACCATTGCGATGTTTATTGCTGACAAGGTCATTCATGTTCACCTCATGTTCAATGTTAAAAGAAAAGTGTGATTGAAACTTATTTGCTAACTCTGAAAAAGACTTAATTCCCGAAGGTAAATGAGAGAACCATTCAAGAGCTTGTCCTACTAAGCTTCGAGGAAATAGTCTCAAAAAATATGTATCGTCATGAGCAATATCGAGACATGGCACAAAGAATGCTCTAAGATGGTCTTCCAGATTTCCTTTTCCTTTGTACTTATCAAATTGTGGAATTTTGAAGTGTGGCGGAAAAGGTGTCATATGAAGAGACTTGTCAAATGGATAAGCGCATATGTTTTCTAGAGAAAATGTCTTCTTTTCTTGTCCTACCGCCTGGTTGATCATTTGTTGAACATCTGCATTGTTGTTGTTGCAAAGGGGTTGAAACATGGTATGAGGTATATTGAGGTTGTTGTTGTGGGATATATGAAGCCATGACCATTTCTTAAGGTTGCGTACTCACAATGTATGTCAAAGGATTGGTATGTGACACATATGTGGTTGAGGAGTACTGTCCTTGAGACACAAGTGGTGGTTGGGTATATTGTGACGAATTCGCACCAAGATTTTGCATCACATGTGAAGTGGCAGATGGATTGACACTAGTTAATGGTTGGGAAGTTGGAGTTGGGTTTGTGACATGGTAAGTGATAGGAGGATTGGTAGATACGAAAGAAGGATGGACACTTGGGTTTGTATTTTGGACAACATGGGGATTGAAATGTGTCATGTGTTGGGTGACAATAGGCAAGCCTTGGGTAGCATAAGATAATCTAATGGTGTGTGAAGGATTGTAAGAATGTGACGGAATGGATGCAAGTTGCACAACATAAGTGACCATAGTGCTAGGATTGGCTTGAGAAATGATAGGAGGGTCACTCATATCAATAAGACTAACATTGGGATTATATGGTGTAATGGAGGGATTAGTAGAGATAGTGGAAAGTGTATAAGTAGTTGGTATATGAGATGTGGTATTCATATGAGATATAGCAAGTTGTGATGGTCATGAAGCTTGGACTATTGGTGTTGTTGGGATAGTTTGGGAAGCTTGCACACTATGGGATATGGGGATAGCTTGTGATGTTTGGGGCATTTTTTCTTGGGCCACATGGATAGTTTGTGTTACTTAAGGCATGGAAATGGTCATGGTAGGAGGAGCGGTATGTTGAGGAACATGGAAAGGTGGAATGTTCAAATTTTGTGAAATGAAAGGGAGCACATTGGTTGGTGTTATCAAAGGTTCTAGAGTGTACTCCAAGCGTGGTGGATCAAATGAAGTAACAATAGGTAATGAAAGAGATGTGGTGGAAGATAGAGCTTGTGATATGATGGGGGATGGTGTGACTATAGTGGATGGTCTCTTTGCAACAACAGCGAGAGTGTTTGGATCATGCTCTCTAATAGTGGATATGTCAAAATCTCTTGGTAATTTAGCACCCATGTGAGCAAGTTGAAAGAAGTAGTGATTAGGCTCGGATAAAACAAGCCTCTCAACTTGATCCCACACATGGGTATCCTAAAATTCGAAGAAGTCTTCTTGGGATTGTTCTTCAAAACTCTCAAAAAATATTTGAGGTTGCACTTGTTTTGAAGATGACTCTCCAATGGTATACCCATGAGGCGTAAACATATGAGGAGGCATACCAGTCATAAATTGAGTTGCGCCTTTAAGAGGTGTTGATCTAGATTATTGCATCTTAGCTCCCATCTTAGCTTGCAATTTGGCTTCCATTTTAGCTCACAATTTGGCTTCCATTTTAGCTCTATATTGACTCTTAGTTTGAGGCATGATGAATGATGTTGAAAAATGAAGTTTAGCTTGTCAAGGTTTTGAGACCCAAAAGAAAGGTGATAGTTTGTTGTTTGGTTGGTTGCTGGTTGCTTTGTTGGTTTGCTTGGTTGCTTATTTGCTTGGTTCACTAGTCTGCTTTGGTTGGTTGGTTTGCTTTGTTGATTTGTTGTTGGCTAGTTTGATTTGGTTGGTTGGTTTGCTTTGTTGATTTGTTGTTAGCTGGTTTTCCCTAGAGAATAGCTCACACACTCAAGGGAAAAGTTGTTTGCTAAGGGTTGCTATGTTGCTGATGTTGCTGAAGCTAAAGCTTGGAGATGATGTTTTGCTGATTAATTGAATTGATTGGTTTGATGTTTGGTTTGCTAGTTTGGGATCTCAAATAGATGAAAAGCTCATGAAATGTGATTGATTGGTAAGCTCAAAGAAGGAGAAAAAGTCCAGGTATCTTCTAATGATCAGAGATAGGTCTGAAAGCTAATGTTGAGGCTAAGCAAGCTAGATTTGTGGCTAATTCAACTGAGTCACTAAGATTTGCTGGTATTAGACCACAAGTGACAAGTAATAGCTCATATACAACTCAGAAAAGACCAAAGGCAACTGGTAATAGCTTAAATGCGAGTTGGTTTAGGTTCTGATAGCAGGTTACAGTGTTAACTAGAGGCAAGCCAATTTTCCACAGGTGATTAATATTGACTCAAAAGTGATTTACTACTAATCAGAAGTGATGCAAGTTAGGCCAGAGGTGACAGACTGTTGTTTAAAGGTGATCTGATTTAGGCAGAAAGCGGCTAACTGTTGTTTAAAAGTGACTCAGTTTAGGCAAAAAGCAACTAACTGTTGTTTAAAAGTGATTCAGTTGAGGTAAAAAGTGGCTAACTGTTGTTTTAAAGTGATTCAGTTATCTGTATGTGGGCAGTTTAAGCTCAAAAGTGACTGTGTCTATTAGGAAATATGTCTGATTTGTGATTTTTGACAAGAAAATAGTAATTGTAGTCAATCACACTCACAACAATCACAAACTTGTACAACCTAGGCTAGGAAAGGACTGTATTTGTTGAATCCCTTGGTCATGCTTATTCAAAGCAGATAGCTTTAGGATCTTGGTAGCACTAGCTCCTCTCCACGGCACACACTTCTCACACATACCAAAATCTATGTTTCCCGAAAGGCCTGTCCCTCACCAAACCTTAGGATTGTCCCTGTTATCTCTTCTAAGAACCACGTGAATCGAGGTGGCTTCAAAGGTCCCACCTTTTGCATCAACAAATAGAAGGTTTTTGGCTACTACACAAAGTTGCTAATAAGGGCATATGTTTGGGTGGCTATACATGCAGTAGTGTTACTCTCTGTTATGGAGTCTCCCAACCTTCAAGGGTTACACCTTGGAGGGTTTTGGGGGAGGTTGGTTGTCAGTATAACACAACAACACTCGTTGTTTGTGGCTTTCAACACAAATATTTTTCTTATATAGCGGTTCGGAAGGACTTGGCTTTAGTCCGTTATCGCTTGGGTCCTATCCCTTCTCACACCGGGAAGGCAGGCCCTCTAAAGATAATAACAAGTTCTCATAGACCCAAGATTCATTTGATAGGCAAGGGGAGAGGATAATTTTGTTATTAAATTTGGGTTACAATCAATCACATGCAAGCAATCAAAAAAAGATAAATCAAGCATGGAGAAAGCAATGATTTGTTTTAAGCACCAAGCCCAAATGTTCCTAATTTAGTGAAAAACCACAAGTCTTGGACTGATCGGAGCTAAAATAGATATGTTAATAGTTTAATAACCTCCTTTTCATGGACAATCGATAAGATGCTGCACAAATACCCAATTAGTAGCCAAGAAAAACAACTGCAAATGATACAAATTGAAAGCGACACAGTTTACCAGAGGTGATCCACTATCAATCAAAAGCAATCTATATTTTGTCACAGGTGAAATGTTATAGATCATAAGCGATGTCGACTCTAGATGCGGATTATTAAAGCTCACAAGCAATGCAAAAAATTAGGAAGCAACTGGTTACGGCTCATAAGCGACTTAGATCTGCAAGAGAGACAGAATACAACAAAAACCCTAGTTCTGCAATAAGCAATTCGATTAGCTAAAGGCAATCACCGTCAAATCAAAAGCGATTCAGATAAATGCATAAACGACCACTGTTAGTGTAAAAGTGATGCAAAACAAGCAGAAAGCAGCCACTGTTCACTTATAAGCTATCTGAAAAATGCTAAAGGTGACAGGCTTTAGCTCAGAAGTGATGCGTTTATTTAGACAGTGACAGGTTTTTGCTCAAAAGCAACTGGAACTTGCCGTAAGCGCTTGAAAAATCTAATCTTCATAAAAACAATTTCAAACAGCAAAGTTAATCAAGGATGTGGGTCCCACGGGGTTTACCAAAATGTGATAGGTAAAAAATTAGGTTAATAAGATCAAGCATAGCCATGAAAACCTAACCCTACCATCATCAAAGAATCTAATCCAAATGAAACCAAAAGCATGCAATTAAAGCACAATATCACATAGATTGTGTGATTCCTTGTTTATGATGTGGATTGCTTCTTCAACAATGAGCAATTATGAAAATAAAAGCTGCCACGATGGATGAATGATAATGATAATAAGCTCAAATGGATGCTATGGATACTCAAGTGTACAATATGCTTAGGATGCTAATGTAAACGCTATGCGAATGCTGGATAGATGTAGTATGGAACGAGAGAGTGTTTATATAGAACTCAACCAAAATCAATCAACGGTGGAGATTCAGTGGCTATGTGAAGGGCTAAGATTGAAGGATATGTAGGAGTTAAGGACAACACTGAGAGGGGCGGTGAATCAGTGTTGTGTGAATTTTCTAATCTTCTTACAAACTTTAACTTGGAGAGCACAAGGAGAGAAAGTTATCATTGAATTGTTAAACACATTTGCACATAACTGAGAATGAAAACAAAAACTCATGAATAAAACATACAACCATAGAGAGATGATCAATATGAATCAAGACACAAGAATTGCACGAGTGGAAAACCCTCCAGGGGTAGAAAAACCACTCCAGAACTGCCTCACTGGCTTAATTGATAAAACATGCCTCACTGGCTACAATACGTGTCTCACTGACAAATATTAAGGTCACACTGACCTATAAGCCTCACTGGCAAACCGAATCACCAATAGAAGTTATAAACCAGATCAGAGGGATACTCTATTTCCATTCAATTCTCAATTCCTTCACATCTGCATAACAATTCATCTGATTATCTCTGCATTACAAACCTAGTATCATCTTATCATTATTCTTTTATCTTCAAAAGGATTTATTAGAAAATGTCTTCATTTCTCTATTCAATTCCACACAACAACACTGCATCCTAGTCTCAATGTCTTTGTTTAATCAAATTCATGATTCATACACCTGATTATCATTGCAATTGCATATTATCTTTCTGATAATCTTGTCAATCTATGTATCTGTATTTGATCATCATTCATCTGCACAACATCACTCACACACCTGTCAACGTACCTGAAAAAACATTATATACAATTTGAATGTCTTTTCACTTTTCATGTCCTGTATGTTTCATCTCTATCCATTTATCTTTCTCCCCCTTTTTGACATTGATGACAAAGACTATTATCTCCCCCCAACCTTTGATACTACTAGCCTCTGAAAATTGAAGGCACTAACCATATTTACAATTTGTTGTTATTCTGAAAGCTCTGTTCTTATACATAAAAGCTCTATTCTTATACATAGCTCTGTTCTTACACATCTGCATACTACACAACTTTTCAACTTGTGAGTAATAAGAAACCATGAAGCATAGGACCTGAAAGAAACATCATGTAAGGCACACCAACCAATCATCAAACCAAATATGTAGATGAAGATGAAACACTGACAGCAATGAGATCCTTGATTACTTCCTTTAACAATCTCCTGAACCAACACTTTTTTTCCTGAAATAACAAATCTCCAAAATCTCCCATGTGTTAAGGTTTACAAACAAAACACTGCTTAGAAATACCATAACTCAATTCAACTCAGCACTACACTTCCTAAAATAGTCCTGAAGCAACATATCATCCTAAATAATACCATCCATTTACTGATATTCAACCTTCTGAACACTTTTGCAAAGAAATCATAAACATACCAATACTCTCAGGCAAAAATCATGAAGACTCCTTATCACACAGTTCCAACATAAGGTGCCAAGATGACCATTTTATAAGACCTTTACTTGCCTTTGATTTGATGAAATACAAGACTTACTAACAATGTCAGAAGAAACTCTACATTGGTATAGCTTGAAGCACATACTTGATACCACTTCAAAACTGGAGCCACACAATTTGAACAAACCTTTCTGAATCATATTAAAGAGGAAGATCATCAATGGAACATGTGAAATTATCACCTTAGAAAACTCCTTAATATCTCTAGTTTATCACTATCTTCAAATCAACTGAAAGCTCCAAGATACATGTCATAAAACATAACTCAACAAAGTAATATATATAATCATCAAACTGATTTCCTGATATGAACAATCATCCTGCAACCAAACTATTCTGACACCTTTTCTTGACATGATAAAGAATGAAGACCATCTGAATAAATGAAGACTATCCTCTTGTTCTGCACAAGACATTTTTCACACCAAAATGTCAATTCTGATATATACATAAACACATCTTAACAAGAACTCCTTCCTCTTGACTTTATCATTCTAATCAACCTCCTTAGCCATCATATCCAAACATCTGAGGAGAGTTCCTTGAGAACACCTTTACTGAAGCAACATGACAACTCAACCATGTAAGTATGATATGAACAATATGCAAAATAGGATCAAGTCACAACATCACCAAACTCTTTGAGCATTAAATCCTTTGACAACTTATCAACACCTTTCATTCACTGAACATGTCATTGATCATAGACACTTGATACCACTAGAATCACACAATTTGTATATACTACCCTGAAACATATTACTGATGAAAAATATCAAAGAAACATGTGAGATTATCACATCAAGAACACTTCCATATGAGCATCCATTCCATCAATTTTGCATACCAACTGTATTAACAAGCTCTTCCTGCATCACTGATATACTAAAAATCAACTTAGTTAGCAACATCTTCAACAACTATCTCACAAGATTGAAAAAATGATAAACAAGACAAGATCACTATTCAAATGATCTCCTTCCTGAAACTTCTTGGGGTCAATTGATAGCACATGAACAACTCCCCCTTACTTCATGCTATTTGTTATGCAACAGATGAAATGACTTGTGCAAGATGCACAAGCTTAGATTTTGACTTCTCTTTACCTTCTTTCTGCTTCCAAATTTTCATAGGTGCTTTCTTCCTCCAAACCTTTTCTTTCCATTTCAACTTTTTCAAATCAGGTGAAGCATACATTTTGCAATTCTGTGCTTTGTGTCCAAGAGTGTTGCAATTATAACAAACTATGTCAAAATCATAATCAAATGAATGATAGTACCTTTGAGTACTCATATTAAACTTCCATGAAGGATCATACCTTCTTTGCACTTTGCAATTACTTTGTATGTGTCCAACATTATTGCACTTGTAACAAATAATGTCAGTATTCCTTCTGCAAACAATTACTTTGTGTCCAAATTGATTACAAGCATAACAATAGCCATTAAAAGAATAATTATACATGTACATGTATGCTTGTCTAACAACAGGTTTTCTAAAATTCCTTCTTTGATTGTGTACAAATTCATCTCTGGTTTTCTGTTCAGCTTCACTCTTCCTTTTAGGTGTCTGTCTAGCTTTTGAACATTCTCCTTCTTCAGTACTCTTTTCAAACAACAGATTCTTGTGCAACTTAGAGGAAGCCTTTTCTAACTCCTTTCTTAAAGAGACTATTTCTGATTCTAGTTTTAGATTCTCAATCCTTGTAACTTCAAGGTCAGATATTGAAACATCAGCAATCCTCTTAGCTTCTTCAATTTCTGTCTTTAATCTATCAATTAGTTTGTCTGAATCATCAATATATGACTTTAAACTAATAATCTGACATCTGGCCTCTTCAAGATCCGTAGAAACAATTTCAAGTTCTGAAAGTGCATTGACTTTTGATTCTCTTTCTTGTTGCAGCTGCAACATTAATTTTTGGTTCTCCTTCTTATACTTCTTGAGCTCACTCAGAGCATATATAAGCTCTCCTTCCATATCAATCTCACAGTCTTCTTCATCATATCCCAGATCATCATTACTTGTGATACTAGCTTCTTCAAGTGATTGCCTTTCATTGCCACTTTCTTCACACACCAAAGTGTCCTCTTCTTTATCATTATCTTGATAAATTCTTTTCAGTTCTTTCCAGATATCCTGAGCTGTTTCACACTGCACAACCTTACAAGAAATATCATTAGATAAACCAAATAGAATAACCTTCTTGGCTATGTGATTGCTTTTAAAATCCTCTTTGTTATTTGTAGAATTACCATTCTCAACTGACATTAAAACATCATATCCTAAAGAGGATAAATACACTTGCATCCTAACATACCAAACTGAAAAATTTGAACCATCAAACAGAGGAACATCTGAAAGTTTTTCTTTTAAGACAATATTAGTTTCATCTTTATCAACTGACTTTATATCAACATCTGGATTTGATATGGATGATGTCTTTTGTGTCTTTTGACCAGAATGAATCTTAACATTTCTCATGTTCTTATTTCTCCTGCACTTACCCATTGAACTCCACACACAGGACCTACCCAAGCTGATTAAGCTGCAAAAGGGAAACTGGCTCTTATACCAATTGTAGGAGTTAAGGACAACACTGAGAGGGGGGGTGAATCAGTGTTGTGTGAATTTTCTAATCTTCTTACAAACTTTAACTTGGAGAGCACAAGGAGAGAAATTTATCATTGAATTGTCAAACACATTTGCACATAACTGAGAATGAAAACAAAAACTCATGAATAAAACATACAACCATAGAGAGATGATCAATATGAATCAAGACACAAGAATTGCACGAGTGGAAAACCCTCCAGGGGTAGAAAAACCACTCCAGAACTGCCTCACTGGCTTAACTGATAAAACATGCCTCACTAGCTACAATACGTGTCTCACTGACAAATATTAAGGTCACACTGACCTATAAGCCTCACTGGCAAACCGAATCACCAATAGAAGTTATAAACCAGATCAGAGGGATACTCTGTTTCCATTCAATTCTCAATTCCTTCACATCTGCATAACAATTCATCTGATTATCTCTGCATTACAAACCTAGTATCATCTTATCATTATTCTTTTCTCTTCAAAAGGATTTATTAGAAAATGTCTTCATTTCTCTATTCAATTCCACACAACAACACTGCATCCTAGTCTCAATGTCTTTGTTTAATCAAATTCATGATTCATACACCTGATTATCATTGCAATTGCATATTATCTTTCTGATAATCTTGTCAATCTATGTATCTATATTTGATCATCATTCATTTGCACAACATCACTCACACACCTGTCAACGTACCTGAAAAAACATTATATACAATTTGAATGTCTTTTCACTTTTCATATCCTGTATGTTTCATCTCTATCCAATTATGAAGTTGCATCAAAATAACCCTTCATATTCTATGATCTGAAGAAAATAATTTATGATTGAGACCTTTCAATTTCCTTTTCTCAAAGAAAATTAAAACAAAATATTTCTCCAATCTTTCAATATCCTATATGTTTCTAACCTGTAAGAAATCCTAAACCAAAAAAAAAACATAAAATATCAAACCCCATTTAAAAAACTTTTGATCTTCCATCTTCAAAACTTGATTGTTTTATCATCATCTTCAAGTTTCATCTTCTCTGTATAAGACATTTATTGTGTGAGAAAATCTTTCTCATAATGTTGATCTTCCTCACAAAAAAATCATCTTCAGAAAAACTTTTCTCCTTCTCTGATAAAAAATCTTCACTAAAAATCAATCTTGTCATCAAAAATTAATCTTCAATTAGGATGAGAAAACCATAAAAAAAACTTTCCAACTTGGATCTCATGCCTTTTAAAATAGAAATTAAAAATAATTTCTAAATTTCTAATCCACATACTTAAAAGGAACTTTCCAAAGATTATAAATCTTATACAAAATATGCCCACTCATAAGAAATAGAAAGGATGCCTTTTTCCTTAAATCATGCTCCCCATTCGATGTAATCTTCATATGATGACATAATGGTCTTGAGTTCTTCAAATATTTCGATGACTTTTGTTTTTAAAACATACACAACCTTTATCAAAAATCGGGCTCCCTCTTAGCATCACTTATTATTCAATGGCTTTAAAAAAAAACTTTATAAACTCGAGCTCCTTTATAAATGGTAAAAAGTGCTTTTTGAACTCAAAAAAATCTTCAAGGAAATCGGGCTTCTTTCAAAGTTTCTATCGACCACGCGCTCCACATATTCATTTAGAATGGAAGTAAAGATTTAAATATCCGCTGATTAGATTCTGCTTTACCGCTCGATCAATGGAGAGGGGACCGACTGAGTTGGTAGCAATAGAAAAGGAGGGCCGGTTGCCCCATGTATTAAGGACCTTCAAACGGTGTCTCAACCTGCTAACCTGGTCAACGGATTGTTAAAACATAAAGTGTATGGTATGAAAGATAGGTAAGCTTTAGGATTTATTAAATAGTGACAAAGCTTGACATAGCCTAGGTTTAAACTCTTAATAATCTTAACACAACAATACCATTAGAGACAGCTAACAAACCATATTACAGAGACCTCAGATAAAGCATGAGTATGACCTATAGGCTTAAAAAAAAAAATTTATAGTGATATTGAGGACTCAATATTTAAACCAAAAGAAATGGTTTAAGGACATGTAAATAAAAGACATAGGACATTTAGAATGTGATGACACACGAAGGACATGAAGGGCATGAAAGACATTTACCACCATATACCTCTACATATGTTACAACTGCAACTAAGATCAAAATGAAGGCCATACTATCAAACTGCCATTATGAAGATCATGCCACTGAATATTATGTTATTTGCAACTGTCTGTATTGCTTCTTGTATTACTTAAGCATGTGACCTTTGTCATATCGAGATCAAGAAATCATCTCTTGTGGCAAACACAAACCAAACAACCTGTAACAATCTGATCAACCATCTCTTGAATAATGAAGCATATGAATCAATAACAAGTCAACTGACAAGTAGCTTGATCAACAATCCACCAATACTGACTCTACATCCTGAAGTACATGACTATCCTCAACACATCACTAACATCCTGATTATTCAAGAAGACTTTCCAAACCAAACATACCAATCCATATGATCATATATTAACTCTACAAATCTGACATCCATAACATGAGCAACAACATCAACCCAAGATCTTTTGAACACAAATCTGAACACACATATGATGCAAGTCCTTATCTTTTGAAGTATAACCTCCTGATTAGTGACCATCAGATGTTTACAAGATCAACCCAAGATCCTGCAAGACCTTTTTGACATCAATGACAATCTAACACCATCAATTATTCCCCCCTCAACGTAACCCGAGGGATTCGAACTCGTGACCCATGGCTCTGATACCTATTGTTGGAATCGTTTGCCGTTGCGCCAAAAGCTCGAGCTATCAATGCTTGCTACAAACACCAGACTTAACCCAGATCCACGAGAGGCTCACTGCCATGTCACGAATCCCGAGGTCAGCGTTGAACGCCTCACTAACAAGGGGGCAGCTCACTGCCAACAAGATAGACATAAATGAATGTGAAGATGACAAGTGTAGAGAAGATAGGGCTTATGTGTGCTTGTGTACATAAAAAGTACTACATGTGAAAGATATTAAATAAAAGATGTAGTACTACTTATCTTTTTAAATGAAAGAGGCACACATGTTGGCTCATGAGATAAGATAAATTAATTAAATAAATAGCATTTATTTAATTAATTGGAAAGTGGGTTTATAAAAGGAATTTTTAATTAAATAAATAAAATGTATTTGATTAAAAATAGATAGAATGAAGATAATTAAATAATTAAAGATTGTTTAATTATAGCTTAGAGGAAATAGCTAATGAATTATTTAAATAAATATAAATTTATTTAATTAATACAAGAAATAGATGTGTTAGGGATATTGTACAAGTGTGTTAGACAAATGCAGATGGTGGATAATGTGATGGTTGATACTAATGATAATGAGTCAATTTTGGGTGTCTACATGGTGAACCTTGCTCATTGAGATCCGTAGCCTCACTGAGGACATCAACTCTAATAAAGCTTGTGCCCTTACTGTGCATAGAGAAGATAAACATAAGACAAATAAATATAATTTTACACCTACTTCAAATCTAGGGCTTCCTTTGAACGCCATGCATGCAACTTCTAATAAATAATGCATAAAATAGTATATATATATACACACTCAAGTTGTGCACATCCATTGATTGAAAGGTTCTCAGTGTTTAGGGTTAGGTGATCAAGAAATATTGTGGGGATTAAAAATGCCACAAACAAATGAAATATGTGCTCTGGCATCTCACAGCATTCCTTCAAAACTTTGCATCATCTTTTTTTCTATACTGGTAGCCCAATCCAACTCTATTCCTGACACCGAATTTGGTCTTCCTTCATAGCTACCGCTGCCACAGTCTCTGAATCCTCCTCTAGCCATGGTAGCTATGATAAACTGGGGCAGATGAATATGAGAAAAGAGATTAGGGCAACGTTAGGGTAAGAGCCCTTTTAGGGTTGGGGAGCCCATGCCTAATGTGGAAAGGTTAAAACAAATGAAAAAAAAAAGTAGATGTTAAAGATTTTTTTTATCTATCATGATAAACATTGTGATTAATTAGAATTATCTTTTACCCCCTCTAGCATAAATACTATTCTATTATTTTATCCTATATTATACTCCTCTCTGGTTATGAAGTAGACTCATTTCCTTTTAGGCATTATTTACATTGTCCTTAGGTATCATTCCCATTTGTGGATTATTAAATTTGGAGTGTATAGTCCACCAAATCTCCGTGACCCTGCTTCTAGACTTAATATTTACATTTTCCTATCTCCTATGTAAGTATTTCATAGGTCTAATATAGTTTTCTTATGAATGTGCTCTAGACAACTTCAACATTTTTTTTTATTTCTAACTGGCAACTTCATCAAAAGGATATTGTGTACTCCAGAATGACTTATGTTGTGCTCCAAACAACATGAAGATGAAGTTGTGCTTTCTAATTAGAGTGATCTAAGTCATTGTTCTAGTGGTACTGTTAATTTTGATCAGTTTGGATTGCTCATGTTTCTATTCAGATGATTTTCCAGAGGTTGGTTTATAGACAATGTTGTTCTGATTTTATGTTCCTATTTGGCATTGTACTTCTCTGCTGAGTCTTGTTGCTGTTTGGCCTTTTGTTGTTGGTAGAATACTATGGTTCACTATTTTCGCAGCTATTTGTTATCAGTTATGTTCCTTTATGGTGAACTGGTCTTTTTTTTTGTTTTCCTTTGTGGTCGTTTGACTGTTTATTCTTTATAAATGCATGTATTCAATTAAAAAAAGGTATTACATCAACATTGTCAATGACTAATATTTACTTAATTCCTATGTTCTGATTATTAAATGTTAGACAATATTGAGAAATATAAATACTTCAAGATTAACCAATAAAAGAATACATAATTGATTTGTGGTTCTCTTTCCTGTAGATTCATGTATGAGGAGATTTTGTTAAGATAAAGAAAATAAAATAAATCCTTGTTCTCATTTTACGCATACGGTAAATCAAATTCTTAAGGTGGTGATTGTTGTTTAATTAAGTTCCTTTCTTTTTTGGGTTGTGATCCTCACTTAGTGGGCTATAATTTAATATTTCCTTCATTCTTTCTTTACTTTAAAATGTATTTGTGCAGTGAGCCATTATTCAGGTAAAACAAAAAAAAATATTCACACTTAGATTTTGGAAACAAAAAATATATATATAAAAATCTAGAAAGTTCTACGTATGGTGAGTGTACCATTCATGTATTAGCATACCCATGCTTTCTGTGCTTCTATTAAGGCCCTCACCTTATTTTTCTACTTAAGTATGTACTTTTTTTGAAAGATGATGAGCTCATAAGTGCTTGTTCACATAGCGTAGTATTGTGGCACCTTAAGGTGCCCTACTAGCTTAGTGTATGTGTGGCCTAATCACCTTCTCATTAATTTGAATCTTTAAAAATCAATATATGGTTGTGGATAGTTATTTGTCTTGGTTTTTGGTGTTGGGTTTAGTGTCCCATCGCTCCACTTAGAAGAATGTAGGCATAACATAAAAAAAAAATTCTTGAGTTACCACCCCATTTTAGCATCCCTGACTGGTTCATTAAATTAGGAGGTAAGCAAATGATGTTGAGCCTAGTTGATATTAGGAATTATTAATAGTTTTATATTATTTATTGTAATGTTTCTATTAAGGGTAACATAATTGTAATCCCTAATCCAACATATTGTTAGAATTGTTCCTCCTCCAACACCTTATGAGCACGTGACTATTTACTAAGTTATGCCCAAAACTAATCAAATGAAAAACAAATTGAGGGTTGTGTGTATGTCGTGCCCACGTGTAATGTATTAGAGGGTTACAGTTTTCTTCATCCATAGCACTTGTGTGTAGCAAGATGTTGTTGCAATGTATTCTGCCTCTACAGTAGATAAAGACATTGAATCTTGTTTCTTGCTTAGCCATGACACTAATCTGCATCCAAGAAAGAATACACCACCACTTATACTTTTCCTGTCATCTACACAACTAGTCCAATCTACATCTATGTAAGCACTTAGAGTAAAGTTAGTATCCTTTGGATACCACAAGCCATGATCCGGAGTGCCCTTTAAATATCTGAATATCCTCTTTACTACTACAACATGTGACTCTCTAGGATCTTCTTCAAATCTAGCCACAAGACAAAATGCATGCATAATATCTGGTCTAGTAGCGGTTAGATATAGCAATCCTCCAATCATTGATCTATACCAGCTTTGATCAACCTTAGGAGTTTCATCATTCTTTCTCAGATTGCAACTAATAACCATAGGGGTACATACTAGTTTAGAATCTTCCATTCCAAACTTCTTCAGCATTTCCTTGACATACTTTGATTGAGAAATGAAAATACCTTTATCTGTCTGATTGATTTGAAGCCCAAGGAATAAATTCATCTCCCCAAACATTGACATTTCCAATGCTTCATGCATCTCTTCTACAAATTTCTTACACAAAGCTTCATTTTCTCCAAAAATAATGTCATCAATAAACACAACTACAATCAAGATTTGATCATTTTCAACTTTGAAGTAAAGATTACTATCTGTGGTACCATTATTGAATTCTAGTTGTAACAAGCACCTGTCTAAACTTGCATACCAAGCTCTGAGAGCTTGCTTCAATCCATATAGTGCCTTCTTCAATCTGAACCCATATCTAGTTTATCTGATAACTGAAATCCTTATGGTTGTTCTATGTATACTTCTTCTAATTCACCATTCAAGAAAGTAGACTTCACATCCATTTGATATACTTTGAAATCCTTATGTGTTGCAAAAGCCAAAAATATCCCAATGGCTTCCATTCTTTCCATCAAAGCATATGTTTCCTCAAAGTCTATTCATTCTACTTGTGAGTAGCCTTTACACACAAGCCTTGTCTTGTTTCTTACCACTTCTCCATTCTCATTTAGTTTGTTCTAGAATACCCACTTAGTTCCAATCACATTTTTATTTGTTGGTCTTGGGAGAAGTTCCCAAGTCTAATTATTTTTAATCTGCATTAGTTCTTCTTCCATAGCCTTGATCCAATACTCATCCTTGCATGCTTCAATCATTGTTTAAGGTTCAACTTCAAAAAGTAAACATAGATTTACCTATTCTTCAGCAACTTTCCTTCTTGTCAGTACACCTTTGCTCTTATCACCAATGATCTGTTCTTTAGAATGATGCTTCTGCACATACTTGGGAATTTTAGGAATCTTTTTTGGAGCTTCTTCCTCTTCAATTTGCACTTCTTTTTCCTTAGCTTTTTCTTCTTCTCTACAAGAAGACTCATCTGATTCATATCCATTCACTTATGATTTCTTTTGTAGGCTTTCATAAACTTTGACATTTGCACTCTCAATAATCTTTCTTAGCCTCTTGTTGGAGCACTGGTAAGTTTTATTTTTAGTAGAATATCCAAGGAAGATACCTGCGTCAGACCTTACATCAAACTTTCCTAAGTTTTATTCATCTCTTCTGATGTAGCATTTTCTTCCAAACATTTTGAAGTATTTGATAGTAGGAATCCTTCCATACCATAGCTCATAAGAAGTCTTTGAGTTATTTGTTCTTGCTTGCACTCTGTTCAGTATATAAACAGCAGTATGAATTGCCTCTCTCCAGTAGACTTGCGCTATATATAGGAGTGTAGGATCACATTCCTAATCATTTACACACTTTTCTTTGCTGGAGAGATTATAGGACAACAGAGCCATTTGAGCCTAGAGTAGCCAGCGAAGATGTAGCAGTTTCCCATTAAGTCTCATCGATTCGAGTGGATCTGATAGTTCAACCGTCCAGCAGAGTACAGGCCACCGGTAAGTACCCCTTCCTTGCTAAGTTAAGTACATTTATGATAGCAATAATTGCTAGGCAAAGTTAGGTGTTTTATATGCACCAAAAGGTAGAAATGTGCATATGACGTGCAATACCGCGCATATGCCATGAAGCTGCACATATGACGTCAGAATCGGTGCATATGCAAAATGTTTGCAAATGATAGATCTATTGTTGTGCAAATGAAATCCCACTGCACAAATGACTTAGGATGCTACACATGTGAAATTTCCATGTGCATGTGAATTTTAGTTGTGCATGCAGAATCCTGCTGCGCAAATGAACAACAGCCCCACGCATGTGATATAATAATGCGCATATGATTTAAAGTTGCACAAATGGTTTAAAGTTGTGCATGATAGGTAAAGTTGCGCATTCAACTAGTAGAATTGTGCATCTAGTTTAGATGATCAAAATACTTAGTATTTTAAGTTTAGTTGATTTGATGGACTAATGCGCACTTGGTTGATTGCAGGAAGAGCTAGACGATGTTCTCATATCAAGAGAGTGTTTTCCTATGGTGCAGTTGTTGAGACCCTAGCTAATAGAGACTGATCTTCTTATTCTTAGATCAGTAGGATTGTCCTTTATTTACTTCATGCCCGAGATTCATGCGAATCTTGGTATGCTGACTGCGCTTTCACAGTTGTTTCATAGTGAGGACAGGACCTTCCATCTCCCCACTAGGGAGATTATAGTGACTCTGGAGGATGTTCACCAGATCCTCCACATACTCATTGATGGAGAGCTCGTGGAGTACGAGTCACAGACTAGTGCTGGCTTGGATCAGCATAGACGAGTGTTTGAGGATGATGAAATTGAGGGTACCAAGATCAGTTAGGTGGACACGCTGGTGTACTAAGAGGCACTTCCTTCAGTTGTGGTAGGATTGATTGGAGGCATTGTATGCCTTGATAGATGCTCCCATGGATTTACAGTTGGATGGGGTAGAGTGCTAGAGTGGATTGTGAATGAGGGCACTAGATATGCATGGGGAGTGTTCATCCTAACACATTTGTATCATGATTTACACTAGTTTGTTTATGATGGTTCTTCTAACTTGGCATGCAAAGTGTCACTGCTGTAGATTTGGGCCTAGACACACATAGCTATTACTCACCCTATTGGTATTGGTACTCATGGTAGGGATCATCCCTACTCATATATGTTTCAAGAGAGTCTTTCCCAACCCAAGCTAGGAAAGCTAGAGTATTGGAGGCATGCTTTCGACAATGTTGACTTAGTTGTTTGAAGACCATACCTGGAGTGTGAGGTATGGGATGAGGATGCACATGAGCTACCTTACTATTTTCAGATGAGATGGCTTATAAGGAGGACCCCCTATATTTTAGAGAGGCAGATTGTTTCACGTGTGTACAGACAGTTTGCCAGAATCCTAGGGATGCCCATGGGTAATGCCATATTTGCCCATATGGACAAGGAGTGGGTATGATGGGGACCTAGCCCATCTTATGAGATAGATTGTGATGAGTTCTTACATATTCCACATCATCCATGGCTGATGCACAGGGCAGTGGCAGATGTTTAGATGACCCAAGACTATTTCGACTAGTTTGCAGCACATCCCTTTCCTCACTACTCCAGTCCAGGAGAGCAAGCCCCAAGATTAGATGATCAGAAGGAGGATGATGAGGGGCCACAGAGGTGATGTAGGAGATAGGGAGCGCAGGGAGGTAATAGAGGAGGAGGAGGAGGAGGAGATGGTGGTGGTGCAGGAGGAGGAGGAGGTGGTGTTGGTGGAGGAGGAGGAGGAGCTGGTGGTCATGACAGGGATGATGGTGGAGATGGGGATGAGAGGAGGGTTTGGTAGAGGATTGACTCCACTTAGCAAGTTTAGCTAGCTGCACTGGGATAGGTTCAACCGCTAGCACCGCCACAGGGACAGGGGTCAGACGACGGGGAGGTGACTAGACTAGGAGCCTGGGTGGTTCAGATGCAGTCTATGTTGGGATAGCAGTAGGGACATATTGGATAGATGCAGACCTAGATTAGACAACTATAGGGTGACTTACAGACCATTTAGTTAGAATGAAATATAGCCATCCAGAGATATGGGAGGGCAGAAGTACTGTTAGAGCAGGTATAATAGACTACGAGACAGGGTCTCATTGGCTAGACTGTGGTAGAGATGGTTAGGGCTAGCAAGGAGATCTTCTACTGGAAATCCCTCTATGATCAGGCCATACCACCTAAGCGTAGGGTAGGGAGCTACTGACCTAGTTACCGGAGTAGGTCACAGAGGGCCCCTGCCGAGAGTGGCGAGGTGATGGGACTGATGGGGCCACCTCGCAGACCTCCAGGAGGAGGTGCTCCAGGGACAAGTATAGCAGGAGGGGGAGGAGGAGGAGGTATCCTACCGCCATAGCCAGTACCATCTAGGGTAAGCCATTGATAGCTATTTTGAGACATGTATCAATTTTTTTTGTATCTTTACTTGAACATGTATACACCACATTGATTTGGACACTGCGCGATGTATTATTATTTTGATCTCATTGTATACTTCGATAGTTTTACTCTTTTTGATGATGATTATATGATATCCTGATTCGACTGACTATGATTATGATTTATTATGATGGACATGACTTATTTTATGAATCTGATGCATATGTTTACGTTTATGCGATGGACATGATGATCTATATGATGGCTTGGCATGTTTATTAGATTTTGTGATGCACTATATGTTTATGTGACATGATGTTACTATGAGCTTTAAATGATGGGTATGATGACCTATATGCATGTTTATGATCTTATACTATCACACTCTATGATGATCTAATGCAGACTTTGTGATAACTTAGATGTTTACTTATGTTGCTTGTCATTGATTTATTTATGGATGATGATCTAATATGTAAATGTGATGATAGCTATGTTTTTGTGAGATTTTTGGTTAATGCAATGTTATGGTGACTCATGTACCTAAATTACAATAGCCTATGCAAACATGATCTAAATGTTTATTATCATTAATGGATTGTACATGATGATACTATATGATGACCTGCTTATTCATGACATGCAAATGAATTGTTTTTACTTCTCCAAGTATACTCAATCTTTAATAATAATACACCTTACAAGAATGGACTGTAACAACTGGGATGAATGGATAACTTGGAAGAAATGACTTGGATAATAGGATAAATGGATCTTTCGACACTTGGGATGAGGTCTAGGATGCAATACTTATAATGGGATGATATGCAACTGGATACGTATGGATGTGCGGATTGTCATCTTCATGTATGCGAGTATTTGAAGTACTTTGTTTCATCATTGAGCATTTTTTGTTTCTTTTCTCTTTAAAATGTTGTAAGAAAGTACAATCATCTAGGTATAATTAAACCATGATGACTTGAGCATCTTTTACATGGATGTTGATATAGCAAGTTAATACAATCATCTAGTCAAAATTGAATCTAGATGACCCGAGTATGCCTTGCAGGTAAATAGACAAGGATTGCCCCCTTTCATGTTTAGACCTTTGAAGTCCTCGATGATCTTGTGTTGATCATGTTGTTAGACAAAAGTCATCACATTACTAAAGATTGATCCACAAATAGCAAACAAAAAAGATAGTTATGCCCCCATCACAACTCCTCTAGTTTTTGACATCCTTGAGTAGCATAGAAAGACCTAATAACAAAAATCAAGATATGAGATTTTTAAACCTTTTAACAAGCACAAATTTTCTTTTCATAGTTATGTTTTCTTGCAATGAAAACAAATACAATCATCATGGTGGTTGAGGTCCATTGTGTCATGTTTATAGGTCTAGTTCTTGCTTCAATCATTTTGTTGGAAAAAGTTTGTTTAGTATTGTTGTTTGTTGTTGGATGATGGTATCGCAATCCTTATTGTTATCCTCTAAGACAAGACATTCAAGAATCCAACTCTTCAACTAGGTCAAGGATTTTGCCCCCAGTAAAGTAGAGGATTGGTTTATTATGGATGAACTGACAATAGATGTGAAGAGACGGGCCCTAAGGGACTGACCTAGTGCCTCGGGGGCTCATTGATAAATGGCCTTGCCTACATGACGACGCAGAGGCAACGTAGTTCGGGGAGGACTTTGTAGACCTAGGACCTAGGCGATGGGAAATAGTGAAAATTAAGATGGATCAATGGATAGGGGACACAAGATGGAACAGATGGGAAAGGAACCTCGGGGGCACATCAATGATGGCCCTGCCTATGTGATAGCTCAGAGGTGACGTAGTTAGATAAAGGTTCAACGGTTTGATTGACGATGGAAGACGAGATGGACACAAGCCTGGATTGGCAGCCTGGTGGAAGAAGGCAATAAAGACGAGCGAACAACAAGCCATGGTAAGTATCTTGACGTGATTCAGTGGATGTGGATTGGAGGTATGAATGAGAAACAAGGTCAAAAAAGATGGAGAAGGTGGTTCGTCATAAGTAGCGCCTGTTTACCAGGTTTTTACCATTTGTTTTTAGTTGCACGTTAGCTAAAATACAGATGACACATGTTTGCCAGGTTTTCATCATGGTATCTATCCAAGGCACCTATTTACCAGGTTTTCACCAGAGGATGATATTTTTGTTATTTTTCCATTTTTTTGATTTTTTAATTTTTTCAATTTTTTTGCTATTTTTTTAATTTTTTTATTTTTTTGCTATTTTGTAACTCCCTTGCACTGGGGTTTAGGTGTAGAACTTGTGGAGATGCATGTTATTGATGGGATCATCAAACAGTTCACCTTATGATGTAGCCAATTGATAAGCACCTGATCCATAGGCAGCAATTATGACATAAGGACCTAGCCAGTTGGATTTGAACTTGCCTTTCTTCTCTCTATCTTGTTAATTCCTGGGATTTTCTCTGAGGACTAGGTCACCAACCTAAAATACCCTAGGTTTGACTCTATGGTTGTAACTTCTGGACATCCTTTGTTCATAAGCCTTGAGATGATTAAAGGCATGTTATTTTCTTTCTTCTAGTAGCTCTAACTCTTGAAGTCTGGATACTCTGTACTCTTCATCAAATATGAGGCCTTTTAACGATACTCATGTTAGTGTTCGAATCGGCAGAAGGTTTGCCAGTTCTAATGCATAGGCAGATTCATCCAACAGATATAGGAGGTTGCATGAGCTACCTCCCCTTCACTTCTAGTTCTGCTACACCAAGGGGGGTATCCCTATAGCTAAAGATTTGACCTTGACTCGCCCAATGATAAAAAGATTTAGCTTTACAATAATAGGCAGAATACTCTCATGTATGGACCAAGATTTGGGTGATAAATCACAAGGTTGGCACTGCTCTTGGACATATCTAACTGGTTGAGGATGAGAGTATGTAGGGATCCTATTTCTACTCCTACAAACTAACAGGCTGAAATTATGAAATGGTTTATTTTAATGTTTGGATGCAAGACAGGGGGGTTTGGATCATAACTACTAATCCAGGGGTAGACCGGTGCCTATCTCAGGGCAAGAAGTCAACTAGATGTATACAAGAGAATGGCTTGCAACTGGCATTCAAGTTTCAAGGGGTTAGGACTGGTATTTGCCTTACAAACACCACCCAAGGATAAGTATTTAACTGTCTCTACTTACATACATCCCAGCTGACACACAATCTTCTCCATACTCAACCTAAAACAATTTAATCCACTCCTTGAATGGAAGTTAAAGATTAAGCATGTGATACAGAAATTCATACCCTAGAATCTAAGAAACCCTTAGCAACCAGATTCAAAAGAAGAGAATGCATACAACACATGGAAACAAACAGATAAACACATGCAATAATACATTTTTCATATAAAATGACAAGAAACTAAACATATGTGCAAGGTGCACTCAAATGCAACTCATAAACTCCAACAGAGATAAAACAACTAGGAAAATACTCTGTGTTTTGTTAATTTTCCCAAAAAATTTGCCCAAGTCTTCAACAACCATAAATGAGTGACAAGGTTTGCTTATAAAGCAAGAACCTGTACTCAGCAATTAACAACAGGGTCTTCTCAAAATGCTGCCAAATATAGTGCACCAAGAATGGCGCCCAAAACATTTAATGCAGCAACGAGAAGAAAAGGAAGGGGCAGGTGAGATCGGGATCTGCACCACCGCCTGAAGATTTTCTTCACCAATCTGGTAGTTGGCCGGTCCTTTTGACCCATACCTTCTGTAAATCTTGCCATAAATGCCAACCCACCCGCGAGATGCAGCAGTTGCGTGCTCTGGAGCTCTTCCCACCAAGAAACAGCTGTAGATACGAAGAAAAACCTTCACTGCATGAAAGTTTAAAACCGGTCGTCGACTTTCCTCTATTGTTGAGATCTTCGTCTCCTAATCATGCTAAAATCCATTGGCCAGTAGAAACCTGCCACGTAGCCCCTTTATCTTCGTATCGCTAACTTTTCCCTCTCTGATTTTGCCTTTTTTGCCCCTAAAACCTTTGTATATGCAAAAGCATATGCATATACATACAACTGCCTGTATACAAAGCACGAACCCCAAATTTTTATGAAACGGATTGAAAATACCTTGAGATCTGGCTTGTATCTTCATTCTTTTGTATATCGACATACAATGCTTTACATACAAGGCGGACCCCAAAACATTATGAAGCACATTTGACAGCACCGTCGGATCTGGCTTCTACTTCCCCCATGCACATATTCTTTGTATATTGCATTGTACAAATACAATGTACAACGCGGACTTCAAGCCATTATAGAATAAATTGAAATTTGAATCAGGTCTAGGCATTGTATCTTTACCACCTTTGTATATCCGTGATATACAATACACACACACATACAAGCTGTGGACTTCAACACTTTATTTGCTAGATTGGAACATCCTTTGGAATTCGCGTTGTATCTTTCTCATTGTATCTTTTCGTCGTATATCACATATACAATGCATAACATGCAACCCGCGGACTTCAACTTGAAATCTGCCAAAACATATTCCCCTCTCACATCTGAGTTATATCTCCTCTTCCTTGCATCTCGGCATATACAATGCACCTCACATACAAGCTACAGACCCCAAATTTTATTCACTGCATTTGATTTTCAATCGGGTCCAGATTGTATGTTTTCTTTTGTGTATCAGCTTGTATGTCGCATATACAATGCAAACATACAACCGGTGGGCCCCACAACATACATTGACTGTCATTGACCTACTTGTATGTTTCGCCTTGTACATTTCCTCTTGTATATCGGACATACATTCACCTTTGTATATCTGCAAGCCCCACCTCTTGTATATCGGCCCTGCATATGTCCATTGTATCCACCTGATGTACATTTGCACTTGTATGTCTGTGGCCCCCATCAATTGTATATCGGCCTTGCACATTGACATTGCACCTTTTCCTTTGCACATTTCTTCTTGCACATCACCATTGTAACACTGCGATGTACATACAATCCCCTTTGTATGTTGACTTTGCATGCACCTTCCTTGTATCTAGTCGTTGCATGTCTAAACATACAACACAAATATACATGCAACCCTCTCATACAAGTAGGGAATACTCCTAGAATCTGTGACAGATTCTTCAATGCATAGACAAACCCGATATGCATTCAAAACACATACAATCAATTTTTTCACTTTTTTGAAGCCCGATTGAACATTTTTGCAAGCCCACCAATGTATATTTGCATTTGTACATACAAACCCCTTTGTATATACAAAAATACATGCATTTAAAACTATTTTTTGCACTTTTTTCAACTACAAAGGCCAAAAAACTTAGAATTCTTTTTGGTTTTTGTGAAGGGGCCTACAGATTTAAATGCATGAAACCTGAATGTTTATGCAGGCACCACCACTGGCTCTATCTAGGGATGCATGCCTCTTGCAAGTATGGCAAGAACCATAGATCTCTGGGATGCAGACCAGTCCCTTATCCATTGGGCACAGAGTCAAACACTGCACCAACCTACATCACAAACCACATTATTGAAACATACTTGGTGGCCTAGGGCCACCAAAAAGGAAGAACCAGTATTTCCCTTTGTCAAATACCCTGTTTTCATCTGATATCACTGGATCAAGCCTGAAGATACTGCCTTTGTCATTTGCATACTCAAATATCTCATTGAGCTTGCTCCTGTCAACCTCATGCAAACAACCATCAGCACCAGGCAGCATGTGAATGTCATATTCATCAAACAATACACTCCCACATGAAATATAACACTTATCATCATCTATATCAGCAATGTGCATTGTAGAATGATCTCCCAGTTGGACTAAAAATTGAAAACACTCATCAAACTCCACCATACAACTAGGATCATCAAGCCTCATTTCATCATAAGCTGGCATATCAAAGAAGAAGAACCTTTCACATTCACATTCATGCACATCATGCAAACAATTATCAAGTACACGAAATCGGAAAGGATCATACTCAAGCACATCTTTGCAGCAATCTTCATGATATATGTTGGTTTCTCTTTCATCAGGATGAAATTCAGAATCCCTCTCAATCACAGTGCCTTGATTTTTACCATACTCAAACAGATCCTCCCCAGCATATGTATCAAAAGGGGTTGATCCAAGTGTTACAATTTCATTACAGTATGCCACTGGTTCATGGGCAGCCAAACATACATTTTCATTACCAATGAATTCCTTGTGTGGAGGAGTATCAGCCTTTGTGTCATAAACAAAACTATAATCAAATAAAGATCAATAATGCTCAGTACTATTGCTTGTTCCAATCTCTGATTGCTCTTCATCATCTCCATGTGTCTGAATAAAAGGCAATGGTTCAAACATGGAATTGCTCCTCTGTTTGCTTATTTCTTCTCTATCTTGAGCACAATACTCACAATCATCTCCACAAACCCCATTCAAACAAGCACTCATTGCTGCCCATAACCTCATCATTGTTTTCAAAACTAGATACCTCAACCTTGAAATGGGAGTCATCATTGATCCTCTCTTTGGCATCCTCAACTAATGAACAATCCAGTTGAGCATTGTTATCATCATTATGTTCAAACATAGTTGCATTTTTAGCTTCTATATTTTCATTTTCACATTTATCTTCAAATGATGCCATGATCACTTGGTCATTTGCAGCCACACAACTACTATTCATACCAAAGCCTGTGGATAGGGAATTCTACATGTTGTCATTCCTCATTTTTTTTGTATTTTCTAAAAACTTGTATGCCATCTTCACACTTGTTATTTGAATTCTCTCAATATTGCACTAGAGCCCTTTTCAAAAGCTTCAAAGTATATGCTAATGTAGGCTGGAGTATCAGGTCTGAAGTCTTTAGGGATTTGTGAAAGGGCAACTGCAAATCTATGACTGAAATCAATAATGGGCTCTTCATCTTGTCTTCTAATTTCCATCAATCTTCCAACAAGATCAATAGGTTCTCTTGCAAATTCCTCTCTAAAACAGTCAACAAGTTCATCCCAACAGGCAAAGGATCTCTTTGGAAAGCTCAAATACCAATCTCTAGCTCTTGCACCAAAGGATCTAACAAAAAACCTCATCCACATATCCTCATCTCTAAATGAGTGTTTCTCCATAAAGTTGTGAAAGTTTTGGATATGTGCACCCCCATCACACACACTGTGTCCACTAAATCTAGGCATCTGATTATAAATCTAAGCAGGCATACTTTCAACTTTATAGTCAACCCATGACAAATCTAATTGGTCATATAAAGAATCAAAAGGGCTGACAAGAGGTTTAGCATTTTGACTGGCAGACACAACATTATTACTATTTAACTGAGCTTGCCTAGCCTCTAAGGATATCAACCTATTCTTTATCTCTTCAATTTTTTTACACAACATATCATCCCCCTTTTGGTTGAGTATGGGTGAATACATACTTGGATTCATAAAAATTTCAATCTTAAACATCCTATGTCTTCCTAAGACCTAAGGCTATCCCTTGGCATCTAACTTATGAAATAAAACAACAAATACAAGTAGGAAGAAGCCGTGTACCTTTTCTCATCCAAATGCTGAAATCTTGAATAGAAAATTTTCAAATCACAACAACATATATCGGCCTTTCATGTGCACTGAGAACTTTTTTGCAGAGTCGCCACCTCTCCAAAGAGTATAAATTTTTCAAATAGCTGAAAACTCATCATAGAACAAATATTTTTCTGAGTTCATTCCACCAGTAGAGCACCATTACTCACATGAAAGATCCGGATATCAATTCCTCAGTAGAGTCACCAAATCTGTTAGTGTCCGAATCGGCAGAGGGTTTGTCAGTTCCAATGCACAGGCAGATTCGGCCAATAGATACGAGAGGTTGTGTGAGATGCCTCCGCTTCACTTCTAGTTTTGCCAAACCAAGGGGGGTATCCCTATATCTAAAGATTTGACCTTGACTCTCCCAGTGACAAAAAGATTTAGCTTTACAATAACAGGCAAAATACTCTCATGTATGGACCAAGATTTGGGTGATAAATCACAAGGTTGGCACTACTCTTGGACATATCTAACTGGTTGAGGATGAGAGTATGTAGGGATCCTACTTCTACCCCTACAAACTAACAGGCTGGAATTATGAAATGGTTTGTTTTAATGTTTGGATGCAAGACAGGGGGTTTGGATCATAACTACTAATCCAAGGGCAGACCGGTGCCTATCTCAGGGCAAGAAGTCAACTAGACATATACAAGAGAATGGCTTGCAACTGGTATTCAAGTTTCAAGGGGTTAGGACTGGTATTTACCTTACAAACACCACCCAAGGATAAGTAATTAACTGTCTCTACTTACATACATCCCAGCTGACACACAATCTTCTCCATACTCAACATAAAACAATTTAATCCACTCCTTGAATGGAAGTTAAAGATTAAGGATGTGATACAGAAATCCATACCCTAGAATCTGAGAAACCCTTAGCAACTAGATTCAAAAGAAGAGAATGCATACAACACATGGAGACAGACAGATAAACACATGCAATAATACATTTTTCATATAAAATGACAAGAAACTAAACATATGTGCAAGATGCACTCAAATGCAACTCATAAACTCCAATAGAGATAAAACAGCCAGGAAAATGCTCTGTCTTTTGTTAATTTTCCCAAAAAAATTTCCCAAGTCTTCAACAACCATAAATGAGTTACAAGGTTTGCTTATAAAGCAAGAACTTGTACTCAGCAATTAACAACAGGGTCTTCTCAAAATGCTACCAAATACAGTGCACCAGGAATGGCACCCCAAACATTTAATGCAGTAGCAAGAAGAAAAGGAAGGGGTAGGTGAGATCAAGATCTGCACCGCTGCCTAAAGATTTTCTTCACTAATCTGGTAGTTGGCCGGTCCTTTTGACCCATACCCTTCTGTAAATCTTGCCATAAATGCCAACCCACCCACGGGAAGTAGCAGTTGCCTGCTCTAGAGGTCTTCCCGCCAAGAAACAACTACAGATACGAAGAAAAACCTTCGCTACATGAAAGTTTAAAACCGGCCGTCAATTTTCCTCTATCGCTGAGATCTTTGGCTCCTAATCATGCTAAAATCCATTGGCCAGTAGAAACCTGCCACGTAGCCCTTTTATCTTCGTATCACTAACTTTTCCCTCTCTGATTTTGCCTTTTTCGCCCCTAAAACCTTTGTATATGCAAAAGTATATGCATATACATACAACTGCTAGTATACAAAGCGCGGACCCCAAATTTTTATGAAACGGATTGAAAATACCTTGAGATCCAACTTGTATCTTCATTCTTTAGTATATCAGCATACAATGCTTCACATACAAGGTAGACCCCAAAACATTATGAAGCACATTTGACTGCACCGTCGGGTCCGGCTTCTACTTCCCCCATGCACATATTCTTTGTATATTGCATTGTACAAATGCAATGTACAATGCAAACTTCAAGCCATTATAGAACAAATTGAAATTCGAATCAGGTCCGGGCATTGTATTTTTCCCTCCTTTGTATATCCGTGATATACAATACGCACACACATACAAGTTGCAGACTTCAACACTTTATCTGCTAGATTGGAACATCCTCTAGAATTTGCGTTGTATCTTTCTCATTGTATCTTTTCATTGTATATCACATATACAACGCATAACATGCAACCCGCAGACTTCAACTTGAAATCTGCCAAAACATATTCTTCTCTCATGTCTGAGTTGTATCTCCTCTTCCTTGCATCTCAGCATATACAATGCACCTCACATACAAGCTGTGGACCCCAAATTTTATTCACTGCATTTGATTTTCAATCAGGTCTAGATTGTATGTTTTCTTTTGTATATTTGCTTGTATGTCACATATACAATGCGAACATACAACCGGTGGGCCCCATAACTGACGTTGACCACCATTGACCTGCTTGTATGTTTCACCTTGTACATTTCCTCTTGTATATCATACATACATTCACCTTTGTATATCTGTGGGCCCCACCTCTTGTATATCGGCCCTGCATATGTCCATTGTATCCACCTGATGTACATTTGCACTTGTATGTCTGCGGCCCCCACCAATTGAATATCGGCCTTGCACATTGACATTGTACCTTTTCCTTTGCACATTTCTTCTTGCACATCACCATTGTAACTCCGCGATGCACATACAATCCCCTTTGTATGTTGACTTTGCATGCGCCTTCCTTATATCTAGCCATTGCATGTCTAAACATGCAACACAAATATACATGCAACCCTCTCATACAAGCAGGGAATATTCGTAGAATCTACGACAGATTCCTCAATGCATATACAAACCCGATATGCATTCAAAACACATACAATCAATTTTTTCACTTTTTTTAAGGTCGATTAAACATTTTGCAAGGCCGCCAATGTATATTTACATTTGTACATACAAACCCCTTTGTATATACAAAGATACATGCATTTAAAACTATTTTTTGCACTTTTTTCAATTGCAAAGGCCAAAAGACTTAGAATTTTTTCTAGTTTTTGTGAAGGGGCTTACAGATTTAAATGCCTGAAACTTGAATGTTTATGCAGCCACCACCAACTCGTAAGGATGGGATCTTGACTTCAATGGGCAAGGTGGCTTCAGATCCATAGACCAGGGAGTATGGTGTTGCACCTGTGGGTGTGCAAATACTTGTGCAGTAGGCCCACAGTGTAGTATTCAACTTGATGTGTCGATCAAGACCAGCATCATTGACAGTATTTTTTAGGATTTTTAAGATGGTTTTATTTAATGCCTCTACCTAGCCATTTCCTTGGGGGTAATATGGAGTGGGAAAATGGTGTTGGATGTGGAATTTTTCAAACATTTCTTTGACACCCTGATTTTTGAATGGTCACCCATTATCTGTGATAATGGATAAAGGGATACTATAGTGACAAATGATGTAGTTCAGGATGAAAGAGGCAATCTATTTGCCTGTGACATTGGCAAGGAGTACGACTTCAATCCACTTTGTAAATTACTCAATGATGGTGACTATGAATTTAAAGCCACTAGATGATGGAGGGTGGATCTTGCCTAGTAAGTTGAGTCCCCATTGATAGAAAGGCCAAGGAGCCGTTAAAGGTTACAGCTCTTGTGTTGGTGCATGTATCAAGTTCCCATGGATTTGGCATTTCTTGCATCTCTTTACAAAATGATAGGATTCTTTTTCCATAGTTGGCCAGTAGTATCCCATGCGTATGAGTTTCTTAGCCAAGGTAGGACCAGTAGATTGGGTCCTTCATATACTGTACACTTCGCTCAGGGCGGTTTGATATTCCTCACTATCGAGATAGGAAAATGATGTGGGATTCAAGGGTGTCGTATGCAAGATGGGAGACAGGCTCTACCAAGAACTCATAATGTGGTTGGTTTTTAGGGATGTTGAGGAGAGAGGCAATCATTGCAATGGCGTTTGCTACTTTGTTCTCTATCCTTGGTATCTGCTCAAAAGAGATCTCAACAAAGTATTCTTTGAAGTTGTCTATCATATGTTTGTATGGTATTAACTTCTCATCCTTTGTTTGGTAGTCACCATTCACTTGTATGATGACCAGTTGTGCGTCACCATACACATGAAGTTCTGTGATGCTCCATTCAACTGCTAGCTTGATGCTAATGACTAGGGCTTCATACTCCACCACATTGTTAGTGCAAGGAAAGAGTAGTCTGTATGATTTTGGAATGGTGTCGCCATTAGGTGTGATCAACAAGATACCTGCCCCTGACCCATGCTGAGTATATGAACCATCAAAGTAGAGTTTCTAGGTTGTTGTGATTATGTGAAAGATAGACTCATCTGGAAATTTGAATCTCAATGGGTTATTATCTGTTAAAGGCACATCTGCCAGCTGATCTACAAGTACTTGCCCCTTTATTGCTCGTCTGTCTACATACTCAATGTCAAATTCACTGAGTAGGATGACCCATTTTGATAATCTACCTGTAAGGGTGGCTTTGTTGAGAAAATATTTTAATGGATCGATCTTTTCTACCAGCTTGATGGAATGTGATAGCATGTAATGTCTCCATTTTTGCAAAGCAAAGACCACAGCGAGGCATGCTCTTTCAATTGGCATGTACTATAGCTCGTAGCCGACCAGTGTTCTACTAATGTAATAAATCGCTTGTTCTTTTCCTTCATGATTTTGTTGTGCAAGCAGAACTCCTAGAGCTGTTGGTGTAGCGAAGATATAAAGTAGCAGAGGCTTGCCCTCGATTGGTTGCATCAATATAGGTGATTTCATGAGATACTCCTTTAAATGTTGAAAGGCTTGTTCACACAAATCATTCCACTTGAAAGGAATGTTCTTATGGAGGAGGTGTGTGAATGGGTGGCACTTATTTGCCAATTGAGAAATGAACCTTCTGATAGATTATAGTTTTCCCTATAGAGATCATAGCTAACTGAGATTTTTGGGAGATGGCATTTCCATGATGGCCTTTACTTAGCTGGGTCTACTCTAATTCCATTGGGGGACATGAGGTATCTGAGAAGCTTGCCAGATGTGACTCTAAATATGCACTTCTTTGGGTTAAGGTACACATTAAACTACTCAATTCTTGTGAAGATCTTGTCTAATACTACTAAGTGTCCTCTTGTGAGTGATTTTGCTTTAAGATATCATCTACATAATCCTCCATGATGGTGTACATCATGTAATGAAAGATTATGGTCATGGCACTCTGCTATGTTGCCCCTGCATTTTTTCAATCTAAATGGTATGACACACCAACAATATGTGCCCCATGGACATGTGAATGAGGTCTTGTGTTGATTCTCTCGTGTAATTTTGATCTGGTTGTATCCAAAGAAACTATCCATTAGGGACAACATAGTGTGCCCTACCGTGAGATCTACAATAATGTCAATGTTGGGCAAACGAAAATCATCTTTTAGACAAGCTTTATTCAGGTCTCTGAAGTCATTACACAGTCAAACTCTTCCATCTGGTTTGGTGATAGGCACTATATTTGAAATCCACTCAGGATAGTCCATTGGTCTAATAAACCTGACATCTAGTAGCTTCTCCAGTTCTTCTTTTACCATGAGTGTGATATGCGGGTGCATCTTCCTTAGTTTTTGCTTAATTGGCTTAGCTCCTAGAAATAATGACAAGTGATGCATTATGAGATTTGGATCTAGCCCTAACATATCCACATATGACCAAGCAAAGTTGATTTGTTTCCTTTTGAAGAATTCAGTGAACTCTGGTTTCTCTTGTGTAGTTAAAGATTGTGCCATATGGATCATCCTTAGATTTTCACCTGTACCAACATTGATCTATTCTGCTGGTTCCATCGAGATTGAGGATCTCTCCTAATGTGTTAGATTGGGAAGAGGTTCAAGCCTTTCATCCTTCAACGCCTCAGAGAGGTTTTCATCATTGGATACGTCTTTCATATTTTTACTATTTTCATGATCTAACATTGCCGCAGAGCGGTTTTCTGATGCAGGAGCATCCAGAGGTGTAAGGGCAATCTTACATCACCGAAAAAGAAGTTAATTCAAAACCACTATAGTAGTTCTCATTTCTTCCCATAATTAGTGTTTTTGGTTCCATAATATCTAGAATAATAATGTAGGACTTTCAGTTTTTCCAAAACTGCTAAAATAGCGACCTGCCTATTTAGGAAAGTGTACCTGCTATTTTTAGAAAGTTTGCATTTGGACACATAATGAAGCAAAAACTTCTAGAAAGTTACATAATGGAAATATAAGACCTTTGGTGAAGGAATCAGGCAAAGATCATTTGTGAGCTGAAAAATATTAAAGTTTTTATTTTCTGAAAAGCCCCTGAAAATTTATGGAACGAGATATGAGGCACTAAAACTTCTCATAACATCTCAAAATTTTGACAAAAATCTACTTATGAATTTCCAACGTGATAGTTTACATCACGAGCTTTCCTGCGCTTAAAACGGTTCGTCAATCAGACACCCAGATCAAAAGTTATGCTTCCCGGAAGTTGACCTACTTTTGGAGGGAGTTGCAAAATTCAAAATTTAGCTGGAGGCCGCCAAAAAGTGCTATTTATGACTATTTTGGGAACCCTGGGCAGTGGTAGAGTCAAGGGGGCTAGTGTGGAGTCAAGAATAGGTGGGAAAATAGAAACCCTAGCTAATTTGGGGTTACAGAAGGCTGAAGATTCTAGAGTCTTGAGGTTGGGAAAGTTGTAATGTGTTGCAGCCAGTAGAGGATTTATCCTCTGATTGTAATTGAGCTTTTGTAATGTAATGAGTTGCCCAGTTCAATAAAAGAAAGTTCTATTTGTTGTGTTCAATATCTGTTACTGTGTGTTTTGTGATTTACCCCCTTCATCAAGTGGTATCAGAGAAAGGGTTCCTGAGTGTGTAGACAGATCGCCGACCATGAGGCAGTTTGCACCAGGACCTGAGGTTGTGGGTTTGCTACGGAGACCAAGATGCCTCCACGAAGAAACCATGGTGGGAGGAATGCTTTGATGGAAGAGGGTTTTAGAGCCCTGCAAAGACAAATCGATGCATTGCAAGAGGAGCTGCGAAGAGGGTTTGAGCCGAGAAGGAGAGAGGAAAGCGAAGATGAAGTTGAGGAAGAGCTATCTGAGGAAGAACAAGAAGCTGCAGGAGATCCTGCAGAAGTTAGGTTGTTGAGGGCCATTTCAAAGATCAGAAAAAGGCCCAAGATTGAAGTTTCTACCTATTCTAGAGATTTGAATCTGGAGCAACTTATTGATTGGATCAATGATATGGAGGAGTATTTCGAGTACGAAGATGTGGAAGACCCTGAACGGGTCAAGTTTGCAAAGACAAAGTTGAAGGGCCACGCCAGTATTTGGTGGAAGGAGGTCCAGTTAGAGAGAAATAGAAGAGGAAAAGCAAAGATTACCAGATGGGATCGGATGGTGGAGAAATTGAAGAAACATTTCATTCCTATTGACTATGAGATGGAGTTGCTGAAGAAGCTGCAAGGATTTAAGCAAGGTAACAAGTCTGTTAAGGAGTATACAGAAGATTTTTATAAGATCACTATCAGGACAAGCCATGGAGAGGCCAACAAGGAGAAGGTGGCCTGTTACATTAATGGTTTGAGGCCAACTATTCAAGAAGAGTTGAGCCTGGTTAGAATGACCACCATAGAAGATGCGTACCAATTTTCCCTGAAGGTGGAAGAGAAGCTGAATAAGAGATTTGAAAGAAAGCAAAGGGGAAGAGGTCAAGGCGGAAGGACTGGCGGAAGACCCTATGGAGGCCGAAATGAAGATCCAAAGAAAAGTGAAGAGGCTAGAACCAGTCGAAATCAGAGAGGAGATAATACCTACCGCCCTTGTGACTAGAATAATGGTGAGCAAAGAGGAAGGGGAAGAGGTAGACTTGGGCAAGGACCTGGAAGAGGAGGTTTCAGAGGAACATGTTTCCAATGTGGAGAAGAAGGGCATCGAGCATATGAGTGTCGGCAACATCAAGGAAGGATGAATAGAAGACCTAAAGGTAATGCACGAGTTGCACATGTGGATGAAGATGCACAGTCTGAATGCTCCAAAGATGTAGAAAGGGGAGAAACCCTAGTTGTAAGAAGAACTTTGTTGAATGAGGAGAAAGAACTCAATCAGAGAAAGAGTTTATTCCGCACAAGGTGCAAATGTGAAGGTAAGTGTTGTGATATTATTATTGATAGTGGAAGCACTGATAATCTTGTTTCAGAGGAGATAGTTGACAAGTTGAAGCTGACAAGAAAAAAGCATCCACATCCATACCAGTTTGCATGGTTGTAGAAGGACCATAGAGCTTTGGTCGATGAACAGTGTTTAGTGAAGTTCAAGATTAGTGACTACCATGATGAGGTGTTGTGTGACATCATACTAATGGATGCATGTCATATGTTATTGAGGAGGTCGTGGCAGTATGATAGGAGCACTGTCCATGATGGCTGTGCAAATACATACTCCCTAACAAAGAATGGAGTCTGTCATAAGTTGAAGCCCTTAAAGGAGGTGGAAGAAAAGGTATGTAGTACTGCCAAAATTTGCTTGGTAGATGGTAGAAAGTTTTTGGAGGGTATGAAGCATGAGCGTCATTGCTTTGCATTAATTCCTAAGATCAGTCAAGAGAAATGTGAAGATGTACCAGCAGAAGTCTCAGAAATATTAGAAGAATTTCAAGATATTGTCTCTGATAATGTACCAGAAGGTTTACCACCAGTGAGGAAGATAAGTCATCAAATAGATTTGATACCAGGAGCTAGTTTACCAAATAAGGCAGCCCACAGAATGACTCCAGCAGAGAATGAAGAGTTGAACAGACAAGTTCACAAGTTGTTAAGGAAGGGACTGATAAGGGAGAGCCTAAGTCCATGTGTGGTACCTGCAGTACTAGCACCAAAGAAAGATGGAGAGTGGAGGATGTGTACAGATTCCTGAGCCATCAACAAGATCACAATCAAGTATAGATTTCCATTGCCAAGAATGGATGACATAATGGATTGTTTGAGTGGAGCCAAGTACTTCACGAAGATTGATCTAAAGAGTGGGTATCACCAGATTCGAATCAGAGAAGGAGATGAATGGAAGATAGCCTTCAAGACAAAGGAGGGTTTGTATGAGTGGTTAGTCATGCCATTTGGGCTAACCAATGCACCGAGCACATTCATGCGGCTCATGAACGAGGTACTGAAGGAATTTTTGGGAAGTTTTGTCATTGTTTATTTAGATGACATTTTAATTTTCAGTAAGACTTGGGATGAGCATCTGATGCATATCAGAAGAGTTCTAGAGAAGATGAGGGAGGAGAAGTTGCTAATTAATCTAAAGAAATGTAGTTTTGCAAAGAAGGAGTTGGTATACCTGGGATTTGTTGTCTCAGAAGAAGGTCTTAAGATGGACCGAGAAAAAGTAAGGGCTATCATTGAATGGCCTACGCTAAGGAGTGCAACAGAGGTAAGATCTTTTCATGGTTTGGCAAGTTTTTACAGAAAATTTATCAAGAATTTTAGTAGCATTTGTGCACCCCTAACTGAGACAATGAGAGGAGATAGAAAAGAGTTTAGATGGATTAAAGGAGAAGATAAGAGCTTTGATACATTGAAGTAGAAAGTCATAGAACAACCTAATTTGGCACTTCTAGATTTCAATAAGGTATTTCAGGTAGATTGTGATGCTAGTGGTAGTGGTATAGGAGCTGTTTTGAGCCAAGAAGGTAAGCCCATTGCCTATTTTAGTGAGAAGCTTAATGATGCCAAAAAAAAGTATTTTGTTTATGATCAAGAATTTTATGCAATAGTTGAGGCTTTGAAAAAATGGAGACATTATTTGTTGCCAAAAGAGTTTGTTTTATATACTGATCATCAGGCTTTGTAGTATCTTAATAGTCAAGGGAAGTCGAACCAAAGGCACTTAAAATGGGTTGAAGTTTTGCAGAGTTATACCTTTGTTTTGAAGCACAGAAGTGGGAAGTCCAACAGAGTTGAAGATGCCTTGAGCAGAAGGCAAAATTTGTTGACAGAATGAAGATAGAGGTTGTTGGGTTTGATGAGCTCAAAAGTTTGTATCCTGAAGATCCAGATTTTGCAGAGGCTTGGAAAGCTTGTCTGGAGCCTGTTACTTTGGATAGGACAAAATGGTTGGATTTCATAATCTAAGATGGCATGTTGTTTAGAGGAAGCCAGTTGTGCATTCCAAGGAGTTCCATGAGAGAGAACCTGATTAAGGAGAAGCATAATGGAGGATTGGTTGGACACTTTGGTTGAGATAAGACCATTTCTATTGTTGGTGAAAATTATTATTGGCCACAGTTGCAGCAAGATGTGAGGAAGTTTGTGCAGAGTTACAGAGTATGTCAGATGGCAAAAGGAACAAGTCAGAATACAAGGTTGTATCAACCATTACCTATACCAGAGAAGCCATGGGATGATATTAGTATGGATTTTGTTCTTGGTTTACCAAGAACACAGAGAGGGCATGATTCTATTTTTGTGGTGGTGGACAGATTCTCAAAGATGGCACATTTTATTCCTTGTAAGAAGACTAATGATGATGTTCATATTGCAGAGTTATTTTTCAGGGAAGTAGTGCGACTACATGGTCTACCAAGGAGCATAGTTTCAGACCAAGATACCAAGTTTGTTGGTTATTTCTGAAGGACATTGTGGAAGAAGTTAAAGATAGACTTAAAGTTTAGTTCTGCACACCATCCACAGATTGATGGACAAACTGAAGTGGTGAATAGAAGTTTGGGTAACCTGCTACGATGCTTAGTAGGAGATAAACCCAAGGGATGGGATTTGATTTTACCACAGGCAGAATGTGCTTACAACAATTCTATCAATAGGAGTACTGGTAAATCACCATTCCAAATTGTATATGGGAATAGTCCAAGAAATGCTTCAGAGTTAAGGAACCTGGACAAAGGAGAAAAGACAAGTGCTGAGGCTGAAGACTTTGCAGAACACATGAAGAATTTGCATGAAGAGGTGAAAAAGCACATTAATAAGATGAATATTTAGTACAAGGCTAAGGCAGATCAGAAGAGGAGGTATAAGGAGTTCCAGGTGGGAGATGAAGTCATGGTTCACTTGAGAAAAGAAAGGTTCCCAGTTGGAACATACAATAAATTAAAAATGAAGAAATTTGGAACATGCAGAATCATGACAAAGCATGATTCAAGAAATGCATATGAGGTAGAGCTGCCGAGTGGGATCAATATTTCTCCTATTTTCAACGTTGCTGATTTATCAGAATATTATGAAGGTGGAACAGAGGATGGACCAACAGAAGTGTAGTGGAGTATTCCAGCATCTACTTCAATAGAGGAGATAGAAGAGATTTTGGATAGCCGTGTGGGAAGAAGCACTCGGAACAAGCAATATGAAGAATATCTAGTGAAATGGAAAGGAAGGCCTGTTGAAGACTCTTCTTGGTTGTCTAACTCAAAGGTTGACCGTTTGGGTTTTCCTCACACAAACACCTGAGATATGACAGGGTCACTTCTTAAATTACCCTGGGTGTCTAATGCAGGAGCATCCAGAGGTGTAAGGGCAATCTTACATCACCCAAAAAGAAGTTAATTCAAAACCACTATAGTTGTTCTCATTTCTTCCCATAATTAGTGTTTTTGGTTCCATAATATCCAGAATAATAATGTAGGACTTTCAGTTTTTCCAAAACTGCTAAAATAGTGACCTGCCTGTTTAGGAAAGTGTACCTGCTATTTTTAGAAAGTTTGCATTTGGGCACGTAATGAAGCGAAAACTTCCAGAAAGTTACATAATGGAAATATAAGACCTTTGGCAAAGGAATCAGGCAAAGATCATTTGTGAGCTGAAAAATATTAAAGTTTTTATTTTCTGAAAAAGCCCCTGAAAATTTACGGAACGAGATATGAGGCACTAAAAATTCTCATAACGTCTCAAAAAGTTGACGGAAATCTATTTACGGATTTCTAGCGTGATAGTCTGCATCGCGAGCTTTCCGGCGCTTAAAACGGTTCGTCAATCGGACACCCGGATCAAAAGTTATGCTTCCCAGAAGTTGACCTACTTTTGGAGGGAGTTGCAAAATTCAAAATTTAGCTGGAGGCCGCCAAAAAGTGCTATTTATGACTATTTTGGGAACCCTGGGCAGTGGTAGAGTCAAGGGGGCTAGTGTGGAGTCAAGAATAGGTGGGAAAACAGAAACCCTAGTTGATTTGGGGTTACAGAAGGCTGAAGATTCTAGAGTCTTGAGGTTGGGAAAGCCGTAATGTGTTGCAGCCAGTAGAGGATTTATCCTCTGATTGTAATTGAGCTTCTGTAATGTAATGAGTTGCCCAGTTCAATAAAAGAAAGTTCTATTTGCTGTGTTCAATATCTGTTATTATGTGTTTTGTGATTTACCCCTTCATCATTTTCACCGTTAGATCTATCTTTCATTTTTATATTTTTGAGACTGAAAAGGCTTGGCACTCTCTCCAAAATAAGCCATGTCAAATTGAGTTCTATGGCATATCCAGCTCTATGATCCCCTGTGGGTATATGGTCTCTAAGCTCTAGATAGTCTATGATGGCTTCATCATTTTGGAAGGTATCTAGCTCAAGGGTAGTGTTTGCAAGTCCCAATCTATGAGTTCTGGATGCAATAGCGGTAATGGGTCATTCAATTGATCTAGTTCAAGGGTATTGATGGTCAAGATGGAGGAGTTAAGGTGGTTATGATAAGCATTGACAATTCCTGCGGTGGTACTCTCCATAAGTTGATCTGTCAAGTGTGGTATCATTCTTTCCTAACAAATCTCACTATTGTTATTATGCGGATCAAACTCTAGAGGTCTAGCCCTTGGACTTTGTCCCTCATTAGTTGCATGGGTAGGGTCATACTCATGGACCACATCAACATATTTTTCATCACAAGATAGTTCAGAGAGACTATCCCATTCATACTCATTGGAGTCTGTCTTACTCCATCCTTGTAGTTGGTGAATTTGATGTACTAGGTTAGTAGCATATGTTTATGGTTGTTTGCCTTTACGATTGCATGTTCCCTTGGTATTTTCTTTGCTGGTGTAGCCTAGCCCTATAGTGTCTCAGGTTGTTAATGTAGGAGGTTGGATAGGTTCAATTATACCTTCCTTTCTCAATCTTATGGGCCCATGACCGTCATACCCCATCTTTGTAGTATTGAGAATACTTGACCATACCATTTAGTTTTTAATGTGGAGTGATGGTCTTGTTTCTTGGATAGACTATCTTCATCCTTATATAACCATTGTAGGATGTCTTTTTCATACCTCTCATCTTTGAGGCTCCCCCATTTGAAAAACAGACCTTTAGTAGTTTCTAATGCCTTGGCTTTGCTCATGGAAGGCTTTCCATAGGATTTGGGGGAGAGAGGGAGTTGTGCTAAGCAAAAGGATTATGCGATTGTATATTCACCGAAACCCTTGTCTTTGAGCTTGAGCTTGATTTGGGATGCCTTTGATGTGAAAGGGAGTGAAGTTCGCTCAACACAAGATGAGGATGAAGCAGAGGCACGGTTATTGGGAATTACAACGTTAGGTTTAGATTGTATGGAGTTGCAATATTGAAATGGATTGGAATCATCTTGGATGGTGATTTCGTGGCCTTTATGGGGGAATTTGATACATTGGTGATAGGTTGATGATACTACAAGTCCCACTCTAATAGGCAAAACAACAGTTCCCTTTGAAGTTCTTTCCTCTTCATCGTATGCTTTGATGGTGATTTTATTTTTAGGATAGATAGCATTCTCTAAAAACCCAAATGAAAGGATTAGCTTTAAGGTGTAAATATTCAAATCGACTCCTCCATCAATTAGAACCCTTTTTATTTTATTCTTGTGGATGAAGACTTCTATCTGGAGAGATACATTATGAGATTGGGTGATTGACATGTCATCCTTTTCAGTGAATGATAGGAAATGAGGTGTGGTAAGATGACCTACCATGGTCTGAAACTATTCTTCAGCAAGGTTTGTTGGGATGGTGGCTTCAAAAAGAGCTTGGTCAACTCTGGTTCTATGGGATGGGGATAAACATAGAAGTTCCAAGATAGAAATGTGTGCGGGTGTATTATGAAGTTGATCCAGGACATTACACTGGTTGGATGGAGAGGATGGCTTGGACAGGGCTCCCTTAAGAGTAGCCTTTCCACCATGAGTGGTCACATTACAATCAGGGGTTTTATTTATAGTGATTACATTGATATGTGAATCACTCTCTAAAATGTGGTTAACAACATAGTCAAATGATACGTTTGTATAATTGGCATTGTTAGCTCCAATTTTGTTTTGATTTAAAGGCCCTCCCTTCTCATAGTTGGGGAGTGGATTCTTGAATACTAAGTTATCATCATCAGAGGCATGCCCATCAAGTGATACCTTTTTTTGGTCCAACAAGTCTTGAATGGTGTGTCTGAGTGCTTGACAGTCATTAGTTTTGTGTCCCTTGTTTCAGTGATATTCAGAGAAGTTAGTGTCATTCTACCAAGGAGGTTTAACTTTTGGTTCATAATCCCGCACCATTGGAAGAGTTATGAGATTATTTAATATTAGCTTCTATAGGGCAGATTCCAATGTTTCTCCTAGAGGTGTGAACTTTCTTCAAGGAGGATAGTTTGTAGATCGTGATTCAGTGTTTCATGGTTTGTTTTGTGGGCTTAATAAGTTGAAAATTGGTTGCTTTGGTGCCACATTTTTGGCATCAACCACCCCATCATTCATGATGTTCTTATTCTTAGTCCAAAATCATGGTTTATCTGTGTTGACATTTGCACTAGGGGTGTCCTTGTAAAGTTTGATTTGACCTTTTGCTATCAAATCCTTTTCAATGAGTAAACCCATCGCAATGACCTTACTAAAATAAGTAGGGCATTGGATTTGAATTTGGTAGCTTCGATCAACGTGTAGGTTGTGGACAAACATTTCAACCATTTGTTTTTCTGGTATATGATATGGACATTTGCTTTCCAATTGTCTCCATCTTTGTAAGAAAGAGGCGAAGGATTCTCCTCCTTTATGTTTAGTGTTACAAAGATCTAACATTGAGATTTCATGCTCAATGTTGTAGGAGAAGTGCATGACAAACTTATCCACTAGTTTGTTCAAAGTTTGAATGCCGAGAGGTAGTCGAGAGGACCACTCCATAGCTTGTCCTCCTAAGCTCCTTGGGAATAGTCACATGAGATAGGTGTCATTGTGGGCGACTTCCAGACATGTTGCACTAAATTCTCTAACATGGTCTCTTGGATCACCCTTTCCTCAATATTTGTCAAATTTTGGTACCTCAAATTTTGAGGGGAAAGGTATCATGATCAATGTCATGTGTCAAAAGGATATGGTGAAATACCCTCTAGAGAGAGTAGTACTTTGAGGACTCTCTGGTTTGAATGTCGGAGAGTTGTTGTAAGACTTGGATTTGTTGAGTCAATAAGTCTAGAGGGTTTCTTGTATCCTTTGTCTTGTCTAGTTTAAGAACCTCTTGCATAATCTTGGGAGTTTGTGTCATTGGAAGAGGTTGCATCTCTCAGGGTGGAGATGTCAAAATCGAACGAAAGTTTAGTCCCTTGTTGTGCTAGCATGAGAAAATACTTTTGGGGGTCCATGCTTAGGACCTTGTCCATCATCTTTTGGAATTTTGGGTCTTGCAAAGCACCAACAAGTTCTTCATGTGGGACTTCATCTTCTCCATCACTGTGAGAAAGAGATGCTATGTTTTTTTTTCAAAGTATCCATATCTTGCTTTTCTTTGGACTTTGATCTAGTGTCAACCATAAAAACCATTTGGTGGGGGTGAATGTTGGATGAAAATTCTTGTGAAGGGATGCTTTTGGTACGATTGAGATGAAAAGATCTTTCCTAAGTTTTGAATTTTGATATGTTGTTTTCTCAAACAAACGTGCTCTTGAGGGAAAAGATAGTCAAAGTAGGGAGAGTTAATCACTGCTATTGATATGGACTACTTTTAATCAAGATAACACTAGTGTAGTTCTGAGTTGAAGGATGATATATCCTGGTATGAAACAAACTAGACTTTTGTTTTGAGTTTTTGGAAGATCTTAATGACACCTTAGTAGGAAACTTTGTTTTGCTTTGTTTTGATCTTTTTACTATGATATGGTAAATGGGAATGGATTGAAAAATGGATATGAAACTGATTGGTATGGTTTTTCCTGAGATCATAAACAAGATCTATGCAATAATGGGTACCCAGAATTGGTTGAAATTTTTCCTAAAAGTGTACGGACTATCTCTCTGTGTTGAATGTGCAGCTTCAAATGCATAGAAAGAATGGTCAAATGCGCAATAATGTTGGTTAAATGTGCAGTACTGGTTCAAAACAAATGATTTTTAAAAGCACAGCACTATGGTTTGGATGCGCAGAATTATTGTATGTGCAGCAAAATATCTCATATGTGTAGCAGTAGGGGTCATTTATGTAGTAGGATTATATGCGCAACAAAAATTTTCATATGCACAACAGAATGTTTCAGATGCACAAAACTACAGGTTGTTTTGCTTTTTTTTGTTTCAATTTTCTCGATCTTGGTTCGTTTTCACAATGTTTCTTGAAGGTAGTTTGGCTGATGATTTGTATTAATTAGTTGCAAGAAAACATGTCAAACAAGAAAATTCCATGTTGTATTTACAAATTTTTGACTAAAATGCAAGCACAATCCTATGGTTGGCAAGGATAGTATTCGATGAGTTCCAACTTAGTTTTTACACCAGCCACTTGCATAAAGGCAGACAACTAATAACTTGGTAGCATCATCTCCTCTCCATGTCACCCACTTCTCATGCATACCAATTTATAGTTCCTCTGAAGAGTTGAACTTTTCTGTCTCTACACTAAATGAGTGTATGACGTTGGACGGATCTTGAGGTTCCTCCTCCTGTGTAACCGAATAGGGTATTTTGGCCTTATTCAACAAAAGGATTTTAATCAAGGGAATCTGTTCAGTTGATTACACATGTGGCCATTCACTCCAATAAGGAGGCTTCCCAATCTGCAGAGGTTACACTCCATAGGGTTTTGGGGGAAACATTGGTTGGTGTAATATAACAGTACCCGTTGTTTGCAACTTTCGTCACAAGCAAAATTTATTTATAGTGAATCGAAAGGTGCTTGGCTTTAGCCTATTATCACTTAAGGTCGTCCCACTTGCAAGGAATGAATTCCAAGGGTAGGCCTCTCTAAAGGTTAAACATGTAAAATGATAGGTTTGGCATTCTGGTCACCCAAGAAAGGGGAGAGCATAGGCCTATTATTATTTTGAAAACATGGAGAACAGTGGTTCTTTACCCCCTAGTTAAAAATAAAGAAACTAGATGTGTTAATCTGCCAAGCACAATCCATTTGACTAGATAGCAATAACTTTGAAAAGGTGGTTCATTTTATCCCTTAACAGATCTATGTGAAGATTGTTTGTTGCAGAATAAAAGGAAACAAGTTACTTTCCCCTAAGTTAAGCTAGATGAGAGATTTGTAATTGTAAGATTGACATGAAACATTTGTTCAATTTTTAACCACCTAATTGGGACTAAGTGCAAGTTGTATGCAACAAATTAATTTACTTCCTCCTATTAATCTAGATGAAATTTGTATGAAGATGTTAGATTACTATCCCTTAATTAAGTCTAAATGAGACTAAGGATGCAGTTAAATGACTAAACAACGCTCCTACACCTATGAGAAGATTTCAGTACGAAAGACCTGATACAAACATTACAACTTCTTCTAACAAATTTATATGCGCAGATCTACAGGTCATATGCGCAATACTATGAATCATATGCGCACATTTACAAAAAGCGCAACAATAATGATTAAATGTGCTGGAATATGCTTTGGATGTGCCAAAAGATCAAAAGCGCAGAGAAATATGTCAGATGCACGGAAAGATTGAATGCGGTGCAGAAGGTGTTAAATGTGCAGAACTGGAAGTTATATGTGCAGGAACGATCATGACAGAATCTCTACAAAACACTCAAATTGAAGTTAAAAACGGGGCAAGGCACCATGGTGGGTGCTAGAAATGTTATAGGAAAAATGTGAACAATAGCATAAACAACTAATCATCCAATAACTCAATAGAAAATTACGTAAACACAACTAAATAAGGGATATACCTTAGAAGAACGTTTTACATATGTGCTTCCATTGTTCACCTATCTGCTCTTGATCTTGATGGTAATGAAGCCCTCAGAAGTATGTACTCCCTTGCTTGTTGAAGATGACAAGAATAGAATGGTTGTGATATGGAATGTACAATGGAGACTAAGCTACTATGCAGCTATAATAGAGATGGGTTGATGGAGACATGGTGATGATAATGGATTGATAATGCAAATGGTTGATAACTTTGCCAAAGGCATGCTGTAATGATTCCTGCAGAGTAAGATTATGAATGCACAGATGGATCTGAAATGGGTATGGGGACCTTATTTATATAGGCTCAGGGAAGACCAAATCCAAGTTTCAATAGATCCATGACTGGAGGAATTACCTATGAGGTGTATGGTTAAGGAAGCTTGAGGGAATGTGCATGAATCAGGAGAGGACAAGTGTCCAAACCTTCTTCATGAATTATGGGAGATAACAGAACAGATTGAAGAGTTAACTGAGATGATTGGATAGATGGTTGGGTTGATTGATGAGTCAACAGAATAGATTGGAGAGTTAATTGAATGGACTAATTAGTTAACTAATTTGATTGGAGAAGAAATAGGCCATGTGGGTGAGGAAATAATTAGCTAATTAAATATTTAAAATATTTAAATATGTGTACAACATGGTGAGGTGGAAAGGTGAGGTGGAATGGTGAGGTGGATTTATGGAATTTAGGACTTAGGATAGAGGAATTTAAGATTAATTAAATAATGTGAATTATTTAATTATACGAGACATTAGAAGAATTAGTGGACTTAATTAAATAAATTGATTTTATTTAATTGTTGGAGGAAGGTGAATCATTTAAATAAATTAGAATATTTATTTATTTGATAGAGGAGTAAGAATTAAGATAAATATTAAAATATTTACTTAATTCAACACAAGCCAACTTTAGGTGTATAAATCTATGTTCCATCAAAAGGAATTGTGATTTGGTGCTCTGGAACATAGTTTTCATGAGTAGCAGAGCTTGGCAGTGTTGATTATGAGCAGTCTATGATTTGTCTTCAAGTGAGATTTGTTGTAGCTAGATTTGTTGCCTCCTAGGTGATTTCATGTTGTTCTTGGATGTCTCCAAATTGTGTTGAAGCCTTGTGCTTGGTCCGCAAGTTATGGTTGTCTTCTTGGGAGCGTGTGCCTAAAGATCCTTGTGTTAACACCAGTTTTGGCTGACCTAGTTGTTTACACTCTTTGCGGATGTGCTTTGTGGATTGTGGAAGTGTGTTGAAGCATGTGAAGATGTATTCAGGTTTGATCTAAGTTGTGAAGTGCTTCACCTTCATTCCTTTGCTCCGTGGGAATGTTTAGGTCCAGACCTAATTTGAATTATGTATGTTTGTCGACATTGAAGATTGTTTCAAATGTTTTAGAGTATGTTTCTGACCTTGGTGAATGTTTTAAGCTTGATGATTGATATGAATAAGTGTAAATGATTCATGTGTAGGTGTGGAAATGCGAAGGTGAGGATGATTGTGTTGTGAGGCTGCAAAGGTTATATATATTGTGCTTCATTCGAACTGAACTCCGTCATGTGGTAGATCCTATTATATTAGTTCATTATAGTGAGCCATTTTGATAGTGAGCCCTTTTGGCAGAGTCAGCATTTATTTGGACAATGAGTCCTTGGGTAGTGAGCCATTTAGCAATGAGCCTCTTTGTAATTTAGTATTGATACTACTATATATTGTGAACTAATCGTCACCGTGGTTTTTCCTTTTTCAGGTTTTCCATGTAAAAATCTGGTGTTCTCTTGTGCATGGTGTTGATGTGGTTAAGTTTTTGTTATTTGTTTTTAATGTTTAATCTACATAAAAAGAATTAGGGTTTAAGTGAATTGATGTGGATGTGATTATGTTTGTAAGGGTTTAAAGTTTTTGATACAACTGACTCACTCCCCCCCTTAGTTGTCTTGTGCATTCAAAAACCATTGCATTTGTATCAATCCCCATCTGACATGGTCTTCTCATCAAGTAATTTCGAAGAGGTTCAATCTAACTAAAATCTCTTGTTTCTCCCTAAACTTAGTGTTGATCAATTGCAATCACTACTGAAAAGTTTTTAAGTGATAGAGGATTGCACTGATGGAATTGTGAAACTTTGTTTTTCTCCAAAACATGATGTTAAATGAAAATAATTATAGATAATAAGAAACACAAATATGAAAGGAATTTGCTTATACATTTTACTTTGCACATAAGAATCTTTCGCAATAGCTCTTTATGTTCTTGGGGGAAATCACATTCCCCAAACTCTCTCCATAGACCTTTATGTTTACCCAACCCCTCCTCTATGCAACAATAATTTCTCACCTTATTACCCCAATGATTTTTTAGATAGAGCCTAGCATCCTTTAAATCATCCCAAGCCAAAATTTTAGGCCATCCATTCCAAGAGTCTTCCCAAAAGTCTGTCTTTTTACCATTATGAACAATCCAGAATAAATGTGGGAGAACTACCTACCTACTTTTAACTATGAAATTCCACATTGCCGACCCCTGTGGTGGATTCTTTGTTGTGAATATCCTTTCACTTTCCGGAGAATATAGATACTTAAATCTCATTAACCTAGCCCATTTTGACTGTGGTCTTTTATACATTCCCCATGCTAATTTTGCTTCAAGAGCTTGATTTTGTAATTCTAGATTTAGCACTCCTCACCCATAAGGTTCTTTGCCTTGCATATCTTCTCCCATGCCAAAAGATGAATTTTCTTATCACTCGAGGTTCCTTGCCAAAGAAATTGTCTACAAATTTTACCTAGTTCTAAATTAACTCCTTTAGGGATTTGCAAGATTGACATCATATATATAGGAAGTGTTGTCAACACAGCCTTGATCATTATGAGTCTTGCAACCAACATCAACCAACCACCCTTCCAAGTGCCTATTTTCAATTTAAGTTATGTATTACCTCCTTCCACAAATCCTTCCTGTATCTCCCATTAAAAACAGGGATGCCAAGGTATTTACCCAGGAGAGATTCAATCTTGAGATTAAAAAATGTTGTTAATTCTCCTTGCTTATGACCATCTATGTTGAACATATATATGATAGATTTGTTTGTATTTACTTGTTGGCCTAAAGCTGAATAATAATCTTCTATGACATATTTGATTACCTTCACTTCTCTCATCATTTCTTGGCCAAAAAGGACTGTATCGTGCATGAGTGAAGGATTTCTGCATCCCTTGAATTCTTATGCCTTGCCACAAAGACCTACTATTAGCTTCATGGATGGCCCATGTCAGCACTTCAGACATGAGATTAAACATATATGGGGAGATGGGGTCCCCTTGCCTTAATCCCCTTGTTTGTTCAAATGGTGTGGTCTCCAACCCATTAATTAGAACATACACTTTGTAGCCTAATATAAAAGAAAATACCCATTTCCTCCATGCAACATAAAAGCCTAGTCGTTCCACAACCATCAATAAGAAGTCCCAGTCCACCCTATTGTAGGCCTTCCATGTCCAGTTTGATTACCATACATGGATCTTTGGATTCCTTTAGTGAATGAAATATCTCAAGCATGAGAATTTCCCCCTCAGTTGTCTCCTTACCTGGGGTGAACCCTCCGTGTTCATCAGCAATGATATCCAGAAGGACTGATGCCAATCTCATCGTTGCCACTTTGGAAATGGTTTTATACACATAATTCTAGAGAGAGATGGGCCTAAAGTCTTCAAACTTTAAGGGAGATTTCACTTTTGGGATGAGCATTACATATATCAATTTCAATTCTTTGAGGACATTTTTTACTTTCCTCGATTCCTCCACAGCAAGTGATTTTTACTGATGTTTCTCTTTCAAAAATAGTTAGCATTGCATTTGTATCAATCCCCATCTAACATGGTCTTCTCGTCGAGCAATTCCGAAGAGGTTCAATCTAACTAAAATCTCTCATCTATCCCTAGACTTAGTGTTGATCAATTGCAGTCACAACTAGAAAGTTTTTAAGTGTTACACAAGATTGTACTAATGAAATTGTGAAACTTTGTTTTTCCCTAAAACTTAATGTTAAATGAAAATAATTATAGATAATAAGAAAGACAAATATGACAGGAATTTGCTTATATATATTACTTTGCACATAAAATTTATCTAATTTATACAGTTTTTTAGACACATAAATTTTATCTAAATAGAATAGCTACTATCTAATTTCTGAATGGTAAGTTCTCTTAATATTAAAAAAACCCACATAAAAATTTGTCATTTTAATTGCACATATCAAGTATTAAAATGAATAAACTATTTTTCAGAAGAAGCCATTGTTTAACATTGGCTACACCACCTAATTAGTAGAAAGAATAGAACGGCGAGATTTCAATTTAAACACTAATGTCTCAAATATCTAACAATAAATATTTTAGTATTATTGAATGGAAAAAGAACAATAATTGAATGGAAATATCTAACAATAATTATTTAAAATTTTCTTTGAAAATTTTCCCAAAGAAACGCCTATGCAGAAGACTTACATTTGAAGGAAGGAGGAGCGTGCAAATGGCAGCGCTTAAAATAGCACAAAAGCAGTCTAAGCTCATTTTCCTGACGCCCCTACAACAACGGCGATCAGGGTTCTTCTTCATAATTCCGCCTCTTCCTTTCGTATTGATACAAGCTGCCACCCTACTCAGGGCTTCATATTCATTGCGACAAACTGCACTACACACCTGCACATTATACATACTAATCAACACAACAATACAAATTAGCATTGCCATGGCCTTGGTCATCTTTCCTTTCCAAAAAGAAAACAATTGATGGTAATTTATGTTAGAAATCACATGCATTGGTTAAACGAGCATACACGTAAAAGGCAAGACAGAAATTTAGCATAAAAGAGAGTTAATCCTTGTTGGAGAACAAGAAAAAACTAATTTTGGAAACTTCATTTGGCCTGAATGTGTTTGTTGAGTGATTGTTATAACAATCATGCTGTAAAGAATTTGTTTGAGAGATTATAGGATCATATTTTACTTTTTTTTCTGTACATACCCATAAACAATAGTTGCATACTTATTGTTTGGTTCTATTATTAATAATAGTAGTTCGGAATTGATGTATTTCATCACAAAGTTTCAATATAGTATCAAAGCCCTGATTCATTAAGTGTTAAAATTGTAGTGGATATTCTTGAGTGATTCTGAAAAGTTGTGAAGGTTTTGTGAGGAGAAAACAACAGTTTACTTAAACATCATCCATTTCAATGGCCAAACAATCAATAGCAATTTCGCACCTCATCGACATCAAAAGGTGGTAAATATTTGTCCCATTCTTATTGGCCAAAATTGGCATTTGACTTTTGAAGTAGATGATGTTTAAGAATAACCCAGAAACAGTAGATAGTCATTCTCAAGAGATGCACCATGTGACATTTTAAAAACTGTAAAAAATATTGTTTATCACAGCATTTACATGCCGCTTCAATTGCTATTGATTGTTACACCTTTCTTGGTAACTAGATCACATGGAGGACGATTTGGTGGACTTATAGGCATTCTTTTTCGGCATTTATTTTCATTCTTTAGAGAGGCATATAATCTTCTTATGTGCAAGGATAGAAATAATCTATGTGGATGCTGACCCTCTTTTCTTGTTAACATTTTTGGTGCATGGATATAAACATTAAAGCATACATGACGGTCGTTTGCGACTTCCTTGAATATGATGGCCTAGAGAATAAACTTTATCCCAAGAATCTTGAGCGAGCTCCCTTGGATTGGTATTCTAGGCCACTCGAAGCCTCCATTCATAGGTTTTGACAATTAAAGAGTGAGTTTCATAAAACCATTTTTATTTTTATGAAGAAATAGACAAACACTAGCATTAAAGAGTTTATCTACTTTCAACGAGAGTCATCACTCAATTCTACATTTATGGAAAACTATTGCGAAGAGAAATCTGAACCCATATTCGACAAAACAATTACAACATTAAAAATCCACAATGCTCATATCATCAAGACTCTGAAGTGAATGTCTTTTCCTATTATCGATAAAGGTAGTTCAAAAATAGACATAGCATTCCACCACCACAAAACAACCCCAATTTATATCACAAATTTCATAAGCTTAGGGAGCAAGACACATCCACTTGCAAATATTATAATAGATTCATTCAGTGCATTCCTAAGGAGAATGAAAATTATTTATTAAATATTTTCTTGCTCACAATACAAAGAACCTAGGCATCGGCTTCAACCACTCAGTCAATCCCCCAAACAAGACATGTTGTGACTCGTATAACTTGACACAACCTAGGAAATGTATGATACCTATAGGACAAGGCAATCTAATCCCACTTGCAGTAAACCTCGTGATTCCACATCCACTCAAATGTTGGATCTTCTCAAGAACTCTCCTGCTCATAGGAGTTCCCTACTCAAAACCATAGGCCTAACTCATTTAGTGCAATCAATTGCAAACTCTTGTGTTAGTAACATCAACCAATGTCCAAGGGGTTGAGCTTAATTGGTTAAAACATCGGGTTCTCATTGTTGAGACCCAGTTTCATATCCCCATAGGGACATCTGATGTCGAATTCTAAGTTATGACTCTTGGTCTTCCATTCTTGGCTTCTAATGTGGATGTGGTTTGTAAAATAAAGTGGATTTCTAGGTAGGTAATGGGTATGTGCAGGATCATGGTGTGCAGGATCTTCAAGAAACGGATATCTGTTTTGGAAAAATGCTTAAAAAATGCATTTTTTTGTTTCCAAAATGCTTAAAATACGCATTTTTGGAAATAGATATCCATTTCCAAAAAAGCAATTTTTAAGCATTTTTCCAACACGGATATCTGTTTCTTCTTTTCTGATTTAAAAACTTTTCCCCCCAAAATTTAGGCTTGGGAATCCAAACCTCACTTTTCAACATGAATGAAGAATTCATGTGTTTTTACAGATTTTCCTCAACTTCACCCTTGATGCTGATGGACTTTTTTTAATCCAAATTTGATAAAATCAAAAGGGTATAATTGGGACACTATCAGGATTCTAAAAATATAATATATGTCTGATTATAATTTTAATAGGTAATTATTAATAATTTTCTACCTACACTATGTTTGATTTCTTGAGAGACACACTGATTGAAAAGCATCCATAACTTTCAAACCGTTTGACATTTTTTAAATCCGAAAGTTGCGTCACACTCTACACTTCATTAGCTATAGGTCTAAAAAAAAATTAAATTTCATATTTTTTTGACCAAGTTAGGTTGGTTGGAAAATTACTTTTTAATATTTTTAAAAAGTTGTAGTAAAAAAATCATAGCTAATTATTTACTTACAAAAAAATTCATAAAAATACGCATCACATCTGGGCATGTGTCCTCTACTTGTATCTAAAGATTCAATAAAAATTATTTTTTTCCTCATACTTAGGTTGGCCGGAATGACACCTACTTTTTATTTTTTTCAAAAATTTAAGTAGTGCCTCATTGAAATATCCAATTTTCACCTTGAATAAATTTATTTTTTATTTTTTTAAAATAGCAGCCCATAAACTACATTTAATTTACTATAAATTTTATTACTACATATTTCTCAAATTATGTAGGTAACCCATTTGAATTTTCTCGTAAAGTTGCTTAAGTATGTTTTTCTAGCATTTTCATTGCCACTTAGAGGTATTGTTTGGCCCATCATGATCCTACACATACCCTAATTTCTAGTGAGTTTGCCTATAAATTGTGTATGCAGAAAATTGAAATCAAATAAGGAAACAATACATTAAAAAACCTAATCAATATTCAACATCACATTAAGATAATCAAAGGACTAAAAAAGATAATGAAAATGATAAACAATCCTATGATATTTGATAATGATTTTGATACGTTGGTTGCTCAATTCTGCAACATAATATTAGATAATGATAATTGATATGATAATAGAAGAGATAGGATGATCTTGACAGCATGGTGTTGTATGAAGATTTTCTAGTGAGTTTGCCTATAAATTGTGTATGCAAAAAATGGAAATCAAATAAGGAAACAATACATCAAAAAACCTAATCAATATTCAACATCACATCAAGATAATCAAAGGACTAAAGAAGATAATGAAAATAATAAACAATCCTATGATATTTGATAATGATTTTGATATGTTGGTTGCTCAGTTCTGCAGCATAATATTAGATAATGATAATGGATATGATAATAGAAGAGATAGGATGATATTAACAGCATGGTGTTGTATGAAGATGTGATTTTCAAATGGCATGGTTGAGGCTTGATTTATAGAGGTTGGATATATGAATGAAGGGCTAGGACTAAAATATTAGATCAATGGCTAGAATTGGTTGAGAGGACAATAGGACAAGGATAAGGATTTCTATGGAAACAAAGGAAGCTTCTAGAGCTTATCCTTATGTGAATGGCTAGAATTGAAAGATGTAGTATGAGATGGATGGTGGAGATGGAAAGATTATTTAATGTTAGGGATACTCATTTAATGAATGTGGCAAGTGGATGAGGATGAGGACAAGCTAGTCATGTGACTTTCAATAATTAAATTAAATAATAAATTATTTAATTAATTGTTTTTTAACGGTGGCAGACCACCCAGACTTGTATTGTTTATAGATATTGTCATAAAATTTACAAAAGAAGAGACCAAATTGAGTCTACTCTATCATATACTACCATAGCCAAAAAAACATATACAATTAAGGTCCCATACATTGGCCACTATTGACATTTAAAATGTAAGGAAGTAAGTTTTAAACAGAAAAACAAAATAACATAGAGGAGACATAGTATCCTGTCACCATGGAAACCTCACACATATGCATATAGGAACACATGACCCATTGTTAAGGGTCTGCCCTTTCAATCTTCCTGGCCCCATGAATTTCCACTTGTGCTCCCACCGGTGTCGTCATGCCTAGCCCAGACGTGAGTGGCACGGATGATATTTATGGCTCCTCTTGGGTATCTAGGGAGGGTGTTTCTTCATGATTTGACAATAGTTTAGGAAGGTGGGGGGCCCAATCGAGGGCATTCATCCTCAGAAAGTGGATGGAGATGAAAACTTCCCTGCACCTAGCTCTCATCTATTTAGAAAAGGTGAAACTATGGCCATGTAGGGCCCTGTCCAAACTGCCAATGCAACCACAAGCCAAGCCTTTTTGAATTGCTTTGAAAACACACTCCACTGCTGGAGAAGTCCTTAAAGTTTGCACACGGAATAAGTCGCCTATCATCACCTCATCCTTCAACATATCATAACTTTGCAAGGTGAATTTCCATCTGTCTAGGTTGTAGAGGTAGTTGAATACTAGGCCTAATGCTATTACGTGGACGTAGTGGCCATCCTGAATAATATCTATGATATTTGACATGAGAGTGGAGACAATTTCTGGCCACAGATGTTCCTAATCACAAATTGTGCCATCATGCAATCAATGTCAAAAATCTAGTTCAGGTCCATGATTCTGACCCTCACCCTAATTTCTGCTCCCAAGGCATCACAGGAAATAGGAGTCACTGATTGATAGTATCATTTTCCATCTTCGCACCTGCAAGATAAACTAGAGAAAGAAGATCAATGGAAACTATTTATTTAACTATATCATACGATTAATCACCGATAGGGATGAATTTTTATTTATTAAATCAATTATTGGAGAGGGGACGATGGGAAAATAAATTAAATAAATAAATAAGATTTATTTAATTAGTTTTGGCTAAAAGGGATAAATGGATAAATTAAAAAAATATATTATATATTTATTTATTTTAGGTGATGGAGGAAATGGATTAATTAATTTGGAAAAGGGATTAAGGAACAATCTGTTGTAAGATGAATTTCTAGGGAATGTCAAATGGTTATGAGAACATGGTCAATTTTAGATGTCTACATTTTGCCTCTCTTTGAGATTATGTTGCGACTACGAGAAGTAGCATCATTTCAAAGAAGATAAGTTATGGATGATGGGAAAAGAAAATGGAAAAGGATGCCCCAATCACTTGAAGGAGTGACAAGGAGGAATGATGTAAGGATGGGATGCCCCTCGAGAGGATAAGCAGGTTGGAAGAATATTATGCTCTTGAAATGGATGAAAAATAAGGGATGGAGAAAAAATGGATGCAAGAGAAAGAATGGATAAAAATAGATGAATACATTATGTTGCATGAGGTGAGAAACTATATAGTTTGATATAGCACTATACATTATGTACCAAGGTGATGATGTGTCGTGTGCACCCAGCATAATACAACCTTGTCTAGACATATGAGGAAGGAAACTTAGAGCATTAAAGTCTAAGTGCACAAAAGGTATGAAATGACCTTAGATGCAAAGGACAACTAGTATGCAAAAAGCGATTCCACCATACATAAGATATGAATATTAGTTGGAGTAATAAGATAAAAAGGTCACAAGCAAACACGTCTTTGGGGCAACATTTTATTGAAGACCATGATGTCATTGTAGCAATATGTTGCAAGACTTGATACAAATGCAAGATTAAAGGATAACACACACAAGAAAGAAAGCAAGCATGCATGAATGATTCAAAAACAAACAAGGTATTTCCTCTATCAAGATGTAAACAATGATTGATTGATCAATGATTAAGATAGCGTTGTCATTGTGAGGAACATTATATCCCTAGATCAACACAAGGATGCAGGAATGATATATCTAATTCATGATGATGATGATTGATTGATTGGTTTGATAGCAAAATTGGAACAAAACCAAGGATGTGATTGGATAATTTGGCCAGATTACTTGACTAGATTGGTATGGATTAAGGATGACTTGCATTTGGATTTATTTCTTGGATTTTGTTTTCCAAGATATTTGATTTTTTTGGAGTTTGGATTCTTTTTATTTTTTTGGATTTTTGAAAATTCTATGAGATGGCATTGGATTGTCGTCTGGATAGCATGTATGCTATATACCAATGACAAGGGAAAACCAAATCGAAGGACAAGGATGAAAGGAGGAGTGGATAGATGCAGAAAAGGATTATGGATGGAATATTGGAAGGATGGAGGATACATAATGGAAGGATGGAGGGGTTTAAGATGTGATCTCTAAGGTCTATGTCACATAGGAAGAACATACCCCACTCTAGGTAGTAGACTTAGGATTTTGCATGACAAAGTTTGGGATGATAAAGATGATAGGATTGGTTGGAAAGGATTAGCTATATCAAAATATGTCCAAAGCATTTTTCAACATTTTGCCTCAATCCTTATCAAGATCAAAATGAAGGGGGAGAGGACGGTGCCATGGGATAGGTAGGAGGATATAGTGGATGGGTGGAATTATAGGAGAAAAAATGATAAGATGGGATAGATGAGACAACATGCCCCCAAGTGTGAGGTACGTAGACAATCGATCTACACATGATGCATGTTTGCCATGTTTTCATCATGGTACTTAACCAAGGCACCACCGAGGTGGTTTTCAAAATTAGACAAAGGATTTCTCTTTACTATTTTTTTTTTTCTTTTGATTTTGTGTTTTTTTGGATGAGATAAAGCATATCAATAAGAGGTATTTGAAAGAGAATGGGGACTCAAGCATCTAGTTCCATGAAAGGTAATAGTGTACCATTATAGATGGATATCGCACACGGACCATATCAAGTGTCGTTATGCGCATGGAAGTTGGTAGATGAGTGGATGAGATGGACATGGAGTGGATTATGATGTGCATTATGGATGGATAGTGGATTATGATGTGGATTGTATATGGATAGATGAAAGGTTTATGCAAAAGCATGGACCATAGGAAGGTGATAGGAGAGGTATGTAGGATAGTGGATATAAGATGGCGAGGTGGATATATGTGGGAATGTTGTGGAATGGAAAGGAACCAAGACTAATGGTTCAACACACCATTAATGATGTTGAATATTTTAATTTGGAGGAGGTGTAGGAAGCAATGGAGATTTGGTAAATGGACTTAGGATTTTTATCATTTTTGCATGGGGTGTGGGATGAAGGAATTTGGGATTTTTTGATGGGGTGGGATTCAGATGATCCATTTGGATTTAATGTTTTTTGCTTGGGGACCCATACCATTTTAGTTTTGGATGGTGTTTTTTGAGTTGGGTTTTGTCGCCTTTTGGATTTTTAATTAGGCATTAGGGATCGACACCTTGTGGCATGATCATTCTTAGGATTTGATGGAGTTTTTCCTTTATGTGGGGAGGCATCCAAAATTTTAATTTTGAATCCAATGGGTTTTGTGATAGCTTCAGGTTTAGATGTTGTGTGCATTCATTGTCCATGATTAGGAGTGTTAGGGGATTTAAAGGAGCGGGATTTATGGACGGAAGGATTAGTGGACATGTGGATGAAATGATGAGGGGATGTAAGGATGGGAATATTAGGCGTTGGAAGAAGTGGAGGAAGGATAGATGGAGGGAGATGTATGGTCACATGCTTTCGAGAATGGTATGATGATGGAGGCATAGTGACATATGTTTTGGAGGTGCAATGGAATGTATGGGGTTTGCAATGGAAAGAAGTGGACTTAGAGAGCATGGAGGTGGTACCAACATCTTTAGATTATTTTCCTTGGGATAAATATCCAAGTCTATGTGAGTGTCGATGGGTTTTGACATGGATGGACTCCAAAATAACTTATTCATGAAGGCCTAAACCTTTGCCTTGATAATTCATGGTTTGGAGTATGTAATGAGAAATGGGATGTTTGTTGTTTAGGACACAAGATGCAAGTCTATTATTATATGGGGAAGATGAGGTGGTGGATATAAGTTGTTCATCTCCTACAAGAGAGCCATCACAGATGAAGGTGTTGGGACCAAGAGGATGGGATGATGGATTTGGAATGGCATCGATAGAGGATGGTGAAGGATCATGAGGATTTGGATCAACATTATACTCATTAAGAATTTGATTGTATATGTTTTCTTAGGGACCAAGTGTCTCATCAAGGGATGTTGATGTTGTTGGATGATGGATAGGATAAGTTAGAGGATGAATAAGGCTAGTGTCAGTCAGATTATGGATAGAAGGAGAAATTAGTTCTTGGGGAACTTGGGTAAGGTGATATTGAGGAGTTTGAATGGTTTGATCTTGACTTGGTGAGGGACAAGGTTGATCATTCTTTGGATTCGACTCTTGACATATCTCTTAGGTTTTTGGTTGGAAATTGTTTTCATTGATTTCAAGGTAATGTCAGTGATGTCAAAGGTGAGTTCCTTATAGTGGCATCTCCATTGAGAATTTTGGTGAAGAGTAAAAATAGTGACAAGAACAACTTCCCCCTAGAATTCACTTTAAAGATTAATAGTCAAACATGATTAGGTGGTCGACTTCTCTATAGATGATCATGTTGAAGTTTAAATTAATATTTGAACTTATTAATGTTAGCCGACTCCATATGCCTGAGATTTACAATTGATAAAGATGGTGATTAGAGATAAGAAGACAACATGCAATAATTGAAGTCACCAATGAGGCAGAGATCAGATTATTAGAAAGGAAGATATAAATATATATTAATCAATCAAGTCTAAAGAATGATATGGAAGGCAATACTAAGACAAAGAAGTTTTAAATAAAATAAATAGAATTGAACATGGGGCTGACCCCCTAGATGAAGTATTCAAATATATCAAACCAAGGACAGAAATTAAGTTAAGAGGTAACTAAAGAAATGGCCGACTACATTATGCTAGATGACTTACCTATTGACACAAAGAATTAGTTTTAATTCTTTTGTTATGTGGTTGACTCCTTATGTGAAACAGTGCCCATATATATGTAGAACAAAAAGGTGTGATTAGAAGAATGAAAGGAGATTTGGAATAAGAAAAAAGCATTGTCATAGGAGGTGTGATTATCTTTAAAGAAGTAACGATTATTTTTTACTAAGTGGCATCTTCACATAAGACAAAACAAAAGGTCGAAATGAAAAGGTATGTGTATTCTTAGAGTTGTCTCTTTTGCAAAGGATGCAACCATTCAAGGAATTGCCTCCCCTCAAGATGGTATAAGTAATGATTGTCGAATGTATGAGAGATGTGTGAAATATAAAAGATATATCCATTAGACACCTGCAAATCTGCAAATAAAGAGTTAAAGGTAGATTTGTATGAGAGAGTAGAAAGCATATTCGTAAGGAAGGTTTATGGTAGAAATATAGAGGAGAATTAGAGGAAGTGTATCGATATTCAAACCTTGTGAAGATATATCATCCATTGAAGAGTTCATAGGTTGGTGCCTTGTTGGGTTGGTGCTCAGTTAAGGGGATCGATGTCTCCACTAGGTTGGTGCTCATAAATTCTACAAACAGGGATTGGTAGCTCTAGGGGGTTGGTTCTCATAGATTGTACAAGAGGAGATTGGATTCTCCTATAGGTTGGTGTCTACAAAGCTTGTAAGAGAGTTGTATATATATGCAATATTTTTCAATGGTTTTCTCTTGTAAGGGTTTCCATGTAAATCTTGTGTTCTCTGTGTTGCATAATCAATAGACTTTGTCTGATTGATATTGATATGGTTGTTAAGATTTGAAAAAGGTAAAAGATTATATTATATTGATTCAGCCCCCTCTCAGTATAACTGTGTGCTCATCATTTCTCGGATGTATGTGATATACATTGGATCATTAACAATGTGATTGCATGAGGGATTTTGATTTTCATTTATGATAAGAGGTTCTTCAAGAGGCATGATAAGCATTAGACTAGGGGATGGTAATGGAGGAATAGGCATGATAAATGGAATCTCTTTCATAGTCACAAGGATGAATATTTGAATACATGATGGTGTTGAAGGGATAGGTATGGATATTAGAGGCTCTTGGATGGGCTCAAGGATAAGCATGGGATTCAATGATGGGGTATGTTTCCTTGTTGATAGCCATTGGATCACATTCTTCATAAGTTTAGGAGTGGATGGATTATGAGAGGTAGGAGATGGATAATATAATGAATGGACAATATTAAAATGACAGATGTTGTAGGATTAGGACTAGGATCAGGTGGATGAATAATAGGAGGGGATGGATTAGGATTGGGATTGCATGGTGGTATTAGCATAGGACTAAGAGGCTCTTGGGTAGGCATTTGATTGGATGATGATGGAGGAATTAAAGTGGAGACATCAAAATCTTTAGGCAACTTGACTCCTTTTTGTAATAGCATTTGGAAATATCCTTGTGCATTCTTGGAAAAAATATGGTCTACAAGTGCTTGGTTATCGGGGTTCTCTAAAAATTCTTGGACTCTAGATTCGTAATCGAAAGTCTCTCGGGTAGAGTTACTTGGACTTTGATGTTCTTGGGTAAGCGTTTAATTGGATGATTATGGAGGATACACATAGGATGCATAAGTGGGAGTGGTGTTTCCCTTGTCAGAGGTAACATGAGGAGGACGTATGGATGTTGGATTCTGATTCAAGTGATAGCTAAAATAGTTTGTAAGTTCTAGGTGAATGTGGGGGTGAGGTAAAATTTTGGAATAAATAGGTGGATGACCTTGATTTATGGATTGATATGGATATTGGATGATATTGGAATAAGTTGGATAGGTTTACGTTGGATTATCTTGATATGTGGATGGACTAGGCTGGTATGAAGTTGATGGGGCTAACATATGGTATTGTGGTTGTGGTTGTTGAAGGATAAAGGTTGTGGTTGTGGTTGTTGAAAGGATAAAGGTTGTGGTTATGGTGGTGTTTGTTGGGCTAGGAGTTGTTGAAGAAGGGGTTTTTATTGTTGGGTTTGTTGTTGTTGTTGTTCTTGTTGGAGGAGGATGAGTTGTTTGAGGACAGATGTAGTGAGGTTTAGAATGTGTGAGGATGAAGATTGGTATGAAGTTCATGGGGATATGAGTTGAATTGGAGATGTTTGTAAAGGATAGGGGTTTGAAATAGACTTTTAAATTATCAAAACCATTTTGTCAAACTAGTGTTGATTTGGGATTAGGATGGAATAATGATGAAGAAATTAGCTTAAGCTTGAAAATTGGATTATGATGTGGATTAAGGATCACAATGGATGAAGGGCAATAGACTAGGGATTGGATTAGGCTTAAGGATCAATTATGATTGGGAGGTGGATTAGGTGGACTAGGACCTTGATTAGATTAGGAAGATTGAGTAGGTTTAGGCTCCTAGCTGATGGCTTGGATTGGATTGGGGATTGATTAGGATGATGTGGATAGGACAATTAAGATTATTAGGATAACTAGGATGGATAATTAGGATGATGAGGGCTTGGATTAGGATTAGATTTGGATGAAAATGGATGATTGAAGGTAATGAGGGATGGTTTAAAGCTTAAACTTGGACAAAATTGGCAAATTGGCAAACATAATGGTCATACGCACATGCATAAGTATTCCAAATGATAAGGATTTATCCAATGCAAATTATCACACACACAATGCACAACAACATCCTAGATTATTCAAGTAGGTGTATCTTCATAGTGTAGGCCCACACCATAGAATACCTCTCAATGTTCTTACCTAACTAAGAAAACCTTTTCAAGTGGATAACTAGGGATAAAGGCATTGCACCAACTATCCCTTCCCTTAGAGGCTTTTACACCCTACCCAAAGAGAATGCTTATCTCTACTTGATGAGGTACATGGTGACTAACTTTGGGCTTGATCAGTTGAACCCTGCACCACACTAGAAAATGGTCAAAAGGTCTTAAAGTAGGCTATACAAGCTTCTACAGAGTCCTCTAAATACACTAGGTATGATGAGGCCCAAGTCTATGATCACTAGTCCATTGAAGGGATGTGACAAGTCACTTCGCCTTGTGTCTAAATTTACCCAGGGCCCCAAGGTTGTCCCAATGACTACGTGACTAAATTGAGGTACAACTTTTGCTCTCCTCCTTTGATATACCCCACCAAAACATGTGGTTAAGGTCATACCCTTTAGATTGGGTATGTCTCTAAAGGCAGGCCTCCTAAGGGAAAGATGATATTAAGTACTTTTGATCTCCAAGATCACACGAAGTGCAAGGAGAGAGCATACACAACTTAACACACCTTGGGTGACAAAAGTGAATCAAGAGATGCTTTTGATCCTCAAAATCACCAAATGGTGCCAAATGAGAGAATAAATGTACAATTGATCCACAAAACAAGATTCATTAACCCTTAGATAAAAATGATGTGTGTGTGAAGATGAATCTAGCTAGAGGATGTTTTTGATTCCCAAGATCACACTAAGTGCAAGGGAAGAGCATACACACCCTATATCACACTAAAATCTGATGCAAGTATGGGCCTAACCAATGTTGTCATTGATGTCAACATACTCCTGTTGCATTGATATCAAGGATTGGATGAGTTGTATGCTGATGATATTGACAAAATTAGTCCTATCAGGAACAGAGAAGAACAGTGAAGACAGTGAGGTAAAGATCCCAACTAAGATGAAGCTCAGAGGTTGTGCATCAAAGGGTTTGTAGATATGTGTCCAAAGGTGATCCAGCAAAGATTTGAGAGGTTCGCATGAAGATTTGAAGAAGTTATGGCCACATGAGTAAAATCGGTTCTGGCAGATGTCCAAAGGTGACAGAGTGACACAAATAGGTCTAGTGAGATCCAGAAATGCAATATCTTGTTCTGCGGATTTGGTGGAGTGTTTAGGAAGTCAATGTGATTTGACAACTCAATTGGTTCATGGTTTGGAGGTCCGCAAGAATCTATTCCAATATGACAGTGATGACATACTGTGTTCTTAAAGTTCTGGATGAAGGAGAGAATGATTTCAGTAAGCAAAAGTAGTGTGGATGTTCTTGGTGATTCAGGCAAGATTGTGGAGGTCTCTGGATTGTGTCTAATTCATGTTGGTGATCTGCATTGAAGATTGAGCTCGTAATTGGAGAATTACTTCTGGATGATGATGTTCTTCTTAAGTTTGGCTGACCGAATGAGTTACACATCTTGCGGATGATCTTGAATATGTTTTGCGAAGCATGGCGTGTTCCTCAAAGAAGATTTAAGTCCCAGATCTGTGTTGCCGATAGTGTGGTTATCCACATGAAGTCTTTTGTAATAAGTCAAGTTGTATTTGTGTATTTTCTCTGTAAAGTTTGCCGACTTTGATGATTATCCCAAAGTTGATGTCTTATATAAGAAAGAAGTTATGAAGTCATTTCTAAGGTATCTTGCCAGAGATGAGAGTGTGGTAGAGAGAAGGAAAGTGAAAGGCAGAGAAGAAGTATTGGGCTTAAATGGAACTTGACTCAAGCATGGTCAAGATGTTATTTTTCAGTTCAAGTATGTAATATTTATTATTTTGTAGATAGTGTGTCTCTTATAGGTAGTGGGCCTCTTGTGAGCAGTGTGCTTGGGCAGTGAGCCCTAATTAGCATGTGTCTTTTTGTTCTTCTTATTCTTTTAACAGAGAATATAATCTTGGGTTAGTCACCCTATGGTTTTTCCCTTAACCGGGTTTTCCACATTAAAATCTTGGTGTCATATCTGTTAATGTGTTTATGCTATTGAATTATTGCTTTATGTTTCCATGATTGATTTATTATTATGATGCTGAATTACAAAAAGGATTTAAGTCGTTAATAAGAGAAAGTTTTAAGACAACTAATTCACCCTCCCCCCTCTCAGTTGTCTGTCTTGAATCTAACAATTGGTATCAGAGATAAGTTCGTCTAAAAGAGCTTAACCGCTTGAGGAGATCTAGGATGTTTTCCTACAAGAAGGATAGTCCGAGGTTTGATGGAACCAATTACACTCTTTGGAAAAGCCGCATGGAATGTCAGTTGCAATGTATGGGAATGCAATATTGGATCATGGCTTCAAAGAAGTATGTTCCTCCATAGAATGGTCCAAGAACTGTAGATGAAATCAAATATGCTAAAAACAATCTTCAGGCTAAAGAAGCTCTACTAAGTGCCTTATCTGATTTAGAGCTGACAAATGTTATAGATCTAAAAACTGCATATGAGATTTGGGAAAAATTGGAACTTCTACATGAAGGAGACAAATCTGTTAAATATGTCAAGCTACAGAGTCTGAAAGGAAATTTTGAAAACTTGAAGATGAATGAAGATGAGAATATCACTACATTTATGCCAAGAGTAAATGAGCTTGTTTGTGGCATTAGATGTGCTAGTGGAATCTTGGATGAAGATGAGATTGTTGCCAAAGTTCTCAGATCCCTACCTCCTTACAAATACAAAGTTGATGCTATTGAAGAATTCAAATCTTTTTCAAATATCACAAGAGATCAATTGGTTGAAAAATTAGCTGCATTTGAATTGGCCGAGTTTGGAGATGCACCCCCCAAGACTGAATTTGCATTCAAAGCTAGTGCCTCTGTAAAAGGCAAACAAAAGTTTTATCTGGGAGAGAACTCTTCAAAGAAACTATCATGGTATAAAAAAGCAAGAAAATATCTAGAAGAAGATGAAGTAGAAGATGCTCAACTTGAAGCCCTTATTGCAAAAAGACTGCCAAGAGGATCCAGTAAGTATGAAAGAAAATTTCCCTTTAAATGTTTTAACTGCAATAAGATTGGTCATTTTACCTCAAGGTGTCCGGAAAGATTTTCAAGGGCAAATCCAAACACATCAAGATTCTAAAAGAAATGTTACTATGTTCATGAAGATGATGATGATGAAGGAGTAACAGATGATTAATCAAAGATAGAAAACAAATCCGGAAGTGACTGGGTGTTTATTGGGATCAAGGAAGAAGATCCAATGCCCTCTGAATCTGTCAATTATAAAATGGTAAAAAGAGCTCTGGCTGTCCAAGTTGAAGAAAATGATGATTGGGTCATTCATAGTGGATGCTCCCACCATATGACAGGTGATAAAAATAAGTTCATAGATTTGGAAAGATATGAAGCAGTACAAAACCAATAATGTACTATATGTTGAAGGTCTGAAGCACAATCTTCTCAGTGTTAGACAGTTGGTGGACAAAGGCTATGATGTCTGATTCAAAAATGGAAAATGCAAGATCTTTGAAAGTTTCAAAACAGAGATTGCATCCGATACTCAACCAAAAAGTAATATCTTCCATTTGGTTGGTATTGGTAAAAGTTGTTTATTTGTTCAAATTGATCAGATTTGGTTGTGGCATAGGAAAATGTGTCATATGAATTTTGATAATATCATCAAGATAAGCAACACTCAGGCTCTAAGAGATCTTCCAAGACTGATGAAACCTACTAATAGTTTGTGCAAAGAATGTCAGTTGGGTAAGCATAGCAGAGTCACATTCAAAAGTAAGGAACAGTCTTCTACCAGATTGTTGGACTTAGTACATACTGATCTATGTGGTCCAGTAAGAATCAGGAGTTTGCAAGGTGATAGATAATTCATGTTATTAATTGATGACCACTCTCGGATGATGTGGGTGTCTTTTCTAAAAGAGAAATTTGAGGCTCTTGAGAAATTCAAAATATTCAAAGCTATGGTAGAGAATGAAACCGGATTAAACATAAAATGTCTCAGGTCTGATAGAGATGGAGAATTCACATGCAGAGAGTTCATAGAATTTTGTGAGAAACATGGGATAAAAAGATAGTTGTCTGCTCCAAGGACTCCACAGTAGAATGGAGTAGTGGAGACAAAGAACCAGACCATCCAGGAAGCATCTAGAACCATGCTTATAGAAGCAAATGTTCCTCAGATCTACTAGAGAGAAGTTGTAAGCACTACTGTATATACTCTTAATCGAGTACAAATCAGAAGCAATACTAGTAAGACCCCTTATGAACTCTGGTTTAGCATCACTCCCACTGTGAATTATTTCAAAGTCTTTAGTAGCAAATGTTACATTAAAAGAGATGAAGATCTTGGCAAATTTGATGATAGAAGTGATGAAGAAATATTTTTGGGTTATTCTACTCAAAGCAAAGCATACCGATGTTATAACAAGAGATTGAGAAAGATTATAAAAAGTACAAATGTGAAGGTTGATGAAGGTATTGAAAAAGCCTCAAGGTTTTGTGAATATGATGAAGATGATCAGAATGATGTTTTGATCCAAAAAGTCCAAACCCCTTCTGAAATTTAGATCCAGACTGATCCGGAGAATCAAGAAGAAGAGATAAGTTTGGATGAACCTATTCAAGAAACAGAAGTGCAAGAAATTTCCAAAACTCCCAGGTATGTAAGAATAAATCACTCTGAAGATCAGATCATAGGTGATAAAACTGTCTTATTTAAAAGTTTGAACCAAAAACTGTGAGTGAAGGATGCAATGATGAAAGTTGGACTAAAGCAATCAAAGAAGAGTTGATGCAAATTGAGAAAAGTCACACTTGGGATCTTGTTCCCAGACCTAGGAACAAGAATGTGATTGGAACCAAATGGGTCTTCTGGAATAAGCTGAATGAAGATGGTGAAGTAGTCAGAAACGAAGCCAGATTGGTCTGCAAAGGTTATTCTCAAGTAGAAGGAGTTGATTTTGAAGAAACTTTTGCTCCGGTGGGAAGAATTGAAGTAGTCAGATTATTTCTTGCCTTTGCTACCTTCAAAGATTTCAAGGTATATCACGTGGATGTCAAGTATGCCCTCCTAAATAGTGACTTGGAAGAAGAAGTATATATTGAGCAACCAGATGGATTTCAATTGTCTGATCATGGTGATATGGTCTACAAGTTGAAGAAAGCATTGTATGGACTCAAACAAGCCCCAAGAGCCTGGTATGAAAGACTGAATAAGCATTTTTTGAAGATTGGTTTCAACAAAGGTACTATTGACAGTAACTTGTACTTCAAAATTGATCATGAAAATAACTTGATTGTTGAAGTATTTGTTGATGATATCATTTTTGGAGGTAGAGATAGTATGTGCAAAACTTTTGCAAATCAAATGAAAAGTGAATTTGAAATGTCCATGTTTGGAGAAATGAATTTCTTCTTGGGTCTACAAATCATTCAAACAAAAAAAGGAATCTTCATTTCACAGACCAAATATGTGAAAGAATTGTTGAAGAAATTTGGGATGGAGGACTCAAAACCAATGAGTACTCCCATGGCAACTGGATATAAATTTAGCAAAGATGATGACTCTCCTAAAGCTGATCAGAAAAAGTATAGGTCAATGATTGGAGGACTATTGTATCTTACTCAAATTAGACCTGACATTATGAATGTTGTTGGTCTTGTGATCCTAGAGAATCTCATGTCATGGCAATCAAAAGGATTCTCAGATATCTAAAAGGGACAGTTGAATATGGTTTATGGTATCCTAGAGATCATGATTTCTCTCTTCATACATATACAGATGCGGATTGGGTAGGAGATGTGGATGACCAGAAGAGTACCAGTGGTGGAGCATTCTTTTTAGGGAAAAGATTGGTTTCTTGGTTGAGCAAGAAATAAGAGGTAATATCTCTGTCCACTGCAGAAGCAGAATACATTGCAGCAGTAGGTAGTTGCACTCAAGTATTGTGGATGAAGCAAATGCTAAGAGACATCAGAGTAGAGTATGAGGAACCTATCACAATCTTCTGTGATAATTCAAGTGCAATAAATATATCAAAAAATCTGGTGTTGCATTCAAAGACAAAACATATATCCATCAAGTTTCATTCTTTGAGAGAGCAAGTAAACAAGAATGAAGTCAGATTGGAGTTTGTGCCCTCCAAGGATTAGATTGCAGACATTTTTAGTAAACCTCTACCTAAGGACTCTTTAAGTATCTCAGGGAGAAGTTAGGGGTTATTACCCCTCCGGTTCTGAATTAAGGTACACTGATGTGCATCAGTCCAGTGGATCTCATAGTCATATCTTGTGGTTCGAATTGATGATGGGAAGCTGCTACTCAAGGGGAGCAGTTGGTGTGATTCTAAGTGATGCAAGTATGTGCCCTTTGCCATTGATGTCAAAGGGGGAGAGAAAACATGAAAAACAAAAAGTGGTTGTTGATCAAAGGGGGAGCAGTAAAGGAAGGGAAGACATGTGAATGGTTATTGTTGATAGGGGAGTTATGTTAGTAAGGAGAACTTCTTGTCTTGATGGTTAATATAGTTTTTCACGTCATATGTTGCCATTAATGACAAAGGGGGAGATTGTTACAAGTATGGGCCTAACAGGTGTTGTCATTGATGTCAACATACTCCTGTTGCATTGATGTCAAGGATTGGATGAGTTGTATGCTAAGGATATTGAGAAAATTAGTCCTATCAGGAATAGAGAAGAACAGTGAAGACAGTGAGATAAAGATCCCAACTAAGATGAAGCTCAAAGGTTACGCATCAAAGGGTTTGTAGATATGTGTCCAAAGGTGATCTAGTAAAGATTTGAGAGGTCCACATGAAGATTTGAAAAAATTATGGCCACATGAGTAAACCCAGTTCTGGCAGATGTTCAGAGCTAACAAAGTGACACAAATAGGTCCGGTGAGATTCAAAAATGCAATATCTTGTTCTGCGGATTTGGTGGAGTGTTTAGGAAGTCAATGTGATTTGACAACTCAATTGGTTCGTGGTCTAAAGGTCCGCAAGCATCTATTCCAATATGACAGTGATGACATAATGTGTTCTTGAGGTTCCAGATGAAGGAGAGAATGATTTCAGTAAGCAGAAGTAGTGTGGATGTTCTTGGTGATTCAGGCAAGATTGTGGAGGTTTTTGGATTGTGTCTAATTCATGTTGGTGATTTGCATTGAAGATTGAGCTCGTAATTGGAGAATTACTTCCGGATGATGATGTTCTTCTTAAGTTTGGCCGACCGAATGAGTTACACATCTTGCAGATGATCTTGAATATGTTTTGCGAAGCATGGCGTGTTCCTCAATGAAGATTGAAGTCCCAGATCTATGTTGCCAATAGTGTGGTGATCCACATGAAGTCTTTTGTAATAAGTCAAGTTGTATTTGTGTATTTGCTCTGTAAAATTTGCCGACTTTGATGGTTATCCCAAAGTCGATGTCTTGTATAAATAAGAAGTTGTGAAGTCATTTCTAAGGTATCTTGGCGGAGATGAGAGTGTGGTAGAGAGGAGGAAAACGAAAGGCAGAGCAAAAGTATTGGGCTTAAATGGAACTAACTCAAGCATGGTGAAGATGCTATTCTTCAGTTCAAGTATGTAATATTTATTTTTCTGTAGACATTGTGTCTCCTGTAGGCAGTGGGCCTCTTGTGAGCAGTGTGGTCGGGCAGTGAGCCCTAATTGGCATGTGCCATTTTGTTCTTCTTATTCTTTTAATAGGGAATACAATCTTGGGTTAGTCACCCCGTGGTTTTTCCCTTAACCGGGTTTTCCATGTTAAAATCTTGGTGTTATATGTGTTAATGTGTTTCTGCTCTTGAATTGTTGCTTTATGTTTCCATGATTGATTTATTATTATGCTGTTGAATTACAAAAAGGATTTAAGTGGTTAATAAAAGAAAGTTTTAAGACAACTGATTCACCCCCCCTCTTAGTTGTCTGTCTTGAATCTAACAAAATCCACCAAACAAAACAAACACAAAGGAAACACAAAGTTTCAAATGATATGTATTTGACAAGCAGAAACCTACAACAAACTTGTTAGTAGTTTGAGATATGATCTTTGATAGGCATAAAGAAGTTACATAAATGTGTTAGCTCTAAAACAACCCCAAAATGTTATATAAAAATTGATAATCAAGGAAAAGCACAGAATTACAACCAAAGGTGTAGAATTAGAGATAAACTGAAATCTAAAAACTGCCATATTATACCTCCTAAAAAAAGTGTGGATTTGTGAGGCAAAGGTGTACATGCACGCTGCATGGTGTAAAGTTTGCAAGAGCCTACGTTTGAATACCCCTCCAATCAATGTCAAACCCTCCTAATAGTCATATACCATCAACATTGAGCACCATCGATCTACGTTGAAGAAATAGGAGTGAACCAAATTGAAGCTAATGGAGTGGGTGTACTCTTGATCCTACATCAGGTCAAAAATATTAGAAATGAAAGCAGAGGCAACTTCTGATGCCTTATCTGCCTATCCTCGGGCTGAAATAAGTAGTAGCCGAGCACACAACAAACAACAAATTCCTTATTATCACATTCAACTTCAAAGATCTATTGAAGGAAGATAATATTCATAGCACCCTTGTAGATGGGTTCACCTTCCACAAGGGGAAGGAAAACATGAAGATTCGGGATCCAGAGAGCCATTGATCAAAAAAATAGAATTGGTAGCACTAACAGAATAGAAAAATAGACAATGAAAAGAATGTGGGAGATCTACAGTATATAAGTTGAAGAAGGTATGATGCCTGATCAATGACAAATGCATGATGTGTGCACCTAGGAACCAAGAAGGTAACATGGCTGGAGACATAGATAATGTCGTGAGATCAAACTGATGCTAGCCTTGAAGCCAAATTGAATCTGTAATTCAAGATCTTCAGGTTTAAATATGCATAGGTGATGTCATCATCTGCAGATCCCAATGAGATCCTTGTAAGCAGAAAGGTTGGGGTTGCATGCATATTGCAGTGAAAGACATTAATGGAGATAATATGGTAGCCAATGGCAAGTAAAACCTCGCCTATTTGAAATAAATCTCACCAACCAATGTAAAGAAATAGTCCTTGGGATTAGATGTCCTTTATTGGACATTGAGGTCACTTGATCCCGCAAGATATGCCATAAATGGAAATATTTGCTTCTTTAAATATTATTTGTCGTATATGTTGGGTTGTCCTCCTTAATTTAATGTTGCAAATCTTCAAATTTTCAAGCTATTGAGGCGTATGGATGGAATCTAACTCCTCCTAACCTATTGCCAAGATGGCATGGAGGACTACAACTCTGTTACCCACCCAAATCCAATGCCCAATATGAAGTCAACAAGCATACTTAGTAATTTGATTGCTAAAAGATAACCAATCCACTATCAACCCAGTGGAAAAGATTAGTTCCATCTCCACCTCAACACCTTTTAACTCATCTTGTATCAACCTCGCCATCCATAAAAAACAACTCGATGCATACTTGTACTTGCCATGTGGATATCCAACCCCATCTAGAACTAGAGCCTACTGCCAATCTCATCCGCCGACAGGAATTTCAAATTTAATTGTAAGAGAATGACCATTAGAATCATATACTTCAATTCACTCAATAGGCTTCTGAATAAGAGCCTCTAAGCCTCAAGAAAACCACTATCGTCACTAATACAGGCCAAAAATTAAGAAGAAATATTTCCTTGAAGAGGATTGAAAAGAATTTCCTCCTGCACTTGATCAATTACACCATTAGCCAAAAGGTCTGCCACCTTGTTTCCCTCTCTATAGCAGTGTGAAATTTGAAAGGAGTCCAGCTTGTCAATTAGTTCGCATGCTTGGCAGAGGATGTACTATATTCTCTAATTCTTTGTTCTTCCAGTCTTGGCTACCCTTATTATATTTAAGGAGTCTCCCTTAATCAATAAAGTCATAAAACCATGATTGAGTGTCAGCTAAAGACCATACATAAGTATTAATGCTTCCATCATATTGTTGGTCCCTTTCAGCAATTTGGTAGACATGGCCACCAATAGCTTCCCTGCATGATCTCTAATAATACATCTAATGCCCGAAGGCCCCAGGTTAGGTCACGACAAGTTCCATCAAAATTTAGTTTGACATATGGTTGTTTCGATGGACACCATTTGACATGGCTCTTATCAACTTTCTAAATGGTCCCTTGAGAAATCGATCCAAAGGATCTCAAATCCAGATTCTTCTAGTTTTTGACCATCAGATCATCCTAGCTCATCCACATTGAATTATTACTATTCTTTCTTCTAAGTTTTATGTTGATAAATTCTAAAATAGCTACATCCAATTCCTTAAAAACTTCTTGGGTCAGCCTCGACTTTTTTCTAAAGATGTTGAAGCCAACTGAAAGATATAGAAGACAAAGGTCAATCTTTATCCCAAGGTAGATATAGAAACAGGTAGTCGAGTACATATGAGCAGTGGGAAAAAGAAAAGATAGAGAGGCATCATCCACACGAAGTAGGGAATTATATAGGTGCACATGTTCCTCAAAAGGATGCAATGAACAAATCTACATGAGAATTAAGTAGTGAAACATTGGTAAGAGTGAATCTCGTGGCTATATAAGAAAATGAGTAGCATAGAAACACAATTATTGTGTTGAGGTTTTAAATTTCTTGGCAATGAAAGGTGAAAAAATCAGCCCTTGTATAGTAGAGGATAAGACCAATCTTGATCAAGGGAGACTAAAGTCCCACGGTAAAATAGAAGAGTCTGTCACTGATTGAAAGAAGGTGGTCAAATAGATTTGGAGTTGATCACGGATCTAAGATTCCAAGTCGAAGTTTATTTTTGGAGATCATAGAAGATCATATAAGGTGTTGGTTGAAGTGTTGGATCCACAACTGTAGGAGGATTAATTTAATAGAGAGAGACAAAGAATTTGATGCCTGTACCTAACATGGAGGATTGATCATTCATTACAAGTTATGAAGAAGGAAATGATAGGAAATAAAGATAAGGAGACTTAGACAAAAGGAATCACATATGAAAAAGGAGATTAATATTATTAATTAAATATTTGGTTAAGAGAGGAGTAAATTAAATTAAAAGTATCAAAAAGCCAAAAGATTTATGAAAGGTCATGTGGCACTTTCAAGGGGCAGCGGTTGTATAAAGGATTGTGAGCCTTTTAGCAATAAGATATAAAGGAGGAAGAAACTATATAGCAATTAAGTGAGTGAAGCAAATGAAGATATAAGATATATAAGGAGATAATTCAAGGAGATATAAAAAGAAAGAATGCAATAGAGTAAATAAGATATATATATATATAAGGAGACCATTCATTGAGAAGAGAATAAAAATATCATGGAGCACATATGAGTGAATGTGAGAGATATATGAAGGATATATATGTGGAAGAGATAAATAGAATATAAGGAGAGAATATGCATTAGAGATTAAAAGCATATATGATCATATAGATGTTGATAACTGAGAGGGGGGGTGAATCAGTTATCCTAATTATTTCTTCTTTCTGAACTTTCTTATTAATCAATGCAATGTGAGAGATATATGAAGGATATATATGTGGAAGAGATAAATAGAATATAAGGAGAGAATATGCATTAGAGATTAAAAGCATATATGATCATATAGATGTTGATAACTGAGAGGGGCGTGAATCAGTTATCCTAATTATTTCTTCTTTCTGAACTTTCTTATTAATCAATGCAACATCAATTCAAATAAGCAAACATTACCATGAAATGAAAAACACATGACACAGTATTTTTGACGTGGAAAACCTGTTAAGGGAGAAAACCACGAGGTGATTAATCCAAAGATTATTCTCTGTTAGAAGAATAAGGAAATACAAAAATGGCACTTGTCAATTAGGGCTCACTGCCCGAGCACACTGCTCACAAAGGAGGCACACTGCCTACAAGGAGACACACTGTCTACAAAAGAAGGTTATACAATACTTGAACTGATTTGAAGCATCCACATATGCTGGAGTTCAGTTCCGGTTAGGCTCAGTACACTGATTTGCTGCACTTCATCTTTCTTCTTCCCATATGCTGCTTTCCTTTCACATACCGAACCTTTCTTACTATTTCTACTCTGCTCTGCTTTTCTTCACATACCACATAACACTACAACACACTTCTCACAACTAAATCCATCCTATATATATCCGCACAAGTGATTTCATTATCTTTTTAGTCGGCACCCGGAACAGTCAATCTTCTCACAAACTCTGTTCTGTCGGTTGAATCCTTGCACATCAAGTAATGCAGATCAAGTATATGCTTGTAAAAATCATTAATCATGTCAGCCAAACATGTTTCATGCCTTTATAACCTTTACCACAATCAGTAACACATCCGAAAAGTAGTCTGATGTTCTATCAGTCAGTTCTTCCTCTATTCATACTGTCACTCTGGAATCCAGTACTCAACTATTCATATCTTTTTCCTCATCCATCACCGAAGGCTAAATCCTTGGAGTGTAACACTCAAGGTAGTCTTCTTGACTTCTCCAAATCCACACTTCACCAAGATACTTCCTCTGAGAGATCTGGACCTGTCTGTCGGACCTTGCCACATGCTCTGTTCTTGTTTACCGGACCACAACATTCTTCACTCTAACTTCCAGTAGAGACACACCATGTCCTATGGATGTGTGGGATGAACTTTGTTGCCATCAATGACAACAATCATGAATCCATATAGTGTCTCTTGCCAACAATCTCCCCCTTTGGCATTGATGGCAACACTTAATGAAAAATGACTAAGTGTTTACACTATGCTCCCCCTTAGCTGATGCTCTATTTTTTATATACATTTTTCGGAGCTCCCCCTTAGTTGGATTCCTCATTTTTCACTGCTCCTCACTCCCCCTTTGACATCAATGGCAAAGGGTAGGGTCCGCACACCAAAATTTTCAAAAATTTACTATACTTAGCCGTATATTACATATTCACATAAACTGAAGAATGTCTGCAAAGGATGTATTCAATTGGATGAGTTCTGTAGCCCAACTTTGCTTCATTCTATCCAAAATTGAAATGTGACCACTCAACAAAAACGCAAAAGCTTCTGCCCTCTTAAGATATGTCGGATCATTGGTTTGGGCGGTAGTCTAAGCATCACTTATGGCCTCATGCATGGCATCTAAATTAGGGACAATGATCCTCCTAAGTTCACCCATCCGGCTTGTTGGTGCCTGAATTGACTGTCAATTAATTTAGCAATTTTCATGCAGGCACCTTCCCAAAAAATCCAAAAAATTTCCTAAGTGTTGGCCCTCCTCAACATTTTTCAACAGCAGCATCATATTTTCTCCGAGGTGGTCAGCATCATCATGATTTTCTGTCGACCAAATTTGTCATCAAGATCATCTTGTTTCAATATCGGGTGATGTTTGGATATCATCCCGATCCTGCAGTAGAGCTACAGTGCACCCTGATGTTCTTTGAGTTAAAGGGGTCATCATCATCATCCGGTTTACAGTACATCATGATATTTTGTTTGGGGGGTGATATTCTGAAATATCAAGTTATCTTACTAATATCACCCCGGCACCTATATGGCGATGACGTCATCTGGATATGAGAGTTGCGCGGTATGCAAACGGGTGATGGTGACATCATCAGGACATGATGATGATGTCATCAGGATTTTTGAAGGCATCGGCGAGACCATGGGCATCGGCAAAGGAGTTTTGTGCTGGCCTGATGGTCTATCTCTGGCCGATGGAGCGGATTGTAAGGTAGGCATCGGTGAGACAATTGAGATCGATGAGAGATTTGTGGGGCTGGCCGATGGCCTAAGTCTTGGCGATGGGTATTTGGCAGATGGTCATGTGTCAAGCGTAGCAAAAGGCGCTCGACATCTATTGAGCTTGTGGCCATGTTTTTAAAGTGCTGAGGTGGTCTTCTCACCGTGCATGTGGGATTAATGTTCCTGCATAACTTGAAACTTCAGTAAAGTGCATTTTGGCAGGAACTTCTATTTGAATGCTGTGACAGTTTCCAAGTGAAACGCGGGTGGTTGAGCCATCAATGGGCGATGGTACAAACAGTGAAGCTATCTAATTATGAATGAAGACCCCAGATGGCGGCGCAAGGCTCGAGGCCTCCCTTGTTTGCTGCAGCAATAACTTCTGAGTGCCATTCCTTCTGAGATCTGTATTTGGCGAGATTTTTGGTCAACCATGTAATTAATTGTTGTGGGTACACTTTCTAGCCGATATAGGCAGACTGTGTTACCATTGTTTAGGTTGTTGAAGGCCTGAGGCATTTTTGTGTAAATAATGAAGAACAGGGCATGATCTTGGCTGTTTTATCCCATTTTGGAGTTTATGAGTTGCAACATGAATGTATTTTGCACATATTTTCAGTTTCAATGTTAATGTTATATGAAAAATGCTTATTGCATGTGTCTATCTGCTTGTCTCCATTTGCTGCATGTTATTCTCCTTCTTTTAAATCTGGTTGCATGTCAGCAGGGATATCTGTAAGTAGAGGCAGTTAGATACCCATTCTTGGGTGATGTTTGTAAGGCAAGCATCAGTCCAACCCCCTGAAACTCGAGTGAAAGTTGCAAACCATCTGTTGTATACATCTAGTTGACTCCTTGCCCAATGGATAGGCACCAGTCTGCTCCTAGATCAATAGTTATGAGCCAAAACCCCTCGTCTTGCATCCAGGACATTATGTCCATCCATTTCATCACTTCCACCTGTTAGTTGTAGGAGTAGGATTAGGAACCCCCTGCATGCTCTCATACCCAACCAGACATATATGTCCAAGAATGTTGCCCACCTTGTGATCTATCATGCAGATCTTGGTCCATACATGAGAGTATTCTGCCTGTTGTTGTCAAGTTAGATCTTTCTATCTTTGAGCTAGTCAAGGTTACATCTTGAGTTATAGGGATACCCCCCTTAGTGCGGCAGAACCAGAAGTGAAGCGGAGGCACCTCACGCAACCTCCTGTATTAGTTGGCTGAATCTGCATGTGCATAGGAACTGGCAAACCCTGATGCTGATTCAGAAGAAAAACCAACACGGCTGATCGTGTTCTTCCTCTCCTTTTCAAAATTCTTTATTGCATTTGAGATTGCAATAGACTAACACTCTTGATTTGCTATAGAGGATGAGAGAGGATCAAAGCTTTGAGACAGACTTAGTAGTTTATCCTCTTGCTCTTTTATTTTCTTGTCAATCTCCACTGTTACCTTGGACCAAGAGATACAAAATTTGTACATTTCATCACCATCCTTAAGAGCATTTTCTAAGCTTTTTATCCCAATGTTCATGTTTCTCCTATCATTAGTGATTAATCCTTGCACCTCTGAGAACCTTTTATCCAAAAACTCCTTCCGGACCTTTTCTTCAGCTGATTTTTCTAGAGAATCAAAATGTGTACTAACACCGCTAACTAAGGTTTTGAGAGTACTGGAAAAGATCATGCCATCTTTTCAGAAAGATCCCACAGCCTCCTCTTCAGCTAATTTTTCTAGAGAATCAAAATGTGTACTAACACCGCTGACTAAGGTTTTGAGATTACCGGAAGAGGAGGCTGTGGGATCTTTCTAAAAAGATGGCATGATCTTTTCCAGTACTCCGGATGCAGCTTCAATCAACTCACAGTCTTCCATATGAAACTTTAGGAGTTTTTCATTAGCCTTAGCGCAAATGAAGCTATCTTCATTGTCTATACCGGAGAAAGAGAATCAAAATTGAATGGACCTTGTAGAAGCTCCGGTTCATCAATCTCCATTGTTTCTTTGGTCAGAAATTCTTGGATAGTTTGTGCAGTGTCTCTTGCCGGAGACAGATGTTTCTTCTCTTCTGCAGTCTTGGAGCTGTCCTTTGGAGTTTTCTCTCCTTCTACAATCCCACCACTAGCAGTTGTGGTTTTCTCTGCTGAAGTCTTCTTTCCTTCTGCAATCTTGGCACTGTCATCTTCTTTTTCCTTCACCTCTGCTTCTTTCTCCTGTGATTTTTCTTCTCCTTTAGATCCAGAGACTGTAGGGGAAACTGGAGGAGAAATGTTTGTCTGTTCGGGGCCTACTTCTTCTGACATTTTCTCAGGAGTTTCTTCTGCAACATTTGTGGTGGAGGGGTCAATACCCAAGTCCTCTATGATAGGAAGATTAAATCTTTTGAAGGTTTTCCGGAGAATCTCTTCAGTGTCCTTGGCTACCTTGTCCATCTCACCAAGCATAAGCTGATTTATCCTTGCTTTGCTCTTGAATTCATCCTTGTAGTCTTTGAATACCATGTTCATTGTCTTGGGATCGATTGAAGGATATAGCTGAATAGCTATCTGTTCCCAGATCTCAAGGTCTTTTGCCATGGCATTGGTCTTTCTCATTTCCAACTCCTTTTCTAAGCTCTTAGGAATTAACGAGATGATTTCAATAAAAGCCTTATTGTAAATGTTCAAGAACTTAACTGTGGCTTCCTCCAGAATCTTTTTATTTGCTTCATTGTAGTCATCATAGAATTCTGTTAAGGGTTGCAGGTTCCCATCCACTGTGACTGCTTTAACTACATCATCTAAGGAGAGAGTGGGTTTTTCAATAAATTCCTCTTCCTTCTCTTCCTTGTCTTGTCCTATGGAAGGTTTACCGGATCCTTTCTTCTTCTGTTTCTTTATTTCCTTTACCCCCTCATCTGATTCGATTTCCTCTTCATCTCTTTGACTTGCATAAGCCCTGATGGCTTTTATTTTAGACCTTTTCTCTCCTTTGCCGGATGACTAACCTTCCGGTTTTGATGTTTTTGAGCTTTTGGTTGTGACAGGTGTAGATCCTTTTGATGATCTGGTCCGGGTTGAGGTTTCCACCGGAGTACTTTTCTTGATTTTCTTTTCTGCCTCTTTCTTCTCTTCCTCAGCCTTTCACCTCTTTTCCCGGTTGGCATCAAGTGCCTCCTTTGAGATGCCAAAACCTTTTGCAACTTCCTCAACTTCTTTTCTTACTTTTCTTTTGATTTCTAGCTGCCTGAGCTCAGTGTGAATTTTCACACTTAGTTGTTCAAAGGTTCCAAATCTCTTTGCTTTTGGGTCCTTTGGTTGACTAAGCATGTGTTGGACATGCAATTCTACAATTTGTTCATCCACTTCATACCCCATAGGCATGATCCAGACTATCCTTGGCTCTACTACCTCCATTAGGCATTGGTCAGTGTCTACCATGAAGCACACTGTATCCTTGTATTTTTCAACAAGAGACTGGGGAATTCTTTTTGTTGCTTGCATCATGCTCTGGAAGTTTTTGAAGTATCCCCACAGGGCTGAATTTCTTACTTTAGCATCCCCAAGCCCATGCAAATAGTCTCTGATCTGGACTGCTACCAGTTTGTCATTCTCCCATACCCATCCATTTGATCCGGGCAACTCATTCATGAAGTAGAAATACAAGCATAAAATTAATGCACCATATTTGAAAGAGTTTTTCTTATCCTTTTTGATCTTTTGTATGTTTTCCATTAATTGGCTCAAAAGAAGTTCACAGAGATCATATTCTGCATTTTTCCTTAGCATCACATAGGCTGTATATATTTGAGTTCCGGATACTAAATTCTCCCTACTGGAGTGATATATCTTGTAACCTATTATCATAGATGCAAATTTGATGTCTGGGTCAGTAATATCTTCAATAGTCATTGTCCTCTTATCAAACTTTGATCCAGTGGCCTCAGTTATAATGTTGTTTTTGACATACTTGAGGACAAGTATCCCTCTGGAGGAGTACAAGCCAGTTACTACCCTAATTGCCTCCTTTGTGATCTTGCAAGGTCTGTTCAACCATAGGAAGTTATCATGCATCCTACTCAACACGTACCGGACCCATTCATTTTCTTCAAAGCAGGGGAAATGAATGAATTGATCAAAATGTTTCTCTTGGATGCCCTTATATTCTGGTTTAAGCTCAAATGAATCATCTAACAATTGTTTGTGATAGATATCTCTTAGTTTGAATTCCCCAAATTCTTCAATACTCGCATGTATGTAAACCCTAATATCTTCGTTGTGCAACACGCCATGCGGAACACTAGAGAAGGCTCCTAGGGGATCTACCTCCAAGGATTTGTATGGATGTTTCTTGAATGTGGGGTGAGGTCTATCAGAGATCTTAACTATATTCGGAGTAGCCATTTTTCAAAAGATTTGTAGTGAGATATTGAAAACGGAAAATACCTTATGCGCCTTCAGTTACACGGAGTTGGTTGGATTGATTTATGGATGTAATGACTTCTGCAAGTGATCTTCGATGAACTTGATGAATTTTGTTGCAAAGCTCCACTTTTCATTTCTTCTTGAGTGCAGAATGAGCAAGTGATTAATGAGAGATTATATTGCTCCGCAAACCCTAATGTCAGGTGCAATAAATGTTTGACCTACATTATTCCGGTTTTGCCTTATTCAGATGACTTGAAGAACTGGATCTGTCCTGATCTATGAACATCATGCGGATCTTCCAAACCATGAACAAATCGAGATGACATATCACAGGGACATCCCAAAAACTCTGACCAATCCGCAGTATAGGACAATGCACTTCCGGATCACACCGGACCTTTTTGTGGCACTTCATCACTCCAGAGCATCTCCCGGAACCGGTTTTACTTGATCGATCACAACTTCTTCATATCTTCATGCGGACCTCTTAAATCTTAACTGGATCATTTCAAGACTCATATCTACAAAACCCTTTAATCCGCATCCTCTTCTTATGCCAATTTTGGCACCACTTGACTAGGTGGGGAAACAAGGTTTTCTTTGTGTCTCCCCCTGAGCCAGAGCTCATTTCTTAATTTCCGGAAGGAATATCAGCACCAGAGTCTGGTGCGGATCTATCCTCTACATTCTCTATACTCTTCTTCACCCAAATCTTGTTCATCTCTCTTTTAACTTCATCTGCATTCACTTTTTGTTTACCCTTATCTTGATTCTGATTAGGATATGTCGAACCTCTTTTGTCCTGATTCTTGCTTCTACAGAATTTTGCACTATGACCGGATCTATTACAGATTTGGCAAACAACATTTCTTTGCATATTTGATTGATATCCTCTTGATCTGCATTGATTAGCCATATGACCTATTCTATTGCATGCAAAGCATCTACCATTGAATGATTTATTCATTTGCATATTTCTGCATTCATGAGATTTGTGACCATACCTTTTGCAGTTAAAGCACTATCCGGAGAAGGATGAGTTAGTCTGACTCATTCTCTTTCTGCACTGATTAGCTTTGTGACCAAAGTTATTGCAGTTGTGGCAGTATCCATTGAAAGATGGATATCTTTGAGCATTAGGCTATCTTGCCAGAGGTCTTCTAGGCCTGTCCCTTGGATTTTCTGATCCTAAATTCCTCTAACTAGATCCGGAGCTTTCTCCTTTCTCATATCCCAAACCACACCTGTCATCTGCCTTCTTTTGACTGTCAAGAAGAATTTCAAGTTGAACAGAACTTATTTTGAATTTCTCTTTATATTCATTTGCTATTTGAAGATCTTTTTTGAGAGAGACAATTTGATCCTCAAGTTTTTCTTCATTATTTTTAGCATCTTCAAGATCGGATTCAAGATGTCTGATAATTCTGTCCATCTGGTGGCAATCTTTTGATTTCTCCTTGAGAGATTGTCTTAGATTATCTTCAATTTTTCTTTTCTCTTCAATTTCTTGGGTAAACTTCATAACTCCTGATTCCATTTCATGTCTTACCATAATGATTTCTTTTGATAACTTTTCACATAACTTGGTTTTCTCATTTAGCTCTTCATTTGCATCATTTGCTTCACCTTGTCTTGCCAATTGCTGAAGTAGCTCCTTTCTCTTTTTCATAGAGAGACTTAATTTGTCTTTTAGTTCTCTCATGAATTCATCAGCCTGCTTGAGTCTTTCCTTCAATTCATTGACTTTAGAGTTTGACTGTTCAAGATCATCAAGGGCAGTCTTGAGTTGCTCCCTTAAACCATATGCATCCATTTGGATTCCCAGATCTTCCTCAAGCTGTTAGACTCTGTTAGGAGGAACTTAGCTCTAATACCAATTGTTGATAACTGAGAGGGGGGGTGAATCAGTTATCCTAATTATTTCTTCTTTCTGAACTTTTTTATTAATCAATGCAACATCAATTCAAATAAGCAAACATTACCATGAAATGAAAAACACATGACACAGTATTTTTGATGTGAAAACCCTGTTAAGGGAGAAAACCACGGGGTGATTAACCCAAAGATTATTCTATGTTAGAAGAATAAGGAAATACAAAAATGGCACTTGCCAATTAGGGCTCACTGCCTGAGCACACTGCTCACAACGGAGGCACACTGCCTACAAGGAGACACACTGTCTACAAAAGAAGGTTATACAATACTTGAACTGATTTAAAGCATCCACATATGCTGGAGTTCAGTTCCGGTTAGGCTCAGTACACTAATCTGCTGCACTTCATCTTTCTTCTTCCCATATGCTACTTTCCTTTCACATACTAGACCTTTCTTACTATTTCTGCTCTGCTCTGCTTTTCTTCTCATACCACATAACACTACAACACACTTCTCACAACTAAATCCATCCTATATATATCCGCACAAGTGATTTCATTATCTTTCTAGTCGGCACCCGGAACAGTCAATCTTCTCACAAACTCTGTTCTGTTGGCTGAATCCTTGCACATCAAGTAATGCGGATCAAGTATATGCTTGTAAAAATCATTAATCATGTCAGCCAAACATGTTTCATGCCTTTATAACCTTTACCACAATCAGTAACACATCCATAAAGTAGTCTGATGTTCTGTCAGTCAGTTCGTCCTCTATTCATACTGTCACTCTGGAATCCGGTACTCAACTATTCATATCTTTTTCCTCATCCATCACCGGAGGCTAAATCCTTGGAGTGTACCACTCAAGGTAGTCTTCTTGACTTCTCCAAATCCACACTTCACCAAGATACTTCCTCTGAGAGATCCGGACCTGTCTGTCGGACCTTGCCACATGCTCTGTTCTTGTTTACCGGACCACAACATTCTTCACTCTAACTTCTGGTAGAGACACACCATGTCCTACAAATGTGTGGGATGAACTTTGTTGCCATCAATGACAACAATCATGAATCCATATAGTGTCTCTTGCCAACAATAGATTTTATGAAGGAGATCAAAAAGACCATCATCCATTGAAGAAGCAACATTCAGAAGGTGGAACCTTGTTTTGGATGTCAATGCCTCCTAAAAGAAGAGATTGGTGTGTCTTGCTAAGTTGGTGATTAGCAATGGGGATTGGTGTCTCCATTAGGTTGGTGCCTACAAATTTCTTAGTAGTGGGGATTGGTGTCTCCAGTAGGTTGGTGCCTAAAAATTTTGTAAGAGAATTTTATTTTGTGGTTTTATTCCCGAAAAGAGTTTCCACGTAAATCTTGTGTTCCTTATTATTAGATCTTGTGTGAATGTTTTTATTATGGATATTAAGTTTTAATAAGTAAAAGATTAACTTATATTGATTCACCTCCCCTCCTCCGTATAAGTGTGTGCTTAACAGAACTATGAAGCAAAGGCATGGATCTATGAAGTAAAGGTGTTGATCTATGAAACAAGGGTGCATCAGAAACAGACAAATTCATGATATGAACTGACAAGGGCACATCAAGAACTAACAAGTTCACATCAAGAACTCACAGGGGTACATCACGAACCCACATGGGTGTGTCAGGAACTCACAGGTAGTGTCAAGAACTCACAGGAGCACATCATGAACTCATAGGGGCACATCAAGAACTCACAAGGGTGCATCATGAACTCATAGGATGTATCAAGAACTCACAGGGACACGTCAAGAACTCATAGGGGCATGTCAAGAATTGACAAGGGCGCGAAGTCATAAAACAAAGGTGCAAATCGATAGTCATAGTTGTGGATATGTAATCTGCAAGGCAAAATGATAAAATTTCTTCCCAAAAAGGGTTAGATCAAGGATGTGGGTCCCACTAGGTGTGCCAAAAATATGTATGCAAAAAATGGAAATCAAATAAGGAAACAGTGCATCAAAGAACCTAATCCATATTCAATATCAAATCAAGATAATCAAAGGACTAAGGAAGATAATGAAAATAATAAACAATCCTATAATATTTTATAATGATTTTGATATGTTGGTTGCTCAATTCTATAGCATGACATTAGACATTGATAATGGATCTGATAATGGAAGAGCTAGGATGATTTTGATAGAATGGTGTTGTGTGAAGATGTGATTTTCAAATGGTTTGGTTGAGGCTTGATTTATAGAGGTTGGATATGATGAATGAAGGGCTAGGATTAAAAGATTAGATCAATGGCTAGAATTGGTTGATAGCACATTAGGGTAAGGATAAGCATTTCTAGGGCAACAAAGAAAGTTTCTAGGGTGTATCCTTATGTGAATGGCTAGGATTGAAAAATGTAGTATGAGATGGATGGTGGAGATGGAAAGCTAATTTAATGTTTAGGACACTCATTTAATGAATGTGGCAAGTGGATGAGGATGAGGACAAGCTACACATGTGACTCAATAATTAAATTAAATAATAAAATTATTTAATTAATTATAGGAGAGATGATGATGGGAGGATAAATTAATTACATAAATATAATTCATTTAATTAATTTGGGAAAGGGATTAAGGAACAATGTGTTGTAAAATGGATGTATAGGGGATGTCAAAGGGTTATGAGGAAATGCTCAATTTTAGGTGTCTACATTAAGATCTTGTAGTAGCCTCTATTAAGTGTTCACAAGAGCTTGTATTGGTCTCATGTTGATGCTCATATGAGTAAAATAGTTGTAAACAGTATGCAAATTAAAAAAACATCAACCAGTTACCTTTGCGCACCTAGTTTCCCTCCAGAGGGAATAGCTTTTACATCTTATGCTAGACAAATGTCTTTGGACAAGAAGATGATTAAATAAGGTGATTCTACCTCTACCAATAGGTTCTAGTTTTTAACAATTGTATTAAATGAGTTTTGATGAATGACAAGGTTGTAGTCAATGTAGTCATTTTACCCCTTCTTAAAGGAAGGGAATATGATGATTCAGATATTTTTCAAACTAATCAGACCCTCAAAGGTTGTGACAACTTAAATATTATCACACTTAGAAGAACTGTGTTCACTATCATTAATGGTCCTGAGGCTTTACCTACAAAGTTCCTTTTCATAGAAACTAGATAATGAATACAACATGATCCTAAGACAACCATGGATTCATAGGATGCACTTAGAAAAATTGTATTCCCAATTAAACCATTAGTCCTAATATATTACCAATAGAGTTCTTTGTCATAGAAAGAGATACTAGCTACAATATGATCCTAGGATGCCCATGAACTCATATAATGAAAGTCATTCCTTTTGTCTTATTTTCATAAATATGTTTCCTTTACTTGGGATGAACTCAAGTTGTTAAGGGAGATCTCAATCCCTTCGAAGCTTATTAAGAAGAATATTAAAGATAGGGAGACACTACCACTAGAACCTAGCCATCCATCAATCAATCCAAAACTAGTCCAAGTCAAGATATGAACACCCCACCTAAATCTAGACGTAAAGCAAAAACTAAGAAAGTTGAGTTTTGTAAAGAGGAACCCAATAGAACAAGTGTAGTCAAAATTGATTAACAATTATAATAGGACCAAGACCATCATTCTATAGGTATGCATGCACTAGCAAACCTTACTTCTATTCATGCTCAATATTTTCTAGATAATGCTATATCAAGAACTTCAACTATTGAAAGTCTTAGTCACTTCAAGGTCAATCAAACCATTCCTTTGAGTCTTGTTGAGAACCAATAAAAGAGACCTGTTAAGATAATTTCCCCTAAATTCAAGTAATAGCTATGCAAGTCTTAATCAAAGTTAACTAACCCCTAAAATGAGCTAATCATGCTCTTACATACCTAACAAAAGATTCACATTATGTAAATTTCCTTGTTTTTGTGTGTGAAAGAAAATATGAACCTTCATGATTGATGCAAGACCATCCAAGTTCATAAGAAATGTTATGCCACCCAAAAATATTTTCAAGTTTTTGTTTCGTTTTTGTTTCATTTTTGTTTTACTCTTGTTGTGTTGTTGTAGGTTTCGATCGTTTGTTTCAAAAGGCATTTTTTAGAATAAATTGGACAAGCACTTCAACTTGAAGAAGATTCAAATGGGTACGTCCAAGTTTAGTTTGGTGGAAATTTGAGAAAATTTTTCTAAGCTTGGGAGAAATAAGAGTTTTGGACCTATTTAGGAATAAAATCATACTTTTGACGTGTCCCAGGAACACTAGAATACTCTAACGAGTTCTTGTTCCTATTGGAATCTCTGACAGATTTATACTTAGTCTTTTAGTTGAGTTCCCTTTAATCAAGCAGTTCCACCTAGCCCAGAAATCTCAGACTATTCCAATTAAGCATTGAGTTCCAACTGATTCCTGGAGTTCCAACTCTTTCAGAAATGGTTGATAGGCATTTTTACAAGGAATTAAAGTTTCAAGGTGTTTCAGGAACACTTGAAATCCTCAACCGTTCTTGTTCCCATCCAAATGTCTGATGGGTTCTCCTTCCTTGGAGAAGTTTCTCGACACTTATATAATCGATGGAGTTCCAATTGATCACATAGTTTTGAATGCCTTGGAATTCTCTAACGGCTTTCACTAAATTCTTGGAATTAGATAGTTCTAAGTTGGGTGGAAAACCTCAATAAATTGGAATAGTTCCTAGCACCTTGAAAATCTCCGACGAAGTCTTCTACAAAGAAAAGTAACTTTGTGGTTATCGAATGGTTCCACTTTCACCAATGGTTGGGCAGTTCCTAGTGAACTGGGAATTCCTAATGAGTTCTTGACACCTTTGGAAGCTCTAACGTGGTACTTTAAGAACTATTTTTCTTCTTTGACAGTTGTCGATGGCTGATAGAACTCGTTGTAAGCTTGGAACACATATCAAAATATGGTTGCAAGGCATGTGACCATTTAGTTTTCCGGTGCAAAAGTTGAACTTCCTCATATCAGACGATTGAGCTTCCTCATGTGGGAAGTATATAAGGATTGAATGCAACTTGTGAAGGGTTTGAAAAAAATTTAGACGAAGATTTAGTTAGTGTATGTATTTTAATTTATGCATTTACATCCCATAGTCACTAATCCTATTTAGATGTACTTGGCACATGTAGGTGTACTTGACACATGTTATATTGAGGTGTCAAGTTAGTTAGGCATAGGTGTCAAGTAGTAGTAACAAACTAGCCACCTCGCGTTAGTTTTGTGGAAGGCAACTCACCACCTCTCATTAATTGAGGATTCCTATCCTCAACTCATGTTGTGGTGGTTGCCTCCCTCCTTTGTTATTTATACTCACCGTTTGTATAATATATCATGTTGACTTGCACACATTTTCATGTCGTGTATTTGATTTGCAATATTTTGTTTTTTGTTCATCTGTCTCATAGATCGTTGGTTTCTTCATGGTATCAGAGCCAACCTAACTTCATTTGTTGCTTCAAATCTGGTGCATGGTGTGCAAGGTGACTTGGATAGGATTTTACCTCTAATTTTGAAGCGGTGTATAGTTTTCGTTGAAGGCATGACCTCACTCTCCATTCACAATGGCCAGAAGCAGAACCATGTGTGTGTCTCTTAAATCATGTCAGCAGCAGAACTCTTCACTCTGCCTGTAGACTCCAATCACGAAGTCTTCATTCTGCCATTGGAAAGTTGAAATGAATAGAGGTCACAACCCCTGCTTCAGGCCTACAACCCCTTTGTGTGTTGTGACGAATTTTCTTGAGGCCATGACCTCTATTTTTAGTGTCCATGGCCTAGCATTTTTTTGGGAACCCCTATTTTCTCTTGGTCGCGCCCTATGTGCTTGGTTGGAGCTTTGTTTAGGCACAGGTTTTGAGCTATATTTTTCCCATGCACCTTTGAGCTCTGCACTCCATGTGGTTTGGAGCTTTGTTTAGGCACAGGTCTTGCCTCATGCCACAATAAGGCAAATCTCCAACAATACCAAGTGACTATCCAGCAAAACCAAGCGATGCCCCTATGTAGGCCATGTTTGGTGCCGCCATAGCCATTTTTGGCCACCCCCTTTAGCCCCTACATGCTTTGATAAATTGTTTTTTCCCTAATTCATTCCCCAAACCCTAAATTTTGTTTTTTAATGCATTTAAAATTATGCTTTCAATTTTAAACAAAATAAGCATTTAAAATTATGTTTGTTTTTTACAAATAGGGGAGGTAATTTAAAATTTTGGGGATTTCTTTTAAGTAAAATCATGGTTTTCTAACCCCTCTTAGATCTTTGCATGTTGAATTCAAAGGGCGAGGCTCAAGTTGGTAGGAGGCCAATGCCCCCTCATAATCAAAACCTTTGTAATCTTCATTCCATACCAATTCCAATGAGTGGTTGGATGGCTAGGTTCACTCAAGCAATGGGCATTTTTGTAAATGTATTAAAATAGGTCTCTTTTACGAGAAAATTATTTTTTATAACTTTTGTTCGGTAGCTCGAAGTCAAGTGCCACTTTTTTCAAAAGCTTTTGTTTTCACATTTATTACACATTGGACGTTGTTGCATTGTATCAGTTTTTACTATCAAAATAGTTCTTACTAGATTGTATCATTCAACAAAAAGAACTTGAAAATTCTAAACTCAAGCCTTGTCTTTCTTCTTCTCCATCAACATCCGAAAATATAAGGGCAAAGCACTAATGGCATCTATAGTCTCAAAGTCTCCACATTGGATACTTGATTCGGGAGCATGACATCACATGACTTCTAATCTGCTTTTGTTATCAAAATTAGGTCCTACCGCTACTTCAAAAATATTGATGGCAAACAACACATATATGGTTGTTTGTAGGAAAGGCACAATTGACATAGGCACAAGACACTTCATTAATGTCTTGTTTGTTCCAGAATTGTCACACAAACTTCTTTCCATCTATTAGATTACTAATAATAGCACACAGAAGACAGTTGAGTTCACTTTAGAATTGTTCATCATTCGACACAGGGAAAGTAGAGAAGTCATTGCAGTTGGAAAAGTTGACAACTTTTCTTGTGTTTACACATTTTCTCCCTTTACACCTGATGATATTTCCACTCTAGTTCACACTCCTGAATCCAGTGTGGATACTCCATCAGAGGTACAGTTTGGTCAGTTGAATCTTCATGTTCTTCAGACAAGCCAGCGATCACCTCCACCATCTCTTGTTGCTTCACAAAGGGCTTCTTCAAATTCAGTACAATAGGATGTTGTTCATACATCTATAGACCTTGTTCTGATTCCACTGGTGGTTTTTATACAGCTTCGAGAGATTTCATTGGTGTCTCCAAGTTAGTTGCAGCATTCAAAGACATACTTTGATCTTCACACTTGGGAGGATGGCATGCACCTTTCTATAGTTATCTTTCTTCCACAGGGAAGAAATGATGTTCGTCTTTCTAGGATCACTTTCAGTGTTCTTCATCGAGCATCACTAACACTACAAGATCTATTATTCTATGAGGGAGCTCTCTACTCACTTTATTTCTCTCCTATAGGGGGAACATTTCATGTACTTATGTGATAAAATTATAATTACTTACTTAGCCTAAGTAATTATAGGATTGTTGCAAATGAATAAAAATAAATTATTATTCTATGAGATATTGCTATGATTTGTATGTTGTTCAGGTAGTTAATTATGATAGTCTAATAAAATTCTCAGGGTTAGACTACATTAAGTGGTATCAGAGCAATACTTTGTTGTGAATTGTGGGCATGTCAAAAGAGGGAGTTCTAAAATTTTGTTGTGGGTGAAGAAGAGAGTGAAGACCCGCAACTATAGAGAATCCAGAGAAGACATAACAAGGTGAGGATGTGGAAGAAGAGGAGCACCACGAGCTGGTGATATGGAAATTGTAGAAATGATGAGAGGAATTACAACACATTTAGATGCTATGGAGATGGCGCAGCAAAAGTACATGTGGAAGACATAAGTGAGGATGAAGAAGAAATAGAGGAAAGAGAAGATGATGTAAATGAAGAAGGAGATGAACCAGAAAGAAGGTTTCTTAAGACAATATCTAGAATTAGATGTAAAGCAAGATTAGATCCACCAATTTATCATGGAATTATGAATCCAGAAGAATTAATAGACTGTATGTTAAAGATGGAGAAGTATTTTATTTTTTAATCGATAAAGGACCAAAAGAAGGTGAAGTTTTCCTGGATGAAGTTGAAAGGACATATATCCTTGTGGTGGGATCACATGCAGACCATAAGGCAAAGAAAGGGAAAAGAGAAAATTATGTCATGAGATAGAATGGTGACCAAATTGAAGGCAAAATTTCTACCTACAGACTATCAAATAAGTTTGTTCAAGAAATTGTAGAATTTGAAGCAAAAAGAGAAGAATGTACAAGAATATACAAAGGAATTCTATAGGCTGAATATAAAGGTTGGACATGTTGGTTATGTTGTTGAGAAGGTATCAAGGTATGTTAATGGATTGCAATATTCAATTCAAGATGAGATAAGCATGGTACATATAACAAGTGTAGAAGCATATCAGTATGCCTTGAAGGAAGAAGAAAACCAGCAAGAAAACAAAATAATTCTTAATGTAGAGGCAAATTTCATGTGGAAGAGGACAATCCAGTAATGGTAGAGGTTATCAAAGCAAATAAGGAGAAGCCAGTACCTCTCAAATGAGCACACAAGATAATAGAGGGAGAGGAGACTTCCACAAGAAGAGGTGATTATTCCAAAGACAATGGATCTTTTGAAAGAGGTAGAGGAAGAGGATTCAGTGGTACATGTTTTCAATGTGGAGAAATTGGGCATAGGGCATTTGAATGTCCTCAGATATAGTAGTGTTGGAAAAGGAAAATAAACACGAAATAATAATGCACAGGCAAATAATGAAAGTGTGGCTTCTCCAAACTATCGAGAAGATCTCATGGATCGATAATCCTTGATGTTGCAAAGAATATTAGTAAATCCAAAGAAGGAAAATCCAAAACCAAACCAAAGAAAAAGTCTATTCAAAACAAGATGCAAATCAGGTGGAAAGTTTTGTAGAGTAATAGTGGATAGTGGCAGTACTGACAACATTGTGTCTAAAGAGATGGTAAAAAAATTGAAGAGGTTGAAACATCTCAATCCCTACAAAGTTTCATGTTTGCAAAAGGAACTCTAATTGGTGGTAAGAGAGTAGTGTCTTGTAAGTTTTCAAATTAGTAGTTATAAGGATGAGATTTTATGTGATGTAATGTCAATGGATGCATGCCATATTATTTTGGAAAGACCTTGGCAATTTGATAAACAAGATGTACATGATGGTAGAACAAATACATATTAGATAAAGAAGGATGGAAATGGATTTACCTTGAATCCATTAAAGGATAAAAAGGAAGAAGTAGAAAATAGTCCAAGACTCTGTTTGATTTCTGAAAAGAAATTTTTAAACCAGTAGAAGAAAGAGAGAGCATTCTATGCTTTTATTCCTAAGCTTGTAACAGTTATGACAATAGAGAAGAATGAAGAGTTGCCAAAAGAAATTCAAGAAATTTTAGATAGATATGCAGATATAATGATGGATTTGCCAGATGGGTTGCCACCTATGAGAAATATCAATCATTATATGGATTTGATACTTGGTGTGAATTTTTCAAATAAAGCGCTGTATAGAATAACACCAATGGAGAATGATGAAATTAACATGCAAGTGCAAAAAAAATTGGATAAGGGATTGATCATGGATAGTCTCAGTCCATGTGTTGTACTAGTAGTGCTAATGCCAAAGACGGGTGGAGAGTGGTGAATGTGTACAAATTCAAGGGCAATAAACAAAATAACCATAAAGTACAGGTTTCCACTATCACAAATGGATGATATGATGGATTATTTGAGTGGAGACAAGTACTTCATGAAAATTAATTTGAAGAGTGGATACCATCAGATACGAATAAGAGAAGGAGATGAGTGGAAAACAATGTTCAAGACAAAAGATATTCTGATGATTGTTTATCTAGATGATCTTCTGATTTTTAGTAAATCAGCAGCAGAACATTCGAACGTTGCATGTTAGGGCAGTCTTGCAAAGGCTGAAAGAGGAAACTTTGTTAGTAAATTTGAAGAAATGTAGTTTTGTGAAGAATGAAATGGTATATTTGGGGTTTTTTATTTTTGGAGATGGACTAAAACTTGATCTAGAAAAGGTCAAAGCAATTTTGGATTGGCCTTCACCAAAAATAATGTTTGAAGCCAAATTATTTCATGGCTTGAAGAGCTTCTATAGGAATATCATTACAAATTCTAGTGGAATTTGTGCACCTATTATAGAGACAATGAAAGGTAATAGGTGAGAATTTGTTTGGATAGTAGTAGAAGGAAAGAGTTTCTCGTTGTTGAATACAAAGTGACAGAACAACCTGTGTTGGCACCACCTAGTTATGGAAAAGTAATTCAAGTCGAATGTGATGCCAGTGGGACCATGATTGGAGGAGTTCTCAATCAAGAATGAAAACTAATTGTGTAATTTAATGGGAAGTTAAATGAAACCAAGATAAAATACTCCATGTATGATCAAGAATTTTATGCTATAATACAGGCACTCAAGAAATGGTGGCATTATTTGATGCCCAAGGAGTTCATGCTATACATAGATCATCATGCCCTGCATTTTATAAACAGCCAAGGTAAATTAAATTAGAAGCGTATGAAATGGATTGAACTTTTACAAAGTTATTCTTTTATTTTGAAACATAGAAGTGGAAATTCTAACCAAGTAGCCGATGCATTGAGTAGAAAATGTTTGTTGCTGAATGAGTTGAGGGTAAATGTCATTGGCTTTGATTCTATGTGGGAGTTGTATGAAAAAGATGTAGATTTCAAGGAAGCAAGGGCAATCCAGTAGACAAGGATGGAACTCCATGGCTAGAGTATTTTATTCAAGAAGGGTTGTTGCTCAAAGAAAAGAGATTATGTATACTTCAAGATCAATGAGAGAGAATTTGATGAGAGAAAAATATAGTTGAGGCTTGGGTTGACATTTTGGAGTTGATAAAACTTTGGCATAGCTGAGTGAAGGGTATTATTGCCCTGGAATGAGTATAGATGTAAATAAGTTGGTGCAAAGTTGTAGAATTTGTCAACATGCTAAGGAGCAAGGCAGAATACATGATTATATCAGTCATTGCTTATACCTAAAAGACCATGGGAACATACAAGTATGGATTTTGTTTTAGGATTACCCCAAACACAAAGAGATACTGATTCTTCTTTTGTTGTTGTTGATAGATTTTCAAAAATGGTTCATTGTATTCCATGTAAAAAGAGTAATGATGCTTCCCACATAGCTACAATATTTTTCAAGGAGGTAGTTAGGCTGCATGGCTTGCCTGAAAGTATTGTTTTAGATAAGGATACAAAATTTGTTGGTGATTTTTGGCACACCGTGTGGAATAAAATGCGGAAAAAGTTTGGTTTCAGTTCAACTTACCATCCTTAAACTGATGGTCAAATTGAGGTTGTAAATATAAGTCTTGGGAATTTGCTGATATGTTTGGTAGGTGACAAGCCAACTCAATGGGATTTAATATTGGCTCAGGCAAAGTTTTCTTACAATAATTCAGTCAATAGGAGTGTAGGGAAAAGTCTCTTTCATATTGTTTATGATATAGTCCTAGAGGTGTTGATTTGAGAGATAGTGCAGATCTGGTCAAGAAAAGTGATGTTGTAGAATACTTTGCTAAGTACCTTTAGGAGTTACATAAGGAGGTGAAAAAACTTGGGAAAGAGTGCCATGAAATACAAAGAGTAGATGTTGATATGTATAGGAGAGAGCAAGAGTTTTAGGTAGGTGATTTGGCGTTGGCACGGTTGAGAAAAGAGAGGTTCCCATAGGGAACATATAATAAGTTGAAGTGGTTCAAGAAGATAGGACCATGTAGGGTGTTGAAAAAGTTTTCATCCAATGCCTATGAGATTGTACTTCCAACAAGTATTGATATTTCTCCAATATTCAATGTTATTGATTTGTATAAATATTATGAAGGGGAAACAAGTACAAAAGGGAATACACATTCAAATTTACAAGATACACAAGGATGGATACATCAATTCCTAGAGAATAAATTTGAAGTGGTAGACAAAGTGATTGATTCATGAGTGGCCAAAAGAACAAGGGGAAAAGAATATATATGGAATATCTTATTCGTTGAAATAATAGAGCAACAGATAAAGCCTCTTGGATGCATGCTTCGGAATTGGTTAAGTATTGAATTCCCATTTCGAACTACCTAAATGTTCATTAATTGCACACTCATGGAAAATTTCACTTACCTAGTGTGTCTGATGCAGAAGCATCTAGTTTCATAAGAAATCCTATGTCACCCAAAAATATTTCAATTTTTTGTTTCAGTTTTGCCTTGCTTTTGTTGTGTTGTAGTAGGTTTTGATCATTTATTTCAGGAGGTGTATTTTAGAATAAATTGAGCAAGTAAGGACTTTACCTTGAAGAAGAGTCAAATGGGTATCTCAAAGTTCAATTTGGTGGAAATTTGAGCAAAATTAACTAAATTTGGGTGAAATCGGAGCTTTGGACCTATTTAGAAACAAAATCAAACTTTTGACGTGTTCCAAGAACATTGAAATACTCTAATGAGTCCCTATTCCTATTGGAATCTTCAACGGATTTACACTTAGTCTTTTAGCGGAGTTTCATTTAATTGGGCAGTTCCACCTAGCTTGGAAATCTCCAAATGGTCTAATTAAACGCTAAGTTCCTACTAATAGAATTCTAACTCTTTTAGAAATGGCCAAAGGGTGTCCTTACAAGGGATCAAAGTTTCAAGGTGTTCCAGGAACACTTGAAATCCCCAACCGTTCTTGTTCCCATCCAAATGTCTGATGGGCTCTCCTTGGTGAAGTGTCTCAACACTTAGATAATCAATGGAGTTCCAATTGATCACATAGTTTCAAATGCCTTGGAATTCTCTAACATCTTTCACAAAATTCTTGGAATCAAATAGTTCTAAGTTGGGTGGAAAACCCCAATAAATCAAAACAGTTCCTATCACCTTTAAAATCTCTGACAAAGTCTTCTACAAAGAAAAGTAACTTTTGTGGTAATCTGGTGGTTCCACTTGAGGTGGAAATCACTAATGGTCAGGCAGTTCCTAGTGAATTGGAAATTCTTGATAAGTTCTTGACTCCTTTGGAAACTCTGACGTGTTGCTTCAAGAACTATTTTCTTCTTCAATGGTTCTCGATGGCTGATAGAACTTGTTGTAAGCTTGGGACGTGTCATAATGTGGTTGCAAAGGCCTATGACTATTCAGTTTTGAAGTGCGACAATTGAACTTTCTCATATCAAATAGTTGAACTTCCTCACGTGGGAAGTATATAAGGATTGAATGCAACTTGTGAAGGGTTTGAAAATTTTAAAGATCAAGATTGTAATCAAAGAGGTAAAATTGAATTTTTTTTGTGAATCCTTGTACTCCTGATGATTTAGAAATGAATAAAAACAAATTGTTGTTCTATGAGATATTTTGTGATTTGTATGTTGTTCAGGTTGCTAATTTTTATTGTCTAATAAGATTATCAGGGTTAGATTGTATTAATGATGCATACTAGTTGCCTATCTTTATATACACAAATGCATTTCTTGACACTATGTCAAGGCTATGTAGTTTTATTGTCAAAACCAATGACATACTTAGATCATTCCACCAGATAGGTTTTAGGCAAATTAATGATTGGAGAACATGTGTTCACTCTACTTCCACCTTGTCCAAATTTACCTCTACAACCTGTCTAAGAACCTTCCTAACACATCTCCTTATCTTACATCAATATCGATGGATTACAAAGAACCCTACCTAATACAAATTATGTTGGATTCAAGAATCGGTATATCATTGACATCCTAGTTGCAACACGCCTATAGGGTGTGCTTACTCTTAAGGTCTATCCTTTACTAATTAGTCTACAGGCCTAACATCCTCTGTCTCATGATGTCAATACTCCTAGGTTTAGACTACACGGTTGACTCTAAAAAAGAAATAGAAAAGAAACATTCAAAATGCCAAAGAAAAAACCCATGGTAGAAGAAAGTAAAGCATGCAAAAATCCTAAAATGGCAGACATTCCAAAGCAATACAATGGAAACTCAATATCCACTACCTAACACATTTCTTTCTCAACCACAATTGCTTTAGGTGGACCCTCTAATTAGGTTCTCCCACTTTCCTAGTTTGGAAAGTTAGAACTATCTTTTGATTAGGCTAAAAAGACAAAGGTGTCTGATTTCCCCATCTTCTAGAGTTGTCTAAACTATAGTCAATCTTTTGCCTAGCAAAACTTCGTTTAATAAAAAAGCATCAAATCTATGAAGAGGGATTTATGGACAAAGGCCAATGAATCCATCATCTTCAATACCAATTGGACTCCATTCCAAATCATAAGATGAGAAATGAGCTTCTCCATCTCCAACATCTTGGACTACCTGGTAGATAAGCATTTCCAATTTGCATGTTTTTTCCAATTTAGACAAGATACAAAATATTATTTAGCATTTTTTCAACCATTTTTATCAAACCACGCATATAAACAAAGACAGGCAATAATAAAACAAATTCAATTTTTTTAATTAATGTGAAAAAATTGTTTCAAATTTGGATGACTAGATCAAAAATTACGTAGAAAAATAATACGTGTTTTTAACAAATAAATGAAAACACTACTAAAAGTAGTTAGAGATCAAGACCTTAATATATTCAGATTTAAAAATACATAGTTAGAAAGCTAAGATATAGTTTTATGTCATAGTGGTGCTTTCTTAGAATTTTATCCTAAAATATGTCAACCTAGTGGAGAGCACACTCGACATTTGTTTATTTTTTGTTATGTTTTTGTAAAATATGGTTTGACACCCAAATTGAATATCAACCCTTAGGATTGATAAATTCAAACTGGTTTCAAGCCTAAGGGTGACATTTGATTGGTCAAAACTAAAACATGTGTTATAAGGCACTTGAGTTATAAAAAATGCATATTTAAGCCATAATTTAAGTGTTAAAATGTGCACACGTTATGTTTTTTAAAACACAAGTGCATTTTAAAAAATTATAAAAGTTTGGCCACTTTTTGGTCCCTCATTTTTGTGCACATACCCTATGTAGTTATGGATTGTTCAATGATTACCCATGTATAAGCATGTTCAATTATTTATAGGCCTAACATGTTAGCTATAGAGCCCAACTTACACTATAGAGCCCAACTTATGCTTGATAGTTGCATGTGTAGCTTTCATAGTGAACTTGCATTTGTGAAGGTGATGAGGCCAAGGTGAAAACTCAATTGCCTATTGCATCAAGAGATTAGTCTGCAATAGTCTCCCTTGTTGCCCTGCCATTTTCCTAATCATTTGAAAACATTTTTTCTTTTCAATTTTTAGTTAGTAGTTTATGTCCTACCTTCTTTCATGGCTCAACAGAGTAATAATTTATGGAGTAGTTTATGTCCTACCCTCTTTCATGGCTCAATGGAGTAACTTATAATGGATCTTGAGTGAGTTAACAATTGATAACATTTAGTGTCGTGAGAAGTAGTTACACGATGCATATGTGTATGAGATATAAGGGGAGTCATCAATGATGGTGTAAACTTGTTTCTATCTTCAATTGCATGTGCATGCTTCTCTTACATCTATTTTTTTGTAAAATCTAGATGGTCTATTCATGGATACCATTAGGGCATGGCAATAGATGCCTAGTTATCTTTTTATTTCTATTTAATTGTCCTATCAAAAAGACATCAAGGACCATCCTCTTAGGTTTTGTAGAATTAAAGAGGATTATCCATATCCTATCTATTGAATGCACAAGACAATTGAGAGGGGGTGAATCAGTTCTATCTTAAAACTTCAAAAACCCTCACAAACATTCAGATCCACATTAACTCAATTAACCCTTAATTTGTGAGAATGATTAATCATGAAAGCAGATAACAAAAACAAAACCAAATCAACAACATACACAAGGAAACACCAAATTTACGTGGAAAACCCAAGAAGGGAAAAACCATGGTGAGGATTAGCTCACAATATAAAGTAATATCAACACCATATACAATAGGGCTCACTGCCCAAAAGAAAGAAAGGCTCACTGCCAGAATAGAAAAGAAGATAGAGAAGAGTGTTACAATGAGAAAACCATCACAATGCAACAAAGATGTCCACCACATCATCACCAACACCTTCACAGTCTTGCTGAAGAATGTAGACACCTTCTTCTCACTACATCCAATAATCTAACACATGAAAGCTTGCACCGTATTCTACAAATTCACACTTACGACTCTGTAATTCGCATCTCGCTCATCGCACACATCTATAGATTCACATCCCTCAACAACTCAACACGTATTTATCCTATCTTCAACCTTGAAAACATTCTCCAAGGTCAACAATGAACCTTAACCATTTAAATTCAAATTAGGTCGGCACCAAAACATTCCCGCGGTGGAAAGGAATGAGACAGGCCACAACACACTTTAGCTTGGACCTAAATCCACTCAAACACGCCACACCACACTTCCACAATGACTGAAGTAGATCCGTAATTAGTGTAAACACCCAAGGTCAGTCGAACCTGTGCTAACACCATAATCATTTAAGTACACACTTCCTCAAACCCAAAGACAACTTGCGAACAACACACCATGCTTGAACACAATCTAAAATAACCCACAAACACCCTGAAATCCAAAAAACTTCCTTCACAACAACTTTCACCTAAAGAAAGAACACACCTAGTATACTCAAACATCTCTGCCATGCACTGCAACTCAAGAAATCAACTTGCGAAGCACCAAACCATGAACAACTTCAACTGAAGGTAGATATGAACCTTATAAACACACTTCTAGAACTGCAAGACCTGAAACCACTCTACGAAGAAATACAGAGCAAAAACATTTCTCTCAAACACCTCTACAATATACAGTTCACACACTGGTGAACACACCTTCCTCTGCACAACAAGCCAACACACCAAATTATGAATGCAACACCTCTGATCAACATATCCAAACTGCACAAGAAGATCTTCAACATAGAAGAAATGCATAGAAAAACTAGAACACCACTCTGTATGCCAAAACACCTTTACAACACATTGTTTCCTCTTTTATTCAATTTTTATCAAAAGCACTTGGAAACCAAGCACCAAAAATATATCATCAACATCTTTAGCACTTCCTCATCATCAGAGACAACATCAACTCAATACCAACTGCTCACACTCTTGCAATAATCTCTTATTCATATAGTTGACACCAATGACAACACAAGTTTGTTGACATCAATGACAACACCAACTGTGCATACTTGCAACAATCTCCCCCTTTATCATTGATGACAACACATGATGTGAAAAACCATCAACACAATAGCATCCTCAATACCTTGCTTCATACCAACTCTTTTTCTTTCTCTTTCTTTCCCCCTCAACTTACTACTCCTTTTCTCAACTAACTCTTTCCTTTTTCACATTATTCTCTCTCCCCCTTTGACATCAATGGCAAAGGGTGACACATCTTTCTCTCACTCCACCCTTTAGACATTACTCGTACTTGCACCTGCTCACCACTGGTTTGCAACATCTTTTCTTTTACTGCTCTACATAAACCCCCTTAGGAGCACACAACAATCATATCAGTTAGCAACCACAACACATATCCTTTAACATAACAAGTACACCAGCACTTACTCCTTACTGCAACAACTAACAAAGCCACTACCTACTCCCCCTTAGAGGTAGCCTCCAACATCAGTCCAGAACAAAGAATGAATCTTGAAATCCACTAGACTAATGCATCTCCTTATGCATCTACTTCAAAGGAGGGGCAATAACCCCCAACTTCTCCTGGAGATACTCAAAAGTATCCTTAGCAAGAGTCTTAGTGAATATGTCAGCAACTTGATCCTTTGTAGGCACATGCTCAAGCTTCACTTCATTCTCTGCAACCTTCTCTCTCAAAAAGTGATATCGGATTGAGATATGTTTTGTCCTTGAGTGCATCACCAGATTCTTTGAAATGTTAATAGCACGTGTATTATCACAGAAGATAGGAATTGGTTCATCATTTACAACTCTAATATCCTTCAAGGTTTTCCTCATCGACAACACTTGTGTGTAGCAAGATGTTGTTGCAATGTATTCTGCCTCTACAGTAGATAAAGACATTGAATCTTGTTTCTTGCTTAGCCATGACACCAATCTGCATTCAAGAAAGAATACACCACTACTTATACTTTTTCTGTCATCTACACAACTAGCCCAATCTGCATCTGTGTAAGCACTTAGAGTAAAGTCAGTATCCTTTGGATACCACAAGCCATGATCTAAAGTGCCCTTTAAATATTTGAATATCCTCTTTACTGCAGCAACATGTGACTCTCTAGGATCTTCTTGAAATTTAGCCACAAGACAAACTACATGCATAATATCTGGTCTAGTAGCGGTTAGATATAGCAATCCTCCAATCATTGATCTATATCAGCTTTGATCAGTGTTAGGAGTTTCATCATTCTTGCTCATCTTGCAACCAATAACCATAGGGGTACATATTGGTTTAGAATCTTCCATTCCAAACTTCAACATTTCCTTGACATACTTTGATTGAGAGATGAAAATATCTTTATCTGTCTGATTGATTTGAAGCCCAAGGAAGAAATTCATCTCCCCAAACATTGACATTTCAAATTCTTCCTGCATCTCTTCTGCAAATTTCTTACACAGCTTCATTTCCTCCAAAAATAATGTCATCAACAAACACAACTACAATCAAGATTTGATCATTTTCAATTTTGAAGTAAAGATTAATGTCTGTGGTACCTTTATTGAATTCTAGTTGTAACAAGTACCTATCTAACCTTGCATACCAAGCTCTAAGAGCTTGCTTCAATCCATATAGTTCCTTCTTCAGTCTGCAAACCATATCCAATTTATCTAATAACTAAAATCCTTCTAGTTGTTCTATGTATACTTCTTCTAATTCACCATTCAAAAAAGCAGACTTCACATCCATTTGATATACTTTGAAATCCTTATGTGCTACAAAAGCCAAAAACATCTCGATGGCTTCCATTCTTGCTGTCGGAGCATATGTTTCCTCAAAGTCTATTCCTTCTACTTGTGAGTAGCCTTTACACACAAGCCTTGCCTTGTTTCTTACCACTTCTCCATTCTCATTCAATTTGTTTTGGAATACCCACTTAGTTCTAATCACATTTTTATTTGCTGGTCCTGGGACAAGTTCCTAAGTCTGATTCTTTTCAATCTGCATTAGTTCTTCTTCCATAGCCTTGATCCAATACTCATCCTTGCATGCTTCAATCATTGTTTAAGGTTCAACTTCAAAAAGTAAACATAGATTTACCTGTTCTTCAGCAACTTTCCTTCCTGTCAGTACACCTTTGCTCTTATCACCAATGATCTGTTCTTCAGAATGATGCTTCTGTACATACTTGGGAGTTTTAGGAATCTTTTTCGAAGCTTCTTCCTCTTCAATTTGCACTTCTTTTTCCTTAGCTTTTTCTTCTTCTCTGCAAGAAGACTCATCTGATTCATATCCATTCACTTATGAGTTCTTCTGTAGGTCTTCATCAATTTTGACATTTGCACTCTCAACAATCTTTCTTAGCCTCTTGTTGGAGCACCGGTAAGTTTTGCTTTTAGTAGAATATCTAAGGAAGATACCTGCGTCAGACCTTGCATCAAACTTTCCTAAGTTTTATTCATCTCTTTCGATGTAGCATTTGCTTCCAAACATTCTGAAGTATTTGATAGTAGGAATCCTTCCATACCATAGCTCATAAGGAGTCTTTGAGTTGTTTGCTCTTGCTTGCACTATGTTCAGTATATAAACTGCAATATGAATTGTGTCTCACCAGTAGACTTCCGATAGATTTGCTTCTTTCATCATTGTCCTTGCAGCTTCTTGAACAGTCTTAATCTTTCTTTCAACCACTCCATTCTGCTAAAAAGTCCTAGGGGCAGATAAATGCCTCTTTATTCCATGATTTTTATAAAAACTCATTGGAGGGGAACTCTCCACCTCTATCAGACCTCAAATATTTGATTTTCATATCCATTTTATTCTCAACCATAACTTTGAATGCTTTAAACTTATATAGGGCTTTTGATTTTTCTTTCAAAAAAGTAACCCATGTCATTCTAGAATAATCATCAATTAGTAGCATGAAATACATGTCACCTTGAATACTCCTTACTCTGGTAGGACCACAAAGATTTGTATGCAGCAATTCCAACAGTCCGGTAAAAGATTGGTCTTTGACTTTGAAGCTTCTTCTTGCTTGCTTTCCAACTCGACATTCCTTACAAATAGCATTGATAGGTTTGGTAATCTTTGGCAGATCTCTCACAGCTTGAATTGAACTTATTCTCACTAGGCTATCAAAATCAATGTGACACATTCTTCTATGCCATAGCCAACTCTCACTAATCTTAGTCATGAAACAATAACCATTAGCACCTTTGAGTTGGTAGACATTTCCATTTGTCCTCCTTCCAGCAACAATCACACTTCTGGAATCTTTTCTGATCTCACGGCCATCATCCTGAAACATAAGATTGTATCCCTTGCTACACATTTGTCCAACACTCAAGAGGTTATGTCTTAAACCCTTAACATAAAGAACATCATCAATGTTATGCTTGCCATCAAAATTGATTAAACCTTTTCCATATATCTTAAGCAAATGTATCATCACCAAACCTAACTAATCCTCCTTCATATTTTTCAAGTTTAACAAACTTACTCTTATCACCGATTATATGATTAGAGCATCCATTGTCAATTATCTAGTAGTCTTTTTCCTATCAAGCATGAAAAGCAGACATCAAGGTGCCTTCAACATTAGTACTTACTTTCGGAGCCTTTTCCTTCACACATCCCTCAGAGTTAGCAGAAATAGTATCATCTTTTAAAGCTATGAACAAACATTCACCATCCTCATCATCTTCATAATCAGATTCATCACCAAATATATTTGCATCTTCTCTAACATTTAATAACTTTTCTTAATCATCTTACATTTGTTCTCCCTATTTTGTTATTCAGAGCTCTGTTTGGACATCTTGAAACATAATGACCTATCTTTCCACAACTAAAACACTTGAAAGGTAACTTACCACCATACTTTCCAATACCCTTTTTAATTCTTCTCACAAAGTTAGCTTCCACATCATCAGAATCCTCTTGATTTGATTCCAGTCTTCTATGATTTTCTAGCCTTAACAGCAAACTCAACTTTTGCACTAGTTCTACCAAATTCTCTCATTTCAAAAGCAGTTAAAAAACCATACAACTGATCTCTAGTATATTGATCCAAATTTTGTAGTTATTCAATAGCAGAAACTTTATGACTATAAGCTTTAGGAAGAGTTCTGAGTACCTTCTTTACCACTTCTTTTTCTTCCAATTCTCCACCAAGACCTCTAATGCTATTGACAACTTCATCCACCTTCTGCAAGTAGCTTGTGATGTTTTCATCTTCAGACATTCGCAAGGTCTCAAACATGATCTTCAGATTCTGCATCTTAGCATGCTTGACCTTATCATCTCCTTCATAAATGTTTTTTTAACTTTCCCAAATTTCATTAGCAGTTTTCAAATTCATAACTTTCACCAATTCAGAATTAGTCAGACCACTTAAAAGAGCATACCTTGATGTACCATTGTTTTCATAGGCCTTGATCTCATTAGTAGTACTCGGACCATTCTTAGGTATAGTGTATCCAGACTCAACAGACTTCCAGATTTCATATCCAATAGAAACCAAATAACCTTCCATCCTTATTTTCTAGAATGCATAGTCTGATCCATCAAATAGAGGAACATCTTTCTTATACGCCATCCCAGATCTATCTCAAGTGGTTAAGCTTTCTTCCAAAGAACCTTGCTCTGATACCAATTGTTGAATGCACAAGACAACTGAGAGGGGGGGTGGTGAATCAGTTGTATCTTAAAACTTCAAAACCCTCACAAACATTCAGATCCACATTAACTCAATTAACCCTTAATCTGTTAGAATGATTAATCATGGCAGCATATAACAGAAATAGAACCAAATCAACAACATATACAAGAAAACACTAGATTTACGTGGAAAACCCGAGAAGGGAAAAAACATGGTGCGGATTAGCTCACAATATAAAGTAATATCAACACCGAATACAATAGGGCTCACTGCCCAAAAGAAAGAAAGGCTCACTGCCAGAACAGAAAAGAAGATAGAGAAGAGTGTTACAATGAGAAAACCATCTCAATGCAACAAAGAAGTCCACCATAGCATCACCAACACTTCGCAGTCTTACTAAAGAATTGTAGACACCTTCTGCTCATTGCATCCAGTAATCTAACACATGAAAGCTTGCATTGCATTTTACAAATCCGCACTCTACAACTTTGTAATTCACATCTTGCTCATCACACACATCTATCTTCGCATCCCTTAACAACTCCACTTATTTATACTATCTTCAACCTTGAAAATATTCTCCAAGGTCGGTAATGCACCTTAACCGTGTAAATTCAAATTAGGTCAGCACCAAAACATTCCCACGGTGGAAAGGAATGAAGGCAGACAACAACACACTTTAGCTTGGACCTAAATACACTCATACACGCCATGCCACACTTCCACAATCACCGAAGCAAATCCGCAATTAGTGTAAACACCCAAGGTCAGCCGAACCTATGTTAACACCATAATCATTTAAGTACATGCTTCATCAAAACCAAAGATGAATCGCAGACAACACACCATGCTTGAACACAATCTAGAATAACCCACAAACACCCTAAAATCCAACAAATTCATTCACAACAACTCACCTGAAGAAAGTACACACCCAATATACTCAAGCATCTCTGCCATACACTGCAACTCAAGAAATCAACTTGCAGAGCACCAAACCATGAACTTCAACTGAAGGTAGATATGAACCTTACAAACACACTTCCAGAACCGCGAGACCTGAAACCACTTTGTGGAGAAATGTGGAGCAAAAACATTTCTCCCTGAAGCCTCTGCAATACACAGTTCACACAATGGTGAACACACCTTCCTCTGCAAAATGATCGAGCACACCAAATTCTGAATGCAACACCTCTCAACACCTCTGATCAACATATCCAAACCGCATGAACAGATCTTCAACATAGAAGAAATGTGGAGCAAAACCAGAACACCACTCTATAAGCCAGAACACCTTTACAACACAGTGTTTGCTCTTTTATTCAAATTTTCTCAAAAGCACTTGGAAACCAAGCACCAGAAATATATCATCAACATCTTCAGCGTTTCCTCATCATCAGAGACAACAACTTAATACCAACTACTCACACTCTTGCAATAATCTCTTGTTCATATAGTTGACACCAACGACAACACAAACTTGTTGACATCAATGACAACACCAATTGCATATACTTGCAACACTATCACTTGGCCTCTTAAGTTATCCATTCTTTGTTGATAAGTGTTGCCTCTCTACTTGTGTAGTCTTGTTTCCCTTTGCATAAATATTGAGTTTTTTTCTCTAGGAAATCAGAGTTGTAATTGTGAGAGCCAATAGTATGGTTACCACATCTTATGCAAAGTGTATTGTTAAAGCTTGTGCAGGATTGTTGAAGCATATGTGATTGGTGAAAGACAGGTTAATGGTCTAGAAGGTGTTTTGGTATACCACAAACCGTGTGAGTGTTTCCTCTATTACCACAAGTCATGAAATGGTCTTGGCTTATTCCTTCAATACCATGGATGTACGGTCAACTAGTGATGACCTAGACCAATTGTGGGAGTCTAAATTGATGAGTATTTTGTCAGTTGTGAAATCATCATGAGTGACACATGGTTCAGTTGATGTCATGGCATGGTCTTAGTTGAGTTGTTTGACAACTAACTTTCCAAAGATAGTTAGAATGTGGAGTCAATTGGAATTCCATGAAACAACTATATTTGTTTCCAAACCAAGATATAAAGGATGAATAGGGTGATGCTACTATAGAGGAAGTTGTAACTTGAAATAGGGGTGAGTGCAGAGGTTGTACATTTTATATCTGCAAATTGAAGGTGGTACGTGGGGAGATAGCTGTTTATATTTAGATATTGTATTTTACAAATTAATAAAATTGTTGGCTCTCTTCTGGTGCTAGGTTTTTTTTTGGAAGGGTTTCCAAGGTTAAATGTTGTCTCATGTGCTATGTGGATATTATTGAATCTTTTTCTTCTAAACTTTTATTGCTATGTGAATTGATACAATACAAGAAATCTCTAATTTAATTACATAATGTAAGATTATTTTCTAACTATTAACTGACATTTTCTACATTTGGTATCAAAGTCATACATTGACGAATTGTTGGACATAAAGGGGATACAATTTCTTGTTTATGTTTTTGGTTGCCATTGGGGCTTTTATTAATTATATGAAAATTAAGGACCTATGACATTGAATTCATGTCTAACACCTTCACATCTAATATTAATAAATTCAATTGTTAGAGTTTTGAATTGTGAGAATGCCCAAGAAATTGCAAGTGTACATGAAATTCAATTATGGATTTAAAAACAAAGAAAAAATGGCAAATTAAAAAATGTTAAAAGTACATAAAAAGAAACTCTTATTGTTATTTCATGTTTTGATTATGGTAAGTTGGTTTCGAAGGAACCATAAACCCAATACAAACCTTAGGTTTTGACAAGTCCTGAAACCTTACAAAGTTGCAACCAAGTTGCCCATGGGAACAACACTCCCAAAACACAAAGGGTCGGCCTAAACAAAACTAGATCCCAAACGAGCACTCTGCACACCCTTGACCTGTGGGTGAGAGTTAACCACCGAAGTGGGAAGACCCTTCTTCCTCCAAAGAACAACCGTCCAAGAAACACCATTATCTAAATCATCTAATTAAGGAGAGAGGAGAGGGGGCTTCTCTACCACATCCTCCACCAAAACCACCACCCACGAGGAGGGAAAATGTCGATTCATGGAAGTCGAAGGCTGCAAATATTCAATGTACATAGCTGGAGCAAGGAACCCACCGCACCAATCCATGGGGGAGTGAGAACCAAGGAGAGAGCAACCAGAGATGATTTAGGAGAGTTCTCGACAAGAATCAAAGGAATCACCAAATCCATAACACCCCTAGGGAAAACCACCATAGGGGAAGATGAAGGAGAAGGCTTGTCATCATAAGAGTCAATCACTAATAGTCAAGTGCTCCGTGAGGGCATTCTACCACCATGAAGCCTAGCCCGCATTACAATGGGGAGCGGGACAATCAAACGCCACATGACCAATGGAGAGGCAATGTCTACAATATAAGGGGAGACTTATAATCCAGCAACTGATTCCACAACCTATCCTCCACCAATAATACAATATCTCCAAGAAGTGCCTTGGAGGTATCGTCATCCACTAAAATTCGAGCATAAGTAGGGTGGCTCAAGAGAGTGCTGGAATCATCGACCTTTAGAAAATGACCACTAGCATTGTCAATGGCCTCATAACAAGACTCAACCCAAAAGTGAAGGGGCAGATGGAGAAATCTTACCTATACCAACCTACTATTATGCAGTTTCGAGAACGGATTGAAAGTAGACCATGTCTTGAGGGAATGCTCACCCACATCCACACTTGATGACCTAAAATAAAATCCATGTCATGTGAAGATTCAAATGTTGCAATCAAGAAACCCCTAGTGTAGGTGTCCAACTCAATTTTCCCATCGACAAGTGGCCACCTAGAGTCCAAAACCCACAAGTGTAGTTCTGAGAGAGAGGGCCATAAGCTAGTCAACCTACAAACTAGGCCATGGGAAGCATAAAACCGCTCATTCTCAATCATTGTATGGCCACAAATGATGATCGAGGAGGCTTGACAGCAAGGGATGGGCTGAGTTTTTCCATCGGTAGGGCAAGAAGAAACCCCCTTGTAGGAGTTCAGGACAACACTGAGAGGGGGGGTGAATCAGTGTTGTGTAAATTCTCAAATCTTTTGCAATTTAACTTTCAATACATCAAGAAAGAAAGATATCATTGATTTGTTACATAACTGAGAATGAAGAGAATAAAACCTCATCAGTAAATCGCACACACACACAGAGAAAATCAATATGAATCATGACACAATTTGCACGAATGGAAAACCCTCCATGGGTAGAAAAACCACTCTAAAACTGCCTCACTGGCTTTATCAAAAATCTCACTGATTACAATATTTAGAAGCACCAACTTCAAGGAGCACCAACCCCTAATACAAAACAAACTGAAAAGTATGCAAGAAGTGATTGCGACTCAATCTGATTTGCACCATTGTATACTCTGTGTTTCATCATACATTCTTATACTTCCTGTTTGATTTTCAAATCAAGACCATCTTCTTTTTCACACTTCTACAAACAAACTCCTTTTACAAATCTCTGTAAACAATTATCTCTGCACATTTTAATTTTCAAAATGTGTCATACAAGTTGTCTTCATTCACATCCATTACAACTATATATCATCTTCTTTATGATCTCAAATTTTTTCACACTTTTTCAAGGCACATGTGATGACATAAAAATCAAGAGATTGAATATCCTCTCCTGACCTTTCACATACTTTATCTTCTCTGATTTTTTAATTTCACTGTGCATAAAAATTAGAACTTTCATATTCTTTGACATCTCAAATTATCCCTTGCAAAAATATGTAAATCTTCTTCAAAAATTTCGAAACCTTTCACCTTCTCTACACAAACAATTCATCTAAAACAATAATAAGGTCATATAAAAATCTTCGATGAGAATAATTCATCTGCCTTTGTAATAAAATCTCTTTCAAAAAGAAAAGAATCCTCTTCTCAAAACCTTTCATCTTCTCACACTCAATCTTCTTTTCAATCTGCAAAAACATCTTAAGAAAAAATAAGATCATAATGAAATCAATAAAATCTCTTATATAATTTGATCTTCTTCATGTTCTCTTTCTTCATTCTCAGTCATGTACATATGTGTTTGACAAATCAATGATATCTTTCTCTTTGTGTCTTGAAAGTTAAAGTTAGCAAAAAGATTTGAAAATTTACACAACACTGATTCACCCCCCCCTCTCAGTGTTGTCCTGGACTCCTACACCCCTGACCAACAATGGCAGCATAAGACGAAGGGGGGCCATGAACCATACCCTTTGCTAGAGCCAACACACAAGCAAGCGAAACAGCAACACGTAGGATACAGTCGATGCCATGAGCAACCACAAGAGACGCCACCACCAGGGTAGTCACCACAATACCATCACCGACATTAAGAACTACAAATGTGCCATCTACAAAGGTAGGTAGTGTCACAAAAAGCAAAAATCCGAGGACAAGCGTTGGGGATCCAATAGGGGACACGACCAAAACGTTAGCAGAAACATGTGAGGGTGGGAGGAGACCCATCTCAAAAAAAATCCTTCTTCAATTATTTCATGTTAAATATAATGCATGGCAAGATAAGCAAAATTTAAATATGACATAAATAAATATTTGACTTCAATTTCTCTCAAATTCTCAATAAAATACGATGTACTCATTACATACATGTTAAAATACAAAAAATGTTGCTTTTCTATTCGGCACAACCCAAACAAATGTTATTTCTACTTTTAGAACCCAAAACAATTTTGGCATGTTTTATTGAACAAATTACTACTATAACTTAAAAAATAGTCAAGGAAAAAACCAATGAACTAGATTGAACTAACACAACCCAAATGTCAAGCCACAATTAACTACATTTCTTTCCATTTTTCGCTTCTATGTTATTATGTGAATAAAAATATTTAGAGCCCTTGAAAATAAATGTGAATGTGAATAATTTTCCATAAAGAATTCAAGTCATAGTGAAAACTTTCAAATTAAAACAAATATTTCAAGTTTGATGCTGACAATTGGAAGAATAGCAATAGTTACAAATGGAAGATGAGCAATAGTTGCAATTAATTATTTAAATTATGGCATAAGTCATCTTCACTTGCCTATTATTAATTGCATTATTTTTTTTATTAAGGTAAAGAGATTTTGAAAAGGGCCCCACCCTTTTACAAAATGTTAGCCCAACGACATAAGAGACTTGCCTCACGAGAAGTAAGACTTACAAGAAGAAACAATATAGGAGCAGCGACCACAAGACATAGATGCAACCAAGGAAGCCATTCAACAAAACAAGGTAGACAAGTTGTCACAACAAAGAAAAAACCAAGAGTCGACAAACTATACGCCAGACCCCGACCTTGCCTATTGCACACCCTTAGCCTAGGTATGAGAAATCAAAACTGAATTGGGAAACCTTTTTTTCCTTCTTTGAACAATGGTCCAAGGCACCATTATCTAAATCTTCAACCCGAGGAGAAAGAAGTGGTGAATCCTCAAACGTAGCCTCAACCCATATACTAATTACATTATTAACAAATCATTCTTCCTTCATTTTGGTGTAGCAATATTTGATTATCTTATTTAAATATTTATATAAGAATTTTGATTTAAATTTAGATATTTTAATAAGAATTTTGATTTACGTTCAAATTATCACCAAATAAGCCGATAGCCTTTTTAACAAGTTTCCCATGGATCAGTATAACTAACTTGAGGTCCTGCCGATGTAAGAAATTGAGGCCTTTTACATTATTCGTGATAAAAGTCACAAGATTTTATGGGATATATCAGTTATTTTATTCTGATTTTGGGTAAAATATTTTTGGTTTGGTCGGGTATGGATGAGCAAGAATACAAGAAAATTTTAAATTTTCCTGTCCCAACACTTTGATTGAAACTTGAATCACTACTAGCATGTGAGAAGGCAAGAAATTAGACTGGCAATAATGAGGTTTTGAGTTGAGCTTTGGGTGCCATTCCAGCTCATTTGAGAGATATTACAGATTTGACAGGTAAAACCATTTTTCTTTAATGGGTTAAAGTTTAGACGGTTCACCAACATTATCAGTGACTAGATCGATCACTTATGCCCACACTCAGGTATTTATATTTGCATTTTTACAAGTATATACATTTAGATGTTGGCATATATAGGGGATCAGTCAACTAGTTTGGGATTTAAGTTAACTTCAAAGCAAGTGTGTTTGAATATTTATGATAAGATTGGCAAGAGCAAGCATTTTAATTTTTCCTCTCAGGCAAAGGATTTAGAGAACTAACAGGTGTTTGCAGGAAGAGAAGTCTATGTTTATCCTTGTTTTATTTAGCTAACATGCGAAAAGAGGTGGAAGTTTTCTCTGTGATTTTAGGTAAGACATGTAATTTGGCAAGAGCTAGACAGAAGAAGCCCCTCACTTGATAATAGACAGCTGATCCAATACTATATGACATCGAGGACATCCCAGGAGCCGCAGATCCAACAAGCCATACAGCAAAAGAATATCAGAAGAAAAGCCCTGGTATAGGGCAATGTTTGTACTTGTACCTCAGAAATTGTATAAGAAAGGATGAGTCCTTGTTGGGCTTGACCCCATATAAGATCTATAAATAAACAATATGTACTGGACTGCAAAAGTCCCAGGCTAGACTGGAGGTTTTCTTTGCTCTGTTCTTTCCTACCGGTGCCCACACTGAACAGAGCTGTATTTTATTGTATTTTATTACTGACTTTATATATTAATGGCCTCAGCCTTTTACCAATCAAAAAAAAAAATTATCACCAAATAATAAAGTTGAAATCAACAAAGTTTTATCAATTGCTTAAATAAGAATTCATAATTTTAAAAAGCTAAGAATAAATAAAAAATTAAAATCACATTTTCAACCAAAACTTACTAAATGCATGTCAATTCATACATTTTTGTTTTTTTAAGTCTTCCAATTTTACAATTTTACTTTCTCTTAGTAAATGCATGACTTCTGAAATTAGATATTTTAGCTTTCAAATTCGCATTGTAGCTTTTTTCTATCCCTATAATAATTATAATTTCAAACTTCACAATTAAATCATATAATGCATCTAGTTATATTGCCTTCATTATACATCTTATACTTTAAACTGTTCACTTTATTACAATTCTATATAAACTAAACAAAAGAATTGTATATCTTGCACTTTAAATTGTTCACTTTATTACAATTCTATATAAACTATACAAAAAATTATAGTTCTAGATTAAGTATGACAGTGACAAATATCTAGGTAAACAATCCCTTAATTTTTTTACAATATTATATCACTATTGTGTTATTTATATATTTTTTATCTTTATTTTTTATTGATCCAAAAAATTTTATTATATATTTATTTCAATAACAATTCAAACTTTTTAAAATAAAATCAACTTTCAAATGAGTTTAGAATTTGACCTTAACCAATTAGAAATGTTGTAATGATTTCTTGACATCTATTATTTCTTCATAATAAATATGAACATGCTCCCTTCTATGGCATAAATATATTCCTATCTAAATTCTTTCAATGTACGATGTTGATAAAATGTAATATTAAAAATCAAGCTATATTGTCAAAAGGGTTATGGTACGTAGTAGGACCACTTAGTTCTCGTGTTGGAGAGTGACATCTTACACTAGTGGGCATGTTGAAGTGATACTCACTTTAGTTGGAGCGGTATCCCTATTGGAGGTAGAGCAGTATCCCCATTAGTGATGCTAGAAGAGCAGGTTGGAGTTTGTGCAATGCAAGAGATGGGCAAAGATGGAGGAGCATAGAAGGAGATGGAGGATAAAGATAGAAACAGTATTCCCACATGTGATACAAGAGTTGGAGGAGTGCAAGAGATGGAGCATATAAGTTAGAGGAAGGAGGGAAAATAGTATCCACATAGGTGATGAACAATTAGGCAGAGCATCGAAAGAGCGCAGAAGATAGCATTGTAGAGGAACGTAGGAGAAACTAGAGGAAAGAGGAGAAGCAAGAGCAATTTCTCATAAGAGATGTTGAAAGGGTTATGGTGCATAGTAGGACCACTTAGTTCTCATGTTGGAGACTAAAGTGACATCTTACACTAGTGGGCATGTTGAAGTGATACTTTAGTTGGAGCGGTATCCCTATTGGAGGTAGAGCAGTATCCCCATTAGTGATGCTAGAAGAGCAGGTTGGAGTTTGTGCAATGCAGGAGGTGGGCAAAGATGGAGGAGCATAGAAGGAGATGGAGGATAAAGATAGAAACAGTATTCCCACATGTGATACAAGAGTTGGAGGAGTGCAAGAGATGGAGCATATAAGTTAGAGGAAGGAGGGAAAATAGTATCCACATAGGTGATGAACAATTAGGCAGAGCATCGAAAGAGCGCAAAAGATAGCAGTGCAGAGGAACGTAGGAGAAACTAGAGGAAAGAGGAGAAGCAAGAGCAATTTCTCATAAGAGATGTTGGAGAAGGTAGGAAAGGAGATGAGAGTGGTATCCACAACAAAAGACGAAGGTACACAATATCTCAACTGGTTGAATTGTAAGATAGCGATATCCCCACTAATTGCATTGTAAAGTAGCAACACCCCCACTAGTTGAATTGTAAGGCAGTAATATTCCCACTAATAAAAAATTAGTTAAAACAATATCCCTACAGATTGATTCTAAGTGGTGAGAGGCCCATTACCAAAAACCCTCACTAAGTAAACTTTAAAAAACATGTATTATCTTGCAAACTTGCTATATCATATAATAAATCAGTTACAATTCTCAACTTTCTGTTATAGTTATGATGTAAGGTTTTCAACAAGAACAATGTCTCTCAATTATTGTTTGAATTGGTACCAATGAAACGAAAAGCTTATAAATTGTTTCGTCTATGCCAATCAATCAATATTTACCATATTCATATTCTCTGTTTATTCTTAGGCATATTTCTCGCATCAATATTTTCATATTGGTGTCACTTTCTTCTTGTCAAATCAAGGACTAATACTTAAGTCACATTACCAAAGTGAAAAAAACTACACCCTACGAATAAGATTTATACAAAAGAGGAATCCTTAACATTTTCACTAATAAAGGAAATTCTTGGGTCTAGCTCTAAATCTCTTAGTTTCAGTGATTTTTTTAGTGGCTAATATTTGCCAATTGGCTAATAGTTGAAATTGGGGATTCAAAATTTGGCTAATAGTTCAAGTTGTAAGGCGACCTAAATCGCCACGTTTTTACAAAATTTTATTTTTGTCTTGGTTAAATCGCCAGAATATTTATTTTATTAAACTTTTGAACTCAAAATTCGCCATGATATTCGATATCTGATTAGATTCGATTCACCTAAATTTTATAACTTATAATAGAAAATAAAATTAATTCACCAATAATATTATATAATTATTGGTTACTTTGGGGCCATATCACCAATTTTTAATCACCATCGTTGATTTTATTTATAATTTAATGGATGGGATTGTATTCCATGGGTTAAAATGTACCCATAAAGCTCCAATGCCCATCGAGCCCGAAATTGTATTCGGGCCATTGATCTCAATTTATAATCTAACAACTGGTGCTAAATTACATGAGCCAAAATGTACCTACAGAGCTCCAATGCCCATGGGGTCCAAAATTACATTTATGTCATTTGCATTTGAGATGAATGGCCCAAATGTAATTCTGGGCACCATGGGCATTGGAGCTCCACAGGTACATTTTGAGCTACAAAATAGAACCCAAACCATTAGATTATAAATAAAATCAATGGTGGTGAAAAATAATTTAGGGCTGATTTAAAATATTAAGGAATTAAGGAATTATAGACACGAGAACTACACCTTAAATTAGTCAATCACTACCACCATCAGGGCCTTACTTTTCCATAGGAATTTAACTTTTAAAAAAAGGAAAGATTCACCATGGTGATTAATGTATTTGCCTATTTTTTATCAAGATTTGCCAAGATTTTCTACAAATTCATAGTGATAAAAAATTCGCCAATAAAATTAATATTTTTTTCAAAAAAAGGAAAGATTCGCCAATAAAAATTAATATTTTTTCACAAAAAAAATGAAAGATTCGCTAGGATTTTATATCTTTTTTTAGGAGGGGTTTCTTAAAGTTATCATTGCTTAGTTTATCAATGTTGACCCAACTTCAAGCCACAGCTTCGCTCTTCGATCTATTAAAAAAACATACATCATACAAAACTGAATAATATTGACATAGTTAATACTATTATCTATAGTTGCATATACATGAAATTGAAAGTATAATTGGAATTCAATTTGTTTTATTTAAAACGATTTTTAAAAAGTAAATTAAAAATGTTAAAATACATAAAATAGATAAAAAGAAACTACTACTGTTATTTTATGCCAAATATAATTCATAGAAAGAGAAAAAAATTCAAATGAGACATAAATAAGGATTCATGATTGCCAACTGCTCTTAAATTCTCCAAATATATCAAATTCTCAATAACGCATGGTGTACCGATTACAATTAAGTATTAAAATACAAAAAATGCTGCTGTCCTATATAGCTCAGCACCAGAAAAAAGTTTTATTTTTATTACTTTTAAAACCCAGAACAATTTGTTCGTGTTTATTTTTCCCTCAATCAGTAATTTCGGTTTTAGAATATATACTTACTATACATTGACCTACAAGCCAATTTACTGAACCATCTGACCAACCTCCTGTAGTTGGAAGGGTTCACATAAACCAGTTCGAGAACTGCAGGTCTTGGATCCAGGTCCTTGAACTGGGCAGAACACAAAACCAATCCGCAGGAAAAATGCGAATTCTTGAACTTTTTTTTGTTGTTTTCTAAGTCAATTTTTGGACTTTGACTTTGACTAGCATTGACAAAAATAGGATCCCACACCTTCAAAATGGCTTGTAAAGCATTTGAAATACTAAAACAAACTCCTTTTCTGCATGATGGCCTGTTGAGAGGATTGTATTGTTATTACTATTAATATATTATCATCCATTTGCCTTTATTAACATTTCCATTGTTATTATCGGTCAAGGATGTACTATCATTTTAGATAACAATCAGCAAGTAAGACGGCTTATTTGTTGATTAAATATATTAATTTTCTTTATTGTCTTCAAATTCTGTGGAAATTGGCATTAATATTACTCTTTCTTTTGCAAGAAATGATCTATGTTTTGGTGTACATTTTCCTGTGACCGAAGAAATAAGATGACTATGGGAACAGGAACAACTTTTAAAGGCATTAGCAGATTATAAAGGAATCCTGGAGCATCAAGTATAAAAAAGGGGGGTTTCCAGAAAAAATTGATGACAATCTCTATGAAAGGAGCTTGATGGCACCCATTGGTTTAGTTTCGTTTTTTTTTAATGTTTTTAGGCTTTTTTTTTTGGTTTTGCCATGGGTTTTCCCAGTTACAGTTAGGCATGGTCCAGGTTCAGCCAAGGTTTGGCCCTGCCATCTTGGGTACCCTGGAACATACCCAAGGTACGTTAGATGGCAGAGCCGAATCCTGAACGTCCCAATGCCACTCTCGATCCTACTTCCATTCAGTACGGAGATAGGACTGATTCTACAAGGACCCAGTAACATAGGACAAAAACCATTCATTCTTGCTTGCCATTAAACGACTATAGCTAAAGATTGATCATTGAAGATTCCAAAGCAGTTGGATTGTTATTCCTACAAGTGTGCAAGAACCCATTCACTACGAAGGCCATCATAAAGGAAGTTTTTGGAAAAGAGTAAGTTTTTTTTTTCCCCTTAATTTTTGTTTTACAAATGAACTCTGTTGTTTTGTTTTCATTCATTTATGAATCTATGCTTAAAATATCAAATGAGTTGATACACACACACACAACACAGTTTTTTATTTTTATTTTCATTTGTTTGGAATGTGTTGTTTATCAAATTTGTTGCCATAAGTATTATAATGGCAACCAGTTCTAGCTCTGTGGCCAACCCTGCTTCAAGACAAACACAAGTTCTCCATTTTGGAAGTATGTTGAAATGCTACAGAAAGTTCTAAGTGATGGGGGATATGTTCGAATTTGCAATGAGTGTGGTGTCAAATATACAAGCTCACACAGTCAAGTGAAAGCCCATTCATGTGGCATTCCTCAAATGGGCATCAAAGTTTTCCCTATAAAGAATGGTGTACCCGTGCCACAAACTTAAGTGATAGAATATATTAAAGAGCAAGAGCAAGCAAATGAAGCAATAGGTCGTAGATCAAATCAATCTGTGGCAAATAAAAGATCTTGAATAATGAAGCCCCTTTTTTTCTGGTCGAGAGTCGCCTACTTTTTGTAACACTTCAAGAAGATTCCACTTCACATAAGAGACGAAAGAGACTACTAGAAATGACATTTCAAAATGAATCTTGAGAGTGTCAATCAACACATTCCAAGATGCATCTATGCAAATGGTTTCTCTTTCAATATTGTTCACTCACCATATTGGCAAGAAATGGTGAAAGAATTAATGCGACTCCAAAAGAGTACAAGGCCCAAGTTATGAGAAGGTATGTAGCACTTTATTTGCAAAGGAGGTGAAACTTGTAAAAGATTAGTTGAAGCCCATTAGGGATTCGTGGAAAGAGACGTGTCCATCATTTCCAATAGATGGAAGGATGCTAAAAATTGGCCATTGATCAATGTAATTGCAGTGTTGCCTAGAGAAGAAATGTTGTTGAAAGTCATGGATTTTGAGAGGCAGATAAAGGGTGCACAATTTATTGTTGACATCCTCATAGGGGCCATTGATGAAGTGGAGCTTTGTAATATTGTCCAAGCCATGTCGGACGACAAAAAAAATTGTAGAGTGATCGCTTTCTTGGTTGAAGAATGTTATTCACATATCTTTTAGACACTATGTTTGTCCACTCCCTCAACCTTATGCTATGAAAGATTGGCACCAAAATTAATTGAATCAAACAAGTGTATGTCAAGGCTAAAGAGATGAATGTTCATCACCAACCACATGTTGCAGAACATATTTACAACATTCTCAAAATTGGAGTTGTAGAAGGTAAGTGAAACAATATTACATTTTTATGTTTCACTTTAGTAATTTATTTTTTAAACTTAAGTATGTTTTCTTCTTTGTTTTAATTTTTTTTTTAAATTTTCAAGTTGTTGAGACCCATTTCGCCTCCAACACAATCATCTTGAGACGACTTTTGAAAGTTCCATACACACTTTCTACCACGGTCATCAACCAAGTTTAGTCCATATGGAGGCAATCTGATGCAAGAGCATCCTTGGTTCAAGAGCAATCTTGCATCAACCAAAAAAAAAAACATTTGCATTTGCATTTCAGTTCTTTCATTTCAAGTTCAGTTCAGGCAGTTCAGTCAGAAGCAGTTTCAACCTATGGTCCGGTCTCAGCGTTTCACACGTTGTGGATCTGGACTTAGCATCTAAATTCATTCATCTACATCATATCAAGAATTCGGAACATTTGGATCAGTTACTGGAAAGTTATCGCTATCAGAAGATCCTCTATTTTCTCAGTGCAGAACTCTCTAACAGTCATGAGAAATCAACTGAAGGAGAAGGATTGGGAGCATTGGCCGACTTGCGGATCCTTGTGATTCATTCTACAATGTTCCTTGGTTCGTGGTCGACCTTCCTCATAGGTCCACACTCATTGTATCCGTTGGAGAAGGATTTTCAAGCCAATAGGTCCGACCTATCCAAGAACACACGTTACACCTCTTCATCGGGATTCCGGATCTCTTGTGGCCGACGCGGAGGAATCTATTGGTCCGAAAATGACATATATTGATGTAATAGATCCTTAAGAAAGTAGCAGAGATATCGCTATTGACATTAGAAAGATCTGTAGTTTAGTTTGTGCGAAGGAGCTTCAAAGCTTTATCTTGCGCATGTATATAACCAAGCCTGTGAGCCCAAGTTGTAAGCCTGCATGTTGCCGGCCAGATTGTATTTGAATTCTTTGATATACTGAATGACTGAATCTGCATATTTTCTATATTCTTGTGTCGTTTCCATTGTGTTTACTCTTGTTGCACGATCCGGACAATTCATTCTGTGAACCCTCCTACCGTGACTGCACTAAGTGGTATCAGAGAAAAAGTTCGATTCTTTGGAGTAAATTGGCGAAGGGGATTCCGTAAGATCTTGTTGTAAGCAGATTGCCGATCCGTGGCAGGTTACTGGTGCGCAACCGATCGCCGATTGAGAGGCAGTTGTCGCTTGTAGCCTGATCACCGACCTGAGGCAGTTTGCACTTGATCCTAGGAAGATGCTGCCACGGAGAGTTCCTCCTGTTGGTACAATGGCCAATAGAATGGATGAGATGATGGAATTGATGAGAATAATGCGAATTTGTTTGGATGTTGTTAAAGAAGACAGGTGAAGAGGATTGACACCTAGACCTAATGTTGAAAGTGATGATGAAGAAGAATTTCAATCTGTTAAACAAAGTGGCGAAACCCTAAAAAGTCATGAAGAAGAAGAATCAGATCAAATAAAGATGTTGCAAGCTATTTCAAAGATTGGGAAAAGACCTAGAGTTGATGTGCCGAACTATACTGGTAATTTGAATCCGGAAGAATTGATTGATTGGATAAATGACTTGGAAGAATACTTTGAATATGAGGAAATTGAAGATCCGGAGAAGGTGAAATTTGCAAAGACAAAGTTGAAAGGACATGCTGCTATATAGTGGAAAGAAGTTCAGTTGGAAAAAAATAGGAGAGGAAAAGAAAAGATTACAAAGTGGGACCGGATGGTGACAAAGTTGAAGAATCAATTCATACCTGTTGATTATGAGTTGGAGCTATTGAAGAGATTGCAAAATTTGAGACAAAAGGAGAAATCTATGAAAGAATACACTGAAGAATTTCATAAAATGATCATAAGAACAGGACATAGTGAAGCAAGCAAAGAGAAAGTGGCTAGATACATCAATGGACTGAAATTGAATATTCAAGAAGAACTAAGCCTGATAAGGATGACCTCTTTGGAAGAAACATATCAATTTGCACTGAAAGTTGAAGAGAAGTTGAATAAGAAACAGGATCAGAGACAGAGAGGCAGAGGAGGCAAATTTTTGAGAGGTAGGACATTTTCCGAAGGAGACAGGTCTTATCCGAAGCAGAACAAGTTCGACAACCCATTGAGGAAGGATGACAGAGATAACAATACTTACCGGAGAGATGACAGAAATTTTTACCGGAGAGGAAACCCTAGTGCATACCAGAATGAAGGATACAGAAGAGAAGGAAGAGGATTTGATAAGAGAACATTTAGAGGTACTTGTTTTAAGTGTGGAGGTGAAGGACATAGAGCATTTGAATGCAATCAAGGTAGTACAAGCAAGAAAACAAAGAACAGTGGAAGAACAGCCTATGTTGAAGAAGAACCTGTTGAATCACCTTGTTCAGTTGGCAATCCAGAGAAAGGAGAATCATTGGTGATGAGAGAGCGCTATTTCAAACTAAGACAAATGAGGAACCATCACAGACGAAAAGTCTGTTCAGAACAAGATGCAAATCTGGAGGTAAGTGTTGCAAAGTCATGATTAATAGTGGTAGTTCAGATAATCTAATTTCAGAGGAGATGGTGACTAAGCTGAAGTTGGAAAGATTGAAACACCCTAAGCCCTATCAGATAGCATGGATTCAAGATGATCATAAGGTACTGTGAGTGAACAATGTTTGGTAAAATTGCATATTGGATCTTATCATGATGAAGTCTCGTGTGATATTATGCCTATGGATGTTTGTCATATCTTGTTGGGTAGACCTTGGCAGTATGATAGAAAAGCTATGCATGATGGGAGAAAGAATACCTATACTATAACAACAAACGGAAAGAGAATTACCTTGATTCCTTTGGAGGATGATCCTAAGAGCGAAGTCTGTGGAAATGCTAGAATCTGTTTGGTAGATGGAAGGAAATTTCTGGATGGTTTGAGATATGAGAATATGTGTTTTGCCTTGATTCCTAAGAAGCCTGAAGAATTGAACAAAGAGACAAAAGAACAGCCGAAGGAGATAAGAGAATTGCTGACAGAATATGAAGACATCATATCATATAATGTACCTGAAGGATTACCACCTATAAGGAGTATCAGTCATCACGTGGATCTTATATCGGGAGCAAGTTTGCCTAACAAAGCAGCACACTAGATGACAACGGCAGAAAATGAAGAATTGAATAGATAAATACAAGAATTGTTGAGGAAAGGTTTGATCAGAAAAAGTTTGAGTCCTTGTGCAGTACTTGCAGTGTTAGCACCAAAGAAAGGTGGAGAATGGAGAATGTGTACTGATTCTAGAGCAATAAACAAGATCACAATTAAGTATAGATTCCCTTTACCTAGGATGGATGATATCATGGATTGTTTGAGTGGAGCAAGATATTTCACAAAGATAGATTTGAAGAGTGGATACCATCAAATCAGAATCAGAGAAGGTGATGAATGGAAGATTGTTTTTAAGACAAATGAAGGATTAAATGAGTGGTTAGTGATGCCTTTTAGATTGACAAATGCACCAAGTACTTTCATGAGGTTGATGAATGAAGTTCTGAAGAAATTCTTGGGTAAGTTTGTGATTGTGTATTTGGATGACATTTTGATTTCAGTAAAAAACAAAGGAAGAACATTTGTGGCATATTAAGCAAGTTTTGCAGAGGTTGAGAGAAGAGAAATTGCTAATAAACATCAAGAAATGTGGTTTCATGAAAGAAGAGTTGGTATATTTGGGATTTGTGATTTCTGCGAAAGGATTGAAGATGGACCCTGAAAAAGTGAAAGCAATTGTTGAATGGCCTACACCGGAGAGCATTGGAGAGGTTAGATCATTTCATGGATTGGCTAGTTTCTACCGGAAGTTCATAAAAAATTTCAGTTCAGTTTGTAACCTTATGATAGAGACAATGAGAGGTGCCAGAAAAGATTTCAAGTGGACATCTGGAGCAGATAAAAGTTGAGTTGTTGAAGCAAAAAATGACAGAACAACTTGTTTTGGCATTACCGGATTTCAATAAGGTATTTCAAGTTGATTGTGATGCTAATGGAAATGCAATTGGAGCAGTGTTAAGTCAAGAAGGAAGACCAATAGCATATTTCAGTGAGAAGTTGAATGATGCAAGGAGAAGATATTCAGTTTATGATCAAGAGTTCTATGCCATAATTCAAGCCTTGAAGAAGTGGAGACATTATTTGTTGCCTAAGGAGTTTGTGTTATATACAGATCATCAAGCTTTGCAATATTTGAATAGTCAAGGTAAGTTGAATCAGAGACATATGAGATGGGTAGAGTTCATGCAGAGTTATACTTTTGTGTTGAAACATAGAAGTGGAAAATCAAACAAAATTGTTGATGCATTGAGTAGAAGAAGAAACTTATTGATAGAGATGAGAGTTGAAGTGTTAGGTTTTGATGAATTGAAGAACATGTATGAGGGAGACACTGATTTTGAAGAACCTTGGAAAGCATGTAAGGAACCTATTGTAGTAGATAGAAGAAAATGGTTGGATTATTTCATTCAAGAAGATATGTTGTTCAAAGGAAGTCAGTTGTGCATACCTAGAAGTTCAATGAGAAATAATCTGATCAAGGAGAAGTATAGTGTGTTGGCAAGAGACACTATGTGGCTTCATTGGTGTTGTCATTGATGGCAACAAAGACCATCCCACACATCCGCAGGACTTAGTGTATCTCTACCGGAAGTCAGATTGAAGGATACTTTGGTCCGGTAAGCAAGAACAAAGCATGCTGCAAGGTCTGACAGTCAGGTCTAGATCTCTTAGAGGTAGTATCTTTGCAAAGTGCAGACTTGGGAAAGTCAAGAGGAATACCTTGACTGATAGATTCCAGGGATTGAGCCTCCGGTGATGAAAGAGTGAAGAGATATGAGCATCTAAGTATTGAGGTCCGGTTTGACAGAGTAGACAGAGGAAGAACTGATCAACAGAGTATCAGAATTATTCCAGATCAGATATTGATGGTGATCAAGGTTCTTCAGGTATCATCCATGATTGGCCGACATGTTAGATGACTTCTATAAATCCGCATCACTTGGTATGCAAGGATTCAGCCGACAGATCAGAGTTTGGAAAAATATTGACTATTTCGGATGCCGACTAGAAAGGTGTTGAAATCACTTGTGCGGATATATATACCAGATGGATTTAGATGTGGAGTGTAGGTGTGGTGAGTTGTGCAAAGAAAAGCAGAGGAAAAGAGTAACAGCTATATTACAAGTCAGGTATGTGACAGGACAGCAGCACTAAAGAAGAGGAAGAATGAAGTGCAGTAGATCAATTTATTGAGCATAACCGGAACTGAACCTCAGCATGTGTGGATGCTTCTCATCAATTCAAGTATCTAGTTTCATTGTATAAACTATTGTAGGCAGTGAGCCTCTTGTGAGCAGTGTGCTCGGGCAGTGAGCCCTAACTAGCAAGTGCCACTTTTGTACTATCTTATTCTTCTAACAGAGAATACAATCTTGGGTTAATCACCCCGTGGTTTTCTCCCTTAACAGGGTTTCCACGTCAAAAATAGTGTCGTGTATTTCCATTTCATGGTTATGTTTGCTTATTTGAATTAATGTTGCATTAATTGTTAAGAAAGTTCAAAAAGCTGAAATAATTAAGATAACTGATTCACCCCCCCTCTCAGTTATCAACAATTGGTATCAGAGCCAAGTTCCTCCAAAAGGAGCCTAACAGCTTGAGGAAGATATGGGAACTAAAATGGATGTGTATGGTATGAGGGAGCAACTTTAGTCTGCCCTAGATGATCTTGAACAATCTAACTCTGAAGTCAGAGAATTAAAGGAAAGACTCAAACAGGCTAATGATTTCATAAATGAACTAAAAGGGAAACTGAGTATCTCTATGAAAAAGAGAAAAGATCTACTTCAGCAATTGGCAAATCAAAGTGAAGACAATGGTACAAATTAAGATCTGAAAGAGAAAACCAAGTTATGTGAAAAGTTATCCAAAGAGGTTATTATGGTAAGACATGAAATGGAATCAGGAGTTATGAAATTCACCCAAGAAATTGAAGAGAAAAGAAAAGCTGAAGATGATCTAAGACAATCCCTCAAGGAGAAGTCAAAAGACTGCCATATAATGGATAGAATAATCAGGCATCTAGAATCTGATCTTGAAGATGCTAGAGATAATGAAGAAAAACTTGAGGATCAAATTAACACTCTTAAAAGGGATCTTCAAACAGCAAATGAATACAAAGAGAAATTCAAGATAAGTTCTGCTCAACTTGAAGTTCTTCTTGAAAGCCAAAAGAGAGTAGATGACAAGCGTGGCTTGAGATATGAGAAAAGTGAAGGCTCCGGATCCGGTCAGAAGAATTCTGGATCAGAAAATTCAAGGAACAGGCCTAGAAGACCTCCGGTAAGGCAACCTAATGCTCAAAGATATCCATCCTTCAATGAACACTGCCACAACTGCAATAACTTTGGTCATAAAGCTAATCAGTGCAGAAAGAGAATAAATCAGACTAATACATCCTTCTCCGGACAATGTTTCAATTGTAAAAGGTATGGTCACAAAACTCAAGAATGTAGAAATATACAAATGAACAATTCATTCAATGGTAGATGCTTTGCATGCAATAGAATGGGACATATGGCTAATCAATGTAGATCAAGAGGATTTCATTCAAATATGCAAAGAAATGTTGTTTGCCACAATTGCAATAGATCCGGTTATATTGCCAAATTCTGTAGAAGCAAGAATCAGGGCAAAAGAGGTCCGGTACATCCTAATCAGAATCAAGACAAGGGAAAAAGAAAAGTGAATACGAATGAAGTTCAAAGTGAGATGAACAAGATTTGGGTGAAGAGAAGTATAGAAAATATAGGAGATGGATCCGCACCAGAATCTGGTGCTGATATTCCTTCCGAAAATTAAAAAGTGAGCTCTGGCTCAGGGAGAGACACAAGGAAAAACCTTTTCCCCCAGCCAGTTAATTGGTGCCGGAACTGGCACAAGGAGAGTTGCGGATTAAAGGGTTCATAAGAGAAACATCTAAATAAATTGTGGTTAAGCTATGAAACATCCGCAAGATGTTTAGAACAAGATTGATTCAGTTCATCAAGTCATCCGAATAAGGAAAACAAGGCAAACCGGAATGACTTAATTTGAGCATTTATTGCAACTTGGTATTAGGGTTTGCGGAGTAATATAAGGGTTTTCTCATTTAACTCTTGTTCATTCTGCATTCAAGAAGAAGCGAAAAGGAGCTCTGCAACAAATTCCCTCAAGCCCATCAAAGATCACCTGCAGAAGACGATTCATCCAGCAATCGATCTGGCTCTCTCCGTGAAACCTAGAAGCGTAAAAGGTATTTTCCGTTCTTGAATATCTCTCTAAAAATCTTTGAAAGATGGCTACTCCGAATGTGGTGAAGATTTATGATCGGCCACGCCCTAAATTTAAAAAGCATCCATACAAATCTCTAGAAGTGGACCCCTCAGGTGCATTTTCCAGCATTCCGCATGGTATTTTGCATATAGAAGATGTTAGGGTTTACATTCATGCGAACATTGAAGATTTTGGGGAATCCAAGCTGGCAGATATCTATCACAATCAGTTAATAGATGATGCTTTTGAACTTAAACCACAGTACCAAGCCATCCGGGATAAGCATTTTGGTCAGTGCATTCATTTCCCCTATTTTGAAGAAGATGAATGGGTCCGGTATGTGTTGAGCAGAGTGCATGATAACTTCTTATGGTTGGATAAACCATTTAAGATCACTAAGGATGCAATTAGGGCAATAACCGGTTTGCACTCTTCCGATGGGATACCAATTCTCAAATCTGTCAAAAACCAAACTGTGAGTGAGGCTACCGGATCAAAATTTGATAAGAGAGCAATGACCATAGAAGATATCTCTGATCCGGATATCAAGTTTGCATCTATGATAATTGGCTATAAAATATACCACTCCAGCAAAGAGAATTCAATACTCGGAACTGCTGTGTATACTGCGTATGAAATGTTGAGAAATAATGCAGATTATGATCTTTGTGAACTCCTAAGCCAACTGATGGAAAACTTACAGAAGATCAAGAAGGACAAGAAGAACTCTTTTAAGTATGGTGGACTAATATTGTGTTTGTTCTTCTACTTTATGAATGAGCTACCCGGATCCAGTGGTTGGGTATGGCAGAATGACAGACCTGTTGCCATTCAAATCAGAGACTACTTGCATGGGCTTGAGAATGCTAAGGCTAGAAATACAGCTCTATGGGGTTATTTCAAGAATTTTCAGAGTAGGATGCAAGCAAGAGAGAGAATTCCCAAATCTCTAGTTGAAAAGTATAAGGATACAGTTTGCTTTATGGTAGAAACTGATCAGTGCCTAATGGAGGCTATGGAGCCAAGGATAGTCTGGATCATGCCAATGGGGTATGAAGTAGATGAGAAAATTGTAGATCTACATGTTCAACACTTGCTTAGTCAACCCAAGGACCCCAAGGCAGAAAGGTTTGGAACCTTTGAAGAGTTGAGTGTAAAGATTCATGTAGAACTTAGACAAGCAGAGACAAAGAGGAAAGTAAGAAGGGAAGTTGAAGAAATCGCTAAGAAATTTGGGATATCCAAAGAGGCACTTGATACAAACAAATAAAAGATAGAAAGGGCAGAGAAAGAAAAAGAAAAAGCAGAGAAAGAAAAAGAAAAAGCAAAGAAAGAAGGTGCTCCGGTGGAAGTCCCCTCCCGGACCAGATCCTCTAAGACCTCTGCTCCTACAACTGCTAAAAGCTCAAAGGCATCAAAACCGGAAGCAAAATCATCCGGTAAAGCAGAGAAAAGAACTAAGACAAAGGCCACAAGGTCTTACATCAGTCAGAAGGATGATGAAGAGACTAAGTCAGATGAGGAGGTAAGGAAAATGAGGAAAAAGACGAAAGTATCCAATGAAACCAAGGAGGCAGAATCAGAAGAGTTTGTTGAAAAGCCCACTCTGTCATTAGATGATGTGATTAAAGCAGTTACTATGAATGGGAACCTGCAACCAATAACAGAATTCTATGACGCATATAATGATGTTGATAAGAAGATCTTAGAGGAAGCCACAGTCAACTAGTTGAACATTTACAATAAAGCATTTATTGAAATAATTTCTCTAATTCCTAAAAGTTTAGAGAAGGAACTTGATATGAGAAAAGAAAATGCCAAGGCAAAGGACTTAGAGATTAGAGATCAGATAGCTATCCAACTCTATCCCTCAATTACTCCAAAATAAATGGATATGATCTTCAAAGATTGCAAGGATGAGTTCCGGAGTAAGGCTAGAATGAATCAGCTCATGCTTGGAGAAACTGATAAGGTGGCAAAAGAAACAGAGGAAATCCTCCAGAATGCCTTTAAAAGATTCAATATTCTTGTTGTAGAGGACTTAGGAGATGATCTCTCGGCTACAGATGCTACTGAGAAAGTGGCAGAAGAGGTAAAGGAGACAGGCGAAGAAAAAGGTAAGGACTTAGATTCCTCTGCTCCGGAAGAGGAGGTTCATAATCAAGCAAACATCTCTCCTCCGGTTTCCCCTGAAAAAGAAAGAATACAAGAAAAGACCAATCAAAAAGTAGAGGAGAAAGAAAAAGAAATAAAGGGAAAAGAAGAAGGTCAAGCTGAGAACACAAGTGACAGTGCAGAAGGAAAGAAAACTTTGTCTCCGGCAAGAGACACTGCAGAAACTGTCAAGGATTTCATGACTAAAGAAATGATGGAGATTGATGAACCGGAGTTACTTCAAGGACCATTTGACTTTGATTCTCTCTCCCCGGTTCAAACAATGAAGATAGCATCCTTTGCCAATGCAAAGGCTAAAGAAAAACTTCTAAAGTCTCACATGAAGACTGTGAGCTCCTAGAAATTGCATCCGGTGTGCTTGAAAAGATCATGCCATCCTTTCAAAAGGATTCCTCAACTTCATCCGGTAACCTCAAATCTCTTATTAGTTTTGTCAGCACTCATTTTGAATATTTAGAGAAATCAGCTGAGGTGAAGGTCCGGAAAGAATTTTTGGATAAGAGATTCTCCGAGTTACAAGGCTTTATAACCAATGACAGGAGAAATATGGATATTGGGATAAAGAGCTTAGAAAATGCTCTTAAGGATGGAGGTGAAGTATATAAATTTTGTATATCCTGGACTAAAGTAACAAAGGATATTGAGAAGAAAGTGAAAGAACAAGAGGATAAACTATCAAGCCTCTCTCAGAAGTTTGATCCTCTCACTGTATCCATAATAAACCAGGAATGTCAAACTATTGCAGTCGTGAATGAGATTAAGAAGCTTCAGAAGGAGAAGAAAAACACATTAAGCAAGATGGATGAACTTAGAGGGATGATTATCCCTAAATTAGAGGCCATGCATGAGGCCCTAACTGATGCCCAGACCACAGCCCGAACCAGTGATCCGACAGATCTTAAGAGGGCAGAAGCTTTTGCATTCCTGTTGAGTGGTCACATCTCAATTTTGGACAGGATGAAGCAGAGTTGGGCGACAGAATTTGCCCAGTTGAAGACATCTTTTGCAGACATACTTCAGTATATGTAAGTATAGCATGTATATATACCTATGCGGCTAAGTATAGATTTTTTTTTTTTTTTTGGAAATTTTGGTGTGCGGACCCTACCCTTTGCCATTGATGTCAAAGGGGGAGTGAGAAGTGAAAAATGTGGACTCCAGCTAAGAGGGAGCACCGGTATAGCGTACAATAGAACAGAGCATCAACAAAGGGGGAGTGTAGTATAACACTTAGTCATTTTTCACTAAATGTTGCCATCAATGCCAAAGGGGGAGATTGTTGGCAAGAGACACTGTGTTGGCAAAAGACACTATGTGGCTTCATTGGTGTTGTCATTGATGGCAACAAAGACCATCCCACACATCCGCAGGACTTAGTGTATCTCTACCGGAAGTCAGATTGAAGGATACTTTGGTCCGGTAAGCAAGAACAAAGCATGTTGCAAGGTCCGACAGTCAAGTCCGGATCTCTTAGAGGTAGTATCTTTGCAAAGTGCGGACTTGGGAAAGTCAAGAGGAATACCTTGACTGATAGATTCTAGGGATTGAGCCTCCGGTGATGAAAGAGTGAAGAGATATGAGCATCTAAGTATTGAGGTCCGATTTGACAGAGTAGACAAAGGAAGAACTGATCAACAAAGTATCAGAATTATTCTGGATCAGATATTGATGGTGATCAAGGTTCTTAAGGTATCATCCATGATTGGCCGACATGTTAGATGACTTCTATAAATCCGCATCACTTGGTATGTAAGGATTCAGCCAACAAATCAGACTTTGGGAAAATATTGACTATTCCGGATGCCGACTAGAAAGGTGTTGAAATCACTTGTGCGGATATATATACCAGATGGATTTAGATGTGGAGTGTAGGTGTGGTGAGTTGTGCAAAGAAAAGCAGAGGAAATGAGTAACAGCTATATTATAGGTCAGGTATGTGACAGGACAGTAGCACTAAAGAAGAGGAAGAATGAAGTGCAATAGATCAGTTTATTGAGCCTAACCGGAACTGAACCTCAGCATGTGTGGATGCTTTTCATCAGTTCAAGTATCTAGTTTCATTGTATAAACTATTGTAGGCAGTGAGCCTCTTGTGAGCAGTGTGCTCGGCCAGTGAGCCCTAACTGGCAAGTGCCATTTTTGTACTATCTTATTCTTCTAATAGAAAATACAATCTTGGGTTAATCACCCCGTGGTTTTCTCCCTTAACAGGGTTTCCACGTCAAAAATATTGTGTCATGTGTATTTCCATTTCATGGTTATGTTTGCTTATTTGAATTAATGTTGCATTAATTGTTAAGAAAGTTCAGAAAGCTAAAATAATTAAGATAACTGATTCACCCCCCCCCCCCCTCTCAGTTATCAACGTAGTGGTGGATTGGCAGGACATTTTGGCATTGATAAGACAGTAACCTTGGTAAGTGAAAATTACTTTTGGCCTCAAATCCATAAGGATGTTCAAAGATTTGTGCGGAGTTGTAGGGTTTGTCAAGTTGCAAAAAGGAATAGTCAGTACACTGGATTGTATAAACCTTTAACAATACCGGAGAAACCTTGGGAAGACATAAGCATGGATTTTGTAATAAGATTACCTAAGACACAGAGAGGACATGATTCAATATTTGTAGTGGTTGACAGATTTTCAAAGATGACTCATTTCATACCTTGCAAGAAGACAACTAATGCAGTGCATGTAGCTGATCTATTTTTCAAGAAGATTGTGAGATTGCATGGATTACCTAGGAGCATAGTTTCAGACAGAGATACAAAGTTTGTTGGATACTTTTGGAAGACACTTTGGAAGAAGATGAAGACAGATTTGAAGTTCAGTTCAACTTTCCATCCACAGACAGATGGACAGACAAAAGTAGTGAATAGGAGTTTGGGAAACTTGTTGAGATGTTTGGTTGGAGAGAAGACAGGCAATTGGGATTTGATTCTTTCACAAGCAGAGTTTGCATACAATAATTTAGTCAATAGAAGCACCGGAAGAACACCCTTTGAGATTGTGACCGGAGTGAATCCTAGAGGAGTTACAGAATTGAGAGAAATTAACACAGAAGAAAAGAGGAGTGCTGAAGCAGAAGAGTTTGCAGATCATATGAAGACAGTCCATAATCAGGTGAAGAAGCATTTGGAAGACATGAACAGTAAGTACAAAAAGAAGGCAAATGAGAAAAGAAGACAGAATTTGAAGTTGGAGATGAAATAATGGTATATTTGAGAAAAGAAAGATTTCCAATTGGGACATATAACAAGTTGAAGATGAAGTTTGGACCTTGTAAGATACTCAGGAAATTTGATTCAGGAAATGCGTATGAAGTGGAATTACTAGACATTGGGTATTTCACCTATTTTCAACATTGCAGATCTTTACCAGTATCATGAAGCAGAGTTCAGTGACAACATGGAAGAAGATTTGAAGAAACAGTTACCACATCAAGCACCGGAACAAATTGAAGACATTTTGGACAGCAGAGTTGGACGCAGCACCAGAGGAAGACATTACACAGAATATCTTGTGAAGTGGAAAGGCAAACCGGAAGAAGATTCATCATGGATTTCTCAGACTGAGGTGGACTGTCTTGGTTCTCCCCTAGCCCCAGAAAAGTGAGGGACTCACTTTTTTCAATAACCCCGGATGTCTGATGCAGGAGCATCCCTGGCTCGAGAGCAATCTTGCATTAACCAAAAAAAAAAACATTTGCATTTGCATTTCAGTTCTTTCATTTCAAGTTTAGTTCAGGCAATTCAATCAGAAGCAGTTTCAACCTGTGGTCCGGTCTCAGCATTTCACACCTTGCGGATCTAGACTTAGCATCTAAATTCATTCATCTACATCATATCAAGAATTCGGAACATTTGGATCAGTTACCGGAAAGTTATCGCTATCAGAAGATCCTCTGTTTTCTCAATGCAGAGCTCTCTGACAATAATGAGCAATCAGCTGAAGGAGAAGGATTGGGAGCATTGGCCGACTTGCGGATCCTTGTGATTCATTCTACAATGTTCCTTGGTTCGTGGCCGACCTTCCTCATAGGTCCGCACTTCATTGTATCCGTTGGAGAAGCATTTTCAAGCCGATAGGTCTGACCTATCCAAGAACACACGTTACACCTCTTCATCGGGATTCCGGATCTCTTGTAGCTGACGCGGAGGAATCTATTGGTCCAGAAATAATATATATTGATGTAATAGATCCTTAGGAAAGTAGCAGAGATATAGCTATTGACATTAGAAAGATCTGTAGTTTAGTTTATGCGAAGGAGCTTCAAAGCTTTATCTTGCGCATGTATGTAACCAGGCCTGTGAGCCCAAGTTGTAAGCCTACATGTTGCCAGCCAGATTGTATTTAAATTCTTTGATATACTGAATGACTAAATCTGCATATTTTCTATATTCTTGTGTCGTTTCCGTTGTGTTTACTCTTGTTGCACGGTTCGGACAGTTCATTCTGTGAACCCACCTACCATGACTGCACTACAATCCAACACTGAGAAGGCAACAAATATTAAACAGTTGATCTTAGATGACACTCGGTGGGATCATGTGGAATATTTTCTTAATTTTGCCAAGCCCATTTTGAGTATGATCAGTTCTGTTGACTTGGATAAGTCTTGTTTGGGAGAGATATATGATGGCATCGACTCAACAATTGAGAAGATGAAGACCATCATAAATGAAAAAGAGCAAGATCCTAAAGAAACTTTCTTTAAACAGGTGCACAAAATTATTGTTGAGTGGAGGAACATAATGACCACCCATTACATCCTCTTGCCTTTGCAATGAGTCCAAAATATTATAGTGTTGAGATACTTTCTATGCCAAACGAAAGTTGCATCATATAGAGTTTGAAAGTCAGCAAAGTTTGTAAAAGCAAGTGTTTCATAGACTCTTCCCTAATCCTGATTTGGAGGATGTAATTATGAATGAGTTTATTGATTTTGTACATTCCAATGCTCACAATTGGTGGTACTTCCATGGCCAAGCATTCCAACACCTACAAACTCTTGCGATCAAAGTTTTATCACAATTATCTTAAAAAAAACATTTTCAAGTTCGAAGTTTTCATTTATAATTTTAAATTTTATAACTCTAACTCTCTAACTTTGCTTCAATAGCTTGTCGATTCATCTACATCTAAGCAGGAATTGAAGCACATACTCCATCCACTCAGTAAATCACAATTGGTTGCACGCAAGAAAGGCAAAAGGTTTAGTGTACAATCCAACTTGTCTTCTTTAAAAGAAACAAAATGACTACAAGGGGACACAAAGTTGTGGGATATAGAACCAAATCATACTAACTTGGATGCTTCCATTTCCCAATATGTTACATTTTTGGAGGAGCTAGATGGTGAGCACACTTTTAGTGCAAATGCCAATAACATTGCTTGTGGTTCTTCTGATCTGTCTACATCATCTAATGTCAATGATTGATGATAATTTTTTTGAACTTGTTCTTTTTATGTCTGGCTCAACAATGGCAAGAAGGTCAACAACTTTGTTAAATTCTCTAAATCAATGAGAGGAGAAGAGATAATCGAAACCCTTGCACAAACCAAAAGCCTCATCCAAAGGACTTCTACCTTTCTAATTGGGGTAGATCATTTTATTCAAACTGGTGATCACAATGGAAGAGTCACCTTCCACAATCAATTTCTTTCAACTAAACAAGAAGCCAAGGAAAGACATTCTATCGATGTCATCCATTCCACCTTATTGTTTGACTTGGGTCCAAGTAAGAAAGTCCCCCCTTTGACCAGTAATCCCTGAGAATCTTGTAAAACACAACCTGCTCCAACTTGACCAAGGTTCCCCCTCAAGGCTGCATCAAAATTGGGATTGAGAAACCCGTCTAGGGATTTTTTTTTTTTTTTCAAACCACCTACTTGTCAATCACCCCATTACTGAGGGTTTTGGAATTATTTATCACTGACCATTGAACTTTCAAGTAAACTTTGTTTTAAGTGAAACACATGAAGCAACACTTTAAAAGTAAAAAATTAAATTTGCATCTAGTATCTGGGACAAAATTTTAATTAAAATCATGATCCAAGTTAACTTTTATGCGATATTTATCTGTTATATTAAGTAGGCGAGTAGAGTAAAACCATGTGACTGTTACGCAACTCATATTGAAATGTAAGCAATTATGTAGGTGGATGAATGTAAAATATTTCATTGGCCACAAGATACTAGGATGTTTTTAATCGTATAACAAGATTTTGGAACGTTAGACCTCATATTCCAAAAACCTAATTTATTCTAGCTCATAAGTAATGTTAAATAGATGTTGGCATAACTTTTCCATTTTGTTTCACAAGAGATGTTTGTGATCATTTTCATTGGAGGTTTGAAATTGAGCAGGGTGAGGGGTGCTACTACTTTAATACCTAGGTCTCAAACAAACTTGAGACCTTTCCATACCGTATTTTTTGGTGCCAATCTACTCTCTTGTATCTCATTGTTATCACTGCCACTCTACTTCCACATAGAAAGAGTTATGTAGGAAGGTTTGGTATATTAAGAGGTTAGGTATATTAAGAGGATTGTTCTTTTGTACCATCACTCTTCCACACACCTTTGGGTATATAGGGAGGTGGTATATTCAGCAATTCAGATTATTGAACAGACAAGTATATAATGATAAGGTTGAAGCAATGTGGGTTTCTTTCAAGAGTAATAAGGGGAAACCTTCAAAAATTTGAAACCCTAAACCTTAATTTTTTTCCAGATTCGGCCATCATGTTGCACAAAAAGGACTTTCCATCTATGTTCAATGACATTTTTGGTTGTAGGGACAAGTTTCTGGGATGGGAGGCCTTTCATAGGGGATGGCAAGGGTTGACAACTAAAAAGATAGGGAAAATTTAGAAGTATAGAAAATTGGCGATAAATATATAACAAAATAATAAATATATACATATTTTAGCCTAAAAACAAAGATTAAGTTTAAATACCCTCATAACATTTATATAACAAAAAAATAACCATAAAAGTTATATAAAACCATATGGACTTTACTATTAAAAGGTGCTATAAAGCAAAACATGTGTTGTTTTTACTAACATAAAGTAGCGCGTAATATACTCCAAGACTTGCAATAAAAACTAAAGCTATAAATCCCCCAAAATTTTGCGACAACAGTATAAATCCCAATTTTTTTTTAAAAAAAGCAGCATATAAATATTAACAGCAGAAAATAATGGTGCTCCTTATACACAATTATTCTTTTTGTCGATTATTCTTTCCAGTACATAAAAGTAAAGGCAATCTTTTTTACACCAACAAAATCTTGCGGCATATTATTGATGGTGGAAACCTATGCAAGTATATTACGTGCCAATACTGCAGCTGATTTCAAAAACGAAAAGAAAAACCTACCAGCACCCACCCAGACCGGGGACGAACCAGTAACTTTGGTTTTCCAGGCAAACACTTCTATTTTTTAATCAAATTGGCGATTTTTATGAAATATCCCTAAAGATTACTGGTTATTTTATCCTTATTTCCACTCACCAATAATTAATTTAACCCAACTGATTAGACTCAAAAAATACTACTGATAAAAGGATTTTTAAATTGCAATGACAACACAATACATAATCAATTGTTCAATCAGATCTGGAAATTCATCTGCTTACATGGATTTTTAGAATTCAATCAAGTTCAACTTTGATGGCTTCCTAGCTGATAACAAAGGATCATACAATCTAACTTGCTACTCAATTTCCTGCTTTGACCACTTCTGTTGGCGCTGGATTCTAGATGATTGGACCTGTTTATGACACCTTATCTTTATTCCGACCGTTGGACTGAGCAGAGTTCATGCGGGTTTTGCCAGATTATAGTAGAAGGGCGCCTGTTGTTGACTGCAACTTCCACAATTCCTTATGATAATGAAATGTGGGTACTGGTGGACATTGTGTCGCAAACACATTAACGCTAGGGTTTTGACAGATCTCTGTTGTGCACTCTATGGTAAATCTAGGCTAGTCACGACTTCTTATCAGCAATTCCACCCTGCTTTACTGACCAATTGGGTTCCCAGGTGTTATGAACAGTTTATGATGACCTTTATTACTGATGAAGGCGGATTTCAGGCACACTAAGGTAGCACTTTCCAACTGATATGAAATTCATTGTAGCACAACAAACATTTAGATCCTGGACAGGTGCCGGTTCCTTCCTTGCTTCACTTCAGAAATTCACCCTATTCCACCTCCAAAATGATATCTACCACAAGGATTTCATCCTTGGCAGATCATTGGGATACAAATTAGCAAATTTTTGAATAGTAATCAAATGCCAAAAATGAACAAGTGACTTGTATTGAAACCAAAAGGTAGGACCCAAATTTGGGCGCTAAAATTGGAATTTGAATTATTTTATTATTTTTTTTTTAGGCGAATTGCTATGAAGGGGGTAGCTCCCATTATATTGATTCAAAAAGAACAAAATTTACATCTTTTGCGTGTTCCTATCAACACCATGCTAATGGTGAAACAAGAAGCACCATCCTGAGGCTATTTCTTGCAGCCTTTCTATTTGAGCAGGGGTCAAAGCATCAGCCTCATGAGACATGTAGAAGGCATATACTTCCATATTATCCCTCTTTATGCCCTCCCTAAAGTTGGATTATCTGCTTCAATTTCTCACTTTTCAAAGCAATTTCTATGCATATGGCATCTCCCACCAAGCCAATGGTCAGGTCTCTCTTCATGTCCGCAACAATGCTAGAGACTTCCCCTCTAAGTCTGGGGACCATGACCCTGTTGTTGACTAGTTCCCCCCAACGGACTTTCCCCATGGTTTTCACCGCATTGTAGATGAGCTTCCTCACCAGGTCGACATCGTGGATGTGGACTTGTTGCAGGTGTTTCTCCCCGATGACCTCTCTGATCGCCTTCTCCTCCTCTTGAGAAGAAATCACAAAGACTCTTCTCAATTGCGTCTCCACATTGTTGACACTACAATAATACCTGCAACTGGGGATTTTGAGTGTCTCCGCCATCTTCCTGAACATAGCTATGAGATCCTGTAGCGGTCTTAGCTCCATTTAAAGTGAAACCGTAACTGCCTCATCCCGCCTCACATTATTAACATCTGTCGTCGAATCCCTTTCATCGTCGATGATGGATTGCAATCCGTCCCAGCTATCCGCTTTGGCTGCACTCTTCATCCCTTCCGCTTGATCAATACCTTGATTTGACAAGAAATCTGCGGCACCATTTGCTTCTCTAAATCTGTGCTTTACTGTATACTCTCTGATTTCCTTCAGGTTCATCTGTGCCACTTCCAACCACTTCATGAGTTTCCAACTGATGACCAAATTGGTCATTACGGCCCTGACCACCACCTATGAGTCTCCTTCGATGTCTATTAGGAATAGTTTCTCTTTAGCAGATACTTTCAAGCCTTCCACCAACACAACAAACTCTGTGTCATTGTTTGTACCATCTTGCAATTGGATGGAGCTCGCACGACGTATAAACCCTTCACTGTCTCATATGATGAAGCTGGCTCTAGACGCTCTGGGTTACCTCTTGACGCCCCGTTGAAATTAAGTTTGAGGCGGTCGTGTGGTGGTGCCATCCGCTTTGATTGTTTCCTGTTTGCTTTCCCAGTTTTGGGCATGCCAGTCATGGTGGGGTTTTTTAAATACTTCCACTCCTTGCTCACCTTATCATCCCATATCGAGAAAAAACTCTTGCTCTGCCTGCCTACCTTTGTATTTTGGTGTTCACTTATTCCCACTTCAATCTTGTTCATGATAGTTTCAATGTTTGTTGATTTCTCCCTAAAAATTCTTGTGTTGCGCTCTTTCCATAGTTGCCATATGATCATGGCAGGCGCCTCTATCCATAGACCAACCCAAACTGAACCTTTATACAATCTTGGCCAACTCCAAAAAATTTCTGTGATTTTTGACTAGAGTAGTCCCGACCACCCGAGTTTGAAACATATCTTCCTCCAACATTCTTGTGCCACCATACATTGCACGAGTAGGTGATCAATAGTCTCATCTTTTTCACATAGTGGGCATCGAAAGGGGCCACAGAAGCCTATTTTGACCATTCTATCCCCCGTCATGATTCAGTTATGAAGGGCAGCCCAAGCAAAGGCCCCTGCTTTGGGAAAAACATTTGAGCTCCAACATAAATCCTTAGGCCATGTGAGCCTTTGATCCTCTTGATTCTACAACTCATCCAATCTTGGCTGAGTATTTACCTAACTTGGCTCCACACCATATTATCTCATCCTCTCTTTTAGAGAATATTATCTTCCTCCTAGATAGTTCCTCCTTTAGAATTTCCCTAAGTTGGCCTTGCAGTACCTCGAATTCCTTCCATCTAAATTCTATGCCCTATACTTCTTCCTCCAAAACCATATAATCTCTAACCTTTATCCCATACACTCTTTCCAGCAAATCTTTGCAACCTTTCAATCCTGGTATCTCTATCAAAGGAATGTGCCCGTTGCAAGAGTTGTGTAATGTCCCCTTCCTAATCAGGTAGTTTGATGGACAGTTAGCCTATCCTGTGGTTCCTGTAGGCTAATATGTTTGGGTTAGGGAACTTTGGGATGACGGTTTATCCAGCAATTGGTAGTATTAGATGTGTTTTTCGAGCTCAAATGATTACAATATGCACAATGCTCATTTCTAGGGTGATTTTGGCTGAGTTCTCCAATACTTACTATTTTTAGTAAGTCAGTTCCGAGCACCGACTAAGTTAGCTGGCAAGGTTACTATTTTTAGATGTGTCAGTGGGAGCAGTGAATATCGAATTTTCGATATCTGGTATGGTCAAGCAATTTTAGATTAAATAACGATAAGTTATAAAGTTAAATTGAATATATACCTTTATCGTTATTTGATATATTTCATAAAATGACTATATGGGTGCCTAAGGCATAAATTGAAGTGAAAATTAAAATATAAGTTTTGGGGAAAAGGGCCATTGTATGGGAGACACAAGGAGTTAAATTAAAATAAAATATTTTAATTCCCCAAACTTGGACGTGGGGTTTTGGAGGAAAAACAAAAAGGAGTTGAACGCTCATTCTTGCATATGCTTGAAAAATATTTTCTTCTACAAGTTGGAGACCGAACTTTGGTTCTTGGCTTTTTGAGGACGAAACCCTCAAGAGGAACAGTATTTGCAAGTGTGAAAAATCATCCAAGAATACTTTGCTGAAACTCTATTCAGGGGTTATGTCGGAGCTTTCAATGTTGAAGATTTTGACTATTTTGAGCATGGATTAATTGCAAATCATTGTTGGGGTTGTGAAAGGGAGATTTGAAGTGTTTAGCTATGAGTTTTGGAGGGTTTTAAAAGTTATTGGAGTCTGCATTATTTTGTTGCTGGGCCGTACCACTTCAAGGGCAGGCCGTACCATATTTATTGTTGTTTGAGTGTCTTTTGGGAGTGCTATCTCTCTTTTCCCTTGGCATGGGGATATGAAACAAGTTGCGGGTGTTTGGGACTGTTTTAATGAGCAGATTTGAGAAGTTTAATAAACTTTGTATTGTTGTTGTACTACCACTAGAATGCTTCCCATGATGACAAGAGCTTTTGACACTTAAAGCCATAGTCAAGTGCAGTATTGTATGGTAGTTTACACAGAAATATTGAATGAGTCAACTTATTGGCAATCTACCATAATTGGTGGATCATTAGGATGCCATGGACTATGTAAATATATCAACTTATGTCATTTGATTAAGTAGAATCTTCCAATCATCTGATTTCAATAATGTAGCATCATTTCCACATAAATACAATCCATTGCACACCTTAGAGGCAGAAAAACACAACCTGTTATGCTCTGCCAAATGTCGAGGTTCAAGCTCAACAATCTGCTCCTCTATTGCCTATTATTGTTTAGATTATGCTCTCAAATGAGTTGCAAGAGTGCTGTTGCTAGTGTTTGCATCTTCATCCGCCAATTTCTCTAGCTCATGCTCGATGATTTGCTCTTTTGTAGCTTCTTGTAGTTCTAGATCTGATCTTTCTTCTTTCTGCAAAAACATGGGCCTAACAAGTTTTGGAATGGAACTTGACCTTTCTCCTCTTTGTGATGGTCTAGCCAAAATCAAAAGCTGCAACCCTCATCCCAATAGGCCAATCATTCTACCTTGGCTCCTTTTCATGCTTAATAGCACCTCTATTATTTTGTCTTGAAGAAAATCTGAATCTTTCGTCTTTTGTCATGGGTCTTCCACTTCTCTCAATTATCCACAGGCTAGCGAGATGTTAGCTCTGATACCACTGTAGTAACCCCTACTAATTGCACAAGTAATAGGTCAAAAAACTTCAATTATACTTTTTATTTGATTTTTTATAATTTTTTGCTAACAACATACATTCAAAGGAAGTCTACCAATCTAATACAACTTGTTGGGTACTCCCAACTTCCAAACTCTATACTAACTGATATGTACTACTTGTTGTGATGTAATCACACATCGCCCCATTGCAAATGCGGACCCCCTCTTTTTTTTTTTGCTTTCTCACTTCGTTTTGCTTTATAGTTTAGTTTTGCTCTGAGCTTGTACGGTTTTGGTAGTGTTGTTTTGCCCATGTCTCGACAGTTTCTTGCCAAGAGGTCTATATGCCTTCATCCTGATGCATGTCACTGAGACCCTGAAAATGACTAAGTCTGATATCCTAAGAATCCTGAAAAAATGACTAAGTCTGAAATCTAGTGGATCCTTAGAAATCTAGAATTTGCATGCTAAATCTTATGGATCCAGGACCTATCTCAAACATCCTGGAAGTATATTGATAAATATTTGAAGTATAAGACTTATACTTAAACATATTTTCAATATACTTCCATTCAAGAAATCCAAAATTTGACTAAGGCAAGAAATTCCTCACTCCATGTCTAAACCCACCCTACCTAGGCGGCCTTGGCATGAGCTCATGGATTTGATGTCCTACACATGCATTTATCCAGACACCACCCTCAAATCCGCCCAAGGGAAAAGTTGTCAAATTTACAAGGTTTTGAGGATAGAGATGATAAAATTCAAAGAAATTTTATAAGTCTGAGTGATTCTAAGGCTTCACATGACACTATCCAAGCAAAAATGGTTAAGTTTTCAAGGTTTTCTTGCACAAGACACTAGGGCATGATGAAATTCCAATGAAAGTTTGCAAGTTAGATAGAATCAAGGGCATTTCAAGCAAAGTTCCATGGGTCACCTCCAAACCCACCCTTCCTAGGCGGCCTCAACGTGCATTCAAGGACTGTGTCTTATTCCAGGTGACTCTCCAGACAATACTCTTAAACCCGCCCTAGAATAAATTGCCAAGTTTGTAGTGTTTTGAGCTCCAAGTACTTAGAAGATGATGAAACTACAAGGAGAGTCCATTTGGAAGGGTTTGGGTGTATTTTAAAGAAGAATCCATGCATCACCTCCCAACCCGCCCAACCTAGGCGGCCTCATAAGGGAGTGATGGACAATGTCTTCACCAGGAGGATCTCTCCAAACACTGCCCTCAAAACCGCCCTAGACGAAAAATGGTTAAGTATTGAGGTTTTCATGCACAAAGCACTGAGATACGATGATTAGTAAGCAAGGTTTATGAGTTTGAGTGAAGTCAAAGTTCATTCCAAGTGTCACTCCTCAACTCGCCCTGCCTAGGCGGCTTTGGCATGATGTCATGGATGATGTCCTCATCTCCACCAGGTGACACTCTCCCGACAACACTACCAGGACCGCTCAAGGACGTAGGTGGCATAATTTGCAAGTTTACTTGATGAGAATGATGAAGATGACACCAAGCATTACTTAAACTCCTCCCAACAAGGATGAATCAATTGGAAAGAATGATAAAAAATCACTAAGCCTGATGTGAAAATTGGCTAAGTCTGAAATCTGGTGGATCCTCCAAAATCTAGAATTTGCATGTTAAATCCTATGGATCCAAGACCCATCTCAAACATCCTGGAAGTATATTGATAAATATTTAAAGTATTAAACATATTTTCAATATACTTCCATTCAGGACATTTTCGATATGGTGACAAGACTTGCATTCCAAGCACACCTTCTAAACTCGCCCTACCTGGGCGGCCTTGGCATGGGGTCTTGGATTCAAGGTTGTGATCACGCACTTTCTCCATACACTGCCTCCAAATCCGCCTTAGGGAGAGAATTTTCAAAGTTTAGAAGAGATTTTGAGTGAATTCAAGACAAAATCCAAGGGTGGTATCCCAACCCGCCCAGCTTGGGCGGCCTCAAGGTGCATTCATGGACTTTGCCTTGTTTCAGGAGACTTTGTCCAGACAATACTTACAATCCCGCCCTAGGAGAGAATGATCAAGTTTTGAAGTGTTTCAAACATAAAGCACTAGAAGGTGGTAAAATTCTAAGAGAAACAAGAAAGTTGGAAGCATCAAGTGAGTTTCAAGTTGAAATCCACATCATCCTCCTAAACCCGCCCTACTTGGGCGGCCTCAAGAGGCCCTTGTGGACTGTATCACCTAACACATGAAGATCTCCAAACACTCTCTCCAAAGCCGCTCAGGATGAGGGATAACGTAAATTGCTAAGTTTGTTTGATCAAAATGGTACCAAGGAGAGGAGATAGTCAAGTTCAAGGGTAAGAAGTTTCTAAGTGTTGAAAATCCACATCACCCTCTTAGACCCGCCCTTCCTAGGCAGCCTAGAGAGGTGAGCTCAGAGATATGGTGTCTAAACATTGCTCATCATCATGCTTCACATCCTTGAGAGGATCATTCAAAGAGAGTGAAGTCTAAAATTGGCTAAGTCTTATGAAAATCCACACCACACCTCCAATCCCGCCCATGCTAGGCGGCCTTGAGCTCTATGCTTGGATAACTTCATCTCCTTCCACATCATTCACTCCAAACACTGCCTTCAAACCCGCCCAAGGAGAAACTTACAAAGTTTGCAATATTCTAAGCTAAAATGCAAAGGAGATCATGAAGTTTTGATGAAAGTTCATAGGATTGAATGTCTTTTAGGCATTTTGAGAAATTGTCCATGGGTCACCTCTAAAGCCGCCCTACCTGGGCGGTCTCAAGAGGTCCTTGTGGACTATGTCACCTGACACATGAAACACTCCAGACAGTACCTTCCAAACTGCCCAAGGTGAAAAACAATGCAATTTGCAAGGTTTGTGTGCTAAGTATAGTCAAGATGGCATCACAAGGAAAGGTTATAGTCAAGTTCAAGGAATGAGAAGTGTTTAAGTGCCAAAATCCAAGACCTACTCTCAAACCTACCCTACCTGGGCGGCCTAGAGAGGTCAGCTTGGAGTTTTGATGTCAAAGCAATGCAACTACTCTATCTTGACTCCCTAACTGATCATGATGCCTCACATCCTAGAGAGAGTCATTCAAGAAGAGGGAAGCTTGAAAAATCAATAAGTCATGAAGATGGAGGAATGAACAATCAAGTGAGCTTGAAAATCTAGACACCACTTCCTAGCCCGCCCTTCTTAGGCGGTCTTGAGCTCTACACTTGGACAACTCTACCTCCTCCACATGACATCCTCCAAACAACACTCCTAAAGCCGCTCAAGGGTGAAAACCACAAAATTTGCAAGCATAAATCAATGTAATAATGAAGATGAACATGTCAAAGGTGAAATGAGCAAGTGCAAAGTTGTTTAAGTTGAAAATTCCATGTGTCATCCTCCAGCCCGCCCTTCCTAGGCGGCTTTGACCCCTTTGCTTGGACTACATGTCCTCCACAACGCATATTCCATACACCCCTTCCAAAGCCGCTCAGCTTAGGCGGCCTAGAGCCTAGAACATGGATATCCACATCATTCACTCCATACACTTCCTTCAAATCCGCCCATCCTTCTAAGGTTTTCCATCTCATTCAAGGAGGTCAAGTCATCATTCAAACAAGTGAAGAGGTCTTAAATTATCAAAGTAAAGCCAAAAAATGCTTAAGTCATGAAAATCCACACACAACCTTCAATCCTGCCCTTCCTAGGCGGTCTTGAGCACTTTGCCTAGACAATGTCATGTCATTCACAAGACACTCTCCGCCTATCACCTCTAAACCCGCCCAAGAAGGTCGGCCTAGACACCCAAGCTTGGAATTTCACATTCCACAGCCCAAACATGCCTTTCAAACCCACTCAGGCTGGTTGACCAAGAAGAGAGGTGAATTGTCAAGTGAATTCAAAGTGTAGCTTTCCAAGTTTGATTTTGACAAGTGATGGATGCTTTGGAATGTCATTGTTTTAATCCCACATACATAAGGTGAATGTAATTTGTTGTTGAAAATCCTTTATATTGAGTCTTAATTTGATGTGTTTCTTCTTGTAGGTGATGAAGGATCCAAGGAGGTAAATGGCGAGAGCTCATACATGAGAAGTTTGGAAGGCGGAGTAAAGTTGCTCAAGTTTGTCATCATCACCACTTGGAGGAGAGCTCTTACATCAAGTTTATCTTACTTCGAAGACTTTGTATGTCTGGATGAGGAAGACATCAATGCCATGCGAAGGAGAGCTAGTCTAAGATGATCAAGGTTACAAGTGTAGTTCATCATCAAGAGCATCATCCATTCGAGGCAAGGATCAATGGAAGGTTGTCACTTCACCATGCACATCTTGAAGGTCATCATCCAGAAGCTCACATATCATGTGCCAAATAAGAAGAACTCTCATCAGGCACTAGTCTACTCCATGAGTCCATGCAACTATCCAGAGGCATAGTCCTACACAAGCACAACATTACAAGACGAGAGATGAGCATGATCATCAAAACGATCCATGAGTTACATCAAGACAACAAGAAGAAAATATTCTAAGTAAAGTGAACATGAGGTGAACCAGATAGGCTCATTTGAAGATGCTAAGGTGGCACGTACACATCATCAAGCCAATCGCATTTTGCCATGTCATTCACTCAAGAGGGCCCACCATAAAGATGCTCCAAAGATGTTTATCACATTGGGAAACGTGCCTTCATTGCCTCTTTCATGTTCTAAAAATGGCAAATTTTGTGACAATCTGCCTTGTCTCAATCTCGGCTGTTGATTGCTAAATCAATCTTGGCCGTTCATCTAATTCGTGAGCTCTTTATAAAGCTCACTTCTCTCATTTGTAAAGGGACATTAGAATTAGAGTTCGGTAGGAGTAGAGTAGAGAAGACTTCTTAAAGTCATCAAAGAGACTTTGAAATTGTTGTCAAAATACTTCTAGGATCAATAAAGATTTTGAAAATGCAAATGAAATTGGTTGTGATTTGATGTATTTACAAATGAGCAAAAGTGCTCAATATATACAATGTTCAAGAGGCAAGTTTTCTAAAAATAGAAAACTGCCGACATAGATGAGCATTAACAAAATCAGGCCGACATAGAAAAAAATATTAATACCCTCCCTTAATGCTCAATCTATCAACAACACCTATAGACCCCCTAAAGTTTACAAATTTATCAGAACCGAGGGGCTTGGTGAAAATATCTGCTGGCTGCTCCGAGGTAGGAACATACAACAACTGAATGGATCCGTCTTCAACCAGCTGTCGTATGTAATGACAATGAGTTCCCACATGCTTGGTTCGTTCATGGAAGACCGGATTCTTGGCCAATTTGAGCACTCCCTGATTATCACTGAATAAGGGAGTTGGACCTGCCTGAGGAACATGCATATCCGCAAGCATCCGTCGAAGCCAAACTGCCTCACAACCTGCTTTAACTGCTCCCCGATACTCTTCTTCTGTCGAGGAGAGAGCCACTACCTACTGCTTTTTACTAGTCCAGGTGACAGCACCAGATCCCAAACTAAACACATACCCAGCTGTAGACTTACGGTCATCAACAGAACCTGCCCAGTCGGAATCTGTGTAACCTCTGAGTATAGGATCAGAACTTCGAGTGTACAGAAGTCCATAATCAGGAGTGCCACTCACAACGCAACACACGCTTCGCTGCTGTCCAATGATCAGCTTTGGGGGCTGTCATGAAGCGTGATATGTAGCTCACTGCAAAACTAATGTCAGATCTAGTACAGTAAGATAAATGAGGCTGCCTACTAGTTGCCTGAACAAAGATTCATCTACCATTGGTGAGGTGGACTGAGTTGACAATTTAAGCCCGGGTTCCATAGGAGTAGAGGCAGGTTTGCAATCCTGCATTCTGACCCTGTCCACGAGGCTGCGAGCATACTTGGACTGAGAAAGAAAGATACTGTGCGCAGTCTGCCAAACCTCAACTCCTAGGCAATAATGCAACAAGCCCAAATCTGTCATATCAAAAGTACGGCACAAATCCTGTTTGATCTCAGCAATCAAATGTGCGGAACTGCTAGTAATGATTAAGTCATCCACATAGACAACCAAAAGCAATATATCATCACCAGAAAGTTTGATATACAGATTTGAATCAGATGGACTTCGCTGAAAACCATGATCTGTCAGGTACTTATCTATTTTCACGTACCAAGCCCGAGGGGCTTATTTCAGACCGTAGAGAGCTTTGACGAGTCTACAGACCTTGTGTTCTTGACCAGCAACCTTAAAGCCTGGAGATTGCATCATGTAGACTTCTTCCTGCAAGTCACCATTCAGAAAAGCACTCTTAACGTCCATCTGATGGACTTTCCAACCAAACTGAGCTGCTAAGGCAAGAACAAGCCGAATGGTACTCATTTTGGCTGTAGGAGCAAATGTCTCCTCATAGTCAATGCCTTCCGTCTATGAGAACCCACGAGCAACAAGACGAGCCTTATACTTGTCGAGGGTTCCGTCAGCTTTGTATTTCACCTTGTACACCCATTTGCGGCTAATGGGTTTCTTCCCTGGAGGAAGATCAGAAAGTGCCCAAGTGTGATTCTTCTGAAGACTCTGGAACTCAGCTTCCATAGCCTATTCCCACTCAGGTATACCTTTAGCCTCTGAGTATGTCTGAGGCTCAAAAACACTATTAATGTTAGCCATGAGAGCAAAATTGACTGTAGGCTACTGTTTGCTCTTATTTCTGGAAGTTCTACTCTCAATGAGCTCACCATCCCGGAGATCACTAATGGTTTTAGCATACCATTTAGGCCGGAGAGTAGAAGTGCTAACAGCTGGAGGAGCTGGAAGAGGTTCAGGATCAGCAACAGGAGCAGCAGGAAGAGGATTATTTTCCGGAGGAAACTCAGGTAGTGCATCATCAGAAATAGATTTTGCATCATCCCTCCCATCAGGTGGACCTAGTGGAAGAAGAACATTGTGAGGCTGATCCTCAGAACACTGCTCAGAAGAAGAAGACTGAAAAGGTCCTCTATCTTCATCAAAGACAACATCACGGCTGAAGATAAGACGATCAGTGTCAATATCTATCAGTCTGTAGGCCTTATGGTTGTCACTGTACCCTGTCATCATGAGCTTCTGACTCTTGGATTCCAACTTCGAGCGCTAAGCATCTGGTACCCAAACATATGCAAGAGAGCCAAAAACCTTCAGGTGGCTGATCCTGGGCTTGCGACCAGACCAAACCTCTTCTGGAGTCTTCCCCTTAACAGCCTGGGTAGGAGAGCGATTAAGGAGATAGACGGCAGTAAAAACTGCTTCTGCCCAATACTTATTAGGAACACTCCTGTGCTGTAACATAGAACGAGCCATCTCAACAACCGTACGATTGCGACGCTCAACACTGTTTTGCTACAGAGTGTAGGGTGTAGTCAACTGGCGTTTGATGCCATGGGTATCACAGAAGTCGGAGAATGCAGCAGAACAAAATTCCCCACCGTTATCTGTCCTAAGAGTGATGATGCTACAGCCAGACTCTTTTTCAACCAAAGACTTAAACTTCTGAAAGATACTAAATACATCTGATTTTTGTTTGAGAAAGTACACCCACATCTTTCTACTAAAATCATCAACAATAAGCAAGAAATATTTGCAACCAGTAACTGAAGATGTATTCATAGGACCACAAATATCAGCATGAAGTAATTGAAGTACCTTAGACGCACGCCAAGAATCTCCATCCTTGAAGGGAGTCCGATGTTGTTTGCCAGCTTGACAGGCGCCACATACTCCAAGATGCTGTGTCTGAATATCAGGTAGGCCAGAAACAAGTCCCTACCGGGACAGCTGAGAGAGATAATGGATGTTGAGATGTCCATATCGCTAATGCCACAAAGTGCTGAGAGAAGAAACACGAGCTGCCATAGCTACTTCAGGAGAATCACCAGTGTCAATGAGCCGATAAAGGCCATGATCCTCTAGACCAACAGCAACAGTAAGACGGGTCTCATGATCAATAATAGAGCACTTGTGAGCACTGAACACTACATCCAACTGAGGAGCATTCCTCATGATCTGACTCACTGAAAGCAGATTGAGTTCCATACCAAGAACGTAGTACACATTTAGGAAGATAAGGTTCCTTCCACCAGACTATCTGAACAGTGCCTCTGCCAACAACTGTGTACTCCTCTCCTCCGCCAAAGATAACTGAATCACTGAAGGGAGAAAAGTCGGTAAACCAATCACGCCTGTGAGTAAAGTGACGTGAAGCACCAGAATCGATGTACCAAGCAGAAGTCTTGACAGGATCTGAAGACCTTTTAGCCATAAAAGCGTAAAAGGCAGACTCCTGCTCAGAAAGTTCAGCAACATGCGCCTTCTAATGTGACCCTCCCTGCTTCTTCTGTTTAGAAGCTATCCTCTGATGGCAATCTTTCTTCATATGGCCGAATTTGTGACAGTAATTACACTGCACATTCTTCTTCTTAGGGTTGCCCGGAGGTTGATTTGAACCTTTCGGCTGTGATGACTGAGATGACTGAAATTCTAAAAGGATTTAGCTGCAAATGCCTGTTTGGAAGAGGACGAAGAAGCACTGCTACCAAACTGCTGTTTCCAGCGATCCTACTGCAGGAGTTTGTTGCATAACTCAGGAACTTCAAATCAACATTCGTAGACGTAATGTTGAGAGTCTCGACAAAGTGCTCGTAGGATTTAGGTAGACTTTTGAGGGTGATGACTACCATATCCTCTTCCTCCATTTTTCGACCGATAGCCTCAAGCTGATCTCGAATGTCCTTAATCTTCGTGAGATGCTCCTGTAAGGACATACGTTCATCCATCATGATGGAGAACAATTGATTCTTCAAAAAGAAAGCCCGGCTTTTATCAGAGGTCTCATGAAGTTCCTTCAGGTGCTTCCAAATCTCAGCAGCTGTCTTGCCTGAAGGAATCTGCGACAACTGGTCATCTGTAACAAAAAGCTTAAGAAGCATGACAGCCTCTCTGTTACGATCATCAAACTTGTCCTGATCAGCACCAGCGGTGCGAGGACGAGTTTCTTTCTCCAAAACCAATTCATCAAGGCGGCGATACTCAAAAATAGTCATCATACGCTGCTTCCAGATATTATAGTTTCTGCCATTAAATTGCTGACTGCCCTCCAGCATCAAGTTGGTCAAAGACGCCATTTGCACGTCTCCCAATGCAGGAAAATGACAGAAAACTGAACAGCGTTTAACTGAGCAGAATAGGATCAGGTACAAAATCCGAGGCAAGTACAGTTGCACGGAAAACGAGGCACGAACTTCGAGGTATGGAAAAAACTGACAGGTACCCACGAAAGGTCTCGAAAAACCCAGAAGGAATGTGTTCGAAAAAAAAATTCGTCAAATGCTAAGGGTACAAAACCCTAGACGAAAAATTTCCGCGCCCTAGGCACCCAGAAATTTTCGAAAATGCAGATACTCTAAAAATTTCGAAATGAATTAGAAGGTTCACAGCCCTGTGGCGCAGCAGAAGAACACAAAGGACACCAAAAAAAGACCAAACTGGAAATCGCCAGAATATGCAAAAACACGACCAGAGGATGTGTCGGCGATGCAGAAGAAAACCACTGAATCTGCCAGAGACGTCGCCCGAGTGAAAGTCAGATAAATCCGCATCGAAAACAAGAGCTTCAAAACGAGGAAAAAGAACAGAAACCCTTCATCAGAAATCACGACCATGAAACTCGTGAAGACAAAACGTGTTCATAAATCACGACCAGGGCAAAAGAAATCGCGGCCCAATGAAGACACAAATCTGTCACGAAACTCAGAAACCAAGATCATTTAGTTGAACCTGCAATAAAATGCCATGCGACCTCCACAAGTGACACGGCCCAAAACAAGTCCGCTTCAGACAAAACACAGACGCCAAATAAAAAACCGCTTGCAAAACGAAATCGTGAACCAGGGACACGACCTAAAAATCGTGATCTCCAAAAAATACAACCAGAAACAAAGCACAAAAGTTGCCAAAGAGAGCCCAGGAAAAGAAATTCGAAAAATTATTTTTCCCGCTCAACCGGGTTCTGATACCATAAAGATTTTGAAAATGCAAATGAAATTGGTTGTGATTTGATGTATTTACAAATGAGCAAAAGTGCTCAATATATACAATGTTCAAGAGGCAAGTTTTCTAAAAATAGAAAACTGCCGACATAGATGAGCATTAACAAAATCAGGCCGACATAGAAAAAAATATTAATAATCAATACAAACTCATTGTTGGTTGTTTCATGGTGATTTTGTGTGGTTGCAGAATGTTAACATGGTTTCTAATTTCTTGGATGTGGAGAGATGTTTCCAAGTAGAGTTAGATTAGAAGTTCATTGATGTGATGCCAATATGTTAAGATATTTGATGAATTCCTTAATGGTTCATACTTTTTGTGGATTGCCAATGGCAACTCACTTTGCAAAGTTAGCCTGAACCTTTACATGCTTTAGTTCGGTTGTGAAGATTGTTCAAGCTGTGCCAGCTGTGGGTGTTCGGATGAATGCTTCGCAATTTGAAAATCGTTGAGTTACCTTAGAAGATTGCACCGAACTTTGTGTAGTTGTTGGTCCTCATGGCAAAGCAGAGTTAGGTTATATGAGGAATTTGTCTATCTTGACATGATCCATCACTTCATTGTCCTTAGATTAGCTTTCTCAACCCTAGCCTTTTTTCATTTTCTTTCATAGACAGTTAGAAGAAGTTCCATTTCACAAGGAAAGAATACATGTTTGAGTGGAGAAAGGAGCACATTCAACGTAAGTCCCTTTGTGATTACCAACATGATCACATCAACTACTGAGTCTATCCATAGCAAAACACGAATAAGGAACCTTGGAGTTGTCTCGATTGATCACATTGTTTAGCATTCAAGAAACTTTGTTCAAGAGAGGATAGAAGATTTAGTATTTTAATCTGAGTTTGCACGTGCAAGGAAAACACATCAACACTACTATTGAGGGTTTTCGTCCCCAAGATGATAGGTTCATGCTTGAAGGGTTTCGTCTCCAAAGCACCCATTTGTTGTACTTGTAACCATAGTTTAAAAACTCAGACTCGGCAATTACTCGGCGGACCCAAAAATTTTAAAAACTCGGAACTCGGCAATAACTCGGGGAAAAACTCGGCAAAGTTATCGAACATTAAAAAATACATTAATTTTTAAAAATATGCTTTACATACATATTATTGAATTTATGAAATATATTGCCCGTTTTGGTTTGAATTCATGGATCTAGCAAATTTTTTTTTGGTGGTTGGGTTCATTTGTACCAAAAACAAATAATAATATAATATTATAATATATAAATATTAATAATATGTATTATGAATATATATTATAATATAAACAATATAATATATATAAATATTAAAAATATACATATTAATAATTTAATATAATACTATAAAATTTATAATATATAAATATTAATAATATAATATGATACTTAATAATCTATATAATATTAATAGATTAATTTTATACTATAATAAAATATATATTATATCATAACACTATAATATAATACTATAATGGTAATCGATTTTTTTTGTGGTCTAATTAATACTATAATACATAGATATATAAATATTCATAATATAATACGATACTTAATAGTTATTTGGTATTAAATTTCGCTATCGTTGTTGTGGCTATTAAACTTGGGATTGCGGCATACCCTAAATACTCCCAATTGTTGCAGGTAGCTGAGTAGACAGTGTTGCGAAGGATTGTCTCATGATATTATATGCACACAAACTGCGTCCACGACTCCACACAAAACGCGTCCACAAGCACAAATGGTGGTGGCGTCATTTCTCCCCGTGTCCTCTAAAACCCGCGCTCCCGCAAAACCTAAAATTAAAAACAAAATCAAACGCGTTTGACCTAATCATGGACGAGTTTTTGGCGAATTTTGTGCGGGAAATCGCGAGTTTCTGGTAAAATTTCGCCGCGGTTTTTTGCAATAACTTGTGGGCGAGTTATTCAGGCGATAACTCGCCTGAGCATTTTCTCAGCGAGAACTCGCGATTACTCGCGAGTTTGTTGCGAGTTTTTAAACTATGCTTGTAACAATGCCACAAACACTGAAATGAGAGTTGAATGTTTGTTAGTTTTCCAAAGGTGCCTTCTCTTCTGCCTTATGCTTTGTTTTGTAGACCCAACTCTTAGCAATCCTCAATCATGGGAAGTCAGTCAACACTTAACTAAGTAGTTCTTTCCTCAACTTCAACACTTAACTGAGCAGTCCTTTCCTCGACTTCAGCACATAGCTGAGCAGTTCTCCTCAATCAATGGTAGTGTCTAAATGATCAACTACCAAAGCCACTCCTCAATCAATGCAGAATCCAATCAGTTAACTAACCACCTTATCACAGTCCATTGCAGACCTAACAATCAGACCACATGCCCATCTTATTTCAATCTTAGCTATCTAACAAAAACTACAAACACACCCATCTATGCTACTTTGATGCTGACAAACCACTCTGTCAAAATGGGGACATTACAGAGAATGTTCCCTAATCTAGAGAATTTGCTAGCAGTTATGGCAGAGTTGCCCACACACAAGCAGGAGAAGAGTCTTTTCTCCAGTGCTTCTATCCTATAAATCAAGACCACCTTCAAACTAGGTAGTTGCAAAATGCCAAAAACTTTTGATAATTTCTCTATTATAAGTTTTAACTAAATCAGACATGATAATATTTATGTTTTTTACAAAAAAATGGTGGGATTTTTTGGCAAGGACACCAAAAACCTTTGATGCATGGCAATGCACATTTTGAATCAGCCATGCAGTTCATCCATTTGTGAGCATACTTGGTGTGTGTTTGAACACACACATTCTAATAAATGCAACCATTTGACTCAACAACGTATAAATGAGTTGGTGTTTATTCACCGCAACATCTTGCAATTGTAATTCTAAATTCTAATTATTGTTTTGTTTCATTTTCCATAACTAATTGCTAATACTTATTTGGTCTACCCTCACTAACTTATGCATTCAATTTGATAATAGAAGGTGACATCAAGGAAGATCATTCAATTGACCTTCACAAGATTGATCCAAATTCCAAATAGAACTCAAATGGTAAGGAGCTGCTTTTTGACAAGGATGACCTTTCTATCTTGAAGGATTAGGAGAGGCATGGATCCTTGAGCTTCATCATCATGATCAGCAGCCCTCTAGTGTATCACACTTCGTAGCAGCAAGACTCATCGGCTCCCTCCTCTTTTTGTTACTTTGTACCTTGTAGGTTGACTTTGTACAAGGTAGATTGTAACTGTTTTTCAGGTTTGAACTTCTAAATCAAACTATGTAGTAATGTACTATGGAGTGTGCAATGTAATCACCAATATGAATATTATTGAAAAAAACAAATTCCAAAATTCATGCTATAAACTATCAACTATGTAGTAAGTAATGTACTATGAAGTGTGTTATGTAATCAGCGATATGAAAATTAATGATAAAAAACATATTCCAAAATTCATGATATAAACTATCATTTCCTTTCACTCTCTATTTCTATGCAATTAAATTACCTTTAAATACTAAAATACTGCTGATTTTCTCTTTTTTCTGAATTTTTCTGTGATTTATTGGGTTCCCAATTTATTGAAATAATCTTTATGTTTTGTTTTACCTTCTTTTTGACAAGGATGCCCTTTCTATCTTGCAGGATGCTGAGGCGTTTGATGAAGACCGGATTGATTGAATTAGGAGAGGCACGGACCCTAGAGCTTCATCATCACAATCGGCAGCCCTCTAGTGTATCATAATTCAGAGCAGCAAGTCATTGGCTCCCTCATTTTTTTGTTACTTTGTACTTTGTAGATGGACTTTGTACAAAGTAGATTGTAATTGATTTTCAGGTTTGAACTTCAAAGTCAAACTATGTAGTAATGTACCATGCAGTGTGTAATGTAATCAGCAATATGAATATTAATGAATAAATTCAAAAAAACAAATTCCAAAACTCGTGCTATAAACTATCAACTATGTAGTAATGTACTATGCAGTGGTCAATGTAATCAGCAATATAAAAAAAATTATTGATAAAAAACATATTCCAAAATCCATGCTATAAACTATCATTTCCTTTCACTCTCTATCTCTATGCAAATAAATTACCTTTAAGTATTAAAAAACTGTAGATTTTCTCTTTTTTCTGAATTTTTCTGTGTTTTTTTGGGCTCCCAATTTATTGAAAAAATCTTTATGTTTTGGTTTACCAATTTATTCCAAAGAAAGATTTTTTCTAGTATGGTCTAAGTTTTAAGACTGGTTCGACCACTAGGTCCAAGTGACATTTACCACAGTGAGTGTTTCTCCTTGCTTCATTTCCTACATTAACAAGAGTCTAATACCATTTGCTCAAAGACTATCAGCAAGCTTATATTCATGATTCGTTGGACACTTATGTCACAAATGACCAAAACGACAAGAAGCAACCTTTCAATCATCTTGTTCTACTCTCTTGGTATTGGTTCAATTGGTGTTGCAGAAGAACCCAAGATATATTTCCATTCTAGTTGCAGTGTTACCTCTATTAGGTACCAGTCATTTAATAATCCTATTAGACCCTAAGATCAGAAATCTCTTTTATAGCTACAGGATCTAACAATGGCCAAGGCATCTCTGGTGGAGTACTTTAAAAAATTTCTGTGATGTGGAATGTTGTTTATATATATATATATATATAGTTGATATTCATTTGCCTTGTGCCACACAGTGTTTTAAATATATCTGTTTGGATATTTGACATAATGATTTTGGTAGGTCTCCTTATATTCAATTGATCGAATAGTCGGCTTACATTCAATTGATCGAATATTTCAGAAATATATATATTCAACTTCACTTATATGAGTATACATGAATTTAATAGATTTAAATTTAGGCAAATAGGCTCCTTTACATTTTGGGCTTTTGTAAATACCGCACATTCTGCTCTACCAGATAGTTGCATCTCTATACAAAGCAAAGATCTGGATGTCGGTACAAATGAAAAGAACAATTACATTTGATGAAATGAAGGCTGAAAACTGAAAAGTAAAACCAACCTCTCGATGCTAGTGCATTCATTAAACAAAAAGACAGTAATAAGAATGGAAAACTTACACCTTTAAAATAACAGTCGACCACCTGGGATAGCTCGTAATATGCCACCATTTGTTAATTATGCCAGGGAAGAGCATTTCACAGGAATACAAAAGCAATTAAAGATCATGCTCCCAATATGGACTAGCCAGGTTTTCTCTTCCATTGAGATTTCCTTCTTGTAAAATCGAAATGCTGACCAAAGAAACTCCAGCAAATTTCTTGAAAAACATTTTCTTTCTTCAGCAAGATGAACATATATCTAGTATTCACTTCTTGCAACTATAACGCCAATGGCAAATCATGTAAAGGTTGACCTTTCTCATTTCTGTCAATGATTCTTTGGGCAAGCGAAACTTGCTTTCCCACAACAAAGACAAAAGCCTTCCCTCTGCCACCTGCTCCACGAGCCGTCCTCCCAACTCGCCGGACATATTCACTTGGATCACGTGGAAAATCAAAAAGTACCACATGGTCCACATTTATAAGGTCAAGGCCTCTAGAAGCTCTGCAGAACACAGAAAATTAATCTAGATATGAAATTTGCATTTATAACAACACCAAACACAAGAAGAACATAATGATTTTGAATTGTTTTCAATCAAGAAGCTTAGATCAAACCAGAAAATAAAACTCATGCCTGTCAGTGCAAATGAGAAATAGAGATTGTTCAGATTGTGAATCAAGAAAATGCTGCATATTGGATGCACGAGATTCTTGTGATACAGCAGCATGGAATGGGAGGACACAGATTTTCTGGCCTTGTCGATCAATTCTTTTTAGAATATTTTCAACCTTCCTGCATGTTTCAATCTGTGGCCAGATCACACTCAGAATTTACACTAAGTAAATTTTTCAAGTATTGTTCCAGATAAAAGCTAAAGAGAAACAAACAAATTGAAAACCTTGTTGCAGAAGACAAGGGTCTTCCGAACAGAAAATTGCTCCACAATTTGTAGCAGGGCTGTCTTTTTGTTTGATAATGCTGTCTCTGGATTCTTTTCCTCCCCTTCTCCACTACAATCTATAAGGATCTGCAAGAATGAATTGGCATAAAGGGAGTGAAATGTTGTAGCAAAGCATTACATCAAAAGTTCCAATTTTGCTCTTGTAGCATCTTTTATAATAAAAAAAATTACAGGAAAGAAATGACCACTCAGGAAATTTAAACAATAAATATTAATAAATAGTTCTAAAAATATCACGTGACATTTGAAGGGATAAGTTCTTAGCATGAAATATATCAAGGCTTTATAATTTACAAAGGTGCCCACTCCCTTTAACTATGCTTGGCATGCAATTGAGGAGCTTGAACAGCTTTTTTGAGACACTAAACATAAACAATGGTTTCATCCTGCACTAGCTCTTGATGTTAGTGGTTCTCTTTGTTGATCATGTGGTATCAGGTATGTTGTATCCATACGAAAATTCTGTGTATTATGTCAAATTTCAAACCTTATCTTGTTTGTCTGTATCGTTTTTGTTGTTCTTAAGCATGTCTTTGCAGGATATAGCTTTCAGACGAATCGAGCAAGGTGAAGAATGACCAATCAATAAAGAAGTGATAGATATCATCAAGACATAGAGATATGTGTTCCAGGTAAAGAGAGCACATCGGTATTTAAAGGGGAGCAAGAACAAGTTTTGAGTTTGTAAACTTTACAAAGGAGTTGATTGGATTAAGTCACAATGTTGATAGAACAGTATCAACATGTACAGTTGCAGCAGATGGTTAAAAGGAGCATATTGCAGGTAAAGACTGGTAGACAAGGATGTTATACACATCACAGGGAAGGCTCAGATTTTGAATAGATGCAGCGATAGCATGCCGGGGCACCCCACTTTCCTGAGAGGGCAGAGTACAAGGTTTTTGAAGATCAGCAAAAACATACACCACCAGTGGTAGGTGCACACCATGGTAAGGCAAAGCCAAGTTCATGTTGATAAAGCCGCATCCTGATGTCTGAATGCACACCCTAATAAGAAAAAACAAGTTTTTGAGTCAAAATCTGCAAATACACAGAGAGGTGCACACCCTAGGGAATACAAACCAATTTTCAATGTTGTTGAAATGCAGGTGAAGGTAGTCACACACGCCTTGGAGCCTAAAAACGGTTTTTCAAAAATAAAAATCATGGACAGATGGATAGGCACACATCCTAAGGTCGGAAAAAACATCTTTTAATAATTTTGATGACTGCTGTTACAACTCATGCAATACATTCACTGATGACTGATGTTACAACTCATGCAATACATTTTCTTACTCCTGACGCAGCCTATGATGATGCATGTCCTCAATGAATAGTTTTCGACGCCAATGTTGATAGCTTTCTCTCCCAAGGCTAATGCGATATCAAGAAAGCAAGAACTGATTCCTCCTATCAATGTATATCCACGCATTCCTCAGAGATGCCCTGATGAGATCTTCAGATTCAAAGTTGTCGATCTCTTATTGCTATGGTAGTTTCCTTAGCACGATGCCAGCGATCTACGAATGCTCTCAAGCCAATCGTTCATGGATGGGGAATATTCGGTGATGCGCTACTCCTCACGCCATAGAATCTTTGTGGTCAATAGATTCTCCAAACAACGCTGATGTATATGACGTCCATTGTCTTCAAATTCGCTGGTCCTAAATCATTTCGCCACCTCAGCTAAAAAAAACCGACGATCACTGCAAATACAACTTCTCTAGTGTGAAATACAGCGATGTCTTCCTTATGTAATTTCCTTTCACAATGTATTTAGATATTCGTTGCAAACTCTTTGCAGGTGGCATCTTCCTTTCAATCACGATATCACTTTCCTTTGACTACAAGATTCTCCCAGCGCGCCTTGTTATACGGAAGTATTTGATATTGCCAAAGGTTCACCAAACAAATATTTCCTTAGATGCTGTGACAAGGAATGCAGATTCCTTAACAATGCAATGCAAGTCTCAATAGGTGCGCTGCTGCAAATGTAGACTCAGCTTTTCTATCAAATGATGTTGATGATCTTCAATGCCAATCTATAACAGCGTACGGGACTGTGAAGTACAATAAAACTCAACAAAATAGCATTTCAATACTAAGATCAATATCTGAATCAAACATATATATATCGATCCACATCAAATTTATAATTATTTATAAATCAATAAATTTGCAACAAAACCCTCTACACAAAACAATCTACATATAACATATAACTTCAAATTCTTCAACGAAGCTCTACAAATGGTCTCCGACCAAATATCGAAAACCCAAATACAATGAAGCACAACTGTGAAATCTGAAATAATTTCACCTCAAGGTTGGTAAGGGAGCATCACCAAACCAACAATTATCAAGGGATCATCTCCTTGATATAGTGAATGCAAGAGAACATCTCCTTGAACTTAGCTGAAGTCAAAACTTGACAGAACACAAAAACTCAATACATCAATCATGACTTCAAATGACTCCTAGGCATCCTTTTAAAGCCCTTACATCAATTAGGCCTGGCCTAATTTTATTAAATGAAAGTTTCTGTGTACATGATCACACTTGAACTTTATTAATTGATTGTTTTTGTGCACACAATAACACTTTATTGACTCAAGTAACTTAATAAAAATATTAATTTTATAAAGCAATTAAAATACTTCATAAAATTAATTCACAATTAGAACCTTTTTAAATTACTTGAAAAATGGGGACATCACAACCCTCCCTTCCCGACATTGCTTGTCCCCAAGAAATGGTAAGAAAACTTGCATCCAATCAATCCTTGGATCCCAAATCAATCGAGGCTCCTCAATCATGATCAAACACATCACCTCAAAACTGTTGGTGTAGAAGATCATGGGACCGCTTCCACTGCCGCACAATGATGCAAAAACACATGAATCCATCTCTATTACCTCACTATCATAAAACATAACTGCGTCATGCATACTGAAAACATCATCCAAAATGATGTAGGAAGTGCCATTCATCATGCAAGAAGATAGTAGACTATCATTAGACCATATCCCAACATGAATGTAATGATTTCTACCATGCCAAAGTATCCCAAACACTGCTGCATCTAAACTGAAATCACAAAATTCAATGCCCAGCAATGAAGAATAATCATCAAACCATGGAGAATAAACCATCAAACCATCCACATGCTCCAATAAGAGAGCATCATCAAAATGATGTGTCGCCTCAAGAGTAGGCTGATCCTCTCCAATAGAAACCAATGTATCATGCAAATCTGATTTGTTTTCATCTTCATCTACTCTTTCATGATTCAAGGAAATTATTTCATGAGAATGATGAGTCCCAATGCTGCTGTCCTCAAGCCAAAATTTAGGACTGTTATTATCTTCTCTGAAATCCTCATTTGCTTCATGTCTATCCCATGTGATAAGAGGTGGCAATTCATGTTCAAAGGGAAATAGATAACTGCTGTTCTCAAACTGAAAATCACATACCTTTGAAGTACATTCATGATTACTAGTTAGAAGCCCTCATCAATTGCTGGCCCAAAAATCAGATTTTCTTCAACTATTTCATGGCTGCTTTATGTTTCTTCATGACTTGGCTTCTCATCAAATTCTTCCTTATGAAGTCCATAACACATTTGTTCAAATTTTATGCCACTTGCATAGTCTTCTTGTTCTTTAGGAGAGGCTGCAAGACTTGACTGATTTTCTGATTTTACTTCATGTGTAGGAACTGTGTCATCTATAGAATCATCCATCTCACTTGTGGATGTGTTCAAATCTTCCACCAAGAAAGATGGAATAGAATTATGAGCAACCAAAGGAACATTATTAGAAAGCATACCTTCATTAGAGTTACTCATTTCAATGCCATACTCATGTTCTTTTGTTGAAGCCTCAAGTGATTCAATCTCTTTGTCCTCATGCTTCTCAAATTCCTCATGGAGTCTTTTGACAACTTCACTTGTAGATGCATAAAATGAGTTTCTTGTATTCTGCATTTATTTTTCTTGTTGTACAAATGACTCAATGGTTGTCATTACTCCCTCTTTGAAATCATTCACGATATTTATAAACCTTTGCATAACTCTATCATCAAGAGTCAAACTAACCTTCTTGGATGAACTTGACCTTGTACCTGTTGATCTTGTTGAATCTCTAGAATACTTAGGCTTCCTTAAAACTGAATTTTCATACTGCTGCGAGCTATGAGGTTTCTCAACCAAACTCTTTTGACTCTTCTTGCTGGATACTCTATCCTTTGTTTTTTGTTCCTGTCTTTGCTTCTTGATGTACGTTCTCTGCTCCATATATTGCTTGAACTCTAGATCATCTTTGACCTTATCTGGAAGTGTTATGTATTCATCATAAGCAACCATTATCTCATTATTTCGTGTTGCCATCACTCTGAAATTTTCAGACCCAAACAAAGTTGGCAGGGTCAAGGCTCTGATACCACTGTAATGTACCCTACTATAAATGACTGAAATTTTTTGCTTCGCTGTCCCAATATTTATTTATAAGATTTCTTGTTGTAATATCCGAAACTGGATATTTGCTCCTCTTAGTGTCCGTTATTAGACAACTCAGTTAAAGTCAACCATATACCTTAGAGAACAAAAACATGAATGAAGATTTTGCACTTATGATAGTGATTAGAATAGATTTATTCAAATTGAAGATTTGAATGATATAGGTAGCTTTCAATTATGAATTCACAGTCTGCTGGAAACAATGAAAATATGCAATAATTCTGATGACTGATGTTACAACTCATGCTATACATTCACTGATGATTGTTGTTACAACTCATGCAATACGTTCACTTACTCCGGACGCAGCCTATGATGATGCATGTCCTCAATGAATAGTTTGAGATGCCAATGTTGATATCTTCCTCTCCCAAGGCTAATGTGATATCAAGAAAGCAAGAACTGATTCCTCCCGTCAATGTATATCCACGCATTCCTCATAGATGCCCTGATGAGATCACTTCAGATTCAAAGCTGTCGATCTCTTACTGCTATGGTAGTTTCCTTAGCACGATGCCAGCGATATGCAAATGCTCTCAAGCCAATCGTTCATGGATGGGGAATATTCGATGATGCACTACTCCTCACGCCACATACTATAGAATCTTTGTGGTCAATAGATTCTCCAAACGGCATTGATGTATATGACGTCCATTGTCTTCAAATTTGTTGGTCCTAAATCATTCCGCCACCTCAACTAAAAAAATCGATGATCACTGCAAATACGACTTCTCTGGTGTGAAATACAGCAACATCTTCCTTATGCGATTTCCTTTCACAATGTATTTAGATATTCGTTGCAAACTCTTTGCAGGTGGCGCCTTCCTTTCAATCACGATATCACTTTCCTTTGACTGCAAGATTCTCCCAGCGCGCCTTGTTATACAGAAGTATTTGATATTGCCAAAGGTTCACTAGACAAATATCTCCTTAGACGCTACGACAAGGAATGTAGATTCCTTAACAATGCAATGCAAGTCTCAATAGGTGCGCTACTGCAAATGTAGACTCAACTTTTCTATCAAATGATGTCGATGATCTTCAATGCCAATCTATAACAGTGTACGGGACTGTGAAGTACAATCAAACTCCAATGAAACTCATCAAAATAGCATTTCAATACTGAGATCAATATCTGAATCAAACATATATATATTGATCCACATCAAATTTATATTTATTTATAAATCAATAAATTTGCAACAAAACCCTCTGCACAAAACAATCTGCATATAACATATAACTTCAAATTCTTCAATGAAGCTCTACAAATGGTCTCCAACCAAATATCAAAAACCCAAATACAATGAAGCACAACTGTGAAATCTGAGATAATTTCACCTCAAGGTTGGTAAGGGAGCATCACCAAACCAACAATTCTCAAGGGATCATCTCCTTGATACAGTGAATGCAAGGGAACATCTCCTTGAACTCAGCTGAAGTCAAAACTTGGCAAAACACAAAAACTCAATACATCAATCATGAATTCAAATGACTCCCAGGCATCATTTTAAAGCCCTTACATCAATTAGGCCTGGCCTAATTTTATTAAATGAAAGTTTATGTGTACACGGTCACACTTGAACTTTATTAAATGATTGTTTTTGTGTACACAATAACACTTTATTATATAAAGTGTTTTAAAATTGATTCAAGTAACTTAATAAAAATATTAATTTTATAAAGCAATTAAAAAACTTCATAAAATTAATTCACAACTAGAACCTTTTTAAGTTACTTGAAAAATGGGGACATCACACATTCCCCCACTTATTACATTAATCTGAACAAAGGACGAAACATTGCATGGACTAAACAATGCAGCCCATCTAGAAATCTGATGAAGTGATTCCACCAAATCTCCTCACTCACTAAGAACACACCAAACTAGTCGCATTACTAAATGTCCTAATTTTGCAGCACTACCTATGAATCGAGACATTCTCAACTATTCACAAGTACACCACTCTGCATGTGAATCAAGACATAATCAACTATCCACAATGCAACAACACCAACCAACTATGAATCGAGACATACTCAACTATCCACAACAACCACCACTCCTTTTGTGGATCGAGACATACTCAACTATCCATAGATAAAAATCACTAAGTTTATCAATCGAGACATATTCAACTATCCATAAGAACAACACATAAATTTGTCAAGAACCCCCTACGCCAGGAAGGGACACAAATAAAAAATTGGTACCTCTCATGCAATGAACCATCTCTAACTGAGAAGCTAGCTCAAGATGGGAAAGATTTCTCCAACCCTTTGTGTCCTACAGCCTCCTCTTTGACCTACTTAGTCCTTAATAAATATATTCCTCCTCACTGTCATGGTTGGGAGAGTCTTGATTATGTATTGGAAAACCATAGTCTTCTAGCTCATTTTCAATGGCAGCCAAAGCTTTATTTGTCTTCAACTTGCCATCAACGAGGTCCTTGCAACATTGAATATAATTCATCAAAATATGTTCTCTTTGATTACAATATTAGCATTTAAAATCCTTATTCTTCCCTGTTGAAATTTTAGACTCCTTGACAAGCAAAGCAATTTCTTCAGTAATTGAATAATTTTTATTAACTCTATTTTATTCATCAATCAAGGACGAAATCACAATTTCCAAGCTCGAATTGATTTTGTTTAATGTAAATGCAACATTATCAAAACTTGCAAGCATACTACTGAATAAAATTGCTTTAGTATCATCATCTTCAATTTTAGATTTAATATAAACAAGTCGATTTATAAGAGATTGAAACTTACTGATGTGTTGAACAACACTTTCCCTTTGATTCATCTTTAGGCCAAAGAATTTCTACTTGATTGACATCTTGGCACTAGAATTTTGATAGGCAAATAATGTATTGAGGTCATCCCATATTTGCTTTGAAGTTTTTGTAAGATCTACATGATGTAAGTATGCATCAAATAATATAAGACCAATCAATGTTGTTTCTTTGCAATCTTTAGTAGCCCCTTTTGTAGCTTCATTTACACTCTGAGGCTTAGTTGTGATTTTGACCACAATATCCCATAGATCATTTTCAATTAAAACTGCACCTTGATTTGCCATGTATATATATCAAAATATATCAATTACCTCCAACACTACTACAAATTAAAAATTAAGAGGACATGACTAGAATGAACACTCTTCATATTATTAACCCCATTTTAAAATCACTCCATACACAAAAAATACAATAAAGGAAGTTGTTGAACACACCAAGATACCGGGGGGGTGAATCAGTATCTAAACAACTTCAACTTATCTGGAGCAGATTAAAACTTTAGCATCATGGTATTAACATAAGCATGAAAGATTAACACAATGCACATCAACACAACACTAGATATACGTGGAAAACCCAAGAAGGGAAAAACCACGGTGAGGATTAACTCACAATATATGAAGCTCAAATAACAACTTTGTTTTAGGGCTACAACCCAAGGAAGCTACTACTCCCTGCAGACTTTGTTTTAGGGCTACAACCCAAAGAAGCAACTACTCCCTGAAAACTTTGCTTTAGGGTCACTCCCAAGAAAGCTACTACTCCCTGAATACTTTGTATTAGGGTCACTCCCAAGGAAGCCACTACTCCTTGAATTGAGAATACTTTTTAGAACAGATTGCAATATGACAGTCTTTCTACTATCTGAAAACTAACATTGAAATTCACACCTTTGATGATTGCAATACTACCTCTTCACACTTCCTTCTGATGATCAGATTGGTTAGGCACACTCTGCACTTGATCACTGTCACATAGAAGTCTTCAAGATGAATCAAGACAACATCTACAACTTCTGCTCTTTCTCCTTCAGTCGCACATCATAATGCAGTCTTTTTCTTGCTTGCGAACCTTATCAATCACTTTGGAATCACACCTCGCCTCACTCAATTTGATTTACAATTTATACAAGATATTACATTGATTACATTGCTTGTTGGCTAGATACAATATGAAAAATACATTTACAAGTCGGCCAGACAACACACAACATAAAATGTGTAGAGGACAAGTCCTAAACAAGACTACATGCTACACCAACAAAAGATCCATGCCTTGCGGACATCAACACTTGCTTAGTTAGGTCCAAAACATCTTTCACAGCATCAAACAACAAGGAATTACATCCGCACATTCCGCTCATTTGGAAATAGGACAACCTTAAGCAAAATCACATGAAACTTGAAGCATAACGGCCACAACAACTTGAAAACCTTGTGTGGTACTGGAAACAAGAAAGATCATCATGAAACTTTTCCAAATTAATCTATAAGACTCATACATCTACAAACACTCCTTTACCTCCGCACATCAAACAAACTTGAAACTACAAGGAAGCATGTAATACACATCCATAAACATGTCCACAAAACCACAAAGCCAAACATTCACATCCAAAGGAATGTGGAGCATTCGAACAGGCCTTCAACACCAATTTACTCTGCCAGAACACATGCCGGTACTCTATCATGCATAACTTTCACAGCGGAAGGACAAATGATCTGAAGCTTTGGGATTATGACTTGAACTGTACCCTAAACATAGTTCCAGAACTACATAGCCATATCTGCAAATGTGGAGGAATGCGGAGGAATGCAGAGCATTCTATTGCCGTATAGTAGTTGTCTTCAATACTGTCTTCAAACTACAAAACATACTTTCAATCATCCAATCATCATGAAACCTGGAACATACATGCTTCAGACCATCACTAACATCTTCTAACATCAGCAACACATTTGATCATCTTAGTGCTTCTAATTCCCGTATTAATATGTCTTCATACTTAACTCTGCACTGATCAAGGCATGACATCCAATCATGAACTATGTCTTCTCTCTTCTCTGTTGGATAGGACATGACATCCAACCATAAACACCATCACACATCCAAAATAGTGTTGACATCAATCACAACCTTATGACAGTGTGGACATCAATGACAACCCTAGGAACCATATGTGTAACAAAAGTTTCAAACCGTTGGTCTTCAGCTTAAAGTTTTATTGAGTTCATATTACCAAGGCACCTATGAATATTCAAACTTGAGATTCATCAAAGTTTGTTTAAACCAAAATACTTTTTGGAAAATGAGATATATCATTCCCTTTGAAAAATATAATGGCATGTATCAAAAAGCCTCCAATAGTTGGATTTCTTTTGCAGCAAACTTTGACTAACATATTTCAACATGTTAAATATTTGGATGCACCTGAATCAAAGAACCAACAGCTACTTTTAGCACTCTTTGAATAAGTAATTAATGCAAACTCTTCATCATGGTCTTCCTTAGCAGTATGTGCCACATTAGCTTCATTTTGTTGCTTGTGGGATAGTAGATCATATTGTCTTTTCTTGAAATCATCCTTCTGTTGAAAATATTGTCATTGATATCAAAGGTGGACAAGGTTGTCATTGATGCCCAAAAGTTTGTTGTGGAGATTGTTGGAATATGTTGTCATTGATGTCAAAAGCACGGAGTCATTGATGTCAATGCAAAATAAGAATAGTTCATTATACATTCCCGTTGAAGAGATAGTAAAATTGGAAGGCCGACTTAGAGTTATGTATATGTTTAAATTAAAGATTTAAACATAATTATGAGAAAGACGTTGAAGAATAAAGACAAGAATGAAATTCAAATTTAAATTAATTTCCTTGAGGTGGCCGACCGCACAAAAGGTATTCCAAAAATGAAGACAAAGTATCATATTTAAATGATACATGGAGCGGTTAACTAATAATGAGATGCAACGATGTGTGAATAAGACAAAATGGTAAGGATCAATTAATATTATAAGACCAGTGATTAAAGGTGATACGATATGTTTTGAAAGGTTGCAGTTGATACTTGGGTGAGAAGCGATTACTATTATTTGTTGCAAGAGATACGATTCATTATGAAAGAAGATGCAATTTTGTTAGTGATTTATTTGGCAGTGATTCATTGAGGAGTTGTGTCTTTGGTGAAAATGCAAGAGATGGCACAGATGTAAAGTAAGCAATATAATGTTTTATTTCTGAGTTTAGAGCAGAATTGAGAGAAGAGAAGGGGCAGAAAAATGAAGTGCAAATCTGATTTGTTTTGAAAGGAAATCTGTGTGATAATATGAAGATGATATGAGCAGAAATTTATGTGAAGATATTACCATGTTATGAGCAATTTTGTGTAAAGAAGTTGTACATGATTTCAATCAGATTTGAGGTAGACGGAAGTGTGTGATCAGATTTGTGAGGGAAGAAAGTATATGTGTGTGAACCTGATTTGAAAAGGAAAGACTTACATCATATAGGATTAGAACTAGAAATCAGATTGTGAGTAAAAAAGAACGAGACCATCCATTGAAGAATTTGTAGGTTGGTGCCTAGAGATTGGTGTCTCTTGCTGAGTTGGTGCTCAGTTGTAAAGGTTGGTGCCTACAGATTCTACAAGCAAGGATTGGTGTCTCCAGTGGTTTGGTGCTCACAAAAAAAGAATTGTACAAGAAGTAGGTTGGTGCCTACAGAAGAAGAACCAATATTTTTAAGCAATATTTTGTCATGGTTTTCTCCCGCAAGGGTTTCCACATAAAATTGTGTGTTCTCTCTGTGTACATATGTCATAATTGCTAGATCTTACATGTGTGATTTAATGTGATTGGTTTAAGTTGGAAAATTAAAAGTTTGTTAGATACTAATTCACCCCCTGTAATATGCTACCCCAAAATTTTTTTGATTTAACAAACTATTACATGTTGGAATGTTTGTCATTGATGTCAAAGGTGAGAAGACATATAGGCATTGATGTCAAAGGCACGAAGTAATTAATGTGATCATTGATGTAAAAAGAGTTGCCCGTTATATCCGTTACATGTTGGAGAATGTATGTTTAAATTAAAGATTTAAAGATTGGAGAGATAAATGTTAGAGGCTGACTCCCTTGAAGAAAAGAAACAAGGATGATATAAAAGACGGTTTGAAGTCATTTCTAAATAACCATGCTTTGATATATACATACAACGATCAGTTTTACATATGGTACGAATTCCTTGTGAAGAACTATGATTTTATTGTGTGCGAACAGTAAGTGATGATAGATCAGTGAGTTCAAGAGATATATCCTGCATAGACAAAGCATCAATGAGTAACTTGTATATGGTGCGAAAGAACAGTAGTTGATATGATGTGCTATAAGGAAGCAACACTTATATTATGATGAAAGAGCAATGCTTCTCATAAATTTGCTAAGTGCTAAAATGAAGACAAATATCATATTCAAATGGAGCTGTTAACAAAAGAAGATACCAACAATGTTATGCATAAGACAAGATATGAGAATAAGACAAAATATGTGATGACCTTTTGATAAGACAAAAGTCATATTTAAGGTGGTTACGTAGCATAAGACAAAGCTGATATGTGAAGCGCTCCACATAATACAAATTATCTTATTCATAAAAGAAAACAAAGTGGAACGATTGATAAAGTATTACAAGCAATATGATTCATTAAGGAAATGAGAGCTTGATGTCTAAGGAGTGAACTGTGAAATCAAATGAGAAGCTACGATTTATGAATAAGACAAAGGTGGTAAAGTTTAAGACCTTTAAAGATCTGTATAAGGAAGGTAATGCTCCCAAATAAAAATCAAAGTGGCATATTTAAATAATACGTATGGAGTGGTGAACAAAATACTCCCAAATATGATAAGGTGTGATTAATTTAAATAAAAGACAAGGCATCAATTAATAAGGCCGACTCTTTGGTTTATTTGAATTTAAATTAAAGATTTAAATTCATTAGATGGGGCGACTTCCCTTTGCTAAAGCGCCAAAAGTCATATTTAAATGACTAAATGATATGACTTGTATATTAGAGGATAGCGACTCTTATTAGAGTAGACAACAGCTCTTTTTAAAGATGACAGCGATTTAGTTTAAGAAGGCAGTGAACATTTGGAAAATGATTTGTTTTACAAAGAGGTGCGATCAATGAAGGTGCAGAAGTTTGGAAAGACATCAGTTTTAGAAAGAGATGTATCTCTCCATCAACATATGAAGGTATATATATTTGTTTTTGCGATTGATTTTTGGTGTGTGTGTGTGGAGAACAAATTAAATATCAATAGAACACATACAGATCTGCATAAGGAAGAGGTATATGCAGCTGTAAAAAGAATATGCAGATATAAAGAAGACTATGCTGTGTTAAAGAGGGAGAGTTTGAGCAGATATAGAAGAAGAAGGTTATGCAGATATAAAAGAAAAGATAGAGCAGATCTCAAGGTAGAAATATATGAGAAGATTATGACATCATTGTAATCAGATTTGAAGGAAATTATTGCCATGTATATGATAAGTTTGTGAAAGAAAAGAGTGAGTCATGAAAATCAGAACAGAAGATTATATTTCTTGTGTGGGCATTAAAGTGACAGCAGACATCACAAAGAAGGATAAGGTATGAAGCAAAGAGCAGATCAGATTTGAAGATCTCATTCTACATTCAAATTTTCAGTCATTCACAAGAGGTTGGTGCCTCAAGTTAGCCAAGGTTGGTGCCTTGGAAGAGGGAGTTGGTGCTCCCTATAGGTTGGTGCCTTCAAAACTGTTTAAGAGGTTGATGCCTCTAGTAGATTGGTACCTACAATCATTGTAAACTTATATAAATATAAAGTACATTATTTGTAATGTGGTTTTCTCCTGTAAGGGTTTCCAAATAAAATCTTGGTGTCAACTTGTTTATATTGTTATATTCTTGCATAGTTGCCATTGTGATTAATAAGTTTTAAATTGGTAAAAATTGTAATATATTGATTCCCCCCCCCTCAGTATATTTGTGTGTTCATCATTACAGCAGGGTTAGCACAATAATGCAACCAAATAGAACCTCCACACATTCTAATCACCAAGTTCCCAAGATGGGCGAGGTGAGAGCATATAGTGTTTTGGTTGATCAATCAAATGCTAAGCAATGAAATTAATTACAATTGTCTACTAATAGCAGGCATCTGCTTTTCAGCAAGCATCCACTTATGCAATGGAAATACTCCACTTATTCAATGGGTGATTGGATTAAGAAAGATAAACAATTTTCTCTCTACACTGGCGGTTGAACCATCCAAGGGTTATAAGTGTTTTGCAACATAAAATAAATGAATACAAATGTAGTAAATAGGCTGCAATACACTCAAACAATATACTAGTTCATCATCATAGCATTCATGGATGACTTGGCCTATTGAAAACACCCTGCATACTCATTAGTAATCCATGAAACTCATCATAATATTCAGATGAATATATGCAAGGAAGATCACAGCTGTTATAGGCTTCAAATCAGAAAGTATCTCTTGCTGTACGGATGGCCCAGCAAGGTCTGGATTCCATGGATTCATCCCGCTCTAACACCACATATCTGACATGGACGCCAATCATATGGTATATATTTCAGCCTCAAACCACTAATCCATCATATAAACCTAACCAAATCTTAGCATTGTACAACGCTGCCTGAAAAGTACTGACTGCATATAATGGACTGTATACAGCTCCAAAACCCACACATTAACTTCAGAAATAGGTGTCTACACATCACAAATAAGATCCAAAAAGTATTTGCATCATAAATATCAGCATTTAATCCATAACGAAATCGCCCAAACTGCATAGTACGGCCCTGAGGTACGGACATACACACAAAACCCAAATCTGCATCAAAGTATCCTTAAATTGCTCACAAATGAATATTATAAACTGACAAACGTCAATCCAAAGTCTCCTAGAACAATCATGCATTGGACCCCTTACAAACTCCAAGACATCCCTCCTGCATATGTACGGCCAAACTGTATGGCTAGCATGAAAATAAACAATCTGCACTTCAAAATCTTCACAGGAAACAACTAAAAAATAACTTCAAAATATTCATCACCATTGATAAACAACAATCACCAAAAATCAAACATCTTTTCAGTTCATATGTGATCTTTGTGTGAAATCACCCTTACCAGCTAGGGTGGATCTCTCACCACCAAAACTGATCATCTCCAAGAGGGTTTTCATCCTCAAGAAGGAAAAATGGAACAACACTCGAGTTCAATCCGGCAGAGTAACAATATCAATCCAAAGCATCCCTCCAAATGAGCTCTCATCCCCTTTTTATAACCTTTTGAGAAAAATAAAATATTATTTTCTTTTTACCTCTTCATATTTCTCCTCTCAAAAAGACCTTTTTTGAAATAATATTAATATGTCATATGTGAGGCCCCCTTTTTAAGTGTATCATTTAAAACACTTAATTCCCTTTCCAATGAGCTATAACACTTAGGTACTTTTTAATTATTTCCACCCTTAGGAGACTTAAGTAAAAGTAATAATTAAATAGCTCATTAATCCACCCAACTTTGCGGAAAATCTCAAACTGAAGCGAACTACAAAATAAATCATACCAACGTGCTCCAAGAGGTTTGGGATGAAAAACAATGTCATAAGGGTGACTTACTATAAATAGGTGGCTCCTCCAAGAAGCTTGGAGAGCTATCCAGAAGGCCGAACAAACTTCCAAAAGTTGCACAGCCATCCCGAGACATCGTTGAGCTCAAAGCCAAGGCAAAACATCCAAATAACTGAACCTGTGCTCTTCAAAACATACAGAGCTCCTTAACCAACCCAGATAGCCTATAGAAAAGCTCAAGGGAGTAGGCTATTGGTCACAAACATGGCTAAACACCAAATGGGGACATTACACCCCCCCTCTCTGTATCACCGTGTGCTCATCACCTTCACATGCCCAAATTTTTGGCAATAGAAGCATTGTACTTTTCTTCATGGTTGTTAAGTGGGAGAACTGAGGTGTGTACCCTCAAACCATACATGTGCACTTTTTGAACTCTCAAAAAAACTTCACTGATTTGCTCTCGTCAACGTTCCTTCTGCAACAAGAATCACTTGAACTTGTTAAAAGTCAAAGTCTGGCTTTCTACCAACAAGTTTACAGACTCCCAAAAAGTCTAAAAGGAGGGTGACAGGTTGTTAATGGTCAGAGCAACTATATCCTTGTCGTCTACTGGTTTGTTGACAACGTCGAGCTAATTCCTAAGATCTTTAATTTTTAGAAGACAATTATATCCCTAAGGTTGTTAATGGTTAAAGCAACTATATCCTTGTTGTTTGTTGATATCCTCATTGTCTAGTGGTTTGATGAAAAAGACCCCCCTCATGCAATTTAGTAGAAAATAACAAATTCTTGAAATATAGGACTACTTTTCTTGGTGACTTGATATTTATCTTTCAAACCATCCCACAAGGTATGTGCAAATGTAGCACTTCAAACTTCAAGGATTAAATCATCTAAGAATGACAAGTTGAGAATTATCAGGGCTTCCCTATGGCATTTGTCAAAGTCACTTGGGTGATTAGTGGGCCTTGTTTATATGCTTAAAAAGATTCTAATACATTCTTGATGCTCAACGATAGCTAGTATCTTGTGACTCCAAATATTATAATTTTTCCTGGTCAATTTTTGGGCCTGTAGTAATACTAAATTTTGTATATTTGTCATTCTCCTAGAAACCCTAGAAAATAAGCTTTTCCCAAAAATTTAGATGGGATCCCAAAAATTTTCAAAATCTAATACCAAAATTTAAGATATATTGACCTAGAAAATTTGAACTTTGATTCTAGAAAATTAAAAAAAAAAAACTATCCCAGAAAAATTTTACACTTTTGAATAGTTTTCAAAGTTTTAAACAAATTTGAACACAGACTTTTGAAATCACAAACTTTGCAAGGAAATTAAAAAGATTCCCATAATTTTCATGACTATAATTTCTGAGTTGAACCTTCACATTTTTTATGCACCCTTCAACAATCTGTGCGACCTACAACCTCACATTTTCTACTCTTGAGATTGTAACAATTCACTATATTCGTGTGAGTGTCCAATCTTCCTATGCCCTAGAAACACATCTTCAAAAATCACAAAAATTTGGCTACACACTCCCAAAAATTACTACAACCTGCAACCTAAAAAAATACAATTGAAAATTTGCCCACGCGACTTGCAAATTCCTTTAAAAATGGCAATTTGTTTGCCCACGACTGGAATCGTACCCTTTTGCTTGCACCTGCAAATCTCAACCCACAATTTTGACTAGGAAGAACGTGATTTGTAATATCCCACCCCTGATAGGATATTATACCAATATTTTTTTGTTTTCTGTTGCGTTTTAGTTTAGGGTTTATAATGTTTTTGCATGTTTGATTTTTGGCAATGAAAACACAGAATATGGGGTATATAACCAAAACCCAGAAAAACTAAGATAGATATAAGTAAAATAATAGAGACCCAGTTTATGCCATTAAGGGCGTGGTTCGGTGGTTAAGTCGCTCGGTTGTAGTGGCGGCCACCAGAGTTCAAACCCCCGCTGGGCCAACGAGCTCGAAGGCTTTACGCCTTCGTTGGGCCAACGAGCTCGCAGGTTTGAAGTGTTCCTTCTTGGGGATGAGGTCCCCCGTGTTGTGGCCTCACCAGTTCATCGCTCCGAGCAAAAGCGTTAGTGTGGAGCCGGAGGGTGTGTCGCGCCAGCGTCACCAGTCACATTAAAAAGTTTACCAAATGCATTATCTTTTTAAAAAAAAAAACAGAGACCCAGTTTATATTATGGCAAAATATGAATTACAATGACATACCCAGATGGAGATCTTCAACTTTGTTTCTGTGTTGCCGAAGGACCAGCAATGTGAGCTAAAGAAATATGCTCCAAACCCCTAGGAATGAAGTGATGTTGATTTGCAAATAGAATCATCTCAGCATTAAACCCTAGGCACCCACAAATGCTGAATAAATGTGACCCATAGACAAGTATTTGCTGATCATAAGTGCCCACAACCACCTCCAAGTTGTACGGCCCTGCTATAGGGTACAAGTAGCAACAAATGGTGTCTAGACTCCTCAAAACACTTCAATAATTGGCTGGAAATTACTGCACTAATGAGGCGACCTTGTTGAAGAGGTTTATAGCAGCAAACCTTCACGAAATCACTCACAAAACCCCTCTTATGTGTATGGCTGGTTGAGGAAATGGTATGGCCCAGCAAAGAAGATAAACTCGGTCACAAAACTCCATAAAATCAATTAAATCTATCCTCAATACTTGTCTACAGCTGCGAACCAAAAACTCATGAAATATATTCATTTCCAGCTCAAATCTTCTCCAATATGCACAATTTGGACTCCTGATTGAAGCCCACACTCTGGCAATGATTCAGTTGATTTTTCACAACCTCAAGATTGCAAATACATTGAAGAGATCTCGTTCTCCAATGGCTGAAGATGACTGAAACCCTTGGTCTCAAGCTCAAATCCCAAGAACACCAAATAGCAAAGACAAATGATCATTCAATAATGAGTTTGATTTGCTTTTTGAAACCTTTTATATCCTCTCAACTCTTAAGTGCCTTTAATCCCCTTTTGAAATCCACTTTTAGGGTTTTCATAAAACTTTATAATAAGTCTTCAAACTTGGGCTCTCATATCCATGAATAATAAATGCACTTTAATATCATTTAAAATAATATAACTTGTGTGCACATTAGCTTTGTGAAATACTTTAATATTTTGGCCTCCAAAATATAATCCATTAATTGCATTTTAAGTCACTTAAATGAAGGGTCATGGCCCCATTGAATATAAAATGACTTTTTAACTTTATAATTGCACTTTATAAATAATTATTAATAAAGTAATCACTTTATTAATAATTAAAATAACATAACTTCACCAATAATCATTATTTCTCAATTCCGTCTGAACTTGGGAGTTAACCATTATGTCCACTGTGCATCCAACCACCTTACTAAAAATAGTAAGGGTCCCTCTCTATCAACCATTGATTCACTATAAATAGTAAATCCCTCATTATCTGATCAAACCAATTGTGCATTGCAATCACAGCCTGTCCAGGTGCCCTGCTATAAATAGTAACCCTGACTTTCCTGAAATAGTCACTTACTATAAATAGTAAGTGTGTGAATCTGAATCAAACAAACACTAAACCTGAAGTCTGGATGGAAATAAGCCTCCTGCTCTAATAACTGAGACCCTCTAACCAATTGCCTTAGCCTACGAGGGTCAAATGATAGGCTAATCCTCCAAACTTCGATGCTCGCGAAAATGGGGACATTACATGATTTTTCTTCCTTCCACCATTATTCAAACACCTATAACCCTACAAAAGAAAACTCACAATTCTTTGCAATCGCAACCTTTAGATGATTTTAGGCAAAAAACCTCAATTGCAAACTGTAAACGCAATTTTTGAACAATTTTGTGAGTGCACAAACTATGCAACTCATTTTCCACAACCTTTAGCTCAAATACCATGAAAATGCCTACGATCGCTACAAATTTTACAAACTCTGTAACTCGAAATTTTTAACACAACCTCTGACACCCTCAACCTTCTCTTCCCAACTTCTTCCTTCAAAATTGAAATCGGCTCTGATACTGATGTTAGTAAAAACCAGTGGATGAGATTAAGAGAAAATAGCATGCTTTCTCAAGTTGAGAGCATCGCATTATATTATTGAGCATATGCTTAGTTACAAACTAAAAATAGACGACAATGACAACCTCATAGAAGACTAACTACCACTAACTAAAGTGTAAGCATACACTTTATTATATTATTATTCTAATATTATCTTTGCTAGCAAGCAAATCAAGCATCTTCCAACCTTTGTAAACATTGCTAGAGACAACAAAAATAATCAAGCAGCATCTCTCCCACACTATTCTACGACTTGCCCCATGCTTAGACCTAAATAGTCAAGTTCAACACACAATCACTACTCACACTCTAGGTTTCAAATTTTCAATCCAAACCTCACAAAGCCTATATCACCAATTTTGCTCTCTTCCAAGAGATCTTATCTTTGGAAGTTACATTGATTATATTGTTCTTCTATATAATCTCTACTAGGAAGCAAGTCAAGCATCTTCCAACCTTTGCAAACATTGCTACAGACCAAAAAAATCAATCAATCAGTGTATCTCCCACACTATTCTGAGACTTTCTCCCATGGTTAGACCTAAATAGTCAACACACAATCACTGCTCACACTCCAAGTTTCAGTCTAGACCTCACAAAGCTTGTATCACCAATTTTGCTATCTCTTCCAAGAGATCTCAACTTTGGAAGTTACAGAACAACACAACGAACTTAGTTTGTCACCTACATGGAATGCTCCTCCAACTCCTATTTCTCCCACACTACTCTAAGATTTGCTCACATCGTTAGACCTAAATAGTTGACAAACAATAGCTGTGTTACATCCCCTTTTGTTTGAACGATGAAATATTAATTATGTTGTTAGTTGAGTACAACTACTTTCATGTGAATGTGAAAATTATTTGTTGGAAAAATGTATTTAATGACTTTTCTTTATTTGTAAATATTTTCTTACTTATATGTGAAAATGGATTGATGGAAATGATATTAATTATTGTCCATATCATGGAAATGATTTAACCTTCCTTACTTGTCAAAGTGGTTGCAGGACAAAACAGGTGGCAAGGAAAAAGGGATATCAACAGAGAGAGGGTGATTACATGAATTGAAAAACAATAATTAAGTCAAAACCTAAGTCACCGTAGCCTTGGCCAAGGCACATGAGTACAAATATATATATATATATATATATATATATATGTATTTCTAGTGGTGAGAATGATTTATCTTTTATATTTATTAAATAAGTTATATAGTTTCTTACCTTGTGGAGCACTTGGAGTGTATGAACTAGAATCTTGATTGTAACTCCCTATTTTCCACTCCGCACGAGTGCAAGAAGGGATGCACCTTCTTGCACACATACGTAGTGGGAGCAGCTATTCATTTTGGTGTCTTTTCTTTCTTGACATGCATTCACTTCATTATATTTGAGAAGAGAGGAGCTTTCGCACATTCCATTAAGCATTTTTTTTCATAGGAAGGCGTTATTTGAAAAAAGGTGGCATCGAACTAAGGTGTCTCTGTCTATGTATTACCATTAGAGGAAAGTGTGCAAGCTTTGAGGATTGTTGTGCATCCTTCTGAGATCTTTTATCGACTCTGTTTTGTGTTATTTATCAAGCGGCCGTAGAAATTGTTGTTGCATTTTTCAATGGATAGTGTAGTCGCAGCTATCTCAACCCGACACAGAAAGTCTTGTTCAGGCAAGATCATAGATCTATATTATAGCTCGTTTATCATAGTAATTGATGATCGAAGTAAATCGTATCATCCTATCTCTCTTTGTTCATAGTTCTAAATTTCTTGATCAGTTTTCAGGAATTTGTTTATGCATTTCATGCTTCAAGCTTTTCGAATCTGCTGAGGCTTAGATCCTCTTGATACTTAACTTATATATATATATATATATAATCATTTCTATTACTACAACTTATGTATTATAGTTACACTGAAATACAGGACTGTGGTCCCTATATGAAAGAGTAATTTTTGTCTATATACTTCTGTTCTGTATTTACCTTTGAAACTGAAAGTTTGTCAAGTGAGTCATGTATGATATCCTTGCAAAAACCTGCAATCATAAACAAAAGAAAAAGAAAACACTGAGTTAATAACAATGTCGAGCAAGGGTGAATGCTAATGACACAGTAGTGTCATATATATATCAGAAATCCTTGGCCAAGGTTATGATGCAGATTAGGCATCTGTCAACGATCAAATACCAGATATACCACTGGTCAGAGTGATCTTTCCAGTTAGGAGATATATATATATCAGAAATCCTTGGCAAAAGTTACGATGCAGATTAGGCATCTGTCAGCGATCAAGTACCAGATATACCACTAGTCAGAGTGATCTTTCCAGTTAGGAGGTACCTATAGGGAAAAGATCGATCAGGAGGTATATGTCTTGACACCAAGCTCAGAAGCACATTGTTGTTAATTGATTCCTATCATCAACCTTGTGAAGGGTCAGGTTTCTTCAATAGAAGAAGCACCGGAGACTAGTTGGTCTTCGTTGGGTGGTTAAAGCCCTTGTTGATATTTCTTTTTCCAAAATCCAGAGGAGGATCTTCAATCAAATCAGCAGGAAGCTATTCAAGTTGTACTTCTCTTAATCTCTCTTAATATTTGTACTTTATTAAAGAAAGTTAGTTAATTTATTGTATGCATGTATTCTGTTAGAAATGATTATTTCAGCTGAAAATGAAAGTTAGTTGTAAACTTGAATTTTATTGTATTCAATACTATTTTCATAAATAGTTAGTTAATCTTTCTGCTGAAATTTTGTTCATAGATAATTTTCTATTCTGTCAAATTAAAATGGGTGTAACAAGCTGCAAACACTATTGAAGTCGACTATTGATCAAGACCTCACAATGAGGCCTGTATCACCATTTTTTTATCTCATCCAAGAGATCACAGGGTTTGGATGTTGAAAGAACAAGAGTATTGTGTTACTTCTGAGGATAGCTCCTCTAACTCATATCAGTACAGGCAACTATCCTAAGGCATTATCAAACAATATATTGGCAACTACACAATGTTTGATGACTCTACACACCCTCCTTTCTTAAAGTATCATTCTAAATTATTACAGCTATTATAATGAATTCTTGTAACTCCATTGTGCTGTTGAATTTACATTTACAAGGTACACCTGCTCTTATTATTATTTTAATATGTTTTTCAATACCATTATGCAGAGGATGATGCTTTAAGTACCTCCCTCTTCTAAAATCTTTGTTGGTTACACTTTCTAGTCCCATTGACTCATTTGATCTCTTGTGGACACTAATATAACTGCAATTGATCTCATCTCTGACAATTTCTGGTTTGCAGGCTTAGCATTGAAAACCTAGGAAAGCCAGATTCAGATGGTCCAAGAATTTGTGTGGGGAAGGTCCAAAATGTAGATCTCTCATTTGCAGCATATTTCTATATTATTAATTTAATACAATTATCTATTCATTCTATTAGCTACATCCAAAGCCAAGTGAGGAATATAAGTATCTTTAATCTGCCATCCGTTGAAATTTCATTATATTGTTAGTTAATATAATAGGTCCTTCATACCCCCACTGAAATATAATGTGATTCAAATGAAGATGTGAACATCAAAATGCCAAGGACCAAAAGCATTCACAATTAATCTTCCTGTGATTCTAAATTAATAAAAAAAAAGTGCCAATCCAAGTTCAATCGAAAGTCAAAACTATATTGGCTAAATTCTAAAAGGTTATCATCCATATTTTCAATAGACCACATTTCCTGTAATCTCTTACTTGAAAACACTAACTTCTGACTTCTAATAAGTGCGAGCCACATTTTCCAGGAAACCAAAACAAGTGCCCAAAATTCAACAACAGAAAATGCAAGGAGTTAGTATAAACCTCTTCAAGACCAGAACATGTACGGTGCAAACCCGGTCCCAAGATAGCCTTACAATCAGGGAACCTTTCAACTAGCTTGTTGTGAACATCCAGTGGTAATGTTGCAGTAACAAAAAGATACTGTGCAGCCAAGGGTGCAGAACTCATGACCTTTTCCAATGCCAATGCAAAATCCTCGTCATCAAATAAGATGTCCACTTCATCCAACACTATACTGGAAGATTGCAACAGATTAAATACACCAACAAATCAGTGTCCTCTGGAAACCCATTCCTCCCTTCTACTAAAGGTTGCAGTGTACATATAATTGTATTCAGATGCATCATAACATATACAGAGGCTTTTCATATGAACACACACAACAGAACCATATTCACCCATTCAAAAATAAATCAGATTTTATGAGTGGTTACCAGAGAATGACATCTGCCTAAAAGAAGGTTAGTTGCAACATTTGGATATGCATGCTGCATATATAACAGATAATGCGGAGAAAGTGGCATAAGAAATATGATATTCTTTGTAGGTTATTACAATAAAAATCAGCAGTGACAAAGCATCTCTCAGTCAATGCAGAAAATCAATATTATTGATAGACCTCATATCCCATCAAAAATGCCATGCTTGGAAGTTGGGAGAAAATCTTATTTTTGTAAATGACACGGACTACTTGAATTTATATGAAATATACATTTACATGAAAAATGACAAGGTTGCATACGAGGGCTAATCGAATATCAAAAATAATGTGAAAAATTAAAAATATAATAATACAGGTTAGCAAATAATCTTATAGAAACATGTAATATATAACAAGGTAAGGCACGGCACAAATTGTTCCACTGCTATAGCAATAGGAAACATTTCTGAAGAGTCCCCACTTCCAATGAATTGTAACCAATCCAGTACAAAAGCAAATGCTGAATGAATTCAAATTTTATATTTCAAAAGATAAACAAATGCAATTAGCAATTGTTAATTGCATCTGATATAGGAATATCAGCAACTTCCCAAAAAGAACCAGCTGCAACTAGAAAACAGACAAGCCTGCATAAAACTTAGATTTGATTCAGCAATAAAATATAAGAAACTTTTTCATTTCAAAGAAAACAATAAAATCTTTTTTGGTAACAAGGCACTTCAGATACTTTATTATTAAGATGTCGTCCATGGGGGTGAAACATTTAATCAGCCAAAGGTTGCAATTTTTTAATTAACCAAGAATGCATATAGTCATGGATTCTTACCTCAAAAGGTTGCTTGGCTGCAATTCTCCTCCTTGAAGAAGAAAACAAAAACGACCGGGTGTTGCTATAAGTATGTCAGCACCCTGCTCCAGATTTTCTCGCTGAGTTTTCCACTTAAATCCTCCTGTTGCAATCATGGATCTGAAAGGCATTCCTGCTCTGGAAATAGCCCTGCAAGCATTAAGGACCTACAATAATTTCCAGATAAGTTATTATCAGAAATAAACAAGCAAAGTGACCATTCCTATATACTTGTTCCATGCTGGAAACTATTCTCTTCCTTTTTGTTTCAAAACTTAGGACTGACGTTTCTAAATTTTTGCACCCTCTTGATTAAAGGATTATATATCTATAGTTGTATTGTGTTTGTAATCACCGAATCCAATGGCAACTTCCCTTTGCTGTTACTCTGAGGGCACAAAGTGATTTCTTTCTTTCTTTCAATGCATACCTGTACAGTTAAAAGTTGCTACAAAATGAAGATATAATAATTTACAAGTTTGTTTACCCACAATGCAATGATGAAATTGGAAAATAACTTCAACATTAAGGACCATTGTAATCTATATGATGTTAATGCTTGTGCAGCCGACTTGTTTTGTTATGTAATTGTTGGCTAAAGGAAGTAAGTAAATTGTAACAAACAGTCATAACCAAACAGTTGGGATTTAACTGACAACGGTTGGCTTTCTCAGAAGAACTTCCTATGGACTAACTTCCCCTGTCATAAAGCAATATCTCGACAGCTTGCCTATATGACATTTTGGAGCATCCTACATACTGATTTGCAATATCATAAATATAGATCTGCTTATGATAATTTGCTCTATGTCACAAGCTAACCTAGTTCACCTTGTATGGCTTATATTAATATCGACTCTAAAGTGGTTTACTGCTATTCTACTAAACTGTCAAGTGACCTTCAGCAAAGGAAAATACTAAATAGTACACACTTTGCCAGACACATGCCATTTGAAATCTGTCCACAAGGAGGTTCTGATGTCCCACTAAGTTTATATAAAAAAAGTACATAGAAGTAATGAATGGATGTGGTAGGCAGGGAACAAGGTACTACCTACAAAACTATTTTCAGATAAGAGCTCAAAACATGTGACCTTTTATTTTCTGCTAGTACTTGAAAATTCATCAATTTACACCTATTTAGCACTTTTATGAGATAACAACCGTAGTAGTATTAGCATGTCAAAGACAAACTAAATTTTCTTGTCCATTAGCTTGCCCCTAATGCAAGTTACAAGATGAAGATGCAGATGAAATTTTGTTTCATAGATATAATCTTAGAATCTAAACAAAACCAAATGAGAAATCAAATGATCATCTAAGCAAACTTGGGACAAGTCATATTGTGAATAGAAAAAATTTACTTCGCAAAACACCAAAGAAGACAGACAGAAGAACCAAACACACATTACAATGGTAATTCAGGCAAATTCAAAAAAAGAATTATCAAAATGAAAAGCATTAAAATAATGTGGGCTTCAAATTATTCCTATGTGTTATTCAACAAATATGACACAACTACCAAGTTAGTAGTAAAATTGCTGATCCCTATTAGAACTAGCAAATGAATGAAATTATAAACAGAAGCAAGGAACAAAATTATTTGAAACCAACAGAAACAACACAAACAAGAAATTGCAAAATAACTAACCTGAGTGGCCAGCTCAGCAGTTGGTACCAAAATCAATGCACGTGGGCTCTTGGAAAAAGATTTACTTTTGCCTTGAATTTCTTCCTCTCTTAGACGCTGTACCAGTGGTGCAAGATATGCTAGAGTCTTTCCTGAACCACTTTGTTCAGCAATTATGCAACTCTGTCCATTAAGAGCGTGTTTGTATGTCATAGCCTGCAAAAGACCAAGAAGAAGAAAAATGCTGAAAAAAACAAATACATGTCTGAACCACTCAAATGGTGTAAGTTGTAACATACATATTCTAAAAAATGTAAAGCTAAAATATTGATATCACCACCTTAGTTGCAATCTGAAATACAAAACTCAGCTCAAGAGTCTTAAACATGTAACTGACAGAAAGTGTAAGTAAAAAAAATAGCTCTTGGAAATTCTTGACCCTCTTTCATATACTTGACTACGATTGAATAGCAAGCTATGTCTCCCTGAGAAGAGGCTAAGCATAGTGTTGCTGCTCTTGCAACATCCCCCTAATTTCTACTGAAATCATGGAACCCCTGGATTTAATGTTTGTTTTCCCTGTTTACCCTTATTTTTATATGCATATCTTTTGGCATTCATGCCGCCATTCTGAACATTATGCATCTTGGCCTCTTTGGCTCTCTATACAGTCTTAATGTTTTGTTGTATGGTTTCATTTTGTTTCTCTATTTTCTCTGGGCTGTACTTTCATGATACCCTGCATCTGTTGATAACTGAGAGGGGGGGGTGAATCAGTTATCCTAATTATTTCTTCTTTCTGAACTTTCTTATTAATCAATGCAGCATTAATTCAAACAAGCAAATATTACCATGAAATGAAAAACACATGACACAATATTTTTGACGTGGAAACCCTGTTAAGGGAGAAAACCACGGGATGATTAACCCAAAGATTATTCTCTATTAGAAGAATAAGGAATTACAAAATGGCACTTGCCAATTAGGGCTCACTGCCCGAGCACACTGCTCACAAAGGAGGCACAGTGCCTACAAGGAGACACACTGTCTACAAAAGAATGTTATACAATACCTGAACTGATTGGAAGCATCCACATGTGCTGGAGTTCAGTTCCGGTTAGGCTCAGTACACTGATCTGCTGCACTTCATCTTTCTTCTTCTCTTTATTCTGCTTTCCTTTCACATACCGGATCTTTCTTACTGCTTCTGCTCTGCTCTGCACTTATTCACATATCACATCACACAACTACACCTCTCACAACTAAATCCATCGTGTATATATATCCGCACAAGTAATTTCATCACCTTTCTAGTCGGCATCCGGAATAGTCAATCTTTTCACTACTTCTGATTTGTCGGCTGAATCCTACCACATCAAGTAATGCGGATCAAGTATATACTTGTAGAAATCATTAATCATGCTGGCCAAGTATGATTTATGCCTTCATAACCTTTAACACCATCAGTAACACATCCGGAGGGTAGTCTGATGTTCTGTCAGTTAGTTCTTCCTCTGTTCATACTGTCACTCAGGAATCCGATACTCAACTATTCATATCTTTTTCCTCATCTATCACCGGAGGCTAAATCCTTGGAATATACCACTCAAGGTAGTCCTCTTGACTTCCCCAAATCCGCACTGCACCAAGATACTTCCTCTGAGAGATCCGGACCAGTCTGTCGGACCTTGCCACATGCTCTGTTCTTGTTCACCGGACCACAATAATCTTCATTCTGACTTCCGGTAGAGACACACCATGACTTGCGGATATGTGGGATGACCTTTGTTGCCATCAATGACAACAACCATGAATCCATATAGTGTCTCTTGCCAACAATCTCCCCTTTTGGCATTGATGGCAACACTTAGTGAAAAATGACTAAGTGTTTACACTATGCTCCCCCTTGGCTGATGCTCTGTCTTTATATACATTTTCTGGAGCTCCCCCTTAGTTGGATTCCTCATTTTTCACTGCTCCTCATTCCCCCTTTGACATCAATGGCAAAGGGTAGGGTCCGCACACCAAAATTTTCAAAAATTTACTGTACTTGACTGTATATTACATATTCACATAAACTGAAGAATATCTGCAAAGGATGTCTTCAACTGGATGAGTTCTGTAGCCCAACTTTGCTTCATTCTATCCAAAATTGAAATGTGACCACTTAACAAAAATGCAAAAGCTTCTGCCCTCTTGAGATCTGTCGGATCATTGGTTTGGGCGGTAGTCTGAGCATCACTTATGGCTTCATGCATGGTTTCTAACTTAGGGATAATAATCCTTCTAAGTTCTCCCATCCGGTTAATTATATTCTTCCTTTCCTTTTCAAAGTTCTTTATTGCATTTGTGATTGCAATAGTTTGACATTCTTGATTTACTATGGAGGAAAAGAGAGGATCAAAACTTTGAGACAAACTCAGTAGTTTGTCCTGTTCCTCTTTTATTTTCTTCTCAATTTCTATAGTTGCTTTTGACCAGGAGATACAAAATTTGTAAATGTCACCGCCATCCTTAAGAGCATTTTCTAAGCTCTTTATTCCAATACTCATATTTCTCCTATCATTAGAGATTAATCCTAGTACCTCTGAGAATCTCTTATCTAAGAACTCCTTCCGGACCTTTTCTTCAGCTGATTTTTCTAGGGATTCAAAATGTGTATCAACACTGCTGACTAAGGTTTTGAGATTACCGGAAGAGGAGGCTGTGGGATCTTTCTGGACCGATGGCATAATCTTCTCAAGTACTCCGGAAGCAGCCTCTATCAACTCACAGTCTTCCATATGAGACTTTAGGAGTTTTTCATTTGCCTTAGCATTTGCAAATGAAGCTATTTTCATTGTCTGCACCGGAGAGAGGGAATCAAAATTGAATGGACCTTGTAGAAGCTCCGGTTCATCAATCTCTATTGCTTCTTTGCTCAGAAATTTTTGGATAGTTTGTGCAGTGTCTCTTGCCGGAGACAGATGTTTCTTCTCTTCTGCAGTCTTGGAGCTGTCCTTTGGAATTTTCTCTTTCTCCACATTCTTACCACTATCAGTCGTGGTTTTCTTTGTTGGAGTCTTCTCTTTCTCTACACCCTTGGTACTGTCAGCTTCTTTTTCTTTTACCGCTGCTTCTTTCTCCTGTAATTTCTCTTCTTCTTTGGATCCGGAGACTGTAGGGAAAACCGGAGGAGAAATGTTGGTTTGTTCAGGGCCCATCTCTTCTGTTGCTTTCTCAGAAGTTTCTTCTGCAGCACTTGTGGATGAGGGATCAGTACCCAAGTCCTCTACAACAGGAAGATTAAACCTTTTGAAGGCCTTCCGGAGGATTTCTTCTGTATCTATGGCCACCTTGTCAGTCTCACCAAGTATGAGTTGATTCATCCTTGCTTTACTCCTGAACTCATCTTTGCAGTCTTTGAATATTATGTTCATTGTCTTGGGATCAATTTGAGGATATAGTTGAATAGCTATCTGCTCCCGGATCTCAAGATCTTTTGCCTGGGCATTGTTCTTTCTTATTTCTAATTCCTTTTCTAGGCTTTTAGGAATTAGAGATATAATCTCAATGAAAGCCTTATTGTATATGTTTAGATACTTGATTGTGGCTTCCTACAGGATCTTTTGGTCAGCCTCATTGTAGTCATCATAGAATTCGGTCATTGGTTGAAGGTTTCCATCCACAGTGACTGACTTGATTACACTCTCTAGAGACAGGGTGGGCTTTTCAACAAATTCCTCTGCCATTTCTTCCTTGTCTTGGCCTGTGGAGGGTTTACCGGATCCTTTCTTCTTCTGCTTCTTTATTTCTTTTACCCCCTCATCTGATTCCGTTTCCTCTTCATCTTTCTGACTTGTATAAGCCCTTATGGCTTTTATTTTAGACCTTTTCTCTCCTTTACCGGATGTCTGACCTTCCGGTTTAGATATTTTTGAGCTTTGGGTTCTGACAGGTGTAGATCCTTTTGATGATCTGGTCCGGGTTGAGGTTTCCACCGGAGCACTTTTCTTGCTTTTCTTTTCTGCCTCTTTCTTTTCTTCCTCAGCCTTTCTCCTCTTTTCCCGGTTGGCATCAAGTGCCTCCTTTGGGATGCCTAGGCCTTGGGCAATATGTTCAACTTCTTTTCTTACTTTCCTTTTTATTTCAGGTTCTCTGAGTTCTACATGGATCTTCACACTCAACTCCTCAAAGGTTCCAAACCTTTTTGCTTTTGGATCTTTGGGTTGACTAAGCATGTGTTGAACATGCAGTTCCACAATCTGTTCATCAACCTCATACCCCATGGGCATGATCCAGACTGTTCTTGGCTCATCTGCCTCCATTAGGCATTGATCAGTATCAACCATAAAGCAGACTGAGTCTTTGTATTTTTCAACAAGAGACTAGGGAATTCTTTCTCTTGCTTGCATCATACTCTGGAAGTTTTTGAAGTATCCCCACAGAACTGTATTTCTTGCTTTGGCATCCCCAAGTCCATGTAAGTAATCTCTGATCTGGACTGCTACAGGTTTGTCATTCTGCCATACCCATCCACTTGATCCGGGCAACTCATTCATGAAATAGAAAAATAGACATAATATAAGTGTACCATATTTGAAAGAATTCTTTTTGTCCTTTTTGATCTTTTGTATATTTTCCATCAATTGACTTAAAAGAAGTTCACAAAGGTCATAATCTGCATTCTTCCTTAGCATCTCATAGGCAGTATATACTGCAGTTCCGGATACAGAATTCTCCCTACTGGAGTGATAAATCTTGTATCCTATTATCATGGATGCAAACTTGATATCCGGGTCAGAGATATCTTCAATGGTCATTGCCCTCTTATCAAATTTTGATCCGGTGGCCTCAGTTACAATGTTATTTTTGACGGATTTGAGGATAGGTATCCCTCCGGAAGAGTATAGACCAGTCACTGCCCTAATTGCCTCTTTTGTGATCTTGCAGGGTCTATCCAGCCATAGGAAGTTGTCATGCATCCTACTCAATACATACCGGACGCATTCATCTTCTTCAAAGCAGGGGAAATGAATGAATTGATCAAACTGTTTCTTCTGGATACCCTTATACTCCGGTTTAAGCTCAAAAGCATTGTCTATCAGTTGTTTGTGATAGAAATCTCTCAATTTGAATTCCCCAAATTCCTCAATACTTGCATGTATGTAAACCCTAATGTCTTCTGTGTGTAAAACGCCATGAGGAACACTAGAGAATGCTCCTAAGGGATCTACCTCCAATGACTTGTATGGGTGTTTCTTAAATTCAGGTCGGGGCCTATCTGAGATCTTTACTATATTCGGAGTAGCCATTTTTCAAAAGATTTGTAGTAAGATATCGAAAACGGAAAATACCTTATGCGCCTTCGGTTACACAGAGTGGTTGGATTGATTTCTATATGTAATGACTTCTACAAGAGATCTTTGGTGAACTTGATGAATCTTGTTACAGAACTCCACTTTTCGCTTCTTCTTGAGTGCAGAATGAGCAAGTGATTTATGAGAAATCCCTTATATTGCTCCGTAAACCCTAATATCTGATGGCAATAAATGCTCGACCTACATTATTCCGGTTTGCCTTATTCGGATAACTTGAAGAACCGGATCAGTCCTGATCTATGAACATCATGCGGATCTTCCAACCATGAACAAATCAAGATGACACATCACAAGGACATCCCAAACACTCTGTCCAATCCGCAGAATAAGACAATGCACTTCCGGATCTCTCCGGACCTTTTTGTAATCCTCTGTCATTCCGGAGCATCTCCCGGAACAGGTCTTACTTGATCGATCGCAACTTCTTCACATCTTCATGCGGACCTCTGAAATCTTATCTGGATCATCTCAAGACTTATATCTACAAACCCTTTACTCTGCATCTTGTGCCACATCCAGCACCACTTGATTGGCTAGGGGAACAGGATTTTCTTTGAGTCTCCCCCTGAGCCAGAGCTCATTTCTTAATTTCCGGAAGGAATATCAGCACCAGAATCTGGTGCGGATCCAACCTCTACCTTCTCTGAACTTTTCTTCACCCAAATCTTGTTCATCTCATTCCTAACTTCATCCGCATTCATCTTTTGTTTACCTTTGTCTTGATTCTAACTATATACCGGACCTCTTTTGTCCTGATTCTTGCTTCTGCAGACTTTTGCATTATGACCGGACCTATTACAGATTTGGCAAACAACATTTCTTTGCATATTCGATTGATAACCTCTTGATCTGCATTGATTAGCCATATGACCTACTCTATTGCAAGTAAAGCATCTACCATTGAATGATTTGTTCATTTGCATTTTTCTACATTCATGAGACTTATGTCCATACCTTTTGCAGTTAAAGCATTGTCCGGAGAAGGATGAATTAGTCTGATTCATTCTCTTTCTGCACTGATTAGCTTTGTGACCAAAGTGATTGCAGCTGTGGCAGTATCCATTGAAGGAAGGATATCTTTGGGCATTGGGCTGTCTTACCGGAGGTTTTCTAGGCCTGTTCCTTGGATTTTCTGAATCCAAAATTCTTCTGACCGGATCCAGAGCTTTCTCTTTTCTCATATCCTAAACCACACTTGTCATCTGTCCTCTTTTGACTTCCAAGAAGAACTTCAAGTTGAGCAAAACTTATCTTGAATTTCTCTTTATATTCATTTGCTGTTTGAAGATCCCTTTTGAGAGAGACAATTTGATCCTCAAGTTTTTCTTCATTATCTTTAGCATCTTCAAGATCAGATTCAAGATGTCTGATAATTCTATCCATCTAGTGACAATCTTCTGATTTCTCTTTGAGAGATTGTCTTAGATTGTCTTCAGTTTTTCTTTTCTCTTCAATCTCTTGAGTAAACTTTATAACTCCTGATTCCATTTCATGTCTTACCATAATAACTTCTTTTGATAACTTTTCACATAACTTGGTTTTTTCAGTCAGCTCTTCATTTGCATTACTTTCTTCACTTTGTCTTGCCAATTGCTGGAGCAGCTCCTTTCTCTTTTTCATAGAGAGACTTAATTTGTCTTTTAGTTCTCTCATGAATTCATCAGCCTGTTTAAGTCTTTCCTTTAATTCATTGACTTCAGAGTTTGACTGTTCAAGATCCTCAAGGGCAGTTTTGAGTTGCTCCCTTAAACCATATGCATCCATTTGAACTCCCAGATCTTCTTCAAGCTGTTAGGCTCTATTAGGAGGAACTTGGCTCTGATACCAATTGTTGATAACTGAGAGGGGGGGTGAATCAGTTATCCTAATTATTTCTTCTTTCTGAACTTTCTTATTAATCAATGCAGCATTAATTCAAACAAGCAAATATTACCATGAAATGAAAAACACATGACACAGTATTTTTGACGTGGAAACCCTGTTAAGGGAGAAAACCACGGGGTGATTAACCCAAAGATTATTCTCTGTTAGAAGAATAAGGAATTACAAAATGGCACTTGCCAATTAAGGCTCACTGCCCGAGCACACTGCTCACAAAGGAGGCACACTGCCTACAAGGAGACACACTGTCTACAAAAGAATGTTATACAATACTTGAACTGATTGGAAGCATCCACATGTGCTGGAGTTCAGTTCCGGTTAGGCTCAGTACACTGATCTGCTGCACTTCATCTTTCTTCTTCTCTTTATTCTGCTTTCCTTTCACATACCGGATCTTTCTTACTGCTTTTGATCTGCTCTGCACTTATTCACATATCACATCACACAACTACACCTCTCACAACTAAATCCATCGTACATATATATCCGCACAAGTAATTTCATCACCTTTCTAGTCGGCATCCGGAATAGTCAATCTTTTCACTACTTCTGATCTGTCGGCTGAATCCTACCACATCAAGTAATGCGGATCAAGCATATACTTGTAGAAATCATAATTCATGCTGGCCAAGTATGATTTATGCCTTCATAACCTTTAACACCATCAGTAACACATCCGGAGGGTAGTCTGATGTTATGTCAGTTAGTTCTTCCTCTGTTCATACTGTCACTCAGGAATCCGGTACTCAACTATTCATATTTTTTTCCTCATCTATCACCGGAGGCTAAATCCTTGGAATATACCACTCAAGGTAGTCCTCTTGACTTCCTCAAATCCGCACTGCACCAAAATACTTCCTCTGAGAGATCCGAACCAGTCTGTCGGACCTTGCCACATGCTCTGTTCTTGTTCACCGGACCACAATAATCTTCATTCTGACTTCCGGTAGAGACACACCATGACTTGCGGATATGTGGGATGACCTTTGTTGCCATCAATGACAACAACCATGAATCCATATAATGTCTCTTGCCAACAGCATCCTCCCATGGACCATGTTGTTTTTGTTCTCTTAGGCTTCATAAATCAATTCACATGATCTTTATAGACCCCAGGATCCCTGTGTTTTTATTTTGCTGGTGCTTCAAATTTGTGAACTTTCATGTTCGGCGTTCGGGCTATATCTGTATATACATGTTTCCTTTTTGGGCTTTTGTCCACGTGTTGTACCCAAGTTTACCTATATTCCATTGGCTTTTACCCACGTGTATGGTGTGAAGTGTGTCCATTTGTTCTTTGCAGGCCCCATGTTTCATATCTTGAAGCTTGTGTGTTTCATTTAAATCCCGTGAAGCGAATGTCTTAAGTCTGGAACTCATGACTTTGTTATTGTGAGGTATTGTGTTTTATATCACCAGTCTCACTGCTGCATCCGCGTGACCATTACCAATCCTTCACATGTCTCTTTGACCCAATAAACTTGATGGCCAATCCATAGGGCAATCCCAGGTTTTGGCCAATTTAACGCAGAATTAAGTGTGGTCATTACCCGAGTTATGTTTGGTTGTTGATTCGCCCACCATTGTGTATCCTCTCATGGGACACCACGCAATATGGAGATCAGTCAAACTTAGCGACCCTTTTTGCTTTTATAATTTCATGCCTATGCACAATTAAGTGCGGTTATTACCCGAGTTATGTCTGGTTGTTGATTCGCCCACCATTGTGTATCCTCTCATGGGACACCGCACAATATGGAGATCAGTCAAACTTAGCGACCCTTTTTGCTTTTATAATTTCATGCCTATGCACAATTTAGAGCCCCTACAAATTAAAATTTTAAAACTTAAATCTGCCACAATTTCAGATTTATAAATTTTGATTTGTTTGAATGTGCAGATTATACCAAGTGGAGATGGGGATAATTTGGAGCTCGTGGAAAATGGCACACACTCCATGCACGAATAGATGGAAATTAAATGCAAAATGACCAAAGCTGCCCAAACTCTCTAGCATGTGGCTCAATGCATCAACTTGTCTCAAATCTTGAGGTTGCAATTTTAATATGCAGGTTTTATGCAAAATGGAGCCATTGTATTAATTGAATTTTTGACCTGCTATTCAAAAAGGATGTGAGCCTTTTCCAGCATACGTAATAAATAGGGGTGCAATTTTACTTAATGGGTATAGCTAGGTACATGCATATGGAGGTTCATTAATATAGACATATGGAGAGGCATATAGGGGAGACGACCCAATAGTGGTGCACCCTACCTTCACGCCTCTCAAAATCATACGTGGCAATTTTGAATCACTCCAAAATTTTTACAGTAGCTTACTTGGCAACGCCCCTGCTTATAACTAAGGTTTTAGGGCCACATCAGCATGCTTTTTGTTGAGGTGTCAAATAGTTCCCCAAAAAAAAGGTTGAACCAATAGGTGTGCATTAAGTCATGTTTAGTTGGTGGGCTGATGTGGCATCACATGATTGGTTGCTTTTTAAATGTAAAGGGCACATTTCATTCAATTATTAGTACTTATAGTAACACTAACAGCCTTAAAGTCACAAATACTAGTACTAAACTTTAAAAAATATTGGGCCTTAAATGCACATATACTATCTCAACCATTGGAACTATCTCACCTATTGGGTCTTTTCCCCTAGATGAATTTTTCTGATTAATAGATATAGGCATAGATAAAGATAAGACGCATTTAATGGATAGATTTGCATATGGACAAATTCAGGCATAGCATATCAAGAAGGATACATTTTCATTTAATTAGCCGATGGGCTTTTATATGTGACCATTATGGTGTTCCGAATTGTCTCACGTCGGAAATTTTCTATACTCATAGGTTGTCCCTATCGGCGTATTCCTCCTTGTATGGCGAACCATGAAGAAATGATATTTTATCATTTAAAAACCTTTTTCATGTCTTGGGCGGCGATCCATATTGGCAAATGAAACAATATTATTTTTTAAATATTACCTCCTTGTGGCGTCGATCCTCTCCTTGGGCGAATAACATCCATGCCTTGTAAAATTCCTCCTTGGCATTGGCGCACAATCCAAGACAAGCACAATTTGCAATTTGAAAATGTTTTTGAAAACCCTCTCCAATGGCGTTGGCACATAATTCCATAAAAATCATATTTTATCGTATTCGCTTTCTCCTCCAAAGGTGCGAATTTGCCTTGGGCAATGAAAATGCAATTTGAAATACTACGCCTTCTCCTTGGGCGTTGGCACAAAGTCCCATGAACCAATCCTCCATAAGGGAGTTGGACTTATAGAAATGATAGATATTTTGAAAATGCAATTAAAGATTGACATTTTCCTTTGTAACCACATCAATATTTTGGCTAAATAAATAATAGTCAAATAAAACTTAGACAAAATAAAAATCATTCCCTTACCATGTGTATTAGCCTACGGGAATGGTGAATAGGCTAATCAACAACTCCACATGGGATCACTTCGGAAATGGGGGCATGACAGTCCTCCCTTCCCGAGATTGCTTGTTGAAGTAAAGCAACGTTTACTATAAATTTATGGATTTTATTTTATCATTGATTTAGTTATTCAAAAATATTAATTTATCAATGTTTTATTCATGTGCAATATCAATTATATACTTTGCTTGTTTTTTTATGAACAAGAGGCTGGTGTACCTATTGCATGGGTCATATCCTCAAAAAATAAAGTTGAGGATCTAAATAAATGGCTAACAGAAGTTTATAAACGAGGGAAACAATGTCGAGAAGATTGGAATGTCAATACATTCATGTAATGTCCCCATTTTCGTGAGTATCAGGGTTTGAGGGAATTAGCCTATTATCTGACCCTCGTAGGCTAATAGATATGGATAGAGGGTCTTCAGAGGCAGTTACTTGGTCTATGATGACATTACTTCTCTTCAGTGCTATATTTGGTTCGGAGTTGACCTTCGTTGGACTCAGTTCTAGACACTTACTATTTATAGTAAGTTATCTTTCCAGAGTTCCTATTTATAGCAGGGTATCTGGTCATGTGGTGATTTCAGTGTTGTTCCCCAATTTCAGCTGGTGATAAGGTTGTTTAGAGGTCTCTGGTCTTGTATTGGAGGCTCTTGCTAATTTTAGCCGACAGAGGTTAATAGAGATGGACCCTTGCTATTTTTGGTAAGATGGTTGGATGCATAGAGGGTGTCATGGTGAAACCCCAGGTTCAGACAGAATTGAGAAATGATGTCTAATTATGGAGATAAGTGATTTTTAATTATTATTAAAGGTAATCTTTAATAATAATTAATTATTATTATAAGGGGGGTCATTTAATGATATTAAAGTCAAATAATAAAGTCATGGATTAAAGCGCTCAAGTGAAGTTATATTATAAAATTTTTGAAGTCACTTTATATTCAATGGGGCCATGACCCATCATTAAAATCACTTAAAGTACATTTAATATTTCATGGATTGGAGCACCCATTTATGAGACTTATAATAAAGTTTTTATTAAAAACCTAAAGTGGACTTCAAAGGCAAATTAAATACACTTCATTTGGAGAAGTTATAAAAGGTTTCAAAAAGCAAAATCAAACTCATTATTGAATGATCATTTGACTTTGGTTTTTGTGAGAGCTTTGGGAATTGTGAAGGAAACCTAGGGTTTCTTCAAATTTCTTCATTATCAACATTGGAGAACGAAATCTCTTCAGTGTTTATGCAATCTTGAGGCTGTGAAAACCAACTGAATCATTGCTTGACTGTGGGCTTCATTCAGAGGTCCAATTTGTGCTTATTTGGAGATAGATTGTTCAGATTTTTAGAGCTAGGGTTTGAAGAATAAATCAAATTGTTCATATTTTTTATTGTAGATCAGAAAGGGTTTAAAGTTTTGTAGTTTTAAGATTATTAAGAGCAAGCTACAGTACCCTCGTGAACAGTACCCCAAGCTACAGTGACATGGTGAATATTAAAGCAAGAGTTTAATACTGATTTGTCCTTTAAAGATAATAACTTCTGAGTTATTTACATATTCCATCTGTTGTTCAAGTTATTTAGAGGAGGACGTTGCTATGCCAGGTCTAAGTATGTGATAAACTGAACTTGTAATCCTTCTTTACATTCAGAATTCTCTGTTATTAAAGGTTGTGGTGTTTGTAATCAGCATTCAGACTATTTTATATTGTTGTTTGTATTTACTACCATATTCTCTGAGTTGTTATATTCTGATATGAATTTCTGAGCAGCAATATATTGTTAAATCAGTCATAGTTACAGTACGTGATAACTCAAAAAATTGGTTGCCAATGTTGCAGTATGCATTTAAATGATCATTCAATGCATGGTTGAAGTCTGATAAAGATTTTTGATTATCTAATGGTGCTGTTATAGTCTCATTTGGGTAAGGAAAGTACCACATTGTCAATTGCATACAAACTGTTTGACAAAATGTCCCACATTGTCAATTGAGTTAATCAAGCAAAAAAATTGCAAAGATAAAAACCAAACTAGGGTGGGATATTACAGTGGTATCAGAGCATTCAGAATTTTGGCAAATATCCTAAGCGGGATATTACAATGATATCAGAGCGGTTTCCTACCATCCTGTTCGGAAATCAGAAATTTGAACAGTTGCATGTCAGTTTTTGCAGTTGCATGTCAGTACCCAGTACTTGCATGTCAGTTTGGAGAGCACCCATATGCCTGCATGTCAGTTTTAATGGTTGCATGTGTAGTTTTTTTTTTTTAAATTCATTGAGCTCACGGTTGACATTTGAGTGACCAGCACTCTTGCATTGTTTCAGTCATGGGAAAAGTGAAGTCTTTCCAGGAACTCATGCCAGAGCTCATGCAGGCTTTTCAAAACTATGATAAGAATTTAACAAGGCTTCTACAACATCCGGAGATATAGGATTCTTTGTTTCAAAAAGGAAAGAAAACAAATGCTAATGCAAATAATTTTACCAATACAAAACATGTATCAAGGAGGAAGTCCTTGGAGATGTTGAAAACATGACACAAAGGTATGACAATAATTCTGACTTTGTATATCAGACCTTAGAAGATGTGAATAAGACACAAGCTCTGTGTGGTGGGTGGTTGCAAAAAGCTAACAAGGCCAAGATGCTTGCTGCCCAAGCAAGACAACACTTACAAGAAATCAAGGAAGGATGCAATCTGATAGATAATGCAAGAAGACAAAGAGAATCACACATTAGATCCTTATTTCTTTCAAAAGAAGAATGTGTGGATGTTGAGCATACAAGGGAAGAACTTCTTGAGGTAAGTCCACAAGAAGAGCATGTTAAGTTGTGTGAAGAAGAAAGGGGGAATGATATAGGAAATTCAGTTTGGGCATCTACTTTGCATCATGAGGTCTATGACTTTCCTCTTTTAGAGAGCTATTTGAAGGCTCAAAACAATGATGATATTGGTCACACACTTGATGGATCAGCCACAAGTGTTATATCCATTTGTGAGGAATGCAACATTATTGATTTCATTTTGGTTAGTCATGCATCATCTACAATGGAAGGACAATTGTTAAGATCACATGAAGCATTTTGTCTTAGAGAGCTGATTAGAGAGACTAAGAGGTTGCTCACTAAGAAGATCTTGCATTTTGATAATGTTTGGTTTGTCCTGCATACTACACTTTGGAGTTTGCTAGTAAGGGAAAACATATCAGTTATGGAGGTGATGGTATGGATTAGAAAATGGGATAGCAATCTTTTGATATCACATGAGCATGAATTGAAGCTAGATGGTGGTGACAAGAAATGTAGCATGGTAGACATTCATGAAAAGATAGATAAGCATGAGGTGATGGTGGAAACTTCTACTTGCCAACAAGCTGAATTAATAACAGCAGTGGGAAAAGAAAATGAATCAATTGGTATGTTGATGCCTCACCCCTATGATGTTGATATTTTGATTGAGTATAGAGATGTCTTAACTTTAAAATCTGATATGCTACAATATTGGGCTACCAAGTGTATGCAAGTGTGCTCTTGCATCAAAGATTTTCAGGGTAAAGAAAACAAAGATACAATCAGTCCTAGTTTTCTGATTTTAAACAACAGTGGTATCAGAGCATTCAAAATTTTAGCAAATATCCTAAGTGGGATATTACAATTCATGACAAATGATGCTAGTGCAGAGATTGAAGCCATCATGTTTTTATTAGCCTTAGTTTATATATTTAAACTTCAATCAACTCATTATAATTGCTTAATATTTAGTTTACAAAAAAATATATATTTCATAATTTTTAGCTTAAACTAGTTTGAATTTAACATTTCATTTTGTCATAATTTACTTATCAAGTTTTATAATGTAACTTGTAGATTATCATTTCAATGCCAAATATTTTTATGTATTTGACATGTATGTAGAGCATGGCTGAAAAATGTGTACAGATAAGTCAATATTCAATTAAAATATGTAAAAAATTATGTGTTTGAACCCCATAGATTGATATTATCTTTTGCAATCTAGGTATGCCAGCAATAAGGATGTTGGTACAAACATGTTTGATAGATTGGGCGAGATAATGTATGCAATGAGTGACAATGCAGACATCACTACTCAACTAACAAAAAAATTCATAAAAGAATTTAAAGAAGAGAAGAAATTTATTGATTACTTCCAAAAAAATTAGTGTCATGATGAGGGTCGTATTGGTAAGTTTCTCAGATTATTCATTTTGGTTTGTATGCATTTAAATTGTTTAATTTTTAAGTTTACTAAAGTATTATTATGTTTTTTTGTATAGAAATGTGGGCAAAAAACTTTTGAAACTTCTCTCATGCAAATCAAGAAACCAATGCTTCCATAGAGTAATACCACTTCCACATCAAGAGTCATTATCTAAGTGATCTTGCTAAGAAATGTACAAGGAGAATGGATTGGCTTATCCATACACTTCTTCATAGAGTAAAGTCATTTTATAAAAATAAAAGATATTTACAGTCATTTGGATTTTTAACTAGTTTTAAAAAAGAAAGATATTATATTATTGCATTAGAGAGGTCCAAAAAATACCTAATATAAATGGTTATTCATATGATCTCCGTAACACATACAAGATAAGAAGTCAATATGTTCAAATGAAATGGTATCTTGTTAGGAAATTTGGGCCAGATTTACATATATGTGATTGTCAGTGGGCAAAAAGGGGAAACACATGCAAACATGTGTTGAAGATTTCAGATCTCCTAAAGAGAAACATAATAAATGAGCAAGATCAAGTTGCTCGTAAGAGTCATTTAACATTTAATTATTATATTTATATTTTTAATCACTATTATATTTTTTTTTCGAAACTAACTAAAATAATCTTATTCAATTACAGATGGTGTTACTCCATTGGTTGATGATGATGATGATGATGATGTCAGAGGAAGTTTTAGTTAGGAGAATAATGCCATTGGAAATGTTGATATGATATTTATAATAAAATATTCATTGATTTTTACGATTCTTAAAATTTAATTAATATTTTATTTGTAACATAGATTATTGTATTCCACAAGAAAATCGAGATGTGATTGGTGTTGTCATTGGTGAAGACCAAAGAATTAGTAAATTTCAATATCACTATTTTATTAATGAAATATGAAAATATTTTTTATATTTTTTGAACTTAATTTTTATTATTTTTATTACAGATAGTTGTAAATCATCTGATGCTTCCAATGATAACTTCCAAAATTATGTTGATTATTTGAATTCACTACTCCAAGATTTACCAACTAGAGTAGATCAAAAACATATCTTTAGTCAATGTGTCGAGAGATTCAGAAAAGATCTTCAAGCAACTCTTACTTCTTCCAAACTTACACCAATCCCTAGCTTGGAGGATATGCCTATGAGATGAATATCACCATCGTTTAGTCCAAGCAAAATGCACAAACGTCAATTTATTCATCAAAGAGGCAATGCCATCCATCAAGACTTGAATGAAAGAGTTGAGGAGCATGAAGAATTTCAATTCCCCTCCATAGGTGGTAGGAAGCAAAAAAAAAAAAGGTCTCCAATCGTTCAGGCATAGCAATACAAGAAAGGGTTATCATCAGAAAACAACATGGTGAGTACATTTATTCAAAATTATTTTAGTATTTTACATAGCAATAATTATTGTTCTTACATCACATATTAAAAATATGCCATTGTAGGTTTGGATGATCAAGACAATAATAGAAGATGTCGATTGCCCTTCTCTATTGATCTAAACCACACAACAACCAATGAAATGCAAATTATTGATGGTAATTTTCTAACTATTAAATGTATTCATTTATTAAATGAGATATTTCCCAATTCTTATTTCTAACCAATTTTATTTAATTAATCAAATAAATAGCAGATACAATTCGTGAAAATCAACCATCAATGCTTAATGTTATACCTGGTCAGACATTTCAAAAAACTATTCTAGGTAATTTAGAATTTTAATATTATTTTGATTAAGTATATATTGTACTGTTAGACTTAATGTTGTATCTATGTTGACTTATTAAATACACATGTCATTGCAGCTTTAGATGATCAACAAAACACTGGGCAACATAGGTTACCATTTTCTATTGATCTTAATGAAATACCAACAACAATAGATGCAATGCAAGCTAGAGATGGTAAATAAATTATGAAATAATTTTCTAACAATTTTTTATGTTTAATTTTAAATCAATTTAATAACTAAACTATGTAATTTACAGGTTTTGATAACATTGCAATGGACAATCATGTTCAACACTATTATGGATAATCATTATAGTTTACTATACCTTCAACTTATATTGTATATTTACAAAATTTACTCATTGGCCTAATTATAAGAAATACATTGATATATGTTCATGAAAAATGGTATATCATATGTAAAGTTAAGGTTGATCCCTTAAAATTAATCCATTTATCATTTCATGTATTCACCTAATTTTCTTATTTATCACACTTGTTCATACACATGCCAATATTGGGTCAACTTGAGTGCACAAATTCAAAAATCCAAATATGATACAAATGTTTAAGTACTTGTCTAGAATATCTTAAATTGCAAATTGCTTGTTGGTCACATATTGGCATATTTTCTTGTTGAACCAACTAAATGCACATTTTGTCTTTCAAATGAAAATATGAAACATTTATTCTAGAGATGCATTTTTGTTAAAAAATAGTGGCTTGTTATTTTTAGAAGATTACTTGCTTTATTTAGTCATCATTTGAGTTGAAAATAAGCTTTATATAGAATGGACCTAAAAAATAATGTGGTTATTATTTATTTTAATTAGACATATTATCCTCTTGCACTTATAGAAAATTAGATGTTCAACATCGTTTTCAAGATCTTATATTTAATAGGAAACTACAATTTCAAGGCTTTATTTTAACATATTTTTCATAATTAGATATTTATCTTTCTCAATTCTAAGTAATGCTATGTTGAGTTGTTTGTAGCTTCGATCAGATAACATATTCATTATGATCGAATGATATATTACCAAAGCATAAACATCTTCCGCATTCTAAACAAGTGATTAGTAACTGTTAAAATCGGTGAAACCGATTACAATGCAAACGGTGACAAAGTCACCCCTGTGATAGGCGTGACTCCTTGAGGAGTCACGTCTATCACAGATGTGACTCCTACCGTCACTCACATATTTATATCAATGTCTTTGCCCTGCAATACCAGGGATTGACACAAAAATCGGAAGTGTATGAGAAGTGGAAATTGCATCTGAAATACAAAAGAAAGTAATAAGTTAAGTCTGCTATATAAATATCCAACTTTCAGAAAATATCCAAGTCAGAGATTATAAGTTCGATTTGAATTTACATGGTATCAGAGCCAAGTTAAGCAGAATCCAGGCAGAAAATCGAACTTGAGAAATTCAGATTTAATACATCTCATTTCTCAAATGATAGCAGCAATCCGATTCGAAGACAGATTGAAAGGAGGAAATAATTTCTCATCATGGAAATTCAGAATTATGATGATACTAAAAGAAAATAAAGTTGATTCATTTGTGAGAGAAAACAAAACGGAACCAAAGAATGATCCTGATAAAACGACATGGATTGAAGGAAATGACAAAGCCATGAAAATCATAGTTGATGGAGTTAGAGATCATATCGTGCCGATTCTGACAAAACATGAGACTGCATATCATATGTTTAAGTCACTTGAAGGCAATTATGAAATTAATAACTCCAGCAGAACCTTAGCCCTAAAGAGAGAAATAAATCATATAAGTATGAATAAAGGAGAATCTATCAATGCATACTTTATGAGAATATCTGCACTAAGGGATCAACTATCAACACTTGGGTACCAAATTGAAAGCAAGGAACTAACACTTATTGCTCTAGATGGTCTCCCAAATTCCTGGGAGACATTTGTTCAAGGCATTAGTGCAAGGTCCAAATTTCCAAAATTTGACCGCCTAAGATCAAACTGTCTTCCAGAAGAATCTAGACAGACAAAGAAAGGGTCAAAACAGAAAAATATAGATGAAGACCTTCATGTTCTAAATACAAACTCTCAAAAGAAAGAGAAGAAGAAACACTTGAAGAAGAGGAAAAATTATCACGGGAAAGGTTCATTCAAGAAAGACATTTCTCACATCCAATGTTTCAGATGTGACCAATATGGACACTATGCAATCAGATGTCCTGACAGAACCAAACAACAATCATCTTATGCCAAAATAAAGGAGCATGAATCCGAGAAATATGTATTTACTCTGCACTTTCAAACCAAGTATCAAATAAATCCAACACCTAGGTTATAGATAGTGGTTCATTAAGACACATCATAGGGTTCAGGGAACTACTAGACACCATGGTAGAAGAGACTGACGAAGAAGTAACAATTGGAGATAACTCTGTACATCCAGTCAAGGGTGTTGGCACATGCACCCTCAAATTAAAGACTGGCATCTCCATCCAACTTACTGGAGTATTATTTGTCCCAAGCATCAAAAGAAACCTAGTCTCCATATCTGCACTTGAAGATAATGTATATAGGGTGACCTTTATGGATAGCAAAGTATTGGCATGGCCAAAGAATTCTACTAGTAAGAAGGCCAAAACCATAGGTTATAGACAAGGGTACTTGTACGAGTTATGTACGGAATCAAATCAAGCCCTAATTCATGAAATTGCAGACTCTAATGAAATATGGCATAGAAGACTAGGACACCTAAATTTCCGTGCCCTATCTTCCATAGAAAGACTAGTTACAGGATTACCCAAACTCAAACAATGTAATTCAGGGGTATGCAAGGGGTGTGCCTTAGGGAAAAATACAAAGGGGTCCTTTCAAAATAGTTCTAGCAAAACAAATAAAGTATTAGAACTAGTCCACTCAGATTTATGTGGACCCATGTATGTACCCTCCTTAGGTGGGTTTCTATACTATGTAATCTTCATTGATGACTTCTCCAGAAAGACATGGATCTATTTTCTTAAATGTAAAGAATCACAGGAAATCCTTAAAAGATTTAAGGAATTCAAATCCATTACTGAAAACTCTTCCGGGAGAAAAATCAAAACCTTAAAAACAGATAATGGGAATGAATACACTTCAGACATTTTTAAAGACTTTTGTAAAAACACTGGGATTAAGAGGGAGTTCACTGTACCTTATAATCCTCAACAAAATGGAGTTGCAGAAAGAAAAAATAGAACCATTGTAGAAGCTGCTAGGGCTATGTTACTTGATCAGAATATAGACACTTCACTTTGGGCAGAAGCATCTAGTACTGTTGTCTATATTCAAAATAGATGTCCTCACTCTCATATTGATGACAAAACTCCTGAAGAAGCCTTCACTGGTACAAAACCAGACATTAGTCATTTAAGGATATTTGGTTGTCCTGTTTACATTCATGTGCCCAAAGAGAAAAGAACTAAGCTAGAACCTTCTAGGAGAAAAGGCATCTTTGTGGGCTATAGTGAAACATCAAAAGCTTATAGAATATATATACCTGGTCAAAGACAGATTGAACTAAGCAGAGACATGATTTTTGAGGAAGACATAGCTTTCAAAAGAGCCAGAAATCATATTGAGTTAGAAATTCAAACTTCCAACTCAAGCATAGAAGAGGATCCTACACCTGAGTTTCAGAGGGAGTATCTTGAGGAAGAGGTAAATCATGAACAAATCACATCACTAGAAAATCCCAAGAAAAGACCACTCTAGGCCACCAAAACAATGGAAGAAGCTAAAAATTATGCTGCTCCATCAGGGACTTTTAGGGAAAGCACAAGACCTAAGAGATTCTCTAGTTATGTAGCTTTAATAAGTGAATTCATTAAATCAGAACCTTCTAGTGCTATAGAAGCTCTTAAGCACCAAGTATGGAAGGATGCCATGACAGAGGAGTATCAATCCATCCTGAAGAATGATGTGTGGGATATAGTACTTAGACCAAAAGGGAAATCTGTTGTTTCTTCAAAATGGCTATTTAAAATCAAACATGTTGCAGATGGCAGTATAGGGAAATACAAAGCAAGATTTGTAGCCAGAGGATTTTCACAAAAGGAAGGAATTGATTACGACGAAACCTTCGCTCCAGTTGCTCGATATACATCAGTCAAGGCAGTTCTAGCTATTGCAGCAGCCAAAGGGTGGAAAGTCCATCAAATGGACGTAAAAACTGCTTTCTTAAATGGAACTATTAAAGAAGAGGTTTACTTAGAGCAACCCGAAGGATTTGAGATTCACAATGTAGGATCCCATGTATGTAAATTAAAGAAAGCCCTATATGGACTTAAACTGTAAGATCCCTGACGGATATTGGCTAAAATTCTGAATGCTCTGATTTGATTTTTTCTGAATCTTGTAATTTTTCAATCAAACCCTAGGACAGAATTTTCTAATTTTCTATTTGCACCTTCAATTTGTCAACAACATGAATTATAGAATAGCCTATGCCGAAATTTCAATGGCAAACCACAAGCACCTAACTACTAGGAATGAGATACACCATACATTTCACATAAATGATCAACACAATCAGAACACTGCTGCCATGGATTCAGTTTGCTTCAGACTTCCACTACATCACATGTATGATGGCTTATCATAGCCAATTACAAATATCAGAGTGCTATTACAATACTGAAATGAAATGATGAATACATACCAGCTTCAATACTCAGATCCACTATGACAAAAGGCTTCAATGATGATAATACAAATGTTTATTGACTGTTGCATACATCAGCCATGTCTGATTATTATCAGACTTAAATCAGACTTCTATACAAAGCAAAATGAGCATCAATATGCTTTCAAACCTTCACCAATCAATGCTAAAACAAAGAGATAAGACCAATATGATGTCCTATCATTCATTGGACCTTACAAATGCCCTAAATGAGTTCTAATATACTGATGTGACAGAGATATGACTGCTGCAATAACTTTTGATAGCCCAGATTGCATCAAAATACCAAAATAGTGCCACAAATATGCTTGCAAACTAAACACAAAATGGTACGGATCATTGTAGCGATGGTACGGATCACTGTAGCAGCGGTACGGATTACTGTAGCAATCTTTAAAAAATCATTGAATCTCTAAAATCTTCAATTCCAGCCAATCAAGCATTCAAACCCTTCTTCAAAGATGCCAATTTAACCTTCAAAACCCTAGCTGGAATAATGCAGAAAATGTCTCCAATAAGCTCTAAATGGACTCCTGAATGAAGCCCACACTATGGCAATAATATCAGCTGGTATTGCACAGCCTCAGAATTGCATAAACATTGAAGAGTTCTCGTTCTTCAATGGCTGATATGCAAAAACCCTTTATCTCCTCCAGAAAACCACAAAAACAGATTCAAATGATCATTCAATAATAAGTTTGATTTGCTTTTTGATTCCTTTTATAACCTCAATCTCCTTAATAGCTTTTAAATCCACTTTAGGTTTTTAATAAAAACTTTATTATAAGTCTCATAAATGGGTGCTCCAATCCATGAAATTTTAAATGTACTTTAAGTGATTTTAATGATGGGTCATGGCCCCATTGAATATAAAGTGACTTCAAAAACTTTATAATATAACTTCACTTGAGCACTTTAATCCATGACTTTATTATTTGACTTTAATATCATTGTATGACCCCCCCTTATAATAATAATTAAAAATCACTTATCTCCATAATTAGACATCATATCTCAGTCATGTCTGAACCTGGGGTTTCACCATGACACCCTCTATGCATCCGACCATCTTACCAAAAATAGCAGGGGTCCATCTCTATCAACCTCAGTCAGCTAAAAATAGCAAGAGCCTCTAATACAAGACCAGAGACCTCTAAACAACCTTATCACCAGCTGAAATTGGGGAACAACACTGAAATCACCACATGATCAGATACCCTGCTATAAATAGAAACTCAAGAAAGATGACTTACTATAAATAGTAAGTGTGTAGAACTGAGTCCAACGAAGGCCAAACCTAAACCCATACTGAGCTTTGATGGAGAAAACACACTGATCTCTGTCAAAACGGACCCTATAACCATCTGAGTTAGCCTACGAGGGCCAGTGATAGGCTCAACCATCATAAAACAAGATCACGCTAAAAAGGGGACATTACAGTCCGCCCTCCCTGAAATTGCTTGTCCCCAAGCAATCTCTACTGCTAAAAAACACCATTCCACTGGAGGTCCAAAAGAAAACTATGAAATGTCCCTCGTGGAAACACAATTGCTGCAGCACCAACATAAACTCAACCGTGCAAACATAGACAACAAACCATGCACACTGAAACTGTGCATCGTAATCAAAACATGTACAAGTAAATCCAAGATGAAACTGTACACTCTCTGCACACTGTGCATGTTGTGCCAATCACTAGTAAGCTCTATCCGGAATCCTGATGTACCAGAAGGATCCAAAACTCTGCGATCAAGGCTCAGCTGAATGTCGGGATACCAGATCATCCTGTAGAATGTCCCATCCAAATCCTGTGGTGTCAACATGATGCCACTGTATCCTGTAACTAGGTCAACCCCGACAAAAGAAAGAAGCAATCCACCAACCAAATCAATCCCTGGATCCCATAGCCAGAATGGAAGTCTGCCATACACATTACTTGCTGACTTCCCCTGCACAACCCTGATAAGATCTTCACCATGCCGAGAATGGTGAAGCAACAAATCGAAATCCCATTGAACTGTCATGCCACACCTATCACCACCTGGATCCCAACACACTAAAACCTCACATCCATCGAACATGAGGAGATGGAAGTAACTCGAAGTACCAACATCATGACACCCCACTCCAAACTCTACAAATCTCCCGTGGATGTGATGAGTATCCCTCATAGGTGCCGAAAACAGTGTAACAACTCCTCCTAGGTTGCTGATATAAAACAGATCAGCACCCTCTAGATTGAATATCCAACCTATGGGAATGCATACAAAATGGCCAGGATCATAGGATGCCCGAGTACCATCCCTATGCCACTTTACAATGCTGAAGAGATGATACAACTCTCCTCCAAACTCAAGTCTAGTTGCTGTCCTCCAAAAATTATGAATAAAATCCTCATCTAAATTAATAGAACAGTGGTCCCTTACCAACTTATGGAGTAGAACTCCATCACTGCGGGCTGGACTAACAAAGCCATCATGCTCACTAAAACCACAACTCCCCTGTAGCCTCGCCTCCAATGGAAATTCTTGAAACAAGGAAGTTGCAAACTCTGCCAAGGACACATCAGCATGATAAAAATCTGATCCCTGTAAACAACCATCTGAAAATAATAGAGTTGGATACCCATAATCTCTAGTTCCATCTTCCGAAGATGGAAACACTCCATCCCACAATGGATGATATGAATCCTGAGCCCTCAAAGGTGACTCATGGTCACAATGGTACAAGCTGTGTGAAAACTCAGGAATGTCATAATCATTCCTGTCCTCAAGCTCATGCAACCTTGAAACCTCCTCGTGCTCGACCACCGTTAGGGGTTCTCCCCTCAAACCATGAATGCCACTACCATCTGCAGGTGTCATAACAACAGTAGAAGACTGGCTATCTGCAATGGATGAATAAGATTGAACCAAGCTCAGCTCCTCACAAAGCTCATCAATTTGAACCTCTGATTCTTGAAGGGCCTTCTGAGTGCTCTTCAAGGAATCTACCATGACAATAAGCTCATCAGTAAGCTTATCCACTTCCCTTTCTTTCCCCTTAAGTGTATCATAGTAGATCTCACCAAGCTGGAGTAGGTGATCTCTATCTAAGAGTAGCTGCATGTAATTTGTCTTCATCTCTACTATCGCTTCTCTAAGAAACTGTGAATTTGAAAGGGGAAATTCTCCATAAGGGTCCATATGTTCTCCTACAGAACTCCAACAACATTTGGCCATCATCATGACGGTGTCATCAAAACATCTGATGGCTGCACTAATCTGGTCTTCATTCACCTTCAGTTGTCCTACCAACTGATTGGACTCCTTAGATTGATCAGCCTCATATAAATTTTCTGATTTGCAATCAGCACCATGCAACATTAAATCAGATTTGTTTTCAATACTAATATCAACTTCATGAGCGTTGAAAATGTCATCCTGAGGTTCAGTCAAACTACTATCATGATGTAAGGTATTCTCAGCTCTTTGTAACCACCCATCACACAAAACGTGTGTCTTGTCCACATCTTCTAAAGATCTGATTCGCAAAATCAGACTTGTTGTGGCTTAAATGTGCATCACATAATTCATTTTTAACACCAGGATCTTGAGTGTCATTGTTAGGGAACTCCACACATCCATCATCCTCACATGCAATGGCTGCTATCTAATGCTGATGCAAAGGAATATGACTGCTGTTACAAAAATCAGAATTGTTGTCATAGCCTTTTGTGGTTTCTTCATGTGCCTTGACAATAACATCTTCAAAGACACCCAACTCACAATCTGATTCCTTGCAATTATAATGTTGAGCTGATGAGGTAATGCCATGTTCAAATAATGGATCATCAAGTGAATTGCAACCTTCATGCGGCTGATTAAGAACAATCTCTACATCACCAATGTAGAATTTCGTGTTCACTACACTTGTAGTAGCATCTAGTGGTTCTTTTTCCTTAACATCGTAAAAATCATTTTTTGAATCCTTACATGTTGATTCAGTGAACTTCAAATCTGCTGATTGTTCATTTGGCTCTTCTTTTGTGATTGACTTTTCTACTTCAAGTTTTTTCACCTTTTCATCCATGCATTGGTGGTGAGGCTCCCAAAATCCTTTGCATGAAAAGCATAGATTTTGCCTCCTCATTTCGTTCTTGCTCATTACGGGAGTTCTTGTAACCTGTCCATTGAGTTTAGATGTAGAACCATCTTCATTATCTGCTTTAATAGTTCTACCATAGCTGCTCACACTGTGACTATGACTGAATTTTGCCCCTTTAGATGAAATTTCCTCCTTATACACCCTCCTAATATACTTAACCAATCCAATCTTTTTAGGACTCAAGGTCACAACAAAGTTCAGAAAATCATTAAGAGAGTACCGTACTTTAAAATCATCTCGCATACTCTGATAGTCTTCAAAGAGTCGAGGGGCTTCCCGTTCATAGCTTTCCTTGAACTTAATGTCGTCCTGTTCAATCTCTTCTCTGGATTTCCCTACAATACTGTAGGAACCCATAACTGAACTGATGAGTGCTGGTCACTCAAATGATGCTAGATGTTAATTCACTGAATATTTGTTTTAACCCACAAACATGCAACCATTAAGAGTGACATGCAAGTGTTGATCACTAACATGCAACCTCAAAACTTGACATGCAAGCATATGGGTGTTCTCTATATGGACATGCACGTACTGGGTACTAACATGCAACTGCAAATACTAACATGCAACTGTTCAAATTTTCTAATTTCCCAACAGGATGGCAGGAAACCGCTCTGATACCACTGTAAGAAGCCTGACGCCTCTCAAGCCAAAATACAGATCTGCTGAAAGTACTTGCCTTGGAAAAGATTTTTTTGTTTTTTTTTTAAATGTGTTTTTTTTGTATTTTCTTGGTTTTGAAAGAAATGCACAGGAAATTGAAATTGCAACAATAATTTAAAAAAAAAACTATGATTTAGATTTGCAATCTAAGGCTAGAAATTGCTCAACTAGATAATAGATGTACTAACAATTGTGAGGGTTGCACATGCACACCTGAAAAAACAAAGAATGCTGTCATAATTCAGATCTGGAATTTTTATATCAGACCCTCCTGAAAATCGATTTCTTGCAGTTATCTTTGATAGCCCAGATTGCATCAAAATACCAAAATAGTGCCACAAATATGCTTGCAAACTAAACACAAAATGGTACAGATCACTGTAGCGGCGGTACGGATCACTGTAGCAGCGGTACGAATTACTGTAGCAATCTTTAAAAAATCATGGAATCTCTAAAATCTTCAATTCCAGCCAATCAAGCATTCTTTAATCTCATTCCATCAGTTCCTTCTTGATTTCCTCAGAAAATATCTGCAATTTCTTGATCAGTTGTATTTCAGAATCTGATTATTTAACCCAGCAACTTTAGTGGATCTTGCACCACTTCAGATTGCCATTAACCCTGAAGATTCCTCAATTTGTCAAAAATTCATCATAATTATTAATTATTATGCAATTCATCTTCAAAAATTCATCATAATCAACAATCATCTTTCCGGGTAAGAATTCATTGTTGTGAAAAGGAAATGAAAATCTGATTTGAACTTTTATTATACTTGCAATAGAAAGATTTGTAATCTGATTTTATATACTGAAATAATCATCAATTGCATCAGCATATATCTTGTTTGAATGTGTATGTGTATTTCTATATCTTGCCTGGCATTATTCCTAGAAATTACAAATATATTGTTGAAGAGCCAAAAACAAAACCACTCAAGAGAACACATTTAGAAAATTATCAGCATATCCAGAGTTGAGGAGAACAAGGGTTCTTACAGTGGTATCAGAGCAATTTGAAAATCAATAAACAAGGGCAGAAAATTTGTGTTTGGCTATATTCCACCTGGGTGTGATATTACAGTGGTATCAGAGTGGTCTCCTACCATCCTATTTGGAAATCAAAAATTTATTCAGTTGCATGTCAGAGATTTTCACTTGCATGTTAGTTTTGAGACTACCCAGATGTTTGCATGTCGATTCTGAGGGTTGCATGTTAGTGATCAGCACTTGCATGTCAGTTTTTGCAGTTGCATGTTAGTACCCAGTACTTGCATGTCAGTTTGGAGAGCACCCATATGCTTGCATGTCAATTTTAATGGTTGCATGTGTGGTTTTTAAAAAAAATATATTCAATTGAATCAGCTATAGAATCATGGTTTCTTCAAGTACCCAGAAGCAGTGGGACAAGAATATGGAGAAGCTTAAACAAAGTTTGAATAAGTTAGATGAAAACTAGAAAAGGATGAATGAATTGATTTCACACCCTGCAAACATAGACAAAGCAGCACGGTATATGGCATCCTTTTTTAAGGGGTCCACATCACAAAACAAAAAGAAAGAGGAACAAGAGGTCTCTATAGGTGAAGTATCTAGAAACCTCTACAATGAATTTTCAGCGGTTAGTGACCAGCATACCGCTGATCCTATGGACAATAGAATGGACAAAGATGATGAGTCCCTTAGTGATTCCTTTGGGGCTGATGTTAAATGCACTCACGAAAATCCAGAGGGAAAGGTAACAGGTGAAGTGTTGACCAGCAGTATTGAGACCGGGTCTATTTCAGTTGATCTTCACCCAGTTGATGCTACAGAAGGTAGAGAGGAAGAAACAGTGGATCCTACAGGATAGGGTTGCACGAGTCTCTTAGTTGGTGACATGGAGGTTATGATTGGGGACTCTTTTGATAGTCCTAAGAGTGATCTTACCTCTCCGCATGAGGTTAGTGATTCATCATCCATTGAGTCTATTTTTTGGAGGGATGATGAGGAATTTGGGTTGGGAACTACTGCTGCTCTAGTTCCAAACCAGCATGAGGACACTTCAGAAGAATATTTTTATGAGTCAAGCTCTCCATTGGCAGCCCACAACTTCAACTAATGAATTTTCCTTGGTCCCTAAGTCTGATTTGGAGAACCAACTAAAGGTTGGTGAAGATAAGATTGTTACAACGCTGTCCCATTTTGATCATTCCCACAAGATGGTGGAAATTCATCTATGGAAGGTTCAACTTGAGGGGAGACATAGAGGTGTTGAAGAGGCTTCATCAATCTCTGATTTGCAAGCGTTTAAAACAGCCATGGAGATTATGAAAAATAACTATTTAACTCTTCTTTCCGATAGAGATCACCTACTTAAATTGGGTGTCATATATTCAGATGCATTGAAGAGGAAAGAGGAAGAGGTTGATCAACTCACCATGGAGCTAGTGAAGACTAGAAAATCTTTGGAAGACTCGCAAATGGCTCTCCTTATGGCGGAAAATCAAATTGAGGAGTTGAAAGTGGAGTTGAGTTTGGCTCATGTTTCACCAAAGAAATCAAAAAATCAGTTTTCTATTGTAGCCTCTTTGGATGGGCAAGGATCTTGTGTTGTGCATGTGATTGAGGGACAAGGAAATGAGGGAAAAGAAGAGCTACATGACAAGGTTCAGGAAGGCAATGATGCATGCTCACATTGTGATGTTGATAGCAGCTATGTGCATGATTTAAAATCAGTTTTAGTAAACGAGCATGTTGCTGATTTGGAATTAGATTTTGATGAGGAGTTACTCCTCATTAATGATCCCAAACTTCATGTTGTAGAGGTAGAAAATCCACACAGTGATGCCACTTGCAGCCGTGTAATCCATGCTTTGGTAGAGAACATGCATGAATTGCAGCAGGCTACACCTCTTGGCTTATTCCTTGGGGATAAGTATTCAGCAGAGGAGGAGGTGGCACGAGTCTTAAGCCGATATGGTAAGGTAGATAGATGGATCGAGTACCTCATTGGGCTAGCCCAGTCTGATGGAGCACTAGATGGGCCTAAGTATGGAATCTCGGCATCTAGCTTACACTTGGTTAGACGTGTGCTTGACAGAATGAGATCTGATGCCATGCAGTTGCTTACAGATAGAGGTTGTGCTTTCATGCTTGCTAGGCAGTTGTATGGTGCACTCGTGAGGGAAGAGGCACAGATATCCACTTCCATTGATGCTGAGAGGGATCAGCCCTCCACAGTTGCATTGATTAGTGCAACTGGCTTTATGAGTTGGTGTCAGGAGCACTGTTCTTCCAGCTTTGGCAGTTGGAGTATTGTGGGGACACCAACATTTGCAGATGAGTTAGGAGATACTCATCTTTTTTGGCAGTTGTTCGGGTCCATAACCCACAGGCCCAGTGGTCAGTTGCATTGGGGGTGGTTTTTGCACAGGGTGACAGGATCTGACAGGATAGGAGGATACTGTTACTGCAGGACAACGCAGAGATTTGACTATAGTGCTTTCCACCAGGTCATTTGGGATCCTGGTAGTCTGCCAGATAATGTCTTGGTCATTGCCATTGATGAGGGCAATAATCCAGTTCAGTGGTGTGGTCTATCTAGGTTCATTTTGGACCCTGGAATTGTTCGACACACTACCTCTTCAGGGCCACAATACGTTGCTTCACATCTTTGGCTTGATATTGTTAGTGGTAGCATGAGGCAGCAGAGGATTTGGTGGAGGTGGTCCATCTTTGTGGTTATCACTATTCATCACAGGTTATTAGATGAGTTGATGGATAGTGTGATGGAGAATGGAGTATCCAGTGTGCTTGATTGCAGTACTTGTGCAGGCTTTTGGTTGATGGCACCTGGATACGTTGATCTTTTGCGGATAGAGGCAAAATTCTTTTACTCCAACCCTTGGAGGATGTTTGATGATGGTAACTTCATGTTGATGGACTCTTATTGCATCGCCTACCTCAGGCATCAACGATTAATTTGGGATCTAGGCATACCATGGATTGTTGGTTGGAGTTATTACAGTGTTGAGATTGCTTGGGGTCAAGCAATTTCAAGGAGGGCGGATTGTAATGTCCCCATTTTTAGGCCCTCGTGCAGTTTGGTGGTGCTGGCTTATGGGGTGGTTCCAACACAACCAGAGTAGAGTTTTTGTTGTTCAGTAGGGTTCAGACGGACAATTGGAGTTGATCGACACTTTCTGCGCCTGATTCAGACAACTTGTCCAAGACTTGCTATTTTTAGTAATTCCCTATTTTTTAGGAGGTGTGGGATCGAGCCCTGTTTGACCAGTTGGGAGTTCCTATTTTTTAGGGATGTTTCTTTTGTCAGCAATTCCTACTTTTTAGGAGTTACTATTTATAGTAACTTGCTATTTTGGGACTTCGTGTCAATTGACCCTTGTAAGCTAGAGCAGATGGTTAAGGGATCTTTTTTTGGCAGTTTTCGGTGTGGCTTCGCCTCCAGTGTTCAGTGAGAGTTCAGGTTTGACCTTCGTTGGACTCTGTTTGGCACACTTACTATTTATAGTAAGTTACTTTTTCAGGGAGTCGGAGTTTCTATTTATAGCAGGGCACCTGGACAGGTCTCAGATGCAGTGTCGACCAATGTTTGGGCCTTTGCAGATGTTTCAGGACTCAGTGGTGTGTACTTACTATTTATAGTAGGTCAGCTATCGAAAGTTGCTATTTGTGGCAGGGCGCCTGATCATTCAGTGTTTGGCAGTTTTGATGTTGGTTTCAGTTGGCGTAGCAAACTGATGGAATTTTAAGGAGATATTAATATTTTGATGTGTCATTAATGATGTTAATTAAAAGTTTATAATATAAAGTTATATTTTGACTTTATATTAAAAGGGGGCCAATGACACATGATAAAGTGCAATTAATGATATTAATTTATTATGGGCACAATAACCAAGGTACTTTTGAGGCAACTAAAGCAAATAATAAAATATTATTTTAAAAGCCAAAAAGCATTTTGGAAAGTCATGCATGTTCATGAGAATATAAAAGCTCTCAAAAGCCAAATCAACCTCATTAATTATTGAATGATCATTTGAATCTGTTTTTGTGGTTTTTTGGAGGAGACAAAGGGTTTCTACATATCAGCCATTGAAGAACGAGAACTCTTCAATGTTTATGCAATTCTGAGGCTGTGCAATACCAGCTGATAATAATTAAAAATCACTTATCTCCATAATTAGACATCATATCTCAGTCTTGTCTGAACCTAGGGTTTCACCATGACACCCTCTATGCATCCAACCATCTTACCAAAAATAGCAGGGGTCCATCTCTATCAACCTCAGTCAGCTAAAAATAGCAAGAGCCTCTAATACAAGACCAGAGACCTCTAAACAACCTTATCACCAGCTGAAATTGGGGAACAACACTAAAATCACCACATGATCAGATACCCTGCTATAAATAGAAACTCAGGAAAGATGACTTACTATAAATAGTAAGTGTGTAGAACTGAGTCCAACGAAGGCCAAACCTAAACCCATACTGAGCTCTGATGGAGAAAACACACTGATCTCTGCCAAAAGGGACCCTCTAACCATCTGAGTTAGCCTATGAGGGCCAGTGATAGGCTCAACCATCATAAAACAAGATCACGCTAAAAAGGGGACATTACATAAACAGGCCCCCAAAGCCTGGTATGAAAGAATTGACAGTTATCTCGAGATTAGGCTTTTCAAAGAATGATGCAGATCCAAATCTCTACTTCAAACAAAGCAAAGGTGATATGTTAATATTGATATTATATGTTGATGATCAATTGATTACAGGGGAAGATCACCTTATTGATCAGTGTAAGAAAAATCTAGCTTCAGAATTTGACATGAAGGACTTAGGTCTATTACACTACTTCCTTGGACTAGAAGTATGGCAGAAATCAGACTATATTATTCTAAACCAAGGGAAGTACACAATTGATATATTAAAAAGGTTTGGTATGATGGAATGTAGACCTATGTCTTCCCCCATGGAAATAAATCTTCATAAATTGAAGGAAGCAGCAGCAGATTCTCCGTTGGCAAATCCCACTCTATACAGACAGATAATTGGATCCTTGATGTATTTGGTCAATACCAGACCTAATATCTGCTATGCTGTAAATGCCTTAAGTCAGTTTATGTGTGAGCCCAAGGAGATACATCTTGTGGCTGTGAAGCATATAATGAGATACCTTCAAGGTACTCTAAATTATGGCTTAAAATATGAAAAGGTTGACTTAGATCTACATGGATTCACAGATTCAGATTGGGCTGGAAGTGTAACAGATCGGAAGAGCACCTCCGGATGTTGTTTCAGTTTAGGGTCAACAATGATATCGTGGATCAGCAAAAAACAGTCTTCAGTTGCTCAGAGCTCTACAGAAGCCGAATATATTGCAGCTTCTATGGCTACTAGAGAGGCAGTATGGCTTAGAAAACTGCTTGTGGGATTATTTGGTAAACCTCTGAAACCAACTATCATCCATTGCGACAATCAAAGCTGTATTAAGCTATCCGTGAATCCAGTATTCCATGATAGATCTAAACATATTGAGATTCCTCATCACTATGTGCGTGATATGGTGGAAAGGAATGTGATTCAATTGGAGTATATCAGTACAGGAGATCAAACTGCAGATATTCTTACCAAACCACTCCTCAAGGTGAAAGTTGAATACTTCAAGAAAAATCTTGGTATGATTGAAATGTATAATTCTAATTGATTTGTACTAATATACTAAAGATGTTTAATGTGTAAACATCTTGTGTCATATGTGTGACTCTGACATTATGGGCCTACCCATTCTGTGTTTATTTCTAAAAGGTGACGATCTTTTGGATAATCTACACTTGTACTTAACATTATAAGGTGACGATCTTATAATGTTTATTAGACTGATATCATGTGACTTGATATTTGTATGAATCATGGAGTTATCATGATTAAGTTATGGTAGACATTATGTGACTTAATGTCAGTGCACATACCATAACTAGGATATATAAGGAGAATGTAATGTTCTCGAGTATAGTATATCCTTTAGTATCACGAGGTAGATGATGCTACGTATCACGAGATAGGTGATACTATATATCATGAGTTATATAATATTAAATTACTTTGTGAAATTCATTACAGATCAAATAATTGATATTCACAGAGATTATTGTGATATTGTTATCTTCCCGAGCTAAAAGGGAGTGTTGAGTTGTTTGTAGCTTCGATCAGATAACATATTCATTATGATCGAATGATATATTACCAAAGCATAAACATCTTCTGCATTCTAAACAGGTGATTAAAACTGTTAAAATCGGTGAAACCGATTACAATGCAAACGGTGACAAAGTCACACCTGTGATAGGTGTGACTCCTTGAGGAGTCACGTCTATCACAGATGTGACTCCTACCCTCACTCACATATTTATATCAATGTCTTTGCCCTGCAATACCAGGGATTGACACAAAAATCGGAAGTGTATGAGAAGTGGAAATTGCATCTGAAATACAAAAGAAAGTAATAAGTTAAGTCTGCTATATAAATATCCAACTTTCAAAAAATATCCAAGTCAGAGATTATAAGTTCGATTTGAATTTACATGCTAAAGATGAATATAGAGATTGCCTATTAAATAAAACAAATCAAATTGTAAATTAATCAACAAATTTAAAAAACAACATTTTAATGCACATTAATGTTCTTTTGAGGTATTTTTATAAATAGATTGAATATCTTGTGTTTTCTTCCATATTTTGGATACACAATGCTCACTACTCTGAGATGACAGATTCATGATAGTTGTTGGCCTACAAAACATGGAGTCAAAATTAGGAGAGAATAGCCAACTCCTCTCTTAAAAGGAGATTGCTTAATCTCTCTAAGGTCTAGGGGTCGCCAAGTCTTGATTTGATGGGAAAATTTAAAGGTCAAATGTATATTGTTTTAGCAAGGATCTTGATAAAATTCAAGAAAAAAAGTCGCAAAGTATTAGACTCGATTTATAAGAAACTTGAAATTTCAAAAAATGAGGAAAAAATATTAACAAATTTTAGTTTATTTACTATTTCTTCACAGACACAAAAGGAGATTTCCTACTTCATAAATTTAAGTTATTTTTTAAATTTTTTAATGTTGAAGGTACAATGTCAACAAGTGGTGGAGTGTAATGATGTGAATATGTTAACAAAAACTCTTATCTTTTATTTTAATTTCGACAACCATAAATATAAATATATAAATGATTATTTTTGTTTGAATTTATTTGCATGACTTTCTTCTACAAAAAAAAAAAAAAACCTTCTTTTATAATATGTTTGTCCTATTAGAATAAAAGAAAAAGATCATTCATTTAGATATCTATTTGTGTACTTGGAGTAGTTTAAATTAATTAATTTCTTGAATAATACATAACTTTTATAATGTTTATTTAAGTTCTTTAAAAAACAATATGTAAAATTATTAAAATAAATTAATTTTCATAACATTTTCTCAGTATTTATATAATTATATTTTTAAGATAAGTAAATAGTTTATTAAAATTGTAGATTAAAAATATTTTAAATACATCTATCTAAATATCACCAAAAAATTAATTTATTTTCATAAATTTTGATATTATTAATAATTATATATTTAAAATAAGTAAATAATTTATTTAAATATATATTAAAAATATTAAATCTATCTAAAAATCAATAAATGACAGAAATATTTCTAATATATATATATATACTTTATAAAAACAACATTAGTTGTACAAATTAATTGCTGAAAGATAAATTTTCTTCATAAGTAAACAAAAATCTAGTCTAACAATTTATACTCGATAGTTGGCGAAATTTACTAAGTTGGCGAAATTTAGTGCGAATTTTAGGTGGTTGGCGAAATCTATTAAGTTGGCGAAATTTACTGCGAATTATAGGTAGTTGGCAAAATCTGTCATCAAACTGGATAGCCAGCACCTGGGAAGTTTCTTCTGCTTTCGCCTGTCCTGTCTGCATTAACAGCTGGGCAGAATGGGAGTTTGATGGTAGCGTGGTGGTTGATTTGACAAGGCACAACACTGGCAAGTATGAAAAGACAGGCCGTAGCATGGATGGGGCAGGCATCCATGCCCCAGTGCAAATACGGAGCTGGATAGCCGCTGCCATATTCCTTGAACCTCCTATGGGTGCAAGTGCTAGTAGATATGGATGCTTTAATAAAGAGGATAGAGATAGATATAGACACCTAAATAGAAATAGAAAGAAATAGGCACTTATATGATGATATAGATGCATTTAAAAGAGATATTTGCATATCATATCAAGAAGACATTCTTATTAATAGAGAGATATGCCTAGACGTGGGTGCTTTAAATGAGATAGATATGGATAGATTTTCATATTGAAAAGAGGACATAGATAGATATGTACATCAATGGAGAGATATACATAGATATAGACATTAATAGATAGATGGATTTTTTGATATATGTATGGAGAAGGACGCAGAGAGGGAAGAGAGAATGCTGTTTATTTCCCTTCTTTGCTGCACTAGACACTTTGTAATTTTTGTATATTTATATATGAATATCTGCATTTTAGCTTGTGTTCTTGGCAGTTTACTTGTAGTTGTGGAATGCTACAGACTGGTTGTATAGAATATAAATCTGACTTTCACAAATTTCTCATCAACTGCTGCTGTTTTAAGTTTCATTCTGCATATTGGTGGGTGACTGCTAGAGTTCCTGTAATTGACCAATTCCTTGGAGATTGCACCTTCTCATGTGTCAATTGTGCAACAGCAGATTGAGCAAAGACTGGTTTACAACTTGTTTGTTCCATCCTACAGCACAAGTTCACCTTCTGGGATAACGCAGGCCTTTCTTTACTCTTCCCCTTTCTTTAATCTTTTGTTTTTTCTTCACAATCAGTTAGAATAAATTTTAATATTTTGTAGTTTAGTTTTAGCTCTTAAATGAAATCAATAACTTACTTGTGGATGTAAAGAGAAAATTTGTCTTGGCAAGTTTTTATTGTCTTGCTTCATGATGATGAGAAAACAAATTAAATCTGGTTAATATCTACCTTTTCCTTGTTTTAATGAAGACATTTTAATTTTATTAAATAAATTAAATTGTATTTATTCTCTTTCTTGTTCTTCTAGCAATAAAAACCCATAAATATGAGCTTGAAACTTGACCACTTAATCATTTAATTGGGAATCTAATTAGACTCTTGATTAAAAAGGGAACACATCTTGTCACTAAGCTATCTAGTAATGCGGAGACCCGATGACCCTAAAACCTTGGGGAGGCTTTAAGCCTCCTTTCAAGAGAGGAGTTGGAACTCCTAAAGTTGCCGTGTGCAGTTTTGTTGGTCAACACATAGCCCAAGAGTCGGCTGGGAGAATATTTAAGCAGGCCCATAAAAAAGAGAACTTACAATATTTCCAACATGTATGATATAATTTCACATAGGATAGATTCTACCTCAAACAATCTACAAATAATACGATGGATTATTATATAGTTTTTGGACTAACATAAGGAATGTCCACTGGCTGCTTTATGTTCTGGGATCAACGCATATCTTAGGCTAGCCAAGAGAATACGTACTATTGCAATCACAAAGAAAATTAACTTTATGGGCACAAGGATGGGCATCAAAGTGTCACAAAAACCCGAAGGCCATATACAATCCAAAACAATTGTGTGAATGGGGTAAAATAAAAAATCCTTTACAAACTAAATGTCCCAAATATTCAAAGACATGGGGAAATAACTGACCATGCCTTTATAAACTCCAAAACCTTTAGGATAAAACCCTCTTCTACCTGACTTAGAGCAGCATATTTTCTATAAACAAAATTAAACTCAGACATCATGCATTCAAAGTTTCAAATACAGTTCAAAAAAGTGGTCTCTCCAAGCATGATGGCAGAAAATTCAAGGAGTCAAATTTGCATGTGTCTGATCAAATAGAGGAACCTACCTTGAAGAATGTGCTTTGAGGGAAAGACATGTTTTGAGAAGTGTCATCTTACATATACCTAGTAGGCACTCATGTTCTTGGTATCGGTGTGATTTCTAGTCTCAAGGATACTTATGTGTTCATGTACCATTTGTAGGTTAGTTTTTATGAGGCATCAAAATTTGTGGCCTATCTTATGGTGTTAGATTGGGTCTTACACTAAGTTACCAGATCCGTCAGTTTTCTGGCCGTATCCGGGTCCAATTCAAACCCGGTCCGCAATCTGGTCCAATACCTCAGCGGATTCAGACAGGGCGTGCGAAAAACAATCTGGGTTTGTCTTGAGCAAACCCGAGGAAGATCCAAGCAAGCGACAGCGAATTTGAAATGAACCTGTCATTTTTAGATGCAATTTTTTTTAATAATGTTTTCTGACCTTTGACTTTGACTAGGAGACCCTAAAACGAATCCCTGACCCTAAAAAGGCCAACTAAAGCATTTCAAACAATAAAACAAACTTATTTTAGCTCATTTTGATTGCAAAAGACAAATACCATTCCAAAAGACTGAACTTTCATTCTTGCTTGTCATTCAACAAAGGGAGTTGAAGATTAATCATTGAAGGTTCCAAATCAATTGCATTTGAATTCCTACACATGTGCAAGTGTCTATGAGTTGCCAAGAAGATCATAGAAGAAGATTTTTGAACTTTTGCTTTACAAACAAACTCCTTTGCTTTGCTTTCAACTTTTTGTTTTTCTTTCATTTTTCTTAGTTTCTATGAATGTATCACTATGCTTAACATATTAAACAAGTTAGGTTTTTTTTTGTTTTTTAACGTGTTGTTTATAAAACTTGTTGCCACAGGAATTACAATGCCAGCTAGTTCTAGCTCCACAACCCAACCTAAATTCAAAACAAATCCAAGTTCTCCTCTTTGGAAGTATGATGATATGATACAACTAGTTCTAGGTGGTGGGGGGTATATTTGGATTTGAAAGAGGTGTGATGTGAGGCATTTAAGTTCATATAGTCGAGTGAAAGCCCATTTGTGTAACATCCCTAGGGTGGGCATCAAAGCTTGCCTAAGAAAGCCTATTAAACTTGTGCCACCGGAGCAAGTGATAGCATATATTAATGAGCAAGAGTTAGCGGATGAAGCAACAAGTCATAAAGCGAGTCATCCTTTAGCAAAGAGAAAATCACAATGAATTAAGCCCCCTATGCCCCTATATGATCCCACTATTGTGCAAGTGTCTATTAGTTGCCAAGAAGATCATAGAAGAAGATTTTTGAAAAGAGGTAAGTTTTTTTCTTGTATTAAGATATTCTTCTAGAATCATCTATTTTTAGTTAATGGTCAGTACCATGTAAGTGTAACGGTCTTGTAATCATATCTTGGATCGTGTGTCGATCCTTGGCAGTTTCTAAATATAGAAACGTGCCTTTTCTTGTACATTTTGTAACCTATTTATTGAGCATTCGCTCATTGTTAATACATCCAACAATTTACCAATTACCTGTGTAATATGGTATCAGAGCCACAGTACAGAAAAACTCATTTTTAATTTTTTCCTCTGGTTTTCTTTTCTCTGTGTGCTCCAGTGAGATCGTGTTTTTTTTAACTGAAGGTGATATTCCTGGTCGCGGGTTTACTTCGGAGGTCGCAATTTTGTGTTTTCCGTCCAGCATTTCACTCTATTCTGGATGTCTTGAGGCTGCCTGACCGCGACTCTTTCTGGTCTCGATTTTGCCCTTTTTTTTGGAATCACGAGTTTTTGGTGTGTTTTCACCTGCGAACTCCGGGTGGCATTTGTTTTTTTCTGTGGTCGTCGTCGTCAATTCTTACAGACGCGTTTTTACCAGTCGCGTTTTTTCTGAAGGTCCATGTGTAGTATGGTCACGGCTCCTCTTGCAGACACCTGACGTTTTTGTCTGCTTGTGATTTCGAGCCAGTGGAGTGCTCTGCAAGCCCGTGCGAACCTCCTCTTCCAGAACGCGCGCACGAACTCGCGGATTTTGTGTTGTGCATGTGTTGTTTGTGCCCTCGGTTTATGACTTGAAGACATTCGACTCTCATAGACCTGGTGAGCTCTTAAAAGACCACGGATTTCTAGTGTTTTCATGGCCGCCTAGGGCATCTAGATTTTTCGACTAGGGTTTTGACCCTCTGGATCAAGTCAGAAAATTTTTTCGATTGCAGATTCTTGGTGGGTTTTTCGAGATTTTTTCTGGGTTGCCTTCAAAATTTTTTGGCTACCTCGAAATTTGTGCCAGCGAGTTTGTCTTGAAATCTGTTCATGTACCTGCCTCTGTGCATTGGACTTTGTGCTTCAGGTTCCGTGTATTCCGCCTCTTCTCAGTGCCTCGTTTTTCATGTTGGAAGGCAGTCAGCGATTTAATGGCAAAAATTATAATACCTGGAAGCAGCATATGATGACAATCTTTGAATATCGCTGCCTCGATCAGATGATTTTGGGTAATGCTACTCGTCCCGCAACCGCCGGAAAAGACCAGGACAAGTTTGATGAGCAGAACCGTGAAGCTGTCATACTGATTAAGCTTTCAGTCACTGATGATCAACTACCCCAGATTCCGGCTGGAAAAACAGCGAAGGAGATTTGGGACCATCTGAAGGGTATGCATGAAACCTCCGACAAGAGCCATGCGTTCTTCCTGAAAAATATACTGTTTTCTATCATGATGGATGAGAAGACCTCTTTACAGACGCACCTGAACAAAATACAGGAGATCCACGATCAGCTGGAGGCTATTGGTCGGAAAATGGAGGAAGAAGACCTGGTTGTGATCACTTTGAAAAGTCTACCTAAGTCCTATGAACATTTCATCGAGACTCTCAACATTACCTCAGCTAATGTTGATCTGAAGTTTCCAGAACTCTGTACTATCCTCTTGCAGCAGGATCGCTGGAAACAACAGTTTGGTAGTAGTACTTCTTCATCCTCTTCAGAGCAGGCTTTTGCAGCCCAATTTTAGGCTCCGAATAAAGGCAAAAGTCAGCCCTCTCAGCAAAAGGGTTTAGCACCATCCTCTGACAATGGCAAGAAGAAAAATGTGCAGTGCAACTATTGCCACAAATTTGGACATCTGGAGAAGGATTGTCAGGCACGTCTGGCTTCTAAGCAGAAGAAGCAGGGAGGGTCTCAGCAGAAGGCCAACACAGCGGAGCACACTGAGCAAAGAGAGTCTACCTTTTATGCCTTCATGGCTAAAAGACCAGCAGACCATGTCAAATCCTCGGCTTGGTACATAGATTCTGGTGCCTCACGACATTTCACTCACAGACGTGATTGGTTCACCGACCTCTCTCCTTTCCATGATTCTGTCATTTTCGGTGGTGGCGAAGAGTACACAGTTGCCGGCAACGGCACTGTTCAGATCCAGTCTGGTGGGAGGAATCTCATATTCCTCAATGTATATTATGTTCCTGGCATGGAACTTAATCTACTCTCAGTCAGCCAGATCATGCGCCACTCTCCGCACCTTGATGTGGTCTTCAGCACTCATCAGTGCTCTACCATTGACCGACTGTCCAAATGCACTGTCGCTGTTGGCATTGAGGATCATGCTCTGTACAGACTTGTGGATTCAGGTGGTCCTCTAGAATCAGCCCTAGCAGCTCAGAACTCCTCCATCACCAGTCTCTGGCATCAGCGGTATGGGCACCTGAACGTGCACTACCTGTCCCAGCTCTCCCGGCAGCACCTTGTAGATGGGCTTCCTGAGATTCAGTCTCAAAACTTCGGTGTCTGCGGATCCTATCAAGCTGGCAAACAACACCGCACTCCTTTTCCGATTGGTGACTTCTGGCGTGCATCCAAGGTACTTCAACTTGTCCATGCTGATATTTGTGGACCTATGAATACTCCCTCTGTTACTGGATGCAAATATTTTTTAATGTTTGTTGATGATTTCAGTAGGAAAATGTGGGTTTACTTTCTTAAACAAAAATCAAATGTGTTTTAAGTTTTTCAAAAGTTTAAGGCCTTAGTAGAACAAGAGTCTGGTTGTTCCATTGTAACTCTTAGGTCATATAATGGGGGGGAATTTTGTTCAAATGCATTCTCCAACTTCTGTGATACACATGGCATCAAACGCCAATTGACCACACCCTACACTCCTCAGCAGAACAGTGTTGTAGAGCGGCGCAACCGCACTATAACTGAGTTAGCCCGTTCCATGCTGGAGCACAGATGTGTTCCTAAGAAATTTTGGGCAAAAGCAGTCTTCACTGCAGTTTATCTTCTTAACCGGTCTCCGACCTATGCAGTTAAGGATAAAACTGCAGAAGAAGTCTGGACTGGCCGCAAACCAAGGGTCAGTCATTTGAAGGTTTTTGGCTCTCTTGCTTATGTTTGGATTCCAGATGCCAAGCGCTCCAAACTGGATTCCAAGAGTCAGAAACTCATGTTCACAGGATACAGCGATAACCACAAAGCCTACAGGCTAATTGACATTGAGACAGAACGTCTCATCTTCAGTCGTGATGTGGTTTTTGATGAAGAGCGGGGACCTTTCTTCTCTCCCTCTTCCGTGCAGCAGTCAGAGGATCCGCCTTTGAAGGCTTCTGACTTGGGTGTTCGTCTTCCATTAGGTCCACCTGATGGGAGGGATGCTGCTTATTCCTCCGACTCAGATTCCGATGAGTCTCAGCCTAAAATTCCTGAGGATGATGCAGAACCTCCTCCTGATGCACCTGTTCCAGATGCAGAACCTCCTGTTGAACCTGATGTTGGCCCTTCTATCCGTCGACCAAAATGGTGGTCTTAGACGATTGCCGACCTTCATGATGATGAACTTGTTGAAGGTAGATCCTCACGGCATAAGAGCAAACAGCAGCATACAGTAAACTTTGCTCTCATGGCCAATTTGCACAGTGTCTATGAGCCTCAGACTTATTCAGAGGCTAAAGGTATTGCAGAGTGGGATATGGCGATGGACTCAGAACTCCGGAGTCTTCAGAAGAACCACACCTGGGTCCTTTCAGATCTTCCTCCAGGGAAGAAACCCATTAGCTGCAAATGGGTGTATAAAGTTAAGTACAAGGCTGACGGAACCCTGGACAAGTACAAAGCAAGGCTTGTTGCTCGGGGTTTCTCACAAAAAGAAGGCATCGACTTCGAGGAGACTTTTGCTCCTACAGCCAAGATGAGCACCATACGGCTTGTCCTTGCCTTAGCAGCCCAGTTTGGATGGAAAGTCCATCAGATGGATGTGAAGAGTGCATTCCTCAACGGTGAGTTGCAGGAAGAAGTCTACATGACGCAGCCTCCTGGTTTCAAGGTTGCCGGTCAAGAACATAAAGTCTGTAGGCTGGTCAAAGCACTTTATGGCCTGAAGAAGGCTCCCAGAGCATGGTACATCAAAATTGACAAGTACCTCACAGAACATGGCTTTAAAAGGAGTCCATCTGACTCCAATCTGTATATCAAACACACTGGCAGTGATATCTTGTTAGTTGTTGTCTATGTGGATGACTTGCTTATTACTGGCAGTTCGGCACACCTGATCGATAAGATCAAACAGCACCTGTGCACCACCTTTGATATGACAGATTTGGGACTTTCTCACTATTGTTTAGGTGTTGAGGTTTGGCAAACTCAGAATAGCATCTTCATCTCTCAATCGAAATATGCTCGCAATCTTCTGGCTAAGTTCCGAATGTAGGACTGCAAACCAGCGTCCACCCCTATGGAAAAGGGACTCAGCCTCCACCCCTATGGAAAAGGGACTTAAGCTGTCAGCTAAGTCCGACTCACCAGTGGTTGATGAGTCTCTGTTCAGACAGCTAGTAGGCAGTCTTATCTACTTAACTGCTACTAGACCAAACATCAGTTTTGCAGTCAGCTACATCTCCAGATTCTTGACAGCCCCCAAGGCTGATCATTGGGTAGCGGCTAAGCAAGTGCTACGGTATATGAAGGGTACATCTGACTTTGGTATCCTTTACACAAGGAATTCCGATCCCAGCCTTCGCGGCTTCACAGATTTAGATTGGGCAGGTTCAGTTGATGACAGAAAATCAACTTCTGGGTATGTGTTCAGTTTGGGATCCGATGCCGTCACATGGACTAGTAAGAAACAACAGGCTGTAGCACTCTCCTCAACAGAAGCTGAATATCGAGGTGCAGTGAAGGCAGCATGTGAGGCAGTTTGGCTTCGTCGGATGCTTGCAGATATGCAACTATCTCAAGCAGGACCGACTCCCCTGTTCTACAACAATCAGGGAGTTCTCAAACTTGCCAAGAATCCGGTCTTCCATGAGCGAACCAAGCACGTCGAGACACATTGTCACTTCATCTGATCGCTGGTTGAAGACCGCCAAGTTCAGTTGCTGTATGTTCCCACTGAGGATCAAACAGCAGATATTCTCACCAAGTCCTTGAGTCCTGACAAGTTTGTAAAATTCAAAGGGTCTCTTGGTGTTGTAAATAGGTTGACCATTAAGGGAGGGTATTAATATATTTTTCTAGAATCATCTATTTTTAGTTAATGGTCAGTACCGTGTAATTCGATCATGTGTCGATCCTTGGCAGTTTCTAAATATAGAAACATGCCTTTTCTTGTGGATTCTGTAACCTATTTATTGAGCATTCGCTCATTGTTAATACATCCAACAATTTACCAATTACCTGTGTAATATCTTGCACTTGTGTTTTACAAACAAACTCTTTTGCTTTGCTTTCAACTTTTTGTTTTCCTTTCATTTTTCTTAAGTTTCTATGAATGTATCACTATGCTTAACATATTAAACGAGTTAGATTTTGTTTTTTTTTGTTTTGAACATGTTTATAAAACTTGTTGCCACAGGAATTACAATGGCATCTAGTTCTAGCTCCACAACCCAACCTAAATTCAAAACAAATCCAAGTTCTCCTCTTTGGAAGTATGATGATATGATACAACCAGTTCTAGGTGGTGGGGGGTATATTTGGATTTGCAAGGGGTGTGATGTGAGGTATTCAAGTTCATATAGTCGAGTGAAAGCCCATTTGTGTAACATCCCTAGGGTGGGCATCAAAGCTTGCCTAGGAAAGCCTGCTAAACTTGTGCCACCAGAGCAAGTGATAGCATATATTAATGAGCAAGAGTGAGCGGATGAAGCAGCGAGACATAAAGCGAGTCATCCTTTAGCAAAGAGAAAATCTCAATCAATTAAGCCCCCTATGCCCCTATCTGATCCCACTATTGTGGTAGAGAGCCACCCAGTTTTGGCCACTCCTCAAGAACAACCCACTAGTACTACAAATAATAGACCTTGATAGGACCTTTGGAAATTGCATTTCAAAATGAGGCTCGAGATGTTCCCTACCAACACATAGCAAGATGTATTTATGCAGATGGGTTGTCTTTCAATGTTGTTCACTCACAATATTGGCAAAAAATGGTGAAAAAAAATTAATAAGGCTCTAAAAGGGTATAAGGGCCTAGGTTATGAGAAGGTGTGGCACCTTATTGGGAAATGAGGTCAAGCTTGTAGAAGATTCATTGAAGCCCGTGAGGGATTCATGGTTTGAGACAGAGGCGTCAGTTGTCTCTAATAGATGGAAAGATGCAAAAAATCGGCCCTTGATCGATGTCATTGCAATGTCCCCTAAAGAGGCAATGTTTTTGAAAGTTGTGGATTGTGGGTGGAAAGTGAAGGATGGCCAATTTATTGCTAACATCCTCATTGTAGCCATTGAGGAAGTGGGACCTTGTAATGTTGTTCAAGTCATAGTTGAAAAACTCGGACTCGGCAAAAACTCGGCAGACCCAAAATTTTTAAAAACTCAGGACTCGCCAAAAACTCGGGGAAAAACTCGGCAATAACTCGGCAAACATAATTTATGTAAAAATATTCTTAAAAAACACACATTTCTGAAATTGTAGAATGCATTGCTGATTTCCTTCATATATAAATCAAAATTAAGAGTTTAATACATATCATAGACAAAAAAAAGAGTTCAACCTTTGAATACATATGAAATACCAGTTTGATAATACATATCATAGACCAAAAAAAGAGTTCCATCATCACTAGAAAATCCAAATCATAAATTTCTTCTACGACTAAAGCTCAAAAGAGTTTTGTTTCTCTGTGTGGGTGGTGCAGAAGTGGCTGGTATAGCCAAGGTATGCTCAACAGGATCCTCATCTATAGGATCAAACGGTACATGTGAGGAACCCGCCCCTGATGGCACATCAATATCATCTGACTCTGTCTCTGAATCCTCATATGCTGCGACATTTGCTTGCCATTCCGCTGTATCCCTCTCCATAGCAGCTATATCATCATCATCAAGTGATGGATCAACATCAACATCCTCGGCAATCCAATCTGAATATGGATCAATGTCGTCAAGGTCCAATGCCTGATATGATTCTTGGCCTTCTACCTTCTCCTGCAACCGAAGGTTGTACCGCACATAGACAAGGTCATTCAAGCGCTTTTGAGTCAACCTGTTGCGCTTCCTTGTGTGAATGGCCTCAAAAACACTCCAGTTGCGCTCACAACCAGATGCACTACAAGGCTGGGATAAAATCCGGATGGCTATCTTTTGAAGATTAGGCGTTGAGGAACCATAATCATCCCACCATAAATCTGCAAGGATAACATTTATAACTTTGTAAGGATTTTAGTAAACTTAAAAATTAAAATAGATAGTAAATGAAAAATAAACATATGTATTTTACCTGGTTGCAAAGTGGATCTCCTACGAATGGCATCTCTTGAAGAAAAAAACGGCCCATCCGCATTCTTATAGGCCTGTAACTCATCGAATATGATGTCTCGAAGGTTATCATCAAAGACCAACCTCTCCAAGCATGTGTTCAGGCCAAGCTTAACCTCTGCATCTGCTTTGAATGAAGAGGAGAAGAAAAATGCGGGGTTCAAATAGTAACCAGCAGCATGAATATGTTGGAGTTGTCGATTCCACCTCCGATCAATAATGCGCCATATGGGTTCATATTTTGTTTTATTCGACCCATACAAATGCTGAATGGCCTCTTTGGCCTTATCCATGGCCTCATATAGATACCCCATGGGCTTTTGATCCCCATCCACCAATCGTAGAACTCTAACCAACGGTTCTGACACCTAAATCAATAGTGGATGAAAATAAAATTAGAAAATTATAGTAATTGAAATTCAACAAATATAAATATAAGTTTTTTACAAAATCAGCAAATTTTAACATTAGCAAATAAAAATTAGTGTTTAAAAACTTACCTTGATGATCTCCTCCAAGGATTTTTCTATGACAGCATCATAAACTGCTTTCACGACCCTCTCTGCTTCTGGCTTCCTATGATAAGGACTCTCCAACCACCTTTCAGCCACAAACATGCGCCTAAGGTGGGGCAATAATGATGCTATACTCTGCAAGGTAAGGAAATTAGTGGCAAAGCGTGTGACTCCTGATCGTGTGAGCTCCTTGCCACCAGTGTACTCTCTCATAAGATTTAGCACCCATGTGTGGTTGTAGATGTATTTTGTGATATTTCTTGCCTCTTCAACCACATTCTTCACCCAGCTTATTTTTCCAATGTCCTCAAGAAGAAGGTCAATACAATGGGCAGCACAAGGGCTCCATAAAATGGTCGGATGCCTCGCCTCTAGAAGTCTACCGGCTGCCACATATGCAGCTGCATTGTCAGTCACTATTTGGACGACATTTTCCACTCCCACCTCCATCACTACCTCATCCAACATGTTGCACAAGGTTTCTGCATTTTTTATTTGATTGGAGGCATCAACTGATTTTAAAAAGACTAGCTGCCCCGCTGAAGCCACTAAAAAATTGATGAGAGTTCTGTTCCTGGCATCTGTCCATCCATCAGATAAAATAGTGCAACCTTTTCTTTCCCAAACTTTCCTCTGATCCTGTACTAGTAGATGTGTGTGTTCCACCTCCTCCTGCAACAATGGGCCACTCAACTCATGACGACTTGGGGCCTTGAACCCCTTACCTGCCACAGTCAATGCAGTGACCAAGTGCTCCCAATAAGGACTCGAAGCGACATTGAAGGGAATATTGTTGTAGTACCAAAATCGTGCACATGCCAACTTCGCCTCACGATGCACCTCTCTATTCCATGTATTTGCAAGACCATCTAATGAAGGTTGCGAACCAGGAGTGTTCCGAGGAACAAAAAAGCTATCAAGCCCTTTGCCTGATCGTCGTATCCGTGGCCCAATGGAAGGTGTAGAAGAGGCCTCTCCACTTACACCTCTATAATCTGACCCTGTAGAACTCAAATCTCGGTTTGGGGCTGCCATTGCCTCTGCTGCTCTCTTTTTAGCTGCTTTCTTTCGTTCATAATCCATAAGGAGGACGTGCGCCTCCCTCTGAGCCTCCACAGGTACTTTGTCACATATCTCAACATCATTGCAAGGGACTTGTGCAAGGTGGTATTTAAGTCGATTAACGCCTCCGGACATATGTTTATTGCAATGGTTACAAATCACATCTCCTCGCTTTGGACCTGGTGTCCCATGTTTCCAGCAAGGGTCTTTAGGTTTGCCACCGGTTCTTCTACCTCCAGTTCCACTTGCAGAAGCCATAAGTTATAACCTGTTACCTATCAAAAAAAGAGAACAAATTAAAAATTTAAATTTGACAATGACAATAACACAGTTGCTGTATTTTGACTCTTTTGCTATAAAAATTAAACGAGATTTGAAATTATAAAAAGACTATCATATGAAATGAGAGATTTTGGACTATATTATAATTTATTTATAAGATATGTGTTTTAACTTTTATTTATAAAATTTTGACAGTAATTTCCTATTTATCATTAAAAATTTAAATGACTGGTCACTGTATTATAAAAAACAAAAATTAAAAAATGACTGAGCATATGAAAGAAGAGTTTTTGGACGAATTGTTAAAATTTATATAGGATTATGATGGTTTTAATTTTCAATTTTTTTACTCAGTGACAGTGTGACTAATAAAAAAACTGAACTTTTAAAAAGACTGTATCATATGAAATTATAATTTATGAATATGAATTATGAAAGGAGAGATTTTGGACAAACTGTCAAAATTTATATGGAGCCTGAATGGATTGTTATAAATTAAAATTTATATAGGATTAGGATGATTTTAAATTTCACTCGAAATTTTAAAAAGACTGTATCATATGAAAGGAGAGATTTTGGACGAACTGTCAAAATTTATACTTCAAGTTTAAGTTTATAGTCAATGACTAATCACTAAAGAGTCAAAGACTAATAAAATTTGAAATTTAGGTAAAAATGTATCATATGAAAGGAGAGATTTTGGACGAACTGTCAAAATTTGAAATTTAGGTAAAAATGTATCATATGAAAGGAGAGATTTTGGACGAACTGTCAAAATTTGAAATTTAGGTAAAAATGTATCATATGAAAGGAGAGATTTTGGACGAACTGTCAAAATTTATATAAATTTTGACAGTTCGTCCAAAATCTCTCCTTTCAAATTTCAATGCTTTCATAATATCATATGATTATGTTTAATTTATGATACATATTTGTAAATTTTGACAGTTCGTCCAAAATCTCTCCTTTCAATGCTTTCATAATATCATATGATTATGTTTAATTTATGATACATATTTGATAATATTGATATTACAACTACAGAGTCCAGAGTGACCAGACGACAGTCATTTAAAAATTTATAATGAATGATCAATGATGAATCAAATAATCGATATTCGATACAAATGCGGAGTCGCAGACTATAGTTCGTCTGAAATCTCTCCTTTCATATGATACGATCTTTTTAAAACTTTCGTTTTTAAATTTTTTTAACAGTTCATAACTTCATTTAAAATCTTACCAGTTAGATCGCCGCCAAAGGAGGTTTTCGCGCCGCAGGAGGTTTTCGCGCCGCCGGGAGCCGTCGGGAGGGTTTCGCGACTTCTTAAAATAACAAATAATGCTTTAGGGTTTTCGATTTTTAGTGTTTTAATTGTTAAAAACCGAACATGTTTTTATGTGTCGGATTTTGCATGAAATACTCGCGTTTTTTGGCGAATTTTTATCAGAAACCTCGCCGCGAGTTTTATCAAAAACTCGGGCCGAGTTTTACTGATAAAAACTCGCCCCAGTTTCTGCCGCGCGAGTACTCGCGGGTCAGGCGAGTTAATGGCGAGTTTTTCATCTATGGTTCAAGTCACAACAAACAACGCAAAGAATTGTAAAGGAGTTGGGTTGTTGGTTGAGAAACACTCTTCACACATCTTTTGGACACCTTGTGCTATCCAACTCTCTCAATCTTATGTTACAAAAGATTGGAAACAAAATTGATTCGATCAAAGAGTTGTATGCAAAGGCCAAGGAGATCTGAATGTTCATCACCAACCACCACATGTCGCAAGGCATATATTTAAATCATTTTCAAAATTGGAGTTGTTGAAGGTAAGTGAAACACTATACAATTTTAATTTTTATGTTTTAGTTTCACTTTAAGTTTAGATACTTGGAAAAAAAATTAATCTTAGTTACTTACATCTTAATTTAATTATGCATTAAATATTCTAATTCTTCTTTAAAGTTTGTTTTTAATTATTTTATTTTTTATTTTTGAATAGGTTGTTGAGACCCGTTTTGCCTCTACACAATCGTCTTGAAACGACTTGTGAAGGTTCGAGAAGCACCTTCTAGCATGGTTATTAACCAAACTTGGTCCATATGGAGGCAAAGCAACATTGATAGGGCAACAAATGTTAAGAGGATGATCCTAGATGACTCTTGGTGGGATCATGTGGAGTATCTCCTTAGTTTCACCAAGCCCGTTTTGAGTACAATTTGTTATACCGACAAAGACGAGCCTTGCTCGGGTGAGATATATGATGGCATCAACTCAATGATTGAGAATATAAAGACCATCGTAAATGAGGAGCGAGATCCTCAAGAAACGTTATTCAAACAAGTGCACAAATTATTGAAAATAGATGGTACACAATGACCACCTTACTATATCTTCTTGCCTTTGTACTGAGTCCAAAATATTAGTGTTGAGATTCTTGTTGTGCCAACAAGGATTGCCCATATAGAGATTATGAAGTCATTGAAGGGTACAAGGCAGGATTTGGTAGACTCTTCCCTGATCCTAATTTACAGGATGTAGTCACGAATGAGTTCACCGATTTTGTACACTCAAATGGTCAAATTATTGAGGCTCTTCGTGATAAGTTCAAGAAAGATGCTCACAACTGGGGGTACTTCCATGGCCAACAATTCTGACACCTACACCCTTTCCCAATCAAAGTTTTATCACAAGGAAGTTTAATAAAAAAAAAATTTTAATCTTTAGACTTTGAAGTTTCATTTATATTTTTTAAAATTTTTAATTTTTATAATTTATAACTCTATCTCTCTACTTTCTCTTCATAGGTTGCTTGTTCATCTACATTTGAGAGGAAATGGAATGCATACTCCTTCATCCACTTAGTAAAGTGCAACCAATTGCACTAAAAAAAAGCAGAGAACTTCGTGTATGTGCATTCCAACTTGTGCCTCCTTTTGCATAACATGGCTACAAGGAAGGGGGCTCAAAGTTATGGGATATGCACCCAGAGCATATTGTAATGTCCTCTTTTTGAGCGAGCATCAGAGTTGGTGGTTTAGCCTATCATTGGGTCCTCGTAGGCTAATAATGGTGTTTAGAGAGCCCAGTGTCGGTGTTGCTAGCTTCTCAGTTGATAGTTGGCAGTTGTCAATGACAGTTGGGTGCTTTGCGACGCACTTACAATTTTTAGTAAGTTTGGGTTTGGTGCCGGATCGGGTTTTTCAGAGTGGGGTTGGATTCGTCTTGTCGAGGCCATTCCAACGAGCTATAGATCTTTGGATTCCGACTTCATCTTCATATTTATTTTACAGTCCAAAGTTATAACTTATTCAATTGACGGGACTTTATAAATATTAAGTGACTTATGAAAAAGCAAATATTAAAAGGGTCACTAAAGGAGAGATTAGGCGCCCATCCCAAGGGGAAATTAAATGAATTAAAAATATAATATTTCCCTCCTTAATGCCAATGCCCTAATAGAGAGGGAAAAAAAGATGGAAAAGTGAGCTAATTTGGATATGCTTGGATTATTATTTTCTTCTCTTGTTTTCTTGGAGCTTGAAGAAGTTTTGAGGGTTTGGACTAAACTTACTGAGACGAAAACCTCTGCAAGATAGGATTTGATCTTGGCTTCTGGGGATGAAAACCTCCATTAGCAAATACTTGGAGGCAAATACATCCAATGTTTGTCGTTGTGCATTCAAATGATACATTCCGACGGAGATTCGAGCATGTAATGAATATCTTTTGTGAAAAATATTGACAGCAGAGTTATTGTGAGCAGATTTGAGCATTTTATCTGAGTTTTTATTGCTGCTACAGCATCTACAAGGCAGGTCGTACTTCCTTATTGCTGGCCATACAACCTCAGCCCTAGCCGTACATTCCATAGCAGCTATTTGGTGATATTTTGAAGTTATTTCCTCTTGTTCCTAGGCGTAGAGGTTGGAATACTTTCTACAGATGGAAAAGAGGTATTTTGGCAGGGTTTGTGAGTGTTTTCTGAATTGTTGAAGGCTGCCATTCATCACAGCAAGGCCGTACCACAGGAGCCTGGACGTGGGTACTTTTGGTGGGGTTTTAACTTCACTTTGGTGACATCTTCTCCTTCATATTTGGCATTTTGGATCATTCTTGCTGCTGCAGCTTCATATTTAGAGGACAGCTTCATTATATGCATTTCTTGGTGATTTCTATATCATTGTATTGCTGGTCCGGCTATGACCTCGACATGAAGTTGTAAAACTTAACATGGGTATGTTCTTATAATTCATGTTTTAGCTTAATACCATCTGGGTCATTGTTATTTTGTTGATAAAAGTTGTAGTTTTTTTGGGTTTTCAATGCATGTTTCATATTACATGTATTTTTGACAGAAAACACAATGCAAGAAAACTGAAACCCCTTCTGCATCTTCTCTCTAGTTTGGAAGAACACAAAAATAAAAATTAAAAATAACACTTAAAAGATTTTTAAAAGAACCAACAGGTACGGCACATTACACATATTGACTTGGATGCTTCCATCTCCCAACATGTTGCACTTGAGGAGTTAGAAAGCAAGCACACTTTTTTTGCAAGTGCCAATGGCACACTTGTAGTTTCTTCAAATGTTCCTGCACCATCTAATGTCCATGATGTTGATGTTGATGGTTTAGAAAATCCATATGAATGATGACATTGAAAATTGATTATTGAACTTGATATTACAATGAATATTTCTGTGTTTTAAAATTTAAAAATTAAATGATATTTGAGTTTATGGTGATTTTGTTGATTATATGATGCTATGTGGTATTTTACACTTAATTCCTGCTTTTAGGCTATATATATATATATGATTTTTACATGTTTTTTGTATAGACGAACCCAACCCCAAAAAAAAAAAAATTTTGGATCCACGAACCTGAACCAGGATCCAAACCGGAACCAGCAACCTACGTCTTACATCTATATGCATACAATATATATGAGCTGTGTATTGAGGATTGCCATGTTCTATCATTGGGTATTGATCATTGGAGATTTATTCTCTCAAACAAGTTGCAATAAATGCTCATCTCAAACCGTTCAGGCTTTTGAATTAATAATCAAGTTGTCTTTTGGAATTATTGTACATTCTCAACCAATATATTGAAAAATTCAAGACAAAAAGAGCTTTATACATAGAATTCATGAACAAAACTATAATGCTAAGCCTAAAACTCTTTACAAGTGGATAAATTTCTCAATAAAACAATAAATTTCACGACCACAACTTCACTTATAAAGGTATCCTAATAACCAGAAACAAAAGACATTGCTCATAACATATGCTCCTACCAGGTGGTTGCCAATAACATCAATCAAATAAGCAAATGAATACAAACCTGAATATGCGAAGGATGTAAAATGCCTTGGGTCTTCAGGGCTTGAAGCATATCCTCACTAGCACCAAGATCTTTGAAGGTTCTCGAGCTAAAAAAATCACCAGCAGAAACAAACTTGGTCTCTTTTTTTGATGCATTCAGTGCTTTGGCTTTACTTTGTAATGGATAATCAACAAACTTCCCCCACCTTCCACGGTTATTTTTAGTTTCTGAAATATCTTTGCTAGTGACATCAATGTTGGTACCTTCTCTCCTTAACAAGGGTTTTACTTTATTACTTGTGCTCTCCTCAAATTTTTGTTCTCCTCTATACATATTTTGAGCTTCCAGGCCTCTTTTACTCGATCTGTGCCTTTCATGCTTAGGTGCTGTAGCATAAAGACCACCTGTAACCTTAGGCAAAAACACACAAGAAACAAACATCAGGATGCTGTGGAAGTGACAGGCAAGTCCAAGATCTGAAAATTTTACTGAAGAAACCAGATCCCTTTGACCACTTTACACCATATTCGTTAGTTTCTTTATAAACACCACACCCATACCTAGGTAAGTAATGATATGCTTCACACTATAGCCATTAACGTAAAATATGAAAACTGAATTTCATAAAAAAGAAAATACAAAGTGTTTTCATCAAGTCTAATGCTTATTTGCAGTTATAGTTATGGAGCAGTTAAAATGTAGCATTCATAACACAATATTTATAATATTTTCAAGCCAATTTGAGTGAGATAAGAGTTTACAATTGTTAACCTATTAGTTGGAGGCTATATACAACAGACGCTTTTTTTGATACTGACATAGTATTTATATTTAGTAAAGTTGTAGGCATCAGAATTCCTCAAACAAGCATGAAGCTTTGTGAGGATGATTACAAAGCGCTATTACAAAAGTGTGCAGGAAACATTACCAAAAGGCAATTATTTAGAGCAATAGGGCAATAATTTAAGCAAGATAGACTTCTACAGATTTTTTTTCAGCTTGCTGTTACAAAAACAAATATAGATTGTTTAACATAGATAGCAACTAGAAATGACCAGGAGGAGGACCCTTAGCTTGACCTAATGTTTCTATTGATATTGTGATGGCACTTTCTTGTGTGAGGTTGAGGTGGGAGACACCTATAGCCCCCTTGCTTTTAACTCCTCATTGTGCAATCCATGGTTCCACAAGGCTGGCAGCTTCACTGAAGATTTAAAAAAATCAGTATGGAGTCCTCTGAGGCATGTGAAACTGCTTAAACTGCTGGTCTATTGATATTGTGATGGCACTTTCTTGTGTGAGGTTGAGGTGGAAGACACCTATAGCCCCCTTGCTTCTAACTCCTCATTGTGCAATCCATGGTTCCACAAGGCTGGCAGCTTCACTGAAGATAAAAAAAAATCAGTATGGAGTCCTCTGAGGCATGTGAAACTGCTGGTTGTTTGCTGCATTATCTCTTCACAATCTTTCTGTACTAAGAATGCATTCTATGGCCTCCATGCAGTTAAGCACACTCTGGTAGCAATGTCAAAGAGTGTAAAGACCTTCCTCCTATTTATTGACGCAACTACTGATAGCTCTCTGATTATCTTTAATGGCTTGGAAGTTATTGAGTAGCAGACTTGAGATTTCGTGGTTGTAACCTTGTCAAGGGGTTTGAAGTTCTACAACCTTTAGAAGACCGTTGAGGGTATCACTGATATTGGCAAATGTAATATGAGTGCTTGTTTCATTGGGTTTGGATTGGCTGGTATTATTGATTGCAGCTTCCTCAACTGGATTAATATTGCCTTATAAGGTGGATAAGGATACAGGATTTCAGTCAGATTTTGAAGGCTTTTCACATAACATGAATTAACCACCAAGTTTGAATGAAATGGGATGATGGAGGTTGTTTGAATGTTCCAAGGGCAAAGTTTTGATGATGCTGGAACTGAATCTTGGTGGTGAAATGAGAGAGGGCAAGCATCTATATCTAGAATTCAGGTCTGTGGTACCAGTGATTTTGAGAGGTTGTATTGGGATGCAGCTCAAATTGGTACATACATGAGAAAAGGCAGAAGCAATACAACTCTTACTCTGTTAGGAGTTGGGTTCAAGAGTGCTGGATGTAGTCATCTTGGTCGAATCAGCAAAGTACTGCTTTAAGTTGTTTGTCAAGTGTGCCATGAAGCATTTGAAGGTTGTCTGGAAGATGATCAAAGGTGAAAGTTTGAAACCATTAGCTGATACCATAGGATGATGAAGAGCATTTATTTCCAAACCCAAATGAATGTGCAAAATCCATAGGTTATCACCATCAGTTTCAACATGAAGCCATGATGTCATTATTGCAAAGCTTGAGAAATCATTGGCAGATCGATTCATGCCCTCTGTTTGATGGTGCCTTTTGTAAGAAGAATGTCTTTGACATGAAAATCTAATTCTCTCCTCTATGAAACAAGTTCAGGTTCTAATAGTTCCATTAATACTTGTAGCGTTTGCATCTTTGAAACCATTTTGCTCTTTTTTCTCAAAACCACGACAGCAGAGAATTATGTAACACAAACTGAATGCGAACATATGTTTGTGACAGTACAACTGTCTATCCCCATCCTTGTGATATCATGCCTTTTTATTTTAGTTAAGGCCACCAAAGTGTTCAAGTCCCACATTCATCGTGGATGTTTCTTCTTTGTTAGAAGTGAGTGTTTGGGGGAGATGAAAGTCAGATTGCACTTTACTTTGATCCACAAGTCAGATGAAAGTCAGATTGAACTTTACTTAAGAGTTTGAGCTTCCACAATTCACCACAGAGTCATTGATCACCAAACTTACCGGTTTTAGTGTATCCATGCGAGCCAAAGAGCCAACGGTGAACTTTTCAGGGGGTCACTCAGAGAGAGTAAAGCTTTTGGAGCATTTAATGCCTTATAAGTCCCCTTCTCTTATAAATCTCACCAAAGTGGGATTGGATTGGCCCCTTGTGTTTGGTTTACAATTATAAGACACGTAAGTCCTCATGAATCAATTGTGTCATCATTATTTTATTATGCTGCTTTGATTATCATGGAACTTCTTTTTGTGTTCTATCATCTTTCTTTTATATGGTTTGACTCTCCTTAAATTATTTGTGTGTGCCTCCATAAAGGACATATCTAAGATAGATTCTAGCGAAGATGTTAGAAGTCGTATGTGCCTTAAAATGGTTTCAGAGATTTCTTCTTGGAGGTATCTTTTGGAGATACTTCCATGACTTCACAAAAGAGAGTCTGAGTTCTGTCTGTGGTAAAATTGCTTGAAGCAAAGGTATCTGTACTGAGGCCTCATGCTCATGTAAACAGAAGTTGATATCAGGTAAGATAGATGTATTAATCTTTATCCTACTTGTTAAAATATTTGAGATGATGTTGTTGGCGCAATGCAGTTTATTGCTTGTTCTTATTATTTTCTGGTGTGCGTCCAATATATATTATTATATACATTTATTTACCACAGTTAGCCCCTCTTCTTCTAGCCTATGTTTGAGTCATAATGTCATGCCCCCGCTTTTTTTTAATCACCTCAAGAATAATCACAGCCTTAATAACACGGGCATTGCAATCCCAGCAAACATTGAAAGCATTTAAAACATTAAACTATGTTTAACAAAGATGGCTGTTAGAAAAGTAGTTAAGTAAAATCAAGAATTAAATAAATTAAATCCATCGGCAGAAAAAGACGAAGGATGGATAAGACAAATTAATTAATTAAATCCCCAGTTCCATGGGGACGCCCCCCCCCCCCCCCCCCGCCCCCAACAAAAACCCGGCATTTCAAGGACGGGGACGTCCCCGAGATGTGGGGACATCAGGGTGACGTCCCCCCACGTCCCGCCACCTCCGCCCGCACACCTCCGCTGTCCCCGGGACGTTTCCCTCTGAGAGGGGACGTCTCCGGGTCTTTTAAAGAAATTGGGGACGTCCGAGGGACTCTGGGCCATCCCCAGGACATCCAGGGGACGCCCAAAAGTCCCTCGACGCCCCAGAAAACACCCAGGCATCCCTTGTGACATCAAAAGCAAGTTTTTTTAAAAAAATTCTTAAAAAAATTTGATTTTTGAGCCCTCTACCCTAACCCTAAATGCTAATGGGCCCCACCCCCACCCCCAAGGCCTCCCAAAAGCTAATAAAAAGCCCTCTCCCTCTCATTTCAAAGCACACAAAAACTTCTTTGAGTGAAGTAGAGAGTTGAAGGTAGAGGGCAGCAAGCTAAGAGGGAGAAGTTTGCAAGAGTGTGAGCATTAGGAGAAGGAAAGTGAGATCAACAAGAGGATATAGAAGCCAAGAAGATTCAAGAGTCCTCAAGTTCATCATTTGAGCCACAAGGTAGGCCCTATCACTATGCATTTTGATTTGATTCTTTGAATTTCTCATTTTCATTTGTATAATTATTAATTAATAATTGTATTGTTCTTTGATTCTCATTCATGTCATCATGAATCACAATTCATTTCTAGAATGATATAATCAAATGCTTAAATTTCAAATTTCAAATTTTATTTTGCTATCAAGTTTCTAAGTTGTAGCTTTGTAAGTTTTTTTTCAATTTCAAAATTAGAATTTAGAAGTCAAATTAGGATTTCATCTTGTGTATCCTCTGCTTTTGCGCTTCATGCGACCTAAAGTAAGAAAAACAAAGTGAAATCCTTGTTTGACAAAGGTTAAGAACAAGAATTCCTATTTATGTATCCTCTGCTTCTGCACTTCGTGCAACCTAAAGTAAGAAAAACAAATAGAAAATCATTATGTCTTAATCCTTTGCATTATGCATGGTTTGAATTTTAATTCTTAATTTTAAATTATAAACTTACAAAACAAATATCATTTCTTGCAGTGTCATTATGAGTTCTCATAGCATGAGTGAAGATGAGGGTCAACCTCAAGGGGATGAGGTTGAAATTGAAAGTAGAAATGATCCTGATTATGCACCTACTAATCCTAGTTCAGAAGCAAGGAGGGGTGACCATGACAATCAAACTAGTTCTGTTGGGAGTCCAAATTATGCTTGCCCTTCACAAATCTGACAAAAATATGCTAAGGGTCCCTTTGATCCGAAGCAACCTTTAAAACAATTTGCATGCAAGGAACCAGGGTAGCCTAGGGCACTTGGGGACACTAGGAAATGGAAATGCAACTTATGTGACCTTGAATAGTTTGGCAGCATGACTAGAACAAATGCTCAACTCCTTCTTATCAAAGGCAAAGGTGTAGATGTATGTGATAAGCTAGAAAGAAACCTGAAATTGAGGGCTAAAATGTGTAAATTATGGGGTGGTAATGAAGATGAAGCACCTACATCTGTTACTATGCCACCAAGGGGAAGAGGTCATCAGAGACAGAGTTCTACTTCTACTTCTACTTTGGAGAGGCCAATGAATCCATCTAGTTCAAGAGCAGCAGAACCTAAGGGGAAACGTAAGTTGAGTAGTAGTGATGCTTCAAATCCAGTGGTAGAATTATTCAATTTGCAAGCAAAGGATGAGGCAGATGTTGCCGTTGGCAAATTCTTCTTTGCCAATGGCATTCCATTCCATGTGGCTCAGTCTCCATATTATAAGGAAGCTATGGCAAAGGTAATAAGGGCGAGACCATCATATGTGCCACCAGGGGAGACTAAATTGAGGACAACAATCTTGGATAAGAAATATTCCGTGATTAGTGTTTTAATGGATACAATGAAGGATACTTGGGTCACAAGTGGATGCAACATCGTCATGGATGGGTGGACAGACATTAGGCATCGTCCACTCATCAATATCATGGTTACAAGTATAGTTGGCCCTTATTTCCTTAGGGCTATTGATTATTCAAGGCATCGCAAGGGTGGTCATTTTCAGTTCCAGATCCTCAAAGATGCTATAGAGGAGGTTGTGCCACAAAATGTGGTGCAAGTAGTGACAGATGCAGCCCATGTGTGCAAAGCTGCAGGGAAGTTAATTGAGGCAGCCTATAGACATATTTGGTGGACTCCTTGTTGTGTGCATGCCATGAATAATACACTCAAGGACATGGGAAAAATCAGCTGGATCAAACAACTTGTTAGTGATGCTAGATATGTGCAGATGTTTATCTACAACCACCACACTTCACATGCACTCTTCAAGACCTTCTCCAAGAAGGAATTCTTAAAACCTGTAGAGACTAGGTATGCATCATACTTTATTCTCTTGGAGAGGATGCTTGAGTTGCAAGTGGCATTGCAACTAATGGTTATGACAGCAGAACGGAATCGGTGGCCTGAGTTGAAGATAGAGTAGGGGCTAAGGGTGAAGGAGGTGGTGAAGTGTGATGTTTTTTGGGTTGATGCCAAATATATTGTCTCCATCATTACTCCAATCTTCAGAGTGATTAGATATGGGGATGCTAATGCACCTAACCTTGGAGAGGTGTATGAGTGCATTGATACTATGCTTGTTCAAATGAAGGCAGTTGTACGACAGAGAGACCCCACATTGCAATTCTACACCGAACATATTCAACCGATCATTCATCATAGATGGGAGAAACTCAACACTCCCTTGCACATGGTTGCCTATGCATTGAACCCAAAGTGTTATGTGAAAAGGCCTGGTAGAGTTGCACCTATACAAGATGCTGAGGTGAAGGCAAGGTTCATGAAGGCCATTCAGAAAATGTATGATCCTACAGAGGGCAGCATCATTCGTAGTGAGTGGACAAAATTTGCCACTCTTAAGGGATACCCTAGGAGGCTGAATCAGATAGGGAGACTTTCGCACAGGAGGACCCTATTTTGTGGTGGACTTTACATGGGCCTAATTCTATGATTACCAGTCTAACCGTTTGTTTGTTGTCCCAAGTTTCTAGTTCTTCTGCTGTTGAGAGGAACTAGTCTACTTATAACTTCTTCCACTCCATTAAGAGGAACAAGCTTACCTCTAGGAGGGCAGAGAAGCTTGTGGCTATACATAGTGCCTTGCGTCTCATTGACCGCAACACACTTATGTACAAGGAGAATCCAGCAGCCAGATGGGATGTAGAGCCAGAGGAGCCAGCACAAATTGATGATGATGCTACACACAAAGGGCTGGTTGGTATTGGTTTGGAGGAGCTTGAGCATGTGGAGTCTAGCAGTTCTAGTGATGAGTTTGGCGAGGGCTTTGGGGATGATTAGCCATTGACTCGTTACTATTTACTAATTTAGTATTAGTATTTACTATTTAGTATTTTGTTTTTGAACATTGTTGATACTTGATTGTAATCATGAATCATCATAATGAAATTTTAAAAACTCTTCGTCGATTCGATATTTTGATTTTCATTTTCAAATTTTGAATGTTCAATGTTCAATGGTTCAAAAATCAAAACTTCAAACAGTCACTTTGGTTCAATGGTTCAAACAACATAACAATGTTCAATATTTTGATTTTCAATTTTTCATTTTCAATGTTCAATGTTCATTGGTTCAATGGTTCAAACTTCAAACAATCAAACTTGAAACTTCATTGTTAAAAACTTAAATGTTCATTTGTTGATGTTCAATGCAATATACAATTTCCTTATAGATCTTTTTATAACTAATTTTTCAAGTACTATATGTATTTGCACCGCTCCCCCGCTGTCCCCAAATTTAGTCCCCCCGTCCCCGAAACCCGTCCCCCCATCAGGAAACTCTGTGGAACTATGAAATTTAAATCCAAAGGCAAAAAAAGACAAAGGATGGACAAAAGACAAATTAATTAATCCTCATAAAGGCAGTGATCATCCCTTAACAAAAGGTCATGCCTTTCTAAAAGGATATTACTCTTCAAAGGGATGTCTCTCTTCATAGGGACATGATATGGTATAAAAGGAAGATAAATGGGAGTTAGAAATCAAGCAATGAAGAACAAGAAATAAAGGAATTTAGAAAAAGGAAATAAAAGAAGGAATATAAATATATCAGCAGTGATATATATTCCAGCCATACAAACAATTGATAACAGCAAAGAATGATATATTGCAGCCAATTGGAATAGACTTGTCAATCCATCAAGAGGTATTTAATCAGCAATAGTCTAGCCAATTCGTCAAGCAATCAATCATTGAATTCTAGGAAGGGCCTTGCAAATAGGAAGGACGACCAGCCTTCCAAGTTCACGAGAGGTGAAAGGACAACCAGCCTTTCATGCTCTTATCAAGTTTGGCCAAGAGGTGGAGGACGACCAGCCTGCCATGCTCTTGGGCCGACCAGAGTTGGAAGGACAACCAGCCTCCAAGGTGGACTGGGAGTTGTAAGGATGGCCTCACTTTGCATGCTCTCGGCAATATTGAGGATGACCCACCTTGATATTGTTATTTGCAAGTATTTCTAAGAAATTCATGATATGATTGGCTGTGAGAATTGTGCTATGATGTATTGGTCTGAACATTGATGATGCTATGATGTATTGATCTGAATATTATCATAATTTCTTAATCTTTAATATTTCTAATATCATTTCTAGTGATTATTATTGTTTGCAGGCCAAGAAATCAAGTATATCCCAAAAAGGGACATTAAACATAAGCAAAATAAGAGCCATCCACCTCATCAATCATGATAAATACTTCATGTTTAAGATGGTCCATAATCACCTAGGAAGTTTGTCGCCACATTCTTCCATAGCATTGAAACCCATACCCAAGAAGATTTCTTGCCCCTTAAAAATATAGAGCAGCAAGGCAGTAGCATATCAGTTATCACTTATCACTCAATAGAGGATCTTCAAGCAGAAATTTTTGTTGGGTGAGTGGTTGCTATTATATCAATGAGTTGTACTCCATTGATAAATAAATATCAATGGAGGAAGCCATTCAACAGGCAGAAACTTTATTCAGAAGCTTTCTGGCAAGAGTCTTAATACAATAAAAGACGTGATATTTCCACAGTCCATTATAGTTAATTAGTAAGCTTCTGGCAGACCACAGTTTACTACCAGAAGCTTACTAATTAACTAGTCTTAATACAGCCAATTTTGCATTTAATGTTTCTCAAATAGTTCAGTTTGGTTTCAGGAAAAGGTGTAAATTCATGAATCTTAAAAATATCAGTCTTCCAAAAGGAAAAAAAGGCAGATTTCATATTCTGTTTCAAATTTTTTCAATATATGTTCTACTTTTATAGCCCAAAAAGGAATTACTATTAGTAAAATTATAGCCAAACAGTACACAAACCAACCAAATTTCCTAAGAAGGTATGGGTGCCAGATCAGACCTATTCTAACAGCAGCATGGGTGCAGCACTTGGCTGCAAACAATCATCTAGGATGCTACAATATTTTCCAGATCAAAAGAAACTTTTTGGTTGAGGTTCAAAACTTTATATAAATCTTGTCATATTTCAAATTTCAGAATATTTTAAAATAATGAATCTGCAATTAGGTGTCTTATCGCAATTAGGTGTCTTATCAAATTATAGAAGTGTTGGCCCACAGGGTGTAGACCAGATGGTTAAGCTGTTGAAAGACATGGATAATGGTTACAAGTTCGAATCCCCGGCTTCAACCGCTGTATGAGTAAGGGCAGTTCATGTGGCTAGAGGTTATAGGGGTCGCATTATTAAGACCTCACAAATGGGATCCCGGCTAGTGCTGATTCCTCCGTATCCAAAAAAAAAATTATAGAAGTGTCAGTACTCCTACGAAACACAGCTTTCATATTGCCTTTAGTCAGTTGGTAGTCATTAATCAGGTCATTCTTGTCATGTTATCAATGCCAAATGAATTTTTCCTCCTATCGCGTTGCAAGGTTATCCAGTCATAGTCCAGTTTTTAAATTAACAATGCTTGCAAATTGCCCAAGGATGAACTATTCCAAAAGAAGATGAAGAAGTCCCGATTGATGGTGGCTCCAGCAATAGATAGAAAATAAGGAAATGGGAAGGACTCAAGTCTGAAATCAACAAGATTGGCAAATGGCTAAATCAACTACTCCAACACTACTTCATTTGAGTGGCAACGTTGGCATAAATCCACACTAAGATCAAATGCAAAGATAAGTTTAATGGAAGCACACCTTTCAAGTAGCAAGGTCACCTCAAAGTTCCACTTGACAAGATCGAAAAGTGATAAAGTACTTAAGGAAATGCACCCAAGTTTAATTCCAAAAGTGGCAATTGTATCATGAAGTTCCACCTTAGGTCCAAAAAGGTGGCAGGTGTTTAAGTAATCAGCACCAACACACAAAAAGTTGTAGGAGGGGCATAAAAGTATGTAATGTCCCTTTTTAGGTTTCTTTTTAAGGAAATATGTAATATTTTTGTACTTTTCTGATTATAGATAACTGAAAAAGAAATGCAAATAATGTAAACCCTATGCTTACTGAAATCAACAATAAACTTTTAGAATTCAATTCAACATCTATCAATAAATGATTTGCAAATAATACCAATTAATTATAACTTTAGATCTGCCCTAGAAATAACAGTGACTAGTAATTATTTTAACCCTAGAATATTAAATGGAATAATCAGATTTGAGCGGCCAGATAAATCTTTAATCATCAACAATAAAATCAGCAAATAATCAAAAGATTATAACCCTAGAAATTCCAAATCAAGGAGTCAATATCAGATCTGATTGTTAGCAGCAATTAATGTTAAAAACCAGCAATTATGATTAAAAAACAAGCCACCAACTTGGCAAACTACCAAAGTGAATAGATTATAATTTGGCAATTAAATTCAAGGCAAGTAATGACAAGATATGACAGCAATTGAGGGCATGGAACAGCAGTAGTAAATCAATATATAATCAGCCAACTCATAGGTGGTCATACAGATTGTACGGCAAGCCACAAATGGTACCGAATGTTGCCAAAATGCTGTATGGAAGTGCAAGACTAGGTGCAGCAGTATGGCCGCTGAAAGGAACATATGCCAGCAGCTTGGAGGTCGTATGGCTGGTGTTAGGGCCACCAATAGGGCTGAGGATTGTCACTATTATGAACAAGAGCTAAAACTGGTTCACCCCGTCACCTGTAAAGATTGCCTTCTTAACCCCTATTACTTGTGTAGTATCTAGGCTACATTCTTTCGGCCTGATAAGGACTTGCTGATTTTTAAATTCAATTGCATAGCCTTTATCTTCCGTAACCAAAACTGAAAGCAAATTCAACCTGAGACTAGGAATGAACAAAACATCTTCAGAATCTATAGAATTACCTGACTAGAGTTGAAAGGGCATTATACCAACTCTTGCTACTGGATACTTGGCATCATCACCAAGCTCAACATGAACTCCAGAGTTGTGTTCTTCTAGTTTGGTAAAACACTGCCTAGCTGATGTCATATGTCTAGATGTCCCACTATCAACATATCGAGCATCCCTTGAAATCATGCTGGTAGAAAAACAAGATACCATTGAGAAATCTTTCTCAAACTTGGCAGCAAACTCGTTCACCTGAGTTTCTACAAAGGCTGCCACTTGCTTCTGTTGTTGCTTCCCTTTGCCCTTCTTCTTGTCTGGACACTGTGATGCATATTGACCAAACTTATGACAAATGAAGCACTTGATTTTACTCAAGTCCTTCCCTAGCTATGAGGATGAATCCTCATCCTTTGTCTTTCCCTTACTAGGCTCTTTTCCTTTCTTTGACTGTCCAAACAGAGCTAAATTATCATCACCATCCTTCTTGTTGGCTTTTGACTCCATCTGAGTTTCCTCTTGAATAGAATATTCCCACAGTCTTTCAAAAGAAAGAAGATTATCACGAGCACAAATACCCTGAACAAATGCTTGTCTTGAAGATGTGAAACCATTCAATGCCAAATTCACTAGCTCTGCATCTTCAACCTTCTTTCCAACTATTGGAAGTTGGTCACAAAGTCATGTGACTTCATCAAGTAACTAGTCACTATATCTGATTTAGTCATCTCTATGGATCTAAGTTTATTTTGCAAAATCATTTTCCTGTTTATGTTCTCACTCTGGTAAAGACTAACCAAAGCATCAAACATCTCCTTGGTTGTTTTCTTCTGAGACAAATGTGGAATTAAATGATCCTTTACTACATCCATGATCATCCGCTTGGCTTTTATCTTTCTTATGAATTTCCAAATCCTATGGATCTGTAGGTGGAGACACCTAATCCTTAACGATATCCCAGATATCATTTTCTTCCAACAACAAAGTCAACCTGACTTTCCAAGGCAAGAAATTTATTATGCCTTCCAATCTATCCTTGAACTTGAAGCTAGCTAATGCCATTTTATAGAAATAAAATATTTTGCTCAAAACCCCCAAATCTGATAATAGGAAAATAACTCAAAAGATTTTAAATACATGCAAAAAAAATGCTCTTGATGCTCTAAAAACTCCTAGTTGCGGGTTACAAAACCCTAGCGCAAAAAATTGTGAAAACACCTGCAAAAATCGGCAAAAACCTAGCTGGTAGATTTCAAAAAATCATGGTTATGGATTTAAAATACCTAGCCACAATTTTCCTGCTTCCTCCCGCGTTTTTTTTCCTACTAAATTCTAGCAATTTCTTAAGAAAAAAAAAAAGATGTCGCGATCTACAAGATATACAACACGATTTCTACTTTTGTTCAAGCACGATTTGGTAACAAAAAAACACCACAATTTTAACCTCTGTTGACCACGGTTTTTTTTTTAAATCGACGTGATTTTACTCTTGCAACCTGGCCGCGATTTTCACCCTTTTCTAGCGACACGAATTCTTCCACAAAATGGCATGTGAATTTGTTTAGCCTCTAATACCATGAAGAAATTTAATCCAAGCAACTGATGTCCTAATGTTCTTCTAAGAATTTGATTCTTTCACACTAAATCATTTGCAATTTTGCACAATAACTTAAAATCTCAAATGGCAAATCCAAGATAAGCATACAGATTATTTACACCTTCAAATCAGCTTTTCATTCCTTTGAAAGTATACAAGGAAACCTCTACAAATTGTTCTCGACAGTTGCATAGAATTATATCATTGTGTTTGATCACATTACATTTCTTCTATCTTACACCTATCTTTATACTATTCAGCTAAAAATCTAATCTTCAAAAAGCTCCCTATCTCTTTACATGAGATGCTTTGGAAGATAAGTCTAAATCATTAGTGAATATCTACACTTTATTAGACTTAATTAGTTAAATAAAAAGACTTTCGCTTTTCACTTAAGTGAAATGCAAAATAGAATTAACTCGAACCACTTGCATGTTCACACTAAACCTGTGCAAAAGTTTTGAACTTAGCTAGAAAACACAACAATCCACTTATGAAAACCTTACACAAGAACACAAGAAAACTTGGATCAAATACCTAAATGACAATCTCTGCAACATAAACTTGACTTCAACTATCATTAAGAGTTTATGTGCCTAGAGCACTTATTTATAGGTTACAAAGAATAGCTCTTAAGGATTCAAGAATAATAATAAAACATACCAAAAAGAATTGCTTTAATGTAAAGTTTCAACCCTAGGCAATTGTTGTCCTAATGTCCTCAAATCAGAATTAATTCTTTACCACCAGAACATTTAATTCATTAACATTGCATCAATCACAAAACAATTGAATCTTCAAACAACAAAAGTATAAAAAACAAATACACAGATAATTACTCCTTCAAAATCAACTTCTCATTCTCTTTGAAAAACTTACAAGGAAACCTCTACAAACTGCCAAAATGACAGTTGCAAGATTTAGAACTGATCTACAAAAATAAGATGGGGAAAAATTGTATGTAGTACAAATCCGTACTACTATACGGATGTTATAATACATGTCATACTATCTCAACGCCTTGTCTTTTCTTCCTCTTTTGCTCTGTTCTAACCGATCATTATTTTTCCTTCTACCTTGCACCTATCTTTATACTATTTACCTAAAAAATCTAATCTTCAAAAAGCCTAATCTTTGATCAAATGAGGTGGAAGATAGGTCTAAACCATTAGTGCATATCTACACTTTACTAGACTCAATCAGCTAAATATAAGACTTTCCCTTTTTTAATAATAGTGAAATGCAAAATAGAATAACTTGAACTACTTCCAACACAATCATACTGAACCTGTGCGGAAGTTCCTAATGTTGCAAGTATGTGCCTAACCGGTGTTGTCATTGATGTCAACTGTGCCCTTATCTTGTTACTTGCTTGTAATGAGTTAGATGTTGAGGATATTGAGAAAATTAGCTTCTCTGGTAGAAACAGTGAGTTGCAGTGAAAACAGTGTATTGCATATAGAAGAACAGTCCAGAAGATTGCTCCATATTTCTTGTAGAATGAATATGTTTGTCTGCAGATTGGAAGTTATTTAGAAGTTTGTCTGAAGATGCTATGTTCCAAGTTTGAGCCTCCGGTATGAAGATTTGAATAAGTTATGTTCGCCAGTGTGAAAACTGCTTTTCCTGTATGTTTGGTGGTGACAAGGAGAAAGTGTTATGCTCCGCATTGAAGTATTTTTGTCTGCGGTTCTAGAGTTAAGTCTAAGATGATGTTAAGAGCCTTCAACTTCAATGGTTCATGATTTGGTGGTCCGCAAGTGATCTTTTCCTTATGACAGTAGTTGCCTGTGTTGTTCATGTGCTCTGGTTTGAAGAATCTTCTTCACAGAATGGTTAGAAGTTGTGTGGTTGTTTCTTGATGATTTCAATGTTCTTGTGTGATGAATTTTCAAATCAGGTTTGGATATTTTCTGAAGGTTGGATATTTGTATTGCAGAGTTTAATTTATTACTGTCTTTTGTTTTTCCAGATGCAATTTCTACTTCTCATACACTTCCGATTTTTGTGTCGATCCATAGTATTGCTGGGTAAAGACAATGATATATATATGTTAGTGACTGTAGGAGTCACATCTGTGATAGACGTGACTCCTCAAGGAGTCACGCCTATCACAGGTGTGACTTCATCACCGTATCTAATGAAGTCGGTTTCACCGATGTTAACAATTACCAATCTTCGTTTAGAATGCAGACTATGTTTATACTTTGGTAATGTATTATTCAATCATGCTATTGATATTTATTTTAACACACCTTATATATTAAGTACGTTATCTGATCGAAGCTACAAACAACTCAACACTCCCTCTTAGCTCGGGAAGATAACAATATCACAATAATCTTTGTGAATATCAATTATCTAATCTGTAATGAATTACTCAAAGTAATTTAATATCACATAACTCATGATATATAGTATCACCTATCTCGTGATACGTAGCATCACCTACCTCGTGATACTAAAGGATATACTATACTCGAGAACATTACATTCTCCTTATATATCCCTGTTATGGTATGTGCACTGACATTAAGTCACATAATGTCTACCATAACTTAATCATGATAACTCCATGATTCATACCAATATCAAATCACATGATATCAGTCTAATGAACATTATACGATCGTCACCTTCTAATGTTAGGTACAAGTGTAGATTATCCAAAAGATCGTCACCTTTTAGAAATAAACACAGAATGGGTAGGCCCATAATGTCATAGAGTTACACATATGACACAAGATGTTTACACATTAAACATCTTTAATATATTAGTACAAATCAATTAGAATTTTACATTTCAATCATACCAAGATTTTTCCTTAAGTATTCAACTTTCACCTTGAGGAGTGGTTTGGTAAGAATATTTGCAGTTGATCTCCTGTACTGATATACTCCAACTGAATCACATTCCTTTCCACCATATCACGCACATAGTGATGAGGAATCTCAATATGTTTAGATCTATCATGGAATACTGGATTCACGGATAGCTTAATACAGCTTTGATTGTCGCAGTGGATGATAGTTGGTTTCAAAGGTTTACCAAATAATCCCACAAGTAGTTTTCTAAGCCATACTGCCTCTCTAGCAGCCATAGAAGCTGCAATATATTCGGCTTCTATAGAACTCTGAGCAACTGAAGACTGTTTTCTGCTGATCCACAATATCATTGCTGACCCTAAACTGAAACAACATAGGGAGGTATAGCAAAGTCTTCCTTGAGTTCTTATGTGCCTTGAGGGGTTGCTTTCTTACCATCAGCCACTACCCTTTCAAAAAATGCCATTTCATGGAATGGATTTGTTTATCTTTAGTTTATTTGACCGATTGCTTTCTCAAATCGGTTTTCCATAATCAATAATAGTTATTATCACTAACTATTGTCATTGGAGTGCATAAGGAGGGAGTTGGCCAATGGATGTATTGTTTTCTCTAGCGCTAGAACCATTCGGCCATGAAATCTATAACCTCACTAAGCTACAAACATTAACACTCCCTCTTAGCTAGGGAGGTATCCTTTCAGGAATCCATGTCATGGAGTCTCTCAACATGACATCCACAATGGCTACACCCATTTGTGAAATAGTTCATCATGGAGTCACTCAACATGACGTCCACCATGGCTACTTCCATGTGTGGAAGGAAACATGTGCACAAGTGCCCATCACGGAGTCACTCAACGTGATGTCGTCATGGAGTCTCTCAACATGATGTCCACCATGGCTACTCCCAAAGGGTGGATAAACACAAGTACAAGAGAATCATCACAGAGTCTCTCAATGTGAAGCCCACAATGGCTACTACTATTAGTGAAAAAATACATTGTCATGGAGTCACTCAACATGACGTCCACTATAGCTACTCCTAGAGGGTGGAAAGAAACACATCTCCATCTCAAAGATTGACAAGGGCTTTCACCTCAAATTTCTCCGTCTCAGAGAAAAATGCATTATATCAGATAACACAAATCACTGATGCTGAGACTCCCTCCCAGCAAGGGCTTCATTCGCCACAACTCCAAGCTTGTCTCGGAAATGCACAAACTTCATTCTAGAGAGAGGCTTGATGAGAATATCAGCCATCTGATCATCAGTGCAAATGTACCTCAGTTGAATAGCTTTCCTTAATACCATATCTCTAATGTAATGGTATTTGATTTCCACATGTTTTGTTCGGTCATGGAACACTGGCCTCTTCTGGTTTAGTAGACTCCCTCTGAATCTCAGAAGTCGGATCAGGAGAAATGTCCATATCCTGAGGTGTCCCTGTTCTTCACCGTCTATCTCCATATCAACACTCCACCTGATGATATTAGGGACAACACTGCTATCTCCAATTCACTTCATAAGTTGACGTGCCCAGTCCTGTCTACTAGAGAGATGAAGTGCAATCAACAGTGACGTTATAGTTACCATATCAGATATCAGCCCAGATACCAGCCCTCTGGATTCCATTTCTTCTAACAAACTTAGAGAATCCTCGATTCTCCCCATCTTGCAGAAATATGAGATAACTATGCTATATGTGATTCCATCTACACATTTCTTTTCTTTTTCAACTCATCAAAGAGCATGTAGGCAGCTTCTGCCCTACTTTTCTTGAATAAGCCATCAAATTTCACTCATTTTGCACTCGTCTTCAACATAGACGGTCCGCCCCTCTCAGTTGTTGAGGGTTGTCTTGATAATATACTCAATGTCAACCATGATAAACTCCTTAAGTTTTATTGTGTTACTGAAGCTCAAAACTACATTATGAATCCTCTTGTGCAGGTTGCCATAAGTGCTGGCAATGGCCCCTTCACCAAACAAATTTCGGACCGACCTCAGATAGTTGCTCAGAAAATATTTACCTTCATTCTGCAATATGAATTTATTGACATCTGGGTCTATAGACATCATTGTAGGGTAGCTCATGTGATGGGTAGTATAAACATCCTGCCCATACTTAGCCTTCCTTTTCTCTGCATAAACATGAGGAGTCTTGGATCTGCTATCTATAACAAATTGGTGTGTTTCACCAATCACAGGCAATCCAAAACTTCCAGGTGGAGCACATTTAGGCTTGTGTAACTGGCCTGCCCATATCATAGCTAGCCACAAACATCCTAATATTCTTGCAACTTCTACACCGAAAATCTGCAAAAATAGCCATTACGATTCTTTAAATTTTGTAGAGAAGCAATGAATGCGTATGCACATACAAAGTGTTTGCCTTAGGCCAATTAATCAAGATATTGTAAGAGAAGCAATTTGGCACCATGCCCTACTGCATCATCATCTCAAAGAGTTTACATGCATCTTCTAACTTTCCAACCTTTAACAGGCCATTGAGAAGACCATTGTCACAATGAGATCAGGATTGCAATTTTCATGAACCATGTCATTGAAAAGTTTAAGTGCATCACTGATCTTATTCACTTTGCACAGTCCATGGATCAGTGTTCCATAACTAATGGCATCAGGGTCATGTCCTTGGCCCTTGAAGTCGCTCAAACAGACGGCACACTCAGAAACCCTTGGCCTCTGCTTTTAGGCCCTTCACCGGATTGTAGCTAAAAACCGGGAAGCTCCAATGACCGTCCACTCCAGGCCCTAAGTCGCTTCGCCATTCTCAATGATACCATGTTGAGAAATGGACCAGCTAGGACTAGCTCGCCCAGATCTCAACTCGGTTTTGCTGCATTAACTTATGCAACTCGGCCTACACGCTGAAGTCGAGTCGACTTGCTGCATCGAGTAGCTTGCCTACAAGCTATCCCTTACAGTAGTTATAAGTCTGAATGCATCACAACGGAAGGCTGAGTCGAGAGTTCGCAATTACCTCACTTTCCGTCATCTCTCTCTTCGGCCTCTCGCATGGCATTTCGCAACCGTCTCAAGCGACCCAAGAGCTCGGTGTACTCTCCCGAGGTATCCCAGTATCCAGTCACGACATTGGAATGTAAAGGGATTGTTCCGAGCGTGCATCCAATGACGATTCCGTTCCAACTGTGATGCCCACAGAGCCTCCGCATAGCATCTGGGTCGCTTCCGCATGTCCTCGTAGCACGGAAAATATCCTGCACCAAGGAGCCGAGCTGTCACCTCACGGGACTTGCCCATTCGTAAACAACTCGTATACCTTGGCACATCACATGGTTCCATCATACGGGGGCATGCGGGGGGGTCAGCGTGAACAACGCCATGAAATGCCCAAACACCTTCCCCCATGTAGAAGAGCCTGCTCCGTCGTCCTCCATGATGCAGCGTCGGATGTATATGGAGGAAAAAAAAAACCCATGAAGAAGAGGATGCTCAACAGCACCATGATGACGATCGCGACAGCCAGATTGAACTGGGTCTTGAAATTTTATGGGTCGTCACCACCGTTGCCATTGTTGTGTGTCAAGCTCACTATTTTCAGATTGCCTGTAATGAAAGAATTGCTATCCGCAGGCGACAATTCAATGAAACTCCTCATCTTCCTCAAATCAAACCAATCGACTGCTCTTGGTAAGAAAACCCACAATCTGAACACACCCAGGTCTGAATCGCATAAAATGGCTACCCACAGCCTGATCAGATCTTTTCTTAAACTTGGCTCTGATACCATGATGAATTTTTAGATCAGGTTTGGATATTTTCTGAAGGTTGGATATTTGTATTGCAGAGTTTAATTTATTATTGTCTTTTGTTTTTCCAGATGCAATTTCTACTTCTCATACACTTCCGATTTTTGTGTCGATCCATAGTATTGCTGGGTAAAGACAATGATATATATATGTTAGTGACTGTAGGAGTCACATCTGTGATAGACGTGACTCCTCAAGGAGTCACACCTATCACAAGTGTGACTTCGTCACCGTATCTAATGAAGTCGGTTTCACTGATGTTAACAATTACTAATCTCCGTTTAGAATGCAGACTATGTTTATACTTTGGTAATGTATTATTCGATCATGCTATTGATATTTATTTTAACACACCTTATATATTAAGTACGTTATCTGATCGAAGCTACAAACAACTCAACATTGTGGATGTCTCCTGATCGTGTTCCTACCCTTGGATTGATCCGCAAAGAGAAAGTTGGATCGTGGATGAAGAATGTTCTTGCAAGACTTAGTGTTCTCACCAGTCTTGGCCGACCTGGTTGATTTCATTATTTGCGGAGATGTTTTGAAGATGGTGGAAGCGTAGCGTGGCGTGAAGGATTGTGTTTGAGTTCCAGCTAAGGCGTGGCGTGATCAGCATACATCTTTACATCTTTCCCTTAGCAAATTTTGTATTAGGTCCTGACCTATTTCTATGCATGTTTTTGTAATGCCGACCTTGGAGATTGCTCCAATGGTTGATGGATGTATTGCCGACCTTGATGTACATTCCAAGGTTGATGACTTGTATAAAGACTTGTAGTGTAATTGCGAAAAAGAGTGTGGAAAAATGAGAAGATAAGTGCGAAGAAAAGAAGAGCAAAGCAGAGGAAGAATATTGCGCTTCAATGGAACTGAACTCAGGCATAGAGTAGATGCTGTCAAATCAATTCAACAATTCCTGGCAGTGAGCCGCCCTTTGGCAGTGAGCCGATCTTTGCAATGAGCATTTTGGGCAATGAGCCTCTATTTTTCAGTATTGATATAACTTATATATTTTTGTGGGCTAACACCCACCGTGGTTTTTCCCTTCTTAGGGTTTTCCACATAAAATCCTGGTGTCTACTATGTTGAACGTGCGATTGTGAATTAAGTTTTTGGTTTCATGCTTTTATGGTTAAATCTAATTATCAGTACTTAAGTTGTTGATGGTTTGATATTCATTTGAAGTTGAGTTTCTTGACAACTGATTCACCCCCCCTCTCAGTTCTCTTGTGCATTTCAACAATTGGTATCAGAGCAGGTTCCTCGGAAGAAAGTCTAACAGCTTGAGGAAGATCCAGGATGTTTTTTAAAAAGGAAGCTCCGCAGTTTGATGGGACAAATTATGTTCTTTGGAAGGTATGAATGAAAAGCCATCTTCTTTGTCTACGTTATAAAGTATGGAAAGCTACAGAATCAAAATATACCATGCCTCAAAATGGTTTGTCAATTGAAGATGAAATCAAAGAATATGAGTTAAATATAAAAGCTAGAGATGGCCTATTAAGTGCTTTGTCTGAAACTGAATTGATAAAAGTCATGGATCTAGAAACTGCACATGAGGTTTGGGAAAAGTTGAATAAAGTGTATGAAGGAGATGATTTTGTAAAAGAAGCCAAGCTACAGGGCCTGAAAGCAAAATATGAGAGTTTAAAGATGAATGAAGATGAAAACATTAAAGCCTTCATGCAAAGGGTTAATGAAATTGTCAATGGAATAAAAGGTATGGGAGAAACTATCGGTGATAAGGAAGTTGTGATGAAAACTCTTAGATCACTACCAAAGTCATACAATCACAAGGTAGCTGCAATTGAAGAAGTAATGACTGTAAAAACCATTGACAAAGATCAATTGCTTGGCAAGCTTACAGCCTTTGAGATAAGAGAATTCGGAGATGCTCTGCCAAAAGTTGAGACAGCTTTTAAAGCTAGTACTTCAAAAAAGATCTCCAAAACTGAGAAATACAAGGTAGAACCTGATGATGACTTTGATGAAATTGAAGCTAACTTTGTTCACAGATTGCAAAGAGGTTTCCGTAAGTTCAAAGGCAAACTACCTTTCAAACGTTTTTCATGTGGTAAAGTAGGTCATTATGCTTCTAGATGTCCTGAAAGAATTGAAAAGAATATAAAAAGATTTGAGAATAGACCTAGAGCTCCAAAGAAATGCTACTATGTTAGAGATTTTGATGATGAAGGCGTGACTGATGATGAATATGATGATGCTAGGTACTAGTGCAAATGAATGCTTGTTTATTGCTATCAAAGAAGAACCTGTGTCTACTAATCCTGCTAGCTGTGTGAAGGAAGAAAAAACAATGGAAGAAGATGCTTTGGTTGTTCAGGTTGAGAAAGATAAGGATGAATGGATTATTGATAGTGGATGCTCACATCACATGACCGGTGACAAAAGTAAGTTTGTAAGTTTTGAAAAATATGATGGAGGACTGGTTAGGTTTGGAGACAATGCAGTTGGTAAGATTTGTGGAAAAGGATCTATTTCATTTGATGGACAGCATAATACTGATAATGTCTTGTATGTGAAGGGTTTGAAGCATAATCTTTCGAGTGTTGGTTAGATGTGTGACAAAGGCTATGATCTAAGATTCAAAGACAATGGGTGCAAGATAATGGAAAGCTCCGGAACTGTGATTGCTACCGATAAGAAGACCAGAGGTAACATCTATCAATTAAGAGGAACTAATGATTACTGTTTATTAGCCCAAGCAGATGAAAGCTAGTTGTGGCATAGAAGGATGTGTCATATAAACTTTGATAATCTAGTAAAGATAAGTTCTGTTCAGACTGTGAGAGATTTACCAAAACTTGTGAAACCCACTAATACCATTTGTAAGGAATGTCAGTTGGGGAAGCAAACAAGAACAAGTTTCAAGAGCAAAAAGCAATTTTCTGCCAGTTTGCTGGATCTAGTTCATACAGATCTATGTGGTCCTACAAGGATAAGAAATCTACAAGGTGACAAGTACTTCATGTTGCTTATTGATGATTATTTTAGAATGACTTGGGTTACTTTTCTGAGAAACAAATCTGAAGCCCTAAAGAAGTTCAAATCTTTCAAGGCAATGGTTGAAAATGAAATAGAGCTAAAAATCAAATGCTTGAGGTCTGATAGAGGAGGTGAGTTCACTTCAAATGAATTCAACACCTTCTGTGAAGAGCAAGGAATAAAGAGGCAGTTGTCTGCACCTAGGACTCCTCAGCAGAATGGAGTTGTGGAAAGAAAGAACATGACAGTTCAAGAAGCTGCTACGACAATGATGAAGGAAGGAGGTCTATCGGAAGTCCAAAACAGAGTTCAAGTGAAAGGAAATGGTACTAAAACTCCCTATGAACTGTGGTATGAAAGAACTCCAATAGTAACATATTTTAAAGTCTTTGGAAGCAAATGCTATATCAGAAGAGATGAAGATCTAGGGAAATTTGATGCAAGATGTGATGAAGGAATCTTCCTTAGATACTCTACCAAGAGTAAGGCCTACCGGTGCTATAACAAAAGATTGAAATCAGAATATCTCCAATTGTATCGTAATAGGGAGTATGCTATTGGGTACGCAAAGAGGGGTGCCAGAGTATCTACTCAGTTAGCCATTCAGGATCAGAGACATGAGCCATCTTCTGATTCGTGTGATGAGTGTGTGGAGTGTGTTCCCCATGACTATGTCGGTCAACTGTTGACACAGGCAGGTGCTTTTTATTTTGAATGCATAATAAGGAGTGCATATCATTTCTCCTTTAGTCCACACATTGATGACTCGATGATGCGTAAGTGTGGATTGGCTCGGGATTTATACCATCCGTTGTGGGTTGAAGGGTTGCCATCTACAGTGGATGGAACTAGGGATTGTAGGCGGCTGACTCAAATACAATCAAAGGATTATTTGCGGGGTCAAAGATCGGATTACCATCATGGTGATATGTATCCGACAGAGTTTGCAACTTCTTTGCCTCGAAAATTCCCAATGGAGACATGGTTTCTGAGAGGTTGTAGTGTCAGTGGGCATGATGGCATGTTTAGTTTTTACAGAGGTGATGGATGTAAGGTTCTGATGTGTTGGGATCCAGGTGGCAACAGGTTTGGCATGACCGTTCAGTTGGATTCCGATGTGTTGCTTCACCACTCTCTACATGGTGAAGATTTTATCAAAGTAGCGCAGTAGAAGTCATCGGGTGATGTGTATGGCGGACTTCCATTTTGGCTTTGGAATTCAGGGATTCCTATGTTTGGTAGATTGCTCTACATTGGGGTAGTATCTTATAGAGATGTTGAGAGTGGATTTATTTCTACCCAATGGATACAAATGAAATGAAACTTTTTAGTGACATCCACGAGACCAAAACAGTCTATGGGACCCACAGTCACAGCAGACTGTACAAAACTCGGAGGGACCAACAAGTGGCCCCCAACTAAGCCTGGCTGCTGCTCTCAATCTCCTTGCTGATCGCCATCCTTCTTCTGTGGATTCTGCCCAGATACTCTGCCATTCTAACTATCCTTGTCTCCTCAAACAAGGCCATTAATGACGTCACCTTTAGAATATCCTTGTATTTGAACCGAATGTTTTCATAAGCTTTGCACTCCGTGATGTAGTGCCATTTTGTTTCCACTAATCCAGATGGGCAATGGCGGCAAATCCTATCCGCCCACTCCTCTTTGGGCGTCTTCCACCTTCCCATTTCACACCTAAGATGGTGTGAACTAGTTCTAAGTTGGGCCAATAACATCTTCTCTTTCCACTTGATATCTGCTCCTATATAGAACTTTTGCTCGTGGTCACATGTGGGGTTAAAATTTATGACATAATATTCTCTTTTATGCCCGAGTTGTTGAGTCCACATGGTAACTTTGACTTTCCCTTTCACATACTTTTTGATTTCCATATTTGTGCTTGGACAATCCTGAATGTTAATGCTCCACTTGTTCAACCATTTGGTATTTTGTTTCATCCACGTATTCTTCCTTCTAGATAATTTTTCCTCCGTTGCAATTTTGGGCCAGTGATGACCCTCCATGTTCTCAACTCTCTTTAGATAACTTAGAAGTCAGGTTATGGCCATCGTTTCAATCGGAAAAGCACCAGCTTCAACTAAGATAATCTCATAAGGGACTGAACTTTTTATCTTCAAACTGCTTGTAATTAGGTGTTTTTGTAATCTTTCAATTTGCCTCCATTTAAGAGTCGATGTGTTGCTGCCCCAAACTTCGCACCCATACAAAACCACCGGGATATGTTGTTGGACATTATTCAGAATGATTTGGGATCCTGGAGTTCAACCAAGGCATGCAGGTGCAGATTGCTTGAGGACAAGCGATCTTTGGGAAGGGCGGACTGTAATGTCCCCATTTTCGGATTCTCTTGCAGTTCAGTCAGAGCTGATTTTCTGGGTTGGGGACAGCCTGACCAGCACCAGGGTGTTCGAGTGATCCAGTGGAGCCGATTGACACTTTCCAGAGAGATTTCGGACAACTTGTCAGTACTTACTATTTATAGTAAGTGCTTGCATGTCATTGATCTTTCTAGGTTTTTCTGGGTTTGTTCTCTTTGGTCCTTGGAGAACACTGCTATTTTTAGTGTCAGTTTGGCGTTGTTTGGGCGATGTGGCGGTCAGCTGTTGGCTCTCCTAAACGTTGCACTGAGCTCAGAGTTATCAAATGGTTTGTGGATCCAGTTGGCGCCCTTTGTGTTGGCTCAGTTTGCTTATGGCCGTTACTATTTTTAGTAATGTCGGTTTTGGTGTCGAATCGGGATTTTCTGAGTGGGATTGTGTTTGTCTCGTCGAGACCTTTCCAGCGAGCTATTGATCTTGACATTCCGACATTGTCTTGATGGATATTTTAATGCTCGAAGTTATATTTTATTATTTCATGGCATATTATATGGTTTAACAGCAAAAGTGGCTTTATAATGAAAAAACAAATATTGGAGTCACTTAAGTGTGGAACGCCCATCCCTAGGGGAATAAAGTAAATTAAAAAATTAATTTATTTCCCCCTCAAAAAGGCAACGCCCTCTTGGAGAGTTATAAAAGAAAGAAAGGAGCTCTCATTTGAATATGCTTGATTATTATTTTCTTCTCTCTTTGAGATTTCCCCTGCTAGGATTTTTGAGCTTGGCTCTAAGGTTTGAGGATTCGAACCAGAGGCTCTTGGAGACAAAAACGTCCTTGAGTAGCAGCATTCTACAGGTGTGCAATACCACTCAACGGTGCTTTTGAGGTGAATACACTCAATGTTCACGGATGTGCTTCATTGGAGTTTAATTTTCGAGGGTTTGAGGAACAACTTGCTACATCATTTGCAGATTTGTATTGAACAGCGAATATCCATAGAGATGGAGCGATCATTAGCAACTGAAATAAAGATTGTTGCAGCCATGTCTTGATCCACGCTGGCCGTACTTCCTCTTGGCAGCTGTTTGGAGTGATATATTTGCATAAAACTCTCTCTAACTTGGTCACTTAGGGTTTGCAGAAGAAATCAGATGTAATAGAGGGTTTTTTGAAGAGGTTGCAATAGAGTGGTGACTGATTTTCTCTTCCAGCCATGGCCGTACACATCCAAGCTTGACGTTGGGGGTTTTGGGATTCATTTCTCTTTGTGAGCAGCTTCTATTCTGCATTGTAGGAGGAGTCTAGAGCCTTATTTATTGCTGTTATCATTTGTATGCACAATACTTTCAGACTATTGGAGATTCGGAGTGATTCTAGCTACACCCATTGCTAGTCCGGCTATGACCCCGACATGAAGTTGTAAAACATGATATGGGTATGTTCTTATAATTCATATTTTGGCTAAACACCATCTGGGTCATTGTTACTTTGTTGATATATGTCGTACTTTTTCTGAGTTTTCCATATATGCTCTATATTGTATGCTCCGGCAACACATCTGCAGGGAAACTGAAAACCCCTTCTGCATTCTTCTCTCTAGTCTGAAAGAACACCTCTAAAATTAAAATAACATATAAAAAGATCTTTTAAAAAAAATACAAACAGGTACAGCACATTACAAAGTTTATCATGATAGCATCATATTTGGAGTTAGCAATATATTTGGGATATTGTTGATAATAATGAAAGTCTGATAACTGCTGATAACATTTAAAATTATGGTTTTCTATAAGGAATATACTGTGAATGTGCTGATAATAATATAAAATTGAAGGAGATTTATTATGGCATAATACTGCTGTTAGCTGCGTAGGTTTATAATTGTTTTGGTTTTGGGAGCAGATTTGAGCATAAAAGTTGTCTATATTAGCTGTTCATTAACAATTACAGATCATCACTCACATTAGAATACTGGGCAGTTCATATTTGTTTATCATTTCAGGTTGCACATGTTGGAGAATCATCCATTTCCTAGAATTGTTTAACTGGGGACATTACAGAAATTCATAAGGGTTTAACCCACCAAAAAGTGTGCCTCTGTTAGCTGAGCAGAGTTTTGAGTGGAATTTGCCAACAACTTAACCCAAAACTGGAACTTTATGATGATTTGGCCATAGAAAAAGTGTACCACCTTTGTATTTGAGTGCTGGGCAGAGATTTGGTCAGGATTTGTCCTTGATATCATCACTTTTCCTACCTTGGCAGAAAGGTCAAATGGTTTGGCCACACAAAATGCATGCCAGGAGAAATAACTTATGGTTTTGCCACCAAAAGCACGCACCAACTCCACTTAGGCCATATTTTATGATTTGGGAGGAATTTCAAGTGGTTAAGCCATTGGAAAAGTACATCAATTTCTCCTTTTTCACACTCTGGTGAAATTCTGACTCATTTTGCCATGTTCACTCAGCTGTTCTGCACTTGCCTGTTCCTTTGCTGCCCTTGATATTCCATCTTTGCTTACTTCTGATCAGACCTACGGCAATCATCTTCACCCTGCAAAACTCATTAGTCAAAGAAAAGACTATGACAGGATGACCTTGCAAACTGACTGAGAAGACCACATTCAACTTGGTATTGACACAAATGACAATCAACTAATGACAAACCTGACAAAAGGTAAGTAAGGAGCTCTGTAGGGGTACCAACATAGTGTAAAATCCTTCCCAGCATTTTGCAGAACACCTGCATGGCTGCAACCAAAGGAGAATCATGGACCAGTTTTGGCCATGCTGACACAGGTGATGGTGACGATTTCTGCAGTTGAACAAAATCAGGTAGGGATCTCTGAGATTCAGAAGCAATGCTATACACAGATTATCAACGTCTTGGATTGTGTCCTAGAAGCTATGGATTTTGCAATTTTACTCATATCTGTTGTTGGGCATTCTTATTAGTCTTTCGTACATTACCAATAGTTTGGTTCGTGGGCTCTGCTAGGACTGTGGATCAGTAGTTTTCAATGGTCTTAACCCTGGTACTGAAGGTATTTCTGGAGTTGCCCTGTGGCATCATGGCCACTAATGGAGACAGCTTTTTAGCTCTGTAAAATTGTCTAGTCTTATACCTTTTTCAATATAAAATTTTTTCCATTACAAGAAAAGCATAATATCCACTACTCTTGCAAATCTGTAACTGGAGATCATGGCCCATTTTTCAAATTCCAATTTTGAAGATCTTGATAATATAGTAGTTAGTTTTATAAATATGTGCAATTGAATGTTGGAGATTGTGAGCAGTCTTTCAAAGTACTACTTTGATGTTTTAGATATTAATGTATGCATTGTTGCTGCTAGATTGTAGGTTAGTGGTTCATATTAGTTTAGAAAGACACTATGGTCATTTGGATTCTTCAAAGGCAGACAGACAAGGAGAGTTGAACCCTGGTTTCTTAGGCAAAGTCACGTGACTAGTACTTGATATTGACTCAAATAAGTTGAAAAAGCAAAAGTATTTGTATTCATAGAAAACTCGATTGACGAAATATTTTAAAGATATTCTATAATACTGTATACATAGACTATAGTAACAAGAAAAGGGGTCCAATCCAGAAAACGTTGAGATTTTTTCAATATTTGGTTGTAGGAATAAAACTTCTGCTTATAAAGATAACGGACAATAATCAACTTCAATTTTTAACTTTTATTTACCTATATCCAAAATTCTATTTATTGTAAGCCACAAGCTTGGTATATTTAAATTGGAAAAAAAACCTGTTTTCTCGAATATTAAACAAGCATGTTGAAGCTCTCTGTCTTTTTCTTTTCTTTTCAAACACTGATACTATTATAGATTTAAAGTTTCCAGGGAGCATGCATTTTTAAATTTTAGAAGTCCTTAGGAAATTTTTTTGATATTGATTTCTAAATCTGTTCGTTTTCATTATAATTAACAATATTTTTTCAATTTCCAGCTTCAGGTGAAAACTTAAAACCATTTTTCCAGTGTCCAAATATGGTCAAAATTTCAAAACCATTTTCCACTTTCCAAATTTGGGCCATAAGATTATATACAATGGAAATACTTAACATTTTAAAACTAATTTTCCATTTTCCAAATTTACGCCATAGAATGGAAATACTTAGAATACATGTAAAATTTTACATGGAGGAGGTTCCGATGTCCATCACAAACATAACCTGTGATTCTTTACAAATCTTATGAATGTGATCCACAAAATAAATTTTTTCCCATTATTAAATTTAAACAAAATAAATTAAAATGGATAATTGCAGATACTAACCACTTAAAATTTCACTCCTTACAAAAATAACTCTCTGCCTGTAAGAGCTGAAGCTTCGTCCTTTAAATTTTATAGTAATTTTTACAGAGAAATAAGGGTTTCGGAACTTACCTTTTTTGGCTCTCAAAACGTTCGCGCCAGATTCTGGATCCTTTGCCGCCTGAGATTTCTTCTTTTCTGTAGACCCTGTTGCTATTATACGGAACCTTTTCACTGGATTCAAGCCACTACTTCTGGTAGAAAGTATTTGTCTAGACGCTAAGGAAGTCTTCCAGCTTAATCTGGCGTCCTTTTGGACAATTTTGGAGGCATTTTGCGTGACATTTGGGAAAAATAATTGCGCATTCGCCAAAACTACACTCTGCATTGTTAAACTAGTCAAAAAGGTTTGGCAATGATGTTGAATTTGGAGGGTTTTATTTTTTTTACAATTGGATGGTATTTGTGGGTACGTTGAGGTTTTAAGAGGGTTTTCATGCCGCACTGTGAATTTGTGGATAAGGAAAGCGGTGGACGTTTGGCCAAATAGTCCCACGGTCCCATGATGCACATTTTAAGTTGAGGTCTTATTTTGTAGGTGTAAAGAAATAAATCCGTTCACTAAATTTAGGTTACAATAGATAGATAGCAGTTAGGTTGATAAATAAACAATAATATTAAATGTGATATATTTTGCTTTAATATAATGATAGAAAAATTTGTGTATATTATATTGGAATTATTAATTCCTGTCAAGGTAGGATTATTAATGCATCCTTTGGATACAATTATTTCAATTTATTTAGCCAATAGGCATGCAGGAACAATAAATCTGAGTAAAATATTATAGTCTTTAATTTTTTTGACTATTTTTATAATTTGATAAATGATATTTATCTGCTTTGGTATTGGTTAACCCTGTGAACAGTAAGGGTGGAAAATAGAATTATCTTTAAATTTAATTATATTATTAACATTTAATATTTAATACAGATAAAAGTACCAAGTACTCTGATAAGACAGCTAGCTTGCATTGCAAGCTTCCCCTTGCTTGAGGAAACCCCCGGTTGTTGTAGACATTTAACTAACAATTGGACCCAGGGCAGGCCGATAGTTTTATTATCATATTAAAATATAGTTAAGAGTTAGATAATTGTGCCATATTATGAGTTTGAGTATAGCACCCAGTTGTTGTAGACATTTAACTAACAATTAGACCCATAGGTCAATGGGCACGCGATAGTTTTATTATCATATTAAAATATAGTTAAGAGTTAGATAATTGTGCCATATTATGAGTTTGAGTATAGCAAGTATTAATCATTCGACATTTTTTTTTATTATTTATTAATTTATTATTTTTATTTTTTTGTTGTAACGTTTTTTTTGAATCCCACGTAATTGTTTTACTTCTTAATTATTTATTCCATGTAAGTTCATGATCGTTTGATCCTATGCGCATGTCTTAAATGCGTTTGGATGAAAAGGCTTTAAATAAACCATTTACGTAAAAAAAAATCATATTCAATCAATTTGCTTTATTTCATTTATTATGCATTTATAGTAAACATGGTAATGATGAATAATTATAGAGATTATCATACCATTCCATAGAGTACAAACACTAATATGTTGTAAATATACATTTAGGAGTTTGATTTGTAGGGATTTTCTATAGACACTTTTTTTGAGGTGATTCTCCTCATGCTTACATAGGATTACACATATTTTTTTCCATACGTTTATATCTTTGAAATGAAAAACTGAGAATATTCGTAGATTTGACAAACTTCTTACTCTTAACATTACTAAGAAAATGAGTCCTTGGTGTTCATTGTTTCCAATGTCTATTGTTTCTCTATTTATAGTTAGACCTTGTGGATTGTTGTCGATGTGTTTTAATGACCTTGGCCCAATGAAGCTCATTTAATCAATTAGGATATATCGAATGAAATACATGCTTTCTTGGAAAGTTGATAAAGCTTGACCTTGAAGAGGGTTCATCTCTTTTATTGGTATGTGAAGTGTTGAATGAATGGTTGATGCATTGATGTTGAAAGCAATGACACTTGTTGGGCAAGCAAAAGCAATTTCTTTTGTTTTATGGGCACATTTATGGAGATTGCATTTTGAATTCTATTAATCAAGTATGATTAAATCCCTATTCATGTAGTACCTTATATGATCATTATAAGTGGTGGTTGCCTTCCAGTCTAATTAGAATGGTTCACAATAATATTTAATACATTTTGTTACTCTAATTTCCATTTTCAATAAACAAGTTTGGTTTAATTTTCTTAGACTGTTGTGTTGAACAGTTAGAGTCAATGAATGTGACAACATTCTCCATCAAGGAGGGGGTAATTGTAGTGGTAGCGCAATTGTGGGATGTGCCAAATACTTAGTAGCCAAGCATGTCTAGTTCATCAATTTGGCATGATCATTTCTTGGGTAGAGAAAAGATAGAAGTTCCCACTCCTTTACATCAAGGTGTTATATATCTTCTTGTCCATCTGGCATAAGTTCATCATCATTGTTGTTATTTGATTTTGGTGGTGTGTGATCAAAATGCCATCCATGGTAGTTGGTAGCCATTCCTTCCCATTAAGTGATTACATCTTCCCTACATGAGCCTTTTTCTTGACTAATGTTGCGAAAATGATTACTCCAATAAAAGGACTCAAACATGTCATTATCTTTAGAAGGAATTTCAGTAAACCATTGAGATACTCGAACAATGTTTGGAATATTTCTTTTTGTCCACTTGTAGTTTGTGTGGGACTTTGAACAATTCTTGTTTCTCCTTACTTCAATCAATGACAATGATCCCAATATTGTCAGTCAGACCATATATCTTTCAATGAAGTTTGAGCTAGGTATTGTACAATCTTGAGTAGAAGGCACATGACATAGGGTTTTCCTACTGACATTCAAATAAACAAAGGAACAACTACAAATTTTTAGTGGTAGTTTAAATAGTAAGTGGCAGGACTCTTATGCACTAATATCACGATCAACAATGGTCTCAATTACAAACTTGTGAAATGTAGTTGTAGTTGGCTTTTTTGGGTCAATATTTATAGAGATGCATTTCAAAAGTTAGTGATAACTTTTAGATCAACGCTCTACTTTTGCTACGTACTTGGAAATGTATTTTAGCACCGCATAGCGTGACAAAGCAGGTTGGCAATCAACATTTTCATGTCAAATTGATAAAACTATTAGGTTGTGGATGTTCACCATATCATCATTTATGGCAAGTAGGAATGTTGTGTGCCTGGTATCATTTGTAAAAAAAATAGATGATGCATGCAAATCCCAAGGAGCTTTGTAATGACAAAACAATGATGACCCATTTCTCGACAAACATGTTTGTTTGCTATCCCTAAGTCTTTACTCTTAAACAAAAATTGATTCACTTATGATTTTTCTTTTCAAAAAATTTTTGATTTTATATTTAAGTCTACAAAATTTTCTCTATTTAAGTCTCCATCTTGTGAAACTATATATTCAATTTCATACTTGGTTATTTGTGGTGAAAGTAAAGCACCTCCACAGTAAACAAAACATCAATGGTTTTGCGACACATGCTTTAGAGCTAAATTATACTGCCACATTGAAGTTTTGAGTTCATCTATCATGTGTTTCCTTTTTTAATTGGCCACTGGACACGTGAAGTATATAGAGTACACAATCTTTTGTTTGATAAGGAAACCTTTGGTATTTGAATTACAGGCAAGCTACTTTCCTCTTATCTTTGAGATATGTACTTTTTTTTTGTTTGTAATGATAATTAGACTTTTATGTGTATAATTTTGTTAAAAACAATATTTACCATGTGAATTTCTTTGGTGGTAGGTTGGAAAAGATAATGCTACAGTTCAAAACAGACACTCTTGGTTACTTAGCACTTGATTCCTGAAAGATAGAAGTGTAACCAATAAAATTTGATATTTGATTGGTTGAGTGGTTCCCTGGAGCTCATGGTTTATATCGTAATAGTTGAGTTCCATTACATGAGAACATCTTTTAAGAAGAAAAAGGAAGAAACTTTGGAAGTGATTATTCAATTGGAAAAGGAAGTCATTACTCTCTTTGAAGAAAATAACATTTTTCCGAACAAAATACATAATTCTAGAGTAAAATGCAAAAACATGAAGGAGATCATTTAGCTCCCATACTATAGCTAGTATCCTACTCTTGGTCTCGAGAACCCCTATCTGTAAATATTGAGTTCAATATCAACCTTCCAAGCATAGAGCAAGATAGATCAAATTTGGGAATGATTTTCTAAGCATATCTGCCATTGGGAATTTAATTAAACTTCCTTTTTAGATCTAAGAATTTTGTGAATGGTTGCTTTGTAAGATGCCACAATTTTTGTATAGGTAGCACATGTTGGGAAGTCATCTGATTCATTAGAGATGAGTTTTTAGGCGAGTTGCATCATGGGATTGATTATTACTTTTGGATTAGAAGATATGTCAAAACATTTCAATGTTTGTGCTCTATGGAAGTCAACAACGAATTGAACCTTGCTTAGCAGTGGTCAAGTGGGCAAGAAAAAAGCAAATAAAAGTTGATGCAGACAACATATAGCCAACAACAACAAAATAATCCACACATGTTAAAACTTTACAATAATACTTCCAACATATTACCAATCAATGTGGATTAATTGAATGGAACTCTACTTCATGATATATAATCAACAATACTACCCTAACTAACTATATCATATATTATGGTTTTTTAATATTACATTACTATTATATATATTAAGTATTATTAATATTACATTACTATTATATATATTAAGTATTATTAATATTATATTAGTATGTAATACATTATGAGGGTATAAATATAATACATTTCAATAACGTAATACCCTCTATATCATTATGAAATACGATCTAATCTAATTCATTATGAGGGTATAAATATAATAAATTTCAATAACTTAATACCCTCTATATAGAAATTTATCTTCTATATATTTATTTAAAAATTCTAAACATATAACCATAGTTTTATCATACTAAAGAAATTTGATTATAGTTTGCATGGTTGATTTAAAATATTTCATAGGAATATAGTCTAACTTAAAACTAATATTTGCACGGTGCTTGTGGCTAGTGGGTAGTGGGTAAAGGCAGTGGGTAGTACAACCTTCCAAAATTTGATGTCAAGCACCATAAATAAATATTTATACAAATAATAAATTAATATATCAATTTATTACATAATTATTTGTTAATATATTTACAAAGATAATTAATAATACAAGTAATATAATATACTAACATACATCAAATAGAATAAATTTAATATGTGAAACCTAAACAAGGTGTATAAGACTATATATATGATAAATGTTCTAGAAAGATGATTCTATGCATATGATGGAGTTCTTGTATATGGAAAACTTCCCTGTATGAGTTACAAATTACAATTTTCAATTCAAACATTTATTTTTTTATCAACAAAACTGAGGATTCTTTTGTTTTCTGTTCACGCTCCCCTTCTCTTGCAATTTGATATGCTCGACTGAATTATTTGCTTTCAACCATTTTCCCTTTCCGTTTCCTTCGAAAAAAATAGAAATTGTAGGGGATCTAGTGGGGGACATTTAAAGTACATGAGACTTCTGCTACGATTTTTTCTAGCATGACAATATAACTTGAATAATTATATCCATACCATTTAATAATTTGAATAATTACATCCCATTGAATAATATGTGTGGAGGTAGTGTTGGTCATTCTTTCCTCTAAGGGTGGGGGACATTTAAATGACATGAGACTTTTCCTCACACAATTTTTTTCCCAACGTAACCAACAAGTTTAGAAAAAAATTTGGACGTGAATTTTTTACGGCGTGAGACAACAATCCCGGCAAAGGAGTCAAATGGCGAGAGGGAAAAAAAAATAGACGATTAGGATTAATTCAATCATCTGCCTCCTCCTCCATCGCTCTCAGCCGTCAATGACCAAAGCCAAGACTTCTAAAATAAAATAAAAAATTAATAATTTATCAATTGTCAAAGTGATAAAGGTAAAGTTTTAGCCCTTCTATCTATTGCTCACGTCTGTGGGCGTAACGACAATTCCTTCTCGAAGCGAATGCAGTTGTGTATGTTCCTTTTCCAGATTGCAACTGGATGAGATCTTTAGGAGGAACCTGATAAAAGACTGGAATAATCATTGTACCGCTCTCCAGCATTAGACATTGAAAACTTATGTGCATTTGGATTAATATAGTCTACATTTACAAAAAATGAGTACAGTCTAAAGCACTGAGCCAAATTTAATTGCAGTATACAAAACAAAGAAATGTCTTGGGACAGATAATACGTTCGTTACGCATGTACAAACCAGTAAAGAATGTTTACTACATTGAACTTGCCACAAGAATTGATCATAATCATAGGCTGAAAATACAAAGGACCTTATATTGAATTGTGTCAACATTGACTTGTGCCAGTGACTATGAAAATGTATTGTTACAAGAATGTCAAGATCTTGTGCTTTGCTTCACGATGATGATAGGGTGATGCTTGAAAAGATTGACACTTTAAATAATGTTGCAGATGTATTAACGAAACCTATGAGTATAAAAAAGTTTAGGTAGTGTGGTGAGTCAAAGTTTATCCAAGCCAATATCACCCTTTACATGAGCTCAAGCTCCTAAACATTATAGTAGGGAAGTACAACGAGATAATTTCTAACTCTAAATTGTACAAAATTTGCAAGTACAATTTACAACACAGCAATGAAAATTGAAAACTTATGTGCATTTGGATTAATCTAGTCTATATTTACAAAAATGAGTACAGTCTAAACCACTGAGCCAAATTTAATCGCAGTATGGACAACTCCAACTCATTTACATACATCCACATCCTGGTAGGATACAAAACAAAGAAATGTCTTGGGACAGAGAATACGTTCGTTATACATGTACAAACCAGTAAAGAATGTTTACTACTCTGAACTTACCAAAAAAAATTGATCAGAATCATAGGCTGAAAATACAGAGGACCTTATATTGATTTGTGCCAATGAATATGAAAATGCATAATTTTTTTTACAAGAATGTCAAGATCTTTGGATCTTGTGCTTTGCTTCACGATGAGAGATGGAAAAGAAGTCAATCATCAAGTCAATCCAAACTAAAGTGTGCTTCCACAATTTCAACTCTGAGTTCCAGAATAGAAATGTTCTTGGCCCGCAACTACTGCTTTCCAATATTCTCATCACAGGTAACAAGCTTCAGGGAACTTAGTTCACAAACAGTTGTAGGTAACCTCGTCAAACGAGAGCACTCTCTCATATCAAACTCCCTCAATTTCTTGAGTTGTCTTATTTCCTTTGGAAGTTCTTTCAGGCCCTCTGGTGCAGGAGCACCTACCTGACAGCTGGCCTTCATGAGGCAGTTAGTTGTTTTAGGTCTTATTTATGTTTTCAAGAAGGTCTGATAAGACCAAATGCTTGTAATAAGGTCATGTTGACTGTACTAAGGTCATGCTGATCATGCTTTGCTATTTTTAGTTAGTTTGTTAGGACAGTTGTCATGATGTATGTTCGGTTGGACCTCCCAGCCGCCTGGAGAGTTCCCAGCCGCTTGGAGTCGGGTCAGTAGTACTCGCAGGAAAATCTATTTAAGCATGAGGATCGGTTGACTGTAGATCATCGATCGATAGTATAGTATTGCATTGAGAGAGGAGTTAGAGTGTGCTGTGTGAGAAACAGTATATTGTATTGCATCCTTGAAATCAATAAAGATCCTGTTTTCATCTTCTGTTTGATCTCCTTTGTGTAATCGATCTGTTGTTTTGGGTGGTTTCATGGATTCACTGATCCATTCCACCGGTTAATTTGTCTGATCGGTGGAATGGCGATGTACAGTAGGTTAGGTTTTAGTTTGCTTTCCGTTTGCATGCAGGTGTGCGGGATCGCGGCTGAAAGGTGTTGAAGACCCTAGCATGGGCATGTGCTAGGTCGAGCTGATAAAGTTTGGAAGATCACCCTGAGAGTGGATCGGGTCATCCCAGCAGGATCGGCGAATTGAAATTTCGCTAAGGCTGAAAGTTTGTTAAAACGGCATCATCAGGATATCTTAGTGAATATCCTGCAGACGCTTCGGGCATCGTCATCCGGATAAGTGGAGATCGGCATGATGCGGTTGGTTGCATAAAGTGAAAGTGCGTCGGGGTGATCATCATCAGGAGGTGCCGAGGAGGAGCGTATCGGCATAAGGAAGAAGATCGGGTTGATCGCGGGCCGAAAAAGCTCAGTTTGGCCAACAGCAGGATATGACGTCATCATCATCAGGATATACGTCATCAGGATATTTCGGAGCAGCAGGATATTGAGGAGCTGCATGTGACGTCATCGTCATCAGGATATACGTCATCAGGATATCGGGGTGACGTAAGCATCAAAGGAAAGGTGCGTGGAGTTAAGATTTGTCATCATCAGGATAAATGGGAGGAACCGGATGTTCTTTATCCTGCTGATTAACATGATGTTGAACATCATGATGCTGAAGATAGTGAAGACAGAAGTTGTCGCTGAAGTGAACAGTGGACGTCAGGAGGATCTTCGCGCTGGTCGAACATGATGATGCTGTCGATTATCGAATAAGGTGATGCTGTTGACATGCAAAAGGGCGAGAGCGTGTCATCAGGAGGATATCGGTCGGCACAGTAAATATGATGATGCTGACAGTGTTAAGTCAAATATGATGATGATGATGATGATGATGGGTTGCGGACATCCATGCTGTATGGTAAGGTTATAGTGTGGATGCCTCTGCATCATAGTGGTATCAGAGCTCAGCAAAAGGTTTGGGCTGTTGTGTGTTGATTCTGTCACCGAAAGGGCAGAGGTAGAATTGATTGTGTGTTGTGTGTGGATTGAGAGGTTGACAAAATGCCTCCAAAAGGTAGTGGGACTGCAAGGGAATTGCAGTCCAGTTGAAGGAAAAACATGCCAGAGAGATGAGGAAGATGAAGGAGCTTGCTGAAGCACTTCAAGCCAGGCTTGTAGCCCTGGAAAAGAACAAAAAGAGGGAAGTGGTAGACAGTGAGTCTGAAGAAGATGAAGATACTGTTGAAGAGTATGAAGAGGTAGCTGAAGATCTGGATGCTGAAGACCAGAGACTTGCAAAACTGTTAAAGGCCGTGCAGAGTGATAAACCTAAGGTAAAGGTTGATGTTTCCAAGTATAATGGAAGTTTGAATGAAGATGAGTTGCTGGATTGGATTGCTGCACTTGATAATCACTTTGAATGTGAAGATGTTGCTGAGGATCAGAAGGTAAAGATTGCAAAGACCAAGTTAGGAGGTCATGCTTTGGTATGGTGGGATTATGTACAATCTGAGAGAAGGAAACAAGGGAAGTCAAAGATCACTTCATGGGATAAAATGGTAGCAAGGATAAAAGGTAAATTCTTGCCAAGGGATTATGAAATCCAAATGTTTAAGAAGCTGCAATTTTTAAAGCAGAAGGAAAGGGATGTGAAGGCCTATACAGAGGAGTTTTATAAGTTGAGTATGAGATCTGGTCATCATGAGAATGAGGTGGAAAAGGTGGCTAGATACTTGGCTGGTTTGAGATTTAACATACAGGATGAGTTAGTTTTAGCTAACCCTAAGAATGTGGAGGATTGTTATCAAATGGCAATCAGGATTGAAGAAAAGATGAATAGAGGACATGATAAGTCCATGAGAGGAAGAGGAAACAATATAAGGGGAAGAGGATCAGCCCCTACACAAAAGCAAACAAATGAGGGTCAAGAAGACACTGGTAAAGGACAGGGACAGTCTGATTTCAGAGGTGGATGGAAAGGTAATAGAGGAAGATTTGGAGGTGGTAGAGGTTCTACTACATTTTCAGGAAAATGTTACACCTATGGTGAGTTTGGTCATCCATCTTTCAAATGTCCAGAAAACAAAGGTTCATCATCCAGAAATGATAGAACAAATGACAAGAGAGTACAATTGGTACAAGAAGAGAAAGTAGAGAAAAGTGTGCAGAGTTCAAACACTTATCAAAAGGATAAGGAGCCTGACTTTTATGCATATCCTGAGGAGGGAGAATCATTGATGCTAAGGAGAATTAGTTTGCAGGCATCAAAGGATCTGATGCAAAGAAGAGCTCTTTTCAAGACCATATGCAAGAGCAAAGGTAAGGTATGTAAGGTTGTCATTGATACTGGTTCAACAGACAACATGGTATCTCAGGAAATGGTGGATAAACTGAATTTGGAAAGGATTCCACATCAACACCCTTACAAGGCATCTTGGGTGAGTGATAGCCAATCACTTTTTGTCTCTGAACAGGCATATGTGGATTTTCAGATTGGAGCATATCATGATAGGGTTTTGTGTGATATTTTGCCCATGGAATGTTGTCACCTACTGTTGGGTAGACCATGGCAATTTGATAGAAGGGTACTGTATGATGGGTATGCTAATACCTACACCATCAAGAAAGATGGGAAGACTATGAAGTTGATGCCATTGCAGGCAGATGCTACAGCACAGGGGGCAGCCAAAATCATTTTAATGGGAAAGAAAGAGTCTGTGCAGATGCCTATAGGAGCAGGCATAAAGGCAGATAAGGATACTGCAGGACAAGAAGTTGTTAAGGACAACAGGTTGAAGAAAGTTTCAGTTTTGACTGACAGAGGTCAGCAGCAGGTACAGAAACAGGTTTGCAAACAGTAAACAGTTGAGAGGAATGACAAGGATGTTGTCATAGTTGGGACTATTGTTTGTCCTATACAGGTTGAAAGGAAGATAGGATTGAACATTGCAGAAGTTCAAGAGGCAGTTCAGACAGAGGTTCTGGTCAGACAACCTGACAAACACAACGTATGTGAGAAAAAGGCCTACATTGACAGGCATGAGGATTTACTTGCCAGAAAGCAAGTTACAGTTCAGAGGTCTTGGAGCAGCCAAGAGACAGCAGAGGACAAAGCTGGAACAGTTCAGCATATTGCACAGGCAAAGTGTAAAGGTGGAGGACTTCCACATACTAAACTCATGGGACATGAGTTCTTTTCTGTTGGGGAGTATGGTGCAGGAGCACCTACCTGACAGCTGGCCTTCATGAGGCAGTTAGTTGTTTTAGGTCTTGTTTATGTTTTCAAGAAGGTCTGATAAGACCAAATGCTTGTAATAAGGTCATGCTGACTGTACTAAGGTCATGCTGATCATGCTTTGCTATTTTTAGTTAGTTTGTTAGGACAGTTGTCATGATGTATGTTCGGTTGGACCTCCCAGCCGCCTGGAGAGTTCCCAGCCGCTTGGAGTCGGGTCAGTAGTACTCGCAGGAAAATCTATTTAAGCATGAGGATCGGTTGACTGTAGATCATCGATCGATAGTATAGTATTGCATTGAGAGAGGAGTTAGAGTGTGCTGTGTGAGAAACAGTATATTGTATTGCATCCTTGAAATCAATAAAGATCCTGTTTTCATCTTCTGTTTGATCTCCTTTGTGTAATCGATCTGCTGTTTTGGGTGGTTTCATGGATTCACTGATCCATTCCACCGGTTAATTTGTCTGATCGGTGGAATGGCGATGTACAGTAGGTTAGGTTTTAGTTTGCTTTCCGTTTGCATGCAGGTGTGCGGGATCGCGGCTGAAAGTTGTTGAAGACCCTAGCATGGGCATGTGCTAGGTCAAGCTGATAAAGTTTGGAAGATCACCCTGAGAGTGGATCGGGTCATCCCAGCAGGATCGGCGAATTGAAATTTCGCTAAGGCTGAAAGTTTGTTAAAACGGCATCATCAGGATATCTTAGTGAATATCCTGCAGACGCTTCGGGCATCGTCATCCGGATAAGTGGAGATCGGCATGATGCGGTTGGTTGCATAAAGTGAAAGTGCGTCGGGGTGATCATCATCAGGAGGTGCCGAGGAGGAGCGTATCGGCATAAGGAAGAAGATCGGGTTGATCGAGGGCCGAAAAAGCTCAGTTTGGCCAATAGCAGGATATGACGTCATCATCATCAGGATATACGTCATCAGGATATTTCGGAGCAGCAGGATATTGAGGAGCTGCATGTGACGTCATCGTCATCAGGATATACGTCATCAGGATATCGGGGTGACGTAAGCATCAAAGGAAAGGTGCGTGGAGTTAAGATTTGTCATCATCAGGATAAATGGGAGGAACCGGATGTTCTTTATCCTGCTGATTAACATGATGTTGAACATCATGATGCTGAAGATAGTGAAGAACGAAGTTGTCACTGAAGTGAACAGTGGACGTCAGGAGGATGTTTGCGCTGGTCGAACATGATGATGCTGTCGATTATCGAATAAGGTGATGCTGTTGACATGCGAAAGGGCGAGAGCGTGTCATCAGGAGGATATCGGTCGGCACAGTAAATATGATGATGCTGACAGTGTTAAGTCAAATATGATGATGATGATGATGATGATGGGTTGCGGACATCCATGCTGTATGGTAAGGTTATAGTGTGGATGCCTCTGCATCACCCTCGCATACTGAAATATCTAGATATTCCAATTGTCCAAGTTTCCCTATTGATGCAGGAAGCTCTTTCAGGCATGGTAATGCCGATAACCTTAAAATTCTTAGATAGCTCATATTTCCAAAATCAGATGGTAAATCCTGAAGCAGATGGCAGTTGGTAATAGACCACGAAAGAGTGGAGGGCATATTGCAGACACCAAGGGGTAACTCCTCCAAATCACTACTATGGTCCAGGTTAAAATCTTGTAGTTTGGTGAATGTGGATATATTTCCAAATCCTTTACATAAGCTCAAAGACACCTTCTCTATGTTCTGTAGTGCTTCAATGCTCTGCTTTTTAACAAGTGGTGAAATCAACCTCTCCAACCGAACACTCTTGAGTTGAGTGAGTGAAGATAAGACATCTAGACCTTTCATCGTTGCCTTCTTTGTACCCCAATTGGATACCATCATAAATTTTAGTTTTTTCATGAATTTCAGAAATGGGGGAAGAATGTAATCTGTTGAACTAAAGAGTAATAGCAGAGCCTCTGTTTCGGGGAAATTCATATCATACCAGTGATTTTCCTCCATAGGGCCTGTATGTATAAATTACAAAGGAAATCTAATTAGAACATTATGCATTAATTATGACTACTAGTTATATATGTTAAATTCTCATCATATGAAAATTGAATCCAGAAATGGAAATATGTAAGGAAAAGAGTGCTTGTATTTGTGTTGCAAACAAGAAGAGTTCTTAATGTTACACTATGAAAAAGTTGAGAATTAAGAAGAGTAGTGTTGCATATTGCTGCTAATACTTATTAGGGAGGACATTTAGAGAATCCAAAAAATAGTATATTTTGAATGGTTTACATAGTCTGATTAGTTTATTCAATGAATAATTGATTAGAATTGAGAACAATAGTGTTGCATATTGCTGCTAATACTTATTAGGGAGGACATTTAGAGCATCCAAAAAATAATATATTTTGAATGGTTTACATAGTCGGATGAGTTTATTCACTGAACAATTGATTAAAATATCAATGACAGTACTATTTTTCAATGTCAATCAGAAATATATTTCATGCACATGCTAGCCAAGTTAGTTAGTTACTTAGAATAATGATATAAACCTTATTCTATGGAAGAAATCATGTTTGAAATTCAATTCTATTGTACAATCTGACATTAAAGATGAACATTAAACATAATACTCAGTATTTCAAAGAAATATTTTTTACCAAATTACATGTGTAAGAGTTTTTGAATAACTCACTGGTGACAATGCTGAGACTTTGAGTATCAAATGCTCTAACATTAAGCTGCTCCCATTTCACTAACAAACTACAGTTCTTCCTTGTTATGACCAACCTCTTGCTGCAAACCATATTGTCTCGGTGTCCCAAATACAAGGCCAAGTCTCACAATACATCATGCTGAGAAAAGTATAGCTCCGAGGCATTTCCATATGGGATTGTCGTACTTCCTCTGTTAAGTGCAAGCAAGTCAGCTTAGTGTTGAAAAACATGATAACAAGAAATCTAATATATGAAAGGAAAGGCAATTACCTTGGATTGCTAGTTAAATTTAACAGATTTCTACTTGTAAGTTCTGATAAGATGGCAAAAGCATCATGCCTTTGTAGCTTTCGAACATAAACCCAAATGTCCAATAGTGCATCAGCACAAATTTTCTTGCCTCTTGGAAATAACCCCAAGTCTAGGAAACATTCCTTGGCTACATCGTCTAAGGAGTCAATACTGGTCTACAGCAATCTAAATAGACCTCTTCTATGATAATCTGATATGTGATCTCTTTTAGAAATCTTATTTGCCCTTTTCCAAACCTCGTGCAGTTCCCCATGCATAGAGCTTCCAGGCACCTTCAAAGCAAGTGGCAAACCATCACATTCTGCTTGCAGCTGCAATACATAAAATGTAAAGAATATATATAATTAGACATTGTAGGACAACAAAATGTAATTAATCACTTAGATTTGCAACAATTATTTCAGAAAAATCCATACTTCCTTTATTAGATTTGCATCTACATTGTTTGGAATTGATGTCTGTCCCAAAGCCAAGGAGTAGAAAAGCGACAGAGCATCCTCTGTGCCCAATAATGGTAATTGATAGAGTTGTGTAGAGGGGGTTCTGGGGATGGTGGACTTGTCTTTGCTAGTTATAAGAGTCTTGTATGGTGGACCTTGAAATAGTAATTTTTCCAAACTTTTCATAGACCAAACATCATCCAAAATAACTAGAGGTAGCTTGTATTGCCTTGAAAGCAACTGCTGCAGCTCTATGTGGGCATCTTCCACATTCAAACTCTGGTCTTTTCCTCCCAGCTATTTTCTCCCACATAGTCTGTAGTATTCCATTTAGGTTTGGGGACTGTGAAGCGGTGATAAAAATCACATTGGGTACTGCCCACATAGGGTTGTAGACTAACAAAAATAAACAAAACATGAAATTAAAAGGAGAAACACAATTTCAGGTATGCTCCTCTGCATTGAGAAAACACAACATTAATAATAATGTTGGATGTTAAGCCTTTGTCGTGCCTCCTAACACGAAGTTTCCCCCCTGTTCAATCTCTTTCACTACTTGGTTCTTGGTCAAACGTCCTTCCGTGGCCGCAATTATCGCTTGACCTACATGAAGATATGTAGCATATTTAGGGTAACGGTTTGGTGTGTATATTTTAGGGTTAATGCTTTGGAAATCAATACGATGGTCAATAAATCAAAATATATAATAATTTGAATTGCTAGTTAAAGATTTGTAAGTTCCTCAGCGTGCACTGTATTCCTAGTGTAATGAAGCTCATGTTGACGCATCACATAACGCATCCCAACAAAATTCAAGGTCCAAGTAAGAGTGGAAAATAGAATTATCTTTAAATTTAATTATATTATTAACATTTAATATTTAATACAGATAAAAGTATCAAGTATGACACAGTGAGCTTGCATTGCATTGCAAGCTTCCCCTGCTCGAGGAAACACCCGATTGTTGTAGACATTTAATTAAATAAACTCGCCGGAAGTAGGGGGCCTATGGCCCACACTGGTTTTACCGTAGATTTCTCAGGGGTTGGACATAAGCAGGCTCCAGCTCCTCGAAAGTATTAAGCATCAATCCTGAGCCGCCATTACCGATGTTCTGTGACATCTGCGCAACATGCTCTGCAAATGCCCGCCGCCTGTAAAGTCAGCGCTTCCATCTCCGACTGCCCAGGTAAGCATTTCTTCTCTGCCTCACTGTAACCTAATTCTATTTTGTGCCATATGCTTCTCATCATTCAATTCTCGGTTCATTGTCATAGCGCTTCTCAATTTGTCGCCCTCTTCACCGGACGCCAAGGTTTTTCAAACCACCAATTCGTCTTCAACTGCTTCGCCGTCCTCTTCTGGTGAGATTTCACGCCATTTATTGCATTCTGGTTTGTGGATTGTAAGATTTCGGGGGATTCATTTGGTTAAATGGTTTGAGCAGGATCGAAGTCGCCGCCGGCGTCGGCGTCCAGCAGTAGTGCAAACAAGAGTGTGCAGCTCCGGCCAGAACAGAACTTCAGTTGGGCTCTCCTCTGCCCTCTTGTGATTTTGGTTGCATCAATTTTGTAGCTTCTTAACCTTTTCATTGGCCTTTTAACAAACAGCCTATGCATAAGTTGCAACACTATAACTTTTTAAATATGTGAATTGCGGTCTTTGAGAAACATGTGTTGAAAATCTTAGTTTGTAGCTATATGTTGATAAAGAGTATCCTTTGATATTTATTGTGGGGTGTAATCTCTGCAATAATAAAAATATAATCCAAAAGGCTGTGATATCTAGGATATATTCCCTCATTGGCCTTTTCCCGTGGCAATGGTGAGTGGATATACATTGTATACTGCTGCAATCATGTTAACATTTCTGAGTTTGAATATGGACTCAAACCATTTAATAATATGATCCAATGCTTCTAGCTTGGAAGAGTATTGAGTGTGGCTAGTCTTGGTGAGAAATCATATGGATTAGTAGTAATTTCTTTGAAATTTCTTACCATAGTTTAATATGATAGGTTTTTTCTTCCTACAGCCACTTCAGTTTCTTGAAGGAGAATTAAAGAGCAGACACAAGCTGAAGAAATTCACCTTGTACCTGACTTTGAGGTGTTCTATCTTAGCCACAGTATTCTACCCAACACCATTTTGGACGTTGGTGCACCAGTATTCTGCTATTTGAATATTTTGAAATGGATACTTCTTCCTGCTTTTTGTCTCCGTCTCTACATGGCATGCCTGTCAACCCTGGTGCAAGTTTTGATATTTGAAAAACTTGTTTCCACTTATCAGTGGCAAGCGCTTCTATAAGTTGTAAACTTTACTCTTTTCTACCCTTGCTCCGTTGTTCCTTCAGTAAAACCTCCAGTTTTTCATTAACATTTGCAGCGCCTTTGCTATATTCACACCAATAATCACAACCTTCACTTTCTTCAAACCCTAAACTGTTACTCGTTTTCTAAACTCTATTTTTTCTCAAATGTCGTCCAATTTCTCCCCAATGAACACAATTCTTACTGTTTTTTAAACCCTGAATTGTTGTTCCTTAGCTAAAATTTCCATTGCTTCTTAATATTTACCACGGCTTTACAACTTCCTGCGCAACTCCGTAACTTCCGCGCCTACTCGTATATTTGTTCCTCAAAATTTACATCTTTGACTAAAATTTCTTGCTATTTTTGTCTCTACTATATTCTTCTTCCACTATTTTTTATTATCGGTGTTTTCCGGGGCAAAAACTCCATATTTTAAAAAGTCTTCTACAGCATCATCAACCTTTTCATGGTGTTTAGCAATAGGGGAATGAATGCAGAGAGGTCGTCTCTTAGGTCTCATCATTTCTCTCTCCGGTATTTGTGAAATCCAATTCTATATATGCAAGTGTCTAAACACTATAAAGCATTGATTCTATTTAAGTGACAGCCATTTAGTGGTGGAGAAGAATCCATTGAGGTGTCAAGTAAGGCTGTTCTAAACTGTGGAAGAGAATGAAAGAGCATAAATATTTAATGAAAAAATCAACTGCAGACATTATGGCCACTGAACAGGAACAAACCAGCTTTTCTACCCACAAGTCTGCACACAAAATTGACACTGGTATATAATTTTTTCCATTTCATTTCTACTTACATTTCACTAAGTTGTCTTGCCTTTTATAGACTGTTAAATGCGTGGATAACTGTTATCATATATATGGTTTATGTCGTGTGTTTCCTAGACACAAATTTTCAATTTTCTTTGTTGTTGTGATGTTTTCATATTCATGGCAAAAAGTGGAACTGATGTTAGTTACAAGTTTCAACTGTGTGTACATTTTGGCATATTCAAATGTCATTCTAGTGGCCCTAAGATTGGCCTGGGGAATTATCGGCATGGTTGTTTTAGATGCTTTCTCACTCTATGTCAATTTGCATACAAAGCTATGTGACTTTTCCTCTGCAATTGATTGAAAAAATTGAGATAAATTTTATAAATGGTTTGTTTAAGATCAATCTGATGGGACCTGGCAAATTTATGATTCCAATGCAGTTGAGTATCATGTGAATTATCTATCTTAACTAATCTAAAGTTTTTCCAATAATAGTATTTGAACACATAATAGGTGCTATTTTAATTTCATAATATGAACTTCATATTTAACTAGCTTCCTTCAATGATTTTGGAACACTTAGAACTATATGCTATTTTCTGAAAAACTGGCAGTGGTGGGATTGTATATTATTTACCATGCAAGGAAGAAAATGTATTATATAACCTGGGCTATATAGTTTGCACATTTCATACTATGCAATATGGGGTTCCTACTACTTTCTGGGAGAGCTCTTAAGGTACTCCGTTTTGGCAGAATGATACATCACATCATGATAACTCGAAGTAGATCGAAGGCTTGTTCAATAAATCCTAGAAATTGCTAAATTTTACTATGATTTACTATGATCTTTTCCGCCTTGTCCATGGTTCCATATTTTGCATACATGTCTACCAGGGCAGTTGCAACCACAACATATGACAAAATTCCTCTATCCTTCATGCTTTGATGGATGTCCATACCCTGTTCCAAAGCTCCCATTTTGGCACAGGCAGGGAGGATGCTGGCAAAGGTTGTGGAGTCTGGCTTTACACCTGCCAATTGCATTTGCTTGAAAGTTTCTAAAGTCTTCTCAAAAAGTTCAATTTATGCATATCCTGCAATCATTGCACTCCATGAGATCACATTTCTTTGAGGCATTTTATCAAACAGTTCACGTGCTTTGTCTATGTTCCCACATTTTGCATACATGTCTACCAAGGCAGTTGCCACTACAACATCTGACAAAGTTTCTCTATCCTTTATGCTTTGATAGATTTCTATACCCTATTGCAAAGCTCCCATTTTGGCACAGGCTGGGGGGATGATGGCAAAGGTTGTAGAATTTGGTTTTAGACCTGCCAATTGCATTTGTTAGAAAATTTTGAAAGCCCTTTCAACAAATCCATTTTGAGAATATCCTACAACCATTGCATTCCATGAGATTACATCTCTTTGAGGCATTCTGTCAAATAGTTCATGAGCTTTTTCTATGCTTCCACATTTTGCATACATTTCTACCAGAGTATTTCCAACTACAGTATTGGAAAAAAATCCCCGTTTCATTATGCTTTGATAGAGGTCCATACCGTGTTCCAATGTTCCCTCACGAAGGCTTCAACTTTTTGATCTTAAATGTCTGTAATTTTCACAGTGCTAATCTTAGGAATAAATGTAGTTAATGTATCATAGGTGGTATATGCAACATTAGAAAGTAGAAGCACAACTAGGAACAAGATAATTCTTCAGTAGTCCCCTCTACCACACAAGATTATTATTGAATGATGCCTATTCTATTGCACTTCACTTTTTATAAGTTAAGTCTTAACACAATGTTGTGAAGTTGACATGTTTGGGAGGGTGCAAGGCCAACTTATTTCTTCCATTTGCTAGGACTCATCATTTATTTATGCCACTAATTGCAAGATTATGGTCTAATAAATGTTTTTGATCACACCACCCTTGATGTTGAGAAGGCTATGACTGGACACAAACATTTATCTTCTGGACGATGTTTTCAGTGCCGTTGATGCTCACATTGGTTCTTAAATCTACAAGGTACAAGAGTTCTATTTTCATTGAACTCTGTTTATTCATACTGCACATTGATTTGCTATATTGCAAATATTTATCTGAAGAGTACCTTTCTCTTCGCATCTCTTATATTTCACGGTTCTAATTTGACAATGTTAATATCTATTTATTGAAGCTCCAATTTTTTCTAATTATTCATTTTGCAAGAATGTGTAAGGGGTGCTCTCGGTCAAAAGACAATTTTACTAGTTACTCACCAAGTAGACTTCTTGCATGTAGCAGACCTTATTTCGGTACATATGGACAATGCTTTGTGATTTATTCATGCATAAAATATATAAGGGCTTTTCTGATTTTCCAGTGACATTATAATTATAGTTCGATATGTAGATGCAAATTAGGAATTACAAAATTTCTTTCCTTCTCCAATTTAGCAATGAAATGACAATGAAGTTTTCCCAAAAGCAATAGCTCTATCTACTAGATTAGAATCACTAGCAGTCTGATAGTAATGGAGCACAAAATCAAAGATCAATAAACATAATGATATGATGAGTTCTTTAGAAATAAATTAATAATGTCAACATTGGATCCTAACAGGTAATGAGAGATGGCATGATAGTGCAATTAGGAAAGTATGACGAGCTTATGGGGCTAGGGATAGATTTTGAAGCACTAGTTGTAGCACACAAGGATCCAATGGGATCAATTGAAACGGGAAATGCATCTAGTGTTCATGCTAATGAAAAAGAGTCAGAAACGGTCCCAGAAGAACAAGTGAATTAGAACAAAAATAAACCTGATACTGCTGCTCAAACACTACCTTATGAATCAGCATCGAAGGCCAATAAGAGAACATCAAAGACTGTAGAAGATAACAAAGAGAAATAGGGCACGTGAGTTGGAAGGTTTATTGGTTGTATGTAACCAAAGCATATGGCTCGTCCATTCTTTTAATGATGTTTATAGTTCAAGTAGTATGGCAGGTTGTTCAACCCACATGGGCAGGGGTTCAACTTTCATATCTCATTGTCTGGCATGCCACAAATATAGACAAATATAGGTTGTTCATTTATGCACTAATTGAACACTATTTGCAAGTCTTTTATAATAGCTAATTCATTACCAGTTAAACACTTGTTATAGGACTATGTGTGAACACACACTATTTGTAAATCTTTTATAAGGCAAAATTAGCTACAATTTGAAATTGGATTGCTATCTTGTCATGTGAATTCAATTTTATTTTTCATGTAACTATTTCTACAACTCCTAATATCTCTTAGTTGACTTTTGGAATATGATGATTCTAATTCTTTTAACTTGAATCAAACTATGTTCCCTGAGTTTAGATTACAAGAATCAAATAAGTCAATGCCTGACCTAGCTTCCCACAAAGGTCGAACATCTAGACAACCAATGAGATATAAAGGTGTTCGGATACATCCTTGGGGTTATTATGTTGTCAAAATTGGAGATCCTAACTCCAAGGAAAGTAAATGGCTTAAGGCATTTGATAGAGCAGAAATTAACTATTTATCCTTATGATATGATAGCTAGATCCATAACAAGTATCAATACAATAATGAATTTCTTCTACATAAATTCAAATCCATATAACTTCTACTCAAAGTAATCTCCAAAATAGACACAATTTTGGTTCAATCTATGAACAAGGTGTGAGCTATATCATCTAATTATGCATGGACATATTCAACAAATATGATCCAGAGCAAAGATGAATTGCTTGTAGGTATTTGTCCCAATTTTCAAGTTTCAATCCTTATTTTTATAGCACCTCACAATACTTAAAATAATAGACTACAGCAACATTCATAGCATTAGGGCAGGAACCTGACGCAATGTGTCTCTTGTTTATTATGGTACAAAAAAATTATTGCTTTTAGTAAGTTTCTTAAGTTTATGTATATCTAGAGCATCCCAATTTCAATTTCGAGCATCCCAATTTCAATCCTGATTATCATGGAATTGAGGTTTGACATGTAAATCTAAATTGTTCATAGAAAGAGTATTGACTTCCACTAACTTTAATATCTAATGCATTACTAAGGGTTGTGGTGTTTATAAACACCTTAAGGGAATTTGTCCAATCGCTAGGGTCAAGTTATCCTAAGTCAAACCCTTGGTTCGACTAACTTTACAGCTCTAGGTGAAGATTCCAAGATAGTATACACAAGTGTGCAAGTGATTATATGTAGATGATGCAAATTTTGATTATTTGTCCCTTAGAAAATCAAAATGTGCTCTAGATGTTCTTTTTATTCTCCCAAAATCCAAGATATGAATTAATGGCACATTAAATGTCTTCAAATACTAAGACATCACAACATCTCATACAAATGTGTACCAAATTGGGTCATAACAATTGGTAAGAAGGGGTGGGAAAGTTGGAATTTCAATTTAAAAATTGAAATTTGAGGTTCATTCCCATGCGTTATGGGATTGATCTCAAGTGGCATGAAAATGAACCTAGGAAATGAAATGATAATCTCAACACAAGGAGTGAATGTATTGAGGTAAGCATAAATAGGGTGTAATAAGCAAAGGGTAAATGGTAAATATGTGGGAATATGTGTAAATAGAAATAAACGTAGATGGATACCTGGATTGGGGCATGAGCCAAACCTAAAACAAGAGTGTGTCATTTGTTGATATATAATTACATTAAAGATGCTCCACCAAAGTGGACACAAAACTAAATGGGAAACGACCAATTCACCATACACAAGTTTTTGATAACTTAAATGTTTTTGTTGTAGCTTGAAGCCAATTCACCATACACCAGTTTTTTGTAGCCTTTATAAGAGTAAGATCTTTGTGTTGTGTTGTTAAGGTTCCCATGTTAGTCTTGGGTTTAGTGATTTAAGAAGTATTTGACTCCATATTCAACTATTTAAAGATATTGGTCTATCTTAGTAATTATAGATTTTTCTTGTGGTCTAGGTATGTGTTGTGGTCCTTGTTATTATTAAAATTGAGCTACCTTATTTAAGAGTTATTAATTGCCCTTTTTTCTTGCAAACTAAGCCACACCATCATTGTTTTGAAGGCAAAGGTCAACTTCTACTTTGTGTTTTAACTAAACATTTCTTTTAGTTTTTACAATCTTTTTGATGAAAAAGAGAGAGACCTAATAAATCATGTGTTAAATAAGTCTCAATCCTTTGGATCAAACATTGGAACACAAACCAAGCTGGGCTACAGTCCTGAAGGAGAGCCAAGCTACAAGGGTTATGTTCCTTTGTTGTAAATCTGAAAGTTTGAGATAAAATGTTCTAGATCTAGGGTTTTTACAATGAAATATATCAAAATAGAGATAATATACCTTACATAACTGAAAACTCAGAAAATAGGATTTGGAATGAGCAGTGCAAAGCTGTCAGAGGCCACTGCTAGAAATTAGGGCAGATCTGGGAGGACTAATTCACCCAGGCCCAGGTGTCCTAGGGTTTTAGGCCCTCTGAAGGTGGTTTCTGAGAGTCAAGACCTATATTCGTCAACCTGCTTCTAGATCTTCTTTACATGTTCCCGATCTTTCATAATCTATATAAACACAAGAGGGGAAAAGGTTTGGGCTGTTTTAGGGGCTTTCCTTAGTCAAACCATGTGAATGGTGTTCCCACCTCCACAACAACCAATATGATGATGGGAAAGTGTGTCCTTGGAGGACAGAGGCAAAATCAATAATAAAGACAATGTTCTAATAAAGTACCTTTACCACAACACAAACCCTAGTGGGATGACTCAAGATTGCCACAAGGATGGAGATGAAGGAAGGAGCTTCCCTTAAAACCTACAATAGATGTTATATATCTACAATAGAGAGCATCACATAAATTTGCATAATCTTCACAATAGAGCTTTCATCACTTGCATAACACTTCTGTTCATATCAATTCCTTGATATCTTTTTTTCTCTCTAGTTCAAATGGGAGGAATAAACTTCTTTATATATGCATATCAATTCACTTTCAAGAAAACCTTCCGAGCAAAGCTGACAAAGTGTATCACCCAGAGTTACAAGGCTAACATCTAAGGCCACTCAAACTTTATTTTTTTCAAATATCAAGGACACTAGTGCTTGGGCGCTAGTGTCCAGGTGTTTCAGGTCCTTTCAAGGCCTGAACCCAGATAATAACACCTAGAACCAATCTCTACTTCATAATCGAGTGTTCTCTCAATAGGAATCTACATATCAGTCCACAAGGGTGCTAAATCTAGTGTAAATTGTCAGTGTCGACAATTTATGACATAACATTTAGCCTCCACTTTAGAGTGGGTATGATCTTAATACGCTCATACACACACTAAAGTATGGAGAAAACAAACTTCTTTGCTAGAATGTTGAAGCCATTAGAATAACACCAACTTGAGAACTACGAAAGCCCCCAAGCTTAGGATTCTAAAGGTCTACAAAACATAGCAAGAAGAGATTACATAGACACCAAATATCCAACATAATTCACACATACATAGAATATTCACAAAGCATACAATAATGAATACACATAGAACATGAAGCATACACGTAATACACGGAATAGACATAGAGTATACATGATGTAAACACGTGAAGACATGTAGTAGACATAGATCATACATGAAGAATATATGAGCATGCAAGTTAAGTAACACATCATACATATGAGTAAGGAAAAATAAACAATCATAAAGAGAATAATGACATAGACAGTAGCTTGCTCTATCACTACGGGTCATGCAAATATGTTCTTCATGGATCATGGGCTAGTACGGACCACTGAATTACTAGGTGATCATGAATGTAAAGTCGCATGAAGTGCACAGGCTAGCAAGTTATGTTATTCTAGGTGACTCATGGACAAGCAACCAAAGGAAACATCACATGCTAGTAAGGACCACTGAATTACTAGGTGAGTTCCATGTCTAGTAAAGTCATCACAAGCTAGTGAGGACTGCCAAATCACGAGGTGAGCTCCACACCAACCATATCAGAGATTACATGCCAAGCAAAGCGTGATGTTTGTTGGGTAACCCTTCTAAGGTGCTACAAAGATGATCAAAGAGTATTTCAATAGTAAAACCAACCATGTTGTGCATGAACAATGCATGATGCATGACATGATGTATGTCCCCACCTTAAGGTGATTGCTAACTCCTATCAAGGAATAATTGCTTTGAGGTAGAATGAATAATCAATATAGGACAAACATGAGAGATTAATAGAAGTTGCATGCTTAAAAGACATGTGTTCTCAAAAGTTGCATCCAAACAAGGGGTTGCCCCCAGTGCAAGCAAAGTACAAAGTGCCACATAAATCAAGCAATATATAGATAATATAACACAAAAGGGATCTACTCGATTGGCATCAGTATGTGAATGGTTATATAGTGTAAAGGGATAATCATTTTCAGAATGAGCATCATCTATTAGTTTGTAGAACTACGAAGATAGAGAAAGAAATATCACATAAGAATAAAGAGATCACAAAGGAGGATACTAAACCATCCAATGAATATAAAAATTAACAAATTGGAAGGTACGACATACACAAGAATGAAGATACACAAAGAGGAATGTCATAACAACTTATGTCCCTTTGTATCCTTGCACCAACAAGAGTGTCAAGGGTCATCCAAAGAGAGCTTAACAAACAAAATACATATCAAGCAACACAATACGGGGATAACAACACATGAAATCATAACACAAAAGAGGGAGAGAGGCCACACTTGCAAGTCTACATAAAGCAATTTGTCCTCCTCCCAATTTTGCTCATCATAAAGGGATGGAGGGCAAGATGCGAGAGGGACTATAGTAAGTGTTGTGCAAGGTGCTAGAGTTATATATGTTTCACCATTATCTTTTATATCACTATCAGAATAAAGCACAATAGGTGAATTAACATTGCCCATTATAGGTTGTGCATCAATATCATTCTCATGAGTAGACGGAGCATCAATAGATATATCCTTCGAATCCATTGGCGGCTGACGCTTGTGAGGAGGAAGGTTCTATTCTCCTGCAACAAGTTGGCAAGCCAAAGCATGACGTCGCTTCTTATGTTCTTTTGCATTTTGATTTCTCTTTATTTTATTTGTAACATTTGTGAGGAGAACCATGACGTCTTCTAATGTTGGTTCATTTTCTTCCTTTGCTCGAGGAGCATGAGGAGGAATGGAAGGAATTTCTAAAGGTTGGGAGACCATAGGGGAAGGGTCTCTCAAAGTGGGTTGCTCTTCTCTCTCAACCTGCGAAATAGGTGGAGGTACTAAAGCATCCTTAAGCGATTGAGATTTTGTGGGAAAGAGATTCTGCACAACCAATTGCTTTCCACTGGACTCTAAAGAGGCAAGGGAAAAAAAAACAATCCTTGAATTGTAGGGAGGTCTGGTTTGTGTTGAGTGTTTGTCTTGTGGTCCTAGATAGCATGGCAAAGGTGCAACCACAACATAAGTACAAGATGCTCGAGGACAGGGAGGATCCTTCAATTCAAGATTTTGTTCGTTTAAATCCTGCATGGCAGGGGGAACTAGTGTCACAGCCACATAAGATCGAGAACATCCAAGTGTATTAATGGATAATTCATTGATTTTCTTTTCTTTAAACTTTTGATAAGACAAAAAGAAGAGATATTCATGAGGTTGAACATAACCTTCTTGCTGAGGCTAGAAATGATCAAGCGAAAGGTATCCATGACGAGCCAACAGTCATGTTGGGAGCTAAAAACTAGTTCCCAAAGTGCATCATTTTGCCCCAAAATCTGTCAGAGGCCCCCTTTATGCCTTCATTGTTGAAACTATAGTTTATAACTAATCAGAGATATCTTCCACAAGTTTTCATGTGTTTTCCTTTCAAGTACAAGGGAAAAGCCCAACAAATGACTAAGTCCAAGTATTTCTAAGTGTTTCCTTGTATTTTTCACCTTTGTTAGAGTTTCAGAGTTTGGGGTTCATGTCTTTCATCTTGCCTTATCTATCGGCTCTAAAATCAGGCTCCAAGTTCATCTAAGTATGTCAGATGTCATAGTTTGAGCTTCCTGCCTTCCATCTTCTTCATAGAAGATAGAAGTTGGAAGGCCCGACGACTGACCCCCGACAAGTATTATTTCTTTTAAGAGTGCGGAGGGCAGATGACGGAGCTCCTCTCTTTCATATTCCTGATGGCAAACGAAATGGTGAAGGCCTAAAGGTATGAAATATGACGAGGCTAGTATTCCGCGCTAAGTGTTGTGGATGTCAGTAGGTGGGAGTTTCTCTTTCCTTCCTTATTCCTTTTGGAAGGCAGAAAGTGGAAGGCCCAAAGGCTGAAGTCGACTGAATTTTCAAAGACTTCTATGTTTTTCAGAATGCGGGAGTTCTCCTTTTCTTCCTTTTTCCTTTTGGAAGGTAGAAGGAAGAAGGCCCAAGGCCTAACACCTGGCGCTCTTCATTTGTCTAAGTATTTCAGGGTCAGTTAGTCCTTTCTTCTTCTTTTTCAAAGTGCATGAGGTGAAGGGCAAAGCCCCGACTTCTGAAGTCCGAATTGAGGATTTCACTGACAATGAAGCAAGACACGTGGTGAGCCGACGCAACTTTTTGAAATCTTTGTCTCTGATGCTGGGAGGAATTGTGCCCTGCTTACACATGACACTCGTGGAGATGCATCGCGGAGGAAAAGGCATGGCCCGTCACTTTGGAAAAAAGCCAATGTGCCAAGCTGCCACATGGTGCCTTCACGCATGCGTAGGGAGAAGTTGTGCTTGGACTACAAAGAACTTGCGCCAGAAAGAAGAGAAGGCCGCAAGAAAGGAAAAAAGACAAGTAGAGGGATGAGTCATCTAAGAAAGTAGTTTGTGAAGGGAGATTTTTGCTGACAAAGAAAATCTAACGAAGATAAAAGGTTCACGTTTTCTCAAGTTTGCCGATAAGGTGATTTGCCAATAGAGGATCCCAAAGCAGCAATAAAGATGAATTCATAGTGGAGTGAATTTGCCAATAAGGCAAGTGAAGCCAAGGATGAATAAACAAAGAGAAAATGGGGATTTCCTCCTTGGTTCATAAAGGTGAAAAGTCACCAACAAAGGGAAATATGAAGGGCGTCAGTGCAGAATAGTCAAAATTAAGAACTTGAGAGCATGCTTCCACATGTCGCCATAAATACAGACTTGACAAGGACATACAGGTTGGTGGCATAGTTAGATATAATTAATTGCTGGAGTAATGGTAGTTGGTGGGGTAGTTGGTTCCCGTCTAGAATGCAGAAGAGAAAATATTGCTATATATACATGATTCAAAGATGTTTTATGGGTTGGTCACTGAACCAATTGTCTAGCCTGGAAATGCCTAAGGGATATTTTAGGGCATCAAGCAAAGGATAACGTTTGGGCAGTGAATGAAGGAATGTGTTCAAATGATACAACATAGAAAGGATTGCAACACACATCTTATGTTGGCAAATGGTCAACACTCTCGTGGGATTCGTGACATGGACTAACTACCTCCTATGGATTCATTAACTCTGGTGCTTGTATTAGAAATTGATAGGTCAACCTTTTGGTTTAATGACAATCGTGGGCCAACAATTGGTATCAGAGTGAAAGGTCACAGGTTCGAATCTCCCCAGATAATGCTGGGGGCGAGTTTGTTGGCAAATGGTCAGCACTCCCTATGGGATTCGTGACATGGACTAACTGCCTCTTGTGGATTCATTAACTCTGGAGCTTATATCAGAAATTGATAGGTCAACCTTTTGGTTTAATGGCAATCGTGGGCCAACATCTTCATGTAGTGAGATGTCTCCACGGTTATTTGTAATGATTTAGAGGAATGCATTATCGTAGCTTTGTATTTTCCCTTCACCATATTTGTTGGTGCAATTGTAATAGAGATTTGATAATGTGTGACAACAATTATATCAAAACAAGCTTTGTGCTGGGTCATTTCTTTGTTACAATTGGTCATTGTAGTTTGGCTTTGGATAAATAAGTATGTCTATTGTATGAGGTGTAATCTGAGACATGTATGTGAATACATTTTAGTTTTCTGTTGATGTTGGTTCAGTCCATTTCTTTCCTTTTTATTGTTTATGACTCAGTTGTCCAATGGAGTAGGCACCAATCCATATTGGGGATGGATTAATCACTCTTTAAATTAAACAAATATTCACCTATGGTTTAGGGGGGAAAACCATCTTTCCTATGCATGTACATTCACACAATTGAATTAACTATATAGGGGTTTTGTGACAGCTAGTTATTCTTGGTTCAGTGACAGTCTTTGGAGCCAAGACAATGATTTGGGTTTGGTTGTTCATTCATTTTTAGTTGTTCATCTGGTTTGAACTTAATACTTATTCAGGTATACCCCTTGGAATATCCCTCCAGAGTTTAAGCTGAGTTTGAAGTGTAGAGGAGTCTACCCACTCCTATCAGTTGGCCAAGATTGCCCTTGACCTGTTAATGAACCTCTTTCAATCACCTTGATGACACCCCTAGCCTTGGTGATGGTGAAATGTTTTAAGGTTTAGGGTTGCAGCTATTTTGGGACCCAATAGGTTGGCGTTGTTGTCAAGGAGGAATTGAAAGGTTGAAGAAATTTGAAGACCCTAGTAAAAGTGATTTGCATTTGCACATTTTGTTGGGGTAAGTTTGGCATCTCATCAACTTACACCAACAGGTTGGCACCATTGTCAAGGAAAGATTATTGTTGCCAGGATGAACTAAATTGAAGACTATGCTAGTGAGTTGAAACCAGAATCAGCTTTTGGCCTTGAAGATTAGTCACACTTCAAGGAATTCCTCTTTGGAAGAGGTGGCGACTCTACTGTCAAAGAAAAAGAAGTGAACTTTGTTCGATGATGTTCTAGTTGTGCTTTTGGTGATTCAAACGCCCCAAGTTTATGAGTAGCAGCTAGAAAATTAAGGTACACATGGTTTCCTTTTATAACCAATTCAGACTTCCTCCAAAATATAGAAGTATTTATTCTATTACGTCTTGTGCTGCCCTGCATGGTAGAAAATTGTAGTCATGGCTTCTTGGCACACTCATGGCCCTAGGGTAGATCCTTCTTATGCATCATCCTATGTCTCATGCCATGAATATTATCAGGATGAAGATGCTTATGGTTCTTATGATGATGATTCATCCTACCACTCAGTTTGCCCTACATCCTGCGTTCCCCTGTCTTGATGTCAAACACCCTTGCATAGTCAGAATGATTCAATTGGGCTGTAGTATGAAGTTGATAAAACCAAGAAGTTGTCAGAGTCTTTGCTGCAAGAAGAAAATTAATTAGAAAATCAAATCATGTTGCATCAGTCTAGGCTGCAATCCAATGCCCTTCATGTTGTTTTCAATAGCTCACTTTTTCGGCCCCCTTCCATTGCTAATGAGACCACACACAAACATCTGGACCTTTCATGGGTTAATTATGAGAAGCAGTTCATGCCCAATAAGGTCTATTACCAGATGCCAATTTTTTATGGGAGTGATGTTTATGATGGGAAGGCACATATTCTTGCATTTTTAAATTTCATAGACAAGTTACAATTTGAGGATGAGGATATGTGGATTAGGTTCTTTGTCGAATCACTTTGTGGATTGGCAAGGAAGTGGCTTGTTAGTTTCCCTGATCATCACTTTGCTTCCTGGGACCATTTAGTGGCTGCATTTGAAATGTTTGCAAGTACCTTGGACCCTGTTGTCCTTGTCCAAGAGCTTGAAAATATCAGAAGCTATGAGGGTGAAACCAACATGGATTTTAGCCATTGGTTTGTTGTTGCACTATCTAGAATTCCAGATGCCTTCAAACCTTCTATTCCAACTTGCATTTATTTTTTTTTTGAATCTTATGAGATTGGGTTGAGCTCAGTCTAGGAAGATTGGAGGCTGGCTAATCTGCAATAGGCTTACCTTGCTCTTGACACCTTGGTTAAAATGAGAAATGAATATGTTGTTGGATTTTTGACCCCTAAGGTAAGTATTGTAAATTATGAGATGAGCATGAGGCATGTAGCAATACTATGGATTAAGTTGAGTTTATTATCAAGAGAATGGACTCATGTGAGGCTACATCATATGACAATTGTGTTGAGAGTGAAGATAATGTAGTTACCTATCTTCAATTGGATGCATCATCCCTTGTGGATGATGATATTGTTGCTTTGTCTTATGATTCCCAACCTGAAATTAAAGATGACAGTAGCAGGTTTTCATCCAATGATAACCGATTTGAGATAGGTAAAGCTATAGACATTTGGTTTCAATTTGAGGACCTTGTTGTGGGTTGTGATACTGGTGAATGTGATATTTTGTAGGACCAATCTAATAGTGAGGACATGAGGGCAGAGGTGTTTGATGCAATATCTCTTGACAATGCAAAGCATGAGAGCAACATATGCACTTTTTTGCATTTGGATGAGGCAATCAGTGGGAGTGGTGGCAATGACGAGTTTTTATTTAGTGAACTCCCAGGTTTTGTCCCTTTTGACAGTGATGAAGTTGATTGTGCCGAGGATGCTTGTGTGGAGATCGAGGTGTCTTGTGCTTCAAGTGATATTTCTTACACTTGTTCTTCCTTTACTGATGTTTTGTGTACTGACTGGTTCCAATTCGATGAGCTTATAACTGCTGACATCAATAAGAGTGGCCTCCATGATGAACTTTTTGTTGATGATCTAGTTGTGCAAGCAACTTATATAATTCCTTGTGGTGGTGTGGAGGAGGATAGTCTTGTACATGTATGCAGTAGTAGCTGTAATACAGTGAGTTGCCCAGATGAGATTGAAACAAAAAGGTTATGGGATGGGTGCAGCCCATTAATTGAAACACCTCATTATGATTATTATGCCGATGATGACAATGAAGATATGGATTAGGTCTTTAATCCAAGGGTGGAACAAGATATCAACATGTGTGAAAATGTGCTATGTTTTCCTTTGTGATGAAAGTCAAGTGTCTATTGCTGTGGATGATGGTATTGTGCCCGAATTTGAGTCTTTTGTTTGGGCCTGGTATACACATAATAATGACATTGAGCATCTACATGAGTGCCAAGTTGAAGATCAGCATGTTCCTACCCAACTTGAGGATATGACTGAGCTGGAGTCTTTCTAGTTTGCTCTACAAGATAAAATGTCTTCTCTTGTGGATCAACAGTGCATTCAGGCATGGTTCTCCTTGCCATGTGAATTGGAGGTGTTTTCCTTTTCCCTCAATTTGCATAGAGGTCAATAGGTATGACAGTGTGGCAGTTGATGATGGATGCTTCCTTCCATCTGTCTCTTTTGGTGCTGACCTGTTTCTATATTTGTTACCCCTTGCTGCTAGGAACAAATATGATGTAGTATGGAATAGGTTGATCACCTATTATTTGTGGCTGCTCTACAACAATGTTTTCAATGGTGAAGTTTATCTTTACGTCATTTATAGTGATTGTAGATTGGTGCATGCAGATGAAAGACTTAAGTTGTTCCAGCCGAGTGGTGAAAATTATTTTGGTTTGAGGGAGATCAACTCCTTCATTCATCTTTTCTTTGACAGAGGCAAGTAGTTTTGGTCATCTTGTGCAGGTTTGACCTGCAAGTGCCTACAAATTTTGATTACAGTCAACTTTCCTATTGTGCCATAATGTTTATAGTTGCATTTTGTTATGTATATAAGCCTTTGTTGTAAATACATTTTTGTTTTGCCCTTTTGTGTGTTTTGTGCCTTTTTGTTTTCCTCGGAGATAGTTGGTTCTCATTGTGCCACTACCTAGCACATGTCCCCAACTAGAACCACTATTGGGACTTGAAAACCAGTTCCCAAAATGCATCATTTTGCCCCAAATTATGTTAGACGCCCACTTTATGCCTTCATTGTTGAACCTATAGTTTATAACCGATTAGAGATATATTCCATAAGTTTTCATGTGTTTTCCTTTTAAGTACAAGGGAAAAGCCCCAAAAAATGACTAAGTTCAAGTATTTCTAAGTGTTTCCTTGTATTTTCACCTTTGTCAGAGTTTCAAAGTTCAGGGTTCATGTCTTTTGTCTTGCCTTATCTATCAGCTCCAAAATCAGGCTCCAAGTTTGTGTAAGTATGTCAGAGGTCAGAGTTTGGGCTTCCTATCTTTTGTCTTCTTCATAGAAGATAGAAGGTGGAAGGCTCGATGACTGACCCCCGATAGGTGTTATTTCTTTTAAGAGTGCAGAGGGTGGAGGGCGGGGCTCCTCTCTTTCCTATTCCTAATGGCAGGCAAAATGGTGAAGACCTGAGGTCCGAAGTCCAATGGGGCTAGTATTTCGCTAAGTGCTATGGATGTCAATAGGTGGGAGTTTCTCTTTCCTTCTTCCTTTTGGAAGGCAGAAAGCAGAAGGTCTGAAGGTCAAAGTCCGCCAAATTTTTAATGGCTTCTATGTTTTTCGGAATGCGAGAGTTCTCCTTTTCTTCCTTTTTCCTTTTGGAAGGCAGAAGACAAAAGGCCCAAGGCCTGACCACCGACGCTCTTTATTTGTCTAAGTATTTCAGGGTCAGGCAGTCCTTTCTTCTTCTTTTTCAAAGTGCATGTGGTGAAGGGCAAAGCCCCAACTTTCGAAGTTTGAATTACAGATTTTGTTGACAGTGAGGCGGGACATGTGGTGAGTCAGCACAACTTTTTGAAATCTGTCTTCGGGACCGAGAGGAATTGCGGCTTACACATGGCACTCATGGAGATGCATCACAAAGGAAAAGGCATGGCCCACCGCTTTGGAAAAAAGTTGCCGTGCGAAGCTCCCACATGGCACCTTCATGCACATGTAGGGAGAAGTTGCGCCTAGACTACAAAGAACTTAAGTCAAAAAGGAGAGAAGGCTACAACAAAGGCGAAAAGACAAGCAGAAGGACGAGTCGACTGAGAAAGTAGTTTGTGAAGGAAGATTTTCACTGACAAAGGAAAGCTAATGAAGATAAAAGGTTCGTGGTTTCTCAAGTTCGCCGATAAAGGATCCCAAAGCAACAATATAGATGAGTTTGTAGCGAAGTGAATTTGTCGATAAGGAAAGTAAAGCCAAGGATGAGTAAACAAAGAGAAAATGGGGATTTTCTCCATGGTTTGTAAAGGTGAAAATTCACCGACAAAGGGACATATGAAGGGCGCCAATGCAGAATAGTCAAAATTAGAAACTTGAGAGCATGCTTCCATAGGCTGCCATAAATACAGACATGTTGAGGATGTACAGGTTGGTGGAAAAGTTAGATAGAATTAATTGCTGGAGTAATGGCAGTTGGTGGGGTAGTTGGTTCCTGTCCAAAATGCAGAAGAGAAAATATTGCTATATATACATGATTCAGAGATGTTTTATGGGTTGGTCGTTGAACAAATTGTCTAGTCTGGAAATGCCTAAGGGACATTTTAGGGCATCAAGCAGAGGATAACATCTGGGTAGTGAATGAAGGAATGCGTATGATACAACGTAGGAAGATTTTCAATACGCATCTTCATGTAGCACTTGAGATGTCTCCACGGTTATTTGTAATGATTCAGGGGAATGCATTATTGCAGCTTTGTATTTTGCATTCAACACATTTATTGATCGTGCGATTGTAATAGAGATTTGATAATGTGTGACAACATTTATGTCAATACAAGATTTGTGTTGGGTCATTTCTTTGTTACAAATGGTCATTGTAGTTTGGCTTTGGATGAATAAGTATGTTTAGTGTATGAGGTGTAATCTGAGAAATGTATGTGAATACATTTTAGTTTTTTGTTGATGCTAGTGCAGTCCATTTCTTTCCTCTCTATTATTTATGACTTAGTTGCCCAATGGAGTAAGCACTAGTCCATATTGGGGGTTTAAAGTAAGCAAACATTCACCTGTGGTTTAACAGAAAAAAACCATCTTTCCTGTGCATGTACATTCGCACAGTTGAATCAACTATATAGGGGTTTTACAATAGCCAGTTGTTCTTGGTTCAATAAAAGTCTTTCTAGAGCCAAGACAACTATTTAGGTTTGGTTATTCATTCATTTTTAGTTGTTCATCTGGTTTGAACTTAATACTTATTCAGGTATACTCCTTGGAATACCCCTCTGAAGTGCAGAGGAGTCTACCCACTCCTATCAGTTGGCCAAGATTGCCCTTGACCTGTTGATGAACCTCTTTCAATCACCTTGACGACACCCCTAGCCTTGGTGATGGTGAAATGTTTTAGGGTTTAGGGTTGCAGCTCTTTTGGGACCCAACATGGCAGAACCCACTGTGATGTATAACATGTACCTATCCTTGGAATGGAAGCTTTAAGCACTTGTGAATCATCGAGGGGACCGCTTTCATGGAGGTAAGCCATGGGTGACCCAACTTCACATGAAATAAGTCTAAAGTAGGAATGATAACAAGAGATACGTCTAATGTTCTTGGCCCAACCTTGACAAGGAGAGTCAAGGTGTTAGAAATTAATCTTTACTTAGTGAAGATTATTTATTACTTGTATTTTAATACATGTGAGGATATAACTCATGTTCATATTCCTCTTTGGAGGATTTTATATTTAGATTCTTCCTTATGAGGATTGACACTTTGCACACACATAAATGATATGTGGCATATGGGAGTTTCATGCAACTCCTTTCTCATCCCTATTTATGAGGTGCTTCTTTCTCATTTTCTCATTCTCATTCTCACATTCACATACGCTCATGCTTGAGAAGCTGTGTGTGTGTGTAATATTTTAGGCTTCTTGCCATCTACATAATATTGGGGGTTTTTCTTTGCTTTTTCCCCTTCAAAATATTGGTCTCCATTGTTGAATCTTGGTTCATGCTTCTGGTTTTGGTTCTTCATTGGATGGTAACTTATTTGTTTACTTCAAACAATGCTCCTTACTTAGTACTTTCCTTGTTCTTTTATTTTTCCTTTCATGGTATCAGATCAAGCTTACTAATCTAAGTTGTGAGTTGAATTGTTGAAGGTTGCCATCCTTCTTCTAGAAGCATTTCACCTTCAGAGACTCTATTTCAAGTTGAGAGAAGAGAAACATATTTATTTTTGTGTGCAGGAACAAGGGTTTTAAGCCTTTATTTCATTTTATTTGCAAATATGTGTAAAAAATTATTCATTTTTTTTTTAAAAAATTTTGTCCCCGATAGATATGTACAGATTTCCTTTTCAAAAAAAAATCTAGTTTAAAAAAAATATTTAGGGCCCCAAGCCCCGGATGTAGAATCACTCTATTAAAAATCTATCTAGTTTTAAAATTTTTTAGGGCTTTAGCCCTGCATGTTGTATATACATTTTTTTTTTAAATAATTAAAACTAGGTTTTCAAAAAAATCTATATTAAAATTTTCTATTGTAAAAATTTAAAAAACTTAGGGCTTCTATCCTACCTACAAGTTGCAAGTTTTTTTTTTTAAATTAAATAAATCAAAGTTCTTAAAAAAGTTACTAAAATCAAAAGTTAAAAATAATAATAATTTTTTTAGGGTTTCTTGCCTGTATCCATTGAAGAGGCTGCAACCTCTTCAAGGACTGTGGACCCCTCAAGGTCAAGGCCCCTTTAGTGCCCGTAGGTCCTTGGGAGCCCGCAGGGAGCCTAAGGCCCCCACTCCCACTTTGAATCCTTTGCTAGCCTTACTGTCGGCCGCTATTGTTTGCATCAATCACCACTTACACTATCGGCACCCCTGCTTTCTCTTTTGTGTCGAACTTCGCCTCTTGCGCTCCAAACCTTGCATTTGTTTTTTTTTGCAGGGTTTGGAGTGTAAGAGGCGAAGTTCGGCATAGAAGAGAAATCTGATAATAAGGCCGACAGAGGCTTCAAAGCGAGAGCAGGGGCCTTAGGCTCCCCGCAGGCTCCCAAGGACTAGCGGGCCCTAAAGGGGCCTTGATCTTGAGGGGTCCGCAGTCCTTGATGAGGTTGCAACCTCTTCAACGACTGCAGGCAAGAAGCCCTAAAAAAATTAATTTTTTTAATCTTTTGTTTTTAGTAACTTTTTAAAGAACTTTGATTTATTTAATTTAAAAAAAACAAACCTGCAGGTAGGGCAGAAGCCCTACATTTTTTTAAATTTTTATAATAGAAAATTTTAAGATAGATTTTTCTGAAAACCTAATTTTAATTATTTAAAACCAAATGTGTATATACAACATGCAGGGCTAAAGCCCTAATTTTTTTAAAAACTAGATAGATTTTTAATATAGTGATTCTACAACCAGGGCATGGGTCCCTAAATGTTTTTTTTAATTAGATCTTTTGTTTTTAAAGGAAATCTGCACAGGTCTGTTGGGGACAAATTTAAAAAAAATCAAAAAAGAGATGAATTTTTTTTACACATATCTTCAAATAAAATGAAATAAAAGGTTAAAACCCTTGTTCCTGCACACATAAATAAATATGCTTCTCTTCTCTCAATATGAAATAAAGTCTCCGAAGGTGAAATACTTCCGGAAGAAGGATGGTAACCTTCAACAATTCAACTCACAACTTAGATTAGTAAACCTGCTCTGATACCATGAAAAGAAAAATAAAAGAACAAGGAAAGTACTAAGTAAGGAGCATTGTTTGAAGTAAACAAATACGTTACCATCCAATAAAGAATCAAAACCAAAAGCATGAACCAAGATTCAACAATGGATACAAATATTTTGAAAGGGAAAAAGAAAAGAAAAACTCGTAATATTATGTAGATGGCAATGAGCCTAAAATATCACACACACACACAGATTCTCAAGCATGAGCGTGCGTGAATGTGAGAATGAGAATGAGAATGAGAAAATGAGAAAGAGGAACCTCATAAATAGAGGTGAGAAAGGAGTTGCATGTAACTCCCATATGCCACCTATCATTTATGTGTGTGCAAAGTGTCAATCCTCATAAGGAGGAATCTAAATATAAAATTCTCCAAAGAGGAATATGAATGTGAGTTATCCTCACACATGTGTGAGGATAATAAAATAAAATAAAATACTTGTATTAAAATACAAGTAATAAATAATCTTCACTAAGTAAAGATTAATTTCTAACACAAGGCACCAAGAGTTGGACGAATAGATCCATCATGTGCTCTAATTGAGATTTTAGATATATTGTACTTGTCTCGATGTAATTCATGCATAAAGAGGAACTCTTCAATAACCACATTAACCATGCATACAAGATCGATGAGTACTCTCCTTATGGGTTTGTCGTTAATCCTAGCAGTAATGTAGAGAGGTCCCTCAAGTGCTTGAGTGGAAGCATCATGAGGTGTAAAAGAGATAGTAGGTTCAAGTTCCACTCGCTCTTGATGAGGATGAGCATCTACCATACCAACCACACTATCAAAGTCTCTATGTTGATGATTGAATGATGTAGAGTTAGGTGGTGATTCAATGTGTGTTTCTATAATGTTTGCTTGATGATGAGGTAATGGATTTATATAGATTTGTAAATTCTAATTTGGAGGAGCAACCAACTTATTCCTTTTGTCATTTTCACCTACTACCTAGATGAAATTAGAGTCAATGAGGTCTTGAACTTCATGTTTAAGACACATACATCATTTATTGTCATGTCCAAGGGTACGATGAAATTGGCAAAAGGCCTTCAAATCAAAAGAAGGTGATTGCATCTTAGAAGCATCAATCTGTTGAATTGGTGGAAGTTTGATGAGATTATTATTTAGAAGCTGCAACATTATTGAATGAAGAGACTCTAAAAGTTGTAAAAAGTGTCACATATTTAGTTTTAATTTATAAGGGGTTGGAGTGGGATGTGTTGCAATTGCTACTTGTGTCTGAATGTTATTTGAAGATGAATTTATTTTTATGAAGTTTCTGTTTTATTTTTTGAATGAATGATAACATGGGGCAGCAACTTCAAATTTACCAATGGAAGCCGATGAGGTAGTGTCCTCATACCGACTAACCAACAATTGATAATCACGGAGAGTCATGTAAAGATGTGTAAAAGAGATATATCGCATCAACAAAATCTTATCATAGATGTGAGGTTACAAGTTTTGAATGAAAACTTATTGTACATCAACATCTGGAAGAGAATAAGCTATTTGTGAGAAGAGGGATTGATAATGCTCAATGAAATCAGTCAATTTCTCCTTCACTCCTTGCTTGCAATGAACCAAATCAATCAAGGATACTTGAGGTCTAATGTCCGCTTGAAAATGTTGTAGAAATTGATTGATAAGTTGTAGAAAAGAATTTATTGAATTTGCATGTAGATAACAAAACTAATCCAAGGTCGTATCTTTAAGTGACCAAGGAAAGAGTTTAGCTAAAATAGCATCATCAAAGAGAAAGTCACTGCACAAAGTTGTAAAGGTCGACACATGACTATTAGGATCCCCCTTCCCATTATACTTCTCAAAATGGGGGGTTCCAAATTTCTTAGGAATCAGTGTTTTTAGAATGGTAAAGGATAATGGACTATGGGTATAGTAGGATGGAATAGAAGGCTGAGATGAACCTTGATTCATACTAGCTATTTGTTGTTGTAAAGAGATGACATTCTGCAAAAGCTGATTAATGGTAGGATTAGATTGCGAAGTAGCTTGAGATTGGATAGGATTGGAATAGTCAAGGCTAGGAATAGGTGATGACATTGTGTGATTAGACTTTTGGTATGTGACATTTGATGGAGGTTGGATGACAATAGGAGATGACACATTTAAAATAACATTATGATATGTAAAGGGGACAACACTATAGTTGTGTATAGGATTCCCATTTGAAACTCCAGGACTTGTGTTAGCACTACTACTAGGATGTGTAGTGGTGGTGAGAATAGAAGAAGTAAATGTTTATGTAGAAGATGTCAGTATCTGTGTCCCTATTTATTTTTGAGAGGACACATTAGTGATCATTTCTGTGTAACTAGCTGACGACATAATGTTGTTATCTATTATGTGAGCTAAGCTGCGTAAAATCTCTATACCTTCTTGACCTTCGAGTAAAAAATTTCTTAGACCTTCTACAAGAGGCACAACTTCCTTGGCTAAATGTTATGTGCCTACAAATTGCTAAAAATGAGCCAACTCTGTGTCTAGCTTCTGAATTTGTGTTTTAGGTACATGAGCCATGAGGCTATTTATGTCTATAGAGTCATGAGAATTTTGTACTTTAGATATCATAGGAAAAGTAGGCATATGATCCAAAGGTGGTGACTTCCCCTGTGTGAATAAGTTAGCAACATCAGAGCTATTTAAAGCACTAGAACCCATGAGCCTATAACTTCTTCTCACTAGGATGTTAGATTCAAGACACCAGGTCACAAAACTCAACAAAGACTTCACAAGCTTTATGACACACAAAGTGCACTTACAAAAGAAGGTGTTGATAAGAAAGAATATGTGGATGATGTGATAGAAGAAAGATTTTTGTTTTAGTTTTCTAGATGAATCAATGTTTCCAAATGATTAATCATATGTCACAAATATATGCAATGAATATCCAATCAAATCAACAAGTAATCAAAGCAATGAAGATGTATAAATGCTTTCTATCTAAGTAAACCATTAACTAATCAGATCTGGAACAACAAAAAGATCAGATTTGAATGAAGAGGGTTGCAAAAGTTCAAAACTTGTCAGGTTCACCCAAAATGTTTGATTTTGGTAACCATAACAATAGAGATCTATAAGTGTTTTGCTTTCTAAATTAAATATATGAGATAAAATGAGATATGCAACATAAACATTTAATTAGATTCATCAACTAATTAAACACAAATATAGATTTGAGAAAAGAAGGATAAGTGTAACATGTTAGGTTCACCAGAATGTATGGTGAAAATGAGAGAGACCTAATTAATCATGTGTTAACTGAGTCTTAATTCTTTGGATCAAACATTGGAGCACAAATTGAGCTTGTCTAAAGTCCTAAAGGAGAGCCAAGATATAGGGGTTCTTTTCCTTTGTTGTAAATCTAAAAGATTAAGATAAAATGTTCTAGATCTAAGGTTTTTACTATGAAATATACCAAAACAAATATAATATACCTTACATAATTGAAAACCTGAAAAATAGGATCTGAAATGAGCAGTGCAGAGCTATTAGAGGCCACTACCAGAAATCAGGGAAGATCTGGGAGGAGACGTAATTTACCCAAGCACAAGTGTCCTAGGGTTTTAGGCTCTCCAGAGGTGGTTTCTGAGAGTTGGGGCATGTATTTGTTAATCTGCTTCTGAATCTTCTGTACTTGTTCCCAATCTTCCGTAATCTACATAAACACAAGAGGGGAAAGGTTTAGGGGCTTGCCTTAGTCAAACCCCGTGAATGGTGTTTCCACCTCCACAACAACCAAGATAATTATGAGAGAGCATGTGTCATTAGAGGACAAAGGCAAAATCAATAATAAAAGCAATGTTGTAATAAAGTACCTTTACCACAACACAAACCCTAGTGGGATAACTCAAGATCACCACAAGGATGGAGATGAATGAAGGAGCTTCCCTTAGAACCTGCAATAGATCTGTTATAAATCTACAATAGAGAGCATCATGTATAAATCTACATAATCTTCACAATAGAGATTTCATCACTTGCATAACACTTTTATTCATATCAATTCCTTTAAATCTTTTTTTCTCTCTAGTTCAAATGGGAGGAATAAACTTCTTTATATATGCATATCAATTCACTTTCGGGAAAACCTTTCAAGAAAAGTTGACAATGTGTAACACCCATACTTACAAGGCCAACATCTAAGGCCACTCAAACTTTTATTTTTGTAAATATCAAGGACACTAGCGCTTGGGTGCTAGTGTCCAAGTGTTTGAGGTCCTTTCAGGGCCTGAACCTAGATAATAATACCTAGAACTAGTCTCTGCTTCAGAATCTAGTCTTCTCTCAATAGGAGTCTGCATATCAGTCCACAATGGTGCTAAGTCTAGTGTAAATCGCTGGTGTCGATGTTAAATCCTCAATTTTGACTATGTTTAACTTTTACTTTTTCATGTGATTAAATGGGTAAGCAATCATAGGATAATGATTAGACATTTGGTAAATGTTAGGATAATCATTGATTATGTAGATTATGAATAATGCTTAGAATTAAACATGTGATTACATGTTCTTGAGATTATTTTATTATGATGAATAATGATTTATTAATGATACACTAATCATAGTTTGTATGACTGTGAGTGTAACATGAAGAGATTCCACCTTCAGAATGGAAGGAGAGTATCACCGGAGAGAAGGGTATAGAGGTTCGAAAAAGTCAAGTTGCCATATGAGCTTCAAGTCGTGTACTTAGTGAACCATTTTGAGACGGGGTATGTATTAGTTGTGTCATGCCCACATCTCCCATGCGGTCACAACACACAAACACACGTGTCATGCCCACATTTGCCATGTGGTCATGACACGAACTACGAAAAATTTTTCTACTTTTCCCTAGGAACCCACTCGCACGTGTCTGCGTGCTCGGTGGCAATACACATAGGCATAGACATGTCATCGTAACCATGATGGCGAAGGCTGTCTAGGGGTTATACGACAGGTAGGGTGTCGCCTCTAGGGTTAGACTGACTTTAATCTGAACCCTAAGTTTCCTAGGTGAAGATGGATCTGTTCGCAAAGAACCCTAATTAAACTCGTATCGAAAAGTGATTAATCAATGTGGTAAGATGGCACGTGATTCAAGTGGAAAGATGGAATAAAATTAAATAAAATATCGCATACAATAATCCCTAAGATTCTAGAAAAATTTCGGCAGCATAACGTGTTTTTGATAAACGCAAAATAAATTTAAATAAAATACCAAAAGAAAATAAATAAATAAAAAACATACAATTAATGATTAAATTAACCTAGAAATAAAATCAACAAAATAAAATAAAATAATAAAATTAATTTAAAACGACAAGACGTCGGTTAAATTCAACTGAAAAACCGAGTTCATTATTAAACATAATTTTGACGTTATGTTTAATATCTCACTCAAAAATTTAATGGACGAGGGAGAAGAGTTTAATTAACTCCCTTCGTAAAAATAAATGATAAAATAACTCAATAAATAAAAACGGTAAAAATTCCCGCTATCTCAATAATTAAAAACGGTAAAAATTCCCGCCCAAGGAAAATTGAAATCAATAATCCCATTAAAGTGAATTTAAAAAAAAAATACAAAATCGATCCATTCAAAAATTATAAATCAATGTAGAAGAAAATTTCCAAGAGATAAATAAAATCAAAAGGGGAAAATAGGCTTAATAAAATAAAATGAAAATTTGAAATTTAAAACCTTCCTCACATTCCTCTCAAGGAAAAATATACATTGGAATGTGTTAAGTAAATATGGTGAATGCAAGGGAAGAAGGAATGTAGTTTGGTAGAATAGTTTTTGTTAAATGGCGTTGGAAGTTCTTTTATTAGATGCTGATTTTGGAGGATGATCTGTTATAAAAATGACTTGAACATTATGCATCTCTTAGTATTTTATACAAAAAAAAAAGAAAGTATATATTTTGTTGAACCATTGTTTATGCAGATCAATGTTAAGAGCTTTCGTATAAATTTAATTGTTATTTGTAAATTGAAAGTCAAGTTTCTTTTTCCTTTTATTGGCAATGTTTATACAGAATGTGATAGAAAAAATACTGAAGTAGAATCTTATTAGTTATATATACATATATTATCTAAAACAAATATATTTCAAAAACTAAATATATATACATACGTATATATATTTATATATTAAAATATACAGAATAAACATATGCTATTTATAACATTTAATTTTTTTCTTTTGTGTTTAAAAAAAAAATAGCGACCAAATCCTAACAGCGGACTGTGCTAGGGCCGCAGAATTTTTTTTTTTTTTTTTTATGGGCTGCGGGCAGCGACGCTGCCCACAGCATTTCACTTATGTGAAGGGGTGTGGGGAAGGAGGCTCTTTCCCCCACACCCCCCCAAACCCCACACTCCCCTGTGTGCTGTGTATACTCCATGGAATGGATCAACAAGCTTTTCCTTGGCCTCCATGGGAGTCTTCAAACCCTAAACTGTGCAAAAGAAGAAAACAAAACAAGAGAGAAGAGAAAAATAGAAGGGAGAAATTGGGGCAAGAGGAAAATATGCAACTCCATCCCTACTTTGCCATTTATTTGATATTCAGATTTTAAAAAAAAAGGATAAAGTAATATTTTTTGCTATTATACCTCTGTGGAGCTTGAGGAAGAATCCATGGCTTCCATTCTGGTTTAAACCCAAACCTGCAAAACAGAAAACAAGAATTAAAAAAAAGGGGGAATAGCCTTGCTGAGTTGAACACTGGTTAATGGAGCAGCAAGCTCTTCCCTTGGCCTCCAATGGCTTCCCAAAACCCTACCTGCACACACAAAAAAAAAGAGAAGGCAAAATAAAAACAGGAGGAAAACAAAAGAGAAGGAGTGAGAAATGAAATTAGGGCAATAGAGAAAACCATTTCAATGTGAGAATAGGTTTCCTAAAAAAAAATATGCGAAAAAAAAAGAAAGTATATATTTTGTTGAACCATTGTTTATGCAGATCAATGTTAAGAGCTTTCGTATAAATTTAATTGTTATTTGTAAATTGAAAGTCAAGTTTCCTTTTCCTTTTATTGGTAGTGTTTATACAGAATGTGGTAGAAAAAATACTGAAGTAGAATCTTATTAGTTATATATACATATATTATCTAAAGTAAATATATTTCAAAGAATAAATATATATATACATACGTATATATATTTATATATTAAAATATACAGAATAAACATATGCTATTTATAACATTTAATTTTTTTCTTGTGTTAAAAAAAAAACAGCGACCAAATCCTAACAGCGAACTGTGCTAGGGCCGTTGAATTTTTTTTTTTTTTTTTTTTTATGGGCTGCGGGCAGCGACGATGCCCACAACATTTCGCTTATGTGAAGGGGTGTGGGGGAAAGAGCCTCCTTCCCAAGTTTTCCAATCTTCAAGAAAATTCCTCCAACTTTTTCCAAACTCCTCCCAAAAATAGAAAGAACTCCAAAAATGCTCTAAAAAAAAGAACCCCCTTCTCCTCCACAAATAAAAGCCCTCAAGGCACAAATACAACTGTGAGAGAGCCCCTAAGGATTGTTCCTCTCCCCTACCCATACAGGTTGAGCATTACCTCCATTGGAGGTGCTCTCACCATAACACCCTTCCCAACATCACAATTGAAAACCACAAAACAACCACAAAATAAAACACCACACATTATACAAGCAAAATTGAGATCACAAGTTAAGAAGCCTACCTTACAAGCCCTTATAATGGAAGAAGTGTGGTGAAGAGCCCAAGCCTATCCATACCCAACACCACATCATAAGATCCGAATGTCATGACTCTAAGGTCACATACTGTGGTGAAGGGTCCCAAATGTCATGCTCACATTTCTCATGCGGTCACGACACACAAACACACGTGTCATGTCCACATTTGCCATGTGGTCATGACACGAACTACGAAAATTTTTTCTACCCTGCCCTCGAAACCCACTCGCACGCGTCTGCGTGCTCGGTGGCAATACGCATAGGCGTAGACATGTCATCGTAACCGTGATGGCAAAGGTTGTCAAGGGGGTATACGACACGTAGGGTGTCGCCTCTAGGGTTAGACTGACTTTAATCTGAACCCTAAGTTTCCTAGGTGAAGATGGATTTGCCCGTAATGATCCCTAATTAACCTGTATTGAAAAGTGATTAACCAATATCGTAAGATGGCGCGTGATTCAAGAGGAAAGATGAAATAAAATTAAATAAAATATCATATACAATAATCCCTAAGATTTTAGAAAAATTTCGGCAGCATAACACGTTTTCGATAAATGCAAAATAAATTTAAATAAAACACCAAAAGGAAAAATAAATAAAATAAATGATTAAATATTAAATTAACTTAGCAATAAATTTAACGAAATAAAGTAAAATAATAAAATTAATTTAAAACAACAAGACATCGGTTAAATTCAACTGAAAAACCGAGTTCGTTATTAAACATAATTTTGGCGTTATGTTTAATAACAAACTCAAAATTTAATAGAATCCAAGAGATAAAATAAAAATATCAAAATGAAAAAAAATAGAGGTTTGTTTTTTTTTTTAAATAAAAGGTTAAAATAAATCTAATGCAAGCATAACCTATTCTATATTAGAATTCCAAATTAAGAGACCAAAATAGAACAAAGAGGAAAATAGGTTTTCCATAAAAAATAAAATAAAACCCCAGCATAAAATATTTTAAAAACAAATGAAAAAGCCCTAATTCCTTCTAACTCTAATATTTTCTTCATGCCCTAATCTCTTGTTTTCTCCTCTCTTCTATTTTGCCTTTTTTTTTTTTTTGGTGTATGCAGGTAGGGTTTCGGGAGCCATTGAAAGCCATGGAAGAAGCTTGCTCCTACCTCCCACGGAGGTATTCACAGCAGATGGATCCATATACATATTATTATTGATTTATGTTTTTTTTTTTTGGTTCTTTCTCCATCTTCATTTCCTTTTTTTTGTTTGGTTTTCTATTTTGCAGATTTGGGTTTTATCCAGAATGGAAGCCATGAATGGGAGACTACCTCCCATGAGGTATGCATTCAGGTATCAATAGATCTATCTCTCTGTGGGTTAAAATCAGAATTAAGTCTCTCTCCTTTTTTTTTTTACTGATCTAAATTTGTTTAACAAAATGAAACAATAGAAAATATATGAAGTTATTCCCATTGTATAGGATCTGGGAGTGGAGAGGGTTTGAGGGGGGGGTGCGGGTAAAGAGCCTCCTTCCCCAGACTCCTTCACAAAAGCGGAAATACTGAGGGCGACGTCATGACCAGCAGTCCGTCATTAATTTTTTTTTTTTTTGTCATCCGCCTTGGAAATTTTCGAACCCTCAGCAAATAGTTTAAAATGTTTTCTGATCTATCAACATTTAAAATAGATATACATTTTTAAACACATTTTACAGTTTTTGCAAAATATTCAGCAAATGATAATTTTTGGATATTTTATTTCTGTGTGAAGCATTTTTACAATAAGGTTATAAAATAAAGAACAGCAAACTATTAAAATAAAATGTTATGATAGCAGTATATATATATATTTTTATAGGCCCATTGCACTTATTTCCTCAACATTGATTTAAGCAGAATACTAAAGTGTAAATTGTAACATAAATAACTAATAACTCCTTTCATTTACTTTAAAACATGAGTTTATAAACATAATGTATTATGTTATTTTGATGTCAACATAAAACAGCAATATCATACCTTCCATGTAATAGATAAAAAGAAAAGAAAATAGGATTCATAGTTTTATTTTCTTAGAAATAATCCTATATAAAAGAAAATGAGCATATCTCTCTATTTTTTTTCCAACAGTCATTTATGAAATAAATCCTCAAGCAACCAAAAAGAAGACTTAGTTTAAACTTTCTCATTCTTTCCTTTGCAACTCAAGGATCTATCTAACTTGCTCATACATGTTTTTTTTGAAGATTAATGACAGAAATATAAATGACATATCTCATACATTTCATAAATTTTAACTCTCCTCATAGGAAAATAAATAGCCTTCTACTTGAATATAGAATACTTCTCATACAACATTATTTATAGTCAAACTCATGGCAAAGATGACCAAACAATCTTTTACAAAATAAAATATAATGAGGCCACAATGGCCATGGCTCCAACAACCATTAAAACACTACAAAGCCACACAAGGAGGAGCTCTTCAATCACTTCTTCCATTATAAGGGCTTGTAAGGTAGGCTTCTTAACTTGTGATCTCAACTTTGCTTGTATAATGTGTGGTGTTTTATTTTGTGGTTTTACATTGTGATGTTGGGAAGGGTGTTATGGTGAGAGCACCTCCAATGGAGGTAATGCTCAACCTGTATGGGTAGGGGAGATGAACAATCCTTAGGGGCTCTCTCATAGTTGTATTTGTGCCTTGAGGGCTTTTATTTGTGGAGGAGAATGTTGAATGGCAAGAGTGCCATGGAGATTTTATGTGATATTTGTGGAGGTTGGTGTGTTTTGGAGATTTTTGGCTTGAGGCCATGTGTTGGGATTTTCTTTTACCATTTGGGAGCCCCTTTAAATTGAGAGGTCTATTCCCTACCCTCTCCAAGCTCATTTTTATGAGTTAAGTTATGTGTAAAACCTTTGGGGTTGTTCTATTTGGTGTTATTGTGTTTGATCTTGTTGTGGAATGGAACCCTGTGTGAAATCCCTACCTCCCTAGCTCGGGGGTGACCCACTTGTGGGTCTACGGTAGGGAGGAGAGTTTTCCTTTTGTAGTGGCTAGTTTTGTTTCTTGTGTTGTGCTCATTGCAGGATTTGACTCACACAATCGAATACATCAATAAACATCAATACATAAATCCAAATTAAACTACATTATCCAATCACATGTCAATATATCCATATCACATAAACAACTAGAATCTCATCACAAACATCATCAAATATATAACTCGTATGATGAATCACAAAAATAGCATCACTATTATCAAATCAAATACATCAACTCAATGTCCTAACATAATCATAATTAAGTCTCTCCCTTTTTTTTTTTACTGATCTAAATCCAGGGAGGTAGGGATTTCACACAGGGTTCCATTCCACAACAAGATCAAACACAATAACACAAAACAGAACAACCCCATAGGTTTTACACATAACTTAACTCATAAAAATGAGCTTGGAGAGGGTAGGGAATAGACCTCTCAACTTAAAGGGGCTCCCAAATGGTAAAAGAAAATTCCAACACATGGCCTCAAGCCAAAATCTCCAAAACACACCAACCTCCACAAATATCATATACTATTGCCATTCAACATTCTCCTCCACAAATAAAAGCCCTCAAGGCACAAATACAACTGTGAGAGAGCCCCCAAGGATTGTTCCTCTCCCCTACCCATACAGGTGAGCATTACCTCCATTGGAGGTGCTCTCACCATAACACCCATCCCAACATCACAATGCAAAACCATAAATCAACCACAAAATAAAACACCACACATTATACAAGCAAAGTTAAGATCACAAGTTAAGAAGCCTACCTTACAAGCCCTTATAATGCTAGAAAAGATACTAAAATTTGCAAGAACTCCCCTAAAATTGCAAGGAAGAACTAGAAAAGAAGAACCCCCTTCTCCTCAACAAAAGGAGATAAAATAGGTCCTTCTTTTCTAGTTCTTCCTTGCAATTTTAGGGGAGTTCTTGCAAATTTTAGTATCTTTTCTAGTTTTGGAGGAGTTGGGAGAAATTCTTGAAGTTGGAAGGCTTGGGAAGGCTTGGAGATCTTCACCAAACTTCTTCCATTATAAGGGCTTGTAAGGTAGGCTTCTTAACTTGTGATCTCAACTTTGCTTGTATAATGTGTGGTGTTTTATTTTGTGGTTGATTTGTGGTTTTGCATTGTGATGTTGGGATGGGTGTTATGGTGAGAGCACCTCCAATGGAAGTAATGCTCAACCTGTATGGGTAGGGGAGAGGAACAATCCTTGGGGGCTCCCTCACAGTTGTATTTGTGCCTTGAGGGCTTTTATTTGTGGAAGAGAATGTTGAATGGCAAGAGTATGTGATATTTGTGGAGGTTGGTGTGTTTTGGAGATTTTGGCTTAAGGCCATGTGTTGGGATTTTCTTTTACCATTTGGGAGCCCCTTTAAATTGAGAGGTCTATTCCCTACCCTCTCCAAGCTCATTTTTATGAGTTAAGTTATGTGTAAAACCTATGGGGTTGTTCTATTTTGTGTTATTGTGCTTGATCTTGTTGTGGAATGGAACCCTGTGTGAAATCCTTACCTCCCTAGTTCAGGGGTGACCCTCTTGCGGGTCTATGGTAGGGAGGAGAGCTTTTCAAAGTGGCTGGTTTTGTTGTTCTTGTGGTTGTGTTTATTGCAGGTTTTTAAGTGAAGAGATGGAGTTGTTTTGGAGCTCTTTTGGGTGTTCATATAGTCTCCTCATGATGGTTGTTGAAGTCAAGGCCATTGTGGCCTCATTGTATTTTATTTTGTACAAGATTATTTAGTTATTTTTTCCATGAGTTGGTTGTAATATATGTGGTATGAAAAGTATTCTTTATTGAGCAAAAAGTAATTAAATAAGCCTCCCTTGTGCTCACTGTCCATGGGAAATGTGGGCATGACAAGTTGTCTATTATTTTTAGACATTTCAATTTGACCTTTGTCGATTTGACATGAGGAAAATATTTTCCCACGTCAAATTTCGTTTGAATTGGTCAAAAGAGTTTTTCCTGATATATTTCTTTCTTTTGCATAAGGATGCCAAGGGGGAGAAGATCAACCCACTTCCACACCTTATCAAACGATTAATACCAACTTTCATAATAATGGTAATGATGCCATTATGATGGTATATTAATTATTTATTTGTTTAAATACTATTATATTGATACAAAAATCTATTTTATTTCGATTGAGAATTATCTCTTTTTTAATGATAAGTTCTTCTTTGGCCCTCCACTACATTCATGTAGTGATTTGCATTCTCCTTAACCCACAAAGTGGTGGGAGTGGGAATAATCCCAAAGTGACTGCGAGAGTGTGTGGGCATTAGGAGTATAGTTGGTAAGCTGCATGCTCCCGCTTAGAGACTTTGGTGGAGAAGTTATAGTTTCTCCGCGTAGTGGGAGAAGGATAACCATGTTTTCTTTCGATAGTCTTTTGGGTGGTTATGCATTCGTAGTGATGCATTCTGTGTAACAGGAAGAACCTCTTAGTTGAGGAGAAAAGAAATAGTATCTCCAAAAAGCACAACAGTTAGCTGTGGAAAGAAAGAAGCTTGTGCTCTAGACATTGTAGGCTGTAGAAACTATATATTGTTATAATATTTTCTAATGGACCGAAGAGCGAAGGAGCACCAGTCTATCATTATTATGAGAATTAGAGACTCACCAGTCTATCATTATCTTTGTTGTTGACTCAGTCGAGCCAATTGACAGCTATGGATATGTTATTATGTTGTTACTTGTTTATATGGAAGCTGTATATAATATATGTGAAATGATGCCAATTATGGCATAGACATTTATATATTGCTATGTGTTGTTGTAGACAACCTTTTTCATTATTAGAACTCATGCATTTTAGCACAGTTGGTAACAAGGGCCAAAAGGCTTAGAACCAGTAATTAACTAGTGGTTGATACCATCGTGTATAACTTGAAGCCTCTTAACAGTTCAAGGTCTGTAGACTCTGTTATTGATTAAAATGAGTGCTTTCGAGTTATTATAATTGTGCATACTTTTGTAAACCTAGTCATATGTTAAATCTTCGAGCCATAATGGAAAGGAATCCTACAGCTCGATAAGTTAAAATTGGTTATACTGATCTTTCCTTAGAAAAGATATAACTGTCATCATTGTAGATGGTGTGTGATACCAAACTATACTTGCATGACTGCATGATAAGCAATATTTTGAATGATGTCAAACTTAAACTTTGTTAATTTAATTCTTTCTTATAGAAAGACATATAGCTTAAGATGGTTAAGATGGTTGAGTATATAATTATAGTTGTTAACTTGAACTATCGAGTTGATTGACCAAACTTTTTCTAAAGATTAGTTATGAGAAATCAAGAAATCCTATTAAGATAATGCATGTAATAAGGGTATATTTGGTAGACAATGTTGCTCTTGCTGTATGAATTGAAAGGTTAATATGACCAAACGGTCGAGGTAAACTAGAGGAATCTAGTATGATACATCTTTTGAAACAAAGAACAAGAGTGTTTATTATTTAATGTTATGGGTTGGAAAAGTTAACCCTCGTATTAAATTAGAAGAGTTATGAAAACTAGACTCTTGAGTCGAAATGACTTTATTTATAAATATGTTTGATCAACATTAAGTGATCAAGAAAACCCTAGAATGAGACAAAATGAGTCTAAAGGGGTGTTTCAAAAATCACTAGATATCGGTAACATAGAGTAATGACAGGAAGTCATAGACCCTAGAATTTGCTAGGATGCAAAAGAGGGACTCTCAGAAAAAGGTGGAAATTCCAATCCTTTTTACAATGTGTGTGTGTATAGATATAAGGATTGATACCAGTCAAATGGACTGGAAAAGAAATAATGATTATACAAGTTATGTATATAATTGTTGTAGGATGAGATAACTTCTAAGTCAAGTTAGAAGTGTGTGAACATTCGACTACATTCATTGTGAAACATCTATGTATATTAAATCTTTGGCCAAAATAATGCATCTGTCTCTGCATGCATTAGTCAGTTCACTGTGGTCCAGATGGCATAACCATCCAATAGTGTCATACATAGTTAGAGTGGATCTATAGTTGTATGACCGTGATGAGTTATGGACACAACACTAGATACTCAGATAGAAAACCTTATGGATCCTTATATCTATACCCTTTGTGAAGAGTAGGACCACTTCCAGGAAGGAAGTTGTGCGGCAGACTGCTGGTCTGTGGTTGGAGGAAAAGCACTCAGGTGATGCTCTCCTTCCCAAGCAGAAGACAAGCTGAGACTTATGAAGACAAATATCAAAACTCCAGATACAGTATATTCTATTAAAATGACTTGACAGTCAAATTCTATGTAAACTTATAATTATTGCCATGAGCAAAACATTATGATTGTAAAGTGAAGGAACTCACTAGCATGCTATCTTAGAACATGTTATACATTTTTAGTTTGAAAATTAAAAAAAATAGAATATGGTTTTTATGCAATCATTATGCAACTGATTAGTGTTTATTAAACATATGATTATGACTACCATGTGATTTTTATTTACTTGATGGTAAAATGGGAATGTAATTTCTGGGTAATATGAGATGACATGTTACATATGGTATCAGAGCTATCAAATTCAATACATGGACCTATGAGCTCACTGTATGAAATCTTCCTTAGACATTAACAATTGCTAATGTTTCGATGTTCTTTTGCCAAAATGGTAAGAACAAGAATGATACCAAGGAATAAGGTAACAGGAAATGGACATTACCTAAAGGCTATGAGGGAACGAGCCTCATGAATGAAAAACCTAGGCCAAACTGGTTACTTGGAAGGCGCATGTTTATCTGATACTAAAACCTTTGTTGATGATATTAAATGCATCAACCAAGAGAAGGACAAAGCAATCAAGACTATTGTTCCTACCTTTAAACATGAATTAGTGAAACCCTTTGCACCTAAGGACTTACCATTGGGGAGTGGTCCTAATGCTCCTCTTGTTACTTGGGAGGTCATGGATGAGTACCTGCGAGTACATCCACCTCCTAAATCTGATTTGATGAACCTCAAGGATGACGATAAACTTGGGAAGATATCCCAACCTGGAAGTGACTTACAGTTGCAAGATGTGAAAATTTGTAATGAATGATGGATATCATGTGATCCATGGATACTATAATGCAAATTTGAAAATTTTGGCAAAAGTTTTCCTCCTTGTTTAAGATTGCATAAATGAGAATGGATTTATGTTTATGAATAGATTCAATAGTATGAAAAACTAATTGAATGCTTAGTCTACAAACTTCAAGAGAAGTAGATTGCAACATGGTTCGGACAAGAACTAGCATTGGGGATATCCAAGAGGAAGGCCAACCTTATGGCTACTCTGATTCAAAACTTGACCAGATCCTTGCTGTGCTCCATGAGACGAGGGCAAGAATTGGAACTTTAGAGCAGGAGGTTAGGGGTCAAAATGGACCCAAGTAGGAAGCCTTCCATGGGGGTGAAGATGAGGAATGTCATGAAAACACCACCCAAAGTGGACGTGGAGAGAATAACTCCAAAATGAGACATGATGAGGATAAAAGAATCCATTTGGCTCTAGAATTATCTAGAGATATGAAAAATATTACACCTCCCAAATTTGATGGGATTGTAAGCGGAGATGCCGCAGAGGCATGGCTTACAGAAATGGAGAAATACTTTGAAATAAGAAACTATTCTGAAATCACCAAAGTGGTATGGGGAGCATACCAATTGGTAGGTGAAGCATCCATCTGGTGGATGAGCAAGAAGATGGGGTTAAAATTTAGCTCCTCGAGTCTAATATGGGAAATGTTTGTGGAATTTTTTATGCAAAGATGGTTGCCTTAGTTGTATTTTGATCAAATGCTTATAGACTTCCAAAATCTGAGATAGGGTGACTCATCCATGAATAAGTACTAGGAGAAATTCACTCGTCTCCTCAAATATGTTCCCCAAGATCAATAGGATGAGAGATTTCACATCTGGAAGTTCATCATGGGCTTGAATGCCCAAATTGGAGGAGAAGTTGATGTGCATGGTCCCACTACAATGGACCAAGTTTATGAGAAAGCTATTAAACATGAACAAAAATTGAAATCCTTGTTTGCATACTAGGAAAGGAACTGTAAAAGGTTCAGTTGGTCCCAATCCTCCCAGTCATTCAAGAAAAAGGGAAATAAACATAATTTCAATAAGAAAGGTGACAAAGGATTTAAGGACAATTAGAATGATACCAAGGGTGAAAAGAAAAATAATAATAACTCCAAGAAAAATGGAGACAATTCATGAAAGCCTTATGAGAGGTGAGGACCCGCGGGAGGTTGTTATTCATTTGGCAGTGACCATTATGCCAATCAGTGTCCCAATAAAACACAAGGGACTCAGCCACGAGGAAATCCTTTGCCCTCACAACAGAAAACCTTCCAACAACGGATACATGCAGCCTTGAACAATAGGCAAGCTAAGTATCAAATGACTCCAATTGAAACCATGGATATTTTATATGGTATACCAATTTTAGTTTTGATAGATACTAGTGCTACATAATGTTTTATTTCTCCAAAAGTTTTAAATAAGATTTCTAGAAAAGCTGGTTACATGGCAAATACCGGGTCAGTTGAATATGCTAATTAGACCAGAGCTTAGGTAGAGCAATGTTTGTTTGAGACTAAGGTTGAACTTCTGAGTTTTTCCACTGAAGTGAACCTTTATGTAGCCCCATTAGGTTCATATGATGTCATCCTTGGAATAAATTGGCTATGGAGACAGAGCTAAAGTGGATTATTTTTCTAAAACAATATAATGCCTAGATGACCTTGGGAATAATTTTTTTCTGCAAGGCAACCCTAGAGATGTTAAATTGAGGCAAATATCTGCCCTACAGATGAAAAGAGCACAAAGAAAAGGATGCCAATTTTTTGTTGTTAAAATCGATAAAATATATAGTCACAAGGAATTTATATTCCAGGATGATTTGATGTACTATGAATCTTAAAAACTCCAAGGAGTTGAAGGAAGGTAATCCATAGATCAGGAGAGATCAAATATGGATAGATACCCCTTTCTTCAAGATTTTGAAGATGTATTCCCAGATGAACTACCAGGATTACCTCCCAAGAGAGCTTTTGATTTCTCAATAGATATAATTCCAAGATTGGAACCTATATCTAAATCTCCTTATAGAATGACCACAATAGAATTAATGGAGCTAAAATCTTAGTTACAAGAATTGCTAGACAAAGGATTAATAAGACCCAATGTTTCACCCTGGGGAGCACCAGTAATTTTTGTTAAAAAGAACAATGGTACTTTGCGGCTATGCATTGACTATCATATGCTAAATAAGGCAACGATAAAGAACAAGTATCCTTTGCCCCGTATTGATGATCTCTTTGATCAAATGCGAGGGTCAATTGTGTTTTCAAAGATCGATCTTCAATCAGGATACCATCAATTGAGGCTAAAAGATGAGGATATTCATAAGAGAGCCTTTAGAATAAGGTATGGGCATTATGAATTCACTGTCCTCCCCTTTGGATTAATAAATGCACCTGCAACATTTATGAACCTAATGAATAATGTGTTCAGAGACTATTTGGACAAGTTTGTCCTTATTTTCCTTGATGATATTTTGATTTACTCCAAGAATGATGAGGAACACCTTCAAAATTTAAGGATTGTTCTTCAGAGATTAAGAGAGCATAAATTGTATGGAAAGCTCTCAAAGTGTACTTTCTTTCAAAAGGAAGTGTAGTATCTAGGTCATATAATTTAAGCTAAGGGAATTGATGTGGACCTAGTAAAGATTAGAGCCATTTTGGAATGGCCAGCACTAAGAAATGTGCATGAGGTATGTAGTTTCATGGGCCTAGTATGATATTATAGAAAATTTGTGGCTAAGTTTTCAAAAATTTCCTATCCTATTACTTCATTACAAAGAAAAGGCAAAAGATTTGATTGGTCAAAGAAATGCCATGAGGCATTCGACCAACTAAAAGAAAGATTGACTTTGACACCTATTTTGAAGGTACCTGACTCGGAAGGCCATTTTGTAGTCATCACCGATACCTCAGGAGAAGGATTAGGTGGTGTACTTGTCCAGGATGGGCAAGTTATTGCATATGAATCTAGAAAATTGAAACTATATGAGTAGAATTATGCTCCCCATGATGTGGAATTAGTAGTAGTGGTTCATGCACTACAAATATGGAGACATTATTTGCTTGGGAAACCTTCTGATCTAAAAACAAACTATCAAGGGCTCAGATATTTGTTTACTCAACCATATCTGAATGCTCGTCAGAGGAGATGGTTAGAGTTAATAGTAGATTGTGATTTTGAGATTAAATATATACAAGGCAAGGAAAATTGAGTGGCGGATGCCTTAAGTTGGAGAAGACATATCTCTTTGATGATTTCCATACATTTTGATTTTAGGAATCATGTATTGAAAAGGTCCAAAGGAGATGAATACTATGAGTAGCTAAAGCAAGCTCTTATGGACAATCCTCATGATTTTAGGTATGATGGATTCCACTTTGAACCAGATGGACTTTCAAGGTTTAAAGAAAGGATGTACGTTCTAAACTTCGAGGAGTTAAGGAATATCGTGTGGAAGGAGGTTCATTTCGCACCCTATTCAGGACATCCTGAAGTGACAAAATTGCTAGCTGATGTAAAACCATTATATTTTTGGAAAGGAATGAAGATGGATGCTGCAAGGTTTGTAGCTGGATGTCTAGAATGCTAGAGGGTGAAGGTGAAACACCATCACCTAGAAGGTAGGAATTTTATACCCTCATGAAATTCTGGGATGGAAATGGCAAATCATTAGCATGGATTTTGTGCAAGGACTTCCTATGTCTAGAAATATACACAATGCTATTTTGGTTGTGGTGGACAGACTCACCAAGGTAGCACATTTCATACCCAAGAATTTGATAGATGGGGCACCAGTCATAGCCTACAAATTTGTGCAAGAAGTATTCAGATTGCATGGTATCCCTGAGAACATTATCTCAGATAAGGATGCCTGTATGACATCAAGGTTTTGCAAACCTTCTTTTCCTCACTTGGAACACAACTGAACATAAGATCTGGTTATCATCTAGAGACAGATGGTTAGACGGAAAGAGTAAACCAAGTGCTGGAAGACCTATTAAGAATGTATTGCATAGATTGGCAATACAAGTGGGAAGATTATCTCTCTTGTGGAATTTGCCTATAATAATTCCTCCAATTCTGCTATTAAGATGGCTCCATTTGAAGCATTATATGGAAGAAAGTGTTGAACTCTTATAAGCTAGGATCAGCTACAAGATAGGATTAGCCTTGGTCTAGAAATGCTCTCAGAAATGGAAGAACAAGTCCATCTAATTAAAAGGCTAGCGAAAGTGAATGCTAGGCAAAAAAGTTATGTAGATGCTAAACGCATCGCAAGGAATTTCTTAGTGGGAGAAAAAGTCCTTTTAAGAGTTAAACCATAAAAGAGTTCTATTAAGTTTGGAAAGACTTCCAAACTAGCTCCTAAGTATGTGGGTCCCTTCAAAGTTCTCAAGGAGGTCAACCTAGTTGCATACAAAATTTCTCTACTGCTAGCTCTTGCCATGATGCATAATGTTTTCCATGTTTCATATTTGAAAAAGTATATTGCAGGAGATAATCGTGTTCCTATTCTTGATTGGAAAGCCATATAGGTGAAGGATCCAGGGGTGGTAGTGATTGAGCCCATCAAGGTGCTCGAAATACATAAGCTACGCTTGTGTAACAAAAAGATTACTCAATGCAAGGTCCAATGGGACCAATACGCATAAGAGAATGCCACCTGGGAGAATTATGATGATATTTATCAAAGATTACCTCATCTCTTCTAAGCTTTTATTTGTGATGAACAAAACCCTTTTCATGTTATAAACTTGGCTACATTAAATCATCGGGGACGATGATTCATATGGGGGGAGATATGTTACATCCCCAATTTTGACTATGTTTAACTTTTACTTTTCATGTGATTAAATGGGTAAGTAATGATAGGATAATGATTAGACGTTTGGTAAATGTCAGGATAAACATTGATTATATGGATTATGAATAATGCTTAGAATTAAACATGTGATTACGTGTTATTGAGATTATTTTACTACGATGAATGATGATTTATTGATGGTACACTGATCATAGTTTGTATGACTGTGAGTGTAACAGGAAGAGATTCCACCTTCAGAATGCAAGGAGAGTATCACCAAAGAGAAGGGTATAGAGGTCCGAAAAAGTTAGGTTGCCATCTGAGGTTCAAGTCATGTACTTAGCGAACCATTTTGAGACAAGGTATGTATTAGCTATCTATTCTTTTTAGACATTTCAATTCGACCTTTGTCGATTTGATGTAAGGAATAGATTTTCCCATGTGAAATTTCATTTGAATTGGTCGAAAGAGTTTTTCCTGATATATTTCTTTGTTTTGCATAAGGATGCGAAGGGGGAGAAGATCTCAACCCACTTCTGCACCTTATCAAATGATTAATACCAACTTTCATAATAATGGTAATGATACCATTATGTGGTATATTAATTATTTATTTGTTTAAATACTATTATATTGATATAGAAATCTATTTTATTTCGATTGAGAATTATCTTTTTTTCGATGATAAGTTCTTCTTTGGCCCTCCACTACATTCACGTAGTGATTTAAATTCTCCTTAACCCATGTAAAGTGGTGGGAGTGGGAATAATCCCACGGTGAATGTGAGAGTGTGTGGGCATTGGGAGTACAACTGGTAAACTGCATGCTCCCCGCTTAGAGACTTTGGTGGAGAAGTTTTAGTTTCTCCGCGTAGTGGGAGAAGGATAACCATCTTTTCCTTTGATAGTCTTTTGGGTGGTTATGTATTCCTAATGATGCATATTGTGTAACAGGAAGAGCCTCTCGGTTGAGGAGAAAAGAAATAGTATGTCCAAAAAGCACAACAGTTAGCTATGGAAAGAAAGAAACTTGCACTTTGGACATTGCAATCTATAGAACTATATATTGTTATAATATTTTCTAATGGTCTGAAGAGTGCAGGAGTGCCAGTTTATCATTATTGTGAGAATTCAAGACTCACCAGTCTATCATTATCTTTGTTGTTGACTCAGTCGAACCAATCAATAGGTATGAATATGTTATAATGTTGTTAACTTGTTATATGGAAGCTATATATAAGATATGTGAAATGATGCCAATTATGGCATAGGCATTTATATATTGCTATGCACTATTGTAGACAACCTTTTTCATTATTAGAACTTGTGCATTTTAGCACAGTTGGTAATAAGGGCCAAAAGGCTTAGAACCATTAATTAACTAGTGGTTGATACCACTGTGTAACTTGAAGCCTCTTAACAATTCAAGGTCTGTAGACTCTATTATTGAATAAAATGAGTGCTTTTGAGTTATTATAATTGTGCATGCTTTTGTAAACCCAGCCATATGTTAAATCTTCAAGCCATAATGGAAAGGAATCCTATAGCTCAATAAGTTAAAGATTGGTTATACCGATCTTTCCTTAGAAAAGATATAATTGTCATCATTATAGATGATGTGTGATACCAAACTATACTTGCATGACTGCATGATAAGAAGTATTTTGAATGATGTCGAACTTAAACTTTGTTTATTTAATTCTTTCTTATAGAAGGACATACAACTTAAGATGGTCAAGATTGCTGAGTATATAATTATAGTTGTTAACTTGAACTATCGAGTTGATTGACCAAACTTTTTCTAAAGATTTGTTATGAGAAAGCAAGAAACCCTATTAAGATAATGCATGTAATAAGGGTATATTTGGTAGACAATGTTGCTCTTGCTATATGAATTGAAAGGTCAATACAACCAAATGGTCGAGATAAACTAGAGGAATCGAGTATGATATATCTTTTGAAACAAAGAACAAGAGTGTTTATTATTTAATGTTATGGGTTGGAAAAGTTAACCCCCATATGAAATTAGAAGAGTTATGAAAACTAGACTCTTGAGTCAAAATGAATTTATTTATAAATATGTTTGATCAACATTGAGCGATCAAGAAAACCCTAGAATGAGACAAAATGAGTCTAAAGGGATGTTTCAAAGATAACCAGATATTAGTAATAGAGAGTAAATGACAGGAAGTCATAGACCCTAGAATTTGCAAGGATGCAAAAGAGGGACTCTCAGAAAAAGGTGGAAATTCCAATCCTTTTTAGAATGTATGTATATATATCCTAGACTAAACATTGATACTGGTCAGATGGACTAGAAAAGAAATAATGATTATACAAGTTATGTATATAATCACTGTAGGATGAGATAGCTTCTAAGTTGAGTTAGAAATGTGTGAACATTTGACTATGTTCATTGACAAATGTCTATGTATATTAAATCTTTAGCCAAAGTAATGCATTTGTCTCTGCATGCATTAGTTGGTTCACTATGCTCCAGATGACAAAACCATCTAGTAGTGTCATACATAGTTAGAGTGGAGCTATAATTGTATGACTGTGATGAGTTATGAAGGAGACAACACTAGACACTCAGATGGCAAACCTTATGGTTCCTTATATCTATACCCTTCGTGAAGGGTAGGACCACTTCTAGGAAGGAAGCTGTGTAGGGAACTTCTGGTCTGTGGTTGGAGGAAAAGCACTCAGGTGATGCTCTCCTTCCCAAGTAGAAGATAGGGTGAGACTTATGAAGACATATATAAAAACTCTAGATACAATATATTCTATTAAAATGAATTGACAATCAAATTCAATGTAAACTTATCGTTATTGCCATGAGCAAAACATTATGATTGTAAAGTGAAGGAACTCACTAGCATGCTATCTTAGAACATGTTATACATTTTCAGTTTGAAAATATAAAAAAAAAATGAATATGCTTTTTATGCAATCATTATGAAAATGATTAGTGTTTATTAAACATATAATTATGACTACCATGTGATTTTTATTTACTTGATGGTAAAATGGGAATGTAATTTCTAGGTAATATGAGATGACATGTTACAGTCAACAATTTACGACATAACACAATCAATGTTAGGTCTTATTTCTCATATATGATCATGATTGAAAGATAGTTAGGTAATTGGGATTATTGGTCCATAGAATTATTCAATGATTTTCTTGCAATTTACATTCACCTTACTAGCTTTAAGATCACTTGTAAACATTGAAGGTATAATTATGTGATCTTTCTTTACAAATTGGCATAGTTGACTCACTATTATCAATCTAATGGACAAGTCATATTTATGTGTTTCAAGGTTCAATTATGCTTATGTTCATTGTTAGTAACAATAATAATGACATGGTTTTATAGTTGTTAGCAAGAGAAGTAGTGTCGAGAGTTTTATTGAAACAAAGGCAACAAAACACATGTTTGGGACCACCCATGGAGCATGGAACATATAATATTTAACCTTTAGAATTTGAGGGTGGTGAAATTTTTGCTGTAACATATTCTTGAAACCTTCACTTAGCATGTGCTCAAGCTATTAAAGGTTTTGTTTTCAAGAATTTTAAGTTTTAATATGGAAATTAAGGTCAAGACTAATATTCTGGTGTTTCATTTCAAATTTGAGTTTTTTTATAAAATCAATGACACTTCTTTAGGCATTACTCATAATTAATGAATTGTCACTCCCACTCCTTGTAAATAGTATTGACATTTAATAGCCTTGGCCATAGTGAAGCTTCTTAAGAAAGCTAATACATTTTATGGGTTGCCTTTTCTTTGTTGTGATTTGTTAAATTGCTCTTGAGAAGACAAGAGTTTGAACCATTATGTTGTGACCTCCAAAACACACCCCTAAATTTTTGAATTTGGGTACCCTTATTTTATGATTTATCCTTTCGAGGAGTCCTTGTGGTTTTTGCGTTTTAAGTTTTATCCTATCTAGTTGTCAAATTTTGTCTTCATCTTGGGTCTTTAAGTCAAATTTGTACCAAAATGGTTTATAATGGAGTCGTTGTTGTGTCCTAAGGTTTGGAAGTGCATTAATAATTGAAGGGTAGAAGTTACATTTAGCACCCTTTAGGTTGTAAAGTTATCTTTTGCAAAGATATATAAAATCTCCACAAAAGTTTGGGCTTCAAGCCCATTGTTATGCAAAGCCTTGTCAAAATCTTGATGACCAAAGGGATGATTCCATTCAAATTCCCTTCAAAACTCTAAAGGTTGAGGTCGGTGAGAATTAATGTCCCATGTGTGAAGGGAGTATAAACTTGGTGCCTCTTCATTCCTCCACTCATTTGTATTCTTTCTCCAACCTTTAACAATTTGGCTTCCTCAATAATCAAAGGCATTCTAGTTTCATCAATCTAGAGTCTTTTTAGTACCAACTTGTTCAGAGAAGGTTTTCCTTGATTTCCTAACTAGTTCATTTCCTTGCTAGTTCTTTGTTTAGGTCCATTTCACACTAGGTTAAGTTTACTTAGTGACTTTTTCACTTTATCCAGTATTGGTTGTGTTTTTAGTCTCTTGGGTGGTAAATACTCTATATACTCACCCATCACTCTCATATGCTCATCTCATATCATCTCATTCTTATATGCTTTGCATTTAAATTGAATAGAATACAATTTATTCTATCATTTTTTATTTTCTATCTTTGCTTTCCTTTCACTCATTTACATTCATGGGTGGCTTTTTAACCAAATCTTACATGGTATAAGAGTGATTGTGAGTTGTGGGTTAGTAATTGTTTAAGAAATCTAGTAGTGTAGAGCTGTTATTTTTTAAGCACGAGTATGCTCTTCTCTTGCATCCTCAAATGATCTGGAGAAACAAAAAAGTGTGGAGAAAATACCAGTTTTTGGGGATTCTTTGTCATGCCCACATTTCCCATGTAGTCAAGACACACATCACACATGTCATGTCCATATTTGACATGTGGTCATGACACGAAATATCAAAAAATTTACCATGCTTCCTTAGAAACCCCTTCGCACGGATAAGCAAGCTCGATGGCGCTATGCAAAAGGGGAAAACAAGTCAGACGAAGGTGGGGTAATGCGATCACAAGCGCATTTCCCCTACGCGATGAAGGCCAACTAGGGGGGTTGATGCGATGCGATTAACGTCGCTAATAGGGTTAGGATCAATGATCAAAACCCTAGTTTAGCCTAAGTGGATGATGGGATTTTGACACAAGTCAAAATCAAAAGCCAAATTCTAGTGCAAGAGAAATATATTTAATATCAAAACATAATGCCGATAACTGGCAAAAACAATAATTTAATTCTACGCAAGGTTAAATTCACTAACCTAGCTAAACCCTAGATTCTGGAAAAATTCAGCAGCATACCGCCTCATGGGTGTGAATAGGGTTTATTTTAATAAAACTAATTTTGGTCAACAGTTTATTAGGTTTCTAATATTGGATTTAAAACAGCTAATTTAATTTACTAATTAATTTGTTTTAGAATTATTACATTTAAAAAAACTAAACTAAAATTATCTTCGTTGAAAGGGGTTTTGCAAATAATAGTTTATTCCCATTGATTTTTTAAAAAAAAAAAAACTCCTCATTAATTAAATTGGACTAAAAATTAAATGAAATAATTATATCCCTTTCAAATAGTTAAATTAAAACAATAAACTAAAAATTCTCTCTAGGCATAAGTGACCCTATTTAGATTTTACCTTACCACAAACAAATAAAAAAAAGAACATTCCCAAAGGCAATAAAATTAACCCCAAACTATATTTATCTCTAAATTCCTTTTTTTTAAAAAATAAAATATAACTACAACAAAAAAGAAATAAAGGAGTGGGAACAAATTTAAAAAGGCATTTTAAATTATCATGCCCTAAAATCCTCCAACAATAAAATAAGATATCATTTTGAAGAAAAGAGGTAAACCCTAGTCTCCTTATCCATCTTCTCACAATTTCTTGTTTTATTTCTCCTCTATTCACATTTTCTCTCCTCTGGTTTTATGTTGTTTTGTAGATTTGGATGGGGATGCCATGGAAGAAGCCTCGGAGGTATACTCATTTAGAATCAATGTTTTGTTCTTTATATAATAGGTGTGTGTGTGTGTGTTTTCTGGTTCTCAAAACAGAGGGTTTGATAATTTTCTTTTTTTTAAAATATTTTTAACCAGATCCAAGGAGGTATACACAATATATATATATATATATATATATATATATATATATAGCAAAGAGATTGGTGTAAAAGCTACAAGTTTTAATGGCTGTTCAACCGAGTTCAAGGGCAGTGGCTTGGGTGATGCAATGGCGACGACGTCTGTGGAAACAGAGGGGCGGCGGGACTGTGGCTATGGAGGGGAGTGTGGCAGATCTGTGGCGTCAGGGGGGTGTGGGAGTGTGGCGAGGGGCCGAGCCCCACCCACACTCCACCATAGTGGAGTGTGGGTGGGGCTCGGCCCCTCCCCACACTCCATTATCAAAAGCTATGGTGGGGGGGTCGAACCCCCCACCAACATTTTTTTTTTTGTTTTAAAACAACTTCCCTCTAAAAAAAATGCAGTCTCTTCTAATTTCACAACTTGTTTAATATTTCACATTTGCATATATATATATATACACACATATATATGTATATATATGTGTGTGTATATATATATGTACACATATATATGTATATATATATATATATGTACACATATATATGTATATATATATATGGTGAAAAATTACAGTTATGTATGCAGCTAGCTATTCAGTCTTAGGATAAAATGACAGTATTACAAAAAAATATATAAATTTACATATGTATATATATGTATAAATATATATAGGTATATATATGTAAATATATACATCTTTTTAAAAAAAATAAATAAATACTCACAATAAACTTAAAAAGAGCCTTTATAAAAAGCATGGTAAATTTCTCCCTTTTTTTTAAACATCTATAGTTAAATTTCTTTTCTAAGAACAAAAATTTCTTTCACACTATATATATATATATATATGAAAAGGAAAACATCAACTATTTAATTTCTTATTTGTTGCAATGAAACTACAAATGCATCAAATTTTAAACATACTTTTCTTATAGCAACATTATTTTTTGTTTTGCATTCCTCCAAAAGACATTTTAAATCAGCAACTAATCACATCTCTTTTTTCTTTTTGCATTCACATTTTTCTCATACTCATAACATATAAAAATCAGTAAGTATATATTTTTATTTTCAAATTCAAGAAGTTATAAACAACTCAAGAGTAAAATTGTAAACTCATACAACTTGAGAGAGAGAACAAGGGTCTCCTCTTTTGAAATTTAAAAGATGATACACAAGGCCTCTCATGGCCATGCTCTCTCCAGAGCACAAAAATAACAACTCATAAGGACAATAATAATTTCTTCAACACCACCTAGCTCCAAAAGAAAACCTGCATAAAACACATAAAAGGAAAAGAAGCCACTCAAACTACTCTCCTCCCTACCATTGACTCACTCATGAGTCACCCTCGAGCTAGGAGGTCATCCTCACACAAGGTAAGCACACACCACTTTTAACTAATTCACTCAACACAAAAACAAGAATACTCCCATGGGTTTCACTTAACAAAAACTCACTCAAGATGAGTTTAATGAGGTAGGGGAGTGAACATCACTAAACTCAAGAGTGCCACTCCAAAAACTTTCTAAAAACATAAATCCATCAAGGCCCCAAGCCCACACTTATAAGCATGATTTCATAACTTTCTCTTGGCTCTCAAACCATATCACAATTTTCTCACATTCACATATTGCTCAAATTCACAATTTTCCCTCAAAGCTAAAACTCCGTGAAAACAAGGATGTGACCCCAAGGAGGTTCACTCCTCCCCCACCCCACACATGTTGAGCATTTTCTCCCAAGTAGGAAAGGCTCTCACAACTCTCTTGCCCAATTTTTCTACAACAACAAAGTAAAAACAACAAAATGAACTCACACACACAACATGCAAGTAAAGAAAATGCATAAGGAAAGACATTTGCATTGAATCCTACCTTTAAAAACTCAAATGGAAGATAGTTGAGAAGAGCTCCTCTAACTCCTTCTCCAAGTTGAACCACCAATTTCTCCTCTAATTTTGTCCCCAAAACAAATAAAATTCCAAAAATTTGAAAAGATTCAACAACCCCCTCCCTTTTTTCAAGAGGGATAAAAATAGGCTCTTCTCATGAGCCTTGAGGAATGGGGAGGTGACACATGTCACCTCCTCACTCCTCCACCCAACTATTTGCAAGACTCTTGGAATGGGGTGGTGACACATGTCATCCACCCATTCCACCAAGTCTTTCTCCCATCCACTTGCTCTCTCTCACATATGTGGGAGAGAAAGGTGGAGCCAAAAGAGGAGTGGGTACCACATGAGCCCCAATCATCTCCTCCTAGGAAAGTCCACACAATCCCAAGGTACCCTCACCAATTGTGGGAGATGCTTGGAGTTGAGTCCTCCACAATTAAGGGGTCTTGAAAACTCCCCCAACCTAGGAAAGAGGAAATGAAGAGGTTGAGTGTTTGACCCACTCATCCTCTCCCTCCCAAACTTCTATTTACATCACTTTACTTCAGGGTGAAGTTAAAGTGAACAAATGAGAGTTTACCTAAGGTTACACAAGCCCAAATGACCCCTAGACCCTAGGGGTTGTAACCCATTTTGAGCACCATAGGTTGAGTAAAAACACAAAAAGGGGTCACAAAAATTAAGCACCATAGGTTGAATAAAAACACATAAAAAGGGGTCACAAAAATTAAAACTCAAAAATAGAATTCAAATGACATTACAACTTACAACACCAATCAGAAATTAATTAAAATAAGGTTAGACCTAACCCAACTAACACCATGCAACATTACAAAAATTCATCATGCAAACATAGTTGATCTTGGTTCCTTTTGGAACTAGATCGGTTTCACATGGGAAAACAACACAGTGCATGGGATGATCTTCGAGTATCCGTGGCTTCATTAGAAACACCTGTGCACTTAAATGAAATGTTAATCCCACATGTATATAATAGCCGAAGCAAAGTGAAACATACACTCACATCATCGCATGATCATATAAACATCAAGAAATCATGTCATAATTAAAATCTAAATTTTGCATTTCAACATCCATCACAAGATAAAGTCTCATAATATATTTCTAACTAAAAACACATGAATAGTAGCCCAATAGCATCATAATGTAAATCATATGTCTAACATCATCAGTGAATCAATATCAAGGTCTAATCACATTATAATCATGCTAAACATAATAAATCCACATAAAGCATAAAGTCTAACAATCCTATAAATTAGGATCAACAATCCCACAAGTCTAATATGTGTCACCAACAGTAAAATAAAGTAGTCAAATATAAGGGAATGAAATGGTAGGCCTCACATCCTCCCCCCTAGGATTGTAATTCCTCTTGGAAATCATTAAAGAGGTGAGGATAAAGGGCCCTAAATCTCGCTGCATCCTCCCATGTCACCATGACCTCATCGTACATGTCCCACTGGACCCTAACCTAGTCTAGCTCTCGACCTCGAAGGCCCAGCGTCTGATGGGCCAATATGTGAATTAGCTCCAAAGCTAACTGACCGTCTACCTCTACCTGAAGAGCACTCCAATCCAATACATGAGATAAATCAGATATATAACGCCATAAAATAGAAACATGAAACACATCGTGGATACACGACAAGCTAGGTGGCAAGACTAGATGATAGGCTACGGGTCATATCCGCTCCAAGATATCAAAAGGTCCAAAAAAATAAGGTGTGAGCTTAGAGCCCTTTCCATAATAGATCAGACTCTTGTGCAGTTGCACTCTCAAGAATACTCTATCCCCAACTGAGAAGCTCCGATCTACCCTCTTAGAATCGATATACTTCTTCTGTCGATCCTGTGCCTCCTGAAGTTTCTACCTAATCAAAGTCACCTACTGCTCCATATCCTGAACCAACTCTGACCCTATCACAACCTTGTCCTCAATACCATCCCAACTCAAAGGTGTCCTGCAAGGTCTATCGTACAAGGCCCGAAAAGGAGGCATACCCAATGAGCTGTGATGCCCATTATTGTAGGCAAACTCAACTAGATACATATACTCCTCCCATCTACTTTGGTGATCCATGACATACATATGGAGCATATCCTCAAGAACCTGATTAACTCTCTTTATCTGTCCATCGGTCTCAAGATGATAAATGGAACTGAAGTTGAGCTATGTGCCCAATGCCTGCTGCAAGGCTCTCCAAAAGGTTGAAGTGAACACTGAATCCCTGTAAAAAATGATATAACAAGGTACCCCATGTAGCCTAACAATATGATCCAAGAATACTCTCGCCACAGATGGTGCATTGTACGTCATGCGTACAGGTGAGAAATGCGCCACCTTGGTTAACTTGTCAACCGTCACCATGATGGCATCATGGCGGCGTGATGACATAGGAAGACCAACAATGAAGTCCATGGAAATGGTGTCCTATTTCCACTCAGGTATCTTGTGAGGGTATAAAAGACTTGCTGGATGCTGATGCTTGGCCTTGACCCTTTGACACTCAAGGCAACAAGCAACATACTCTATAATATCACATCTCATACTTGCCCAATGGTATAATTGTTGCAAGTCAACATGCATCTTCTTCACCCCTAGGTGTGCTGCATAAGGTGCTCTATGAGCCTCAGAAAGAACCACTGCACAAAGGTCACCCGGACGAGGTACATAAATGCACTGTTGATGTCTAAGCAATCCATCTGACTCAAGGGAATATCTTACAAATTTGCCCTTAAGGGCCCTCTATGACTGGGTCTCCTGCTGCACCTCAAGAAACCACTCATCCTCGAGTAGATGCTGAATGATGCACTCTCTCAAGTCCACACTCAAGGTAAAGGTTATGATCTCGTGGCGCCTCCAACTCAAAGTGTAAGTAACCACATTCTCCTTCCCTTTGATGTAGTGGACATCAAAGTCGTGCTCACATAGAAACTCCATCCAACGCTGCTGATGGGTGTTCAAATTTGGCCGTGTGAATATGTACTACAAACTATGGTGATCCGAATGAAGCTCAAAGTGATGACCCAAAAGAAAGTGTCTCCAATGAACAAGAGCATGTACCACTGCTACGAGCTCTAAATCGTGAGTAGGGTAGTTCAGCTCATGTGTCTTGAGCTTACGTGACTCATAAGCAATCGCTCTACCACCCTGCATAAGCACGACTCCCAAACCCTTAAGTGAAGCATCTGTACAAACTACAAAATCCTCTACAGGATCAAGAACCGCTAAGATGGGAGCACTGATAAGATGCTCCTTGAGGACTCCAAAGGCCCTCTCACACTGCTCAGTCCAAGTGAAACTCTTCCCTTTCCGCTGTAGGGAAGTAATGGTGTAGGCTATCCTGAAAAAGCCCTCTACAAATCTGCGGTAGTAACAAGCTAATCCCATGAAACTCCTGACCTCTATCACACTGGTGGGTGCAGCCAATCTCTGATAGCTCTTATCTTCGATGGATCTACGGAGATGCCATCGCCTGACAGGATGTGCCCCAAGTACTGTACCTTTGTCCTGAAAAAGGCACACTTGGCCAAGTTGCCATAAAGATGCTTCTCTCTTAAGCACTGCAAAACCTGACGTAGGTGCTCCTCATGCTCCTCCTTAGTCCGTGAATAGATCAATATGTCATCGAGAAAAATAATCACGAACCGATCCAAGTAGGTACAGAACACCCCGTTCATGAGACTCATGAACACTACAGGGGTGTTTGTCAAACCAAAGGGGACCACAGTGAACTCATAGTGGTTGTATCTAGTCTGGAAAGCAGTCTTATGAATATCTGCCTCTATGATACGCAACTGATGGTAATCAAACTTCAGGTCAATCTTCGAGAACACTCTGGCTCCCTACATCTGGTTGAAGAGATCATCAATCCTACGCAGAGGGAAATGGTTCTTCACCGTCACCTTATTCAACTGCCTATAATCTATGCATAATCAAAGTGACCCATCCTTCTTCTTCATGAAGGTAATCGGAGCGCCCCAAGGTGAAACATTTAGTCGGATATGCCCCTTCTCAAGCAAGTCCTCAAGCTGCAACTTGAGTTCTATTAGCTCATGAGTGGTCATCGTGTAGGGTGCACGAGACACTGGCTCAGGACCTGACACTAAATCAATATGAAAGTCTACCTCATGATAGGGTGGCATCCTTGGTAACTCTGATGGAAACACGCTGGCAAACTCTCTCAAGATGGGATGGTCATCTAATGATGCCTCAGGCTCGTCCCCTAATTTGTCACTAACTATGATTGCGAACATCTAACATCCCTTCCGCATGCAACGCTTAAGCTACTGAGCGGATATCATATGAATTGCTATGGGCTTATGAATGCCCATTATCTCAACCAGTGCACCATGATCGTCTAAACAACTAATCGCCTTTCGGTGACAATCTAGCTTGGCTCTATGAGCCATAAGCCAGTCCATACCCAAAACCACATCGTAGGATTCTCATGGCATAATTCTAAGATCACAAGATGTAGTGAAGGACCTCAAAGTGATCTCATAATCTCGAACCAAGGCATCTACTGACATCCTGGCCCCAGTGGCCAACTTAACCTCCGACCTAATGTCCTACCTAGAAGCCACTAGCTTGCAACGCTCCACTAACGATGTAGATAGAAAGGAATCAGTAGCTCCAGAGTAAAAAAGAATAGAGATGGGGGCACCCCTGATCGTACCTGATGTCTCAATTACTAATGCCTAAAAATCTACCTGGTGGTTATCAACCATTGTGAACATGCGGTGGGACTTGCCCACATCTCCTACCGTCTGCTTTGACCCTCCTAAACGATGTTGTCCCCCTGCCGTAAAGCCATGTGGGCACTCTTTGGCTAGATGACCTACTCCACCACACACATAGCATGGGCCCTGAGCTTGTATCTGTCCCATCTGAGTCCTACCCGACTGCTACTATCTAGATCTACCTGTGGACCCCTGTGAACCCTTGTATGATTGCTGTGACATCGCAGGCCCCGCAGGTGGTCCCTACTACCTCTAGTCTCTACATAGGCCCTGTTGCTGCCATCCTTGATTCTGCCCTCCCTGTGACCTCTGCTAGGGTCTAGACCTCTGCTGATTCTATTATTGCTGCTGTGGAATTTTAGGAGGTAATGATGGAGAACTAAATCCTCCTCTGTGGTGGTAGTGGTGGTCTGCGATAACTCTGCTGGTGCTACTACTGCCCACGATCCTGAAACTAGGGGTGTGATCCCTACCCTTGTCCCTATATCTCCTTAGCTATGTATGCCTTCTTGGCAGCATCACTCAAAGTCTGGGGATCTGCCATACGTACGGGCCCTGCTATGCTATGGTTCAATCCTCTGATAAACTTATGAACTAGGAGTTTCTTATCATGGAGATACTTTGCATATCGAGACAACTCAGTGAATCTGCCCTCATATTAAGCAACAGTAAGCCCTCTCTATTAAATATTGTGAAACTCGTCTATACGACGCTGTCTGTAATGATTTGATAAATACCATGCATTGAAGCGCTCAATGAAGGTCTCTTAAGTGAGTGTGTCTAATGAAAGATGGTGCTTGCACTCCTCAGTGTGCCACCAAGTAGCTGCTGCATCTCGCAATAGGTGGACTGCTACACGAGCCTTCATGTTGCCCTCGTAAGGACACAACGCGAAGCATCTGTCTAGACTGATGAGCCAAATCTCAAACTTTGGCTCCCTCTATAGTCCCGGAGAAAGTAGGAGGATTCAACCTCAACAAATCTCTGATGGGGTCTCCTTGGTCTCTATGCCCTCTAATGGGCTCCTCTGCATAATAATCATATGGCCTATGAATGATCTGCTCCACTCGCACTGTCTCCTCATGCCTATCATGACGTGGAGGGCTCCTACTACGGACCCTGTAGGCCGATCCAACCTCCTCTGTCGTCGTAGCTGGTATCTCCATAAACAGCTCCACACATGGTGCCTCTCGCGGCTCGACGCAGGGCTCCACACGTGGCTCCACACATGGCTCCACATGTAACTCTGCTCATGGCTCCACGTGTGGCTCCTCTCGCGGATCAATGCGGGGCTTAGCACGTGGCTCTACGCGTGGTATATCTACGACTGGTGGTAGCCTATCTAACACTGCCTGTAGTGCCTGAAGTATCTGTGGTCCAATGTGTTAGTTTTTCTTCTGAATCAACATTAGGGTTTGCCACTTCTAATGCACAGGCAGATTCAGCCAACTGAATACAGGAGGTTGCGTGAGCTCCTCCCCTTCACTTCTGGTTCTGCCGCACCAAGGGGGGTGTCCCTATTTGATAAAAGTATAACCTTGACTAGCTCAATGATAGAAGGATTTAACTTGACAGCAACAGGCAGAATACTCTCATGTATGGACCAAGATTTGTGTAACAAATCACAAGGTTGGCAACATTCTTGGACATGATGTCTGGTTGGGTATGAGAGCATGCAGGGATCCTAATCCTACTCCTACAACTAACAGGTGGAAGGATGAAATGGTTTGATTTGATTTTTGGATGCAAAGCTGGACATGGTATATAACCTCAACACAGAGCTAGATTGGTGCCTATCCAGGGCTTGGAGTCGGTAGACATACACCTGTGAATGATCAGCATGAACAACTAAAACTAGATTTCAGGGGGATATACATGATATCTGCCTTACAGATATCTCCCAATACAGAGTGTTAAGCTGTCTATACTTATGGCATCCCTATTGCAGTATACCCTTCCCAATATTCAATCTGAAAACAGTTTAATCTACCCCTTGAGCAGAAGTTAAAAGCTTAAACATTCAACACAGGAATTCTATGTTCTAGAATCTCAGACATTCCTTGAATGCCTAGACTCAGAAGAAAGATACATGCAAAACTGGAGACAGAATCAGCATAACACATGCAAACATAGCATTATTCATATAAAATTGACCATGAAATCAGTGGATTCATGCACAAACGTACAACAAGAGATACATAAACTCGCAAGTTTTGCTGCACAGAGCAACCAAAACCAGTTGTATCTTATTACAGAGCCAAAATGTCCAGTTTTCAACAATGTCAAAAATGGTAACACAGTCTGCCTATATTGGCCAGAAAGTGTACCCGCAGCAATTAATTACATGGTCAAAAATCAAAAATCTACCAGATACAGACTCCACAAAGGAATGGTGCTCAGAAGTTATTGTAGCAACAGACAAGAGAAGCCTCGAGCCCTGCACCGCCATCTGGGAGTCTTCACTCAAAAATCAGGCGACATGATCATGTGTACCATTGCCCATACCTTTGCACCGTCGCCATTAAAGGCCTCAACCACCCGCGGCCTACCTGGAAATCGTCGCTGCATTCAAACAGAAGTTCCCGCCAAAATGCACTTTACTAAATTTTCAAATGTGCAGGAAGAATAGTCCCACATTGGTGCCGCAGAGACTCCTTCAATACCTTAAAAACATGGTCACGAGCATAATAGGTGTCGAGCGCCTTTTGCCGCGCTCGACGCATAAGCCTTCTCCAAAAGCCCATCACCAAAACCCAAGCCATCGGCACACCCCAGAATTCTCCTTCCGATCTCAACGGGTCTCGCCGACCGCTACCTTCGCTTCCCCATCGGCCATAGATGCATCATCAGGCCAACCATCCAAACCTTCGCCGATCTCATCAGTTACACCGATGAAGCCACCGCAATCCCCTGTCGGCCAGACCAATACCGTCGGCCAAGCAAAACATCCCTCTGTCGATAGACCACACTCTCACTGATGCACCAACGAATTATACTCTGCTCCTTCATCGGTGAGACCTCCCACTGTCGGCCCACCATAATCCATCCTCGTCGACAACACAAGTCACACCGAAGACCATACACAACACTTCCCTTCATCAGCCAGAGATTAGTCTATAGGCCAACCATTTCACCGTTCACCCGACAATACAACCCATGCCGATAGACCCTGGCTCTTCCCCTTCCGTCAGTGTAACACACACCATCGGAGCATCCAAAAAGCTTCCTGCCGATCTCAAAGGTCACGCCGACGACATCTTCGCTAGCCACACACTGCTCCTCCATCGGCCAAACTCCTTACATTAGCGGGCCACAAATTTGCTTCGCCGACAGCCAAACACACGCTGATGGACATCCATCGGCCAGACCAAAACAATCGGAGCACTCAAGAAATCTTTTACCGAACACAAACACAAAGCCTTGAACCATTGAACCCCGAACCAAAAGGGTTCAACACTAGGGTTCAACGTGATGGTTCAAACATCAAAAATAATACTCCATAGGCAAAAAAGCTTCGAACCATTGAACCTTGAACCAAAACAAAAAGGTTCAAGCGGGAGGTTCAACGATGCAATATTTGCGCAAGGCAAATGCATAATGCGACCCGTTAGAAGAAAAATGAACCTCGAACCGCTGAACCATTGAACTTAGAGAAAAAGGGTTCAAGTTCAAACCAAAATGTCAAAGACACAAAAACGAACGCATGCTGATGGAGAAAAGACGAAGATCCCTCCTCAAGAAATGAGATGCAGATGCTGAAAAACACTGAAGGGGTGCCAAAACTTAGAACCTTTTGGATATTTCAGGATGGTGCCTGCATGAAAATTGCTAAATTAACTGACAGTGAATTCAGGCACCAACACAATGTTTGGTATAGGTAGGACCTGTGGTGCTGGTGGTGCCTGTCCCTCGGCCAAAGAATCATTGTGCACCTCGATGGACGCAGTGTGGCGCGAATGGGCTTGCTGAACTCCTCGGGGAGGCATCCTACAAAATAAGGTAATCACTAATTAATCGAAATTGCAAAAAAAATAATGTGCCCAAACAAGCCCAATGTTTAAACTTAGGCTCTAATACCAAATGTCATGCCTACATTTCTCATGCAGTCACGACATGCATCACGTGTCATGTCCACATTTGACATGTGGTCATGACACGAAATATCAAAATTTTTACCACGCTTCCCTAGAAACCCCCTCGCACGCATAAGTGTGCTCGGTGGTGCTACGCAAAAGAGGAAAACAAGTCAAACAAAGGCGGGGTAATGCGATCACAAGCGCATCTCCCTTACGCGATGAAGGCCAACTAGACGGTCGATGCGACGCGAATAATGTCGCTAATAGGGTCAGGATCAAGGATCAAAACCCTAGGTTAGCCTAAGTGGATGATGAGGTTTTGACACAAGTCAAAATCAAAAGCCAAATTCTAGTGCAAGAGAAATATATTTAATATCAAAACATAATGTCGATAACGGGCAAAAACAATAATTTAATTCTACGCAAGGTTAAATTCACTAACCTAGCTAAACCCTAGATTCTAGAAAAATCTGGCAGCATAACGCCTCACGGGCGTGAATAGGGTTAATTTTAATAAAACTAATTTTGGTCGACAGTTTACTAGGTTTCTAATGTTGGATTTAAATCATCTAATTTAATTTACTAATTAATTCGCTGTAGAATTATTACATTTAAAAAAACTAAACTAAAATTATCTTCGTTGAAAGGGGTTTTGCAAACAATATTTTATTCCCATTGATTTAAAAATAAAACAAAAAACTCCTCATTAATTAAATTGGACTAAAAATTAAATAAAATAATTATATCCCTTTCAAATAGTTAAATTAAAACAATAAACTAAAAATTCCCTCTAGGCATAAGTGACCCTATTTAGATTTTACCTTACCACAAACAAATAAAAAAAAGAACATTCCCAAAGGCAATAAAATTAACCCCAAACTATATTTATCTCTAAATTCCTTTTTAAAATAAAATAAAATATAACAGCTACAACAAAAAAGAAATAAAGGAGTGGGAACCAATTTAAAAAGGCATTTTAAATTATCATGGCCTAAAATCCTCCAACAATAAAATAAGATATCATTTTGGAGAAAAGAGGTAAACCCTAGTCTCCTTATCCATCTTCTTACAATTTCTTGTTTTATTTCTCCTCTATTCACATTTTCTCTCCTCTGGTTTTATTTTGTTTTGCAGGTTTAGATGGGGATGCAATGGAAGAAGCCTCAGAGGTATACTCATTTAGAATCGATGTTTTGTTCTTTATATAAATAGGTGTGTGTTTGTGTGTTTTATGGTTCTCAAAATAGAGGGTTTGATAATTTTTTTTAAAAAAATATTTTTAACTAGATCCAAGGAGGTATACACAATATATATATACAACAAAGAGGTCGGTGTAAAAGCTACAGGTTTTAATGGCCATTCAACCGAGTTCAAGGGCAGCGGCCTGGGTGATGCAATGGCGGCGGCATCGTCTGTGGAAACGAAGGGGTGGTGGGACTGTGGCTACGGAGGGGAGTGTGGGAGTGTGGCGGATCTGTGGCGTCGTGGGGGGGGGTGTGGGAGTGTGGGTGGGGCTCGGCCCCTCCCCACACTCCATTATCAAAAGCTACGGTTGGGGGGTCGAACCCCCCACCAACATTTTTTTGTTTTGTTTTAAAACAACAACTTCCCTCTAAAAAAAAACGCAGTCTCTTCTAATTTCATAGCCTGTTTAATATTTCACATTTGTATATAATATATATATATATATATATATATTATATATTTGGTGAAAAATTACAGTTATGTATGCAGCTATTCAGTCTCAGGATAAAATGACAGTATTACAAAAAAAAAAAAAAAATTACACACACATATATATATTCTCAACCAGAATATAGTTATTTTATGATGTTTTGAGCAATATATATATATATATATATATCTTCTTTAAAAAAAAAATACTCACAATAAACTTAAAAGGAAAACAACAATTATTTAATTTCTTATTTGTTGCAATAAAACTACAAATGCATCAAATTTTAAACATACTTTTCTTCTAACAACATTATTATTATTATTATTTTGCATTCCTTCAAAATGCATTTTAAATCAGCAACTAATCACTTTTTTTTGGTTTTTGCATTCACATTTTTCTCATACTCATAACATATAAAAATCAGCAAGTATATATTTTCATTTTCAAATTCAAGAAGTTATAAACAACTCAAGAGTAAAATTGTAAACTCATACAACTTGAGAGAGAGAACAAGGGTCTCCTCTTTTGAAATTTAAAAGATGATACACAAGACCTCTCATGGCCATGCTCTCTCCAGAGCACAAAAATAACAACTCATAAGGACAATAATAATTTCTTCAACACCACCTAGCTCTAAAAGAAAATCTACATAAAATGCATAGAAGGGAAAAAAGCCAGTCAAAATGCTCTCCTCCCTACCATTGACTCACTCATGAGTCACCCCCGAGCTAGGATGGTGCAGGGGCACCTCGTAAATCTAAAAGGTTTCTTGCATTTTATATTCAAAACAAGTAATGCTATGTTTTCGAGCCATGTAGGTACGTGTCATGAAGGATTAATGTAATGTAACCGAACTGTTTGTTTTATAAATGGTGGTCGGTTGGTGGTTCACCTCCCACCATGTAATGTAACTGTTGGCATAGGTGTCATTCTCTAGCAAAAGCCTGTATCTATAAGAGAGAGTGGACAGACCGAAAAGAAGCATGTAGAGGAGAGTGAAAAGAAACTGTATGTACATTCTAAAATAGAAGGAATAGAAAGATTTCTTGTTTCTGGTCTAATTACAGTGGATCTCATTTGGGGTCATTCCACTAGAGGATTTCTCCGAAATCAGTGGAATGACCCCCCGAGTTGTGAATTCATTTTATGTTCTGTGCCCATGTTCTTAAGTTTGTTTTCAATTTCTGTAGAAATTAGTTGCGTCTGTGAGTTGTTCGGTTATAAATGTTTACAGAAGAGGAATAGTGTGTTTTATGTGTATATAACATGTGTGTGTGCGGCAAACAGTGTGTGTGTATATCGCAATTGCATGCGAGGTCATCCTGTGTGTTTCCTGCATTTAGATATCGGGTTGTGATAGAGGAGGGATCTAGCATTTTGTACGTATGGTGAATATGTTATGTATATCCTGCATTTGTGTGAGAGTCTGACTGTAGAAGGTCAAAGAATGTATGTTAGAAGCCATTGGCATGAGTTCCATTTTGTGTCACCGACGGAGAAATCATTGGCGTGAGGTTTGAACCTCGCCGTTGAACCTCGCCATTGAACCATCGGATTGAACCGGTTCATCGGTTCAATGGGTTCACGAGTTCAACAGATTCTTAAAGATTCATTCAGTTTATTTGGTGTTGCACCTCGCCATTGAACCTCACAGTTGAACCTCTCATGTGAACCTAGCCGTTGAACCAATGGTTCAACCCGATAGATAGAAGTCTCGCCGAAGGAGAGAAGAGTGAAGATTCATCGGCGTGAACAAAGGCGTCGGCATAACATTTTTGGGGGTTGCCGATAGGCTTCTTCTTGCCGATAGGAGATGCCGGCGTTAGAGGCTCATCGGAGTGAGAGTGACGAGGTCTGGCTGATGAAAGGCTCATCAGGGAGAAATAAGGATCGGCGAAGGAGAATTTAGCTGGTCCGATAGAATAGTGTCTTGCCGATAGGCAAGAGAAGAGCTACTTCGGTGAGACATTAGAAATGTCTTACCGACATACACTTTTAAAGGCTGTCTTGCGGGCTCCAAAGGGTCTTGGAACTAGTTTCTTATGCTTCTTCTAGGCAGTACTCTGCATCAAGTGGTATCAGAGCTTAGTGAAAGAACTGGGCTATTTGTGTATTGATTCTGTCACTGAATAGGCAGAAAAAGTTGTGGGTATTCTGTCACTGAATAGGCAGAAAAAAGTTGTGAGTATTCTATCACTGAATAGGTAGAAAAAGTTATGGGTATTCTATCACTGAATAGGTAGAAGAAGAATGAAGAAGAAGAGAGAAGCAAGAAGCTGAAAGAAAGAGTGCTAGAAAATATTTTTGCTGACTTCCGGTTGCAGGTGCAAATTCACTTGCTACAGTGGGCAGATGAGAGATCTGTCATGGAGCCATAGGATATGGTTCAAGGGCCTGAGAAGGAGGTCTAGTTGGTGTCGCCAAAAGTCCTGGGGAGAGAGGCAAGAGAGGATTCCCAGGTGAGGGACAGAGGTGTTGGTGTACAGGAAGGAGTGGATTTCAGTTGTTGCATTTCGGAGGCAGCCATTGATAGAAGGCACAGTTGCAGAGACATCGAGGAAGCAGCAGAGGCATCCAGTTAGCGTTGAAGACATCAAGAAAGCCAAAAGATATTGCAAGTTTTTTTTTTCACTGAGCATTTCCATGGGACATGGAAATTTTTCAAGTCTGGGAGTATGGTGCAAGGGCACCTCGTAAATCTAAAAGGTTTCTTGCATTTTATATTTAAAACAAGTAATGCTATGTTTTCGAGCCATGTAGGTACGTGTCATGAAGGATTAATGTAATGTAACCGAACTGTTTGTTTTATAAATGGTGGTCGGTTGGTGGTTCACCTCCCACCACGTAATGTAACTGTTGGCATAGGTGTCATTCTCTAGCAAAAGCCTATATCTATAAGAGAGAGTGGACAGACTGAAAAGAAGCATGTAGAGGAGAGTGAAAAGAAACTATATGTACATTCTGAAATAGAAGGAATAGAAAGATTTCTTGTTTTTGGTCTAATTACAGTGGATCTCGTTTGGGGTCATTCCACTAGAGGATTTCTTCGAAATCAGTGGAATGACCCCCCGAGTTGTTAATTCATTTTATGTTATGTGCCCGTGTTCTTAAGTTTGTTTTCAATTTCTATAGAAATTAGTTGCGTCTGTGAGTTGTTCGGTTATAAATGTTTACAGAAGAGGAATAGTGTGTTTTATGTGTATATAACATGTGTGTGTGCGGCAAACAATGTGTGTGTATATCGCAATTGCATGCGAGGTCATCCTGTGTGTTTCCTGCATTTAGATATCGGGTTGTGATAGAGGAGGGATCCAACATTTTGTACGTATGGTGAATATGTTATGTATATCCTGCATTTGTGTGAGAGTCTGACTGTAGAAGGTCAAAGAATGTATGTTAGAAGCCATCGGCGTGAGTTCCATTTTGTGTCACCGACGGAGAAAGCATTAGCGTGAGGTTTGAACCTTGTCGTTGAACCTCGCCATTGAACCATCGGATTGAACCGGTTCATCGGTTCAATGGGTTCACGGGTTCAACAGATTCTTAAAGATTCATTTGGTTCATTTGGCATTGCACCTCGCCATTGAACCTAACAGTTGAACCTCTCATGTGAACCTAGCCGTTGAACCAATGGTTCAACCCGACAGATAGAAGTCTCGCCGAAGGAGAGAAGAGTGAAGGTTCATCAGCGTGAACAAAGGCGTCGACATAACATTTTTGGGGGTTTCCGATAGGCTTCTTCTTGCTGATAGGAGATGCGGGTGTTAGAGGCTCATCAAAGTGAGAGTGACGAGGTCTGGCCGATGAAAGGCTCATCAGGGAGAAATAAGGATCGGTGAAGGAGAATTTAGCTAGTCCGATAGAATAGTGTTTTGTCGATAGGCAAGAGAAGAGCTGCTTCGGTGAGACATTAGAAATGTCTTACCGACATACACTTTTAAAGGCTGTCTTGCGGGCTCCAAAGGGTCTTGGAACTGGTTTCTTATGCTTCTTCTGGGCAGTACTCTGCATCATAGGAGGTCATCCTCACACAAAGTAAGCACACACCACTTCAACAAATTCACTCAACACAAAAACAAGAATACTCCCATGAGTTTCACTTAACAAAAACTCACTCAAGATGAGTTTAATGGGGTAGGGGAGTGGACATCACTCAACTCAAGAGTGCCACTCCAAAAACTTCCCAAAAACATAAATCCCTCAAGGCCTCAAGCCCACACTTATAAGCATGATTTCACAACTTTCTCTTGGCTCTCAAGACATATCACAATTTTCTCACATTCACATATTGCTCAAATTCACAATTTGCCCCCAAGGCTAAAAATCCATGAAAACAAGGATGTGACCCTGAGGAGGTTCACTCCTCCCCAAACCCACACATGTTGAGCATTTTCTCCCAAGTAGGAGAGGCTCTCACAACTCCCTTGCCTAATTTTTCTACAACAACAAAGTAAAAGCAACAAAATGAACTCACACACACAACATGCAAGTAAAGAAAATGCATAAGGAAAGACATTTGCCTTGAATCCTACCTTAAAAATGCCAAATGGAAGATAGTTGAGAAGAGCTCCTCTAACTCCTTCTCCAAGTTGAGCCACCAATTTCTCCTCTAACTTTGTCCCCAAAATAAATAAAATTCCAAAAAATTGAGAAAAGATTCAACAACCCCCTCCCTCTTTTTAAGAGGGATAAAAATAGGCTCTTCTCATGAGCCTTGAGGAATGGGGAGGTGACACATGTTAGCTCCTCACTCCTCCACCCAACTATTTGCAAGACTCTTGGAATGGGGTGGTGACACATGTCATCCACCCATTCCACCAAGTCTTTCTCCCATCCACTTGCTCTCTCTCACATATGTGGGAAAGAAAGGTGGAGACAAAAGAGGAGTGGGTACCACATGAGCCCCAATCATCTCCTCCTAGAAAAGTCCACACAATCCCAAGGTACCCTCACCAATTGTAGGAGAGGCTTGGAGTTGAGTCCTCCATAATTAAGAGGTCTTGAAGACTCCCCCAACCTAGGAAAGAGGAAATGAAGAGGTTGAGTGGTTGACCCACTCATCTTCTCCCTCCTAAACTTCCATTTTCATCACTTTACTTCAGGGTGAAGTTAAAGTGACCAAATAAGAGTTTACCTAAGGTTACACAAGCCCAAATGACCCCTAGACCCTAGGGGTACAACCCAGGGTCAATTTTAACCCGTTTTGAGCACCATAGGTTGAGTAAAAACACACAAAAAGGGGTCACAAAAATTAAGCACCATAGGTTGAGTAAAAACACATAAAAAGGGGTCACAAAAATTAAAACTCAAAAATAGAATTCAAATGACATTACAACTTACAACACCAAATAGAAATCAATTAAAAGAAGGTTAGACCTAACCCAACTAACACCATGCAACAACATTACAAAAATTCATCATGCAAACATAGTTGTTCTTGGTTCCTTTTGGAACTAGATCGGCTTCACATGGGAAAACAACATAGTGTGTGGGATGGTCTCTGAGTATTCGTGGCTTCGTTAGAAACACCTACACACTCAAATGAAATGTTAATCCCACATGTATATAATAGCCGAAGCAAAGTGAAACATACAATCACATCATCGCATGATCATATAAACATCAAGAAATCACGTCATAATTAAAATCTAAATTTTGCATTTCAACATCCATCACAAGATAAAGTCTCATAATAAATTTCTAACTAAAAACACATGAATAGTATCCCAATAGAATTGTAATGTAAATCATATGTCTAACATCATCAGTGAATCAATATCAAGGTCTAATCACATCGTAATCATGCTAAACATAATAAATCCACATAAAACATAAAATCTAACAATCCTGCAAATCGGGATCAATAGTCCCACAAGTCTAATATGTGTCATCAACAGTAAAATAAAATAGTCAAATATAAGCGAATGAAATGGTAGGCCTCACATTCTTATTTTGACTTACCAGTTGCAATTTTTTTCATAGCTTCCTAGAGACATTATGAGCTCACCATTTATTCCAGAGTAGCTGAGATAGTTAGATTTACCTTTCGTTTTGTCCTAGTTGGACACTAGAGGCTAGATCTGCAAGGGTTTGAAACAGGAGGTTCATTGCCAGATCTAGCAAGGAGCCATCATTTCAGAGGATTTTGGGTCAAGTCTGACCCTACTGTTGTGCTTAAAAGGCTAAAAAACCCTAAGATCAACTATCAAATTGTCAATTTTGGACAAAGTTGCTCATAAAGGAAAAAAAATTGTTCAGGGAGTCGTACTCCCTCGTGAACAGTGATTTTTGGTATGTTTTTGTAAAAAACATATATTTTTAATTTTTTTTTTGCGATTTAAATTTTTCTATCAAAAAATTAATTTTTTTTTATAATTGCAGTTTTTATTGGATGTCATTAAAAAAAATTATGCAGGGTATAGGTCTACATATTACACAAGGTACTTGTGTAGGGTACCCTTTGTACTAGGGCATACCTCTCGCATGGGAGCCCTAAGGCTCGGGCCTTGCGCCCTATTAGAGGTTGTGCCTTGTAGAAGGGATTGCAAACCCCTGTACATTGGGCATGTAAGGTGTGACTTTAGCCCCCCACTAAATATTTTTTTATTTAGCCTTTTGGCGCTTAAAAATGGTGCCATTCCATCTTTTCCTTTGTGCCAACAAGCTTGGCACCTCTGCCATTTTTGGAAGAACATTTAGCAATCTCACCAAATTTGGCGGCTCCTCTAACCTTAGAGGAAGTTTTGGCAGGTTCTCCAGCTTTGGTAGTGGCTCTAACACTATTTGGTGATCCTATATTTTTGGCAGTACCATCAAATCTAGAAATAACACTGCCAAATTTGATAGAAGAAGATTATTTCAAATTTTACTCCCTCTCCATTGGTAGGTTGAATTTTGCACTCAAACTTTGGAAGCTAATAACTTGGGCTCACAATCTTCATTTTTTGAGCAATTTTTTTGATTTGGGCTAATTGTTTGTGCTCTACATGATGGTGTAGATAGTTTTTATTTTGGCACATAAATTTTCTAGAATTTACAAATTCTTACAGGTGACACTGTGTAGTTCTCATTTTGGGAACTTCAAAGGCTCATAACTTTCACATCCAATCTTGGATTGAGGTGATTCTTTGTTTTAAAGTGCATGATTTTTTGTGTACTTCATAATGGTGCTATTTATTTCACTTAGAATTGCTCCATAATTATAATTTTAGCATATACTCATTTTTGAGGATTTGTAAAAGCATTGAAATCAAGACATTTCTTATTGGTGGCAATTGTAAACCACACTAAAAATAAAGTTCCAAATCATATTTCTTGGGGGGTCTTTGATTGAGTGATTCAAGGGGTCTCTTGGTGTGCTTGTGCTCTCTTTTCCTACACAAATAGGTCACTTTAAGTTTCGATTGCTAACACCATACAACTACAACACATGGCATAAAAATGCATGGAACACCTTAATGCAACTTGGATATACACTTTATGTTGAACAAAAGATAATTGAACCCACAAATAATAAGGAAGAGGTACTCTGGATGCTTGAACATACAAAAGCTATTGGTTGTCGTAGAAGTCTAGTTTCCCTTGATATTATGTTTCAAATTGATGGATGTACAAATTCACATGATGCATGGGACAAATTAAAAACTTTGTATGGTACAACTGATGAAGTAAGAGACTATCAAATTGTCACTGAATTGATGAGTCTTGATCCTAAGTCTTTTGACAACATCCAAGACTATGTTACAAAGGTTAATGACCTTAGAGCATAATGTGAAGAATGTGGCATTGAGGGAAAATATATCTAACTTGTATTCAATACACTGAATAAACTTGGTCCTAAATATGAATTTTCTATTTCTAGATTTCATACTCATAGGTTGGCTATGGGTGCCACATACACTATGCCATCATTTGCATCTTTTTTCGAGATGTTAATGCATGAACAAGGAAAGCTCCTTTTCATGGGACCTCCTAAATCCATCACAGTCTCAAGCCTTATTGTTTGGTCAGCTGAAGGGATAGAAAGAGTCAGAGAAACCTAAAAAGAAATAAAAGAAGTCCAAGAAAAAGTCACAGAAAGATCAGGCACAATCATCGTCTACCCCAAAACTAAACTCCAAATCCTCTTCATCAAAGGGGAATTCTCAAAAAAAGGAAAGGCCAACTTGTAGCTATTGCAATAAGGTTGGTAATTAGGAACATTCTTGTCACAAGAAGATAATTGATGAGTTGAAGCATCTTTTGAAAAAGAACAACATTAATTTGCATTCCTCTATTTCTTGACAATCCTCCACTCCTTCCAAATCAAGTAAAGGAAAATAAACTGCACTTGTTTCTTCTACAAATTCTTCTCAGTAGTGGATTCTAGACTCGGGTGCATGAACATCACATGGGTTCTGTCAGAGAACAATTTTCTTTGTTGGAGCCTTGTTTTGTACCCCACATTCTCATCAAGGATGATTCTACAGTGGATGCCATCAAGAAGGGTTCATTTGATATTGGCATTGGTACATTTAAGGATGTTCTTTATGTGCCTAATCTGTCAGCGGACCGTCTCTCCATCTATCAGATCACCCAGAATGGCAAGAGAGTCAAATTCACTCTAGATTTCATCACCATTAGGGATATTGAAGATAACACACTCCTTGCAGTTGGTAAGGTTGATCATGAGTCTCAACTCTATGCTTTCTCACTTTTTTCCTGATTCTCATTCTATTGTTTTGTTCACCCATTCAGATTTTGTGATAAAACTATGGGCATGAACAGTTTGTCCATCTCAACTAGTGCTATCTTTAGCATCTCAGCACGTAGGATATGGTCACAAGTCTACCTTGAATTAGTTTTTCAGATGGAGTTTGTTCGGGTTGTGCCTTGGGAAAGCATCCCAAGGACAAGTTTGACAAAGAAAAGGCTTGAAGGTCTTTAAAAGTCCTTGAGCTAGATCATAGTGACTTGGTGGGCCCTATTGGTGTCCAAAATTACCAGTTCCAAAATGTCATTATTTTACCCCAAAAAACCTAGAAAATCCATCTATTTTCCAAGTTTTGCCTTTGATTTCGAAACCCCTCATTTAAAGCTGATTTGAGATAGTTTTTAGGGGTTTATGCCAAAATTTGCTAAGATAAGTCCTTCTCCTTGTGTTGGTTTCTTCCTTAGAAAAAATTGGCTCATTTGAGTGCTTTATCGACAAATCAGCGAATTTGCGAACTAGCGAACTAGTTCACTTGTTCAAAAATTCACCAATATAAGTGACTGGGTGGGAAAAAAATTGGTTTAAGGCAGAAAAATATGTTCTAAAGGCCTTTTTCAATGAATTTTTGAGTTCACAAACTTGAAAGTTTACCAATGGCAGGATTCACTGACAAAGGGAAAGAAGGACAAGGCCACGACGCAAGTGAAAAATTTCTAAGTCAGAAAAAGGAGGAAAAGCTTTGTCAACGAAGTTGGAGGTTCACAGACCTCCAAGTTTGTCAATGGATTGTTTCATCGATGGAAGATTCACCGACAGGAGGAAGAAAGATGGAGCCATGACGAATACAAAAAGTTTCTAAAGCAAGGAAAAAAGAGAAAGTGAGAAAATGGCTAAGGCAGGAAAGATAAAGGGGGCTTTATCAATGAACCGGCAAAAAACCAAACTATCCAACTTGTTCAGGTTTTTTGAAGTTCGCCGATAAAGCAAGGTAGGGGAGCTTCTCCCTTAGTTCATCAAATTAAAGATTTGCCGACTAAGGGGCTGATATAAAGTAAGGAGCAGCGAAATGAGGAGTTTGCATAAATGAGGAATTACCGACAATGAAGACAAAGATGGAGTGGGCTTGGTTTTGAAATGTGAGGATTCACCGATAGAATAGAAAGAACAGTAAAAAGTGGAAGTTTACAAAAGGTCATGTTTGCCGTAAGGCAAATAAACAGAAATAAAATTTGACCAAGGAAAACAAAGAAAAGATAACAAAGGGTTCCATTGGGGAATCGACTAAAAGCCAAACTAGAGAAACGTTCGTATTTTTGCAAGTTTGTCGATAGGGAAAAATTGGATGACAAGGGTAAGAGTGGTGCTTCCTGCATTGGTTCGAAGAAGATGAAAGTTGCCGACAAGGGTGGCAAAGGCTAGTTCTGAAAAAAGTAAGAATTGCTGATAAGGTGAAAAAGGAGCCAAAGGCATGGTAGTTCATGAAAATGATTTTTTACCGACCAATGAGGAAATATGACAAAGTTAGACAAATTAAAGATTTGCCAATAAAAGGCAGAAGTAGCCAAGTTCAGAAAAGGTCAAATTTGTTGATTGAGGGAAAAGGTGAGAAGACAAGGTCAAGTTCTAGAAAGGTAAGATTTACCAAAATGGCAAATAAGGAGAAAGCAATGAAGTGGCAAATGAAAATAAGAGTTTGTGAAAAGGAAAAAAGGGCTGATAAGGAAAAGGAAGAATGCCTAGTATGTAGAGAGGATTGTACGACTGACATATACTTAGAATTTAATAATTTTGTAGAGCTGTACCTTCCAGGTGGTTGACACAGTGATATTCTTCAATACATGGGTACATTTGGAGGACAAGATAGATATGTCAGATGTTGCAGATCTCAGAAAATAAATTTGAGCCTTCCCTCTTTATTGTCCCAAGTACACCAAATGTAGCGTAGTTGCTTGTTGACTGGTTTCTCCAACAGCTAAGGGCCACACAATGAAATAGGATTGCTATATATACATGTTTGAAAGACATATTCAAACTTGGTTGCTAAGCCAATTGTCTAGTCTGGGAGTGGCTAAGGATTTTCTCTGGCACCAAAACACATTTTGTCTAGTTTGTTAGTGAAGGGATATATTCAGCATAGTGTAGGAAGGTTATGTAATGCTGATATGAATGTAATGGTATGTCTCTACGGGAGTTTGTAGTGATTTTGGTAAATATATAATTGTAGAACTGTATATTTTCCCTTGCCACATTTATTGGTATGATTGTAACAGATATTTGAAGATGTGTGACAACGTCCAAGTTAATACAAGGCTTTGTAGTTGCCATTTTTTTGTTGCATATAAATCATTGCGGTTCTCTTTTGGATTATTAAGTATGTCCATTATATGAGGATCTATCAGTGTCATAAATGTGAATATATGTCTAGTTTTGTTGATCCTATGCTGTGTATTTTCTTTCCTCATTGCATTCTACGACTCAGTTGCCTAATGGAGTAGGCATCAGTCCATATTGGAGAGGGGCCAATCACTCTTTAAAACAAAACAAATCATTCACCTGTGGTTTGGGGGAAAAACTATTTTTCTATGCATGTACATTCACACAGTTGAATACGCTATATAGGGGTTTTGTGATAGCCAGTCGTTCTTGACTTAGTGATAGCTTTTGGGGTCAAGATGATGAGTTGGGTTTGGCTGTTCATTTGTTTTTAATTGTTCATCTGGTTTGAACCTAATACCTATTCAGGTATACCCCTTTAGAATATCCCTCTAGAGTCTAAGCTGAGCTTGAAGTGCAGAGGAGTCTACCCACTCTTGTTAGTTAGCCAAAATCTCCCTCAACTTGTTAATAAACCTCTTCCTATCACCTTGACAACAATCCCTGGCCTAGGTGATTTAAGAATGTTTTAGAGTTTTGGGTTGCAGCTATTTTGGGTCCCAACATTTTGGTGCCGTTGCCAGGGATAAAATTTACTTTAGTCGTTGCCGGGTTTTTGGCAGCTGGTGCATTTTCAAACCCCTGTAACAATCAACTTGCAATTGTGTAGTTTGCTACTGTGTGTAAGTTTGGTAGCCTGTCAACTTATGCCAACAGATTGGTGCCATTACCGGGGATAGTGATCCTTTGGTTTAGATTTGAAGACCCCTATTTACAACCGTTGTTGGGTGCAGTTTCTTGCTGTATGTAAGTTTGGCAGCCCGTCAACTTACACCAACATTTTGGCACCGTTGATGAGGATAGTTAAAGTGCTCGGTTATAAAGATTTGAAGACTTTGCTAGTGTGAGCAACCCATAATCAGTTTTGTTGCCTTGAAGATCAGTCATGCTTTAAGGGATTTCCTCATTCAGTGAGGTGGCAACTCTACTGTGAAAGAAAACAAAGTGTTGTTGCTGTGTGCATGTTTCAAGGAGATTACAGCTGGTTAAGATACATGTTTTTCTTCCTTCCTTGACCATGGTTTATTTCTCAGTAAAGGAACATTTTTTCTTTCATTTGTCCTACACATGTGGTTTGTAGTTGGTCATGGTCAACTGGTATGAACATGGATACCCTAGGGAGGATTCTTCCTATGCATTTTCCTATTTTGCTAACCCTAGGAACTATATGGCTTTTGACCATCTAGACAATACATTTTCTAATCATAGCCCTGCCAGCTATACAAACCCAAAATTTTTTTTGAACCCTTGCATAATTGAAATGAGTCCACTAGGCTGTAGTATGAAATTGAAAAAGAGAAGCAGTTGCTTGAGTCTTTACCACAACAAGAAAAAGAGTTAGAAAGCCAAATCAAGTTACGTCAATCCAGGTCGCAGTCTAGTTCTTCTCCTACTGTTCCTAGTTGCTCTTTTCCTCGACCTCCTCCTATTGCAAATGAAAATACATACAGACAACTAGATCTCTCATGGGTCAGTTGCAAGCAGCAATGCATGCCCAAAAAGATTAATATCAGATGCCATTGTTTGATGGGTGTGAGGCTTATGATGGGAAGGCACACAATGAGGCATTTTTAGATTTCATGGAAATGGTGCAGTCGCGATTAGGAGGGTCCACAAAGTGAATTATCTAGGCCATGCATCTAGAGTAAACATAATGAATACAACTCAAAGATATAAAGCAAATGCAGATTCAGTCATTGATTATATCATAGAATTCAAATACAAACTGACCAACAACATGCATGCTTACAATTAGGGCTCACAGGCCTGATTACAGAATGTAGCCAAGATATGGATTTGAAGCTCCTTCGCAAGAATTTCAAATTATCAAACTTAAAACTATCAATCACTATGATAACTGCTTTCCTAGGCATCTATTACATCAATTTATATCATCTCCAGAACCAAAGATTCCTCTACATCGGCCAAGGAAGATCACAAACTCCAATGAAGATTTGTAACATGTGTACATGGATAGGTTGGACCTAATTGAATATAAATCCTTCACTAATGAATAGAATTGTGTGTGGATCCTAGGGAAGATCGGCCACAAACCAAGAAACATTAAATGATGTGTAATTTAGCTTTGTGAGTCAAGAAATGCTTCGCAAGTCTTCTCCTTTTCCTGAGTAATTGAGATTGTCAGGATGCTCTGTTTTAAAAAACAATTGATCTTTTGATAGCAACATCTTACCGGTACCTTATCTAAATGATCTAAATTTTGGATATGATGTGCATGAATGAATCTAGATGCTAAGTCTAGCTCTGTAGGGTTTGAAATGTAACCGTGATAGAATGCAGACCAAAATACAGAAACTACTACTGACTAAATTGATTGTATTGAATTAGAAATTGAAAAGAAGCAAATTAAAATGCAAACAAATTGAAATGCAAATGTTTTTAGTTGATGCAAGATTGCTCTTGAACCAGGGATGCTCTTGCATCAGACATCTAGGGTTATTGAAAAAAAGTGAGTCCCTCACTTTGTTGGGGCTATAGGAAAACCAAGATGGTCCACCTCAGCCTGAGAAATCCAAGATGAGTCTTCTTCCAGTCTGCCTTTCCACTTCACAAGATATTCTTGGTATTGTCTTGCTCTGGTGTTGCGTCCAACTCTACTATCCAAGATGTCCTCAATATGCTCTAGTGCTTGTTGTGATAATTGCTTCTTCAAGTCTTTTTCAATGCTATCACCGAACTCTACTTTATGATACTGATATAGGTCTACGATGTTGAAAATAAGTGATATGCCCAATGTCTCTGGTAGCTCCACTTCATATGCATTTCCTGAATCAAACTTTCTAAGTATCTTACAAGGTCCAAACTTCTTCATCTTCAACTTGTTATATGTCCCAACTAGAAATATTTATTTTCTCAAGTATACCATCACTTCATCTCCAACTAAAAATTCCTTATGTTTCCTCTTCTCATATGCCTTCTCTTTATACTTACTGTTCATCTCCTCCAAATTCTTCTTAACCTGATTATGCACTATTTCCATATGTCCTGTAAATTCTTCTGCTTCTGCACTTCTTTTATCTTCCATATTGATATCTCTCAATTCTGCTACTCCTCTAGGGTTTACTCCGGTAACAATCTCAAAAGGTGTTCTTCCGGAACTCCTATTCACTAAATTATTGTATGCAAACTCTGCTTGTGAAAGAATCAAATCCCAACTTCCTACCTTCTCTCCAACCAAGCATATCGACAAGTTTCCCAAACTCCTATTCACTACCTCTATCTGTCCATCAGTCTATGGATGAATTACTGAACTGAACTTTAAATTTGTCTTCATCTTCTTCCAAAGTGTCTTCCAAAAATATCCAAGAAATCTTGTATATTTGTCTAAAATTATACTCTTAAGTAATCCATGCAATCTCACAATCTCCTTAAAAAATAGGTCGGCTACATGCACTAGATCAGTTGTCATCTTACAAGGTATGAAATGTACCATCTTTGAAAATCTATCCACCACTACAATTATTGAATCATGTCCTCTCTATGTCTTCAAAAATCCCATTACAAAATCCATACTTATGTCTTCTCAAGGTCTCTCTGGGACTATCAAAGGTTTTTACAATCTAGTATTCTGACTACTCCCTTTTGCAACTTGACAAAATCTACAACTCTGCATAAATTTCCTAACATCCTTATGTATCTGAGGCCAAAAGTAATTTTCACTTACCAAAGCCACTATTTTATCAATGCCATAATGTCCTACTAATCCACCACTATGTTTTTCCTTGCTTAAATTGTCTCTCATGGAACTCCTAGGTATGCATAACTAATTTCCTCTGAACAACATATCTTCTTTAATGAAATAGTCCAACTACTTACTCCTATCTGTCACAACAGGTTCTTTACATGCTTTCCAAGGTTCTGCAAAATCAAGATCTTCCTCATATATGATCTTCAATTCATCAAATCCTAACACTTCAACTTTTATCTTTGTCAACAAGTTTCTTCTCCTACTTAATGCATCTGCAACTTTGTTTTGATTTTCCACTCCTATGCTTCAATACAAAAGTGTAACTCTACATGAACTCTACCCATCTCATATGTCTCTAATTCAACTTTCCTTGACTGTTCAAATATTGCAAAGCTTGATGATCTGTATACAACACAAACTCCTTAGGCAACAAGTAATGTCTCCACTTCTTCAAGGCTTGAATTATGGTATAGAACTCCTGATCATAAACTGAATATCTCCTCCTTACATCATTCAACTTTTCACTTAAATATGCTACAGGTCTACCTTCTTGACTTAACACTGCTCCAATTGCATTCCCACTTGCATCACAATCTACTTGGAATACCTTATTGAAATCTGGTAATGCCAAAACAGGTTGCTCTGTCACTTTCTACTTCAACAATTTAAAACTCATGTCTACTCCTGATGTCCACTTAAATTCTTTTCTATCACCTCTCATTGTCTCTGTCATAGGGTTACATATTGAATTGAAATTTCTAATGAACTTCTGGTAGAAACTAGCTAATCCATGAAATGATCTGACTTCTCCAATGCTCTCCGGTGTAGGCCATTCAACAATTGCTCTTACTTTCTTAGGGTCCATTTTCAATCCTTCCGCAAAAATCACAAATCCCAAGTAAACCAATTCTTCCTTCATGAAACTACATTTCTTGATGTTTATCAACAATTTCTCTTCTCTCAGTCTCTACAATACTTGTCTCAGGTGCCACAAATGTTCTTCTTTTGTCTTACTAAAAATCTGAATGTCATCCAAATATACAATAACAAAACTTCATTCTTCAAAACTTCATTCATCAATCTCATGAAAGTACTTGGTGCATTTGTCAATCCAAAAGGCATCACTAACCACTCATACAATCCTTCATTTGTCTTGAAAGCAGTTTTCCATTCATCTCCTTCTATTATTCTGATATGATGGTATCCACTCTTCAAATCTATCCTTGTGAAATATTTTGCTCCACTCAAACAATCCATGATATCATCCATCCTAGGTAAAGGAAATCTATACTTAACAGTGATCTTGTTTATTGCTCTAGAGTATGTACACATTCTACATTATCCATATTTCTTTGGTGCTAACACTGCAAGCAATGCACAAGGACTCAAACTTTCTCTGATCAGACCCTTCCTCAACTCTTGTATCTGTCTATTCAATTCTTCATTCTCTGTCGGTGTCATTCTGTGTGTTGCTTTGTTAGGCAAACTAGCTCTGGGTATAAGATCCATGTGATGACTGATACTCATGATTAGTGGCAATCCTTTAGGTACATTATCTGATACGATGTCTTCATACTCTGTTAGCAACTTAGTTATCTCCTCTAGTTGTGATTCTTCAGTTTTCAGGGTTTCAGGCTTCTTAGGGATCAAAGCATAACACATATTCTCATGTCTCAAGCCATCCAAGAATTTTCTTCCATCTACCAAACAAATTCTAGCATTCCCACATACTTCACTCTTAGGATCATCTTCCAAAGGAATCAAAGTAATTCTCTTTCCATTAGATGTTATAGTGTATGTATTCTTTCTCCCATCATGTATAGCTTTTCTATCATACTGCCAAGGTCTACTCAACAAAATATGACAAATATCCATAGGCATAATATCACACAATACTTCAACATGATAAGATCCAATATGAAATTTTACCAAACATTGCTTACTCACTAGTACCTTATGATCATCTTGAATCCATGCTATTTGATAGGGCTTAGGGTGTTTCAATCTTTCCAACTTCATCTTAATCACCATCTCCTCTGAAAATAGGTTATCAGAACTACCACTATCAATTGCAACTTTACAACATTTACCTCCTGATTTGCATCTAGTTCTGAACAAGATTTTTCTCTGCGATGGTTCCTCATTTGCCTCTGCTTGAAATAGTCCTCTCCTGATCACAAGTGATTCTCCTTTCTCAGGTTTACCAGTTGAACTAGGGGATCCAACAGGTTCTTCTTCCACATAGGCCGCTCTTCTACTGTTCTCTATTTTCTTGCTTGTACTCCCTTGATTACATTCAAACGCTCTATGTCCTTCACCTCCACACTTGAAACAAGTTCCTCTGAATGTTATCCTATCAGGCCCTCTTCCTTCTCTTTTGTATCCTTCACTCTGATATGGACTAAGGTTTTCTCTATGGTAGAAAGTTCTGTCATCTCTCTGGCATGTATCGTTATCTATGCCCTCCTTCTTGAATGTGTTCTCTTGTCTATTCTGCTCCGCATATGATCTCTCTCCTCTAGAAAATATTCCACCTCTCTGAAATTTACCTCCTCTGCCTCTCTGTCTCTGATCATGCCACTTGTTCAACTTCTCTTCAACTTTCAGGGCAAACTGATATGCTTCTTCCAATGTTGTCATCCTTACTAAACTCAATTCTTCTTGAATGTTTAATCTCATTCAATTGATGTATCTAGCCACTTTCTCCTTAATTGCTTCACTATGTCCTGTCCTTATGATCATCTTGTGGAATTCTCCAGTATACTCCTTCATAGATTTCTCCTTTTGTCTCAGGTTTTGCAATCTCTTCAATAGTTCTAACTCATAGTCAACAAGTATAAACTGGTTCTTCAATTTTGTCACCATTCTATCCCACTTTGTGATCTTTTCTTTTCCTCTTCTATTTCTATCCAACTGAACTTCTTTCCACCATATATCAGCATGTCCTTTCAGCTTTGTCTTTGTGAATTTCACCTTCTCCGGATCTTCAATTTCTTCATACTCAAAGTATTCTTCTATGTCATTTATCTACTCAATCAATTCTTCAGGGTTCAAATTGCCAGTATAATTTGGTACATCAACTCTAGGTCTTTTTCCAATCTTTGAAGTAGATCGCAATATCTTGACTTGGTCTGATTCCTCTTCTTACTCATCTCCTAGGGTTTCACCATTTTGATCAGCAGATCAAAATTCTTCATCATCATCACTTTCAACATTAGGTCTAGGTGTAAGTCCTCTTCTCTGATCTTCAACAACATCCAAGCGAACTCACATGGTTTTCATCATTTCCATCATCTCATCCATTCTACTAGCCATTGTTCCAACAACATGGATTCTCCTCAGTGGCATTCTTCCTAGGATCAAGTGCAAACTGCCTCAAGTTTGGCGATCGGGCTACAAGGTGACAACTACCTCACAATCAGTGATCGGTTGCAACACAAGTAACCTACCTCAGATTTGGCAATCTGTTCACAACAAGTTCTCATGGAGTTCCTTCACCAACTTCTCTCAATTCTCTCCCCAAAGATTTGAACTTTCGCTCTCATACCACTTGGTGCAGTCACGATCAGGAGGGTCCACAAAGTGAACTATCTAGGCCGTGAAGCTAGAGTAAACACAATGGAAACAACTCAAAGTTATGAAACAAATGCAGATTCAATCATTCAGTATATCATAGAATTCAAATACAAATTGGCTGGCAACATTTGGGCTTACAATTAGGGCTCACAGGCTTGATTACAGAATGTACACAAGGTATGGCTTTGAAGTTCCTTTGCAAGAAATTCAAACTATCAAACTTAGAACTATCAATCACTATGCTAACTACTTTCCTAGGCATCTATTACATCAATTTATATCATCTGCGGAACCAAATATTCCTCCGCGTCAGCCAAGGAAGATGACAAACTCCAATGAAGAGCTCTAACGTGTGTACACGGATTGGTCGAACCTAATTGAATATAACTCCTTCACGAATGAATAGAATTGTGTGTAGATCCCAGGGAAGGTTAGCCAAGAAATAAGAAACATTGAATGATGTGTAATTTAGCTTTGTGAGTTGAGAAATGCTCCACAAGTCTTCTCCTTTGGCTGATTAACTGAGCTTTGTTATGAGAAAACAGTCGATCTTCTGATAGCGATATCTTACTGGTACCTTATCCAAATGATCTGAATTTTGGATATGATGTGCATGAATGAATCTAGATGCTAAGTCGAGCTCTGTAGGGTTTGAAATGCAACTACAATAGAATGCAAACCAAAATATAGAAACTGTTACTGAATGAACTGATTGTACTGAACTGGAAACTAAAAAGAAACAAATTGAAATGCAAACAAACTGAAATGCAAATGTTTTTGGTTGATGCAAGATTGCTCTTGAACTAGGGATGCTCCTGCATCAAAAAAGTTTTAGTTTGAAGATGAAGATATGTGGATGAGATTTTTGTTAGATCTCTATGTGGAGTAGCATGGAAGTGGTTGGTTAGTTTCCTTGACCAACATTTTGCTTCCTGAGATCAATTGGTTGCTGCATTTGAAGATTATGCAAGTAGTCTAGACCCTATTTTTCTTGTCCAAGATCTAGAAGATATTAAAAGGCAAGGAGAGTCTAGCATGGAGCTTAGCCACAAATTTACAGTGGCCTTGTCTCACATCTCAAAAATTTTTAGACCCGATCTTCTTGTTTGTATCGACATGTATTCGAGGGCTTATGATATTGCTTTAAGCCTAGTTTCTATATGGGAGGAATTCAATCTAGTGGGTATGCAACAAGTCTACTTGTTCATTGATTATGTTGACAGAGTTAAGCAGGATATGATTGCAAAATCTCTATCCCTAGATGCAGAGGCAACTGATAATGTTAGGCTGTTGTAGACAATAGGGATGTGGGTGTTTCATGTGATCCAAACACAATGTCAAGTGATGATTGTGTATATAGAAGGGTAGAAGAAGATACTGGTGCAGTGTATGATAGCAATTCAGATGAAAACAATAGTGACTGCACCTACCTTCGATTGGATCAGTCATTGGTAGATGATAAAGATGAGAAAATCAATTATGATTTCTAATCTAGTGAAGAGAGTTATGTTCCTGCTACTTGTAGTATTGTAGACCGCCTAGAAGGTATGTATGCAAATGAGAAATTGAATGAATCAAATCTTATAGTTGATTATATGGAGCATACATATATTGATGAAGCAAATGATGATGAATAGATGAGCATAAGGCACAATGCCCTTTATGAAGAACAAGCAAGTCTGTCAGGTAATACGATTCATGATTATCATTGGTGCATGGATAATCCTCTTTTTGAAGATGACTTTGAGTTCAATGAATTTGAGCTATTAGCTTTGGAGGTGGAGACTTTTATGCTGTATGAGCTGACTAACTATGGACACCAAGTGGATAGAGAGGGAATACAAAATGATCTTAAGGGTGAACAAGAGACTGGTCTCTTGTTTGGTGTGTTACCCTTGTTTATCCCTAATGATGACCTTGAGGTCATTGACACTTGTTTGCATGAGGATGATGCAGATTATGCTTCAGCTGGACATCATGAAGGCACTGCTATAGCTACAAGTATTTTTGAGGTAACTATTTCCCAACATGAAGACTATGTCACAAATGAATTTCTGGAGCTTTGTTTGGGGCAATTATCTCTTATTGATGTGGATCATGTTGAGAGCACATTTTTGAGCTCATTGGATGAGCCTGATAATGTTTAGACTGGATTTTCTAGTGTGGCTCAAGCTATTGATATGCATGGTGAAGAGGAGAAAATCATTAGTGATTTTCTTAGTAGAAAATTTTACATAGCAGTGTGTGCCAAGGAATCCAAAACATAGAGGTAATTTGAAGATTTCGAGTCTTCACTTGAAGTGCCTCAAATTTTTAATTTATGTGCTAATGGTGCAGTTTTAAATCTGAATCAAGCCTTTGATTTAGTCATGGAGGAGTACATTAGCATCTATAGTGCAACTGGGCAACAAGAATCAGAATAGTCATATGACATAGCCTAGCATGAGACCACGCATGGAATGGATGATTTTCAGCTTGATAGTTTTCTTCAAGATGATGTTTATGCAGACCTAGAAATGCATCATGCTAACATGAAATTTGAAGGTGAGTACTTCTATGTGAGTTAGCATGATGATGAGTCATATTATCTATGGTTGCCTTTCCTTGGTGATTTTTTTTCCATCTTCAACATGATGATATGAATGTCTGTATTTTGCATGTGCATGCATGCAAAATATTTTTATTACTGATGTTGGGTGATCGAAGCAACATAAGATTGAGGGAGATCAGCTCCTTTAATAGGCTTGTCTTTGACAGAGGCAAGTAGCTTCATCAAGTTTTATGCATGAGTTGCCTGTAGTGTCCCAAAATTTTGATACAGTCATTTTTCACTGTATGTTGTTTTGTAATCATGTTTTGTGTTTTGTCCCTTCGTGTGTTTTGTGTTTTGGTTTGCCCAGAGATATTCTGTCATTCTTGCTGTGCCAAGTTTGCCACACATCCCCAACCAGAGCCACTATTGGTGCCCAAAATTACCAGTTCCAAAATGCCCCCCAAAAAACCCAGAAAATCCATCTATTTTCCAAATTTTGCCTTTGATTTTGAAACCCCTCATTTAAAGCCGATCTAAGATAGTTTTTTAGGGGTTTATGCTAAAATTTGCTAAGTCCTTCCCCTTGTGTTGGTTTTCTTCATTAGAAAAATATAGCTCATTTGGGTGCTTTATCGACACATCAGCGAATTTGCAAACTGGCGAACTAGTTTGCAAGTTCAAAAATTTGCTGATTCTCTGATATAAGTGACTGGGTGGATGAAAATTTGGTTTAAGGTAGAAAAAGATGTTCTAAAGGCCTTTGTCAACAAATGTTTGAGTTCGTGAACTCAAAAGTTCACCGATGACAGGATTCACCGACAAAGGGAAAGAAGGACAAGGTCACAACGCAAATGAAAAATTTCCAAGTCAAAAAAAGAAGGAAAATCTTTGTCAGTGAAGTTGGAGGTTTGTGAACCTCCAACTTTATCAACGGATGGTTTCACCAATGGAAGATTCACTGACAAGAGGAAGAAAGATAGAGTCATGACGAGTGCAAAAAGTTTCTAAAGCAAGGCAAAAATAGAAAGTGAGAAAATGGCTAAGGCAAGAAAGATAAATGGGGCTTTATCGATGAACCGATGGAAAATCAAACGATCCAACTTGTTCAGGTTTTTTGAAGTTCGTCGATAAGGTGATCGACTGATAAAGCAAGGTAGGGGAGCTTCTCCCTTAGTTCATCAAATTAAAGATTTGTCGACTAAGGGGCTGATAGTAAAGTAAGGGGTGGCGAAATGATGAGTTCACATAAACGAGGAATTGTCGATAATGAAGACAAAGATGGAGCGGGCTTGGTTCTGAAATGTGAGGATTCACCAACAGAATGGAAAGAACAGTGAAAAGTGGAAGTTTGTAAAAGATCATATTTGTTGATAAGGCAAATAAACATAACTAAAATTTGACTAAGGCAAACAAAGAAAAGATAACAAAGGGTTCTATCAGGGAATCGACGATACACCAAACTAGAGAAAGGTTCAGATTTTTGCAAGTTTGCTGATAGTGCAAAATTGGTTGACAAGGCTAAGAGTGATGCTTCTTGCATTAGTTTGAAGAAGATGAAAGTTGTGAAAAGGGTGGCAAAGGCTAGTTCTAAAAAAGTAAGTATCACTGATAAGGTGAAAAAGGAGCCAAAGGCATGGTAGTTTGCGAAAATGATTTTTCACCAACCAATGAGGAAATATGGGAAAGTTTGACAAATTAAAGATTTGCCGATAAAAGGAAAAAGTAGCCAAGTTTGAAAAAGTCAAATTTGCTAATTGAAGAAATGGTGCGAAGACAAGGCCAAGTTCTAGAAAGGTAAGATTTGCCAATAAGGCAAATAAGGAGAAAATAATGAAGTGGCAAATGAAAAGAAGAGTTTGTGAAAAGGAAAAAGGGCTAATAAGGAAAAGGAAGAATGCCTAGTATGCAGAGAGGACTATGTGGCTGACATATACTTAGAATTTAATAATTTTGTAGAGTTGTACCTTGCAGGTTGTTGACATAGTGATATTCTTCAATGTATGGGTACATTTGGAGGACAAGACAAATATGTTAGATGTTGCAGATCTTAGAAAATAGATTTGAGCCTTCCCTCTTTATTGTCCCAAGTATACCAAGAGTGCAAGCAATCTTATGCTATCAAGTTGTAGAGTTGTCAGAGTATGGGTAGGCTTCTAAAGTGTAGATTTTCTGACATTGCAATGGGCCTAAATTTAATGCAGTACATTTGCTTGTTGACTAGTTTTATCCAATGCCCAGGGGCCACATAGTGAAATAGGATTGCTATATATACATGTTTGAAAGACATTGTTGGAGTTGGTCGCTGAGCCGATTGTCTAGTATGGAAGCGCCTAAGGATTTTCTCTAGCACCAAAATATGTTCTGTCTAGTTTGTTAGTGAAGGGATATATTCAACATAGTGTAGGAAGGTTATGTAAAGCTGATATGAATGTAATGGTATGTCTCCACGGGAGTTTGTAGTGATTTTGGTAAATATATAATCATAGTTGTATGTTTTCCCTTGCCGAATTTGCTGGTATGATTGTAACAGATGTTTGGAGATGTGTGACAACATCCAAGTTAATACAAGGCTTTGTATTTGCCATTATTTTGTTGCATATGAATCATTGCAGTTCTCTTTTAGATTATTAAGTATGTCCATTATATGATGATCTATTAGTGTCATATATGTGAATATATGTCTAGTTCTATTGATCCTATATTATGTATTTTCTTTCCTCCTTGCATTCTATGACTCTGTTGCCCAATGGAGTAGGCACCGACCCATATTGGAGAGGGACCAATCACTCTTTAAAATCAAACAAATCATTCATCTATGGTTTAGGGGAAAAAACTATTTTCCTGTGCATGTACATTTGCACAGTTGAATCAACTATATAAGGGTTTTGTGACAGTCAGTCGTTCTTGACTTAGTGATAGCTTTTGGGGTCAAGATGATGAGTTGGGTTTGGCTATTCATTTATTTTTAGTTATTCATCTAGTTTGAACCTAATACCTATAAGGTATACCCCTTTAGAATATCCCTCCAGAGTCTAAGTTGAGCTCAAAGCTCAGAGGAATCTACCCACTCCAGTTAGTTAGACAAAATCCCCCTCAACTTGTTGATAAACCTCTTTTTATCGCCTTGACGACAATCCCTGGCCTAGGTGATTTATGAATGTTTTAGAGTTTTTGTTTGTAGCTATTTTGGGTCCCAACAGGTCCCTTTCCATCCTTGTCTTTTAGTAAGGCTCGGTATTTGCACTCCTTCATTGATGACTTTTCCAGATACACATGGGTCTACTTTCTTCGATAGAAAGGTGAAGTTTTTGATAAGTTTTAGGAACTCAAGGCTCATGATGAGAAACAATATGGGAAATGCATCAAAATTCTCTGCATAGATAGTGGCAAAGAATATGTGAACCATTGCTTTGAGAAAAATTTCCCTCTTGAAGGGATTGATCTTCAGGATATAGTTGCCTACACAACTTAGTAGAATGGTGTAATAGAGAGGAAAAATAGGTCCTTGAAAGAGATGATTGGTTGCATGATCCACGCATGCTCCCTTGCACTTGAATATTGGGAGGAAGCTATCAATTGTGCTACTCACATCTAGAACAGAGTTTCACATAAGGCATTAAAGAACATCACTCCCTTTGAAGCTTGGTGTGGCAAGAAACCTATTGTGTGACACTTCAAAGTTTGTGGCTCCCCAACATGGGCATACATTCCTTCAAAGAATCATAAGGCCTTAGAACCTTAGAGTCAGCCCTACATCTTTGTTAGATACCTTGATGGTGTAAAGCATGTTGACTCTTGGATCCTGAAACTCATGAGCTCTTCATTTAGCAAAGTATGCATTTTGAGGAAAGCTCTCCTAGCTCATCCTCACATCTTCCTTCCTCCATAGTGGATTCAAATAGCAATGAATAAGAGGATTTTCCTCTATCTTCCTCTACTCATAGAGTTGATCATGAGGTTTCATCTTTCTCTTCATAGAGTTTAGATTCTAATGTTGAGGATTTTCCTCCTTTATCCCCTTCCATGCCTTGCTGGGATTGTTAAACACTTGATTCTGTAGGCACTCTTGTTGGGGATCCTTCAGATACTCGAAGGAGTTAGTCCTAGCACCAAGATATTCTACATTCTTACATTTCCAGAGCTTTAGATCTATAGTCCTTTCATGAAGCATTAGATATTGCGAAGTGGGATTCAACAATGGAGGAAGAGTACAACTCTTTGATTCAAAAAAATATGGTATCTTGCTCCACTTCCTAAGGGAAGAAAATTGGTCTGGTGGAAGTGGATCTATCAAATCAAATTTGCAACAAATGGATTAGTTGACAAGTACAAAGCATGGATTGTGGCCAAAGGTTTCTCGCATATTCTTGGTGTTGACTATACTGAGACCTTTTCCCTGTTTACTCGCTAAGTGGTTTCTCAAAGAAACATAGAGTAAACAAAAATATATAGTAACAACTATAAAACATAAGATTCATATAGGAATTGCACAGAATAAAACATTATTTCCATTCATTGAATATATCAGTATTACATCACAATATCACAATGTTTCATCCCTGACTACAAAGGATTGAACCAATATATAACTGCCCGAGGTTGGTTGAGATACCAACTGTCGACAACAACTACACAACTACCCACTTGTCGGATTTAATTCCTGATAACACTAAAAATAAATTAATTGTGCACAAGTATTATTTAATTCATTATTATTTACTTGGCCGAATATGACTATGACCGACTTTGACTCCAACCGACTATGGTTGATTACGACTAACTACATCATCCCCCCCACAAAACAAGTCATCTTCTAGATGATGAAAAAAACATGAAGCATCCAGTAAGTAAGATATTCCACACTGGTGATGGCACTGCTAAAGACAACTTTTGTTTGCTAGGTTTTGTTCCCATAATACATCTACAATCGGTTGCACCACAATAACATTACTTTATTCCTTCTTTTCTGTGCTATCTAAATCATACGACGATATGGATAAGTCAGTCGTACGGAAAAAAGTCGTATGGCTTCCAACTTCAGAACTTACTTCAATTCATACGACATCAAGTCTTCTTCGTACCACTTCAACAAATCTCATTTGTACGACCTCAAGTCTTCTTTGTACAACTTTGTCCACTTCAAACTTGGCAGAAAAACCCTTACTTTGCATGGCATGTCAGCCTGTTATTGATTTCATATGGCGTGAAGATAGAGAAAAAAATTGAAATCATACAAAAACAGTCCAGACTCACTCATATGACCACAACAGGAAATTTCAGTCGTACGAGTAGTAGCAGGAAACCTCAGTTGTACGGTCAACAACAAAAAAAACTTCCTCATACGACTAACATGAACCACTCGTACAGTAGTGTGGATTAGACTCATACGATGACAAGTGATTGGTAGAAAAAGTGTACTCGTACAGTCCAAGGCCTGATTCATACAGTCCAAGGCAAGCATCAAGAATATTGCTCATACAACAGGCAAGGAAAAAACTTCAAACTCATACGGTATGGTTTCTTGAGGATCAATACGGTTTTCAAACTTGCAAGAGCCAATTTGTATGATGGTGAGGGGCTTTTAAGGGGTCGTACGACTCCTCTATTTTTTCTTTTATTTTTTTTCAATCTTGATTTTTTTTTATATATTTTTTTTTCTCTTTTAACTTTTCTATTTTTTTCATTTTTTCCAATTTTCCATCCATAGAAAATTGGATCGAACTTTTCTATTTCTCTCCGGTGGGGTCCACATGTTATCTACGGTTCTGACTATAGAAATTTCTTGTCCCGTAATATTTTTCCCTTCTCCGTAATGTCCCTTTACGATATTTTTCCTTCTTTTGAAATTTTGCTATGAGGTTGATTTGACTATACAAAAAATAGTTGTACGCTCCAATTTAAACATTTTAATTTTATTACTCGGAGACATACCTTTATTAATTTCTTGAATTGTTGTCTTTTGCAAATCGTGTACTACATTCTGCACACATAATTGTCTAACTTTTTACAATCATCTTTTTTTTGTTGCTTTTCACCGATCGCCCTAACTTAAAAAAAAATCTACTTTGATGGAAACATTGCATAATCCTTTTTCATTCGATATGGTCTCTTTCTCCCTAGTCTTGCTCCTCGTACCAATGGTATTCTATGTATGCACAATTTAGGACATATGCCTTTCAGGTCCTTGTATGTCCATGTGAAAGCATCTTTTTACTCTGTGAAAATCTTGAATGCTATTGCCTTCAACACTAAATTCTAATCGTCTCCAACCGAGATCGTACAAGGATTATCTTCTTCTCTTACATTGACTTTCTTCATGTTTGGTTCCTCGTACTTGATCACCTTATCTCTTTTAAAGTGGTGTGCTAGTATGTCATCTGATCTGGCCACTCTTTTCTTATATTCTCCATACTCTGGAGGGAATATCTGACTCGTCGACGCTCCATCTTCTTCTTCCTCTCTTATTTCTTTGATTTGCAATATGTTACAGTCTTGTTGGAATACCTCATAGTCCTCCATCTGCCAGTGGAATAATCTATTCAATGAACTTGTCTTGTCCTCCAAGCATTCATGGAAGTCTAGAATACCTTGGTTATTTGGTTCTATAGTTCCCCTTTCTTCCTCCCTTCCACATCCTCCTTCAAATTCTAAGTTTGACGATGCTAGTTCTTCACTGATTGTTTGATTTATTAGGTCAATCATATACTTTCTTCTATTGCTCTTTGTGGACAACATGTTTCTCTTCCAGTTATGATCTACTCTGGCTACCACCAGCCATCCTTTTCTGAGCAACTTGTCATACACCTTTTTCTGCACTGAGATGACTACAAATTTCAACAAGAATAGCTGTGTCCTGATCATCACCTTCTGCACCATTAATATTCCCAACGTGATGCAGAGCACACAAAGGAATCTCTCAAAAACATATACTTTCTTTTATGATTGATACCACTATGATGCAGAGCCAAACACCCTAACCTACATTCCCCTTTGTATGTCTCGCTTTACTTGCCTATCAGCAAGACTATGCACTACAACCAAGTCGTAGTCCATTCCATCAATGTCACACCTTACTCCGACAGCCCTCTCTTCACTGCGAGTTACTTCCATTGATCACATTACCAACTGTCACCCTTGCCATTATACCAAACACTTGGACATGCTTTCGTTGACCCGTGACCACCGATCTCCCTCACTGTCATTGCCAGTCAATACTTGTACCTAATACAATGTATGAACGTAATGTATATGTTTGATATACATTCAGAAGATGCATTCGGAACATACATTTAGAGAGTTTGACCGTTGACCCTCCTTGTATCTGAACCTGATGTACATTCACAACATACAATTCAAATATGCATTCGATGGGTTTGACCGAATTGCTGTCTCCCTTGTATGCCGATCAGAAGCTTCAACTTTCTCTCTCCCTTGTATCTTAACTTAATGCATAACCACAATGTATGTTCACTACATACATCTACAACATGTACTTGCGAGATACACATGACATACAACTGCGATATATACATAGGATGTATATCTGATGAAACAACTCAAACTTCACCCAACTTCCTGTGCTAATCATACAAAGCACCTTTGGCCTAACTGCTGATTCTCCTCTAATGGTCTCGACCCTTTGTAACTTCACAACTACACAGATCTTTTACTCTATTAACCTAGCACATGTTGATGCTAGATCTATTAGAGCATATTGCACGCGATCCTACAAACATGAACTCGAACAAAATAGACAAAAAACACAAAAACAAACTGTACAGCCATTCCACCGATTTCAAAGAAATCTAACCGGTGGAATGGGTTAAGAACCCATCTCGGCCTCAGAACAGAAAATTGATTGCACAATGAAAACCTAATGAATCCAAATGATAGAAAGATGCACAACACAAAACTTGTTTATTATGCTTTCTAGAAAATGCGCATACAGATGCTCTATTTCTCAATTACAATCACACTGTTCTGATCTCTCTTACAACTGAACTGAACTCAACTACAACTACTACTCTATTGATTACATTCGATGATCTCCTCTATTTATCTACTCGCCTGAGTAGTACCACCCTGACTCTAAGCGGCTGGGAGATCACAACCGACTAACAACTTCTAACTACCTAACAACCTTCAAGATTACAGCTCGACAAGTGTCCTTGCGACTTACAACACAAACCTAGATACAAACTAAAATAACATGCATTGGTCAAACATACCTTATTACATGAATGGTCTTATAGGACCTTATTGGAAACAACAAAAATGAACATCAAATAGTTGAATGCCTCATGGAGGCCACCTTGTGTTAGGTGCTCCTGCACCACAATGGCTTGATGTCATGTTGGTCGATGCCCACCAATTGGAATGTTAGTGGCTAGAGTGTAGGTTTTCTGAGACTCTTTCATGTGTCTTCAAGTAGTATGTTGACTGTCGACCCTCCGTCAATGATCGTGTTTGTTAGGATTTTCCCTCTAATCTCCATTTGTACGATTGCTAGCCTCTTGCCGATGTTTATCGTCAGCAACATTGGGTCGATGGCTTGTTCACCTTGCAGTGGTGGTTTTGCTATTAACTTCTTCCTTCAGCCTTCCTATCACTATCGTTGGTCATCACCCACTCTGTTTGTGATTGTCATTCCAAGTTGTGGCATAGGTTAGAGAAGGTCTGTCACCTTGATGGGTACGGTGGTCTGCAATACCTGTCTTATGATATTATTTTTTGCTTCTAACCGCTAGGAGGTACTTGGGGTTTCTAGAGCGGTCCTTTGTTCCTTCGTCATCGTCCGCTCCACTTCTGCTTTTGCTTCTTTCATGCTTTGCTTTTCTGTATGTGGATCTAGGTAGACAACCTTCTTTGTTTGCACTCTGGTGGTGACCACCAGTACTTCTTGGCTTTGCTCCTCCACATTTAACATATTGATGCCTTTCTGTTTGGGGCAGTCATTATCTTTATGATCACCCGGTCCACACCATTTGCACAGTCTTCCCCCCAAACTTTAACCATTCTGGCATTCCCTGGCGAAGTGGCCCCCATTCGTTGCACTTTTGGCATTGTATCATGGGCCTCCCTTTGCTATCATATTGTATTTTACTTCTAGGACTGTTTTTGTTACTTCTTCTATTATTCTTATATCCTCCAAGGGATGCATTGGAGTTGTTCTAGGGTTTCGGTGGTGTGTTTGGCGGGGTTGATTGTTCTCCTTGTGTGAAGAGCACTTGCGTACTCCTTGTTTTTAGGTTGTATGGGTATTCCTTGATGGAATTTCCTATCGCTTGGTAGATATCACATAATAGCTTCTTCAGGCAATTTGCTTTTGTGTCCTTCCCCCTTACAGTTGGCACACCATAATTCTCTAGATTCTTTCATACTTTCTTTGTCAGCCTTCAATTCCTTCATCATCTGCATCATGTCTTTCCTTAGTGCTTGGATGGTTTTTGACTCACCATTGCTGCTATCATCTGTACTCTCCTCATCGTCTGTCTTCCTCTTCCCTTGGGTAGATGTTTTGTTTTCTCTTTCTATATCTATCACCCAATTGTACACTTCGGCGTACGATGACAGAGGTATGACTTTCATTTTCTTCCTCAACGACAGGAGCAACCCTTTGATGAACCATCATTTCTTCAGATTGCCAGCTGTCTCTAGTTTCACCAACAACTCCTTGAGCTTGCGATTATAGGCTCGCATGTTCTCATGCTTTCCTTGCTTCGTGTTGTAGATCTCCGCTACAATTTCATTGTCATATCTGAGAAGTTTGAATTCATTCTCAAATGCCCTCTTTAGTACTTGCAGTGAGGCTTTATGTGCTACTTCAAGTTTAGTGTACTAGTTTATGGCTAAGCCTCTCAGTGTCGATGGGAACACTCTCAGCCAATAGTCTTAATCTTCCTTCCCATTGGCTATCCATATCATCTCACAAGTCTTGCAATGCCATACTAGATCCTCTGACCCATTCCCCATGAACTTCGGCAACTTCTGCCTCTCGCTGGCTGGTGGGGTCACCATGTTTCTTCCCTAATGCCCTTCTTGTGCGTTACACCTAATTGGACTGGTTCTCCCACGATGTTCTAGTGCCTCTCTTGCACTCTCATCCACGTACGGGTCTTCTCCACATCCCTTCTCAGCGTCCTCTACACTTCGAGTCTCCTGGGGTTCATTTCGGTACTCCCTCTGCCCGAGGGTCTTGGGTTCAAATCCTTCAATCCTTGGCACTTCATCATCCGTTATGGACAAATCTCGGATGCAGCGTATGCTATTTTTGAGCTCTTCTATCAATTCACTTTCATTATTTTTTTCTTTTTCTTTATTTGTCATCCATGTCCTGAAAGTTCCTTCATCGGTTCTCTTGTTCCTTTAATCTCAGTGATCTCTGTACTCTTTCCTTAGGTATTTCTTGCCCGCTTGATACTCGATTCTTGTCTTTATTGAGACGTATGGGCATTAATTGACAATCATAGGGGCATTAATTGCCAGGAGTACATCTTTAGCTAGTATCATGTTCTTCCTCCTGTTTACTTCTCTCCTCATACCATTGTAGTATATGTTGCCTTCGCCGTTCTTGATCACTCTCAGCATGAAGGTCTTGTAGGATGATGTAATGGCGAGCGATCAACCTTGGTAGTCAGTTGAGGAGGTGGTCAACCTATGGATTGATGTGCAGTCTATCCCAGATGACCTCTTGAGGGATCTCTCACCTGAGAGGCTCCCTCCTTACGTGATCCCTCAATGAGATGTCCCATAGGTTGATCAGATCCTCCGTCAGAGTGTCTTCACATTCTTCGTTTGCTTGTACCAGCTCTTTAGTCGGCTGACCCATCACGATGCCATTCTCTGTCTGGGTGATGTTTACCAAGTTCACTTCAACAACGATGCCAAATGTTTACTCGCTAAGTGGTTTCTCAAAGAAACATGGAGTAAATGGAAATATATAGTAACAACTATAAAGCATAAGATTCATATGGGAATTGACAAAATAAAGTATTATTTCCATTCATTGAATATATCAGTATTACATCACAATATCACAATGTCTCATCCCCAACTACAAAGGATTGAACCAATATATAACTGGCTAAGGTTGGTTGAGATACCAACCATCAGCAATGACTACACAACTACCCAACTATCAGGTTTAATTCCTGATAACACTCATAATAAACTAATTGTGCACAAGTATTATTTAATTCATTATTATTTGCTTGGCTGAATATGACTACGGCTGACTACGACTCCAACCGACTATGGCCGACTACATTCCCCCAATGCCAAGATGAACTCCATTCACCTGATTATTGCTATTGTTGCAACTCATTGTTGGGTTGTATGTCAAATGGATATGAAGAGCACATTTCTTCACAAGGATCTACAAGAGGAGATTTACATGGAGGAGCCATAGGTGTTTGTTTAAAATTCTTCATTGGTTTGCATATTATAGAAGTCTCTTGATAGCCTCAAACAGGTCGCACAAACTTGGTATAATGTCTACATCTTGAGATAAGAGGATGCTCTTCTTTTCTTGCCTCTCTATGTTGATGAATTGATTGTCACTAGGAGCACCTCATCCATCAAATTAGGAGCATCAAGACTGCTTTACATGACAGGTTTTCCATGACTGACTTGGGTCTTTTGCACTACTTTCTTGAGATTGAGATCACTCAGACCTCTTATGGGATCTCTCTTGCACATCCCAAGTATGCTCTTGATCTTCTAGCTCATTTTCACATGGCTGATTGTAAGCCTGCACCGACTCCATTTCCATAAAGAGTCAAGCTTGAGGTGAAGTTTTCCACACCATTGGTTGATGCTAATTTGTATCGTCAACTTGTTGGTAGCCTCATTTACCTAACTCATACTCACCTTGACATTTCATTTCTAGTTGGCATTATTTCATGCTTCATGACAGAGCCACATGGGCTTCATTGGAGGGCTAACAAACACATTCTGCACTACATACAGGGAACTCATAGGTATGGGATTCATTATGTAGCGAGAACAAGTTTAGATTTGATTGGATACATGGACTCTGATTGGGATGGTGATCTTGATGATTGCAAGTCCACATCTATCTACACTTTTCCCTTGGTTCCAGTCCCATTTGTTGGTAGTACAAGAAGCAACATGCCATTACTCTTTCTTTAATTGAGGTTGAGTATTCAGGGGTTGTAAATGTTGCCACTGAGGATATTTGGCTTCAGAATTTATTCACCAAACTTGGCATCACTTTTTAGAAGCCATCAATCATCTACTGTGACAACTAAACCACCATCCAGATCTTGAAGAACATAGTCCATCATTAGTAGACCAAACACATTGAGATCCACATGCATTTTCTTAGGGAGCTGATTAAGGAGCAAGTCATTGATTTGTGCTAGTGTCCTACAGTAGAGCAGGTTGCAGATATCTTCACCAAACCCTTCACTAAGAGAAAGTATGTCCATGTTCGGTCTCTCTTGGGGGTGTGAGACATTTCTTTAGGGGGTCACTTAGCCCTTCTTATTTCATCCTCTCATGGGGGCTTTCCCACTGGGTTTTCTCCTACTTTCTGTTGAGGGGATCTTTTGTACATGGGTACCTCATCAAGCCTTGTAGATGAGACCCATCTTTGCATTCGTTCCCCTAAGTTGCACTTAGGGGGGTGTTAATGTGAATGAGGTTATTTATCTAACTAGTTCATTTCTTAGCTAATTCTCCGTTTAGGTCCTTTTCACACTAGGTTAAGTTTACTTAGAGACTTTTCCATTTTATCCCATATTGGTTGTGTTTTTAGTTATTGGGTGGAAAATCTTATATATACTCATCCATCTCTCTCATATGCTCATCTTATCTCATCTCATTCTTATATGCTTTGCATTTCCATTGAATAAAATACAGTTTATTCTATCATTTCTGATTTTCTAGCTTTGCTTTCCTTCCACTCATTTGCATTCTTAGGTGGCTTTTCATCCAAATCTTACATTTTGAAATTGCATAAATCCTTGATTAGGGCATCCTTCCATGCAAAATTTAAAACTTTTTTGTGCCCTATTTTTTCTTTAGACTTCAAATAAAATTTAGTTTGTAATATTCAACTTGTTTATGAATCAAAAACTAAGTTTAAACCTAGCGTATAAATTGAGAATATTTTTAATCTTGCTTTTTTATTCGCACTACATTTCACATTTGCAATGCAAGTTACAACTTTTTTGTAAATTGCATACCAAACCCACAGGCCCATTTGTAGCTCACCTTTCACATCATACTTCACATTTGCATTGCAATTTGCAACTACATGTTGGACCTAAACCTCGCCTTGCAAACCACACTTCATACTTCATCTACAATTTTCAATTTGTAACTTTTATTGCAAATTGTAAAATGGGTTTGAATCTCGATATGTAATCTATAGTTTAGACACACTTTACAACTTAAAATTTGTAAACATTTGCAAAGTGCAAATTAGGTGCGAACCCTAGTTTGCAACTTCCAAACTAGACTTGAACTCCAATTTGCATATAAATGTTATGTATGAAAAGTGGGAAGAAGGTAGATAGTGTTAAGATCTATCAAATCAAACCCTCCTTTCACACTAACGTTTAATGACAACAACCGAGCCAAGTCACTACAGATGAATGAGGACTTAGTTACAGGTTGGTGTACTTAGGAATGATATGGAAGGATTGATTAGATTGAGAGATTTGTCAAACCTTAATTCGAATAAGCCTCAAACCCTAATCAATGCAATCAGGTACATACAAACATAATGCTACAGAAAACTGGATAGGAAGACACTCAAGAAGGATCAGACATGTACTAGAAGTTGGATTTCTGGAATTAAAGAATTTTTGGACTACAGGGCAGGTGCCCAAGTTTGATAGGGTAGTTTTTCTACAGATCCAGAGCAGTGGGCAGTGTTGGACAGTAACCTGTTCCTGAGTTCAGGGAAAATCCTGTTGGGAGGACTACGGGGTGGGCACCCTAGTCCAATAGGGTAACATATCAGCAATTTTCATTCAGATCCTGAATCCTTATCCTCTAAATTGCTTTTCTGCACCTGTACTTTCCCAAATCCTCCACTTGTGACCTGCAATCACAAAGAGAGGGGTTTGGGGGTTGTGGTGTTTAGGAACTTGCCTTAGTCAAGCCTCAAAATCACATTCAAGTCTTTCAACACTGTTGTTAGATAGAGTGCATGCCCAAGGAGGGCAGAGGCCAAATCCAATGATGAAATGTAATGATTGAAACACAAATAGATGTCACCTTAGAGGTGAAGCCCTCACAGAGATGAAGATACTTCAACTCATGAGGAGATGGATTGATGAAGCCAAATCTGCAACAAACAAACACAATAACAACACAATTTTTCTCTACAACACAATGAATGCCTTGAAATCCATTTTTTGAAGACAAATCTTTAATTGGAAGAGCACAATTATGTGCTAAGTTATTTAGGTGAAAAGAAATGACCCTTGTTTTGGAGTTGATAGGGGTTGATAATAGGGAGAAAAAAACAAATCTAACAAAATAGATAATAGTTGAAAACTTGCAAGAAGATTTGAATTTTATTCAAAGTACAAGTCGAACAAGTGATTTAAATGCGGTACACAGGGCATTGATGACTGTGAGTTCAAGTAAAAAACTATCACATATGAGATAGGTGAAAGCAATTTGGAAAGTTACTGCATGTATCTATGAGAACTATTCACAAATATATTTCAATTTCAAATATAAATAAGCTTGATGAAAACATAGAAAATAATTGGGTAAATATTGTTAGGGTTCCCAGAAAAAATAGAATTCCAGAAGATGTGAAGAAACAAGTCATTGAATATTAGATCAACCAATCTCGTGTTGCCTCTAATAGAAGGGATATTATACAAGTAACAGGTGAAGATGGTAAAAAGTATCATCATCTAAAACATTTTCTAGATACAACACAAAGGGAATGTTTTGAAGCATTCAAACAAGAATTTTCACAGGTAAAGATATCTCAAAGGGAGATTGAAAAGTTGTGTTCATGTTTTGTACACATAAATAAAGTGCGTGAAACTTGTTGTCAGAATCATGTTGAATTTCATCTACACCTTCAATCATATAATTTTTTTTGGAAATGACTCATCCAAATATTATCATCCATGCAAGTACAACACAATTTATGAAGTCCATTTTATGTGAAAAATAGAAGGTTCTGATGATTTCAATGTGTAGTGTATCAAAAACAATTGTGTAAATTGTGGAAATTTGAAGAAGCTTGCTCTAATTGAAAATATTGATTATTCAATGGAAATTATGTGGAAGAGATTTGAATATGAGAAATACACAACCAGGTTAGGAGTTGAATCCAAAAAAATGTTCTGAAAGAAAGTGAATTGCCCTCTAATGTGTTTTTGAACAAATTTTATAGTCTCATATATCCACATATCTAGCATTGTCATGGTGCAAGATGGCAGGCAAATCAATTTCGTGAGTCAAAGAATTGTTTTCCACAAGGTTGTATTCTTTCAGTTGTGGATTTTGCTGAGAACTATACATTTAGTCCTTGAACAGAGATTTAGAGTTAATATTATCATTCAGAGTAGGTCACAATCTTCATACATGTTTGTTATAGACATGCTGAGTTTCAAGTGGATGGTGTACAAAGTAGCGCACATGAACGAAATATCATCAAAGAGGTTCATTTTTATATTAGTGATGATACTGGTCATGACAAAAGCTATGTAGCCCATTGTTTTGAAATGTTTTTTGATGATTTGAGACAATGTGGCATACATGTTTCAAGTCATTGGATTTGGTCAAATGGATGTGCTGGTTAGAGTTGAATTTATTTTCTTTCAAGTTTTATAAATTATTTCTAACTTTTAAACAATTTAATTTATATATTTATAACCTTTATTTAATCTAATGGTTTTAATGCTCATTTGTTTACTTTATAGGACAATTCAAATTTGCAAAAGCATGTAATTGGTTAAGCCAAACAACATGCGAGACATACCATAAAATTTGTGTGAATTTTTTTTGAAAATGGACATGGAAAAGGCGAGCATGATGGAGCTGGTGTATGTGTGAAGCGGGCACTTTGCCAACATGAGCTTGCCGGTAACACCATATGTAGTGCAAATGAAATTGTAGAATGGTGCAAGACTCATTTTGGGGCTCGTGAAGGAAAAACTGGTTCAATAAGTACCAAACGCTATTTTTGGGAAGTCAAAAGTATTTAAAACATATCAAAAACTTTAATATTTGTAGAACACGTGAATCTTGTAATTCTTACATCTACATTTATTTATGTTTAGTACATGTACATGTTTCGAATACAAATTTAAATTTCCATGATTGTAAATATTGATCGCTCAATTCCTTATAATTGTCAAAAATGTGTCAGAATTAGAAGACTTCATCAAGTGATGACTATTGAACATAGCAAACCACTTGCAATCCAAATGAGAGAAAAATCATGTTTTTGTGTTGACTGCATTGAGAACAATGCAAATGCTCTACAATGTCAACATATTATTGATGGACATGTTTCAGAATGAGAAATGAAACAATTAGTTTCAATGCATCCTTATCAAGATAATGATAATATAGATCTCCATGATCCTTTATATTTAGCAGATTTTGAACGTGCATTTGATCTAGTTGTTGCATGCAAATGTTATTTACATGTATATTAATTATTTTAGTGGAATTGCCTTTGTCTAAGTAACTAAGTATTTGAATTGACTTTCAAATCTATGTATTTGTTGTAGGAGATATCTTTGCTGTGATTGCAGGTCCTGAAAATATCAAAGGTGTAGATTACTATTTACTCAGATGCATGCAACCAAAATTTAAGTTGATAGAATTTGTGATAGATAGTGATAGACAAGAGTATCCCATTGATCAGTTGTTGTTGACGGTACTTATTATCAACAAATGAAGATAGGTAAAAGTGGTATTATATTTATTGATTATTTGCCAAGGCAAAAGGTTCTACATTACAATCACTTATTTATAGAAACACAGTTAAATTTGGGAACTTTACGAAAAATAGGACGTAGCCAACAAAAATGGAAGTTGAGTATTGAAGACCATGAAAATATTTTAGAGATAATAAAAGATAGAGAGGATCCAAATTATATGTACCAAGAGCTAAGTTAAATGTATGTAAATTACACATATCTCTCATCATCAAGAACATATTTCTATTTACAGATGGAATATATTTATTCTCTCATTTGTTGGTCTCTTTATATGCTTTCATTGAAGCTCTTTGATCATCCTAGACTAGTTGTATTAATTAGAAAGTCCTTGAAAGGATTTACATGTCAAGCAAGACATCATTTATGTTTTGCATCAATGTATTAAATATGTTCACAATAGTGAAGAGGTTACAATTTCTAGAGATTCGTACATGCTTTCATTGAAGCTCTTTAATCATCTTGAATTGTTGTATTAATTAGGAAGTCCTTGTAAGGATTTACATGTCAAGCAAGACATCATTTATGTTGTGCATCAATGTATTAAATATGTTCACAATAGTGAAGAGGTTAAAATTTCTAGAGATTCATACATGCTTTCATTGAAGCTCTTTTGATCATCCTACACTAGTTGTATTAATTAGCAAGCCCTCGTAAATATTTACATGTCAAGCAAGACATCATTTATGTTGTGTATAATGTATTAAATATGTTCATAGTAGTGAAGAGGTCACAATTTATAGAGATTCATACATGCTTTTATTATAATTAAGTCATTTTACTATAAATACTTTTATATATACTACAAGCATAATGGCAAGAAAATTAAGAAAATATGCAACAATTTATAATTCCTAAGGGGCTTACAATGATTAGTACTGAAATTAATTATATGAAGGTTTGTATTATAAAGCAATTGAAGAATCTACAATGCCAAAAGAAAAACATGTGGCACAAACTACAATTCATAAATTGGGGAGATTGGATCAATTTGGGGAGGATTGTTCCAACATCATTGGTGAATACTTTATGCTTTTGTTATTTTAATGTGTGTGTTGTTTTTCATGTTCTTAGTTTCAATGTGGATTTATGCTATTATTGTTATTATCAACCAATTTGGGAGTATCTAGTTTTATATTAGAAAAGCATGCAAATATATAAGCACAAACATGTAATTAGATAAGAAAACTTTGAATTCCAATTTAAATTTTGTCAATTTCAATTTAGATACATGCATTACTGTCATTTTTTTAACATGTATCTTACACTTGTAATTATAGCATGTTGTTATATCCCATATTTATAATAAATATAAAGGTGTGTTTATATTGATTAAACTAACCACTTAAAATATTTAGTTTGCATCTCTCAATTGTATACTAATTGTTTGGTGAAGTTATAAGTTATGTAAGGAGGAGTATTTAAGTTACAAATTTTATTTTGACTTGGACTATTAATATTGTAATTAATAAAGTAATTTAACTCTTATAATTAATAATGTCCAACTAAATTCATAAACAAAGAATTTCACAATGTTTGTCATCTTATAATCTTTGGAAGTCCTAAATCTATTCTTATTCCAAAATAAAAAAGATAAAACAAAAGCTCTAATACTTTATGATCCTTCAAAATGCTATATTATACTAATTCAAAATGTTCACATATTAGAATATTAAAATAATCATAATTCTTCTTCTCATCTCATAAGACCTCACTCAGCTTAGTCTTTGATTCAAGACTCTAATTTGGAGACTTATTTTCTTACTAAAGTGGATACTAAGTCAACAAATTTAAATTTAAATTTAAAGTGACTTATTTTTTTACTAAAGTGACTAGAAGCCAACACATTATTCAATTAGGATATTAATGAAGAGATATTTAATTTTCAACTATGCCAATTTAAATATCATTTTTGGCAAAAACGAAAAGATTAATTGAAAGATATATTAAAAGATATGTATTACAAGCACAATGTGTGTGTGTATATAGATATATATGTAAATAAATTGATCAATATTCATATTTCATTTTTGGCATAAATGAAAATTTTTAATTTGAAACATCTATATTACTTTCTTAAATTGTACATGTCAAATTAGTTTTAAATCAATAATTTGTATATTGTGATATATCATAAATTATATTGGAACATACATAAACAACATATATATATCAAAAGGGATGACCCTTTGGTGAAATGGTGGGGCTTCTTGCCTGTAGTGCCAACAACCAAGGTTCAAACCCCGCGGGGTCGCCCTCTACCGTGTCAAAAATTGAGGTTGCTTACCCTCCAAGAGGGGAGACTCTGTGGTGAAATGGTGGGGCTTCGACCTATAGAGCCAACAACCTAGATTCAAACCTCCTAGTAAGTTTTATAAGAAAATTTGAAATGGACGAGTGTGGGTCTTTGGAAATGACAATTGGCCCTGAGTTTGCAGGTCCGTGTGACTCTACTAAGGTCACTGTTGTCTCGCCCTTGGCTCTGGGTGGTGCGCGGGTCTTTGATGGCGATTCTGTCAATAGGAACGAGATTCCTGAGAAGGCAGTGAAAACAATAGTGAACTGTGCGCTGGGGGTGTGAGTGTTTCCTCTATTCGGAACGAGAATCTTAAGGATAGCGAGAACAATGGTATGCTAGGTGTGCAGGCGGAGGCTGGGCCTGAGCTGCTTGCCCCTGCTATCCCTCATTGGTCTTTTGCGGCAATGGTTGGATCGGGTACTCTTTGATCTTCGAGGGGGGTGGGGAGGGGAGTTCGATCTCTCCCCTGTGCCTATTCTTCCCCTATTGTGGTGTGTGGCCATGAGGTCATAGAAAATGAAGAATTTTACCGCAATACAGGCATAATTTGCAAGTTTGATGGACTGTGGCCCTCTCTGCCTGACCTTCACAATTGGGTGTTGGAGTCTTGGAAGCCGCTAGTTGCTGGAAAGATTGAGTTTTTCCCCAGTGCTCGTGATTTTTTCATTGTGACCTTTGCTTCTTCTGAGCAGAGAGATTTAGTGCTTGATGGTAGGGTCTGGATGTGGGGGGAGCATTCTCTGTTCATTAAACCCTCGACTCTTGCATTCAATCCCCTCACCGAGCCACTTAACATCAAGTCGATTTGGGTGCGTCTTCCGAACCTCCCCCTTTTTGGGAGGATTCTTGCTATGAGAGCATTGGCAATGCCATCGGTCGGTTTTTGAAAGTAGATTCTACTCTCTTTAATGGGTCACTCCACGGTTGCCCGTATTTTGGTAGATATTGACATCTCTAAACCCCCTTTTGGAGATGTTGTTTTGATGGTAGGGGATCGGCCTTGGAAACAATTGTTGGACTATGAGGGTATCCCCTTTAGATGTCGTTTCTTCGCTATTGGTCACATGGCTGCTGGCTATCCTCTATCACATCGCAAAAATGCTGCAACTTGGTGGAAGGATGCTCTTGTGGACCACTTGACTATCAGTGCTTCCCAAGAAGATGGTTCATCTTGTGGTGATGATTCCTCTCAGGAGGATGAGCTCCCTCTTGAGACTGCTCCGGTGGAGGTGGTGGTGGCTGCTGCTGTGGATTATTCCTCCTTCGGTTCCCACCTCGGCTCCTGCTACTCTTGACCAGTCCACTATTCCTTCGATTATGCCTAATTTAGACTCTCTACACTCGAGTGCTCCGGGTCATGCTCCCCATACTCCGGCCTCTCTTCTGGCTGTGCCTTCTTTTGGTTCGGCTTCATTAGCGCCTTCCATGGCTGTTGAGGTTCGGGAGGATCCCCCCTCTCACCTCGCTCTAAGGACCTTGACTCAGAGGTTTCTTGGACTGTGGTTCAATGTAGAAAGAAGGGGCTCCCCAAATTTGTTGGGGAGCTGCGCCCTAGGGTTAAAGGTGTTAGATTTGCTGGTTCAGGATCTGTTGTTGCTTAGATCCCTTGTTTGGTTTTTCTGTTGTATGTGTGCTTCCGATGCACTGTTCGGGCTGCATTTTTTGGGCGGTTAGTCTCTCTCTGTTTGGCTGTGGATGTACTATTTTGGACTTCTCTGCGGCCCTCTAGGCCTTGATTGTTAAGGGTTCAACCCCAGAAGCTGCTTACTATAATAAAACACACACACACACATATATATACAACATATATAAAAATTATCAAATAAAAACTCAATTGTAGTAGCATAACTCTATAACTAAACATCTAAATGTGCATATGTATCATATATAAAGAAATGTTGGACATGCTACATATAGTGTATAGATCACATGTGACAAATAACAAACAAAACATAACATAGCTATATAACTAAACATGTAAATGCAAGTATGTATGATATAAAGACATGCCACATGCTACATAATATAAATATGTCTAGTTCAAACATAAGCACGTATAGATGCACGATCTAAATAACAAACAGTCTAACAACATCATGAGCACTTCCTATGGGTGGAATGGGCCTCACTCAACCCAAGACTGAAATCATGTGTTGAGCCCTGTCCTGAACCCTATGTAGATCTCATCCATATATGAATATCTGACTCATGTGTAGATCCCTACACAAAAATTATCTGTATGATTATATATTAAAAAATATGAAATCTCTAGTACTTGTTCAAATTTTATATAATAAAATACTTTACCTCGTATCCCTCAACCACATCCTGTGTCTGCTCTAAAGTGTCATGTTCCACCACTCTAGTTGGTTTCTGACATAAGATTGATTTTAAGAGTCAACACACATGATGTAAAACTAAATTTTATAATTTAAATATATAATTTTTATAACAAATTTACACTAGATTAAATGCAAAAAACAATATATACCTCGTCATCATCAACCTGTGTAGCTTCATGGATGACCCTCCCAATATCACTAAGGTCAGATGAATTGAGGGTCATTGCAACATCATCAAACAGAAGTCCATGGAATGATCTTGGTGGAAATGTGGACTAACAGTATCATGCTGTGGTGCAATCTCTTGTGAAGGTGTTGTAGACTGACCTCCTAGATCAACCTGATCTCCCCCTATGCCCTGTTTGGCAGTGTATCTTGGCAATCAGTATGGTGCTTGACATGTGTGGCCACAATGTCAAGAGGGATCCCGTACTCTGCACTGATAAACTCATACGCATTTGATAGATCCTATGTGAGACATGCACTCAATCTATGAAGTGCACCCTCTCTAGTAGTCTGTGCCACATCACGTGGCGAAACTATGTTAGCGCGGATGAAAGGATCATAACTCGTGGAAGTGGAATCAACTGAAGGAATGCTGATGTGTGGGTGCAAGATGTATCTACCAACACGGTTAGACGCCAATTGGTTAATCTCACTAACAATAGTACCTAAACTTTGAAAAATGACCTGTCTAGATGATGCAAGTGTCGGCTCAGCTACCGATCCTAGATTCAACCTTTTGGGAAGTACCAAAAGGTTGGGACCAACTAATGCTCTCTTACCAATAGGCGGTGGCAGCGCATGACGTCTGAATTGAGGTTTATCAGAAAACCTCCCTCTTCCATGTCCAACATGTGCAGGGTTAGATGTGTAATCAACATCAAAATCTAAATGAACCTATGCATATAATTGTTTACAAAAATATAATGACAACTCATCATTATGTGGCCATCGATGATGTGTTGCCAACCACTTAGGGTATATAAGTGGTCCAACAATAGGATCTGTGCACCTGGTCACGTGATAGCCTCAAACTCTATCTTGTCCAATATAGTGTGGAAACATCGTATGGACCATATCTAATGAAATGACCCTATTAATTGTTGGCCATTTTACAGTCCCAATAACACTAGTAGTAAGTGACACATAAAAATCCTCAATACTGACATCATCATATGGGTTATATGATTTGACAGTCCATCATATAGCTGAACTGATCTCATATAGCCACCAACCTATCTTTATTAGACAGGTTTGGTGTATTATGGATCGTATGATCCAAATGTGTTAAAGCATTATTGAGTCTATCAAGAGTGCTCATGTACAAGTCACTCCTAGCACTATGTATATCGACATTATTAGGATTGGAATGATGAGAACACTAATCATCCATGATATGAAATGTACACGTTTATGCAAATCTGCATTTAAAAATAAAATTGCATACATTTAAATTATAAAATGAAAATTTAAATTAATTTAAAAACATTTAAAATTTAAAAATTAAATACATTTGATCTACACATTTAAATTAATGAAACTAAAAACATTAAATTTTTTTAAATTAAATACATTCAATCTACACATTTAAATTAACAAAACTTAGTAAATAATGTTCATAATTTATTTATCAAGTTATAAATTGTGTCCATACATTACATGTGGAATGAAGACATATAAAATGTGGATACATGTACATAAAATTTAAAAACATATATCAAAACATCTTGATCAATCAACACAACATTTACATCATCGACAACAAATATTAAAAAATAAAAAAAACATATACAATTCATTTAACTATTCGACTACTAAAAAGATAATCAACTTTATTTGTAGAATATGATTAAATATTTCACAACTAATTGTCTTCAAGGCAACTATCTATTGAAGAACTCAGTCAAGCAACAAATTGTCTTTCCTCTACAACTCTTAATATAATCATAATAATTTTCTAAATCCATGTTCATAAATTTTCAATTTATGCATTATAGATGTTTTGTAGATGCTTTTTTCCTCTACAACTCTTAATATAATCATAATCATTTTCTAAATCCATGTTCATAATTTTCAATTTTATGAATTATAGATGTTTTGTAGATGCTTTTTTTCTAAAATTTGTCTATAGGCTTAAGAGCCCATGTTGCTTCCATCTCTTGGATACCTGAGACCCTTCTCTAGATTTTATTCTTATCTTTACTATTTCTTTATTCTTTTCAAATTCCCATTACTAGATATAAAGTGATTTCATATGAATCTACATTTTAACACACCATTTTGTTCTATCCCTATTTTTTCTTTCTTTTCTAATTCTTTTATTTGCCTTTCAAAACATCTATTGTTTTAGATAGTTAGGATTTATGGTTTCTCAAGGGAGCTATCGAATTAATTAGATTTACATAATTAATGTTTTCGTTGTACATCTTAGTCATTGTGACCAATAAATGCATTATTTTGTTATCATGGCACTTGGATTTTGAGCAACTACAATGCTTTGGCAAGAACGAGTCTTTTGCCAATTGGAAGGTAGGCACTAAGAAATTAACATGTTTTGAGGACGGTATGGAATCACCCCTAACCAAGATTTATTCACATTGCCAATTTGTAAAAAGCACCTTTAATCCATTTTATAAATTAGGACCAACTAGATTGCAATAACATTCATTTAAAATCTGAATAACATCAACTTCAACCTATTGTCAAATGACTCAGCTAACTTAGGTGCTCAAATAATCAATTATGGTCACTGAAGAATGCCTAGTCAAACATGAGTATAACTCTCTATTAGAGGTGATACCTACTCCACCAAGTAATTAGTTACCTATGTAACATTGGAAGTTTTTTCTAAGTGAAAGTTGATCACTAAGTGATTTAAGATGTGTTGTTTTTTCTTTTCATTTTAAGGCTAGAGCCTATTAGACATGTCACTCATATGCAACTTTTTTTTGTTATAGATGTATTATATGATGCATAAATTTTAACAATGATAAAACAAAGAAAAATAAAAGTTTAACATTTGCAGTAAGCATGTACCTTCTTTTCAAATGAACAACTTGGATCTACTTTAATTGTGTACGTACGATTTATTCTAATATTATTATTTCTAATCCATATAAATCATGTATATGTTGAAAAGACAAAGTTTCTTCCAACACACATTTGCCAAGAGAACAATGAACCAAAATCTAACATATAGTAGAAATAATGAACATTTCATCGGTTTGATTTTACATTCTATTTACACTATCCATAATGCTAGTACAAATAGCATTTCAAAGTCAATGAATAATTTGGTTATCAAAAGCATCTATGTACAATAGCCAAACAACACCACTTATATACTACAATTGCAAGTCTATGAACCAAGCTTCCATATTTCTCAAAACATATACCATTTGTTTCCGTCACAACACTATTGGAGGCCACAATCATTTGACTTATGCTTTGTTTGATGTCATTTAATCAGAAGCTAATAGGTTAGTTTTCAACTTGTGTTGTATGTATCATAGTCTCAAACAAACTTTCTCCCACCAATTATGAATAAATAAATAAAGAGCATAAGGGTACTTAGGTTTGGAGGGGATTTATTCGTGGCATTTAAAATATTTTAATGTAACTTGTGCTTAGTGATCCAATCTCAATTTCAACTATCAAGCCCAAGATTGTGAAGCTTTGACAAAGTAAGAAATGACTTGTGCTCTTTTCTAATTTGAACTTACACCTACAATTCTAATTTATGCACCTATGCACCTGAAGGAAAGTTAGTTTGGGCCCATGACTAGTTTTGATTTAGGAAAATGGTGGTCAATTTCACATATACCTAGTTCTAAACAAGGTTTAGGATTACACTTGCAAAACCTTTTGAACCAAGCGACTTAAGATATATTTACTATTGGTGGAGACCACTGAACCCAGAATCACCATTTGCAAATATCACCTTCACAATGTGAGAGAAACACAGGGCTATTTCACCAGAAGAATGAAAAATGTATTGAGATACACAATAATATTTTACAATGTACAATATATAGGTGTGTTTGGGAGCCGGTAGATAAAAACTACCCGAACGGTAAATGCAACTAATTATCTAATAAATGCATTATTTAATATTTGTGTTGGATGCCTAAGTAAACTTAAACAAGGGTAAATGATAAAAACTCATTTACTCCAACACCCCCCCTAAGTGCAACTTAGGGAGATTATTATGCAATATGAACAAGATGCAATATCGGTCCCGACTACACAACCATGTTAGGTACCCATTTACAATGCAAAATGCAATGCAATCTCTCACAAGTTGGAGAAAAGAAGAAAAACCCAGTGGGAGAAAACTCCTCTCCAAAAGAGAAAAGAAAAACAAGATGCATGGATGGAGGACTCAATAACACCCGCCAAGGACTACATAATCATGTATATACAATCAATGATCCTTCCATAGGAAGGAAAGGAGACTACATAGGTCCCCCATAATGAATAATGTCCTGCAGAAATGGTAAGTGCTTGAAGGCAAAACATAATCCAATGCCTACAAATAACATTTCTCCCTTTGGGAAGAAGATAAACGAAGTACAAATGCAGGAATGCTTCCCATTCTGGATAGGAATTAGCAAGTGAAATCCAAATGTAGGATGATAATGTCTTTGAAATTTGCTCACGTGTCGCCAAGACCTTGGAAGATGATACCACGAACCAATTAGGAACATGCTCAATCACAATAGAAAGTGACAAACAAGGTACCACTGGAAACTGATTTTGAACATTCTCCATAGACAGAGATTGAGTGACAATAGTTGTACCACAACTATCATCAAATAGGAAAATTAATCCTTCAAATGTGTCTTCCAAGTCTGAAATGTGAGATTCCACAAACAATGAACCAATGTCCGACAAATAGGAATGCCAATCAGGTAGACAATGATAATCCTGTTGCTCAGGAATGATGGAAGTACTTAATGAAGGCGGATCAACTATCTCTAACAAAGAATCAAAGAACCTCTGAAGCAATTGCAACCTCATCTAAAGTCTCAAAAACTTCCAAAGGATCACAAGCATGGTTTATCTTCTTTGAAGAATAAAGAGGCACATTGGAATTGGAAAGAGGATCATTAAGAGATGGTGGAGTATCATGATCTCCATATGATTCTCGAATGTAAGTCCAAAGAGCATAAAGGCACTCAAAGGAATAAGTGATTCCAAAAGGTCATTATCTACATGCTCAAAAATAACTCTAAAGACTTTAGCCCTATAGCCTTTCCAAATACTATACTCACAAGGTGTGCCTGGAATAGGAACATCATTATACAAATATGACAATAGATTATGCTCACTAAGATGAGTGAGGATAAAATCACTCCATTGCCTAAAGTTCCCTTTCTCCAAAGAAAAACCCATTATAATTGATAATTTGTAATGTCCCCTTGTCACAAATCAAATCCTTTTACTTCGTTCACAAATTTCAACTTGCAACAAGATAACATTAATACATTTTTTCATTTAAAGCCATATATAATTTACATAATAACATTGCCTTTATCCTTTCTATGATCAAATGTCAACTCATAACTTAGTTCATCATTGATTACTTTCATCATACATTACTATCATCAATCTATGATTACTTTCAATGTATATCATTATTATGAATCTACAATTACTTTCAATGCATATCACTATTGTTAATCTTATGATTGCTTCAATGCATATTATCTTTCATTCTTATTTCACAAGTTAATCTTATGATCACTATTTATATGCTTTGCATATCATTAACATTTCACATGTTACTCTCATGATCATTATCAACATGCCTTACATATTCTTATCATGACATTTCACATGATCTATGATCTTCATCAATACAAATTGCAATCTACGTGTCTATATGTCATTTGTTAACAACCTATGGGAGATTAGATGAGAGTTACCGTTATCCACCATGGGGGTTTAATGTCTCTATCCTTAGACTCAATACTGTATCCTTAATACCTTAGAGTTAAGGCCTCTATGAGACTCCTTGGTACTCTTATGATGCCTTACATCAAGTAACCAAGGCCTATACACCACTATCCTTGCACTATGAGTACCTTATACCTCATGTGACAAAGGCCTCTATAATAGCCATGAGTGGCCTCTTCGTACTTTTCCCTTCATCTCCCATATGAGGTTAGCAAATCACATAACATTATGCATAATTGTTTACAAGATATATCATTTGAATTATTGCATACTAGATATATTATAAAGGATAATTCTATATGATTTCCTACATTTCATTATTCATGATGACTATGACTATATCTTATCATCATGAATAATAGAATGTACACATCTTATTGCTAAGAATGACTGTTCATAAACCAAAGTTATCATAATCGATATTTTCATGAGTACAAGCATATGACTGTCATAAATATATATTCTGGAATGAATGACAAAGAGCTATAAGTAAATCTACATGCTTGATCATGTTAATTCGATCAAAATTATTAAAAGAAGATTAAGTTAAAGTACTTACCTGCTGTTAGTATGACAGCCGATCATACAAAAAGAATAATAATATGAAGATGCTTGCTGTTGTGAACTGGACTGCAGCCTTTCAAATATTCAGATGTATATTTCCTTCTTTGATCGATGATATATTTTCTTGTATGCTTGAGTGAAAGGATTCAATGATAATTGAATTCTGTTCAATGCCTTTTTCCTTGCCTTCGACCTCTATATATATAAATGCATGGCTTTGTTGAAGGATCACACCATTTCATTATGCATGCCTTTTGGACAATCATAACACATGCTTAGCTATCTTTAATAATATCACTTGTCTTCTTGTAAGGCGCTATCCTCAATCTGCCATGCCGCAATTTTATTATCCTTTAATTATATATTGTTTATTCATTGGTTGATCGATGAGTGAGGGGTAGGTTCCGTAGCAATAATAGGAGCATCAGAAGTCTTCGAAGTGGTACGAGATATCACACCAATTCTGATCGCCACTTTTTGGTATGAAGCGATCTTTGAATTTGTTTACAAATCTTAGACTAACCGTTGTCTTTAGATAAGTTGCTGCCGTCCATAATTAATACCGCTTTAAGAAGGATCGCTGTTGTTCAACTATGAATCTCACCTCTTACTCATTGTCTCCAAACCGATCGATGTATAGTACTTAATTACTTTGTATATATAATGATGTAGTTTTAGCGTTGTCTTCACATAATTGCTGCCTTAGACATTTACATATTGATCGCTGTATCTAGCTGTCCTTCTATGATTAGTATCATAAGGAGAGTTCACTATCATAGACATATGAAGTCTTCAAGATCATATTAAGCCATTACAAACTAGTCTTCTTTCCAATCTTTAATTGGAAAATATCAAATCATTACATAATTCTTCAAAATTTTCAAAGATAGTGCTTTCACAAGTATAAAAACCTCCAAAAAAGAATTATAAGGTTAAAAACCTGATTTGGTGCAAATATTGGACCATTCAAGGTTGATGAATTTGCAGATTTCCATGCCAACAAGCTAACCTGCTAAGCACCATGATCTTCAGGGCACAAGAGTCCACATATGAGAGACAAAATAATGCCTCGTGAGCCTCTACTCACAATATAGTAAGGGCCGTGGGGCTATATTAATAGCCAAAAGACGTACAACACAGATAATGTGGGACTAAGTTCCAGTCCACTTCAAAATAGCGCCCAACCAACAGGCCCACCACATGCTTCCGCTGCGCACAACAAACCATAAATAAAATATTTGCAAAAGACTATAAATAATAAAGTTTGTTTATGGAGATGCCTTTTGTAACCAATGGATTGACATTGTCCAGTGTTTACAAGCGGGCCAACTCCAAATTTGAAGTTGCGCAACACCCAGAGGAATCTGTGGCGTTGGTTTCAAGCCAGATCTGTATTTCTCTCCAAGGGCGACCAGAAAAGGTGCGCAGGTCACAAAAGAGGGCGCGGGAATACCAGTCCCACGATGCCCTTGCCTGTGTGGTTGAACTTTGCCTTGGTGTTTGCCCACCATCCTTTGGATTAATATATAATGAAATGCCTCTCCATAGACATTCCTAACCTTAATTGAAGGTTGTTTCGCCAATTGCACAACCACAATTCACCATCAGGTTGTTACAAGTAGAATCCACTTGCATAGCATGCCACATCAAATTAGTGGCTTGATGCTGCAAGTCTGAAATAATCTTAAGCCACGAGAGTGCTGGCAGTTGCCGATTCGTATTTCCAAACAGGGGGCAGCTTCTTCACCCTCTTGTATTTACCGTTCGAAATATGAATCTATGAACTCAATAACCAGTTCGCCAAAGCAGACAAATCAATTAACAATCTGCTGGGATCTCAAAACCTCTGATGAAAACTCTCAACGGAAGGAGGGTAAAATGGGAGGCTCTAATACCATGTTGGTGGAGACCACCAAACCCAGAATCACCATTTGCAAATATCACCTTCACAATGCGAGAGAAGCATGTGGCTATTTCACCAGAAGAATGAAAAATGTATTGAGATACACAATAATATTTTACAATGTACAATATATCAGTGTTCGGGAGCAGGTAGATAAAAACAACCCAAATGGTAAATGCAACTAATTATCTAATAAATGCATTATTTAATATTTGTGTTGGATGCCTAAGTAAACTTAAGCATGGGTAAATAGTAAAAACTCATTTAGTCCAACATTTCCAAATATAGAGGTTAGGTTTAGACCATTAAGGAACAAGGACTTAGAATTAGATTAGGTATAGGTCATATGCCAACAAATCCATAAATAATAATGTCCTTCCTCATGCATGTTTGTTTCTAGGGTTTTGAAATTGGAGTGATTCGAAATTGCCATATGATTTTGGAGTGATTCAAAATTGCTACATGATTTTGAAAGGTGTGAAATAGGGTTTTTTTTTTAAAATCTAGAATTTTTGTTTGTTTCTAGGGTTTTATTTTCTTTTTTAGGGTTTTAGTTTCATTTCTAGGGTTTTAGTTTCATTTTTAGGGTTTTAGTTTCATTTGTAGGGTTTTTGTTTCATTTTTAGGGTTTTCTTTTGGTTTTTTTACAATTTTAATTCAATTTATTTGGTTGTTACTTGATTTTTATGGGGCCTAAATTTGACAATCAACCTTGGTTGTCAAGCTTTTTTTTAAAATTTTTTTATGACAGTTATATATATATAATCATCATCATAATCCCATATAAAATTTGATAGTTTGTCCAAGATCTCTCCTTTCATATGATACGTTATTTTTAAAATTTCAATTGTATTTGACAACAAAAATGCCTAAAAACAACTATAAATTTTGCTTTAATTTTATTCACAAAAAATCAAATAAAAAAGAAAACAAACAAAAAACCCTACCTGTAATAGTTGGCAAGCAGGGAAATGTGGGGTCACGGGCTCCAGGCAGAAGGGTTTCACACGATTGGAATCCAAGCGAAAATGACATTTCTGCCTTTTTTTTCAAAGTTTCACCCAGTACCGTGTCACCTAGTAAGCTATCGGGCGTAACCTTTCCGCCCGGAAACCTTTGGCCATGTTTGCGCCACATGGTTCCAGGCGGAACTGTGTCGGGTGACTACCTACGGCCCGGAAACCTTCCGCTTAGAATTATTTAATTGGCTGAAAGTGTGACAACTCTGAACTTTTACCCATCATCAAGTGTAGTTAACTTTATGCGTGCAAGACATGTGCAAAGGTACAAATAAGGAGGAATTATATTTCATATGTGGGGCGATTGAAGAGGATTGGTAGGATTGATGGTGCTAAATCCTTTAGCAAGAGTATAATGGCAAGAACTATTGATTGAAGAAAATTCATGCATGGGGGAAAGCAATTTTATTAAGAGGAGATAAAAGTTTTAGGGGTAGAGCAAGTTTGGAGGTGTTTGGTGGGTTTTTTCTTGGGTGGTATGTGTTTCGACTATGGCATCATAGTAGTAGTAAGGTTGGCAAGAAAGCATAACTCGAGAAAGGGGAAGAAGCTTAAGGCTTGTCATAGCGTCTTAGATAGGGGGCTAAAGATCATCTCCTCCTATGAGGTATAAGTTGCATTAGGTTTCATAAAAGGAGTGCTAGGAGAAAAGGGAATGGAAGTAGGTAACAAGCCTAAGATGGCTATTTATGTAGACATCGTCACAAATCTAGCATATTACATTGAAAATGCAAAAATTAGACTTTGATTGTAGAAATTATTCCTCCTAGACCAATTTGAGGAGATGGTCATGGCTATAGTAGAAGATGCTACAAGGTTGGCAAAGCATAAAAATGCAGTTAATATAGAAGGTGCGACTTCAATATCCTCCTTTGTACAAAAGAATAGTAGGTAGGAGGAGCTTGAGGATATCCATTGAGAGGTGGGAGTACTCCAAGCCTACTATAGGGATTTGGGCAAGGTATTAGCTAATTTGTATGTGTCTCACACTCATGGGAGATTGGAGGTGGGTAGTGATTTCATGATACCTATATTTTGCAAAGGTTTTGTACATAGGGCTTGATACCAACACAAAATTTGTCACAATGATTGCTTACGCTCATTGGTAGTGGCTCACATGGGGAGAGTGGCATCTAGGGTGGCAAACTAGGTGGATGAGGTAGTTGAAGAGGTGCGAGATGTAGCAAATAGCCATGAGCATTGGGGTATCATATAAGGATGGTGTTGTGGAGGTTCGGGCTTATGGGGGTTATTATGTTATAGCATTGTAGTTTTTTTTTTTTGTGTTTCCAAAGTAGTTTCTCTTTGGGTGGTGTTTATGTTAAATAGAGAGGTGTTTTTGCTATTTTTGGGCTGGTGCATGGCCGTGTCAGCAACTTTTGTTTGTTTGGGTAGTTATTGAATTTGTAAGGTGATATTTTATGAATGTATGTATTGAAGGGCGAGGCCCCAATAGAACCCCCACTAAGTTATCTAAAAAAAGGATGGCCATAAGCTCAACAAGATTCTTAACAACTAACAATACTAAGAACAAATATCATGGCTCGATGCAAACCCTTTCTTAAACCCTAAGTCGTAAAGCCTAACGGAAATCAAATACAGCATTATGCATGCCATCGTTAGCAACTTTAAGCTACAATGTACAAATAATCAAACTAACTAATGCCCACATAATCTTATAGCCCATTTCCCTATTGTCTCCACCCTAGAGAGTTAAAATGTACAATTTTCCACTAGCAAGATTGAAAAACTTCTTAATAACTCTCTCAAGAAAGGGCATGTTTTGTAGCTTACATCAGCAGCCATACGGTCTTAAAATAACCTCAAAAAAACTGTGGTTTTCTGGCAAGCTAGGAAGCCTGCTTAATTGAATGTCAAAAGTATCTAAATAGAGATACACATAGGACTTAATTTTTTGTGAACTTACTGATGGCAATTTATATCACATCTTGGAAAATTGTTCATCCAAATCAACAACTAAATTTTATTATGCAGCAAGATGACCTCAACTTCAAGTTGCTAACTGGGTTGCTGAGAATTTGAATCAGCCAAGCCAGCATTAACAAATGCCCTGGAGTGCTAGAATCTGCTTCAAAAAATCTGGAACTCCTCATTTAATTTAGTACATTTGTACAAAGAGTGATACTCTGCAAGTTACAAAGAAAACACCTTCACAGTGCTTCACTAATTAGTTGTCTATAACTGCAAAAAAGAGAATTCAACTCTTAAAACACCCAAAGAGTCCATTTACGCTAGAAACCCAATGTCATACCCACAGAAATGTAGCCAACTACAAGGCATCTACAATATTGGCAAATAGAATAATTCAAAGTGATGGGGTAGAAATCATTGGTGCATTACCTTCCATACAAAGTATATTGAATTAGTTCCATCCAAAACATTTCCAAGGACTTTATGCCATTTAAAGACCATCGGTGGTTCGATTCCCGTCCTTCACTTTTTATCAGTTGAGATTATCATATCCATTGCAGTGAAAAATGGCCAATGCCTTTCACTTGTTTTGCCTTCAAGAAGACTCTGTAAAATAAAGCATGATTTGAAGTAAGGTTCCCAGGAAGCAAACATGAAGAACGTAGTAAATTCAATCATTCAAAACAGAAGACAAGACTCAAGAAGCATTTTCTATCAACATACGCAACACATATTTGAGTTTACTGAGACTCGTTGAATTATTTTCCTCCTGAAAATGGGGCGTTTACCCTCAAAGACAAACCTGGCATTATAACAATAAAGTGTGTGTGTGTATTTGCAAAGAACTGCTCAGTGGAAGATAAGTTACAAAAAGAAAAAACAAACGATTTGAAATCATTCATGCAACATCCATTTAAAATTCAAAGAAATCAGATATTGGTATTCCCTTATTGGCTTTGTTTATATTTCCCAGAAAATAAAGAGATAAAGGTATCTACACAAAAAGGATTGATTGTTTGAAGTGTGGCTTGCATAGAGCAAGATATGTTGTCTACTAGGAGAGCTTCTAGGACAAACCTAACGTGCATAAGATGTACGTGTAACTGTGATTTACAAGGAGGGAGAAATCCAGAAAGTATGGCTCAACAGTAAGATTTATAGCATCTTTCGTACTTAACAGTTTATACAGCGCACCATAAATATGAAAAAAAATGATCAATTAAAAAATACCATAAATGATATATTTAAAAATATAATAATATGTTAATTTATAATCATTTTTAAAAATTAGAAAGGAAAAAAAAACCAAAATTGTAGAGTTTCTAATCAATATTCATGCTGCCATGAAATTTTAATCATTCATTTAACAATAATTTAATAAAATAAATTTTAATTTTAAATATCTAATTTAAACCTTATAAGATTTTTTTTATTTTATTAAAAATCTTACTGTATGGTGTCTTGTCTGTGGCGGGTCCTCTGTCAGTTCATAGGTTTTTTGCTGGGCTCTTTGAGGATTGCCACTTTTTGTTGTTCAGACAGGTGTCCTGCAGCCACCTCAGGCTTTCTATGGCTTCCAAGTCTTCAGTGGGTGTCAAATTTGTTAACAGTTTCTGGGCATTTTACTTGACTGGCCCTGGGTTATTGAATGTAAGGTCTTCTATGGCTGAGGTAACCACATTTGTAAAGTCTCATACAGAGCTCTGTCTCTAGTTTTTGTATTTTCATATTTTAATACAATGGGATTGGGCCCTACCCACACTAACCGATCAAAAAAAGTCTTACTGTATAAATGTTTTTTTATTGGGTAAGATAAAGGAAAAAATAGGTGTATTTGCTGAAATCCACCATATTTGGTAACTACAAAATTTTTGTCACTGATTGCATAGAGACTGTATGAACAATGTTTTTAAAACTCTATGGCAAAAGCGTAGGATTCAATGACTGTATAAGACATGTATGATGAGGATAAGATGTAAAACGAAGGCAATTAAAAAAAGTGATTTGAACTTTGAGACCGTGACATAGTTAACATAAAGATGGGGTTAATAATGTGTTCTCTTTTTCTTAAAAAAAAACCTACCATTTTAATTTTTTTATCATTCTCTAGTGGAACAAGGCTGAAGAGAGATAAGACAAGATTTTTTGTACCTGACTTTGTACTTCTTTACCAGGGACGACCAGCAAGATTTACATTGATCTGGGGGGCATTCAATTCCACTCTAATTAAATTGCAGAAATTTCTTCCCATACAGCCTTCTTTGTTCTTGAAGTTCTAAATTGACCTTCCATTTGCCTGCATGATTCTATCAACTTTTCATACAGAGCTCTGTCTCTAGTTTTTGTATTTTCATATTTCAAAACAATAGGATTGACCCGTACTCACATTAACCAATCAAAATAAAAATCTTTCTGTATCAATGTGTTTTTATTTGGTGAGGTAAAATAAAAGGAAAAATTAGGTGGATTTGCTGAAATTGACCATATTTGGTAACTACGATTTTTTTTTCACTGATTTAATAGACATGTATTAGACATGTATGAAGAGGATAAGATGTAAAAGAAAGGCAATAAAAGAACTTGATGCAGGAGCACCCCGGGCGAATGGGCAATCAGCATCACACAAAAACATTTTCAGGTGAATGGACAAATTCAGTATAATCCTGTGTTACACAGGGACGTGTCCCCACCTCGTCCAACCCCGTCCCCGTCCCCTGTGACATTTCCGGGACGAGGGGACGTTTGGGGACGTCCCCTCGGTGTCCCCTTCAAATCATAAAAATAAGAAACGTCCCGGAAACGCATGAAAAAAACCGGTGACGTCTGGCCGTCCCCAGGACGGCCGGGGATGTCCAAATCGTCCCTCGACTGTCCCGAGGACGGCCAGATGTCCCCAACAGCTTTCATTTAAAAAAAACATGCATTTTTGATAAAATTTAATAATTGAATATATTTGAAACAAAAAAACGAGTATAGGGGGGTTTAAAGTATAAGGCAAAGCTTTAAAAAAAAAGTGAAACCAAAACTCACGGGGAAGGAAAAAGACGCAGGAAGGAAAAACGCAGGAGGAGGGAGAAAAAACGCGGGAGGGAGAAAGAAATGCGGGAGGAGGAAGGAGGAAGGAGGGAGGAGGGAGGAAGGAAGAAACGCGGGTCAGCCGGTTAGGAGAAAATTTGAAAAATAAAATGCCTACGTCATTCTTTGTGTAGATTGAGGGTGAGGGCTTTGAGTTTGGGATATATGAATATCATATCATTGCCGTTACCTCATTTGAAACGCTACAAACTGTCAAACATTTGAAAGGCTTGCTGAAAGTTGAAACCCTCAGGTTGCACAGGTACTGGTATTTTTTTATTTTTTTAAGTTTTGTTTTTTGTTTTTTATTTTTTATTATTATTAGGGGTTTTTATATCGTATGTTGTTTAGTTTTCATTGTTTATTCATTGTTCAGCCTTTCAAAGCCAACTGTCAAACACAAAGTTACAAACAAAAATTTAAAAATCACAATGAGCAGCAGTGAGGAAAATATGAATGAAGAGAGCAATGAAGAAGTTGAAGTTCAAATAATACGTCCTCAAACCCAAAACACATCTGCAAGTTCCGTTGGAAGTGGAGACCGTTTTAAATGCCCTTCATCCTCTCTTCAAGAATATGCAAAAGGACCCTTCAATCCCAAAAAACCCTTGCTTCAATTTGCCACCAATTTGACTGGTCCTAAGACCAAATATTCAGGGGGAACCAGGCATTGGTTGTGTCATATTTGCAACACTCATTATCATGGGAGCTACAGCAGGGTTGAACATCATTTATTGGGTGAGAATGGCCATGGGGTTAGAGTTTGTGAAGATATAAAATTGGAAGAACAGGTTGAAATGCTAAAGTTGGTAGGGGAAAGTGAGGAAAAACATGTAGCTACTTCTACTAAGAGGAAGCGTTCAATGCAAATGCGATCTATTTCCAATGATGAACATTCCAATCTATCAGTTGGACAGGGACTTGGACAACATTGTGATAGAGGCAAGAAGAAGGCCACTTCTACCACAGCCATAGGTGAAAGAAACACAATGATAGGGATGATGAATATGCAAAAGCGTGAGCTAGCCGATGATTCAGTGGCAAAGTTTTTTTATGCCCATGCTATCCCTTTTCATTTGGCAAGGTTTCCTTATTTCAAAAACGCGTTCAAAGATGCAATAGCAGTTGGATCCTCTTATGTTCCTCCTGGAGAACAGAGATTGCGTACCTCCCTCCTTGACAAACAATATTCAAAGGTGAACATAGTAATGGAGGAGATGAAACAAACATGGATTAGGACTGGTTGTTCCATTGTGATGGATGGGTGGAGTGATATTCGACATCGGCCTCTCATTAATATTATTGTTACATGTCCTTCTAGTTCATACTTTCTTAGAGCAATTGATTGCTCTAGGAAACGATGCTGATTTCCAGTTTGCCCTTTTGAAGGAGGCCATAGAGGAGGTTGGGTCTTCTAATGTTGTGCAGGGTGTGACAGATTCAGCGCGCGTTTGTAAGTTGGTTGGATTGATGGTTGAGAGTGCTTACAAACACATTTTTGGACTCCATGTTGTGTACATGCTTTGAAGGACATTGGAAAAATAGAATGGGTGAAAGTAGCAGTGGGCGAATCTAGATCAATACAAATGTTTATATGCAATCATCAAACTTCACTTGCATTATTCCGATCCTATTCAAAGAAAGAATTCCTCAAACCAGTTGAGACTAGATATGCTAGCTATTTTATTTTACTGGAGAGGATGTTGGAGGTGCAAGATGCTCTACAATCCATGGTGGTTGCTCGAGAGTGGAAAAAGTGGGCTCCATCAAATACAGAAGAAGCACAGAAGGTGAGAGACATGGTGCTTAATGAGAGATGGTGGTCCAATATCAGGTAAGAAATATTTACTTCATATTTTTGAGTTTTTCATTTTTGAGTTTCTAATGTTTTGCTTTGCTTTTTCTTTAAATTATTAGTATTACTAGTACTTAGTTACTAATAGTATAAGTTAAAAACTATATTACTAGTGTTAAATTCAAATTGATAATGTCTTACTATTTTTAAATTTTGTTTGTAGAGATATTTGCTCTATCATATCACCTGTTGTGAGTGTGATCAGGTATGCAGATACAGACTCTCCTAGCCTAGGAGAGATTTATGAGACTTATGATAGCATGCTTGATCAAATGAGGCAAGCAATTCGTGCCAAGGATCCTGAATTACAATTCTATGAGCAGCATATCAAGCCTATTGTCACAAAGAGGTGGAACACAATGAACACCCCTCTTCATATGGCTGCCTATGCTCTTAATCCGAAGTGGTATGCACCTAGACCTGGCCGAATGCTTCCTTCTGAGGATGATGAGGTAATGGAGGGGCTTATGGCAGCCCTTCGTAAGATGTATGGCATTGAGGAGGCAACCTTACTTCGAGAGCAGTGGCTTCAGTTTTGTGAACTTTAGGGTCCGACATTCAGCAAACTAGAGGCTAGGACAGATAAGGCCACTATTGCACAAAAAAACCCCATTGGATGGTGGAAATTTCATGGGAAGGACACACCAGAGTTGAAGCAACTTGCTATTCGTTTACTCTCATAGATTGCTAGTTCCTCTACTGCAGAGAGGAATTGGTCCACCTATGGCTTCATCCACTCGATCAAGAGGAACAGGCTTACCTCAAAACGAGCAGAAAAACTAGTTGCAGTTCATAGTGCCTTGAGACTTCAGGATCGACAGACTACTGAGTATCGACAGACTCCAGCAGCACGTTGGGATGTTGATCCTGAAGATGTTAGGCAGATTGACGAGGAGGTGCAACCAGGCATGGTTGGAGTTCCATTGGATGATCCACTTCAGACAGAGAGTGACAATGACACAGATAGTTCTTTTGATCATGATATTGATAGCCTGAATGAGGCATAGATATTAGTCTTTAGATTGTTGTATTTTGAAGTTTGAGACTTTGGCTTTAACAGTTTGAGTTAACTAAAACTTTATCTTTAAGTTTGAAGTTTGAAGTTTGAACTTTAATATTGCTGTTATGAATCTTCAATCTAATGATTATCATTAAATTTTAATTCTATTGTTGTTTAGATTGCTGTTATACTGTTTATTGAAGTTTATACTGTTGTCATGATTTATTCTGATTCACATATTAATATTGATTTATTTACAATGATATTCACATTATAATATCATTATATCATATTAATATATCATTATATGATATCTCTATTTCATATATGATATATATATATATATATATATATATATATATATTGAAAAATTCATATATCGCCGTCCCCTGCCGTCCCCAAAAATTGGCCCTCAGACTGCCATCCCCGAAACACGTCCCCTACCGTCCCCGCCCCCCGTCCCCGATACACCGTGAAACATAGGTATAATCTTGTCAAGACATAGCAGAAGTGCGGATGTTAGAGAGTCATGGATGTGTTGGGTTTTGTCCTGCAAACCTAAGTTGCCGAATCGGGTACAGGTATGTGGGTACAAAAGCCGGTATGGCAAATTTTTTTGGGGGAGTTGGGTACGTTTGGGTACTGTTGATGATTGTTTTTCAACAAGTCAACAATTAGAGTAAAATACTAAGTATCTGACTCCCTCTTGAGCAAAGCCTCTCGGATGCTGAACTAGGTGATCAAACGAGATGACTCCAAAGTTCCTTCTGATGGTTTCGGTAAGAGACAGCTCAGCGACTAAGTATGATTTTGCTGTTTACACACAAAGGGACTTACGCAATTGTTCAAGTAACTGATTATTTCAATGATTATGGAAGGGGATACTAGAGAGTCTAAGCACTGCAATTGATGGCGTATGATTTAGCAATTGAGGTCTTGATCCTAATTCTAACTGAATAATAAAAAAAAGACAAAAGGTATAAGGTTTAGAAACACTAATCTAATCCTAAATGCAAGGATGATTACTACTTGAAGTGAAATCGAACCAGATCCTGTTTCGCCAAGATAAAGCAACTACACAAGATAGGTGCAATAAAGGTGTACAAGATGTTTAAATCAGTTATGCTCATGAAAGATTCAACAAGCATAAAGATCAAATTGATGTTCAATTGTTCAGACTAACCATGCACTGCAATCTGCGAGCCACAAACTACAAATGGTATGAACTTACTGATTTCACCACAAAGCAATAAAGAAACTTTTCATTAACTAACTTAAACTTAAAGAAAACGTATAACTTAATGTTCGTTTGAAAATTGAAACCATGCAACACTCAGAAACACAAATAGAATCACCAAAGCAATGAATCTTTTATTATCTCAGAGAGCTCTTGCAACAATTTCAGAATTTCAACCCTCTTCAAATGAGAGCAATGGGAGCCCCTTTATAGACCTCAAAGGAAAAGAAGGGTCAAGATCGATCGGCCGAATCAGCGGACCAGATCAAGCCACATCACAAGTAGTTGTAACAAACTCTCCTTTATTAAATGAAGGAGGCTCACTTTATTAAATGAAAGAAGCTATGAAGGAGGGAACAAAGGCACGCTTTCCAAGAAGATAAGGAAGCCACATCATATGCCCTCTATGTAGTAGTACTATGAGATACAATGAATCTAGACACAATTTGAACAATATGCTCCATTGGTACACTTGTCGCCGCATTAATGGATCCTTCTGCCACTGCCACATCTGACTCATAGATGCCAAGTGTCTTCTCCCAATCATTTATCCAGGACTTATTCGCTCCAAGATGAAATGCAAGTGTGAATATGCTATCCAGCTGACCCTCATCAAGTCCATCATACTGAAAGTAGAATGCCTTAACTTGTTGCTTTATGTTTTCAATAGTAACATTTCCATAAGGATTACATATTGTTGTTAAAGCAGTGTATATATGATTCTCTGTTCTTAGAAGAACACTTCTTATTCTGGACATATCTACTTCAATTTTATCAACCAGTTGCCCCTTGTTGTGAAAGGAGAAATACCAAGCGATGAAGTCATGTGGAGTATCTCTATCAATCACTTTATCATGAATTAGGTCCTCTAATGGAGCTTCCATTAAACTCTTGAGCTGTGGCATGTATTGCTCCTTGATCGGTTTGAACTCAGCACAATTTCTTAACAAAGCTTGAACTCGATCCTTAAGATTAATAACTCTATCATACACTTGCACAATTTCTTCAAGGTGAGTATATGCCTTCTCTTCTGTCTTTTCTATCCATCCTTTCATCATCTGAGATGAAGTTCTCATGTTTTCAACTTGGGATACTGTTTCTTGTGGAAGAATAGACGGAGGAATTGGAGTAGCTTCCTTCTGTTGGATAGGCTGCATGACTTGCTGAATGTAGTGCTTCAATGTATTAAAATCTTGTTCAACCTTTAACCTCGCTTCTCTTTCTTGCTTCAACATGCTTCTTACACTATTCACTGACTCTTGTAGTTCCTCCTCTACCTGTTCCCTTGTGATTGGACCCATGCCAACAGTAGTCATATTGTAATCCTCAGGTGCCATATCTTCTAACTCCTTGTCAATTCTAGGAACAGCTATATGTACCTCTCTATTTCCAGCAGAATCTTGAGTGATTTTGGAAAAGACTATTGCTTTCTTCTTCTGATTACCCTTCTGTGCATTTACAAGCAATTCCTCAACTGGAGCAAGCTGATAAGTTTCTACAATTGTACTTTCCGCAATCCTTTGCCTCAACCAAGGTGGAAAAGCAAAAAGATCTTGCTGTCTTTGAACTTGACTGTGTTGTACACGAGCTACTTCCTCATCAGATTCTGCTTGACCTACTTCATCTTGATCAAGATCATCATTCTCCTCCATTATGACAGTGGGACTTGACTGAATCTCCTCGGATGGAATCAAGGCAACTTCTTCTATAACTTCTATTTCTTGTATTGGATTCTGAATAACTGAAGCACCTTCTTGTGGATTAGATGAAGTAGATAGATTATTCTTCTTTTGAGGTCTCCGGCTTGATTCTCCTTGATCTTGACTAGGTCTTTTTCTTTTTCTAGCTGGATTATCACTTTGATCATTTCCACTGTGTTGTGGTTTGCTATGTGTACTATGCTGTCCTAGTTCTCCTTCATCCATCTTATTGTAAGTAAGAACTCGGCCTTCATCATTCATTTCTTGCAATAGTTGATTTATACATACTTGTGTCATGGCCAAGACTGGCTTTATCAATTCTTCTTCGGACACATCCTTTTTTGACCAATCAACTGTATAAGGCAAATCCTTTATCTTATCAAATTCATCTATCAACATAGTATCATCTTCAGTGAACTGGTCTGGAATCCTGAATACTTTGGAAGCTCTAACTAAATCCCAGGTGAGTCTCGAACTTTGAAGTGTTCGGAGATCATCTTCATCTTGGGCACTGGCCCAGTGGTCTTCCAATTGCTTGACATGCTTAAATTCTCTGTTATATTTCTAGCAAACTTGAAAAGGATCAAAGTTAAGCCTCTTGGTGCCATGAGTTTGCAAATGATATGCCTGTAGCTCTATTTCAGAATATTCAGCTGCTGACAATGATAGACACTCCAGATTTTGTCCAAGAAGAAGTGGAAACTGGATCCCTCCTTTCTTCTTCAACTTCTGCAACCTGATGAGTTCTAAGAGTTGCCTTGTAACCTCTAACATTACCATCCTGTTGGTTGGATATCTTGGTAATCTATATGGATATGATGTAAACCCTTGGATCCTTAGGTAAGTGTACCTTTCATGTTGAGTATACCAGTGTCCATATGCTGAAATGAACTCTCGCTGCATTTGACAACCTTTTATGAAATTCTCCTCTTAGTTTCTTCATTATGAACATAGCAAACGCATCATTGAACCTTGTATAATGATTGATACTTTTGAGGTGTAACTGAGGATAACACTGATGCGATAAGTACTTATTAGGCCCAATGCCAACTTCTCCTCTTTTGGTCAAACCTGAATAGACTTCATTTCTTGCGAGAAGGTATACCACATAGGAACTCATATAACAAGTCTTGGTCTTAGCAAAATTGATGAATTGCTCATGTATACTCTGACTGATAAGCCCAGCCCAATCAATCATCTTCCCTTTGAGAACTGACTTGATGAAAGAGTACATCCAAGGCTAAAAGGTAGCAGATTGCGGCATTCCTGTCATTCTATTTAGAAACATAATCAAATATCCAATTTCAGGATGAAAATCTGACTTGTGAAACTGTGGAGGATTATTCATATTGAACTTCATAGCTGGATTGGCCATTCATTCTCTCCTTATTTCCTGCAACTTTGTCTTTGAATCAACATCGTATTCCTGCTGACCTTGTTGTATCGAGATACTGATCATCCTTTCCCTAGTTGGAATGTTGAAAGTCTCTTCAACTGCCTCCTTTTGCAAATAAGCTAATATTGTTCCATCTTTGGCTGTAATTTGCCTTGTATCTACATCATACTTCTTGACACATTCAATGATCATCTCTAGACATGGCAAAGCTGGCGGAAAACAAGCAGCTTCAATGGCTCCACTCCTCATGATGGCTCGAGCAAGACTACCTCCATTGGGTTCCTCAAGGACTGACTTGATATCTTCCAAGTTGCTGTTGCCCATATTCGTGTCTCCTACATTTGTCCACCTTGAAACGAGCTTTGATTCGGGAATTTTCCCCTTAGCATCCATCCGGATCTTTGCTTGTCGCTCTTTGGAAGTCATTGCCATGATCCTGCAAAGTTGACGCGAATAAGTAATTGCAAACACAACCTGGACTCTATTTCAGCTACTTTGATGCATTAGATTTATGAAGTTTTCCTTTATAATTATGAAATATTACTATCTAGACTCAAGGAATCTATCAAAATCCACTTATCCTTCTTAAATTTTACCAATACTTGAACAATTTTAATGCATCTAAAGAAGAAAAAAGAAGAAAATCAGATCAGAAAATATTCAGATCAGACTTACTTGATAAGCTGCCTTAAATTGCTACCTTGAAATCTGATCCAACACTTGCTTGGATTGACAAAATCAAATTTGTACTCTTATAAAACCTTCTTGTTGCTGCTCCTTGAAGACAAATCTGCTCCTTGAAGACAAATCTGCTCTTTGAAAATGATAAAAATGAAAAGGAGAGGAGATATATATATAGAATTTGTCTTTAAAACTTTACTCCATACATAGGCCGACCTCTTTAATATAGTGAAAAACATTTAATTTTGAATGATCTTCATTTAATATAATGCAATTTCCACATTTTTCAAGGCAAAAACCATTAAATGTTTATAACCTTTCCTTTGATTGGCGCATTGGTCGAGGTTTCCACGATCTTCTTGTAGATTGAAATTTTGATACTTATTGACTCTTCTTCCCCAAGCGCATTAGATAGGGTGTAAGAGATCTTCTTGAAATTTTCCTTTAAAACTCCACTATTTCTTCTCCTCTACAAGTCGCATTGGATGAAGAATTAAGATCCTCTTGCCTTTTAGATTTGATGACATCTTTTAGATCCTCTTTGTATTCCTTGAATTAAGTGTTTGACTTTCTTCTTGCATTTCGCATTGGATAGGTATGTTGAAGTCTTCCTGAGGTGATTGAAATACCTTGATCTCCCTTCATAACCCTCTAGGCGCGTTGGATGAGGGTTTCGAAATCCTCTTCTTTTGAGAGCATTGGATTGATACATTGAAATCTTCCTTACACACATCCAACACTTGACTCTTCTTCCCTTCATGAGATGGCGGATTAGTTGGGTACTTTGAATTCTTCTCAAAAACAAACTTCATTCTTCCTTATGTGTGGCGCATTGGATAGGTAGTTTGAGATCTCCAAAAACAAACTTCATTCTTCCTTATGTGTTGCGCATTGGATACCACCTTGAAGTGGCGCATTGGATCACTATGTTGGAAGCTTCAAAACTTAGGTGCATTTACCTTTAGCGAATCATGCATGATGTTGGCGCTTGGGATAGAACTTTGAAATCCTCTAAACTTGCGTTGAATACTTAACCTTGGATGTCTTGGACACTTTCACTTTCCTCCTTGTATGGCGCATTGGATGAGGGTTGGAGAATCCTCTGTGATTTCGCCTTAGATAAGGATCCTCTAAACTTTATATGAAAACCTCTTGGCGCACTAGATCATCACCTTAGAATCTCTTGAACATTGACCTAAACCTTGTGATGCCTCTCCTTTGAAGCGCTTGGGATCTTCCTTCATGAAGTCGCATTAGATGAGGCATTGGAAATCTTCTGGAATTCACCTTTAATGTGTAATCAACCTCAACTAGATCCTTCTTCCTTAGGTCGCTTTGGATCAAGTTTTCAATTCCTCTGAGTCTCACATTAGTGGATTGGTTTAAGCGCTTGTGTTGAATGTTTGAGAGTCTTCCTTTCCTAGATGGGCGCATTGGATGGGATAAAGAAGATCCTCTAGTTTTTGGCGCTTTAGATGAGACTTTGAAATCCTCTAAACTAGATCCTTCTTAATTCAAAAACCTTAAGACTTCTCCTTTCTTCTAGGTTGCGCATCAGTTGAGCTTTTCAAATCCTCTAGTCTCTCTTCAAAATTTAGATTTCGGAATCAATCCTTCTATCCTAGCGCATTGGTTGAGGTTTGGAAATCCTCTGGATACTTATCACTTTAATTTCCTCTAAAATTCGTTCCAAGACTTGTCTTTTAATTTTCGCATTACTTAAGTGTTTGAAGTCCTTATCTTTTCCTTCAAAATGATGCTTTTAGTTTGGGCGCACTAGATGATTGATTGAAATCCTCATGTTTTTACGCATTAGTTCAAGGCATTGAGATCCTCATGCTCTTGCGCATTAGATAGCATGTATAAATTCCTCTGGAATTTGCATCAAAAGGCATGAAAAATCTTCTAAAATCGCATCACTTCAAAACTTGAAATCTTTTAACATTTTCGCATCACTTCAAGGTTTTAAATGGGCGCATTGGTTGATCAACTGAAACCCTCATCTTATCTTGTAATTGAGAGTGCTTTTTTTCTCGCGATTTTGCGCCACTTAAGTGCCCCGTCGCACTAGATGAGCTTTTTGAATCCTCTGGAAGAGTCAGGCGTTTTTCAGGGTCGCGAGGGTAAAGGTATATTGAAAAATATATTTAAGTATAAAATTTCTTATACTTTAAATATTTTTCAATATACCTTTCAGGATGTTTGAGATAGGTCTCGAATCCACCGGATTTAACATGCAAAATCTAGAATTTGGAGGATTCACCAGATTTCAGACTTAGCCATTTTTTCAGGATTTTCAGGATTTCAGGCTCCGGACTTAGTCTTTTCACGGTCTCAAACATACCTCAGGATTGATCTCAACATTCATTATCTGGATGGGATTTGATCACAATTCTTCATTACTGCAAGTTGATCTGCCTCCTAATCATGAACCAAAGATCATAGAAGAGGAAATCATTACCGGGTCGGCAGAGGAAGATGAGCCAGGACATCATCAAAATCACATTGAAAGCACAGAGCTCAAAAAAAGGGGGGTCCCTATTCCTAATGGGGTGATGTGTGATTTGGTCACAATAGGTACGTCATTGCAAAAAAAAGAAAAAATAATAAATATATATGTATTTGCAGCCTGACATATCATGCATATGCTAAACAAAATTGAAAATTACCATAAATGTTACACATTTGAAATACAATAACATATCATGTATATGTTAAACAAAATTGAAAACTACCATAAATATTACACATTTGAAATACAATATACTATTCCCAATTCGATATTCATATTGATATCAACGATAATTTGTCAAAACTTGAATGTCATCATAGATATTCATTGTTCATTGGTTCAAAACTTCAATATTAAAACAAAACAAGTAGTAATATCTAATCACTAATCAGCATTATATTGGTCATCATGAAAACCAACATCAACATCATCATTGACATTGTCAATAGATAATCCAGGTAGATGAGAACATGATGCAATATTGACACTATCACTAAAAGTATGCTGGCTATCTGAGTCCACAAAAGTGAAGATTCTGTGGCAGCTGAAAAATCCAAGTCAATTTGCTCTGGGTCTACATCCCACAACTTTGTGCCCCCTTCCTTGTACTCATTTTGTGTGTAAGAAGGCGCAAGTTGGAATGCACAAAAACTAACTCCTCTACCTTACTTGATGCCAATCGGTTGCGTTTCACTGAATGGATGAAGGAGTGTGTACTCCAATTCTACTCAGATGAAGAGGAACTAGCAACCTATTGAGGCAAGGTGAGAGAGTTACGGTTATAAAATTGTAAATCAAACTTCAAATTTGTTTCAAAATTTTAAACTAACAAGTTTATTATTTTAAAAATGAAAAACAATTCAAATTTTAAATTTAGAGAGTGCAATAAAAATTAAGAAACTTACTTGCGATAAAACTTTGATTGCAAGACTCTGCAATTGTGGTGATGTTACACCATTGAGGTACCACCAAGTATGTGCATCCTTCCTATACTTGTCATGAAGAGCTGAAACACTTTGATTATTGGAGGCTATAAATTCACCAAACTCAGTTGTAACTATATCCTCCATTTCAGGATCAGGGAAGAGTTTAGTAAATGCCTTCCTATACCCTTCGTTGACTTCTGGATCTTTGTATGGTGCAACCCTTTATGGCATAGCAAGAATCTCATCACTATAAAACTTGGGAGTCAATGCAAAGGCAAGAAGATGTAGTGGGGTGGTCATTTTGTTCCACCACTCAACACATTGTTTGCACCTCTCTGAAGAAAGTTTCTTCAAGATCTTGCTCTTTTTCATTTATGATGGACCTCATCTTCTCAATCATTGAGTCGATGCCATCATACACCTCTCCCAAACATGGCTTATCCATGTCAGTAAAACGGATCATACTCATGATGGGCTCGGTCAAACTAAGAAGATATTTCACGTGGTCCCACCAATTGTCATCTAGGATCAACCGCTTTACATTTGCTGCCTTGTCACTATTGGACTGCCTCCATAGGGACCAACTTTGGCTAATGACCATGCTAGAAAGTGGCACCTTCACCTTCACAAGTCATCTCAAGACGATTGTGTTGGATGCAAATCGAGTCTCAGCAACCTATTAAAAAAATTAAAACAATGAGCAAAAGCATACTTAAATAATAAATTTTAAAAAGTAAATTAGAAATTTCAAATTACTAATTACAAAATCTAAATGTAAAATTTAAAAATTTAGTGTTTCAATTACCTTCAATAGCTCCAATTGCGAGAATTATCTAAAAATGGCTCGAGACATGTGATGGTTTGTGATTAACATTTGGATCTCTTCAGCCTCAACATAGACTTGTTTGATCCACTCTATTTTCCTACCCAACTTTTGTAACATGAGGTTAAGTGAGTGGACAGCACATGGTGTCCAAAATATGTGTGAAGATTGTGTCTCAACCAACATACCAACTGCTCTACAATTCTTTGCATTGTCTGTTATGACTTGGACAACATTTTCAGGACCAACTTCTTGAATGCACTGTATAAGGATGTTAGCAATAAATTGTGCATCCTTCACTTGCCCTTCACAATCCATAGTGTTGGTTTTTTCCCAGACTGGATGCTTATTCCCAGATTTCCCTACAAGGTAGCCATCAATGATCAACAGGATCTCTGGGCCAGGGGCCAACAGTGTAGGAGATAGACTCTATATTTTATCTCCTCTTCTTCTTCAGGCTCTGCAAGACCTAGGGGGGTATTCCCTACTCAACATCCATGAGATACGCATACAAGGATTGGGATGCTGTCAAAAAGCAGATAAGTCCTCCTGTAAGTAGACCAAAACTGAAAGATAAGAGCAAACGGGCTAGCTTTGGGCCTATTTGCAGTTGTAGACAAAGGACTGAGGATCCTAAAACTAATTCTAATGTCCTAATGGTTGTTTTAGATTTCAATTTTGATTTTAAGTTTGGATGCAAAGCTGGACATTGTTGTAATCACAAACACAAAGCAAGATTGGTGCCTATCCAGGGCCTGGAGTCAGTAGACATACACCTGTGAATGATCAGCATGAACAGCTAAAACTGGATTTCAGGGGGATATATATGATACCTACCATACAGATATCTCCCAACACAGAGTGTTAAGTTATCTCTACTTATGGCATCCCTACTGCAGTATACCCTTCCCAATGTTCAACCTGAGAACAATTTAATCTACCCCTTGAGCAGAAGTTAAAAGATCAGACATTCAACATAGGAATTCTATGTTCTAGAGCCTCAAACATTCCTTAAACATCCAGACTCAGAAGAAAGATGCATGCAATACTGGAGACAGAATTAACAAAACATATGCTAACATAGCATTTCTCATATAAAATTAACCATGAAATCAGTGGATTCATGCAAAAACATACAACTGGAGATACATAAACTCACAGGTTTTTTGTGGATAGAGCAACCAAAACGAACTGTATTGTGTTACAGAGCCAAAATGTTCAACTTTCAACAACCACAAAAATGGTAACACAGTCTGCTTATAATAGCCAGAGAGTGTACCACAGCAATTAATTACATGATTATATCAAAAAAAAATCCGCCAGATACAGTCCTCAAAAGGAATGGCGCTTAGAAAATGTTAATGCCGCAGACAAAGGGGGGCCTCGAGCCACGCGCCACTATCTGGAAGTCTTCATGTCAAAAATCCGGTACCTGACTGTGCAACAATTCGCCCATGCCCCAGCACAGTCGCCATTAAGGGTCTCAACCACCCGTTGTCGCCTAAAAAACCGTCACTGCATACAAAAAAGATTTCCCGCCAAAACACGTTCAACTGCAGGTTCAAAAAATACAAGGGAATAATCCCACATTCACGGTGAAGAGATCACTCCAGCGCTTTAAAAACATAGTCGCATACATACCAAGTGTCGAGCGTTTTGCCGCGCTCGACACACGACCCTTCACCCACAGCCCATCGCCATGACATACACTATCGGCCTACCCCACAAATCTCCTGCCGATCACAGCGGTCTCGCCGATGCCAACACCATACTCCGCTGTCGGTGTGACCAACACCATCGGCCAACAAAAAAATACCTACGCCGATGTCAAAGGTTACGCCGATGGCCATTTCACATTCCTTGTCTGTCGGTGAGACCAAAACCATTGGCGAGCAACAAAATACCTACGTCGATGTCAAAGGTTACGCCGATGGCCATTCAAAACATTGCCAAGTCGTTCCCTCGGCGAGACATTACCCATCGGAGCAACGAGAAACTCCCTGGCCGACCACACTGCTCACCCCGATACACACATCCTCTGTCGATGAGACCCTCAACCGTCGGCCAAGCAGAAACATCCTCTGCCGATGATACCATTCACACCGATGACCACTCCATGCTCCCCTCCATCGGCGAGACCTACGCCGATGACATCGCATCGGCCAAGCCTCCCACCGTCGGCACAATTCAAAATACCTAGGCCGACAATACAACTCTCACCGATGAACCATGGCTTCATCCCTCCGTCGGCCAAACACACGCCGATGATTCTTCATCGGCCAAGCTCCTCACATCGGTAGATCGAAACAATGCTAGCCCGATACACCAAATCTTGCCGATGAACACTTGACTTACCCCCATCGGCATGACCAACAACGTCGGCAGAAACACAATATCCTTCGCCGATAGACCAAGCTCTTGCCGATGAACAAGAACACTTAGGGTTTGAAGGAAGAAACCCTCCAACAAACAAGCTCAGCCTCCAGGTCAAAACGAGTGCCAACACACAGCTTTCAAAAACATTGGCCCTTTAGGGCATATTGCAATCACATTGATTAGTGGTCGATTTCTTGTATCCTTCCATCCATCAGAAACAATGGACAGCCCCATAACTTTCCATGAATTCCTAATGGAAGCCAATGAAGAGTGTATAGATTTTACCTCTTTTGCCAATAGTGTGCTACGCACCTTCTCATAACCTGGGCCTTTGTACCCTTTTGGAGCCTCATTTACCTTTCTCAACATATCTTGCCAATACGGTGATCGAACGTTGAAACACAAACCATTTGCATAGAGGCATCTTGCAACAATTTGATTTGCAATCTCTTTAGCATCACTCTGAAATGCCCTCTCCAATGGACCCTTTGTTCTCTTCACAATAACGGGCTCTTCTTCATTCCCACCCAAAAATGGGTGGCTCTCTACTGCAACATCAGGTGAAGCACGAGGAGAAGTAAGGGTCTTTGTGATCCCCTTCCTCTCCTCAAAGGATGGTTTGCATTGTGAGCAATTCTTGCATTTGCTTCCTCTTGCTCTCTAATATATTTTTCTATTTGATGAAGTGACAAACCATTACCATCTGGCCCTGGACATGCTTTGATTCCCAAGTTGAAATGGCACAGAAATGAGCTTTCACTTGGCCATAGGAGCTACTATACTTAAGCTTACAGATACTGCATATCCAAACATATGTCCCACCACCTTGAACATTCGGTATCATTTCTACATGCTTCCATAAGGTGAACTAGGGTCGGTTTTTAAGGTAGGTTGACCAATAGTACTAGAACTGGTTGCCATTGCTCCCTGTCTACAATAAATTCAAAAAACAAATATTGAACAATAAATTAAAATATTAAATATTAAATAACAGATGTATATATACTTTACATAGCTTAACATACAGTTATAAATTTTAAATTACATAGTGTTAAAAAATTAAAACTTAAATAAATTGTTACATTAAAAAAAAATGTTTAATATCTGGTTTTTGTTTTACTTTTACAGTCTTTTACTTCTACTTTTATAATTTATTATTTAATATTTATATAATTAAAAATGATAAAGTTAAATTGGTTTGAATTTATATAAAAAAATCTAACTTCAAAATGTTTAATACAGTAATACTAAAATAGTAAAATATACAATAATATTAAAATTAAAAAACAGTAATATAAAATTAATATAGTATGATAATATAGTAATTAATTAATATATACTATTTAAAAATTAATATAGTATAATAATAAATATATATAACTATATGTATATTAAAATATTTAAATTATTCAGAGTTACATAATATAAAAGTTAAAACATATTACTATTAAAACTTTATATAAACTTCCTATAAACTTAAAAAACAGTAAAATCAAAATGTAATACAAAATTTTTAAAACATTAAAAACATTCCTGGGAAATCGTCGCGTCCAGGGGAAGTCGGAGAAGTCTGAAGTCGGGGAAGTGATTTCTATTCTATTCTGCGATTTCGCGTCCAAGGGAAGTCAGAGACGGGTCTGTGATTTCCCCTTCTGTGATAGAGACGGGTCTATCTAGTTCCCACGGTGGCGAAATATCTCAGAAGTCCTTTCAACGGCGGCAGTGAAATATCTCAGCAATTGTCTTCACTTTCGTTTTCACTTACGTTTTTGTCTTCACTTTCGTTTTCACTTAGGTTAAACTCAAAAGAGGTCGCGCTTTTAAAATCATTTGTTTTTTTATCAAATGAAAGTCGATGCCAAAAAAAACCTTGTAAAAATGGTAAAAAACCTAATGAATCTTCCTGGAAGCGCCACGTCAACATAGGAATCGAGAGGAGTCTATTGCAAGCAACGTGAAACGGCTTGGTGTGGATATGGCGGTACCGTGGTCGAATCCACAGGGATTCCGAGCCGTACCAGATTCCGGTACGGACCGTACTTGGAATCGCCAGGGGAGGGATGAAGATTCGGTAACTTAGCTGCAAACAAAGGAGCTGAATTTGCACCACCTATTGCATACTTGCATGTTTATGAATGTGATAGTTTTTCGATAGTGGTTACCAAGCTCCAGAGTATCTACACAAAGGAGAGCTGTCAATTAAAGCCGACATTTATAGCTTTGGTGTGCTACTACTTGAGATTGTGAGCGGAAGGAAAATCATACATGGCAATGAAAACAAAAATCTGTTGGAAGGGGCGTGGAGAGTGTACACAAGAGGAAATCCCTTAACGATGTTTGAGTCAACGGTACTAGAAAGTTGCCCGTCGGAGCAGGTGGCACGATGCATTCAAGCTGGTCTTTTGTGCGTACAGGCTGATGCGAGAGTTCACCCAGATATATCGAAGGTGGTTATGATGACAGTTTAGTAACATTCCCCAATCCAACGAGGCCTAGAGATGGCGAGGGAAGAATTGGACCTTGATGACTATGGATGTATATTGCTGATGTCTTAAGCGGCAGAATCCATTCTCAAGTATATAGTTTCAATCTTGTCATTTCCATGTGGATGGTCTTGACTTCAATGACGAAATATGATTTACTTCCAATTCCTAGAGGTGTCATTTATGTCATATTTCAATGCCCTTGAGAGGCAGAAACAAATGAATTAAGGCACCTAGAAGACTACCACGCAGCAGTTGAAAGGAGGCAGACCAAAGTTAAAGAAGGAAGAGAACATAATTTGACAACAAAAGATGAAACGCCACGATGGAGTTTTTTTAATTAGAAATTGAAGTGTCTAACGCCTCATGAGGGTATTGGCTGCGGCTGGAAACATGAATCCATCTCTTAAAAAAAAATCAAAACAATGTATTTGAAATGGAAGAGGCATCCCCTCAATTCCATTAGTCTTCTTTTATATTTGACCAGAGAAAAGCCATTTAAAAACGGAGGAAGAGGCGTTGAAGGAAGTTGATGGGAATAAAATCTTAAGTGTTAAAAAGAGGTGCGGGGGAGCATGGAAAGGGAGAGAGAGGTTGGCCAGTGACAGAAGAAAGAGAGGTTCGGCCAGAGAGTAGAGGAAAACTTATGGAGAATGCGAGTTAAGGCACCTGAGGGTGCAGAGAGAAGAGAGAGATTGTGACGGTGTCGATGTGATGGTGATTGTGCAGATTTGAGGAACAGGGAGTTAAAAAAAAAAACCATTGAAACCCAGACATTGTAATAGTTTGCAAAATTATATTGTTTTGTAATTAAAACCAGTTAATTGTTTTGTTGAAATCAAATTGGAATCGTGCATTGGTGTTTAGTGAGGTTGGTTTTAGGAGAGGAGTTTTATTTCCTTTTGCATCAGAACTGATTTGAACTTTTGAGACCGTGACATAGTTAACAATGAATATAAAGATGGGGTTAATAATGTTTTCTCCCTTTCTTTAAACAAAACTACCCTAATAATTTTTTATCATTTCTCTAGCGGAACAAGGCTTAAGAGGGATAAGACATAAGATTACTTGAACCTGACCTTGTGCTTCTTTACCAGTGACGACCAGCAAGATTTACATTGATCTGGGGTGCGTTCAATTCCACACCCTAACAAAGTTGCAGAAATCTTTTCCCATACAGTCTTCTTTATTCTTGAAGTTCTTAATTGACCTTCCATTTGCCTGCATAATTCTATCAACTTTTCAGTCTCACTTTCCTTCCACCTGGAGCGCTTCCTTGTTGATGGAACTTTTGATGATAAATCCAATGCTGTGGGTTGTGGAGAAACTGTACTTATCTCCTTTTCTTTGCCTTCAGATGTGAAGGAAGAAGATAGTCCAGAGGATACCGGTAATAATATATCAGAAGTTCCAACTTGACCTGCATGATCTTCAGGAGTTCCAACTTGACCTTTGTGATCTTTGGATGAGATAGACAAATCTCCAGTTGATGCTTTTTCTGCACCTGGAAGTAAAAAATACAATTTTATAAGATGAAAAGAAGATTTAGGAACATAAACAAGTCAAAAGCTATATTGCAGGAAATAAATTATTCAGATCACTTTATCAAACTTTGTTCTCTTCTTTAAGCAACTCCTTCAAAAGATGCAGAGGCAATTGAAAAATACACAAATCAGGAGACCAGCATACTAGCAGCTACATGTTAGCAATCACACCGCCAGTCTGAGAATATCACCAGAACTACATATTGAAAATTCTTGCTTAGGTAAAAGAGCCTTGCTGTGTAAATAATACCCAGTCCATGAGCTTGTCTCTTCATTGTGTCGGCAGTATTGGATTGTGTAAATTGTATAAGTCTTCAATGACCCGTACCTTTTACTAGAATATGAGATCAATACTATTAGACAATATTAGGAGGTGTTTTATAGCAAACAAATATTGCAAGTGCTTTAAGTTTTTCAGCATTGAAAAATTAATTCCAGATTTTTAAATGAATAAATCTTGAATTCGTATGGAAAATTCAGGATAAAATGCAATATTGTAGTGTATCACCATGAGTTACAATATATAGACACGTCAGGAAATTCAATACTGAAAGTAGTTTATGATATTAAATCATACCAACCTTTCAAATCCAACATTCTAACCATAATTTCATTATCCTTTGAACAAGCTGAAAGGAAGTTAATGATATCATCCTGGATAGACGTGATTTATACTGTGAAATCATCAAATCACATATTTAGCTTCCCCAAAGCTATTAAATTATTAATTATTGGAGATCCAGTTTTCCAGGTAACATCTAGTAATCAATCAAATCGATAGATGAGTTGGTGCAAAGGCTATTCATGTAGAAATTTAGCACTAGAGCTCTTGATTGTTTTTTTATGGCCACGGAAACTTCAGAACAGCTTTAGATTCTTGTAGTCCTTTCAAGATTTTAATATATTCTCTAATAGCTTGAATCTTTTGACTAATCACTTTTTTCTCGTAATGTAATTGAATGTCCTTTGACGACATAGCAAATTTAATTCGAATGGTAAGCTTTATGGCATTTTGACTTCCGTATATTTAACTCATCTATAAAATGACAAATTTCTATGAGCATTAGTCATTTCCCAATGATCTTTCTTTCAAGGATCTTGATAATAATCACAAGGCAGGGAGACCAACAAAGTGCATAAGCACCTCTAAATGATTTTAAAACCAAAGATAGAAAATATGTCATACACATCCACCTAGGAATTCTCATCCTAAAGCCTGTACTGTATTAGCAAAGCTTTTAATCCATGTAATGATAAGATTCTCTTGTCTCAAAATTATTATCAATATGAGATAATCACAACCAATTTTTTTTTTTACTTTGCTTAGTAATTGCAGCTTCTACAGCTCAATTTAATTAGAATTTTGATTTTTTAAAATTTTTGACATGCGTATATTTAAGTCATCTTTATAGTTGTGGCAAAGAAAGTGCATACTTCACACTTACACATCTATCTTTAATGCATGATTTTTAGCACCTAATTTGGCTCTTTTGGTGCACTCATGACCCTAAACCTGAACCCCTCACCTTTTATGTTAAACCATCTGTCTCAAAACATCACTAGCCTAGTTCTCAAGACTTTTGCTTACCTGGATTGTGTGATGTCCACTATATCTTACCTTATTTATTATTGTTCACTATATCTTATTGTCAACGCTAAGAAAAAGTACTTATTATTGTCCACTATAAGAAAAACAAAATAATACATAAATCTTAAATTTGAATATACATTTTGTTTCAAATGATGTCATGGATTTCATAATCCATGAGTTTTGTATACCTAAAACGTGTGAGAATATTTATATATTTTAAAACAACATTTCCTTCAGCTCAATTTTGCTTTTGTACTAATTTGATCAAATTATATTTATGTGATTAAAGTAGCTTCTATTTGGTTAGTTTACTATGTCCTTAAAGTTGGTTTATTGAAGGATGCAAAATAAAAGCTTTAAATCTTTAAAAATCTCTATATTTTATTGTTTTTTCAATTTGCTGAGTCTAAGAGTTGAGTTTGATTTTGTGTCAAAAATCAGCCAGTTGAGTCTAGGCCTAGGCCGAGTCCAAGTCTTGTAACTACGGTTCTATCATGGTAAAGAGAAGGGCTACTTGTCTTGAAGGGATGGATGTTCAATATACAATCATGGGAAGTGGCAGTCATCGATTGCCAAATTTTTCTTTGCCAATACCATACCATTTCATGTGGCATGTTCTCCCTATTTCAAACAATGTTCAAACATCAAAATGTTGTCGGTCCCTTGTTTGCCCACCTTGAAGAACATAAACTATGCATCAACCTCCTTGATAAAGAGTATTCTAAGGCAAGTTTGGTGATGGAGAACATGAAGCAAACTTGAATGTTTATTCCCTTGCGCTTCCAGCTTAACCTACGTGAATAGAATAGGCTAACCAACTCCGTCAGGTGATCACTCGGAAAAGGGGGACATTATAGTCCTCCCTTTCCGGAATTGCTTGCCCTCAAGCAATTGCAAACCTAGATGCTGCAAAATCTATTCACCTTCCCAAGTAGCATCCTCAAGGGGCAAGTTTCTCCATCTAATCAAATACTCCTTGATCATCCTATTCTTCAACCTGCGCTCCCTAACATCTAGTATAGCATCAGGAACAAGTATCAATTTCCCCTCTTCATCCAAAGGAGGAAGCTAGGGAGAAGATGTAATGTGTTGCTCAATCGCCCTTTTGAGGCAAGATACATGAAATACATTATGAATTTGGCTACCCTCCAGCAACTCCAACTCATATGTAACCTCTCCAACTCTACTCTCAATCTTGTAAGGGCCATAGAAGCGAGGCTTCAGTTTTCCTGCACCACTCCTCAATGTAGTCTGTGCATACGGTTGTAGGCACAGGAAAACCAAATCACCAACTTCAAATGTCTTGTGCATGCCCTGGCTATCTTGCATCAACTCTCTAGCTCTGGGAGCTTTGTTGTCTACAAAAGACATAGCGTCATAACCATACAAGGCTTTTAAAGGTGACATGCCTATCGACATGTGATAGATGGTATTATAAAAATGCTCTCCTAAATACCACCACCTGATCCAAGCCTTTTGTTGCTCCACTCTGACACAACTATCATCCAACCAAACATTGTGAAGCAACCCACCAAGTTTCCACTGCTCCACTCTGATACAATTGTCATTCAACAAATCATTGTGAAGCAATCCACCAATCATACAAATGTCTGGATCCAAAACTATTGCATCATCATATAAACTGAAAATGAAAGGATAAGTGTCTCTTATCAAGTCACCATCACAAGCTATCCATCTAAATCTGAATTGTTTCATATGGACTTGAAAGGTGTTCATCATGTGTACATAACCAAGCATGCATATCCTCTCTGGATTGCTGGTACAAATAAAGACAACACTGTTAAAACTGAAAATCAGATCCATAATCATCCTGGGAATGCTTTCTCTGTCATAAGATGATAAGATCTCATCGTCATTCAACCTCCAAATGCTGTAGTGACAATCCCATGCACATAAATCCGTGCAATCGACTACAATCATCAATGTAAAGTCTAAAATTTTTATGATCAACATTATAAAACAACTAGTAAACATCAATGTGTAAGGTGGAAACCATTGAACCAAATCTGAAATTTCTTTCACAACTTGTTAGATACTGGCATTTTGCCCATTCATCAATCTTAAAGTATGAGATACTTGATCATTGGTTACTAATGGATAAAGAGCAGCCGGTTCAAGTTTGGAACCTATCAATGTTTCATCTGATAACCATCTCAAAGGTGTAATGCCAATGACAAACCACACATTATCAAATTGTAGTAGCTTCCTTAAAGGCAATCCCTTAGTTTCCATAATCAACTCTCTAATAAGATCTATCCCATGCAAACTCAACATTCTTTCTCAAAATTTTTGCATACCTTGTGTCCTTCAAATCTGATCACGAGTAGTGATGGTCTCATGAAACAAAGAATAGCAAATCCACTATGGAATGTCATACCTTGTATGTAGCTTGGATCTACAAACACTCTCTCATGCTTAGCCATAAAATATTGGGGATCAACAAGATAATGCCTCTTACCAATGTCATCCACATGGAACACTTCTATCACCTTATGATTATCAAAATCATGTGAAGATAATGGACTGTTGTTCATAACATTTTTTTCATACCTTTTGCTGGTGTCATCATAGATCTCATGCACCTATTCTTCACTTTCTGGATACTCATCATTATTGGTTGATCCAAAAGTTGTATCATGCTGAAATCTGCATACATCTCTTGTTATAGCACCTATCCCATATCTGAAACTACACCTTCATGTGAAAATTGCTCCTCCAAACTCAAGAGCTCATACTCTTGATGTACTTCCCCATCACTATCAACTTATTGAATCTCCTTGGTGTGAGGAATGTTAGAATCAGTATGCAATATTTCATCCTTATGAATTTCGGCAATTCCTTCAACAATTTGCCTAATCTCCATCATCTATGTATTAGATTCTTGTTCCATAGGTGTGGCTGCCATAGATGACTGGTTTTCTAATTTGTATGATGAAAAGTGAGCCAAGCTTAGCTCTAAGCAAAGCTCATCAACCTGATTTTCTGATTCTTGAAGGGCCGTTTGAGTACTCTTCAAGGAATCCTTAGTAGTCTTAAGCTCAAGGGTAAGCTTGTCAACTTCTTCTTTTCCTCTCAATGCATTAGAATATATTTTAACAAGTTTGAAGATATGATCTCTATCTGAAAGTAAATGTGAATAGTTTGATTTCATTGCCACCAAAGCTTCCTTGAGCACCTGCACTGCAAGAGAAAGTTCGTCTTCAATGCCACTTTGTCTTCTCTCAAGTTGAGCCTTTCAAAAATGATTTTCAAGCATCTTGTAAGTGTTATCAAAACGTGTTAAGGTTGCAACAATCATATATTCATTGACCTTTAATTGGTTCTCCAAATGATGTGACTCATGGGGCCTATGATTAAGATCTTCATATAATGAATTTTTTGATTTGTCTTCAAAATCATGCCTCTCAAAATCAGCTACCTCCAAGACATCCTCTTCACATAATTCATGTTTTGAAGCTAGGACAGCATTATGCTCAATCAAGGAATCATCCTCATAATAGTATGGTGTTAAAACAAAAGTAGACTCATTGAGTTCTCCCTGAATGGTTGAGTTCTTCATCAAATCTGAATCAAATAATTTTGGATTGCCAAGAATGTTCTTCTCCACACATTCTTCAACATACTCTTCTTCAATTGATGTATACCTATCGTTATTTGTTGGTCCACAAAGTGTATGCACAACTTCCTCTTCCTTAACTGTAACGTCCCCTTTTTGAGCATGGCTTGGAAAAGAGAATGTTGTTGAGGCTTGGAGAATGGAATGTTGGATTATAGAGGCTCAACTAATTTTGCTAGTTGAAACGAAGTGGTATTTTGACTTGTGGTATTTTTATGCCAATTATTGAAAAGTCAAAATAATTAGCTAAGAGGAAAAATGACCCACGTGGGAAGATGGAAAAATCAAATATTTGAGTGAAGAATGAATTATAATATATTATTATTAAAATATTATAATAAATCCCACAAAATCGATGCTCAAGGAGGAAAAAGCAAAAATTATAAAATAATAATATTTTATTAATATATTCTCTCCTAGCCGCCAACCTCTTGGAGAAAAAGAAAATAAATTAATAAAAAATACTTGAGGTGGTTTTTATGTCGGCTATGGACTTGAAAAAATATTATATTTCATTGCAATTGGGCGCCCAAGGTGAAAAGGTTATAAGGAGGTCATTTGGCATCATTTTTGCATCATTCTATTATTTGGCTTTTCACTATTTGGAGAGTTTCTCTTGGCTGTAACAAAGTTTCAACATTATCTGAGGACGAAAACCCTTGGATTTGAGTGGTTTGGACGAAAACCCATCCCACTACGAGAGATGGATTCACCTAGAATCCATTATTGAGCATATTGCAGGTTTTTGAGGAGACAGGCTTCAAATCAGCTAGGGTTTCAATGGAGTTTACTGGTTCAGCTAGGGTTTGAAGACAAAAAATTGGAGGCTTTTATATTCAGATTTGAGGGCAATTTGAGGATGATTTCACTATTGGCATCCATGGCCATGTTGTGTTGATGATATTTCATGTTTTAGTGGCTTCATTGGAGGTGGAATCACATATCTTGCAATCTGAAATTTGTTTACCGCAATATGATGTGTTTTACAGAACATGAAGTAAACAGAAATACGAAGTAGTATAGTGCATCATACAACCATAACAGAATTACTCAGAACGGAATATTGTATTTATCATTGATTCACAGATACATTACAATGTCATGACAGCAACATACATATTCATTGTGACTCCAATGTCTGCATAATAACTATTGTCAAAATCACTAATATCCGACTACAATGCATTGATGACTTAAATACTCACGACCAAGGTTGGTTGTGATGCCAACCGTTGGTACCGACTCCAAACTACCCGACCCGTCAGTTGATGCCGACAACTAATCACATCATTTGTTTATTTAACTATTTTGTTGTCTACATCTATCCCCCCCTCAAAATTGGTCGTCTTCCAGACGACATTCACAATAAAATGACAAAATTATGACAAAACTTAATCATCCTATTGAGAGTGTGGAGGTTGGGAAGACGTCCCTAGTTGTACTGACGAGGTTGGTGGGGCTGATCGTTGTTGCGCTTGCAACTTCCTTGCTTCCTCGGTCCTTTGCCGCAGCTGGTGTTGGGCTACTAGCTCCCGCTCCCTGGCTGCCTTCACCATGTGACCGGCTTCCATGACTTGTGCTTTAGCCTTCATTACTTCTGCCTCCTTTGCCTCAAGCTGTACTCCCATGTCTTTCATCTTAGCCTCCATCTCCCTCAACTTGGTTTCTAAGCCTGATGCCCTGGCCTTTTCTATTTCCGTGGCCTCTGTCTGCTGTGCTAACTGTTGGTGGGACCTCTGAATGTGCTTCGTCAATTCTTTCTGTTTTGTCTATAGGGCTACCTCACTCTCCTCCTTTTTCTCCCACATCACCTCTTTTTTCTTCATTTCATAGAATCTTTGCTTGTATGCCTTCTCTATGGTGAATAAAGACTCTATGACTTCTGCGTCCCTTCCTCCTACCACTGGCCGTGACCCTCTCCATCGGTCATGCATCTACTGAGTGTCGATCTCTGGCCAACCTCTCGCTGTGAATTGTCGAGCAAACTCCTCACAGTCCTGTTGAACAAAGTTCCTGATTCTCTTGGCCTCTTGAGCCACTACCTGTGATCGTCCCAATCTCAACTGTTTGGAGATATCGGCTATCTCCCCCATATAATCTGCCATATTCTCCAAGTCCTCCATGTACCTCTGAATGGTACCTATTGGGTCGGAGGGGTCAGGTCTAGAAAGTGTGAGGGTCAATCCCTCTGGAAATCCCTCCTCCTCCTCTGGTGAAGTGGTCACTGGGGTGATCGCTGGGGAGCTTATGATGCCCATGGAAGGCCCCCCTACCTCCTGTGTAGCCGGTACTGGCTGTGGTAGACTGCCCTGCTGAGTGATCTGGCCAGTAACGCTGAGCTGCTCTAGGCTCTCTGTCCCCCTTGGTGTGCTACCTTCTTCTTGACCTTCCGTCCCGAAGTGAAGTGGGCTCAGCAAAGGTACCTTAGGCATGTCTACTGTTAGGCCAATATCACTCAACCAACTATCTATTTTGTCCTGACCTCCTGCTGCTGGTACCTCTACCTGTGGTGTGGCTATTCCCCCTACTGTGGAGGGTTCCATTGGTGAAGTCGTCACCAAGGGTGCTGCTGATGGTATGACTCTTGTTGGCAACCTTATCCTGACTGGCAGTGTGGCTGTGCCCTGTGCCTGTATCTCGGTACTCTGTGCTGGTACTGGTAGTGTGAATGCTGCTGATTTGAGTTTTGGAAGTACCAAAACTCCTTTCGGTTGCCCCCTTTTTTCTGTTGTGTTTTCCTCAGTATCCCTTATAGCTGCCTCCCTCATCACACTCCGTGTCATTCTTGGTGCCGCTACTTCATCCATAGATGAGTCGCTTTCTACCACTGGTGACTGTCCCCTGCCTTCCTCTTCTTCTTCTTCTTCTTCACTTTCGGTGGATGTTTCCTGTTGCTTCCTTTTCCTTTTTGGCCGTTGTGAAGGTTCTTCTCCGTGAGCTGTGTCGAGTCCCTTCCAGTAGAAGACTGTCGGCCATCCCGGCTCTACTTGTGCTGTCGGTTGTAACCCCCCCCATTTGTCTGCTGGCACCTGGGTATGGACAGCATCGAGAAAGAGGGCAATGACTTGTTGAGTCATATAAAATATCTTATGCCGCTGGGATAAAAATTCCCTCACCCTCTCTGTCAAATACCTCGCCCAGTTGTAGACCTTGCCAACACTCAATCCGATCATATAATCGACCATCCATAGGGCGATGTCCGATGCCCTACTGGAACCCGTCAGTTTGCACTTCATGACATCCATGATGCATTTCCATTCTTCATTTGCCAATAAATTCTTCCTCAACCCCCGATTACCTGAATTCCATATTGTGTCTTTCTCCCTGTCTGAGAGGTCATTTCGGCATACTCTCTGGATGAGGGTTTCTTTGTGTTGCTGGGTCATCCGGCCCGGTTTTACCACACTCTGGCCAACGGCTGGAACCCCCATCACTCTGGCAAAATCCTGTGGCTAGAATGATACAATGATTGAATGGCCCCGATACTCGATAATGGACCTGCTGGAGTGCTCGCAGAAGTTGTCTACCATAGCTTTTAAATACGGTTCGAACTCCCTGGCATTAAAGTAGGGCATCATTATGGTTTTGTCGACTTGGGCATGTTTCAATGCTACCTTCAACACATTGTCTTCCGGTGCATTCTTCCACCATTGTTTGCACTCGTTTCCTGTCAGGCTTTCCCGGGCGATGGCCTTCATTCCGACATTCGTACTTTGTTTTTTCCTCTCCTCCAATGCAATCTTTGGTCTGTAGGCTGCAATCTTTTTGCCCTTGTCCATTATCCAATTTTTCTCACAATTCCGATGCTGAGTGTTTGAGTGCCAAGTGCCGATACCAACCCGATGCTGAGCCGATGCCGAGCCGATGCTGAGCGGGATATGAAGGTGCAAAAACAATACAGAAAATCACAAAAAATCACCTATTTTCAGTCCATTCCAGCAGCAACCAGCAATTCAGAATTTTCTAGAGGCAGCCGTACACTTCAAAACCAACAAATTATAATTGGGAGTTGAGTGTTTTTGAAGAGGGGCGGGGGTGGCTGGCCGTACGTCGTACAGCCTTTTTAATTTTTAATTTTTAATTTTTTTTTTGAAAATTTTTTTGCCAGGCCGTACAGCCGTACGGCCTGCTTTTTTTCTTTTTTTTTAAATTTTTTTTTTTTGGTTACTCTGTTTTTTCTTTACCTCTTCGCTGTTGTGTGGTTCCGACGACGGCCTCCTCGACTTTGTCTTCGTCTTCTATGACCTCAATTTCTGTCATGTGACGGAATATACACTGAATATACCCTTTCTGTCGAAGGCAATCGTTGGAGCAGCATTGTTCGACTTCTTCCAGTTCCCATATTCGATCCACCACTGTATTTTTTTCTTGTGTCAACCTTAAGTTCCATCCCATCGGTTCCTGGGTCCACTGAAATGTTTTTCCGTCGCTGTTCATCCTTATACCCTTGGTCCTAAACTTCGCTTTCCACATTCGACTTCTTGGAATCTGGACATATGGAGTCCCTTGGTTTTTCAACCTTAGTTGTAGGACTTCATCCTCATAGGGCGATCTTTCAATTATGAACATGGCCTCTGCTACATACCTTTTCACCGGGGTTTTTATTTCTTTTGGTACTAAGAATTCGAACTTATCCCTTACCTTATTGCATTCGGCTATCCACTGGTTCCACGCCTGTTCCTCTTCATTCTGATTGTCATCATCGCCATTTTCGATGTCGCTGTCGATTATCCCTTCTCGAATGCCAGTTTGCATCGTTCTTGGTCCAAAAAACCCAGTTACAGGTTCGTATGGTGCACTCCGGAAACATACCCCATTGGTCCCCTCTGTTGTTTCTTCCAACATTGCGTATCCCAACATATTGACTTCTATTGTTTCTTCCCTTTTTTGCTTATATCTCTTCAGTTTTGCTCCGTTCACTGTGTCCCTGATTTGGGTTTCGTCAATGTTGTCCAGCCTTATAGCCCCATTGTCCAGTACCTCCCGTACCCTGAACGGTCCCAACCAACGAACTTTGAACTTACCCGGTTTAATTTCGTTACGGCCGTTATATTTGAGGACTAACTGCCCCGGCCGGAATTCCATTCTCCGTAGGTGTTTGTTGTGCCAATACTTCCGACGTTTCTACATAATTTCTATTGACCATTGAGCCAAAATTCTTTCCTCGTCCAGTTTATTCAATTGGAATAGTCTTTCTTCCAAACTTTCCGTATCTCCTAGTCTATTTTCCACTGCAATTCTCAGACTTGGAACCAGGTATTCTGCTGGTACTACTGCTTCTTGCCCATACATCAATTGGAAGGGAGTGTGTCCAGTCGTTACCTTATAAGTGGTTCAGTAAGCCCATAACACTGCTGGTAACCTTTCTTCCCAATCCGACCCTTCGATACCGCATGACTTGTGGATTACCGAAACGAGCACCTTGTTTGTTGACTCTGCCTGCCCATTCACCTTTGGATAGTACGAACTTGATAGGGTGTGCAGGATTTTGAACTCCGTAGTCATCAGTTGGATGACATGGTTGACGAAATGTCCCCCACGGTCACTCGTCAATTGAATTGGGATCCCATACCTCGTCACGATGTGCTCGTATATGAACTTTGCCGTACTTAATGCAGTGTTGTCTTCCAGTGCCTTCGCTTCCGCCCACTTCATCAAATATTCTGTAGCCACTATTATGTACCGACATCGGTGTAGTTGGCTGACCTTCAGTGGTCCTACAAAATCCAACCCCCATCTTTCGAAAAGCTCTTGAGGTTGTGACGGCCATAGTGGCATATAATCCCTCTTTAGCGGTTTCCCTACCCTCTGACAAGTGTCACATTGAGTTACCCATTCTCGGGCATCTGTGTGTAACGTTGGCCACCATAGGCCGGCGAGTAGGACTTTTCGTGCCATGGCGTCGGGACCCATATGTCCCCCTGCCAGTCCCTCATGTGCTTCTGTCAATACACCCCTTATCTCTTCTTCCATCACACACCTTCGGAGAATTTGATCGGGCCCCATTTTGTAGAGCAACCCATTTATCAGTTGAAATGTCTTACTCTTGAGTGCAATCTTCCATCGTTCACTTGTAGACATTTCTGGCGGAAACGTTGAAGTGGACAAGTATTCACCTTTCTCGTACCATGGCGGCAGGGCAGTTATTTGGAATAGGTGGGCATCCAGGAAGTCTTCATTGACCCCCTCTCCTGGTTCTCCTGATTTGATCCTTGAGAGCTGGTCGGCAATTACATGGCTTTTCCCTGGTCGTACAATAATGGTAAAAGTAAATTCTTGCAGAAGTAACAACCATCTACTGATTCTGCCTTGAATAATCGGTTTGTTGACCAGGTACATTAGTGCTTGATGATCCACATAAAAAGTGAATGGTGTTGCCAAGAGATAATGCCTGAATTTCTATACGGAGTAGACCATTCCCAAAGCCTCCCTTTCCGTAGTACTGTAATTCCGTTCCGCTTTGGAGAGCAACCGACTGGCAAAGTACACTGGATGATCCAATCCATGAGATCCGACTTGTGCAAGAGTGGCACCAATTGCAAAGTTTGATGCGTCCACGTGCACGTGGAATTCCTTGTCCCAGTTTGGATAGGCTAAGATAGGTGCACTAATGAGCCTTGTCTTTAGTTCTTCAAATGCTTTCTGTTGTTCCTCCAACTAGACAAACTGCACCCCTTTCCTTGTCAACATGTCCAACGGTTGCGATACCTGAGCAAAATTTTTGACAAACCTCCGGTAGTAACCGACATGGCCCAGAAAAGACTTTACTCCGGTGACATCTCCTGGCGCCTCCATTTCTACAATTACCCGAATCTTGTCCGGGTCTGCTTTTAGTCCTGCTTGGCATACAATATGGCCAAGAAGTTTCCCTTGTGACACTATGAACCGGCATTTCTTCGGGTTTAAGGCCAACCGTGCGACCCTGCAATGCTCCATGCATTCGGTGAGGGCTTTGAGGTGTGTCTGCTAGTCGCTGTAAATTGACCAATCATCAAGGAATGCCTTGAAGTTTCCCACCGACATTTTGTCAAATATGTGTAGGATAATCCTTTGAAAGGTGGCTGGTGCATTGCACAGACCGAACGGCATCCGGTTATATGTGTATACCCCGTTTTCAATCACAAATGTTGTCTTCAGTTTGTCTTCCTCAGCGATGCTGATCTGGTTATACCCTGAAAATCCGTCCATAAAGGAATATATCTCGTGACCGGCCACTTCTACCAAAATGGAGTCTGTGAATGGGATGGGGAAGGGGTCTTTGATTGTTACTACATTCAGACATCTAAAATCCACACAAATCCTGATTTGTCCCCCTCCTTTCTTAAGTGATATTACAATCGGTGATACCCACTCACTTGTTTCTACCTCAAAGATTATTCCTGCCTCAAGCATTTTTTCAATTTCCTCCTGCACTTTTGCTGCGTAGTTCTTATTCATGCGATATGGCCTTTTCTGTACTGGGCGTGCTCCTGGTATGAGTGGAATTCTGTGGACGCACAGTTCTGGTGGTATCCCCTTCTGGTCCTTGTAGGTCCAGGCAAACACATCTTTGTACTCTAGAAAGATTCTGAATGCTGCTGCCTTGAGTACGGGATTCCAATCGTCGCCGGCCAGAATTATTTTCGGGTTGCTTTCCTTGCCGAGATTAACTTTCCTTGTTATCGGCTCTTCGTACATAATCTTCTTTTCTGGTTCAAACTGGTGTGCTGGCGTACTGTCTACTTCTGCATTCCCTTCCTTATATTCCCCGTACGCCGCTGGGAACATGTGGGTCACTTCCTTCTCCTTCTCACTTGTCCGTTCCAATGTTTCACCATCGTCTTTCTGTTCACTCGTCATTCCCGAGCTTTCACCGATTTCTTTTATTGAAATCATGTTGCACTGTGGCGAGAAAAACTCGTAGTCTTCCATCTGCCAATGGAATAGCCCGCTGAATGAATTTGTCTCATCTTCTAAGCATTCTTGTAATTTCAGCACCTCTTCATCATCGGGCTCCATCGGCCCTTTCCCACTTTCTGTCAAGTCCCCTCCATCCGAGTCAGAATCTGACGCCAACTCTTCACTGACGATTTGTGTCCTCAAGTCAATGACAAACTTCCTACATCCATTTTCTATGGACAGAGTGTTTTTCTTCCAGTTGTGGTTGGCCTTGGCGGCTATTAGCCATCCTCGGCCGAGTAATGCATCATATGATGCATTTTGTGCTGTTATGACTACAAAATTTAACAAGAATTGCTGGGTACCGATTCTTACCTTTTGAGCCATTAGCACTCCCAGCACCTTGATCCCGTGCTAGTCGGCTCCCACTAACTGGAAGTTTTGTGGCCATAGAGTAGGCTTCCCGAGGCTCTTCTAGGTTTCTTCTGGTAGTACATTTACTCCGGATCCACCGTCGACTATAGTATTTGTCAAATTCTGTCCAAGGATTTCCATGTGTACTACAGCCGGTTTCTTTCCAGTATCAATCGCCAGCAACCTCGGGTCGAGTATTTGTTCTCCCGTTGGCAGTGGTTCTACTATAACATCTTCTGTTGTGCGGGTTTGGTCTTCGTGCGAGTTGTCCTCCATTACCTTGGATATTGCTACTTTTAACTGAGGTAAGCTCTGGAGAAGGTCCACCAATTTGATTGGTACGGTAGTTTGCAATACTTGACTTGCTATGTTCTTATCTGATTCCGATCGTAGGGTTGTGGTTACCTTCTTATCTAAGTTCCTCCGTTCGGTTTTCATGGCAGCTTCCACTTCCTTTCGTGCCTCACGGAGTCTTTCTTTTTCTGTACGGGGATCTGGATAAGTGGCCTTTTTCCACTGTGCTCGAGTGATAGCAAGGATTTCTTCATTATTTTCCTTGAGATTGATAAGGTTTACCCCTTTCTGCTTCGGACAGTGTTTTTCTTCGTGATCACCAGGCCCACACCACTTGCACAATGCATTTATTGTGCTTTGATTGTTGTTGGGGCATTCTCATGCAAAGTGTCCCCACTCGTTGCACTGCCAGCACTGTATCATCGGTCGCCCTTTGCTGTCGTACTGCAGTCTGTTTCTGGGGCTGTTATTGTTAAACCTCCTGTTATTCCTATATCCTCCAAGGGATGCATTCAGACTATTTTGAGGTTTTGGCGGTGTGGTCGGCAGAGTTGATGATTCTCCCTGAGTGAATAACACTTGAGTACTTCTTGCTTTCAAGTTAAATGGACATTCCTTGATTGAATGTCCCATTACCTGACAGATGTCACAAAATAATTTTCTCGGGCAGTTTGCCTTTATGTGACCTTCCCCATTGCACTCTATGCACCATAACTCTCGACTTTCTCTAGTTGTCTCTTTATCCGGTTTCAGATCCTTCATCATGTGGATCATGTCCCTTCTCAATGCCTGAATGGTTTTCGACTCGTTTTCACTGCCGTCGTCCCCCGTACTGTCATCATCTTCAGTTCTTTTCTTACTTCGGGATGATGTTTTGCTTTCACTTTCTATGTCCATCGCCCGATTGTACGCTTCTGCGTACGACGATGAGGGTACCACTTTCATCTTTTTTCTTAATGACAAGACTAGCCCTTCAATGAACCATCTTTTCTTCAGTCCATCGGCGGGCTGCGTTTCCAGTTTCCCGAGTAATTCTTTGAGCCTTCTATTATATGCCCTTACATTTTCGTTCTTTCCTTGTTTGGTATTGTAGATTTCTGCTACAATCTCATTGTCGTCTCTCAGAAGTTTAAATTCGTTCTCGAAGGCTTTTCTCAGTTCGTCCCATGAGGTTTTCTGTGCTGCCCCTAGGTCTGTATACCAGTCAATGGCAATGTCTCTTAGCGTCGCTGGAAACGCTTTTACCCAATAGTCTTCGTCCTCTTGTCCGTTTGCCACCCATATGGTTTCACACGTTTTACAGTGCCGGACAGGATCTTCTGACCCATTCCCCATGAACTTCGGCAGCTTCTGCCTTTCACTCGCCGGTGGGGTCACCATTTTCTTTCCGAGGTACCCTCTCTGTGTCTTTGACCCGACTGGACTGGTTCTACCGTGTCGTTCCGGTGTCTTCCCGACACTGCCGGCCACGTACGGTTCCTTCCCACTTCCGGTTTCGGCGTCCTCTACACTTCGAGTTACCTCTGGCTCTCCTTGGTTTTCCCTCTGTGCAGGGGTCTCGGGTTCAGGTCTTCTATTCCTCGGCCTTTCGTCAGAAATGGACAATGCCACAATCCGTCGTATACTATCCTCTAGTTCTTCTGTCAGATTATTTTCTTTTCCTCTATTTGTTATTGGTGTTTTAAAATTATGTTCATCACCCCCTTGATCTACCTCTTCATGTCGTTCATTTTCTTTTTCACAAATCTGTTTCAATCGTTTTCTACGTTCTTGTTCCTTTAGTCTTAATGATCTTCTTACTATTTCTTCTGGTGTTGCTTGCCCCACTGGTAATTTATTCTTATCCTTATTAAGTTGTATGGGCATTAATTATGCTTACCCTTTCTTAGTTGTGCGGTGTGCGACGGCGATCACCGTCACGTTCCTCCTCTTGTTTCAGACATTCTTCATATCTTCTGAGAATTTGCTGTCATCGCACTTCCCTCTCTCTTCTCGAATATCTTGGAAGGCTATCAAGTTCCTTGCCAGAAGTTGAGGGATGCGGTCCAAAAGATTATCCACTTCGCTATTGACACACAGGTTCTCTGAAATAACCTCCTGTGGAACCTCTCTGCGGATAGACTCGTCTCGCACGTATTGTTCGACTGATAATAACCACAGTTTGACCAATTCCTAAGTTACTTCATCTTCTCGACTTCTGGGTTCATTCTCTTCTTTATCGCTTCCCTCGCGCTCTTCCTGAATTTCTTGTATTATTTCTTCTACGTGCTTTCTGTCTTGTACTTCCTCGTCGGTGTCAATTGGTTGCCCCATTACGCTGCCATTTTCTTGATGCTAGATACACCCGACGGCTTGTTTAGACGATGTCACTTGTCTGATGGTATTGGACGTCTCAACTTGTCATCTCCGTGTCACCCGATGGCATCAAACGACTCCACTTGTCATCGACTTGTCACCCTCGACCCGTTTTCGAACTGGCAACGGCGCCAAATGTTTACCGCAATATGATGTGTTTTACAGAACATGAAGTAAACAGAAATACGAAGTAGTATAGTGCATCATACAACCATAACAGAATTACTCAGAATGGAATATTGTATTTATCATTGATTCACAGATACATTACAATGTCATGACAGCAACATACATATTCATTGTGACTCCAATGTCTGCATAATAACTATTGTCAAAATCACTGATATCCGACTACAATACATTGATGACTTAAATACTCACAACCAAGGTTGGTTGTGATGCCAACCGTTGGTACCGACTCCAAACTACCCGACCCGTCGGTTGATGCCGACAACTAATCACATCATTTGTTTATTTAACTATTTTGCTGTCTACAAAATTCATATCAGACCGCTGTAACTTCATATAAAACCTCAGATCGGTGAATTTTCAGCCATGTTTTGATGTGGGTTTGTCATATTTTCATCATAGGAGGATAGCACTTCAACTTGGCATCATTGGACTAGGGTTTGGTGGAGTTTCCAACATATTTTTGTGAGGATTTGTGCTTCAGATTTCATTTTAGCACCTACAGTTTGCAAATCAGTCCTTGCATTTTGGTTTTGGCTTCATTTCTTCATCCGGATTGAGCATTTTTAAGGCGGTCAGCATTGGAGGATGACGTTGCATCATTGTTATATCATTGTTAGATGTTTTGGTTCATGATTTGATTACTTATGCGTGCCTATGTAAGTCTAATATAAAAATCAGACCTTCATCATTTGTAATTAGCCAACATCATTTCAAATAAAGTGGCCAAGCTTTCATCCAGGTATGTTCTAATGTGTTTTTGTATATGTATGTGAGCTGTTTTGATTAATTTCAGTCATCATTGCATGTTATTTGAATGTCATATTGGAACCTTTCCATCTACATATCATATCAAACACATTGGTGAAAACAAAACATCAAAACCCTAAGTGAAACTTCAGAAAAACAAATCAGAAATTTCAGGACAGCGGGATTATTTTTAGTTCAGATCTAGACAGGGTTCTTACAGTGGTATCAAAACCAAAACCAAAATTAATTAAATATTTAGCCAAGGATAAAAACGATCAATTCGGATGATCAAATGAAGCTAAAACCAAAATGCAAGGACTGATTTGCAAACTGTAGGTGCTGATATGAAATATGAGGCACAAAACCTCACAAAAATATGCTGGAAACTCCACCAAACCCTAGCCCAATGATACCAAATTGAAGTGCTACACTCCTATAATGATAATATGACAAACCCACATCAAAACATGGCTGGAAATGCACCAATCTGAAGTCTGATATGAAATTACAGCGGACTGATATGAATTTCAGATTGCAAAATATGTGATTCCATCTCCAATGAAGCATCTAAAAGATGTAAAATCATCAACACAACATGGCCATGAATCCCAATAATGAAATCATCCTCAAATTGCTTTCAAATCTGAATATATAAGCCTCCAGTATGCTTGATGTCTTCAAACCCTAGCTGAACCAATAAACTCCACTGAAACCCTAGCTAATTTGAACCCTGTCTCCTCAAAAACCTATAATATGCTCAATATTGGATCCTAAGTGAATCCATCTCTCATAGTGGGATGGGTTTTCGTAAAAACCACTCAAATCCAAGGGTTTTCATCCTTAGATAATGCTGAAACTCTGTTACAACCAAGAGAAATTCTCCAAATAGTGAAAAAGCCAAATGATTCAATGATGCCAAATGACTCCAAATGACCTCCTTTTATCTTTTTCACTTTGGGCGCCCCAATGTGACAAAATATAATATTTTTCAAGTCCATAGCCGACATCAACCAACATCAAATATTTTTAATTTATTTTATTTTATTTTTCTCCAAGTGGGCGGCAACTAGGGGAGAGAAAATAATAATAAAATATTATTATTTTATCTTTTTTGCCTTTTTCCTCATGAGCATCGATTTTGTGGGAATATTATAATATTTTACTAATAAAATATTATAATTTTAATTTCGCTTCCAAAATTCTATTTTTCCACCTTTTTTCATTTTTCCATTTTTCCAATTGGGTCGATCCACCTTTTGGCATAATATTTAATTAATTTTCGTTTTTCTCCTTGGCTATATATTTAATTAATTTTGATTTTTCCACAAATATTATTAAAATATAAAAAATCATCTCCAAACTTCATTTTGCCAAGGAAAAATCATTTTTGTCACTAAAAACCCACTTTCCATTCTCCAAGCTTTAAGTTATTTGTCGACTTTCTTTTTTCCAAGCTTTAAGTCACTTTAGCTCAAAAAAGGGACATTATAAGTCCTCTCACCCCGAGATGCTTGCCCTCAAGCAATCACAAGTGAATAGCTGATTATTTTCACAAAATACCAGGGTCCGATATTCTTCTTGTATTATCATACATACTCAACATAAAATGAAGAACATCTCTCAAAGTAACATCCATAATACTCACATACTTCCTCAAAGCTGCTAGTGTAAAAGATGAAAATCTGATTTAAACTCATCCCGGGACCTCTTCTGCTGTCACAAATTGATGCAAACTCATCATTACTCAACCTCCAAGTGATGTAGTGACAATCTCATGCACACAAATCCATGCAATCAGCTGCACTCATCAATGTAAATTCTGAAAATTTCATGATCAGCAATATAAAACAACCATCTCTCATCAATGCATGAAGTAGTGAACCATGAATGATCAAGGGCTCAACCAAATCCAAAACACTTATGTCTCCCTCTTCATGTGTAGGCAAAACACTAGTGGCTAATCTGGGTGGTTGTAGAGGCAGTTTGCAAACTTGTTTGAGGAAGAAATACTACTAGACTCATCAACTAGGGTTTTAACACTCATTGGAGGCTAGCACTCATCATAGAGGAAGAATTTGTAAGATACCCAACTAGTTCTAACTAAAATTTGTCCTCACGTAGACAATTTTACCTACACTTAACTCATCAACTACAAGCTTAATGACATACATCAAAGATAATAACTTGTTTGAATCAACCTTGAAGCTGGGTACTTGTATTATTACTTGATTCAACTTATTGCAAGTGTCTATTACAATTATGATGCCTTCAATGGCATGAATATACAATTCTTATTCAACTTGATTACAAGAAAGGCCTTGAATGCCTTGATGTTTACAATGATTCCACAATTGATTAACTCTACTGAACCCAATGGTATCAACTAGATGTTAACACCTCACAATGCAACAAGGGAGCATCACCTTGTTAGTTGAGGGAGCATCACCCCAACACTTGAAACTCGGAGGCCTCAAGATTAAAAGCATAAAGCTTTGTAGAGAGAAATTCGCCAAAAGATTAAGATATCAAATGAATGAAAGAGCTCCTCCTTTTATAGGCCTTCCAAAGGGAATGAAGGCACGTTTTCCAAGGAGCATATTTAGGAGAATATTCCACTTGACAACTCATCTTGAATTGGCAATCTTATCCAAAGACCTTAACACGGATCCCAATGTCATCCTGTCGACCAATGAGAGTTCGGGTAGTTGCATCTACCTTTTCTTCTGTCTAGGCGCCAAGTTGAATCAATTTGATCATGGAATGGCGCCCAATGTGGAACTAGGTGCCTAACTGAGGTAGCAGAGGCATGGATAAGTGCCTAGAGGAATTTGATGACTCCATATGCCCTCAAAAACACTTAACAATATTCAATGAAGATCTCTTAGACTCCAGGCGCCAAAATGATGTCACAATTGCAAGATTTTCAAAGCTAGGCGCCAACTGAAGGGTAGTGGGGACTAGAATAGGCGCCTTTTCAAGCTAGGCGCTTCCTTGAGGTGGCAGAGACTAGGAAGTGCGCCTAAACAATAAAATTTGTCTTTTTGGCACTTAGCCACTTATACAACATTGGTGCAAACTAGAATGCTCCTCTTGTGATTTTTACTTGCAAGTGAATGAAGAATTTAGGTGAGGCGCCTATCCAAGGTGGCACAGGTGGCAAAGTGCGCCTTAGGCAATTTGATGTTCCCTTTGTCATTTGATCAAAATCTTGGCTTGGTGAAAGAACCCTTAAGCAAATTCAAACTTCTTCAACAAAATGAAAAGTTAAGTGTGATTCCAAAAGCCTTATCTAGCTTAGGCGCATTTTCAAGGTTCTAGAGTCATGGAATAGCGCCTAATCTCCTGGGAGTTAGTTCTAACTTCATTCAAGTCTTTCAAGGAGTTTCCAAGTTTAGACACCAAAGCAGGTTCATGTATGAGTAGAACTACGCCTTAAGAAGGTGTTTGGATCCTAGGCGCCAATCTGATGTTGCAGTGTCATAGATATGCGCCTAGTGAAGTTTGATGCTTTCAAACACCATTCACTAAAGTCTCCTAGGCTTTGATTAAAGACTTACAAGTTTAAGCGCCAAAAAGAGGTCTTCTGGAGTCTAGGCGCCAACTGGAGATAGGAGAGAAGAAGATCTGCGCCTAACTTGCTTAGGCGCCCATTTGAGGTGATGGAGACCCAGAAGAGCGCCTTCACTTCCATAACACTTCTCTAGACTTAGATGACAATCTCAATTGAAGGATGACTTCTTGAACCCATCTCGACCCTCTGAAGATGCAATTACGCTTTCAATTCATTAGGCGCCATTTCAAGTTTGTTTCATCATGATCTAGCGCCTCAAGCACAATTAGTTTGTTTGATCGAGGATTAGTGCTTTGCATTCCTTAAACGACCTTTCATCTTGCAGTGACAACTTACCTTCAGTTCCTCAATGAGGTGCCAATCCAGAGTCACGGAGTCTTATTCTAGCACCTTGCCTCATGTTGTATGCTTTCAACACCCTAGGCGCACCTTGGGGTCAATCTGGATGAAGAAGTGCGCCTAGTGCTCACTTGGTCATGTTCTCTGAAGTTTTCCAAAATATGAGTCACTTTGAAGATCAAAACACCCTTTCCTTCCAAGGCGCCCCAGTGGATATGATTGAAGTGCTTCATAGCTTGATGATTCTCTTTTAGGCGCCACTTGAGGTTAGAATAGAGAAAAAGTGCGCCCTGACCCAGATTTAGCCAAATTTTGGGTTTCTGACTTAGATTCTGCAAAACAATAAAACAGAGTTATTCAAAAACCAATTCATTCCCTCATCATTCTGAATTAGCCTTCGGGAATGAGCAATAGGCTAATCCATTCTTCACTTGATGATCAAGCCGGAAACGGGGACATGACAGAATCTTGGCACTTTATGAAGATTTCAGTCATTGTTTGCATCAAAAGTTTATATCAGACCTAGGTGCATTGTTTAAAGCAGATTTCCATTGTGTGGAGAGTTGAAGACTTAGGGTTTCATGCCCTAATTGGAGCAGTATTCATTGGAGATCACTTCCTATCCTTTGAAGGACATTTTGCTATGTATTGTGGTATGTACAACCATTAGGGTTAAGGTAGATTATTGTTGGGCATGTTTGTCATGTTTGCCCAAGACTTTGGATGTAATTGAAGACTCGTCAAATTCTGATTTTTATGATAGCAAACTTCTGATTTGAATTTCGCATCATTTTGGTATTGGATCCATGTGTATTTCATTGTGTAATTCATCTAGGGTTTTGGCACATATTTTGGCATGATGATTATGATGTATTTGACAAGTTATTGGCTGTTATAAGTATTTTATCAGGTCTGAAACTAAAATCAGAAGTTCAGAAATTTAGGGTTTAGAGTTAAATTTAGAAAATCAGAAATCAAGATAAAAATCAGACTGCTAAAAATCAGAATATTAGCAATTATCGTATTCAGGATATTACAATGGTATCATAGCTTGGATCTTGCCAGCCTATTGGGTTAGAATCGTCATATGCAGCCACCTGAAGTTGATCCACACAGGTACTATTATAGTAGAAGAACAGGACAAGGAAATAATCAAGAGGAAGAGGTTCCTATTGCAAGTACAAATCAAGAAAATATGGATAGGGATCGAAGAGTTGGTAGTCCGCCAAGGGATGACAGGAATGTTAGTGAGTATTTGAGGGATATTGCTAGAGGACAGTAGCGAACAAATGATAATATAGATAGTATGGTAGAAGCCCAACAGCAGATGATGCAATTTATGTCTCAAAAAATGGCTAATATGAGAGTCAATCCAGCCCCTACAGGTGATGGTAGTGTTGTTGGTTCACCCCGTGCTAGAAGAACACGCACTGCTATGACAGATCGGCCATTGCAGCCCACATTTCTTCCAAGAGGAGAAGAGGTTGAGGATGAGATAATTGAGGATGAGGAGCCACCATTTGCTGAAGATTTGTATCACTATGGTTGAGGAGTATGATGCACTTCCCGAGAATGTCAAAGATCGTCTAAACTTCAATAACCACTTGAATCAAAGGAAGGATCGGCGAAGAACAAGGGTTGAGCAAAGCCAACGAAGACAAACAAAGCAACCTAAGGAGTACAAAGATGCATTGAATAAGATTCCTCTTCCAAACTTTGATGGCAACAGTAAAACAAGTGCTAGGGCATGGGTACGTAAGCCTAATACTTTCCTTGCACTTAAGCCAATGAGTGAGGAAAAGGCTATTCATTTTTCTACCATGCATCTTGAGGGTTTGGCATATGATTGGTGGCATCATGGACTTGTCTCACAACATCATGGAATGATCACTTCATATGATGAGTTCACATGCAAACTCATTACCAGATTTGACAGGAAAGATGTGGAAGTCTACTATAGGGATTTGGCTTAGTTGAAACAGGCTGGTAGAGTGGACTCCTATGTTAACAGTTCCAAAAGATAGTGGTGATGGTTCCTAATATGTTGGAGAGGAGAGTGACTATGCTTTTTGTTGAGGGATTGAATGACAGGTTGAGAGGCTTGGTGAAGGTTCACAAGCCTAGGACTCTTGATAATGCTATTGAGCTTGCACTTGACTTAGACACTAAACCTTCATTTCAGCCCCAAAAGAAGAACAAGAATGAAAATTCAGAACAGCAATTTCATGAGCAGCCCACTCTTACAAAAATTGAAGGTACATCAAAGACAGATTTTGAGACAAAGAATGATCTTCGCAGAAAAAAGTTGTGTTTTTCTTGCAAAGAACCTTGGGAATCGCGTCATAAATGTCTTGGCAAAGGTAAAATGCACTACATAGAGGTAATTGATGTTGAAGATGATGATACTAGTTCAGAAAGTGAGCATGGACAGCCAACACCTAACATTGTAAGTGATGGTAATAAGGGAACTAGAATCTCTTATCTTTTAGGAGCTCCAATGTATAATCCATTTCTTTTCGAAGGCACATTGTTTGGATGTAAGGTCATGGCACTTCTTGATGGTGGAGCTACACATAACTACATTGATGAAGGTTTGGTAAACAAAAGAGGTTTGCATTGTGATGATTTTGAGGGCTTTGATGTGACTATAGCAGGTGGTCTCACTATTCCTTGAAAGAAGAAAGTGAACAAACTTAGCATTCTATTTCGTGAGTATACACTTTGTGATGACTTCTATGTTCTTAACTTAAAGGATAATGATATTGTGCTTGGTATGCAATGGCTAGATTCACTACAAAGAGTCATCCAAGATTTGCAAGTTATGGAATTGAGTTTCCAACATGAAGGGAAACAAGTCAATATGAAAGCACTCAAATACACGCCGCCACATCAAATCACAGCCAAGTCTATGATAGTTATGGACAAGGAATCATTACACGAGGACATCTATGAGGATTGTTCATCTTATATCAGCATGGGACAACAAGGACATGATGAAGAATTTGGCAAATTGGGTGCATACTTGAGGAGAATTGTGGCATTTTTAGCAAGTTGCCTAAGCTTCCTTTTGCCAACATTGAGCATCTTGGTATAGTACACATGAAACCATTCAAAAGGCCTAGATTGATTTAGGATCCGGGAATTGATTGTTATGATTGATCCTAATGCAGATTGGTATTTGTGATTGCTTGAGGGCAAGCAATCTCGCGGTGGGAGGACTTGTAATGTCCCCTTTTTGAGCATGGCTTGGAAAAGCGAATGTTGTTGAGGCTTGGAGAATGGAATGTTGGATTATAGAGGCTCAACTAATTTTGCTAGTTGAAATGAAGTGGTATTTTGACTTGTGGTATTTTTATGCCAATTATTTAAAAGTCAAAATAATTAAAATAATTAGCTAAGAGGGAAAATGACCCAGGTGGGAAGATGGAAAAATGACTTAAAGATGGAAAAATGGAATATTGGAGTGAAGAATAAATTATAATATTTTATTATTAAAATATTATAATAAATCCCACAAAATCGGTGCTCAAGGAGGAAAAAGTAAAAATTATAAAATAATAATATTTTATTAATATTTTCTCTCTCCTAGCTGCCACCCTCTTGGAGAAAAAGAAAATAAATTAATAAAAAATATTTGAGGTAGTTTTTATGTTGGCTATGGACTTGAAAAATATTATATTTCATTGCAATTGGGCGCCCAAGGTGAAAAGGTTATAAGGAGGTCATTTGGCATCATTTTTGCATCATTCTATTATTTGGCTTTTTCACTATTTGGAGAGTTTCTCTTGGCTATAACAGAGTTTCAGCATTATCTAAGGACAAAAACCCTTGGATTTGGGTTTGGATGAAAACCCATCCCACTATGAGAGATAGATTCACCTAGAATTCATTATTGAGCATATTGCAGGTTTTTGAAGAGATAAAGGCTTCAAATCACCTAGGGTTTCAATGGAGTTTATTGGTTCAGCTAGGGTTTGAAGACATCAAACATATTGGAGGCTTTTATATTCAGATTTGAGGGCAATTTGAGGATGATTTCACTATTGGGATTCATGGCTATGTTGTGTTGATGATATTTCATGTTTTAGTGGCTTCATTGGAGGTGAAATCACATATCTTGCAATCTAAAATTCATATCAGACCGCTGTAACTTCATATCAGACCTCAAATCGGTGCATTTCCAGCCATGTTTTGATGTGGGTTTGTCATATTTTCATCATAGGAGGACAGCGCTTCAACTTGGCATCATTGGGCTAGGGTTTGGTGGAGTTTCCAACATATTTTTGTGAGGATTTGTACTTCAGATTTCATATCAACACCTACAGTTTGCAAATCAGTCCATGCATTTTGGTTTTGGCTTCATTTCTTCATCCGGATCGAGCATTTCTAAGGTGGCCAGCATTGGAGGATGACATTGCATCATTGTTATATCATTGTTGGATGTTTTGGTTCATGATTTGATCACTTATGCATGCCTATGCAAGTCTAATATAAAAATCTTGTAATCAGCCAACATCATTTCAAATAAAGTGGCCAATCTTTCATCCGGGTATGTTCTAATGCGTTTTTGTATATATATGTGAGTTGTTTTGATTAATTTCAGTCATCATTACATATTATTTGAATGTCATATTGCAACCTTTCCATCTACATATATCAAACACATTGGTGAAAACAAAACATCAAAACCCTAAGTGAAACTTCAGAAGAAAAAAAAAAATCAGAAATTTCAAGATGGCATGATTATTTTCAGTTCACATCTAGATAGGGTTCTTACATTACCAAGAATTGAGCCTTCAAACCTTGCCATGCTAACGGTCTTTCATCAAAGTAACTTTGTTCATCACATAATAAATTTTCAGTATTGCTTTCGCATGTATGAACAATATCACCTTCAAGGTCACCCAATGTACAAATTGATTCCTTGCAACTATTATGTAGAGATGGTGAGACAATGCTATGCTCAAGTAATGGTTCATCAAGAGGATTCATACCTTCATATGGTTGATCAATAATTGCTGATTTGAAAAACTCCATATCAACATACCCTTCAACCTTGTCGTTGTCATGAAGACTCATGTACTCCTCACTTGTGGATGCATGAAGTGATTCTTCTTTGTCCATATCATCACCTTGCGATTTATTGTGTGCACATGTATGACTAGGTGTCCAATCTTTGTGGCATATGAAGCAACGGTGTTCTCTCCTCAGCCGATTTTTGCTCTTCTTAGGATTATTTGTAGGTTGCAAATCACATGGAAGCAATTCTTCTTTCTTCTCTTCCTTCTTTTCTTCTTTTTTCTCAATGATCTCTTGGACAACTTTTGATTTTTCTTCTTCCCTTCTCAATTTTCTGATGTATTTATATAGACCTCTCTTGCTTGGATTCCCATCTTCAAGTATTCCCAATTAGGCATCAAATGAAACTTGATGCTTGAAATTATCTGGTAAACCCTGGTACTTATCAACAAATTTTGTGGCCTCTTTTTTCATTACCACATCCTCATCTTCTTCCTTTTGTAAGAACCTTTGGATAGTTCTTATTACTTCATTTTGACCTCCTCTAAGAGATTCAAGCAACTTATTTTGATTTCTTCTAAGAGACTTAAGTCTGGCCATCTAAACCAACTGCTGAAATCCACTGTTATAACTTTGACATTTTCTGAATCACACAACCCAAACAGGCTAGCAAGATACTGCTCTGATACCACTGTAATATCCTTAATAGGATCTGCTCTAGAATTCTGAATTTCTGCCCTAATTTTCTGATTTAGTTTTTTGCTCAAACCCTAGGACTGAATTCTTATTTTTAAACACTTATGGGCAGCGAATAAACATGTGCCAACATTCACATAAATACGCCAAACATGTAGATAACATCAACCATGTAAAACAACCATCCAAGTGCCAAACAAATGACCAGTAAACCTGATCTCTGAATGTAGAAGTTTTTTGCTACAAATCTGAATATTCTGAATTGAGTTTACAATAAATTCATGGGCTCAAACATGCCAAACATATGCTTAGATTTCTGCTCATACAAATCAGACCTAAAATAGGTTTGTACATGCAACAAAATAGCAAAATAGTCTTCACACATCAAATCGCCCTCCTTGAGAAGTGGCGCTCAACCTAGGGTAGAAACCCTAGCAACAATCTTCGTCCAAATCCCTCCAAAATGGGCGCTTAAATCTGCGCCAAAGAACATGCCATGAATGCTCAAGAATTCTTCCAAATCTCCAATGAAGTGCAAGTGTGAACTCCGTATGAATTCACCTCCAAGATGAGTTAGGTTTTCGTCCAACTCACCAAATATTCCTAAGGGTTTTCGTCCTTGGAATATGCTGAACTAAAAGTGCAGCCAAGAGTAAAAACTGCAATGAATAAATCAGATGTGAAAATGAATGATGAAAATGACCTCCAAATTACTTTCTTTTATAGGCATCCAAATAGACTTCCTCATGGCTGACCTCCCTTGGCAAAAATATATTTTATTTTATTTTCTATTTTCTCCCAACTTGGCCGACCACCCTTAGCAATTTATTTTATATTTTTTAATCCTCAAATTGGTCGTCCACCTTCTTAGCAATTTTCTTTTATTTATTTTATTTCACAAAGAGGCTCACAAAAATAGTAAAAGTCATTTCACATTATAAATTTGCTCAGTAAAATTAGTTAAATATAAATAATCTGAAATAATTAGGATTACTTAGTATTTAACCAATTAGGTTATTCCCTTGCCCTTTCGGCTTAGCCTGTGGGAATAGAATAGGCTAACTAACTCAGGTGATCACTTGGAAAAAGGGGACATTACATATGGTCACATAGCACGCTTCTGTAGAAGTGGTTTTATGGAATCCCCTAGGCAAAACAAGAAAGTGGAAGCCGTGGATAATCAAAAGGAAGAAAATACAAAAGTATGGAGAAGGAAACAAGAGCAAGATAATGAAAAGAAGGAAGAATCTATGCTTGTGCAAACTACACTTCATGTACAAGTGGTATCACCAAGTTCATAAGAAGTACGAGTTCAGGGGGAAATATGGCGTTGGGATTTAAGAGTTAAACCCTAATGATCCTCTATAAAACTTCAATCAATCTTCATGCATAAATCAACAAACTCTTCTACAAACTTCTCCAAAATCCCTACAATATATGCACTAACCCTAGAAATGGCTGCAAGTAATCTTCTCAAAGGTGGCGCTAGGGTTTCAATATAAACCCTCTACAACACTTTCATAAATCTCCATAGAAAATTCCTTCAAAACCCTACAATAACCAAATTTATATTTGTAGACAAATCTCATAAATTGGGCAATGAATATCCCTCAATATCAACTTGCAAGAAATATATCTTTGATGCCCAAATTCTCTCCAAATTGATCAATGAAGCACAAATGTGAGTTCTAAGTTGAATCCACCCAAAGATAGAATTGGGTTTTCAAGGGTTTTCATCCTAGGAATAGGTTGAACCTGTAGTTGCAGCTCACAAGGCAAACTCCAATAGAAAATAACAAATCAAGGATATGAAAATGATTTGCCTTCATCTCTTTTTAAAGCCACAAGTGAATCCTCCTTTTTGGCCAACAAAGCTTCACCTCTAGAGGATTCTCTTTTTTTCTTTATTTTATTTTATTTTATGTTTTCCATTTTTTTTTAAAGTGACTTATTTTATAATTTCACAATAACTTATTATAAAGTCGCTTTTTCCACTAATAATAGGCCCAACTGATTAACTAAATATAAATAACCCAAAAATGACTTAGAATTATTTAACATTTAATTAATTAAATTATTCCCCCATAACTTCCAACTTAGCCTATGGGAATAAAAATAGGCTAGTGGACCCCACTGGATGATCACTCGGAAAATGGGGACATTACAAATTCTCCCCACTCAAAGATTGCTTGTCCTCAAGCAATCACAACTCACACAACTCTTGCATACAATCATTGAGATTCTAGGATCCCAAACGAATATCAAGAATGCTCCACCAAGTTTTTGCTGCTCCACTCTGATACCATTACAAGCTACAAATTTGTTATATCATGAAGCAATGCTGTCAATCAATTGTATTCCCGGATCCCCTATTTCCATATCATCGTACACACTCGAAATGAAAAGAGGAACATCTCTCATCAAATCACCAATAGTAATCACGTATACCCCCTCAAGGTTGCTGGTACAAATGATGACAACATTGTTAAGACTGAAAATCATATTTATAATTACCTTGGGAATGCTTCTGTTGTCATAAACTGATATGATCTCATCAACACTCAATCTTCAAGTGCTATAGTGACAGTCCCATGCACACAAATCCATACAATCAGCTGCAATGATCAATGTAAAGTTTGAGAATTTTATAATCGGCATTATAGAACAGCCATTGATCATCAATATGTAAGCTGAAAACCATTGAACCAAGTCTGAAAATTCTCTATTCTCATGATTTCCTTCATGCCTTGGATTATAGTCCAGCTGAAACCCAAAATCAATATGCATATACCTCTCAAAAAATTCATGCAAATCTGACTTTTCTTCATGCTCTACCATCATAAATGCTTCCCTTTGAAGTACTAAAGATTGATGAAGAAATGCACCTAGTTGTTGCCTTTCATGATCCATGTGAACAAATTTTTCCTTATCTTCTGTACGTGATGTTTTGCTTGATTGGCTAATAACTTGGCTTCCTTAGCTCTCCTTAGCCATTCATCACATAACAAATTTTTAGTATTGCCTTCGTATGTATGAACAATATCACCTTCAAAGTCAGCCAATTCACTAATTGATTCCTTGCAACTATTATGTAGAGATGGTGAGACAACGTATGCTCAAGTAATGGATCATCAAGAGAATCCATACCTTCATATGGCTAATCAATAACTGTTGATTTAACAAACTCCATATCAGCATATCCTTCAATCTCGTCATTGTCACGAAGACTCATGTACTCCTCACTTGTGGATGCATGAAGTGATTTTTCTTTGTCCATATCATCACTTTGCTGGAATATACCTGTGATGGAAGTCACCGATTCATCTTCTTTATTGTTTACACATGTATGACCAGGTGTCCAAACTTCTTGGCATGTTAAGCAACATTGTTCTCTCCTCAATTGATTTTTGCTCTTTTTAGGATCGCCTGTAGGTTGCAAATCACAAGAAAGCAATTCTTCCTTCCTTGCCACCTTCGTACTAATCTCTTTTCTTGTAACAACTTCTAAGTTCTCGTGAATCTCCTTCTTTTTCTGTAATGATCTAGGCAGAGAAGATTTGGATGGGTCGCTAGAATGCGTTGATAGGGAATTATTATAGTGCTGCAAGCTATGAGCTATTCGTCGTTGTTGCTAAGTAAGAATTCTTTCTATCCTTTGTTGTCGCCGAACAAGGTCATTCATTATCTTTTCCATACTAGGCATCGTTTCACTAATTGATTAACTTGTTGTTCCAAAATAACCAAAAGTACAAATGCATAGAATGAGTGATCACCTTCATAGAGATGTCAAAAACATAAGGAATGAATATTGTGCTGATATAGACCAAGATCAATCTCTGTATTAGCTATTTGTCCTTCAATATTAGTTGTTGAAAGTTTGAAACCATCTAAAAAGAGACTGATAATGTAGTACAACTGCCCAGAAACTTAATACAGCTGTTGTAGATGTCAAATAAGTGACTGATAATGATGTTTGGCAGCCTGAATATGCACCAAATATTGCTCAGAAACTGCTGTAACAAAAATCAGACCCTATCACTAGTGTTCATAACCCTCTAGGCTCGCAGGAACTTTAGCTCTGATACCACTGTAAGAACCCTTGTCTTATATAGCCTTTATACCCCTAATTTTTCTGATTTCTAGTGCTTTGACATTTTGTCATACACTTGGCATGCTTGCTGATGTATGACTGATTTCTGAGTTTGTAATGTTTAAATGCGTGCTTGTATGATTGTTTTGTGAATGTTTTCACTTTGTTTCATACATATATTGCAATGAACGATAATACAAACGTTTTGCATGCATATGCTAACAATACAATGACTGATATATAAAAGATAACAACAAGGATACAATAGAATATAATATTAAAATTAAAGATTTGAATATAGTGTTAGGCGTACTTTATGTAGTTTAGTACTTTGGCAAAATATGTTTTGTTAGTGGTTTCAGGAAGTATGTTTATGTTTTTAGTTTCGGCAAGTAGTTACTCCCGATCAGTACGTTGGTTGGCGATGGTTGGCAACCGTCGGACAAACTATATATGTACTTGTCACGCCATTGTATGGGCATGGAGTTTTTGGATTGTTATTGTACTTGTTGTTCTGAGTTAATATATGCAGTTGATATTTTGAGTACCAATTCTGTCTGTTATTCTCGTACAATGTAATGCATCTCCATACACTGTGATAGTGCAAGTATCTTTCTCGTTTACTCTGCATGTTAGTAATTAGACCAGCTAGGCAGTAAACATTTTGGCGCCGTTGCCTAAGCGAATCCGGTGAACATCCAGACGGGAGAATGGCAGCATAATGGGGCAACCGGTCGATACCAGCGAGGAAGTACAAGATAGAAGGCACGTAGAAGAGATAGTACGCGAAATCCAAGAAGAACGCCAAGGAAGCGACCTAGAAGAAAATGAACCAAGAAGTCGGGAAGATGAGGTAACTCAGGAATTAGTCAAATTGTGGTTACTATCAGTCGGACAATACGTGCGAGACGAATCCATCCGTAGAGAGGTTCCAAAGGAGATTATTTCAGAAAACCTGCGTGTCAACAGCAAGGTGGACAACCTTCTGAACCGCATTCCTCGACTTCTGGCGAGGAACCTGATAACCTTTCAAGACATTCGAGAAGAAAGAGAAAGGGAAGTACGACGGCAACAAATACTCAGGAGGTATGAAGAACAACTGAAACAAGAGGAAGAGGAACGTGATACCGATCGCCGCCGCACGCCATCCAACTGAGGAGGATAAGCATAATTAATGCCCATACAACTTAATAAGGACAAGAATAAATTACTAGTGGGGCAAGCAACACCAGAAGAAATAGTGAGATCATTAAGACTAAAAGAACAAGAAGAACGCAGAAAAAGATTGAAACAGATTTTGGAAAAAGAAAATGAACGACATGAAGAAGTAGATCAAGGGGTTGATGAACTTGATTTTAGAACACCAATAACAAATAGAGGAAAAAAAATTCTGACAGAAGAACTAGAGGATAGTATACGTCGGATTGTGGCATTGTCCATTTCAGACGAAAGGCCGAGGAACAGAGGACCTGAGCCCGAGACACCTGCACAGAGGGAGAACCAAGGAGAGCTAGAGGTAACTCAAAGTGTAGAAGACGCCGAAATCGGAAGTGGGAAGGAACCGTACGTGACCGACAGTGTCGGGAAGACACCGGAACGACACGGTAGAACCAGTCTAGTCGGGTCAAAGACGCAGAGCGGGTACCTCGGGAAAAAGATGGTGACCCCACCGGCGAGTGAAAGGCAAAAGTTGCCGAAATTCATGGGAAACGGGTCAGAGGATCCTGTCCGGCACTGTAAAACTTGTGAAACCATATGGGTGGCAAACGGACAAGAGGAGGAAGACTACTGGGTAAAAGCGTTCCAAGCAACGCTAAGAGGTATCACCATTGACTGGTATACAGACCTAGAGGCAGCATAGAAAACCTCATGGGATGAACTGAAAAAAGCCTTCGAGAACGAGTTCAAACTCCTAAGGGACGACAATGAGATTGTAGCAGAAATCTACAATACCAAACAAGGAAAGAATGAGAACGTAAGGGCATATAATAGAAGGCTCAAAGAATTACTCGGGAAACTAGAAACTCAGCCAGTCGATGGACTGAAAAAAAGATGGTTCATTGAAGGGCTAGTCTCGTCATTGAGGAAAAAGATGAAAGTGGTACCCCCATCGTCGTACGCCGAAGCGTACAATCAGGCGATGGACATAGAAAGTGAGAACAAAACATCATCCCGAAGTAAGAGAAGAACTGAAGATGATGACAGTACGGGGGATGACAGCAACGAAGGCAAGTAAAAAACTATTCAGGCACTGAGAAGAGACATGGTCCGCATGATGAAGGAACTGAAAACTGAGAAAGAGACAAGTAAAGAAGGACGGGAACTATGGTGCACTGAGTGCAACGGGGAAGGTCACGTAAAAGCAAACTGCCCGAGAAAGTTATTTTGTGACATTTGTCAGGTAATGGGACATTCAATCAAGGAATGCCCATATAACTTGAAAGCAAGAAGTACCCAAGTGTTGTTCACACAGGGAGAATCATGAACTCCGCCGACCACACCGCCAAAGCCTCAAAATAGTCCGAATGCATCCCCCGGAGGATATCGGAATAACATAAGGTTTACCAATAACAACCCGAGAAACAGATTGCAGTATGACAGCAAAGGGCGACCGATGATACAGTGCCGGCAGTGCAACGAGTGGGGACACTTTGCAAGAGAATGCCTGAATAACAATTAGAACACAATAAACGCATTATGCAAGTGGTGTGGGCTTGGTGATCACGAAGAAAAAGGCTGTCTGAAGCAGAAAGGGGTGAACCTTATCAATCTCAAGGAAAATAATGAAGAAATCCTTGCTATCACCCGAGCACAGTGGAAAAAGGCCACTTATCTAGATCCCCGTACGGAAAAAGAAAGACTCCAAGAGGCACAGAAGGAAGTGGAAACTGCCATGAAAACCGAACGGAGGAACTCAGACAAAGAGGCAATACGATCGAAATCGAACAAGAACATAACAAGTCAAGTACTGCAAGCTACCGTACCAATTAAATTGACAGACCTCCTCCAAAGCTTGCCTCAGTTAAAAGTAGCAATATCCAAGGTAATGGAGGACAACTCGCACGAAGACCAAACCCACACAATAGAAGATGTGATAGTAGAACCACCGCCAACGGGAGAACAAATACTCGACCCGAGGTTGCTGGCGATTGATACTGGAAAGAAACCGGCCGTAGTACACATGGAAATCCTTGGACGGAATTTGACAAATACTATAGTCGACGGTGGATCCGGAGTAAATGTACTACCAGAAGAAACCTGGAAGAGCCTCGGGAAGCTTACTCTATGGCCACAAAACTTCCAGTTAGTGGGAGCCGACCAACACGGGATCAAGGCGCTCGGAGTGCTAATGGCTCAAAAGGTAAGAATCGGGACCCAACAATTCTTATTAAATTTTGTAGTCATAACACCACAAAATGCATCATACGATGCATTACTCGGCCGAGGATGGCTAATAGCCGCCAAGGCCAACCACAACTGGTAGAAAAACACTCTGTCCATAGAAAATGGACGTAAGAAGTTTGTCATTGACTTGAGGACACAAACCGTCAGTGAAGAGTTAGCGTCAGATTCTAACTCGGATGGAGGGGACTCGACAGAAAGTGGGAAAGGGCCGATGGAGCCCGATGATGAAGGGGTGCTGAAATTATAGGAATGCTCAGAAGATGAGACAAATTCATTCAGCGGGCTATTCCATTGGCAGATGGAAGACTACGAGTTTTTTCCGCCACAATGCAACATGATTTCAATAAAAGAAATCAGTGAAAGCTCGGGAATGATGAATGAACAGAAAGACGACGGTGAAACATTGGAACAAACAAGTGATAAGGGGAAGGAAGTAAGCCACATGTTCCCAGTGGCGTACGGGGAATATAAGGAGGGGAATGCAGAAGTAGACAACATGCCGGCATACCAGTTTGAACTGGAAAAGAAGATTATGTACGAAGAGCCGGTAACGAAGAAAGTTAATCTCGGCGAGAAAAGCAACCCGAGAATAATTCTGGCCAGTGCGACTGGAATCTAGTACTCAAGGCAGCAACGTTCAGAATCTTTCTAGAGTACAAAGATGTGTTTGCCTGGACCTACAAGGACCTGAAGGGGATACCACCAGAACTGTGCGTCCACAAAATTCCACTCATACCAGGAGCACGCCCAGTACGGAAAAGGCCATATCGCATGAATAAGAACTACGTGGCAAAAGTGCAGGAGGAAATTGGAAAAATGCTTGAGGCAGGAATAATATTTGAGGTAGAAACGAGTGAGTGGGTGTCACCGATTGTAATATCACTTAAGAAGGAAGGGGGCAAATCAGGATTTGCGTAGATTTTAGATGCCTCAATGCAGTAACAATCAAAGATCCCTTCCCCATCCCATTTACAGACTCCATTTTGGAAGAAGTGGCCGGTCACGAAATATATTCCTTTATGGACGGATTTTCGAGGTATAACCAGATCAGCATCGCCGAGGAAGACAAACTGAAGACAACATTTGTGATTGAAAACGGGGTATATGCATACAATCGGATGCCGTTTGGTCTGTGCAATGCACCAGCCACCTTTCAGAGGATTATCCTACACATATTTGACAAAATGTCGGTGGGAAACTTCAAGGCATTCCTCGATGACTGGTCAATTTACAGCGACCAGCAAACACACCTCAAAGCCCTCACGGAGTGCATGAAGCGTTGCAGGGCCGCACAGTTGGCCTTAAACCCGAAGAAGTGCCAGTTCATGGTGTCACAAGGGAAACTTCTGGGCCATATTGTATGCCAAGCAGGACTGAAAGCGGACCCAGACAAGATTTGGGTAATTGTAGAAATGGAGGCTCCAGGAGATGTCACCGGAGTAAAGTCTTTTCTCGGCCATGTCGGTTACTACCGGAGATTTATCAAAAATTTTGCTCAGGTGTTGCACCCATTGGACATGTTGACAAGGAAAGGGGTACAGTTTGTATGGTTGGATGAACAACAGAAAGCATTTGAAGAACTAAAGACAAGGCTCATCAGTGCACCCATCCTAGCCTATCCAAACTGGGACAAGGAATTCCACGTGCACGTGGACGCATCAAACTTTGCAATTGGTGCCACTCTTGCACAGGTAGGATCTCATGGTTTGGATCATCCAGTGTACTTTGCCAATCGGTTGCTCTCCAAAGCAGAACGAAATTACAATACTACGGAAAGGGAGGCTTTGGGAATGGTCTATTTCGTACAGAAATTTAGGCATTATCTCTTGGCAACACCATTCACTTTTTATGTGGATCATCAAGCTCTAATGTACCTGGTCAACAAACCGATTATTCAAGGCAGAATGAGTAGATGGTTGTTACTTCTACAAGAATTTACTTTCACCATTATTGTACGACCAGGAAAAAGTCATGTAATTGCCGACCAACTCTCAAGGATCAAATCAGGAGAACCAGGAGATAGAGTCAATGAAGACTTCCTGGATGCCCACCTATTCCAAATAGCCGCCCTGCCGCGATGGTACGAGAAAATTGGTGAGTACTTGTCCACTTCAACGTTTCCGCCAGAAATGTCTACAAGTGAACGACGGAAGATTGCACTGAAGAGTAAGACATTTCAACTAATAAACGGGCTGCTCTACAAAATGGGGCCCGATCAAATTCTCCATAGGTGTGTGATAGAAGAAGAGATAAGGGGTGTATTGGCGGAAGCCGATGAGGGACTGGCAGGGGGACATATGGGTCTCGACGCCACGGCACGAAAAGTTCTACTCGCCAGCCTATGGTGGCCGACATTACACACAGATGCACGAGAGTGGGTAATTCAATGTGATACTTGCCAGAGGGTAGGGAAACCGCTAAAGTGGGATTATATGCCACTATGGCCATCACAACCTCAAGAGCTTTTCGAGAGATGGGGGTTGGATTTTGTAGGACCACTAAAGGTCAGCCAACTACACCGATGTCGGTACATAATAGTGGCTATGGAATATTTGACGAAGTGGGCAGAAGCAAAGGCACTGGAAGATAACACTGCATTAAGTACGGCAAAGTTCATATACGAGCAGATCGTGACGAAGTATGGAATTCCAATTCAATTGACGAGTGACCGTGGGGGACATTTCGTCAACCACGTCATCCGACTTATGACTACGGAATTCAAAATCCTGCACACCCTATCAAGTCCATACTATCCAAGGGCGAATGGGCAGGCAGAGTCAACAAACAAGGTGCTCGTTTCGGTAATCCACAAGTCATGCGGTATCGAAGGATCGGACTGGGAAGAGAGGTTACCAGCGGTGTTATGGGCTTACCGAACCACTTATAAGGTAACGAATGGACACACACCTTTCCAGTTGATGTATGGGCAAGAAGCCCTAGTACCAGCAGAATACCTCGTCCCAAGTCTGAGAATTGCAGTGGAAAACAGACTAGGAGATACGGAGAGCCTAGAGGAACGACTATTCCAGTTGAATAAATTGGACGAGAAAAGAATTTTGGCTCAATGGTCGACGGAAATTATGCAGAAACGCCGGAAGTATTGGCACGACAAACACCTACGGAGAATGGAATTCCGGCTAGGGCAGTTAGTCCTAAAATATAACGGCCGTAACGAAATCAAACCTGGGAAGTTCAAAGTCCGGTGGTTAGGACCGTTCAAGATACGGGAATTGATGGACAATGGCGCTATAAAGCTAGACAATCTCGATGGAAGTCCAATCAAAGAAGCACTGAACGGGTCGAAACTGAAGATTTATAAATAGAGAAAAGGAGAAACAGTACAAATCAATATGCTGGGATTCGCATTAACAAACCAGGGCGGGAAGGAGGAAAGAGGCAACCAAAACAAGGAGACAGAAAACAAAGTTGACGGGATGGTATTTGCAAGTACTCGGTTTGAACCAGTAACAGGGTTCTTTGCACCAAGGCCAGTGCGGATGGAAGCCCGAGAGGGCCAAATCGACGAAAACTATGGTGGTAAATGGATTAATAAAAACTACCCAAAAGAAGAGGAAGAAGAGGAAGAAAAATGGAACAACTGGATAAAAGAATGCAACCAAATACGGGACAGATTTGAGTTCCTACTACCAAAGGAGGTCTGGGACCCGCCAAGAAGGAAGTACTTGGCAGAAGCAATGTTCATTGTGGAAAGATCACCCTACTGTGACAAAGCCTGGGAATTAAGAAGGAAAATTTGGCCAGTCGGACTACCCCACATACAGATTCCAAGGAGTCGGCTCTAGAAGGCGAAGTACAGATGCAGGAACAGGAATGTGAAGATGAACGAAGACGGGAAAACATTTCAGTGGGTCCAGGAGCCAAGGGGATGGAACTTGACATGGGTGAGAGACCAGTCCCTGACATTTGACCGGATTTGGGAATTGGAAGAAATTGATAAATGCTGCACCAACGATTGCCTGAGACAGAAGGGTTACATAAACTGCATCTTTCGTCAGCTAACGGAAATCAAGATCCTGGATGAAAAAGAGGAGAGAGAGAACTGGGAGAGCGAATGGAAGACGGCAAAGTTCGAGAAATTTGGAATCGACAAGTCAAGTAAGAAAAAAATAGAATAACAAAATAAAAAAGTATTAAAAAAAAACTATAAAAAGGAGAGACCGTACGAAATCTGCAAAAGGGCCGTACGAAATCACAAAGGCCGTACAAAGCAAACAAACTTCCACCATACTTCATCTGCTGACCGTACGAAAATATGCAAAAGGGCCGTACGAAGCAAACAAACTTCCATCGTACTTCATCTGTTGCTAACCGTATGGACCTCAAACACCAAATCCTCTGGTTGGCCGTACAAACGTCCCGCCGTACGAGGTCTCTGGCGTACGGAATTCACTGGAACTAGCTTGTCGTATGAATTGCTTTAGGCTATACGAGTGGTACAGTCCACCGTACAGAATTCAAATTCTCAAGACCATACATGTCTACGGTCGTACGTGATGATTCTTGTGAAACCGTATGTTTTTTGAGCCGTACGGACTGCCAGTGCAAGTTTTTTTGTTGTTGCCGTACGGGTTCCTCTTCTTTGCTGGCCCTACGGATTTCTGTGGAGGGTCTCTCTACCTTGCTCGCCGTATGAATTGAGGCCGTACAATCCAGGTGGGAACGGTCATAACTAAACAGTGGGAGTATAAAGGAGATCAGAATGTCATTCTTGCCAGCAAACAGGGTCACCAGAGCTCAAGACAGAGGAAAACAAATTCAAATACCGGAACGGGTGGAAGACAAAAAGATGGCAGTAAAGGTAATTGTTGAAGAAAAGCCAACACAGAGACCACAAATCGACGGGGGTTCATCTGCACAGAAGAAGCAGCCGAAAGGGAAAGGGAAAGAAAAGGAAAAAATTACAGTGGATTCCTTGTAGTGGAAAAGCCTCACGGCGAACGAGTGTAAACAGTGGTGGAATAGTCATGCTGACGATCACCCTCTCAAGAAAGCGCTACAGAAGGCACAAGTGGACAAGGTAATACAAATGCCCTATTTTAATTTCAGAGAGTTTGAGGCAATATTGAAGAACATGGTGGCAAATTACAATCCTCGAGCAAAACACACCATCATCAGATTCATGAATGTATCGGTCAAAATCACATTCTCGCCACAGGATTTCGAGAGAGTGATGGGTGTACTGCGCCAAGGATTTACAGTCTGCAAACAGAAAATGACTGTAAGACACAAGGACAACATTATGGCAAAGGTTTGCAGACCAGACTTGAGTGAGAAAGAAAAGAATCAATTGAAGGCTGCAGGGAATAGAGGACTTCGCCGAGATCACTTGGCGAATGAAGAATGGCGGTGCATAATGGATGTCATCAGGGGGCGACTGACGGGAGCCTCACACTCGTCAAACATTCTATTTTGGATGTCAGATTATATGATTGGTCTTAGCCAGGGTGCAATGTACAACTGGGCAGCAGTTCTCTCCGACAGGATTCACGAGTTCATGAAGATGACTCACAAGTCATTCTACATGACTCAGCAGGCCATTGCGTTGTTCCTGGACGCCATCTGCACTCACGTCCCCTCATTGGCACGAGCTCCATTTCAGCCAGATGAGCAGTATGACCCTACATGGCCAACTGTCTTCAGATGAACAAACCTGAAGGCCCCTGCACAAGGTGGGAAGGGAGACGAGTCACGGAGCAGCAAAAAGAGGAAACAACGGGAGTTACCTGAGACTTCGTCCGAAGCTTCATATAGTGCACAAGGTGCGGAGGAGGATTGCATTGAGGCCTCGTCAGCCTCAACCACTCCTAGCAACCCCGCCAACCCCAGTCCTATAGTACCAGTAGGGGAGAACATATGAGATTTTTCACTGGCAAAGAGGCATGCACACTTGCACTTAGACACACGCACTCAGGCAGAGATTCCCATTCAGCCTAGTACCACATACGTCTCATGGGGTCAGGTCATGAGGATGAAGGGAGATGACACCGTACCAGTTCCTCTCCCATCAGGGCAAATTACTCCGTTTGAGACTAGATCTCCAGAGAGCATGGCACATGCAGACAGCTCAGTACAGGTAGATACTTGGCTTCAGCTACTAGGCATGCCGTCAGAGTTGGTAGACATTCCTCCACTAAGTCCCACTAGATCTCCCTTACCGCCACCTGCAGTGGAAGGTGAGATGGTACAGCCCGAGGAAGAGAAAACAGTTGATGTACCAAAAGATGCTATAACGATTAGTGACTCTGAAGCCAAGGAGGAAGGAACAGCCACAAATAGCTCAGATAAGGAAGGCACCAATACCAGTATGACAGGCAGTGCTGATGATACAGAGGATACTTCTCGCTCGGTTGAGCCAGCTGGGTTGACAGTACACATGGGTGAGCCATATGAGAGTGACCCACTGGGCACCATTCTCAGGTATGCACAGGATTTAGGGTCTATGGGAGCCATCCTTCAGAGGGTGTCTGATATTGCTACTCGGGTCAACCCCCAATACTCTTCGCCAGTAGTATGTGCAGAGGTACAAAGAATTGAACATTTTACCAAGAATGCTGAGACAGAATTTGTAAGAGCATTTTGGAAAAAGGGTTGGCCGGAAGTGATTACTGAGGAGATGCAGAGGGCATGGGAACCAGAGAGACCAGACTGTGGAGTTGGAGATGCGGACGGCAAACTACTGGCAGCCCTTCATAGCATTGAGGATCAGTTCCGAGCATTATATTATGCGAGACAGGAGGATTTTCAAAAGAAAGCACAGTGCAACAAGAAACTAGAGGAGGCAGCAGTTCAAAACAGGCAGCTAAGGGAGAAAATTGATGAGCAACAGGTGCACTTCCAACGGTAGCTGGCACAGGAAGCCGAGTTCACACAGTTAGAAAGGAACAAGGCCGATACACTCAGTAGATTTAGAAGCCACAAAGAAAGAGTTGGCCAAATCTCAAGCAACACAGGAAAAAACAAAACAGTAGTTGGTCGACGCTGTCCAGATGGTACGTCTCACCAGAGACAAGCATATCATTGCCACGACACATCTGAAGCAAAGAACTAAGGAGGTTTACAGGCTTCGACGATTAGTTCACCCTCAGCAGGAGATTCCTGGCTCGACACGGACGGCGGCCACACCTCCAGGGACGTCCACTGACCCTCGTCTTTCCTAGTTATTTCTGGATCTTGCTTTGTAGTCGTCTAGAAGACGACAAGTTTTTTGGGAGGGATGATGTTAGGCGTACTTTACGTAGTTTAGTACTTTTGGCAAAATATGTTTTGTTAGTGGTTTCGGGAAGTATGTTTATGTTTTTAGTTTCGGCGAGTAGTTACTCCCGATCAGTACGTTGGTTGGCGACGGTTGGCAACCGTCGGACAAACTATATATGTACTTGTCACGCCATTGTATGGGCATGGAGTTTTTGGATTGTTATTGTACTTGCTGTTTTGAGTTAATATATGCAGTTGATATTTTGAGTACCAATCCTGTCTGTTATTCTCGTACAATGTAATGCATCTCCGTACACTGTGATAGTGCAAGTATCTTTCTCGTTTACTCTGCATGGAAGTAATTAGACCAGCTAGGCAGTAAACATATAGTTTATTGTTAATTACACTCAGTTTTCAGATTACACAATGAAATGCCAACATACCAATTTCACCTTGTTCCAAGATGAATTTACAATGCCAATGATAAACAAGGTTTCACATCAAATCTTTTCCTATATATCAGCTGCTCCTGCTGTAGAGAAGTGACTGAGACAAATGGAAGACTACTGTAGCTCTCAATCCTTCACCATAAGACTCCCAGAATGCTGCGATCCCTTCTTAAATGACTGAACCCTTTTATGACTGATATAAGAATGATTGAGGCAGCGAACTGAATCTAATAGGGCAGCGAACTAAAGTTAAATGGCAGAAATGTCACCTCCAAAGGCTGCGACCTGCTGATAAATAGTTGTGCTAGGGTTTAATACCCTCCAAATTTGAAATGGATCTGCTAGGAAGGTTGCGCCAACCTTCTAGCGGCTGCGCCTCTACTTATCACACTGAAATATATCTCCAAACCTGCTACACTGTCTTCTAGAGACCTGCAACCTCTCCTAGCATAGTGTATTTCAACTCCAATCTGCAATATATGCCTGGAAAATATGGCGCTGGGATTTAAGAGTTAAACCCTAATGATCTTCTATAAAACTTCAATCAATCTTCATGCATAAATCAACAAACTATTCTACAAACTCCTCCAAAATCTCTGCAATACATGCGCTAACCCTAGATATGGCTGCAAGTAATCTTCTCAAAGGTGGCGCTAGGGTTTCAATATAAACCCTCTACAACTCCATAAATCTCCATAGAAATTCCTTCAAAACCCTGCAATAACAAAATTTATATTTGTAAACAAATCTCATAAATTTGGCAATGAATCGCCCTCAATATCAACCTGCAAGAAATATATTTTTGATGCCCAAATTCTTTCAAAATCGATCAATGAAGCACAAATGTGAATTCTGAGTTGAATCCACCCAAAGATGGAATTGGGTTTTCATCCAATCCACCAATATTCCAAGGGTTTTTCCCCGAGGAATAGGCTGAACCTGTAGTTGCAGCTCACAAGGCAAACTCCAATAGCAAATAACAAATCAAGGATATGAACATGATTTGCCTTCATCTCTTTTTAAAGCCACAAGTGAATCCTCCTTTTTGGTCGACAAAGCTTCACTTCTAAAGGATTCTCTCTCTTTTTTTTTATGTATTCCTTTTTTTTTAAAGCGACTTATTTTATAATTTCACAATAACTTATTATAACGTCACTTTTTCCATTAATAATAGGCCCAACTGATTAATGAAATATAAATAACCCAAAAATAACTTAAGACTATTTAACATTTAATTAATTAAATTATTCCCTTATAACTCCCAACTTAGCCTATGGGAATAATAATAGGCTAGTGGACCCTGCTGGATAATCACTCGAAAAATGGGGACATTACAAATTAGGCATTGTGTGAGCGTCTTGCTTGTTTGGGGCTTTTGTGCTTAGCACTGTGGTTTTTTATCCGGTGGTCCCATAGGTTGTTCAACCTCGTGGACGTTATTAAAAACATAGTTGAAAAACTCGGACTCGGCAAAAACTCGGCAGACCCAAAATTTTTAAAAACTCGGGACTCGCCAAAAACTCGGGGAAAAACTCGGCAATAACTCGGCAAACATAATTTATGTAAAAATATTCTTAAAAAACACACATTTCTGAAATTGTAGAATGCATTGCTGATTTCCTTCATATATAAATCAAAATTATAAAAAGACTATATCATATGAAATGAGAGATTTTGGACTATATTATAATTTATTTATAAGATATGTGTTTTAACTTTTATTTATAAAATTTTGACAGTAATTTCCTATTTATCATTAAAAATTTAAATGACTGGTCACTGTATTATAAAAAACAAAAATTAAAAAATGACTGAGCATATGAAAGAAGAGTTTTTGGACGAATTGTTAAAATTTATATAGGATTATGATGGTTTTAATTTTCAATTTTTTTACTCAGTGACAGTGTGACTAATAAAAAAATTGAACTTTTAAAAAGACTGTATCATATGAAATTATAATTTATGAATATGAATTATGAAAGGAGAGATTTTGGACAAACTGTCAAAATTTATATGGAGCCTGAATGGATTGTTATAAATTAAAATTTATATAGGATTAGGATGATTTTAAATTTCACTCGAAATTTTAAAAAGACTGTATCATATGAAAGGAGAGATTTTGGACGAACTGTCAAAATTTATACTTCAAGTTTAAGTTTATAGTCAATGACTAATCACTAAAGAGTCAAAGACTAATAAAATTTGAAATTTAGGTAAAAATGTATCATATGAAAGGAGAGATTTTGGACGAACTGTCAAAATTTATATAAATTTTGACAGTTCGTCCAAAATCTCTCCTTTCAAATTTCAATGCTTTCATAATATCATATGATTATGTTTAATTTATGATACATATTTGTAAATTTTGACAGTTCGTCCAAAATCTCTCCTTTCAATGCTTTCATAATATCATATGATTATGTTTAATTTATGATACATATTTGATAATATTGATATTACAACTACAGAGTCCAGAGTGACCAGACGACAGTCATTTAAAAATTTATAATGAATGATCAATGATGAATCAAATAATCGATATTCGATACAAATGCGGAGTCGCGGACTACAGTTCGTCCGAAATCTCTCCTTTCATATGATACGATCTTTTTAAAACTTTCGTTTTTAAATTTTTTTAACAGTTCATAACTTCATTTAAAATCTTACCAGTTAGATCGCCGCCAAAGGAGGTTTTCGCGCCGCAGGAGGTTTTCGCACCGCCGGGAGCCGTCGGGAGGGTTTCGCGACTTCTTAAAATAACAAATAATGCTTTAGGGTTTTCGATTTTTAGTGTTTTAATTGTTAAAAACCGAACATGTTTTTATGTGCCGGATTTTGCATGAAATACTCGCGTTTTTTGGCGAATTTTTATCAGAAACCTCGCCGCGAGTTTTATCAAAAACTCGGGCCGAGTTTTACTGATAAAAACTCGCCCCAGTTTCTGCCGCGCGAGTACTCGCGAGTCAGGCGAGTTAATGGCGAGTTTTTCATCTATGATTAAAAACCTTCATTCATTCACTAACAATCCAAATTCCGTACTTTCGTCATCACTTTGAGTGATCAATCCTATCTTTGATCAATGCAAAGGAGTTCATACTTTTTGACAAACAACAAAATACAAATCTAATTTTGTGCCTCAAAATAAACCCCAGTTATTCCTAGAAAAAAATCAACATCTAAGGGAATGAGAACCAAGTTCCAGTTGCACAACCACCACAGTTTTATCATGGAGCAGATTTTTAAAATGCATAAGAATCTTAGCCAATCTGAAAACTCCGCCATTGAAGGATTACATTGTGTAGAGGAAAGAAGCAATTAAGCTAGTATAAGATCCATAAAGAGTTGGATGCTAAGGAAGAATTATCAATTGATTTGCACACAGAATGCAAGAAGTTTGTAATGTCCCGTTTTCTAGATTGATCTTTTACAGTTGACCGTTGGCCTATTCCAGAGACCCATAGGCTACTCGGAGGTTGAAATTGGGGTTTCATGTTTTGGTGGTTGCTTTTGTTCGTGGATTGTGGTTTGGTTGGCAGTTTCTTTCCGGGTTTGTTCTCCTTAGTCCCTGTTGGTTACGGCTATTTTTAGTAAGTTCAGGATTGGCACCAGAACGGGATTTTGAGAGTGAGGTTGGATTCGTCTTGTCAAGACCTTTCCAACGAGCTATAGATCATTGATTTCCGACATCATCTTGGCCTCTGTTTTAAAGTCCGTAAATTAAATATTATTATTTAATATTAATGTTGTTTTAAAAGAGGGGACTTTAAGGTTGAGGTTGAAAAAGAATTGAAGAGTATTATATTATTTTCCCTCTCATGTTTTATCCCATATGCAAGAGGATTTTAGAGACTCCCAGTTCGAAAAGTATAAAAGGAGGAAGAGTGCTCTCATTTGGGCATCCGAAATCTTGATAATGTTATGCTGCCATAATGGTTTTGGGACTGCTTCGAGGAATGAATGCCTCCTAGCCTGGGCTCACTTCGTGCTTGAGAGATAGCACCCAGGGAGAGGTTTGCTGATAGTAGTGATTTTGTAGTGAGGTTTGCATTGTAGCTTGAGTTTTGTTTGTAGTTCAGTGATTTGCATTTTATGTCAATTTTTGGAGTTGCCGATAACAGGGCTGAATCTGTAGTTTCATTCATAAATCTGAAAATAAAAAGGCATTTGTTCTGGGTATTTCATATTTCCCTTTGTCTATGTTGGGCGCCCCATTGTGCCAATTTACAGAATTTATTATGAAGAATCTGATTTTCTAGAAGGAAATCGCCCTTCTTGCTGGCCGCCCCTCTTTGGAGTGCATTAGAAAGCATGCTAAATAAATACTTGGGTTTAAGAGTGGTCTATAGTGTGTAGCTTGGTTGCCATTGTCATAGGAGTGCATTGCATCAGATTTGAGGTCATTTAGTTGAGAAATGAGTGAGGTGTGAGCATTTTTGTAGGGTTTTATGTTGTTGGTTTGGTTTTTCAAAGTTGCTGATCCGTCATTTCAGTTTGCTAACTTCTATCATTTGAGTTGGGTTGGAAGTCTCTAATTATTGTAAGCTAAACAGTAGTACTGTCAGCACTTCATACTTCTTCTCATATTTGCTTTATAATACTTTGCATCTCCGTCATATGGTAGCTCCAATTCCACTTCGGGTTGGAAAGCACATTCTTGACGTCGAGTTATTTCAGCATAATAGTTGGTAGGGATCCGCTGACCATATGCTCGTCATCATCAGACGCATTCTTGGTTAGAGTTCTTTATATCAGCATTGCATCAAGACCCTCTGACCATATGCTCGTCGACATCCGGCGCATTCTTGGTTAGAGTTCCCTTTATCAGCATTGCATAGAGATCCTCTGACCATATGATCACGCCATCCTGGTGTACATTCTTGGTTAGAGTTGAATTCCGCATTGTTTGGTTTAATTGCTAACTACAACGATTGTGTATTGCTTTGCTTGTTGTAATTGGAAAAGTAAAAAAAAATTGGCTTGGTATATTTCAGTGGTATCAGAGCCACGCATCCTGCCATCCTGTGAAAACAAACCTTCTATGAGTGACAGAGAACAGAGGTACTTAGCAAGAGAATACAAGAAGGCTACAAGTCAGTTTCATTGGCATCAGGCCCCAGAAGGTCAGACAGCTTCAGAGGTATTAAGAGCCAATTGTGAGTCTTCTCCTGAAGGAGAAATGGGGGATAATGAGAGGACGTCAGGAAGTAACAGAGATGATAGTGGGAAAGGAAGAGAAAGATCAGTAAGTCCGGCAAAGAGGTTCGAGAGGAAGATGGATACCTTAATGGATATGATATCTCTCATGATGGGGAGAATGGGTCAGAACCAACCTCCACTAAACAATTCAGGACATAGTGGAGAACACAGTGCCACCAACCAGCATAATGGACATGCTGCTCAGCCTGCTTCAAATAGCACATACATTTCTTCCAGGCCATTCAAACCCACTTTCTTGGCACCAGTAAAACCTCATCTTGATCCAGAAGAAAATGTGTCCTTTGTTGAATAGTTGAGACTCGGCCGCGCTGAGTATGATTCTCTACCTGATGAAATTAAGGTAGATATGTCTTATAATGATTTTATGGATCATAAAAGGAAGGATAGAGGACAAGGAAGACATTATGAACAAAGGAGGACAATAGTTCATGGGGATTTGCATCAAGCTATCAACAAGGTTATGCTTCCACATTTTGATGGGAGTGACAATAGTTCAGCCAGAGCCTGGATACAGAAGTTAGACAACTATCTAGCTCTCAGACCCATGGAGGAGGAGGAGGCGATTAAGTTCGCTACGCTACACCTGGATGGGGTGGCGCACGAGTGGTGGTACCATGGTCTAGTCACCTTGGGTCATCGGTCTATCACTACCTATGATGAGTTTACCAATAAGCTCATAGAGAGATTTGAGAAAAAAGATCCAGAAGTGCATTTCAGAGAATTGGCACAACTTAAGCAATATGGTATAGTTGATGCCTACATAGCTGAGTTTCAAAGGCTTTCAGTCATGGTCACAGGAGTCACTGAGAGGCGCTTGGTAATCCTATTCAGTGAAGGATTGACGGAGCCACTCAAGGGTTGGATTAAAGCTTTTGATCCACCCTCTCTACAAGAGGCAATGAAGAAGGCAAGAAACATGGAGTGGGCTACTCCTAAAGCAAAGTTTCAACCCAAGCCATCATTTCACAAAAGAGATAAAGGAAAAAGACCTCAGCATAAGGAGTTCAAACAGCATCAACCTCATGTCACAAGGTTGGATCCTGAGACACTTAATGAACTCAGAAGAAAAGGGTTATGTTTCCGGTGTAGAGAAAAATGGTCCCAAGATCATGTTTGCCCAAAAGGAGGCAAATTTCATCAAATTGAATACTATTCAGCTGAAGAAAGTAATTCTGATTTGTCAGACCAGCAGTTTGATTCTGAAGACAGTGAAGTGGAAAAAGTCCCAGAGGAATCCGAAGATGAAAAGGGAAGTGGAGGCACTTTGGCTCAACTTTCGAGCTTTCAAAGGAATGAATCCTTCAAAGTTCGAGGGATGATTAAGGGGCAACGCATAGTTGCTTTGATTGACACTGGAGCAACGCATAACTTCATTGACGAAGCTGTGGTGGCAAAGAAGGGGCTGCAAACAGAAGAGTTTGAAGGCTTCAAGGTTATGGTTGCTGATGGTTTTCACATCACCTGCACCAAGAAGATCTCAAACATGACCATGCAAGTGGGAAACTATGAGGTCAAGGACGACTTCTATGTAGTCAAAATTGGAGATACGGATGCTGTCATAGGCATTCAATGGCTGCGTTCACTCAGGGAGATCACTCTAAATCTGCAAACCATGGAGCTCAAGTTTCAATCCGAAGGGAAGAATGTAGCGATAAGAGGAATGTCCAATGGTGGTCCTCGGATCGTGTCATTCAAGAGGATGGCGAGGCTGATTCGTCATGATCAAGTTGAGTGGGCTGCAGAGTGTATGATTCTTCCTGCTAGTCCGGTTGAAACAAAGAGAGACTACCCTCCTGATATTCAGTCTTTACTCAAAAAGAAGAGCAAGGTGTTTGCTGATTTACCTCTTGGACCACCTCCTGATCGAGGTTCGGAGCATGTCATAGAGCTCAAGGAAGGAGCTAAACCAGTTATTACAACTCCTTATCGGTATCCTAAGAAGCAAAAGGACGAGATTGAGAAAAACATTCAGGAACTCTTGGAGATGGGCTTCATTCGTCCAAGCAAGAGCCCCTTTGCTTCGGCAGTTGTCCTGGTGAAGAAGAAGGATGGTACCATCCGCATGTGTGTGGACTATCGTGCTTTGAATCAAAGCACTATCAAAAATCGATATCCCATCCCGAGGATAGATGAGCTCATTGATGAGCTACATGGAGCCAAGCTCTTTTCAAAGATCGATTTGAGATCGGGTTATTACCAGATTCGGATGAGAGGATCCGATGTTGAGAAGACATCATTTAGATGTCACTATGGCCACTTCGAGTTTCTAGTCATGCCATTTGGGTTGACTAATGCTCCTGCTACCTTCCAGTCATGTATGAACAAAATCTTTCAGAAGCAGTTGAGGAAGTTTGTATTGATATTTTTTGATGATATCCTGATCTACAGCAAGACATGGGAAGAACATCTCAAGCACTTGGAGGAAGTGCTTAGCATCCTGGAATCAGAGAGTTTGTTTGCCAAAGAATCCAAATGTGAATTTGGAATGAAGGAGTTACTTTACCTTGGCCATATAATCAGTGCTGAAGGAGTGAAGGTTGATCCTGAAAAGATCAAGGCAATTGTTGATTGGCCACCTTCTAAGAATTTGACTCATCTGAAAGGATTTTTGGGTCTTTGTGGATTTTACAGAAGATTTGTGAAGGGCTACTCTCAGAATGCTGCTCCTCTTACTGACCTCACGAAAAAGGGTGCTTTTTGTTGGTCAGAAAAAGCTCAAACTACTTTTGATAAATTTAAGGGGATCATGAGCTCTTGTCCGGTTTTAGCTATCCCAGACTTCTCCAAGCCATTCGAGCTACAGTGTGATGCATCCGGAGAAGGAGTTGGGGCTGTTTTGATGCAAGACAAACATCCCATTGTTTTTGAAAGCAAAAAATTAAGAGGTGTTGAAAGGACCTACTCCATCTACGACAAGGAGATGCTTGCCATTATGTATGCATTAGCTAAGTTTAGACAGTACTTGGTGGGGAGCAAGTTTGTGGTCAAGACTGATCACAATAGCCTCAAGCACTTCATGCATCAAAAAGATTTGAACGAGAGGCAACAAAAGTGGGTGAGTAAGCTTCAAGCTTACGATTTTGACATCGAATATGTCAAAGGAAAAAACAATATTGTGGCTGATGCTCTTTCTAGGAGACCTCATTTGAGCTCATTGTGTGAGCTTACAGCTGATTGGAGGGACATGTTGCTTGCTGATTATGCCAAAAATCAGTTTGCAACCAGCATCATTGAGGGTACTTTTCTTGACGAAAGGTACAAAGTGGTCGAAGGGCTGATACACTACAAGGGTAGAATCTTTGTGGTGGCTGATTCTAAGCTCAAAAAGAAGATTTTGTTGACCTTTCATGACATTCCACTTGCGGGTCATCAAGGGTTCTTCAAGACATATAGGCAGATCAGGGAAAGATTTTCTTGGAAAGGGCTGAAAGGGGAGGTTCAACGTTACATTCAGGAGTGTCCCACTTGTCAGATGAACAAGAATGAGCATACTTTACCAGCTGGTCTTCTGCAACCTCTTCCCATTCCCAATCAAAAATGGGAAAGCATATCAATGGACTTCATCACAGGGTTGCCCAAGGTTCAAGGTAAAGACTGTATCTATGTTGTAGTTGACAGATTAACAAAATTTGCTGACTTCTTCGCCATTGCCAGCTCTTTTTCAGCAGCCCAAGTTGCAGATTTGTTTTTTCATGAGGTGTTTAGATTACATGGGTTGCCAAAAAACATTGTGAGTGATAGGGACAGCAAGTTCCTAAGCACTTTTTGGCAAGAGGTTTTCAGAATGAGTGGTACAGTGCTTACTCCAAGCACTAGTTATCACCCTCAAACCGATGGATAGACAGAGATAGTGAACAAGTGGTTGGAAGGTTACCTTAGAAACTATGTTTCGGAGCAGCAAAGAGCTTGGGTGAAGTGGCTTCACATGGGCGAGTATTGTTATAATTCTACTTTTCACATGTCAATAAGGATGTCACCTTTCACGGCTCTTTACGGTTATGAGGCTCCTAGCTTTGCTGATTTGGTGTTTGGTGATAGCAAAGCCCCTCAAGCCAAAGATTTGTTGCAGCAGAGTCAAGATGTCTTGAACTCATTGAAGAACAATCTACAGATTGCACAGAATCAGCAGAAGATGTATGTTGATCAGCGGCGTGTTGAGCGCTCTTTTGAAGTTGGAGATATGGTTTATCTTCGACTACAACCTTATAGACAGTCCACTCTCAAGAAAAGTGGAGCTGAGAAGCTCAAACCACGTTTTTATGGGCCGTTCAAGGTCACTAGGAAGGTGGGGGCAGTAGCTTATGAGTTGGAGCTACCTTCGGATAGTAGAGTGCACAATGTATTCCACGTGTCTCGCCTCATGAAGGCACTTGGACACAATGTTGTTGCTTCATCACAGATGCCATCCTTGGATGAAGAAGGACAGTTAGTTTTGATTCCAGAAGAGATTCTTGATTCTAGGGAGCGTTCCTTGAGGAAAAGAACTATCAGAGAGTATTTGGTAAAGTGGAAGAACTTGCCTATGGAGGATGCTACTTGGGAGAATGATGAGATTCTGCAACATCCAGGCTTACAATTGCTTGAGGACAAGCAATCTAGGGAAGGGCGGACTGTAATGTCCCGTTTTCTAGATTGATCTTTTACAGTTGACCGTTGGCCTATTCCAGAGACCCGTAGGCTACTCGGAGGTTGAAATTGGGGTTTCATGTTTTGGTGGTTGCTTTTGTTCGTGGATTGTGGTTTGGTTGGCAGTTTCTTTCCGGGTTTGTTCTCCTTAGTCCTTGTTGGTTACGGCTATTTTTAGTAAGTTCAGGATTGGCACCAGAACGGGATTTTGAGAGTGGGGTTGGATTCGTCTTGTCAAGACCTTTCCAACGAGCTATAGATCATTGATTTCCGACATCATCTTGGCCTCCGTTTTAAAGTCCATAAATTAAATATTATTATTTAATATTAATGTTGTTTTAAAAGAGGGGACTTTAAGGTTGAGGTTGAAAAAGAATTGAAGAGTATTATATTATTTTCCCTCTCATGTTTTATCCCATATGCAAGAGGATTTTAGAGACTCCCAGTTGGAAAAGTATAAAAGGAGGAAGAGTGCTCTCATTTGGGCATCCGAAATCTTGATAATGTTATGCTGTCGTAATGGTTTTGGGACTGCTTTGAGGAATGAATGCCTCCTAGCCTGGGCTCACTTCGTGCTTGAGAGATAGCACCTAGGGAGAGGTTTGCTGATAGTAGTGATTTTGTAGTGAGGTTTGCATTGTAGCTTGAGTTTTGTTTGTAGTTCAGTTATTTGCATTTTATGTCAATTTTTGGAGTTGCCGATAACAGGGCTGAATCTGTAGTTTCATTCATAAATCTGAAAATAAAAAGGCATTTGTTCTGGGTATTTCATATTTCCCTTTGTCTATGTTGGGCGCCCCATTGTGCCAATTTACAGAATTTATTATGAAGAATCTGATTTTCTAGAAGGAAATCGCCCTTCTTGCTGGCCGCCCCTCTTTGGAGTGCATTAGAAAGCATGCTAAATAAATACTTGGGTTTAAGAGTGGTCTATAGTGTGTAGCTTGGTTGCCATTGTCATAGGAGTGCATTGCATCAGATTTGAGGTCATTTAGTTGAGAAATGAGTGAGGTGTGAGCATTTTTGTAGGGTTTTATGTTGCTAGTTTGGTTTTTCAAAGTTGCTGATCCGTCATTTCAGTTTACTAACTTCTATCATTTGAGTTGGGTTGGAAGTCTCTAATTATTGTAAGCTAAACAGTAGTACTGTCAGCACTTCATACTTCTTCTCATATTTGCTTTATAATACTTTGCATCTCCGTCATATGGTAGCTCCAATTCCACTTCGGGTTGGAAAGCACATTCTTGACGTCGAGTTATTTCAGCATAATAGTTGGTAGGGATCCTCTGACCATATGCTCGTCATCATCAGACGCATTCTTGGTTAGAGTTCTTTATATCAACATTGCATCAAGACCCTCTGACCATATGCTCGTCGACATCCGGCGCATTCTTGGTTAGAGTTCCTTTATCAGCATTGCATAGAGATCCTCTGACCATATGATCACGCCATCCTGGTGTACATTTTTGGTTAGAGTTGAATTCCGCATTGTTTGGTTTAATTGCTAACTACAACGATTGTGTATTGCTCTGCTTGTTGTAATTGGAAAAGTAAAAAAAAATTGGCTTGGTATATTTCAAAGTTGTAGATAATCACACTTCAATAAAAGATTCCCAAATAGAAATAGATGACAGCATGGCGAGCCCTTTGGAGTTCTAGCATCTGCTTATCCAAAATTTCAACTGGCAGTTTTGAAAGACACAAGGAATTGGTTTTTAAATTGTCAATCAAAATTGGGATTATCTATTAGTCAGGGTCTTGGTAAAATGGCCAAGGAAGTTGAAAACCTGTTGAGACAGATATGAGGTGTAAGAAGTTTGGTGTTTAGAAATTAGGGAATACAAACAGTGTTGAAATCTTCATTGGTGAAATGTGTGGGAAGCACAATCATTCGACACGTTGGTTTGTTGGCATGCGTGTTCAAAATATTCACAATCACCTACATAAATGCCTTCCCTTTCATCGGATGGTTTGAGGGAGTGCATAACCATAATGTTGTTCCTCTTTGTCAATTAGACACATGGAGTTGAACTAAAAGAGTTGGGACATCCAATGCAAAAGAAAGAACCCTATTTCTATGGCCCTTTTCAAGTAAACACATTTGAGAGCATTTATTCCCCTTATTTTGTGCAATAGTTCATTGTTTCCATAGGCAAAGAAAGAGTACCTTTAGGGGATTTATGTTCTCTCCCAATGAAGGGACTGTCATTGAACAATGGATGAGAATTTAACATCCTATAGTGCTGGTTCGAGATACTAGGCCTGCTCCAGGGCAAATGACAGTCTCTATCTCCAGCCATTCATTCCAAGGAAAAATTCTCCGAGTCCCAATTGGGAAGAACACAACAGGCAAAGGAACTTTGTAGAGAAAATTCTGGTTAGATTACCCCACTCCAATGGAAGAGAATCACTTATCAACTAGAAATTTGTTATTTTTATAAAAAATCATAGCTACAAGCAATGGGCTCATTGCTTCCCAAGGAAAAACAACGAATCCAAGGAACAGTTCCAGACAACTCTTAACAAAATACCAGAACAGTATTAGGCCACCTTGTTGAATACAGAACTTCTTTTACAATTGACCAAATTTCAAAACTGTTTAATGTGTTGGAAGTCTTAGGACTTGTACAACACATTGTGCATTTCATCTCATGACAAATTCTCCAACTTTCTAAGGGAACACTTGTTATATGGGTTTTCAGATACCTGAGCAAATGAGTTCAATTTAGACTTTTCAATTGCTGCTAAAACTAGCTATTGTCTAAATGTAAAAAATTAGAGTGGTGTAGTTTGACATGACTTCTTACAGATTGCTACCTTCTTGTAAATTACTGTCATTTTCAATAAAGCTTTTATTTATCTTGCAATGTAAGATGTTTTTATTGGATTTATTTCATTTCTTTCAGTTCATTGCTTCATAAGACATTACATTTCTAAGATTTAGCATGTTGTCCACTGAATTGCCAATTAAATTTGGATTCTGTGATCTGAACAATTCTGAGCAGTACAAAAACTGGCACCAAGAGAGATTTGTGAAGACCAATCAGAACCCAATGTGTGAAAAAGACCTGGTCCTCAGGTTCTGCTACCAATTGATATGTATCTTGGAGCTTATAACAGAGATTAAGAAAATAACCCATACAAAAACAGCAGAGAATAGAATTTGCTGCCAAAACTGTATGTTTACACTCTTCATTAGTATGGATCATAAAGATACTCAATGATAAGGATGTATATTACGTAAAGAAGGCCAAGCATAGGAAATTCAAATTAATAAAACGTTGAAAGCAAAAGATTAAAGTTAATTTCCATAAATATACAAGAATGAATCTCATCACAAGTAGAAATCAAAATAAATGAATCCTGATGCAAGGTATATGATAAGAACAAGAGGGCCTGCTGTGTAGAGAAACATATGGAAAATTTTATTTTTTAATTGAACCAGCTAAAATAGTGCTAAGAAAAGGACTTTATAATTTTATTAAATGCATACCTTTATGGTAATCTAAACTTCCAGAACTTTTGGCCCATTCACCAACAGCCTCTTTAGTTAAAGGGCCATTTGAGAATTTTCTTTCCAAAGATCTAGCTTTAAATGACTTTGCAGCAAATTTCCAAGGTGCTACATGCTCTTTTCTCAGCTTTCTTAATATTAGTTCCTCGTGTGAAACAACTGTAACATCATTAATAAAGGAAATTACATTTACAAGCAGCATAATTTCATAATAGTTCTGATCAATGAGCCATCAGTGCTCTCTTAATAGTTCAATTGATGAACTTAATTCATAAGAAAATTTAAACTTAGAACTCCATAAAGTTAAAACCAATAGAACATATTTCCTACCTTGTGCGTCATCTTTCCCTGAAGCCCTTTTCATCAGTCGACTAGCACGATCAATAAGAGAAGTCGTTTTGACTTTTGAGGAACCTTTCTGTAAAGATTTTAAGGCAGAAACATGCACAGACGAGTATTGAGGCAAATGTTTGTCATTCTTGGACCTCTGTAATTTCACGTCACTGTCCCCTTCAGAAACAGTGTCCCCAGATACCATAACAACTACTTCTGGCCTTCTACTGCTGTACTTTTGCACCACCTTTCTTAACAGTGTAGAAATAGTGTGCTGTATACGAGACACTGTAGCATTTGAAGGGCAAGTTGCCAGTGCTGCATGGGCTGCTTTACGCAGTGCTTCAGTGAGTTTGCCTTTGTCATTCCAGAGGCATCGAGTTGTAATATGTATCCTTCCCTTTAGTCCTGACTGTGATCGATTGACAGCATTTTGCACACCATCTAAAGATTGTTTCATATGCCTTTTGATCTCCACACTGAAACAAAGGAGAATCAGTTTGTATTGGAAAAACCTGCACTCTTAGATTATTGTAAATCTACTTATTGCAAACACCAAAATACTTGTATTTGATGCAAAATTCAATGTGCCATTCATATTTTCTTTGTGCAAAATCTACAACAAAGTTCCGTATCTGTAGTACACAAACCCTAATAACTGCCAAACCTAAACTAGGCAGCAACAGATAATATGAAATTTGAACAGCGAGAGAAATTCTTTCAATATGTAGCTTTGTGGAATGACATGTAGATGTTTGATTTTTCTGTAGCCTTTTCAGAGCTGTTCCATTTTACTAGATAGCCATATTCTACTGTATTTCTTGACCAATGTAGGTTTTGTTCCTTCTTACTAAGTTACAGTAAAATATAAAAGTTCTTTTTAGAGGTTGAAGGAGGTACAAAAGCCTAGCTCTGTAATCATTTTTCAGAGCATCTCAATTGCCTTTTTATTTTTTCCCTCTCATTTTCCAATGCATTCCATTCGGAATCAGAAGCCCCTTTATCTAAAACAGTGAGAATCTTTATTTTCTAAAAGCCTTAATATTTGATTATTGCAAGGGTCTGGACTCTGAAATAGATCATGCAATCTGAAGATTCTGAACCATTACCAAGTTCAGGAGCAACAAACTTGAAAACACAGGAATGGCACTTTCTAGAAAAAGTTATAAATAGGGTCTCAGTTCAGTCAGAAGCATAGGTATACTTTATGCAATATGTAGGCAAAAATTTAGAAATGGCGAAGGACACTTCAACAAGAAAGCTCTCGAGCACAGATGAATGTGACAAAGCTCTTGCTATTGTGTGTCCAAAGAAAAAAACATGGTTTATTTCTTTGCAATTCTAATATTCAGGTTTTTATGGGGCCTCATTTCCTTTAGTTTGCTCAGAAGCGTGGATTAGGCTTTATGGTCTTCCTTTGAAATTTTGGGATAGAGAGTGCCTAGAAGCTATAGGTAGAAGCTTGGGGGGTTTGGTAGAAATAAACAATAAAACAATGTCTAAGTCCTATATAGTTTATGCATGGATTAAGATTTCTCGAGACTTAGATTTACCTCTTCTGAAATGTCCCTTTCTCAAAATATGCTAAAAGAAAATTACAGAGACATTACACCACTAATCGTATCTTCAATTGAAAGTAATAAAGTTGCACACAAAGCTTCCAAAGATGCCACCAATCAGATAAGGTAATGAGGATTTGAACCACCTTTTATGATTGATAAAACAAGGAGCTAAAATTTAAATTAATACATGGGCCGACCCATGTTTTGGCACCCTCATTATAGTGGTTATATTAGCATGGTTTATTTCTTTGCAACTCTAATATTCAGGTTTTTAAGGGAATAAGACAGCTATGGTATACGATTCATCCATCTTAAGAATATTTTTTATTGGCTAGTTCATTGAAAAACAATTCCCTTTGAAGATACAATGCTCTGTAATAAGATAACTGATGCAGGAGCATCCACGGTCAATGGCAATCTTGCATCACCAAAAATTTTGTTATTTTAATTTGGTTTGTTTTCAATAAGGTTTGTGGGCTTTGGAAAATAATATTTAAATTTGCAACAACAAATGTATTTTCTTGGGGTATATTAATAAATGTAATTTTGAAGAAGAAATACCCCAGTAATTTGTAAATTCCTCCATTAGTGGGGAAAATCTTTCCTAGGCATCCACTTGGAGATATGCATTGATTTGTATTTTGGTGGCGCTGATTTGGTGGGTGAGATGCCATCATAAAGTGGGTCACCAACTCCTAATTTTTGCAAGCACTTATTTTGTAACCGACATGATGTAAGGAATCTTGTAAGTGGTCTTTATGGCCAGGTTGGTGGACCTAACTCCCAGAATTTTATTTTTTTAATTTCAAAATTTGTAACTCCAAAATGGGGGGTCGTAATTATGAGACCCAATCTCGGTAAAATGGGCATAACCTTCTCATTTTAGATCGAAATTGAAAAATTTAAAATGTTATGGAAAGTTGGGAAGAAGAGGCACAAAACCCAAAACCGATTTTAGAAAATCCTGAAAATTGAGGGAGCAATGACAAGTTGGAAGTGACGGGTTTTCTTATGGATTTGTGGAGGTTGTTTTGAAAAACCAATAATGGTTTCTTCTCATGCAATTTTCTACATATTGAGGCTTGCTCATTTGGGAGAGGAGAGCTTAGGATGAAGATACTTGCATAGCCAGATGCTGCTGGAATGAGTTCAGGATGTTGAGAAATTTATTTGTTGCAGATGTTGCATGTATGATCCCAGGAAGCTCATCAGCTTCATGTTGATGTAATGAAATTTCTTATTGAAATAAAATAAGTGTTGCAGATTTCTCTTCCATTTTCTATTGTTTCACTTCATTTGCAGCCTTCTTGCATAGGCTTTTGTGTTGGTATTTGTTGCAGATTTGAAAGGGAGAGTATCCCTTCTGTCTTCAGTAACTTGAAGCTTTTGGTTTGTTCTTAGACTCACAACTATGTTCACTACAAGGTCATAAAACATGGGGTAATTCATAATGTCAAACAAGACCTTTGTAAGACAGGAATCTATTGTTTTTGTATCACCTAGACACACAGATTTGTGCCAAGCTCTTATTAAAATGCATGTTACTTTAAGTTTCAACTAACTTTGGAACTTAAAGATGATACATTCCAATGTAGGGAGGATTAGTAAAGCTCTCGCAAGCACCTATTTATGCACCATGTGTGTGTCTCTATAATATATGACAGCTTTCCATCATGAAAATACCAAGGATCAAGAATTAAACTAATACTACAAAGAGAATATGTTAAATGGGATGAGACCAAGGGATAAATCATTGGGCCTTTCATAGTGGAGACTCATGTTCAAATACCCAGGAGACATGTTACATGCTTATATGTATGAATCCATTTGTTCATTGGGTAAGGTTCCACATCCAATTCTGGAATCCATTTGTTTCATTGGGTAAGGTTCCACATCCAATTCTGGGTGTGTTCTATCCCAATGGACAAGGCAGGTTCAAGTCCTGGATGAATTTGATGGGAGATACCCCTCAGTTGTGGCATCTTATCCAAAGGACACTCTGCAAGGAATTTACCAATTATCATAAAAAGAACTGCACAAAATACCGTACTAGTAGAGTCTGCATAAGAAAACACCATTGCAACCATTTGATATTGTGTTATATCGCTGTTAAATGCCAAAAATAGACTACATTTGTCACTAAACTTGAGAGTATTTTCCTGGTCAATGGCCAACTTAATTTTTTATTGCCAACTACAGACATCATCTATGTAACCCCACAATACTTTAGACTTTTTTCAGAATTTGAATTTAATATAGAATATCAATAAATTACCACAATAAAATGTTGACACACAAAAAAATTAGCTCCACCAATTGCCATTTATAAATGCCTAGTACATCCTACACATACTTTTTTATCCTTACCTAGCAAAAACAATTCAGAGACAAAAAAAGATCAACTCCATTGACTGCCCTTTTTATATGCCCAGTACATCCTATAGATTTTCTTTTATCCTTACCTAGCAATAACAATTCCGTCTAAGGCTATTCTCATCCGCTCATCAATGCACAGGTCTGCTGCATTTCCAAATGCTTTATCTCCATCATTGTACATCAACTATAGTTTTAAGACGCATGGTGGTTATTTCTTTGATAATAATATCAAAATACAAACTCCAATCTTTAGAACTTCCAGTAAATATAGTGAGACTAGCCTTGTAAGGAAACAGCTAACCTGCAATTTCTCCTTTCCAAGATGGGAAAAACCATTAGAAAGGACTCTTCGGTTTCTAAGATGAGAAACACCAAGCATCTCCCCATTTTTTATTACCTAGAAAAAACAGAGACATTAATAATGTCTTTGAAATTTATTTCTGAAGAGTATAGCAGAAATAATTCCTGAGGAAAATTATTTTAATGAAAATTTAGAAAATTGCATGCTGCAAGCTGTTACGAGAAAACTAATTTATGAACATTGTTGTGTGTCCCATGATGGCAGCTTTTAATATCAGAAGAAAATAAAAAATAAGATTAAGTGCAGATCAACCTACAGCCGTGTGCCGTATGCCAGTGGATTTTGCAAGTAGTTCATGCTCTTTAAGAAAAGCAAGTTCACCATGAACAGGTAAGAAATGCTGAGGATTTGCCAATCTAAGGGCTTCCTCCTACATACACAATTAGGACAAGTTTAAAAGTCTGAAAAAACTCATAAAACTTAAAATTTCATATGCGCAGTTCACTGTTAGTTTTTTATCAAGTTTGCATAACACAAATCTTACTTCAAATTTCCATCTCAAAACGACAATAAAATTCAAAGTTCCACTTCCAACCAAATACTTGAAGGAGAAACAAATATTAAAGAACCATAAAGGTAAAATTTATGCAACCATGCATCATCAGTTGGAAACATTGATATGTTTATTTGTTGTGCCATTATCATTATGGAAAGTATGAAGGTTGGTTCTTGTAACCATCAAATATAGGTGGTGACAGGTGTTTAGTTGGTCAAAGGTGCCATTTGTATGGTTACTTGATCTCAATTCATCATTTTACCTATTTAGTCTTGCTGGCTTCCACACCAGCGGAGTCACAAAGACAATGCTTTTGATCAGTTTTGGAAACTTAACAACTAATACATGAACCATGGCAAAACTAGGAATTTTACTTAAAATAGTAAAAAGGGACCTAGAGGCTTCATTTGCCTTTTAGAGGACATCTAGTAGAAGCCACTACTTCGTATTTCATCAGAACTTTTTTCAATCTGAAGATTGTATCTCAATCTCGGTATGCAAAATAATATGCTCCCTTAGCCATTCTTTAAGGATAGTGTTTTAAGCTTCATTTCCAAGATATTCTATCCAAGATCAAGCCATAGATTTTCTAATTAATTCCATTTTTCTCTATGGCTGAAAGATTTGGGGTCCCAGTCTTGGACATGCAAAGTGGGATTATACTGAAAGAGTTTAAAATATTATGCTTGAGCGATTCTTTCGGTGCAAGTATACAATTCCTCAAAATATCTTGAATATAAATTTTAGAGGCTACTCTCTTTGTTTCAAAACCACTAACAAACTCATTGCCCACCTCAATAAAAATATAAAAATAAAAAGATGCATACTTGAGATAGAATTTTTATTGCAATAGGCTGCAAGTAAATAGAGCCTTTGCCATGTAGGTAGCACCATTCATGAGCATCTTTCATGTACTTGACTTGAAGAGCCCAAACATCATGATTCTTTGAAGATATGAAGTGGCCAAAGTTAGTGAAGACAACACTCTGTATATCTACATCTGGGAATATTCTTTTGAATGCAGTCTTGTACCTAATATGTAATGTCCCCAACAATTTTTTTTTGGATTTTTACAATATTTGAATGATACAAATGCAATCCCTTGCACTTTCCTTCTTCTTTTGGGCACTAATCACTTAGGTGGGGCTTTAACTTGTCATTGCCACTGGTGGTGCCTGCATAAACATTCAAATTTCAAACATTTAAATATGCAGGCCCCTTCCCTAAAAATCCAAAAAGTTCTAACACTTTTGGCCTCTACAGTTGTGAAAATGCAAGAAATTAGTTGTGTCCAGGTCGAAATGTGCAATGGCGGGTCAGAAATCTCCATCGGCCCCTGAAAAGTGTTAAAAAATGAGTCACATGCGTTCCAGATGCTTATCGGGCCACTGTTAAAGACCCTAAATGTTTCTGAGAGTGGCTATGGGGGTCTCATGTTTCAAGTGCCGCGGGTCTGCCAAGTGTCGAGCCCCTATTTATTGCCGCGCCTTCGCTTTTGAATGCTTCCCGCGGAGCGTGCCACGTGTCAACAGCCGAGACACTCCTTAAAAGTTCCAGCTTGAGCACGGAAGGCGCCATGTGTCGGCTTCCGCCAAAGTTTCAATAAAGTTTCCGAATGTTTCAAAGTGCCGCGGAAGGCACCACGTGGAGGCACCTGAGAGACACAGAAAAGGTAACTAAGGGCCCGCGGACGGTGCCAAGTGGCAACATCCGCCAAAGTTTCCGATAGACCCTAAGTGCAACTCAAAAGCCCCGCGGAAAGCGCCACGTGTCGTTCTCCGCAAAGTTTCTGAAAGGTTTCTATGTAGGGGCGGAGGATGCCATGTGTCCCTGACAGTTGCTGCAGAAGCCGACAAGTGTCGGCTTCCGGGATAGTTTCTGCATGTCTCAAAGTGTAGCGAGGCTGGAGGTGGGACCCGGTTTAAATATCAAGTGGAGCGCGGAAAGCGCCAAGTGTCGCGGTCCGCGAGGTTTCAAAAGTTTCTATGTGTTTCAAGGTTAATGCGGAACCCGCCACGTGTTGGCTTCCGCCTGAGTTTTATGGAGAGTCCCTAATGCTTCAAGGATGCCGCGAAAGGCGCCACGTGGCTGCTTCCGCGGGTGTTTCAGAGAGTTTCTTTGTGTGTTTCAGCTACCGCGGAACCCGCCATCTATCTGCCTCTAATGTTTCTTGAGTGTTGCGGATGCTGCCACGTGTCGGCATCCGCGAGGGTCTCTATTGTTTCAAAGGTTTATGGGTCGAGCAGGGCAAAAGTGCTCGACACTTAGTTTACATGCGGCCCTACTTTTAAATTAATAAAGTGGTCTCTGTCGGATGCATGTGGGACTATTCTTCCTGCATATTTGGAATCTTCAATGAAATATGTTTTGGCGGGAAAAACTCCAGAGGCGCGCCATTGCTACATTCCAGGGGCCGCGGGTTGGTGAAACAGTAATGGCACATCGTGCAGAGAGGCATGGGTCGAGTTGATGGCTCAACCACCATTTTTATGATGCAAATCTTCAGACGGCGACCCAGATCCCAATCTCACCTGCTCCTTCCTCTTTGTCTCTCTGCAGCATTTATGATTTTGAGCGCCATTTTTTTGATGCATTGTATCTGGCGAATTTTTGATGTACTTTGTAATTAATTTGCTGAGTACACAGTTTTGCTATAAAAGGCAGACTGTGTCACTCATTCTAGGTTGTTGAAGCCTGGGGCATTTTTGTGTAAATAATGAAGAACAGGGCATGACCCTGGCTGTTGTATCCCATTTTGAAGTTTGAGTTGCAGCATGAGTGTATTTTGCACATATTTCAGTTTCAGTGTTGATTTTATATGAGAAATGCTTCATTGCATGTGTTTATCTGCTTGTCTCCATTTGCTGCATGTGTTCCTTCTTTTGAATCTGGTTGCTAAGGGTTTCATAGATTCTAGGGTATAGATATCTATACTGCATGCTTGAACTGTAACTTCCATTCAAGGAGTGGATTAAACTGTTTTAGGTCAATGTATGGAGAAGGTTGTATGTTAGCAAGGATATCTGTAAGTAGAGGCAGTTAAATACCCTTTCTTGGGTGATGTTTGTAAGGCAAGCATCAAGTCCAACCCCCTGAAACTTGAGTGAAAGTTGCAAACCATCTGCTATATACGTCTAGTTGACTCCTTGCCCAATGGATAGGCACCAGTCTGTTTCTGGGTCAGTAGTTATGAGCCAAAACCCCTTGTCTTGCATCCAGAACATCATGTCCACCCATCTCATCACTTCCACCTGTTAGTTGTCGGAGTAGGATTAGGAACCCCCTGCATACTCTCATACCCAACCAGACAAATATGTCCAAGAATGTTGCCAACCTTGTGATCTATCATGCAGATCTTGGTCCATACATGAGAGTATTCTGCCTGTTGTTGTCAAGTTAAATCTATCAGTCATTGAGCAAGTCAAGGTTACATCTTTAGTCATAGGGATACCCCCCTTGGTGCGGCAGAACCAGAAGTGAAGGGGAGGAAGCTCACGCAACCTCCCGTAATCTGGGCCAAATCCGCCTGTGCATTGGAGTTGGCAAACCCTTTGCAGATTTGGAAACCAACAGCCACCATGAAAAGGCACCAAATTTGACTGGTTTCTTCGTTTCTCCCTTGGGTGTGGTTCATGTTGATGATTGTTTTTAGACAAGTCAACAATAGAGTAAAACACTAAGTCTCTCACTCTCTCTTGAATAAAGCTCTTCAAAGGCTAAGCTATGTGATCCAGTGAAGTAACTTCAGGGTTCCTTATGATTCGTGAGGGGTTAACTCAGTGACTTGATGTGATATTGCTGATAAACACAAAGGGACTTACGCAATTGTTCTAATAACTTGATTGTTTCACTTACAAGAGGCAAACACTTGGAATTTCTAAGTACTACAACTTTTCAGCGTATGATATAGCAATAAAGTTCTTGATCCTAATTCCTAACAGTGATAGATAAAAAAAGTGAAAAAGATAAAGGTTAAGGAAACTATTCTAATCTTAGATGCAAGAAACAATTATTGATCAGGTGAAATCAACTAACTCTTGCTTTGCCAAGTTAAACAACTACACAAGGTTGATGCAATCTTTTAGGGTAATCAAAGATATTCAAATCACTTATGTTCATGAATGTTCAACAAACACAAATAATCGAAGTTAAGTTCACTTTGTTCAGACTAACCATACACTGCAACTTGCAAGCCACAAATTACAAATGGTATGAACATATAGATTTCACCAAGAAACAATAATAATCACTTCCACCAACATAACACTTAGAAGAAAACTTAATCTTCGCTTGAAGAAATGAAAACCATGCAACACATTCAAACATAGACAGAATCACCAAACAATGAGTCTTGTATTATTCTCAAAGAGCTTTCGCAACAATTTTTTAGAGTCTTCAACCTTACAAATGAGAGCAAGAGGAGCCCTTATATAGGCTTCAAAATACATGAATGGCCAAGATTGATTGGCAAAACCAACGGACCGAATTATGCCACCTTAGCAAGTGGTTACAACAAACTACTATTTTTAGCATATGAAAGAAGGAACAAAGGCACGTTTCCCAAGAAGATAAGGATGACACATCAAAAGCCTATGAGGAATCTCCATGTGAGTAGCCATCACTGGTACTATGAAATTCAATGAATCTGGACACCACTTTCTTGACATCATCAAAAGGTACACTTGGCGTATTCCTAATGGTTCCTTCTGCTTCAAGTACATCAACTGTATAAACGCCAAGTGTCTTCTCCCAATCAGCCATTCGAGCCTTGTTGGCGCCAAGATGGATAGCAAGTGAGAATATGCTATCAAGTCTTTCATCAGAAACATCATCTTCCTGAAAGGAAAATGCTTGGACTTGTTCCTTCATACGATCAATAGTCATCTCTCCAAAGGGATTGCATATCTTCATCAATGATGCATGTATACCATCTTGGATCCTTTGAATGACACTTCTCACCCTTGACATATCTGTTTCAACTCTATCCAACAACTGACCAATAGTACCATGAAGAAAAATCATATATCATTCCCTCTTCAACTATCTTATCATGCATCAACTCATCAATTGAAGTTCCCATTAGACTTTTCAAGTGTGGCATATATTGTTCTTTGATAGCCTTAAACTCAGCACAAGCTGTCAATAATGCAAGCACTCTTTCCTTAAGATCACCAACCTTATTATACACTTGCATGATATCTTCAAGATACTCATGTCGTTTCTCTTGACCTCTTCATCCAATTCTTCAATCTATGAGATGAGGATCTCAATTCTTCAAGATGTACAACTGTTTCTGGAGGAAGAATGGGTGGAGGTGTAGAAACTCTTTCCTGTTGACAGATAGGATGCGTTAGGTGTTGAATATATTTTTCCAATGCTTGACACCTTTGCTCGGCCTTTATCCTTCCTTTTGTTTCCTGTCTTATCATTGCCTGAGCATTAGCAACTGAATCTTGAAGCTCTTCCTCTACTTGTGCTCTAGTCAATGGACCCAAATCAATTGTGTTGATATCATAGTCTTCAGGTACAATGTCTTCTATATTCTTCTCAACTCTGGGAACAGCGACATGAACCTTCCTTACACCCACTTCATCTTTTGTTATCTTTGAAAGAGTTGTTGCTTTCTTCTTTGGCTTTTCTGTTGATATGTCTACAAGCAACTCCTCAACTAGAATAGGGTGAAAATCTTCTACTTCACAACTTTCTTTTATTCTTTCTTGTAACCATTCCGGCAATGATGAAAGATCCCCTGGTCTTTGTACTTGGATTTCTTGCCTGGGCAATGTCTCTTCTTTAGCTTCATCTTGATCATTAGTGTTGCCTTCATCAATTATTTCAGTATCATGTGGACTAGAAGGTACCTCTTCAAATGGAATGCCCTGATCTTCATCCTGAATTTCATGCACAACTATATCCTAATTCATTGGAGTACATCCTAGCTGCCTAGATGAAGCAGTCTTAATACTAATCCTCTTCCTTTTCCTTGTTTGACTTGACTCTCCTTTTGTATATTCAAGTTGCTTCCTTTTCCTTGTTTGACTTGAATCCTTATCATTCCCTTTACTTCGTGAATCCCTATCAGGTGCACTATGTTGTACTTGTTCTTCAACTTCTCCCATCTTTGTGTAAGTAAGCCTCTTTCCTTCATCTACCAATGCTTGTACTTGATCTTTGGCATGCTCTTTAGTGATAGCAATGATAGGTTCTATCAACTCTTCATCATATGTTCTCTCTTTCAGACCAATCAATGGTATATGGCAGATTCCGCACCTTGTTAAACTCATCCTCCGAAAGAGTCATGTCATCATCTAGTTGATCAGGAATCCTCAACACTTTTGTAGCCCTTACCAAATCCCATCTCAATCTTGAACATTTTTGCATCCTTATATCTTCATCATCAATAACATTTGTTCAATGATCTTTAAGCTGCTCTATATGTTGATAAGTAGGATATGACTGTTTGATTACTCCATGTGGGTCAAAGTTCTCCCTCCTTGAATCATGCAGATGTAAATGATATACATGAAGCTCAATCTTAGAGTGCTCGGCTGCTTGTAGTGATGGACGCAAGTAGTATCTCCCAAGCTTTAGAGGGAATTGAACCCCGACCTTCTTCCTTGTCCTCTGCATCTTATGGAACTCTAATAGCTGTCTTGATACTTCCAATAGTACCATCCTATTAGTAGGATACCTTGGCAATCTATATGGATAGGATGTGAAGCCCTGAATTCTGATATAGGTGAACTTATCATATTGAATATAATATCTTCCATATTGTTCAATGAAGGCCCTAGCAGCACCTGTCAACCTCCTATGCAACTCTCCTCGCAATCTCCTCACTATATACATGGCAAATGCAATATTGAATCTCTTGTAATGGTTGATGTTCTTGAGATGAAACTGTGTATAACATTGGTGTGATAGGATTTGATTGGACTTGATACCCACTTCTCCTTCAGAAGTTAATCCCTTGTAGACCACATTCCTTGCTAATATGTAGACAAGATAGGAAGTCATATAGAAGACCTTGACTCGTCAAAATTTTCAAATTGCTCATCAAGGCAATGACTTATAAGCCCAGCCCAATCAATCATCTTATTCTTCGCGAAAACATGATTAAAATATGTATACATCCATCCTTCAAAAGTTGATGATTGAGACCTACCTGTCACTCTATTCAAGAACATGATGAAGTAACTTATCTCTTGCTTAAAATCCGCCTTGTCGAACTTAGGATCTTCGGAATTATATATCTTAGTTGACGGATCTGCCATCCACTTCTTCCTCACTTATTGTATGTATTGTTTGGAATTGGCCTCAAAAAGTATGTTGTGCAGTTGTAGGACAAATGAACACTGTCTTTCGGTTCAGAATATTGAAGATCTCTTGAATAGCTTCTCTTTGTGGATAAGCTAGAACAGTTCTATCCTTAGCCACAATTCGCCTTCTTTCCCCATCATAGCGTTGAGCACATTCCAACACCAATTCAGTGCTAGGTAAGGCAGGCGGGAAACAAGCTGCTTGTATGATTCCACTCTTCACAATAGCCTTGATGTCTTCATTCCTTGTAGGTGCAAACAAGAAATCCTTTATCTCCTCTAGGTTGACATGTCCCATGTTGGTGTTTCCCACATTCTTCCAATGTGTCTCGAGCTTGGAATCCGGTAGAGTTGACTTGGCATCCATCTTGATCATTACTTAACGCTCCTTTGCAATCATTTCCATTTACCTACAAGATGAATATACCTCTATTAGAGACTTCAAATGATAAAATTACCTTCATAAGACTGATTTTTACACGATGAAGCTATGAAAATCTGAAAATTTGAACAAGCAAAAAGGCAATTTTATAGATAAATGCAGCTGAAACATACCTCTTAACAATTTTCAGACTAGAATAAAGCAAATTTCTGTAAACAATGATGAAATATCAGCTGAAATGACAAAAAAATCAGACTTCAATAATTGCAGATCTGCTATGAGAAATTCGCTACTCCTCTTCTAAAAATTCGCTCCTTGATAATTGCAATGTGAATGATGTTAAAATGAGGGAGGGCGCTCCTCTCTATATGGGCAATTTACCTCATTTAATAGGCAGGTCAGCCAGGCAGGTCGGCCAAATTGAGAATTTAATACATTTTTTTTAAATTTCAAAAATTTAAAACAAACTATCTACAAATTAGGCGCCAAAATTGGATGGTTGAAGGCATAGAATGCACCTAGTCTTAGAAGCCTTTCATTAAGGTTTTGCAACACATTTTCAGTATCATCACCAAATTGCTTGACAATATGTGTCTTGATGATAGACAGCCTTTACTTACCTGTACCCCCTAGGTGTTGAAAATGGCCAAAATCACAAAAGATGGCGCCTATTCATAGATAAGGTGCTGACAAAGCTCTTAAGGCGCCTAGGCTTTCTAACTTGGTCTCTTTACTTTTAACCCCTTCAAAACTTGTAAAAGGCTCCTCCATCCTCCATTTGCTATAGTTCAACATTTCATGCTTCCTCATACTCAAGGCGCACAAAATGAACTCCAACAACAAGGAATGGCGCCTATACATAGTGTGATGTTCACCTCCAATTCTCATGAGCTTGATGACTTTGTATATGCTTTTGTGATCTTCTTTCATTCCCATTACTTCAAAATTGGTGATTTTCAGCATGATTCCTTCCTAGGCGCCCATTTTGGTATGTGAAAGAGTAAATTTGCACCTCAAAGAACTTTACTTGTTTTCATGATGATTATGAGAACTTCCTTATGCATCATTGCTAGGCGCATATCTAAGGGTGCTCTGATAGTAAAGTGTGTCGTAAGTCCTTAAGATGACTCTCCCTTCCTAGGCGCCAAAATAAACTCTCCCATGATTGAATTGCGCCTAAGGTCCAAGTTTGCTACTCAAGACTTCAATTCTATGCTCCATCAAGGCGCTCCTTTATTAACAATGAACCTTGCCCTTATAAACTAGGCGCCAAAAGGTGATCATTCAAATGTAAACATGCGCCTCAAAGAACTTTTAGATGATTTCGTGACTTACTCATATGCATTGTGATGATATCGAATCAAGGCATTGTTGCTTGAAGATTTTCTTACTCCAAGATGATTTCAAAACTTCAAAGTTCTTACCTTCTATCCCTTAGGCGCTGATTTGGATGAAATAGGGATAGATATGTGCCTTAGGTCTTAAATGACTTCCAAGAGACTCCTCTTCTCTTTAGGCGCATACTGATAACTATTTGAATGGGAATTGGCGCCTAAAGTACTTCGGTGATTTCTTTCTTCAACCTCAGTTTCAAACTAGTGAACAAGTGCTTAGAAGACTCCTGGAAATAGCTTAATAAGTGCCTCAAACTCAGCTCTCCAACCCTATCATAGCCAAGGCGCATATAGATGACTCTTCTAGTGATGAAGTGCGCCCTACTTCTCTTGATTGACGTTCTGTTTACTAACAATGATGATCTTTTCATGCTCTAACCTAGGCACCCAAAATGAACTCCTTAATGTTTGAAATGCACTTATACTTCTTGATATGATTGAATGACTTCCAATATCAGAGGGTGCTTAAGTGACCTTTTAAGGCGCCAAAAATGATTGCAAAAGCATGAAAATGCGCTTAGGGTCTTAGTTTGTTTACTTGAGACTTAAACTTCATGTTTCACTAAGGTGCTCACCCAATTGGCAATGAATCGTGCCCTCCTAAGTTAGGCGCACAAAGGTGAGTATTCAGATGCAAACATGCGCCTAGAGCCCTTAGGTGTTTACTTCAAAGCTTCATGATTCTAAATCACTGTAAACGCTCAAGGAGAGTCTCAAGTACCTTCAAAGCTAATGAATCTAAGCATACTTTGCTAGGCGCCCAAAAGAGGCTCTAGAGAAAAAAAAAATGCGCTTTAGCTCATTACTTAGCCATTTTCTCTTAAAATCTTCATGATTCAAAACATAATGAGTCCAAGATATCATTCCTACATAGGCATTCAAACCTAGCATGCAAACTCATCAACCGACTAACTCTGAGATAACACAAACAACTAACCTAAAACGACTAACTCAATGAAAAAAAACTAGGGGGTCCCCATCTGTAATGGGGCGATGTGTGATTAGGTTACAACAGTTCGCTGATGGCATTGCCACCTCTTAGCATGGTTTAGTACCAGCATGACCATCTCATCTATGCACCACTTTTTGATAGTTGGAACACCTTAAACTTGGGTTTGTTTCCTTAAGCACCTTACCACTTTTCCATCTTGTCAAGTGGAACTTTGAGGTCACCTTGCCACTCGAAAAGTGCACTTCTTTTGAACTTATCTTTGCATTTTGCCTCAATGTGGATTTATGTTGACATTTCCACCAAGAGAGAGTGTTGGAAGAGTTGATTTAACCATTTGCCAATCTTGTTGATTTCAGACTCAAGTCCTTGTCATTTCCTTCTCTTCTTTGTACTGCTGGAGCCACCATCAATCAAGGACTTCTTCATATTCTCCTAGAATAGTTCATCCTCAAGCAATTTACAAGCATTGTTAATTGAAAAATTGAACTACGACCAAATAACCTTGCAACTTGACAGGACGAAAAACTTGTTTGGCATTGATAACCTATGTTCCACAAAGTCTCGGACGGGGGAATGCAGGGATGAGTCTCAGGGTCAAGGAGACCAAGGGCCTAGATTTGGGGTTGGTGGTGCAATTATATATAGAGCGTTGAGGAACTCAAGTTGCCTTGATGCAGGAAACTCATGTTCATTCCATCCAAGGAAACAATGATAATCTCTGTGTGGTGGGTACAGATGGAGTGTCATAAGCTATGACAAAAAAACCCTTCAATGCAAATAATTACACTCCTCATTGTACCAATGATTCATACAGAACAAACATGAGGATGGGGTGAAATAAAATCTTAAACTGTGTGAAGAGAAGAGTAAACGGCTGGCTTCAGGAAAACATGAGATAAAAATGCATGCTTTGTAATGACAGTAGAAATAGAATATTATCCCATCATAAACTAGTAAAGGCAGACAATATAATCAATTGCATATTATGCATCAAAGTGGATTGTGGTATAGTGACTATTGGAGGACCTTAGGGAAGGAAGGGATAGGGATCAAGAAGCCACACAACAAGTATAAGTTAAAAAAGCACATATGATCGACAAGATGAAGACAACAAAATGTGGAAAATCAGAGCCTGCTGGCATAAACCACCACACTCGCACCCCCACTATGAGGGAAGCAAGTAATTTTGTTCAGGGCATAAGGTAGCCAATTAAGAATGCAGTCACAAAAAAAAAGTGCCTGTACATAAAATATACTTATTAATTTTTTAGTTGACATGTGACAGCCAATGGACTAAGTCAAATGCAGATAAAAACAAAAAAGTTGCATCTCAAAATTAGTCTATATGATAGCAGCAGGTTGTGCATCCTATCCTCACATGCCCAAAGCATTTGAAGAATATGAAGACTGTTAATCTTGTTTTTCAAACTTTGCTAAGTAGCAGATAGGATATCGCTCAGTATAAACTAGAGCAGGGGTGGTGGAAATAAAGCAAATGAACAAATCTTAGGGTGTGCATAAGATGGTGACACAAAAATCGATCAGGATGCTAGAGACATAACATTGATTTCTCAATGTAAGATATTATGATTCATAAACAAAAGGAAAGTGTCCATTAAAGGTGGTTGTTAAAATAAATGACTAATTTTATCTGCACAAGTGCTTGAGAAAATATTGTTTTTCTCATCACTTGATGTTATTTGTCATGTCATGCTCATGATAGAAGATGTGGAGTTTGGTTATTTGTAGCCTCCAAGTAACATCTAATTAGTCCTGGGTATCATTGTTTGAATGGATTATCTACTTCTCTACCAAATTTATTAGAGCATGTGACTTTTCATATGCCCTCACACATGTACATAATGTTCTTTGTTTTTGCATTCAAGTGCATTCTGCTATGCTTCCTTTGCTTACTTTCAAGTTAATGTATGCAAATATTTGCACAAGGAGAACAAAGCTTCTGAATTCATGGAAAAATTATGTCTAACATCTACTTGATAAAGTTTACCACAAAAGTAGAACAATTGTACAGGCATGTAAAACAATGTTTTAGTAACAGGCTTCATTTCTCATTTAAGAATGGGAATAAATTGTTTCTGTGGAGGATAATTTAGTGGTTAATGGGTTATATTGTCCTTTTAGCTTGCAAGCACTAGAGATAAATGCATCCCTCACCAATTCTCCACGGTAAGCATGACCGGATGTATGCAAATTATCTCCCCTTCCCATTACAAGTGTAGAACCAATCTCTGCAATACGATTCATCATCTTCATCACACGAACTTCGTTCCCAGGTATGACCTGTACATTCCATTTAAGGGGGCATTAGTCATTAATATAAGTTGAAGCATGTGAAGCTATAATATTATCTAAGAAAAAACCAGAGAGCATCAAGGAAGAAACCATTCATGGTAATCAAGCAGAAATCATTGGCATGGTTATTTGCTGATGATCGAAAATGAAAAAAAACTAGATTATTGTTCAGGAAAGACCAAAATGATCAGGGAGTCAAAACTGTGTCCAAAAGGAATAGCAATGAAAAGAGCGCCTAATCAGATCAATGTCCAGGTATGATCAAAACCAATCAGTGGCACTCAAATATACAGCGAGAAAAATAGAAACAGAACGAATGCCTAAACAAACACCCATCTAAAACAAGAAGAAATCTACTAGGAGAATGCAAACACTGGAACAAAGGTAAACCCTTAAAAATACATGACATCAACCATGCATCTGTGATCAATAGAAGATACAATAAAATTAAAAAGGCTGTATCCTGAGAAGAAGAATAAAAGTGAAGAAACAATGTATAACACCAAGCTCTCACTCCCACTAGAAGGAGAATCTGCAATGTTATCAATCTATTGGCATTTTAATTTGTCTCTTTCAAGACAACACAAAACGCAACAGCACACATGGTTAAAAGTTAAAACTCTCTTCAAATTAGCAGGGGAATCTCCCTAAAAAGCAAACACTACTCTTAAACCTAAAGCTATGAATAAGATTCACAATTATGCACACTTTACAATATCATCAATGGGGTTATAAATAGAGGAAATAACTAAAAGTAAAGTTTGACCTATCTTTTTGGGTCTCGAAAGTTGAGCACAAGACCAAAAAGGTTATCTCACAAACAAGGTTTTGTATGAATAAAAGCTTGCAACTAAAACAAAATAAACTAAATCATGAATGCTTCCTAACTGACTGAAAACAAACACCAGTAGATCCACATACACAAGAGGATTTGAATAGAAACTAATTCTAACACCAAACAACAATGCAAAAATTTAGAAAGACAAACTCTTAGAAGCACACAAAGTTACTTACTAAGATGAAAAGCAATGTATCACAAAGCTCAACACTGTTCTTCACTACAGTCCACTTAATAAAACCTTACACAAGAACACATAAAACTTAGATCAATTATACAAATGACAATCTTTGTAGCATAAGCACAACTTCAACTATCATTAAGAATATCTTGTGCCCAAGGCAATTATTTATAGGTTACAATGACTATGCTTTTGGGGATGGTAATTAATTATCCCCAAAAAACAAAGTTCTGAAGCAATCTCTAAAAGCTATAGAAAAAGTAGAAAGAAAGCAACTTAAAGAAAATCTATTATAAACCAAAGAAAGAATAAAACAACCTAAACATAGATGCTCTTCAACTACCCAAACATGGAAATTAGCTATTTAATTAGCGACAAATGGCTAATCTGAAACTTCATCCTCAGCATCTGAATCTGAACAAGAAGCATCTAAAGGATCTGGCGAATCTAGTGTTGGCATTCCATCCTTCTCACTATCCAATCAAACTTTGTCAACAAACTCTCTGGCAATGGCAATAGGAGACTTAGGAATCAATTTTTCCTTATCCAGTTGATGAAGAACAAAACCTCAATTATTGCCTACCATTGTCTCAATCTCCAGCACACTAATCTCAAGTGTCGCCACTTTCATTGCAATTTTCATCAATTCCTCAATATTATCTGCATTGAAAGAAGGGCCTCCTAGGTGCATCTATACTAATTGCTAAAATTCAACCTTGACCTCCAAATTATCCTCCATGAATGCATAAGAGACTAATGTGTTGAAAGAGGTGATGTCCTACTTGGCAACCTGCGAGCGCCCAATATTTTCCCTGATGATTCTCAAGGCAAGTGTCTAAATCTCAGAAATCAGCTGAAGATTCGCCATCCAAGTTGCAAATTACCTGATTATCAGTAGATATGATCTTCCAATCCTTGGATTGTAATACCGAGCACATGCCATGACCAATTCCAATGATTGGATGGTGACCAGAAAGTAGGCCACTTGAATCAACCCACTCTCTATCAATTTGACTATGAGATGACTTCCCATTTTAACTCTTTCATCAATATTTAGATCCAAGATATTGATATGACCCAGCAGCATGTCCCACATAAGTAAGAATCACCTGATATCACAGTTTTAGGCTCAATTGCATGCTTGTGCAACTCCATTGGTAAAAACTGGTCTTTCTTCACTGCCCCAAGGTTTTAGGGTTTGAAAATTGACAACAACCTGTTGAAAGTGAAAAACAGCCAGCTGAGGTGTGAAAACTTGGTTTAAAACCTTATAGCAGCAAAGTAATACTTCAACAAAGGCAGAAATCAGTGAAAATACTGCTGAAATCTCCTTCAACACTGCTGCAACTCAAAACTCCCTGCACAAAAGGCACTGAAAAATACTTGCAGACCTGCAAAAATATGAAATGAAGGCCACCTCGCTGCAAGGAATGAAGAATGAATGTCTTGCATATAGGCATCCATATAATACTTTTTGAAACAACTTTCTTGCTTTGTTGGACCAACCAGAAGTTAGACATAGTGCCATCTTAACATAAAAACAAGGCTGACTACTTACTTAAAACGCATGCCAATTTCATGAGTTTGCCAATTCTTTTATGGAGGTGGAGCTTTCAAGCAATTGTGCCAACTTTAAATGACATAAAAAAAAAAGTTTAAACAACTTTTTTTTTCTTTTTAAAGTTGTAGGGTTGTAAATTTGTAATGCTTTTTCTGTTTTGTTCTATTCATACAGAATGGTTGGTACTTCTAGTGCAGCTGCCCCGCATGTAGAAAGCTCATTTAAATTTGACACGCGTCACCTCTTTAGCAACATACAACCATGATTGAACAACTTCCTAGTGGTGAGGTTATCGTTGGCATTGTAGCCAATGTGGGAATGAATATAAGAGCTTGTATAGTCGAGTGAAAGCTCACCTGTGCGCTATTTCTGGCTTAGGAATAAAAGTTTGCCCAACGCTGAATAAAAAAGGTTGCCAAAACAACAAATAATGGGATATATCAAAGAACAAGAGGACATCGACATGGTAAGTAACAGAGCAAAGGAAAAAGTACATCCTCCTTCCAAGTGAGAATCGTGAAAACCTCCTAGTGGCTTAACACAATCAACTAGCCCATATCCTTTCATACCACCATTATCTTCCCGAGAAAAGAATACCCCTTTTCTTTCTCGTAAAAGAGGGCCATTGGAAAAGGCCTTCAAGAATGAGGCAAAGGAGGTTGCATATGAGAGCATTACTCATTGCATTTATAGCAATGGGCTTCCTTTCAAGATTGTTAGATCTCCATATTGGTAGGATATGATGACAACAATTGCCAATGCACCAGCTGATTACATTAGTCCTTGGTATGAAAAGGTGTGCACCACCTTGTTGGCCAAGGAAAAAGATTCTGTAGAAGCATCATTGAGAGAAATCAAGGATTAATGGCCCGAAACAGGAGTGTCTTATCATTTTTGATGCATGGAAGGATGTCAGAAACAAACCACTAATTAATGTCATTGCATTGTCCCCTAAAGGGACAATGTTTTTCAAGACAGTTGATTGTGAGGGCAAGTGAAGGATGCAACCTTCATTTCCAATATCCTCATACAATCCATTGAGATGGTCGGCCCTAAAAATGTTGTACAAGTCATAACAAACAACACTAAAAATTGTAGGACAATTGGTTCAATAGTGGAGGGTACATATGAGCATATTTTTTGGACACCATATGTCCACTCTCTCAACTTGACATTGCAAAAGATTGGCATAGAGATCGAGTGGGTCAAAGAAAACTACATGGAGGCCAAGGAGATTCAAATGTTTGTGACAAATCATCATATGCACAAGCCATCTTCAAGACCTCCAACTTGGAGTTGTTGAAGGTAATTTTATTTTTATTATTTAGTATATTTTATTATTTTAAAATTTTGCTAAGTTGCTACTTTTTAATTTTTTTAATTTGTTTTATTTTTTATAGCATGACAGGTTGCCGAGACTCGATTCACATCACACACAATCGTCTGAGATGACTTGTGAAGGTGCAAGAGGCATTGAGTGCTATGGTCATCAACACTCTTTGGAGTGTATGGAGGCAATCACAAATAGAGAGAGCCCAAAAAGTCAAAGCATTGATCCTAGATGATGAGTGGTGGGCTCGTGTGGAATATGTTTTGAGTTTCACTTAGCCCATCATGAGTATGATTAGCTATGTAGATATGGATCAACCATGCTTGAATGAAATTTTATGATGGCATGGACTCTATGGTTGAAAAAATAAGGACCATAATAGAAGCCAAGGAGCATGACTGTAACATACACCCTTTTTCTGATTTTTTGTTTTTGTGTTTTTTGTTTGGTACTGATTTGTTTATGGTTTTGGTTGTGTAACTTAGATTGTTTACCAACAATGCACAGATTAGGGAATGAACAATTTATGCGACATAAAATTATTGAAACATAGCTGCCATATCATTTTCACATTGCCAAATAACAAGTACATTGAATGAACACATACATACAAATACCCAGATGGGTAAATCACATTAAAATGACAATGCAAGCATACCCATTGTTGTTGTTGCAAATAGGTCCATAAAAAGACTCCAAACAACAAGTTGGAAGATAAAATCAGCACCTAACAACTCCAAACACTAGTTGCACCCTCGCCAAATCCACGGACAGAAATGATAGAATGCAAAGTACTTCTAAACAGCCAGATATCACTCCACTATGCTAGGCGTTTAGCCCAGCCAAGCCTCACGTCCCTGTGGCTACTGTACAGCCTGGTACGACCCTTATGGCAGCAGGAAACAACCCTGGGAACTCCAAAAATCCACTTCAACAACAACAAACCCTAGGTGCCATTCTTCAACCACTGGAAATTGCAATAACAAGGATATAAAATGATTTCCAAGCATACACACCTCAACTGGAGAAGTATGACCGCAAGAAGAGGTACGGCCAGCAAGAAGCAATCCTCAATCCACTCCAACACTCTCAAAATCTCCAACTATCATTCAACATCTTTATTCAGAGAATTACCAAAGATTTTGCAATAACACCCTCCCTGCAAAACACTCCAAACTCTATAGCAATGAAGCTCCATCACAGACTCTAAATAAATATGTTAGCAATCAACCTTGGAGGATCTTTCACCTCTGCAATTAATGTCCTTTGTGAAGGTTTCTGTCTCCACAAAGCCTTTGGATGAACTCCCATACAAACCAGCAATAACCTGTTTTGATATATTTTCAAGCATAAGCTGCAAATGAACTCCAAAGCCCTTTTATATCATTCCCAAAAGCTCACCCTCCCCCTTGGGAAATAACTTTTTTGTTTTATTTAAAAAACTTGTACCTCCCACTTGAGCACCAACTAAAGATATTACTTTAATTCATCTCTTTTAATTTATCCTTATTCCTCCTTGGGCACCGACTATATTAAATCACCCCTTTTAATATTAAATAAACGCTTAGTAATAACTTTATAATAAAACATTATAATATAAGCATTTATTTAAAATCAAATACTTAATTTGCAGAACACACTGACGGAGCATCATATGATGAAACTAATTGAGCCGAGGGTAACCGAAGCTGAATACCGAAGTCGATGCCAAAACAGGTGATTGGCTAAAAATAGCGGTGACTGCTAAAAATAGTAAAAACGGACCATGTGTTTGAAACATCCCCGAAAAGAGTCACCACAGAGCATCTGAAGAACTGAGCTCAAACAACACCTGGGAGCAACCAAAAGAAGGCAACCAAACCTCCACAAACCATGGAATTCCTTAACCAAGCTGTAATAGCCTACGGGAACCCCAGGGAATAGGCTAACGGTCAATAAACTGACGAAACTTAGGAAGAGGACATTACAGTCCTCCCTCCCCAAAATTGCTTGTTCCCAAGCAATTGCAACTCCGGATGCTATAAAATCTGCTCACTCTCCCAAGTAGCATCCTCAACCGGCGAGTTCTTCCACTTAATCAGATACTCCCTGATAGTCCTTCGTAGAGTACGCTCCCTAGTGGCAATGATAGCCTTTGGAATCAAGATGAGTTTCCCTTCCTCGTCCAATGGTGGCGATTGGTGGACTGTGAAGACATCTCTCTTCTTTTTATTCTTCTTAGGAGTAGACTGTTGATTTAATGACTAAACCGCTTGGTCCTGGTTACTTTATTGAATTTTAGGACAAGCTTGGTGTTGTTTCTAGTTTAGTCATTAAGTGAGGTATTAGTATAATAATGTAATAAAGTGTATGTAATTAGTGTAGTTAGGTGTAGGTCCTTAAATAAGGTAGTTGCAATAGTTATACCATTTAATATGGTAGTTGTAATAGTACTTTTCTAAATCTATATAATGCTACTTTCACTTTTTGTGAAGCAAGCCTTTCTAGCAAATTTCTCTCATCTCTTTTCTTTGCATTTTTACTAACAATTATTAAACAACCGTCAAAGCTACAATTTAAAGAAACAAATTTCGCCAATACAAAGTGTGACTCAACACAATCTACATTCAATTTAGTTCAAGAAACTACAAACATAGATTTAACAATCACAGTTACACAATCCCTTTTGTTGAACAATGGCTTCTACAACATAAGTGTGACTTCCACCAATATTCATTAACTTTCACAAAAATACAATAAGTTCACCAACAATTTCTGCAACATAAGTCTAGCATCAACTATCATTGCAAATTATGTGCTCAAAGCACTAATTTATAAGCTCTCAAGAAGAAACTTTTAGGGATAAAATAATATAGAATATTCCCATATAACTATTGCTTTAATACAACCCTAGCCCAATCTTTTGAAAAGAGAAAATAAAACAACTTTTAAAGCAATCTAATCCTAAAACAATTAATTAAATACTAAGGCCTAAAAATAAGCTCATCTCTATCGCTTTTGAAAAATAGCAACTTTTACCACTTAAGTTATTTTCAAAAATCTAAAATAACTTTGACTTGCAAACTTTGTCAAATCTTTTGAAGTCTCTGAAATATGTCATACTTTTTCTACAACTTACAAAAATTGTCGAAACCCTATCCAATCTTTAACTTGACAAACATTCCTTGATTTTTCGGACACTCTAAAACTGAAAATTCTAACTCCAAGTTGGACACCATGATGAGTTTTTGTCAATCTTGACCATAGCTGCATTGAATTATTCTACATTTTTTGAATACAAACTATAAAAACAATCCTTTTCAGTATGAACTCGGTAACATAACTTCCGGTTTTTTTATTGGAATCCTTGATTGATTCATTCATCTTAACAAAAGGGAAAGAACTTTGCTTTGTCTATGAGCACCAAAACCTTGAAACCCTCGTTCATGGCTGACCTCATCCTTAATCTTGGTGCATTTTAGACACAATTTGCCACATGGGTGTAATTTCTAACTGGCTATGACATCTTAAAATGGGACTTAGACTTCACTTTTCTCTTTTTTTCTTTAAGGCAGAGTTTTATGACGCAATTGGCGTAACTTTTTGTTCGTTATGCCACCTCAAAAATGGCACTAAAACTTCATTACTTATTGGGCGTAGGTTAATGTTGTCATTGCTAAGCGTTGTCACAAATTTGACTTGGCTCTACCACTCAAAAATGGCACCTAACTCAAGTTGTTTGATCTCTTTGGCTTGAGGCACAATTTGCTGGTGGCTTAGCCACCTTGAAATGGCACTTCATTACTTAATTGTTTTACCTCTATCATTGCCATCCTTTGGTCACTATTTCATAATGATTTCACAATGTCTTTCTTGCACTTTCCTCTAACTCTCAAAAATGGCACCTAACTCAAGTTGTTTGATCTCTTTGGCTTGAGGCACAATTTGCTAGTGGCTTAGCCACCTTGAAACGGCACTTCATTACTTAATTGTTTTACCTCTTTGTCATTGCCATCCTTTGGTCACTATTTCATAATGATTTCGCAATGTCTTTCTTGCACTTTCCTCTAACTCTTTGCCACACTTCAGTTTTACCATTCTTAGCTGGGCTTGCCACTTGAAAACTGTGCCATGCTCTGTGTTTTTAAAGTGTTGATACTTGGGCACAATTCACTTAGATGATTGCCATGTTTTTGGCACAGTTTTATGCTGACTTTGCCACTAGAAATAGCATCACATTGTAATGTCCCCTTATCACAAAACAAAATTCCTTTTATCTTATTCACAAATTTTCAACTTGCAACAAGAGAACATTAGTACATTTTCATTTAAAGCCAACATATATAATTCACACATAGAACATTGCTTTATCATTTCTATGATTAATTGCCAACTCATAACTTAATTCATCATTGATTACTATCAATACACATTACTATTATCAATGCTATGATTACTTTCAAATGCAAATCACTATTATTAATCTATGATCATTTTCTATGCATATCACTATTATTAATCTTGTGATTGTTTTCAAGCACATTATCTATCATTCATATTTCACATGCTATTCTTATGATCACTATGCCTTGCATATCATTAACATTTCACATGTTACTTTCATGATTATCATCAATATGCCTTGCATATTCTTATCATGACATTTCACATGATCTATGATCTTCATCAATACAAATTGCAATCTATTTGTCTATATGTCATTTGTTAACAACCTATGGGAGATTAGAGGAGAGTTACCATTATCCACCATGGGGATCTAATGTCTCTATCCTTAGACTCAATGCGGTATCCTTAATACCTTAGAGTCAAGGCCTCTATGAAACTCCTTGGTACTCTTATGATGTCTTACATCAAGTAACCAAGGCCTATACATCACTATCCTTGTACTATGGGTACCTTATACCTCATGTGACAAGGCAACTATGTGATACATATCCTTTGCACTATGGGTACCTTATACCTCATGTGTCAAAGGCCTCTATAATACCCATGAGTGGCCTCTTGGTACTTTTCCTTTCATCTCTTATATGAAGTTAACAAATCACATAACATTATGCATAATTGTTTACAAGTTATATCATTTAAATTATTGCATACGAAATACATTATAAAAGATCATGCTATGACTGTCTACATGTTCATTATTCGTGATGACTATGTATACATCTTATCATCATGAATAATGGAATGTATACATCATATTGCTAAGTATGACTATTCATAAACCAGAGTTATCATAATCGATATATTCATGAGTACATGCATATGACTGTGATAAATATATATATATTCTTGAATGAATGACAAAGAGCTATAAGTAAATCTGCATACATGATCATGTTAATTCGATCAGATTTATTGAAAGAAGATTACGTTAAAGTACTTACCTGCTGTTAGTAATTCTTGGACAGAACTTTCTGCAAGATGTTGATCAGATATAATATGAAGATGCTTACTTGCTGTTGTAAACTGGACTGCAGCCTTGAAAGATATTCATGTATGAATTAATGATAAAATCACTTGCTTGGATCGATGCTTTTGGAGGATAAGAATTACTTGCTATTGCTGACGTCTGTACTTTTCAAATATTCTAATGTATTTTTCCTTGTTTATCCAATGATTCGATGCCTCAAGGAAGGGTGTAGGATGATTCCATAATCCCTGATGAGATGAGCTTCCCTTCTTTCAACGATCTCCTTTATACCTTGATCAGTTACTTCCCATCAACCATCGCTTCCTTTCATGGAATTCGTTGTCCTTAGATTAATTTATTTCAAACTCATAACACATCAGCACTTAATGTTAACTAATACGACTTCTTTGGTTATTCTATTACTAATTTGTTAAGTCTCATTTATCATTGATTGCCTTTTGGGAACAATTCGCCCTCCAGCAATGCATAGTTGATATTATAGTCTTTGCATATAGAAATCGTTAGTATGTTTTGAGGGGTTGTTGTTACAAGCGTTGCCTTAATCCTTGTCTTGTTTGAGCGATGTAGTTAGGCGCCGCTTTATAAGGATTGCCTACTTTATCTTCATTAACTTTGTCTTGTGGAGGATCCTTTGGGAGGGGTCGATCATGTATGGGATCAACCCCTTTTTAATATTTAATTTATATTAATTAATCAATAATATGCTTATATTTATATTTATTGATATATATATTTATAATTATAATGATATTTAATTATTAATATTTAATAATCATAATTTATATTTAATAATATATTACTTATAATATTGCTTGACTATATAATACTTAATATATTATTTAAATACATTTAATATATTTTGATTTATAATATTTTAATGTTATTTATACGCATTATTGATTTAATTATAATTCATTAGAATAGGGACATGACACACATTGACTGATTTCTTCCTCTTTGTTGCTTGCCTTATGCTGATATGTCACTTGAATGGAGTACTGGAGTTGTCTGACACTAGCCAATCTTGCATTCAGATTCAAAACTTTGACAGTCCATCCTTCTTTCTATGTTGGAGCTATCAAATTAACAGGATCTTTGCCATTTTCATTTGGCACATCTCATCTTTGAGCAACCTGCAACCATTGTTAACTTACAAACTAGACCAAAAACACATAACCTTGCAATTTGAATTTAGACAAGGAGGAAATCTTGGTCGATATTGATAACATGACACAGATGACATGGTTACTGACTACAAACTTGACTGAAGGCAAAGTTTTGTAGGGGTACCAACAATATTCTTTAATGAAAACACTACAAAATATAAAAAATAACTGTTACCTTTGCTGAGTATAAGATTAAGTCATCTTTTGTTAGCTTAAGGGAATGACTGGTTCCAAATGACGCAAGATTCAGCGCTGCACGAGATTCTGCCTGGCTCAAAATGTACATTTATTAAGTTTAAAACTTATAACACAAAATCTAATATTAAATTATGTTGAAAGGAAACTAACAATTAAAATAACATGCTTTCAAGTTCTAACTCCTTGGAACTGCACTACCTGTGATCCTGTTGTTACAACAAGCAGATCTCTAGGAGCATATGCATCCATGTCCTCAGCTTTAACCTGCAAAAGTATACAGAAGCTAAATTTTACAATATACTGACCATAACAAAAAAACACTTATTGTCTTCTCAATTAGGCCAGCAAAATATAGCAATATCTCATTTCTTGCAAACCTATGTTGATTGGTTTATCATTCCAACCCTGACATTCATGGTCTCACAAATGTTAGCAAAAACGAGTTATAGCTTAGGGCTCCATATTCCACAAATAATCAACTACTACAAAGTTTACTGTTTATCATAATATACAAAAGAGGCCAACTAAACATGCGCACACACAAAAATCTACTATCAACTATAGGCATGCTGTGTTCTTGAGACTGTGTGGGCCCTTCCAACTTCAAATCAATAATTCTAAACATGGATTATTACTTACCAATGTTGAGGGATCAAAAGGTGCCAGTCCAGCCTTCAAAGCAGCATCCAGGTAAGTCTTCAAGGACATCCCAACAAATACCTGCACCAATTTAACATCCAATACTGTAGCTTGATAAGATACAAATGTAGAAGATAATTAAAATGTATCTAGCATATGATATTTTCTCTATTGTTAACTTTCTTTCCAGAGACGACCTCCTGTACTTGAAGCCAGGATACTTCAAGAATGTAAACTTAAAACAATTGTATTCCTACCAGTTTCCTGCCAGTCAGCTCAGCTGCAGCTTTCACACTGCCAATACGATGAATATTTGAGGCGAATTGTGTAGTAATAACTCTTCCCTTTGCAGAAGCAATCTTTCGCAATAGTGCCTCTGCCACATCAGTTTCACTAGTAGTTCTTCCAGGTGAAAGAATGTTTGTAGAGTCGCTCATCATCTGACAACATAACCTATTTCAGTTAGGACCATAACCTGACAACTATTAAGTACATTTGATAATTCAAGCACCATGATAGACCATGCGGAAGCTGATTAATTCCTGAGCATGGTAAAATCATATAGCATTGCTACATTTCAATGAAATAAAGATTCAATAAAATATTATCTAAGAAGTATTCAATTATATTACACTCAAAACCTTGACCTTGGAGAACAACCATCTATTCAATGGTTTTCAGCTAGGACACCGAGTCATAAAGCTATTCCACTTTTATTTCTTATTGGATACCCTACCAATAAACAATTAGAAAATTTAGCATTCTCAACATTGAATTGACAAATCATCCACGAGTGTTACTCAAAAAGCATGAGTGCAGGACAATGGATCAAATGCTAGTACAAATTAGGTATTTAATGGCAGATATCCAGAATTTTAAACTTGGAGTTGTGTTTACATTTAAAACTATATCCACAAAAACATTCATCATAATGGATATATATTATGAATCTTAGAATGAAATTTTGATAGAACGAGATGTTAAGTGAATTGCAGTTTAAAAGAGAATAAGGCTTCTTGTTTGGGATTAAGATTTGTAAATGTTATACTCCATTACAATTTTATTTTCAAGCTTCTTAAGGAAGAGAATTTGATGGGAAAATGGTCAAAGGTCATCCAGTCAAATATAAATTGTGTAATAACCACCCTCAAATTTTTACCCAAAACCACAAGTTTTCTGATTTCTTCCACATTGGCATTTCGTCAAACACTTTGTAAATGGCTGTTCAAACTGGTATTCTGAGTTTATGTGTTTAGAGCCACTTGTTTATGGTTTTAGAGCTTGAAATCATTCAACATTACACTTCAATTCATATATAAATGACAGGCATTTTGTCAAACAGTTTGCTCCATTGTATATTATGTAAACCGAATACAGAAATACCAAGTTTGCTGTTTTCAATCAAATATTACAGAACTTAAATATACTTTCATTGAGACCTTCTTACATACCAGGTTTTAATGATAAACAGATCACAAGAAGCTCCAGCTGGGCGGCCAGCTTGTACGATATTATAGCTGAATTAGGTGCCACCAAGGTGGACCCCACGCATCCCTTAAACACTCGCAGCTTCTATCAAATATTCCAAAGTACTCATTTCCAAGCCTCCTGCATAATTAAGAGCATTCAATGAAGCACTTTAAAGAGGCGTTTGAGGAATATATGGGACCCACGTCATTTTTCATAGTCAGCAAAGGAGTCTTCAATAGGCTGCGGCTAGTATCATATAAGGCTGCGGCTTCAAAGTCTCCCTTATCTTGTATGTACACAGCCGCTAGTATGTATTTAGAGCTGCGTCTCTTCAAAGGTAGCTGTGAATAGTATAATATGAGATATGACTACCTCACTCTCTTTAATCATAGATAAATGTGGCTCTAGAAAAACAGGGTTAAACCCTCCACAATACCAAATAAAATCTTCAATACCATCTTAATTTAAAATCTCATAAATTTGTATTTGTTCACAAATCTACAAATTTATCAATAGAAAGCTCCTGCAATCAAATAACTTTGAAAATATTCATCCGGAAACCCTGAAACTGGAAATCTGTGAATAACAATGGTAATTCCTGAGTAGAACCACTCCAAACTAGCTAGGGATTGTCTTTCAAATCTGAAACTAGAAATCAAATGAAGGTTTATCTCCTCAAAAGATCATAGGAGAACACACAGGTTCAAACCGACAGCATAACAACACAAGTAATCTTCAGCATATCCAAAATGAGAGCTCAAACTTCCTTTTATATTTTTTCTTGGAGGGAAAACCAATTTTAAAATATAAAATAATCTCCTTTTTCTCCATTGCCCTTTTGAAGAATTAAAATAACATTAATAACATATTCCTTCTCAGCCGATAATGGCGTGGTTCGGTGGTCAAGTCGCTTGGTTGTGGTGGCGGCCACCAGGGTTCAAACCCCCGCAGGGCCAACGAGCTCACAAGTATGCGTGCCTTCACTAGGCTGCCGTGCTCGTAGACTAAGTGTGCCTTCACTGGGCTGGCATGCTCGTAGACTGTGTGCCTTCGCTGGGCCAACGAGCTCGCGGGTTTGACCCAAAGGGTGATAATGCCCATTGGGGACGAAGACCCCCCAGCTGTGGTCTCAGGCGATAAAGATGATGGGAAGAGATCCCCCATAAGGGTCTCTTTGTGCCCGAACCAGGCTAAAAACCCGAGTTAACCAAAGCAAAAAAAACATATTCCTTCTCACTCCCTAGTCGCCAAACTTAAGGAGGGGTCATAAAACAACATTATAAATTATAACACTTAAGTGAATAATCAAACATTAAACATTAGAAACTTAAGTGTATAATTTAAATATTCCACCCGAGTTGTGGAAAGCACTCCCAAGGCGTCGGAAACTGAAACTGAACATGCCAAGATGTAACTAAAACAATGGGATGATGACAGGTGCCAACTCCGTAACTTACTAAAAATAGACATGTTCTTCAAGAAGTGTGGAGCACAAACGAGGTGTCCGAAAACACTTCTGAAAGCATCACTATGATCCATAAAGTCAACTAAGCTCACAGTAGCAAATAGAAAACAATAAAAACAAAACCGGTGCTCTCCAAGATCTTTGGAGTCCCCTTACCAACACCAATTAGCCTGAGAAGGGGACATTACAAATTGAAACCTTACTGGAATCCAGTAAAAAGATTGATGTTAGGTATTTTCTAGGACAATCAAGGGATCGAAATCCCTATAATCACCTCAAATCCACATATATGATGTGGCTTTGAACTATTTAGAAACTTTTCTTAAGTATTACACATTTAAAAAATATGCTTCATCAAATACAAAGTAAAATGTTGTTTGGTATGACATCTCAAAATCCTCTCTTGATACCTTTAAATTTAACAACACTCTCATCTTCTAGATTGTCATGTCCCTTTTTTCTAATTAAAATAATTAAGAGACCCAAAGCCTATTTCATTATTTCCCGTAGGCTAAGGGATATAGTTAGGGAAATACTTTAATAATAATGTTTTAAGTTAGTTCTAGTAATATTATTTGAAAACATGGCCAATAACGGCATGGTTTGGTGGTTAAGTCGTTCGGTTGTAGTGGCGGCCACCAAAGTTCAAACCCCTGCTGGGCCAACGAGCTCGCAAGGCTTTACGCCTTCGCTGGGCCAACGAGCTCGCAGGTTTGAAGTGTTCTTCCTAGGGGATGAGGCCCCCCATGTTGTGGCCTCACTGGTTCATTGCTCCGGGCATAAGCATTCGCGTGGAGCCAGAGGGCGTGTCGTACCAGCGTCGCCAGTCACGTTAAAAAGTTTACCAGGCGCATTTAAAAAAGTATATATATATATATTATTTGAAAACATTGTAAAAGGACTACTTAAATATTATTATTATTAGTTAAATAAAGTGGGCCATGTAAATGGGACATAATAAGGCCTTTTGTAATATTTTATTAAAATGTTTTAAGTGAGCACTTTGGAGGGAAAATGGTGAGCACTTTGGAGGGAAAAGGGGAGTCTATAAAAGAGAGGCATTCACTCAAGGAGATCATTCAATTTTATGAAATCAAAAACCCTTTTTTATCTGATACCCTGAGCATTTGTGTTTGTCTATTTTTTCTAAGGACGAAAACCCTTGGAGTAGGGAGATTCACAGGACGAAAACCCTCTTGGTTTCTAGGCAAAAGTAGAAAGATTCGCAAGACGAAAACCCTCTTGGTTTCTAGGCAAGAGTAGAAAATGAAAACTCTTTGTTTTTTGAGACAATTTTATCTAGGAATCACAATTGTGCTGAGAAGATTGCAATGTGTTTTCAGTTTCCAAATTAGTCTGTTTCAACAAGTTTGCATTTCAATGTGTTGTGTATTTTCAGTTTGATTTGCAAAAGAGATTGTCAAAAGAAAGGATAATGCTATTCAATTTTTGTCTACCATTCATAGTGGCCACTGCTCAAAGATAATGCTATTCAATTTTTGTCTACTATTCATAGTGGCCACTGCTATTCTTTGAGATCGATGTGTTTGTTGCTGCGCAACAATAGCACAATTGTTATTTGCTGCCACAGTACAGTATGGGAGGATCATATGATCTGGGAGGCTATCGAGGTTGTTGTATCATTTGGGATCCTGGTGCACACTCTTTCAACAATACCCATCTCTTCTATAGTTGTCGTCGTATTTCCAGATTGGCATGTCCCATTTTTGTAATTAAAATAATTAAAAGAGCCGAAGCCTATTTCATTATTTCTCGTAGGCTAAGGGATAAAGTTACGGAAATACTTTAATAATAATGTTTTAAGTTAGTTCTAGTAATATTATTTGAAAATATTGTAAAAGGACTACTTAAATATTGCCCTGCCAAGGGAAAACCTCCTTTTTTTAAATTTTGGGAATGTTGGAAATTGATCTTGTCCATTATACTCTCATACATTAAAAAACTGTAGCTTTATGTTGAACAACTTAAATTGAATGCATAGAAGCATTAATCTTGGAAAAATTGCAATTAATCAAGAATTCAATGTTTCAATGATTTGTACTTCCAAAAAATCACAATTTTATAATTAAATCATTGTCAACAATTTTTGACCATTTTTTCCTCACATAATCATGAAAAAATGACGATTAAAATGCCGAAATCACATGTAGTCACAGATTCTAATAGTTATTGACAGTTTCTTTCTAGTTTTTACTTCGACCTGCAATTTTTTCATCCGTCTAGGGTTTTACAATAAATTACTGGGTTCGGCAAAAACAACAAACTGGGCCAGAATGAGCTTACATTTGCCTAAGGTTTGTCGTGTTTTTTAATACAAGAAAACAATGATGCCGTGATTTTGTTTGTGAGAGGCAGAAAATCACAAATAAATCAATAAATCTCATGGCCAAAAAGATTCATAAAGACAACGTCATGATTGAAAACAATCTGTGATCTTTCTATAATTTCGTTTTTTCCGTGTGCCGTGATTTCGTTAGGGCTGTGTTTGCGTCAACATTCTCCCTTTTCTTCTATTGGGCCTCTATTGTTTTTTAATAAATAATGAGTTTTTTGTTTTATATTTAAAAAATAATGGGTATTTATTTATTTATTTTTAAATTATGGATATTTATTATATAAATATATATTTTTATTGTATATATATATATATAGATAGATAGATAGATAGATAGTACGGCCATATTAAAGCTAGGGAAAAAAATTTGTTGTATTGCAAACTTGAACTTGAACCTGAAACTGAACGGGCAACTTACTTTGTCATTCATTTAAGTTAATATTCCAACATCATATCAAAATTTTTTGGGATAAAAGCAAGTATAGATTATCATAAAAAAATGTGTTAATGATTTTGATATCCAAATGGAGGCCAACATTGATCGTGATGTGGTTGAACGACTCAAGGGAAGCTCCAACCCGGGCGTTTCATCATCAAGCCCTCTACCCCTCTAGCGTTGTTCTCTTGGTAGCAGCAACAGTCATTGGCTGTCTAATTTTTTAGAACTTTGTACTTAATATGTAGGTTGAATTGTACAAATTGTAATTGAAATTTTGAAAACTATTGAGTATCTAGTTATCATTTATGCACTATGCAGTGTGCATTGTGTGAGGCAATGTAATCAACAATATGAACATAAATAAAAAAATCTATATTCCACAATTCATGGGCTAAAATCTCGTTTTTATTTGCTCTCTATATCTCTATGTTATTAAAATACCTTTGAATTTACAAGACAGCAGGTTTTTCTCTTCGTTTTTTGCATTTTTCTACCTTTTTTGACAATCCCATTTTTTGAAAAAATCTTAATCTTTTGGTTTGCCCATTTTTTCTCCAAAAGATTTTTGGTGCTATGCATGAATGTATGCACATATGTCTGTATGCAGGTAATATAATTTATATACATACGTGCATACATACATACATACATTCATGCATAGCACCAAAAATCTTTTGGAGAAAAAATGGTAATATAATTTACAATTTATAAACACTTCGTTGAAACCTTTGGATAAAAATGACCATATGACTTCTATATGCAGATAATATAAGACAGCTGCCAGATCTTACCAATGTAATGCCTTCTTTTGCAAGCTCTTCTAATGCTACACGATCAAAGTTTCTTCCATCCAAAGGCGACTCATCAATCTGTAAAACAAGACAAGACTCAACACATTAACATCTATATGTTCTTAGAACGCTGATGTACATCATTCAAAAGATTTTTTTTTTCAATGAACTATTAATATTTGGAATGAGGCATCTACCTTCCAGTCTCCTGTGTGGAAAAGTGTCCCATCTTCGCAACGAAGCACCAACCCACAACAATCTGGTATTGAGTGTGTAACTCGAATAGGTTCTACTTCAAATGGTCCAGCGTGGAACCTCTCTCTCATGTTGAAGACAGTCAGTCTAGTCTCAGCTTCAATATTGTATTCTTTTAATCTCCTTTTTATGAGCTATTGATAGCAAACTTTATATGTCAAAATCTACTAAGCTTATATTTTATATCTATGAGAAAAGCTTTAATGAAATTACGGCTTATTGCTTTCACACGTTTGGCTGGTTAAAGCAAGTTTGTAAATTATAGTCACAAGAACTATTTCTACTAATGTTTTTTTTTTTTCAAATTATAAAATAAAGCATTCATATGCTCCTAAAACAATTAAACAGTCAAACCGAGAACAAGGACCAATACAAGAACATCGTCTACTGGCATTTTCAAAGAGCAATATCTACCATCTTTAAATATTAGAATAAGCACAACCCTTTACCTGTATCATTCTGTTTCCATAAATTCTATAATAGTCTTAAACCTTTCAGGAATAACAAGCCAGAGGTAGCATCTGCTAATGATAATGTTTCTTTGTTGTTTAAGCCATTCTATCTGCTCTCAGGTTGTGCTGCTATCTATGCCATATGTCTTTAAAATCTTGGTATACTATACTAATTTGAAACTCGCTGTGACACACTCGTAATGTAGAATAAAGTTTAAGCTAAATTACCAGGTCATAATCTCAGTATGAGATGAATGTGTTTTGTTATTATTTAACAATCTACAACAGAATCATACAAACAGAATGAAATCAGTTAAATGTACCAGAAACCAAAGTACTCACTAAAAGTTACGAAAAATACCTCCATAGTGAATGGTGTGGAGAAAATTTTAGTATGAGAGTCCAGTGCTGGAACTACCTGCTCAGAGAAAACATAAAGGCACCCCTATATTTAGGCATATTTCCAAACAGATGAAAAGCAATGCCAGTCACACTTGATATTTGTGGCCTTCCTTAGTACCATCGCAATACAAGTCTCATAGCTGTAAAATAAATTCATATACAGGAAATATATATATACAATAAAAGATATAGTAAAAAGTACTTAATATATTAGTGTGCACTAACTGCCAAAATAGGTTAATGAGGCTTGAAGTCATTGAAACAAAGTTACCTCTAAATAAAAGTATACTTGTGGAGAAAACAAGAAAACAAACCATACATCAAACAGTTAATAAAAAATTACAGTCTACAGAAGTGACCTTGTCATGTCCCCTTTTCACAAATAAAATTACTGGAAGACCCATGCCTATTTGGCTAACGGGATAAAGTTAGGGAAATATTTTAATAATAATGTTTTAAGTTAGTCCTAGTAACATTATTTGAAAACATTGTAAAATGATAACTTAAATATTATTATTATTAGTTAGATAATGTGGGCCATCTAAATGAGACATAATAAGACCTTTTATAGTATTGTATTAAAATGTTTTTAAGTAAGCACTTTTGGACGGAAACTTTCGGAGGAAAAAAAGAACTCAAAATAAAGGGTGCCAAAATGGAATTTATAAAGAGAGGAAATCGCTCAAAGGAGAGCATCCATTTTTATGAAATCAATTCTATTTTTTCATAGCTTGAGCATCTGTATTCATCTATTGCACTTGGTATTCATCTATTGCACTTGAGGACGAAAACCCTTGGAGTGCAGAAATTTGAAGAACGAAAACCTTCTTGGTTTCCAAAAAAGAGCAGAGGACAAAAACCCTTTGTTATTTGAGGCAGTTTCATGCAAGGATCGCATTTATGCTAAGAAGTTTGCAATTTAATTCCAGTTCTAGTTTGGTGTGCATTTTAGTGTAATAGTCTAGTAGAAGAGCATTTCTGGAAGATCATAGAGAAAAGTGTGAGCATCATATTGTGGTCGATGTTGTCTTGCAATCTCTATGTTCCTGCTTCTATGCAGCAATTATCAATATTGTTGGACTGTGTAAAGACCACCACACAATTTTGGGAAACAGTTGCACTTCAGGTATAACCCACCGCTCCTTTGTCTTGCAGTCATACGAACATTACCTCCAACAGTCGTACTATTTGATATTGTTTGTCAAGATGAACAAGTCGCAATAAATCAGTTGTATCAGTTGCTGCCCCTTGTGAGTATTCAATCATCTTGGTCATATTTGAATAAAATAATAAATATCTGTGTTCAAGGTTTCAGCTGGAATCATTGTGTTCAGCATTATGGTTACCATTACATTTATTTTGCCTCTATGAATGGTGCTGTAATAATTTATTACAATCAGTTGTAGCATTTAGTTATACTTTGCCTGATATAATGTGGAATTTGGGAATCACTTGTCATTGTTGTTTACATCAGTAAATACCGTGATTTGTTAGTACCCTTGCATAGATAGAAAACTCAAAAAATTGCAGGGTTTATAAGAATATTAAAAAAGGAACATTTCAAACCTTGAAAAGATCACGAATAAGTCTAATAGAGATTCTTGTTACATGATGCGGTCGTGATCAGGGGGTTTTACCAAACAAGCCAATCACACAGCCACAACACAGAAATTTTGACAATAAACAAATAATTTCGTCATCTTTATTCATACGCAGCAATATAATGCTCATGAATTACAATTCAATATGAAAACAATGGTTTATGTCATCAGAATAACATACACAGTCAATATGCCCCAATTCTCCGGTCTCCCCCTCCAAAATTTCCATCAATCCCTTATATACATCTTCGTCAGGAAGTTGAACTGCCTACCAACATTTGAACAGTTAAAAGAACTGAACCGTCGCCCCAAGTAACAAATTCCACGCCTATTCAATGTTAAATGTTCACCTTTAATAACTTCGGTGTATCAACATTCCCAAGAACTTTCGAACTTTTCTTATATGGCATTTCGATAAATCAAGATATACGTAAACTTTGTGATAGTTCATCAGCAAATTACCTCCTCCGCAAACCAGGGAATCCTTTTTTCGGCGAATTTGGACCTCCAAGAACCATGGAATCCACTTTTCGGGGATTTGTTTGGTTTGTGAACTTAAAATTTTGCCAAAACCATGCCTTTTTGACAAATTGGCACTTTTTTGAACCTTCAAACGGGCGAGCTCCTCTATGATATTTCGGGGAATTGGCAAATATACAAACTTTAGAACTCTTTCGATGGATCTCCCGGTTCGTGAACTAGGAAGTTCGCCGAAACTACGCCCTTTTGGCCTTTTCTTTGGTTCGCGAATTTAAAAGTTCGCCAAAACTATGCCCTTTCAGCATTTTTCTTTGGTTCATGAACTTAAAAGTTCGCTGAAACTATGTCCTTTCGGCATTTTCTTAGGTTCGTGAACTGAAAAGTTCACCGAAACTTTCCTTCTCTAAAGTTTTTTCAAAATTTCGGCGGAGTGGTGAGCTTGAGAACTTCAAAACTGGTTTTCAGTGGTTTTCATGGTTTGCAAACTTAATAAATTGTCGAAAATGAAACGAACATAGCTTTCAGCAAAATGAGAGGTTCGCAAACCTCAAGTTTTGCTGAAATGCTCTATCTTTCACCCAATTACTCCAAACTTCTCCAAATTAGACCATAAATACCCATTTAGCTCTTCTTCAAGGTGGTGTTTTCGATTTGACCAAATTAACAGTGTTTCTCCAAGTTTCCGTGACAGGGGGACGGGGGGATAGGTTTCCGGGGACAGCAAGGGGACGACAATATATATTTCAAAAATCTTATGTTATAATGTATAAATAATAATAATATAAATATATTGAGGGTGGTAGGGTGGGCACCCAATCCAATAATCCCTGGATGGGTCGCTGCCATAAGTCTTCATTATGGCATTAAAGCATGGTTGATACTCCGTTCTTAGTGTTGAGCAAGCAGCCCCGCCGACTCGACCCGTCGCACGCTCCACTCTCTCTAAACTCCCTATTCAATGATTATCGGCAGCAGTTAAATGAATGTGATCCTTCTCCGGCTCTGATAGACAGTCCCCTACGGATTTCATTCCAATCTTTCAGCTCGATCGATCGATAACTATTCTTTGCATTGGTGGAAGTGGGCAGAATGGAGAAAGGCTCTGGTTTCATCGCTAAGATCTCTGTGCATGGGCTGGTGAACTTGGGAGCGTTGACACCTCTCCAGTTGGAGAGCTTAGTCTGACAGATGGCCTTTAAAGGTGCCATCACAGACCTAAGGCTCAAGCATATCCTGCGAAGGCATGAGGGCCTTCTTCTCCCGGCAGTTAAGATCATCTTGGGGTTACATTTTCTGTCTGCAGACAAGTTCTACAGGGTACACTCTCACATCCCTTCCCGGTTTTTAGCTTCAATCCTGGATGCAGGGGTGTCATCAGAAGTAGCGAAGAGTCTCATGCTGAAGCTGTTTAAGTCGGAACTCCTCTGGGGCCTTAACTCCATTCTCGGTGCAGTCATTCCCGGGGTGGGTATCCCTCGCCCGAACGACATTGCTTCCCCTAAAGATCCACTGGAGGTGTTGAGGGTCTTCCCCCTTATTCTCGACCTAAAAGGAATGGCATTGATAGATCACCAGGACCGAGTTCTCTAGGTTTTTGGTTTCCTCCAGAATCTGCTGAACGAGGACGGCGACTTCGGGGAAGGGGAATGGGTTGGCAGGCTCCAATCCATGGCAGTGGGGCTCGGCCTTCTTTGAATAACATGGTTTCTGTTGCCCAGCTCTTTGTGTTCACTCTCAGTAGGTAAATGTCTATAGTTCAGTCACTTATGGAATAGTAAGCCTAATGGCTATTTTGCTAAGCTATCTCTGTAAGGTTTCAGTGGTTTGCTTATAGTAAGGTTTTAGTGGTTTTGCCTTAGAAGCCAGTTTGGATGGTTGCAGGTAAACAACTTATAGGCACCTGCTTGTAAACATTTCCTTCTGATCAATATAAAACTCTATATTTACGAATCAAAAAAAATAATATAAATATATTAATATTAAATATTTATAATATAGTAATATTATAAAATAACAAATATAAATATTTTTATTTTAACTTCTTATTTATATATTTATATATATAATGTTTAAAAATCTTGTGTTATAAATAATAATAATATGAATATATTAATATTAAATATTTATAATATATTAATATTATAAAATAATAAATATAAATATAAATATTATAGCTTCTTATTTATATTAATAAATAATAATAAGATAATAAGTCTGAAATTAATATAAATTTCATTATTATTAATATTAATAATAACGGAGCCCCCATTGATGTCATTATTATTAAATTTTTAAAAGTATTTTAATTTTTTATTAAACTATGAACATTAACAATAAAATAAGTTATAACAATAGCATTAATAATAGTATAATACCTCGAAATCATTTAAAAACATTCAAGGGAAATGCAAATTGTGTGTAATGAAATCTCTTTGTTCCAACGGTGGCGGCATAGGGTTTTCGAATAGTGAAATAATTTAATATTTGGGCAATTTTCTGGAGGACGGTAGGCGTAATGGTGTCCTCAATCGATGAGACGTTCCCCTTGTAGAGGGGGCATCCCTGGGACGTCCCCTTATTAGACGTCTAAAGAGGGACGGCGGGGGGGCATTTTGTCCGCGTCCTCGAAGCGTTCCTGTAGGCAGGAGCGGGGGAAAACTAGGGGGAACACGTCCCCGCATAACACTGCAAATTAATTAAAAATTCTTCCTGAAGCAAAAGACTGCAAAACCAACAGAAACAATAATAAAATTGAACTGGAACCTGAAAATCTTTTTGGTTGATGCAAGATTGCTTGTGAATCCAAATGCTCCTACATCAAACACACCGGGTAAGTGAAATGTTCCATGAGTTTGGAAACTCATGAACATTTGAAGGTGCTTGGGATGGTGATCCCATGCTTATTCTTTATCCAAATTTCTTTTTTATCCAATAGATCTCTTGCCCTCACCTCATACCAGATTCCTCCAACTTCACTTGGTCTTCCTTTTCTTCTTAGTTCTCTTTCTTCAACTGGTTGATTACCACTACTCATCTTTCCTTGTAAATCTGGTCCATATCTTTCATATGGAAATTTCAAACATCCAAACTGTGATTGATGTCGTTTCCTCTCTACACCTCCATTTATGAGTACTTACATTCTTCATACTTTTCTCCAATTTTTCATGTTGTTGTTGCACAAAACCAATACCACTTCGATTCCCAATTGCATTCCCCTTCACAAGAACCTTTACTGAGCTATTCTCAACCTCTCTCGTCACCTTTATCAACTGTTTGTCTGAACTGCAAGAAACTACAAAATTGTTGTCCTTTACCTGCTGTGTTTTCTCCTTTAATGAACTCAAAACATATTTCTACCCACCTTTCACGATGGTTTACAAATTTCTTCTACCATCATAGATAGCCTCCTTATCAAACTGCCAAGGCCTTCCCAACAACACATGACATGCATTCATAGACATAACATCACACAAAACTTCATCCTTATATGAGGCAATCTAAAAACTAACCATGCATTGCTCATTCACCACCAATTCATGTTCTTTTGGCAGCCAAGTAACTTTATAAGGACTAGGATGTTTTCTCTTTTTCAAACCTAGCTTTTCTACCATTTCTTCTGAAACTAGGTTATCAATGCTACCACTATCTACATTACTCTACAATACTTACCTCCAAACTTGCATACTGTTCGGAAAAGATTTCTCCTCTAAGATGCTCTATCCTCCTTCACCTCTAGTTTCATTAAGACTCTCTTGAACATAAGAGATTCTCCTTCCTCGAGCTCTTCTACTTTTGGGGATGCCACACTTTCTTCACCCTCTTGTGCCATGTGATTTTTGGCCACTTCTCTTTCTATTCTCCTGGTGTATTTGTGGACATTCATAAGCTCTATATTCGGACTTTCCACACTAAAAACATTTTCCAAGGAACCCTTTGTTGCTACTACCACATCCCTTTGTAGAGTATTCTCTTCCTCTTGTCCCTTGACTTGATTCCTTATTCCATTTATGCTTTGCTTCTTCCTCCATCATTTGCTTTCCTTTTCTGCTGCTCGCTTGTCCCCTCCCAGCTAAGAATTTTTCTCTTCCTCTTGCATTATTTTGCTGCCTTCTTTCTATCTTTTCTTCTACTTTCAAAGCATATTGGTATGCCTCTTCAACTATGGAAATCTTCAACATGCTCATCTCATCTTGTCTATTAAATCTCAACCCATTTATATATCTGGTTACTTTCTCCCTGTCCATTTGATGATGTCTAGATTTGATTACCATTTTGTAGAATTCCTACGTATAATCTTTGACACTCATATCCTTTTGTTTTAGATTCTAAAGTCTCCTGTTTTAGATTCTAAAGTCTCCTGAACATCTCCAATTCATAATCTTCAGTAATAAACTTAGCTTTTAACTTGGTAACCATCTAATTCCACCGGGTTATTCTCAATTCACCGTTTGCTACTATTTCCCTTCGCAACTCTCTCGACAACATGTCCTTTGAGTTATGTCTGTGCTAGTCTCACCCTCTGAGGGTCACGAATGTTTTCAAATTCAAAATATTCTTCCAACTCTCCTATCCAATCTATTAATTCCTAAGGATTTAATGCACCTGAAAAAGTTGGAAACTCCATTTTATTACCTCCACTAATTGTGGTAAGTGCTCTTAAGAATCGTTCTTCTCTAGCATCTTCTGGCTGTTCGTTTTCTCTTTCTCATTCGTCCTCTACAATTTCTTCATCATCCGCATGTTCATCTTCACAATCTGGATTTCTTCTCAAACCAGCAATTAAATTTCTTAATTCATTTCTCATATCTACACGAAATTGCTCAAACATCTCCTCCATTCTAGGGACTCTTCTTCTTGGGGGCATTTATCACTATCTCACAAAATTTCAAAATACAACCTCTGTTGTTTTCTATCCACACACACCATGGAAACAAAATTCCTCTTCTGACAACTACGTCTCCCTCAACCCTCAACAACTGCAGGACTCCTCTTCACACCTACAATAAACCTCTTGAGTTTCTGAGACAAATGTTTTTTGACCACTTCAAACTCTGCAATTTTGGCAACTTCTCCCAACAAGAAACACCTTGCTCTAATACCAAATGATGCAGTCGTGATCAAAGGGGCTTTACCAAACAACCCAATCACACAGCCACAACACAGAAATTTTGACAATAAACAAATAATTTCATCATCTTTATTCATACGCAGCAATACAATGCTCGAGAAATACAATTCAATATGAAAACAATGGTTTACTTCATCAAAATAACATACGCTATCAATATGCCCCGATTCCCCGATCTCCCCCTCCAAAATTTCCATCAATCCCTTTATATACATCTTGGTCAAGAAGTTGAACCGCCTGCCAACATTTGAACAATTACAAGAACTGAACCGTCGCCCAAGTAACAAATTCCACACCTTTTCAATGTTAAATGTTCACCTTTAATATCTTCGGTGTATCGACATTCCCAAGAACTTTCAAACTTTTCTTATATGGCATTTCAATAAATTAAGATATACGGGAACTTTGTGATAGTTCATCAACAAATTACCTCCTCCGCGAACCAGGAATCCCTTTTTGGCGAATTTGGACCTCCATGAACCATGGAATCCCCTTCTCGGCAATTTGTTTACTTCACGAACTTAAAAGTTTATTGAAACCATGCCTTTTCGGCAAATTGGCACTTTATCGAACCTTCAAACTAGCAAGCTCCTCTGATATTTCGGCAAATCGGCAAATATAGAAACTTTAGAACTCTTTCAGCAGATCTCTTCGTTCGCAAACTAGGAAGTTCGCCAAAACTACGCCCTTTCGACATTTTCTTTGGTTCGCAAACTTAAAAGTTCACCGAAACTACGCCCTTTCGAAATTTTCTTTGGTTCGTAAACTCAAAAGTTCGCTGAAACTTTCCTTTTGTAAAGCTTTTTCGGCATTTTGGCAAAGTGGTGAACTTGAGAACTTCAAAACTCGTTTTCACCAGTTTTCATGGTTTGTGAACTTGATAAGTTGTCAAAAATGAATAGAACATAGCTTTTGGCAGAATGAGAGGTTTGCGAACCTCAAGTTTTGCCGAAATACTCTATCTTTCACCTAATTACTCCAAACTTCCCCAAATTAAAACCATAAATACCCATTTAGCTCTTCTTCAAGGTGGTGTTTTCGGTTTGACCAGATTAATTAAAAATTCTTTCTAAAGCAAAAGACTACAAAACCAACAGAAACAAAATAAAACTGAATTAGATCCTGAAAATCTTTTTGGTTGATGCAAGATTGCTTGTGAACCCGGATGCTCCTGCATTGCATGTGCTCATAAAATTATGCCTTGTAATCTATTCACCAAAAATACAGTCCAGATACATATCCATACAAGAATATGAACCAAGTACAGTTAGGAGATGGATCGGATGAGTCATGACCATTAAAAAATCTAAGCTGACCCACCTTTAGTTATAAAACAAAGAAAAACACTCAAAAAAATAGAAACAAAAACACTCACATAGTACAAAGAGAGGCAAAGCACATCTCTTCTCAAATGTCTTATTTTTTGTTGTGAAAATTTTCTTTTGAATTTTATTTGTTAATGGTGTTTTTTGGCATTTTCTTTACGTAATTCTGAATATGCAAAATATTCTAGCTGCATCTATCCAAGAATTTCTAAAACTTGTATCCATATCAGATGTTGTGCCCATATTGGTACTCATATGCGCATCTATACACTTTAGATTAAAAGGTTAAGAGTAATATAGAAGCAAGGATGGGGAAAGATCCATATATTCCAACTAAGTCTTACATAGTATAACTTTGTACATACAAACACATGATAGGACAAGGGAGTACAATTAGTGAGGTCAAAAGACATGAAGAGATATATGAGTTTGATTAACTCTGACAATAATAGTAGCCCTTTAAAAAGCAGAACAACCACCTTGTAAGCACTAAGTTCTCAAAAAGGAAGAGAGAAAGAGTTACATAATTGTCCATCAATGAACAAAGTCAATCAATAGTACTGCAAAGTACAACCACTTAAGAAATTCTATAGGAAGGCAAAAAAGCTCAAAAAGGCTAGAATCAAAAACCACAATATTGTTTGAAATTATTGGCACAAAACAAACCATGCTCAAATCAACCATGCACATTGTTGATTTGTACATGCTCTTGGAACTTGCACATATGCAAATGAGAGATATAGTGATTGTTCGTGCTCCATAACTATTGATGCCTTTTAGGTCATTCAAGCATTAAATATTTAAAAAAATCAACTATCAAGTCCCAAGGTAGAGCGACCTAAAGATCACATTTTCTGTTTGTAGGAGGTAATCTGAAAATTCTCTCAAGACAAAGTGATTGGCCCCAAATTCTACCTGAACAATCGATTGGGGGACAGTTTTTTGCACCAAATAATACATTGAAGCATAATAAACTCTCCACAAAGGCCCACACAACATGCCCAAGAATGTATTGTCAAACCTCCAAGCCATACAAAATGGTATGTTTAATGATAACATCAAAAGGTCTAGCTCAAATAAGGTATCTTGAAAATCAATATGGAAGCAGTGTAGCTGAAGCATCACCAAAGAGGTCCTCCTAGGACCTAAATAAATGCATGAGATGGAGCAATAGTAGAGGGAGGGGAATTTCATTTGCTTCAACTAATGCACTGAAGAATAATAGTCAAATCTCATCGCATGGGCTCACTCAATTTGTGATGAAAAGGCCCCCAAATTTCCAAGCCACTCAAGTGAGTTAAATGATAATACTAGAAGGCCTTGTCTTGGATAAGGTATCCCAAAAATCAAGATGGAAATAGTGTCACTTGTGTTGGTACACAGATGAAATTCAGCTTTCCTATTGCTTTTGATAAATTTGTTGTCATTGATCAAGCCTTCCTTAATGTGACAATCAACATCAACTGAGATTTTTCCCCTGTCAAGTTGTAAAGTTGTCGGGTCATGGTCTAGTCTTCCAAATAACAATTCTTACAAATTGCTAGAGGTTGAACTATTCCGAGTAGAAGATGAAAAGGTTCCTGACTAATGATGGCACCAATAGTGGAAAGAAAAGGTAGAGCTGGTAAAGACCAAGGTCTGATGATTGGTAAATGGCTAAGTAAACTCCTCCAAGGCATGTTTTACCTAGCAAAACTAAGACAGATCCACATCCAGGAAAGAAAGATTAAGAATAGTTTCACTTTGGCACACTCTTCAAATGGCAAAGCCACCTTAGTCTTTTGTCAGTTCATGAAGAAAATGCGGCAAACTGTTTAAGGAATTCCACCCAAGGCTTGAGAGTTTGAATGGCCAATGTTTGGCACACAAACTTGGTGCCTATGCCAAAAGAAAATCATGCTGAAAGAATGGTAAAATGTAATGTCCCTATTTTCGTAATGGTCACATTTGATTTGGGTATTTAGCATTTTCACTATTTCCATGGGCTAAATCGTATTCTAAGGGAATGATTTGTGTTTGAGCTAGGACCTTGAAGGCTTGGAAACTAGAAAGTTGGCTCAACAGTTTACTTTATTTGTATTTTTGGCTAGCAATATTTTATAATATTTTTATGAAGCAAAAAATATTATGCCAAGGCAAAATTGAAGGATGGAAAAAATAAAAGTTGGAAGTGAAGTGAGAAACCCTGAAAACGAAGGATATGCAAATAATCAGGATAGAGTAGCTGAGGAGTTGGGCAAGGACCTTAAGAAGATTACCCCACCTAAGTTTGATGGCAAAACAATCGGAGATGGGGCGGAGGCATGAATCATAGAAATGGAGAAATATTTTGCCCTTCGCAACCTGTCCAATTAGACCAAAGCAATCTAGGGGTCGTATCAGCTCACCGACGAAGCAACCACTTGGTGGGACAATGAGAAAGCCGAGAAGCAGTTGTTACCTAGAGAAATAACATGGGAGTACTTCCTGTAGCTTTTTAGGAAGAGATGGTTACCCCAATTGTACTTTGACAAAAAGATGATTGAGTTTCAGAATCTTACTCAAGGAGGAATGACAATAACACAGTACTGGGAAAGATTCTCCCATCTGCTCAAATATGTACCACAGTACCAGTTAGATGAGAGGTTCCGAATCCGGAAATTTATCATGGGGTTAAGGCCTCAGATCAGGACAGATGTGGACATTCACAACCCCTCAACTATGGATGAAGTCTTCGAGAAAGCAATCAAATAGGAGCAGAAGTTATAGCAGGTTGCCAACTACCGCAAGAGCAAGGATGCGAAATATGCGAACAAGAAGTTTCAGGGAAACAACAATAATCAGAACAACAATAATCAAGGCAACAATAACAATCGGCAGATCAAGAATCTAAAAAGAGGAAATAATTCTCAGGACCGAAATGGCGGGAATCAGAACAACAATAAAAGGGCCAACTATAACAACAACAACAATAACAGTAACAGAAGAGACATGTCAGATAGAGGCAGAGCACCCCGCGGAGGATGTTATACTTGTGGTGGAGAGCATTATGCTAGTGTGTGTCCGCAGTGGACAAATAACCAAAAGGACAAGAACCAGCACCAGATCCATGCAGCGGTTGACAATCGCCAAGCAGATTTCCAAGCGACACCGATCCAATGCACCAATAAGCTCTTTGGTTGTCTTGTTTCTATATTAATTGACACTGGAGCAATTGAATGTTTCGTAGATCCTAATGCCATTTCTAAGTTATCTGTTAAACCCGGTTATATGGCTAATTCATGGAAAGTTCAGTATGGAAATCGGGTAGAGAGCTATGTCTTGCTTGCAGTGAATTAGACCTTTCCAGCTTCCAAACCCAAGTCAACTTGTATGTGGCGCCCTTAGGATCTTACGATGTAATTTTGCAGATTAATTGGCTCACTGAACATAAGTCAATAGTTGATTGTGAGGAGAAAAGTGTGAGATGTCTAGATGATCAAGGAAACCGTGTGGAAATTCATGGTTTGAGGAGGCCCCTAGAACTCAAACAAAACCATGCAATTGAAGAAAGCTAACAGGAAAGGGTGTGCCATCTATGCAGTTAAGGTTAGAGACCTAGATAGCTCAAAACCATCAATTAATGATTATCCTATTCTGAAAGAGTTTCAAGATGTATTCCCAGATGAGCTAATCGAGTTACCACCAAAAAGGGAATAGGACTTCTTGATAGATTTACTACATGGAACTGAACCTCAGTCGAAAGCACCTTACAGGATGACTACCACTGAGTTATATGAATTGAAGGCACAGTTGCAGGAATTACTAAATCAGAGGTTCATAAGGACAAGTGTGTCTCCTTGGGGAGCACCAGTTATTTTTGTAAAAAAGAAAGATGAAACCTTACGGTTGTGCGTCGATTACAGGATGCTCAACAAGACTACCATAAAGAATAAATATCCACTCCCTAGGATAGATGAACTTTTTGATCAAATGAAGCGAGCCAAGGTGTTCTCAAAGATAGATCTAAGGTCGGGATACCATCAATTAAGGATAAAGGATGAGGACATTTCAAAGACAGTATTCAAGACTCGATATGGGCATTATGAATTCACCGTGGTACCATTTGGTTTAACCAATGCCCCAGCGGCATTCATGAACCTGATTAACAGTGTAGTCCGAGACTGTTTGGATGATTTTGTGTTAGTATTTTTGGATAACATTCTGATCTATTCCAAGTCAGTAGAAGAGCATGATAAGCACCTGAGGATAGTCTTGCAACGCTTGAGGGAGCATAAGCTTTTTGGGAAGCTATCCAAATGCACTTTTTATCAAAGCAAGGTGCACTATTTAGGTCACGTCATTTCAGCAAAGGGGATAGCAGTGGATCCGGAAAAGATCAAAGCAATTATGGAGTGGCCTGCACCACATAATGTGATGGAAGTCCGAAGTTTTATGGGACTTGCTGGATATTATAGGAAGTTTGTAAAGGGGTTCTCTACGATAGCAGCACCCATTCGCTTCAGAAGAAGGGAAAGAAATTTGAGTGGAGTGACAAATGTGAACAAGCATTCCAACTTTTGAAGGAGCTCACGACAACACCTATCTTGACTGTACCAGATCCAAATGGGCACTTCACTGTGATAACGGATGCTTTAGGAGAGGGTGTAGGAGTACTTATGCAGGACAAACAGGTGGTAGCATATGAGTCTAGAAAATTGAAACAACATGAGTTGAACTATGCACCACATGATTTGAAGTTGGCTGCCATAGTGCATGCCCTTCAAATGTGGAGGCACTAACTTCTAGGAAAGCCCTTCGAGTTGAAAACGAACCATTTGGGGCTTAAGTATATCTTCACTCAACCCAATCTAAATGCTCGACAGAGATGATGGTTGGAGTTTTTGAGTATGATTTTGATATCGAATATATAAAAGGAAAAGAAAACAGAGTAGCAGATGCCATTAGTAGGAGACATCTTGCAGCTATGCTCACTATAAGATCAAGTTTCAGGTAACAGGTGATTCAGGCCCTACCAGAAGATGAACATTATGCTAGAGTGAAACAAGCTTTAGAGCAGGATCCCTCTGATCACAGGTTTGATGGATATATGATTGAGACAGATGGACTCTTAAGGTATCAAGGACGGATGTATGTTCCTGACTAGGGGGAGTTAAGGAAGCTAGTTCTCGAGGAATTTCATAATGCACTGTACTCAGGGCACCCCAAAGTAACGAAAATGATAGAAGGATTAAGACCCTTGTACTTCTGGCCAAGACTCAAGAAGGATGTTACAGAATTTGTGGCCTGATGCTTGGAATGCTAGCGAGTTAAGGCTGAGCATGTGCATCCGGCAGGACTTTTATACCCGCACAATGTGCCAAAGTATAAGTGTCAAGTAATCAGTATGGACTTTATTCAAGAGCTGCCCATGACCAAGAATCGGCATGATGTCATCTTGGTTGTTGTAGATAAGTTGACAAAAGTGGCTCACTTTATTCCAGGAAATCTCAAAGATGGATCTTTAATCCTAGCCAAAAAGTTTGTTCAAGAAATTTTCTGTTTACATGGAGTGCCGAAAACGCTCATTTCTGATCGAGACACTCGCATGACTTCTAGATTTTGGATGACACTAATTGCAGCCTTGGGAACCAAATTGAACTGTAGTTCAGCCTATCATCCTCATATTGATGGTCAGACGGAGAGGGTGAATCAGGTGGTGGAGGACCTCCTAAGGATATATTGTATGGACCAGCAGTATAAGTGGTAGGAGTATCTTCACTTAGTGGAGTTTGCATATAATAATTCATATCATGCCTCCTTATGAATGGCACCTTTTGAAGCTCTATATGGGCAAAAGTGTCGTACACCTATCATTTGGGATAAGGTGGTTGACAAGATAGTAATTGGACCCGATATGTTAAAGAAAATGGAGGATCAGATGAAGTTCATTAAAGAGAAATTGAAACAAGCTTCAGACCGCCAGAAGAGTTATGCAGACAAGAATAGAACATTTCGACAGTTCTCAGTAGGGGATAAGGTCTTCTTGAGAGTTAGACCTCAGAAAAGTTCCATTTCATTTGGCAAGGCTTCCAAGCTTGCTCCTAGATATGTAGGACCATTTGATGTTTTGGAAGTAATTAATCCAGTTGCTTACAGGCTTGCTCTCCCACATGCTCTATCCCGAATCCATAATGTCTTTCATGTATCTTTACTTAAGCCCTATCATCCAGATGCTTCACATATTCTTGATTGGCGTGCATTGCAGATTCAAGATCCAGGGGTGGTGCTGGTGGAACCCACCTGAATTTTGGAGAGGCGCAACGTTAAGTTGCGAAACCGGAATGTTGTGCAGTGTAAGGTCCAATGGGACCAATATCCGGTGGATGATGCTACCTGGGAGAATGCTGATGATATAGATAGAGTTTTTCCTTATTTGAAAAATTAGCATAAACTCTTTTAATTTTTCATAATTATGACTTGGATTGATACATTGATATTAAGTTGTGTGACATTTATGTTTGATATTTCTGTAATAAGACATCGGGATGATGTCTCTTCCAAGTGTGGAAGGATGCCATGTCTCAAACTTTTAGACTTTTTAAACTCTGCTATAATTAGAAATATTAGATGTTATTTTGACTATGTTATAAACGGATAATTGTTTGTGGATTAAGTGAATGTTATTTCTCTTGAAAATGATGAAATGGATGTTATGCCAAGTTTCGGCTATTGATTTTAGGATACTAACCTATTAATGGAGAATTGAGTTTAATGATTGCAAGTTTGTCGAAGGCAAGAGTGTGGTTAAGGCAGAGTTGACTAGCCGCCTGGCAAGGATGGGATGGAGAGAATATCGATGCCACACAGAAGCACTTACCTCATTTTGCATTGCATTTTTTTTGGAATGACTTCTGTGTTTGATGGGTTGATATAGCACTCATAGGAAATGTCTCCCTTATGCTTTATTAGACACATAGTTAAATCATTGGTTCATCAATTTTAATTGTTCCTTTATTGAAATAAAATAGATATAAAAGTTATATTTTCTTTTATTAAATTATGTGGAAAAAAATAATTTTTCCTTTTGAAATAAATTACTTATTTATTTTTTATGGGGTAAAATTAGAAATGATAAAATAAATATATATTGTAGTTGTAATATTTTTACATTTCAAAAAATAAATTCTTTTATCTTTCATTTAGATAATGACAAATCGAAAAGATAGAATAAATGCAAAACAATAGAAAGAAAACAAGAAAAATAGAATGAAAGCAAAAAGATAGAAAAGGCAAAACGATAAAAAGATAGAAAGAGGTAAAAAAATAGAAACGAGAAAAATCTTTAAAGGCGTAGAGGGTACGTTTTGCACAGGCAGAAATCAATAGGAGTAGAAGAACAACCAAAACAAGGAGCTCAAAGACAACGACCAGCAACAAAACAATTGTGCTTTGAATCAGGTTTGCCTACAACCCCTTTTGCCAATTTGTTTTTCCAGAATGGTTGTTATTTGTTTAAAGTAAACTAGCCTCAGAATCAGAACCAAATGGATGTCGGTATTTCCTTATTTCACAAACAACTATTACTCATAACAGAGCACAAACTATTACGCACAGGTTAGTTTTGATGACCAAAACCACTTAGTTCTCACATTGTGTAGGGCTGCAATGGCACCTCGATCAATATTTCTTTGTAAATATATTATCTTCTTTTGTTTTAATCCGGTCAAAACTAAGCCAATCGGCCTTGGATGCCAACCATTCGGTCTAATTCTTTTGGGTATCTAATCGGCCTTTGTGGTTATTGACGCCTATTCTTCTTTAATCATCGACTTCGCTGTATTAGATGTACGTTGGAGATTTTATTGGCATATTCACTCCTCCTGTGAACACCATGCCAGCCATTAACCTATTTTCTATATTCTAACCAATCTCCTTCATTGATTCGTTTTGTGCGACTCCCTTGATATATATGTTTTCGTATAGACTGATAAATTTGCATATTATACATACTATCGCGCCCAATATATATGGATAACTGCCACACTAGATTGAGGGATGACTGAGTTTTGTTGGAGAATTCTAGCTTAGGCGTTTTTACTTATAACAGGCATCTTCGGCAATGCAGTCACCTCTACGAGTATACAGTCGGATCCTTAGTATCTTTCTATCCTAATTTATATATATCCTTCTTACCTGGAGTAATCGACCACTCCTTCGAAAATCGGCCTTCAGCCTGTATTAAAATTCCATCGGCTTGTGATTAGGAAACTGTCTTCCCTTATCGGCTATATATATCTCATGATCTTCTGCTAAATAACGCCCTCCTCTTTAATAAATTTGGCCTTATAGTAACTTGTTTTCCATTCAATGGCAGCGGCTTTTTCTCTTCAATCAAGCTTGGTGTTGCCTACTTTCAGTGTATAGAAGTTGTGTAAAGACCTTTATTAATTCATATGGAATCAGCAAGGATTCTTTTGTCCTTTGGGATTTTTGATTGTTATCTTAGAACAAAGTCGCTTGCTGGAAGCTACTTGCGTATAAACGACCTGAGCTGCAATTTTGTCTATTATCTTTCTCATCATTAGGAGAAACGAAATTTGGAATGTAACTTACTTTTCCTTTGGGGTCACGCCTGTTTATACACTTCTTATATTATTTTCCTTGAAAGGAACAATAGCAATCAGCCGTAGAAACTGTCCATCTTTAATGGATCCCCATGTTACACCAGTGATCACCCTTATCGTTATCATTTTGCCAAACTATGTTCTTGTATGCTAATTGTTTTTTTTTTTCCTATTGTCTAGTCGGTTGCTCTGAGATATTATTATTACCTCTCGAATTTATCATGAAATAATTGAATTCTATCAGGTTTCTAAATGGCTCAGTCTGTGGTGTGAAGACTACGTGAACATAGGGTAGAAAAGATTGCTCATATCATTGAACCATTGAATTTAGATATTTTACTCGGGAATAATAATACATGCGTTACGGTACAATTAAAAGCTATGTAATGATATATTTATGATGAATGGATTCAGATTTGGCCAAACATAGATACTCATAATTTATTTTTGTCTTGTATTCATCCTAATCTCTCACCTAACTGTGTGGATAATCCGGTAAAATAAGATTATGGTTTAATTTTAGAGAATTGGATTATGCTTGCTTTAATATAAATATTCTTTTTGCCTCACATGGATAAATGTATTACTTTGAAAATTCAATTATAAAGCGAGACACCTTGTCATCCATATACAACTACATTATTTTGAGGATATAAACGTATTGCATCAGATGATAGACCTTTGCCAACCATATGACGATAGACGGATTTTGTCTAACTGGATCAAACACTTGTTTTTTGTCGCAAATAAATAGTAGTATGAATTCTCTTGTGACACCTTATGCTTACCTTCTGGAACAAGATGCCGAATGTGGACTAGAGAGACGGTAAACTTCTTTTTCAAGTTTTACCAGTTTATTTATTGCTTTGGCCAAAGCTGTTTGTACCATTGAAATAGATGGATGTTAAAATGCCTAGTTATTATTAATCGTTCTTTGCCACATCCTGCATGCAAGAAATATGTTCATTCTAGTTTAGAGTGCATATAGGCATCAGGCATGCATCGAGAGTTTCCCTCTTGCCCATCTGTTCCAGGTTGCTAGGCGCCTCATGCAGGGTTGGGTATTCTTCGAGTTAGGAAGAATTCTGGAGAAGTGTAGTGCTTCGTGGTGTAATGTCCCCTTCTAGCAAGCCAAAATTTTCGCAACCTTGCAAACAATTTTAACTTGTAAAAGAGCACATTAGTATACAAATCATTTCATCATGTGCATATAAAGTGCTTAAAAATAATAAACTCTATCTCTTTCATATCTTTTCTAGTCATATATACATGTTCATGATCTATCTTATCATCAATCACACATGAGTCATGGACATACCTCAGGGAGGACGTTCGTAATCCTACCCATTAATCAGACCACTCACCTTATATGAGAGGGTGGATTAAGGATTCCAAGACCCACGGCCGTAGGCCCAAGGCTTCACCTCACACCCAGAGGTACTTCACTCTTGGCTCGGAGGGGCTTATAGCCAGCTCGAGATTCACCTACCGTTAGGCCATTAATATTATCTAGGTCCTATGCAACCATAAGGTCAAGAACTTCATGCTACACCTGGCAATACTTCGTTCTTACCCTAGGTCTAAGAGCTTCATGCTACACTCGGCAATACTTCGCTCTTAGCTCTGAGGGGCAATGACTTGCCAGCTCGAGTGCTAGACACTAGATTCCTTCTGACCACTAGTCTCATACTAATAAGGTGTGTAGGTGGATTAAGGGGAAGGCTACTAATCATAGCCCGGTACTCCATGGTCATAATCAATCTCTTTATAGAACATACTTATTATTCTAGGCATCATGCCTTTTATTTAAAAATTCACTTTCTTGGATATTCAATAATTACTAGTATATTGATATTTCCCTTGGAATGCATATTTCATTAGATGTTTACTCTACTATTATTAGGGTTTCCTAATATGAGATTATTAGAGCTTCCTAGCATTCAATGGATTATTCACAACATTTATAACCTTATCATTTATATCTTATAAATTGAACAAGTAAATATAAATTCTTACAAATTATAAATTGAATAAGTAAATATAATTACTTACTTACCTGTTGTAGCTTTACCTCGGATTTCTTACCTATGTAGCTTTACCTCGGATTTGTTGTTGCCGTTTATATATTTTATAATATATATTTCACACACTTTTACTGTTGATGTACAGATCTCTATATATTAATTTATGATATCTTTCCTACTTATGACTCAGAAATATATATAATGCAGATCTAAATTTATGATATTTTCTTTCGATGATGTTTTCCTTCTATCTCACAACCTTTATTTATTTCCCTTTCAAGGGATATATTCGAAGAGGCACGTCTCTTATTATGCTTGGTGGTAAAAGACATACTTACCCTCCTATAATTTTTATTACTTTATATTAATTCCCTTTTGTGGTAAAACTAGTTCTAACCATACGTAACTCCCTTATCATAAGAGAATAGGTTAAAAGATGTTTATTTATATTATTTGTATTTATATTATATCATTATAATAAATGATATATTATTTATATTATATCATTTATATCATAATAAATGATATATGATTTATATTATATTATTTATATTTATATTACAATATAAGATAATAATAATATTTGTATTTATATTATTCAATATATTTATAATATATTATTTATTAATGTGATCGTTGGTGTCAACCAACTTAATTGTTGCACTTATAAATATCTTCCTTCAGCCTCCCCTTAATCTTTTTAAAGTACATTATTTATATAATATATATAGTTTAAATAAATACATTTGTTATTAAGTATGGGAGCTCTTTTATCTTATTTTATTATAATATGGTGGGATAATGTTTTTGTCTTATTTGACTCTTAACTTTATATGATTTTATTTTGAATTTGACCTTTTGTTTAACCTTATTACTTTGCCTTATTCCAAATTACTTTACTTTCTAACTTTAATGGGTAAGACTCTTTGTAATATTTATTTTTATATATAATAATATATCTTATTAATTATTCACATAAATATTATATTATAATATTTATAATTATAATATATCTAGTTAATTAAATATATATATTTCATATATTTTATAATATTTAAATTAAATTAATAATATTATTTATTAAATAATACATATTAATAACATATTTTAAATAAATATATTATATATTTATAACTTATTATTTAAATAAACGATTCAATTATAAATCATTATAGGGACATGACACATGGTTGGGTGGAAAAAGCACCTTAACCATACTGTTGACCTTTGGCTTGCGGAAGACCAATGGGTTATGGCGGCTGAAGACAGATTTTTTATATATATATATATATATATATATATATATATATATATGATTCTTCTTATGTAATTCAGAAAATTGATGTATTATTGTATTGAACATTTGTATGGCTTGTTAGCGAAATTGTAATTGTACTTCTCTTTGATGTACTTGGAAGACTGTAAAAGTTCTAATGTTACTTTCCCTTTATACTTGTGGATGCTCCTTATTGATTATAGAAACTTGCAAGATATTATACTTTTATGGATGTCTCTGTTATTAGAAAGGTTCATTTTCCATTTTTAGACTAGGTGTTATTCTATCATGGTTATTCTTAGTAAGTGGTAAAATCAGATTTTAAAAGATGCAACATTACCATGTTGCTTATTAGGTGTTTTCTGCCAATGGGGATTCTTCTTGTCCCCCTGAGAAGGTTTTTGTGGCTTTCATTGATTGAATTCACTATTAGCATAGGAATTGTACCAACAATTCTTGAGATCATGTCCCTTTCTACCACAAATGAGACACTTCTTTTTCTTTGTAGAAGAGTTTTCTTGGCTTGGTTTGGATGAACCTGATGGACCACTCCGACATTCAGGTTGTTTTCCCTTCTGCTTTAATGCGAGGATCTAATTGTCTTAGGAATCAAAAGTCTCACCGTGGATTGTTTCTTCTTGTTGAAGCAAATTGGACAACTCTTCAAAATATGTTCTACTCACCATCACCACATTTAGACATGTGAAACACACAAAACGAAGGGGCTAGTGCTCTCAAAACTATAGGTACAAGAGAGGAATCTATCACTTCTTCCCTTAAAGTTTGCAGTGATGTCCTAATCTCGACAACTCTTTTGAAAAATGTCTACTTTTTCACCACTTTGCATTTGCAAACTATAATGTCCCCTTCTAGACACATGGTTAGTCCATCATGGAGTTCCCGTGGGCTAGCAATTTGGTTAGGGAACTGTGGTTAGTTGACTCTGGAGGTCCTTGTCAGTGAGGGAGTTATGGTTCGCATTCAGTGGATCCAATTGGCACCCTCGTGGTTGGTTCAGTGGGCCTCTTGGTCATTACTTACTATTTTTAGTAGTTTGGGTACTGTGTCGGTTCGGAATTTTCAGATTTGGATCAGATGCATTTCGTCGAGACCTTTCCGGCGAGCTAAAGATCAGTGAATTCCGACACCGTCTTCATACTTATTTTAAAGTCCGAAGATTTATTAATTTATATTAATATGGACTTTATTATATTTGCGGGAAATGTGAAATTAATGAAATAAAGACATAGGCTTATGTCTTGACCTTGGGCGCCCATCCCTAGGAGACATAAAGTGAAATTAAAATGTTATTTTCCCTCCTAAATGCCCAACACCTATCTTGGAGGGAGATAAAAAGTCACTTGGAGCTCATTTTGGTTTTATGCTATGTTTTGATATTTGCTTATGAGAGCTCTGCTAGGGTTTCTGGAGTTTGAGATGTTGTATCAGGCTATTGGAGACACAAACCTCCGTTAGTGACAGTATCCCACAGGTGTGAAAGATCACCCAACGATGCCATTGATAGTGGATGTATTCGGCATTCACATATGTGCTGAAATGGAGACATTCGAGGTTGTTTCATTGTGCTGATTGAAAGATCTTTTTCTGTTGCTGTTATAAGCTGATAATGGATGGTATAGAAGGCAGAAATCTGAGTATTTGAAGTAGTTCATTGCTGTTGTACCTTTCCCGTTGCTGGCCATACTATGTACCATTGAGGCGTGGGTCCTTTGGAGGCTCTTCCTCTTTCATTGCAGCTTCATTCTTGGCCATTGTGTTGCATTTTGGGCTTATTTCTTTGTTGTTATCATCTGTATTGGCATTCTATATCAATCCATGGAGATTTGATGCAATTACAACCATACCCACTAAATGGTCCATTTCCGGCGGTTGTACCAAGTTGCATATTTTCATATGGGTATGTGATAGTAATTTTTTCCTAGCTATTTTACTATCTGGGTTGTCTTTCGTTTCTTCAGATTCATTGTATATTTTTTGGATTTCTATTATATGCAATACATTGTGTGCTCCGGCACTACATCTGCAGGAAAACATAAAACCCCCTTCTGCAGCTTCTGTCTATCTGAAAGAACACACAAAAATCTAATAAAAAAATCACACAATAAAGATTTTTAAAAATACAAACAGGTACGGCACATTACACAATACTTTTGTCATGTCCTCCATTTCCGGCATGATCACCAAATAGAGAATGGAGTTAGCCTATCATCATTCTTGTAGGCTAATTCATCAAAACAAGGGAATATTCTGGTTGAGATAAGGCTTGGAAAAGATAATGTTGTTTAGAGACTTGAAGAATGGAATGTTGGCTCAACTAATTTTCACTGGCAAAGATGGAAAATGAATTAATGCAATTTTTGCATTAATTATCAAAAGAAGACAATTAAATAATAATATTTTATTATTGATTAATTCAAGCGCCAAAAAGGAGAAAATATTAAAAAATATGGATTCTTGGATTTTGGCGCTCACTTGGAAAAAAGGAATAAATTAAATAAAATAATATTTTATTTAATTTGGGCGCTCATTGTGGAGATGAAAAAATAAAATAATAAATAATATATTGGATTTAGACGCCACATGGAGAAAAGGGAAAATTAATTAAAAAAATATTATATTGGAATTGAGCGCTCAACCTTGGAGGAATAAATTCAAAGAAAAAAACAATAAAATAATTTTGTTATTCGGGTGCCCTTCTTGGAGAAATAAAATAATTAAGTTGGTTGCAAGCTGACAAGAGGGAAAAGTGAAATTCAAATCTTTAATTTGAATTGTCAGCCTCATCAAAGATCCAAGTATAAAAGAAGGCTGTGGAGCCTCATTTCGACATCATGAATCTTTTGGTAACTTTCACAATTATGCTTGGCAATTGTTTTGCTTGATCTTCCAAGGACGAAAACCCTTGTGGAGTTGTGTGTTGGACAAAAACCCAGTCACACTTGGAGGTGGATTCATACGGAGTTCACATTTACACTTCAATGGAGATTCGAAAATTGTTTGAGCATCATTGAGTCATCATTCGAAGATTTGGTCGGAGACCATTGTAGAGATTGAAGCTTGAAGATCCATTGCACATCATTCAAGGCTTTGATCGAATTCCTTGAAGATTTCATTGAAGATCTTGTATGAGAACTTTCAGATCAGACTTGAGCAAATCACCCTAGCCGCTGTCATAGACATTCCATTGGAGCCGAATTACACCATCCTTGGCAGCGACTACTATTTGGATCTGATTTGTATTGGCAGCGATTTCATAGTGGAGCCGAATGGCATGAGTTTTGACAGCGATCTCACCTTGGAGCTAATCTCATTGACAGCGACTTCATTCTAGAGGGATCGCCTAGTGTTGGCAGCGATTTGGACTGAGTCATTATCAATAATTACCATCAATCAGCATTTACTTTGATTTGAAGCAGCGATCAGCATTGGTATTTCACCTTTGGTCTTCTACATATCAGCGATCTGCCCTAGCCTATCAGCGATCAGCATTTGTGAGTTATTTGCTTGCATATCATCATCACAGGAGGGACGAATAGCTACAGCATGTTTGATAGCATCTTTGCATTGTAATTGGACAACAAATTTGGTATGTACCTTCATTGATTTACCTCTCATTTGTAACAGTTGGTTGGCATTGTAAATTTGGCTATCATAGAGCCATAAATTGATGTAATATTGCAAAGACAAGTCTGATTACATAAACAGTGAGGTCTGATTTGTTTTGTCAATCCTCTTGCTATTGAATGTAATTATTTGCCATCAATATTCTGGCATATGCTACTCTATATTTCATGGTGTTAAAGTCAAATTGAAAGGTGCAAACAAGAAATCAGAATTTCTGTCCTAGGGTTTGATTTTGAAATTGCAAGATTCAGAAAATTGTATGCAAACCTAGTACGGGACATGACAACTTTCCTATCAGAAATTGTCTGCCAGTGTAATTGTAATTGGAAGAGTATCGCAGCTAGTTGGGGGTTCAATATATTCAGTCCTTGACTGGCCGTATAGGTCTTCATAACAACTGTACCCTTTTTTTTATGAATCACGGCACCTTTGATACAGATCAGTATTAACAATCCATTCATAATTCTGCTGGTGTATGGGAGGAAAGGTTTTCATCACTGATCACAGAATACATTTGGGAACTTTTCCAAGAGTATATTCCGATATTGTTTGGTGCTGCATAAGGTTATTTTGGCTGTCAGCCGCCATCACAGCCCTACAGTGTTATCTACAGCCAGTAAGGGATATTGATCATTGAGTGCTGAGATTATATATATGAGTTTGCATTTATTGGAGGAAGACTAACCATTGTTTGCAAGTAAGCTGGGAGCATTAGATATTTCATGCCCTTCGCAGGCCTGCAATTAATCCATGTTTCATGCCACACCTTGACATTGCTATCATCACAGCATACAGGATTATCTCTGAATAATTGTGGCCTCCCTGATAACTATCCAGGTATTAAGAAGTAATTAAAGGCATACTGTATCAACAAGGTGCTGAATAGAAATAAGATTTCAACCAAGTATAGTTTTGTTGTACTCTCATTGTTCCTAATTTTTCAAGCATAATCACAACTGCTGTTCAACATTGTTTATCAGTATGCTGAACTTACCCATTCTGATTATTGAATGAGTAGTAGTTTCAATTGTTATAACTGTGATAGCTATTTGCATATCCTACATTTTCAGTTGCAAACTTTCAATAGCAAAAGTGTTCACTTCAGCATTTATCTTTAAGTTAACTTGTGATGATATTTCATTTGGGTTCAAATTCAGAAAATACAAGAAAAATCAGATAATAACAAAATTATAAAAAGGGGGCATTACACTCAACTATTACTTGTACAACAAATACACTTGTCAAAAAATGAAAGAAGGAATAAAGCAAGCTAAAATATGAGAATGGAACATGTCTTTGTGGTGCACCCTACAAGAACTTAATCAAAGTTGTGTTTAAAAGAAAAATGTAGACAATCAGGTTACCCAAGGCAAGGCACCAATGTGATCCTCATGCCCATGTGTTATGATAACTGCTTCAATCTTGTGCCTCCACCGTTGGATGAAAGTTGTATCAGGCAAAATCCTCTGCACCCCAAGTTCATCATAACTGTTTCACATGTACTAGAATTAGCGAAGAAACTCTTATTACCAAAATAAAATAACTGAAAGACAAATTACTTGGCATGAAAAAAGATAAATGTTCAAGAAAAACAAACCCTTACAATTTTGAATAACTGATATATACATAACAAGAACTAAAGAAACATATGCAAATAACACAATTCTAAGATTAGTTCCAAGACAAGATTATTCTATGTTTCAATGGATCTGAGAGGTCGCGATGCAGGATATAGAATGCTCTAAGCAAATGGATTGTCCTTCACTATCATTGCATAAGATATTTTCACCTGGTATAATGCAAAAAGTCTCCTTTCTTGAAACAAAGGATCACATGAGATAGTCTATTATGCCCACAATTGACAAGAGGTGGCAAGTCAAGGTACTTGAAGTGAGATGGAAACGAGATTGTCAAGTCATTTGGAAAGCAAGAACCAAATTCAAACACAAGGTTTTGGGCTCACTAAAAAATCATCAAGGTTTAGATGTCAAGGTTTTAATAGCAAATGGTTTCTGCATTGTGTGGGAAATGGGGAGACTATGGAGTATGGACCAATCTTTTGGAAGTGCTCAACAGCTAGAGGATTCGGGGTATGGTTACAAGCTGAATTCAATTTCCTTTTTACTCCCCTCTCTTGGTAAGAACCTCTTCTAGGGAATTCCTGGATGATAATGAACAACTGCAGAAATCTATGGCATACAATTTTGTTGGCAGCAATTAGTTTCATTTGGAGAACACAATGAGAAGCTACCTGTTTCAGACAAGATTTGACTTTGATTGTGACTCTAGTGGTTTTAGAAGGATGTGAATTCTTTGCTCATTAGGGCACAAGCCTAGGTGCTTAAGCAAATCATTTGTTCTCAAGTATTATACAATGCCATTTTTTGTAAAGTCTCCTTTCTTATTGGTAAAAGAATAAGTATCAGACAAAAATATACACGAAGGGAAGAGGTGCATCGAAAGAAAGAAATTCAATAGTAAATTCAGTTTCCCCAAATGACCAAAGTAGGTATTTGGACCCAATAGTAAATTCAGTTACAATAGAAAGGTACTAGAGTGCAAAATCTTTAAGGTCTGAAAAGTAACTAAAAACAAAATACTAAACCAATGTAAACACAGCAAGAGGGTTAAACCCCAAACCATATGATCCAAATATAACTACAAATAGCCATGTGATGGAAAGACCCCTCAATGAAGAAAGATGCAAATGAAAATGTAATGTCCCCATTTTCCAGGTGGTCATCCAGCGAGGTCCACTAGACTATTTTTATTCCCATAGACTAAGTTGGGAGTTATAAGGGAATAATTTAATTAACTAAATGTTAAATAATCTTAAATCATTTTTTGATTATTTATATTTAATTAATTAGCTGGGCCTATTTTTTAATTAAAAAAGTGACTTTATAATATTATATTGGAAAATTATAAAATAAGTCACTTTTGAGAAGGAAAATATAAAATAAAATAAATTAATAAAAGTGAGTCTTCTAGAAGTTACTTCTAGAAAGTTCACTTGTGGGTTTAAAAAGTGAGGAAGGCAAATCATTTTCATATCTTGGATTGCTATTTGCTATTGGAGTTTTCCTTGTGAGCTGCAACTATAGGTTCAACAAACCCTGGGACGAAAACCCTTGTGATTTTAGGTGGATTGGATGAAAACCCAAGTCTACCCAGTTGGTGGATTCACTTCAGGATTCACACTTGCACTTTATTATTTAGTTGTTTGGAGATTGTGGAGCTTCAAAGATATATTTCTATAGGTTGACATTGGAAGAGAGTTTTATTACCAAATTTATGTGATTTGCAGGGCAAATATAAATTTGGTATTTGCAGGTTTTCTGAAGGAGAAATTCATAGAATATTTTATGCAGTTTAATGGAGTTTTAGAGGGTTTATGCTAAACCCTAGCACTGCATTTTGGAGGATATTGTTGTTATTGATCATTGTAAACCCTAGACGCAGCCTTCTAGGGTATTGCCGCAGCATATTGAACACCTAAACAAAGACCTAGAGAATCTACAAGCAACCGTACCATCAATTGGCAATCGCATCTCTACATTGGCATCACTTGGGACAATTTGGGACTAATATGAATCGTTGTGGTTTTGTGAAGACATCGCAACCATTAGGAGGGTGGTAAAGTTGGAATCTTGATAAAATAAGATGTTGATCACCATCTGCAACAATTTGTGTTGTAATTTGCCATCCATTTTGGTATGTATAAAGTTTATATATTGCTGATATGAAAAGTCTACAATTCTGGATTATATTACAGCTCCTGAACATTTTGGTATTTCATTGGATTGATCAAAATAAAGGGTCGATTTGAGTTGATATATTGTTTGACAAATGTTTGATGAAATGCCTTATCATTTCTTTCACGAATATATGTGTTTATGGTATTAGTTTGAGCATATTTATTTGTTGTTCCAAACAAAACAAACTCAAAAACAAAACCAAACAGCTTTCATGCAAACTGTTTGACAAAATGCCTATGTGAAATCTGCAAGTACTACCATGACTTTTATTACCATGACTTTTATTACGCGAGTAATTGGTAAAATATTGATAATATTTACAATGAGCAAAACACTCAATAAAAAAGTTACAAGATTTACAAGGATAGCAAGTTTCTGAAATAGAAACTGCAGAAGATAATTTACAGCTAAATTACATGATTGACCATTAACTAAAAATAGCAAAAAAAATTAAATAATTATTCTAATACCCTCCCTTAATGGTCAATCTATCAACTACACCAAGAGACCCCCTGAATTTTACAAATTTATTTGGACTAAGGGACTTGGTGAGAATATTTGTTGTTTGATCCTCTGTCGGAACATACAGCAACTGAACTAATCCGTCTTCAACAAGCTTCCTTATGAAGTGACAATGAGTTTCCACATGCTTGGTTCTTTCATGGAAGACTAGATTTTTGGCAAGTTTGAGAACTCCCTAATTATCACAGAACAAGGGAGTCGAACCTGCTTCAGATATTTGCATATCTGCAAGCATCCGACGAAGCCAAACTGCCTTAACTGCTCCCCAATACTCTGCTTCTATCAAGGAGCGAGCCACTGCCTGCTGCTTTTTACTAGTCCATGTGACTGCACCAGATCCCAAACTGAACACATACCCAAATGTGGATTTCCTATCATCAACTGAACTTGCCCAATTTGAGTCTGTGAAACCACTGAGTCTAGGATCATGACTCCTAGTGTAAAGAAGTTTATAATCAGAAGTGCCCTTCATATAACGCAGCACACACTTTGCTGCTACCCAATGATCAGCGTTAGGCGCTGCCATGAAGCGTGAAATGTAGCTCACTGCAAAACTGAGGTCAGGTCTAGTGGCAGTGAGATAGATGAGGCTGCCCACTAGTTGCCTGAACAATTATTCATCCACTACAGGTGAGTCTGACTTAGCTGACAACTTAAGCCCTTTTTCCATGGGTGTGTAGGTAGGTTTGCAATCATGCATACGGAACGTATCCAGAAGACTTCGAGCATACTTGGACTGGGAGATGAAGATACTGCTCTCGGTCTACCAAACCTCAACACCTAAACAATAATGCAAGAGTCCCAAATCTGTCATGTCAAATGTGTTGCACAAATCTTATTTGATCTCAGCGATCAAATGTGTCGAGCTACCAGTAATGATCAGGTCATCCACATAGACAACAAGAATCAGAATATCACTACCAGTCCGTTTGACATACGACTCCTCTAAAAGCCTTGATCTGAGGTACTTCTCAATCTTGATGTACCAAGCCCGAGGAGCCTGTTTCAGGCCATAGAATGCTTTTACCAATCTGCACACCTTGTGTTCTTGACCAACAACCTTGAACCCTGGAGGCTGCGTCATGTAGACTTCTTCCTTCAACTCACCGTTGAGGAAAGCACTCTTAACGTCCATCTGATGGACTTTCCAACCAAACTGGGTTGCTAAGGCAAGGACGAGCCGAATTGTACTCATCTTGGCTGTAGGAGCAAAAGTCTCCTCATAGTCAATGCCTTCCTTCTGTGAGAACCCCCTAGCAACAAGACGAGCTTTGTACTTGTCAAGGGTTCCGTTAGCTTTGTATTTCACCTTATACACCCATTTGCAGCTAATGGGCTTCTGCCCTGGAGAAAGATCAGAAAGGACCCAAGTGTGATTTTTCTGAAGACTCTGGTATTTAGACTCCATAGCCTTTTCCCACTCAGGAATCCCTTTAGCCTCTAAATATGTCTGAGGCTCATAGACACAGTGAATGTTGGCCATGAGAGCAAAATTAACTGTATGTTGTTGTTTGCTCTTGTTTCTGGATGATCTACCCTCAATGAGCTCATCATCATGAAGATCTCCAATAGTCTTAGCCCACCATTTAGGCCGGAGAATAGAAGTGCCAACATCGGATGCAACAGGAGGAGCTGGAACAGGTTCAACGAGTGGAAGATCAACATCATCCAGAGGAAATTCGGGTTGAACATCATCAAAAACAGAATCTGCATCATCATCCCTCCCATCAGGTGGACCTAACGGAAGATGAACACCCAAATCAGAAGCCTTCAAAGGTTGATCCTCAGAATGCTGCATAGACGAGGAAGGATGAAAAGGTCCTCGTTCTTCATCAAAGACAACATCCCGACTGAAGATAAGACGATCAGTATCTATATCAATCAACCGGTAAGCCTTATGGTTGTCACTATACCCTGTGAACATAAGCTTTTGACTCTTGGAATCCAACTTTGAGCGCTTGGCACCTGGAATCCATACATAATCTAAAGAGCCAAATATTCTCAAATGACTGATTCGAGGTTTGCGACTAGTCCTAGCTTCCTCAGGAGTCTTCCCCTAACAGCATATGTAGGAGACCGATTAAGGAGATAGACAGCAGTGTAGACTGCTTCTACCCAATATTTCTTAGGAACACTCATGTGTTCTAACATGGAACGGGCCATCTCAGTGATTGTGCAGTTGCGCCGCTCTACAACACGGTTTTGTTGAGGAGTATAGGGTGTGGTTAATTGGCGTTTGATGTTGTGTATATCACAGAAGTTGGAGAAATTAGAAGAACAAAATTTCCCCCCATTATCTGACCTAAGAGTGACTATGGAACAGCTAGACTCTTTCTCTACTAAGGCCTTAAACTTCTGAAATACAGTAAACACATCTGATTTCTGTCTAAGAAAGTACACCCACATTTTACGACTGAAATCATCAACAAAAAGCAAGAAATACCTATAACCAGTAACAGAAGGTGTATTCATTGGCCCACATACATCAGCGTGAACCAACTGTAGTACCTTGGAGGCTCACCATGAGTCACCAGTCGGGAATGGTGTCCTGTGCTGCTTCCTAGCTTGACAAGCTCCACAAACTCTATGCTGTTGAATCTAGATCCCAGGTAAACCAGCTACAAGTCCCTCCCGAGCTAGCTGAGAGAGATAGTGCACATTTAAGTGCCCATAACACTGATGCCAAAGACTGGTGATGGAAGAATTTCTGGCTGCCATGGCTAACTCTGGAGAATCACCTGTATCCACAAGTCTGTATAGACCATGATCCTCAATACCAACAGCCACAGTCGTGCGAGTCTCCCGATCAACAATGGAACATTTGTGTGCACTGAAAACCACATCCAACTGAGGAGAGTGCCGCATGATCTGACTGACAGAGAAAAAGTTCAGTTCCATGCCAGGAACGTAGTATACATTGAGGAATATGAGATTCCTCCCACCAGACTGAATTTGAATAGTGCCCTTGCCGACAACTGTATACTCTTCACCTCCTCCAAAAACAACTGAGTCACTGAAGGGAGAGAAATCTGTGAACCAATCACGCCGTTGGGTGAAGTGTCGCGAGGCACCTGAATCAATGTACCAGGCAGAGGACTTTACATGATCTGTAGGGTCTTTTAGCCATAAAGGCGTAAAAGGCAGATTCCTTCTGCTCAGTGTGCTCGGCAACATTAGCTTTCGGTGAGACCCTCCCTGCTTCTTCTGTTCAGAAGCCAAACGCTGACAACAATCCTTCTTCATGTGACCATATTTGTGGCAATAATTACACTGAATGTTCTTTTTGGTGCTATCCTGAGGTTGACCTGAGCCTTTCTGCTACGGAGGCTGACCTTTCCCTTTATGCTAAGCTTGAGACTTGGCTGCAAAGGCTTGCTCTGTAGAGGACGAAGAAGCACTACTACCAAACTGTTGTTTCCAACGATCCTGCTGCAAGAGGATAGTACAAAGCTTCGAAAACTTCAGATCAACATTACCAAACGTAATGTTGAGAGTCTCGATGAAATGTTCATAAGACTTAGGTAGACATTTCAAAGTGATCACGACCATGTCTTCTTCCTCCATTTTTCAACCAATAGCCTCCAATTGATCTCAGATCTCTTGGATCTTGTTCAAGTGTGCCTGCAAAATTGTCTTCTCATCCATCATGATAGAAAACAGCATGTTCTTCAAGAAGAACGCACGGCTTTTGTCGAAAGTCTCATGCAAACCCTTCAGATGGTCCCAAATTTCCTCTGCTGATTTTCCAGACAAAATCTGAGGTAGCTGATTATCTGTAACTGAAAGCTTAATAAGCATCACCGCTTCACGATTTTGCTCATCAAACTTGTCCTAGGCTTTACCCATCGTTGTGGGACGTGTAGTGTTGCCTAGAATAATCTGATCAAGGCAGCGATATTCGAAGATAGTCATCATTCGTTGCTTCCAGGTATTATAATTTTTGCCATTGAATCGCTGACTGCCTTCCAACATAATGTTGGTCAAACTTGTCATGGTTCAATAAATTCCAATTAAAGATTGGAATAATCTCTTATCATCTCCTTAACATAAGTTGAAGAAGAAAATGATGATGTGTTAAGCCGATCAAGACAAGATGATTCTAGTAGCCTTATAATACCATTGAAGAGGGTGAATGGATAAACCAAGATACTTAATATCATTTGGCCAAACAAATTTGTATTCATGGCATGAAGAGATCAATGTTATATCCGATCGAATTAATAACAAATCAACACCCGATTGAAACCAACGATAACTAAAGGAAGTGTCTTTTGGGTGGACGGGCACCAATCGCCTTTTTAAGGCCAGCGGATCATTGAGAAGAAGGCATGGAAGGAGATAAAAAAAAAAAGACATTCCATAGATATCAATCAGAAGGAACACGCAAGAGTCTCAGAAGCCATATCAGCAAGGATCAATTATATTCCCAGCATCGAGGAAGATTTAATAAACAAAGGAATACATATCGATTTATCAAATTGTTACTGACACTCTGCAATTACATTGATCAAGCATCAGTAAGCATACAGAAATACAATTCCGAATATATATTGTAGATCGATTGTTATACCAGACTGGCGGAGCATTTGGTAGCATCGACTCTAAGGTAAGATTTCCTATTTCTATCAAATAACACTTAGTATCTGTTGCACATGTATATTAGAATAAATCAGTGATATTGTTATGGCAAAAAGGCCTTGTGAACTCAGAAATTCGCAATCTAAATAGATATAACAAGTGCATGATCATAAGCATTAAATAGGAATCATATGGTACTATAATTAGATAGTCTAATATTTAAAGACATAGGTAGTTTACATCTAATTAAGAAATTAAGAATGAGAATATGAATTTGTTATATGATCATCATGGAAATATACATCTGTTACAATCATTACAAAGAATGAAAGCAATACTTTACTAGAATGTTTATAGATAATAGCTCTAATCATAGAATGGAGAATATGAATAATAGTATTCTTAAAAAATGATTATGGTGAAAACCTATAGAATTATGAGGACAATTGGAAATGATATGGAATGCTTATTTGAATAAGACATTGTAATGAATAACTAATGCAGGCCGGAATGAGAAATGTACATCATTGTTAATCCATCACACCAAGTAAGTGAGACCAAGGGTTATGACAATTGACCAAGGTATTAAAGGCTCGAGTTGGTAAGGCTCTAACCCTCCAAGACAAGTGAAGAGTGCTTGTCCCAAAGGGGTGAAGAGTGCTCAACCGAGATAGGCCCTTATCTCAATTAGTGAAGAGTGCTAATATGAGGTAAGTGGAAATAGGCCCTTGGCTCAATTAGTGTGGAGTGCTAATTTGAGGCAAGTGGATAAAGGCCCTTGTTCCAATTAGTGTAGAGTGCTAATATGGACAAGTGGATAAAGGCCCTTGTTCCAATTGGTGTAAAGTGCCAATATGGGCAAGTGGAAATGTCCCTTGTTTCCAATTGGTGTAGAGTGCCAATATGGGACAAGTGGATAGGCCTTTGACTCTAGTTGGTCAAGATTGCCATTCTAGATCAAAGGAAAGGACAATGGACCTATGGCAAGATTGTGCCCAAGGAACCCTCTCTTGTTGGGTGAATGAATGGATTAACATGATTGGTCCGAGTAATAGACTCTTCCGGAAAGAAAATTATGATCTTGTATAGTAAAATAGAGAAAGGAATAATGCATATAAGTGATGATTATAAGATTTGATTTTATATAATTATGGTTTATATAATGAGACAAGAAGGATTGAATACTAATGTTCTCTTTTTGTGAGTTGAAATTTGGTGCAAGGTTGTGAAAATTTTGGCTTGCTAGAAGGGGACATTACAAAACTCGCCATCTTGCACGTGTTTCGAGGCACAAAAAACAAGGTACTCAGAAGAGGCTAAATGCACAGAATTCAAGACACGAATTCCAATGTATTGAAGCAGTTTCAGATACAAATTTCGAGACAAATCTGTCTGCACAAATTCCAAGGCATGTAGACCCGGTTGCACAAATCCCAATGCACGGATTTCGAGACACCAAAGAATTCTGACGACCACCCAAAAATCTTCTCGAAAAACCCAAAAAGAATTTGGAAACAAAAAAATTTTCAGCTTGAAACTGAGGATGAAAACCCTGGCCGAAATTCTCAAAAGTCTTAGGCTCACAAAATCACGTTGTGGGCTCAACCATAGTTGCAGGAAAAAAGAGAGGTCGCAAGCAGAGAATAAAAGCCAGACACAAGTTGCAGGGGTCGCGGGCTTGATCGATCACAAACGCGTGCAGAGACGAACACGTCTTCAAGCTATTGTAGGACGACGCAGGCAGAAGGTCGCAGATGCACAGAAAACCACGTTTTTCGAAAATGAATAGAAACGCGTCAAAAGAAACTGCGAATCGCGCCACAACTGAGAGAAAACGTTGCAAAAGTCAAAAGATCGTGCCTAAAAGAAGGTTCAGAACAAACACGCGATTTTTTCCTTTATTTCTTTCTCAAACCCTTCAATTTTATCAGCAAACAAGACCCACGATTCAACAAGAGGGTCGTGATTTTCAGTGGGAAATACTCACGAAAAAAAATCAAAACCAAAACCCTCGATTTCTTGACTTGAACACACGAATTTTCAAAAAGATCAATCAATTCCCACTCTGATACCATATCACGCAAGTAATTGGTAAAATATTGATAATATTTACAATGAGCAAAACGCTCAATAAAAAAGTTACAAGATTTACAAGGATAGCAAGTTTCTGAAATAGAAACTACAGAAGATAATTTACAGCTAAATTACATGATTGACCATTAACTAAAAAATAGCAAAAATAATTAAATAATTATTCTAATAATTTTATAATGGATTTATGATTCAGAAATTTAGTCTTGGATGTTCAAAATGTTTACAGTCAGAATTACATCATAATGGAATGCATACAAAGTGGAAGAAATGTCAATACACTAGAAATCAGAAAATTCAGAGGCTTAAAGGCAATATAAGATAGAGATCTTATAGTGGTATCCGAGCAATGTATCCTACCAGCCTGTTTGGGTTGTGAATCATGGATTTCGAATTTTTAAAGACACGTGACTGATGATGTAATGGTTGTTTATGATGAGTACTATACACTTCCACGGCATGTTAGAGATGAGTTGTCCTTGAATCAATACTGAAATGACCCACCCTGTTCTATATTTTATATTTTCTAATCCATGTCTGATTTTTTCTCACTGTTTGGGTCTTCTATGGTTTAGTTGTAACCTGTTTGTGTTTTGATGTTTTTGCTTTTGACAAGGAAACACATGCATATTTATATTTTTGCAAATACAAAGTAAATAGAAGTACCCACATGCTCTATTTCAATGAAAAGGTGCTAAATAACCATAACATCAAATACCCATATGAAGAAAATAGCTTCTCTTCAAAAAGTAAACATACCCATTTCATTGTCCATACAAATGCAAGTCTAATATCACTATAACAGAAATTGGATACTTGAATCCTCTTCGTTTCTTACAAGAACAGGCAGATACAATCACATAAAACACTTGGCAGCAGAATACAATAGTATTGATGCTCTTACAATGGCCAAACAGGCAAGGAAGTAGCTAGATGATTAAGACTGCAATACCCACAACCTCACACTTGTTGGTACGGCCTGCTACAGTCATGAACAGCAACGTATTACATCCAAATCTCAATTAAAACCTGCTGAAAATACTTGGACGGGTCTGCAGATGTCCTACGCCCAAAATGAGATGAGAACCATGCCAATATTCAAGCCCCAAACTTGATTCTTCCTCTATATTGTACAGCCCAGGCTGAGTGCTGGTAAGGCCAGGATATGCTATGGAAGGCACACAAAACTCACTCCAATCCACAACAAAGACTAGCAATTTACTCCTCAATATGCCCCTGCAATTATAGTGCCAAAAATGGGAAGATATATCAATGTAATCATCTCTGCGACAATGGTAGTTCCGTCAATGAAGCTCAAAATGACTCCTGGATAAAGCCACACCGAATTAACATCCTTAGAGTGCCTTGAAACCCTGTAGATTCTCCTATCAATGGAGGTTTTCGTCTCCAATTGACGCTGGTTCAAAACCCTTGCATGAAGCAAAGCTTAGACAATATCAAAATATCCAATAGCATAGTTCCACGGAGTTTCAGGGACGGGGGGATGACAGGGGATGCGTTTCGGGGACGAGGGGGTGAGGGGCCTAAACTTGGGGACAGCAGGGGATGGCGGGGGGGCGGCGAGAGAGCGGTGTGCTGAAATACATATAATACTTGAAAAATTAGTTATAAAAAGATGTATAACTATAGAAGCCTAAGGAATAAGTAAAGTTTAGAGTTTAAACACATTGCAATGATTTCATACTAGTGAACATTGAAACAATGTACTTAAATTTAATAGACATTGGAACGAGAACTTGATGTTTCATAATTTGAATTTCATAATCATTGTTCATAATTACAATCAAGTTTCAACAATGTTCAAAATACTAAAATAGTAAATACTAAATGCCAAAATGGTTAATGGCTTACTGCCTCCAATGATCTAATCATCCCCAAGCTCCATGTCGATCTCCTCATCACTGGAACTGCTGGAGACTCGACTATGCAGGCACAGCAGAACTCCACGCACGGTGCAAAACAATGAAACAAAGAAAAGAAAGGTTAAAAATGAGACATTAAACTTAGAGGCACTTTTAGGTTTTCATTTTCCTTGAAATTTAAAAAAAAATGATTAAAAAGTGTTTTTCGGGGGGATGTCCAGAAGTCTCCCCAAGGAGAGACGACAGGGGGGCGTTTCGCTGACGTCTCCCGTCCCGGAAACATCCCCCTCTGGGGGACGCGTCCCCATGGAACTATGTCCAATAGTCAATAATCCTCAAATGAAACTCTTTTTTTTCCTTATACCCCCAACGCCACTTTTTGGGAAAAGTGAATATTTTAATTACTTTATTTCTCCTTATACTTGGGCGCCCAAAGTCATGTGACTTTATAACTTGAAATATATCATAAAGTACCATATAATATAAAGTCACTTAATACAAATGTTTTAAAGTCCTTTTTTAAATAAACATTATTATTTTACAGACTTTAAAACGAAGGCTCAAAACACATCGGAATCCCGAGATCTATAGACTGTTGGAAAGGTCTCGCTGAAACGCTTCACATCCAACTCTGAGATTCCCAAAACGGATAGAAACCCCAACTTGCAAAAAATAGCAAGTCCGGGCCAAGGGACCGAAAACACTTTAGAAAGCTTCAAACCGAAGGTTTCACTGAATCCAACAACCTCCACCGAAGACCAACATAACCAACCAAGGCTACACCTCATTGGGTTCCCTAACCATGCTGGTTAGTCTACGGGAACCAAGCATAGACTAACACTGTCTAGGAAAGGGGACATTACAAATACATGAATCAGTGAAAGGACAAGAAGAGGGTAAAACAAAAACGAAGACCAAAGAAGCATCATAATGAGTACAAGCATCTTGATCGTAATGAGAGTCTTAGGAGACATGAGTAGCCAAGTGTTGAAAACATCTTGAATAATCTTGCCCAACAACAGCAGCAAATGATGCAAAGTTTTATGCAGTCACAACAACAGTTGCTTACATCCATTGGTCAAATGTCACAAAACAGGAATAACATGAGGATAAATCAGCCTAATGCAGAAGAGGACGGCAATATCAAAAATCATAATCCTATAGGTAATCCTAAGAAGAGCAAAAATTAGTTGAGGAGACAACAACGTTGCTTCACATGCCAAAAAGTTTGGACACCCAGTCATACATGTGGAAACAATAAAGAAGGTGAAACAATGATCACAAGTTTATTTCAGCAGGGTGATGATATGGACAAAGAAAAATCACTTCATGCATCCAAAAGTGAGAAGTACATGTGTTTTCATGACAATGACGAGATTGAAGGGAATGTTGATATGGAGTTTGTCAAATCAGCAATTATTGATCAGCCTTATGAAAGTATGAATTCACTTGATGATCCATTACTTGAGCATAGCGTTGTCTCACCATCTCTACATACTAGTTGCAAGGAATCAATTAGTGAAGATGATATTGTTCATACATACAAAGGCAATACTAAAAATTTATAATGTGATGAAAAAAGTTACTTTGATGAATTGGATCAAAGATCTTTAGCATGGCAAGATTTGAAGAATCAATTTATGGTTAAGGAAGAGAAAGCTGTGCATACACTTTTTGGACCAGCAAATAATGATAGGTATCCATCAATTGAAGAAGATGTGCATAAGGACTATGAAGACATCAACAAAGGGTATGAAGCAAAAGTTGATTTTATGATTGTGAATAGCAGCTTGTTATCTTCACATGATCTTACTAATCATAAGGTGATAGATAAGTTCTATGTGGATCCAAGCTACACACAAGGTACGACATTCTATAATGGATTTGCTATTCCTTACTTCATGGAAACACCACTACTTGTTATCACATTGGAAGGAAATTGCAAAGCAACTGGTTTTGAAAATCATGGCATAGAGGATGTTGTGAGAACTCAAAACATGTGTGGTGAGTGGCCAAGGAGAGCTAAGGAAGCCAAGTTGTTAGCCACTCAAGCAAAACAGCACCTACAAGAGATTATGGAAACATTTGTTCACATGGATCATGAAAGGCAACAACTAGGTGCATTTCTTCATCACTCTTCAGTATTTCAAAGGGAAGAAATCATGATGGTAGAGCATGAAGAAAAATCAGATTTGCAAGATGAACCTTTTGAGAGATATATGCATAACGATTTTGGGTTTCAGCGGGACTATAATTCAAGGCATGAAGGAAATATGGTATGTAAAGGTTTTGATATCATGCTTCTAGCAAGAATGTTGAGGTTGCATTTGATACATCTAATTGAAAAGCTGGTTAAGGAAACTAAGAGATTTCCCTTAGGGAAGATTATGCAATTGATAATGTATGGAAGGCATCACTCAATTGCGATGGTTATCAAATAAGAACTTAATGACTTCCAACTTTGCACCTGCTGATTTTCAGTCATTAGTGGCCCATGATCAAGTATTTCATATGTTAAGATTGATGAATTGGCAAAATAACACTATGCAGCTAGTTATGGGAAAAATTTTAGAGTTGATACAATGATTCTCAACTCACATATTGAGGTCTAATAGCTGTTCTATAATGTTGATCGTGACATTTTCAGACTTTATATTGATGATTGCAGCTGATTGCATGGAATTTTGTGCATGGGATTGTCACTACAGCATTTGGAGGTTGAATGATGATGAGATCTTATCAGTTTATGACAGCAGAAGCATTCCCAAGATAATTATAGATCTGATTTTCAGTTTTAACAGTGTTGTCATTACTTGTACCAGCAATCTAGGGAAGATATGCATGCTTGGTTATGCACACATGATGAAGACTTTTCAACTCCATATGAAACAAATCAGATTTAGATGGATAACTTGTGATGGTAACTTGATAAGAGACTTATCCTTTATTTTTTCAGTTTATATGATGGTGCAATAGTTTGGGATGCAAGCATTGGTATGATTAGTGGGTTGCTTCACAACGTTATGTTGGGTGATAGTTGTATCAAAGTCGAGTAGCGGAAACTTGTTGAAGCATTCTTCAGATTGATTCGAGCTCCTGGAATCTCAATGATTATATGCAGGAGTTGTGATTGCTTGGGGCAAGCAATCTTTGAGTGGAGAGGATTTGTAATGTCCCCATTTTCTGGGTGATCATCCAGCGAGGTCCGCTAGCCAATTTTTATTCCCATAGGCTAAGTTGGGAGTTCTAAGGGAATAATTTAACTAATTAAATGTTAAATAATCCTAAGTAATTTTTGGGTTATTTATATTTAATTAATTAGCTGGGCCTATTTTTTTATTATAAAAGTGACTTTATAATATTATATTGGAAAATTATACAATAAGTCACTTTTGACAAGGAAAATATAAAATAAAATAAAATAATAAAAGTGAGTCTTCTAGAAGTTACTTCGAGAAAGTTCACTTGTGGCTTTAAAAACTGAGAAAGGCAAATCATTTTCATATCTTGGATTGTTATTTGCTATTGGAGTTTTCCTTGTGAATTGCAACTATAGGTTCAGCAAACCCTAGGACGAAAACCCTTGGGATTTTAGGTGGACTGGACAAAAACCCAAGTCTACCCGATTGGTGGATTCACTTCAAGATTCAAACTTGCACTTCATAATTCAATTGTTTGGAGATTGTGGAGCTTCAAAGATATATTTCTGAAAGTTGACATTGGAGAAGAGTTTTATTACCAAGTTTATGTGATTTGCAGGGCAAATATAAATTTGGTATTTGCAGTTTTTTGAAGGAGAAATTCACATAATATTTTATGGAGTTTAATGGAGGAATTTTAGAGGGTTTATGCTAAACCCTAGCGCTGCATTTTAGAGGATATTGTTGGTATTGATCATTGTAAACCCTAGACGCAGCCTTCTAGGGTATTGCTGCAGCTTTCTAACAATTGTCGCAGCATATTGAACACCTAAACAAGGACGTGGAAAATCTACAAACAGCCGCACCATCAATTGGCAATCACACCTCTACATTGGCATCACTTGGGACAATTTGGGACTGATATGAATCGTTGTGGTTTTGTGAAGACATCGTAGCCATTAGGAGGGTGATATAGTTGCAGTCTTGATAAAATAAGATGTTGATCACCATCTGCAGCAATCTGATATGAAAAGTCTACAATTCTGAGTTGTATTACAGCTCCTAAACATTTTGGTATTTCATTGGATTAATCAAAATAAAGTGCAGATTTGATTTGATATATTGTTTGACAAATGTTTGATGAAATGCCTTGTCATTTCTTTCATGAATATGTGTTTATGGTATTAGTTTGAGCATATTTATCTATTGTTCCAAACAAAACAAACTCAAAAACAAAACCAAACAGCTTTCATGCAAACTGTTTGACAAAATGCCTACGTGAAATCTGCAAATACTGCCATGATTTTATAATGGATTTATGATTCAGAAATTTAGTCTTGGATGTTCAAAGTGAAATAACCCACCCCGTTCTGTGTTTTATATTTTTCTGATCTAGGTCTGATTTTTTCTCACTGTTTGGGTTTTATGTGGTTTAGTTGTAACCTTCTTGCGTTTTGGTGTTTTTGCATTTGACAAGAAAACACATGCATGCATATATATTCGAAAATACAATGAAGTAGAAGTACCCAATTGCTTTATTTTAATGGAAATACATTGCAAAGCATATATAAACAATACCCATAAGATAGAAAGCCAAAATTATGAAGTCTTTCACATACCCATTTTGTTGTCCCTACAAAATGAACTCTGTTATGAAGGTACAGCAGCATATAACAATGGATCCTCCTCCAAAGGCAATGTAAACTCAGTTTATTTTTAGTTTAGTGAAAGTACATCAACAATGAGCAGATAACACTAAATGTAGTGCTCCAAAGGGTATCATATGTGCGTGGAAGAAGCCCCAATGAAGACCCTAACCCTGTAAGGTATAGTGCGGCCCCCAGCAGAGTTGTAGAGAACTGAAATCACAACCACAAACCCGTATTTCTCTTCTTAGATGGTCTGCCTTCTTTTACAGCCTTTCAAACACCTACCCAAATGAATAACTATGGAAGGAAGACTTGTAACAACTCCCAAAACTCCCTAAATGCTGGTACGGCCAGACACAGACTGGTACGGCCTACTGAGCATAAGAAATTAGTGAAGTATACCCTCAAACAGCCTCCAAAATCCCTCTACTATGGTCGCCTGCCTCTTGCAGCACAAGGCATCTAATTTCCCAAGAATATCAGCAATAAAAAAAACACTCCAAAATGCAATCTCCTCCTCAATATGGTACGGCCAGGTTCAAGGAGGTACTTCTTGTGACCAAATCATAACATCACCCTATTAGAAATAGGGGCCCCCTTTTTTAGTTTCAGCTTTAGAATTAGGTCCTTTGAGTCTTGTAAATGGTTTTAAAGACTAAATGGTGATGTTTCCTTACTCGCATCGATGTGAAGTTGCTGTATATTTCAAGGGTTTGCCAGATTATGGATAGTATTGAGATTTTTCAGTAGTTGTGCTTCATTGATCCATCATCGACATTTGGTCAGAGACCCTCGATGTTGAATGTTATTCATATTATATCTTGAAGACCTCATCAGAGACAATATTGGCAATTGTTGAAAGAAGTATATGAAGTTTCAGATATAATATTAATATTATAATTGTGGAAGACTTTTCAAAGTTATCGCCCGATGAATCGCATTGGTATGATGGTTTCTGTGTATGTGGAGTTTTGAATGTTAATACAAAGCGCGTACTTTCAGTATTGATTGCAGATCACAAGGAATTGGAAATGAGATTAAAGAATGCTTGCGTCCCATAAAGATGCCGAAGGCTATAAAAGGCGAAATTTAGGAAGAAACCAAAAGCACTAACTATTCTGCCACCTCCTAGAAGGAATCAAAAGAGTGAACCCACGCGACTCAGGCTATGCGCCACCCTACAAGGAAAAGTTAGGATCACGTTTTGAAAGAACAACAACAGAACTCTGACATCTTTAACCATCGCGCTACCTTCAAAAAGATTCATCATCCTCCAACCGCCAAATCAAGAGGATTTCAAACCTTGAACTAGCGCGACAAGGTAAATAAGGCTAATTAGAGGAATTCGTTTTCTCTAATCATCGCCTTCTAGAGGATCTCTTACTCCTCATCAAGCACGCCATCTCCTTAAGGAATTAGAAATGCTCAAGTAACGCACCATCCTATCAAGAGAAGTTAGGATTACGTTTTGAAAGAGAATCAGGAGGATTTGCAACACTCCAACCACTGCGCCAAAAGCCAATCAAAAGATTTTAAACACTTCAACTATCGCGCCAAGAGGAAGGAATAACAAGAGGATCCACTACATCCTATCTAATGCATCACATCAAAATCATGTTCTCTTGCGCCACCTTGGGGGTGAGAGTAAAAGTTAAGTTGTGAAAGGTGCGACCTAAGATGAGAGGGAGGGGTTTAAGGTTTGAGGATCTCAATACCTTGAAGTATTGCGCCATCGCTAGAGGAATTCGAACATATAAACGTCCAATGTAATGAAGTATTTGGGGCTCATCATAAATTTAAACGAAGAATCAAAAGGATTTTGAATATCTTGTCTAATGCGCCAAGGAGAGAAAATGCTGGTGTCAAGGTGGAATCAAGAGAAATTTAATTGGAAGATTCCCAAGCACCTATCCAAAGCGCTCATCCTAGAAGATCTTGGAGACCTCAACTAAGCAAAATTAAGGCATTTAATAAAAAAAGCAAGAGTTTCGCATCACATTGAATAAAATCAAACAAAATTAAATGATTTTTACCTCATTTAATGAGGTCGGCCTAGGTATTTGAGAAAACTTTCAAATGCAAATTTGGTATTTATAGCTGTTGTCCCTTTCATTTTAGCATTGTCAAAGAGCAAATTTGCCTTCAAGGAGCAGAAATCAGGTTTTTTACAAAATGCGGATCTGATTTTATCAATTCAAGCAAAGATTTGATCAAATCTCAAGGTATCAATCTAAGGCAGCCTATCAAGTAAGTCTAATCTGAACATTTCTGATCTGATTTTCTTCTTTTACTTCATTAGATACATTAAAAGTTCTCCAAGCTTTTGGTAAAAGTTGGGAGGATAGGTGGATTTTGATAGATTCCTTGAGTTTAGATGTTAATATTTTGCCAAAACTTCATATTACAAGGATAAAAATCAGAAATCTAATGCATCAAGGAAGCTGAAATAGAGTCTAGATTGTTTGTTTTTGAGATTGCTTATTCGCGTCGAGTTTGCAGGATCATGGCGATGACTTCCAAGGAGAGACAAGTGAAGATCAGGATGGATGCTAAGGGTAAAATTCCCAAATCGAAGTTTGTTTCAAGGTGGACAAATGTAGGAGACACGAACATGGGCAACAGCAACTTAGAAGACATCAAGTCAGTTCTTGAGGAACCCAATGGAGGTAGTCTTGCTCGAACTATCATGAGGAGTCGAGCTATTGAAGCTGCTTGTTTTCCGCCAGCCTTGCCTTGTTCAGAGATGATCATTGAATGTGTCAAGAAGTATGATATAGCTACAAGACAAATTGTAGCCAAAGATGAAACAATATTAGCTTATTTGCAAAAAGAAGCAGTTGGAGAGACTTTCAACATTCCAACTAGGGATAGGATGATCAGTATTTCTATACAGCAAGGTCAACAGGAATACAATGTTGATTCAAAGACAAAGTTGCAAGAAATAAGGAGAGAATGGATGGCCAATCCATCTATGAAGTTCAACATGAATAACCCTCCGCAATTTCACAAATCAGATTTTCATCCTGAAATTGGATACTTGATTATGTTTCTCAATAGAATGACAGGAATGCCACAATTTGCTACCTTTCAGCCTTGGATGTACTCTTTCATCAAGTCGGTTCTCAAAGGGAAGATGATTGATTGGGCTGGCCTCATCAATCAGAGTATACATGAGCAGTTTATCAATTTTGCTAAGACCAAGTCTTTTTATATGAGTTCCTATGTGGTGTATCTTCTCGCAAGAAATGAAGTCTATTCAGGTTTGACCAAAAGAGGAGAAGTTGGAATTGGGCCTAATAAGTACTTATCACATCAATGTTACCCTCAGTTACACTTCAAAAATATCAATCATTATATAAGGTTCAATGATGCATTTGCTATGTTCATATTGAAGAAACTAAGAGGAGAATTTCATAAAAGGTTGTCAAATGCAGCAAGAGAGTTCATTTCGGCATATGGACATTGGTATACTCAACATGAAAGGTACACTTACATAAGGATCCAAGGTTTTACATCTTATCCATACAGGTTACCAAGATATCCAACCAACAGGATGGTGATGTTAGAGGTTACAAGGCAACTCTTGGAACTCATCAGGCTCCAAAAGTTGAAAAGGAAAGCCGGGATTAAATTTCCACTTCTTCTTGGACAAAATCTGGAGTGCCCATCATTAGCGGCAGCTGAGTATTCTGAGATAGAACTTCAGGTGTATCATTTACAAACTCATGGCACCAAGAGGCTTAACTTTGATCCTTTCCAAGTTTGTTGGAAATATAATAGAGAATTTAAGCATGTCAAGCAGTTGGAAGACCATTGGGCCAGTGCACAAGATGAAGATGATCTTCGAACACTCCAGAGTTCAAGACTCACATGGGATTTAGTTAGAGCTTCCAAAGTATTCAGGATTCCAGATCAGTTTACAGAGGATGATACTTTGTTGATAGATGAATTTGATAAGATAAAGGATTTGCCTTATACAGTTGATTGGTCAAAACAAGATGCATCTGAAGAAGAATTGATGGAGCCAGTCCTGGCTATGACACAAGCTTGTATAACTCAACTACTACAAGAGATGAATGATGAAGGCCGAGTTCTTACTTACAACAAGATGGATGAAGGAGAACCAGGGTAGCATAGTACACATAGTGGACCACAACACAGTGGAAATGATCAAGGTAATAACCTAGCTAGAAAAAGGAAAAGACCTAGTCAAGATCAAGGAGAAACAAGCCAGAGACCTCAAAAGAAGAATAATCTATCTACTTCATCTCGTCTGCAAGAAGGTACTTCAGATGTTCAGAATCCAATACAAGAGATAGAAGTTATAGAAGAAGTTGTCTTGATTCCATCCGAGGAGATTCATTCAAGTCCAACTGTTATAATAGAGGAAGATGATGTTGTCAATCAAGATGAGGAAGGTCAAGTGGAATCCGATGAAGAAGTAGCACGAGTACAACACAGTCAAGTACAAAGACAACAAGATCTTTCTGCGTTTCCACCTTGGTTAAGGCAAAGGATTGAGGAAAGTAAAATTGTAGAAACATATCAGCCTGCTCCAGTTGAGGAATTGCTTGTAAATGCACAAAAGAATAATCAAAAGAAGAAAGCAACTGTCTTTTCCAAAATCACTCAAGATCCCTCTAGAAATAGAGAGGTACATGTAGCTGTTCCTAGAGTTGAAAAGGATCTAGAAGGATATGGCCCCTGAAGACTACAATGTGACTACTATTGGCATGGGTCCAATTACAGGAGAACAGATAGAGGAGGAACTTCAAGAGTCTGTGAATAGTGTAAGAATCATGTTAAGGCAAGAAAGAGAAGCTAAACTAAAGATTGAACAGGATTTCAATACATTGAAGCACTACATTCAGCAAGTAATGCAGCCTATCCAGCAGAAGGAAGCTACTCCAATACCTCCGTCCATTCTTCCACAAGAAATAGTGTCTCAAGTTGAAAACATGAGAACTTCATCCCAGGTGACGAAAGGATGGATAGAAAAGACAGAAGAGAAAGCATATACTCACCTTGAAGAAATTGTGCAAGTTTATGACAGAGTCATTACTCTCAGGGATCAAGTTCAAGCTTTGTTAAAAATATGTGTTGAGTTCAAATCTATCAAGGAGCAATACATGCCACAGCTCAAGAACTTAATGGAAGCTCCATTAGAGGATCTAATTCAAGATAAGGTGGTTGATCAGGATACTCCACATGACTTCATCACTTGGTATTTTTCCTTTCACAGCAAGGGGCAACTGGTTGATAAAATTGAGGTAGATATGTCTAGAATAAGAAGTGTTCTTCTAAGAATAGAGAATCATATATACACCGCATTGACAACAATATGTAATCCTTATGGGGATGTTCCTATTGAAAACATGAAGCAACAAGTTAAGGCATTCTACTTTCAGTATGATGGACTTGATGAGGGTCAGCTAGATAGCATATTCACACTTGCATTTCATCTTGGAGCGAATAAGTCCTGGATAAATGATTGGGAGAAGACACTTGGCGTCTATGAGTCAGATGTGGCAGTGGCAGAAGGATCCATTAATGGGGCGACAACTGTACCAATGGAAGATGTAGCTCAAGTTGTGTCTAGGTTCATTGCATGTCATAGTACTACTATATGAAAAGCACATGATGTGGCTTCCTTATCTTCTTGGGAAGCGTGCCTTTGTTCCTTTCTTCATAGCTTCTTTCATTTAATGAAGATAACCTCCTTCATTTAATAAAGTTAGCCTCTTTCATTTAATAAAGTAAGAGTTTGTTACAACTACTTGTGATGTGGCTTGATCTGGTCCATTGACTTGGCTGACCGATCTTGACCCTTCATTCTTTTGAGGTCTATAAAAGGGCTCCTGTTGCTCTCATTTGAATGGTTGAAAACTCTGGAATTGTTGCAAAAGGCTCTCTGAAATAATATAAGATTCATTGCTTTGGTGACTCTATATATGTTTCAAAGTGTTGCATGGTTTGGATTTTCAAGCGAATATTAAGCTAGATTAAGTTTTCTTTAAGTATATGTTAGTTGATGGAAGGTTTCTTTATTGTTTGTGGTGAAATCTATAAGTTCACACCATTTGTAGTTTGTGGCTTGCAAATTGCAGTGCATGGTTAGTCTGAACAACATTGAACTTCAATTTGATCTTTATGTTTGTTGAATCAGTCATGAGCATAACTGATTTAAACATCTTGTACACCCTAGAAGATTGCATCAATCTTGTGTAGTTGTCTATCTTGGCGAAGCAAGATCTGGTTTGATTTCATCTAAGCAATAATCATCCTTACATTTAGGATTAGATTAGTATCACTAAACCTTCATCTTTTGCTCTTTTTATCCATTCAGTTAGAATTAGAATCAAGAACATCATTGCCAAATCATATGCCATAAGTTGTAGTACTTAGATTCTCTAGTGTTCGCCTTCATAATCATTGAATCAAACAGCTTATTTGAACAATTGCATAAGTCCCTTTGTGTTTACCAGCAAAATCATACTTAGTCACTGAGCTATCTCTTACAAAATCATCAGAAAGGAACCTTGGAGTCATCTTGTTTGATCACATAGTTCAGCATTCGAGAGGCTTTGCTCAATAGGGAGTCAGATACTTTGTATTTCACTCTAATTGTTGACTTGTCTAAAAACAAACATCAACAATATTGCCTGGTTGTAGCTCTGCAAACACCATCAAATCTACCCCAAACTCTAAGCTATAAACTGTAAAATGTTCATTGATATGCCCTTCGAATTACTGTGACAAGAAACTATGAATATCTCCAAAGAAAACTCTCCGCGACTGATCTCCAAACTCCCAAACTAAATGAAAATGAAGCACCAATACAACCACTGAATATGGCTGCTCACAAGCACCCTTGGGTGGTCTCTCACACCTGCAGAATGTTGTCACTAATGGAGGATTTCGTCTCCAAAATCCAGGGATAGTTTTCTTCAAACCCCCGTTCTCTTTGCAGAGCAAATTTCATAAAATGTAATAGTCAAGAATGAGAGTTCTCTTTTCTTTTTGGCTTTTATATTTCCCTCCAAGAGGGTCGACCCACATAAAGGAGGAATATAATATTTCAAATTCACTTTATTTCCTTACAGGCGTCCAAGTCCCAAAAAGTGACTTTATTTTGTATTTTACATTTTCACTTAGTCACCGACATTAGCATTATAAGGTCCAAATATTAAATATGCAATATTAACTTACGGACTTTAAAATGAATGGCCAAATGAACTCAAAATCCAATGAGCTATAGACCGTTGGAAAGGTCTCTCTGAAACGCTCCACCTCCAATCTTGAATTTCCCAAAATGGTCAAAACCCTAACTTACTAAAAATAGTAAGTTCTAGCCAAGATGTCCAAAACCATCCAACAAACACTTCACGAGTTCCCTAACCATACTGGTTAGTCTATGGGAACCAAGTATAAACTAACACCACCTAGGAAGGGGACATTACAGTCCATCCTTCCCAAGATTGCTTGCCTCAAGCAATCTTAAATTTGGATGCATTAGAATCTGCTCACTCTCCCATGTAACATCCTCTACCGGCAGGTTCTTCCATTTCAAAATACTCCCTAATGACCCTCTTCCTCAATGTACGCTCCCTGGTGTCAATAATGGCCTCAGGTACCAAAACCAACTTCCCCTCTTTATCAAGAGTATGCAACTCTGTAGAAGGTATCACATTGTGCCCTGGTGCCTTTTTGAGGGGAGACACATGAAAAACATTGTGAACCTTGCTATCTATCGGCAACTCCAACTCATAAGCCACCTCTCCAACCCTCCTAGAGATCCTGAATGGTCTATAATACCGCGGCTTCAACTTTTCTCCACCACTCTTCTTAAGAGTGGACTATCTATAAGGCTGCAGCATAAGATATACCATATCACCAACCTCAAAAGAATGCTCAACCTTGTGCTAATCTGCATACTGCTTCTGCTGGTTTTGTGCCTTCTGGATGTTCTCTCTCAAAGACCTCATAATGTCCTGACTCTCCTACAAGAGGTCTCTGGCCTTAGATACTCTATTGTCTCCAAACAACAAATCCAAGAAGCTCGAAGCCTCGTACCCGTAGAGTGCCATGAATGGTGACATCTAAATAGACATGTGGTAAATGGTATTGTAGCAATACTAACCCAAGTGAAACCACTTCACCCATGCCTTCTACTGCACTGTAATATAATTTCCGAGGTACCCTTTCACCCACTTGTTGACTATCTCAGTCTACCCATCCGTCTGGGGGTGGTAACTTGTACTAGGGTGAGCTCTGTCCCACTCAACCTGAAGAGCTCCTGCCAAAAGTTACTCAGGAACTTGTTGTGCCTGTCACTCACTATACTTCGTGGCAACCCATGAAGTCACAATACCTCTCTGAAGAATAATTCAGCAACCTGAGTTGTTGTATAGGTGGCTGAAATAGCAAAAAAGTGTGCAAACTTAGTTAACCTGTTAACCACCACAAAGATGCAGTCCCTGCCTTGGGCTTTGGACAAGCCCGTAATAAAATCCATCAAGATGCAATCCCACTTCCTCTCAGGAATGGGTAAGGGCTGCAACAAACCACCTGGGAAAGAGTGCTCATGCTCGTTCTGCTGACACACCGGGCACTCCCTCACATACTTCTGAACTTCGGTCTTGAGGCCTTTCCAAGTAAATCACTCCGTAACCTGCTTGTAGGTTTTGAAGAAATCTGGATGTCTCACCATAGGCAAGTCATGAAAAGCCCTCAAGATCTTCTACTTCATAGCAGATCCTGGCACCAAATAAATCCTGCTCTTGTAAATGATCAAGTCATTTACAACTAAATATCTGTCCTTCCAAAGATTTCAAATGACAAAGAATGCCTGCATCAAGAATGGCAGAATGGGAGAAATCACTCCAAGTCCAGTATCAGGGATTCCAGTTCCAGACAAGAGGATCAATCCTTGGAAAACCAAGAGGATACACTTCAAGTTCACCATCCATCAGGAAGAACAGGAATCCACGCCAAGGATGAGGAATTCCAACCCAAGAATCCAGGACAGGGAATTCTATTCCACGACAGGGAATTCCAACTCAGGAAGGAATTCCATTCCAGGACCCTAAGGAAAGTGCGCCCCTGCTCAAGGAAGGATTCCTCCACAGAAAATCCTGTTCACCCTGGAATCTGCGCTCAGGATAAAGGACTCCAAGACACCATGGAATTTGCGACCAAAGAGCAGGACAAACCGACAGTTGACTGGTCTCACCTACCTACCAAGCAGCTTAGTCAGCCAAGACAGATGGCAACTTTTCATCCAAGGCAGGTGGCGTCCAGGACAGGTGGCAGCATCCCATGGAGCCTATGACATATTCATCCCTATCTCTTTAGGGTTTGCATGGATTTCGAGGAGATCTAATCTCCTCACCTCCTCTTTGTATTCTGCTTGCCTATATAAAGGCTGAGGGATGCTTCATTTTATCTCTCTTTTTTTGATTTTATCATTCTGATGCTCCTAGAGCACCTTAGTAACTAGCTTTTATTTCTGCATTGTTCTTCCTGAGCTGAAACTCCAAAGATCAGTCAGATTGTTGTAATACAGACTTTTGAAGCAATAATATATGCATTGAAGAATGGTGTTCATATATTTCTTCAGATTTTTGGCATGGTCTTATTGATTTCTTGGAGCAAATCTGAAAGATATTGAAGTTCTCTCTTGTATTTTCTTACTTTCATTAAATAGATGCAATGGAAATGTTCTTGTTGAATGATTGAAGTTGATTTGTTCATACCATTTGTGATCTGTGGCTTGCAAATCACTTTGTATGGTTAGTCTGAACGTGATCCATGCTTAACTTCGGCTGTTTCTGTATGATCAGTTCCATGTTCCATGATAGGACAGTATGAAAACCTCTACCTCTACCCCAAAAGATTGCACCATCCCTGCCTAGTTGTTGTCTCATGGCGAAGCAGAGGACTGGTTCCAGTTTCATCTTCAACAGCAGTTATTTCCATTGATTAGATTCCTAAACCCTTACCTCATCTTTTGCATTTTCTTTTAGATTTTCACTAGGATTAGTTTTCTAGAAGCTTCATTGCCAAATCATCCGCCTAAACCAGAGAGTGGAACCTAGGAATTCCAAGCTGTCCATTTGTGAAAGAGTTCCATTTGCCCACAAGTCCAAGTCCCAAGAGTGAATTCCATGTCTACGAAGGAGTAAGCCCACGTAAGTCCCCCTCGTGATTACCAGCAAATCACATCATTCCACTGAGTCTATCCCTATGCACATCAAGACCTGACATAAAAGGAACCTTGGAGCAGTCTCATTCGATCACGTAGTTCAGCGTCTGAGAAGCTTTATTCAAGAGAGGATAGGATACTCTGTGTTTTATTCTAATGTTGTACTCACAAAAACCTCATCAACATAAATTGGCGCTAGGAGGACAGGAACAAAGGCATTGCTCCATTCAAAGACATTGATTTCATCAGCATGCCCCTCTCTTCCAACGCATCAACATAAATTGGCGCTAGAAGGAGGGCAGAACAAAGGCATTGCTCCTTTCAAAGACATTGATTTCATCGGCACGCCCCTCTCTTCCAGCGCATCAACATAAATTGGCGCTAGAAGGAGGGTTGTTCAAGGAATTACTCCATTCATTCTGGGCATGAACTACGAATTGTCCTGTTCATTCCAAGGCTTAAAGGAAGGATTGTTGCATCCGTTTCGAGTCATTCCTCCATCAAATGCCCAACAAAAGAGAGAAGGAATGCTGAATGAACTCCGAACTGTGAATGCGGAACCAAAGTGAGCTTTCAAAGGAGAATTTTGAGATTTGCTAGATCTCATCATATGTGGAAAACACCAAAAAAAAAAAGTAAAAAATTCAGAAAATAGAAAAAAGACATGGATTTCTCAGGACTTTCAGGGCAATTCAAGGTAGATCATCCTCAAGTTAACATTCTCCAGCTTTGGTGGACCCTAAATGCACAACTTCACCCTAAGAGTTTGAAAGACTTTGCGTCACGGAGGGGATGTAGAATCCACGAGACCAATGGACACGATGAAATGTATTGCCTAACATTTCTGTCTAGGATGGAATTAGCAGTGCAAGGGAAAATTCCCTTTTCACAGGTACATGAGCCAGTTGTTACTACGAAGGTGGTGTCCGACGCCCTGTTTGATGAAAGGGAGTTCTTCAGTTGATTCAAGGAAATGATCAAGAAGATATTGAGCATTGAGAAGGATTTGCCTGCAGAAGACTTCTTGATTCCAAGTGGTTGGTGTCGGATTCATAACACAGCGCATTCAGAATTCACATGTTCATCTTGTGAGGAAGTCATTCGTCAAGTCAAAGAACAATTGAGGTTGGAAGAGGCATCCAAGACACGATTAAGATTGGACATCTTGTGGAGCAAGTGTCTTCAAGAAATCCATTATCCATCCAAAGGAGAAGACTTTTGTATTCCATCCAATAGTGTAGACAATACAAATGACTCTGATAATCAAGATACTATTGAGGAGAACAAATTTGCATATCTTCTTCCAAGAAAGAAAGAGCCTACTGAAGGAGAAGTTGGAAAAGTATTAGAAGATGTCCAGACAAATGCAAGTGATGAGCCAGGTGTTGATTCCTCCATCAAAAATGAAGGTGACCTCAGTCCATTGCAAGAGGAAGAAATCCTTGACGAACACTCGTCCATACTACAAGAGGAAGTCATTGAAAATGAATCACAAGGAATTTCAAGTGTCCTTGGAGAGGAAGACAACCTTATGGATATGCTGGATAAAAAGGTACCAGCTATTGAGTCCAAGGAAGGACAGTTCGAAGGGGCGCTGGAAGACCCAAGAAAGGAAGTGCCTGTGTCATGTCCCCGTTTCCAGCCTGATCATCAAATGAAGAATGAATTAGCCTATTCCTCATTCCCGGAGGCTAATTCTAAATAATGAGGGAATGAACTGGTTTTTGACTAACTTAACCTTGTTGTTTTGCAGGAACAAGTCAGAAACTTGAAATTTGGCTAAGTTTGGAAGCCAAGTCATAAGGAAGTTGACTCTTGGAGTCTAGGCGCAAATTCCTCATCAAACTGCTCAAATGAGCGCCTAAGGATATGGAGTCTTCGAACAAGCTTTGGAAGTGCAAGATGATAAGAAGGATTTGTCTTAAAGCATTTCAAATAGGGCGCTTGATAGGAGAAGTTGAAAAGTTTCCAGAATGAAGTTTGATGAATGGATTGGATTGGGAAGGAGGCTTATTCACCTTAGGCGCTAGTTTCATGTTGCACCATCCAAAATGAGCGCCTAGTACAACAAGGCACCATTTCCTGTTCAAATAAACCTCTGAGGGCGCCTAGGCATTAGGTCAAGTCTCTAGCACCCTCGAAATGCGCCCTAGTCAAGAAGTCTTTTGGAAGGCTCTCTTGAGCATCAAAAAGGTTGAAGGATCATCCATTCAGTTGGTAGTATCATTATTGACAAAGAATGATGTTGAAAGTTTGAGGTGCATTCTTCATCACTTTTCAACATCCCAATTGCGCCTTCCTTTGGGAAGCCCCTATTGCGCCTCGAAGCTTGCTTTCCTCCTCCAAGTGAAGCTAGTGAGTTTCATCTTCAATGAAGATCAAGTTGTTTGTTGAAGTGATCTTTGCATAAGGATATGATCTTAGGCGCCTAGATGCCACTTTACAACACTCCAAGTCCGCCTAAAACATCAAGGCGCCAAGACAGGGTTCCATGACCTTGAAGATGCGCCTAAAGAGGAATATGATTTTCAAACCCCTCAAGAGGTCAGGGCGCTTGGTAAGGCAAGTAGTTTGTTTTATTTCAAGACTCCAGAAGTGAGCATTTGCATAGCAGATATGCCTTTCAAGAGAAGGCGCCATTTTACTCTTCCACTGGCACCTTAGTGCGCCTAGGTGAAGTTGAAGACTTAGACAAGATGTTAATGCTCTGTATGAGGGCGCTAGATTAGAAGGAGCATCACAAGGTTTGATTGCAAATGTTTGAGAGTTTGAATAAGTATAGAACATCTTCATAAAGATGCTAGGCGCAGATACCAATCAAAATTACCTCAAAGATGCGCCTAAGATGGGAGTAAGTCCTCAAATTCAATCTAGATACAAGGCGCTCCTTCAAGGAGGCAAGATCAATCCAATTGAAGTTCAGTTGCTTTCAATCTACTTTGAAAAGATGTTCAGTTGGGGCCTAAGCACAAATTCCTAGTCAAATTGATGATAAGTGCACCAAAAGCATCTTCAAAGGAGGTAAGTCATGGGCGCCAAATCTACTGCAAATCTTCCATGTAAGCGCCTGAGTTGGAAGGTTCCAATCACTCCCAATAATCAAGGCGCTTGGTGAGTAAGTGTCTCTACATGCATGAAGTTGAATCAAACATGAGGCACTAGTATCCTCCTACTCTCTCTCAGAAGAGCGCCTCAAGCAGGTTGACTTGGCATGGAGTTGGTAGAATTCCCTGGAATGTGAAGGCAATACAAGGAAACATTTCTAAGTTGTATCATCCATCATCAGTTCAAAACAATCAAGGTGTGCGCCTAAAGACCATAGGGTGCCATTTCATGAGCAATTCTACTCCTCCATGATCCTGTCATATGAGGAATCCTTGTAAGGCGCATTTCCCAGTGCATTTGACCTAGCTCTGGCACCTAGCTACAGAGTGAGCCTTAGAAGATAGGCGCTCACTCCCAGTTGAAGCATTCCACCTCCCAGAGCATCAAGACTTGAAGAAACACCAAGGAAAGTCAATTTTCATGCAAGGTGCACTTCTATCTGTTGTCTTATTTCCAGAATACGCCTAGTTTGGAAGGGCGCCTATTCATGACTCTACTACCTCAGTGAGCGCCTAGGTCAACTTTTGGCACCTAGTCAGAAGATAAGGTAGTTGTAACTACCTGAGCTCTCATTGGTCGACAGATTGTCTTCGGGATCCGTGTCAAGGTCTCTGGATAAGCTTGCCAACTCAGAGAATGAGTCATCAGATGGCATATTCCATTGGAGATGCTTCTTGGGAAATGTGCCTTGGTTCCTCTTTGTGCATTGAAAAACGTGCCTTCATTGCCTTTGGAAGGCCTATAAAAGGAGGAGCTCTCTCATTCATTTGGCATCTATGCATTTTTGACAAAATTCTCTCTGCAAAGCTATTGAGCTTGTAATCTTGAGGCCTGCGAGTTTCAAGTGTTGGGGTGATGCTCCCTCAACAAGCAAGGTGATGCTCCCTTGTGATATTGTGAGGTGTTGACATTCAGTTGACATCATTGAGTTTGATTGAGTTGATCAAGTGTAGACGCCATTGTAAACATCAAGGCTTCAAGGCCTTTCTTTTGTATTTCCATTGAATAAGTTGTAACTTCATGCTATTGAAAGCATTATCCATGTAATAAGACATTGCAAATTGATTGAATCAAGTAACTAGACAAGTATCCAACTCCAAGGATTATTCATTCAAGTAGTTATCTTTGATGTATATCTTTATGTTGTTGAAGTAGTTGATGAATTGATAGCAAGTAAAATTGTTTAAGGAAAAATTTTCTAGAACTAGTTGGGTAACTTACAACCTGAACAGCTTTTGCCAAAGTTATTCCAAGATGAACGAGTTGCTGCAAGAGGAATGATCCATCATCAATTGCGACCTCCTGATATGCCGATGGAGATTGAACAATTTCCGTTGGAAGACAAAGTATCCCAGGTTGTCTCTTTCCTTGTCATTAGTTGTGAAAGTTATGAATTTGATTATGGAAACTTAGGAAAAACAACTTGTGTTTGTATTAATCATGGTCCTTTTGAATTGCCACAATTGATAATCCTGCATGAAATTTTGCTTGAATATGAGAAATGTAGTGTGCAAGATGTTTTCTCTGAATTCAAGGACGAATTTGCTACACTCCAAACAGTCACTTGTGCATTGTTGCTCCTATTCATTATGAGAAATCATGCTAAATCATGTATATATTTAGATCTTTTAAGTCTTGTTCACTCTTTGCTTGTGGTTAGATAGGTTTCTTTTCAGTTTGCTTTAGCTTAGGTTTGCTTTCCATAGTTCGTTTGCTTTCCTTAGTCTAGGTTTGCTTTCCATAGAGAGGATGTCTCTAGGTTTGGTGTATAGCTCGCTTCAGTTAGTTGTTTTCCGGGGTTCCCAACTAGTGAAAGGAGGTGTTGAACTTCTAAAACACAATCTGGCACTTCCACCGTGAGACTCATTCCTTGGATAAATTGCTCATGAAATTGCTTGAATCTTCAGGATAACTTTTCTTTAGCTTATCTTCTGTTAAGATTGGTACTTGACTCGAGATTAGAATCATCCATTACATCTCAACATGAATATCTTTGATTATATGTTTAAAATGCTTAAATCTTTAAATGAACACTTCCTAGTTTTCCTTTGAGAAACTCGTATCAAACGGATGCGTTCGCTGTGAGCTCCATCGTTAGTGTTTGGATAACATGTTGTTTGCTCTTGGAAGATAAATTGACTATTTAGAATAACTTGAAGTATGTTGAGATCTTATACTTTACACACTAAGAAATTTGAAAGTCACTAGGAGAGACTTTGTGATCTTACATTAAGTGAAAAATCCATGGTCAACCTTTGCCGCCATCGGAATTCCACACCCAGCCAGCTGAGTTATCAACGTAACCTATGACATCAAAAAGCATATGTTGCAGGGGTAGCGGTACTGCATTGTACTCTACCAAATTTGAGCTTAATTAAAAATAACAAAGGAAAAAAGAAAAAAAAAAAAAAGAACGAAGCACTCAATCACACACTATAACTCAGTTAGATGGACAATCGAGCAATCTCTACCGGGGCTATGGACGCTCGCTGGTAGTGGGGCTCTACTCGAGTCGAATTATGAGACAAACCCGCCGGAGCTATAGACGCTCGCTGGCAGCGGGGCAATGTCCAGGTAGTTCAGGAGGTGTGTACTAATCACGTAACTTAATGTAAAGGAACTTTGATGACCCTAGTTGCTTACATATGGGAATAAACGCAATCACACACACTGGATCTTTAGGATACGAATGGTTGTACTAACCCTTTGATTTTGAAGCCTCGACCAAGTCTCATGTTTATCTGACTTAATGTGTGGGTGTGCACAGGGATGTTTGAAGTCGTGACTCATGTTTATCATTGAAGCACTTGAAGAACTTTAAAAGAAAATGTTTCTTTAATGCAACAGTAAAGATGGATGTCTGGATATAACCTATGACTCTCTTCTCCTTTTGAGTATATTTCTTAACTGATAGATGGCCTTAAGGAAGTTGTATTGTTGATCTCGAGTTCTAAGTGGACCTTTTATCCTTGGAATGTTCAAGAACATTTGTTCAAAGGTGGCAGTGCTAGATGTTGTGACGTTTTCACACATCGCCCCATTGCAAATGGGGACCCCCTTTTTCTCGCTTTCACCTTCGTTTTTGCTTTGATCTTGCAGTTTCTTGCTCTGATCCATGAAGCTAAGAAAGAATGTCCGAGAAGTCAGCTCACAGGGAACATTAGGAATGCTGGAAATAGTGAATTTCCCTAAGAATAAGTGAAACCCTGACTATCATTCCTTGATCAAAACTGACCAATCCATGGCATAGGTCCGTCATTCCATAGGAAAGGTCCAAGTCCTGCACCCTCAACATAAGACTCCTTGACGAATAAGAAGTTCCTTATCCAGGAATCCTATTCCAAAGTTCCTATCCAGAATCCTGTTCCAAGGTCTATCCGGATTCTTGTTCCACAATTCCAGTCCATGTTTCAAACTTCAGAATCTGGAGGTCCTTGTTCACAATTCCATTGCGGTGGTCTTTGTCCTAAGTTCTTGTCTAGGGTCCTACTCCAAAACCCACCATGATTTCTGTTCCAGAGCTCTTAATCCAGAGTCCAGAGTGCACCAAGGGCTTGTCATTCCTTGCCGAGACTCATCGATCCCTGACTTGAAGTAATGGAAAATTCCAAAGATGACTACAAGGGTTCCATGATAAAAGAGGCAATTCCTCGTTCAAATGTCAAGAAGCTTCATCCAAAGTGAATAGAAATTCCACAGTTCAAGGCAGGAAAACCCAAGATCCTCAGGAAGGAATTCCTGAACTGGATTTTCCTTGACAGGAACATTCCTGAACTGAACATTCCTTGATCCACTCCAAAAGGGCAACCTTCTACCTTGCAAGAGTTCCGGACAGGAAAGTTCCTTCACTTAGTGAAATTTGCAAAACAAGGAATTCAAGGATCATTCCATTCCAAGACCCCCCCTGAAGCTGCGACTTTTTGCCTGGAAAGTGCGACCTAGACAGAGGGAATCCTATTGGTACTGAAATGTGCGACCTAGGAAATTCCTCCCTGACTATCTGATAAATTCACCATGAAAATAGGAGATTTATTGAGGGATGGAAGAAACGAAAGATGGAAGAAACGAACTTCGTATCTCGCCATGGAAATGAGAGATTCCTTGAGGGGATGGAAGGAACGAAAGATGGAAGAAACGAAGAATGGAAGAAACGAAGGATGGAAGAAACAAACTTCATATCTCTCCATGAAAATGAGAGATTTCTCGAGGGGATGGAAGAAACGAAAGCCTTGTGTTTCTGATCCCGTATCGATAACTGAACCTCCGTAAAAACAGCTCAAAGTGTACCTGCTGCAAAACTGAAATCCCACTCAAAATTGAAGAAAAGGATTTTTTCCAAGGCCAAAATCCATGAAACTGGGCAGGCAGGGTCAAAGGCGCAAAATCCTTTACCTGTTGAAATTTGCGCTCCAGGACAATTTTTGTCCTTGGACGCAAAATCCTTTACCTCTGGAAATTTGCGCTCCAGGATAATTTTTGTCCTTGGGCGCAAAATCCCTGACCTACTAAAATTTGCGCTCAAGGACAATTTTTGTCCTTGGGCGCAAAATCCCTTACCTCTGGAAATTTGCGCTCTTGGGGAACTTTGCCATTTTTCAGTGTCTCTTAGGGTAAAGGTATATTAAAAAATACATTTAAGTATAAGTTGAGAGATTGAATTTCTTATACTTTAAATATTTTTCAATATACCTTTCAAGATGTTTGAGATAGGTCTCGAATCCACCGGATTTAACATGCAAAATCTAGAATTTGGAGGATCCACCAAATTTCAAACTTAGTCAATTTTTTAGGATTTTAGGATTTCAGACTACCAGACTTAGTCATTTTCAGGATCTCAAACATACATCAAGATCAGTCTCAATGTTCATCACTTGAATGGCATTTGATCAAGACTCTTCATTACTACAAGTTCATGTTCCAGAATCACTCCAAGACTGGAAGGAATCCCTGACTCAAGGAGAATTTGTCCAAGGTCGCATAATCCCCGACCTCAGGAAATCCCCGACATCAAGAATTCCCCGACAAGCCAAATTCCCTGACAGGCCAAATTCCCCGACAGACCAAAATCCCCGACCACCGACAAAGCAAAAAAAGACAAAAGATCTAAGTCGGCTGGGTCATAAAGTATGGCGGCTAGGGATTTCCTGCCAACCCAGGTCGGCCAAGTGGCAAAGGAGGACAACTTGCCTATATAAGGCAGCGCTCAAGTCACTTTCAATCATTCAAATTCAATTCCAAAGCAAGTAGAGCAGAAAACTACCTTCCAAGAGCAAAAATATACTTTCCAAGGGCAGAAATTCATCCTCGAGGACAAGTGGAATTCCAGGATGAGCAGGAATCCCCCGACTCCATGGAATCCCCGACCACCTGGAAATTGCTCCCTGACCTGGAATTTCCTCCTGTCCATGCCTAGTAACCCTGGAATGAAGGAAAAGTCAGTCGAGTATGAAGAATGCCGGAGAATGAGGGAAATCCTTTGATTGTTCAGGAATTTATAAGTGAAATTGATCAAAACTTGCAAAATCATTCATGTTTCATTTCATATTGCATTGCATTTATGGATTTTGTGCATCATGACTATTCGAGGTTTCCCTTGTTTTGCAGGAATCCAAGACGAGGATAAGTTCCATGAGGAGGATGAACAAGAATGATCCGGGGCAAGCAGGATGGATGCAGAGAGTTCGAGCGCCGGAAATAATGACCATTTCAAGGATACAGGAGTTCCGACAATAAGAAGACTACACATGCATACCGAGGGAAGGCAACATCAAAGATTCCAGTTCGGCGACAGGGAGACTTCGCACAAAGGGATAAGGAAGATCAAGATGTCCTTCCAAAGATTTCAAATGACAGAGAATGCCTGCATCAAGGATGGCGGAATGGGAGAAATCACTCCAAGTCCAATATCAGGGATTCCAATTCTGGACAAGAGGATCAATCCTTGGAAAACCAAGAGGATATACTTCAAGTTCACCATCCATCAGGAAGAACGGGAATCCATGCCAAGGATGAGGAATTCCAACCGAAGAATCCAGGACAGGGAATTCTATTCCACGACAGGGAATTCCAACTCAGGAAGGAATTCCATTCCAGGACCCTACGGAAAGTGCGCCCCTGCTCAATGAAGGATTCCTCCATAGAAAATCCTGTTCACCCTGGAATCTGAGCTCAGGATAAAGGACTCCAAGACACCATGGAATTTGCGACCAAAGAGCAGGACAAACAGACAGTTGACTGGTCTCACCTACCTACCAAGCAGCTTAGTCAGCCAGGACAGATGGCAACTTTTCATCTAGGGCAGGTGGCGTCCAGGACAAGTGGCAGCATCCCATGGAGCCTATGACATATTCATCCCTATCTCTTTAGGGTTTGCACGGATTTCGAGGAGATCTGACCTCCTCACCTCCTCTTTGTATTCTGCTTGCCTATATAAAGGTTGAGGCATGCTTCATTTTATCTCTCTTTTTCTGATTTTATCATTCTGATGCTCCTAGAGCACCTTAGTAACTAGCTTTTATTTCTGCATTGTTCTTCCTGAGCTGAAACTCCAAAGATCAGTCAGATTGTTGTAATACAGACTTCTGAAGCAATAATATATGCATTGAAGAATGGTGTTCATATATTTCTTCAGATTTTTGGCATGGTCTTATTGATTTCTTGGAGCAAATCTGAAAGATATTGAAGTTCTCTCTTGTATTTTCTTACTTTCATTAGATAGATGCAATGGAAATGTTCTTGTTGAATGATTGAAGTTGTTTTGTTCATACCATTTGTGATCTGTGGCTTGCAAATCACTTTGTATGGTTAGTCTGAACGTGATCCATGCTTAACTTCGGTTGTTTCTGTATGATCAGTTCCATGTTCCGTGACAGGACAGTATGGAAACCTCTACCTCTACCCCAGAAGATTGCACCATCCCTGCCTAGTTGTTGTCTCATGGCAAAGCAGAGGACTGGTTCCAGTTTCATCTTCAACAGCAGTCATTTCCATTGATTAGATTCCTAAACCCTTACCTCATCTTTTGCATTTTCTTTTAGATTTTCACTAGGATTTTTTTTCTAGAAGCTTCATTGCTAAATCATCCGCCTAAACCAGAGAGTGGAACCTAGGAATTCCAAGCTGTCCATTTGTGAAAGAGTTCCATTCGCCCACAAGTCCGAGTCCCAGGAGTGAATTCCATGTCTACGAAGGAGTAAGCCCACGTAAGTCCCCCTCATGATTACCAGCAAATCACATCATTCCACTGAGTCTATCCCTATGCATGTCAAGACCTAACATAAAAGGAACCTTGGAGCAGTCTCATTCGATCACGTAGTTCAGCATCTGAGAAGCTTTATTCAAGAGAGGATAGGATACTCTGTGTTTTATTCTAATGTTGTTGTAGTCACAAAAACCTCATCAACATGTGTCATCCTTCTTCTTGACCAATACCATAGAAGAAGCAAAGGGACTCTTGCTAGGTCTGGTATGTCCCATCTTGAGAAGCTCCTGAATGGCCTTCTCAATCTCATCCTTGTACTACTTAGGTTGCCTGTAGGGTACAATGATAACTGGCTTGGCACCCTGCTCAAGCTCAATGACGTGCTCAAATCCCCTATCAGGAGGTCTCCCTGGTGGTGCCACTAAACACTTTGGTGTGTTTAGTCAACAAATACTGGATCTCTACTGGATACTCCTGCTCCTGCTGCTTAGAAACCTCGGGCATCACCAATATCTCTACTGCCCATTGAACCTGATCATGCCGTAGTATCCTCTCCATCCTCCTCAAAGAGACTGTCCTCAATCCACCATATGATATAGCTCTCAAGATATGTTTCTTGCCATCCACCTCAAACTTCATCTCCATAGTGCGAAGATTGAGATAAAACTCTCCAATGGAGTGAAGCCACTTCATGCCGAGGACTACATCCATGTCCCCCATACTGACCACATAATACTCAACCTCGAACTCATAATTACTTAACATGATGGTTAAGTTTGGGATTCTCCGTTTGCAAGTAACAACAAAGCCATCTGCAACTCGAACCTTGAATCCCTCAAACTCCTCAGTCTTGAGTCCCCTCCGTGCTACTAGCCCCTCATCGATGAAGTTATGAGTGGCCCCTGTATCAAGCAAAGTGGTCACTCTCTGTCCCTCCAATACTCCCCGTATCCTAAAGGAACCCTCTTTTTGAATGGCAGAAAGATGTGTTGTAGGTATATCATCATGCTGCACCTCTTTTGCTGCATTCTCCACATCACTATCTTCCCGATCACTCCGCTGATCTGATTTCTCTGAGGCTGTTTCTTCGGCAAAATAATATTCTAGTTGCTTCGCTTACCCCTTCATTGGGCACTTATGATTAGATCCCATGGACCCTCGCATTTGAAGCATAACTTCTTCCTCCTATATTCGTTCAAGGCATCATCATCAAGGTGGGGTGCTGGTTTCTTTTGTGGAATGGTGTCCCGATGATGTGAAGGCATCTTATCCTTTCGTGGGGAAAAGGTTTGGAGACATACTTATTCTTGGGTACTACGAACTCCATGTTGCGTGCTTTCTTAATTGTCTCCTGTAAAGATGGTGGGTCAAATGCCTTAACGCATCCCCTAAGTGGTTCCATTAGTCCCTCGGTAAATAGAACTATGAGTCTCCTCTCCGTTATGCTAGGAACCATCACACTGAGTCTCTGGAACTCAGAAATATAAACCTCAAGTGACTCGTACTGCTTCAGTTGTGCCAACTCTCTAAACTATAGTTCTAGGTCCTTGGTGTCGAATCTCTCGATGAGTCTATTTGTGAACTCATCGTATGTGGTAATGAGATTGTGGCCTAATGTGACCAACCCGTGATACCACCACTCATGAGCTAATCCGTCCAAATGTATGGTAGCAAAGTTAAGAGCCTTGTCCTCCGGCATAGGCTTAAGTGTCAGATAATTGTCCAATTTCTGCACCCAAGCTCTCACTGAAACCTTGCCACTCCCATCAAATCAATCCATAGGGACTTTACTTAATGCATGTTGGTAGTCTTGATTAGCTCTCTGTGCTCTACCACTTGCAGCTCCTCTCTGCTCTTTTGGTTCATGAACTACTCAAAAGTCAACATGTCTCTAATATCTGGAGGAATAGTCATATACTTTGCATGTAGGATCTTGATGTCATCTGCCATCGGAATCTGAACCTCTAGCTCCCGGTTAACTGGTGCCACCTCTCTGCGTGGAAAGGTAGGTTGAAGAGGTCTAGGAACCAATCCTGGGGTAGTCCTGGTGCTATGCCCACTACCCTGGCCTGCATGTCCACTACCCTGACCTGCATGTTTGTGATTATTATTGTTTGAACCACTTATCTCACCCTCAAGTTCTGTATGTGGCTGTGTCACTGGGGTTCCTTGGTTCATCTTAGCTAACATCTATGACATCATATCAATCATAACATCAAACTTCCTCTCCCTTCTCGAATCTGGACTATCCGGTTGTTCAGGTCTCCTATTTCTATCCCCCATATTTCTTGTGATATTGTCACTGTCACAAGAGGAATTCTGTGCATGCCCAGAATGCCTGAAACTGTTTCACCCTCTGGAATCTTCGGTGGTTGCCACTGCTGCATATCTCTGGTATAAACAATCGGAGTTTCTTGGGTGTAAACAACTTTCCACTCATAAAATTGTTTCACAGGCTGGCAAGATGCACCAACTCTGATACCACTAAAATAACCCACCCTGTTTTGTGTTCTATATTTTCTGATCTAGGTCTGATTTTTTCTCACTGTTTGGGTTTTTTGTGGTTTAGTTGTAACCTGCTTGTGTTTTAGTGTTTTGGCATTTGACAAGAAAACACATGCATGCATATATATTTGAAAATACAATGAAGTAGAAGTACCCAATTACTTTATTTTAATGGAAATACCTTGCAAAGCATATATAAACAATACACAGAAGATAGAAAGCCAAAAATATGAATTCTTTCACATACCCATTTCGTTGTCCCTACAAAATGAAGTCTGTTATGAAGGTACAACAGCATATAACAATGGATCCTCCTCCAAAGGCAATGTAAACTCAGTTTATTTTTAGTTTAGTGAAAGTACATCAACAATGAGCAGATAACACTAAATGTAGTGCTCCAAAGGGTATCATATGTGCATGGAAGAAGCCCCAATGAAGACTCTAACCCTGTAAGGTATAGTGCGGCCCCCAGCAGAGTTGTAGAGAACTAAAATCACTACCACAAACCCTTATTTCTCTTCTTAGATGGTTTGCCTTCTTTTACAGCCTTTCAAACACCCTACCCAGATGAATAACTATGGAAGGAAGACTTGTAACAACTCCCAAAACTCCCTAAATGCTGGTACGGCCAGACACAGACTGGTACGGCATGCTAAGCAGAAGAAATCAGTGAAGTATACCATCAAACAGCCTCCAAAATCCCTCTACCGTGGTCGCCTGCCTCTTGCAGCACAAGGCATCTGATTTCCCAAGAATATCAGCAATAAAAAAACACTCCAAAATGCAATCTATTCCTCAATATGGTACGGCTAGGTTCAAGGAGGTACTACCCGGTTGTAGCCTTGCAAACACCATCAAATTTGCCCCAAACTCTAAGCAATAACTTGTAAAATGTTCATTGATATGCCCTTCGAATTACTGTTACAAGAAACTATGAATATCTCCAAAGAAAGCTCTCCGCGACTGATCTCCAAACTCCCAAACTGAATGAAAATGAAGCACAAATACAACCACTGAATATGGCTGCTCAGAAGCACCCTTGGGTGGTCTCTCACACCTGCGGAATGCTGTAACTAATGGAGGATTTCGTATCCAAAAGCCATGGATGGTTTTCTTCAAACCCTCGTTCTCTTTGTAGAGCAAATTTCATAAAATGCAATAGTCAAGAATGAGAGTTCTCTTTTCTTTTTGGCTTTTATATTTCCCTCCAAGAGGGTCGACCCACATAAAGGAGGAATATAATATTTCAAATTCACTTTATTTCCTTAGAGGCATCCAAGTCCCAAAAAGTGACTTATTTTGCATTTTACATTTTCACTTAGTCACCGACATTAGCATTATAAAGTCCAAATATTTAATATGCAATATTAACTTGCGGACTTTAAAATGAATGGCCAAATGAACTCAGAATCCAATGAGCTATAGACTGTTGGAAAGGTCTCTCTGAAATACTCCACCTCCAATCTTGAATTTCCCCAAACGGTCAAATAGCCAAGGTCAATGAACAGTTTGAAGAATTGAAGCAAGCTTGTACCAAATATAACATATTATGGTTGATCCAAGGATACAATCTCTAGGAGCTATGTACTGCTTTATTTCAAAAAAATCTTGTTGAGCCTGAAATGAATCTTGTACAAGCTAATAGATATCCTTGAAGAAATTGTACATTAAGTTTTATTTAAAAAAATATATTGATGGAATTCTAGTTCATAGCTTATGATCTTTTGAAGCGAGATCAACAATCTTTTAGTCAGCTAAGAATTAAAGAACCATGTTTTAATATCCAATCCTTTCAGTGCATGCCCACTACCATGTACAAGAATTGATCATAAGGTCCATATAGCATCTTAGATCATTACGAATCAAAGTTGCATGGGAATATACCCAAAATACACCTGGAAGCATGGCTTCTCTATAATGGAAGCACAACCTTTAAATAACTAGGAATGAGATATAGATTGCCTATTGCAACGCTTAAAGAAGTGTAAGAAAAGAGAGAATGGGTGTTCTGCACTCCATGAGTTAAGATACATGGCATGCAACTACATGTTTTGAGATGAAATGGCAATATATAATCTTTGTTTCCAAAAGACATTCACATTAAGAAAACTGCAAAATTAAAACTTGGAATTAAATCTGAACCAAATTCATTCAAACTATCAAGTACAAGTCAAATTGTGAGTCATTCAAGGACATTGCATTAATTGTAAGATACCCTTAAGCTTAATACAGCATTCATTTAGCAATGTGCCCTGTTTCGTTTGGACAGTAACCAGAAAAAAAAATATGTGAGAATAACAAAGTAATTAGGATTGGTCTCTATGTTGACAGATAGACTAAACTCCACTAAAAACTACCCTTAGCATCCAGAATAACAACTGTTTCCAAGAATGAATCAAGCCACAAGCACCATTAATAGCGAATGATTGTTAAATTATTATCATGGATGATAAGACAGTTGATTGATCCCAAAAGCAGCTCCAAAGCATTTTTAGTGCTTGAAGCCTGCACTGCAGTGTTCAGGAAAAAAAAGGTAAGAAAACCGCATTTATCAATCACCAACTTAAGAACTATAGCAAGCCTTTCGTGACATAGATGGTAGCTCTTTCCGGATTTTGCTGGGTGTCAACAAAATAAAAACTAAGACATTCAAATAATTATAGCTATTAAATTTGGAAGCTAAGAGATTCAGGGATGATTACAAAACTATATATAAAGAGGACAAAAGAAAGAGCTGCAACTATTGAATTATTTTGAAAAAGAAGTCATACAGCTTATAGTCATTTATTACAGCACCGATAACATTAAAGTAACAGACTAACAGTGCTTGATTCATGAAAGAGAATGATTAAGAAGAATCTATTAAAATAAATCTAGGAACTTACTCCGGAAACATGAGGCCAGCATCAACCAATATATACCGATCATAGTGACCTATAAGCATGCAGTTCATTCCTATTTCCCCCAGGCCTCCTAATGGCAGGACACGTAATGGTGGTCCTTCAAAACCTTCATGGAACATCTCTAATTTCCTCTGTACCCCATCCTCCAAGCTTTTTTTAGGCCCTTCAAAAGAATTTGGACCTTTCACAAATTTAGTGATACCAGAAGTACCTATCCAGACAGAATCACAGTCAGAGTAGAGTATGCATTTAAATGATAGACCTTACAATAAATTATTCAGATTATACAGATTTCTTAAAAACCTACGATAGATACAGAAAATAGGCAATTAACTTTGAAGGAGACAACAATAAAATTATACAATTTCCAATCTTGAGCTGAACCCCAAAAAACTAATACTATGGATGGAACTCATCAATTGTTGTTCCAAATTAGCAAATCCAATACAAATAAGATCCTCTGTAAAGACCCTACTACAAATGACTGAAAACTTTTCTCAAATTTTAGATAAGATTTCTTGCACAAATCAATGTAAATCATCAACACATAACAACATATATGATAGCCATCAAACTCCTTGCATCCTTATTGATTGGAAATGAAATAACATCAAAGAATATGCTGCTGTCATGAAGTTACAGTCACTGTATCAGTCATATCAGACTTGATATCATCATAAAAATGAGTACCAAATGCCTTAAACAACTTCAATATTCAAATACAAACAATAGACAACAGTCTTCAAGTCTTGGATCAACTATTATAGCCCTGAAGACACAAATATTATTGACTGATTTGCAAATACTAGTGACTGATATAAAGGTACAGTCAGCTGTTATGACTGCTGTAAGTATCTATTTAGCCCAGCCAATTTTCAAGCTCCTCAAACACATTGAAAATCTTCTCCCAAGCCAAGCGATAGGGTCCTAGATTGCTCCTTTATCACTTGTAACTCTTCCAACCCTTGTAGACTTGCCCAATGCACTTCAAAAGCCCTGAAACAATATGAATTACTCGCTGTCATAAAATATCAGACCTTGCACAATGCGTAAAAGTCACTCCAATTGTGTCATAAGCCCCAAAACTACCTTGATAATATCTTCAATGAATCAAGGGCTTCAATATGATATCAAATGTACTCCAATTGCTCTCCTAAACCTGCAAATTCAAGCACTAATGGTGAAATCTGAGTGATATCACCTCACACAAAGATATGGGGCCATCACCATATCAAACAAGAGGTCATCTCCTTGCAAATAAACTGAAAATTGGAATTCTCAGCTAAAACAAAAGTAATAGAAAACATACCATATCATCAATAGTTCCAAATTGATCCTCAAGAGCTCTATTTATCCTCTCCAAGGATAGGCATTCCTCCTCTTTGACATTTTGGAATGAAGTTTGGATTCCACCAATGAGAAACAAGAGTCTTGAACAATTCTAAATGAATTACATCCATGAAATCAATCATTTAAAATCAATTTTTAATTGTTTTAAATGAAATACATCTCCTTTACACATGGATCGATCCTCTAAGCAAAGAACTCCCTCTATCATGGGCGGCGGTTGGAAATGATTGCTAACAATCATTTAAAATCTTCATATTACATTTAAAATCCTTCATATGCCTTAGTCGATCCAAACTAATCATAGGCGATTGCATTTAAAATCATATGTTTGCATTTAAAATAGCTCCTTGCCTTGGCCGCCGATTCCCTTAGTTGGCATTAATCATTGAATGATTTCAAACAAACATTTTAAATGCTTTACCTTGCTCCAACCGTTGGCATTTCAACTATAATCGTTTCCTTGGGCGAATACCTCCTTCTTGGCCATTGGAACAAATGGGACCATGATCCAATGTATTTGCATTTCACCAATGAAATGGCACCTCATATGTTGGTAGACCACCCTCAATGATAGCCATTTGAAGATGTCTGAATGACTTTACAATAGTTTGGACCTATTCCTTTACATGGGCAAATACATCTCCTAGCCATTGGCTCTCCAAACAATGAGCAAACACATTATTAAATGCAATTACCTTGGCTGTTGGGTTATTAACAATACAATTTTATCATCTTGATCCACGATCCAATGCAAATGCACTCCATAAAATGTAAATCAATCTCAAATGCTAGTTGATCCTCTCCTTAGACGGTTGGCACCAAAAACAATGAACATTGGACCTATTTTCTTCCTTGGCGAATGCATCACCTTATTCCATCAACAAACTCCATAAAATTCGATATAGGAAAATGTAATTGAAGATTTCATTTTCCTCTTTATTTCCTTAACCCAAGTCGATCCAAACAATGTATGATGAAAATACGACTTGAATATTGCATTCTCCAATAACCTCTATGACATAGAATAATATCTCCTGGAAATACTTAGCCAATACCAAATTAAATGCTAGTTGAGCCAACATTCTGGTTCTCCATGTATAGATATAAACCAACATGCCGGTTCTCCATGTATAGAAACAAGCTCAAACTAGAAATCATAACTTAGCTCAAAATGGGGACATTACATCCTCTCACAAGGAGAAAGTCCCAGTCCTTTGATCGTAGGATAGAGATATCAACAAACATTTGTCCTTTAATCAAACAGTGTTATATAAGGATGGCATATCTAGCACATTAAACACTCTAACCTGTAGATTTCACATAATTGCATGAAATCTCTACCCAAAAACAAATGACTTGAATTAATTTACAAATAACCTTGTTGCTCGAAGAACTAACATAGACACAATATGCAATGAACAAAACTCAGTTATTTCATTCCTAAAGTGTTTATAATAAATGCAATGAAGTTACATTTATAAAAAATATGTGCAGGAGATGAGGATGACAACTCACTATACAAAAATAGAGAGAATCTTCTAAAACTCATTCTCCAAAAAGGAGAAATTGACACCTCATTCTCCAAAGAAGGAAGCATAACTAAACCTAAGTAAATAAATTACCTAAAGTAAGCTTAACCTAAGGTGTAATGCATGGATAACTACCCCAATCCCCCCTTAAGTGCAACTTAGGTGGGCGCATAGTTACAAAACTTGCCAATTTATCCCAATTAATCGCCACTCATCTCCTACAAATTGCAATTTTTGATTTAATCAGTCAACCTGATTTTTTATTGACTTTGGCTATTTTATCAAGAAAAATAGCATTTTTCCCTAATAAAATTGTGATTTTTTGATCAAATTTTAAGATTTCTAGGGTTTTCCTAATTTCTGCAGCAAATTTTCCTTATTTTGTCCTAACCTTAACCCAATTTTCCCGATTAACTGAAAAATTCTTTATCTTTTGGTTTGTCAATTTATTTCCAAGAAAGATTTCTGCTACCATGAGTGGGTAAAATGGATCTTGGCAAAACAGTGCATGTTAGTGACCAATGTACAAAAGAATCCCCCCGAAAGAAAGAGATAGATAGCCCCCACAAATAAGAAAAATAGATAAAAGAAAGGAAGGAATATGAAGTCTCCCTAAGGAACAATGTCCCAAACTCTCAGCAATCTGCACTAAAACTGAATGAGATACAGCTGAAGGCGCACGCAAAAAGGCTTCCCACTCCAAAAAGGATATGAAGGAAGAAATAGTAAGTGTCTGGAACTGGTTCATGTTTCTCCAAATGTCATGGCAAACACATCCTAAACACAATCTATGGAAAAATTGCCATCAAAGAGGAACAAGTAAATAGAGATGGATCACCTAAAAGAGGAATGTCCACCATGATATGAGGGTCTGCAATAGGTACCTTCAATGAATCCACTAAAATAATATCCACAAGACAAGGTGGATCACACAATAATGTAGTTGATGAAAGAGTTCCACAAACACCCATCTAAGAACTCTCATCAAATACAAGAACAACACCCTCCAAAAAATGAGGACAATCATCAAGGTCAGATTCTACAAACAACCAATGTCACAAGAGTAGAAATCCCAAAAAGGTGGCTCTCTAACGAGGGGATGATCCTTCAAAGAAGTGTATAGATGCATACCAATTGCATCTGTAGCTGACGTCTTTGATGAATGTAATAACCACCCACAGATTTTCACCCAAAACCCACAATTTTTTTTTCTGACTTCTATTCTGCAAGCATTTCGTCAAACATATACCATTATACTCATCAATCTGAAATTCTGTTTATAGAAAATGCAGAACAGCTTGTATAGAGTATATAATCAGGAACATTAAAATTTTCTATTCAACTTTCAATGATAACATATGGGCATTTTGTCAAACTGTTTGCAGCTCATATAAAGATGATTCAAATTGGAATACATGAAACCCAAATGAATATTTAATTCAGAATAAAGAGGAAAAATAGAATGCTCAATGAACATACCAAATCTGAGCCACAATCTTCATTCATAGATACAATATATCCAAGAAGGATGCGCTGATGCAAGGACAGATTGGAAACTATAGCAATGAAACTTCAGAAAAATGTCTTCAAGTCTTATTAACCTCCACGTTTTGCCATTCAGCTTTGGCACTAGCACAGGAACAACAAACCTGTTGGATAGAATGACAAAGACAGATCCCACGTCTTCAGCCACATGCAATACTCTCTATTCCCGAAGACGTCACTTCCAAAATACCTCCAAAGAGGCAGCAGTTGTAGGAAAGTCCAAAGGACTTAGTTAGCGGCAGCGACTCCTCCTAAGCTTCCACGCATCTTCTCCAAACCTTCACACAATCTCAAAAGACCATGAATAATGTCTTTCAATAGAAGCGGCTGCCTTCTAGGAATCCACGCAGCCTCAAATCTCAAACATATGACTTTTAAACATGCAGATATCTCTTCTAAGGTGACCGGCCAGTCTTCACAACCTCCACGCTAAGAAGAAATATAAGATATTGAAATTTCAATAAACTCAAACTTGGACACCCAATTAATGTATCCCACACTCACACTTCCAATAAACCAAGAAGAAATAATTTGTATTTGCTCTGCAAATCTCACAAATTATTAGAAGTCAATCTCCCTGAAGCAAATACCAAATCTCGAAATCTGCAATCATAAACTTTGAAAATCTTCATCTTGAAACCCTGAAACTAGAAATCTGTGAATAACAATGGTGATTCCTGTGTAGAACCACTCCAAACTAGCTAGGGATTGTCTTTCAAATCCGAAACTAGAAATCTAATGAGGGTTTTCGTCCTCAAATGAGGGTTTTCGTCCTCAAAATAGCGTAGGAGAACACAAGTTCAATCCGCCAGCATAACGACATAAGAAATCTTCAGCATCCCAAAAATGAGAGCTCAAACCTCCTTTTATAGCCTCTTGGAGAGAAAACTAATTTTAAAATATAAAATAACCTCCTTTTTCCCCAACGCCCTTTTTTAAGAATTAAAATAACATTAATAATATATTCCCTCTCACTCCCTTGGCATCCACTTAAGGAGGGGTCATAAACAATTTTATAAATTATAACACTTAAGTGAATAATCAAACATTAAACATTAGAAACTTAAGTGTATAATTTAAATACTCCACCCGAGTTGCAAAAAGCATTGCCAAGGCGTCGGAAACTGAAACTGAACATGCCAAGACGTAACTGAAGCAGTGGGATGATGACAGGTGCCAACTCAGTAACTTACTAAAAATAGATGTGCTCTCTAAGAAGTGAGGAGTCCCCTTACCAACACCAATTAGCTTAGGGAACTCGGGGAATAGGCTAACAGTCACCAAACTGACTAGGCCTGAGAAGGGGACATTACAATGAAGTAGCATGTGAGTTCTCATTGTCATAAGCAAGATCATCACTATCATCAAATAATGTGTCATCCATGGAAACACCAAGCAAGGTGTCACCCAATAACTACAAATGAGTCAGCTAAGTAGTATAAGGGCATTTAATGTCCTCAATGTGATGTTGAAATCCATGGAATGTGATAGACAAAGGTGACCATAAACAATGTCACATTTATTGAGTTACTTCGCATTATTACTCAAACTGATCGGTGGTGGAACTAGTCCCAAAAGAAAGCAATAGAGACCTTGTTGACTCAAAAAGGACTCCATATATGCTCTCCGGGAGTGGTAATTTGTTCCATCCAATTGGATTGTAGGAAAGGGCATACAAATATTAATGCACACTAAAAATGGTAACATGAATCGCCTAGTGTTGCGAACATAACATGAAAGGCACTCAAAATGGCCTTAGAAATACAGCGCTCAAATTTGGCACTTTATAGAATAGGGCATTTCAGAATCAACTGCTTGTAGACATAATGATTTTGATCTTGGTTATTATAGTTTGGAAATTAAGAGAAGCCATCAAAAGTACATTTCTCAATCAAAATGAGAACAAAACAACAGCACTGATGCAAGATACTTAAAAAATTACACACTTCCAAAAAAATGACACTCAAAAGGAGTTTGTATGTGCAAGAACGGAGCTTTGGAAGTTCCCAAAACAAGAATGACTCAACAAATATATGATAAAACCTCAATTCCAGAAACAGGTAGCATAGTTAATAAAAAAGGAGATTACCACTATGTACCCATCAAAAAAACCTAAGTTGTTGATCCTGGTATGAGTACGAGTATGGGTTCGGGGTTCAAGTACGCTGATATGACGATTTTTTCCCTGGGTACAAGTACGGAGCTATATATATATATATATATATATATTAATTTAAATATTTATTAATATATATAAATTAATATATATAGAAAATTGTAAATTATAGTTATAGTTATATAAAATATATATAGTTATAAACTTATATGTTATTAAATTATAATTTTTAGTTATATTGAATATTAATATTCAATATAACAATAATTTATAATTATATATATATATATATATTAAAAAATAAAAAATTATAAAAACAGTAGTACTCATAATTGTCAATAAAAAAAATATTTAAATGCTTCATAATTCACGAAAATGAAGATATTCATAATTCAGTGATTTGTCAAATGTCGATACAAAATGAAAATTACAATTCCTCTAGTTTCGTTTTGTCTACTATATCCGAACCAAGGCAAAATAATTATCTTCCAAAAATTCTCACACTGCCATTTTAAATAAACCGCAATAATAATTGTCACGCAAAAACAGTGATGACTGATGGCAAAATGAGCTTAAACGCTTGGATAACATAGAAAAATACCTAGTCAGAAAAGAATTACCTTGATAGGAATCTAAATGATTGAGAATGATCCATCTAAAGATCAAGTGTCAAATCAAAATGCAAATCCCTACAAGCAAGGATTGCCTCAAGCAAGTGATGGCATCATCATGCTAATCTTAGTAGGTGACTATGCATGTAATCTAACATGGCATGTAATCTAATGACGTTGCACAATATGGACTAATGACATGGCACTATATGGACTTTTGACATGGCAAATACATGGTAGTGGTTATGCAATGATGTGGCAAGTAATATTCTTAGAGAATATTCTATTAACAAAATCTCCCAACAACTACTAATAGAGAACTATTTCAATGGAATATTCCATAGCAGCAAAAATCTTTTGGGGAAAAAATCGGCAAACCAAAAGTATAAGATTTTTTTAAAAAATCAGTAAAAATTTGTGAAAAAATTGGGAAAAAAATTGGATTTTCAAAAAACATAGAAAAATGCAAAAAAGAAAGAAAATAAATAAATATTATTTTATAATATTAATAATATAAAATCATAAATATTATATTATAATATTCTAATCGAAATATTATATTTTAATATTATATTATAATATTATATAATATTATATTATAATATTATATAATATTATATTATAATATTATAATAGAAATATTATATTTTATAAATATTATAATATAATAATATATATATGGGTGAAAATGAGGGAGCAGAGCAGGGAGCAAAAGAATGTTTCAACAGCAAACTCGAGCGAAAAGCAGAATGAGGAGGTACACAGGAGTGGCGATCGCCAAATTTCAAATTTTTTAGTGAAGGCGAATGAAGGGACTACTCAGTCGAAACCCTTTCTCTAAATTGATGTCTCAAAGGAGAGTAAAAAAGAAACCGAAGTTCTAGCAAAGATTGCATTAATTTGTCATTTCATTGGGCCAAAGCTTAGCAGAAGCTAGGTTAAGGAGTGGGCGGAAGAGATATGGCAAGTCCAATGTATTCTCAAATTCCTTCCCAAAGGTTTTTTTCTTGCTACCTTTGTAAGAATTGCCGATAGGGACTTGATTCTAAGGGGGAAGAATTGGACAAGAAACGGAGTGCCACTATACATGAGGAAATGGGTGCCAAATTTTGATCCGACAATGTGCGATCCATATGAGGAACCGAAATCGATCCGACTATACAATCCTGCCACCGGAATGCGGACGAAGGATTGTCTACTAAAAATTGGGCGGTCTCTAGGCACAGTGTTAGCTATCAATGTAGACCTATTCAACAGCGAATCATTTATGTTTGCTAGAATTCTGGTGGCGGCCATTTATACAATTCCAACTGAAATTATTTTATACACCAAGGAATACCAAAGCGTTCAAAAATTGGAGATCGAAGAGAGGCGCTTCTTCTACCTAAATTGCCATAGTCGTCATCATTCTCAAGACATATGCCCAAAGATAAGGGACACAGGTGCAAATCCAGGACGGACTACTAAAGGAAAGACCGAGCCGCAGCCTTGTACTTCCACTGACATTGAAGCTCAAGGTTCCCAAGGTCAAGAGGCCCACCCACTTCGGGAAGGAGTCGCAAAAGATGGTACCCACGCTCTGGTTCTAGCAGGTGAATCAAACACAGAACGACAACTCCGATCTGGTCATGTCACTCTCCAATTCCCAGGCTCACAGCCAATCCAAATCCCGATAAGAATCTAGGATGCTCAAGAAACAGGTCATCGAAGGAATCGACAGTGGGTCCAAGTACGAAAAATCAACTCTCAACAACAGGGAAACCGTCAGGGATGGGAAACTCCATAGTGAACATGAAATTATCAGACTTCCTCAGGGGCACCTTAGGTGGGGTGCCGAAACCATCCCCCCATCTTTGGCTTCTTAGTACACCAAAGACACCGGCAAGACTCAAATCCTCCGAGTCCCAACTGGGCTCAATCCTTGATTATTCCTTTGCAAGAATAATCACATAAACTAGACTAGTTCGACCCACGAAAGATCTATTTCAGAAGGACAACTTGATCCTCTTAGATTTGAAAATAAAGTCACATGCATTATTTGGGATCCGAGTTTCTCAAAAAAGAATCGCAGCGCAAGTAAAGAAGGAGCTTCTGGACCGTCAGTTCTTGCAAACACTGTGGTATTCATTATGACAATAGGGCATGCCAAAAACCTCTCATCTCCCACTAAGCGAGAGGACAAATAAACTGCCAGCTTAGATATAGGGAATCAGAGAGGAGATTCGGTGCGAAGTTTGATCGGACGGACCTCATTATCAACTAAAATGTTGCTAAGGTTTCTCCAAATAACTGATTGTCCTCAGCATGCAATTCCAATCCCAAAGGCAAATTCATATCCTCATAAGATCATGTGCCAGAACCATCACATGGGAGCGACCGTATCGATACCTTCCTCCTCTCTGTTTAATAATAGTAGGAGCTCTTGTTTTAGCAGAGCAAGCCTGGAGCAAAGACAAATAGAATGAGTATCGAGTGCGTGTGCAAATGTCAAGCCGAGGAAGGAGGAGACGACTCGAAGGAAGAAATGGACTCCAACGCTGAAGGAGGTGATGAGGAAGAGGATGGAAGCAAGGATCAGGCCGAGGATGATGCGGAATCTCCAATCGATTAGATCAAACGATTATTCAAGGCCAACTCAGAGGAAGTTGGGAAAGCTATCTTTAAGGTGATTGGATCTAACGTCTTCACCAGAGGACATATACATGACGGGGTTCTCTATGAAGAATTTTTTATGAATTCCATTCTCATCCTAGGAAGGAAGAATAGTGGCAAGGTAATGGCAAATAGCTATGTTAAGGACAACATGTATGCGGCTGCGTCCACAACAATCTCCAACTTCAACAAGTGTCCAAAATACGGACTCATGGCCAGGGTATTTGATGCGACGGCAGTCAACAGAGAAAACAGCGTGGTGGGTCAAGCATTGGCAGTCTACAGGCGAGGCATCCGTAATGACAACATGGGGACATTTGCTTACATAATCAGTCAGTACGGAGATCTTCTATCTCCCACCCAGTTGGAACGAGCTATGGAGCTGGCAGAAGCGTTGAGGACCCTCTAGCACAACAACTAAATCCTCCCTCTCTAATATGTAACTACTACGTAGCACGAAATGTACTCGTTTTCCTTTATATATATAATATATCCGCTGTCATACTGGCAGCTGCTTATCCATTAAAAATAATAATAATATATTATATATTAATAATATCAAATTATAATATATTAATAATATAAATATTATATTATAATATTATATATGAATAATATAAATATTATATTATAATAGAAAAGTTATATTTTAATATTATATAATAATAATAAATAAAATGTTGGCCAAAAACCCTAAAAAAAGGCCCGAAAAGACGAAATCGCGCAGCAAAATTTAATGAGACTTCGTGATAGCAAAAAACGTGATTTAAACTCGTTTAAAACATGATTTAAACCCTGAAAAAATCGTTGAAAATCACGGTCAAAGATTTAATCAAATCTGTGATTTAAACAAGGGTAAAAATCGGGCCAAACCCCGATTCACGATTTCTTCAAAAAATCGTGTTTTTTATCCGATTTATGCTTCAATGGAATATTCAATCAAGGGGTTGCAAGGCAAAGCAACAGTGGAGCTCTCACATAATCAAGTGGAGTGACAATATATTGGTGGTGCTCTCACAGAATCAAGTGGAGTGACAATACATTGGTGGTGCTCTCACAGAATCAAGTGGAGTGATGGCACAGCGATGGCAAATGAATGACAATAGTGCCTAGGTGGCTACATGATAACAACAATGGTGCTCGAGTTGCACACTAGTACCAATGGCACTTGGGCGTTGCACCTTTTATTTTTGTTCTCTTCAAACATGCCATCCATACCTATAAAACCATAGAAAACAATGTGGGTTTTTGGCAAAGTTGTGCGATTTGGACAATTTGACAAGCAATCTTCAAACTTTTAGCAAATTCGGATACAATGGTGAGCTTAGATTTTCTCTAGGATGCGAAGTTACTTGCAAAAAATACAAATAACCAGAACCTTCAAATTTTGTTACCTTGGTCTCCAACTATTTGATTTGGATGAAACGAAAGGCTAAACCAACTTTCTCAAATTCTCTAGAGAAAATGGTGAGCTTAAGTTTGCTCCAACATTCTTCCAAAAAAAGACCTACAAAAGGTCACTTGCAAATACCCAGAATGGAAATGGAAACTATCCTAAGTGCAAACTTGCTCTAATATCATGTAAATGTTTAGATAATTGCATGAAATCTCTACCCAAAAACAAATGACTTGAAGCTATTCACAAACAACCTTGTTGCTCAAAGAACTAACATAAACTCAATATGCAATGAACAAGAGTTGGTTATTCCATTTATACAGTGTTTACAACAAATGCAATGAAGTTGCATTTATAAAAAATAAAAGGAGGAGATGAGGATGACAACTCGCTCTCAAAAAATAAAGAGATTCTCCCAAACATAAGTTGACACCTCATTCTCCAAAGAAGGAAGCATAACTAATCTTAAGTAAATAAATTACGTAAGTGAGATGAACCTAAGGTGTAATAAATGTGTAACTATGCTTAATAATGCATAACTACACCAAAATAACCAAGCTCTTTAAGACACTAATAAAAATTGGAGTATAACATCATTGAAAAATAGAATGCTTCACATAATTTCAACAAGTAACACAGATAATATTATTTGTTCAAGATGCTTGAATTGCATTTGCATTGAATACAAAGGCTTATAAATCCATTTCCCCACAATCACCACCTAAAAACTAACAAGAAAACTTCCCAACAACTAACTTTTATTTAATAATTTGTTTACTAACTTCTAACGGCCACTCTTGACCAATACATAGGAAGCAATTTTTTGGATTTTAAAATAGGATGAATATTTAGCACTTTTGAGCATGCATAAGGTGATAGATGGATTGGTCAACTTCCACATTGGAAGCTAGCAGGTCCCAGGATTGACTCATGACTGGGTTTTTTGGTAGTTTAAATTTGCTAACCATGTGTTGTTTGTGGGGCTATTTCTAAAATTTATGTAACCTACTAACATGTTTAATGTATATTTATTTAAATATTTACTAACCTAATAAACTTATTAATAGTGTAATAACTCCAACATTGCCCCCTTGTTACATCACTCCAAACAAAGGTAGGAACGTTGGTATTGGACTAGACAAACACAACAACCCAAATAAACACCCAATAAGCCAAGACATGCACACATCTCACCAAGTATCACAAACTAACCAAGACACGCCTAACCATACATATTAGTGGATGCCCTAACCATCCATCAATAAATGTGAATTGAGACATACTCATCCGTAAGTATACCACTTTGCATGTGAACTGTGACATACTCCTATTCGTTGTAGTGTCCTTTGTGGAACCATTTGCTCAAATCCATACAAATTTTGCGATCACTCAAATTCTAACTCTTTAAGATCACCAAGTTCACGATGTGGGTAAGGTGAGAGCATACAGAGATTAAAACGAGGACAGTGGAATTAACTGAAAGACGTTAACCGCAAGCCAACCAACTTACAATATAAGCAAACCATAGAATCGATTAAGCCAAATGGCAAATGCAAATCCCGATCAAGCCAAACTAGCTAAATGCAAGTGGAATTGCGTCAACGCCAAAATGGAAGACTAATTTCACCCGATTCCGATACATGCCAAAATGGCGGAGAGTATAGAAAATTAAAATGGATCCAACGATTGAACCAACTAGGATGTTACAATGATTGAACTAGGATTCAGTGGTAAACCATCCAGGATCTTCGGAATATCAAATACTAGCAATAAACCGTCCAGTTGTTACAATATGATTAAAGATAAGCAGTTATTTCCAGATCTAGTAATTATATCAAGAATTTATCCAACATGCTGAAAGCAAACATTTCGTCAAATAGTTGGCTAGCAAACTAAAAACACAAAATAATTACCCGAATCAAGTGACCAGCTGTAGAATCAATTGATATGGCCAAGTATAAGCCCAGGAAGATTCTCAATATTGCAATTCAAACTGCTGTTACAAAATACTAGAGCAAATAGCTGCATTAATAATTGTTGCAGCACCTTCCCTTTATGGTACGGCTGCCCAAACAACCTTAACTTCACCTCAATCTTGTAATGTCCCCTTCTAGATACATGGTTAGTCCATCATTGGGTTCCCGTGGACTAGTAGTTTGGTTAGGGAACTGTGGTTAGTTTGGTTGTGGAGGTGTTTGTCGGCGTTGGAGTGGTGGTTCGAGGTCAGTGGATCCAGTTGGCACCCTCAGAGTTGGTTTTCAGTGTTCTTGGCAGTACTTACTATTTTTAGTAAGTTCAGGGGCGGTACCGGATCACAATTTTCGGAGTGGGGTTGGATTCGTCTCGTCGAGGGCTTTCCGACGAGCTATAGATCATGGCATTCCAGTATCATCTTGATATTTATTTTAAAGTCCAAAGTTTAATATATTTATTTTTTGGGACTTTATAAACAAATGTTATATTGTCACTTTATAAAATTAAGTTGCAACTTGAAAATTGACCCCCCTAGGAGTTGGGCACCCATGGGAGACATAAGGGGATGAAATTAAATATTAAAAACAATTGTAATTCCCTCTATTTGGGGCGTTGGGCTTGAGGAAGGAAATAAAAGGTGAAATCAAAGCTCATTTCTATTATGCTATGTTATGATATTTCTCTTGTGAGCTCTGCTAGGGTTTCAAGGGTTTGAGGATTGGAACCAAGCTCTTGGAAACGAAAACCTCCCTGAGTGACAGCATTCTATAGGTGTGCAATACCATCCAAAGGTGCCATTTCACGTGAATGCATCCAGTGTTCACATATGTGATTCATGGAGATTGTATGAGTTGATTTCTGGGGTTTATTGGATACATCTTTCAAAGAATGCTTGTGTTCAGCTGATAAAGATGGAGGTCTGCAGATTTTTTGGTGGATTTGAGAGTAGTTCGTGGCTATAGTTTATTCCCTTGCTGGCCGTACACATACAGCCCAGCCGTACTTGCATTTGGGGGCAGATTGGAGCACTTTCCTTGCCTATTTCTCATTGCATCTTAGTTGCCCAGCTATGGAGATGTTTGCAGATCAAAAACAGAAGTTTATCAGAGAGTTTTTGGGGTGTTCGCTGCTGTAGTGACTTCACAACCAGGCCGTACACCTGCAGGAGGCATGTGGGGGCTTGAGGGCTCCATTTCATTGCATATTGCTACTCATTTGATCTTATTGGAGGCATTTATGGCCTATGTATTTGCTGATATAGCTTGTGAGATCATCATTTGTACTTCCTTGGAGTTGTGAGGCATTTTCAGCCATTCCCACTAGCTGATCCGGCAACAGCATAAAACTGAAGTTGTATTTCTGCATATGAGTATGTCATAGTAATTGATATTTGGCTATTCTGCTATCTGGGTCTTTGTTATTTTCTCCATATCTATTGCACTTTTTCTGGGTTTGCATTCTATGCTCTATATTGTATGCTCTAGCAACACATCTGCAGGAAAACTGAAAACCCCTTCTGCATTCTTATGTCTAGTCTGAAAGATCACACTAAAAATTAAAAAATAAAACACATAAAAAGATCTTAAAAAATTACAAACAGGTACGGCACATTACAGTGGTATCAGAGTGGTGTATCTTGCCATCCTTTGAAGTTGAATATGACATGCAGAAGATGAAAATGAGACATGCCTACAGATAGATATAATTTTAGACCAAGACCAGGAACACGGAATCCACAAAGAATACAGAAAGGAGAAGTACCACAGATTGATCCATTTGAGTCAGATACGGAGATTGTAGCTACTGAAGAGCCACCAATAGTATTGTATAGTGAGGAAGATCTCGAAGTTCCACGAACAGACCCCTTTTTAGGTATTCTTCCTACACAAGCTTAAGAGATGGGAGATAGGGAAATCAGAGAACCTAGCACACGAGATATTCTAAATGATTTGGCGAGAGGACAGCAGTAGTTGATTAATAGGATGGACAAGTCACAGGAGGCATTCACATGGCTTCTCGGTCGTTTGTTTCCTAATTTGGATGAGGATAGGAATAACGGAGACAAGAACAGAGACCGAAATGATAGGAACAGAGACCGGAATGATGGAGACAGACACAGAGACTAGGGTAATGGAGAACGGAATGGAGATAGGAATATTGGGGACAGGAACAGACACAGGGATATTGATGGATAGGCTTCGGTGAATAATCGAGGTGTTACACAGCTCACAGCCGCAGATAGACCAAGCATTCCTATTTTTATACCGAGGGACGAGATTCCTGAAGAGGATGCTACACGGGTGGAATTTCATGATGAGATTTTTAGAGATTGGCAGGCTTCTAGTGCGAAGTTTCGGGCTGAGATGACTTTCAGGGATTACTCTAATCTCAAGATGAGACATAGACCTAGAGGGGGTAATAGGCAGCATGATCATGAGCTTCAAAAGAAAGTAAAATGACTTTACCCTACTTCGATGGTTCAGGTAAAACTTCAATGAGAGCTTGGGTCCAAAAATTGGACAGTAATCTCCAGATCAGCCCCATGCCAGAGACTGATGCCATCACATATGCAGCCTTACACTTGGAGGGCATTGCACATAAGTGGTGGAGCAATGGGAAGGTGACTTTGGGACATGACCAGATTACATTTTATGTGGAGTTCACAGCTAGGCTCATAGACAAGTTCGAGAAGGACCCTGAGTTGCAGTTCAAGGAGCTAGCACAATTGAGACAAAGGGGATCAGTGGACTCATACATTTCAGAGTTCCAAGACCTTTTAGTCATGGTTTCTGATATCTCGGAGCATAGGTTGATCATGCTCTTTGTTGATGGATTGTCAGAGCCTCTATGAGGATGGATTAAGGGGTTGGACCCTTTGACATTGCAGGAGGCTGTGAAGAAAGCCCGTGATATAGAGTCTTCTGCGTGGAGTAAATTTCAGACTAGGAGTTTCCAGCACAGGAGGGATAAGGAGAGAGACAGGAGACATTTCCATTAGGATTCAGGACATCAACAGTCTAAGAGTTCTTCCAGGTTAGACAATGATCAGTTGAATGACCTCAAGAGGAAGCATCTTTGTTTCCATTGCAAAGAGCCTTGGGATCCTAAGCAAAAGTGTGTTGCCCAAGGAAAGACAAAGCAGATAGAAAACTTCTCAGCAGATGAGTTAGTTGAGTCTGAGACACATTCAGAGCAGCATTTAGATGATGATGATTCAGTTACAGATGTTGCATCTGAGACATCAAATAAGGACGTGGAGACCTACCTACCTACAGCCCATATTTCGAGCATTCAGAGAGAGGGGTCATTCAAGATCCGAGGAGTATTCGATGGACAGAGATGCATTACATTACTTGATACAGGGGCCACTCATAACTTCATAGATGAGGCCTTGGTTGCAAAGAGGGGGTTGAAGACAGAGGAATTTGAAAGTTTCAAGGTGAAGGTAGCCGATGAATTCATACTCACTTGCACTAGGAGGATTCCCAATTTGACCATCCAGCTAAACAATTACACTTGCCAATCAAAGTTTTATGTTGTTAGCATGACATGGATGTTGTGCTGGGTATGAAGTGGTTACATGAGATAGGAGAGTTCACACTCAACTTGAGGACCATGGAAATGAAGTTTGAGGTGAACGGAGTTCGGCATGTGCTCAGGGGCATTTCAGATGGTGGGCTGAGAGTAGTTTCTCACAAGCATATGGAGAGATTGATTCGCCATGATCGGGTGCAGTGGGCAGCAGAGGTGATGGTGATGCCTACGATTTCAGAGCAGCAAAAACAAGAGTATCCACCTGACATATAGGCTCTCTTGACTAAACACACCAAACTGTTTAGTGATATTCCACCAGGTAGACCCCCTGACAGGGGAATTGAGCACGTGATTGGGTTAGAGGAGGGTGCAAAACCAGTGATCACTACACCATACAGGCACCCAAAGAGGTATAAGGATGAGATCGAGAAAGCTATCAAAGAGCTTCTCGAGATGGGTCATATCAGGCCTAGCAAGAGTTCATTTGCATCATCTGTGGTTCTAGTGAAGAAAAAAGATGGGACTCTTAGAATGTGTATAGACTACAGGGAACTCAACAAGAAAACAATCAAGAATAGGTACCCTATACCTAGGATAGATGAGCTGATTGATGAGTTGCACGAGGCCTATTACTTCTCCAAGAAAGATTTGAGATCCGGTTTGTTGTGATGTAATCACACATCGCCCCATTGCAAATGGGGACCCCCTCTTTTTTATTTTTATTTTTGCTTTCTCGCTTCGTTTTGCTTTAAAGTTTAGTTTTGCTCTGAGCTTGTAGGGTTTTGGTAGTGTTGTTTTGCCCATGTCTCAACAGTTTCTTGCCAAGAGGTTTAGATGCCTTCATCCTAATACATGTTACTGAAAGCCTGAAAATGACTTAACTCTGATATCCTGAAAATCCTGAAAAAATGACTAAGTCTGCAATCTAGTGGATCCTCAGAAATCTAGAATCTGCATGCTAAATCCTATGGATCCAGGACCTATCTCAAACATCTTGGAAGTATATTGATAAATATTTAAAGTATAAGAAAGTTTCTTATACTTAAACATATTTTCAATATACTTCCATTCAGGAAAATCCAAAATTTGACTAAGGCAAGAAATTCCTCACTCCATGTCCAAACCCGCCCAGTCTGGGCGGCCTCACAAGGTCCTCTTGGATAGTGTCTTCACCATCAGGACAGCTTGTCTAGACAACACCCTCAAACCCGCCCAAGGAAAGTTAGGATGTTTTCACAAGTTTTGGCCGATTGAAGGGAGTTGGGAAGTGATGACGGAGTCTAAAACTAAGATTTTGATGAAAATTCCATGCCTCACCTCCAAACCCGCCCAGACTGGGCAGCCTTGGCATGAGGTCATGGACTCAGTCTCCTGCACATGCATTTGTCCAGACAGAACCCTCAAATTCGCCCTAGGAAAAAATGGTTAAGTTTAGAAGGTTTTCAAGTACAAGGCACTGAGAAACGATGAATTTCAAGCAAGGTTTGCAAGTTGGAGGGAACTTAAGTAGATTACAAGCAACATTCCATGCATCATCTCCAAACCAAGCATTACTTAAACTCCTCCCAACAAGGATGAATTAATTGGAAAGAATGATGAAAGATCACTAAGCCTGATGTCCTGAAATCCTGAAAATTGGCTAAGTCTGAAATCTGGTGGATCCTCAGAAATCTAGAATCTGCATCCTAAATCCTATGGATCCAGGGCCTATCTCAAACATCCTGGAAGTATATTGATAAATATTTAAAGTATAAGTCAGATCAATATCTGACTTAAACATATTTTCAATATACTTCCATTCAGGACATTTCCGATATGGCGACAAGACTTGCATTCCAAGCACACCTTCTAAACCCGCCCTACCTAGGCGGCCTTGGCATGGGGTCTTGGATTCAAGGTTGTGATCGCGCACTTTCTCCATACACTGCCTCCAAATCCGCCTTAGGGAGAGAATTTTCAAAGTTTAGAAGAGATTTTGAGTGATTTCAAGACAAAATCCAAGGGTGGTATCCCAACCCGCCCAGCTTGGGCGGCTTCACAGGGTGTTCATGGATGATGTCTCCACCAGGTGACACTCTCCAGACACTATCCTCAAAACCGCCCTAGGAGAAAAATGGTTAAGTGTTGAAGTTTTTGCATGCATAGAGCACTGAGATGTGATGATTTGTAGGCAAGGATTGAATTTATGTAAGTTTCAAGGTGAAATCCATAGGTCACTCCCCAACCCGCCCTACTTGAGCGGCTTTGGCATGTGGACATGGACAATGTCTTCATCACCATATGAAACTCTCCAGACAGTGTTTCCAAACCCGCCCTAGGAGAAAGTGTTAAGTTTTGAAGTGTTTCAAACACAAGGTATTGGAATATCATGAAGTTTTGATGAAAACTTGAAGGTTTGAGAGGATTAAGTCAGTTTGAAGTCAAAGTCCAAGGGTCACCCCTAAACCCGCCCTACCTGGGCGGCATCAAGAGGCCCTTCTGGACTATGCCACTTGACACATGAAACACTCCAGACAGTACCTTCCAAACCGCCTAGGGTGAAGAACAATGCAATTTGCAAGTTTGTGTGCTAAGTATAGTCAAGATGATATCACAAGGAAAGGAGATAGTCGAGTTTAAGGCATGAAAAGTTTCTAAGTGTTGAAAATCCACAACCTACTCTCAAATCCGCCCTACTTGGTCGGCCTAGAGAGGTCAGCTTGGAGTTTTGATGTCAAAGCAATGCAACTACTTTGTCTTGACTCCCTAACTCATCATGATGCCTCACATCCTAGAGAGAGTTATTCAAAGAGAGGGAAGTTTGAAAATTTGACTAAGTCTTAAGGAAGGAGGGAGACATCTTCATGAGGAGAGGAATGCTCTAAGTGACAAAATCCATACACCTCTTCCAAACCCGCCCATGCTAGGCGGCCTTGAGCCCTATGCTTGGACAATTTCACCTCCTGCAGAAGACACTCTCCAAACATCAACCCCAAACCCGCTGAAGGAGAAAAGTGATCAAATTTATGAAGTGTTTCAAGGGCAAAGCATTGGGAGTTAAATAAGTTTCAAGTCAAAATCCAAGGGTCACCTCTAAACCCGCCCTTCCTGGGCGGCCTCAAGAGGTGTTCATGGACTTTGTCATGTCCTGCACAATGCACTCTCCACACACAAGCTCTAAGACCGCCCAGGGAAAGTTGGATTATTTTAGGACTTAGCCAGTTGAAGGGTTGGAGAGTAAAGATGAAGTCCAGAAGCTAAGTTAATTTTGCAGAGTTGAAGGGAGAAAGCACATTTTAAAGAAAAGTCCAAGCCTCACCTCCAAACCCGCCCAGCATGGGCGGCCTAGAGAGGAGGTCTTGGATTCAATCCATATCCACGTGAAACTCTCCACATAGAGCATTCAAACCCGCCCAAGAAGATGAGTGTTATGAAACTTGCAAGTAAATGTCAAGAGAGGTGATCACAATAAAAATTTTCAAGGTTGAATTGCAAGTTGAGGCAAAGCAAGAGCATTTTTTAGCAAAATCCAAGCAGCACCTCCAAAGCTGCCCTTCCTGGGCGGATTTCATTAAGGTTCATCGACAAGGTCATCAAGTATCTCAAAGTTTGCCTTCTGACTACACACAAACACCTCAAATACCACTAAGTTTTGATGAAGTATAGATAAAGAGTTATCAAATGGAAGGAAGGAACACCCAATGCAGCTCACATCATACATTCCATACACCTCCTTCCAAGCCGCCCTTCCTAGGCGGCCTTGACCACTTCCCTTGGATTATGTCATCTCCTTCACATGAAATACTCCGCCTAGACCCTCTAAATCCGCCTATCCTCTCATGGCTTTCCATTGCATTCAAGAGGTCAAGTTATCAATGAAACAAGTGTATCAAAACAAAGCAAAAAATCACTAAGTCATGAAAAATCCAAGCCTACCCTTGAATCCCGCCCTTCCTAGGCGGCTTTAGGACCTTCACTTGGACAAAGTTTTCTACTTTACATGATATCCTCCATGCACCAACCTCAAATCCGCCTAGGAGAAGTGACATGAAAATTTGCAAGTATAGAGAGAAGAAGGCATAAACACATGGATAACTTGCAAATTCAGAACACACACGAAGGATTTTAAGTGAAAGTCTAAGTGAGAGTTATCAAAACAAGGACATTCCACACCTACCTCTCCAACCCGCCCTGCATAGGCGGTCTCAAGAGGAAGTCATCGACTGTATCTTGTCCCACAACAAACATTCCATATAATGCTCCTAAAGCTGCTCAGAGTAAAAACCTGCAAAGTGAAATCAATGAATGGATGAAAATGAGGCATTTTATGAATGAAGCAATGAAGTCTAGAAAAGTGTAAAGTGCTGCAAGCTATAAACTCCATGCATACACTCTCAGGACCACCTTGTTAAGAGACTTCCACTATCATACATCTCTTTCACATGAAATTTTCCATACACCTTCTCTAAATCCGCCCAAGCTTCTATAGTATTCAAAGGAAGCTAAATTATCATGGAAGTAAGTGAAGATGTCTTTGATCATTAAAACCAAGCTAAAATGCCTAAGTCTTGTAAAAATCCACACACCTCCTTTAGATCCGCCCATGCTAGGCAGCTTTAGCCCCTCCATTCGGACAATGTCACCTCTCCACATGACACTATCCACCTGCACCCTCCAAACCCGCCCAAGTTGGGCGCTCATCACATGAAGGCATGGAGAACATTTAAAAACTTCAGTTTTCCTCTTGCTAGGCCGACCTGCCTTATAGAGGGGCAAAGTTTGATATTTAAGAAAGTTCAAATCTGCATTTTAAATCAAATACAAATACAAATTTTGCTTCTGATTTACAACAGAGCAGCAAGGAGCAGCAGCTTGTCAAGGAGATAAGTCAAAAAATTCAAGTTTCTTCAAATGTCAAGTCCTCTAAAAATCTGATTTTATTCCTAAAATCTGATTTTTCTAAGGTATGTCGTTTTGAAATTAATTGTTTTAATCCCACATACATAAGGTGGATGTAATTTGTTGTTGAAAATCCCTTATGTTGAGTCTTAATTTGATGTGTTTCTTCTTGTAGGTGATGAAGGATCCAAGGAGGTGAATGGCGAAAGCTCATACATAAGAAGCTTTGAAGGTGGAGGAACGTTGTTCAAGTTCATCATCATCACCACATGGACGAGAAACTTCGTATGTCTGGATGAGGAAGACATCAACGCCATGCGAAGGGGAGCTCGTCTAAGATGATCAAGGTTACAAGTGTAGTTCATCATCAAAAGCATCATCCGTTCGAGGCAAGGATCAGTGGAAGGTTGTCACTTCACCATGCACATCTTGAAGGAGGTCATCATCCAGAAACTCACATATCATGTGCCAGACAAGAACTCTCATCAGGCACTAGTCTACTCCATGAGTCCATGCAACTATCCAGAGGCATGATCCTGCACAAGCACAACAACATCACAAGATGAGAGATGAGCATGATCATCAAAGCGATCCATGAGTTACATCAAGAAAACAAGAAGAAAATATTCTAAGTAAAGTGAACATGAAGTGAATCACACTAGTTCATTCAAAGACTGAGGTGGCACGTACACATCATCAAGCCAATCGCATTCTGCCATGTAAGAGGGCCCACCATAGAGATGCTCCAGAAATGCTTATCACATTAGGAAATGTGCCTTCATTGCCTCTTTCATGTTCTAAAAATAGCAAATTTTGTAACTAACTGCCTTGTTGTCTCGATCTCGGCCATTGATTGTCAAATCAATCCTGGCCCTTCATGTAATTTCTGGAGTCTATAAAAGGCTCATTCTTCTCATTTGTAAGGGAGGAGATTAAGAGTAGAGTTGCTATAGGAGAGTAGAATAGCAAGTAGAGTAGAGGAAACTTTTCGATGTCATTGAAGAGATATTGTGAAATTGTTGTAAAAACACTTCCTGGATCAATACAAGCTCATTGTTGATTTTTCATGGTGATTTGTGTGATTGTGGGATGTTGGCATGGTTTCAAATTCTCACGGATCATTAAGAAATGTTTCCAAGTAGAGTTAGATTAGAAGTTCATTGATGTGATGCCAACATGTTAAGATATTTGATGAATTCCTTAATGGTTCATACTTTTTGTGGATTGTCGATGGCAAGTCACTTTGCAAAGTTAGCCTGAACCTTTGCATGCTTTAGTTCGGTTGTGAAGATTGTTCAAGCTGCGCCAGCTGTGGATGTTTGGATGAATGCTTCGCAATTTGAAAATCTTTGAGTTACCCTAGAAGATTGCACCGAATTTTGTGTAGTTGTTGGTCCTCATGGCAAAGCGGAGTTGGGTTATATGAGGATTTGTCTATCTTGACATGATCCATCACTTCATTGTCCTTAGATTAGCTTTCTCAACCTTTGTCTTTTGCATTTTCTTTTCGTAGCCAATCGGAAAAAGTTCCATTTCATGAGGAAGAAGTTCCATTTCATAAGGAAGAAGTAACACATTTGAGTGGAGTAAGGAGCATATTTAGCGTAAGTCCCTTTGTGATTACCGGCATGATCACATCAACTACTGAGTCTATCCATAGCAAAACACGAAGAAGGAACCTTGGAGTTGTCTCGATTGATCACATTGTTTAGCATTCGAGAGACTTTGTTCAAGAGAGGATAGAATACTTAGTATTTTATTCTGAGTTTGCATGTGCAAGAAAAACACATCAACACGGTTACCACCAGATTCAGGTCAGAGATGAGGATGTGGAGAAGACAGCTTTCAGGTGTCACTATGGGCACTTCGAGTTCCTGGTCATGCCTTTCAGATTGACTAATGCTCCAACCACCTTCGAATCTTGCATGAACAAAGTATTATGTGAGCAGTTGAGGAGATTTGTTTTGATATTCTTTGATGACATTGATTTACAGCAAGACTTGGGAGGAACACTTGAAACATATTGACATTGTCCTCGGCATCTTACAGAGGGAGTCACTATATGCAAAAATGTCAAAATGTGAGTTTGGGATGACCAAGTTGTTGTACTTGGGTCACATTATCAGTGCTGGCAGAGTGAAGGTGGACCCGGAAAAGATTCGGGCAATAGTAGATTGGCCGCCACCAAAGAATCTCACTCAGCTAAAGGGATTCCTTGGTCTTTGTGGATATTACCGCAAGTTCGTGAAGGGGTTTTCTCAGTCAGCTGGACCCCTCACAGATTTGACTCGTAAGGATGCATTTAGTTGGACAGGAGGTACACAGGAGTGTTTCGATAAGTTTAAGGAGATTATGAGCACATGTCCAGTGTTGGCAATACCAGACTTCAGCAAACCTTTCGAGTTGCAGTGTGATGCCTCAGGAGAAGGCATTGGTGCAGTAATCATGTAGGATAAGCACCCCATAGCGTTTGAGAGTAGGAAGTTGAGGGGTGTGGAACGGAGTTACAGTATTTATGACAAGGAGATGTTAGCCATAATGCATGCGTTGGCTAAATTCAGACAATATCTGGTTGGCAGAAAATTTGTAGTTAAAACAGATCATAACAATTTGAAACATTTCCTTGGGCAGAAGGATTTAAATGAGAGGCAGCAAAAGTGGGTCAGCAAGCTTCAGGCCTATGACTTTGACATTGTTTATGTCAAAGGTAAAAAGAACATTGTTGCCGATGCATTATCCAGGAGGCCCCATTTGTGTGCATTAGGTGCCATTGCAGATGATTGGAGGGAGATGATATCAGCTAAATATGCCAAGGATACATGGGCTACTGGGATAATAGATGGCACTATCAAAGATGACAGATACACAGTGGTAAATGATTTAATCATTTACAAGGATAGGATCTTCTTGGTGCCAAATTCAGAGATGAAGCAGAAGGTTTTGAGGGCATTCCATGACTTGCCTATGGCAGGGCATCCAGGATACTTCAAAACTTATAGACAGATCAAGGAGAGGTTCACCTGGAAGGGCCTCAAGACTGAAGTGATGCAGTATGTGAGAGAGTGCCCAATATTCCAGCAGAACAAACAAGAGCACTCATTTCCAAGAGGATTATTACCATAGTTCCACGGAGTTTCGGGGACGGGGACGGGGGGACGGCAGGGGACGCGTTTCGGGTTCGGGGACGGGGGGGCCTAAATTTGGGGACGGCGGGGGACGGCGGGGGGACGGCGGCGGGGGGGCGGCGGGGGAGCGGCGCGCTGAAATACATATAATACTTGAAAAATTAGTTATAAAAAGATGTTGTAGTTGCAACTGCCCTGTTAGATGTGTATGCAAAGTGGAAGCATAGAAAAGGCACGTGAACTGTTTGACAGAATGCCTCAAAGAAATGTGGAAGCATAGACAAGGCATGTGAACTGTTTGAGTCTTTGACAGAATGCCTCAAAGAAATGTGGTCTCTGCAGTCTGCATAGACAAGGCACATGAACTGTTTGACAAAATGCCTCAAAGAAATGTGGAACAGTGGAAGCATAGACTGTGATAGAGAAGGCACATGAACTGTTTGACAGAATGAGGCATTCTGTCAAACAGTTCACGTGCCTTGTCTATGCTTTCAGTGTTCACACCTTGACAGAATGAGGCATTCTGTCAAACAGTTCACGTGCCTTGTCTATGCTTCCAGCCTTCCACATTTCTTTGAGGCATTCTGTCAAACAGTTCACGTGCCTTGTCTATGCAGAGACCAAATTTCTTTGAGGGAGACCACATTTCTTTGAGGCATTCTGTCAAACAGTTCATGTGCCTTGTCTATGCTTCGGAGCTTCCACATTTCTTTGAGGCATTCTGTCAAACAGTTCATGTGCCTTGTCTGTGCTTGCTGCTTCCACTTTGAGTTTGCAATGTGCACACTGCATACAGACTACACTCTACAGTCTAACAGTGTAGTTGCTGCAACCACAACATCTGACAAAATTCCTCTATCCTTTATCAAAAAAATTTAAAAATAACCAAAACTCCCATTTTGACGCAAGTAGGGAGACGCAGGCACTGCAACGATTGCAGGATATGCACAAAATGGATTTGTCGAAAAGGTTTTACCGTTTTAGAACTGGAAGTTTAGGAAATGCCAAATGGAAATCCGAAATTAAAAAGTAAAAACGTTTTAAAAAACGCTGAATGCCTCAAAGAGATGGCATCGCGTGGGATATCCCACGCGATGCCATCTCTTTGAGGCATTCTCTGTTCTTCAGAGGAACGTTACACAAACATTTGACTGTAAGCCTGTAAGGTATTAATGGCCGCACTTCCAATAAGATTGTTCACAGTTTATTATTGCAGCATAAAAAAATATCAAAAAGAATGCCTCAAAGAGATGGCATCACGTGGGATATCCCACGCGATGCCATCTCTTTGAGGCATTCACTCTACGAATCACCCAAAATAAAACCCTCGGGCCTCAGTAGTACCTGTGAAAATTTCGACGGAGGCAAAATTTGATCAAAGTTCAAACGCAGTAATCTCCTTGAACGCGAACAGGCCGGTGAAGTGAATGAAAACTTCAAAACTTCAAAACAATGGTTAAAACCTAAACAAAAAAAACAAATATATGTTTCGAGGGGGGACGCCTGGAAGACTCGGGGACGTCCAGACGTCCCCCCAATGAGAAACGTCTTCTGATGCGGCGGGGGGACAGCGGGGCGGCGGGGGGACGGGGGGGGACGTTTCCCTGACGTCCCCCCGTCTCGGAAACGTCCCCTTCTCCGAAACGGCACCTTTTTCGGGGGGGACGTGTCCCCGTGGATCAGTGATTATTACAGCCCCTGCCCATTCCTGAGAGGAAGTGGGATAACATTTCTATGGACTTTATCACAGGGTTACCTAAAGTCCAAGGTAGGGATTGTATTTTCGTGGCAATGGACAGGTTGACAAAGTATGCACACTTCTTTGCCATCCCCCCTACCACCTTCACAGTAGCTCAGGTTGCGGAGTTGTTTTTTCGTGAGGTATTCCGTCTACATGGGTTGCCACGGAACATTGTCAGTGATAGAGACAGCAGGTTCCTTAGCAATTTTTGGCAGGAGCTCTTCAGGTTGGCAGGGACAGAGCTCACCCCAGCACGAGCTACCACCCACAGACAAATGGTCAAACAAAAATAGCTAATAAATGGGTGGAAGGATACCTCTGAAATTATGTTTCAAGGCAGCAGAAGGCATGGATTAAGTGGCTTCACATGGGAGAGTATTGTTACAATTCCACTTATCACATGTCTATTTAGATGTCACCCTTCATGGCTTTGTATGGGTATGAGGCACCGAGCTTTGTTGATTTAATGTTTGGAGCTAGCAGAGTGCCTAAGGCCAAAGACCTTCAGGAGAGCCAGGATATCATGAGGTCTTTGAAAGAGATCATACAAAAAGCTCAAAATCAGCAGAAGCAGAATGCAGATCAGCAAAGGACTGAGCGGTCTTTTGAGGTGGGTGACATGGTGTATTTAATGTTGCAACCATATAGACAGTCCACTCTCAAGAAGAGTGGAGCAGAGAAACTTAAGCCACGGTATTATGGACCTTACAGGATCTCCAAGAGGATTGGAGAAGTGGGTTATGAGTTAGAACTTCCAGCAGGTAGTAAGGTACACAATGTGTTTCATGTATCTCGCCTCAAGAAGGCACTGGGGCATAATGTGACACCATCAGTTGAGTTGCCTCCTCTAGATGAAGAGGGGAAGTTGATCTTGGTACCCGAGGCAATAATTGACACCAGGGAACGTACTTTGAGGAGGATTATCAGAGAGTACCTGGTTAAATGGAAGAACTTGCGAGTGGAAGATGCTACTTGGGAGAATGAGCAGTTATTAGAGCATCCTGATCTGAGATTGCTTGAGGCAAGCAATCTTAGGGAGGGCGGACTGTAATGTCCTCTTCTAAATACATGGTTAGTCCATCATTGGGTTCCCGTGGACTAGCAGTTTGGTTAGGGAACTGTGGTTAGTTTGGTTGTGCAGGTGTTTGTCGGCCTTAGAGTGGCGGTTCGAGGTTAGTGGATCTAGCACCCTAAGAGTTGGTTTTCAGTGTTCTTGACAGTACTTACTATTTTTAGTAAGTTCGGGGGCGGTACCGGATCACAATTTTCGGAATGGGGTTAGATTCGTCTCGTCGAGGGCTTTCCGACAAGCTATAGATCATGGCATTCCGGTATCATCTTGATATTTATTTTAGAGTCCGAAGTTTAATATATTTATTTTTTGGTACTCTATAAATAAATGTTATATTGTCACTTTATAAAATTAAGTTGCAACTTGAAAATTGACCCCCCTAGGAGTTGGACGTCCATGGGAGACATAAGGGGATGGAATTAAATATTAAAAACAATTGTAATTCCCTCCATTTGGGGCGTTGGGCTTTAGGAAGGAAATAAAAGGTGAAATCAAAGCTCATTTCTATTATGCTATGTTATGATATTTCTCTTTGTGAGCTCTGCTAGGGTTTTGAGGGTTTGAGGATTCGAACCAAGCTCTTGGAGACGAAAACCTCCCTAAGTGACAGCATTCTACAAGTGTGCAATACCATCCAAAGGTGCCATTTCACGTGAATGCATCCAGTGTTCACATATGTGCTTCATGTAGATTGTATGAGTTGATTTCTGGGGTTTATTGGATACATCTTTCAAAGATTGCTTGTGTTCAGCTGATAAAGATGGAGGTCTGCAGATTTTGTGGTGGATTTGAGAGTAGTTTGTGGCTATAGTTTATTCCCTTGCTGGCCGTACACATACAGCCCAGCCGTACTTGCATTTGGGGGCAGATTGGGGCACTTTCCTTGCCTATTTCTCATTGCATCTTAGTCGCCCAGCTATGGAGATGTTTGCAAATCAAAAACAGAAGTTTATCAGAGAGTTTTCAGGGTGTTTGCTATTGTAGTGACTTCACAGCCAGGCCGTACACCTGCAGGAGGCACGTGGGGGCTTGAGGGCTCCATTTCATTGCATATTGCTACTCATTTGATCTTATTGGAGGCATTTCTGGCCTATGTATTTGCTGATATAGCTTGTGAGATCATCATTTGTACTTCCTTGGAGTTGTGAGGCGTTTTCAGCCATACCCACTTGCTGATCCCGGCAATAGCGTAAAACTGAAGTTGTATTTCTGCATATGGGTATGTCATAGTAATTGATATTTGGCTATTCTTCTATCTGGGTCTTTGTTATTTTCTCCATACCTGTTGTACTTTTTCTGGGTTTGCATTCTATGCTCTATATTGTATGCTCCGGCAACACATCTGCAAGAAAACTAAAAACCCCTTCTGTATTCTTCTGTCTAGTCTAAAAGATCACACTAAAAATTAAAAAATAAAACACATAAAAAGATCTTAAAAAATTACAAACAAGTACGGCACATTACAAATCTACTAATTCACACCCAGCAAAATGTGTATCCACCAATAATAATCTTTTATTGATCCCCAAACTACAATGCATCATACTTCATATTGGTACGACCCTTTATAAAGATATAGAAATTCCTTTCAAAGACATTAAGCCTTCACAAGTCCTCACACCTCCTTCCTATAATGTGTACGGTCAGCCAAAATATATGGTACAACTCAAGGTTATTAAGATATGAGTTTTCTAAATGTTGCAAACTCCCTTCTAATTCCCACGCAACCTTAGTTGAGATGTACAACAATATTTAGTCAAAGACATAGTGAAGCGTGGGCTCCACACCATTTCAATAGAAGCTTGGATATGAAATTATGGGGCGGCAAGTTGTATGGCTATCTTTTTTTAGTCTCTATCTACAAAATTGTCAATCCTTGTCTTTTTAACAGCTGCACAAATTCAATTCAAAATATTGCATCTTCTTTCTATTGTTGTACAACATCTTATAAGTCTTTTACAATGGTATTGCTCTTTCTTGGATGGTACGGCCCTTAGCAAGAAGATTTAAACTTTGTCCTCTCTACAGCAGCAGCTCATGAGGAAAATATTATGAGATTTGTAACAAATAAAATATAATTCCTTCTAATTGCAAATCACACAGAACCATTAAAACCACACTGAAATCTGAAACAGCACACTGATATTATCTTTTTTTGTATTTTCTGGAATATAATACCAAATGAAATACTGAAACACCTGATGAGCACACGGTGATACTGAGAGGGGGGGTGAATCAGTATCTAACAATCTTTTACTTTTCTAAACTCAATTAATTACATTAACTACACATATGCAAGATCTAGCAATTAAGTACACAATGAGAACACACGATTTACGTGGAAACCCTTTCAGGAGAAAACCACGGCAAAATATTGCTTATATATTATATTGCTCCTTCTTCTTCTTTCTTGTAGGCTCCAACCTACTTTACATACAAATAGTGAGCTCCAACTCACAGGATACACCAATCTCCACTTGACAAAATTATAGGCACCAACCCCCATACAAACTAAGCTCCAACCCAACAAGAGGCTCCAACCTCTATTTGATAGGCTCCAACGTGTTAATCCTTCAATAGCTGATATGGTTTACTTCTCCACAAGATCCTCTTCCCACAAAACTGATCACAATCTACACAATATCCTTCTTCCTCAAATCTGATTACAACTCACACAATATCCTTCTTCCAAATCTGATCACAACTATAAATCCTTTCACACAAATCTGAGTCAATCACAACTTCCCTTCCTTCATAAATCTGAAAATAATCAATTCAATTTACTAGCATATATCTTCACACTTTATCACACATGTATCTTCTAAATAAAAATCAGAATTGCACTTCATAGTGTTGCTCTTTCTCTTCCTTACTACTCAGAAATATATCTCTAATTGCTTGCTTTCTTATCACAATACTCTCACCTTTTATATCATACCAAAGGAGTCACCCATCATGAAAGGGTATGTCTCAAAATAAAGAATACAACTCTTCAGATAAGTCGCTGCCTTTCTCTAAATGAATCGCAGCCCTTTGCTAATTAACTCGCTGCCTTAAACATTTGTTTTGTCTTTTATGCAATCGTATCTCTTATTTTTTGTCTTATTCATTAACAAGTCTTTTGTCTTCTTTTTATTGATCGTACTTCTTAGACAATTGCTGTTCTTCACAAAATTAAATCGCTGCTTTTGACAAAATAAAAATCATTGCCTTATTAAATATAATTGCTTCTCTTTAAGCAGATCACACCACTTGATTATTCATTAATAGCGTCATAACTCTTTCTCAAATCAGCGCTCTTCACTTAACAAATTCGCTGCTCTAAATCAAATGTATAGTCGCTGTAATAAAAAGCAGATTGCAATACTTGTGATATTCATTTAAATCGTTATATTGACATTTTTCTGATCAGCGCACTTCCTTATATATAACATTCCTTTTGCTTGGCACTATATTTCTATGTAGTCGGCCATAAATTAGAAGTCGGCCCATATATTTTATATAATTTTCATGAGGTCAGCCAAAAATAACGAGGTCAGCCATGAAGTTTTCAATTTGAATTTAAATCTTTTTCTTTGTGGCGTCCATTCTCTAATTTCTTAATGTTAATTCCACATTATTTAAATCTTTAATTTAAACAATCACATCTCTAAAACCACAATCTTCCAACATGTAACAGAGACACTCTTTTGCTCTTCAACGGGAAAATGTAACGGTTAACTCCTCATTGTAACGGGCAACTCTTATGATATCAAATGATCTCATTAATTACTCTGTGCCTTTGACATCAATGCCTATATGTCTTCTCACCTTTGACATCAATGACAAACATTTCAACAACACCACATACTGAAACCACACAAAAGCCAAAATCTCAAACCCAAAATACAAAAAACCCCAACCAAAACTAAAACCCGAAAATCTGTAAAATCAAACTGCTACTAAAAATGCCTTCATTCATTCAATACAATCATGATCTCTATATGAAATCATCAAGCAGGGCAAGAGTATTTTCGTCCTCAAATCCTAAATGAGGAAAATTAGGAGTGTTTTCATCCTTGAAGCATCACAAATCCAAAGGGCTTCTGCCCTTGGGAAAGAAGAAAGAACTCACATTCATCCTTGGGAAATGAAATTGATAAAATGAGTAGGTAACCCTTTTCTAGAAACAAAACCTCCGTTTATAATTTTTCAAGGGAATATAATATTATTTATATTCTTTTCTTTTATTTATCCCCTCGAAGTTAAAATAATAATAAACTGTCATTTTAACTCGATTTTTGCACCCCCATGCCTAGCGACACTTTATAAAGTCACTTTTTGTCTTCTGTTAAAAACACCTCTTAATAATATAAGTTGCTTAAATAAAATAAAGTTACTTTTGGCAACTTAAGTAACTAAATAACTAACTTACGATATTACTGCAGTATATAAGTTCGCCCAACTTACAATATGTACTGCAATATATAACTTCGCCAACTTACAGTATATATTGTAGTATATAAGTTTGCCTAACTTATGATATGTACTACAGTATATACCTTCTGTCCATAGAAAATTGGCGCTCTCCATGAATGATGGAACTCTCCAAGAATCTTGGAGCTTTCCAAGAATATTGGAATGGACCAAAAAAGGGACATTACATTCGTACCCTACAAAACTTAACTTTCATGCTTTGTTAGATTTGTTGTTAGTTGATTCTCATTGGTTTGTCAATCCATTCCATTTGTGTTTCTTCCCGGTCAATTTGTAAAAGTTGGTCCTGTCTTAGTCCTTCTAAGTTCTAACAACTTTTATTGTGGTAGATGATCACTGCAAGCCTGATAAAGAACAAACAATGATGATAATGTTCGAGTACAGATCAGCAGTATGTAAGAATATCCAAAAGAGCAGAAGCCTAAAAGTATTTCAGTCATCTTTCAGAGAGAGATAAAATCAGAAGAAAGGTGCTTTGATAAGGGAAAAGACAGTCATGAAATCTGAGGTGCACTTTTAGGTGACCAAGCCCTCTTGTTTTTCCACCAAACAGCATCAGCAAAAAGTGGCAAATCAGCAAGTGGTCTGCAGCCAAGTATAAAAGAAGGAATAGAAGTTTCATATGTGGCACACTTTGTTAGTAACCACCTAAAAACCCCACTCAGTCATTAAAAGGTCTTGGAAAACTTATAAGTGAACTGCCCCTAGTTAGGCACTGACCTTAATGATTTCTGCCAGCTAGAGGAAAAGATTTCAAATAAGACATGGCACACTTCTTCATGGAAAAAACCAAGCAGAAGTCCATCCAAGAACATAGCAATATTGTCAGTAAAGCACGCCAAAAGAAAACAGCAAGATAGGGCGCACTTTTGTATGGTTGCATCCATAAAAAATTCTGCTTAAAACCATAGCAAAAAAATCATAAAAGCATGCCTGGGATATAAGGCATCTAACTGAGTTTGAACAGCATACAAAAGGTGGCTAAGATGGGAGAAAAGTGTACCTAAATATGGGCAAAAACTTAGTAAAGCTCCACCAGCTTCTGAGAAGGAACTTAAGTCATAAGTAGGGTGCACTTTCTAGTGCATTGACCACCCAAAAGCTCTGCCCAAACATAAAGTATGTGGCAAATTGATTAGTGAAACATGCCTTGAGAGGTTTGAACAGCAAGTCAATTTTTAGGCACACCCTTTTTGTGTCATGACCATCACAAATCTGCACCTCAAACATGAAAAATGGCAATAAGTCCTAAGGAATGTACCAGCATGGATTTAGCCACCTTTTTCTCCTCCAACTGCACCTTTTACAGGGTAAAACCACTCAACGTCTATGCCTAAGTTGATGGTCGTCTGAACAATATAAAGTGAGGCAACACATTCCATATTGTTAAGCCATAGATAAATTCCGCCCATTTAGTCAAAAGTTGGCAACCACTTAAGTGAATCCCGCCTAAGTTATGATTGCAAGGAGAAATCAAAAAAATGAAGCACCTCCTTTGTCCTCAGTCGGTGTTAAAGTAAGGAAGAACACAAGTCTAAAGTATGCAACAAAAGAAGATTTAGTGCCTGTATAAAGTCAATTCATTGATCAAACTTCATAAACAAATTTGCCTCTGCTGTTCACAGCAGAAACAAGGCTATTCATTCACGATGTTGCAGGTCTTCTGAGGAGTTTTCAGCACCAATATGAAAGGTTTTCAGGTACAGCAGTAGTCAAAGTGCAATTTTCATCACCTGGGTCTGCTGTGACAAGAGGTTTCCAACTTACAATGGTGATATAAACAGTCATTACAGTCCTAAATTGAGTGTTTATCTTCTATCCCAAGGTTTGTTTTTCATTTCTGCAGACTGAATTGATCAAGATTGATACCCTAAATAACCCTGGGACAAATAATGAAAAGGAAGCCATCTTTTAGACTTTTGAGCTATCATCACGGATGATTTAATCAAAGTGTCATTGGATCATGGTCATAAGGTTTCAAAATCAGAGGACTGGCATATCATTATGTTGGGATATCAGTGAATTCATGTTGGTTAGGGTTTTAGTGCCTATCCAAGGAGTCACCAGGTTTTAGTGCTCTTCAGAAGATTCGCCATACTTCAAAAAGTTCTAGAGAACTCACCAATTTCAGTGCAAAAGATTAATTCAAATTGCTTCATGGTCACTTATGTGCATCATGCTATTTTTAGCATCAGCCACATTAGGCAGTTGTCAACTCTAGCTGTGGCTATTTCCAGGTGATAGAATTGAGCCTATTATTAGGCTTTTACATTTTATCAATTGTTTTAGATTAGTTTGCTTTAAAATAGTTTTTTTCTACTTTTTCTGCAGATAGGGATAGAATCACTTTAAAATGGTACTTTTTGGAATATTTTATTGTTATTTCTTAAATCCCTAAAAGCTACCCTTTGGGGGCTTATAAACAAGTGCCTTGGACACATAAACTCTTAATGATAGTTAAAAGTTTGGAAGATTCAGAAATTCAACCCAGAATAGGACATGAGAACCGGACATTAGAGTGGAAGAAATGAAGTCCTAAAGGAGGGGGAAGTTCCACGAAATGTAAGGGAATGAGCAATTTGGTCAAAGGGACAAATAGAGAAATTTGACCTAAAATAGGAGGAAAGGATGGAAGAGAAGTGGAGAAAACACGAGGGACTTAAGGTGGGAATTGGAAGTGGAAGTGAATGAAAATGCGAGAAGGAAATCTGGGAGGCTATTGGGTTTCCGCAAGGAAGAAAATAGTGATTGGAGTGAAATGCGGGAAAAAGATGTGGAACTAGACGTTAGGACAAGATATGGGGCAAAGGCAAGAAATTCTAAAGTCCAAGGAGGAAAGTCTGCAAAGAGGAAAATGGAAGATGGAAAGGTGTGAGAATTCGACCCAAAACCAAATGTGGTAAGTGGAGGGACCAAGTGGATGAGATCCAGAAGGTAGGAGAAATTCTACAAAGTGAAAGTAAAGGGCGAGGGAAGGACACGGAAAAGAGATGTGGAACTGGAGGTGAAAATGTATCCGGTTCCAAGAAGAGAATCCACAAATGGAAAGGAAGGTGAAAGGAAGAAATTGGGAAAAGCAAGGGGAACCAAATGCACGAACTAGAGGAAAACATATCCAGTCCAGGAGGAAAATTCTATGAAATGCCAAGTGAAGGAAAAGGGAGAAAAGCAAAGGAGTGAAGTTTTAGGAAAAAGGGAAGGGGATGGAATATCGGAGCTCAAAAGATGAAGTCCGGTAGCCAAGTGGGATTCTGTAAACTGAAGGAAATGGGCGAAGTGAAAAAGACTAAGGGCCCAATCGAGTTAAGCAAGACTTTTACGCAAAACAGGAGGCGGATACAGGATAGGAAGCAAAGAGGAAATATCCAGTATCTAGTCGGGATTCCGCAAAGTGGAAAATGAAGGGAAATGAAAGGAATGTAGGGCTCGATAAGGTTTGTGGGATCGGAGGTGGATACCAGATGGCAGATGAAGGAATCATGTTCGATAGCACCCAAAAAGTCCACAAAACACCAAAACACCAAAACACCAAAAAATGACTAAGAACTTTCCAAACTTAGAAACTTTCTTGGATTTTTGGCAACTTCAACACATGGTGGGAATATTGTAAGATCCCTAACAAGATCTGCCCTAAATTCTGATTTTTAGATTTCTGATTTCTGCCCTAGATTTCTGCACTTTAGAATTCTGCTCCAAACCCTACAATTCTGATTTTTTATTTTTGAGTATAAACAAGTGTGGATAGCAAACATATATATGCAATATTGCTCAAATAAACATGCCAATGATGAACCCTTATGACAATAACATCAACCATGAACTCATGGACACAATATATGAACATTCAATTGCAAACAAAATGGGAAACAAATCTGATTTCTGAATTTTTCAAACTGCTGCTACAAATCAGAATAATCTGAGTTTGCAATTACATCAAATACATAGGCCAAACATGCCCAAATATAGGTCAGAAATCTGCCCTTACAAATCAGACCTAATTATAGGTTGTACATACCACAAATGATGAACAATGATGTCTCAAATCAAACCCTACTGGGCGAACTTCTTTAGCTAGGAGGCGTTCCCTTGAAAATGACAAATGGCATGCAAAATGAGGGTGGCTAGGGCTAGGACTGATCAGCAATGCTCCAAAGTGAATTTGTCCTCCTTGGCACTCAATCTAGGGTGAAAATCCTAACTCTATCAATGCACAAATCCCTCCAAATGATGGTGCTCCAAGTCTGATCTGAATATCTGATTTTTCCTTCACTTCTCCAAATTGTATTTGGCACAAATCTCACAATTTGGCTTTAGGGTTTCTGCAGAAACAAATATGGTTTTGTCGCTCCTTTCCTTACAAATCTCACAATTTGGCTTTAGGGTTTCTGCAGAAACAAATATGGTTTTGTCGCTCCTTTCCTTACAAATCTCCAATGAAGCACAAATATGAACTCCGTATGAGTCCACCTCCAAGATGTGATTGGGTTTTCGTCCAATCCACCTATATTCCTAAGAGTTTTCGTCCTTGGAATATGCTGCTCCAAAAGTTGCAGCCAAAAAGATAAATCTCCAAAAAAAATGTATGAATGAATGATGTTGGAAATGCTTCAAATGACCTTATATTTATACATTAAACTTCTTATTTCCTCAAGCTGGCCGACCACCTTGGATATCTTCTTTTATTTTCATTTATTCCTTTCTCCCTAGGCCAACCTCCCTTTGGGCGCCTAGATTAGAGGAATATTCTTATTTTATTTCTTTTTTATTATTTCCTCTTTCCACTCTCCAAGTGGGTGAACCACTTAGGCATAAGATCTATCATGATTTTGACCTTAAATCAAGTCATCCTCCTCAAGGTGAAATATCATAAATTATTCTTATTTCTCCAAAGGCATTTTTCCATATTTTCTTCTTTTTTCATTCTCCTCCTTGGTCACTCCACATTAGGGCAATTTATTTTATTTGTTTTGACCTCATCAAAAGACTCACAAAAATATGCCAAGTCATCTTCCACAATCATTTTGCCCTACAAAATTGGCTGTGTGAAATCTCGCCAATTAAGTCATTCCCTGAGTCCTCCAGCTTAGCCTACGGGAATAGGATAGGTTGGCCAACTCCACTAGGTGATCACTCCGAAAATGGGGACATTACAGTCCTCCCTTCCTGGAATTGCTTGCCCACAAGCAATTGCAAATCTGGATATTGCAAAACATCCTCAAGTGGCAAGTATCTCCAACCAACCAAGTGCTCCATGATCACCCTGCCTCTCAACCTGTGGCTGCATCTCCCATAGTGAATATGAAGAATGATATGCAAAGTGAACTCCGGTGGCCAACAATGAGACAAAACTAGCCATACACACAAGAATGCCAAATCATCAACCACAAGTGTCATCAACTCCCTTCCTTTGAAGGCTCCACTGTCCATGAGTGCTAAGTCTATCAAAGACAAAACACTATACATATCCAAAACCTTAAAGAGAGTCATGTCCATCAACATGTGATATATGATATGATCTTTGAAGCATGACCACCTATACCAAACCTTCCGCTACTCCACTCTGATACAAACATTGCTAAACCAAGAGTTGTGAAGCAACTCATCATGATCCCTGCGAAATAGTGTACCAATCACACCAATACCTAGATCCCAAATCATCACACCATCACACCAATTGAAAGTGAAGAAATAGCTCTCTCATTGTGTCATTATCACCAACTATCCATCTAAATCTGAATGACCTCATATGGATGTGAAAAGTGTCCATCACAAGTGCATAAACAAATGTGCCAATCCACTCCAGGCTGCTGATATAGATTAGAACAGCACTAGGAAAACTGAAAATCATACCTATGATGGTGTCAAAAGTACCTCTGCTATCATGGGATGATAGGATCTCAACACTATGCAAGTCCTCAACACTATAGTAGCAATCCCAAACTCTCTCATCCATCCAAACAGCTGCCATCATCAATGTATACCCTGGAAACTCCATGGACAACAAGGTAGAACAACCATCAACCACCAAGGTGTAGGCTAGAACCCAATGAATTAGGGCTGAGAAATCTCTGCTCTCATACTTCACTTCATATCTTGGACTGTAGTCCCACTAAAACTCATCATCCCTAAGCACATGCCAATCAAAATCAAATGCCTCAAGTCCTGAAATTAGGGCAGCCTCATGCTCCATCAAGGAGTCATCATCATGCTGGTGTTGTATCCAAACACAAGTAGACTCATCGAGCTCTCCAAAGGTGGCTAGATTCCCAACTAAATCTGAATCACAAATGTCTTCTTCTACATATGCATGCATATCATTGTTGGTTGGCCCACAAGGTGTATGCACAACTACCTCATCCATAGCCATGACTTGAGCCTTCAATGGGCTCTCCAAAAGGTGTGACTCATGATCCTCATGATGTAGATAATTTGTACAAACTGAAATTTCTGAATCATACCTCTCATCAAGTCCATGCAAATCTGATTGCTCCTCGTGCTTGACCATCATAAGAGGCTCATCCCTCACATGCTCAACCTCCATAGCTTCTTCCCTTGGAAGAAATAGGGATCGAAGATAGGTCTCCCTTTGCTGCCTCGCATGATCTATATGACTGCAATGTTCCTTGACCTTTTGTAAGTGTTGTCTTGCTTGGACAGCCAGCAACTTAGCTTCTCTAGCTCTTTGTAGCCACTCACCACACATGCTTTGAGTACTCTTCACATCTTCTATGCCATGGTGTACAAAATCAGACCGCTTGTGGCTTGGATCCACAACAAGTACCTCATGCTCAACCACCAAATCTTGATTGACAACAATGGAAGACTTCTTACCACTATCATCCTTATGTGTTATGGCTGCCATCTCATGATTATGTGAAGATAAAGGACTATTGTTGCAAATCAGAAAATCAGACTTTACCTCATACCTTTGCGTGATGTCTTCATAAGTCTTAAGCACCTCTTCTTCCATGGTGGGAGGGTCATCAACAAATGCTGGTCCAAGAGATGTATCCAACTGAAACCCAAGTGTATCACTTGTCATAACTTCTATCCCATGGCTGCAAGTCATATCTTCATGTGGACATTTCTCTTCCATCCTCGAGACTTCACAATGGGGTCTATCAAATTCTTCATTCATTGGTCTATTCTTCACAATCTTTGTATTGGATTGTTGTTCTTTGGATGCGACTGCCATAGATGACTGAATTTCTGATTTGGATGATGAAGAATGTGTCAAGCTCAACTCCAAACAAAGCTCATCAACTTGATTTTCTTATTCTTGAAGGGCCATTCGAGTACTCTTCAAGGAATCCATGGTAACCTTAAGCTCAAAGGTAAGCTTATCAACTTCATCTTCTTTTCCTCTCAATGCATCAAAATATACTTCATCAAGCTTGAAGAGATGATCTCTATCTGAAAGTAGATGTAAGTAATTTGATTTCATTACTACCAAAGCTTCTTTGAGTACCTGTAAGTCTGCCAGAGATAGTTCTCCTTCAATGTCCTTGTGTCTCCTTTGAGCCTTCCAACAATAATTTGCCATCATCTTATGAGTATTATCAAAATGTGTTAGGGCTCCAACAATCATATCTTCATTGACTTTCAAAATGATGAGACTCATGGGGCCTATCATCTTCATACAAATTTTCTAACTGATCTTCACAATCATGCCTCTCAAAATCAGCTACCTCCATGACATCTTTTTCACACAACTCATGTTTTGAAGCTAGGTCAACATCAAGCTCAATCAAGGAATCATTATCATAATAGTGAGTAGAATCATCTTCAACATGCTCTTCTTCAATTGCTCATCTAGAGAGTATATGCACAGCTATTACTTCCTTAATCATAAAGTGATCCTTCAACTCTTGCAATGCTAAATCAATTTTATCAAAGTCCCTTTGTTCACTACATAGCAAAATTTTTGAATTGCCTTCGTATGTATGAACAACATCAACTTCAGAGTCACCCAGTTCACAAATTGATTCCTTGCCATTATGATGTAGAGATGGTGAAGCAATGCTAGGCTCAAGTAATGGATTATTAGTAGAATTCATACCTCCATGTAGCTGATCAATCATTGCTGGTTTGGCAAACTCCGGGACAGCACACCCTTCAACCTTGTGGTCACCATGAAGATACATGTGCTCTTCACTTGTGGATGCAAGAGGTGATTCTTCTTTGTCCATATCATCATCCCGCTGAAGTAAACTTATGGCTTCATCTTCTTTAGGGCTTCCACATGTATGACTAGGTGACCAAACTTCAAGGCATGTGAAGCAAAGTTCTCTCCTCAATTGATTTTTGCTCTTCTTAGGATCACCTGTAGGCTACAAGTTGCAAGGAAGCAATTCTTCTTCTATCTTTTCTTTTTTTCACAATGATTACTTCTGATTTTTCTTCTTCTCTTCTCAAATTTCTGATGTAGTCATATAGATATCTCTTTCCTGGATTCCCATCTTCATCTATTCTCAAGAAAATATCAAAAGAAGTTGCATTCTTGACGTCAACTGATAAACCCTGGTATTCCTCAATTTTTGTGGCCTCTTGTTCATACCTCCATCAATCAAACTTTCTTTTCAAATCAGCCTAACTTTGTCTAAAAGATTCAAGCAAAGATTTCATTGTTTCTCTATCTTCCATGATTCATAGATAAATATACACCCTCTAAAAGAAGTGGCGCTCACCTTAGGGCGAAACCTTTGGCAATCTCCACAAATATGGCGTTGAAAATATCTTCTTCAATAAACCCTTTAGGTTGGCAAGATCAAAGCTCTAAAACCACTGTAAGATCCCTAACAAGATCTGCCCTAAATTCTGATTTTTAGATTTCTGATTTCTGCCCTAGATTTCTGCACTTTAGAATTCTGCTCCAAACCCTACAATTCTGATTTATTTTTTCTGAGTATAAACAAGTGTGGATAGCGAACATATATATACAATATTGCTCAAATAAACATGCCAATGATGAACCCTTATGACAATAGCATCAACCATGAAGTCATCCACAATATATGAACATCCAATTGCAAACGAAATGGGAAACAAATCTGATTTCTGAATTTATCAAACTGCTGCTACAAATCAGAATAATCTGAGTTTGCAATTACATCAAATACATAGGCCAAACATGCCCAAATATAGGTCAGAAATCTGCCCTTACAAATTAGACCTAATTATAGGTTGTACATACCACAAATGATGAACAATAATGTTTCAAATCAAACCCTAGATTGGCAAACTTCTTCAACTAGGAGGCGCTCCCTTGAAAATGACAAATGGCATGCAAAATGAGGGTTGCTAGGGCTAGGACTGATCAGCAATGCTCCAAAGTGAATTCGCCCTCCTTGGCGCTCAATCTACAGTGAAAACCCTAGCTCTATCAATGCACAAATCCCTCCAACTAATGGTGCTCCAAGTCTGATCTGAATATCTAATTTTTCCTTCACTTCTTGAAATTGTATTTGGCACAAATCTCACAATTTGGCCTTAGGGTTTCTACAAAAACAAATATAGCTTTATCGCTCCTTTCCTTGCAAATCTCCAATGAAGCACAAATATGAACTCCGTATGAGTCCACCTCCAAGATGTGATTGGGTTTTCGTCCAATCCACCTATATTCCTAAGGGTTTTCGTCCTTGGAATATGTTGCTCCAAAAGTTGCAGCCAAAGAGATAAATCTCCAAAAGAAGTGTATGAATGAATGATGTTGGAAATGCCTCAAATGACCTTATATTTATACATGAAACTTCTTTCCTCAAGTTGGCCGACCACCTTGGATATCTTCTTTTATTTTCATTTATTCCTTTCCCCCTAGGCCGACCTCCCTTTGGGAGCCAAGATTAGAGGAATATTCTTATTTTATTTCTTTTTTATTATTTCCTCTTTTCACTCTCCAAGTGGGTGAACCACTTAGGCATAAGATCTATCATGATTTTGACCTTAAATCAAGTCGTCCTCCTCAAGGTGAAATATCATAAATTATTCTTATTTCTCCAAAGGCATTTTTCAATATTTTCTTCTTTTTTCATTCTCCTCCTTGGTCGCTCCACATTAGGGCAATTTATTTTATTTGTTTTGACTTCATCAAAAGACTCACAAAATGTAATATCCCAAATGGGAATATTTTCTCCTAATTTGGATTTCTGGGCTTTCCAAGTTTCTAAACTTTGGAATTCTGCTCAAACCCTGATTTCTGAATTTTCTGGACTTCAAATCAAACTTAAATAAACACAGAGGGCAGCCCATAAAACATTTTAAATCATCATAAACATGATTACCCATAATATACTTGCATTCCACAACCAAAGATGCAACAAATCCACTTCAATTGGCAAACACAAATGACTGAAAATAAAATCAGAAGTTTGCTGCTACAAATTCTGAATATGACAAGACTTCAAATACATCCAAAGTCTTGGGCAAACATGCCCAGCAATGTTCTGCCCTAACCCTAAGGGTTGTACATACCAAAATACATAGCAAAATGACCTTCCAATGATAGGAAATGATCTCCAATGAATGCTGCTCCAATTAGGGCATGAAACCCCAAGTCTTCAACTCTCCTCACAATGGAAATCTGCTCCAAACAAGTGTGCCCAGGTCTGATATGTTTGCTGCTCCAAGAAATGATAACAAAGTTGCCATGAAAGCCAACAAACTACCTCAAAATGATCCTCCAATGATGGTGCTCCAAGTAGAGTTGAACCCTAAGCAAGATGACAACACTCCACCAAAGGAATCTTCTTCAACAATGGCGAATTCAGGTCTGCACTTCTGCTGCTCCAAATCTGCAACCCTAATCATGCACAAATGCCTCCAAATCGCCTCCAAAATGCAATCAATCTTCCTCAAAGGGTAGCGCTCCAAATCTAGGGCAAACCCTAGTCAATGATGATCAATCCACACCAAAAAGGAAGCCTCCAAAGTGATCTCCAAATCTGATTTGCAATCTGCTCTTCTCCACAAAATATCAATGAAGTACAAGTGAACTCCCATCACGGAATCCTCCAAAGGAAAAGTTAGGGTTTCGTCCAGCTTCTCCTAGAAACTCAAGGTTTTCGTCTCAATTTCCTTTTGCCCAACTTTCGTTGCAGCTAAAAGATAAACTCCAAATGATAGAATGAAAATGATGAATGGATGATTGAAATGACTCCAAATACCTTCTATTTATACATGATTATCACCTTTTACATCTGTTGGCCAACCAAGGCAAAATTATTATTAATTTATCATTTTTTTTCCTTCTCAAGGCCGACCCAACTTATGCAAAACTTGGTGCTCCAATATGCTACACTTTGGGCCAACCCAAATTAGCATCCTTAATTTATTAATGATTTTCACTAGGCCGACCCCAAGGTATTCTTTCTCCTTTGTTTTTTCTCTCCCTCTTTGGCACCCAAAAGGAAAGATATCAATTTATCTATGTTCCACGGCATTTCGGGGACGAGGACAGGGGGATGGCAGGGGACGCGTTTTGGGGACGGCAGTCCGAGGGCCAATTTTTGGGGATGGCGGAGGGACGGCGATATATGAATTTTTCAAAATATTAATATATATATATATATATATGAATTTTTCAAAATATCAATATGAAATAGAGATATCATATATGTTAATAACTTAACAACAATATCAATATGTGAATAAATCATGACAGCAGTAGTGTAACAGCAGTATAAACTTCAATAAAGTAGTATAACAGCAGTATAACTATAAACTATAAAGTTTAAACAATAAACAATGAGCATTAATGATTAAACACTAGTATAACAGCAATCTAAACAACAATAGAATTAATGATAATCATGAGATTGAAGATTCATAACAGCAATATTAAAGCATTTTGTTGTTCAAATTCTAAAATTAAAGTTCAAACTTCAAACTTCAAAATTAAAGATAAAGTTAACTCAAACTGTTAAACCCAAAGTCTCAAACTTCAAAATACAACAATCTAAAGACTAATATCTATGCCTCATTTGGGCTATCAATATCATGATCAAAAGAACTATCTGTGTCACTGTCACTCTCTGCCTGAAGTGGATCATCTAGTGAAACTCTTTGAAAGTGAAACAAAAATATCATATATGACTTAAGTTTTTTTTTTAATATTTTATTGTTTGATTTTAGGGTTTTGGAAGGGGCGTGGGGGGGGGGGGGGGGGGGTTTGTGGACCCCATGCCCCAATTAAAATTTTAAAAAAAGGGGTTGTATGCGTATAGACTTCGGGGGACGCCTTGCCGTCCCCGGGACAGTCGAGGGACGTCTCAAACGTCCCCAATCGTCCCGAGGACGGCCAGGCATCCCCAATCCACTACTCGTCGTCCCCTAAATTTCCTGTGCATCCCCGAGACATTTCGACATTTTACATTTTACTAGGGACGCCAAGGGGACGTCCCCAGCCATCCCCCCGTCCCAAAAACATCACTAGGGATGGGGACAGGGCTGGAGGAGGTGGGGACGCGTCCCCATGTACCCCTGCAATTTATCAAGCTGCCCTTCATAAAGACCAATGTCCATACTTCATCTTCTCCAAGGTGAACAAAATGTATGAAATGAAATCAAACACTCATTTCTCTAAGTCGCCCATCAAAAGACAATTTCCACACTTATCTCTATCCCTAGGTGGTTGGCTCCACATGAGAACAATTTTGTTTGTGTAAAGTAAATACATTAAAAGCACTGGAAAAATGTGACAATTCATTTCCCAAACTCACATTGCCCACCAAAAATTCCTTAAGTGTGAAAATTGACCATTAGGTCTTCTCCTTTGATCACTCTGAAAAAGGGAACATTACACAAAAATATGCCAAGTCATCATCCACAATCATTTTGCCCTACAAAATTGGCTAAGTATAAAATGTCGCCAATTAGGTCATTCCCTAAGTCCTCTGCCTTAGCCTATGGGAATAGGATAGGTTGGCCAACTCCACTAGGTGATCACTCCAAAAATGGGGACATTACAAACATGGGTATGACAAAAGGAAATTCCAAGGCAAGATTTGACCAAGGGGCAACTCATTGAAAGATTTCCTAGATCAGTTATCTATGGTGGGCAAAGCAGGGCAAGTGCACAAAATGGGCAAGGACTTAAATGATTTTGCAAATTTTGAATTGGATCCCAACAACTAGGAGGGGAATGCCATTATTTTTAGAACATGGTATGGTTGCCCATGGAGATGACTATATTTTCAATCAATTAATAAAACTTAAATGCATGTACATATCTTCAGCCACATTATTATTTATCTTTGTACTATTACCTCTTTGGGATTTGATCAAAAAAATCTGCTACAAAAAATAAAAATTGCAAGTCTATTAGTGTATTTTTTAGGTCTCTTAGATTTTGTCAACCACGTGTCAACACTTAAGAAAACCTAGTGTAATTTATACAATATATCTAAGAAACCTCTATAAGAAGTTTCCCAATTTTCAAGGGATGTTTCTACGAGACATAGAGACACAAAGAAACTTCATATGAAGTCTCCTAATGTTTGGAGACATCCTTGTATGGGTATTCGAGACAAGAATGCATTTCTGATATGGGAGACAAGTACCAAGGGTCAAGGTATGAGACTCCTAGTAACTATGGAAAGATGCCTCTATCCTCCTGTGTCATCTATCCTCCTCTTTGATCTACTTTACTTTTCATTTGCCACATGTAGCATACAAGTCTCCAAAAGCATCATCAAAATGATCAAGTTATTCAAGTTTTGTGTCAACTTTAACCGATATGTAATGTCCCTTTTTAATTATTTTAGGAACCTTGCAATTTTTTAAGATTCCTGTCTATGCTTGAGTCAGGAACTTGTCACTTTCTGATCACCAAAATCTTGAGAGGGCAAGGTGAAAACATACGGTGAACAAGTGAAAAGAAATCTAAACTCTACACATCCTCTTGATTATAATAGACAGCTGAGCTACTATGAGATATTGCTTATTAAGGAATCACTATATTTTACTAATGCAAACAGCAAGCCTCTTAACACACAATTCTGCCCCTGATCAAAGTAGCATATGAATGGATATAAACTACCATCATAAATGTCCAGAAGGTTGTTACAATGTTTAGAATCACAGCAGTACCAAATACAATATGCAAGCATACAATTGTTCAACCCCTTTTAGTTTCCGACCATACGAATGCACAGAAATCTTGTTATGCAAGTACAATAAACTGATGCCAATGCATATACTGCAAAGCATATGAATGGAAAATGTTGTATGAATTTATATAAGACTGTGGCAAATACTCAGAATCAACAACAGCACATTATATGATAAAAATGCAAAATCACATATACTATTAAACTCAGCTGATATGAGTAAATACGATAAAACGATGGCTGCAACAAGGCAGCAAACAACCAACTTAAACACTCACAGAATACTGTAAGGTTCATCAATGCGATCAGATATGTACGGTCGTGACTCAAGGCAATGCTAGGTTGTACGGCCGCTAAGGAAATACAAATGAGATTAAATGCTGTACAACAGTGAACATAGAAACCCACAAAAGTCTTGAACAGAAACACCCTTTTATTTGATACTGAACTTGCTTACAATGGAGTGGTTGCACCACTCATGATGGAATTCTGAATGGAATTTTGAATGCTTACAAACTTCAAACTACAAACCAAACTGAAATACTCCTTCTATCAACTGAAATAAACACACCACATTGGAATGCAAACACATTGAACTTACTAAAAACACACCAAACTGGAAATTGGAATCAAACTGCAAACTTCTCAACACAACTACAGCTCCTGGGTGAAGCCGCTTCAAGGAACAAGAGGCTTTTCATCCTCTACTCCTGCCTAGAAACCAAGAGGGTTTCGTCCTCCAAATCTCTGCATTCCAAGAGTTTTCGTCCTCAAGTGCAATAGTTGAACACAGGTGCTCAAACTATGAAAGAAGCGGTTTTGATTTCATAAAAATTGGTTGATCTCCTTTTGGGCGATTGCCTCTCTTTTATAGACTCCCTTTTGATGCCCTTATTTTGAATTCCCCTTTTCCCTCCAAAAGTGCTCACTTAAAAACATTTGAATAAAAAATTACAAAAGGCCTTATTATGCCCCATTTAGGCAGCCCACTTTATCTAACTAATAATAATATTAAGTTGTCCTTTTACAAATGTTTTTTCTTTTAAATACAATATTTTCCTAGGACTAACTTAAAATATTATTATTAAATTATTTCCCCTAACTTTATCCCATTAGCTCATGGGACATAAAGAAATGGATCCCCAATTTATTTAATTAGAAAAGGGGGCATGACACAATAATGCACCCATTATAAAGAAATTTCAAAAAAAAACAGTGTTACAATATCTCCCAAACTAAAAAATAGCATCCCCATTGGATCCGGAAGATGCCAAAACCTATGAATTGACTAGTTATAGGCCTATATTTGATTAAACAAACAATTTGGCACTCATATTTCATAGAGCATGTATATATGGGTAAAATGACACAATTAAAAGAAGCTTGTAAGATTTGAACTTGAGACCTTCCATCCACCAATATCTTAAAAGAGCCTAACTCTCGAACTACACTATATGCCAACTTTTATACAAATTATTCAAAGTTTGGTTTCAAAGATACTAAATCTATTAAGTCAAAATAAATAAAGATTAAAAACTCTTTCCAAACACCTTTTTCTCACCTGAATGTTTTTTATCATGTAAAATGCAAATGCCTTTTATCATGTAAACACCTTTCATGAAACTTTATCTTTTAAAAAACAAAATTGATCTCCAAGCAAATGTTGATTTTTGCTTTGCTACATTGTATTTACTCAAAATACTACGGCCAGTCCATAGAAATGTTTATAAATAATCAACAACATGAACATCAAACCATAGGCATTTGTTCGCATTTGCATCAAAAAATAATGTGAGTTCTTTTAAGGTATTCCTTCTCCATCATTGGATGAGTGTGTGGCTGATTTACTGAATCTATTATCAGCAATGGGCAACTCCACTTGTAAGGACATTATACTTTCAACAAAATAAACAAATAATTGTTGTTTATTATCGCATCAACCAGCACACTATTTTCAAGAAGAGAAAATAAAATCCCTTCAATTGCAACCAACTTACATTTCTGATTGTAATTAATGCATGGAATGCTCACTATTTTGCATTTCTATTTCACACTTGGTAAGAACAATTGCTCTCATTGAACATTCTGCTCTAAAAATAGAAACAAATAACCAAGGATACACGGGGACGCATCCCCGGCCCTCACAGGCACATCCCTGCCCCCAGTGGCGTTTCCGAGATAGGGGCGTGGCAGATGACGTCCCTTTGGCGTTCCCAAAAAAAAAAAAGGAAACATCCCCAACCGTGTGGTCCAAATTAGGGGATGGTGGGAAACGTTTAGGGGACACTGGGCCGTCCCCGAGACGGTCGGGGACGTCTCAGACATCCTTCAGCCATCCCGAGGACGGCCAGGCATCCCCAATGGCAACCAAAGTTTAAAATGTCATTTTAAAAAAATCACACTTTTAATATTAAAAAAACATTTTAATAGGGGCGTGGGGGTCCCACAAAGCCTCCCACGCCCCTTTTTACACCTTAAAACCAAAAGAAATTCATTCCTCATCATTTTTTTTTGATGTTGTTATTCTACTGTTGTTATAAAAAGTAGTAAATGTTGTTTCATAGGTATTGAAGCCAATATTTTCTTAGAACAATAAATTTTTCATAGCAACAACCAGAAAACTTTGACAACACAATAGAATAAATATAGTGATTTCATAGTGGAGAACCATGTCCAAATCCCCATAAGCAAAATACATGCTTAAATGCACAATTTCTTGAATGTTTAATCAAGCAAACTACCACATCAAATATGGGTGTGGCCTACCCCAACGGACCCGGCCTAAGTGACAGTAGGCATGCCCCTCAATCATGGTATCTAAGTTTGACGACATACTACTGTTATACTACTTTATAATGTTGTCATGATTTATTCACATATTGATATTGTTGTTATCAGTTATTGACATATCTCTTTCTCTCTCTATATATATATAATATATTTTGAAAAATTCATATATATATATATATATATTGAAAAATTCATATATCGCCATCCCCAAAAAATGGCCCTCGGACTGCCGTCCCTAAAACGTGTCCCTTGTCGTCCCCCCGTCCCCGTCCCCGAAGCACTGTGGAACACAACAAATAACTCAATTACTCTTTATCCGTCTTCCATTCTGCCAACAAGTAACACAAAATATTATTTGTTTGGGATGCTTGAATTACATTTGCATTGAATACAAGGGCTTATAAAATCGTTTCCCCACAATCACCAACTAGAAACTAACATACAAGAAAACTTCCTGACAACTAACTTTTATTTAATAATCTATTTACTAACTTCTAACATTATTAGACCTAGGTTCAAATCCCACCACACAAGGGCTCCCTTGTAGTAGCCATGGGCACACCTGGGGGTAGCGACCACACTTATGGCAATGCATGGATCAATGCCCACCCCTATGTTTTGCCATGGAGGCACCTTGAGGTAAGGTCAAGTGTAACCATATTACGGAATGAAGCCACCCCCATCCTCTATGAGTTGCCCCCCAGCAACCTAGGCTGGTGTAAAATGTTCCAAGGCCCACAAGATCTCGAATCTTGTCTTACCCACATGTGAAGTGGGGCATTTGCACATTGCCCAGAGGGTACGTCCCCTATCCAAAGTTTTCCAATCTACACAAATTAATATCTAAATCTTGGTGACCTATCGTGAAAGGTAATTTGGAAATGTATCCGTGTGCAAGGGGGTATTTTTATTGTAGTTTATGATTCTGTCAAGGATCGGGATGCTATCCCTTGCGATCATCTTTTGGATTTGAGGAAAACACTCACTCATGGTCAAAACTTGGCACCCAGCATTCAATCCCATCACTAAATCATTTAAAATCATGCATGTATAGGTTCAACTTCCAAACCTTCCACTGCAATTCTATATCGATTCATGCATTGAAGCAATTGGCAACTCTTTGTGTTATTTTTTATTGACAAACAAAGCTACTTCTGATTTCATTCATATGAGCAATCCTAATTTGACTCGTAAATCTTAATTTTTAATCAAATATTTATGCAAACTTGAAAAAAAAATTATAATAATTTAATAAATAAATGTAAACACCTAAATACTACTGTTATAAAATTTAAAATTTCATTTGTAAAACTAAAATTTAAATTGTAAACCCCTAAATTAGTTACTAAATTACTAAATTGAAAACAAACAAAAAAAATTAAAAAATCTGTCATGAAGGGCCAAAGCTTACCTTGAGGCTTGAAGAATGCATTGATTCAATAGTTGATTCAAGAAGACTTCTCACTTGCTCTTCCTCTTGCTCGTAGTCTCACTCTTCCTAATGCTCTCACTTGCAATCTTACTTACTCTTGTAGGCTTGCAGCTTGTTGTTGAAACTTGGGAGTGATTTGGAATGAGGTTTAGATGCTTGTTTGTAAGTTTTTTGTGACTACTTAGGGTGTTGGGTGATGTCCATAGATCATTGGAGTTAGGGTTACTAACATGAAGATCCAAAAACAAATTTGATTTTTTTTTAAATAAACTTTTTGCCTCAGTTGCCGCGGGGACGCTTGGGCGTCTTGGGTATAGTCCAAAGACACAAGGGAGTCCCCTAAGGGTCCCGAGGATGTCCCGACATCTTGGTGGCATCTCCAAAACAAGGGGACATCCTAGAGACATCCCAAAAATGTCCCTAGGTACCTCATGGTAGTGGCGGAATGGTGGAGGGGATGTTTCCCCCAAGTCCCCATGTCTCAGAGACATCCCCGTCCTGGAAACACCTAGTTTTGGGGAAGGACGTGTCCCCATGGAACACATTTTAATTAAATCCATAGAAATTATTGAAGAAGGATTAAAGACAAGATCGAGCTTCTTATCAAATACAAGTCACATGATATCCCTTGCATTCTTTTGTCTTCCAACACTCTAGTTTGCACAAAACTCTTCTTCTGCTTTGAAAAATTCTTCTATCTTTCTAGAGCTTTTCCCTTTTACCATTGAGTAGAGCAGAAGAAAAAAGACCATGATGCACTGCAATAGCAAATCTCAACTGAAAATCTAACATTTGATGTATAATCTCTCACACATGCAATGAATCACAAAAGGGAAGGGATTAACGCAACACCTAACTGACTCAATAAATGAACCAAGCACATTATAATTATACCTCCAACCCACTCTATAAACAATGATTTTTGAATTAAACTATCACAAGTTCCTCCTAATATTTACAATAGGATTGACATACATAATTAAACCAAATCATTTTGAATAAGGACTCTTAGTCCTTCCCAATTATCATTGTTATTTTGAATAACAATTAATCCATCTGTTACGGAATTAGCGCCTATGCCAAAAAGTTTGTTTGAAAATTAATTTCTCAAAAATAATACCTAAAGGACATACTTTGAAGATTTGAAACAAGCCTCTTCAATAACACTGTGGACTCTCAAGTTGCTTGTTCCTCTACTATTCATGGCACTTACAAATTGGGAGTTGCCCCTCAACTTCCAAATTAAAAATATTATTGTCTAATATCATTTTTAAACCTTTAAACAATACTAATAGCTCAACCACACTATTTGCTGCACAAGCCCAACTACCTCTTCAATAACACTGTGGACTCTCAAGTTGCTTGTTCCTTATTCATGGCACTTACAAATTGGGAGTTGCCCCTCAACTTCCAAATTAAAAATATTATTGTCTAATACCATTCTCAAACCTTTAACCAGCACTAATACCTCAGCCATACTATTTGCTGCACAAGGAATATCTGAAATGTATTTCCATTGTTGGTACCAAATTTGCTACCCCTAAAAAACTATGTTTAATCATATTTGTAGCCAAATCTCAGGTCATTCTTGTCACATCAATGTCAACTATGTTATCTCTCCTATCAAAATAGTTAAGTCCTTAGGTGTTGATCTGTCTTGGTCTACTAACGATGTATGCAGGTTGATCGTCATGAAGATTATTAAGCTATGAATCCTAAAAGAGTCTCCAACACCAACAGAGGAAAGAAAGGGTGAAGTTCAAAGAAAGACTATGATGGCAAATACTAGGCACAAGCAGGAAGGATTGAGGCTAAAGAAAATCTTCTCCAGCACATTGAGATAGAATCATATATGAGAATCATCTTCCAAGCATAAAGTTGTCACTTCGGAAGGTCCAATATTCAAGACAAGAAGTTTCAGTGATGTCCAAAGATCAAACTTTCTATTTTTAGAAAAAACCACTTTTTGCTTCTTTTTCCATTGTGTCTCGAATTGAGGAAATAAGCACGAAAATCACAATCACAACTTTCTATTTTTAGAAAGTTGTTTTTTTTGCTTTTTTTGGAAAAAAGTGGTAGATGGGAATGGCAGAAGGTCAACAATACAAATTCAAGCTACATAGGGTGAAAATGGTTTCAGAAGGCAGTAAAATAATAGAAAACTCGTCAAAGTCAGAGATTTTATGGCACAACATTCAAGAATGTAAATGGAGCAATTTTAATGAAAGATTAAAAGAATTTGTGAAATTATTCAAAAACTCATTAAAAAGCACTCCAAACGCCCATGCCTTGTTCATTTTTGGCGTCACATTTTAAAATCTCCAATTTTGGTGTTCAAGTCATTAGTTTCTTGACTTTGGCGTCCATCAGGGAAAACTCCCACTGAGTGCCAACTTTTGTTTTTGGCATTTGAGGCATGGAATTCCCGATTTGGCATCCATCAAGGAAAATCCCTGATGAGTGCCAATTTAGCATTAAGTGGTCCAAATCCCCAATTTGGCGTCCATCAGGGGAAATCTCCGATGAATGCCAAATTCAAAGTAACTAAAAATTGCCATCCACATAAGCAAATCCATGATGAGAACCGGATTAGAATGTTTTATGATGCTAAGATCAAGTTTTAAAAAAAAAAATTGGGTGCCTAAGTTCTTCTAGACACTAAAATAGCATGTTTTTCTTGCCAAAACGAAGATAGAAATAAAGAAAAAGTGGCGCCCAAGTTAGGATATGCACTCAAGTAAAAATTGGAAGGAAAATAAAGTGAAATAAAGGAGAAAAAGCAATGAATCTAAGCCCTCCATTCAAAGTGATGCCTCAAATGAAGTATATCAATATTTTGTTATTTTTCTAAGAAGATGAGGATCAGTTAAAATAAAATTAAAGACAAAATCAGAAGATCAAAGCCCTTGATTCAGATGGACACCCCAAGATGAAAAGCAGAAACAGAAAGAAAATAATATTTTATATTGTTTTTAGAGGATGAGGATAGAATTGTTGTCAAAGCAATTATTTTATTATTTTTGAAGCTTCAAGAAGTTCCAGCTAGAAGGTTATAAATATGTGTGATTTACACATACATTGATAATGAGAGTTGATGCCAAACTTATGCTATAGAAATTGTCATTCAAGTTCGAAATTAGATAAAATTACTTAAGTGTTTGTGTGCAGTAAATGAGAAATTGAAGTTTGCTTATGCTGCCAATATTTCTATTCAAAGTTAAAAAACTCCATGTTGTTATCGTTCAAAGAAGTCAGCTAATAAGGAAGACCTATGTTAACTTTGTGTAACTTAGTGTTCATGGTTAGGAAGCAGCTTTAAATGTTTAAGTAACAATTAATTGTCTTCATCTTTCTTCTTCAAATCGTTGCTATTCCATGTGTTATGTTCTCTATTCCCAATCAAATTGTTGATACGATTCCAAAGGATCTCTGTTTTAATCCTTGGATAGTATTCTTGTATACAATTAAGCTGTCATAAATTGAAAAAATTCATTGGTAAGATAGAGTTCTTCAAAGTCTCATGCTCTAACCTCGGAGATCAAAACAGATGGGTCAAGTTTGCTTATTTATTTTATTCTTATGCAAAACCCCAAAGAACAGATTGTACAGTGTTCATATTAGCAGGCTTGTTTTTGTTTTAGATTTTACAGTAGATTAAATCAGGAAGCTTCCTCTATGAATTTGAAGACAAGTTTTCCTCATCCACTGTTATGTTTTGTGTTGTCACAAAGTGACAAATCAAAACACCAACATCCATTAAAATCTCTAATTATACCACTTGTAACTGCTTTTCCTAGATTACGTGTAACACTCTAATACCTTTTTGGAAAATATGGACATGCTAGGGTAGGGAACCGGGACTGTCATCCAGCCAGTGGAATACAGTACAACTGAACTGCCTGTGCCCCTTAATGGTGGGTTTCTCATGGAAGTGTGAACTGCCCCATCTAACAATAACTATGATTTCCTCGCAAGGTTTAGTTCCCTCCACCCCTTATGGAAACTTCTCTTCAAATAAAACAGTGAAATTCTAGTATAGTAGCTTTTTCTGTATCAGAAAGGATTTTGGCCAGAAGTTAACCAATTCAGCTCTGGGTCCGTATTCTCAGTAAACTTCCAGCTGCTTCGGTTCAAAAAAGTTTGAACTTGCCAGTAGGTAGGTATGGATGCAATCACACATTGTTTTCAAAAAACAGGGGAGGGAATGAGAAAATATTAAAAAATAGTAATTTTAAATTTTAAATATAAAGATTCATAAGAAAATTCAAAAAGTAGAAATAAACATTTTACAATACATACTAATAAATTAATAATTGAGTACAATAAATTAAAGGCCCTACATTGAAATTACAATAATATGAATACTGTAGTGTCAGCATAGAAGGGAATACATAGTAATGTTGAAGTGAAGCACACTGCAGACCCAAAAAATTTAAAAAAAAAAAAAGAAAAGAAAATAAATTGCATCACTATAAAAATTCTAGTGTCAACATAGGAGCACATACTGATGCGACATGACATTGGTATGCAAAAATAAAAATGGTGACAAGGATCCATTCATCAAGTTCTGGCTAGCCCCTCCAACCATCTTCCTCTAAGCGTATAATCCCTGTAGTACATGTTTTTGAGGAGGAGCTGAGTACAGAGGAAGGACACACATACCCATGCTTCAATGTTTTGTGAGCGAACACATAATACACTCTGCCAGTCAAAATATTCCCTTTCTCTCTGGAACTAATTTCTTTGTTTTGCCTGAGGAATCGGCTTATTCTTTTGAGTGCTTCCGTTGGTTTTTATTCCTACTTGCGTACTTCATTGCCAATGAAATATACCAAAATAGTCTATTGCGCCACAACGCCAAAAGCGTGTTATAATGTAAGCTTTAAGTGGGTTGCAGCTTCCTTTTGGACGTTAGACCTTCTGCTGCTAATTTTGGTTAGAAACTGCCCTGCTTTAGTCTTTAAAAACATTTAGAAATTTTCAATTCAAGTTGTCCGGCATACTACATATTGGATTAGAACCAAATCGAATTGCAGGGTACTGGATCAATCTTTACCTGGCTCCAATCTCGGGACTTCCGTAGCAACTCTCTTGCTTTTGGCAATAACAGATGTAGAGGCTCTCCTCTGATGTCTGCCTAATGGAGCTCCTGAAAAACGACGGGGGAAAAAAATATCTGCCCTTTTGCATTTTCTTCTCCAAAGTGACTTTCCACCTCGACCTTCATACTCCAAATTTGGCTGAGCAATGCCCCCTATACCATACTGAGCACCATTTATCACACTCATTGTGCCCAAATCTATCAGGAATCCCTGGCAATGAATTTCTGAACATAGAATGTCATCTGAACTGAAAACCAATGAAAACAAAAATAAAAATCAGTGCAAAAGTATGAAACTAATTGAAATGGAGCAAGCAAACATGAGAACCAACAGGGAAATTAGTGTTCCAAGAGAAGTTCAGGGAGAACCAATAAGTTAAACAAGTGCAGATCAATGATAGTGTGGAAAAGAACCAATGTAGAAACTTGAACTTCAAGGAACACAAATGAGCCTAACAGAGAAAAAACGCTATGTAAGGAAGAAATGCAAGACACATATTTCAAGGAGCGCAAATGGGCCTAACCTGAACAGCAAAACCCAATGAAAACGGTGCCGAAGATGAAAATTCAAGTGACCCAAATGAGCCTTACCAGTAAAAAAATATCAATGGTAATGAACTAAAAAACAGTTGAGAACTTGGATTTACAGGTTTGCCGATAGGATATACTCAAGAATATATTGAGAAAATTTTTGAGGATTGAGAAGTAGTGAAGGAGGTTTGCAGGCAACTTGATGAAATGTAGCGGCCCGGATTTTTTTAAAGGATGTTTGCCGTCTTTGATAGCCCTTATTTACTTCCAGGCACTCGGAAAAGCTTATCCTCTTAAAATAAGCGTGGTTCTATTTGCAGTCTCAAAAAACCTTAATAGAGGAAGATATTTAGTTATTTTTATTTTTTTAAGTTTTGGTTTAGTAGTTTTTTTTTCCTTATTAATACTTTTTTCTTTGTGAAAGTTTTGAATTAAAAACTATATTTTGTAATTAAACTACAATAACAATTTAGGATGAAAAAAAATATCACTATTATAGCAAATCAAAAATTCTATTATCTGCATGCTCTACAACAGTTTTTTTCTCGCTCGTGTGATTTTTGAATTTGAATATGGTTGCAGGGGAAGGGGGTCCCCCTGCCTCCCCTGCCCTCTCCCCCTTGGTACGAGTTAGTCAGGGGAAAGCCTTGGGCTACCTTTCTGAACCCATGACTTAGGCTGTTGAGTCAGTTTCCAAGGCATGGATGAATGCCCTATTGGGGGACAAAGAACGAGAGATTCCAGGGGCTATCCCTCAACTGTTGGGGACAGAGGAAGGCTCGGTGCTCAAACTCCCTGATATCACCATGGAGAGAATGGCTTCCTCAATGGAGCAAGCTCTTGTGGGTAAATTCTTCTCATTCAGACCCAATATAGATCTGGTGAGGAGATGGGTCGCTGCTAAATGGAAGGTGAAAGGAAGTGTTTCGGTTAGTGCCATGGCAGGGGGCATGTTCCTTTTCAAGTTCACGGCCAGAGAAGACCTCACTGTTATCCTTGTCAGGGGATCATGGATGTATGGAAAGCACAACCTCTCTCTCTGCAAATGGAAGCTGAAGTTTGATGCTATCGCAGATCTAAATAGAACTGCCCCGGTCTGGGTAAGGCTCCCTGGCCTCCTATTGGAATATTGGGTTAAGGAAGTCTTCATTTGGATAGCCAACACCTTCGGCCACTTCGTTGCTTGGACAACACTACCAAGAATAAATCCAGGTAGGTGTTTGCTCGCTTTTGTGTTAGTGTAGATATTAACAAGACCCTCCCTAACTCCATTACACTTGAGTCTAAATTTGGTCAATGGACTCAACCTATTCAATATGAGAATTCCACTGTCTTTTGTCAAAACTGCAACAAAAAGGGCCACCTGATAACCCAATGTAAAGTTAAGAAAAATTCCACTGCTTTGGGTAGCCAAATCAATGAAGATGAAGAAGAATATCCTTTTAAAGAGGACATTCTGAATATCATAAACACACCCTAGAAGGAGAAAAAAGATGATAAGGAAGAAGAAGAAGACAGAGACTTGTCCCATGACGCTATGAAAGACCTAGAGATCTCCACCCCTATGAGTGAGACTCTTGTGACTTCTACCATGGAGCTTGGCCAGAAGGAACAACCATGTTCCCATCCTACAAAGAAAGCATCCTCTCCGGGTGGAGATCTAGAGGATGAGGAGATTCATCAAGAAGCTAATTCTAATGTTGAAGTAACAGCCAGAAGCTTTGAGATGTCTAATGTGGATAGTGGTAGCGAATCTATCTTCAAAAGGATTGGAAGCCCGTACAAAGGAGAAGGAATCGACAACAAGCTGCAGGGCTTCTCGTCACCAAGACACAAACTCCTCAGCTTAACCCCTGGGGTAGGAACTAGCAAGAGCAGTAAAGACACAGATTCAGAGGGATGGACCATTGCCAAAAAGAAGAGCAGAGGTCAAGGAATGAAGACAACTGATGTAGGTGTGGACCCCAAAGTTGGGAGACCCACTCAGAGAGAAACTAGATAGAAAGTTGTCAATAAGGACACTGCTATGGGTTAATAGAGGACTCTGGAGATTGGCTCCAGGAAAGTCCAAAATAAATGAGGATTCTTTCATGGAACATTAGGGAGCTTAATAGCCCTCTTAAGTAGTTCCTTGTTAAGAACTACATTTATGATAATAAAGTTGATATCCTTTTACTGTAGGGAGTCAAGATGAAGGCCGAAGGTTTCTAGCTTATTGCTCAAAATATTTGGCCCAATGCCGAATACTTCATTAGTGATGCTTCGGGAGCTTCGGGTGGTATTGTCACTATGTGGAATAGTAAGGTTGTGAAAGGGAGTCTCATAGCTAGATGCAAGAACAGCTTGAGTGTCAAAATGGATTCTCATAACAAAGCTTGGAATTTAGTCAATATTTATGCCCCCAATCAGAGAAATACTAAGCAGGAGCTGTGGGATCTCCTCTCCACTCTAATTGAGAGAAACAAGAGTGACTGTTGGATGCTAGTAGGTGACTTCAACTCCCCTCTCTATTCTTCAGAAAAGATTGGCGGTATCTTAGACTATACTGATAGTATAGCTGACTTGGCTAATTTCCTCGATAAGGAGGGTCTTATGGATCTTGATCTCCAAGGGCAGCACTTTACTTGGTCTAATCAAAGGAAAGGTGGGAACTTGATTCAAGTTAGACTGGATAGAGTCTTGGTTACATCTAATCGAGACTACATCAGTGCCTATAATCTTAAAGCCCTCCACAGGACAACCTCGAACCACAACCCTCTTCTCTTATCTTGGAAGGATAAGGAGGTTAGGGCCACTTTCCCATCAGATTTGAGATAATGTGGACTCGACATCTAGACTTTAGAAACTAGTTGGCTACTTGGTGGAATATCACTATCCAAGGAACTCCCATGTATAGGCTAGCTCATAAGCTAAACATGGTGAAAAACAAAGTCAAAGGGTGGAACAAGTTCACTTTTGGTAATATCTTTAAAAACAAGAAAAGGATTTTTGCCAACCTTGTTGACATCCAGCTGTAGATGGCCAATGGGGACTTATCTGATGATACTATGTTGCTAGAGGAATCTATGGGGAAGGAATGGAGGGAAATTCTTAAAAAGGAGGAAATCTATTGGAAACAGAAATCTAGAGTGCAATGGCTTCGGGAGGGGGACATAAATAATACCTTCTTCCATCAATATACTATGAGACATAGGAAAAGGAATAGCATTGTATGAAAATGGATCAATGGTTGAGTCAGATGTTCAAGTGGGGCAGGTGATTACCACCTATTTTTAGATTTTTCTTGCTGCCCAAGATAGATTGGTTAAGCAAAAGTTAATTGATATCATCCTCACCCAACTTAATGCTGAAGATAATACTCTGCTTACTAAACCGATGCCTAAGGAAGAAGTCTGTGCTTGTCTCTTTTCTATGGGTGCCTTCAAGGCCCTAGGCCCAGATGGTTTTCCTCCAGCCTTTTGTCATGAGTACTGGGACATTGTGGGGAAGGATGTTACTAAAGCAACCATGGACTTTTTTAGGACTGGAAAGCTGCTAAAACAACTCAATCATACCTTCATAGCACTTGTGCCCAAGAAAATGGATCCGATAAGTATGGGGGATTTCAGGCCCATAAGCCTCTATAACACAGTCTATAAGATATTTTTTAAGATTCTAGTTTGTAGGTTGTAGCCTATCCTAGACCATCTAATCAACAATAGCTAGAAGAGGTTCGTCTCGGGTAGGCAAATTCTGGATGCTGCCATATCCACTCATGAATTTATTCATTCAATGGAAAGAAACAAGTTGTCTGGGATGGTCTTTAAGCTAGACATGTCCAAATCTTATGACAGGATGGCTTGGGACTTCCTTTTCAAAGTTTTGGAGAAGATGGGGTTCTAAGAACTTTGCAGCTCATCAAAACTTGTGTCACTTTTGTTAAGTACTTTTTCCTTGTTAATGGGGTCCCTAGGGGCTTTTTTAAGGCAGGAAGGGGCCTAAGACAAGGTGACCCATTATCCCCTTACCTTTTTATTCTTATGGCGGAGGTGCTCAATAGGAGTTTTTTGAAGTTGCTGAGAATTCAGGAGATCAAAGGTATTAAACCTGCTTCAACAACAAACCCTGCTACCATTTAACAATTCATGGATGACACTATCCTTTTTGGGGTTGCCTCTATGGTCGAAGCTAGGAAATGGAAGAAAGTGCTAAAGGATTATGAGGAGTCCTCCGGCCAGTGTATCAACTATGATAAAAGCCTGATCTACTTCTTCAACACTTCTCTGGATCTCCAACAGAAAATCATGGGGATCCTTGGTTGTCCTAGTGGCAAGATTCCAAGTACTTACCTTGGCCTTCCTTTAGCTGTTAAAATGTCCCTCCCACATATTGGAATCTCATCCTAGAAAGGATCCAAAAGAAGATGGCTGGGTGGAAAGGAAAGCTATTGAGTTAAGCTGGAAAATACCAACTTTTAAAGGCTTTCGTTCAAGGAATTCCTGTTTACTTCCTTTCCCTCTTCAAAACCCCTAAATATATTGCAAAGAAGTTTGAGAGAATTCAAAGAAATTTTCTATGCACAAGGATGGAAGAGAAAAAAAGGATGGCCCTAGTTAGTTGGGATAAAGTTTGTAGACCCAAATTATAAGGAGGCCTTGGAATTAGAAAAATAAACCTGATAAACAAAGCTCTCCTAGCTAAGATTGGGTGGAATTTCCTAAATGCTGGCAAGGAATGGAGCAATATCATGAGGTCTAAGTACTTGTCTAATCTTAACTCCAATAACTTCTTGTACATCATTGGTATCCCTAGGGGTTCAGTGGTCTAGAATAATGTGTTAAAAAGTAGGACCTTACCATTGCAAGGTATTAAATGGAAGTTGGGGGATGGTAGAACTATCAAATTTTGGGAAGACAGTTGGCTTAAAGGCCCCCCTTTGTGTAAGACTCAAAATACCCAAAGACTAGCTGACAGGGCTATTACTTTCTTTGGGAAAATGGTTATTGATTACCTTCTTCCTAGTTATGGACGCTGGAAAGAGCTGTCAAACTATTGTCAAGATCAGAACAACCTTATACCGATGGCTAAGGAGGTGCAACTCTCCCTTCAAGCTTGCAAGATTCCCATATTCCCCCAAAAGGACAAATTGTTGTGGGTTGAGGATAAGACAGGAGTTTTTACAGTCAGATCTGCTTACAACCTGTTTATGGAGTCTAATGAGGACTCTAACCTCTGGAGAAGGGTCTAGAACCACAACCTTGTTCCCAAAATCAATCACTTCTAGTGGTTTTCTATACAAAACAAGATCTTAACAATAGACAACCTTTGGTTAAGAGGATTCCTAATCCCTAACTGCTGTTCTCTATGCATGAAGGATGAAGAAACAGTTCTACATCTGTTACTGCATTGTGAATTCTCCTGGGAAGTTTGGAGTCTTACTATGCAAAATCTAGCAGTCTCTTAGAGCATGAACTTTGATCTCTTTGTTGTCATAAGGTGTTGGAAGCCTCCCTTTACCCATCCTATTTGTAAAGAGATATGGGCTCAGGTTCCCCCCATCCTGGCCTGGGGCCTTTGGAAGAAATGGAATAACAGGTTGTTTAGGGAAAAGACAAAATCCCCCAAGGAGGTATTTTGCATGTTTGCTAAACCTTCGTAGGAAAATATCTCTAACAACACTCTAAAAGATGCTGACGACCCCCAATAAGCATGAAGCTAGTATCATAAGTCAATGGAGTGTCCCAGCTCACATTTGTAAGATGGATGATTCTAAAAGGAAAGCTCGTTCTAATACTAAGTGGTCTCCCCCTATTGTTGGTTCGATGAAGCTCAATTTTGATGGAGCTGCTAAAGGGAACCCAGGTTTGGCCAGTGGAGGTGGAGTTCTGAGGTCGGCTAAGGGGGAGCTTATTGCGGCCTATGCTGGTGGTCTTGGAGAAAATTCCAACAATGTTGCTGAGGCCATGGCCCTTCTTTGGGGCCTTAAGGTGGCCCTTGCTATTGGTATTAAAAACTTGCTTATTGAAGGGGACTTTGTTGATGTTGTCAAGGACAAAGCCAGGGTGGGCTGGCAGATTGATGGAATCATTCAAGATATTAAGAAACTTCTTCTTGGCTTTGAAGGCTCTCAGATTAAACATGTCTACAGGGAGGGCAACCAAGTGGCAAATGCCATGGACAATATAGGGAGTAACCTCTTCCCTATAAGGTGCTAGAGGAGTCTAAAAAATCTGCCTCCCAATGTCAGAAATCACCTCCAAATAGAGGCCCAACCTTATACTAATTGGTGGGTGTCCTGAAGTATTATTGGTTTGAATATATTTTCATATATATATATTCTTATCTATGCTCTCATGTTTGGGTTTAGCCATAGAAGGATATATAAAGAGGATGTTGTCATCATGGCCAAGATGACATATGTTCATCCCATAAGGATCAGAGACTTCCACATAAGCAAAAGATAGATCAACAAGACCTTGTGGCATTCGCTTAGCTGGCACAGGGGGTCATTTCAAATCCTGGTGATGCTTCTCTCTACTGAAATCCCGCACAAGTTTCATTATGATAGTAATTATTATTTAAAATGTGAAGGTGATTTGAAGGACGAGCTTGGGGGTTTGAGTGGCCTCAAGAGAAAGTTTAATGATGACAAACAGTTCATCATTTCTAGACAATTCCAAGAGGAGTTGTATTATTTATAGGTGCCAAAGCTTGTGTTGTGTAATTTTCCCTTTCAAATTGTGAAGAACACAACCATGGGTGGAGATAAGGTCTAAAATGAACCCTCTTCCTACGCGGAGTTTAAGGCTGACTCCATGTTGTGGAGTATATGTTATGAGGGAGGAATCACACCATTCTTGGAATGCTTAAATACCTTCAATGAAAATCTTTCAGTCCAGTTTGTGATGTCATGGGATGAGGAACATAAAGTCAAGGTTGGTGGTGTTCAGTTCGAAGTGATTGAAGAAAATATTGCCAAAGCCACGCATTGGTGTTGTGATGGAAAAAGGTTGAGGAAACAAACCAAAGTGCAAGACCCTAAAGGTATGAAGAAATTCTTCAAAGAGGGGGAGTCGCATGTCCGTATACAGGGTGGCTTCGAAAGGGAAAGCCTCGTCAATCCCTGGGATAGAGTCTACTATCTCATCATGAAGTGTATCACCTTGGAGGGCAGGTTTAGGTGCTACTATCATTATCATTTTGCCTTGTTAAATCATTTTAGGCATAAGGTTCTGGTGAATTTTCCTTTTTATCTCTTATCTTCTTTAGAGTCTTTTGTTAAGGTGGCTAAGAAGACCCATGAAGGTAACCTTGTTGTTGTTGATGTCCTACTCCATCAAGGCTTGATCCTTCACCTATTCCATTTCCACTTGGCCCTATACCCTACTAAGCCTATAACAACTTGTCTTATTGATGAAAGTAATGATAATGACTTGGATAATAACATTCCCTTGAGTGTTAAGTATGGTAGCCCTAGTCAAAGCAAGGTCAATAGCCCCACTGTCAAAGATCCCCAAGGCCCTACTGGTCCCTCCCAAAACCCTAAGGCCCAACCTACTGATAATCTTAGATCCCGATCCCATAATAAATAAGGAACCAAGACCCCTTTGGATCCCCAGAAATCTAACCCTACCTTGCAGGGCCCAGCCGACTCGGCTACCCCTTCGAGGGGAGCGTCTAGGTACCCAGGTCAATCCCAGAAGGCGACTGTTGAGGGTTTGTGTGGTTTGAAGTACAACCCTTCGTACTCAAATGAAATCAAGATGAAAGGGAGTCTCGAGGATCACCCTGTGCCCAGGAAGGTTAGTAAAAAGTGTAGACACCTAAATTTGACTATATTTTGTGACATTACATTTCAACATATTTTGTCCTAGGTCCTCTTCCATGACCCCTTCCATCACTCCCATTAGTTAAATAAATTATATTTATTTAACTAATTCCTCTTATCCATTTATCCTTCTCTTTCACCAAATTAAATAAATCTTATTTATTTAATTCCATTTGTCCTCCATTTGCACCAAATTAAATAAATCTTATTTATTTAAGCTCATTTTCCTCCATCATCCAATTTAAATAAATTAAATATTTATTTAAATGCCACTTGTCTCTCATGATTTAAAGAATTTTATTATTTAAATTACTTATTCCCAGACACATCCCTATTTTTATCCTCATTGTGCGTCATAAGCACTTTCTCTCCAAAATAAATTAAAAATCCCATTTATTCCCACTATTATCCTAATATTGGCCTCTTGTCATACCCATTTAATGTGTGTCATAAGCACTAAAATTGCCTCTTAATCCTAGCCATCCACCTCATCCCTCACACTCCCTCATCAAATTTGCGTACTCACTAATTCACTCATACAATTCATTTTCATGCAATCATGCAACACTTGAGCTCTATTATGCTACAATAGTGAGCAATCGACAATCCTTCGACATCCTGCATTCTTATGCGAGATCGAGAAGAGCCATGGAGATAAATCAAACCTAGCTTGAAGATCAGTTTGCTTTACATTTATGTTTTCGTTTTCATGCTAGTTTGTGCTTTATGGTGCTTGTTAGGGTTTAGTTTAGTTTGTTGTTTTTGAAATTAAAATATGATTTTCCCTAGCTTACAAAAAGAAAGGCATAAAATCTGTTGGTGGTGAGAAATTGGTTGATCCAGTGGCGGATAAGGGAAATATTGATCTTCAAGAGCAAGAGGTTGATGCTGCGGAGGTGGATAAAGATGTTGAGATCAAGGGGAGCACTATGAGGAGGGCAAGTATTCGTAGGTTGAGAAGATTGGCAGGGGGCAAAACGCCCATTCTGAAAATTGTGGATTATTCCTCATCCTCTGACCCAGAGGACGAGGTGGAAATCAAAGTGGTTAAGTCGACACTAGAACAACCTGAGGAGCAAGAGGGTTCTAGTCATTTCAAGAAGTTAAATAACTCCTATTATGAAACTGAACAAGAGGAAGTTGAGATCTTGGAAACCCCTGAGAAGGAAGCTGCTAGTTTTAGGAACTGTGACAATTGTAGCTAGCTTAATAAGGAGTTGGATTATATTAAGAAGAGGCTACTCTCTATGGAGGACAGAGTGAAAATGCTTACTACAGTGTGTTCGAAGGTTATCCACCATGCTACCACATTGCTGGTCATTTTGTAGGATGCCCAAAATGAACAGGTTGACAAGGAAGGCAAGACTGCTAACAAGGAGGAACTTCTAGGGTTTCTCAAGGATAATTGGAATGAGTTGCTTAAGTAGTTTTTGATTTTGTTGTTGTTTTTGGTATTGGTACTCTTTTGCTACTAGTATGGTAGTTTGTCGTTAGCGTGTTGTTTTTTTGGCTATTTGTGGCTGCTAGCTTGTTTTGCTGCCCATGTGGCTTTTGTAATAGGGATCTGTAACCTTGTTTGCAACTTACCAGTATCAAAACAATTTAGGATGAAATTAATATAGAAATAAGAATAGTGGAGATTCTTAAAAAAAGATTGGAGATTTCTTTAAACATCACTTTTTATTTTGTTCTCTTTTTATTGCTCCCAAGTATATTAGGCTTGCTTTTGGTTTGAGATTTTTTTGTGCCAATTTTGATTCTCTCTCATCAATCTTGAATAGAGTTAGAGAACTTTATCTTGAAATATCAGTGCATGTGTAGGCTCTACAATAATGAACCAAAGTTGGAAGAGCATTTTGTACTTAGGTGTCAAGTATATTATGAGATCTATGATAGGTTTTATTGCCTTTTTAGAGAAAATCATGGTTGTCTACAACATCTTATTCATTATAAGGATCAAATATGTGTATCTTTATTCATCAAAGTGATGACCCAACAAAGATTCTACATTCTTAAAAGTCATCAATGCAATTTTTTATCTTAATGTTCACTTGCAAATTATTTTCTTCAACCTTAGTTTTAAAGGTGTAAATGAGCTCATTGTGAATTATAATATATCTTGCTTTTCTTAAAAAATTTAGATAAAATATATATTTTTTACAATCCCATTAACCTAATTTAATTACATATGGATGGAGCACTTCATGTTTGGTAGCATGGGTTTTACCCTTCCATGGGTAATGTTTGATCACATTTCAAGCAAAGGTATAGAAGGAATGGTGGTTTTATCCATATTAAGTAGAATGACTTATCTAGTAGGCATTCAAGACTTTACTTGCTCTTATCTCCCTTCTCCCCTTTTTTTCAAATCTAGTTTGGAGCAAGAACACTTTGATAAGCATCAATTCAATGTAGGGCACATGGTTTTGGCCAATGATCTCCCTTTGGGGAATATGAGGATTTGGGAACGTGAAACTCTTGGTATTTTTATTTCTTGCAAATCCTCAGTGACTAAATCCACTCTTGTGGTTCCTCTCTCACCTTTCAAGGTCGAGGAGGAAGCCCTTTGGCTATAGGAAATAATGCTTATAAGATTCTACAAAGACTACCAACTCTTGGTCTCTTTACTTCAAGAATGGGTTAAGTCTTTCTAAAATACAACACTTCTCCTTTATTTCCTTCCTAAAGGTATTTTGTAGTTTAATTCAAATTAAACGAGGACAAGAAGAAATCTTTTCTTTCAACTCCAACAAAGATCTAATAATGGGGACTTTCACTTTAGGAATGGACCCCTAGTTTTGTAGGATCCTCCTTCCTCTTAGCTCTTTCAGAATTATGGATCGAGCTCTATAATTTTCCATTGGAATTTTGAGGTAAGACTACCTAAAAGATATAAGCAAAAGTTTAGGGGATCTTAAAGAGATCAATAGGAGGTCACTGGACAAGTCTCATATTATTTATGCAAGACTAAAAGTGACGGGATCTAAACTTACCTCTTTCAAAAAAGGTATTGCTCTCTTTAGCTTCAAGATCTTATGCCCAAGAAATCGATTTTGATGGGATTCCTTTTAGATACTTTCTTTGTTACAAAGTTGGTCATGAGGCTAGGGATTGTTAGAAACCTAAGTCTTGATTAGTTCATCCCTCTTCTGCATTCAATAGGAAAAGCCTAAGAAGGCATAACAAGTTAAATAGGTTTGAGAATATTGTAAAGTTTTCTTCAAAGCTTATAACCATGACTAGTTCTTCTCTTCAAAACTTTTCCATTTGTCATAGGAAGCTTTTATAGAGTAGTATAAGAATGATTAGAATAATGTAGTCTTCAAATCCTCTATTTGGGAAGAAGATTGGAGTTTGTTCCCAAACATTATGGTCCCCCTGGGTGATCAAGTTGTAGACCTCTCTTCTTCAAATAAGTTAGATAAAGATGATTTCTTAGGTTGTTCTAATATGGATGAAACTACAGAAGCTTTAGGAGGGATATCAAGTGTTCTTGGTTCAAAATTAGTCTCTCCCTTAGTCTAACAATAAGAAACAAGGTATGGAGTTGAAGATTAAAAAGTTGACTAGAAAATATCTAGAGGAGATAGGTGGGGACTCTCAGAAAACCTTAGATGGATTTATTAAGAGATCTAGTAGTCTAGGGTAGGGGGGGAGGGTCCCTACATTGTTTCCATGAATGGTCTCTCATGGAATGTTAGGGGTCTCAATGTCACTAGCAAGCGGAGGTTGGTTAAAAGCCAACATATAGTCAAAAAACTTATCTTTGTTTTTTTTAAGAAACCAAGCTCTCTAAAAATATATCTCCTTCATTTATTAGGACCAACTTGGAAATTTTGGCAAGTTGTTGTCATGGATGTTGTAGGGGTCTTAGGAGGCCCTTGTATGCTTTGGAATCTAGCAATATTAATGGATTTTCTCATTGGCAAGGCTCCTAATTGGATTTGTTACTCTATCTTTTCTTATAAGGTCAACATGTCTAGTTTTTTCTACAACAACTATGGTCCTAAAAACCTATTTAGAAATGACGTCTTTAGGAGGTCCTAATGGAACATTTGTAGCAGCTTAGGGATGAGAGAACTCTTTTTGGTAGAGATTTCAATGCCTTGGCAAGCCTAGTTGATAAGAGAGATGGCACCAAGCACTCTAAATAATCTGTAAGGATTTTAAGAACTTCTTGGCTCGTTACTCTCTCTTGTATCTCATTCCTAAAGAAGGCTCTTTCACTTGGAATAATCTAGAAGGACATGTTTTTGCTATATTGTAGAGATAATTGATCATTTTCTAGTCTCTCCAATTTTGTTCCAAAAAATGTGGCTTTCAAAGTCCTTTGTTCTACTTGTAGCAGGTTCATATCATTATCTACTCCATCTTCTAGTTTAATAAAATTTCCCTCCTTTCTCCCCATTCAAATTCAAGCTTGTGTGGCTTAAACATCAAGATCTTTTTGTAAATATGAAAGATGGTGGAAGGAATGCCCTCTTTCTTGAGGTATCCCTATGTTTTTTCTCTAAAATTAAAAGATGTTTCTTTCAATGGAACGACAAAGTGTTTAGGAGTATTTTTGTAGAAAATTCCAACTAGTAGAGAACTTATCAATTATTACTTCTAATATTATAGAATTTGGGTTAATAAATGATCTTCTAGCAGAGAAGCTTTTGGCATTATAGGAACAATGCATTTTGAAGGAAGAAGTATTTTAGAGAAAAAAATCTTGTGATAGATGGATAAAAGAGGGAGATCATAATTCCAAATATTTTCACTCAGTGACTATGGCCCATAGACAAGCTAATAGAATTAATTTTTTTCTCATCAATCCTAGTGGAATCCATATTGTAAAGCTAGATAAAACAATAGATTTTGTAGTTCCTTTCTTCTCCAAACTTTTCAAAGCTAAGATTACGCCCAGTGATTAGACTACAAATTAGCTTCTAGCTAATAAGCTAAGGTTATGCCTAGTTATTAGACTATAAATCAAATTCTAGCTAAAATCCCTTTGATTTTAGATCTTGTTGAGACTGAAGGTTTGCTCATGTCATTTTCAAAGGAAGAGGTTCAAATAATCATTTTGGGTATAAAATGGGATCAAGCACCAAGTCCTAATAGCCTCCATGCTACATTTTTCCATTCCTTTTGGGGTAATCTTCGTAAAGACTTAGTGAATGATTCTCTATATTATATAAAAGTTATCAATAAATTTAAATACACTTTCCTAGCCTTGGTTTCAAAGAAAGAAAATCCATAATTTAAAAATTATCATCATGTTGCCCTTTGTAATACTACAAATAAGATTATCTCTAGAAAGTAATAGCATATAGGTTGAAACCATTGCTTCCCAAGTTTATATTAGTTGACCAAAGCAAGTTTATGGTAGGGAGGCAAATATTGGATGGCATTTTGATCATTCATGAATTATTATGCTCCATCTTCATAGAAAAGCCTAAGGGTATGGCAATCAAGATTGATATAACTAAAGCATGTGATATAGTTTGTTCGTATTTTCTAGAGAAAGTTTTCTTGGTTTTTGGCTTTTCCCCTCATTGGGTCAGTTAGGTGATCAATGTTGTTACTAGGACATCATTCTCTATCCTAGTTAATGGTATCCTAACAAGGTTCTTTCAACATTCCTAAGGAATTAGGCAAGGGGATCCTCTTGCTCCCTATCTCTTTATTATCATGGTAGAAACTTTGGGGAGGCTTATTCATTGATATAGGAGAGAAGGAAATTTTTATGGGATTCTTGCCACCCCTCAAGCCTTACCTATTACAATATAGGAGAGAAGGAAAATTTTATGGGATTATTTCTACCCCTTAAGCCTTGCCTAGTACACATAGGCAATTTGTTAATGATACTAACCTATTTGGTAATTCTTCTATTATAGAGGCCAAATTTTGGAGAGAGATCCTAGATTGTTATGGGTTAGATTCAAGTTATCTTATTAATGAGGACAAATCCAAAGTCATTGTCTTCAATATCAAGGCATGAGGTTACAAGTGAAATTGGTAGATATTTTTGGTTTCAAAGTAGTGCTTCTTCCTTGCACAAGTATTTTGACATTCCTTTCTTTATGGGGTGTAGCAAATTGAAACTATGGGAAGAAGTGGTTATAAAAATTGAAAAACATCTTGGAGCATGAAGTCATATGGCTAAGTTTGTTAAGTAGATTGATAAAAAATAAGTGGTATTACAGTTTATTCCTATCTTCTTACTCTTAATTTTACAAATTCCTAAGGTCACTCTTGATAAATCAATAGTATTGTCAATATTTTCTTTAGCAAGGTACAATTAAAGACAAGAAATTTTCATTCCTTAAGTGGGAAAAAGTTTGTGGTTTTAAAGATTAGAGGAGTGTAGGAGTTAAAAAATTAGATTTGGAGAATCAAGCTCTAGGTACTAAATTTACCTCAAGATTTTTGATGGACCCTTAGTTTACTTGGAGCTCTCTTCTTAGATACTGTAAATATTTACATGACAATAAGGCTCTCAATTTGTTTGTAAGGATGATCTCCTTCGTGGCCTTTCAATTTGGAGCTTTTTACCATTTTCTCAATATGTAATAGGCTTGTGTTTAATTTGGGATCTAGGGGATGGAATTTCGACAAACTTTTGGTGTAATCTTGGTAGAGGAAGTCCCATGTAAGTAGTACCCATGCTTTGTGAGAGACTATTAATTTCTCACTGATGCTTAGGGAAGCAAGGTATGTAACCATTGGGTTTTTCTAAAATAGACGATCACCTTACGTGATCTTGGAAAAGTCTAGAGGACTTCCCAACTCCCACTAATCACAAGATTTTTCTATCTTCTTATCAATTTGATTAAAATACCCTTTTCTCATGTGAGGACTACATTTGTTGGAATGAGAATCCTACAAGTAAATATTCAATCAAAAAGTCTACGGTTTTTTATACAATAGGCATTTTATGCCCATGAAAGATTAGTCAATGTGTCTCATTTGGTGTAAAGAAGTTGTGCCTAAATGTAAAGATTTTGCTTGGATTGCTTCATTGAATAAAATATTATTAGCCTATGATAATGTAATGAAAAGAGGTTTTCATGTAACCTCACAATGTTCTCTTTGTATGGTGGTATAAGAAATTGTGGATCATTTACTCCTCCATTGCCCTTATGTAGTACAACTTTGGAGTCAAATTATGCTCCTCATGGGCCTCTCTTTGGTTTCTCCAACAACTATTAGATAGTTATAGTTATGCACTTGGCTAATTAGTTCAAAATAATTACATATATTGTGGAACATATCTTTGATGTACACTTTATGGGGAATTTGGTTGGAGAAAAAATTGTGAGTACTCCAATGAGTTGAAAGGATTTGGGAGTGTTGCTAGCGTAAAATCAAATCTACAATCAAGTATTATTTTTCTCCCTGGATGCAAAAAATTAAGATAATTCTCTCTGCTTATGATCAATACATTATAAAGAACTAGGAGATGGAGTGCTCCCCATTTGTTAAAGGGTTAAGGTAGAATAATACAAATAAAGATAAGACTAATTCAAAATTAAGAATGAACAAGAAATGCAATAAAGTAGGGTGATAATTTGTGGCTTGGAATCTCCCTCCCTCATACTCCACTAAGTTAAATTTTGTTGGTGCCTTGTGTAAAAATCCTAGTATTGTAGGGGCTAGGGTTGTTCTCTAAAAAGAGGATGGTATTTTTATCCATGGTGGCCCATTATTCTTGGGTCATGTGATGAATAATGAAGCTAAATGGGAATGGGTATTTGTAACATTGGTATTATCATTTTCTAATGGGGTACAAAATCTTGATGTAGAAGGTGATTCTCTTATAGTGATCAATCATTTGAAAAAGGGACTTGTCTGAATTGGAAAGCGAACTTTTTAAAGGAATCTCTCTACCTATACTCCGGGTTCAAGAAGGTCATTTTTTCTCATCATTGTAAATATGCAAATTCAATAATAAATTGTTTGGCCAATTATGGCATTAATAAAGACCCAATAACAACCCTATACAGTGGCCACCCTTAATCTTGGGGTGAAATTAAAAAAATAAACTATAAACTTTCTTAATTATTTAATAATGGGATCATTGGGTTTGTAGTTTGAATGCTTGTGGTAAGTAATGTTGCAATATTTATGAAGTTTAAAGGTGATTTTAATTATATCCTTTGGTTCATGTGATTTAATTACCATGTACAAAGCTTGAATGTATTGGCCCATGGGAGAGATCATATTTAAAGGTTTGTGATGGTTGATTTTCACTGCTCTATGGTTTTGATACTTAATATCACTTTGGCACTTGGGTTTAATCTAGGTGTTTTAGCTTTGGCTATTTAGGTGCTTGTTTGTTGCATTGGATTATAGATGATATTCCTCTAAAGTTCACAATCCTCCATGAAAAGGTTGAATCTTAGACTGAAGATTGAAAACCTTTTTGCCTATAACAATTCATCAATGTTAAGGTTTGTAAAAGAGGTATTAAATGACCAAGTTATCAGAATTTTAGGATTTTTGAGGTCAAAGGCCACTATTCGTGAAGAGCTTATGGTGAATTTGGTTGTAGTTGTTCCTAGTGTAGGACTTCGACTATGGATTCTTCAACTCACCTTACTTGACCATTTTGGCAACATGGAGGCAAGGTCAATTTTGAAGGGCATATAAGCTAAGGAAAGTGTAGTGAAGTCTAAGAATGTATATGTTCCTCTAAGAAATATGTCTCAAGATGCCTACAAGAATGGTGTGTCTTTAGATTCAAACATGGTGCATCAAGAATCATACCTGCTCAAAGAATTTTGTGAGGATGTAGGGAAATTTTTTAAGAGCCTCATGGTGACCTATAACAAGGGTCACCTTAAAGTTTTGAGTGATGTTGCCAACTATAGAAATTGTACTCATAGTGTGCAACATAGGTATGATTTGTTTCATGGTGTTGGGTTCCCTATCTTAGATGTGAGGGCTTAGGCACCTTTCAAGTATGCTAGAGAGAAATCAATTGTTGTACAAGTTGAAGTGGTTGACTAGGGGGTTGATGTAAGATTCAAAATGAATCAATGTGGTGGATGTTGAAAACCCCTACGTATGGTGAATTTTTCTTTCTACTACTATGGTTTTATCTTTGAGGAAGTAGATTTTGGATCTCCATTTTAGCTAGCTTCTTATATGTTTTGTATAGGTTTATTCATCTATCTCATTTAAGACCATTACATCCATTACTGTAATGCCCCAAGGTTACACTCAAGACATTAACGAACAAACACTAGACATAATTTTTTTACAATATAAAAGTGGCATTAAACCAACCACACAACACTGCTGCAAGCCCAAGGTGTCATTATTATCCATCAGATATGCACCCTATGCTAAGTTATTCAACTTAACTATCTGTTGACACATGGGAACACTCCTAGGCCTATCGGTTGCCTAAACTTGGAGTGAACCTCCAGAGTGAGCTAGTTCTCCTAAGGATTTCTTCTATTCTAAATTATTTCAGAGGGAAATGGGAGAGGATGAACTAAAATGAAATTTTAAACTCTAAAATTTAATCTATTTGAATGCTCTCACCCACAAACAGCCCCTTAAGCATAATCTTTCACAACCGCATCTAGAACATTCAATCCAAAAATAATTTATATGAAGGTTCAGTTTGGACACTACATATAACCAGGATCAAAAGGAATATCTGCATACAATTTTACAGTAATGAGACATAACAAAGGACATAGTATTACCACAATGAAACATTAGATCAAAAGCTGCAAATATGAGGCAAAAAGGTGAAATAGGAAAGATATGTTGTATAGAGCTGGAAGAAGTACATGAACATCTGGTAAAAACTGATTCAAAAATGTCTACAAACTCTCTACCTATGCTCAAGAGAGTAGAAACAATGATCTGAACTAACTGAGAAAAACTAAGTTTTTCTCCTATAAATGCCCGCAGAATGATCTCCAAGAGAAAAGCTAGGAAAAGCTCCTAAAATAGCCATCCAAGTCCATTTTCGAGCTTCATAAAAAAGCCTTCAAAAATGCCACCAAACTGTCTCCAAACTGAAGAATCAAATTGCCAAAAAGCCCTCCAAGGTGGTCCCACTAGAAAAAATGCTTTGTCTGCCTAGAAAAACTCTATTTTTGTCCATATCTGCCCCCAAAAGAAAGCAAACTCAAAAAGAAGATATTGTTTGCTTTACTTTGTTTTAACTGCATTAATAATGAATATTTAAAAGCAATTTATAGATATATTGCTTTAAATATCATTTTACAATGGTTGTAGTTTTAAATCCTAATTTATCTCGATTTGATTTTTGCAAAAGATTACAAGGCTTTAATTTCGACAAGTACAGGCATATACAAGCATATGATTTTCTATAAAAATCATAAAATATGTCAAGGCATAATATATTGTTTGTAAAATAAAAACTTTTAATGCTCCCCTCCATATGGCTCTAAAAAAATCTCTAAGGCATATGACTTATTCTTCTAAGGGGTTCAGGGTATATGGTATGCGTATTATCTCCAAAAAGGGACTAAAAGTGCTTTTAAGGCATAAAACCTTAGCATAGGATATGCAAAGGGACCTAAGGCTTTTGATACCATTCTAAGTCTTAAGACTAGTCATTCGACATGGTGAATAACATACCCCATGGGTATTAGTGAAGCTAAAGAAAATATAAATCGATGTGATAAAATCACTATCAATTTAGGGCTTGAATGAAACCCTAACCACAAAAGAGATTTCGCCCTAGAATATTGGGCTCATTTCACACTTTGAGTTTTGAAAGAAAAAAGCCCTACCTCAGCCCCGCCATGGCTAGGGTTTGGACAAAAACCCTTCAACTCCTCTATTTGTGAGCATGTATTCTGGATGATTTCAACAGGAAATGCAAGGTAAAAAACCCTCCATTACATATTTGGTCCATTTCTTTGATTTTCCTTTTCATTTCTGAGATAAAACTGGCTTGTCAAGCCGCGGCTGTGATAACCTCTAATGAACTTGTGTTTATTTTCAATGCTACTCCTTCTGTGTACACTCATGGCTGCCACGACTTGACTAGTTGGGGTCTTCTAAAGGCAATAAAGAAGCAAAATATGGGCAAAATCCGTGGCCCCATTGTATTTAACTTCACTTTGAAAAGGTAAGGTTTCACCTCTCAAACTCCATGCTCTGCTCTTCTTTCTGTGTTTGATCCTTTTGTATGAGCTAAGGAAATCTTTGAATGAAGGCATTTTCTTTTTCATCTCTGGTAAAACACATGAAACCCACTGTATATATTGCTATCATACGGCCATAAGGTGCAGATCTACTCATTTCTAAGTTATTCCTGTCAAAAATAAATAAATTTCTTATGTATTGGAGTTCAAAAGTTGAAAGCTTTACCTTCTCTATACCAATCAAAACGTTATCTTCACCTATACAGAACCGCGGGTTTCAATGACACTTTTTTGAGCATATTTGCTATATTTCCTTAATATTATTACTTGCACAGGCTCAAAATCTTTTGTCTTCTGTATCTATATTCCTTCTTGAAACCCCAAGTGGGTTATGCTCTAACTAGGCCATGAGTTCAACGGTATCCTCTGTGCATTTTTTGAGAACAAAACCCTAGGTGGGTTTGAGTAGAATGAATTCTATTTTATCACTTCCTTCTGAAAAGGCAATTTATGATTGATACCCCAAAAATGACTGGAAGATTTCATTATGGCCTGCGGCTATTCTTTGTATGTTTGTTCATTATTTTTGAGTCTTCTCTAAACCTTCAAAAGCTCAAACCCTTTCATTTCATTCTCTGTATCTACATTCCTGTATGTAGTATGGTGAGGGTTTCAATATTTTTGAAGAAAACTGTACTATTGACCACAGCCTGAGACTCCATAATACATGATATTACTTGTACTTAATCTGCCTTTAATCTCCTCATGTAGATGCATGTGGTACTAAAACTTCATAAAAAAACACTTTCTCTTGCTATTCTGGACTGATGCATACATTCTATGCTAAAAAAAATGTAAGCATTTGATATATGGTTCATTCATATGCCTTCAAGCACACTGTATCCTTACACCTGCAGCTGTATATGTAATTGAAGTTCCATTATTTGGCTATGATGAACTGTAACAGTTAGAATGTATGTTGTCCTCTTTACTTGAATCCTCCTGTAGCATTGAAGTTGCAAGGTATATTTTGGTATTCGCACAGTTACACCTCTATGATACTTCACTTGACAGATGTGATACCTTTACTCCTCTGAATTTACTTGAACAATCAAACCTGATCTGTGACATGGCATAAAATTGACATATTGTTGCAACTGTAATGATGATGTACTCTTATATACCTCTTGTATATGAATATGGACATTGAAACATCACTTCTACCATTATTTTAATGAAGTACATTTTGATGTCTCTTGTACGTTATTTGATCTCTGAACATACTTGACATGTTTGTATTCAACCTGGAACATCTGATATACAATTTGTAGTATACTTCCATTGCATTACATCAAATGCACTTACAATCTATATTGAGTGGTGGAAGAATCTGTGTACAGTCTGCAACTATCATCTTAACTGTCTTATCAGCTGATCATGAATATCATGTAGCTGTCCATTTGTACTCATTAGTTTGTTCATTCATATAGTTGTTCTATGGCCTTTTACTGTCCAAAATAATGATTTGAATGCATAGACATGACAATTTATGATATTATGAAAGAAAAAAGATGTAACATCATGATTTTAATAATACCTTTACTCAGCTATTTTGAAAGAGCTCAATGCTCATTGGTGGCTCACTTCAAGTTACTTTGAACTGAAAGTCATAGATGGGTGTTGGGTTTGGAGCTTATGCACTGACCTGAGGTAGTAATCCTTCAGTTGAATGTATTCTATCTGAATAATAAGAACATGAACTCCCATTCCATTCCCCTTGAGACTCACGGGCAGCATGTTGGGATCAACCCTTGTGGGAGCCCACTTTGCACCACATGTTGAATTGGTCTTCAAAATAGCAACATGATTTCACCTATACCTACATAGGAAACAAACATGTTAGATAAAATCAGTGAAGCTCAATGATTGTTTCTCTTTCAGTCTCTCTTGCATGTGAATGACTTGTATCTGATTTAGTACACTATAGGCAATGTATTATGCCTCTGTTGATAGGTACATAGGGAATCCATAACCAGAGCTCTAACAAGTCTCTTCCAATCTTGCAGGTTCTTACGAAGATCAAGAGCAAGGAGAGAAAGCAACCTCGAAAACCAGAGGCATTGAATAGGCAATGATGGCTATGTTCCTTCCATCTCTTATTTCCAGATGCAAAGTATATTTCCTATATTTGTACTAGTTCAGCTATTCCCACGGCTTGTGTGGGACATTTGATCTATCATATTTTCATTCAATGCAATGTTTATTCAGTTATTGTATTTCATTTGTAAAATTGAATGATCATTGTATTGAAATGAAATAATTTGAATCTCTCATGAAAACTTTGCAATGCAATGAATGATGAACTAAATCCTTGTTTCCTCTGTTATAACAATGCATCATAACTGAATCTTTCAAGCACTCCAACTATGCAAAACAAGAGAACAGGAAAATGTTAAAAACTTTCTCATCTAAAATGAACTGAATGTACTCCAACTCTACCAATTTGGGTTATAGGAAAAATTAGCAACATTTCTGGCGACTTTTGCTATATGCTTGTCTGCTAAGCATCTTGACCGGTTACCTTAACTATCCATTGGGCATGGAGTCATACTCAGCTCATCTCAAACTCAGAAAACTAAAACTCAACACTTCAGACTACTCCAAACAGCAGTAGAAAACTAAACCAAACCAAATTGAAAACAAACTAGAAGGCCCTGGTGACCAAAAAACATGTGCAACAACACTTAGGGAAACAAAAAAACTGAAAGGAAATGTGCATGAAGCACTTATTGACTGAAAATACTAAATCTATCCTTCTCTAACAAGCCAGAGAAGCTGGTCAAACAAACCCATTCACTGACTCAAGAAAATAATTGCCTTTCCTTTACAATCTGCGATACTCCATAAGCTTGTTAGTCAACCTGAAAAGGTGGGGAACAATCAAATCTCTAACAAATTGTTGTAACACCTCTTCGAAAAATAAAATGCAGTCACTTACCCACCTGACTTGCTTGGTGAACTAATCAACTTGATACCCTCCTTGATGGTCCGACTCAGTGTCCCGATGAGGCTGCTCCCTCTTGTTGGCTTGCATCCTAGCCAAATATCTAATACGACACCCCCTCGACAAATTTAAACTAGAGAGAAAACCATTTGAGTGATTGGAAACATCACCTTCACTCTGCATAATAGCTTTCCATGTTGCTTCTTCCTCCACAGTCAATGGGCCATTCTCCTTGTTGTACCCAACCAAATTTTTTGCTTCATTAAGGCATTTTGAAACAAGTCTAGAAAATTTTTCGTCAAAAAAGCAAAATTTCTAAAAATAGATGTCGAGTTCAGTTTTCTAGGTTTCTTGAGATATGGATGTTGGCAAAACTTTCTAAAAATAGAATCACCAAATTAGGTGTCGCGCTCGATTCTCATTAGTTGATTTCGCTTCACGATCGGCACGGTTCAGACGAAATATTCAAACGACCAAGTTTTCTCTACTGGGTCATTTTTACTTTTTCACAAGGTGAAGCATGAGCTTGAAAGTCATCAACATAGAAAAGTTCACCTGCCAGAACTCTTCGACGAGTTTCCAACGCTGTTTCAATGACGCAAAACTGACAAACAACTGTCGACTCGATGATGCACGTAAAACGATGCAAGATGGATCCAAGGTGAATTAAAAAGTTGCAAAATCAAAAATTTGGCTAATTCTGGTGAGACTGGGCACCCCAGGATGCTTGGGGCACCCATCTTCTCCTGTGTTAGTTTTTTTTCATGTTTTTTGAGAAACGTCGAAAATGCTTCCATCAGCTCTTTTTCGATGGGTCAAACTTGGTCAAAAGTCAGTCAAAGCCAGGTATTCATCACAGATATGTTCAGACTACTCAGATCACCCTCCATCCTGCCTCGACAGTCGTCAGAATGACCGAAATCAAAGATCAAACAAGAGCCGTGGGCACAAAAATTGAGAAAAGGTACAAAATTGAAAATTTTTCTAAGTGTTGAGAAACCAGGACCCCAGGAGGCTTGGGGCACCCAAACTCTCCATACTTAGATTATTTTTGATGTTTTTCTTGAAAAAAGTGAATCTCCTTCTGTCAGCCCGGTCTGGTTCAGTGTTGATCAGTTTGGCACATTTTTTGAGACCAACAGAAGGTACAATTAGCTCAGTTTTCATCAGGCTTGCATATTTGCTAGATCATCAGACTCATTTCCATCCTAGTTGATAGAAATTGATGGCCAAACAGGGGTCCTATGCCTCCGGAACGTGCACGCAAACCAAGAAAATGAAAAAGTTGAAAAAACCTAAAAAATGGCTAAGTGTTGGGAAACCAAGCGCCCCAGGAGGCTTGGGGCACCCAACTTGAGCAATGTTAGAATATTTTCATGTTTTCAGTGTTTTCCGACATGCTTTGTTACCAATCTTCACCCGTTGGCAGTTTCTGGGAGGTCAAACTTAGTCAAACGATGTTAGATCGTCGAACAGAGGCAGGGGATGGAATCTCAGTTGATCAATCTCCAAAATGTCAGGATCAGTTAGCTTTTTCAGTCAATGACAACATTTTTCCTGCCTTGTTGAAGTCAGAGACAGGCCATATTTAAGTCAAAACGAGTGTTGAATTGTCAAAAATGAAGAAAATTTTGTTAGCATTTCTTTCAACTCGCGTGTTTGATGACATCATCAAAGAAGATATTTTTCGTCATCTTGCACATGAAGCCATAGGCTCCTACAAAATAGGGATTCTTCCTATTCGAAGACATCCACTTGGATTTATGCTTTAAAAAATGCTTTCTTCATGGATGAGGATGAAGTTTTCTTCTCACACAAATAAAGCTGCTTTTTCGACCAAAAGATTTATAAAGACAAGTTTTGGGCTTCTTTATTTATCTTTTGCAGGTTGCATCCAGAGGAAAGATTATATTTTTCTTTCAACAAAGATTCAAAGACCCAAACCAGGTGCTTTTTCAGTGTTCTTCATAGATTCGGGTTGAGGAAGAAGAGAGGCTTGCTTTTTCAAGTTCCTTGTTTCAAGGAGATCATTTTTCAGAAATCCGACCAGAGATTAGATTATCATCCTCTTGAAGATTAGGAGTTGTGCTTTTTTTTGGGAAACTATTTTTTTCCTGCTTTTTTGAGAAAATTTCCGCTTTTTCAAAATCTGACAATCTGGGTTGCTTAGAAACAGAATTATCTACAAAACCCATGTGCCAGCTTTTTTAGCTCACACTCTTTTTCTAAAAATCAGCAAATAATTTTTAGCCATCTGTCTAATTCTTTTTCCAACATAGGTGTGTTCACAGTTGATTTTCAAATATTCCAATATGCAGTACTCTCCAACACAAATTAGGCACAAAACAACATTGGTTCATGATTACCTGAAAACTTGTGAAATAGAATTGCATAAAGTACTTCCAATAATTAATTTACACTCCTTGGAGGATGCAGAAAATAATGCTATCAGGAATCTTGGACACTCTGGTTTGCTTGCAGTGGCATCCTTTCCTATCACAATGCAAAGTATCGAGTTTGTGATTGCTTGCATGACGCATTACAACTTAGTCACAAGAGAAATTCAGTCAGAAGATGGACGTGTGCTCTGCAGCTTGAGGCCAAACGACATTGAAAAGTGCTTTACAATACCAATTTGGAGAGAGAACTTAACTTTTTCACTTGAAGAATGCAAGAGGGTTTGGAACAATGATAAGGAAAAATACAGAAAAAAGATTGGTTAGAGGTGGTTGAAAGAAAAGCAGAATATTATGCCAAAGAACGTTGGACGTGGAGAATTCAAGGAGGAGCATGCAATAATGATTACTCTTCTAAGTCGTATCACTAGTCAAGCAGATGCAAACAAATTTCAGCCTTGGATGTTTTACATCATGTCCCAGATTGTTGACGGAACTGAATTCTATGATTGGTCGGCACTAATCAGTGACAGTCTCCATCAACAAATAATTGATTTTCAAAGGGCTCATGAATTCCATATGATATCATACCTTGTGTATTTGATGGCTTTTTAGGGTCAATTCAGAGGTTTGAATGTTGTTGGAACTCTGGGTACTCAGCATGTGTATCATCATTTTCCGCAGTTAGAGATCTCTCAAGCTGAACGACATTATAGGCGGGTGAATGATGCATTCTTGATGCATGTAGTGTGAGACATGGACAACGAGTTGCATATACGGTTTTTCGCAGAGGCCAGAATAGCAATGGCAGAATGGGCTGATTGGTTTATCCATTTTCCTACTTTTTCCTACATCAAAGTATATGGCTTCTCAGGAGAGCCAGCCATGTTGCCGCGATATCCTATAGACGAAATAGCATTTATAGAATTTTTGAGGCAAGCTTATGAAGTGCATACATTTTTGCGTAGCAAACGCAAGACAGCCTTCAATTTTCCACTTGGGATGAGTATTTACAGATGTAGATTTGGAGCAGATGCCAAGGTAATCAGTAATGAATCATCCAGATATGGTCTTAAGTTTTTCAACAGGAGATCTTCATATGATCCCCGTGGTGTTTATGCATCACATCTTGGTCAGAATTGTACGCACAAGTTTGCAGTTGAAGACTTTTGGGCTAATTGTGCTGATGAGTATGAAGTGCGAGGACGCAGTTACAGTAGGTTCACTCTTCAGCAAATGTCTGATATCCTATCAGAAGACATAGAAGGTTTGACAGAGAGTGGTGAAGTTCTACTTCCCACGTATTTCAGAGACCAAATTAAGCAACAACCGTTGTCGCCAGTTAATTGGTCAGTAAAAGAAAGCACTTCCATTGAGGAGAGAACAAGTCGAGTGGTTAAAAATAGTTTGATATTCTTGAAGACTAAGCAGAAGGATGATATTCTAGTAGCAGAGCCGCCAGTTGTGCAACCATCAGAGCCTTCCACTTCCAAGCCAAAACAAAGAGTAAAAGCTATGAGTGTTCTCCCAGAGGGAACAAAAATGGCAAAGTTAAAGAGGAAAAAGGACGAGTCTCCAGCTCATGTCCAACATGAACATCCACCAGTTGAACCAGAAGTTCCTGTTGAAACAACGCCGCATGTTGAAGTGCTACCTTCAGATCATGTATCTCCACCTTCTTCACCAATCCCTTCTCCTATTCACATAGATTCAGAGCTAGATTCACCAGTTCGTAACTTTGATGCAAGCATTGATTCATCAGGAGCTGATGAGGCGAGAACTGAGTTTCCAAGAGAGGATGGCTCATCCTGGCTTGAAAACATTCTGGGAAGAAAGAGAAGAAAGCCCTCATATCAGCTGGATTTAACAGAGTTAAAATCATCTATCAAGACACACCAGATAAGCAGCTGAAGAAGCAAATTCGCATTGAGAAGAATGCGGATGGAGAAATAATTCTTGAGACTGCAACACCTCCAGAAAATAGAAGTGCTAATGATGTCGAGGTTGATGACTTCACAGTTGTCAAAACTAACCTTGGCAGGAGTACTTGCCATGCAGACGTCAATCTCTTCGAGGTTGCAGCGGATAGCTTGAAGGAAAGGGTGTTGAGAGATGGAGAAGACAAGGCAGCTCTTAAAGCTGAAGTTCGACAGCTGCGGCAATACATTTCCAACCTTTTCCATGGCACTTCACAGGCTGATTTGCTCCTTCCACCAAATCTTAGATCACCAGCCGATCAATGACATTTCAGTAAGTTGGTACTCTATGGGAGGCACATGGATAGTTAGAAGAATTTGTGACCAAAGGGAGAGTTGTACTTGTAGAGCTTTATCAGTTGAAGTACAACGCTCATGATTTACGCCAAGGCATACAGGGGTCGCAGCAGATCATGGCAAAAAATAGGCTGGTGTTTGAGATCATTATCTCTGACTTGAAGATTGCAATTGATACTGTTGATTCAGCTAAAGATAAGAAGACAGTTTCTACTTGGAAAACGCAATATCTTTTTACAGTAAAAACTTATGACAGTATGAGTTCAGAGTTGATAGAATGGAAAGAAAAGGTAGTCAACATCCTCAAGTTCGTTAGATCCTTTGTCTCTTAGATCCCGTGTTCGTATGAGAAAGAAGATGGTACCCTATATGATCTCAGGGAAGTGCAAGCAGAATTCCAGGCTCTCGTCTGCAACAACTTTAATGATGATATCAATGCCAGCAAGATGAGTCATCTTGCCGCAATGACAGTGAAATTTGACAAGGCTGCGGGTGAAGTTCACGAATTTCTTCAGATGGTTGCCAATGGTGAAGAAATGTTAGAGAATCAGAATATCATTCTAGAGAGTATCAGTGCTCCTGGCAAAGATGCGGTCACTCACTTTTTAGAAGATATTGTTTCCCAGAATATCAACGGATGACATCACCAAAAAGCTAGAATGTTGATGACGATGCATTTCAAAATAAAGTAGCTTTAAAACATATGCTTTTTGTTTTAAAGCATGTGCTTTCATCCTAATCTCATCCATTCTATATTTAGAAAGAAATCACCTTGTGATAGAAGGAATCTTCTTTGCTTTAAAGCATATTGCTTTAAAGCATTTGTTTATTGTATCTTTGTCTTAGAATAGTAATAAAGCTTGCGAGCAGGCAAGTTAGGGTTAATCAAGGATATTTTAGGGTTCCCTACTCCTTTGATTTTAGTATAAATAAGGGCATCCTTGCCCATTGTTTGTAATGACTTTTGTGATAGCAAATTTGTTGTGCCTGTTCTAGCCTGCAAACATTGTTATTCCAGGTGTTTGTTCACTTTGTGTTCATTGTTTTCCAGTGTTTGATCACTTACTGTATGCCTACCTTTTGCTGTAGTATTGTTGTCCTGGAGTTGTATTAAACTTTGCTCTGATATTCTATATCGATTCATTAAGTTATCATCATTAGATGTTTAGCTTCTATAGCTTTCATTTTCAGCTTTCATCATTAAAGTACTTTTAGTCTTGTGGTGTAAATCTGGAGGAAAACTGCTTAAGTTTTTGTGTTAACAATCATTCCTTGTTCACTTTCAACTTCCTTTGCTCTGAATTTACTTAGGAGGTTGAAAGCGTCATTAGTCTATGCTAGTTGTAGTAGAAGTTTGATTAAAAAGGAAAAAACCTCTTCTGCAGTGTTTAGAGTTTTATAACCTTGTGCTTTGTAGCTGAGAATCAAAAAGAAGATAGGTGAAGTTTCATTCAAGTTATCTTTTTAGTGAACATCAGCAAGAAAGGGAACTCCCCCTTCCAATAGGAGAGCAATTTATCTATGCATAGCTGTCCGTTTCCAAATCGCATTCCAGAGGTGCGAATTGAAACGCCAACACTCCTCTATCAGGGTTGCTAATAGCTCATCAAAACTGTCAACTCTTGGAAGGCTCCTAGTAAGAGTCAGAATAGGCTCAAAATACTCATTTTTCCTCCAGGAGGTACACTCTGAAACATGAGTCTCTTCTTCAATGAATGCAAGCAAGTGTTCAAATAATGAACTAGCCTCTTCTAATAAGCCATCAATTTGCATATCAGCTTCAAGCTCCTCTGTGCAATAGAAAGGCAGCTCCTCCAACCAGTCAAGATTTTGCTACTCGTTAGGTTGCTCCATAACCAGTGGCCCATTTGGGAATACAACCACTTTCACCTCTTTCCCTTGCTGCTCAAGATAACCCTCTTCCATAAATGCTGGCATAACCTCTAAATGTGAGTAGAAAAGTTCAATTTCAGCTTGAAATAGAATCTCCTCAAGCTCTTGATCATTCAAATCAGGGCTGCTTTCACAAATCTGTTCTTGGATCAACACCTTATCTAAATGGTCCTCATCACTGTGGTCGTCAGGACTTGGTATAGCCATGCCATTTTCACTTCCATACTCAAAGTTAGGAAGCTCATCAAATAGATTCACTAGAAACTGAGTTTCAACACCAATTTCTTGCACATTATCTAAGTTTATAACAGAGACCTTAAAATCATTCGAAAACAAATTTTCTTCACAATTTTCCTAATTTTTTTATGAAAAGGGAATGTCCTTTACCTCATATAAGCTTTCATTAAGTCTATTAGGCTCCAAAACAGGTTCATCTTTATTCCCCTCTTGATCCGAGATTCTATTATCATATTGATGATCTTCACTCAACAACTGCTTAGAATGTTGAGGGTCCTCCTGCTATTCTGAAACTGTTGTTCTTGGTATGCTTTCCTCATCTGGCTCAACAAAACTAGGTAACTCATCAAACAAAGCAATTGATTCCTCCTCTTCATGCAGTGTTTTCTCCAATGAAACTTGTGCATTTTATCTTTGCAATCGAAGACCTTCGCCTTGCGATCTCTGTACCCTACTTTCATGCATCTTGTGAACAAGATTAGAAAATTTTTCAAATGAATCAAAATGCAAAGGGTTTGATGTCAGGTTTGAACCAACATCCTATTCATATGCATCATGCTCATATATAGCTGGGGAAGCAACACAAATTGTAGCAACCTTTCCATGTGAATCAACCTCTTGCACTGGTTGATCTTTTGAATTTTTTTTTTATTTTCTACAAAACAAGGAAGCTCTTTAGTGCAAGAATTGATAGATTCATCACGAGGACTTTTTTCTTGTTCAATCTTCTTCTACTCTAACCAATATTGCTCCATAGCTATATGCAATAGATTTACATTTCTAGCTTCCTTCATGGTGAATGAATCATTTTGTAAGACAATAGGTCCATCCTTATAAAGGCAAATAGTGACAGGACAATCAGATTTATCTAGTTGGGAAACTTGGGGAGTTTCTTGAGTTTCTTGGGGGAAAAAAGGCTCTTCAAGTGGCTGGTCTGTAACTACACTAGGCTAAATATGATTATTTTCCTCAACTTGCAAGGGATGAAGGCTTCTGAAACTTGGTATTTCAAGATTAAGATGATGGCTTGAGGGATTAAGGACTTTATTCTGCCTAAAACTTAGAATCTTGACTTTAGGAACACTAAGAGGCTCATTCTATCTAAAAATTAGAAATTTATACTTACAAACCTCTTCTTGAATTGACTGTTCTGGAACGACAGGAGCTGCTTGGGCTTGAGCAAGCAAAAGCTTTGTTTGTGCAGCTGCCTCCCTCTCAAGATTCTCTTCAAACTGTCTCCTTCCTGTCTCCAACTCCTGGTTAGAACTAAAGGCCTCATAGAGTGGCTGCTCTGGCTGTTCGAGGTAAGCTTACTGATATAACTCTTGTTGCTGCAAATTACACTCTTCATATTGCCTTCCTTGAAATCCCCCTTCTTGTTGGTACTGATAACTCTTTATGCTTGCAAACTCCTGTTCAAACTGTGTCCTTTGTGCCTCCAACTCCTACTCATGAAGACATGCTTGATAAGCCAGTTCCTTCTGGTGTTGATTGTACTCTAGTTGCCTCTTAAACTCATCTATCTGCTTGTTGAAGTCTAACAAAATGTCTTTAATCTCTTTAATTTCATAATTTTGAAGTTGATTGGGAGATTGGGTAGGAATGGGTATGCAGTAAGCATCCTGAGTATTTGGAGTTAAACTAACATTATGGATGCTTGTGTATGTAAGGAGGCTGAGCAGGGGCAGGTGGGTGGCAATTATATTGTGCATGCTAGTTTTGAAGAGCCATGGAATTGAGAATAACAACATGATTGGTCTGATATGGTTGATAAGGAACCTTATGGACAACATTTTCATAGTATGGTGGTTGATATTCATACTGACTATGAAAAGTTGACATTTTTTATTCATATGAAAGCCAAAAAATGGAAAGAATAGATGATTTTTGTAACATACCAACACTTGATCATACCGAAACCTATAGATCTTGATTCGGAGTCACTAGATGTGTTTGATTTTCTACCTCCAAAGGCTGAGATCACTGACACACACACCAAATATCAGTGATATATGAACATGCTATTGGACTGAGTCAGTCTAATCTATCTCGAACTGGTTTTCATAAGTTGAATACACTAGTTCTGCATGTAAGACTAGAAAATTGAGTTGCTAGGTATACTTGTAAAAAGCCTCCAAAGGCTAGAACATTGCTACATATACCAGAACAACAACTTTAAGAATTGAAAAATTTCTCTAAAAACACTTTCAGGGTTCCACAGGGCATGCCAAAAACTGTTATCAATCATATATGCACCCTATGCTAAGTTATTCAATTTAACTATCCGTTGACACATGGGAACACTCCTAGGCCTGTGGGTTGCCTAAACTTGGAGTGAACCTCCAGAGTAAGTTGGTTCTCCTAATGATTTCTTCTAATCTAAATGATTTCAGAGGGAAAAGGGAGAGGATGAACTGAACTAAAATTTTAAACTCTAAACTTTAATCTATCTGAATGCTCTCACCCACAAACAACCCCTTAAGCATAATCTTTCACAACCCCATCTAGAGAATTCAATCCAAAAAAAAATTATATGAAGGTTTAGTTTGGACACAACATATAACCAGGATCAAAAGGAATATCTGCATACAATTTCACAATAATGAGACATAACAAAGGACATAGTATTGTCACAATGAAACATTAGATCAAAAGCTGCAAATATGAGGCAAAAAGGTGAAATAGGAAAGATCTGCTGTATAGAGTTGGAAGGAGTATATGAAAATCTAGTAAAAACTAAGTCAAAAATGTCTACAAACTCTCTTCCTGTGCTTAAGACAGCAAAAATAATGATCTGAACTGACTAAGACAAACTAATTTTTTCTCCTATAAATGCCTGCAAAATGATCTCCAAGAGAAAAGCTAGGAAAAGCTCCTAAAAATAGCCATCCAAGTCCATTTTTGAGCTTCATAAAAAAGCCTTCAAAAATGCCACCAAACTGTCTCCAAACTGAAGAAACAAACTACCAAAAATCCCTCCAAGATGGTCCCACCAGAAAAAATGCTTTGTCTACCCAGAAAAACTCTATTTTTGTCCATATCTACCCCCAAAAGAAAGCAAACTCAAAAAGAAGATATTGTTTGCTTTACTTTGTTTTAACTGCACTAATAATGAATATTTAAAAGCAATTTATAGATACATTGCTTTAAATATCATTTTACAATGGTTGCAGTTTTAAATCCTAATTTATCTCCATTCAATTTTTGTAAAAGATTACAAGGCTTTAATTTTGCCAAGTACAAGCATATTATTTTCTATAAAAATCATAAAATATGTCAACGTATAATATATGGTTTGTAAAATAAAAACTTATAATGCTCCCCTCCATATGGCTCTGCAAAAAATCTCTAAGGCATATGACTTATTCTTCTAGGGGGTCTAGCGTATATGGTATGTGCATTATCTCCAAAAAGAGACTAAAAGTGCTTTTAAGGCATCAAACCTTAGCATAGAATATGCAAAGGGACCTAAGGCTTTTGATACCATTCTAAGTCTTAAGACTAGTCATTCAACATGGTGAATAACATACCCCATGGGTATTAGTGAAGCTAAAGAAAATATAAATCGATGTGATAAAATCACTATCGATTTAGGGCTTGAATGAAACCCTAACCACAAAAGAGATTTTGCCCTAGAATATCGGGCTCATTTCACACTTTGAGTTTTGAAAGAAAAAAGCCCTACCTTAGCGCCACCATGGCTAGGGTTTGGACAAAAACCCTTTGACTCCTTTATTTCTGAGCATGTATTCTGGATGATTTCAACAGGAAATGCAAGGTAAAAAACCATCCATTACATATCCGGTCCATTTCTTTGATTTTCCTTTTCATTTCTGAGATAAAACTGGCTTGTCAAGCAATGGTTGTGATAACCTCTAATGAACTTGTGTTTATTTTCAATGTTACTCCTTTTGTGTGCACTCATGGCCACCACAGCTTGACTGGTTGGAGTCTTTTGAAGGCAATAAAGAAGCAAAATCTAGGAAAATCCATGGCCCCATTGTATTTAACTTCACTTTGAAAAGGTAAGGTTTCACCTCTTGAACTCCATGCTCTCCTCCTCTTTTTGTGTTTGATCCTTTTGTATGAGCTCTAGAAATCTCTGAATAAAGGCATTTTTTTTTATCTCTAGTAAAACACATGAAACCCACTGTATGTATTGCTAGGATATAGCCTCAAGGTGCAGATCTACTCATTTCTAAGTTATTCCTGTAAAAAAAAAAATATTTCTTCTATATTAGAGTTTGAAAGTTGAAAGCTTTACCTTCTTTGTACCAATCAAGACTTTTTTCTTCAACTATACAGAACCGTAGGTTTCAATGACACTTTTCTAAGCATATTTGCTATATTTCCTGAATATTATTACTTGCACAAGCTCAAAATCTTCTTTATCTTCTGTATCTATATTCCTTCTTGAAACCCCAAGTGGGTTATGCTCTAACTGGGCTACGAGTTTAATGGTATCCTCTGTGTATTTTTTGAGAACGAAACCCTAGGTGGGTTTGAGCAGAATGAATTCTATTTTATCATTTCCTTCTAAAAAGGCAATTTATGATTGATACCCCAAAAACGACCGTGGAAGATTTCATTATGGCCCGCGGTTGTTCTTTGTATCTTTGTTCATTATTTCTAATTCTTCTCTAAACCCTTTCATTTCATTCTCTATATCTACATTCCTGAATGCAGTATGGTGAGGGTTTCAATATTTTTGAAGAAAATTGTACTTTTGGCTGTGACCTAAGACTCCATAATACATGATATTACTTGTACTTAATCTGCCTTTTATCGCTTGTAGATGCATGTGGTACTGAAACTTCATAAAAAAACACTTTGTTTTGCTATTCTGGACTGATGTATACATTCTATGCTAAAAAAAATGTAAGCATTTGCTACATGGTTCATTCATATGCCTTCAAGCACATAGTATCCTTACACATGCAGTTGTATATGTAATTGAAGTTCCATTATTTGGCTATGATAAAATGTAACAGTTAGAATGTATGTTGTCCTCTTTACTTGAATCCTCCTGTAGCATTGAAATTGCAAGGTATATTTTGATATTCACATAGTTACACCTCCATGATACTTCACTTGACGGATGTGATACCTTTACTCCTTTGCATTTACTTGAACAATCAAACCTGATCTGTGACATGGCATATACTTGACATATTGTTGCAACTGTAATGATGATGTACTCTTATATACCTCCTGTATATGAATATGGACATTGAAACTTCACTTCTACCACCATTTAAATGAAGTACATTTTGATGTCTCTAGTACTTTATTTGATCTCTAAACATACTTGACATGTTTGTATTGAACCTGGAACATCTGATATACAATTTGCAGTATACTTCCATTCATTACATCAAATGCACTTACAATCTATATTGAGTGGTGGAAGCATCTGTGTATAGTCTGCAACTATCATCTTAACTGTCTTATTAGCTGATCATGAATATCATGTAGTTGTCCATTTGTACTCATTAGTTTGTTCATTCATATAGTTGTTCTATAGCCTTTGTTGTCCAAAATAATGATTTGAATACATAGACATGACGATTTATGATATTATGACAACAAAAAGATGTAACATCATCATGATTTTAATAATACCTTTACTCAGCTATTTTGAAAGAGCTCAATGCTCATTGGTGGCTCTCACTTCAAGTTACTTTGAACTAAAAGTCATAGATGGGTGTTGGGCTTGGAGCTTATGCACTAACCTGAGGTAGTAATGCTTCAATTGAATTTATTCTATCTGAACAATAAGAAGATGAACTCCCATTCCATTCCCCTTGAGACTTAGGGGCATCATGCTGGGCTCAACCCTTGTGGAAGCCCACTTTGCACCACATGTTGAATTGGTCTTCAAAACAACAACATGATTTCACCTATACTTGCACAGGAAACAAACATGTTAGATAAAATCAGTGAAGCTCAGTGATTGTTTCTCTTTCAGTCTTTCTTACATGTGAATGACTTGTATCTGATTTAGTACACTATACGGAATGTATTATGCTTCTGTTGATAGGTACGTAGGGAACTCATAACCAGAGCTCTAACAAGTCTCTTCCAATCTTGTAGGTTCTTATGAAGATCGAGGCAAGTACATAAAGCAACCTCAGAAACCAGAGGCATTGAACAAGCAATGATGGCTATGTTGCTTCCCTCTCTTATTTCCAGATGCATAGTATATTTCCTATATTTGTACTAGTTCAGCTATTCCCACAGCTTGTGTGGGACATTTGATCTATCGTGTTTTCATTTAATGCAATGTTTATTCAGTTATTGTATTTCATTTGTAAAATTGAATGATCATTGTATTGAAATGAAATAACTTGAATCTCTCATGAAAACTTGGCAATGCAATGAATGATGAACTGAATCCTTTTTTCCTCTGTTATAACAGTGCATCATAACTGAATCTCAACTATGCAAAACAAGATAACAGGCAAATGTTAAAAACTTTATCATTTAAAATGAACTGAATGTACTCTAGCTCCACCAATTTGGGTTGTAGGAAAAATTGGTAATAGTCATAACATGTAATGACACATTTGGTATGCACGTCAATGTACAAAGAAATGTGACACAAGCAGAAGACTTAAAAACACCATGTGACAAAACACCATGGTTGGCATAGAAAATAAGACAAGGAGGAGGGTTGGTATTTCCAAGGTCACTAAAAAACCCTTACAACATCCCTACTAAACCACTCCTCAATTATCTCAGAGCCATAGAAAGTTAAAAAGGTCAAAACTACCAAAATTTGGACTTTTCCATGGCCTTTCATCTCAACTAAACAACGTGGACTTACATTTTTTGTTTCTTCCCTAAGCTAAAACTAACCCTAACTCTACCTCTTACTTTAGCTTCAGGTTTGTACTTGCACTTGAAACACCCATTCAGGTTCCAACCTGTTTAGGTGAAAATTGGATTTGTTTAGTTTAGTGTTTGAATCCTCCTTGCACCCTTTACATTCAAGGACCTTAGGATCGAGTGGCAAAGAACTATTAGGTCCTTGGTCACTTACAAATGTAAGGAATCTTGGATTAGGGTATTTGATTATCAATTTTCCTTCTCTTATAATCAATTATCCATCAAAATCCTAATTATGCAAATACAACAATAAACATATGAATAACGAGAAATGCCTCTACAAAAAGATATAAAATTACAAATGACTGTGCATATATTTTTGAGGTTTCGAGGTGGAAAAGTTAGGGACAAAAGAGCAGGTACCCAATTCCGGTGCCTTGGTTTTTGTCAGGATTTGCAAACAAGATCTGCAACCTGTTCTTGTTGCACTGAAGGTTTTTCCATCACAAAACTTCAAGGACTAATGAGCGGGTGCCCAAGTCTAGGTAGTTGTTTCTTTCACTGATTTGAAATTCTGACACTCCAATATGCCCTCCTACAACTTCACTTTGTCTACATCATCAACCTGTAACCTGCAATCATGAAACTTTGGGAGGGGGTTGTGGTGTTTGGGAGTTTGTCTCATTAAAGCCCCGGAAGGACACTTAAGTCTTCCAAACACATTTGTTAGATAGAGAGTGCATGCCTAGGGAGGCAGAGGCAAAAACCAAATGAATAATGATCACAAACATAATATAATGTCACCTTGTAGTGAAGATCTCATGGGAGGAAGATGCTTTTCATTTCATGAGGAAATGAATGCTCAAATCTACAAAACACAAACACATAGACTACACAAATCTGCTCTTGCAACACAATGAAAGCCTTGAATCACTTCTAGAACACAATAGCTTGCTAGTAATCATCTAGTTTACAAACGAATGCCTAAACATGCTTTTATATGCAACAACAAACACTCCTGCCAAGATTTTCGTAATTTAAACTTATCATGTCGGCATAGGACCCAAATAACGGTCACAAGCCGACACCCAAAAATTGGGACTTCCCCAAAATAGGGCAGGACTAGGGCGCGGGCGCCCAAGTCCTCCCTCCCTATCTTGGGCAGGGGTTATCTCAAGTAGTCCCCCTAGGTCCTATTTGTTAAGACAGTTAGGGGTTTTCTCATTGGGATGTTGAAATATGATGTAAAATGTCCTTAATGCACACAAAAGACCCAGGAGCTAAACCTAAAGAGAGAACACATTTTTTGACGTTACATTTAGCCCCCACTTTAATGTATGTATAAATGCAAGGCCAATACATGCATTAAAGTACGGTCACAAACACACCAAGCACGGGGAAGACACACCAATCACATAGAAGATAGTAATAGGTGCACAAAACACTAAGAAGACAGTTACAGTCATGCAGAACACTGAGAATACAACAAATGCATAGAAGACACATTAATGCATGGAAGATAGGCATGATTCTTTTCTTTTCTTTTTCTCATATTTATGAAATGCAGATGTAAGTACTGGAAAGTAAACAAACCTCCCAAAATGTATGAAGCACTCATCGCACTGGTCTTTAGATTGTATATATGGGGCAACACACACGCAAGACACACAAAACCTCCCAAAATGTAGAAAGCACTCATCAAGCTAGTCTTTAGACTGCATATGGGGCAACAAACACACCAAACACACACACTTGAAGACATGGAGAAAACATGGCAACCAAGCGATGGAGTGTTCATATTTCTAAGTTCAACACCATCTTAGGCACATTACAGGCACACAACGACGATTGGGATTTGCCACAACAATCGCCGAAGACACACTTAAGGATTGAGTTAGCCACAGAACCGCTCCCTGCCTCCACAGAGGACTTTTGAAAATGATAGGATGATGTAATCTACTCCAAGAAATACACCATCCTTGCCTCCAAAGAGGGCTTAAAATAAAAAGGATATATGTGATATCCCACCTCTGTAGAGGGCTTACATGATTGATTGATTGATTGCAATAAACTCAGGATGCAGGAAGCACTCATCGAGCTAGTCTTTAAACTGCATATGAGGACAAGCACATTGCTAACATCTACAACATACAGCTTACCTTATATATGCCCCCACCTTAAGGTGGTTGATATTAGGTATCAATATCAAGCACGTTAAGGTAGGAAGAAAACACTCAAGTGAACACAAGCTCTCACAAATCCCATGCCCCTCGAAGGTGACATGTACTTCACGATCGCCAAATGTTCCCATAAACACATCCCTGCAAGAAACATGTTAGTGTCTACAACATCATGATAAATAACAACAATGCATATGATTAACCACACAAAGAGCCAAGGTTATACAACAAATTTAGAGTTCGAGGATAACCGTCGGGCTATATCACAAAGCTCTCTGAATCAAGTACCACCAAGGCTAGATTCAAAGACAAACAAAGGTGCACAGAGTAGCAGTATTGTTAAGGTTTGTAAATGAGATAAAAACATTATCAAAATAACTACGTGGAAAGCACGAGTGCCTCCACTAGCCAAGCGTCAGATAAGATATACAACCCCATCGTCATTTTAGGAACTAAGTCCATTTTTTTATTGCTCTCGAAAGGGACACTAGTTCTGCATCAATATAAATTTTTTTCGTCATCCGCCTACTAGATAGAAACACTAGAGGAAGGGAAACAATAAATAAGAGAGGAGAAACAAGTGTCTTAGGGACAATCACATAGGAGGGTGCCCCCAAGTCACCAACTGCAATGCTATGTCTGTAAGACACAATACACAATGATGAAATCAGAGAGAGAGGTAATATAGAAGAATGATGATACAAATAGAAGGTCATAATAGAGGCAGTCTCCTGGTATCTCAGACCTTGCAGGAGAATCCGAGGTCATCCCAGCAGGCCTAAACAACACATAACACATCACGGGTGAAGCACATCATGAGAGAGATAAAGGGGTTAGAGATACTTACCGATAGGATCTTCGCGCTAGAGGCCATCATCAAGGAGGTCATCATCCTTCCAAATCTGAATGCTAGAAAGAGGTACAGGTTGTTCCATTTGTCTATCTAATTTACTTTGATCACTTCTTGATCCCTAAAGGGATAACAAAGGATGGACCTCAACATGAATATCATCTCTCAGTGGACTAGGTGGGTTATGAAATTGTTCTTTATCCACATCAATCACACCAAATAGGTCAAGATAGTCAAAACAATGTTGCGTTGTCAGGATGTCATCTATATTTTGGTTAGGAGGATTATAAGAATTACTAGAGCTAACCCTAGTCTTTTAATCTACATTTTTTGAATGTTCAATTGTAGGATTAGTAGGGTAGCTTGTGAATTCATTATCACTCTCATAATCATTTTTAATATCATCGCCATATGTTTGAGCTATTAATTCCAGACTATTATGAGAAGTGTCATGCTCTTCATCCAAAGTGTGTTTTATCAATTCTTCTACTACCCAAGGGTATGTATCGATGAGAGATATGAAGTTGTTAAGATCAGATACATAATCAAGGATCTTGAAGGAAGATGACACCAATATATCCTTGTGATACATGGCTTGTATATAAGGCATGACATAAGGATGTGTACTAATGAATTTGTAAAGCTTTTCAAATTTTGAAATATATTCATGTAAAGATTCCAAAGAGCACTGAGAGGATGACGCCATGAATTCCAAATCAGATTTAAAAGTTTTTCCAAAAGTATATCAAAGGCAAGTGCAAAACTATATGCAAAAATAGCCTAAAATGCTTGATTTTTTGTACTTTTTCAATGCAAATGAATAAAACAAAGGGTGTTGTAAGGATTTTGATCAAGGGAAGAAATTTATGTGTCTGATATCAGTCCAAAACAACAATAAGATCCTTCACAACACACTCTTGATGCAAATCTAAGATGATGTTAAGTCAAAATATAGTGAAAATATGTCAACCTATGCAATTTTTTTTTCATCAAATCTTGATGCAAAAGAGCATGACAAAGGGTGTTGTGAGGAAAATGATTATGGAAAATAAAATATATCAATAATAACAGCCATTTAATGTCAAAATATCTGTCACAACACACTTTTAGTGCCACTTAAGGTTAAACCCTAGTGAAAATATAGTAAAAATAGGCTATTTTTCACGGTTTTTCAACTCCAAGACCTAGAAAAAGGGGTGTTGTAATGAATTTTAGGATGTGAATCAAATAAAAGTAATGATATTAGTCACCTCAATTGATAAAATTGGTCACAACACACTTGGAGTGCAAACTAGGCCAAACCTTAGGGCAAAAATAGCAAAAAATGTGCAGTTTTTCACCAAATGTTTAGTACAAGAGGCCAATAAAAAGGTGTTGTGAAGATTTTTAGGAGGGGAAGAAAATAATTACCATAATAATAGAAAATTAATGTAAAAATACTCTTCACAACACGCGTATGGTGCAAATTTAGAGAGTTGATAAGGTCAAATCTAGTGAAAATCGATGTTTTTCAAGCCCTAGGTTTGAGATCTTGACACAAAATGCTATATGAATGTTTTTAAGTCTGATTTGTGATGAAAATTAAGTGTAATCAGCTATTAAAATGAATTCCAATCTCTAATATGCAAAACGCAAGTGCAAATCTAATGAAAATGCATGAAAATTGCTAGTTTTTTGTTGAAATTTTCTATGCAAAAGTGCAAATTTTTGAAATCCAAATGCCCATTTACACCAAAATGCAAGACTAAAGACAAATGAAAGTTTGAATGAGTCTCTAAAATTAGTATAAAAATATGAAAGAAGATTTTGCCTACTAACCCTAGATTTTGGAATTACTAGGTTTAATGAAAGTTGTCAAAATTTCTACAAAACCTTAGCAAATTAATGATGCAAATGCAATGCAAGCTATTGAATTTTCGTATTTTTCTGTAGTTTATATCAGATATGATGAAAAAATCATAAATTAGGAAAAAATAGAATGAATTGATGCAAATTAGAAACCTATATGAAAATGCAAGTAAGGGTTTCCAAATTTTTTAATTTTTTTGTAATTTTCTCAATGCAATAAGATGAATGAATGAAATCAACCCAAATATGAAGACAAACACTCAGAAAGTTGGAATTAATTCCAAAAACACGAGTTCACCAAAATGTTTAGGTGAAAATTAGATTTGTTTAGTTTAGTGTTTGAATCCTCCTTTCACCCTTTACATTCAAGGACCTTAGGATTGAGTGGCAAAGCACTATTAGGTCCTTGGTCACTTACAAATGTAGGGAAGCTTGGATTAGGGTATTTGATTATCAATTTTCCTTCTCTTATTCTTAATTATTCATCAAAACCCTAATTATGCAAATACGGAAATAAACAAATGAATAACGGGAAATGCCTCTACAGAAAGCTGTAAAATTACAAATGACTGTGCACCTATTTTTGGGGTTCTAAGGCAAAAAAGTTAGGGACAAAAGAGCGGGCGCCCAAGTCTAGTGCCCTACTTTTTTTCGGGATCTATGGACAAGATCTACAACCTGTTCCTAATGCACCGGTGGTTTTTCTGACACGAAACTTTGAGGACTAATGAGTGGGCTCCCAAGTCCAGGTAGCTATTTATTTCATTGATCTCTAATTCTGACACTCCAATATGCCCTCCTACAACTTTGCTTTGTCTGCATCATCAACCTATAACCTGCAAACATGAAACTTTGGGAGGGGGTTGTGGTGTTTAGGAGCTTGCCTCATTCAAGTCCCAAAAGGACACTTAAGTCTTCCAAACACCTTTGTTAGATAGAAAGTATGTGCCTAGGGAGGCAGAGGCAAAAACCAAATGAATAATGATCAAAAACACAATATAATGTCACCTTGTAGTGAAGATCTCATGGGAGGAAGATGCTCTTCATTCCATGAGGAAATGGATTCTCAAATCTACAAAACACAAACACATAGACCACACAAATCTGCTCTTGGAACACAATGAAAGCCTTGAATCACTTCTAGAATACAATAGCTTGCCAGTAATCATCTAGTTTACAAATGAATGCCTAAATATGTTTTTGTATGCAACTAAAAACACTCCTGCCAAGATTTTCGTAATTCAAACTTACCATGTTGGTGTAGGACCCAAATAACGGTAACAAGCTGACACCCAAAAATTCTAACTACCCCAAAATAGGGTATGACTAGGCCATAGATGCCCAAGTCCTCCCCCCTATTTTGGGTAGGGGTTATCTCAAGTAGTCTCCCTAGGTCCTATTTGTCAAGACACTTAGGGGTTTTCTCATTGGGATGTTGAAATATGATGTAAAATGTCCTAAATGCACACAAAAGACCCGGTAGCTAAACCTAAAGAGGGAAAAGCCCCCAAGGGGACATTTTTTGACGTTACACAATCTTTAGGAAATATTTATAATTTATAGTCCTACAAATTACGTAGACTCCTTGAGCCCCAACCTTAGAATGATTTACAATAATTTACAAACATGCACTTTGGACTTTAAATCACATAGAAACTCATATTTTACAATAGCACAACGAAAGTCTAGATCAAGACACCTTCGATGTTTTGGGTTTCAAATACTGATTGCAATTTGCAACCAATTAGACTCCAAACTTTGGAACTCCATAGATAGCTCAATCTTTGAATCCTAATTGTAATCTACAACCCATGGGACTCTGAACTCTAGAACTCTTGCACTCTCAGGTTTCGGGGTCCAATTTTGTAACTTGCCACTTTGGATTGGCAACCTATCTTGTGCTCCATTTGGGATTATATTTATAACTTTCAAACAAAGAGAAGTTCAAGGAACTTAAGTCATAAAAACAAAGAGGTTTGTTTCTCACACTCAACAAGGCATAGCTTCCTCGATTTATGAGTTGTTACAAAATGATTCAAGATAAACATTCAATGGATTGTGAGCACCAATCTGGCCAAACAAGAGCCTCCCAAGGGGCATGGTTCCCAAGGAACAAGGTGGAAAATAAATCTCACTTCCACAACATAAAGAAACTAACTACAAAACAAAACATAACGGAAGCACTACAAAATGTTGTGCACGTTCGACACCAATATCAACACAAACCAAAAGCAAAGATAGGATCATTTCCACCTATATGGGTGGAATGTAATCCAACAACAAGGCATCTATAGCATAATTACAACATCTATACAATAGGACTCTAATGTCCTAAATTACTCATTTCAACACATACGATAAATATTACAAGATAATATCCTTCCAAGACAAGGATCAATTTCAAACCAAATAACATCATAACATAATTACAAGATAGAGGATACTTACCAAAATGGAAGGGTTTGTTGCATATGTTGTCATTGATGTCAAAGGAGTGGTGATCAAAGGAGTAGTGATGTGAAAGACGTGAACATTAGGATGTATCAATATCGTCTGTACACAGTTGTACCTTATCTTCTAAAGTTCATGGATTGGTGAAAGTTGACAAAGTGTTGATATGCTTGTTGCATTGTTACTTATTGAAAATCATTGCATGGTGATATGAAGGAGTTGTGACCTCTTATCTTTTGGTGAAAAGAGTTGTTGAAGGAGTTGTGACCTCTTATCTACTGCAAATGAAAATAGGACCTCATAGTTTGAAGGACAACTAAATTCATATATGAGGTATGTATGATCCAAGTTTCAGAGAATAAGAGTTACCTCAAAGTTCTCTAGAGTTAGCAGAGTGAGAACAAGTCATGTTGCTGTGTAAGGTTATCAGAGATAGAATAGAAAGCCACCGCATTCCACCGCACTTTGATGTTTGGCTTTGCTATTTGAAAGATAAGTTTCGATGGTTAGTATATATGCTCAGTTCAGGTTTCAAGTGTTTTAGATCACCACAAGTGTGCTTTTCAATGTTCCAAGTTAAGACAGTGTGACTAGACAGTGTAAATGATATCGGCATCAAAGTTTGATTGCGTGTACCAGTAAGCCGAAGCATGAAATAGAACGAGGATTACATGAGAAGGTTTTGCATGTCATACAGTGTTTGTGGCATTAATCACTTGATGATAGCTTACTTCTCTGGTACTGCATAGGGTCTGGAGCCAATGTATGAAAGGATAAGTGTTTGCAGAGCTGATATGGTATATTTGAGTGATTGTGCTTTATGTATGGAAGTGTGTGCTAGGAAGAATAGCTTGGGAGGAAGTAAAATGGGTCTAGTAGATTCTTTGGTATGAACCGCATAATAGGATTTCACTCCTACATTATTGCAAACAATTTGGGAGCTGACAAGTAAGGCTGGTTACACGTTTCATGATACATGTTACATTAAAGCTAACAAAAAAGATGTTTAGAAGGCTTGCAGAGGACATACATGAAGGATTGAAGATTGTTACATGTGATTGTGTGTGATTGTCTAGGGAAAGGGAAGAAACATTATTTGGAAGATAGAAAAGTATTTCTGTCAGCTATAATGTATAACCTACAATAGAGTTAGTTTTGTCGGAGGTGTCTTGAGCAATTAGTTTCAGTTGAAAGGTCAAGATGATAGTAGAGATAATAGTGTGGAGATGTTAAGTCATCAAAATATGTTAGGGATGTCAAAGGGTTAACAAATTGATGTTTTAGAGGTGTCATAATTAGCTGAAAGTTTCAGAGTAGAGGTTGGATCCTCATCTTCTAAGTGTTGTAGCACTTTAGGGATTTGTTGCTTCCTTTGGGTTGGAGCTCATAAAACTTTGTATCAGGGAGTTGAAGCTTGCTTTGAGTTGGAGCTCATAAAATAGGGGATTTGTCTCTCCTTTAGGTTGGTGCCCATAAAACTTATTGTATACATCACTTTTATTTGTGAGGCTGGATTTGGATAGTAGATCCAAGCAACTTGTTCACCGTGGTTTTTCCCATCTTGGGTTTTCACGTAAATCTAGTGTCATCTGTGTATTTTTTTTCTTTTGCTTCATATGGATTAATTGTTTACATTAGATTGAATGCATTTAAAAGGCAAAGAATTTGAATATATATACTAATTCACCCCCCTCTCAGTATATCTATGTGTTCAATAATTGGTATCAGAGCAAGGTTCCTTGATATAGTCTAACAGCTGAAGGTAGGTCTTGGATTGGAACACATGACAGGTCAACTAGGATCATCCTTTAGTTATGCAATCATATGTGGTTTGATAACACCAAATTTGCTAAAGTGATACAATGCAAATCTACTAAGGAGATTTGGCAAAAACTATACAACATCTATGAAAGCAATTATTGCTCTTTTAAAAGTGAAGGAGAAGAAGTTTTGCTTATGGCAAAAGAAGTCCTGGATGATGAAAAGAGCTCTGCGGAGGATGGTGAAGACATGACATTCATTTATGAAGAAGAGTGTGAGGTTAATCTTGAAGGAGAACTCATTTCTATTGTAGATGACCTGAGATTAGTAAGGAAGGAGATTAAAGAATATAAGGCTAAGCTAGAGGAATAAGAAGAAGCAATTGTCAACTTGAAGATTCAGATTGATGAAGGTAAAAGAGTTGTAGATTATTTAAACACTAAGCTTAATGCCAAATCAGATGAATGCATTAAACTTGAAGAAGAAATTTTCTCCCTAAGGAAGGAATTGGAGAAAGCCAAGGATCAAATAGATAGGAGTCTGAAGTTTGAAAAAAGCACAATCATTCTTGATGAAATGATCAACAATCGAAGATCACCTAAGAATAAGGCCAACCTTGGGTTTGAGAAAGGTCAGAGCACAACAATAAATGAATCAATAGATAAACCCGTGATGAAGAAGACAAAACCAAGTGTTGAGACATCTGAGAAGACTGAAGCTGAGAAGCAAAAGATGGATGATGATTTCATAAATGTTAGAAATCTAAATAGGAGATTTAGGGGTCCTCCTCCTACAAGACAAGTCACTACAACCACATACTCTCCATTCTTTTATGGTTATTGTTATTCATACAATAAGTTTGGTCATAAGGCTATAGATTGTAGAACTAAGACAAGAAGAAATGGTCATATGAGAAAAAAACTCATTTTTACCTCCAGAGTATAATTTTATATGCTACAAGTGCAATAACTTTGGACATAGAGCAAAATTATGTAAAAGTGGTCTGGTGAATCCACCTAACAAGCATAAGAAAATGGACGATACCTTGAACAAACACAAGAAGATTACAAAAATATGGAAAAGGAAACAAAATCAAGATAATGAAAAGAAGAAAGAACCTTTGTATGTGCCTCATACAAAGGATTTCATATTAGATTAAGAAAAGGCATGGGGTCAGGGGGAGATAACCATTGCATAATCTTCCAGCCCCGCTAAACAAGAGTGTTGCTTCTATTTTGAAGTGAGGCATACAAGTTATTTGATAAGATCTAAAAGGAGTATATGTTATTAGGGTAAGAGTAAGTCAATGTCTCAAATTTCCAGAATGAAATCATTAAAAGCAAAGTAAATCTAGTTTGAAATAGGTTCCTATGAACCTACAAAATTCATTGGTAGCTGATAACATTATAGGCAAAAGGTGTAATAAATGTGAAAATTTAGGGTAAAATGAAAGTTACTTAAGGTCCATTCATTCAATCCAACCTCATTTGTATCCAAATCAATTAGCAATCTTGAGCAAACCCTAGCATTTAGAGCAATTGGCAAATTTGAGAGAAGAGTAAAAAGTGAAGCCCTAGCTATAATGTGAAAATTTGAGAGAAGAAGAGGTAAGAAGTGAAACCGTAGCTACAAAGTGTAGAAGAGATAAAATGGTGACACCAAAATTGGTTGATGTTTCAGAGAGCCAAGACCAAAGTATAGGAAATATCCATATAAAGATATGGAAGTGGATAAGGATGGAGCATTCTTTAATGTTCTCACTAATGTGTTCTATACTGAGGATGTAAGGATATACATCCACACATCTCTCACTAAGATTGACCACATGAAATTCGAAGAATTGAGAGATACCTTGTTGGATGACACTGCATACAAGCTAGAATACATGAACATTACTGCTAAAAGAGTGGATGTTTGGAAAGATTACCCAAATTTTTGTGATGCACATGACTGGGTAAGGATTACCCTAAGCAGAATTCATGATGAATTTATTTATCCTGACAAACCCTATAGAATTACCAAAGATGCAATTAGGGTGGTCACCAGTTTAAGCTCAACTAGACCAGTACCAATAATGAAGGCTATCAAGAATGATAGGGCTATAGAGTTCACTGGGACAAAATTTGATAAGAGAACCCTAAGTGTGAATGATATAACCAATCTAGGGGTCCGATATGCGATAATGGGCATTGCATAAAATGTTTATTATACAAACAGAGAAGGATCAACCACTGGTACCACAATTCATACCACATACCAGATGGTAAAGGAGGGAAAGGACTTTGACTTTTGCAAAGTCATGAGAGAGCAATTGATGAAAAACTTGAAGAGAACAAAAGAATCAAACTATAATTTCAGGTATGGGACTCTCATTATCTACCTAGTATTTTATTTCTTGAATGAATTACCTGGTTTCAAAGGGAAGGTTTGGCAACAACATATCTCTTTTGTTGCACAAATAAAAAATCACATGAGGGGCTTCAATGATAAAAAGAATTGTAGCACTATGTACTGGGGGTTTTTCAAAACTCTGCAAACTGATATGCAAGAAAGAGAGAGGATGCCATATAGTGTGGTAAGGCAGTATAAAGAACACATCACCTTCTTGGTTGACAAATACTTCACCTACATTGAAGTGGTAATACCAAGAACTTCTTGGATACCTAGACTACCTTATGAGGTCTCTATGGAAGAAATAAAAGCCTATGTTGATAATCTTATAAGCAAACCTATGGATGCTATAGAAGAAAGGTTAGGGACCTACAAAGAAATAATGGACAAGATGAACAAAAAGAATATAGAGGAGCATCTTCAGAAAAATAGAGAACAACTACGTGAGAAATGAGGTTTACCGCCAAAGGTCAAAACATCACAAATTCCTGCGGAGGATCCTCAACCTATCCCCTCAGATTTGCAAGCTACCACCTCATCTCAAATACCAAGAAGGACTAGTAGATCGACTTCTACTACTGCAAGTGCTTTGCAACCCTCCTCAACATAAACAACTTCCACTTGAAGGAAGGTTGCCTCAAAAACCAGGTGGCATAGATGAAAACTAAAGATAAGAAGCATCCAAGGCCAAAGCAGCAAGCCAAGAGGAAGAAAATTAAAGCAGAGGAAGTCATTGAAGAGGAAGAAGAAGGGGAGGAAGGAACCTCTAAGTTGTAGAAGAAAAAAAATAAAACAAAGAAAACACCTTCAGAGGCTTCTCCACAAGATCCTCTTCAGTTAGAGGCCATTTTCAATGGAATTGTGCATCATGGACTACTCATGGAGACTACTAAATTACATCCGGAAGTATCTCCTATAGATCAAAGTACCATAGAGAAGGTTGTGATCATGTATATGATTAAATACAATATAACCTTGAATGAAATAATTGAAAAGGTTTCAGATAGCCTAGCTTAGGCCTTGAGACAGAGGAGAGAAAAGGCTTTGGAAATGGATGAAGAGCTAAGATAGCAGGTCTTAGATAGAGTTGGTCCTACAATTTCTAAGGAGGAAAAGGATAAGATATCTGAAATGTAGGCTCAAGAGCTGAGGACTAAACACAGGGTAGATACCCTAATGAGCATGGAGCAGGATGATAGAGCTAAAATTTAGAAAGAAATAGAGGAAGTAACCAAGAAGTTACTTGAGAGTGTGAAGGAGGGAGATAAGAATAATGAACAACAAAGAACCACTGAACAAGGCCATCCCTCTCCTCCGCACAATACTACTCAGCAAGACCAGAAAAATAAGCAAGAGGAGCAAGCCACACCAGATGAAGGGAAATCATCTCCTCCTCGCAATACTGAGCAAGGGAATCCTCCTTTAGATAATGTAGAGCAATAGGTTAAATTGGATCTTCAAGAGGAGCAAGTCACACTTGATGTAGGGGAGAGTTCTTAGGGATATCAAGAAACATCTTCCTCCTCCTCTGTTTATGTCATTAAGGAATTCTTGGTGCAGCAAAGACAAATTCAACCGCTGGTCACTCCTCAACTGCTACAATTGCTAGTTTTTGATGGACAAGTCATCCTATCCAGCATATCTCCTCTTTGTAAGCTACAACTTGGAGATGTTTTTCACTCCACCACTAGGGAGGAGATTTTGAAGCAACATGTTGAAGGGACAGAGTTGCTAGAAGAAACAATAAAAGTGATAGAAAATGAATTATCTGAAGCTAAGAGGGGTCCAACTCTGCCCCTAACATAGCAATTGAAGCAGCTGATGGAATCCTTTAAAGAACATTCCTCTTTCTTGGAGAAGCAAGCATAGAAGAAGATATCTGAACAAATGTACAACAAGAGGATGGGCAATGTTCAGGTAAATATGCAAAGGAACATATCAAAGTTCAAGAAAATATAAAGAACATTCAAAACTGCATTGAGGAAGCAAGAGTGCTGTACCAATTTTGTCTACAGTGGCCCGTGACTACCAAAAGTTTAAAGGATCAAATGGATATGCAATTAAAGCTCAGATTACACAAGTGGCCAATACATATGATCCAGTACAAGATAATAATGGGGCCATAAGGGCACAAATAGAGAAATTTCACTCCTAGTTGCAACAATTACAAGACCAAAGGGAACAAATTAAGGCCAAATCAAACAACTGCGAGAGGTGGTAAGCTTAAGGTTAGCCTCATTGACTAGGATTTTGATAGAGGCAAATAATGTAGCTTAGAAGACTCAGTTACCATCCTCTTTAGAAGAGGCAGAGGACTCCTATGTATAATTAGAAATCCAAATCCAAATTTTGACAACAAAGAAATAATGGGACACTTCTCTGGTCCAGTTGAAGGCTATGTAAGAACATTCTTCCATAAAATTAAATAAAACATGTCTTGAAGACAAGACAAAATTTTGAAGCAGAGTAATAGATAAATACTATCTTAAGCTATCGCAAGAAGTATGTGGAGGGTAGAACTACGATAAACATTGACATTTTGTACAGATAGGCCACTTTACCAAGTTTTGTATGTATATAGCCTATATATATTGTAAGAAAGATGGAGGATGGAACTATTTTGCTAAATACTCTGGGTTGACAACGGCTACCTCTCAAGGGGAGAAAAAAGATAAAGAAATAGAAAAGCTATGTAAGGGCTAATCCAGATAGGGGGAGCTTGTATGTTTTGTCAGTTCAAAGGAAGACCAGTGGCCCTTTGCCCTTGATGTCAAGGGGGGAGAGAATTTGAATTTCAGGTTAATATTGCCATCAATGACGAAGGGGGAGTTTGCTACATATGTTTTCATTGATGTCAAAGGAGTGGTGATCAAAGGAGTAGTGATGTGAAAGACATGAACATTAGGATGGATCAATATCATCTCTACACAGTTGTACCTTATCTTCTGAAGTTCATGGATAGGTGAAAGTTGTCAAAGTGTTGATATGCTTGTTGCATTGTTACTTATTGAAAAGTATTGCATGGTGATATGAAGGATTTGTGACCTCTTGTCTTTTGGTGAAAAGAGTTGCTGAAGGAAAATGTTAGTGAAAAATTCAAGTTGTTGTAAATGCTAGATGCACAGGAGATTGTACTGCATTATACCACAAATGAAGATAGGACCTTGTGGTTTGAATGACAACTAAATTCACGTATGAGGTATGTATGATCCAAGTTTAAGAGCATACGGGTTACCACAAAGTTCTCCAGAGTTAGCAGAGTGAGAACAAGTCATGTTACTATGTAAGGTTACCAGCGATAGAACAAAAAACCACCACATCCCACTGCACTTTGATGTTTGGCTTTGCTATTTGAAAGATAAGTTCAGATGGTCAGTATATATGCTCAGTTCAAGTTTCAAGTGTTTTGGATCACCGCAAGTGTGCTTTTCAATGTTCTAAGTTAAGACAGTGTAACTAGACTGTGTAAATGATACTGACATCAAAGTTTGATTGTGTGCGCTAGTAAGATAAAGCATGAAATAGAAAGAGGATTACATGGGAAGGTTTTGTAGGTCATATAGTGTTTGTGGCATGAACCACTTGATGATATCTTACTTCTCTAGTACTGCATAGGGTCTAGAGCCAATGTATGAACAAATAAATGTTTACAGAGCTGACATGGTATATTTGAGTGATTGCGCTTTGTGTATGGAAGTGTGCACCAACATAAAATCTTGGGAGGAAGTAAAATGAGTCCAGTAGATTCTTTAGTATGAACTACATAATGGGATTTCACTTCTACATTAGCACAAATGATTTGGGAGTCGACAAGATTGATTACATGTTTCATGATACACGTTACATTAAGGCCAACAAAGAAGATGCTTAGAAGGCTTGTAGAGGATATATATGAAGGATTGAAGATTGTTACATGTGATTTTCTAGGGAAAGGAAAGAAACATTATCCAAAAAAGAGAAAAGTAACTCTGTCAGCTATAATGTATAACCTACAACGGAGTTAGTTTTGGCAGAGGTTTCTTGAGCCATTAGATTTAATTGAAAGGTCAAGATGATAGTAGAGATGATAGTGCAGAGATGTTAAGTCATCAGAATATGTCAGGGATGTCAAAGTGTTAACAAATTGATGCTGTAAAGGTGTCAGAATTAGCTAAAAGTTTTAGAGCAGAGTTTGGAGCCTCATCTTGTAAGTGTTGTAGCCTTTAGGGAGTTGTTGCTTCCTTTGGGTTGGAGCCAATAAAACTTTCTATTAGGGAGTTGAAGCTTCCTTTGAGTTGGAGCTCATAAAATAGGGGATTTATCTCTCATTTGGGTTGGTGCCCATAAAACTTATTGTATACATCGCTTTTATTTGTGAGGCTGGATTTGGACAGTAGATCCAAGCAACTTGCTAACCCTGGTTTTTCCCATCTTGGGTTTTCACGTAAATCTGGTGTCATGTGTGTATTTGTTCTTTTGGTTCATATGGATAAATTGTTTACATTGGGTTGAATGCATTTAAAAGGCAAAGAATTTGAATATATATATATATATTGATTCACCCCCCTCTTAGTATATTTGTGTGTTCAATAGGATTACACTCCAATATATAAATGATACAAAGCATATTATTACAATAGTAATGAGCCACCTCAAAGGTGCTCTATTAATCACAAAGCATAACATGAAATACCGAACTAGGACTCTTCCAACTCTCTTGAGATCTTCAAGAATGGATCGATGGGGAATGTTACTGACCACCCTACCATATTACCATTGTTGAGCACAATAAATGTCTATGCCACTCTAGGTAACCCTCAAGCTATGGAGAAGAAGATCATGTATACATCACTATCAAGGCCAAGGCTCACACACATACAAAGAATACATGACAACATTCACTCCAATCAATACACACAACATCACATGTGGTAACTCCTACCAAATCAAGCATATAAGGAAACATATGGCACACATGCCAATTAATGTGCATAAGATAATATATGGCACACATACAAGAGTCTCAAGAAGGATATCATCACTCACAAAAGATTCAAACAAGGTTGGTTTCCCACACACATATAATTACACCTCATCTACATGCATGCACAAGATACAATCAATCTCATAAGCATATGCAGATGATCACAAGCACGTTAGATACTAAATCTGACAACAAGGAATGTTGAGGATCCTTAGAAAAGGATAGGGAGTGTCATTACACATAGCATGATGGCTATGAGGAATTATGGCATGTCATCACACATAGCATAATGACTATGGGGAAAGTCTGACATTCATCAATTCTTGGATTTGTAACATGCCCATCACACTATGACTAAATCTTTGTAGGCATTCACATCATAGGGGAAAAACCCTTATTTTTCATTCTTATTAACCCAATGTATAATATAGAATTATAAAATATTAAAAACTCCCCACCCATTTATTATGTCAATCCCTTTGTCTCGCAACAACACGGGTGAGAGCCACTCCTTTCCATTCCTATATCTCAGTCCTAATAATTCAATGCTCCAAATCTATAATTTGGGATTGGCATGAAAATTGATGCAATAATTTAAGACACGTTACCAAAAGATGCAAAATTCAAATAAATTAAGGAGACAATTCATTTCGCAAAATAATTCATTTGTTTGAGGTCTAAAATGCATTTTTTCTATTTTTCTTCAAAGAGGTCAAAACCATAAAAATCCCCAAGCCTCTTTTAATGGAGTCACATGATACCTTCAAGAATCTATGCACTTTTCTATTTTTTGAAATAGAAGAAATTTCCAAAATTTGAAAATACCCTTTTGATCTAAAATTGCACAAGCTACTTCTTCAATATTGTTTTCTAAATTTCCAATGCACATGGTTTTAGAAAATTTTACCATAACCTGGTCTCAAAATGTAAGTTTTTCAAAAATAAAAATAATAATTTTAATCTACAATTTGAAATCTAAATCTTTCTCCTATTAACAAGGCCATATGCCTCCACCTAATGTGGGCATGGAAATTGAAAGAAACTCCATTCTACATGCATGAAGAGAAGGGAAATACCTTTTAAAACAAACTTGGAAACCATGGAAGTCAATCTCCTTTAAGCACACATGTAAACACTCCAATCATCGTGCTAATCCACTTCAATGCTCACACAAATCCAAACTATCCTCAAGCAAATCCAAGCTCCAACAATTTCCAATCATTTCTTTCCAGAGAGAGAGAGAGAGAGAGAGAGAGAGAGAGAGAGAGATCTTCTTTCTTTTTTTCTATTCTCTTTTCCAAATATTCATTTTTACCCAAAATAATTTTTTTAAGAAAATCAATAATTAAAAATGATTAAATAGACTATGCACTAATTTAATTCTAATCGATACATTTCCAATAGCTACGAAATTAAATCAATTAAATTAAATTACGTTTTAACTAGCAATTATTTTACTAAGCTAAATATCTCATTTTGATGAATAATCAAATTCATATAATTTCTTCTACCAAACTATAATAATGCAACAAACCTTTTCCTACAAAGGCATAAATATTATCTTTTTGATGCAAGCATTAAATATTCTGCAAATAGGGTAAACACACATTTTGAAGTAAATTTAAATGTAATGCAAAATGCAAAAGACTCAACCACATTCTAGAATCACCATCGATTCAGATCTGGGTTAACATAGGGATTCACAAGGACTAAGTAGGGTGAGATGGCTAAGCGTAATCCATGTCAACTTCTCCACATCCAATCATTGGTCTAACATCTGTAAATTTCTTACACACATAGGTCAAACATTAGGCATACTTTCTCCACATAATAATAGCTAAAGCAACATAATCCAACCAATGGGGTATAAATCATAACATGATTTTAAATTATCACATCTAATTGTAAATTATCTATGACTAACATGATGCAAGAACAAGGTGCATAATCAACCATAATTATTAATGCTAAAAAATTATAATAATCACAAATATATTGAATATAATGAAAGTAGTGAAGCTAAAATACTGCAGTGATCTAACATACACGTGAGCACAACACGTGCATCCCATAACACATATTTGGAATCCTATGCCAATACAAAACCTCATCTGAAACACCTTGATGGTCATACAAAGCATCTTCACAAAAGCATCTAAAATACAATATGAGAACTCTCAATGGCATAGTAAACCTCATCAGCAAGTTCGGTGCAATGGCTCATAACACAAGAATCACATAATACACTGATGAAACAACATATATCATATGAATTAGAAAGTACATAAGGCAAACACAAGAGTGGGCATTACAATTATTATACTAGCTTTTTATATATTCTATTTTATTAGGGAGGGACCCCCACAAGGATCTCCTTACTAATTAATTAAAAAATCCAAGTTTAATTGACCACGGAGAATAATATTGTAATGGAAAATAAACTTTCCCTAAGAATTATCTAGGCCAATCCAATGAAATGCATATAGTTGTAGGCACCTAAAATTGACCATGTCCTTACGACACCTCCTAACCCACTTTTGACACCTTGTCAACATCACCTTGTGTCACCTTGTGACACATTTATCCTAATTTCCAAATTAATTAAATAAATTATGTTTATTTAATTATTTTAATCCATTTCCCCATCACCTAATTTTATTAAATAAATCATATTTATTTAATTAATTAATCCATGTCATCCCTCTAGCCAAATTAATTAGATAAATTTATTTATTTAATTAATTTTATCCTCACATTTATCACATGTCTCTCATAATTAATTAAATAATTTTATTATTTAATTAATTATCTCTCATTTGTCCTCATCCTCATCCACTTGCCACAATTAATAAATGACTTCCACAAAAGGCAAACTAACTCTTAATCCTAGCCACACATTTCAGACTAAACCTCTTAATCTCAACCAATTAATCAGAGTGATACTAGGATGAGTGACCTTCTGAGAAGTCTTGATGCTTCACCCTTGTGAGCATCATCTAGATGTAATCAATGTTAAGTGGACCATTCATATTCATGAGAAATGAGTTCTTGTGAACCACTACTCATGAAATATTGGTCGATGAAGATTGACTCAAAAATTACATAGTTGAATATTGAAAAAAACATGACATAAGTTGAGACATTGAGAAAACATCACATCCTTGAAAATTAATGATCCAAGGACCTCAATAATGAATGGTTCATAAGGCACAAGACTTAATAATTTTTTTACAAATGGTGTATCAAGCTAAGTGAACTTGATATTGGGGAAAACTCCATGGTTAAATATGCTTTATTTGGATGGGTGACCTCCCAGAAAGTCCTAATGATTCACCCGTATGAGAATCACCTAGATGTAATGAGTGCTAAGTGGCCCATTAATGCCACAAGAGATGGGTTTTGTGAACCACTACTCATGAAATATGTATCAATGAATATTGAATAAAAAACCATACAATTGAATCCTAGAAAAGAACATTATATAATTTGAGACACCGCAAAATACCACTTCCCTAAAAATGAATGAGCTACAAAGCTATATAATGAATTTGTTAGAAGGAACAACACTTGTTTAAGGTTTTTCAAATGAGGCAACAAGCTAAGTGGGATTGAGTTTAGGGGAACTCCATGGTTAAGAGTGATTAAGTCAAAGTAGTACTGGGATGGATGCCCTCCTATGAATTATTGATGCTTCACCCCCATGAGCATCACCTAGATTCAAAATAAGTGCTAAGTGGACCATTCATGCTCAATGGACTTAATTTTTGGGAAAATACATGGTTAAGTGTGCTTGAACCAAAGTAGCACTAGGATAGGTGACTTCCTAGACAGTCGAGATGCTTTAGCCCTATGAGCATCACCTTGATCCAATGAGTGTTAGGTGGACCATTAATGTTCTAGAGAGATGGGTTCTTTTAGACCACTACTCATAAAATATGGGTAAATAAAACTTGAATTAAAAGATACATGATTGAATAAAAAAACATCACATAATTTGAGACAGTGTGAAAACACCACCTCCTTGAAAATGAATGAGCAAAAGATCTCTATAATGTAGGATTCATAAGGCACAACACTTTGCTGAAGGTTTTATAAATGGTGTAGCATGATAAGTGGGTTTGATGTTAGGGTAAACTCCATGGTTAAGCACACTTGATTTGGAGTAGTACTAGAATGGATGACCTCCTAGAAAGTCTTGATGTTCCTCCCTATGAGCATGGTTAGAATTTTCCATAAACAACAAATCTACCTAGGACTTAATGTCTATGAGCTAATCATAAATCTAGATGAATAAATATATTCTATATTCAATTTAATGGAACATAATTACAAAGATTAACATAATAATATATAGACCTCTTGGATGTATGAATCAAGGAGATTACATGTCCAAGGGGTATGAGTTAAACTCTCAATCACTCCCAATTAGGAGGTGAGTTAACTCAGTCTAAATAAGATACAAACAACCTTGAATAAACAAAGGTGGTACGTAACTACCATCAATCAAGGATTGATGAGACATTGGCATACCTTGTGTACCTCAAGTGAATACTTGCCATTATTAGCTACCTAGGTGAGAATAATTAAATATTTCTAATATCCTAAGTAAACTTAATAATTAGGTGCAAAATTACATTTAGGATTAACACTATCCTAGATGAAATAAAATATTTACAACAGCAAGCATCTCCTAAATGTAATGAATTCTAATTGGATAATTCATATTCATGAGAGATGGGTTATTTTCAACCACTACTCATGAAACGTGGGTTAATGAAGATTGAATCAAAAACTATATAGTAGAATCCAAATAAAAATCACGTAGCTTGAGACATTGTGAAAACAACACTACCTTGAAAATGAATAAGTTAAGGAGCTCTATAATGAATGGATCATAAGGAAAAATACCTTTTTAAGCTCTTACAAATGGGGTAGCAAGCTAAGTGGGCTTGATGTTGGGGAAAACTTCATGGTTAAGCATGCTTGAGTTAGAGTATTAATAGGATGGGTGACCTCCCAAGAAATTTTGATACTTTACCCTTGTGAGCATCATCTAGATGAAATGGGTGCTAAGCAGACCATTCATTCTCATGAGAGGTGGGTTCTTATGAACTAGTACTCATGAAATATGGGTTGATGAAGATTGACTCAAAACCTACACAATTGAATCCTAAAAAAACATCACATATTTTTAGACACTGTGAAAACTCTACCTCCTTGAAAATGAATGAACTAAGAAGCTCTAAAATTAATGGCACATAAGGCACAACACTTGTTACATATTTTTAAAGTGGGGTAGCAAGCTAAGTGGGCTCTATGTTGGATGAAAGTCCATGATTAAGTGTGCTTGAGTCAGAGTAGTATTGTAATGGGTGAGCTCCATGGAAGTCCCAATGCTTCATCCTTGTGAGCATCACCTAGATGCAATGAGTGCTAAGTTGACCATTCATGGTTATGAGAAATGGATTCTTGTGAACCACTACTCATGAATTATGAATCAATGAAGATTGACTCAAAAACTATGCAGTTAAATCCTTAAAAAAACATCACATAATTTGAGACACTATGAAAACACTACCTCCTTGAAAATGAATGAGCTAAGGGTATCTATAATGAATGGTTCATAAGGCACAACACTTGATAAGTTTTTGTAAATGGGGTAGCAAGCTAAGTGGTCTTGATGTTAGGGGAACTTCATTGTTAAGCATGCTTGAGTCAGAGTAATATTTAGATAGGTAACCTCCTAGGAAGTCTTGATGCTTCACCCCTATGAGCATCACCTAGATGAAATGAGTTCTAAGTGGACCATTCATTCTCATGAGAGATGGGTTTTTGTGAACCACTACTCATGAAATATGGGTTAATGAATATTGACTCAAAAAATATGAAGTTGAATCTTGAAAATAAAACATCACAAAATTTGAATTTAGAAGGGTCAAGTCAAGGATCATGGGGTTGACCCTGTGATCATGTACTTGAATCAAAATATAAAAAGATTCAAACTAGTGAGGATAACAAGTACATGGAAGTATGTTTATGTATGGGTGTAATAAATGTATGAATACATCAAGCTGTGAGAACATTTGGATGGGGTAAGGGATAAGTGTATATAAATGTGTGCAATGTATAAGTTGGTAGCATAGAGCTAGGAACCTGAGTTTGCACAAAATTACACTATTTATCAATATGTCAATGTATCAAGTCACTTTCCTTAAAATAGGCACACAAATAAATGAGAAATGGCATGGGTAAGCAAATATCACCATGATATTTTGCCCCCATTTTGAGGTGCATGTGATTCTTAGAATGATCACACATATAAAAGTATTTAACACTCATAAACATGCATAGAAAGTAAATATTAAAACATCAAAGATACATCGGGGGCCCATATAAAGTTATAGATTACAAGATGTCATCATGTAGGTTTTCCTTTTGTCATGTAATCATCATGGGAACTTGCAAAATAAAGGAAAAATATTCCATGAACTTAGCTTCTATAATGCAACTAGGAACCGATACAATTTGAATCTCACTATCAATTATCATAAAGGAGAGAGAAGGGAAGAAATAGGGTTAGAGAAATTTTCTCGATAAAGTGGTAATGATCTGCCTCACTTAGCGGTTGATAAGTAACAAAGCTCCTTGGGAACATGACATGTCACGTACTAAGATGAGTCTCTTCAGGCACCTATTATTGTATACAAAACTTAGCATGAGAGTGATAGAAATAAAATGTTCCCCCTACAATTATTTACTTTCATAGGATATAAGGAATTATAGGAGAGGGGAAAAAGTACATGAAAAGTAAATATAAGCTAAGAAGGTAAGCATATCATTATTTAAAGTGATAATTATAAATTACTGCTCCTTTAATAAGAATGTAAATGTGTCAAATGATAAACATGATAAGCACATGGGATGAAGATAATATCACGAGTGAGATTGCTCCTAGCATGGGAAATAGGAAATAATAGTGTGGCCCTTAATGGGTAGAAACACCCACGTAAGTGTATAAGACACTAGAGTGACATATGCTCCTAATGTGGCATCTAAGAGAATGAGAATAAATTGGCATAAGACAATAGGTCCATATTGGTGGTGAAGGTCAATAGATAACATAACATGGCATTGATAATGTGTGGAAGGCTCATAGTGTCCCCAGTGTAACTCCTAAAACATGGTTAGGTCATGCAAGTGCACAATGTGATAGAGAAGGCATAATTCCTAATGCCCCTAATGTGGTAAAGTGGCTTAATAGGATGCAATTAGGTCAAATAGAGTGCAATAGTGTAAGGTGTAGGCTTGGAAGCTCGTGCTAAAGTAATTGGTCCCACCTAGGTATGATAAAGTGATAAGGTGCATGTGTGTAATGGGAGAAATCTTGATGATCCCATTGCAAGATATCACAATAGGAACATAATGTGTAAGGGGAAGGCATGATGCCCCAAAATGTGAATGTAGCTCAAAAGGTATAGAAATGTAAAATAATAATTAGCATGTCAATAAGTAAGCATAAAAGTGCAAATAAATAATATGTGATGATGTGATTGTCCTAGGGGATTCACCTAGTTTAAACTTATCCCATATCACCTACAATCAAGGAATCTTAAATAATGCTCCTAATTTCATTTCTACCCCTACATCTTGAATTTTTTGTACCTCCTCCTAGCACACAGTTCCTATTAAAATATCCCCTCTTTTTACCATATATCTTAGGTACCTTATTTAAAGATATTTTTATACCCCTCACACATGCAAATGAATATTTTATTTCCACCACTATCACACCCATCTCTACATGAAAATTCTTGAATCAATTTTTCTAGGAGATTATTAAAATAAATATATTAAAAAAATTTATACAATAATAATTTTACATTGATCCCTAGAATGAAAAATATAATTGAAAAAGTAACTATTTGATGTGAATATGTGGTCATTTTTAGCTTCCTTTACATGTTTGGATTGAGAAAATAAATTAATCCTTGTGTATAGGGTAAACCACAAGAAACTAGAAATATAAATTTTCACCCATCTCATATCTACCCATCAAAACTGAAAAATTCATCTTTAATGCTATAATGTTGCATTTATTTAAATAAGGTATTTATTAACCTCTACATTTTTAAATGGTGAAAAAAGAAAGATATTTTCTTATCATTGCCAAGTGAGACATGAATTTAAAGTATGATAAACTCAAGTCGTGGATGCTCACAAGGAGAGTCATTTCCCATTTACCTTACATATTTTACTACTAACTATACATAGGTCATCTTGGGACCCAAAATAACGGCAACACAAAACTCTAAAACATTCCTAAATCACCTAGGCCAGGGACTGTTGTCAGGGTGATAAGAAGAGGTTTATCAATAAGTTTTGGGTGATCTTGGCCAACTAATAGGAGTGGGTAGACTCCTCTACTCTTTGAGCTTAGCTTAAACTCTGGAGGGATATTCCAAGGGGTATACCTAAGTAGGTATTGACATCAAACCATATGACCAACTAAAAATATTAACAACCACACCCAAATCGCTTTCTTAGCCCCAAATTTGTCATTGAACTAAGAACAACTGGCTATTATAAGACCTCTATATAGCTGATAATGGCAATCCTATAGAATGAGGATGCATAAAACTACTACTGCTTCTAAAGATAAGATGTATTATTTTATTTTGAAGACTGGGTGATCTAAGGCTGCTCAGACTGTTGCCTATCCATTGAGCTGCAGAGTCTAATGTTCAATAGAGGAAAAATAACCACACAGAAGTGTATAATTGCCTATTTGATAAATCAAATGCAAGGAAATCAATACCAAATCACTAAAAATACTTAATGATCCAACACCATACCATATTCTTCCCTATGCAATACTAAAATGACCATTTACAAAGCTTGAAAATGGATTAAGAACTGTCACATTCATTCAAACCAGAGCTTACATTCATACCACTAAATGTGGCAAGAACAAACTATAACTACGTTTCTGGTTTGCTAAGAAAAACACCTATAGCAATGGAGAAAAGTAGTAATCTGATACAAAGATTTGTAAATTATTACATACATTTCATGACTGTTTCATGTTAATCAAAAATTGCAAAATATCCTTTCCTAATTTGCCTTCTGGAGCTCATAACCCTACTGAGAAATTGCCCAACTGACCAACCAACCAACCCCTATTGCATCTAAAAACTATGCATATATAGCATTACAATTCAATGCCTCATTCAAAGCACTGCACTAGTCATAAAGTAACCCATGTTGCATTAAATTCAACCTTACTGCAATGACAGAAGAAATGCACATTGGAAACCTGCCCATGCTCTGTCGACTATGAAAATTGTTAGAAAGAAGATTGCTTGCACTCATTCTGTACTTGGGACAATAAAGAGGGAAGGTTCTAATCCCATTTCCTAACATCTGCAACCTCTTACATATCTGATTTGTCCTCTTTATGTACCTGTGCATTGAAGGATTTCACTATGTCAACCACCTACATGGCACTGTTCTGTAGACTCATTAAATTCTGGGTACAAATCAGCTTTGAATATTCCTACAATCATGGCGTACTTTTAGGGAATTACCCTTTTAAAGCATTTACAACACTCCCAATGTGTTGTCCAATTTTTTAGTTTTGAGCCATCTGATCTCTGACTGTACCCTGTGCATCTTCCCACCTTTATTGGCCAATCTTCTTCATCACAAACTTCCTTATTCATATTGTCGACAAACTAGCACAAATTCAAACCATGAGAGACATCTTCAATTTTTGCCTCCTCTTTACCTTATCGGCAAAAAATCATCTTCTGAAACTTGGCTCATCTTCTCCTTCAATCGGTAAAATGTAACTTTTTTGAACTAGGCCACCTTTGTCCTTTATTGATAATTTTCATTTTTGTGAACTTCTCTTATTCTCCCTTTGGTCAACAAAACATGGTTTTTCTGAACTATCCTTTTGTGTTAGAATGCACATGACAACTGAGAGGGGGGCGATGAATCAGTTGTTTATTAAAACATTAAACCCTCAAAGCACTTCCAAACATCAACCTCTTATTATGCATTAGCATAATGTAAACATATGAATCATCAATGCAAACACATTCAAACACATAAGAACACTAGATTTACGTGAAAAATCTAAGAAAGGAAAAACCATGGTGAGGATTACCTCACATATATATGAATAACAACGCTGAAATCAAATAGGTTCACTGCCAAGGGCTCACTGCCTAGAAGAAAGGCTCACTGCCAAGGGCTCGCTGCCTAAAAGAGAGAAGAAATAAGAAGAGTGTTACAGAGAGATTCACTAGCTGAAAGCAATAGGAGAAATCCATCACTGCCATTCCTTGCCATCCGTAACCTTTGGCTCACTTCCTCTAACAACTTTTGGCACACTGAAATGTAGACACCTTATGCTCACTACATTCTAGAGTCAAGTATTTAAGCTCACACACAACAAATTGCCCTTGATTCACATTCACATTCTCTTCTCTACCTTGCTCCGCTCAACTTCATCTTGCATTTATACCATCTACAGCCAAGACCTATCTTAATTAGGTTGGTCCTAATAAAGCGTGTGTACCTCAAACATGCAACACCAATTAGGTCAGCACTAAACACTTCTACAGTGGAAAGAAGTGAAAGTGGACTACATCAAGGGTTGACTAGGACTCAAATTTTCATTACCAAGCTATTCATCACATTCATAATCCACAAGGTGCCTTCACAAATGGTGCTACTAAGCCAGGTCGGCCAAACCTGAGCTAATGACCACATCCTCACTTCTCCAAGTCCAAAAACATCATGTGAACCACAAAGAACCACTCTATAGCATCCACACACCTTTTCATAACATTCAACACAATTGGAATCTCTTGCAACACTTCGGCAACCTCCTGAGACAAAGAATGTCTTTAATCTACACATCAGGATCCATTACCTCTAAACACCAACACAATAACTGAACTTACAGAGAAACCCATCACTAGATACTTCAAGGGAAGGTAGATGTAGACTATATAAGCATATCCCCAGATTCACAGGACAAGAAACCTCAATATGAAGAAATCCAGAGCAATATAATTTCTCCCAGACAATCTTCTACATAGGCAAACACTTTGTAAAACACATCTTTCACTTTCACACGATCCAAAAGCTGAAACTCTATATATAACACCTCTGATCAACACTTCCAAACTGCACAAGCATATCTTCAACTAGGAAGAAATGCAGAGCATAACACTGAGAGCACCTCTATCACACTACACACCTTTTTATCAAATTTTCTCAAAAGCACTTGGAAACCAAGTGAACCATCTATTGGTGGTTGACATCAATGACAACACCAGTAAGCTTCCAACATTTTGGCACCAATTTCTTCCTTATCAACAAATTTGAGCTTCTTCAAACTTAGACTACGTTTACCTTTTATCAACAAATCTTTAATTTGTCAAACCTTACTCTATCTTCCCTTAGTCGACAAATCTCGCTTTGTTGGAAAACTAGGAAAATTCAAATTTTTGAAGGTTCAGGACTTTGCCGCTTCCCTAACACGAGCCCTTCCTTACTTAGCTTTGCTTTCTTTGTTGATGATTTCTCCGTCGGCCAAACTTTCTACTAGTGAACCTTTAGGTTTTCAAACCAAAACAAAGTTCTGACAAACTCTTTTTCTTTGCTCTTTATCACCTTGCTGCAACCTTTCCTTGTCTCCTTCTTTTGCTTCATTCGACAATCACATTGATCGGCGAACCCCTTAGTCGGTGAACTGCGGAGTTCCTTGACTAAGATTTTCACCAATAAAAGACTCTAAGACTTCATCATTTTTGAGTTCTTTTGACTTAACTACTGCCTATGTATACATATGAAGGCGTTAGGGGTTGTGCCTTGGGCCTTCACCATTTTGCCTTATGCCATCCTTGGTAAGAGTTAATCCAGATGATGCCACGACCACTTGGCAGTTTTTGACTGTTCTATGGCTATAGACAAAGCTTCATTGAAATGCTCTATGGAATGGTGGAAGAGACACAAAGTAGCCACATGGCGCCCATCAGGTCACTTGGATGATCAAATGTCGAACCTTGCCACATGTCTTCTTCCCGCGGTTCCACAAGCCTGCTGTGGGTCCACTCAAAGGGCTTAGCGGTATGGCCGAAAGCCTTAGATAGTATTAACACCCATCGGGGGTTGACCATTGGGCCTTCTACCTTATGCATTCACCATCTAGAAGAAGAAAGAGATTAGCCCCGCCCTTAGTCCTCAGCACAAAGATGAGAACATCTGTTGGGGAACAATCATCAAGCCTTCCCCGTTTCGCCTTCCTCAAAGGAGGGAAGAAGATCCAACCTTTGAACTCGGCCACACACTTCATACTTAGAGGGATTTGAACATGGAGACCTATTAGACTTTGGACCCCGGGGATTCTTATTGACAATTGCCATGAAGAAGATCGAACGCCAAAGGCTCGAAGTCTGGCCTCTGAAACACTTAGGAGAATTTTTCAATAAATAACACTTAGAGAAATTTTGGAGTCTAATTTCAGAGCTGATAGATAATACAAGGTGAAAGGCATGAACCTCGAACTCCAAAACACTTAGGGTAGATTTCAACACTTAGGCAATTTTTATCCTCAGACCTCAGAGTCAATAGGGACAACACGATGGAAGGAAGGAGCCTGAAACTCCAAAAATTTGACCAAGGCCAAAACAAAAGGAAACACTTAGAAAATTAGACTTAATCAACCTTTTGGGGCCTTTTCCATTACATTTTAAAATCCAAATAAATGAAAACCTATGAAAGACATCTATGATCGGTTATCATCAATAGGTTCAACACAGAAGACATAAAATGGGATTTAGAACTTGGGGGCAAAACAGGGCACACCTTGGGAGAAATTTTTTTGTAGGTACTAGTAGTGGCTTTGGTTGGGGATGTGTGACAACTAGTGTCACAGCAAGGATTCAGATCTCTGGGTAGACCAAAAGGCACAAAACACACAAAAACACAAAAGGAAAAACACAAACATATTTTCAGCAAGGCCTATATACATGACAAGATACAGTCATAAACATTAGAGAACAAAAGACTATTGACTGTATTCCAAATTCAGGGGAAGTTTTACCTATGAAAAATAATGCTTCAGATGCTGACCATGAATGGACAGCTCCAAAAGCACTCCTTCTAGAGTAATCAAACGACAAACATTTAGCTCTAATTTCTCAACCACCTCATATGGCCTAAGCCATAATGGGTCAAATTTGCCATGTTTCCCCTTATCTTTAGATTTGACATCCCAAAGAAGCACCAAGTCACCAACCTAGAAATCTCTTGATATAGTACTCTTGTCAAACAAGAGATTCATTTTCTGTTTATGATTCAACATTTTATCATGTGTAGCTATCCTCTATTCTTGTAATTCAATAAATTGTAATATCCTCTGGGACATTGCATCATACTGATCCTCTTCTGTATCACGCAATGGTTGGTACACTGGTAACTCCATGCTGATTGGCATTTTTACCTCTGCTCCATACACCAGCTCAAATGGGCTTCTTCCAATGGATCTTTTGAAGGTTATCCTATTAGCCCATAGAACATACTTTAGTTTATCATCCCATCTCTTTTTATTCTAATTCAGTGTCCTCTTTATGATCTTCATCAAGCTTTTATTACTGGATTCAACCTATCCATTGCTTTGGGGATGATAAGGGGATGAATGCACAAGAGTTATACCAAACTTAGAACACATGTCTATTATTTCTTGTGACCTAAAACACATCGCATTATCCATCAAAATATTGGCCGACACTCCAAATCTAGTGATTATATTGCTGACTATGAAGTCAATAACCACTTTGGAAGTTGCATTATGAGTGGAAATTGCTTCTACCCACTTGGTGAAGTAATTAGTGGCCACAAGAATCTACTTAAACCCATTGCTAGACTTTTCTTGTATTTCCCCAATAAAATCAATTCCCCACTACTGAAAAGGCACATCAACAACAAGGGGCAAAAGGGGTAATGCCCCAGCAAATCTCATCTTACTAGAAAATCATTGGCAAGCATCACATTTACTTATCTTTTGTGCCACATCTTTAAATAAAGTAGGCCAACAATACCCAACCCTAAGGATTTTATGGGCAGTGGTATTAGCTTTGAAGTGCCCCACACAAACACCATGGTGACAGTCATTCATCACAGCTTCATCTTGCTCTTGATTCAAACATTTGAGCAATATACCCTCATGATTTCTCCACATGAGCTCATTGTGAAACAAAACATAACTTTGAGATTTCAGCTTGAGGGTCCTTTTCTGATTCTCATCCATACATGGTGGACAATCCATCTTTTCAAGGTAGAATAAAACATCCTTGTACCATGAATGGCCAATCAATGAGCAATGAGGATCTCCATTTACCTCTGTTTCATTTAATTTTGCTGCTTCAAGATTAGAATTAACCATCATCTTGGCTAAACCTTGGCCTCTAACCAATTTTGTGACTTGTATATCCATGTCATATTCTTGGATCCTATTGATCCATCTACACCTTTTACCTGAAGCTTCTTGTTGCATGAATATGTCCTTGACTACTATGTGTGGTACACTCACAATGATCTTGGCACCTATGAAATAAGATCTAAAATTTTTGTGGCCTTGACCAATGCATAGGCGTGCTTCTCCATAATTGAATAATTCAACTCAACAGCCTATAAGGACTTGCTAAAGAATCCTATTGGCTACTCAAATCCATCCTTATTCTTTTGCAATAACAAAACAACAACAATATAAAATTAAGCAAAGGAGAAAAGTTGGAAAGGCTTGGAATAGTTTGGACTTACTAGCACTGGTGCATTCTTGAGAGCCTCCTTTATTTCAAGAAAAGCCTCAGTTGATTCCTTGTCCCATGTGATGGACTATCCCTTCTTGAGCATCTCAGAAATAGCTTTAGTCTTCTCAGTGAAGTTAGGGACAAAACTCCTCACAAGTTAATTTGCCCCATGAAGGATTGAATACCTTTGATTGTTTTGGGCTGACGATTAAGGTCAATGGCCTTAACGCTTTGTGGATCAATTCTAACCCCATCCTTGGACACAATATGTCCCAACAACTTTCCTTCTTCTACTCCAAATTAACATTTCTTGGGATTCAAAGAAATCCCATACTCTAAACATCTCTCAAAAATCAATTGCAAATGCTTGCAATGATCATTCATATCCTTTGAAAATGTAGTTAGATCATCTCAGTAAACAACTGTGATCTCATTTATGAGGCCAATAAAGGCCACATCCATTGCCCTTTGAAACATTAATCCTCTATTTTTCAATCCAAATGGAATTCTCAAATAAACATATGTTCCCAATATTGTCTTGTACTGTTCTAACTCCTTAACCAACACTTGATTGTATCTTGAGAACCCATCCATCATAGGCATCAACTCTGAACCTACAACCTTCTATAGAAGATGATCCATGCTCGAAAGAGGATAATTATCCTTAAGGGATTTGATGTTCAGGTTTTTGAAATCCACACACAATCTAATATCCCCATTCTTTTTCCTTATTGGGACAAGATTAGACACCCATTCAGAATGTCTGATTGGTTTAATGACACCTCCCTCTTTCATCTTTAACAATTCCTTTTGCATTTTGGGAGATATAGTGGGGTTTATAGGCCTCTGTTTTTGCCTAAATGGTTTTGCATCAGGTTGAAGGGGGATAGTATGCTGAAATAAATCCTCCCTATAAGCCTTCAACTCATCATATGACCATGCAAAATATTTCTTAAATTTTCTTAATAAAGCAATCAACATTTTCTTTTCACGAGGCTTTAATTTCTTACCTATGTAAAGAATTTTAGGTACCTCCTTAGTTCCAAGGTTAACACCTTCAACACTATCATCTTCTATAGGTTTACCTTTACTCTTTCAGCAGTCTACATTGTCAAACATTCTTTCCAGCACTAGCAGTCCCTTGGGAATGGTATTGGTCTTCAATTGCACTGCCTTGCTGCCAAAAAGCATTTCCTTACCATTATCCATTTCAACCATAGGTTTCTAGTCAATTACTTGGCTGTCAAACCCATCCATACAGTTTAGGAAACTAAAGATTTGATTGCTATCATTGAAGACTTGCCAATTGCACATAGATGCTTGGTCTTGTAAGTACTTCAATAGTGTGATTAACATGAAGAAAATTTGACTAAGGATCATATTTAGATGTAACTACAGCTAGGGAGTTTGCCTCCTCATTTTTTGTTCTATCTATCCACTCAATACCAATGGCATCAAATAGCTCTATGGTATCCCACACAACATTCCTGTATGCTTTCATCCTGCTATCCTTGGCAACAAAAGTTTTTCTTATCTGTTGTACAATCAACTCTAATTCACCATATATTCTCAGGCACTTGACTTTGTGCTTGTGAGCAACATTCAAACCCAACAACAATGATTCATACTCTGCTATATTATTAGTGCACTGAAAATCAAGCTTGAAAGACACCAAATTTCTCACCATTTGGGGGTATCAAAACAATCCCAACGCCTGAGCCATCTCTAGAAAATGCAGCATCAAAATGTAATGTCCACAAAATTAGACGCATCACAAATAGCAGTAGTAGGGTTAGAAGGTGAAGCATCCAGGCAGAGGTTATCATCATTGATATATTCCATAAAATGGTCTATTTCAGTGTCAAAAGAAATTTGCATGATCCTCCTCTATTTTATATCTATCATCTATGTTTTGGTCTTCCACCTTTTCCCTATACAATGTCACTTCCACACCTTGGACTGGAATAGTGGCATATGATAGATCCATCTAAATGCTTCCACCCATAGATGTTGCCCACTTTCTTGATAATAACATACCCCATTTGGTAGGGCAATCCACAATAAATGTGTCCATCAGGAATGATTTATTTGGGTAGGCAACAAGTTTGATCTCAACGTCCTTGACCAAACCTATAACATTGACCTCCTTGGAATCCATGGAAAAACATTTGCCAAAAGATTTGGACACCTTCAGTCCCAATTCATTCATGATTTATAGTGGCATGACATTGCTAGATGCCCCTGAATCAAGCATATAATTATGTAACAACCAACCATTTATGATCAAAGTGGTATAAAAAGGGTCCACTCCTATCCTGTTGATAACCATGGATGATCCTAAATAAACCTCTACTATTTCATCATGACCTACACCCTCATCATTACTACTGGGAACAACATGTTTTTGTGCATCTACAACAGTAATAAAAAACTCTGTCCTATCTCTATGTTCAGGGATTCTAAGAAGTTCCACTATTGGCACATAAATTCTTATTTGGCTAAAGACTTGAGCCATATCAATAGGGTTATAATTGGGAAAAGGAGTGTCACATGAAACAATTACATCATTTACACAAGGAATATAAGGTATTACTTGATTAGATGAAATATCCTTACCTTCATCCTTTATCTCCTCCTTTTCTAATTCTTTTTGTGCCTGACGCTGATCCTTCTTATTGTAGCCTTTTGGATAATAGACCCCTAAAATGGGCATAGTAACTAGTTTCTCTATTGTTACTGGATTCTTTTGCACATATTTATTTTTTGTTACTAATTCCTACACTAGAAGCTTCTTCTTTTCAGGTGTATTCCTCTTTGGAACGCCACTGCTTTTCTGCTCCACATTTCCCTTACATTTGTCCTTGTCCCCATTAGATCTATGCTATTTTGATTCCTTGGTAGGGGCATTGTGCATAGGGACAGTCCTATTTCTCAATTGATATCCTCTTTGGACTTGCAAAATGGTTGTATCAGTCAAGATTTTCATATCCTCTTTTGAAGGTTTGGATTGTTGATACTTCTTCTGCATAAGGTCCTTTAAACACCCAAAATCATGAGCTGGCAATTGATATCTCTTTGGATCTTCATCGTAATCATATAGGAAAATATGATCATCCTCTTCATAGCTAACACAATCAGCATCCTGACCTATTTTCTCATAATCTTCTGCATCAAACTGATTTATTTCTTCTTCATAATACTCAATTGCGCACTCTTCATTTGGGAATTCTTCTTGTTTGCTCAATGAATGAGCCACCATACAATTAGTTGGGTCATGGGGGAGGAAGCAAGCCTAGCACCACAAACACTCATCTTGAAAATTAACTGGATCCTTTCTCAAAGGATCAAGGGTGTCCCTTTCAGGTTGTTTGAAACTTACATGCCTAGGAGCAACCTGTCTATCATTCTGTTGTGGTCTCTTAGACCAATCAGTATTATAAGGTCTATTATGCAATCTTTGACCTTCATTATGTTGCAAGTATGTGCCTAACCGGTGTTGTCATTGATGTCAACATATCACTGTTGTCATTGGTGTCAACTGTACCCTTATCTTGTTACTTGCTCGTAATAAGTTAGATGCTTTATATTCACCCATGTAATCGATTCTAATGTTAAGGATATTGAGAAAATTAGCTCCTCTGGTAGAAACAGTGAGTTGCAGTGAAAAATAGTGTATTGCATATTGAAGAAAAGTCTAGAAGATTGCTCCACATTTCATTTAGGATGAATATCTTTGTCTTCGTATTGGAAGTTATTTAGAAGTCTATCTAAAAATGTTATAGTCCAAGTTTGACCCTCCGGTATGAAGATTTGAGTGAGTTATTGTTGTGTGGTTACACAACATGCTCCATTTTGCCTTAGCAAAATAGGGAACCAACTTTTTGCTTCTGCTTGTTCCTTGCTTTCTTACTTTGGGTGGTTTGGCAAAAGTCAGTTAAGTATACCACCCCTGCACATGCATGTGACCCACTAGAAAAGGTTAAGTGTCAAAGTCAAAGGTTGCCTTCATGAACATCATAATTTGATAGAGTGCAAAATTCTAAGCACCTTTTCCTTTTAGATCACCCTGATATTCCTTAAGGATGAAAAGTTATCCTTGGTCAAACTTTGGTCAAAACTGATATTCCTCATAGAGTCACATTCCTTAATATCAGTCATATTCGTTAGATGACCCCGACGTATGAAGATCACCTGATATCCGCATATACTTCAATATGCAAAACGTCAAAGTTAAGTGTGAAAGAGTTATACCCGTCAAATGCGCAAATATGACCATAACATCATCTTGCTCTGATTTAGAAGAGAACTTAACATGATGATGATGTCATCAGTATGCCCGATACTTGCAGGGTCACATTCCCAAGCATCTGTCATATTTCTCAATATGATGATGACGACATCCTATCCTGATACAAAGATAACACAACCTGATGATGATGTCATCATGACCTAGACCCAAGAGGGTCATATTTCAAAACATCCCTAACCTTCACTAATATGATGATGACATCATTTCCTCAAACAATTTGAAAGACTAATATGATGATGACATCATCCTCACCTTCTCAAGTAGGGTGATATTTCGTACTGCTAGACATCCAGATATTTCCTTATATCTCTCATATCAACCCTAGATGACCCGAGATGCAAAGATTTCTAGTGACCAATTAAATGATGCCATGTGGCATATCCACATGATCATATTGATACGTGTTATCATGATTTTGTATAAAGGTATAGTGACCCAACTTTAGTCGTTGGTCAACAGTTGACCACCTTGACGATGATGTCACCCTCATATGTCAGATATCCATCATGTTTTCAGATATCCCCGACCTCCATGAATATCACCCTCTACATTAAATGCAATCCCAATGGTAGGTCGAGCCTTCGAATTTCAAATACAATCCCGCCACTTGTCAACATCTACAAATGCCATGTGTTGATCGATGGACATGAACAAAAGACACTAAGCACACCCTAATTTGCTATATTAATCGGTTAAAAGTGAGGTTTTGGGTCATTTCAAATTTACCATATGTTAAATAGAAAATTACATAGCTCCGGAGGTATCAAAGCATCACCGCAACTTGACAACAGAACGAAACGATAATTGTGACAGGATCACGCTCATCTAGATATCACCCACACAGTAAAAGGAAAGTGATTATCTAGTATGTAGCACAAAAACCCTCTTTTGTCGTTTATGGTGAATGAAATGTAAAAATGGTTTTTAAGAGAGTTAATTGACATGATGATGCATAGAATAAACTAGACTGATTAGAATTATCACCATGAAATGCATGTGATCACTAAACCACTGCTACACATGACACGTTAAGGTAAGATATGCATGTTTTATTGTAGGATCTCATGGCAGTCAAAAAGAACTGGTCCGAGACAGAATTCTTGAGACCTATGTACTTGCAGCCAGAAGGAGTGGCATTCAAATATGGACTATAACGTCATAAAATGTCCCCTTGGGGGATTTTCCCTCTTTAGGTTTAGCTCCCAGGTCTTTTATGTGCATTTAGGACATTTTACATCATATTTCAACACCTCGATGAGAATACCCCTAAGTGTCTTGACAAATAGGACCTAGGGGGACTATTTGAGATAATCCCTACCCAAAATAGAGGGAGGACTTGGGCACCCACGCCCTAGTCCTACTCTATTTTGGGGCAGTCCCAATTTTTTGGTGTCAGCTTGTGACTGTTATTTGGGTCCTATGCTAACACGGTAAGTTTGAATTATGAAATTCTTGGCGGGAGTGTTTTTAGTTGCATATAAAAGCATGTTTAGGCATTCATTTGTAAATTAGATTATGTTAAGGTGATTTTGGCATTCTTAAGGTGATTCAAGGCTTTTATTGTGTTGCAAGAGAAGATTTGTGTGGTCTATGTGTTTGTGTTTGCAGATTTGAGCATCCACTTCCTCATGGAATGAAGAGCAACTTCCTCTCATGAGATCTTCACTACAAGGTAACATTTATTGTGTTTGTGATCATTATTCATTTGGTTTTTGCCTCGGCCTCCCTAGGCATGCACTCTCTATCTGACAAAGGTGTTCGAAAGACTTAAGTGTCCTTCCGGGGCTTAACTGAGGCAAGATCCTAAACACCACAACCCCCTCCCAAAATTTTATGATTGTAGGTCATAGGTTGATGATGCAGACAAAGTGAAGTTGCAGGAGGCCATATTACAGTGTCAAAATTGTAGAACAACAGGAAAAAGGGCACTTTGGACTTGGGCACCCGCTCATTAGTCCTCAAAGTTTCATGATGAAAAAACCTTCGGTGCAGTAGGAATAGGTTGCAGATCTTATCCGTAGATCCTGACAAAAAGCACGGCACTAGACTTGGGTGCCTGCTCTTTTGTCCCCAACTTTTCTGCATCAAAACCCCAAAAACAGGTGCACAGTCATTTATAATTTTACAGCTTTTTGTAGAGGCATTTTCCATTATTCATTTGTTTACTGCCGTATTTTCATAATTAGGGTTTTGATGGATAATTAAGCATAAAAGAAGGAAAATTGATAATCAAATACCCTAATCCAAGCTTCCCTACATTTGTAAGTGACCAAGGACCTGATAGTGCTCTGCCACTTGATCCTAAGGTCCTTGAATGTAATAGATGAAAGCAGGATTTAAACACTAAACTAAACAAATCTAATTTTCACCTAAACATTTTGGTGAATCTGTGTTTTTGGACTTAATTGCAACTTGCTGAGTGTTTTTCTTTAGATTTGGGTTGATTTCATTCATTCATATAGTCATTCATCTTATTGCATTGAGAAAAATTCAAAAAAATTGAAAAAATTGAAAAAACTTGCATTTTAGGGTTACTAATTTGCATTAATTCACTCTAATTTTTCCTAATTCATGATTTTTGCATCAGATCTGATATAAACTACAGAAAATTACAAAAATTCAATAATTTGCATTGCATTTTCATCATATAATTGCTAGGGTTTTATAGAAATTTTGACAATTTTCATATAACCTAGTAATTCCAAAATCTAGGGTTTGTAGGCAAAATCTTCTTTCAGATTTTTCTACTGATTTTAGAGACTCATTCAAACTTGCATTTGGCTGTAGTCTTCCATTTTAGTGTAAATTTGCATTTTTGCATATAAAATTTCAACAAAAAACTAGTAATTTTCATGCATTTTCATTAGATTTGCACTTGCATTTTGCATCTTAGAGCTTGGAATTCATTTTTTGATCTGAGTATATTTTATTTTCATCATAAATCAGACTTCAAAGCATTCATACAACATTTTGTGTCAAGATCTAAAACCTAGGGCTTCCAAAACATTGATTTTCACTAGATTTGGCCTTATCGACTCTGTAAATTTGCACCATAGGCATGTTGTGAAGAGTATTTTTGAACTAATTGGTTGTTATCAGGGTAATAATTTGCTTCCCCTCCTAAAAATATTCACAACACCTTTTTATCAGGCTCTTGTATTAGAAATTTGGTAAAAAACTACGTATTTTTACTATTTTTTGCCCTAGGGTTTGGCCTAGTTTGCACTCCAAATGTGTTGTGACAAATTTTATGGATTGAGGTGACTGATATCAATGCTTTCATTACAACACTGATTTTTCTAGGTCTTGGAGTTGAAAAACTATGAAAAATAGCTTATTTTTGCTATATTTTTTCTAAGGGTTTGACATTAAGTGGCACTAAAAGTGTGTTGTGATAGATATTTTGACATTAAGAGGTTGTTATTGCTGATATATTTTGTTTTCCATCATCATTTTCCTCACAACACCCTTTTTCATGCTCTTTTGCATCGAGATTTGGTGGAAAAATCGCATATTTAAACATATTTTCACTATATTTTGACTTGTCGTCATCTTAGACTTGCATCAAGAGTGTGTTGTGAAGGATCTTATTGTTGTTTTGGACTAATATCAGACATAGAATTTTCTATCCTAATCAAAATCCTTACAACACCTTTCTTCCAATCATTTGCATTGAAAAAGTAAAAAAAATCAAGCATTTTAGGCTATTTTTGCAAATAGTTTTGCACTTGTCTTTTGCACCAATTTTGAAAAGCTTTCAAAATCTGATTTTGCATTGATTAGAGCATATAAAATTGAAAAGGAACCAGAGTTACGAATAGACTTTACCTTTTTGAGCTATAGAAACTACACAGTAAAACTTTTACACCCAATGCCCAGTCCTTCTATGCAAGAAATGACAAAAGATAAACAACCCGCATGTTAAGAGAACCTTAGACCGAAAGGACAAGGTCCCTATGCTATGGTTCCTCCCCCAAAATCCTTACAAGGATCAGGAGGTCATTGTCGACAACAACATATTCCACCACGCTAAAGGAGGTTTGATCCTGGTGCTTCATCTTCTAAATTGCATAAACCTATGAAAGAGAAAAGCCCTATCTTACAAGAGATAAGAGGTAAAAGAAAATGAAATAGAAAAGCAAAGGAAAGAAGAAGAAGAAGACAAGCTTATGCAATAAACCTTGACTCTCAACAAGAAAATATCGATCCTAACATTGAACCAAACAAACATGATCCTAACAATGAACCAAACAAACATGATCCTAACAATGAACAACATGATGAGCAAGACATGAATTGGGCTATGGTACCTTATGTCCCACTTTCCTCTAACATTAGGGAGTGGGAGGATGACGATGATTTTCTTGATGATACTCGCTAGCCCGGCAGGTTCCTACAGGTAAGTATCTCTAACCCTTTATCTCTCTTATGATCTGCTTCCCCTGTGATGTGTTATATGTTGTTTAGGCCTCCTGGGATGACCTCAAATTCTCTCGTAAGGTTCGGGATACCAGGAGACCGCCTTTGTTGTGACCTTCTTCTATTTGTATCATCATTCTTCTATATTGCCTCTCTCTTTGATTTCATTGTGTGTTGTGTCTTACAGACATAGCATTGCGGTTGGTGACCTGGGGGCACCCTCCTACATGACTGTCCCTAAGACACCTGTTTCTCCTCTCTTATTTATTATTTCCCTTTCTCTAGTGTTTCTATCTAGTAGGCGGATGATGAAAAACATTTATACTGATGCAGACTTAGTGTCCCTTTCGAGAGCAATCAAAAAATGGACTTAGTTCCTAATATGACGATGGGGTTGTAATAAATTATCCGACGCTTGGCTAGTAGAAGCATTCTATGCTTTCTACATAGTGATTTTGATGGTGTGCTATCTCATTTACAAACCATAACAATACTGCTTCTTTGTGCACCTTTGTTTGTCTTTGAATCTAGTCTTGGTGGTATTTGATTCAGAGAGCTTCATGATATAGCCCCATGGTTATCCTCAAACTCTGAATTTGTTGTATAACCTTAGCTCTTTGTGTGGTTAATCACATGCATTGATGTTGTTGTTTATCATGATTTTGTAGACACTAACATGTTTCTTGCAGGGATGTGTTTGTGGGAACATTTGGCGATCGTGAAGTACATGTCACCTTCGAGGGGCACGGGCTTTATGAGAGCTTGTGTTCCCTTGTGTGTTTTCTTCCTACCTTAACGTGCTTGATATCGATACCTGATATCAACCACCTTAAGGTGGGGACATATATAAGGTAAGCTGTCTGTTATAGATGGTAGCTATGTGCTTGTCCTTAGATGCAGTTTAAAGACTAGCTCGATGAGTGCTTCCTGCATCCTAAGTTTGTTTGCATATATCCTTTTTATCTTAAGCCCTCTGCAGAGGTGGGGATGGTGTATTTCTTGGAGCAGATTGCATCATCCTGTCATTTTCAAAAGTCCTCTGCGGAGGCTGGGAGTGGTTATGTAACTAACTCAACCCTTAAGCGTGTCTTTGGCAATTATTTTGGTGAAGCCAAATCATCAGTGTGTGCCTATAATGTGCCTGAGATGGTGTTGAACCTAGAAATAGGGACACTCCATCGCTTATCTGCCATGTTTTCTCCGTGTCTTCAAGTGTGTGTGTTTGGCGTGCTTACATTGTTTGGTGTGTTTGTTGCCCCATATGTAGTCTAAAGACTAGCTTGATGAGTGCTTTCTTGTATTTTAGGAGGTTTTGCGTGTGTGTTGCCCCATATATATAGTATAAAGACTTGAGTGATGATTTCATCCTGTATTATGGGAGATTTGTTTACTTTCCAGTACTTGCATTTGCATTTGATACACATGAGAAAAAGAAAAGAAAAGAATCATGCTTGTCTTCCATGCATTAATGGCACGACTCATTCTAAATAAATATTCTAAATATTTATTTCCTTTCTAAATTCCTTCTATCATTCTAAATATTTATTTCATTCTTCTATCAATTAAATAAATATTCTAAGGTTATTTGATTGGTTCACTATTCCATAATTAAATAAATTCAATTTATTTAATTAAAATCCCTAAAATTCTTCTAATGTCTCATACAATTAAATAATCATAAATTATTTAATTAATCCAAATTCCTCTATCCTAAGTTCTAATTCCAAAAATCCACCTCACACTTATAGCTCAGTTTTCCACCTCACCTTGTCCACCTCATCAGGTTGCACATGTAATTAAATATATTAAATATTTAATTACCTATTTTCCCCCTCACCCACATGTCCTATTTCTTCTCAGATCAAAAGTTAGTTAACTAATCAATCAAAAGTGTTAACTAACTAGTCAATTGAGTTAATCCCTCAATCAATTCAGTCAATTCCATAATCCATTCTTCCAACTGACTAATCAAGTCTGTTAACTAATCAGTTAAAAGAGTTAACTCTCCAATCAATTTTGTCAAATCCCCTCTTTCATGATGGAGATGAGACACTTGTCATATTTCTACTGGTTGCACATTCCTTAACCATTCTCAGCCATTGATCATCATACTTCTTCTCAACTGTTGATCCTCATTCTTCTGAGTCTATAAAAGAAACCTCATCCTCCCATTCTATTCATCCAGGTTATTTGTATTGTTACTCTGTAGAAATCCACCAGCGCGCTTTTGGCACCCCCAATACAATCTACTTGAGATCACCATTTGCTTTGAAGCTCTACTTCACAGCATTATTTATCAACACAGCCATTTACTACCGACATCCTACAACACAGTTAAAAGAGTGCACTCACCAAGGGCCTACTTCATCAGCAAAGGACGGTTGTAATAGGTAAACAACATAAGCTTTGATTCAAGGGAGGTTTGCACTGTGTTATTCATTGCTTCATTCCATTCAATCTTTCTTGTTTTCATTATTCTGTTGATGTTTGGGTTTAGTATTGTTCATTTGATTAATCCACATTTTACCCTAACATTTTTGGCGCCCACCGTTTAATTTTATGTTTTTTACAAATTTTTGTAGTAAAAATTTGTGTTTCTCTAAACCCCATTGTTGAGTTTTGCAAGGATCTATCAAAAGGTGACCTCCTGGGCTGAAACTGACATCACCAATGTGCTCAGAAGGGTTGAAAACCTTAGAATCACCTGTTAATTCACAAAAATCAAAGACTGAAAAAAATCTCTATGATTTTTTTGAGGGTGCATCCTTTTATCCAGCGGTCCAAAGGGTGCTTCCGTAGGGTGCATCGCTTTATCCAGCGGTTTGAAGGGTGTTTCCGCGTCCTTTTATCCAGCTGTCCAAAGAGCTTTTTCGCAGGGTGCATCCTTTTATCTAGTAGTCCGACGAGTGCTTCTGCCAGGTGTATCCTTTTATCCAGCGGTCCAAAGGGTGCTTCCGCAGGGTGCATCGCTTTATCCAGTGGTTCGAAGGATGCTCCCACATCCTTTTATCCAACTATCCTAATAGCTTTTTCGTAGGGTGCATCCTTTTATCCAGCGGTCCGAAGGGTGCTTCCACATCCTTTTATCCAGCGGTCCGAAGGGTGCTTCTGCATCCTTTTATCCAGCGGTCCGAAGGGTGCTTCCGTAGGGTGCATTGTTTTATCCAACAATCCTCCATCTTGCCTTCTTCTACATGCCATAAAGGTGGTATCTTTTTCTTTTTGCCATAATAGGAGCATACAAACTCGTAATCACACAAATAAACACTCGTTGGAAAGGTAATTCCGTGAACTTCACAATGGAGTAGGTTTGATCAAGTGATTTTATCATTTTGTCAGCTATTTTTATAGTCAAATTTTAGCTATCTTTCCAAGCTTAAATCTGGCATTTTTTCTTGAAAACTAATGATTTATCTGTGCAGCTTGACTTAAACACTTGTCAAAGAAAGGAGAAAAGAAACTTCTGCTATATCTTCTATAGCATTGAGAGCTAGATAGTTTTATTTTCCTTAACACACACATCATAGATTAACTAGGGGGAAAGTAAAACAACTTGCATACAATTTCCATCTAGTTCTAATTAGGAAGGAGTAAACCATTGTTCATGCAACTTGCATACAATTCTCATCTAGTTCTAATTAGGAAGGAGTAACTCATTGTTCATGCAACTTGCATACAATTTTCATCTAGTTCTAATTAGGAAGGAGTAACCCATTGTTCATACAACTTGCATACAATTTTAATCTAACTCTAATTAGGAAAGTAGTAACTAGACCATTTGTTTCTTGCATTACAACACTTTCCAAGTTATTGCTATTTGGGATTTAAACTGAACTCACCATTGATTTCTGGATTAAAATTGAACTAATGCTATCTCGTTGGACCAAAACTTCAAAGTTAACTATTTCGTGCTACGAGGATTAAAACTGAACTCATCACTGATTTCTGGATTAAAATTGAACTACTACTATCTCGTTGGACCAAAACTTCAAAGTTAACTATTTTGTGGTACGCGGATTAAAACTGAACTCACCATTAATTTCTGGGGTTAAAACTGAACCAATGCTATCTTGCTAAAATCACTTCAAAGTTCTGTGCTTGCCCAAGTAGATTAGCCCATTTAGTTTTTCTAATTTTAACTAAGTTAGATTAACCCGTGTATTATGTGCTTGCGAATGACAATAGACTTATGCTCTCCCCTTAACTGGGTGATTAGAGTGCTAGACTTGTTATTCTATTTGTTTAACCTTTAGGGGGGCCTGCCCTTGGATGCACGCCTGTCCAAGTGGGAATGACCCTAAGTGGTAGCAGGCTAAAGCCAAGCCCTACCAAGCCACTTAAAATAAATTGTGCTTGAGGTGAAAACTTCCTGCAACAAGTGCTGCTATGTTACACCGACGGCCAACCTCCCCCAAAACCCTCTAAGGCGCAACCCTTTGAGGCTGGGAGACTCCATAATGGAGAGTAGTGCTGCCGCATGTGTAACCACTTGAACGGTTGCCCGCATTAAATACCTCTTGTTCTAGTGGCCAAAATCCCTTATAATCCATTTCTAGCCTAGGATCTTTGTGCTTGCTTTTGTTCAGTTTAGTCCAAAATAGAGTCAGAAAAACCACAAAAACAATGAAAAACTATAAAATATTTTTTGTGCTTGCTGTGTTTTCTTGCTGTTAATTCATAAAATCAGACCAAGAAGGCCTTTTTCCAGCTAAAAATACCAAAAACAATAGAAAAATTCAAAATTTTGTAGAAAAACCAGAGCTGCGCATATACCCATTTTTGATGCGCATTTGTGTCGACTTGCTGTGCATACATATAGACTTGTTGTGCATATGCACACTGTTACTGTGCATTCATACATTTTCCACCCGTACGGTGCATATACTGCGACTTCCTGCACATATGTTCATTTCTGCTGCGCATCTGTTTCAACGCATCCAAACCAGTAAGCTCTGCCGGTCTTGTGTCAATGGCAAACCAACTAGAATATATTGGTCAAAAAGTCCAATATTTGCAATTACAGATAAACTTAGGTCCCTCGCCCCAAGATTGTATAGTAATTTCTCAACAAATCCAAGCTTTACAACAAGAAATGGCAATCTTGCAAGCTGCACGTGCCAGTACTAGCTACGCCTCCCCCCGAACTCATACATCTATTTCCCGTCTTAATGATGCTCATGACAAGGCAAGCACCACCTTAAGTTGGAAATCCTATACCACCCCATCTACTAGTCCTCCTTCGCCACCTTCTAAGACACATATTCCAAAACATACCAGTTCTACACCAACACCACCATCTACTTCCTCAAACTCTAAATGGATGACCAAAAAAGAATCAGATGAGTGGTGGGAAAGAGTTTTTCCAAATTTATACAATTGGAGAAAAGCTAGAGAGAAAGCTAAATCCCATCATTCACCTATCCATACACCTACCAATGATGTGATCCAAGGGCTACTAGTAGAGAGTCAACCATGTCCCCAAATTCTAGTCCTTGACCTTACCAAAAATCCTTCATGTCATTCGCAACCCCTTGAGCTTATCGAAGAACCTCCTACCATGAACCAAAGTCAAGGTCCATCAAACATCTATGTTGTCAACCAAGAAGCTATCCAAGAGCTATCCACATCCATTCAAGCAACCCAAGAGGTATGTCAAGAGTCTAATCCTAAGCATGAGGAAACATTAATCCCTAGTCTAAGTCCAGATCCAATCACTTTCTTGCAACCTATCCATAATGTATCTTTTCCATGATCAAGATGATATCCATAATAATGAACCTCTCCATGAGCCACTTGATCCTATCCATCTCCCAACACCTATACATGAGAAGGAAATCCAATTCCATCCCATGCATAACCTTTATCTTTTCTATGATCAAGATACTATCTTTGATGAAGAAGCTATCCATGAGCAACTTGATCCTATACATGAGATGGAAACCCAACTCCAACCCATCCATAACCTTTATTTGTTCTATGATCAAGATATTCCCTATGAAGAAGATGTCCTTGAACAACTTGATCGCATACCCATTCATGAGCAAGAAGCCTCCATTTCTTCTATCCCTCTTCCATCTAATCCCATCCATGATCCAACAACTTTCGCTTCCTCTGATGAGACACTTGCCTCCCAAGTGCACACGAATGGTCAACCAATAACTTAGATCCTAAAGAGCATAATGATGATCAAGATTCTAACAATCCTTCACCATCCATTATTGACCAAGCTACAAATCCATCGTCTTATATCCTTGGGCTTACTACCTTCATGCATGAATGTTCTTCCTTAGAACACCAACAACCATTATCCGCTATCTCGCCTTTTTCATCCAATAAGGAACTCGCTGCTAGTGCACCTATACATAATCCCATGGTCCACCGCATACTCCAAAATATGAACTATCAAGGTCAAGGCTTAGGCCTTCATGAACAAGGTATTTTGGAACCTATTCATGTCAATGTTCCTCCACCTTCATACGACCTTGGATACATACCCCAAGGTGAGCAATCTCAAGATGTTGGTACTTCCTCCACTCCTCCTAAGTCTACTACTTTCCATCGCAAACCCTATCATATCCCCAAAACATATGTCACCATTCCACCTCCATCATCCTACATTTGTCAAAGCATGTGACCATACACCTTCCATCATCCAATCTACCTCCGCTACTTCCAACTCCTAATATCCCTCCATACATTTTACCACCACTTCTACAAACACCTTATTCATCCATCTATGAATCTTCTAACAATCCCCATCATGGCCAACAAATGCACATGTTGTCTAAACAAAGAATGTCCTCCAAGTCCACTTCCACCATCCCACGAGAATTCAACAATAAAAATGTGGATGCCTCTACCTATAAAGTCACAAATCCTAAGAGTCCTCATGACCTAGGATATAAAAACCAAGAATCAAAGAATTATCCATATCAAAAGATGCATACACCCACACACCTCAATGCCAAATTGAAAAAAGTGTGGGTCCCCAAGCAACAAATAATTATCTCAGAAGCTGCACAAATGCTGCATACACCCAAACCCATACCTTCACAGGTACTATCTAAAAACAAAATGGTTTGGGTGCCTAAGAAAAAAGCCCTCAAGTTACATGAGGCATCCACCTCTCAAGAATTCCAACCATTCACTTTCTCCAATTCCATCCAAAAGTATCAAATCCTTCCATCCCACATGACAAACAAAAATCAAAACAATGCAAAGTCTATGTGGGTCCCTAAAGGCCTATATCATTCATCCACCAAGAAAAACTCTCCATTGCTTCCTACACCACCTTCCCATCATCAGCTTCAATGTTTATCACAGTATGTGCAACCGTTGGTCATGGTTCCCTTCCATCCACTTCTATCCTACATATCTCCCTCATCCTATGGTCCATGCTTTTACATAAACCTTCCTTCCATCCTTGCATAATTCCTTCTGTATTCTGCATCATCATCCACTATTGCACCTTCCATAATCTGCTATCTACATACTCATATCTCACTTTCATGCACTCCCTTACCAACATCTATGACTACACTTGACATAGTCCATGCGACAACATCCTTCTAGCGGGACTATCACCTTTCAAGGAACTAGATATTTGAGTCTCTCCCTTTTGCATTCATCTTATCCTATTCAAAAAAAAGAATGAAAAAAGTAAAGAAAAATCCCTTCATCCAATGGTGAAAATCTGGCAAACAGGCACCTTGGATAAGTACCATGATGAAAACCTGGCAAACAGGCGTCATGTGTAAGTTGATCTTCTATGTCACCTACACTTGGGGGCACCTTGTCTCATCGACATATCACTTTTCTCCTACCAGTTTCTTTCCATACCATTTCCTATCCTATCCTACCTATACTATCCAGTCTATCCATCCTAATCTTCCTTTCCTCTATTTTCTTTGGTCTTGATAAAGATTGAAGGCACAATGTTGACAAATGTTTTAGATGTCTCTTGACATACCTTATCCCTCCAAACCATGCAAATCCTTCATTACCCTCTCATCTTCCTATCGTCATAAGCATTGCCATGAAAAATCCTAAGTATTCTACCTATAATGGGGCATGTTATTCCTATGCGACATAGTCCTTGGAGATCACATCCTTGTTTCCTTCTATCCACTATTGCCCATCCTCATACCTACCCGTTCCATTCTTTATCACTCGTACATCTACCTATCCGTGGTGTTTCCTTGTCATCGGTATCGTCTAATTCATATCTGTTCCATGTTTGATCCATATCTGTTCCATATCGTGTCTTATCTGATCCATATCTATTCCATGTCTGATCCATATCTGTTCCATATCGTGTCTTATCCGATCCATATCTGTTCCATGTCTGATCCATATCTGTTCCATATCGTGTCTCATCTGATCCATATCTTAGGTCCATTAGGGTTTACCCCGAACTACGTTGCCTCTGCATCGTCACGTAGGCAAGACCATTTAGCAATGAGCCCCCGACGCACTAGGTCAGTCCCTTAGGGTCCGTCTCCCCAATAAGGATTGTGCAATCTTCTCACCAAACAAGCAAATGCAAGTAGAACCCGTGCCTCAAGCAGAACTCTTGACTATAGGCATCTTAACCTATCCAATGCAAAGCAAATACCCAAGGTCTTCTAAATGATTTTATTCAACTTACAGCAAGAAATAAACACATCTAATGGCAAGAATGTTTTGTGGATTGGAACCATGGTTAAGTTATAGAGTCTTGATTTTTGTTATCATGTCTTTCTATGCTACTCAAGGATGCCAAAAGCTAGAGATGCTATGATGGGGGCATGATCATTTTCTTTGTTTGCTATATGTGGATTCCACTTTAGTAAATCGGCAAAAGATCATCGAGGACATCTAAGGTCTAACATGAACGGGGGCAATCCTTGTTTGTTGAAACACAAGAAATACTCAGGTCATCTCGGTTTAATTATACCTCGATGCTTGTATTAACTTGCTAAATCAAAATCTATGTAAGCAGTACTCAGGTCATCTCGGTTCAATTATACCTAGATGCTTGTATTAACTTACAACATTTCAGAAAAAATACCAAAAATAAATCGCCCAATGATGAAATAAAGCACTCCAATAGCAAAGCATCCACCCTATATCCATTTATACATCCATACCAAACCCCATGCAATAAAGATCCAACAATGCAGAGTATCAATACAAATAAAAGCTTGTGAGTCCTTCTATCGAGTCTTTCTTCTATCAATCGGATTTCTATCTATCATCATATCTTTCATCCTTGTCCAGTCAGTCTGAGCAATGATCAAAATGCAAGGTCCATCCTTAATCCATACCAATCAAGTCAAGTCAATCTTGCACAAATGATCCAATCACAATCAAGGGTCTTGATCTTTGTCTGGTCGTAAACCAACTCGATCAGTTAATCAATCAATTGTCTTATATAGGATGTTGCATTGTCGAAATCAGACCAACACATGTGTCTTACATGACATGCTCCATTTCCTGAAACCAGACACTATCCTTCATGTTTCTCTAGGGATCTATCATTCCCCGCCATGACAACACGCCTACCATGTTGGTCTAGGGATATATCGTTCCCCACCATGACATCACCGTCATATATCATTATCAATATATCGTTGGTTTACTGCTAGACAGGGGCAATACCTGTTTGTTCTTGTGTCATTTGTGCATACTTGCTTGCTTGCTTGTGTGTGTTATCATTCTATCTTGCATCGTGTATCATTCGGCTCTTTCTCCATCCTTCTTCATTGTGAGATTGTCCGTCTCACGCCTTCTGCCTTCTCCTCGTCCAATCTCCTGAGGGGGCACCCTATCGTCAAACTTGTACTAGGGGCAAACTGGGCCATGTATCATTATCAGACTATTTATTCTTTGAAGTAATGCTGTAAACAACATTGCATCAAAGAGGGGCAAAATGTATACGCCTAAAAATGGCACGATTCATTCTAAATAAATATTCTAAATATTTATTTCCTTTCTAAATTCCTTCTATCATTCTAAATATTTATTTCGTTCTTCTATCAATTAAATAAATATTCTAAGGTTATTTGATTGGTTCACTATTCCATAATTAAATAAATTCAATTTATTTAATTAAAATCCCTAAAATTCTTCTAATGTCTCATACAATTAAATAATCATAAATTATTTAATTAATCCAAATTCCTCTATCCTAAGTTCTAATTCCAAAAATCCACCTCACACTTACACCTCACTTTTCCACCTCACCTTGTCCACCTCATCAGGTTGCACATGTAATTAAATATATTAAATATTTAATTACCTATTTTCCCCCTCACCCACATGTCCTATTTCTTCTCAAATCAAAAGTTAGTTAACTAATCAATCAAAAGTGTTAACTAACTAGTCAATTGAGTTAATCCCTCAATCAATTCAGTCAATTCCATAATTCATTCTTCCAACTGACTAATCAAGTCTGTTAACTAATCAGTTAAAGGAGTTAACTCTCCAATCAATTTTGTCAAATCCCCTCTTTCATGATGGAGATGAGACACTTGTCATATTTCTACTGGTTGCACATTCCTCAACCATTCTCAGCCATTGATCATCATACTTCTTCTCAACCGTTGATCCTCATTCTTCTGAGTCTATAAAAGAAACCTCATCCTCCCATTCTATTCATCCAGGTTATTTGTATTGTTACTCTGCAGAAATCCACCAGCACGCCTTTGGCACCCCCAATACAATCTACTTGAGATCACCATTTGCTTTGAAGCTCTACTTCACAGTAGTATTTATCAACACAGCCATTTACTACCGACATCCTACAACACAGCTAAAAGAGTGCACTCACTGAGGGCCTACTTCATCAGCAAAGGACGGTTGTAATAGGTGAACAATAGAAGCTTTGATTCAAGGGAGGTTTACACTGTGTTATTCATTGCTTCATTCCATTCAATCTTTCTTGTTTTCATTATTCTGTTGATGTTTGGGTTTAGTATTGTTCATTTGATTAATCCGCATTTTACCCTAACAATTTTCACTAAGGGTTTGACCTTAATTAGCACTAAAAGTATGTTGTGATAGATATTTTGACATTAAGAGGTTGTTATCACTGATATATTTTGTTGTCCATCATAATTTTCCTCACAACACCCTTTGTCATTCTCTTTTGCATCAAGATTTGGCAAAAAATTACATATTTCAACATATTTTCACTATATTTTGACTTGTCATCATCTTAGACTTGCATCAAGAGTGTGTTGTGAAAGAGCTTATTGCTGTTTTGGATTGATATCAGGCATACAATTTTCTTTCCTAATCAAAATCCTTACAACACCTTTCTTCCATTCATTTGCATTGAAAAAGTACAAAAAATCAAGCATTTTAGGCTATTTTTGCAAATAGTTTTACACTTGTCTTTTGCACCAATTTTGAAAAGATTTCAAAATCTGATTTTGAATTGATTAGAGCATATAAAACTAAAAAGGAACTGGAGTTACGAATAGACTTTACCTTTTTGAGCTATAGAAACTACAAAGAAAAACTTTTACACCCAATGCCCAGTCCTTCTATGCAAGAAACGACAAAAGATAAACAACCCGCATGTGAAGAGAACCTTAGACCAAAAGGACAAGGTCACTATGCTGAGGTTCCTCCCCTAAAATCCTTACAAGGATTGGGAGGTCATTGTTGAAAACAACATATTCCACCGTGACAAATGAGGTTTGATCCCGGTGCTTCATCTTCTAAATTGCACAAACTTGTGAAAAAGAAAAGCCCTATCTTACAAGAGATAAGTGGTAAAAGAAAAAGAAATAGAAAAGCAAAAGAAAAATAAGAAGACAAGCTCATGCCATAAATCTTGCTCTCAACTAGAAAACATTGATCCTAACATTGAACCAAACAAACATGATCCTAAAAATGAACAACATGATGAGAAAGACATGAAATTAGCTATGGTACCTTGTGTCCCACTTTCCTCTAACATTAGGGAGTGGGAGGATGATGATGATTTGCTTGATGATACCCGCTAGCCCGGCAGGGCCCTACAGATAAGTATCTCTAACCCTTTATCTCTCTCGTGATCTGCTTCCCCCGTGATGTGTTATATGTTGTTTAGGCCTCTTGGGATGACCTCAAATTCTCCCATAAGGTCTGGGATACTAGGAGACCACCTCTGTTGTGACCTTCTTCTATTTGTATCATCATTCTTCTATATGGCCTATCTCTCTAATTTCATTGTTGTGTTGTGTCTTACAGACATAGCGCTGTGGTTGGTAACCTGGGGGCACCCTCGTACTTGACTATCCCTAAGACACTTGTTTCTCCTCTCTTATTTATTATTTCCCTTTCTTTAGTGTTTTTATCTAGTAGGCGGATGATGAAAAATATTTATACTGATGCGAACCTAGTGTCCCTTTCAAGAGGAATAAAAAAATGGACTTAGTTCCTAATATGACGATGGGGTTGTAATAAATTATCTGACGCTTGGCTAGTAGAAGCACTTTGTGCTTTCTGTGTAGTGATTTTGATGGTACACTATCTCATTTACAAACCTTAACAATACTGTTGCTCTGTGCACCTTTGTCTTTGAATCTAGTCTTGGTGGTACTCGATTCACAGAGCTTCGTGATATAGACCCATGGTTATCCTCAAATTCTGAATTTGTTGTATAACCTTAGCTCTTTGTGTGGTTAATCATATGCATTGATGTTGTTGTTTATCATGATTTTGTAGACACTAACATTTCTCTTGTAGGGATGTGTTTGTGGGAATATTTGGCGATCGTGAAGTACATGTCACCTCCGGGGGGCACGGGCTTTGCAAGAACTTGTGTTCCCTTGTGTGTTTTCTTCCTACCTTAACGTGCTTGATATCGATACCTGATATCAACCACCTTAAGGTGGAAGCATATATAAGGTAAGCTATCTGTTATAAATGGTAGCTATGTGCTTATCCTCAGATGCAATTTAAAGACTAGCTTGATGAGTGCTTCCTGCATCTTATGTTTGTTTGCAATCAATCAATCAATCATGTAAGCCCTCTTAGGAGGCGGGATATCATGTATATCCTTTTTATCTTCAGCCCTCTATGGAGGTGGGGATGGTGTATTTCTCAAAGCAGATTGCATCATCCTGTCATTTTCAAAAGTCCTCTGCGAAGATGGGGAGTAGTTTTGTGACTAACTCAACCCTTAAGCGTCTCTTTGGCAATTGTTGTGGTGAAGCCCAATTATCAGTGTGTGCCTGTAATGTTCCTAAGATAGTGTTGAACCTAGAAATAGGGCAACTCCATCACTTGTCTGCCGTGTTTTCTCCGTGTCTTCAAGTGTGTGTGTTTGGCGTGCTTGCTTTGTTTGGTGTGTTTGTTGCTACATATGCAGTCTAAAGACTATCTCGATGAGTGCTTCCTACATTTTGGGAGGTTTTACGTGTGTGTTGCCCCATATATAAAGTATAAAGACTGTTGACAACTGAGAGGGGGGGTGAATCAGTTATCTTAATTATTTTAACTTTTTGTTCTTCTTTAACAACTAGTGCAGCATCAAATCATATAAGCATGCATAACCATGAAAGCAAAAATAAAATCAATACACATAACACAATGATTTTGACGTGGAAAACCCTGTTAAGGGAAAAACCACGGGGTGACTAACCCAAGATTGTATTCTCTGTTAAAAGAATAAGGTAGTACAAAAATGACACTTGCCAATTAGGGCTCACTACCCAAGCACACTGCTCACAAGAGGCTCACTGCCTACAATAGTTTATAGAAGGAAACCAGGTACTTGAACTGATGAGAAGCATCCACATATGCTGAGGTTCAGTTCTGGTTAGGCTTAATATACTGATCTACTGCACTTCATTCTTCCTCTGTTCTAGTGCTACTATTCTGTCACATTCTGAACCTGTATAGCTACTTGCACACTACTCTCTGCTTTTCTTCGCACTTCGTAATACACCACACACACCTTTATACTGAAATCAATCTGGTATATATATCTGCATCAATGATTTCAATCATTTTTCTATTTGGCATTCGAAAAACTCAAGATATTTCCAAACTCTAGTCTATCAGCTGAATCCATGCTTACTAAGTGATGCATATCAAAGAGATGCTTACATAAGTCATCAATCATGTCAGCCAACCATGAATGATCACCATCAATATCTCATCCGAATTAAGGTCTGATGCTATGTCGATCAGGTCTTTCTCAGTCTACTCTGCCAAACATGAACCCAACACTTAGGTACTCATATCTCTTCACTCTTTCATCATCAGAGGCTCAATCTTTGGAATGTATTAGTCATGGTATTCCTCCTGACTTCCCCAAGTCCACACTTTGCTAAGATACTTCCTCTAAGAGATCCAAACCTGATTGTCAGACCTTACTGCATGCTCTATTCTTGGTCACCGGACCAAAATACTCTTCAATCTGACTTCCGGTATAGACATACCATGTCCTGCGGATATGTGGGATGGAATTTGTTGCCATCAATGACAACATTCATGAATCCACATAGTGTCTCTTGCCAACAAATACTTGCGTGATGAGTGCATCCTATATTATGGGAGGTTTGTTTACTTTCCAGTACTTGCATCTGCATTTCATATACATGAGAAAAAGAAAAGAAAAGAATCATGCATGTCTTCCATGAATTAATGTGTCTTCTATGCATTTTTGGTCTTCTCCATGTTCTACATGACTGTAGCTATCTTCTCCATGTTTTGCATGCCTATTACTGTCTTCTATGTGATTGGTGTGTCTTCTCTGTGCTTGGCATGCTTGCTGTGTTTGTGATCATACTTTAATGCATGTATTGGCCTTGCATTTATACATACATTAAAGTTGGGGCTAAATGTAACATTAGAAAATGTCCCCTTGGGGGCTTTTCCCTCTTTAGGTTTAGCTCCTGGGTCTTTTGTGTGCATTTAGGACATTTTATATCATATTTCAACACCCCGATGAGAAAACCCCTAAGTGTCTTGACAAATAGGACCTAGGGGGACTACTTGAGATAACCCCTACCCAAAATAGGGGGAAGGACTTGGGCGCCCACGCCCTAGTCTTGCCCTATTTTGGGTCAGTCCTAATTTTTGGGTGTCAGCTTGTAACCATTATTTGGGTCCTATGCTGACACGGTAAGTTTGAATTACGAAATTCTTTGCAGGAGTGTTTGTAGTTGGATATAAAAGCATGTTCAGGCATTCATTTGTAAACTAGATCATGTTCATGTGATTTTGGCATCCTTAAGGTGATTCAAGGCTTTTATTGTGTTGCAAGAGTAGATTTGTGTGGTCTATGTGTTTGTGTTTACAAATTTGAGCATCCATTTTCTCATGGAATGAAGAGCATCTTCCTCTCATGAGATCTTCACTACAAGGTGACATTTATTGTGTTTGTGATCATTATACATTTGGTTTTTGCCTCTGCCTTCCTAGGCACACACTCTCTATCTGACAAAGGTGTTTGGAAGACTTAAGTGTCCTTCCGGGGCTTGACTGCGGCAAGCTCCTAAAAACCACAACCCCCTCCCAAAGTTTTATGATTGTAGGTCATAGGTTGATGATGCAGACAAAGTTAAGTTGCAGGGAGCATATTGGAGTGTCAGAATTACATAATAGTAGGAAAAAGGACACCCTAGACTTGGGCGCCCGCTCACTAGTCCTCGAAGTTTCTTGATAGAAAAACCTTCGGTGTAGCAGGAACAGGTTATAGATCTTATTCACAGATCCTGACAAAAATTAGGGCACTATACTTGGGCGCCTACTCTTTTGTCCCCAACTTTTCCACCTCAGAATGCTAAAAATAGGTGTGCAATCATTTGTAATTTTACAGCTTTTTGTAGATGGATTTTCCATTATTCATCTATTTACTGCCATATTTGCATAATTAGGGTTTTGATGGATAATTAAGCATAAAAGAAGGAAAATTGATAATCAAATACCTGAATCCAAGCTTCCCTACATTTGTAAGTGACCAAGGACTTGATAGTGCTCTGCCACTCGATCCTAAGGTCCTTGAATATAATAGGTGAAAGGAAGAAATAAACACTAAACTAAACAAATCTAATTTTCACCTAAACATGGACAAATCAATGATACACATCAAGGGAGTACTGATCTTGATGCATGGACAACTAGACTAGAGAAGGGAAGTGGAAACCCTCTGCTTATGAGCATATAGAGTTCAAGAATGTGGAATGCTGGTGGATTTCCATATGCAATGGAAGCCACTGAGTTAGTGATAGAATGTGCTCGAAACTACAATTTAGAGACTAGAAAGGTAGAAAAGCATGGCAGAATTAATGTGGACTTTTTAGTTGCAGGCATCACCTCAGCCTTTAATTTGCCTAAGGGACCTAATGTGGTTCGTTTAAACCTAGGAAAATTGGAAAAATAATATAATAGCAAACAAAACAAAGCTAGGAGGATCATGTATCAATGGAGATCCAAAAGTAGCACATACAAAGCCTCAGCTAAATTACTTGTATATCTCTTCAAGTTTGATTTTTCTCCTGAATACCAGTACATGATGACAATGCTTAGCAGAATGACAGGGAAACAAAATGCTAGAGCTTTTGAGAATTAGATGTATGGTATCATCAGGATGGTAGAATGTTCTAAGAACAAACCCCTATGGGCTAAAATCATAAGTGATAGCTTAGATGAAGGAATGAGGAGGTTAGGAGGGAAAGTGAACATGTTCCATATGACCTCTTACATAGTATATGCCCATGCATTTAGAGGCACATTCAATGGATTACAAACAATAGGTAGGGTTGGAAGTAACCTTGGAGATGTTAACATCTGGGATCATTACCCACAGTTAAAAAGAAGAGAATAACTCCAACACTATAAGAGAGTGAATGATTCATTCTCTATGCACCTTGTCAGAACCATGGAAGAAGATAGATCAAAGAGATTATGGAAGCACAAGATGTCATTTACAAACATGGGGCTTGGTTCATCTAATTCCCTATATTTTTGTACATGAGCATAGAAGACTTCACTGGGCAACCTCTCATGTTGCCAAGATATCCAACTGATTAGGTCATCTTGATGGAGTTTTCCAGACAGATACTGCCCTCAGTAGAGGCTTATATTGAAAAGGGAAAGATAACAAATGCTCTGTTTCCAATCTACATCAGCTGGTACATGTGCCCTGATAGGGAAAGTGTCAAAGATGTAATAGGAGGATTGAAATTGTTGCACTTGCAACCCTTCCTGCTGGCCAGGCCATATGATCCTTATGAGAGGATGCTGGAATTGCATAAGAAGCCTATGCATCAGAAGTATATTGAAGATTTCTAGGCTGATTGTGATGATCAAGCAGAAGTTAGAAGGAGAGGCTATCAAAGGCTCACCTTGAATCAAATACGCAGCCTGGATTGCATGCCTGTGCCTGCCTAGTTACATGAGGATGATGGTAAGATTATGTCCCAGGAGTATGAGGACAAAAAGGTATATAATGATACCATATCAGCTCTAGAGTGGGACCAGCCAGAGGAAACCTCCTTAGACTAGATAACTCAGAAGGTCATGCAATTGACCAAGGAATTGTTAGAAAATGAGGTCACCTAGATGAAGAATAAAGGGGTAGCCCTCACCGTGGATAATAAAAGAAAAAGACAAGAATTGTCTGATGAAGAGTATGATGATTTCCTCTGGGAGAAGAGGTAGTCAAATGGAGAAAGGCAGTAGACAAAAAATAAGAAGGGAAACCAAGGATCTGGGGTCATGGTCATTAGACAACCCCAACCAAAAGAGAATGTATCTTCTACATCAGATGTAGCATCACCCCACACACCTGCAAAACAAAAGAAGGTTGCTACAAAGCCTGCCCCTGTTATTATAGAGGAAGAGGAAGAGGAAGAACCATTAGATGATGAACTATTGATCAAGAGGAAAAAGAAGAAAGTTCCAACACCACCACAAAAGAAACAAAAGAAGGTAATGAGAGGAACTATAGACGTAAGCCCCATGTTATTAAGAGGTGCAGGTGGTGAAGGTATTTTGAAAAACTTGCAACATGATGTTTCCATCCTTGATATAGTAAACTTTAAGACTGAGAGGGCAGAAGAACAGAGAGAACAGAGGCAAAGTGCAAGAAAAGAGCCACTTTTTCCACTAGATGATATAGTGGACTTGTCTGATGATGATGTAGTTAATGATGTTTCTGCTCATTTCATGGAGACATTGGTAGAAAATAAAAATATGATCCCTCATAACATCCCCTAGTTCAAAAGGAGGTCCATCAGGAGGAGGTTGAAATGGAGGAAATAGAAGAAGATAACCCTAAGGTGGTAGCTCAACAAATTGGATTAACTGACTAGGTTGATCATGTCACCATCCCTACAGTGATAGACTTGGCTTATCAAGGTGATGAGGAATAAGGAAAAGGCAAAGATGCACCTCCAAGGAAAGAGAAAGTGGAAGCTAATATACATAAGAAGGGTGATAAGAAGATGCCTAATAAGAGTGATATATAGAATAATGAGCCAGCACCTAAGAAAGGGACAAATGAAAAGGAAGTGGATAAAACCCAAGACCCTAGAGAAGGAGACATTTCAAAAAATAAAGAAAAAAGTCTTTAACAAGATGATAATCAGCAAAAGGAAATAAAGAATGTGAAAAAGACTGATCAGGGTGATCACTGGGATAAAACAGATCAAAGTGTTCAAAATCCTGATAAGGATCAAATGCAACAAAATACACAGGAGAAAAATGTAAATGCATCACAAGAGTCTCCTACACAACAAGAGAGCCCTCATGAGAAAATGCATGAGGAAGAACAGAGAAAAGAAACTTCTCCATCGAGGGAAGAGTAGAATGTAGAATCTCAGGATGCTCATATTGAGCAAACTGACCAACAAGAACCCGCTAGTGATATACCATATTGGTTGCAACATGAAATAAAACCACCCCATGACACTGATTTGCTTGAGTTTGATGTTGCTGCACTATTTTCAATAGAAATGATTAAGCCTAAGAGGAAGGCTAGACCTACATCCGCCATCAGGAGAGATCCTACGACGGGTAGGAGAATAGCTTAGGTAGCTCTGCCAATAGCAGATAAGGCCAAAGGAGAAATAAGCATGATGAATTTTAGATAACTAATGTTGATCTAGGATTTGCTATTGAGGAGCAGGAGGGCCAAGAGGCCAAAGATATTATTGAATACTTAATGAAAAGTGTGAAAAAGTAGAAGGATAAGAATGAAGTGCACAAGGAGCATATTGCCCAATTGCATACATTTATAAAAGGGTTAATTGACCTTAAGCACATGCCAGTTGACATAGCCACCCCTCTAACTATCATATCTCAAGATGAGGTAACAAGGCTAGACATCATGAAGCATAAGGCTCATGTGGTAGACAATTGGTTTATTCTTTTCATGATAGAAGCAGAGAAAGTGATAAAGGCCTCCCTATCCAATTGGAACTTTCTCAGTACATTAAGGAGCAAAGTAGATAAACTTCAAAAGAAGGTCACCCAGAGATCCATCAAAGTAGACAAACATCTGGATGCCTTGGCTGAGATGAGGCACATAGACATGAAGGTGCTCATATACAATTAGGTATTTGATAACAATACAACACAATCATTAGGCATATGATATGAGGATATCAGGTTTGAGAGTGATATCTTGAAAAGATGTAATGCCAAGCTTAGGGATCTATTAGTGTTAAATTGCATCATCTTATGGCTACAGAGGTAAATACCTTGGAAGCTCTAGAAGGTAATGCAGAAGGAAAGATAGAAAATTGGGATGCTGATTTTGCAATTGGAGCCTTCCAAAATAATTTTAAGCATGCCACCGATGACCCTCTTCACCATATGAGAGAGGATGTAGTCAACAAGGCTATGAAGATGAAGGCCAAAGTGGAAGCATATAATGATACCTTAAATAGTAGAAAGAGCAAATGGATTGCTCTACAGACATAATTCCATTCCCAGGAGCATGCTGCAGTAAGATTTAGAGTCCAAGATGGGGGAGAGATTGAAAGAATAATGCAAACATATGAACCTATCAGGGAAAGTATCATCATACATGTAGGAGATGACCCTCACATTGATGAAGAAGAGCAAGAGAATGAGGATGATGATGAAGAAGAAGAAGATGAAGAAGAAGAAGAGTAAGCAACGATGCATGAGGACAGGGTCATATGCATAATAAGACAAAGAAATGATCGAGTCCCACCAGATGGTTGCCAGCTGGCAACCTATACCACATTTTGATATCTGTTGATTGAGTCAAAAGGGATATAGACCATTGATTTAGATAGAAAAATCTTGATCGTTGGATCATTTGTAACTGCCTCCTCTCTTTGTCCTATAAAAGGAGATGGAGTGCACATTGTATCATTATTTGAAACTTAATTGAAGTTAGATTGCTGAAGTTTCTCAGGACTAATTTCAAAGCTGATTGTAGATGTACATGTCTTTTGCATACTTAATGAAAGTGAAGATCTAGATTACACATAATTGTATACTTTGAGTAATCTGTAGATGAATTCTTGGCTTGTGCTTTGATTTGCTGCGTCCCTTGGAGTGAAATTCATGTTGTACATGTTGTCTTCATCTCTTTTCCATTAAAGTTTGCATCAACCATACTTAGTTGTTGAACACCCTGGCAAACCTATGGTTTGATTTTATTCCTTTCGTGACAGTATCTAGAGTGTATGTGGACCAATAGCTGAAGATTCATTCAATTTAGTAAAGATTAGAAAGCATTTTACATAATTTGTTTAATTTCATTCAAATCACCATCACAATTGCAAATACATAGATAATCCTAAGCAAATACATAGAAATATGCAGTTATCTTGAAGGAAATTGAATATCCTTAGCATATTTGAGTCAATTTGCATGCATAATTGAAAATCTCATGCAAATATAGATACATGTTAATAGTAATCATGCAAATATTAGCTTAAAGGTACATTATTTAGACAAATTCACAGTGCAGAAGTAAAAATTGATTCATGACAGTTGATGTTTAGAAGAATTGATCAAACTTAAAAAATATCATCATCATCTGTTAAATACAATAGAAATAACCTTGTTTGTGAAGTAATTTATAGGGAGCAGGTATAAGACCAGATGTTTAGACATCAATTCTTGATAGCAGAACAATGTAAGACCCCTTGGATGGAAAAACACATATCACATCACCCTCTAAGTAACATCAGATGACCATGACCTGATTATTGGAGACTTGGAGTCATCAATTTATCCTAAATTGATCATACTTTTCAAGATATAAAGGTTTGTTGTGTGAACTTCTATTCATGTTTGTTGTGACTAACATCATAACCAACATAAATTGGCTCTAGAAGGAGGGCCATCCATTCTCTGTTGTTGCTGGATTGGTCAGCTATATTTAATTCTTTCATATTTACAATGTGATCTTGTCAAAGTTTGTTAAATTCGGCTATGCTTTAGACATTTGTGCAAATATTCACTTGTTTCAGGTTGTTTCAAGTATATTAATTATAAATATTTCAATATAGTGCATAATTCTCTGATCTTTACTGTCATTTTCTTGAAGTTTTCAAATAGTGACTTGTTCTTCAGGTTTTTTTTGCAAATATCTTGTAGAAACTTGTTTGTGTGATTAAGTATCTTGATATCCATGTCCAGAAGTTCAATCTTTGCTCATATTTACATGTTTGACACAAATATTGCATAAATATCCAGCCATTACTGAGTCCTGACCATAAATATCTACTCTAGAAGATTATTTCCTCTGATCTTTGCAAAAATTCAATCAGAAATTCAATATTATGTCTTAAATTGTTAGAATCATGGCTCAGCAGCTAAATACTAGGTCCAAATCCAGTGGACTCTTTGAGGAATTACCTATTCACAGACTCAGACCTCAAACTATTGATATTCACCATACTCCTGAGTCAAGTACATTAGGATCCTCATCAAGACATACTGCAACACCTCCGGTATCTCCATCTGTCCTTTAGACACCTCCAGGATCACCAATTATACCTCAAGTGTAGCAAGCACCAGTCACAATGTCATACTTTACTATTGATTCACCCTTGACCTTTACTGCATATCATCCCTTGCCTAAGAATTCTGATAAGATTTGCCCTCAATATCATCCATATCACGATGCAGATGATCATATCTAGACATTCAAGGAAGCATGCTGTAGAGCAAAGATTGAGCATCAGGATGTAGTATGCAGGTTGTTTCTACACTCCTTGGGAGAGGAATGTAATGTCCTCTTCTAGACACATGGTTAGTCCATCATGGAGTTCCCATGGGCTAACAGTTTGGTTAGGGAACTGTGGTTAGTTTGGCTCTGGAGGTCCTTGTCGGTGCTGGGGTTATGGTTCATATTCAGTGGACCCAGTTGGCACCTTCACAGTCGGCTCAGTGGGCTCTTGATTGTTACTTACTATTTTTAGTAAGTCTAGGTACTATGTCAGTTTAGGATTTTCAGGGTTGGATTAGATGCGTTTCGTTGAGACCTTTCCGACAAGCTAAAGATCATGGAATTCTGACACCGTCTTCATATTTATTTTAAAGTCCGAATATTTATTAATGTTATATTAATATGGACTTTATTATAAATAATGGAAAAGTGAAATTAATGAAATGGAGACATAAAGTGAAACTAAATTGTTATTTTCCATCCCTAGGAGACAAAGTGAAATTAAATTATTATTTTCCCTCCTAATTGGCCAACGCCTATCTTGGAGGAAGATAAAAAGGTCATTTGGAGCTCATTTGGTTTTATGCTATGTTGGATATTTTGTTTATGAGAGCTCTGCTAGGGTTTCGGAGTTGGAGTTTTTGCATCAGGCTATTGGAGATGGAAACCTCCATTAGTGACGGTATCCCACAGGTGTGCAATACCACCCAACAGTGCCATTGATGGTGGATGTATTCAGCATTCACATATGTGCTGAAATGGAGTTTGACGGACGAGATTGTAGAGGTTTATTTGATATTTATATTACAGATTTATTTGAGGTTTGAGGAGACCAGTTTGCATTGCAAAGGAGGAGTGGATTTGATATTGTTTGGGACTGTTTTTATAATAGCTGCTGGCTGTACATTCCAGCTTGGCCGTACCATGTACCATTGAGGCGTGGATCCTTTGGAGGCTCTTCCTCTTTCATTGCAGCTTCATTCTTGGCCATTGGATGGCGTTTTAGGCTTATTTCTCTGTTGTTATCATCTGTTTTAACATTCTATATCAATCCATGGAGATTTGATGCATTTCTAGCCATACCCACTTGCTGGTCCATTTCCGGCGGCCGTACCAAATTGCATATTTTCATATGGGTATGTAATAGTAATTATTTTGGGGCTATTTTGCTATCTGGGTTGTCATTACTTTCTTCAGATTCATTGTATATTTTTTGGGTTTATGTTATACGCAATATATTGTGTGCTCTAACACCACATCTGCAGGAAAACATTAAACCCCCTTCTGCATCTTCTCTCTATCTGAAAGAACACAAAAAATAATAATAAAATATCGCACAATAAAGATTTTAAAAATACAAACAGGTATGGCACATTATAGTGGTATCAGAACTAAAGATCTTGCCATCCTGTGAGTTCAGTTTTGACATGCAGAAGTAAAATGAGACATGCGACCAGCTGATAGATATCTGTTCAGAAGTACAAGGGCAAGACAGGGAACACAGGCTCCGCAGTTGAATAATCCAGAGAATCCAATTCCCGTAATAGATCCTTTTGAGTCAGATACTAAGATAATGGTAGCAACTACTAAGGACAATTCTCAGGTATCACGGACAGACCCATTTTCTGGAGAGCTTCCACTAGTTACAGGTCCTATAGGAGATATGGGTGACAGGGAAGAACTAGAACTTAGTGTGCGTGACATTTTGATTGCACTTACTCGAGAGATGAGAGAGTCTCGACGTGAGATGGTAGAGGCATAGGCTGAGTTAGCACATGCCATCAAACGGATGGGTAATGACTTAGACAATCACCGTGACAGAAACAGATACAATGGAGGTGACAGGAACAGGTACCATGGAGGTGACAGAAATAGATACAACGGAGGTGACAGGAACAGGTACCAGGACGGTGATAGAAACAGACATGATGGGGAGAAAGGAACAGGAATGATGGGAATGACAGGCATAACGGTGATAGGAATCGGGAAGAACGAAATAATGGGGACAGGTATCATGATGATAGGCACAAAGATAGAGATGATGATGAGGCTTCGGTTAATCACCGTAGGGCTTCACAGTTCACTGCGGGAGATAGACCTGGTATTCTGATATTTGCCCCTAGGAATCAAGTTCCCGAACAGGATCCTACTCAGGCAGAGTTCCAGGAGGAGATTCTGAGGGACTGGAGAGCATCTAGTGAGGGTTTTAGAAATGAGATGACATTTGTTGAATATTCTAAAATGAGGACTAGGTGTAGACCTCGGAGGGGAGGTAGATCACAGAACCAAGAACTGCAGAGGAAAGTAAGTAAGATGACACTTCCTTACTTCGATGGATCAGGTAAGAACACCGCGAGAGCTTGGGTCCAGAAATTGGATAGCTACTTGTAGATTAGTCCCATGCCAGAGGAGGACGCTATTACTTATGCAGCTCTACACTTGGAGGGGACTGCTCACAAATGGTGGAGTAACAGGAAGGTTACATTGGGTCACAATCAGGTCACTTCATATGTGGAGTTTACAGCTAGACTGATCGACAGGTTTGATAAAAAGGACCCAGAATTACAGTTCAAGGAGTTGACTCAGTTGAGACAGAGCAGATCAGTAGACTCCTACATTGCTGATTTCCAGGATATATCTATTATGGTTCCGGATATTACTAAGCGCAGGTTGGTTGTTCTTTTCATTGACAGATTGTTAGATCAACTTTGCGGATGGGTGAAGGGTTTTGACCCTACTACACTTTAGGAGGCCATGAAGAAGGCCTGAGATATGGAATCATCAGTATGGAGGAATAAATTTTAATCCAAAGGATTTCTGCCAAGGAAAGATAAGGAGAGGGATAGGAGACCATTTCAGAGAGATGCAAGACAATAGCATAAGAGTTCTTCTAGATTGGACAACGATTAGTTGAATGACTTGAGGAGAAAGAAACTCACTTTTCATTGCCGAGAACCTTGGGATCCCATGCACAAGTGTACTGCCCAAGGAAAAGCCAAATAGTTAGAGTACTTTTCAGCCGACGAGTCTATTGATGGGGAACCCCACTCGGATTACCATTCAGAGGCTGAGCGTGGAGAATTAGAGGGCTTAGGGGAAGCATCAGATAGAGAGGATGATCTAGCTCGACCCACAACCCATATCACAAGTATTCAGAAGGAAGGATCATTCAGGATTAGAGGTGTACTGAGCGGGCAGTGATGTATTGCCTTACTTGACACAGGTGCCACTCATAACTTCATAGACGAAGGCTTGGTCGCTAAGAGAGGGCTGAAAACTGAGGAATTTGAGGGCTTTAAGGTGAAGGTTGCAGATGGTTTTGTACTCACCTGCACTAGGAGGATACCCAATCTATCAATCCAGCTGAACATGTACACTTGCCAATCAGAGTTTTATGTTGTCGGCATGGGTGAGATGGATGTTGTGTTGGGTATGAAGTGGTTGAATGATATTGAGGAGTTCACTCTCAACTTACGGACGATGGAAATGAAGTTTGAGGTGGACATAGTTAGACATGTGCTCAGAGGTATTTCAGATGGTGGGTTGAGAGTTGTTTCTCTCAAGCGGATGGAGCGATTGATTCATCATGATCAGGTGGAGTGGACAGCTGAGGTTATGGTGATGCCTGTAGTAGATCAACAGAAGCATGCATATCCTCTTGACATACAGTCTATACTTACTAAACACACCAAAGTGTTTAGTGATATTCCACCAGGTAAACCTCCTGATAGAGGTTTTGAGCATGTGATTGAGTTGGAGGGTGCTAAGCCAGTAATCACAACCCCTTACAGGCACCCAAAAAGGTATAAGGATGAGATTGAGAAGGATATCAAAGAGCTTCTCAAGATGGGACACATCAAGCCTAGTAAGAGTTCATTTGCATCATCCGTGGTATTGGTAAAGAAGAAGGATGGGTCTCTTAGAATGTGTATTGATTACAGGGAACTCAACAAGAAAACAATTAAGAATAGGTACTCGCTTCCCAGAATTGATGAACTGATTGATGAGTTGCACGGTGCCTGTTACTTCCCCAAGATCGATTTGAGATCCAGTTAACATCAGATACGGGTCAGAGATGAGGATGTGGAGAAGACAACATTCAGGTGTCATTATGGGCACTTTGAGTTCTTGGTCATGCCATTCGGTTTGACCAATGCACAGCTACCTTCTAGTCCTGTATGAATAGGGTGTTCAGAGAGCAGTTGAGGAGATTTATGCTGATTTTCTTTGATGATATATTGATTTATAGCAGGACATGGGAAGAGCATCTGAAACACATTGACATTGTTCTGGGCATCTTGGAGAGTGAGTCGTTGTATGCCAAAATGTCAAAGTGTGAGTTTGGAATGATTGAGTTGGTATACTTGGGTCATATCATTAGTGCTAGTAGTGTGAAAGTAGACCCGGAAAAGATTCGGGCAATTGTGGATTGGCCACCGCCAAAGAATCTCTCATACCTTAAGGGATTTCTTGGCCTTTGTGGATATTACCGTCGGTTTGTGAAGGGGTTCTCTCAATCAACTGCCCCCCTTATTGATTTGACTCGTAAGGATGCTTTCAGTTGGTCTGATAAGGCACAGGAGTGTTTTGACAAGTTCAAATAGATCATGAGTACTTGCCCTGTATTAGCCATCCCTGATTTCAGCAAGCCCTTTGAGCTACAGTGTGATGCCTCAGATGTAGGCATTGGTGCGGTAATCATGCAGGATAAGCACCCCAATGCATTTGAGAGTAGGAAGTTGAGGGGTGTGGAGAGGAGTTACAACATATATGATAAGGAAATGTTAGCTATCATGCATGCATTGGCTAAGTTCAGACAGTACCTGGTAGGCAGTAAATTTGTGGTTAAGACGGATCACAACAGTCTGAAGCATTTCCTTGGGTAGAAGGATCTAAATGAGAGGCAACAGAAGTGGGTCAGCAAGTTACAGGCCTATGACTTTGACATTATTTATGTCAAGGGAAAGAAGAATGTTGTGCCGACGCATTATCCAGGAGACCTCATCTGTGTGCACTCGGTGCTATAGTTGATGATTGGAGAGAGTTGATTTCGGTAGAGTATGCCAAGGATGAGTGGGCCACTGGAGTAATTGATGGCACCATCAAAGATGACAGGTACACGGTGGTAAATGACTTGATCATTTACAAGGACAGGATTTTCTTGGTGTCGGGTTCACAGATGAAGCAAAAAGTTTTGAGAGCATTTCATGACTTGCATATGGCAGGGCATCTAGGGTACTTCAAAACTTACAGACAGGTTAGAGAGGTTCACCTGGAAGGGCCTCAAGACTGAGGTGATGCAGTATGTGAGAGAGTGCCCAATATGTCAGGAGAACAAGCAAGAGCACTCACTTCCAGGAGGTTTATTGTAGCCTCTGCCCATTCCCGACAGGAAGTGGGACAACATTTCTATGGACTTCATCACAGGGTTACCTAGAGTCCAAGGCAGGGATTGTATTTATGTGGTAGTGGACAGGTTGACGAAGTATGCACACTTCTTTGCCATTCCTATCACTTATACTACAATTCAGGTTGCAGAGTTGTTCTTTCGTGAGGTATTTCGACTTCATGGGTTGCCCAGGAGCATTGTCAGTGACAAGGACGACAGGTTCCTTAGTAATTTTTGGCAGGAGCTTTTTAGGTTGTCAGGGACAGAGCTCACACCCAGTACGAGTTATCACCTCCAAATTGATGGTCAGACGGAGATAATGAACAAGTGGGTGGAAGGATACCTCTGAAACTATGTTTTAGGGCAGTAGAAGGCGTGGGTTAGGTGGCTTCACATGGGGGAGTATTGCTACAATTCCACTTACCACATGTCCATCTAGATGTCACCCTTCATGGCATTATATGGTTATGAGGCACCGAGCTTTGTTGATTTACTATTTGGTGATAGTAGGGTGCCAAAGGCCAAAGAATTCCTTCAGGAGAGTCAGGATATCATAAGGGCATTGAAGGAAAACATACAGAAGGCTCAGAATCAGCAGAAGCAGTATGCAGATCAGTAGAGGACTGAGCGATCATTTGAGGTTGGTGACATGGTTTACCTCATGCTGCAGCCTTATAGGCAATCTACTCTCAAGAAGAGTGGAGTGGAGAAGTTGAAGCCATGGTATTATGGACCCTTCAGGGTCACTAGGAGGATTGGTGAAGTGGCTTATGAGTTGGAGTTACCATTAGGGAGTAGGGTACATAATGTGTTTCATGTTTCCCGCCTCAAGAAGGCACTGAGGCACAATGTGACACCTTCAGTTGAGTTGCCACCTCTTGATGATGAGGGGAAGTTGATATTGGTACCCGAGGCAATCATTGACACCAGGGATCACAATTTGAGGAGGAGAATTATCAGAGTACCTGGTCAAATAGAAAAACCTGCCAGTTGAGGATGCTACGTGGGAGAACGAGTGGATTCTGGAGCATCCTGAGTTGAGATTGCTTGAGGCAAGCAATCTTAGGGAGGGTGGACTGTAATGTCCCCTTCTAGACACATGGTTAGTCCATCATGGAGTTCTCGTGGGCTAACAGTTTGGTTAGGGAACTGTGGTTAGTTTGGCTCTGGAGGTCCTTGTCGGTGCTGGGGTTATGGTTCATATTCAATGGATCCAGTTGGCACCTTCACAGTCAGCTCAGTGGGCTCTTGATCGTTACTTACTATTTTTTGTAAGTCCAGGTACTGTGTCAGTTCAAGATTTTTAGGGTTGGATCAGATGCATTTCATCGAGACCTTTCCGATGAGCTAAAGATCATGGAATTCTAACATCGTCTTCATATTTATTTTAAAGTCCGAAGATTTATTAATGTTATATTAATATGGACTTTATTATAAATAATGGAAAAGTGAAATTAATGAAATGGAGACATAAAGTGAAACTAAATTGTTATTTTCCATCCCTAGGAGACAAAGTGAAATTAAATTATTATTTTCCCTCCTAATTGCCCAACGCCTATCTTGGAGGAAGATAAAAAGGTCATTTGGAGCTCATTTGGTTTTATGCTATGTTGGATATTTTGTTTATGAGAACTCTGCTAGGGTTTCAGAATTGGAGTTTTTGCATTAGGCTATTGGAGACGAAAACCTCCATTAGTGATGGTATCCCATAGGTGTGCAATACCACCCAATGGTGCCATTAATGGTGGATGTATTCAGCATTCACATATGTGCTGAAACGGAGTTTGACGGACGAGATTGTAGAGGTTTATTTGATATTTCTATTGCAGATTTATTCAAGGTTTGAGGAGACTAGTTTGCATTGCAAAGGAGGAGCAGATTTGATATCGTTTGGGACTATTTTTATAACAGCTGCTGGCTGTACATTCCAGCTTGGCCGTACCATGTACCATTGAGGTGTGGGTCCTTTGGAGGCTCTTCGTCTTTCATTGCAACTTCATTCTTGGCCATTGGATGGCGTTTCAGGCTTATTTCTCTATTGTTATCATCTGTTTTAACATTCTATATCAATCCATGGAGATTTGATGCATTTCTAGCCATACCCACTTGCTGGTCCATTTCCGGTGGCCGTACCAAGTTGCATATTTTCATATGGGTATGTAATAGTAATTATTTTGGGGCTATTTTGCTATCTGGGTTGTCATTACTTTCTTCAGATTCATTGTATATTTTTTGGGTTTATGTTATACGCAATATATTGTGTGCTCTGGCACCACATCTGCAGGAAAACATTAAACCCCCTTCTGCATCTTCTCTCTATCTGAAAGAACACAAAAAATAATAATAAAATATCACACAATAAAGATTTTAAAAATACAAATAGGTACGACACATTACAAGGAAGCATACAATTGGTACATCAGCCTTGCTCAAGCTTCAATCGGTTCATGGGATGCTTTGGAGAAAGCCTTTAAGGATATGTTCAAGATACCTATAGATGTTGTAATGACTTATCACCTTTTTTCTACAATCAAAAGAGCAAAAGAAGAACTTGTTTCCAACTTGAATGCTAGATTCCATAAGATGTATTCTAAGTTGGTAGCTCCATACAATGTAGGGGATGAACTAGCCAGATTGATATATTACTCAGCCTTAGATCCCCTAACCTCCATGTTCATAAGGAGAGCACATCCTGGTGTCACAACTCTAACAAGAGATTTTGAGGAAGCAATAAAAGTAAATCAACAATTAATCCCTGGTACAACACCTAACTTAGCATATCCTACATATCCACAATATCATGCTCAACCACAGACCAATGGAGTCATGATGCCTCCTGTTACAATGCCTGGTCCATTACAAATACCTCCTCTTAGTATCATGCCTCCTCCAAATGGAAATGGTCAGATGATACAATATCCAGGACATGTCCAAACACCTAAAGATGCAAGATAGAACAATAGCAATGGTCCTTCTTTCTTTAAACCTCAACAAGAAAACATAGTAGCCAAAGTTCAGGAAGAGAAAGAAGATATCAAATAGATATCTGCATAGTTAAGAAAGTTGACAACTGAGATTACACACCTGAGAAGTCAAAACTTTTATTCCCAATCTAATCAGAATAGAGGATATAACAATGATAGATTCAAATATCCTGATAGGGGATACAACAATGATAGGAATTTCAACAACAATAATGGTAATAACAATGCTGCACCTAGGCAACCTAGGGTATGGAATACTAGGCCAAACAATGGTTCCTTGCCATCACCTTTAGATAATCATCCTCCTAATGAACCAAAATAGACTACTAGAGTCAATCTAGCAGAGGCAACACTTACAAACTGGTGTAGAATACACAATACTAATGCACATGATGAACTAGATTGTCCTCAGTTCAAAATAGAAGCTTCTATCTTTAAAGTTGAAGTGTTTAATACCACAAGTGACCCTCCTTTCATTGAAGGGAATGAAATTGTTCCTTGCGGATATGACTCTGCCCTTGTACTAGAAAGTTTTGTAAATCAACCCCATCACCAAATAACATCACCTCATGAAAATTACACATTAACATGTGAAGAATCTGTCATGGCATTTGAGACAAATTATGTGTTTCCTTTTGAGGATGAAAATGAACCATCGGTAGAACATGAAGAAGTGTATGCTTATCAACAACAATATCAGGGTAGGCATAATTACAACCTTAGGAGCAATCCTAATAGATCTCCTGGTCCTTTGACCACATCCTTGCCTCCCAATAACTTCAACACTCCTCCAGATCCAAAAGCAAGCAATAATACTGGTCCTCTCAAGGTTAATACGCAATATTTCACACCTCAAAACACAATATTGAAAGCTAGTAATCACTCTCCAAAATCAGACAAGTTAGTCACATATCTAGCAGAGGAGATGAAGAGAGTTAAGATTATCTTATCATTGTTAGAATTTTTGAAAACTCCAATCATCAAGAAAGCTTTCATAAGATCCTTAGATGAGTCCACACCAAAGGATGATAATCATGTGCATAATCTGAGTCAGAATTTGAACAAAGATCATGCAACTAAAGAAAATGTAAAACAAAAAGTCCCAGGCACTGTTCAAGCCGCTGAAACTTCACATATGACTCTCTACAGAGATAAAACTAAATCACCCCCATTCTTACTCACATTGAGGATGTTTGGTAAGAACTTACACAATTGCCTATCAGACTTAGGTGTGTCAATGAATGTGATGCCCCTATCTATTTGCAATGCCTTAGGGTTACACCCAGCCAAGTCTCTCAAGAAGGTGACATAGCTAGACAAAACTGAAGTAAGTGTAGTGGGAGAATTAATACATATACACATGCAGTTAGCATCAATCCAAGGATTTAATATTACATTGATATCCAGGTGGTAGATATCCCTGATACTTATGGAATGTTGCTCAGTAGGGATTGGTAAAAACTTAATGGTTATATGTCTACTGACTTTAGCCACATGTGGTTACCCTGAAAGGGGATTCCTAATCAAATTAGGATAGAAGCTGAACCTAGGATGAAGCACATGATGACTGAGTACAACAAGACCAATGAGATATTATACATAGATGTTGAACCAGGGGTTTTGTACCATCAGACCTCAAATGGTTAGGATAGAGGAAATCCTCATGTATCACACACACATCCATGAAAGTACTCATCAGGGTAGCAGAGTGATCATAGAATTTGATTATAGTTCAGGAGATGATGATAGAGTAGATCATTTCAAAGACTTTGAAATGTACTTGTCTAGAGAAATGCAATGTTGCCAAACATTGAACATGCCTGATCAAGATATTTTAATTGAAGGCTGGTGTAGATTACATGATGAAGCACATTTAGAGAAAACTTGTCAGGCTTGCCTAGATATGATGGAGTTGGAAGGATCTTACAGTGAGAGGGAATCATCTTCAATTGAGGTAAGTAGTACACATAGTCATGATGATTCTAAATCTTGTCTATCATCTGCAGATACAGAAGAAAGCACACATCATGATGAAAGTTACACTTACAACCCAGAAGAGATCCTGATGTATGGTGAAGATACCCACAAGGATGAAAATGATAACACCCCTGGAACTGATTGTTTGATTGAGTCATATTATGAATTGTCAGATGAAGACACAGGAAGTAACTTGACAAAGTTTGAATAGTTTTTATCTAAGCAAATTAAAAGGCTCAAATCACAAGAGATCTCTCCACATCATGCTTTAATTGAGGGATGGTACAGATTACATGCAGAACCACATACAGAGACCACATGCTCATTGTGCTTTCATATACTAGATAAGCAAGAATTGCTTTATTCAAAAGATCAGTTATTCAGTAACACAGATATACCAAGAGATAAGAAGAAAGAGATTGAAGTACAATCAAACACTGATAGTGATGATACCACATATGTTAAAAAAGGAAAGGTATCAAGTTCATATCATCCACTAAAAATGACAAAGAATGAGTCATAAATGTTAAAATGGATATTAGGAGATGCAACTGCTAGAGCTAAAAAGAAAAGAGAAGGCCCTAATAAGCTATTAATAGAAGATAAACCATGGATCCTTAGGTTTGACAGATCTAAATCCAAGCAAGGAGCTAGGGTAGGTATAGATCTTATTGACCTAGCAGGAAAGTTATACTTGGTAGCATATAGATTGCAATTCCCATGCACCAATAATGTGACAGAATATGAAGCTTTAATCCATGGGTTGCTGTTTGCCCTCAAGAAAAGAGTTAAGATTCTGCATGTCTATGGAGATTCAGAATTGGTAGTAAGACAAGTGAGGGGTATATATGCTTGCAATTACAAGAAATTGTCCAACTACAGACATAGAGTTTGGGACTTGATAGAAGAATTTGATGCATTTAACATCACTCATGTCCCTAGAGAACAAAACCACTGAGTAGATGCTTTGGCACAAGCTACTAGCACTTTAGAGCCCTTGTCCATTTCTAGACTGAGGAGATTTTCAGTTGAATTGATATCAGTACCCTCCATACGAGATAATGTCACTAATCTTCAAGTGTTTGATTATGATCAACATATTTTGGATTTTATTGCAAATAGAGATGTGTTTGATGCACAAATCCCAGATGAAAGAAATTTAGAAGATCATATCTAGGAAGAAGAAGAAATCATGGATTTACCAAGTAATAAAATTCCCAAAGGTATGATAGAACTAGAAAAGGCATTTGATATGCATAACATGTTGAAACAAAAAGATCTTCCCAAGACTGCTGGAGGATAATATTCACTAGTCAACATAGGACAGAAGGAAGATGTCAAGAATGTCTTAATTGGAAAAGTTTGTACTAAAGAAGAAAAGGCAGGGATAACTCAAGCTCTGAAGGATTATATCCATGTTATTGCCTGGACCTATGATGAGTTAAAGACATATGATACATCAATCATCACTCACACCATTCCATTGAAACTAGATGCTAAGCCTTTTAGACAAAAGCAAAGGCTTGTTAATGCTTTTTTGGAGCCCATCATCTTTGAAGAAGTTAAGAAATTGCTGAACACCAGGATCATATTTCTTGTGAGACATTCAACATGGGTAGCCAATTTGGTCCCTGTAAGAAAGAAAAATGGGGATATCCGCCTATGTGTAGACTTTAAAAACCTGAACAGATCTTCTGAGAAGGATAATTATCCTTTACCTTCACTAGATGAAGTCTTGCAGATAGTAAATGGAGCTCAAATGATGTCCTTCCTAGATGGTTTCTCAGGATACAACCAGGTGATGGTGGACAAAGCTGATAGATTAAAAACAACATTCACCACAAAGTGGGGACTATTTGCTTATAGACGCATGCCTTTCGGCTTGATCAATGTTGGAGCCACATTCCAGCATAAAATGGACATAGAATTCAAAGGCTTGGTCGACAAATGCATAGTCATATACATGGATGACTTGACCATCTTTTCAAAGAAGAGGGACGACCACATAGAAGACCTAAGAAAGGTGCTCAAGAAATGTGAACATTATGGTATCTCACTCAATCCAAAGAAGTGCATATTTGGAGTAACCATAGGTAAATTGCTAGGTCACTTGATATCAGAAAATGGGATCACCATTGACCCTGTTAGAGTAGAATCAATCATGAAGCTGCAACTTCTTGGAAGTAAGAAAGAGCTCAAATCTTATTTTTGTAAGATAAACTTTCTTAGGAAGTTCATCACTGGGTTTGCAGAAATTATCAGGCCACTCAACACAATGCTTAAGAAATATGCCAAGATCGAATGGACACCTAAAGCAAAAGCTGCCTTTGAGGACATTAAGAAAGCCATATCAAATGCACTTGTCCTGATTAGCCCAGATTACATAAGAGAATTTTACATTTACTCATTCACTTCAGAACACACATGTAGCAGTCTTGACACAGAGGAATGAAGCCAAAGAAGATAAACCCATAGCTTTCATGAGTTGCCCATTCAAAGATGCTGAACTCAGATATATGGATATTGAAAGACAAGCTCTTTCTTTAGTCAGAGCAGTAAAGAAATTTAGACATTACATCCTAAGAAGTAAGATAATTGCGGTAGTACCGGATGCAGTAGTGAAAATGCTCCTAATGCAGAGTGAGCCTGGAGAGAAAAGAGCCAAGTGGATAATGGTTCTTCAGGAATATGATATGGACATAACACCCGTGAAATTGGTAAGAGGATAAATCTTGAGCAAGATGATTTCTGAGACTGATCCTAACATTGTGAGTCAATAGTATGTAGTGAACACTGAAGAGAATAAAGAATGGTATTCGAATGTTAGACATATCCTGATCACTGGGAGATGCCCTTTGAAGATGCAACCTTCTCAAAGGAGATACTTAAAGATAAGATCACAGAAGTACATGATCAAAGTTGGAATCCTTTTCAAAAGAAACTATGAGGGGATATACCTCAGATGTCTAGAAAGACCAGAAGATGACAAAGTTTTAGCTGAGTTACATGATAAGTTTGGAACAACACATGGTTTCCACATAGCCACTACATATGCTATCCTAAGAGCAGGATATTATTGGCCAACCATTTTCAAAGACACTGCTGAGCACATCAAATGTTGTCATAATTGTCAGGTCGTTGCCAACAAAGAGAAATATGCTTCTCAACCCTTGCAGCCAGTGACGGAGATGCATCCATTTTCTCAATGGGGCATGGATTTCATAGGTCCTATCAAACCTCCATCATACTGATTATTGCACCAGGTGGACTGAAGCAATCAGTAGCAGGACATGCACTGCAGAGGATGTAATCAAATTCCTAGAGAACAACATAGTAACCAGGTATGGAGTTCCATATGCCTTAGTATGTGATAATGGACCAACTTTTGCATCATTAAGATTATCTAGTTGGGCTTTTGATCATGGAATCATTTTGAAATTTTCTTTGAATTATTATCCCCAAGGAAATGGCTTAGCGGAGTCAACAAACAAAAACTTATTTAATATCATAAAGAAATTGATAGAAAAGAATCCTAGGGAATGGAATACCCTATTTAAGTATGCCTTGTGGGTGGACTGAACTAGAGTGAAGGTTGCACTAGGAAACTCCCCTTACCAACTAGTGTATGAGGTGGATCCTATCCTCCCTACGAATCTAAAAATCCCCATATTGCAGTTTGCACAAGAATATCTAGGTATAGACAGTAAACAAGAAGTTAGGTTACTTCAACTTATGCACCTAGAAGAGAAAAGAGATAGAGCAATTGATCAATTTGCTAAACATCAGGCTACTGTCAAATGTTGGTTTGATAAGAGAGCCAGAGTAAAAGCCTTTAGGATTTTAGATTTGGTCCTAGCATGGGACAAAGCACATGAAAAGAAAGGTAATCATGGAAAGTTTGATAAACTTTGGATTGGTCCTTTTCAGATTTTAGAGATCCTAGGAGATAGTACTTATAGACTCAAGACCCTAATAGGTGAGGATGTTCCATTTCCAATTAATGGACAGTTCCTCAATCATTACTTTCAAGCTTAGACAGGGTCATGTCTGGATGTTGTACCATAAGGTACATATTGTATAGTTGTATGTATAGCTTTTCTTTTTGTGTTTGCTTGTGTGTTTGTTGTTGTTGAGACCTCATTTTGGTTATGCAAGATGATTCGACCCGGAATACGCGAATGGATGAACCGGGTGGTTACCAAAAGCTAAAGCCCCTACTAATACGAAGGGGGGGCCCTACCCTAGGGGGAGGGAGCACCCAATCAGTCACTCTCACTCTACACCTATCACCAAGGAGGATCTACACGTTTGCACCTTATCACCCAATAAACCAACAAAATTGTTAGAATTCAAGTGATGAATACAAATTCTTACATAGGCTGTGACTTACACTAAGAAGTACCTCTGATCAAGTTTGTGATGTTTTATTCATCAATGATATCCCTTATCTTGATCAAGGAGATTTTCACAATGACTCACCTAACAACCTTGGGTTTCTTGAATACCTTAGTATAGGTGTTAAGTAAAAAATCCAAAGGGTCACCCTTGCTACCATTGCAATTCCCAACCTAAAACAACAAGTGATCACACCTTGCATGATGAGCTTGCATGATGATATCTTATGAATATACAAAAAAGAAAAAGATAAATATATTGAAAATCTAAAGAGAATGTAATTTAGGCCACCTAAGTAACTCTACTGGGGCTATAGATGCCCATTGGTAGTGGGGCTCTACTTAGGGGAATTGCAAAGATAACCTTGTCGGGGCTATGGACGTCTGCTGGCAATAAGGATCTATCCCGATTGGCTATGAGGGATGAACCCAAATTATGTAGCTTAACACCAGTTACTAGTGTCTTCAACTTACTTTCAAGATGAGGATTATTAATCACATGCACACACTTGATCCCTTATTAGCATTGATATGCTTATGAACTTGACATCATTCAGAAATATCATGATGGTTATGCTTAGAGGGAGTTAGAATACTATGTTTCAATGTGTCCTCATCACTTGAATAATGTGAATTTGGATGTTTTATTTGGTGGCAAGTTGTTGTGTGGTTACACAACATGCCCCATTTTGCCTTAGCAAAACAGGGACCCAATGTTTTGCTTCTGCTTGTTCCTTGCTTTCTTACTTTGGGCAGTTCGGCAAAAGTCAGTTAAGTATACTACCCCTGCACATGCATGTGACCCACTAGAAAAGGTTAAGTTTCAAAGTCAAAGGTTGCCTTCATAAACCTCATAATTTGATAGATTGCAAAATTCTAAGCACCTTTTCCTTTTAGATCACTCTGACATTCCTTAAGGATGAAAAGTTATGCCTGGTCAAACTTTGGTCAAACCTGATATTTCTCATAGGGTCACATTTGTTAATATCAGTCATATTCGTTAGATGGCCCCGACATATTAAGATCACCCAATATCCGCATATACTTCAATATGCAAAACATCGAAGTTAAGTGCAAAAGAGTTATACCCGTCAAATGCGCATGCATATTTCTGGAGGGTCACATTTCTGAATGTCTGTCATATTTTGTAATATCACCCTTCGCAATATGACTATGATGTCATCTTGCTCTGATTTATAAGAGAAATTAACATGATGATGATGTCATTAGTATGCCCGATACCCGTAGGGTCACATTCCCAAGCATCTGTCATATGTCTCAATATGATGATGATGACATCCTAACCTGATACAAAGATAACACAACCTGATGATGATGTCATCATGACCTAGACCCAAGAGGGTCATATTTTGAAACATCCCTGACCTTCACTAATATGATGATGAAATCATTTCCTCAAATGATTTGAAAGACTAATATGACGATGACATCATCCTCACCTTCTCAAGTAAGGTGATATTTCGTAGTACTAGACATCTAGATATTTCCTTATATCCCTCATATCAACCCTAGATGACCTGAGATGTAGAGATTTCTAGTGACCAATTCAATGATGCCACGTGGCATATCCACTGATCATATTGATACAACATGTTATCATGATTATTTATAAAGGTATAGTGACCCGACTTTGGTTGTTGGTTAACAATTGACCACCCTGATGATGATGTCACCCTCATATGTCAGATATCCGTCATGTTTTCAAATATCCCCGACCTCTGCGAATATCACCCTCTGCATTAAATGCAATCCCAATGGTAGGTCAAGCCTTCAAATTTCAAATACAAGACGCCACTTGTCAACATCTACAAATGTCATGTGTTGATTGATGGACATGAACAAAAGACACTAAGCGCACCCTAATTTGTTGTATTAATCAGTTAAAAGTGAGGTTTTGGGTCATTTCAAATTTCCCATATGTTAAACAAAAAATTATAGAGCTTCAAAGGTATCAAAGCATCACTGCAACTTGTCAACATAACAGATACACATTCAAATGGAATGGAACGATAATTGCGACAGGATCATGTTCATCTGGATATCACCCACACAGTAAAATGAAAGCGATTATCAGGTATGTAGTGCAAAAACCCTCTTTTGTCATTTATGGTGAATGAAAGGTAAAAATGGTTTTTAACAAAGTTAATTGACATGATGATGCATAGAATAAACTAGACTGATTAGAATTATCACCATGAAATGCGTTTGATCACTAAACCACTGCTGCTCACGACATGTTAGGGTAAGATATGCATGTTTTATTGTAGGATCTCATGGCAGTCTAAAAGAATCAGTTTGAGACAGAATTCTTGAAACCTATGTACTTGCAGCCAGAAGGAGTGGCATTCAGATATGGACAAATCAATGATACATATGAAGGGAGTATTGATCTTGATGCATGGACAGCTAGACTAGAGAAGGGAAGCGGAAACCCTTTGCTTATGAGCATATACAGTTCAGGAATGTGGAATGCTGGTGGATTTCCATATGCAATGGAAGCCATTGAGCTAGTGATAGAATGTGCTCGAAACTATAATTTAGAGACTAGAAAGGTAGAAAAGCATGGCAGAATTTATGTGGACTTTTTAGTTACAGGCATCACCTCAGCCTTTAATTTGCCTAAGGGACCTAATGTGGTTCATTTAAACCTAGTAAAATTGGAAAAATAATATAATAGCAAACAGAAAGAATCTAGGAGGATCATGTATTAATGGAGATCCAAGAGTAGCACATACAAAGCCTCAGCTAAATTACCTATATATCTCTTCAAGTTTGATTTTTCTCTTGAATACCAGTACATGATGACAATGCTTAGCAGAATGACAAGGAAACAAAATGTGGAGCTTTTGAGAATTGTATGTATGGTATCATCAGGATGGTAGAATTCTCTGAGAATAAACCCCTATGGGCTAAAATCATAAGTGATAGCCTAGATGAAGGAACGAGGAGGTTAGGAGGGAAAGTGAACATGTTCCATATGACCTCTTATGTAGTATATGCCCATGCATTTAGAGGCACATTTAATGGATTACAAATAGTAGGTAGGGTTGGAAGTAACCTAGAGATGTTAACATCTGGGATCATTACCCACAGTTAAAAAGAAGAGAATATCTCCAACACTATAGGAGAGTGAATGATTCATTCTCTATGCACCTGGTCAGAACCATGGAAGAAGACAGAGCAAAGAGATTGAGTGTGGAAGCACAAGCTGTCATATACAAACATGGGGCTTGGTTCATCCAATTCCCTACATTTTCGTACATGAGGATAAAAGGCTTCACTGGGCAACCTCTCATGTTGCCAAGATATCCAATTGATTAGGTCATCCTGATGGAGTTTTCCAGACAAATATTGCCCTCAGTAGAGGCTTATATTGAAAAGGGAAAGATACCAAATGTCCTATTTCCAATCTACATCAGTTGGTACATGTGCCCTGATAGGGAAAGTGTCAAAGATGTAATATGAGGATTGAAATTGATGCACTTGCAGCCCTTCCTGCTGGCCAGGCTATATGATCCTTATGAGAGGATGCTGGAATTGCATAAGAAGCCTATGCATCAAAAGCATATTGAAGATTTCTGGGCTGATTGCGATGATGAGGTAGAAGTTAGAAGGAGAGGCTATCATAGGCTCACCTTGAATTAGATACGCACCTTGGATTGCATGCCAGTGCCTACCCAGTTAAATGAGGATGATGGTAAGATTATGTCATAGGAGTATGAGGACAAAAAGGTATATAATGATACCATATCAACTCTAGAGTGGGACCAGCCATAGGAAACCTCCTTAGACCAGATAACTCAGAAGGTCATGCAATTGACCAAGGAATGGGTAGAAAGTGAGGTCAACCAACTAAAGAATAAAGGGGTAGCCCTCACTATGGATAATAAAAGAAAAAAAGGCAAGAATTGTCTGATGAAGAGTATGGTGATTTCCTCTAGGAGAAGAGGTAGTCAAATGGAGAAAGACAGCAGACCAAAAATAAGAAGGGAAATGAAGGATCCAGGGTGATGGTCATTAGACAACCCTAACCAAAAGAGAATGTAGCTTCTACATCAGTTGCAGCATCACCCCACAGACCTGCAAAACAAAAGAAGGTTGCTGCAAAGCCTGCCTCTGTTATTATAGAGGAAGAGGAAGAGGAAGAACCCTCAGATGATGAACTCTTGATCAAGAGGAAAAAGAAGAAAGTTCCAATGCCACCACAAAAGAAACAAAAGAAGGTAATGAGAGGAATTGTAGATGTAAGCCCCATCCTATTGAGGGGTGGAGGTGGTGAAGGTATTTTGAAAAACTTGCAACATGAAGTTCCCATCCCTGATATAGTACACTTTAAGACTGAGAGGGAAGAATAATAGAGATAACATAGGCAAAGTGAAAGAAAAGAGCCACCTTTTCCACTAGATGATATAGTGGACTTGTCTAATGATGATGTAGTTAATGATGTTTCTGGTCATTCCATGGAGAAATTTGTAGAAAATACAAAGATGACACCTCATAACACCCCCCTGGTTCATAAGGAGGTCCATAAGGAGGAGGTTGAAATGGAAGAAATAGAAGAAGATAACCCCGAGGTGGTAGCTCAAAAAATTGGATTAAATAACTTGGTTGATCAAGTCACCAGCCCTGTAGCGATAGACTTGGCTTATCAGGGTGATGAGGAACTAGGAAAAGGCAAAGATGCACCTCTAGAGCAAGAGAAAGTGGAAGCCAATATACATAAGGAGGGTGATCAGAAGATGCCTGGTAAGAGTGATAATCAGAATAATGAGCCAACACCTGAGAAAGGGACAAATGAAAAGGAAGTGGATAAAACCCAAGACCCTGGAGAAGGAGACATTTAAAAATATAAATAACAAAGTCTTCAACAAGATGATAATCAACAAAAGGAAACAGAGAATGTGAACAAGACTGATTAGGGTGATCACCCGGATAAAACAGATCAAAGTGATCAAAATCTTGATAAGGATAAAATGCAACAAAATATACAGGAGCAAAATGTAAATGCATCACAAGAGCCTCCTACACAACAAGAGACCCCTCATGAGAAAATACATGAGGAAGAATAGACTCCACCGAGGGAAGAGCAGAATGTAGAATCTTAGGATGCCCACATCGAGCAAACTGACCAACAAGAACCCACTGGTGATATACCATATTAGTTGCAGCATGAAGTAAACCCACCCTAGGACACTGATGTGCCTGAGTTTGATGTTGCTGCACTATTTTCAATAGAAATGATTAAGCCTAAGAGGAAGGCTAGACCTACATCCGCTATCAGGAGAGATCCTATGATGGGTAGGAACAACTTAGGTAGCTCCGCCAATAGCAGATAAGGCCAAAGGAAATAAGCATTGATGAATTTCAGACAACTAATGTTGATCTAGGCTTTGCTACTAAGGAGCAGGAGGGCCAAGAGGCCAAAGATATTATTGACTCCTTAATGAAAAGTGTGAAAAAGGAGAAGGATAAGAATAAAGTGCACAAGGAGCATATTGCCCAATTGCATACATTTATAAAAGGGTTAATTGACCCTAACCACATGCCAGTTGACATAGCCACCCCCCTAACTATCATATCTCAAGATGAGGTAACAAGGCTAGACATCATGAAGCATAAGGCTCATGTGGTAGACAATTGGTTTATTCTTTTCATGATAGAAGTAGAGAAAGTGATAAAGGCCTCCCTATCCAATTGGAACTTTCTCAGCACATTAAGGTGCAAAGTAGATAAACTTCAAAAGAAGGTCACCCGGAGATCCATCAAAGTAGACAAACATCTGGATGCCTTGGCTAAGATGAGGCACATAGACATGAAGGTACTCATATACAATCAGGTATTTGATAACAATACAACACAATTATTAGGCATATGGTATGAGGATACCAGGTTCGAGAGTGATATCCTAAAAAGATGTAATGCCAAGCTTAGGGATCTATCAGTGTTAAACTGCATCATCTTATGGCTACAGAGGCAAATATCTTGGAAGCTCTAGAAGGTAATGTAGAAGGAAAGATAGAAAATTGGGATATTGATTTTGCAATTGGAGCCTTCCAAAATAATTTTAAGCAGGCCACAGATAACCCTCTTCACCATATGAGAGAGGATGTAGTCAACAAGGCTATGAGGATGAAGGCCAAAGTGGAAGCATATAATGAGACCTTGAATAATAGAAAGAGCAAATGGATTGCTCTACAGACACAATTCCATTCCCAGGAGCATGCTGCAATAAGAGCTAGAGTCCAAGATGGGGAAGAGATTGAAAGAATAATGCAGGCATATGAACCTATCAGGGAAAGTATCATCATACATGTAGGAGATGACCCTTACACTGATGAAGAAGAGGAAGAGAATGAGGATTATGAAGAAGAAGAATAAGATGAAGAAGAAGAAAAGTAAGCAAGGATGCATGATGACAGGGTCATTTGCATAATAAGACAAAGAAATGATCGAGTCCCACCAGATGGTTGCCAGCTGGCAACTTGTGCCATGTTTTGATATCTGTTGACTGAGTCAAAAGGGATATAGAGCATTGATTTAGATAGACAAATCTTGATCTTTGGATCATTTGTAACTGCCTCCTCTCTTTGTCCTATAAAAGAAGATGGAGTGCACATTGTATCATTATTCAAAACTTAATTGAAGTTAGATTGCTGAAGTTTCTCAGGACTAATTTCAAAGTTGATTGTAGATGTACATGTCTTTTGCATACTTAATGAAAGTGAAGATCTAGATTACACATAATTGTATACTTTGAGTAATCTGTAGATAAATTCTTGACTTGTGCTTTGATTTGCTACGTTCCTTTGAGTGCAATTCATGTTTTACATGTTGTCTTCATCTCTTTTCCATCAAAGTTTGCATCAACCATACTTAACTATGGAACACCTTGGTGAACCTATGGTTTGATTTTCTTCCTTTCATGATAGTATCTAGAGTGTATGTGCACCAATAGCTGAAGATTCATTCAATTTAGTAAAGATTAGAAAGCATTTTACATAAATTGTTTAATTTCATTCAAATCACCATCACAATTGCAAATACACAAATAATCCTAAGAAAATATATAGAAATATGCAGATATCCCAAAGGAAATTGAATATCCTTAGCATATTTGAGTCAATTTGCATGCATAATTGAAAATCTCATGCAAATACAGATACATGTTAACAATAATCATGCAAATATCAGCTTAAATGCACATTATTTAGACAAATTCACAGTGCAAAAGTAAAAATTGATTCATGATAGTTGATGTTTAGAAGAATTGATCTAACTTAAAAAATATCATCATCATCTGTTAAATACAGTAGAAATAACTTTGTTTATGAAGTAATTTACATGAAGCAGGTATAAGACTAGATGTTTAGACATCAATTCTTTATAGCAGAACAATGTAAGACCCCTTGGATGGAAAACAACATATCACATCTACCTCTGAGTAACATCAGATGATCATGACCTGATCAATGGAGACTTGGAGTCATCAATTTATCCTAAATTGATCGTACTTTTCAAGATATAAAGGTTTGTTGTGTGAAATTTTATTCATGTTTGTTGTGAATGACATCATAACCAACAGTTATGTTCACCAAAGTGAAAACTATTTTTCCTGTATGTTTGGTGGTGACAGGGAGAAAGTGTTATGCTCCACATTCCTCTGCATTGAAGTATTTTAGTCTGCAGTTCTAGAGTTAAGTCTAGAATGATGTTATGTGCCTTCAACTTCAATGGTTCGTGATTTGGTAGTCCGCAAGCTATCCTTTCCTTATGACAGTGGCTAATAGTATTGTTCTTGTGCTCTGGTTTGAAGAAACTTATTGACAGAATGGTTAGAGATCGTGCGGTTGTTCCTAGTGATTACAATATTCGTGTGGATGTCTCCTGATCGTGTTCCTACCTTTGGATTGGTCCACAAAGAGAAAATTGGATTATGAATGGAGAATGTTCTTAGCAGACCTAGTGTTCTCACCAGTCTTGGCCAACTTGGTTGATTTCACTAATTGTGGAGATGCCTTGAAGTTTCTGGAAGTGTGTTGTGGCGTGAATAATTATGTGAGCCCCAGCTAAGGCATGACGTGATCCACATACATCTTTACATCTTTTCCTTAGCAAATTTGTATTAGGCCCAGACCTATTCTATGTATGTTTGTAATGCCAACCTTGGAAATTGTATCAACGGTTGATGAATGTATTGCCGACCTTGATGTACATTCCAAGGTTGATGACTTGTATAAAGACTTGTAATGAATTACGAAAAAATGTATGAGTGTGTGAATATGAAGAGATAAGTTTGAAGGTGTGAAAGAGCAAAGTAGATAAGTTTTATTGTGCTTCAAAGGAACTAAACCCAGGCATGGAGTAGATGCTACTTAATCAGTTCACCATTTTGGCAGTGATCCACCCTTTGGCAATGAGTCGTTCTTTGCAGTGAGCAATTTGGGTAGTGAGCCTCTGGTTTTTGATATTGTTATATCTCATATATTTTGGGGGCTAACACCCACCATGGTTTTCCCTTCTAGGGTTTTCCATGTAAAAATCTGGTGTTTAATGTTGATTGTGTGATTGTTATTAAGTCTATTGTTTCATGCTTTCATGTTTTTTGATTATCAACAGTTAAGGATTTGATACTTATGTGAAGTTAAGTTTTTGTGACAACTGATTCACCCCCCCTCTCAGTTGTCCTATGCATTTCAACAATTGGTATCAGAGCAAGGTTCCTCAGTGGTAAGCTTAACATCTTGAGGTAGATCCAGGATGTCTTGCAAGAAGTAGGCTCTGCAGTTTGATGGGACGAATTATGCAACTTGGAAGATTCACATGAAAAGCCATCTGCTTTGTATTGGTTATAAAGTATTGCAAGCAACACAGACTACTTATACCATGCCAGAGAATGGTTTGACAACATAAGATGAAATCAAAGAATATGAGATAAATATAAAAGCCAGAGATGCTCTGTTGAGTGCATTTAATGAATCTAATTTAATAAAGGTTATAGATTATGAGTTAGCTAAAGAAGTCTGGGATAAGCTAAGTAATCTCTATGAAGGAAATGAATCTGTAAAGAGTGCCAAACTGCAGGGATTGAAAGCCAAATATGAAGGTCTTAAGATGGAAGAAGATGAAAACATAACATCCTTCATGCAAAAGGTTGATGAACTTGTTATTGGAATCAAAGGTATGGGAGGAACTGTAGATGAAACTGAAGTTGTGATGAAAATTCTTAGGTCATTACCTAAATCCTATGCTCACAAGGTAGCTGTAATTTAAGAAATAATGATTGTGAAAAAGATAAATAACGATCAGTTGCTTGGTAAAATTACTACTTTTGAAATGAGAGAATTTGCTAATGCTCTACCAAAAGTTGAAACAACTTTCAAAGCCAGTACTTTAGAGAAGAGCTCCAGAGCAGAAAAATATAAGGTAGAACCTAATGATGAGCTTGATGAAATTGAAGCCAATTTTGTTGATAGACTGGAAAGAGCTTCTGGTAAGTTCAAAGGCAAACTACCTTTCAAATATTTTTCATGTGGTAGAGTAGGTCATTATGCTTCCAGATGTCCTGAAAGAATTGAAAGAAATAGAAAAAGATTTGAGAATATTCCTAGAGCTCCAAAGAAATGCTACTATGTTAGAGATTTTGATGATGAAGGTGTAATCGATGATGCTAATACTAGTGCAAATGAATGCTTTTTTATTGCTATTAAAGAAGAACCTGTCTACTAATTCTGCTAGCTATGTGAAGGAAGAAAAACCAATGGAGGAGAGTGCTTTGGTTGTTCAGGTTGAAAAAGATAAGGATGAATGGATTATTGATAGTGGATGCTCACATCACATGACCGGTGACAAAAGTAAGTTTGTAAGTTTGGAAAAGTATGATGGAGGATTGGTTAGGTTTGGAGACAATGCAGCTGGTAAGATTTGTGGAAGAGGATCTATTTCATTTGATGGAAAGCATAATACTGACAATGTCCTATATGTGAAGGGCTTGGAGCATAATATTTTGAGTGTGGGTCAAATGTGTGACAAAGGTTACAATTTGAGATTCAAAGACAATAGGTGCAAGATCATGGAAAGCTCCAGAACTGTGATTGCTACTGGTAAGAAGACCAAAGGTAACATCTATTAATAAAGAGGAACTAATGATTACTGTTTATTAACTCAAGCAGATGAGAGTTGGTTATGGCATAGAAGGATGTGTCATATAAACTTTGATAATCTAGTAAAGATAAGTTCATGTCAGACTGTGAGGGATTTACCAAAACTTGTGAAACTCACAAATATCATTTGCAAGGAATGTCAGTTGGGGAAGTAGACAAGAACAAGCTTTAAGAGCAAAGAGCAATTTTCTTTCAGTTTGCTAGATCTAGTTCATACAAATCTATGTGGTCCTACAAGGATAAGAAGTCTACAAGGTGACATGTACTTCATGTTGCTTATTGATGATTATTCTAGAACGACTTGGGTTACTTTTTTGAGAGACAAATTTGAAGCCCTAGAGAAGTTCAAATCCTTCAAGGCAATGGTTGAAAATTAAAAAGAGCTAAAAATCAAATGCCTGAGATCTGATAGAGGAGGTGAGTTCACATCAAATGAATTCAACAATTATTGTGAAGAACAAGGAATAAAGAGGCAATTGTCTGCACCTAGGACTCCTCAGTAGAATGGAGTTATGGAAAGAAATAACAGAACAATTCAAGAAGATGCTAGGACAATGATCAAGGAAGGAGGTCTGCCAAAAGTCTTTTGGAAGGAAGCTATACATACTTCTGTCTACATTCAAAACAGAGTTCAAGTAAAAGGAAATGGTACTAAGACTCCTTATAAGTTGTGGTAAGGAAGAATTCCAATAGTAAGATATTTCAAAGTCTTTGGAAGCAAATGCTATATCAGAAGAGATGAAGATCTAGGGAAATTTGATGCAAGATGTGATGAAGGAATCTTCCTTGGATATTCTACCAAGAGCAAGGCCTACCAGTGCTACAACAAAAGGTTGAAAAAGATTGTGGAGAGCACAAATGTGAAGGTGGATGAACACAAAGGAAGAACATCAGATCAAAATGGCTATGAATCAGATGAACCTGTTGCTACTTATGAATAAAAAGTTGAACAAGAAGTCAATCAAGATGAAGAAGAAAAGGGTCCGGAAGTTGCTGCTAAGACCCCTAGGTATGTAAGAATCAATCACTCTGTAGATCAAATTATTGGAGACAAAGACAAAGGAGTGCTGACAAGGAAAAGAGATGTAGAAGAACAAGTGAATTACTATTTTCTCTCTATAGTTGAACCAAAGACTATGAATGAAGCCTGTAATGATTAAAATTGGGTTAAGGCAATGAAAGAAGAACTAATATAGATAGAGAAGAATGAGACTTGGGAACTAGTTCCTAGACCTGCTGACAAAAATGTTATTGGAACTAAATGGGTCTTCAGGAATAAGCTGAATGAAAATGGATAAGTTGTAAGGAATAAAGCAAGGCTTGTGTGCAAAGGATATTCTCAAATTGAAGGGATAGATTTTGAAGAGACTTTTGCTCCAGTAGCTCAGATTGAAGCAACCAGAATGTTTCTGGCATTTGCAGCTCATAAAGATTTCAAAGTGTATCAGATGGATGTGAAGTTTGCATTTTTAAATGGTGAATTGGAAGAGAAAGTCTACATTGAGCAACATGAAGGATTTTAGTTGTTAGATCAAGATAATATGGTATGCAGGTTCACGAAAGCATTGTATGGACTCAAGCAAGCTCCTAAGGCCTGGTATGCAAGGTTGGACAAGTACTTGTTACAATTAGGGTTCAATAAAGGTACCGCTGACAGTAATCTCTATTTCAAAATTAATGATGATCTAATCTTGATTGTTGAAGTCTTTGTTGATGATATCATCTTTGGAGGCAATGAAGGTATGTGTATGAAATTTGCTGATGAAATGTAGAGTGAGTTTGAGATGTCTATGTTTGGCAAGATGAATTTCTTTCTGGGTCTGCAAATCAATTAATTAGATAAATGAATCTTCATATCTCAGTCTAAGTATGTTAAAGAGTTATTGAAGAAGTTTGGGATGGAAGACTCTAAACTAGTATGTACTCCCATGGTGACTGGCTGCAAGTTGAGAAAAACTAATGAATCACCTAAGACTGATCAGAAAAGTACAGATCAATGATTGGAGGATTGTTTTATCTAACTCAGACCAGCTTGATATTATGCATGCTGTATACGCCTAAAAATGACATGACTCTGTCTAAATAAATATTCTTAATATTTATTCCCTTCTAATTCCTCTATCAAATAAATAAATAAACAAATTTATTTATTTGATTCATATTCCTCTAAATTAATTAAATATCTAAATATTTAATTACCTCTTCTAAAATCAATAATTAAATAAAATCCTTTATTTAATTAAATTCTTCCAAACAATTAAGTCAATCATTCTTCCAAATTTAAATAAATAAATCAAATTTATTTAAATTCTCTCATTCTCTAAAAATAAAATACAATCAATTATTTTATTTATTCTTCCAAAGCATGCACAAATAATTAAATAAATTTATTTATTTAATTTACTTTCTTATCTTCTAATTCTTCAAAAATCTTCCAAATCTTCTGAAAATAAATCTTCTTCTTCATGCACACAAAATTAAATAATTTATTATTTAATTTCTCTTAAAACATGCAAAAGCAAATCACAAATTGAGTTAACTAACTCAATCAACCTTGTTTTTATCAATAACTCTTAAATTAGAAAAAAGCTTTCTAATTTATGAAATCAAATCTTATCTAATGAGATCATGTGTCTCAATTTATTGTTTGAACCTCTATAATGTTGATCTATGTCTATGTCGGCAAGAGTCTCGGCGATCACATGAAAGCATGGTTCACGGTGGTTTGTTTTTTGCATCAGTGAGAGATGACTAGAGTCACAATGATCACAAGAAACTAGAATGTTTCTTGTATCAATGAGACATGAACTGTCGGTGTGATCTGAGAGACTTTCACCGATGGTGTATGTTGCTTCGATGATGGTTTGACATTGGTGAGAGTCATCCCGACAGAGAAAGGACATCAACATGAAAAGCCCTATCGACCCATCTTTGAGAAGTCTCTCCAATGTTTGGGTCACTCCGATGGAAGTTGGCGTCAGTGTGAGAATCACTATCAGCGTGTTGTGGAAGTTTGGATCTGATGGTTTGAGTCATTCTAATGGAGGTTTGGATCGGCATGACTATAACTATCGGTGCAGTTTTGAAATGTCTTTTTGTCACTCCAATATGACGTTGGCCAAGGTCTTCTCGATGGTTGGTGAATGGTAGACCATTTAGTCTTGTCAGCAAAACTGCTGATGGTTATCTATCTCATGGTCATGTATATGAACTAGGACAGTGAACGACAACTAGTGCATGTGGCACTAATGGGTTCTCATGGATATGCAAACAATCAGAAAGACAGTTTCGATGGTTGAACTGAACAACAACTGAATTGATTGGTTGTTCAGTCAGTTGCAAGTGAATTCAATTTGATTGCTTAAGCAATGGGATATCGGTAGATAGAGAGTTAAGTTGGTGATTGAAGAACAGTGTGTTCATTCTATAATAGTACAGTGAAAGTGAATCATCACATATGTTCTAAGATTTGATACTAGAACAAGGAGGCTGAATAATTTGTTGTAATCCTCTTGTGTTTACTGTGAATAAAATTGTCTTCTTGTGGTGGTGGGTTTTTTTCCCCGAAAGGGTTTTCCCACATGCATCTGGTGTTTTCTCTCTGTGTTCAAATTTGTTATGTTTATTCTGTAATTCCTTCTATGTGCATCTTAATGAGTTATAATTGAACTTAAAAGTCATCTGTCTACATTAACCCCTTTGAATTGACATTAGGGAGGCTGTTTCCGCACCTTTGCTTTCCTTACAAGTGGTATCAGAGCCTAGCCAGTTGTGTTATCCTTGTGGGTAGGTTGGGTTTTTTTTTGTGTCAATCCTACAAGTGGGAGTTCTTAGAAGTCTATTGTGTCTAATCTACAAATTTAGATGGCAAGCACATTAGGAAAGATATGTTGATAATTGAGAGGGGGGGTGAATCAGTTATCCTAATTATTTTTGCTTTCTGAACTTTCTCAATAATTAATTGAACATTAATTCAATAAGCAAACACAACCATAAATGGAAATACACATGACACAATATTTTTGACATGGAAACCCTGTTAAGGGAGAAAACCATGGGGTGATTAACCCAAGGATTATTCTCTTTTAGAAGAATAAGGAAAAATAAAATGGCACTTGCCAATTAGGGCTCACAGCCCGAGCACACTACTCACAAGAGGCACACTGCCTACAAAGAGACACACTGTCTATAGTTTATAAAGAATGTAATACAATACTTGAACCGATAAGGAGCATCAACACATGCTGGAGTTTAGTTCCGGTTAGGCTCTGTATACTGATCTGCTGCACTTCATCTCTTTTCTTTTATACTGCTTTTCTTTCACATACTGGATCTTCTTTTCTGCTTTTATTCGGCTCTACTACTTTTCTTCACACTCCACATACAACAACCACACATCTCATAACCAAAACCATCTTATATATATCCACACAAGTGATTTCATCACCTTTCTAGTCGGCACCTGGAATAGTCAATATTCTTCATAGACTCTGATCTGTTGGCTGAATCCTTGCTTACCAAGCAATGCGGATCATGGATATACTTGTAGAAATCATTAATCATGTCAGCCAAACATAATTTATGCCTTCATAACCTTTACCAACATCAGTAACACATCCAGAACAATGTCTGATGTTCTGCCAGTCAGTTCTTCCTCTGTTCACAATGTCACTTGGGAACCCGACACTCAATCATTCATACCTCTTTATCCTTTCCACACTGGAGGCTCAAACCTTGGAATCTATCGGTCAAGACACTCCTCTTGAATTCCCCAAATCCGTACTTCACAAAAACACTTCCTCTGAGAGATCTGGACCTGTCTGTCGGACCTCACTGACTGCTCTGTTCCTGCTTACTGGACCTCAACACTTTGCAATCTATCTTCCAGTAAAGACTCATTATGTCTTGCGGATGTGTGGACTAACCTTTGTTGCCATCAATGACAACATTCATGAATCCATATAGTGTCTCTTGCCAACAATCTCCCACTTTGGCATTGATGGCAACACTTAGTGAAAAATGACTAAGTGTAGTACTATACTCCCCTTTGGCTGATGCTCTGTCTCTATGTACATTTTTTGGAACTCCCCCTTAGTTGGATACCTTATTTTTCACTTCTCCTCACTCCCCCTTTAACATCAATGGCAAAGGGTAGGGTCCGCATACCAAATTTTTAAAAATTTAACTATACTTAGCTGTATAAGTATATACATATGGAATACTTACATATACTGTAGTATGTCTGCAAAAGTTGTTTTCAGTTGAATGAATTCTGTAGCCCAACTTTGCTTCATTCTGTCCAAAATTGATATATGACTACTCAATAGAAAAGCAAATGCATCTGCCCTTTTTAGATCTGTTGGATCATTTGTCTGAGCTGTGATTTGAGCTTCTTTTATGGCCTCATGCATGGCCTCTAACTTAGGGACAATTATCCCTCTGAGCTCACTTAACCTGCTTATTTTATTTTTCTTTTCTTTTTCAAGCTTCTTAATCTCATTCAAAACTGCAACCGTTTGACATTCTTGATTTATTATTGATGTAGAAAGTGGATCAAAAATTTGAGAGAGATTTAACAGTTTATCCTCTTGTTGTTTCATTTTCTTCTCAATCTCCATTGTTGCTTTGGACCAGGAAATACAAAATTTGTATACTTCACCACCATCTTTAAGAGAATTTTCTAAGCTCTTTATCCCAGTATTCATATTTCTCCTATCATTAATGATCAACCCTTGTACCTCTGAGAATCTCTTATCCAAAAACTCCTTCTGGACCTTTTCTTTAGCTGACTTCTCTAGAGAATCAAAATGTGTGCTAACACTATTGACTAGAGTTTTGAGATTACCAGATGAGGAGGTTTTGGGATCCTTCTGAAACGATGGCATAATCTTTTCTAGCACTCCAGAAGCAGCTTCTATCAACTCACAGTCTTCCATGTGAGACTTTAGGAGTTTTTCTTTAGCCTTTGCATTAGCAAATGAGGCTATCTTCATTGTCTGTACCAGAGAAAGTGAATCAAAATTAAATGGTCCTTGTAGAAGCTCCAGTTCATCAATCTCCATTGATTCTTTGTTCAGGAATTCTTGGACAATTTTTACAGTGTCTCTTGCCGGAGATAGATGTTTCTTCTCTTCTACATTCTTAGAGCTATCCTTTTGAGCTTTTTCTCCTTCAACATTCTCACCACTAGTAGTTGTGGTCTTTTCTGTTGAGGTCTTTTCTCCCTCTGCAACCTTGGTACTGTCAACTTCTTTTTCCTTCACCTCTGCTTCTTTCTCCTTTACTCTTTCTTCTCCTTTGGATTCGGAGTCAGCAGGGGAAACCGGAGGAGAGATATTTGTTTGTTCATGAGCCACTTCTTTTTCTGGAACAGAGGATTCTAAGTCCTTATCCTTTTCTGTACCGGTGAACTCTTCTGCAATATTTGTGGCCGAGGGGTCAGCACCCAAGTCCTCTATGATAGGAAGATTGAATCTTTTGAAGACATTCCAGAGAATCTCTTTTGTGTCCTTGGCTACCTTGTCGGTCTCACCAAGCATAAGTTGATTCATCCTTGCTTTGCTCCTGAACTCATCCTTACAATCTTTGAATACCATATTCATTATCTTGGGATCGATTGAAGGATATAGCTGAATAGCTATCTGTTCCCAGATCTCAAGGTCTTTTGCCATGGCATTGGTCTTTCTCATTTCTAACTCCTTTTCTAGGCTCTTAGGAATAATAGATATAATTTCAATGAAAGCCTTATTGTATATGTTCACATACCTGACTGTAGCTTCCTGCAAGATCTTTTGGTCAGCCTCATTGTAATCATCATAGAATTTAGCCATTGGTTGAAGGTTTCCATCCATAGTGACTGATTTGATTACACTTTCTAAAGACAGGGTGGGCTTTTCAACAAATTCCTCTGCCATTTCTTCCTTGTCTTGACCTGTGGAAGGTTTACCGGATCCTTTCTTCTTCTACTTCTTTATTTCCTTTATCCCCTCATCTGATTCGATTTCCTCTTCATCTCTTTGACTGGCATAAGCCCTTGTGGCTTTTATCTTTGATCTTTTCTCTCCTTTATCGGATGCCTAGACTTTCGGTTTTGATGTTCTTAAGCTTTTGGTTGTGACAGGTGCAGATCTCTTTGATGATCTGGTCTAGGTGGAGGTTTCTACCAGAGCACTTTCCTTGCTTTCCTTTTCTACCTCTTTCTTTTCTTCCTTAGCTCTTTGCCTCTTTTCCTTGTTGGCATCAAGTGCCTCCTTTGAGATGCTAAGGCCTTGGGCAACATTTTCTACTTCTTTTCTCACCTTCCTTTTGATCTCTAGTTCTCTGAGTTCCACATGAATCTTTACACTCAGCTCCTCAAAGGTTCCAAACTTTTCTGCCTTTGGATCCTTTGGCTAACTTAGCATGTGTTGAACATGTAGCTCTACAATTTGTTCATCAACTTCATATCCCATGGGCATGATCCATACAGTTCTTGATTCAACTGCCTCCATTAGGCACTGATCAGTCTCTACCATAAAACAAACTGTGTCTTTGTATTTTTCAACAAGAGACTGGGGAATCCTTTCTCTTGCTTGCATCATGTTCTAGAAATTCTTGAAATATCCCCACAGAGCTATATTTTGTGCTTTGTTATCACCAAGTCCATGCAAATAATCTCAGATTTGGATAGCCACTAGTCTATCATTCTCCCACACCCAGCCACTAGATCTGGGAAGCTCATTCATCAAGTAGAAGAATAAGCACAATATTAATCCACCATACTTGAATGAATTCTTTTTATCTTTCTTTATTTTCTACAGATTCTCCAAGAGTTGGTTTAAGAGAAGTTGGCAAAGATCATAGTCTGCATCCTTTCTTAGCATTTCATAAGCGGTGTAGATGGTAGTTCTAGGTACTGAATTTTCCCTGCTAGAATGATATATTTTATATCCAATGATCATGGAGGCATACTTGACATCCGGATCAGAGATGTCATCTACTGTCATTGCTCTTTTGTCAAACTTGGATCTGATAGCCTCACTCACAGTTTGATTCTTCACAGATTTAAGAATAGGAATCCCACCGGATGAGTGCAATCCGGTAACTTCCTTGACGACATCTTTTGTGATTTTGAATGGTCCATTTAACCACATGAAGTTGTCATGTATTTTGCTCAAAATGTACCTGACCCATTCATCCTTAGTAAAACAGGGGAAATGTATGTATTGTGCAAAGTGCTTATTCTAGATGCCCTTATATTGGGGTTTGAGCTCAAATGAATCATCTAACAGTTGTTTGTGATAGATATCTCTTAGTTTGAATTCCCCAAACTCTTCAACATTTGCATGTATGTAAACCCTAATATCTTCGGTGTGCAGAACACCATGCGAAACACTAGAGAAGGCTCCTAGGGGATCTACCTCCAAGGATTTGTATGGATGCTTTTTAAATATGGGGCGAGGTCTATCAGAAATCTTAACTATATTTAGAGTAGCCATCATCAAAGAATCTTACTGAGAGATATTAAGAATGAAGAATACCTTTTACACTGTTTAGGGCACACGTGATGAAATCTGAATTGAGCTGTAAGAAGAATCGTCTTGATCTTTGAAAAAGTAGTTGCAAAGCTCCTTTTCATTTCTTCTTGAATGCAGAATGAACAAGTGATTAATGAGAAAACCCTTATATTGCTTCGCAAACCCTAATGTCAGGTTGCAATAAATGCTTGACCTAAGTTATTCCAGTTGCTCTATTTTCCTGGACCAGTCTTGTGAAAACACTTGTTTCACCGAAAGACTCTTCAAATCTTTTTGTGGATCTATCAAATTTTTACTAGACCTTCTTTAGATGTTTCTCTAGAAACCCTTTGATCCGCAGCTTCTCATGTGCCAATTTCAGGCACCAATTAACTGGCTGGGGGAACAAGGTTTCTTTGTGTCTCCCCCTGAGCCAGAGCTCACCTTTTAATTTCTGGAAGGAATATTAGCACCAGAGTCTGGTGCCGATCCAACCTCTATATTCTCTATACTTTTCTTCACCCAAATCTTGTTCATCTCACTCTTAACTTCATCCGCATTCACTTTTTGTTTACCCTTATCTTGATTCTGATTATGATATACCAGACCTCTTTTGTCCTGATTCTTGCTTCGACAAAATTTTGTAATATGACTGAATCTATTGCAGATTTGGAAAACAACATTTCTTTGCATATTTGATTGATATCCTCTTGATCTACATTGATTAGCCATATGACCTATTCTATTGCATGTAAAGCATCCACCATTGAATGATTTGTTCATTTGCATATTTCTGCATTCATGAGATTTGTGACCATACCTTTTACAGTTAAAACATTGTCCAGAGAAGGATGAATTAGTCTAATTCATTCTCTTTCTACATTGATTAGCTTTATGACCAAAGGTATTGCAGTTGTGGCAGTATCCATTGAAGGAAGGATATCTTTGAGCATTAGGCTGTCGTACCGGAGGTCTTCTAAATCTGTTCCTTGGATTTTCTGATCCAAAATTCTTCTGACCGGATCCGGAGTTTTCTCCTTTCTCATATCCCAAACCATACTTGTCATCTGCCCTCTTTTGACTTCCAAGAAGAACTTCAAGTTGAGCAAAACTTATCTTGAATTTCTCTTTATATTCATTTGCTGTTTGAAGATCCCTTTTGACAGAGACAATTTGATCCTCAAGTTTTTCTTCATTATCTTTAGCATCTTCAAGATCAGATTCAAGATGTCTGATAATTCTATCCATCTTGTGGCAATCTTCTGATTTCTCTTTGAGAGATTGTCTTAGATTATCTTTAGTTTTTCTTTTCTCTTCAACTTCTTGGGTAAACTTCATAACTCCTGATTGCATTTCATGTCTTACCATAATGATTTCTTTTGATAACTTTTCACACAACTTGGTTTTCTCCTTCAGCTCTTCATTTGCATCATATGCTTCACCTTGTCTTGCCAATTGCTGAAGCAGCTCCTTTCTCTTTTTCATAGAGAGACTTAATTTGTCTTTTAGTTCTCTCATGAACTCATCAGCCTATTTGAGTCTTTCCTTTAATTCATTGACTTCAGAGTTTGACTGTTCAAGATCATCAAGGGCAATCTTGAGTTGCTCTCTTAAACCATATGCATCCATTTAAATTCCCAGATCTTCCTCAAGCAGTTAGACTCTGTTAGGAGGAACTTAGCTCTGATACCAATTGTTGATAACTAAGAGGGGGGGTGAATCAGTTATCCTAATTATTTTTGCTTTCTAAACTTTCTCAATAATTATTGCAGCATTAATTCAATAAGCAAACATAACCATAAATGGAAATATACATGACATAATATTTTTGATGTGGAAACCCTGTTAAGGGAGAAAACCATGAGGTGATTAACCCAAGGATTATTCTCTGTTAGAAGAATGAGGAAAAACAAAATGGCACTTGCTAATTAGGGCTCACTGCCCGAGCACATTGCTCACAAGAGGCACACTGCCTACAAAGAGACACACTGTCTACAGTTTATAAAGAATGTAATACAATACTTGAACTAATAAGGAGCATCAACACATGCTAGAGTCTAGTTCCGGTTAGGCTCTGTATACTGATCTGCTGCACTTCATCTCTCTTCTTTTATACTGCTTTTCTTTCACATACCGGATCTTCTTTTCTACTTTTATTCAGCTCTACTACTTTTCTTCGCACTCCAGATACAACAACCACACATCTCATAACCAAAACCATCTTATATATATATTCGCACAAGTGATTTCATCACCTTTCTAGTCGGCACCCGGAATAGTCAATATTCTTCATAGACTCTGATCTGTTGGCTGAATCCTTGCTTACCAGGCAATGCGGATCATGGATATACTTGTGGAAATCATTAATCATGTCGGCCAAACATAATTTATGCCTTCATAACCTTTACCAACATCAGTAACACATCCGGAACAATGTCTGATGTTCTGCCAGTCAGTTCAGTTCACACTGTCACTTGGGAACCCGACACTCAATCATTCATACCTCTTTATCCTTTCCACACTAGAGGCTCAAACCTTGGAATCTATCGGTCAAGATACTCCTCTTGACTTCCCCAAATCCACACTTCACAAAAACACTTCCTCTGAGAGATCCGGACCTGTTTGTCAGACCTCACTGACTACTCTGTTCCTGCTTACCGGACCTTAACACTTTGCAATCTGTCTTCCGGCAAAGACTCATTATGTCCTGCGGATGTGTGGGCTAACCTTTGTTTCCATCAATGACAACATTCATGAATCCATATAGTGTCTCTTGCCAACAAGATAGACATTGAGAAGTTCAATGGCACAAACTTTAAGTTGTGGAAACTTAAGGTTGAAGATATGCTGGTTGATAGAGATCTTTGGGTTGCTGTGTCTGGGAATAAACCCTTAGCCATGAAGCAAGAAGATTGGGACTTAGTAGACAAGAAAGCCAGGGGACTAATAAGATTAAGTCTTGCAGATTCTGTTCTATTGAATGTCCATGAGGAGAAGACTGCAGATTCTCTGTGGAAGAAGTTAGGAGATATTTATCAGGGCAAGTCCTTAGTGAATAAACTTTTCTTGAGAAAGAAGTTATACTCCCTGAAGATGGATGAAGGTGCATCTATGGTAGATCATATGAATTCTTTTAACGTCCATGTGATCACATAGTTGACATCTGTTGGTGTAACAATAGGTGAAGAAGAATGCTGTATGCTTTTGTTGTGTTCCTTGCCTGACACATGGGATCATTTGGTGATGGCTATTAGAAGTACTACAACCAAGTTCAATATGGACAAGGTGGTTGCTTTGCTTTTGTCAAAAGAAATACGAAGGAAATCTTCTGAGATGGCTAAAGAGGCCCTTGTTGTTCAAGGCAGATCAAAGGAAAAAGGCAATCAGAAGGACAAGAAGTCTAAATCCAAATTGAAGTCAAAGGAGAGATCAAAATCTCTTGGAAAGAAGTCCAAGGTGAAGTGCTAGAACTATGGGCAGAAAGGACATATCTAGAAAGACTACAGAGAGGAGAAAAAGAAGAAGAAGAATAAGTCTTCTGATGATGAATCTTCTTAGAGTGATGCAGATGCCTTTGTAGCAGCCTTGGCAACACTTGCATCTAAAGATATATGGTTAGTGGATTCGGGGGCATCATTCCACATGATGTCTCATAGAGAGTGGTTCACAAAGTATGAATCGTATGCTGGAGGGAAGGTGTTCCTGGCAAGTAATTTGACACTAGACATTGTTGGCTAAGGAAGAGTCAGAATCCAGTTCCTGAATGGTAGAATAAAGGGAATCGATGGAGTACTACACATAACAGGTTTGGGTTGTAATTTACTCTCTGTAAGTAAGCTTAATGATACTGGAGTTCAAGTAACATTTGTGAATGGTGGCTGTAAGATGACTAGAGGTTCTATTGTGCTGGAAAAGGGTGGACGCATTGGAACACTGTATAAGTTAGATGCTAAACATGTGTGCTATAATATAGTCTCTGAAAAGTCTGAAAAAGTCACTATTGTAACACATGATGCAAATTCTATGGAAGTTAAACTTACTACAGAGAAACCAATGCTTTGGCATCATAGGCTTGGTCATATAGGTGAAAAAGGTTTAAAAACTTTGAAGAATAAAAACTTGGTAGATGGGCTGATTGATTATAATCTTGAGTTTGATTTCTGTGAACATTGCATATATGGAAAACAAAACTGTGTTTCATTTTACTCAAGTTCTCATAAATCTTCTAGATTTTTGGACTATGTACACTCTGATGTTTTTGGTCCAGTTGATGTTCCTTCTGTGTCTAAATCAAGATATTATGTATCGTTTATTAATGATTATTCGAGAAGGGCATTTGTTTATTTATTGAAGAGAAACTCAGGAGTGTTTAGTTAGTTTAAATAATTTAAAAATTTTGTTGAAAATCAGACTGGTAGGAAAATTAAATGCTTGAAAATGGACAACGGTGGTGAATATTGCAATGCAGATTTTGATAAGTACTATGTAGACCATGGAATTAAAAGGCACAAGACTACGCCTTATACTCCACAACAAAATAGAGTTGATTAAAGGCTAAATTGATCGTTGATGGAGAAAGCAAGAAGTATATTGAGTTATGCTATTTTGGAACAAAAGTTCTGGGCTGAGGTAGTTGCTACAACTTGTTACTTGATGAATCGTTCTCCTACTTCAGCATTGGTTGATAAGATGCCTATGGAAGCATGGTCTGGTAAGAAGCCCTCTTTGAGAGATCTTCATTTTTTGGCTGTGAGTCATATGCTCATATTCCTGAGGTAAAGAGATCTAAATTGGACAACAAGGCTGTCAAATGTATTTTTATTGGCTATGGAGTCGGTGTTAAAGGATACAAGCTTTGGAATCTAGAAATAGAAAAGGTGTTTTACAGTAGGAATGTAATTTTCAGAGAGCTGAAACCTTTGGTTATCGGTCCCCAGCCAGGAAAGATAGAAGAGAAGAAAGAAAAAAGTGAAGTGAGTATTCCTCTGACCCCTGAAAAAGAGGAAAAATGAGCTCCAAGTGTAGATGAAACAAAAGAGAGTTTGAGCAGCTCTGAAGGCTCTGATCAAGAGCGAGAACCTGCTCCTCAGTCTCAGCCATTGAGGAGATCTACACGTGAAAGAAGACAACCAGATAGGTATGGATTTTTAGTACTTGACACAAGCTGTGCCTATGCTTTGCTAACTGATACTAATGAACCTAGGACTATGAAAGAGGCTATTAATATGTCTAATTCAGATTCTTGGTTGGAAGCCATGAATGGTAAAATGTCATCATTGGAGAAAAATGGAACCTAGGATCTGGTGTCCTTGCCTGAAGGTAGAAAACCAGTGGGTTGTAAGTGGGTGTTTAAAAGAAATATGGTCTAGATGGTAGTATTGATAAGTATAAGGCAAGACTGGTTGCAAAGAGGTATTCTCAAAAGGAAGAAATAGATTATGGAGAAATATTTTCTCTTGTAGCTAAGATGATGTCCATTAGATTTCTTTTGTCACATGTAGCAAAGTATGACTTAGAAATTGAGAAAATGGATGTGACAACAACATTTCTTCATGGTGATCTTGAAGAAGAAATTTATATGTCCCAGCTAGAACATTTTGTTGGAAAAGGTAAAGAACATTTGGTATGTAACTCAAGAAGTCTCTTTATGGTTTAAAGCAATTTCCCAGAATGCGGTATCATAAATTTGATAGGTATGTTTTATCTTTGGGATTTGTGAGATCTAAATCTGATCATTGTGTTTATTATAAAACTAAGGGTGATTGGATTCTTATAATTGCATTATATGTCGATGATATGTTGTTTATTGACAATGGTAAGGGTATGATCTTAGAATTAAAATCTTAGTTGTCCTTGAAGTTTGAAATGAAGGATCTGGGGGCAGTGAAGTACATTATGGGAATGGAGATTAAGAGGGATAGATCAAGTAGAAAGCTTTGGCTCAGCCAGAGCAAGTATGTTAACAATGTTCTTGATAAATTTAATATGTCTGATTGTAAACAATTAGTTGTTCTAGTTTTGAAGGGAACAAAATTATCTATTGGAGATTGTCTAGAATCTTTAGATGAAATTGTGAATATGAAGAAAGTACCTTATGCGAGTGCTATTGGTAGTATGATGTATGCAATGGTCTGTGCCAGACCAGACATTGCCCAAGCAGTGGGAGTCTTGAGCCAGTTTATGGAAAATCTAGGTAGATCACATTGGGATGTTGTGAAAAAAGTTTTGAGGTATTTGAAGGGAACTTCTAATTATGCTATTTGCTATCATGGAAACTCAGTTGAGTCTCGTAGGTCTATCAACATTCAGGGATATGTTGATTCTGATTGGGTAGGGGACATTGATAATAGAATATCCACTAATGGATATGTGTTCATGTTAAATGGTGGTGCTATTAGTTGGATGAGCAAGCGGCAGGCTATAGTCGCTTTGTCCACAACAAAGGTAGAGTACATGGCAGCTACTCGAGCCTGCCAGGAAGCCGTTTGGTTGAAGAGGTTGTGCTTTGACGTGGGTTTTAATGCAGGACAAATTCAGATTAATTATGACAGTCAAAGTGCTATCTGTTTGGCGAAAAATCCTACATTTCACGCCAGGACAAAACACATTGATGCCCAATATCACTTTGTTTGTGATATGGTGGAAGACAAAAAGGTAAAGCTGGAAAAGGTTGGTACTTTGGAAAATGTTGCAGACGCCTTGACTAAACCTATGAGCATGACCAAGTTCAAATGGTGTTTAAATGCAATGGGTCTTCGTGCCTAAGATTCGTAGTGAATTCAAACTGATATGGAGGTAACAATAAAATCTTCGTCAAGTGGGAGATTGATGAGATCATGTGTCTCAATTTATTGTTTGAACCTCTATAATGTTGATCTATGTCTATGTCGGCAAGAGTTGTTCTTTGTCTCAGTGATCGGCAAGAGTCTCGGTGATCACATGAAAGCATGGTTCATAGTGGTTTGTTTTTGCATTGGGGAGAGATGACTAGAGTCACAGCGATCACAGGAAACTAGAATGTTTCTTGTATCGGCGAGACATGAACTGTCGGTGTGATTTGAGGGACTTTCATCGATGGTGTATGTTGCTTTGATGGTGGTTTGACATCAGTGAGAGTCATCCCAATAGAGAAAGGACATTGGCATGAAAAGCCCTATCGTCCCAACTTTGAGAAGTCTCTCTGATGTTTGGGTCACTCCGATGGAAGTTGGCGTCGGCGTGAGAATCACTATCGACATGTTGTGGAAGTCTAGCTCCAATGGTTTGAGTCATTCCGATGGAGGTTTGGATCATCATGACTATAACTATTGGTACAGTTTTGAAATGTCTTTCTGTCACTCCAATGCGACGTCGGCCAAGGTCTTCCCGATGGTTGGTGAACAGTAGACCATTTGGTCTTGTCGACAAAAGTACTGATGGTTATCTATCTTGTGGTCGTGTATATGAACTAGGACAGTGACAGACAACTAGTGCATGTGGGACTAATGGGTTCTCACGGATATGTGAACAGTTAGAAATGACAGTTTTGACGGTTGAACTAAACAACAACTGAATCGATTGGTTGTTTGGTCAGTTGCAAGTGAATTCGATTTGATTGCTTAAGCAATGGGAGATCAGTAGAGAGAGAGAGTTAAGTTGGTAATCCAAGAATAGTGTGTTCATTCTGTAATAGTATAGTGAAAGTGAATCATCACGTATGTTCTGAGATTTGATGCCTGAACAAGGAGGTTGAATAATTTATTGTAATCCTCTTGTGTTTACTATGAATAAAATTGTCTTCTTGTGGTGGTGGGTTTTTTCCCTGAAAGGGTTTTCCCACGTACATCTGTTGTTTTCTCTCTGTGTTCAAATTTGTTATGTTTATTCTGTAATTCCTTCTATGTGCATCTTAATGACTTTTAATTGAACTTAAAAGTCATCTGTCTACATTATCCCCTTTGAATCGACATTAGGGAGGTTGTTTCTGTACCTTTTCTTTCCTTACATTATCTTTATAAAAGAAAGCAATTAACTCAAACAAAGTAGCTTTTATGTGACACTTGTCTTCTTTCTATTCACACACATTCTCTCAAGGTTTCTATACCATTGATCTTCTCATTCTTTCTATACCATTGATCTTCTCTCTCACAAGTCTATAAATTGAACCCTTTTCTTCCATTTCATTCATCCAAGCTTTTAGTATCATTACTCTACAGAATTAATAGCGCGCCTTTGGCACCCAAATCCATTCATTTCTTGCAATCACCCTTTTATTGTATTGAAGCTCATCTTCATTACAAGAAGTATCACAACCATATCTCTATCGTCATCTTGAAAAACAAAACAAGGAAGTACATCTTCTGAGGGCTTCAATATTCACACAAAGATCGATTAAGACTAGGTGAACAATGGAAGTAACAAAGTAGCAAGGCTTGCACGGTTTATTATTTGTTACTTGAATCTTTGTTTATTTGCAATTTCCATTGAGATTATTGGTTTATTGATTGAGTTTGATAACTTTGACAATATTTCTGGTAACATTTTTGGCACCCACCATGGGGCCTTGCCCTAATTTAACCCAAAAATTGAGTTTTTTTTGTGCAAAGGTTCCGTGCACAAGAGGATTCAATGCATATGAACAATTCTAACACACATCTGAGCTCTGTTCTGGTGCATCCACACTTTTGGTGCATTTACCTCCTGAATCTGCACATCCGTGTTTTGTTATGACACATCTATTGAATGACGCATATAATCTATGTTTCAATGCTTTTAACTTCTATCTCTGCGCTTTTGAAATTCGTGCGCTTTTGAGCTCTGTTTCTACGCATTCAGGATCTGAAGCTGCGCATCTATTCTAAACAGTGACTTTAGGGTATTTTTGTGGATTTTTGCTAACGCTAACACTTTTCACATGGATATTCTCTCATCTACGTGTAGGGTTAAAAAGCTGGATAGTCATTCTAGTTGCATTGTTAATACACATTGTCTTTTTAAAGGATAGTAATCGAATGTTTATGCAAAATCACATCTAGATCTAACTAGGAAGGGAGTAACTTGAATCTTGTTGCATCAACAAATTGAATCTAGTCCCAATGATAGGAGGATAAAATTGAACCACTGCTATCTTGTTTTCAAAGTTAACAACTCGCATGTGTGCCCAAGTAGCTAGCTCATATAGTTTTTTTCATTTTAACTAGGGGAAAAGAACAACTATCTTTCATATTTTTGGGAATGATACTAGGCCTATGCTCTACCTTATCTTGGGTGACCAAAATGCCAGACATATTATTTTTGCATGTGTTAAACCTTTAGAGAGGCCTACCCTTGGATATCCTTCCGTCCAATTGGGAATGACCTTAAGTGGTAACAGGCTAAAGTCAAGGCCTGCCGAGCCACTATAAATAAATTGTGTTTGGAGCAAAAAATTCAAACAATGAGTGAAGTTGTGTTATACCGATAACCAACCTCCCCCAAAACCCTCCAAGGCGCAACTCTTGCAGGCTGGGAGACTCCATAACGGAGAGTAGTGTTGTTGCCTGTATAACCACTCAAACGGTTGTACTTACTAGTCATCCTTTGTTTTAGTAGCCCAAAAACCCTCTATTTGTTGACCTAGAAGGTGGGGCCTTCTAAGCCGCCCTGATTCTTGTGGTTCTTAGTAGAGATAACAGGGACAATCTTAAGGTTCGGTGGGGGTACGAGCCTTAGGAAACTTAGATCTTGGTATGCATTAGAAGTGAGTGCCATGGAGGGAAACTGATGCTACCAAGATCCTAAAGCTATCTACTTTGAATATGCATAGCTAGGGGATCCAACAAATGTTGCCTTTACTATCCTAGGATTCGTAACTATTTTTAGTCAAAAAACTCAAAAAAATTACAAAAAAAATAAAAATAAATAAAAAATTAAAAACAATGAAATCATTCTTTGTGTTTGCTGTGTTTTATTTGCCACAATTGAGAAATTAGAGAAAAAACACCAACTTGCAACCAAGAAACCAAAAAACACTAAAAAACGTGCCAAAAATTGCAAAAACAGTAAAAAAATAGAGTTACGCATATGTTCCGCAGAGCTGCGCATATACCTTGACCTGTTGCACATACATTTTGACTTGCTACGCATTTATCATCTGTTTCTGCACTTTTAAATTTTACCAGAACTGCGCTTTTATCCTGACTTCCTGCGCATATATCCTCTGTTTCAGCGTGAAATGTGCTATACCTGTTTGTATTTTTTAAAGATCTTTTTATATGTTATTTTATTAATTTTTGTGTGATCTTGGAGACTAGACAGAAGAATGTAGAAGGGGTTTTCAATTTTCCTACAATTGTGTTGTTGTAGCATACAATATAGAGCATATATAGAAAACCCATAAAAAGTACAATAAATTTGCATAAACAAACATTGACCCAGATAGAAGAATGACCAAATATCAATTCCTATGACATACCCAGACTGAGTTTTACAACTTCATGTCATGGATGTAGCCGGACCAGCAATGGGTATGGTTGGAGATGTAATTAAAACTCCATAGAATGATATAGAATGTGCATACAAATATTATCAGCAAATAATATGGCTCAAAATGCCTCACCAAGACCCTGCACAGAGCTGCAATGAGAATGGAAAGCCTCTAGAGGACCCGCCTCCATGCTGGAGCTAATATGGCCATGACTAGAATGTGTTATAGTAGCAAACAACTTCAAAACTTCTCAAAATGCTTTTGTTTCTAAACTATACTCACATCTGAGAATAGACAACCAAGAAGGGAGAAGAAATATGCACCAAACCCTATCACAAACACTTCCCCAAAGAGGTACGGCTGGCTGGTGTAGTACAACTAGCAATAGAAAGAGAGGACAAGATGAATCCTCTTCAAAAACTACTAAAATTTTTCACTCAATATCAACAAATATCAAATAACTATGCAAGATATTACAATAAGCACCAACAAGTCTCACCAATCAGACTCCATTGAAGCACATTTGTGAACACTGAATGTATCCACCATAGAAGGCACCGTTGGGTGATCTTTCACACCTGTGGGATACCGCTACTCAGGGAGGTTTCATCTCCAGGAGCCTCTGGTTTGAATCCTCAAACCTTAGATCCAAGCTCCAAAACCCTAGCAAGGGAAATCTCAAAGAGAGAAGAAAATAATAATCCAAGTATATGTAAATGAGAGCACTTTTCCTCCTTTTATACTTTTCCAACTGGGAGTCTCTAAAATCCTCTTGCATATGAGATAAAACATGAGAGGGAAAATACATTTTAAAATATTATAATTCTCTTTATTTCTTTTCTCAACATCACCCTTAAAGTCCCCTCTTTTAAAACAACTTTAAGTTGTTGAGGCTAGGCACCAAGGTCTAATATTAAATAATAATGTTTAATTTATGGACTTTAAAATGGAGGCCAAGATGATGTCAGAAACCAATGATCTATAGCTCGTTGGAAAGGTCTTGACAAGACGAAACCAACCCCACTCTCAAAATTCTAATCTGATACCGAACTTGAACTTACTAAAAATAGTAAGTAATGGCCATAAGCAAATTGGGCCACACAGAGGGTGCCAATTGGATCCACCAACCATCCGGTATCACTGAGCTCAATGCAATGACTGGGAGAGCCAACAACTGACTGCCAAGTAACCCAAACAACGCCAAACTGCCACTTACTAAAAATAGCAGTGACCACCGGGGACCAAAGAGAACAAACCTAGAAAAACCTAGGAAGATTAATGACATGCAAGCACTTACTATAAATAGTAAGTACAGACAAGTTGTCTAAAATCCCTCCAAAAAGTGTCAACCAGCTCCTCTGGATCACCCGAACATCCTGGTGACATCGAAATTATGCTGTCACCAACCCAAAAAGCCCGTTCTGACTGATCTACAAGAGAATCTGAAAATGGGGACATTACAATCCGCCCTTCCCAAAGATTACTTGTCCTCAAGCAATCTGCACTTGCATGCCCAAGCTGAACACCAGGATCCCAAACCAATCTGGAAAATGTCCAACAACATGTCCACTGCATCCGTTGAGTAGAGGTAAAACTGTGCTCAACATCAATGTAAATAGCTACCCCAATATAGAACAATCTGCTAGACATAGGAAACCTTGGGTCCCAAAGCCAATATGGAAGTCTGCCATAGACACCGCCCATTGATTCCCACTACGCAACTCTGATATAATCGTGGTGAAGCAACATGACGAAATCTAACTGAACTGATATGCCAAACCTGTCACCACTTGGATCCCAGCACATCAGAACCTCACATCCATCAATCATGAAGAGGTAAGTGAATCTCAGATTGTCTGACCTACATCCCCTTCCATCCTCTACAAAACTCCTATGGATGTACTGACTATCCAACATAGGTGCTGGAAGATATGAAACTGCCTCTATCAAATTGAGGGAATGATAGAACTCTCCTCCATCACCGCTGTAAAAACTAAACATACCATCATGCCTACTAATACTGCAACCTCTCAGAAGCCATGTCTCAAATGGAAGTTTTTGAGACCAAGAAGTTGCATACTCTGTCTAATACATGTCACCATGATGGTAATCTAATCTTTGGCTCTGCAAATAATCCTCTAACTGTATCTGAGTCAGGCACCTGAAATCTTTAGTTCCATCTCCTATAGATGGCAACCCTTCATCCCATAATGGATGGTATAAATCCTGAGCTGATCCACACTTACACATCATCAAGTCATCTATGTGTGGACTAAAGGAAAAATGATGAGCACTCCTCACTATGTAGTTAAGATAAAAAGCACCAGCCCGTGTCAATGGTTGACTACCATAGTCATGAGGAACACACTCCTCATCACTTGAATCAGAAGATGGCTCATGTCTCTGATCCTAAATAGCTAATTGGGTAGATACTCTGCAAGTCCTCTCTGCATACCCAATAGCAAAGTCTCGATTTGCAAGCAATTGGAGGTATATTGATTTAATCCACTCCATGGCATGTTGGATAATTCTCAAATCAGATGTAGATGTGCCCACTACTTCCCCTATCTACCTCTCCTCCAATTGTGCCATCCAAAAGAGATCCTCCACAAACTTGTGGGGTACTGTCAATACGAGTTAAGGTTTGAACAACCTTATCCTTAGAAACCTTCAGCTAATCTCTCCAACCATGTGGTCTAGTAAGCTGTCTATCACAATCAGCTGCATAGGATGTAATCTCTGATTTGCTTCCAAGAGAGGGAAATAAACCAACATGAGAATCGATCTCCCTATTGGATGATGCCCTGCATATCTCCTGTGAAAATGATGAAGTAGTGTGGTGATCCGTCACACAACTCACTGGAAATTTCACTACTATACCACAAGAGCCATCAACAACCTGCTCTGCATAACCTGTCATGGGACTAACCTTAGGAGAACTTGGTGCATCATGTGGTTCTCTACAACTCTCATCCAAAACAATCATCCCATTGGTGTCACCTGTACCAGTAAATGAAATGGATGTAACCACATCCTCCACATGCTCATTACCACTATCCGTGGATGTATGCTCATCACAACATGCTACCATAAATCTCTGAATCATATTTGTATGTGATGAAGATTGCACCAAGCTCAACTCCACGGTAAGCTCATCTATCCACAACTTTGACTCTTGAAGGGCTAATTGTGTGCTCTTCAAAGAGTCTGTGGTGACCCCGAGCTCATAGGTGAGCTCATTAACCTCCTCTTCCTTTCCCCTTAAAGCATCATGATAAATACCATCGAGCATGAGAAGATGACTTCTATCTGATAGCAGCTATAGGTAATTATTCTTCATTACTCCAATTGCATCTCTGAGTGCCTGGAACTCAGCAAGGGAAAGTTCACTATCAAAGTGCTTATGTGTTTCTGGAGTCTTCCAACAATAATTTACCAACAACTGCTGAGCAACATCAAAGTGTTCTATGGCTGTAACAATCATGCCTTCATTCATCTTCAATTGTCCTGTTAAATGATTAGACCCCATTGACAATTTGTCTCCACAAAAATTTTCTAATTTGAAATCTGCACTATGGAAAGAGGCTAAATCATCATCACTCACTGATTGGTAAGCATCCCCATGTGTGCTATCAACTTCACACACATCCTTATCAAGTGTACTATTGTTATGAATCTCCTGGGATGGCTCAACTGATATCCTAGATGTTGTAGAATTGCCAATATCAATGCACACCTCCCGTATCCAAATTGATGCATGCACATCCATCAAACAATCCTTGGAACCATCTCCATTATTCTGGTCAAAGGTTATGGCAACATCAAATTCGTCACCCATGGCTGATTTAAAGTCTTTATCTGCATACCTTTCACCTAGGTCCTTTGAGGACTTAAGACTTTCAGTATCAATGCTCTCAGGCTCGCTTGCAAAGTCACCTTCTAGAAATCTATCAATCATTTTTAATTCATTCTCAGAAGTAGTAACTTCAAGATCTTCATCAAAGCGAGGCCCCACTTCACAAATCTCTGTTGTAGTCTTTCCCAAATCAGCATACTCTTCTTCACATGTCTCTTGATCAATGCTCTTGTTTTCATCATACAAAGACCCAGGTTCATCTTTGTTCTCATTATTATTTGGCTGCAATGAACAGGTAGTGGAAGTTTCTCTTTCACATTCTTTGTTATTCCCACATTTATGACTAGATGTCCACGCTTCTTGGCATGTGAAACAACGTTGCTCTCTTCTCAACTGATTCTTGCTCATTCTTGTAACATGTAAACCACAAGCAATACATTGTTCTTCTGTCAAGAGATGTTTAATTTTCTCAATTTTCTGCTTAACCAAGGTCTTTGGCAACTCATACGTTGTAGGAGAAACATGTTGTTCCATTCTCCAAATACTCAACAAATTTGATAACAAATTGGAGATGTCCTTATCTTCATCTATAATAAGAGACAAGATAGTATGCATTGACGTTCTAACTTCATTTGTATGATATGTTCTGATCTTGTCCATGAAACAATGAAACATTTCGAGTAGTACATCATCACACCCAAGATCAATCAGAAGATGACAAGATCTGACTTTTGCCATCACATCTAACATCTTAAATTTTTTTTAAAAGATTAAATTTTGGTATCACCTAGCCCATGAAAGCTTTCAATAATCAGCTATAACATCTCCTTCATTAAGTCATCACTGTAAGGTGCCTCAGGAGTTGTAATTCTCATAAATTCACTGATGCATGTGATAACTGCCAATCTTATATTTTTATCAGGATGCTTCAATGATTCAGGCATACTCATCAAGGTCTTTGGAATCATCAATGACAGTGGCAATACCTGAAAAGGTGCCTGAGGAATTTCAGATAAGCATTCCTCAACTTCTTCCAGAGTTGAGAAGTCAGCTTCATCCGACTAGTGCAAAGATGTTAGCTTCCTATAAGCATTATAAAGTCTTTGGTGCAGGAGCACCTAACACAAGGTGGCCTCCATGAGGCATTCAACTATTTGATGTTCATTTTTTTGTTTCTAATAAGGTCCTATAAGACCATTTATGTAATAAGGTCTGTTTGACCAATGCATGTTATTTTAGTTTGTATCTAGGTTTATGTTGTAAGTCCCAAGGACACTTGTCGATCTGTAATTACAAAGGTTGTTAGGTAGTTGGAGGTTCTTAGATCTCCCAGCCGCTTGGGGTCAGGTTGGTACTACTCAGGGCAAGTAGATAAATACCCCAGAGTAGATTGAATGTAATGAGTTGAGTTTAGTTCAGTTCAATAGTTATAGTTGAGATTAGAGATCAGTGTGATTGTAATTGAGAAACAGAGCATCCGTATGCACATTTTTTGAAAGGCATAATAAACAAAGTTTTTTGCATCTTTCTGTCATCTGAATTCGCTAGGTTTTCTCTATGTAATCGATTTACTATTTTGTGGTCGACATGGACTCTTAGTCCATTCCACCGGTTAGATTTCTTCGAAATCGGTGGAATGGCTGTATAGTTCATTTTTGTGTTTTTTGTTTTGTTCATTTGTGTTTGCAGGATCGTGTACAAGATGCATTGATAGATCCTAGCATCCTCATGTGCTAGGTTGGCGAAGTCTAAGATTTGTGTGGTTGTCAAAGAAAAGGATCTGTGAAGTTACAGGGTTTGCAGAGGTTTAGATCAGCGAAGATTTGTGTCGTTTCATCGAGTATACATTCTGTGTGTATATCGCTAATGTATGTTAGGGTCATTTCATGTGTATCTCGCAGTTGAATGTTTGTGTGTATCTCGCAAGCGCATATTGCGGCTGCATGTGGTGAAAGCACATTTTATATGATACAAGGAAAGTCAACGGTCGGCTTCACCGAATGCATATTCGGGTTGTATGTTTTGAATGTATATTGCACATATACATTGTGTTAGATGCAAGAGGTGACCGGTAGAGATGGTGAAGGAAACTAGTGATCGCAAGTTAGAGAAAGTATTTGCAAGCTGTGCCATCGGTGTATCGAGAGCATATACAAAGTACTCACCGATGAAGAAGGTCACACCGACAATGCATATCCTGAATGTACATTGAAGAATGTATCTCTCGACAGATACAAAGGTGAAGGCATACATCGGGAAGAGTTGGTGATCAGTGGAAGGGTTTTGAGTTATGCTGACGGAAGAAGTCACAGCGATAGTGGTGTCGAAGACACATTGGTATGAGGAAGGACTTCGGTGCGAAGGATGTTTGGTTAGCCGATGGCATATGGTCTTGCTGATCATAAAATAAAGTATATGTTTTGAAAGCTTCCACTGTGTGCTCCGCATCATATTGGTATCAGAGCTAGCAAAAGCTCTGGGCGGAGGTGTTTATGTATGTAATTTTCTGAAGGCAGATGAATCCTATTCCTGTAGTGTGTGGGTAGATGATGATGAGGTCTGTCAAGACCATTCACCAATAGAGATTTGGCTAGAAGAGGGTGTAGAGTAAGGCCACTACGAGAGAGAGTGGTAGTGCACCTCTAGAATCTACTATTGGATGAGAGGAATGGGTCTGTAGCAGCAACATCTGATTGAGCATTGTGTTGTAGTCAAATTGAGGATTTGCAGAAGTGTTGGCATTGTCTGTGAATGTTTATGTTAGACAGAGAAAGTGAAGGAGAGGCTAGCCATATGCCTCCAAAGGGGATGACCAGCGAAGTGGTCAAGAAATTTAAGGAGATGGAGGAGTTGATCAAAACTAGGGTCAAGGAAGCACTCCAGGCTGAGTTAAAGGCAATGAAAATAGGAAAGAAATCAGATGATGATTCCGATGGAGAAGAAGAGAAAGAGGAAGAAGAAGCAGAGGAACAAGAAGGGACAAAGATGTCGGCTGGACAAAAGCAATTCCTAGAAGCCATTAAGGTAATTGGCAAGGACTCTTTGGAGGCTTAGATAGATGTTCCCATGTTTAGTGGAAAGATGAATGTTGAGGAAGTCATGGAGTGGATTGAGGCTCTGAACAACTAAGTTGAGTACAAAGAAGTTCCTGAAAGTAAGAGGGTTAAGTTTGCAAAAACTAAACTCAAAGGTGCTGCCCTTACATGGTGGAATTACACCCAAGGAGAGAGGGTAAAGAATGTGAAAAGTATGATATCTTCGTGGAGCAGAATGCTGGAGAAGATCAAGTTCCAGTTCCTTCCAACTGACTATGAGGTGCAGATTTACAGGAAAATGCACTCTTAAGCAAAAATATATGGATGTGGCTACTTACACCGAGGAGTTTCACAAATACACTCTTCGTTGTGGGTACATGGAGGATGAAAAAGACAAGGTAGCAAGGTATTTAAATAGTCTAAGGATCAATATTCAAGATGAGATAAGTTTATTTACACTTGAAACTGTGGAAAAATGTTTTCAAGTAGCATTAAGGGTTGAAGAGAAGCTGAAGAGGAAAGGTGAGCAGCAGAGTAGAGGAAGAGGTGACATAAGTTTTAGAGGTAGTTTTGGAGCAAGAAGTCCTAACCAGAGGCCTAATGGTGAGTCTAGCCAAGAAGAGCAAGTTGGGGACTCAAGTAGCAGAGGAGGCTATAGAGGCAGAAGGCCAAATGAAAGAGGTGGGACAAATGGATCAGGTAGAGAATCCAAGTTCTCCAATATGAGATGTTATAACTGTAATCAGATAGGGCACCTAGCTTATAAGTGTCTAGAGAAGGCCTCAACTTCTCATGGTAATGAGAGAAGAACCACATTGACTCAAGAGGATGCAGTGCGTGTGCCAACTCCTGAAGTGAATCTAGAATCAGAAATGGGAGAAAGTCTGATGATCAAGAGGATGTTGCTCAAAGAACCAGTGAATGCTGAACCATCACAGAGGAGAGCTCTTTTTAGGATCAATTGCAGAAGCAAAGGTAAAATATGCAAGGTCGTCATAGATTCTGGTTCAACAGATAATATGGTGTCCAGGGAAATGGTGGATAAATTGAACATAGAAAGAATTCCTCATCAAACTCCTTACAAGGCATCTTGGGTAAGTGACAGTCAATCACTTTTGGTAAGTGAACAAGCATATGTTGATTTTCAGATTGGAGAATATAAGGAGAGAATTTTATGTGACATTTTACCCATGGAGTGTTGTCACCTACTTTTAGGTAGACCATGGCAATTTGATAGGCAAGCATTGTATGATGGATATGCTAAAACATACACCATCAAGAAGGATGGAAAGACTTTTGTGATGACACCATTGCAGGAGGATACTGAAGCAAAGCAGGCAGCCAAGATCATTTTGATGGGTAAAAAAGAGTTTGTGAAGATCAATGAAGAAAAGACAAGGACAATTGAGGATGTCTTAAGGAGTGGGCTTGTCAAAGATCGCAGTTTGAAGGCCATTTCAGTTTTGAATAATGGAGATCAGATGGTAATGTTTGCAATGGATCAACAGAAGGTCAAAGAGCAGGTCTGCAAGCAACCAAAAGTTGATTGGAATGAAGAGGATGCTATCCTCATAGGGACTATTGTTTTTCCTCTAGAGCCAACAAGAGTGGGAAGGAAAACATATCCTACCATAGCAACAATACAAGAAGCATCAAACAAGGTGTATAATGCAGGTGTTCCGGCAGAGATGACAGTAAGAAAGCAAGGTGTGTGTAGAGCCTACAATGCTAGGCATGAGTCTTTGGTTCCATGGAAGTAGGTTGCAGTCTAGAAATCATGGGGAAGACATGAGACAACAGGGGATACATGTAGAGCAAAACAAAGCCTTAACTCATGTGGCATGAGTTCTTTTCAAGCTGGAGTGTATGGTGCAGGAGCACCTAACACAAGGTGGCCTCCATGAGGCATTCAACTATTTGGTGTTCATTTTGTTGTTTCTAATAAGGTCCTATAAGACCATTTATGTAATAAGTTCTGTTTGACCAATGCATGTTAGTTTAGTTTGTATCTAGGTTTATGTTGTAAGTCCCAAGGACACTTGTCGATCTGTAGTTACAAAAGTTGTTAGGCAGTTGGAGGTTGTCTCCCAGCCACTTGGAGTTGGGTTGGTACTACTCAGGGCAAGTAGATAAATACCCCAGAGCAGATCGAATGTAATGAGTTGAGTTGAGTTCAGTTCAATAGTTGTAGTTGAGATCAGAGATCAGTGTGATTGTAATTGAGAAACAGAGCATCTGTATGCACATTTTCTGAAAGGCATAATAAACAAAGTTTTGTGCATCTTTCTGTCATCTGAATTTGCTAGGTTTTCTCTGTGTAATCAATTCACTATTTTGTGGTCGACATGGACTCTTAGTCCATTCCACCAGTTAGATTTCTTCAAAATTGGTGGAATGGATGTACAATTCATTTTTGTGTTTTTTGTTTTGTTCATTTGTTTTTGCAGGATCGTGCACAAGATGCATTGATAGATCCTAGCATCCTTGTGTGCTAGGTTGGCGAAGTCTAAGATGTGTGTGGTTGTCGAAGAAAAGGATCTGTAAAGTTACGGGGTTTGCAGAGGTTTAGATCGATAAAGATTTGTGTCCTTTCATCGGGTATACATTCTGTGTGCATATCGCTAATGTATGTTAGGGTCATTTCATGTGTATATCACAGTTGAATGTTTGTGTGTATCTCACAAGTGCGTGTTGCGGCTGCATGAGGTGAAAGCGCATTTCATATGATACAAGGAAAGTCAATGATCGGCTTCACCGAATGCATATTCGGGTTGTATGTTTTGAATGTATATTGTGCATATGCATTGTGTTAGATGCAAGAGATGACTGGTAGAGACGGTGAAGGAAATTGGTAATCGCAAGTCAGTGAAAGTATTTGCAAGCTGTGCCATCAGTGTATCGAGAGCATATACAAAGCGCTCATCGACAAAGAAGGTCACACCAACAATGCATATCTTGAATGTACATTGAAGAATGTATCTCTCGGCAGATACAAAGGTGAAGGGATACATTGGGAAGAGTTGGTGATCGGTGGAAGGGTTTTGAGTTACGCCGATGGAAGAAGTCTCAATGATAGTGGTGTTAGAGACACATTGGTATGAGGAAGGACTTCAGTGCAAAAGGTATTTGGTTAGCCGATGGCATATGGTCTTGCCAATCATAAAAGAAAGTATATGTTTTGAGAGCTTTGACTGTGTGCTCTGCATCAGTCTTCTACACTGACCTTTGTCCCAGAGAGATGCTATGATATCACATTCCATGGTCAAATCCTATCAACTGCCCAACTTTGAACACTCATGCAAGTGCTGAACACTCACATGCAAAGCTCAACTGCATGTCTCATATTTTCATCTGCATGTCTGAATCTTACCTCACAGGATGGCAAGATCTTTAGCTTTGATACCACTGAAATGTGTCGTACCTGTTTGTATTTTTTTAAAGATCTTTTTATGTGTTATTTTATTAATTTTTGTGTGATCTTTGAGACTAGACAAAAGAATGCGGAAGGGGTTTTCAGTTTTCTTGCAGATGTATTGTCGTAGCATACAATATAGAGCATATATAGAAAACCCATAAAAAGTACAATGAATTTGCACAAACAAACATTGACCTAGATAGAAGAATGGCCAAATATAAATTACTATGACATACCCAGATTGATTTTTACAACTTCATGTCATGGCTGTATCTGGACCAGCAATGGGTATGGCTGGGAATGCAATTAAAACTTCATAGAATGATATAGAATGTGCATACAAATATTATTAGCAAATAATATGGCTCAAAATGCCTCACCAAGACCCTGCACAGAGCTACAATGAGAATGGAAAGCCTCTAAGGGACCCGCCTCCATGCTGGAGCTAATATGGCCATGACTAGAATGTGTTACAACAGCAAACAACTTCAAAACTTCTCAAAATGCTTCTATTTCTGAACTGTACTCACATATGAGAATAGGCGACCAAGAAGGGAGAAGAAATATGCACCAAACCCTATCACAAACACTTCCCCAAAGAGGTACGGTTGGCTGGTGTAGTATGGCCAATAATAGAAAGAGAGGACAAGCTGAATCCTCTTCACAAACTACTAAGATCTATCACTCAATATCAACAAATATCAAATAACTATGCAAGATATTACAACAAGCACCAACAAGTCTCACCAATTGGACTCCACTGAAACACATTTGTGAACACTGATTGTATCCACCATAGAAGGCACCGTTGGGTGATCTTTCACACCTATGGGATACCGCTACTCAGGGAGGTTTTCATCTACAAGAGCCTCTAGTTTGAATCCTCAAACCTTAGAGCCAAGCTCCAAAACCCTAGCAAGGGAAATCTTAAAGAGAGAAGAAAATAATAATCCAAGTATATGTAAATGAGAGCACTTTTCCTCCTTTTATACTTTTCCAACTGGGAGTCTCTAAAATCCTCTTACATATGGGATAAAACATGAGAGGAAAAATACATTTTAAAATATTATAATTCTCTTTAATTCTTTTCTCAACATCACCCTTAAAGTCCCCTCTTTTAAAACAACATTAAGTTGTTGAGGCTAGGCACCAAGGTCCAATATTAAATAATAATGTTTAAGTTACGGACTTTAAAATGGAGGCCAAGATGATGTCAGAAACCAATGATCTATAGCTCATTGGAAAAGTCTTGATAAGATGAAACCAACCCCACTCTCAAAATCCCAATCTGACATTGAACTTGAACTTACTAAAAATAGTAAGTAACGACCATAAGCAAACTGAGCCACACAAAGGGTGCCAACTGGATCCACCAACCATCCGGTATCACTGAGCTCAATGCAACAAATGGGAGAGCCAACACCTGACTACCAAGTCACCCAAACAATACTAAACTACCACTTACTAAAAATAGCAATGACTACCAGGGACCAAAGAGAACAAACCTAGAAAAACCCAGAAAGATTAACGACATGCAAGCACTTACTATAAGTAGTAAGTATAGACAAGTTGTTTGAAATCCCTCTAGAAAGTGTCAACCATCTCCTCTAGATCACCTGAACATCCTTGTGACATCAAAATATTCCTCTAAGCCCTTTTTGACTGATCTGCAAGAGAATCTGAAAATGGGGACATTACACAACGCTTCTGTACCTACGTATCCGCAATAGCGAGCATTTCCACATCTTTTCAGAGAAAAATTTCAACCTTTCTGGGTACCCATTTTAGCATTGTTCTAGTTTCTGAGATCAGATCTATCGTGCAGTCACCTTTCCCATTTGTTTCCATAGCATACCCTCTCTTTTGTTGATCGTCTCATCCACCTTCCACCAGGTCTTCCCAAAGCAAAGTCAAAAGTTCCATATCAGATTAGTGTAAGACCCTTTTCAGATCATTTCAGGTTCAAGTAACCCTAGTAGGTCACAAAACTTCACTAGTGGTCTTGGTGCAAGACTAGTCTCTACATAGTAAATGGGTACCAGATATTCTTACTTGTGGCTATCATCTTGTGTTGACCAACTTACTTGGAATCATTGATCAAAAGAGTCCCTTGTTTGAATCTCGTCACAAGTATCCTCTTCTCAACAGTCTCCACCAACACCTTACCAAAATCTTTAGTTTCATCCCACCTCTTCCCACGTCGCCTCACATGGTTTTAACTAGATCTCAATACCAAAAACAACTTGAAATGGCTGGGACATCCAACCATATTGTATCCCCTCACTACAGTGATGAGGAAATCTCTCATGAAGATTACCAAGGAACCCTCCAATATCAAAAATTTCAATGCATGCTAGAAAAAGTGCTCAACGAGGACCCTCACAAGTACTTTCTTCATCTTTCAAATCAAGGACTTAAACTTCCCACGAACTTTGATCTCAACAAACTGAAAGAGACTATAGAGGAAACTCATGAAAACCACATGAGTGAGGACAAAGGAAAGAAAGTCGTAGACCCAAACATACCTATGGAAGAACTGAGGAAACAAATCAAGGGCCTAATGCAACAAATGACGGATCTCAAAATGGGAACAACCACTAAAACTTATTCCTTGGAAGACATCACACCGTATCCCTTTGACAAAAGTTTGAACATGGTACCCTTCCCATTTCGGTTTGAAGATCCTTAGTTTGACAAGTACAAAGGGAAAGGAGACCCAAGAGATCACATTAGGGAATTTAATGCCGCATGCCTCGAAGTAGCTCATAACAAAACCTTCTTAATGAGACCATTCCCTAGATCTCTAGGTAGTCAAGCCATGGAGTGGTTCTCACGACTTCCATTGGGTATCAAAACTTTTGATGAGTTAGTAAACAAGTTCATCACACACTTTTCATATAACATTGAACACGAGGTTTCCATGCTTGATCTATGCAATACAAAGGAAAAGGGTGGCAAATCCTTCGCTTCTTTCTTACAAAGATGGAGATAACTCGTAAGCAAATGTTCATATGACATGCCTAAGAAGCAATTGATGAAGATGTTTGTCCACAACCTTAACTCCAATCTAAATTACCAAATCCAAATTCAATGCCCTACCTCATTTTTGAAAGTCATTGAGATGGGATTATTTATCAAGAAAGCTATGGTCACCAAGGGGCAAATAAAGTTGTACAAGGACACCCCTAACTCTAACTACACCACAGAAAAGTCAAAGTTTTGGACAAAGAACAAAAATGTTGTCAATGATGGAGTAGTTGATGCCAAAGTGGTAGCTCCCAAACAACAACCAATCTTCACTCTCAAAGGAGAAGCAAACAATGCTACACCAAACAAAACCTTCTCTTGCGATCCAAAGCCATGGTTCACCTCAAATCCTAGACAAAAATTCACACCACTAGGGGAGTCCCAAGAGTCTGCGTTAAGAAAGCTATTAGCCAACAATGAGATTACTCTTCCACCAACTAGCAACTACGAACCTCAAATAAAACCTCATTCGAGGGGAGATACTGATTTCTGTGATTATCATAGAGGAAGAGGCCACACAACCAACAACTATATCCATCTCAAACATGTCATTTAGGACATGATCAAAATCAGGTAGGCACTAAAGAGCATACTTCCAATGAAACACATGTAGCATACAAGGATCCACTCCTAAATCATGATAGGCCATACAACAACAACAACAATCACAACAGGAAGAATCAAAACAAAGGACACAATAATGCTAACTATGCGAGTGTGCCATTCGATTATATCATCAACTGCATATCAGAGCACATCCCACAAGTCAATGTGGTCACATTCAACCAACAATCAGGACCCAACAAAATTGATTGCAACATCATCACCTACAGTGGTAAGGTCACGTTAAACACGCTTCCTCCAAGGTCATCACCTTCTCCATCTAACCCCCATATGTACAATGTCATAAACCAACTTCATAAAACTCTTGACCACATATCTATCTTAGAGTTGTTGGGCCTATCTCCCTCCCATAAGGAAATTCTTGATAAAGCCCTAGTGGAAACAACTGTGCCCATGAACTTGGCCCAAGAGAAGTTTCAAGCCATGGTAGGAAATCTAACTCCTCAAGCACCATATCGTTCACCAAACATGATGACCATTTAGTGTCTTAGCCTCATAACACACCCTTGCATATCGCTGCCTTCATTCATAAACATTGTATCAAAAGGGTTCTCATTGATGGAGGAGCCAGTTTAAATATTTGCATGCTCAAGCTAGTCCTTACATTGGGTTTCTCTGAAACTGTAGTGGATCCTAGGAAAAAGATCACCATTAAGGCCTATGATGAAGAGGAAAGAACTAATAAAGGAATAGTGGTGTTACCAATACAAGTTGGACCAGTGATAAAGGACGTTGTTTGCCAAGTCCTAGATAGGGAGCTAGCCTATAATATCCTCCTAGGTAGACCCTGGATTCATGCCATGAAAGCTATGCATTCTACCTACCACCAATGCATCAAATTCCTCATAATGACAAACAAATGACCATCCAAGGTGATCCTGATCCTTTCCAGCACTACAAAACTATCTGCTCAAAGCCTGATTGCATCATTCCCAACAATAGAGCTTCTACATCCCCCATCTCATAGCATGATTCTACCTTCGAAGCTTCCTCATCCAAGCCCAAAGAGCAGAAAATCATAATAAAAGAAATAGGGGTAGGGGAAGACTCCATCAAGCACAACCTCAACTTAGCCAAACTGCCTCTATCTCCAAGATCATTTGGGTGACCTAGACCTAAGTATATTCCAAAACCTTCTGCTCCTCTCAAAGCTCCCACATCTCCCTTTGTAAAATGGGGGACCCTATCAGATGAAAGAGAAGAAAGAGAGGTCTTGCAATGGCTCTACACATAGGAAGATAACACACAACAAGAACCACCTAAGCTCCCAACGAAAATCTATGGGCATGGTGAGTCTATCCTACACAGAATGGGTTATGACAGACAAGGTCCCATTGGCCTAAGAAAAGAAGGAATTACAGAACCCATCCAACCCTCCTCATCCTTTTTGGAAAGAAATACAAAAGGGTTAGGATACAAGGACAAAGGCAAGGCTAAGGCAAATGCTTGTTTTGTGGAACAGATCCATGCCCTACAAGAAGACAGTGATAGTGGGATGAACTCATAGAGCACTCCTATGAGGATAAAGGAGTTGACACCATTCAAACATATAGCCCCTATCGTGAGGAACAAATGCTAACGCATAGACAATTAGAGTGTGATTTGCTAAATCCCAAGAGTACAACTTTTGAGGAAGGTCAGAGTTCCATCGCAATAAACAATCTGGAGGAAAGTACCATTTCAGATCCTATCCCTACCAATCTGAATCCTAACCATGTATCCATTCAAACTATCACACCCAATGAATCAGATCCATCTCCACCGCCTCCTCCTCCTCCCCCTTCCCCCTTCCCCTTGTGCATCCTAAACTTATCGACTAGGACTTACAAGAAACCCTACAACTGGACATGTTCCAAAATGATGATGCCTATATTGACTACATGGAACTTAGGGACCACCTACCTACAGGAGATCATAAAGTTGGCTTCACCATTGAACTCAACACCATGGCTTATTTTGGAGAGGGTGCCAAGCCTTCTAGTTATAAAAACATGAAAATAAAAAATGGATCTGATGTTGAAAACTGCTCTACGACAGTATCAGATCCCAAAATAGTAAAAAGAAATGACTCATTGGATGGTAAAAACCCCTCTGAGGCACCAGATGATGGAAGGCTTGACACTCTCCCCACTAACATGTCTCATAAGAAGTCTCAAATTGTTGTGGAACCTACAGAACTTGTCAACATTGGAATAGAGAATAATCTTAAGATCATTCACTTTGCAAAGTCTCTATCTCCACCAGAAAAGACCAAGTTTGTACCATTCTTCAAGAAAAAAGCAAGTCAACTTTTCTTAATCATATGCAGATATGTGCGGTTTAGATCTAGATTTGATTCTACATCATCTTCCACTAATTCTAGGGGTTAAACTAGTCAAGCAGAAGCTCAGGAAGATTCATCCACACACTGCATTACTAGTAAAAGAGGAACTCAAGAAATTGCTAGATGTAGGGTTCATTAGGGCAATAGACTATCTAGAATGGGTATCCAACATAGTTACAATATCCAAACCTAATGGCAGAGTTAGATTGTGCAATGATTTATGAGATCTAAACAAAGATTTCTGCAAGGATGACTTTCCATTGCCTAATATTGATATCATAGTCGACTTGACAATAGGACATACCATGTTATCTCTTATGGATGGCTTCTTCGAGTACAATTAAATTAGGATAGCACCAGAAGACCAACATAAAATAATTTTTACTTGTCCATGGGGTACCTTCTACTGGAATGTCATGCCATTTGGGTTAAAGAATGCAGGAGCAACATATTAACGTGCTATGACCACTATATTCCATGATATGATGTATGACACAATGGAGGACTATGTAGATGATATCCTTGCAAAGTCACTCACAAGAGAATCACATCTCGATGTAGTAGAGAAGATCTTTGAAAGACTGGAACACTTCAAAGTTAGATTGAACCCGAAGAAATGTGTGTTTGGAATCACCTCTGGCAAGGTCTTAGGCTTCATTGTATCAACAAATGGGATAGAAGTTGATCTTGCCAAGGTCAAGGCTATCATGGAAATGCCACCTCCAAAGAACATCACTCAATTGTGGTCTCTACAAGGCAAGTTACACACAATCCATTGGTTCATATCACAACTAGCAAACAAATGCCAACCTTCCAGTCATCTCTTACATAACATTCCATTCAAATGGGATGAGAAGTGCAAAGAAGCATTTGGTAAACTAAAGGAATATCTCATGAACCCTCCTATTCTAATGCCGCCTATCCAAGGTAAACTGCTATTACTTTACATATCTTCTACACAGAAAGCTCTGGGCACTCTATTAGCACAATAGCATTATGAAGGCAAAGAAAGGGCTATCTACTATATCAGTCGCACATTGGTGGGGTATGAGCTGCAATATTCTCAGATAGAAAGATCGTGTCTTGCTGTGGTTTTTGCTTCCCAAAAACTACGACATTACATGCTAGCACATTTAGTCAAGCTTATTGCAAAGCTAGATCCACTAAAATACCTATTAAGCAAAGTAGGTCTAACATGTCACCTAGCCAAGTGGGTAATGCTCCTAAGCAAATATGACATTGAGTATGTAGAACAGAAGGTTATCAAAGGTCAAATCATTGTCGATCAGTTGGCAGAAGCACCATTATAGGATACCACACCAATGACATTTGATTTTCCAGATGAAGCCATATTTAGTATCACAACACACTCATGGAAACTCTACTTTGATGGATCCTATACAGACCATGGATCAGGGCTAGGAATCTTGTTGGTCACTCCTCACGGTGACACCATACCTAAGTCTTACCATCTGCTATTCCCATGCACAAAAAATATAGCAGAGTATGAGGCCTTGGTCATTGGTCTCAAACTAGCAGCAGAATGGAAAATAAAAGAGCTACATGTCTATGGCGACTCCCATCTAGTAATCAATCAAGTTAGCAATGACTATTAGACTAAAGATGACAATTTAATACCATACAAATGTATGGTCGATGACTTTAAAGAGTACTTTGTGATCATTTCCTTTGAGCAGATACCTCGCATTGAAAACAAAGCAGCATATGCCATGGTAACCATTGCCTTGCTCCTCGAGATCCCAGAGAATGAGTCATGGTATGAGTTCTTGGTTGAGACAGTTATGTAACCAGCTTATGATCTTCCTGAAACCCACTCCATATGCCTATTGGTCAGATATGATTCACCTTGGTATGGTAAGATTTACACTTACCTCAAGGATAACACCCTGCCACCTGACTTGTCTTCTAACCAACGCCGAACCTTCATTCGCCAAACCTCTAATTATACCATTATCACTAATACCTTATACTGATGAGGTCTAGATGGTACTTTACTCTGATGTTTAGAATGGGAAGAATCTCAAACCGCCTTACGAGACGTACACGAAGGAATTTGTGGAACACACTCTAGCAGTCCTTCTTTAGCCAAGAAACTCATGTGTTTAGGATACTATTGGCCAAACATGGAAACAAATTCATATTAGTTTGTGAAGAAATGTAGGCAGTGCCAGATACATGGAAACCTGATACATGCACCAGTGCAGGAGCTACGACCTTTAACGACACCTTGGCCCTTTTGTCAATGGGGACTCGACCTTGTGGGCAAAATTCACCCTCCATCGTCTAATGGCCACAAGTTCATAATAATCGCCACTGAATACTTTACCAAGTGGATTGAAGCTGTTCCACTCACTAATGTCACATGCAAACAGATTTCCTCCTTCATCCTTAATTACCTCATCTGCAGATACGGAATTCCCTCATCCATTGTCACGGATAAATGAAGGCCTTTCAAGAACCAGGATGTACAAAAGCTTTGTGACAAATTCAAAATCCAACACCATTTCTCCACCCCCTACTATCCACAAGGCAATGGCCAAGTAGAGGCATCCAACAAAATAATCTTGAAGATCCTCAAGAAGACAGTCAATGATGTTGGCTGTGATTGGTACATACAACTGAATCTTGCTCTGTGGGCCTATCGAACCAGTATATGCACTCCCACAGGTGCTACCCCTTACGCCCTTGTCTATGGATCAGAAGCCATTTTTCCCATCAAGGTCGAGTTACCATCCATAAGGGTGTCATTAAAAGGTCTCATTACTGATGAAGACTACAGAGTTTCCAGATTGGAAGAATTAGAGCTGTTAGAAGAGAGAAGGCAACATGCCTTTAACCATCTCAAAGCATATCAATACAGGATGTCATGAAGCTACAATCATAGGGTTCGTCCAAGGATATTCAATGTTGGTGATCTAATACTTAAAGAAAATCCCTGTAATCAATAGGATCAGGAAAATGAAGGTAAGTTTGAGCCCAACTGGCTTGGTCCTTATGTCATCATCACTACCTATGGATCAGGGGCATATCAATTAGCTACTTCAGAAGGTAAGCTGTTCGATGACCCAATCAATAGTATGCATCTTCACCAGTTCTATACCTAAGAGAACCCCAGTGTAAGGGGGGCATAAATTCAAAAAAAAAAAAAAAAAAAATTAGAAAAAAAAAATGGGAAAACAACAAAGAAATCGTCCTTTGGTGAAAACCTGGCAAACGGGTGCCTTGGATAGGTACCATGATGAAAACCTGGCTAACAGGCGTCATGTGTACTTTTAGCTTTTGTGTAAATAAAAACAAGTGGTAAAAACCTGGTAAACAGGCGTTACTTGTGATAAACTGATTTCTCCATCTTTGGGAAACCAATCACCTTGTGTCCATTCTTCCTACCATCGTGTCTCGTCTGATCTATATCCATTCCATAATAAAATACCTTGTGTAACCTAACAATAACCTATCATGGCTTGATATTCTATCTCTTTTTGTCACCTTACCAACTAAGGTCTTATCCAGTATCCTATCCACAGTGTCAACCTAGCATAGCATCTGTCTTCGGTACCATAGGGTCAACCCCGAACTATGTTGCCTCTGCATCATCACGTAGGCAAGGCCATTATCAATGCGCCCCTGAGGCTCCACTTTCCATCCATCCCATATCTTGTCATCTATCCTCTAGTCCATCCGTGGTCCAAGTCTTCGAACTATGTTGCCTCTGCATTGTCACGTAGGCAAGGCCATTTAGCAATGAGCCCCCAAGGCACTAAGTCAGTCCCTTAGGGTCCGTTTCACCAGGCATGCATGCAAACACCAGCAAAGCCTGCTTTCAAACATAAATTTTGACGTAAGGCATCAACCTATCCAAAGCAAAGAAAATAAGTACCTACGCACTCAAATTGATTCTATCTAAATTATGGCAAGAATAACACATCTAAATGCAAGAATGTTTTGTGTTTGTGATCAGGTTAACTTACAGAGTCTTGATTTCTATTATTATGTCTTTCTATGCTACTCAAGGATGTCAAAAACTAGAGATGCTATGATGGGGGCATAATCATTTTCTGTTGTTTGTTGTTTTTGGAATAATCTTTAGTAATGTGAAGCCTTGTCTAACGACATGATCGACAAAAGATCATCAAGGACTTCAGAGGTCTAACATGAAAGGGGGTAATCCTTGTCTGTTGATACGCAAGAAATACTCAGGTCATCTTGGTTCAATTATACCTAGATTCTTGTATTTACTTGCTAAATCAAAATCCCTATAAGTGATATTCAGGTCATCTCAGTTTAATTATACCTAGATGCTTGTATTTTCTTACAACATTTGGAAAAAGGACCAAAAAAATCACCCAATGATGAAATAAGCACTTCAAAATACTTGCAAAATCAAGGTGGCAAAACTATTTCACATCCATATCGTATCCATTTACATCCATATCCCATGCAATAAAGATCCAAAATGCAGAGTGTCAATACAAATAAAAGCTTGTGATCCTTTCATTTATTTTCTTCTATCAGTCAGTCTTTTATCTATCATCCTGTCATTTCTGTGTCGATTGAGTACATTTGGACATAACAAAAACATAGAAAAAGTTGCATATCATATCACATGAGAGAGTCATTAACATGATTAAGTCATTTGCATACATAATAGGTGCATTAGATCATCCATACACATTTGCATCATAACATAGTGTCAAATAGAAAAAATCAAAAACATAGACAAGTACATATAGATCATCGCATAACATTGCATAATCATCTAGATAATATCCACATTTACATATTAGATCATCAGAAATCATCTAAGTCTGTATTATATCATCATCATATCAAAGTTCTAGAATCATAGTATAGAATCATACAGTGCATCCATAACGACATCACATAGCATCATTAACGACATCACATAGCATCATATAGACAAAATCAACATGTGCATTGCATAATGAAACATCATAAGATAGAATGCATCCGTGACATATAGCATCAACAATTGCATATAGAGAAGAAAAAGCTGCATCATCATATAAATAAACATAAAACATGTCCAAGTGTACAAAATCAAAGTCCATCTCTGAGTCAAAGTCATATAAAGTGTATACATCACAAAAAATAATGATACATGTCTTGGTACAAAATGATACAATTATATACATATCCAGCTATCTGAGCCATCAAAAAGTGTATACATATGCCAAAAAATGGTATAAGTGTGTAGGATAGCCCTGCTGCTATGGGACACTGATCCCATCGCTGCACTCTCCATCTCCTCCTTTGATAGCCCCCGACTGCTATGGGCCCATCACTGAAGTTGCAGACCGTGACCCCCTGCTCGTTGAGAGGTGCTTGCCACTGATTGGCTCCTAACGCTGGGTGCCCTCTGATCCACTAGCACAACCTGTGGTATAGACCCCTATAATACTGAGTTTGGGCCTGCACTATGGCAAGCTCACCCTGTACCTGTACAATCTGTGTCTGCAGCTGTTGTACCTGGGTTTGTCCTTGCTGCACTTGTGTAACCAAAAAAGCAGTGGTCCATCCGTCCCCAAGGCTGCTAGGGCCACGTCTCTCTCCAGTCTCATGGCCCGCAGTCTTGCCAGTGCTGCATCCCACTCTGTAGTGAGCCTGACTAAAACCCATGCTTCTAACTCTCTCTGAGACTCTGTTGCCCTGAGATGAGCCCTAAGCTGTCTCACTTGTCCCTGTAGCATAACAATAGCCTGCTGCTGTAGATCAGGCCGTGAAACCTGAACCTGAGGCACTTGCTGTGCCTGACCCTGTCCCTACACCTATTGCTGGGGCACCTGTATAGCTTGTGGGACCTGTTGTTGACCTACTTGCTGAGGCACCTACTGTGGTGCCAGCATCTGTACCTACTATGCAACCTGTGGCTGCACTACCTGCTGCTACTGGGAGGATACCTCCCCAACTCTCCTCCTCTATTTCTATCTCCCTCTACCTCCATTGCCTCCATCTCCACCGCCTCCTCCTCCTCCTCCCTCGCCACCTCCTCTGCCTCCACCGCCTCCTTTGCATCCTCTGCCTCCTCCTCCTCCTCCTCTGCCTCCATTATCTCCATCTCCTCGTCCTCCTCTCCTCGTCCTCCTCCATCTCCTCATCCTCCTACCTACACCATCCTCATCCTCTGAATCCTCCTCATCTAGGTGAGGCACCAACTCTCCCAGTCCTAAGTATCTCAGAAACGGGTGAGCAACCAACCACTCCTCATAATCAGGAGTCATCCCTACATCTATAAGCTCCCTCCTCATCAGCCACACCACATAGGGAGTCTGTTGGAACTTTACTAAGGCCTTCTCGTATGAAGCAACCAGACCCCATCTGAATCAATCTGAATGTGTCCTTGCAAACGGGGCTTGCCCCTGTGGCATGCCTTGTATCCTACGAAACTATCATCGAACCCTACTAACTATCTACCTCTCTAATATAAACCAAGTCCTGCCAATGAGCCATCGAGTTTGAAAGTAGTATGGCAGCTCATTGTCCTCGTCATCCCAAGGCTCACAATGTAGGTAGGGACACCAGACAACTCCATCTACATTATCCAGCACATGCCTCCAATACTCAAGCTTTCCCAGCTTGTGCTGGGAAATCACACCTGCGTATCCATAGCTGTATGACTCACCCCTCTTCCTAGAAAACACGTATATCAGGTGAGTGATAACAATATGCTCCCATAGCCAAAATGCCGACAAACTAGCACCCCTATGGTATACCACCTGATGTATATCCCTATACAAGTGTGCCAAAACATGGACACCCCATGCAAAATGGGTGCCCTCTGTGATCATCCTCTCCATGACCCGACCCCAACTAATCGGGAACCTATGCGACCTCCTATGAGGGCAGACAACACCCCTGATCAATCCAACCACTATCCCTGGGAACTAGTCATAGTAATTATGAATATCCTGCCAAGATATCACCTATCCCTCCAGCTCTGCATCATCAAACACTCGCCTGCACTCCGCTAGTCCTGCATCTCGCTGCGGATCATACTCTACTAGCTCACCCTTATCGACAAGTGTATAATCTTGTAAACGTCCTCTAGAGTAATTGCCATCTCACCAGTGGGCAGGTGAAAGGTCTCATCCTTGATGTGGAATCGCTCCACCACTGCAGTCAATAGGCTAAGGTTCACATGAACCTTGGGCATGAAGCACACATAATCTAATCCCATAGCACCAAGCTCCTCTCGATCAATCTCAGTAAGCATGTACCACTGCAACAACAACAAGGGAAACTACTCCTGTGACATAAGTACATCCCGAATGTCCTCCTGCAGTCAAGCAAAGCAATGCATCAACCAAATATGCATACCTACTCAAAACTATCTAAAGCATCATATCACTTACTTAATATATCAAATTGATTAAAACAACATACAACATCTCTTGACTAGATTCCTGGATTCTCAGAGATCGCTTATCGATTGACGCATCAAGCAAGATGCCAATCGAGTCGATTTCATTAAGTCAACTGACTATCTAAAGTAAATGCGCCGAACCAGAAGGTACATGCACCATTTCCCAGTAAATGCGCCCCTTCTGGCAGATTTGTCACCAAATTGAGTACATGCACAACCCCATATCAAAAGCACAATTTTATCATGCATGCGCTAGAACAGCTGTCCTATGCACGACTTCTGCATATGCGCCACTTTCCATGTCAAGTGCGCTGGTTCCTCATCATGCACTGACACATACCATATATGTAAAGCACTTATGCATGTGCTATTTTATAACTCAAATGCGCTGAATCATATCATCTGCGTGGTTTCAGAGCACATACGCACCGAAACATAGATCAACGCATCTATTCTAGTTAAACTTTCCCTAGCATTTATTGCACTAATAAATGACACTAGGTGAGTTTTTTTGAACTACATACTGGTGATCCTACCTCAGCTGGCCGATCAAACTATCAGACTCACTCAAAGCGATGCTCCTCACGTGGAATATCCATCTCTATGCCAACTGCTCTATGCTCCTGTGCTCTGTTAAGCTCTCAAGGACCTATCAACAAAAGCCAAGTATGCAAATGACTTCTCTTGTGGACCTAGATCCTATATATAGCAAGTGTACCTAATTGGCTATGTGGCGACCATGACTACTTCTTGGCCCCGTTTCTTCCCGTTTCTTCGAAATGTGACCTGGTTTTTCTCCTTCTTCATCATGAGATTGTTCATCCCATGTCCTTCTGCCTTCTTCCCATCCACTCTCTTGAGGGGGCATCTTATCATTAAACTTGTACTAGGGGCAAACTGGGGCATGCATCATTATCAGAAAAATCTATTCTTTGAAGCAACGTGATAAAATACATTGCATCAAAGAGGGGCAAAATGTATACGCCTAAAAATGACACGACTCTGTCTAAATAAATATTCTTAATATTTATTCCATTCTAAATCCTCTATCAAATAAATAAATAAACCAATTTATTTATTCGATTCATATTCCTCTAAATTAATTAAATATCTAAATATTTAATTACCTCTTCTAAAATTAATAATTAAATAAAATCCTTTATTTAATTAAATTCTTCCAAACAATTAAATAATTCTTAATTATTTAATTAAGTCAATCATTCTTCCAAATTTAAATAAATCAATCAAATTTATTTAAATCCTCTCATTCTTTAAAAATAAAATAAAATCAATTATTTTATTTATTCTTCCAAAGCATGCACAAACAATTAAATAAATTTATTTATTTAATTTACTTTCTTATCTTCTAATTCTTCAAAAATCTTCCAAATCTTCTAAAAATAAATCTTCTTCTTCATGCACACAAAATTAAATAATTTATTATTTAATTTCTCTCAAATTATGCAAAAGCAAATCACAAGTTGAGTTAACTGACTCAATCAACCTTGTTTTTATCAATAACTCTTAAATTAGAAAAAAACTTTCTAATTTATGAAATTAAATCTTATCTTTATAAAAGAAAGTAGTTAACTCAAACAAAACAACTTTTGTGTGACACTTGTCTTCTTTCTATTCACACACGTTCTCTCAAGGTTTCTATACCGTTGATCTTATCATTATTTCTATACCGTTGATCTTCTCTCTCACAAGTCTATAAATTGAACCCTTTTCTATTTCATTTATCCAAGCTTTTAGTATCGTTAGTCTGCAGAATTAACAGCGCACCTTTGACACCTAAATCCATCCATTGCTTGTGATCACCCTTTTATTGTATTGAAGCCCATCTTCATTACAATAAGTATCATAGCCATATCTCTATCGTCATCTTGAAAAACAAAGCAAGGAAGTACATCTTCTGAGGGCTTCAATATTCACACAAGGATCAATTGAGACTAGGCGAACAATGGAAGCAACAAAGTAGCAAGGTTTGCACGGTTTATTCTTTGTTATTTGAATATTTGTTTATTTGCAATTTCCATTGAGATTATTGGTTTATTGATTGAGTTTGATAACTTTGACAATATTTCTGGTAACACATGCAATTTGTCTTGTTGCAAGATTTCAAGATGATCCAAGAGAATCACATGTGATGGCAGTAAAGAGAATCCTAAGGTATTTAAAAGGCACTCTAGATCATGGCTTATGGTATCCAAAGGATAATGATTTCACTTTTAGTGCATATACAAATGTTGATTGGGCTAGAGATGTTGATGACAGGAAGAGTACAAGTGGAGGTGCCTTCTTCTTGGGTAATAGATTGGTCTCATGGCTGAGCAAGAAATAAGATTCAATCTCTTTGTCAATTGCAGAAGCAGAGTATACTGCAACGATATGTTGTTGTACTCAAGTGTTATGGATGAAGCAGAATTTGAAGGATATAAGAGTTGTTTATGAAGATCCAATTGCAATCTTGTGTGACAATACAAGTGCCATAAATATTTCCAAGAATCCAGTGATGCATTCAAGAACAAAATATATATCTATAAGGTATCATTTTTTGAGAGAGAAGGTGATAGAGAATGACGTAAAGTTGGAATATGTGTCCACAAAGGATCAGATTGCATAAATCTTCACCAAGCCTCTGCCTAAGGATACTTTTGAGTATCTCAGAGGAAAGTTAGAGGTCATTACACCTCCTGCCTTAAATTAAGATGCATGAGAATGCATCAATCTAGTGGTGTTTAAAGTCTCACTTTTTGATTTGGATTGATGTTTTAAGGGCTACCTCTCAGGAGGAGTAGCTAGATGTATTGGTAATAGTTTAGTTGGATTAGAGAAGTAAAATGCAAGTATGTGCCCTTTGCCATTGATGTCAAAAGGGGAGAGAAATCATGTGAAAACTTAGAAGGAGAAAGAATACATATGTGTAAAGAGAAAGCAGGAGAATCTTGTCTTGATGGTCTTTTTAGTTTTTCACATCATATGTTGCCATCAATGACAAAGGGGGAGAGTGTTGTCATTGATGTCAACATATCACTGTTGTCATTGGTGTCAACTATACCCTTATCTTGTTACTTATTTTTAATAAGTTAGATGCTTTGTATTCACCAATGTAATTGATTTTGATATTAAGGATATTGAGAAAATTAGCTCCTCCGGTAGAAACAATGAGTTGCAGTGAAAAACAATGTATTGCATACTGAGTAGGATGAATATCTTTGTCTGCGGATTGGAAGTTATTTAGAAGTCTATCTGAAGATGTTATATTCCAAGTTTGAGCCTCCGGTATGAAGATAAGATTTGAGTGAGTTTGGTGGTGACAGGGAGAAAGTGTTATGCTCCGCATTCCTCCGCATTGAAGTATTTTGGTCTGTGGAATTTGGTGGTCGGCAAGCTATCCTTTTTGTATTTTATTATTTTTGGTGTTTTATCCCCACATGTTGGGTAACACCTTTTATTGGGAATATAGGAGTTACGCATAACTCCATTTCTTATAACTCCATTTCTTCACCTCTATTTAAGAGGTGTCCTCTCTTTCTAAAAACACACTTTCTCTTCATGGATATCTTCTTCTTCTCAAGGGTTTTATCCGCTTCACAATCTTGGTGTTGGTCTCTACAATCATTCTGTGCAAGCTTTTCTACTAGATCTGTTGTAGGTGACATTGAAGACCTGCACACATCAAACTGTTGTAGGTGACATTGAAGACTTGCACACATCAAAACAAAGACAAGAAGCCAAATCTGGTTCTCTTTTTTTCAAAATCAATTTAACTTCTAGTTTATTTAATTTTTTTCAAGATATATTTCTTCAAAAATTTCTTTAGATCTGTGTGAATTTTTTTTTCTTTTATCAAATTTTTTAGATCTCTGAGCAAAAAAAAAAATTGTTTTCTCCTTTTACTATACCATTTCTATATTCTTAAAATCAAAATTATTTTTTGCAAAAGTTCAAAAAAATAATTTTTTTTTTCCAATCTGCATTTTTTTTTTCAAAAAATTATATTCTTCTTTTAAATTTTTTTTTTTGCTACAATTTTTAAAATATGCTGAGGTTTAAAAATACTTCTATAATCTTTTTACAAACTTCATATTATTTTTTTTCAAAAAATAACTTGCTTCTTTAAAAACAGTTTTTTTAATAAATATAACAAAATTAAAAAAAAAATTTAAAAACCTTAATTTTTTTTTTCCTTTTTTCTGTAGGGCTTCATTGGCCTAAGGGAGGCCTCGACCCCCTTTTATCTTTTTAAGATAGAAAACAATAGACAAAAATAACCTTTTTTTATGAAATCAAACTTCAAAAATTTTAAAGCATTATTTGGGCTTCACGGGCCCTAAGGGCCTCGGCCCCTGCTGCTTTGGTGGCCCCTCCCTGCTGAGTGGCCTTCCTGTGTAGTCAATGTCACCGCCTCCTCTTGATGCTAGCACCCTTTACCTGTAATGCTCTCTTCCCCTTTACCTGTGGATTCTTAAGCTTTGTCGGAACCTTTTTGGCCTGCTCGAAAGTTGCAAAGCAAATGAAAGCAAAACCCATGGCGAACAAAAAAAAGTTTTTAATTATTGTATTTCTTTCCCGTGCCCTCTTATATGTAATCTTTATTAATAGAAAGATATGAAAACTCTCCTTTTTTTCTTAAGTTTTATGCGGATGACCTCATTTTAATCGCCAAAACAACCAGCAGTTTGAGGGAACATTTGAGAGTTCTTGAAACTTTTTGTCAAGAGGTAGGAATGCAGATGAACACAAGCAAAACCAAAGTAATGATCTTCTCTTTGAAAAGAAAAAAGGAGAAATATAAATTTACCTTTGAAGACAGCCTGTTGGAGATAGTCGAAGAGTACAAGTACCTCGGGCTTGATTTTCACCACAAGCTCAGTTGGGAAACTTGTAGAACAAAAAGAATTCAAGGAGGATGGAAAGCATTGTACTCCCTCCAAAATAGGTGCAGGACGACAGAGCTATGGGATTGGAAGACCAAGAGAACACTCTTTGGTTTGTTGGTTACACTGGTGATTCTATACGGATGTGAAATTTGGGGCAGCAGTATGTCAGATCAGAAATGGAAGCAGATAGAAAGAATCCAGAAGCACTTCATCATCAGCAGTCTCAAAGTCAAGAATTTGGTGCCGTATGAGATCTTACTTGCTGAAACAGGGTCCTTCCCTCTAGAGGCATCGGCGATGATACAGTTACTAAGCTACCTCAAGAAGATTCAAAACATGAAGAGACACAGGTGGCCTAGACTAATTATGGAGGAAGAATTAACTAGAAGAAAAAACACTTGGAAGAAGCAAAATGACAAATGGGTTAAGAGGTGGGATATCAGCATGCAGGAGTGCCCAAATACTAATGAGGAAATAAAAAAATATGTGAGAAGAAAATTCAAGTGTATCATGTGGACAAAACAAAGGAGCCGTAAAAAGGAATACTACTTGAAAGAATTCAACCCCACGAGTGATTTTGAAGAAAAAGCTTATATAAGAGCAGACATTAAGTGGAAAGCGAAAATGATGATTGCCCAACTTAGGATGAGCTCGCATCATCTTAGGTGTGAAACGGGTAGATGGCTAACCCCTAAAGAGGCTTGGGAGGAGAGGATATGCCTCTTTTGCAACAAAGGCGTGGTGGAGACGGAAAGGCATTTCCTCTTAGAGTGCGAGGCATACAACGACATCCGATGCAGCTATGGTGAAAGTTTGAAAATTGCTAGCATTGACATCCTGTTTGAAGCAACAAGGTTGGATAGTACGGCGAACCTCGTGATCAAACTCCATAGCAGAAGGAAAGATCTAAAAAAGGAAACTTAGGCAACTTAGGCGGTGTTTTGAAGCTGCCGATCTGCTTGACGGGGCTGTGTGTGACTGCTGGGTCCCATAGGCTACTATGGCCTTGTGGACGTTATTAAAATTCTTCATTCATTCATTTGTTAAAAAGTTTATATTATCGATTTAATATTTGCCCTTTAAGGGTTTTCCTTATCTATTTTTTTCATATAAGTTTTTTTATAAAGAAAAGTTTTAATAGTTTCTTTCTAAATGAAAACATGTTTCCTTTTTAAAAAAATTGTTGATAATATTCTTTTTTTTACTAATTTTTCAATAAGTTTTAAAATATTAGGATTTCTTAAAAAAAATTCAATTGCCTATTTTTATATAGTATTCAATGTTTTTAAATATAAATTTCAATAAGCATTATCAAAACGCTTTTTTTAGGCAATTTTTTTCAAAAATTTTTGCCCTTTCTTCATCAAAACAAAAGTTTTTTTTCAAATTTTTTTTTGCCTTTTGATTAAAGTAATTACACATTTTTTTTCCCATAAGAAGGTATATTTTTGTCAATTTTAATATGTCGATCCTAAGATGTCGCATTGTAATAAAGATGGACTAGTGTTTGTTTCAAAAAAACCTAATGCTAATTATAGGCTCAATTCTCAAAGTTTTTGAATTTTTTTAACATGTACTTTGTTATTGGACTTGATCAACCCAATAACCTTGCACATGTCTTCTATAATAGAGGATATTCATGTAGTCACGAATGCATGAATATTGTCTTATTTTGAGTATTTTATACTCGTCATTTCTGACCTAATGCTAGGTTCTTGCTTGTAACATTTCTCTCAAACCCAAGTCTTGATTTATCTCTATATTTAAAACAAGTCTAGTGTTTCTTCTCAACTATGATTATGTTGTCTTGATAAAGGGAATCTAATTTTTTGTACCTCATTTATCTGAGATATTAAAAGCTCAATGAAGCTTCTACCTTCTTGATGGTTTTATCCCATCTATACAATTTTTTGTGAAGTCCAATGCTTCATCTAGTCTCAATAGAGTTCCTTTTTATGTGCTAGATGCATTTGCAGTAATGTTGCATAGGGAGCCCTTTAGGTCTCATTGGACTGTTGTTTGGGCCCCATGGAAAATATTTCCATCCACTTTGATGGTATGCACTTACATTTTTTTTATCATGAACTGATCGTTGGAGATCATGTTCCTATACTTCTATTGAAGTCAATATGGTTGTTATACCATCTTTAGGACTATTTTCAAAAGTCCTCTAATATTTTATAAAGGCATTATGGTTTTTATAACCATCTTTAGGACTATTTTTCAAAATCCATATTTTTGAATTTAAAAATGATGGCACTATGATCTTAGGACTAATTTTTCAAAGTCCATTATAATTAAAATTGATATAAGTTCCCTTTACAATTCAACAAATCATGTAGTGAGAAGCAACCTAGAACTTTTATTGTTATGCCTATATGTTGGCATTTTATAATTTGGGCCATAATTCAAGACTTACGGTTATCTACTTTGTTTCACTCTTATGTTAGCTAAGCTAACCTTTTTCCTTCTTGGCTTCATGACTCCAATTTGGATTCATTTTATCCTCAAACTTTTGTTATGCTTTGTGCAATTTATATCTCTTTATATGGTTATGCTAATTCAATTTAGGAGATGATCCCAATGATGGGAAATCTATTTGTGGTTATGGTTTCTTTGATGAAACATGTTCAATATCTTGGCAATTCATGAACCTTCAATTCACTTCTTTTGGCTCTAAAGGAGCTCAATGTTCAGGTTGTTCAAAGGCATCTATACAAGCACCTTGGTTCCCTCAATTCCTTGCTGACTTGAAGACTTGGCTCTACATCAAGCTTCTTTCTTAAATTATTTATTCTTATTGATTGTAAGGCTTTTATGCCATGTTGTAATCATCCCATTGATGGGTTTCTTGTAAATCTCCCCAAGTAAAGCTTAAGGGGGGGTATTAGAAATTAATCTTTACTTAGTGAAGATTATTTTATAATTTTGTATTTTATTATTTTTGGTGTTTTATCCCCACATGTCGGGTAACACCTCTTTTATTCCTCCTACAGGAATAAATCTATTTTGGTAGATTCCTCCTTAAGAGGAAACATGTGGCACACACCTTATGCAAGGTGGCATATAGGAGTTACGCATAACTTCATTTCTTCACCTCTATTTAAGAGGTGTCATTCTCTCTTTTTGAAAACACACTTTCTCTTCACGGATATCTTCTTCTTCTTCTTCATTTTTCTCTCATTGAGAAGCTTATCAAATATCTCTGTAATCTCTTTTTGGCTTATTGCCACTTGCATATTCATGGGGGTTTTTCTTTACTTTTCCCCCTTCACAATCTTGGTGTTGGTCTCTACAATCTGGTATTTCTCTTGTGTTGTTTATTTTCTTTGCATGTTTGATTAGTACTTTGATCCTACAATTTTCCTTTCACAAGTGTTGTCATTGATGACAACTGAATCTATCTTACACATCCGCATTATACCATTTGATCATACTGGAAGTCAGATTGCAGATTTGTCTAAGTCTGGATAGACAAGAAGAGAGCATATGACAGGGTTCAACATTTTGGTCCGCATTTCTCCACAGGTAATCATGTTGTGCTGCGAATATGAGGGAATGTTAAGGGATGTCAGGGATACCTAAATCCAAAGATTTAGCCTTTGGTGATGAAGGGATTGAAAGTTACACGCATTTGAGTATCAGATTTTGGTTAGACAGTTCAACCTGGTGAAGAACAAGCCGACTTGGTGTTTGATCCTTGTGCGGATTAAGAGAAGTGGTTGGTTGAGTTATTCATGAGATCTAGTGGTATTGGACAACATTTGTGGTGACTTGAATTCATAATTTATGGTCCGTATTGATGATTATGCATGGATTCAATCGACATAACAATGATTTTGAAAACATTTTTAAGTTTTCTTGAGGCCTACTGCAATTAGGGTAATTTCATGTTGTGGATATATATGATCGATGGGTGTGAGCATTTTGAAGTATGAGAGTGCAAATATGAGGTGAGAGGTGTGAAGTGTAGTAGTTACACGTGTGAAGGAAAGATATCTAGGGTTTGGATCATGGCATAACAGTGAAATATGGCAGTAAGAGATGAAGTGTGTGAAGTCAGTATATTGAGCCTAACTGGAACTATAATCTTGCATTGTCAGATGCTATTCTTCAGTTCAAACATTTTAGTCAACTCTTTTAATTGAGCTTGTAGGCAGTGAGCCTCCTTTGAGCAGTAAGCTCTGGGCAGTGCGCTCGAAGGCATGTGCCTTCCCATTTTGTAATACTTTTAATAGAGTATAAAATCTTGTGGGTTAACCCCCACCATGGTTTTTCCCTTAACTAGGTGTCTATGTAAAAATCCTGGTGTTCATGTGTAATGATTTTGTTGCTGCTACTCTTAAGTTCATGTTTCTTTCTTTTGAATGTATGTGGTAAATTAGTAAAGGAACAAAATAATAAGTTTTGCAGAACATTGATTCACCCCCCTCTCAGTGTTCCTTAATTTTAACACTTTCCTTATGACAGTGGCTGACACTATTGTTCTTGTGCTCCAATTTGAAGAATCTTCTTGACAGAATGGTTAAAGATCATGCGGTTGTTCCTGGTGATTACAATATGCTTGTGGATGTCTCCTGATCGTGTTCCTACCTTTGGATTGGTCCGCAAAGAGAAAATTAGATTGTGGATGGAGAATGTTCTTAGCAAACCTAGTGTTCTCACCAGTCTTGGCCGACTTGGTTGATTTCACTAATTGTGGAGATGCCTTGAAGTTTGTTGAAGCATGTCGTGGCGTGAAGAATTATGTTTGCGTCCCAGCTAAGGCATGGCGTGATCCGTATAAATCTTTACATCTTTTCCTTATAAAATTTGTATTAGGTCCAAACCTATTCTATGTATGTTTGTAATGCTGACCTTGGAGATTGTTCCAATAGTTGATGAATGTATTGTCGACCTTGATGTACATTCCAAGGTTGATGACTTGTATAAAGACTTGTAATGAATTATGAAAAAATGTATGAGTGTGCGAATATGAAGAGATAAGTGTGAAGGTGTGAAAGAGCAGATCGAAGAAGTTTTATTGTGCTTCAAAGGAACTGAACCTAGGCATGGAGTAGATGCTACTTAATCAGTTCACCATTCTGGTAGTGAAACAACCCTTGGCAGTGAGCCACCCTTTGGCAGTGAGCCATTCTTTGCAGTGAGCAATTTGGGCAGTGAGCCTCTGGTTTTGGGTATTGTTATATCTCATATATTTTGTGGGCGCTAACACCCATTGTGGTTTTTCCCTTCTAGGGTTTTCCACATAAAAATCTGGTGTCTACTATGTTGATTGTGGGATTATTATTAAGTCTATTGTTTCATGCTTTCATGTTTTTTGATTATCGACAGTTAAGGATTTGATACTCATATGAAGTTAAGTTTTTATGACAACTGATTCACCCCCCTCTCAGTTTTTTTATGCATTTCAACACATTAAAATGTGTTGCAACACCCTAAGGTGGCAACCCTTTATCATTCCTAGCAACTTTATATGACAAATCTTTCACAACCCCCATAAGTTTGTCTAATTTGTCATCAGTAGTGAGGGGTTTGTTGAAAGCAGGCTTATCTAGCTAGGGCAATTTTACATCAGACCTTTTGATGTGCTTCCCTGAAGCCCTCATATTACTTTCTATGTTTATGGTTGTAGCATAAGCCTCTCTTAGTTTTTGTGGACTCTTGTCCCTCAAACAATAACCTATTTTTGAATCAAAAGCACCACAATACAAAACTAAGCACATAGATTCATTGGGTCTCATATGAGGAGGTACCTTTCTCATTGTCATGATGAAGTGGCTATTGAAATCAACTAATGTCTCATTGATGGCCTTTTTGATAGCTGTGAGTTCATGAATGGAAAACTTGGGGTCAATCCTATCCCCATACTACAGTTTGAACACCCTCATGAATTCTTCCCAAGAATCAATGTTGTTATCAAGGAGAGCCTTGTACCATTCCTTAACACTTTCTTCCAATGAGTGCACAAATAACTTCATCATCACATCATCTTTAATCTCATATTCATTAGTGATATTAATGAATTCCCTCAAGTGTTCCTCACCAGTGACATCATTATTACCTTGAAATCTAGGAATCTTCCCTCTAATCTCAATTGGAATGGGATTAGGAAAATTAGGTATGCCAATGAAATTGAGCTGCTTATACCCTTCAGCTCCTAGCAGCTTCCTCTGTGCAATAAACCTCTATGCTTGTCTTCACTATGCATGCTCAACATTCTGAATATTGCCATGATGTTGGTTTACTTGGTTTTGTGGTGGATGAATGTTGACATTTTGATTAGGGGCCTGATTTATGCCTTGCTGTCTCATTTGATGTTGTTGTTGTTATCTTTGATTATTTTGCTGATTACAGTGTTGTGGAGGTGCACGTTGTTGCTGTGTATTTTAATTTAAACCCTACTGAGCAAGTTGAGCTTCTTGCTGCTCAAGCAAGGCCTGCACTACCCTTCATCTATTTATGAGATGATCAAGCAAATCCAATTCATCATGGATTCTTCTTTCTCTTTCCTCATCATTAGGTTGCTGCTGCTAATTTTCCTCATTAGGAATTGTATCATGCTAACTTCCAAGTGATCTTGTGGGAGAATTAGGATGCTTGGTATGCTGATTATCTCTTCATTATCATTGGACATCCTGAATGTTCTCATATGTGGATCATGTGATCTATCTCTACTTCCTCTACCATTAAAATTTTTATTTCTACTAACATCATACTCATTTCTATTTATTCTTCTGTTTGTTCTAAGAATGTTATCTATATATTCCTTAGAAGTATAATTGTATTGGCTTGTGAGGTCGACAAATATATTGTCTTGGACACTTCTTGTTGGTACCACATTGGGTCTCCTTACCCTATACCTGCTCCTCCTAATTCCAAGATTACTAGAGGATTCCTCATGTCCGGGATGCTCTTGGTCTCTTCCTCTATCCATTATGAAGCCTTTTTCAAACTGAAATTAATTCTAGGTTATTAAAATAGAGTCATCGCTTCCCTTGCTAGGAAGAAAAACTTGAACAAACATTGTATTTCAATATCATAGAAACCAGAAATAAAATCTAGTGGCTCCCCGACAATGATGCCAATCTGTTGGTACCCAAAATAACAACACAAAACTCTAAAACATTCCTAAATCACCTAGGCCAGGGACTATCGTTAGGGTGATAAGAAGAGGTTTATCAACAAGTTTTAAGTGATCTTGGCCAACTAACAGGAGTGGGTAGACTCCTCTACTCTTTGAGCTCAACTTAAACTCTAGAAGGATATTCCAAGGGGTATACCTTAGTAGGTATTGACATCAAACCATATGAACAACTAAAAATATTAACAACCACACCCAAATCACTTTCTTAGCCTCAAATTTGTTACTGAACTAAGACCAAATGGCTATTATAAGACCCCTATATAGCTGATAATGGAAATCCTACAGAATGAGGATGCATAAAACTACTACTGCTTCTAAAGATAAGATGTATTATTTTGTTTTGAAGATTGGTGATCTAAGGCTACTCAGACTGGTGCTGCAGAGTCTAATGTTCAACAAAGAAAAAACAACCACTCAAGTGTATAACTATCTATTTGATAAATCAAATGCAAGGAAATCAATACCAAATCACTGAAAATACTTAATGATCCAACACCATACCATATTCTTCCCTATGCAATACTAAAATGACCATTTACAGAGTTTAAAAATGGATTAAGAACTATCACATTCATTCAAATTAGAGCTTACATTCATACCACTAAAAGTGGCAAGAACAACAATGGAGAAAAGTAGTACAAATTATTACATACATTTCATGACTGTTTCATGTTAAACAAAAATTGTAAAATATCCTTTGCTAATCTACCTTCTATAGCTCACAACCCTGTTGAGAAATTACCCAATTGACCAACCAACCAACCCCTATTGCATCTAAAAACTATGCATATATAGAATTACAATTCAATGCCTCATTCAAAGCATTGCAATAGTTAGAAAGTAACCCATGCTACATTAAATTCAACCCCACTGCAATGATAGAAGAAATGCACATTGGAAGCTTGCCCATGTTCTGTCAACTATGAAAATTGTCAGAAGGAAGATTCTTGCACACATTCTATACTTGGGACAATAAAGAGGGAAGTTTCTAATCCCTTTTCTTGACATCTGCAACATCTGACATATCTGATTTGTCCTCTTTATGTACCTATGCATTGAAGGATTTCACTATGTCAACCACCTGCATGGCATTATTTTGTAGACTCATTAAATTTTGGATACAAATCAACTTTGAATATTCCTGCAATCATGGCGTACTTTTAGGGAATTACCCTTTTAAAGTATTTACAACACTCCCAATGTGTTGTCCAAATTTTTAGTTTTGAGCCATCTGATCTCTGACTGTACCCTGTGCATCTTCCTACCTTTATTGGCCAATCTTCTTCATCAAAAACTTCCTTATTCATATTGTCACTAAACTGACACATATTCAAACCATGGGAGACATCTTCAATTTCTGTCTCCTCTTTACCTTATCAGAAAAACTTCATCTTCTAAAACTTGGCTCATTTTCTCCTTCAGTTGGCAAACTATGACTTTTCTGAACTAGGTCACCTTTGCCCTTTATCAACAATTTTTCATTTTTGTGAACTTCTCTTACTTTCCCTTTGGTTGGCAAAACATGGTTTTTTTGAACTAGCCTTATGGTGCCAATTTCTTCCTTATCGACAAATTTGAGCTTCTTCGAACTTAGACTACATTTACCTTTTATTGACAAATCTTTAATTCATCGAACCTTACTCTATCTTCCCTTAGTTGGCAAATCTCACTTTGTCAGAAAACTAGGAAAATTTCTAACTTTTGAAGGTTCAGGACTTTGCCGCTTCCCTGACATGAGCCCTTTTGTTACTTAACTTTGCTTTCTTTGTCAGCAATTTCTCTATCAGCCAAACTTTCTATTAGCAAACCTTCAACTTTTTAAACCAAAACAAAATGCCGACAAACTCTTTTTCTTTTCTCTTTATCACCTTGTTGCAACCTTTCCTTGTCTCCTTTTGCTTCATTCAACAATCACATTGATTGGTGAACCCCTTAGTCAGTGAACTGTGGAGTTCCCAGACTAAGATTTTTGCTGATAAAAGACTCCAAGCCTTCATTGTTTTTGAGTTCTTTTGCCTTAACTATCGCCTATGTATAGATATGAAGGCATCAGGGATCAGGCCTCAGGCCTTCACCATTTCACGTTATGCCATCCTTGGTAAGAGTTAATCTAGATGACGTCACAACCACTTGGTAGCTTCCTATTGTTCCATGGCTATAGACAAAGGTTCACAAAAATACTCTACAAAATGGCAGAAGAGACATAAAGTAGCCACGTGGCACCCATCGAGTCGCTTGGATGGTTAGTTGTCGAACCTTGCCACATGTCTTCTTCCCGTAGTTCCACAAGCCTATTGTGGGTCCACCCAAAAGGCTCAACAGAATGGTAGAAAGCCTTAGATAGAATTAACACCCATTGGGCCTTCCACCTTATGCATTCACCATCTAGAAGAAGAAAGAGAGGAGCCCCGTCATCCGTCCTCAACACAAAGAAGAGAACATCTATTGGAGAATGGCCGTCAGGCCTTCCTTGTTTTGCCTTCCTCAAAGGAGGGAAGAAGAGCCAACCTCCAAACTCTGCCACACACTTCATACTTAGAGGGATTTGAGCATGGAGACCTATTAGACATTAGACCCCAGGGCTTCTTCCAGACACTTTCCATGAAGAAGACTGAAGGCAAAAGGTCCAAAGTCTAGCCTCCGACTTAGGAGAATTTTTCAATGAATAACACTTAGATAAATTTTGGAGTCTAATTTCGGAGCTGATAGATAATACAAGGCAAAAGGCATGAACCCCAAACTCTAAAACACTTAGGGCAAATTTCAACGCTTAGGTAAATTTTAGCCTCGGACCTTGGAGCTAACAGGGACATCACGATAGAAGGAAGGAGCCCAAACTCTGAAACTTTGACCAAGGCCAAAACACAAGGAAATACTTACAAAATTGGACTTAATCAACCTTTTGGGGCCTTTTCCCTTATATTTTAAAAGGCAAACAAATGAAAACATATGAAAGACATCTCTGATCAGTTATCATCAATAGGTTCAACGCTGAAGGCATAAAATGGGATTCAGAACTTAGGGGCAAAATAGGGCACAACTTGGGAGGAAAATTTTTGTAGGTCCCAATAGGTCATATCCATCTTTTAATAAAATGTGTATCTATTGTACGTTGTACAAAAACCTTCATCATTTCAACCACTTAGGACTAAACAAATATATATGCACTCCCTAAATAAATAGCATAACCAATTCCTCTTTTGGGCTCATGAAAGCCAAAAGTAATGAGATATACTTTTATATTTTTTATCCCAACTTCCTACCCATTAGACACAACCCCCAACCATTCCACACCCTTACCCCCAATACCTAAGAAAAAAGAACAATATAATTACCCTCTCTACCCCTAATACCTAGTGATATATCTATCTATTTAGTTATATTGAACACCTCATTATGTGCTCACATGCTATGATATTACCTATCCACTGACAACCATGGGGTGACCGTGAAGGCACATGTATAACTAGGTACCCTTGAATGGGTGGAATAACACAATAAAATTCCAATATGTAAGGGGGGAAGGCATTGTGCCCTTAAATGTAAGGATATGGAAATGAAAAACATAATATGTAAGGGGGAATATATGATGCCTCTGATGTAAATATGAGGCTATAGAAGCACAATGTGTAAGGGGAAGGCATGATGCTCCCATTGTAAATACATAATAATGAAGGCATAAGATGTAAAGTGGGGGTAAGGTGTGATGCCTCCTATTTGATGTAGTAACTCTAAAAGTGTGATATGTGAATATAGGCTTAGTATGTAGCTCTAGAAGTGTGATATGTTAATGCAAACTCAATGTGTAAGCTCAAAAAATAAAGTATTACAATGTAGAACAATGCAAGTAATCAATCAAACATGAGTAAAGCATCATAATGGGCATTGAAATGATATAAGTGATGAGGAAACATTAAAAACCAAAATGGTAAGGCAAGGGTCATAATTTAATCATGAGTAAACAAAAGGCTAATAAGCATAGGGATGTGAAGGGTAAAGTAGGAAAATAATAGGTAAAAGATCAACCCAAGTGGGAAATAACTTAGGCAAAGGCAAAGGAAAAAAAACATAGGTGCAAAGAGAATGTAAAAATGAATAGGAGGAAATATGTCAAGTAAGGAAAATGGAAACTAAAATCCCCCCAAGTGGGGAAGATAAGCATGAAACCAAAGGTAGAAGGTGAAATGAATGTGAAAAGAAAAATAAAGAAGGCAAAATAAAAAATGATCAAAGTGCAAGGTCACACAATGTAAATGGATTAATTGGGAAGGGGGATCTTACCATACACATGGAATAATAAAAATACCCAAGTAGAAATGATACAAACTAGAAGAAGGAAGTGGCATAGATCACACAACACACGTTCCAAGAAACTTTCATGTCAACAAGCATTGCTAAAGGTTTCTTTATATCATCCATACATGAACTAGGAACATGAGAATATAAATCCTAGAAAGGAAAGAAAAACAAAAAAATATGGCAAGTAATGAGAATGATAAATAAGGATATCTAAGCAACGAATTCATATCTCATAGTGGGTGGTTTCTCTTTTATTTCATGTATTACTTAATTATAGGGTGTGTTATAGTGAACAAGGCTAATCTCTTGAAGCATATGATTTTATTTCATGTTATTCACCTCATGAAGTGAGGGGGTTGTGAGCTCATGATTATGTTCAATGTTTATCTTCCCTTTGTATATAAGTTATTAAACTTTATGTTTGAATGCAATGCCTCTATCCTTAAAACATCCATTTATAGGCTTAGGAGGTACATTAGGTTATTGTAAGGGAACTTCTTCACCTTTAGATAGATTAGGAGAGGTTGATATAGGAAGGAAGGTAAGTTTACCAGATGTATACACCATGTGGGAATTACGGGAACAAGGATCAAAAGATAAATCATGAGAGAAAATAGTGCAAGATAATGGATCCACCTTTTGGCCAAAAAGTGGCAAATTTTTTCTTAAAAATCAAAGTTTGTTATAATTGGGGTAAATATTTGAAGCACTTCTAGATAGAATATTAATAGAGTGTAAAATATGAAATGTAGGATTTTGTTTCTAGTTTTCAAATATGTAATTTATGTCAGAACACAAAGATATACTGAGAAGGGGGGTGAATTAGTATATACCAAATTTAACTTCAAAACTTACTGCAACATCAATATCTTTACCACATAAATAAAGCATCAAAAGAACTATGCAAAATACACACACATCCACACATATACACAAGAGGACATAATATTTTATGTGGAAACCTAGAAGGAAAAAAACCATGGTGAGAAAAGCTACTTGGATCTACTGCCCAAATCCAACATCACAAAAGAGTATTGAATTACAAGTATTTTGTAGGCACCAACCCATAGGAGTTTCAACCAAAGAGGACACTAATCTCCATTATAGATTTGCAGGCACCAAACTACAAGAGACTCCAATCCTCTTATCAAAAATTAAGCACCAACCCAGTTACTGAGCACCAATTTAGATTATGAAGCACCAACTTCAAACAGTTGAAAATAGTATCAAGTTCATTCCACACTTCAAACAACTTCAAGTTATACATATATATATCATCCACAACACTTCCAAATCAATTGCGTCGGCTATAGGGTGGTGCATAATTCTATGCCACATGAGACATGTAGTCGGCCTTGCATATACACTTTGATCCCAAATCAAATGTGGTAATATAGGAATGAAGTATCATTGCACGCTTCACATCAAAAGCTCTTCCAAGTCATCGACATCGACATCGACTTAGAACCACTTAATACATCTTTCCAAGACTACTCATGTTGGCCATCAACCCTTAATTTATGTAACATGTAGTTAGCTTAACTCCAAACTTTATGTGGTAACATAGGAGTGAATTCACATTATGTGCTTCATCCCATGAGCTCTCCTAGTCCCATGCTACCTTCACATGCTTCCTCTTGCTGACGTACGTTTCCTTTGTATGGTGCAACCTTTAGAACATTTGTATAGATAACTAGTGAACACAAACTTCATTCTGTCACTTCTAGATCTCTTCTTGGTATTTAAAATATTCTAAAATTAGAGTATAACATACTTCTTGATTATCTTTTATTATATTCCAAACCATGAACCTAGAAATTTAATTGTGGTGGAATACAGTAGTCTCCCATGGCATCCCTATTATCTTTCATGCAACTAGTCACATAGTCTTCACTCTGACTCCTATGGATATATCTCTGATAATTCAAACCTTCTAAAATTTACATCAAGAATGTCTCTAGACTAGCTCTATCCATCCTTCCAACCACGAGACCAAAAGGCTAATTACGGTAGAATGCGGCACCTAGAACATTGATAGTTTAAGCCTGCTTCTTAGCATCAACCTCAGAAAACTAGCACAAACATTCCCAAACATCCAAAAATGTAGTAAAATTTTAGGAACAACCAATTTTGGTAATAATTCTCTTTCTCTTCCCACAATAATGATTCTTTGACATTGTTTTGATATTAATGATAATAGTCTTGTCTATGCACTTGACATCAATGACAACATTTCTAACAATCTCATGCACTTAACATCAATGAAAACATTTCCAACAATCTCATGCACTTGACATCAATGACAATATTTCCAACAATCTCCTCCTTTGTCATTGATGGAAACACAACATAATTCTCTTCTTTTGCATTTCTCCCCCTTACTATATCTCTCCCCTTTACTATATCTCTCCCCTTTTAACATCAATGGTAAAGGGAAGTAACATACTTCACTTCCTTTGTGATGTGATCTTCCTCTTTTCTATGAAACTTCCCTTGTCTATAAAGCTCCCCCTTTGTGTAATGCTTCCGCTTAACATCAAGGGCATCATGAGCTCCCCATACATGTCTACTCCACCGGAGGAATTTCTAATATATTCCAGGGATTAAGAATATATCTTTGAGATGCTCCCCCTGGACGCATGCTTTATCTATTCAATTAAACATGAGAAAAAGGATCCATCACTCCTAGCTTCTACCTGAGATACTCAAAAGTATCCTTAGGAAGTGGCTTTGTGAAAAATGTCTACAATTTGATCTTTTGTGGTGACATAATCCAACTTTACCTCCTGATCTACAACCTTTTCTCTTAAGAAGTGATACTTAATAGATATATTCTTGGTTCTAGAATGCATCATTGGATTATTTGATATGTTGATGACACTTATATTATCACACATAATAGGAATGGGCTCATCATATATTACCTTGATATCCTTCAATGTCTGCTTCATCCACAACACCTAAGTACAACAAGATACTACAACTATGTATTATGCTTCTGCTATTGACAGAGAGACTAAATCTTGCTTCTTGCTTAACCATGAAACCAATCTATGACCTAGAAAGAAAGCTCCACCACTTGTGCTTCTCCTATCATCAATATTGCCAGCCTAATCTGTATCTATATATGTAGTAAGAGAGAAATCCTTTCCTTTTTTATACTATAATCCATAGTCCAATGTGCTCTTCAAGTATTTGAAAATCCTTTTAACAACCTTCACATGTGTCTTTTTTGGATCGGCTTGAAACCTAGCCACCATACAAATTGCTTGCATGATATCTGGTCTTGATGCAGTCAAGTATAATAAGCTTCCTATCATGGACCTGTAAAGAGTTTGATTAGCTTGAAGTGACTCATCATCCTTGCTAAGATGACAATTTATTACCATAGGTGTACTTACTAGTTTGTAGTAATCCATACCAAACTTTTGCAACATCTCCTTGACATACTTTGCCTGTGAAATAAAGATACCCTTGTTTGATTGAACAATTTGAAGTCTAAGAAAGAATGAAAGTTCACCTATCATAGACATCTCAAACTCCTTTTACGTCTCTTCTACAAACTTCTTGCACATCCCATCATTTCCACCAAAGATAATATCATCAACATATACTACTACTATCAACATGTGCTAACCTTCTCCTTGATGTAGAGATTATTGTCTACAATACCTTTCTTGAACCCTTGGTGTAAGTACTTGTCTAACCTTGCTTACCATGCCTTAGGGGTTTTCTTGAGATCATATAAATCCTTTCTAAGTCTGCATATGAAATTCTAATCTTCTGATAGCTGAAATCCCTCAAGTTGCTCAATGTAGACTTGTTCTTCAAGATCACCATTTAAGAAATCTGACTTGACATCCATTTGATAGAACTTGAAGTTCTTGTGGGATGCAAATGCAAGAAACATTATGATTGCTTCTAACCTCACCATAGGAGCAAATAACTCCTCAAAATCAATACCCTCTAATTGTGCATAACCTTTGCAAACTAATCTCGCCTTGTTTCTAACAACTTGTCCATCTTAATTTAGTTTATTTCTAAATACCCACTTGGTGCCACTCAAATTCTTATCCTTCGGCCTTGGAACAAGTTCCCATGTCTCATTTTTTTCAATCCGGTTTAGTGAACTTCTTGCATGGCATGAATCCAATTTTCATCTTTGCTAGCTTCAGAGAAATTCTTTCATTCTATCTTGGACAATAGTGAGAAGTTTACTTGTTCTCTGATTTTTCTCCTAGTAACAACTCCTTCATTCTTGTTGCCAATAATCTAATCTTTAGATTGATTCTTATGAACATACTTTGTAGGTGTCTTGGTAGTCTCCTTATGTGTTTCTTCTTCTTCAACTTCATCTTCTTCTGTGTAGGTAGATCCCTTTGAGAAACAGTCTTCTTGATCATATGTGGATGAATGTACCTCTTCATCAACCCTCACTTTTGGACTCTCAACAACCTTTTGTAGTCTTTTGTTGAAACAATTATAAGCCTTGCTTCTAGAAGAATAGCCAAGGAAGATACCTTCATCTTATCTTGAATCAAACTTTCCTAGATTGTCTTCATCTTCCCTGATATAACATTTTCTTCCAAACACCTTGAAATGTTTGACATATGCAAATTTGCCTTTCCATAGCTCATATGGTGTCTTATTACTATTTCCCCTTAGTTGTCCTCTATTGAGAATAAAACTATAGTGTGTATTGCCTCGTTCCAAAATCTATCAGGAAGTTTTGCATCATTAAGTATAGTTCTTGCCATCTCCTACACTGTCCTATTCTTCCTCTCAACAACTCCATTTTGTTTTGGAGTTCTTGCTGCAGAGAAGTGTCTCTTTATCCCATATTCTTCACAATATTCCTCAAATTCATTTGATGTGAACTCACCATCTCTATATGACTTTAAGCACTTGATTCTAGCATTCATTTCATTCTCAACCATAGACTTGAAAATCTTGAATCTTTTAAAAGCTTCTGATTTATCTTTAAAAAATGTAACCCATGTCATTCTAGAGTAATCATCATTGAGAAACATAAAGTACCTTTCACCTTGGAGGCTCTTTGTTTTGGTAGGACCACATAAGTCTGTATAAATCAGTTCTAATGGCTTAGTAGAACAGTACTCCTTGGTCTTGAACCTAGTCCTATTTGCTTCCCAATTTGACATTCTTTACAAAAGGTGCTTGTAGGCTTGGTAATCTTTGGAATGTCTCTAACTACATGTTTAAAGTTGATCTTCACAAGGTTATCAAAGTTGATGTTCCCATCCTCTTATGCCAAAACTAACTTGCATTTGTCTGTCCTAGAAGACAGTTTCTTCCCTTGACTTCACTGAGGTTATACACATTATTTGTTGTCCTGCATGCTTCTGCCACCACTTTACTATACTTTCTCTTCTAATCTCACAACCTTGTGCATGGAAGATGAGATTGTATCCTTTGTTACACATCTAACTTACAATGAGAAGATTGTGCTTGAGACCTTTAACATGTAGGACATCTTCTGTTCTAGTTTTTCCATCAATGGTTATTGTGCCCTTTCCACATATTCTTGTAGTGGTGTTGTCTCCAAACTTAACTGAACCACCATTCAACTTTACAAGACTAATGAATTTTCTTTTATCTCCTATCATGTGGATTGAACACCCACTATCTATTACCCAAGGATTTTCTTGGCCTTGTGCATGAAATGTAGTTTGGACAATCATTAAATTTTCTTCTTCTTGAGTATTATTCCTTTTTACTTTCCATTCCTTCTTATGATCTATTTTTTGATTTTTGGAATGTCTATCCTCTTGTCTTGGTTATTGAGATCAATCATATGAGATTTTGAAATTTTCAAACTACTTCTACAAAACCTTGCTATGTGCCCAAAATTGTTGCAAATACGACATATTATGTTGAAAACAATCAAAGGAGAAAAATAATTTCTACTTACATATTCACTTCTTCTCATTCTAGATCTGCACTCAATGGCTTCACGACCATACTGATTGCAAACAAAATAATAACCATAGAAGGCATAGTTAAACATGTTTATGAAGGTTTGTCTTGTAGGGATTGTTCTTCTAAATTTTCTCCTTTGAGAGATGATAGGGATGAAGTCAACTTCTTCAATCTTCTTACTCTCCTTTTTCATTGGAATTTCTACATTTGGTACTGTCTTTCCTGATTCTGTCTTCTTTGTAGCAGAAGAAGTTTGTGTGACTTTATCATCATATCCTAATCTTGACTTTATGAATAGAGGTATTTGAATACTGATTATGCCATCAAGAATCTTAGACCTCTTACCAAACTTGATTCTTTTACCCAACTGAGTATGTACTTTTTCCAATTCTTTCCTTAGAGAGATAATTTCTTCTTCAAGTCTTAAACATTCATTTGATTTGGCATTGAGTTTAGTGTTCAAGATGTTTGCAACCCTTTTTCTTTCTTCAATTTGAATCTTCAAGTCAACAATTGTTTTTTCTGACTTTTCAAGCTTGGCTTTTTTCTCCTTGTTCTCTTTCCTTATTGAACTCAGATCCTTAAGAGCATAGATAAGTTCACTGTGAGGCCGATTATTTTACCTCCCTTTTTTTGATCATTATGCTATTCAGTTGATGACATTATCAGACTTTTAGTGACTATGTTTCATCATGCAGACTCAATTTTTTATCTCTTGATTATGATAGGACATCGATTAGACATATGTGATTTGATTTGATCAGATTTGGTGTTATTTTGTGATTCGACATATGAGATGTATATGTGGTGATGTTTTTGTGATGAGGTTTTAGTTATTTATGTGATGTGGACTATTTGACATGAGATTGAAAAATGCAGTTTAATTTGGAATTATGTATTGATGATTATTGTTGTATGCAATTGCGTGAATTTAATTCCAGTTGCTTCGGCTATGATTTCTCATGATATAATTGACACTTGATCGAGATGTGCAGGTTTCACATTCCCTAGCCACGGGAAATTGGAGGTAGAATTAACACTATGTTATCCCCTGTAAAACTGATCCATTCCCAAGAGGGATAAGGATCACGTTTGAATTTGAATGTTGATTTAAGTGCTTGATTTAATTTTACTATTTTTGCCTTAGTACCCTTTTTGTTAATTGATTAATAATAAGTGTTGTATAAATTTTACTTGATTTACACCACTTGGTATTTATTTTATTTTTGAGGCCATTTAAATGTGGATTTTTAACCCCCTTTGTGAACCCTAGAGTCCCAAAAGTTACCCTAGGTGGTTACCCATGAGTCTAGGGTCAACTTGGACTATCTAACCCTAGATTTAACTCACCTTTGGTCACTCTAAACTATGGTTTAGTAAAAGTGACGAAAATTTGAAATAAGGGAAGGTGGGAGATGAGTCATGCCTTGGGAAAGACTCATCTCCCTTCCCAAAGTTTGGGAACCCTTTCCCAAGGAAGACTTGGGAGGTCTCCAAGACTCCCAAGTATGTGGGAGCTTCCCCCAAGACTCTCACACACGTGTGAGAGCATCTTGGAGGAAGATGTCTCCTTGAGAGAATAAGAGGATGCCATATGGCATCCCTTATCCTCTTGAAGGTGTGAGTGGGATTGCAACCCCACCACTTGTCCTCTCACACATGTGTGAGAGCACAAGTGGATAAGGTGAGGATTGAGAGGGAATGGGAGGATGACACTTGTCATCCTCACACTTCCTCTCCCTTGCAAGTGGCATGGGAGGAGGAAGGAGAAGGTGACAAGTGTCACCTTCTCATTCCTCAAGGCCAAATTGATGGCCTATATTATCTCCTCTTGTTGAGGAGTGTGGGGTTCTTGCAATTTTAATTTTCTTGCTATTTTAGAGGAGTTTGGGAGAGTTAGAGGATTTTCTGGAAGGATTGGAAGGCTTGGGAAGGATTGGAGCTCTTCACCAAACTTGATTCCATTATAGGGCTTTGAAGGTAAGCCTATTAAACTTGTTTTCTCACCCTTGCTATTTAATGTTTTGTGTTATGGGTTTTTAGTTATTTGGTTATTTTGTATTGTTTTGTTTGGATGGGAGTATGGTGAGAGCACCTCCAATGGAGGTAATGCTCAACTTGTTTGGGTAGGGGAAAGGAACCTGCTTGAGGTCTCTCCCACATTATGTATTTATGCCTTGAGGGCTTTTAATTGTTAAGGAGATTTTTGAATGACAAGAGTGCCATGGAGATTATTTGTGATTTTTGTGGAGAGTGGTGTTTTTTTTGAGATTTTGGCTTGAGGCCATGAATTAGATAATTTATCATTTGGGAGCCCTTTTAAGTTGAGGGGTCCATTCCCTACCCTCAACAACTCATTTTCATGAGTTGAGTTTTGTGTTAAACCTATGGGCTGTTTTGTGTTGTTGTGTTTGACATTTTGTTGTGGATTGTTATACCCGTGTGAATCCCTACCTCCTTAGCTCGGGGGTGACCCACTTGTGGGTCTACGGTAGGGAGGAGAACTTTTCGAAGTGTCTGGTTTTGTTGTTCTTATTGTTGTGTTAATTGCAGGTTTTAAGTGGAGTGATGGAGTTGAGAGGAGTGTATTTTGGGAATCTTATAGTTTCCTTGTATTGGCTATTGGAGCCAAGGCCAATATGGCCTTATTGTAATTATTTTGACTAAGTTTTAGATTCATGAAGTTGGTTGTAAAAAAAAAAAGTGTAATGCAAACAATGTTTTCAATTTATTTAAATGTTGTTTATCTTCCTATTTTTGTGAGTTAAGATTTGAGAAATGCATGAACAATGTTAGTTAATTTTCTGTCATAGTTTGTTTTAAAAAAAATAGGCATGTGTTATAATGCTGCTGTTAGATTTGTTGTAAAAAAAAAGGGGAGAAATGCATTTTCTGTTTTTGTATGATGTTACAAAAAAAATATATAATATAAGAGTGTTAGCAAATAAATATTATGGCAGGCTAGATAGAGAAAGTTTGAGCATAGTGATTTGTTTGTCATTTTGAAGATCAAAACATTCTTTGCTGTAGGAAAGTTAGAAGAGGAGGATAGTAGTCCTTCTTGTATTTACAACAATGTTTTGAAAAAGAGGAAAAAAAAATGCTGTGAGAATTTATATATGTTCCTGCCTTTCCTTTAAGCATAACGATGTATCTGGTTGTTTCCTTTTATGGTTCAAAAATATATAATGCTGTTCAAATTAATTTCCTTGCCACTGTGTATATACAACTAATTTAGAAGAGAAATTTTTAAACTACTTGTTGGGTTGAATACATATATTGCTTCATTTTGCAAAAGAAAAAAAAAGTGAAATAAATATACACTATGAAATTTAACAGACTGGGATTATATGAAATATATATTTATATATATATATGTATATAAAAATGTATATATGTCTATATATACACATACATACGTATACAAATATATAGAATATATATATAGATTAGATATATATTTGAACAAAATTTATATAAAAGAAATTTGTTAATACTGAGAACATGTTTCAGAAAGGACGAACTATTTTTTTGAGGGCTATTTTAAAAAAAAAAAGTAAAAAAAATAATGAGAGACTGTGGGCGGCGGCGCCGCCCACATCTCTGTCTTGTGAATGGGTGTGGGGGAGGAGGCTTAGCCTCCACCCACACCTGCGGTGTGGGTGGAGGCTAAGCCTCCTCCCCCACACCCCCCCCTTTGTATATTCCGTAGCCCACGCACCCAGCATCGTGAACCACATACCTAATGCCGCTACCATCCTCGTGGCCCTCTCCACTGGACTCTCTCTTCAATAGCAGTCCCTTCTTCCATTCCACACCCCTGAACCACCTTAAATCCTGTGGCCACTGAGTGCCACCGCCACACCTCCTCTCCCACGCCACCTCTCTCCACTGCTCAATAATGCCCGCCACTCCAACCCTTCACTCCGCCGATGGCCCTGAAATGCATTTGAACCCTGCACTTACCAGTTTTTGACACATTTAGTACAAAAAAAAAGATATATACAATATATAAGTATGTAGCTACATAAAAAATAACCTGTGGTGTTGGAAGCTTCATTTTCATGGCCTCCATGGTAGCCTTGAACCCTACCTGCACACACACTAAAAAAAAGAGGCAAAACAAAATATGAGATTAGGGCAAGGAGAGGAGAGAAAACTTAGAAAATAAAAATAGGGTTGTTCATTTGAAAACTTAGTGTTATTTTCAAATTAGGGCTTTTCTTATTTTGTTTATGAGAGGATTTTTTTATTGGGAGGATTTTATTTTGTGGGGTTTTTATTTTATTCTTTTCAAAACCTCATTTTTTCTCTTATTGTTTAATTTTAACTCTTGGTATATTTGTCTTTATTATTGAGATTTAAGTTGGAATGAGTTGATTTTTGGCATTATGATTTTGTCTTGTGTTTTTGAATTTAATTTTTGGTTAAGGGTATTTCCCTCTTCCCTTGTTTATAGAATTATTTAAATGGGGATAATGAATTTCTTTTTGACGGAATTTTATCATTTCAATTTCATCTTTTTTTTATAATTATTTTGTGGGGAGAGTTATTTAAACTCTCCTCCTCCCTATATTAAATTTTGAGTTAGTTATTAAATATAATTGCCAAATTGTATTTAATAACAAACTCAATTTTCTCCTTGGATTTATTGATGTCTTGTCATTTAGCTCTATTTTATTAATTTATTTTAAATCGTTCTGAATTTATTCTTTAGTTTGATTTAAATTTATTATTATTTTTTACTTAATTCCCTAAGGGTGATTTATTTTAAAATTTTATTTTGCATTTAACAAAAACGTGTTATGCTGCCGAAATTTTGCTAGATTTCTAGGGTTCATTTTATGAGATGTCTTATTTTATTCCTTTCCATCATTCCATTTGAATCACACACCATCTTACCATTGTTCTACTTACCACTTTTTGATCTGAGTTAAGTTAGGGATTGATGTTGAAATCATCTTCATGTAGGAAACTTAGGGTTCAGATGAAACCAGTCTAACCCTAGATGCGACACACTATTTGTTGCATACCCCCTAGATGGCCTTCACCTTATCGATTATGTTGACATGTTTACGCCTTAGGCGTATTGCCACCAAGCATGCAGACGCGTGCGAGGGGGTTCCTACGGATAGGTAGAAAAGTTTTTCGTAGTTCGTGTCATGACCACATGGCAAATTTGGACATGACACATGTGTTTATGTGTCATGATCGCATGGGAAATGTGGGCATGACATTTGGTATTAGAGCCTAAGTTTAAACACTGGGCTTGTTTGGGCACATTATTATTTCTGCAACTTAGACTGATTTGTGGTTACCTCATTTTTGTAGGATGCCTCCCCGACGAGTTCAGCGAGCACGGTCCCGCCGTACTCCATTCCTCAAGGTTCACAGTGACTCTTCAGCTGAGGTTTAGGCACAGCCAGTTCCACAGGTACTGCAGGCACCACTAGCCCTACCAGATATTGGGCCGCAGATATTACAGGCCTTACAAGTAGTTTTAGATAGGCTTCCACCAGCCTTAACAGAGCCGTGCATAGAGCCACATGTTGAGCCCCGCGAGGATCCGCGAGAGGAGCCATGCGTGGAGCCACAAGCTGAGTCCCGTGTTGAGCCACGTGTGGAGCCCCACGTAGAGCCACGAGGGACACCACGTGTGGAGCCTTATGTCAAGCTGCCAGAGACAGAGGAGGTTGGTTCGGCTGACAGGGCCCGTAGAAGGAGTCCTTCACGTCATGCTAGGTATGACAAGGTAGTACAAGTAGAGCACTTTGGTCACAGGCCTTATGACTACTACATAGATGAGCCTATCAGGAGGCCTAGAGACAAAGGAGACCCCATTAGGGATATATTGAGGTTAAACCCTCCTACATTCGTTGGGACCACAGAGGGAGCCAAGGCAGAGGCCTAGCTTATCAGTTTAGATAGATGCTTCGCATTGCGTCCTTACGAGGGCAACACGAAGGCCCATGTGGCAGTACACTTGTTGCGAGATGCAGCAACTACCTGGTGGTGCACTAAGGAGTGCAAGCATCACCTTTCTTTAGACACCCTCACATGGGAGACCTTCATTAAGCACTTCAATGCGTGCTACTTATTAGACCATTACAGATAGTGTTGCATAGACGAGTTCCATGATCTTCAGCAGAGGGGACTTATAGTGGCTCAGTATGAGGGCAGGTTTATAGAGTTATCCAGATATGCAGAGTATCTCCACGACAAGAAACTCCTGGTGCATAAGTTTATCAGAGGACTAAACCACAGTAGAGCAGGGCCTATTCATACGGTAGACCCCTAGACTTTGAGTGATGCTGCCGAGAAGGCATACATCACTAAGGAGATTCAGGGATGAGGGCAGGGTTCACGCCCTTAGTTTCAGGATCATGGACAGTAGCAACATCAGTAGAGTTTCCATAGACCATCACAGCCACCTCATAGGTGAGGGTTTAGTTCCACTCCCTTACCTCCTAGGCCCCCACAGCAGTAGCAGAGAGCTAGGACACAACAGAGGTCACATGGGGGACATAATAGAGGTTGGCAGTAGTAGGGCCCATGTAGAGATCAGAGGCAGTAGGGACCACCTGCGGGACCTACGAGGTCGCAGCAGTCTTATAGGGGCTCGCAGGGGTCTACTGGTAGATTAGGGCAACAACAGTCGAGTAGGACTCAGACTGGACAGGTACAGGCTAGGGGCCCTTGTTATGTTTGTGGTGGAGCTGGACACCTAGCTAGAGAGTGTCCACAGGGTTTTACAGCAGGGGGACAGCCTCGTGCAGAAGGATCTGAGCAGACTGTTGGTGATGTGGGTAGATCCCACCGTATGTTCGCGGCGGTTAATAACTACTAGGCTGATTTTTAGGCGTCAGTGATTGAGACGTCAGGTATGATTGGGGGTAACCCCATTTCTATTATCTTTGATTCTGGTGCTACTGATTCATTCATATCTCCATTGTTAGTGGAGCATTGTAGGCTGGTGGCCTCTAGGTAGGGTGATAGGTGGGTGGTCGAGTTGGCCTCAGGGGCCAAGATGACAGTAGATACTCTAGTCCACGATTGTGAGATTGCTTTGGGACCCTTTACCACAGTATGTGACCTTAGAGTCATGACATTAGGATCCTATGATGTGGTGTTGGGTATGGATTGGCTTGCGGCTCATCGAGCCAAGATAGATTATCGCCGAAAGGTGATCAACTGTTTAGATGATCATGACACATTAGTTGAGATTGTGGGCATGCAGAAGCCCACAGCAGTGCATATGATATCCGCTCAGCAGCTTAAGTGCTGCATGCGGAAGGGATGTCAGATGTTCGCCATCATAGTGAGCGACAGATCAGATGACGAGCCTGAGGCATCTTTGGATGATCATCCCATCCTTAGAGAGTTTGCCAATGTGTTTCCAGTAGAGTTACCAAGGATGCCACCTTGATGTGAGGTAGAATTTCACATAGACTTAGTGCCGAGTGCCAAGCCAGTGTCTCGTGCACCCTACAGGATGACCACACATGAGCTCACTGAGCTCAAGTTACACTTGGAGGACTTGCTTGAGAAGGGGCACATCTGACTGAGCGTTTCACCTTGGGGTGCCCCTGTCATCTTTGTGAAGAAGAAGGATGGGTCTCTTCGTTTGTGCATGGACTACAAGCAGTTGAATAAGGTGACGGTGAAGAACCATTATCCTCTACCTAGGATCGATGATCTTTTTGATCAGATGCAGGGAGCCAGGGTGTTCTCTAAGATAGACCTGAAGTCTGGGTATCATCAGCTATGTATCACAGAGGCAGATATCCATAAGACCACCTTTCGGACTCATTATGGCCACTATGAGTTCACAGTGGTTCCCTTCGTCTTAACGAACACCCCTGCAGTGTTCATGAGTCTCATGAATGGGGTGTTCCGTACCTATTTAGATCGGTTCGTGATCATTTTCCTCGATGACATTTTGATCTATTCACGGACCAAGGAGGAGCATGAGGAGCACCTTCGTCAGGTTCTACAGTGTTTGCGAGAGTAGAATCTTTATGGGAACTTGGCAAAGTGTGCATTTTTTAGGACATAGGTTCAGTATCTGGGGCATATCCTATCAAGCGATGGAATCTCAGTAGATCCATCGAAGATCAGGGCTATCAGGGATTGGCAAGCACCCACTAGTGTGACAGAGGTCAGGAGTTTTATGGGGTTAGCTGGTTATAACTGTCACTTTGTTGAGGGTTTTTCTTGGATTGCGCACCCCATCACTTCCCTTCAAAGGAAAGGGAAAGCTTTCTATGGACTGAGCAGTGTGAGAGGGCCTTCAGGGTCCTCAAGGAGCATCTCACCAGTGCTCCTATTTTAGTGGTTCCTGATCCTGCAGCAGATTTTATGGTTCGCATGGATGCATCATTTGAGGGATTGGGAGTTGTACTTATGCAGGGTGGTAGAGTGATTACGTATGAGTTGCGAAAGCTCAAGACCCATGAGCTAAACTACCCCACGTACGACTTGGAGTTAGCGGCAGTAGTTCATGCTCTAGTCCGTTGGAGACATTTCTTGTTGGGTCATCGCTTTGAGCTCCATTCATATCATCACAACCTTCAGTATATCTTTACACAGCTAAATCTGAACACCCGTCAGCGGCGTTGGATGGAGTTCCTCTACAAGTATGACTTTGATGTCCACTACATCAAAGGGAAGGAGAACGTGGTCGCTGACGCATTAAGTCAGAGGCGCCACGAGCTCTTGACGTTGACTCTGAGTGTGGACTTGAGAGGACGTATTATTCAGCATCTGCCAGAGGATGAGTGGTTTCTTGAGGTGTAGCAGGAGATCAGTTCACAGAGGGCCAGCAGGAGATCAGTTCACAGAGGGCCCTTGTGAGAAAGTTTGCAGGGTATTCACTTGAGGCAGATGAGTTATTTCGTCATCGACAGCGCATCTATGTACCCCGCGTAGGTGACCTACACACTATAGTGTTATCAAAGGCTCACAGAGCACCATATGCGGCACATCCAGGGGTGAAGAAGATGCATGCCGATCTACGACAGCTGTACCATTGGGCGGGTATGAGACAAGACATAGCAAAGTTTGTTGCTCGATGCCTTGAGTGCCAGAGGGTCAAGGCTGAGCATCAGCATCTAGCAGGTTTTCTATGCCCACATGAGATACCTGAGTGGAAATGGGACACCATTTCCATGGATTTTATTGTTGGTCTTCCTATGTCTTCGCGTCACCATGATGCCATCATGGTGATAGTTGACAAGTTGACCAAAGTAGTGCATTTCTCACCTGTACGCATGACATACAATGCGCCAGCAGTGGCAAGAGTATTCTTAGATGATATTGTGAGATTACATGGAGTACTTAGTTGCATTATTTCAGACAAAGATTCTATATTCACTTCAGCTTTCTGGAGAGCTTTACAACAGGCATTGGGCACACAGCTCAATTTTAGCTCTGCTTATCGTCCTGAGATAGATGGACAGACAGAGCGGGTGAATCAGGTGTTGGAGGACATGCTTCGGATATACATTATGGACCATCAGTCTAGATGGGAGGAGTATCTGTATCTAGTTGAGTTTGCCTACAATAATAGGCATCACAACTCGTTGGGTATGCCTCCCTTTCAGGTTTTATACGGCAGACCATGCAGGACACCATTGAGTTGGGATCGGATAGAGGACAAAGTTTCCATTGGTCCAGAGCTAGTTAAGGATATGGAGTAGCAGGTCACACTGATTAGACAGAGGTTACATGAGGCACATGATAGGTAGAAGAAGTATGTCGATGCTAAGAGGATTGATCGGAGTTTCTCAGTGGGTGACAGGGTATTCCTTAGAGTGCAGCCACACAAGAGTCCTATCCGTTATGGAAAGGGCTCTAAGCTCACACCATGGTTTGTAGGACCCTTTGAGATTTTGGAGTGGATAGGACCAGTTGCCTATCATCTAGTGTTGCCACCTAGCATATCACGTATCCACGATCTCTTTCATATTTCTGTTTTGAGGCGCTATATATTTGATTTATCTCACGTGCTAGACTGGAGTGCTCTACAAGTAGAGGTGGACGGGTAATTGGCTTTGGAGCCAATTCGCATATTGGCTCGTCGGACGCTGGGCCTTTGAGGTCAAGAGTTGGACCAGGTTATGGTCCAATGGGATCATTATGACGAGGTCACAATGACTTGCGAGGATGTAGCTAGTTTGAGGGCACTCTATCCTCACCTTTTTGACGACTTCCAGGAGGAAGTTTAGTCTTAGGGGGGGAGGATGTGAGGTCGATTATTTTACCTCCCTTATTTTGATCATTATGCTATTCAGTTGATGACATTATCAGACTTTTAGTGACTATGTTTCATTATGCAGACTTGATTTTTTATCTCCTAATTATGACAGGACATTGATTAGACATATGCGATTTGATTTGATCAGATTTGGTGTTATTTTGTGATTCGACATATGAGATGTATATGTGATAATGTTTTTGTGATGAGGTTTTAGTTATTTATGTGATGTGGGCTATTTGACATGAGATTGAAAAATGTAGTTTAATTTGGAATTATGTATTGATGATTATTGTTGTATGCGATTGCGTGAATTTAATTCCAGTTGCTTCGGCTATGATTTCTCATGATATGATTGACACTTGATCGAGATGTGTAGGTTTCACATTCCCTAGCCACGGGAAATTAGAGGTAGAATTCACACTATGTTATCCCCTATAAAATCGGTCCATTCCCAAGAGGGATAAGGATCACGTTTGAATTTGAATGTTGATTTAAGTGCTTGATTTAATTTTACTATTTTTGCCTTAGTACCCTTTTTGTTAATTGATTAATAATAAGTGTTGTATAAATTTTACTTGATTTACACCACTTGGTATTTATTTTATTTTGTTGAGGCCATTTAAATGTGAATTTTTAATCCCCTTTGTGAACCCTAGAGTCCCAAAAGTTACCCTAGGTGGTTACCCATGAGTCTAGGGTCAACTTAGACTATCTAACCCTAGATTTGACTCACCTTTGGTCACTCTAAACTATGGTTTAGTAAAAGTGACGAAAATTTGAAATAAGGGAAGGTGGGAGATGAGTCATGCCTTGGGAAAGACTCATCTCCCTTCCCAAAGTTTGGGAACCCTTTCCCAAGGAAGACTTGGGAGGTCTCCAAGACTCCCAAGTGTATGGGACCTTCCCCCAAGACTCTCACACAGTGTGAGAGCATCTTGGAGGAAGATGGCTCCTTAAGAGAATAAGAGGATGCCATATGGAACCCCTTATCCTCTTGAAGGTGTGAGTGGGATTGCCACTTCACCACTTGTCCTCTCACACATGTGTGAGAGGATAAGTGGATAAGGTGAGGATTGAGAGGGAATGGGAGGATGACACTTGTAATCCTCACACTTCCTCTCCCTTGCAAGTGGCATGGGAGGAGGAAGGAGAAGGTGACAAATATCACCTTCTAATTCCTCAAGGCCAAATTGATGGCCTATATTATCTTCTCTTGTTGAGGAGTGTGGGGTTCTTGTAATTTTAATTTTCTTGCTATTTTGGAGGAGTTTGGGAGAGTTAGAGGATTTTCTGGAAGGATTGGAAGGCGTGGGAAGGCTTAGAGCTCTTCACCAAACTTGATTCCATTATAGGGCTTTGAAGGTAAGCCTATTAAACTTGTTTTCTCACCCTTGCTATTTAATGTTTTGTGTTATGGGTTTTTGGTTATTTTGTTATTTTGTATTGTTTTGTTTGGATGGGAGTATGGTGAGAGCACCTTCAATGGAGGTAATGCTCAACTTGTTTGGGTAGGGGAAAGGAACATCCTTGAGGTCTCTCCCACATTATGTATTTATGCCTTGAGGGCTTTTAATTGTTAAGGAGATTTTTGAATGGCAAGAGTGCCATGGAGATTATTTGTGATTTTTGTGGAGAGTGGTGTTTTTTTTAAGATTTTGGCTTGAGGCCATGAGCTGGATAATTTATCATTTGGGAGCCCTTTTAAGTTGAGGGGTCCATTCCCTACCCTCAACAACTCATTTTCATGAGTTTTGTGTTAAACTTATGGGTTGTTTTGTGTTGTTGTGTTTGACATTTTGTTGTGGATTGTTATACCCGTGTGAATCCCTACCTCCCTAGAGCTTTTCGAAGTGGCTAGTTTTGTTGTTCTTGTTGTTGTGTTTATTGCAAGTTTTGAATGGAGTGATGGAGTTGAGAGGAGTGTATTTTGGGAATCTTGTAGTTTCCTTGTATTGGCTGTTGGAGCCAAGGCCAATATGGCCTTATTGTAATTATTTTGACTAAGTTTTAGATTCATAAAGTTGGCTGTCAAAAATTAAATGTGTAATGCAAACAATGTTTTTAATTTATTTAAATGTTGTTTATCTTCCTATTTTTGTGAGTTAAGATTTGAGAAATGCATGAGCAATGTTAGTTAATTTTCTATCATAGTTTGTTCTAAAAAAAATAGGCATGTGTTCTAATGCTGCTGTTAGATTTGTTGTAAAAAAAAAGGGAGAAATGCATTTTCTGTTTTTGTATGATGTTTCAAAAAACAATATATAATATAAGAGTGTTAGCAAATAGATATTATGGCAGATTAGATAGAGAAAGTTTGAGCATAGTGATTTGTTTGTCATTTTGAAGATCAAAATATTCTTTGCTGTAGGAAAGTTAGAAGAGGAGGATAGTAGTCCTTCTTGTATTTACAACAATGTTTTGAAAAAGAGGAAAAAAAATGCTGTGAGAATTTATATATGTTCCTGCCTTTCCTTTAAGCATAACGATGTATCTGGTTGTTTCCTTTTATGGTTCAAAAATATATAATGCTGTTCAAATTAATTTACTTGCCACTGTGTATATACAACTAATTTAGAAGAGAAATTTTTAAACTACTTGTTGGGTTGAATACATATATCGCTTCATTTTGCAAAAGAAAAAAAAAAGTGAAATAAATATACACTATGAAATTTAAAAGACTGGGATTATATGAAATATATATTTATATATATATATGTATGTATATAAAAATGTATATATGTCTATATATACACATACATACATATATAAATATATAGAATATATATATAGATTAGATATATATTTGAATGAAATTTATATAAAAGAAATTTGTTAATACTGAGAACATGTTTCAGAAAGGACGAACTATTTTTTTTGAGGACTATTTAAAAAAAAAAAAGTAAAAAAAAAATGAGAGACTGTGGGCGGCGGCGCTGCCCACAACATCTCTTTCTTGTGAATGGGTGTGGGGGAGGAGGCTAAGCCTCCTCCCCCACACCCCCCCTTTGTATACTTCGCAGCCCATGCACCCAGCACCGTGAACCACAGACCCAATGCCGCTACCATCCCCGCGGCCCTCTTCACTAGACTCTCTCTTCAACAACAATCCCTTCTTCCATTCCACACCCCCGAACCACCTTAACTCCTGCGGCTGTTGAGCGCCGCCACCACACCTCCTCTCCCACGCCACCTCTCTCCATCCCTCAATAATGCCCGCCACTCCAACCCTTCACTCCGCTAACGGCCTTGAAATGCATTTGAACCCTGCACTTACCAGTTTTTGACACATTTAGTACAAAAAAAAAGATATATACAGTATATAATTATGTAGCTAAATAGAAAACAACCTGCGGTGTTGGAAGCTTCATTTTCATGGCTTCCATGGCAGCCTTGAACCCTACCTGCACACAAAAAAAAAAGAGGCAAAATAAAATATGAGATTAGGGCAAGGAGAGGAGAAAAAACTTAGAAAATAAAAATAGGGTTGTTCATTTGAAAACTTAGTGTTATTTTCAAATTAGGGATTTTCTTATTTTGTTTATGAGAGGATTTTTTTATTGGGAGGATTTTATTTTGTGGGGTTTTTATTTTATTCTTTTCAAAACCTCATTTTTTCTCTTATTGTTTAATTTTAACTCTTGGTATATTTGTCTTTATTATTGAGATTTAAGTTGGAATGAGTTGATTTTTGGCATTATGATTTTGTCTTGTGTTTTTGAATTTAATTTTTGGTTAAGGGTATTTCCCTCTTCCCTTGTTTATAGAATTATTTAAATGGGGATAATGAATTTCTTTTTGAGGGAATTTTATCATTTCAATTTCATCTTTTTTTTTTATTTATTTTGTGGGGAGAGTTATTTAAACTCTCCTCCTCCCTCTATTAAATTTTGAGTTAGTTATTGAATATAATTGCCAAATTGTATTTAATAACGAACTCAATTTTCTCCTTGGATTTATTAACGTCTTGTCATTTAGCTTTATTTTATTAATTTATTTTAAATTGTTCTGAATTTATTCTTTAGTTTGATTTAAATTTATTATTATTTTTTACTTAGGTCCCTAAGGGTGATTTGTTTTTAAATTTTATTTTGCGTTTATCGAAAATACGTTATGCTGCCAAAATTTTGCTAGATTTCTAGGGTTCATTTTATGAGATGTTTTATTTTATTCCTTGCCATCATTCCATTTGAATCACACGCCATCTTACCATTGTTCTACTTACTACTTTTCGATCTGAGTTAAGTTAGGGATTGATGTTAAAATCATCATGTAGGAAAATTAGGGTTCAGATGAAACCTGTCTAACCCTAGACGCGACACACTACGTGTCGCATACCTCCTAGACGGCCTTCACCTTATCGATTATGTTGACATGTTTACGCCTTAGGCGTATTGCCACCAAGCACACAGACGCGTGCGAGGGGGTTCCTACGGATAGGTAGAAAAGTTTTTCGTAGTTTGTGTCATGACCACATGGCAAATGTGGACATGACACGTGTGTTTGTATTTCATGACCACATGGGAAATGTGGGCATGACATTCACCTTCAAGATCAACTTCACATTCTTCTTCATTAATGACTTTCATGTCTTCTTCATCTTCGTCAACACTTTCTAATTGTCAAGGACTTCCATAGCCATGAATAGAGCTTCTTCTTTTTCATCTTCTGATGAGCAGTGATCTGCCTCTTCTAATGAACTACATTCCTCTTTAGAGTAGAGACTTTTCTTTTTATTGTTGAAGTTATTCCTTTTGAAACCTTTGTTGCTATCTTCACTTTCTCCAAAGGAACATTTAGATGCACAACAACCAATTTTAGCATAGTTGAAATACCAACTTATATTTGTACTTACCTGAACCCTTCTTTAAATTTCTTACAAAGTTTGCCTCTTCTTCCTAAGATCCACTACTTGGATTAGATGCTTCTTCTTTATTTGTAGCTTTGAAGGCAACTTACTTTTTATATGTGTCTTTTCTTGCATTTCTCATCTCATAGGTAGTGAGGGAGCCATCTAGTTCATCCATGGTGAGTTTATCCAAATCTGTGGCTTCTTATATAGATGAGACCTTTGAGTCATATATTTGAGGGAGTGATCTCAACACCTTTTTAACAATTACTGAATCCTTTACATCTTCACCAAGACCTCTGATTGCATTCACAACTTCATCTATTCAGAGTAGATAGTCAGCTATGTTCTCTTCTTCTTTTATCTTTAGATTTTTAAATTTACCCTTGAAGGTCTACATTTTGGCTTGTTTTACCTTATCATCTCCTTCGTAGATCTTATGAAGCTTTTGCCATATGTCCTTATTTGTCTTGTACTGCGTTACTTTGACAAACTCTGTGTTGGTCAGCCCACACAAGATGACATTCTTTTCCTTAGCAATGCTCTCACAATCTTTCTTTCCAGCCTAATTTGTTGGAGGAGTTACATGTTTAGTGTAACCATCAATCGCAAATCTCCAAACATTATACCCTAGAGAGGTCAGATAGGCTTTCATCCTTCTACTCCAGAAGGCATAGTTAGATCCATCAAAAAGTGGTTCTTTGTTAGAAGAGGATCCTTCCTGACCTACCATGTGTTCTGATCCAAGATCTATCTTCAGTTGTTAGGCTACACCAAGGAACTTGGATCTAATACCAATTGTTAGAACACACATATATACTGAGAGGGGGGCGAATCAATATATACCTAATTTAACTTCAAAACTTATTGCAACATCAAAATCTTTACCGCATTAATAAAGAATCAAAAGAACTATGCTTTGAAATACACACATGCACACATATACACAAGAGGACATAAGATTTTACGTGGAAACCTAGAAGAGAAAAAACCATGGTGAGAAAATCTTCTTGGATCTACTGTCCAAATCTAGCCTCAGAAAAGAGTATTGAGTTACAAGTATTTTGTAGGCACCAACCCACATGAGTTTCAACCCAAGAGGACACCAATCCCCATTACAGATTTGTAGGCACCAACCTACAGGAGACTCCATTCCCCTTATCAAAACTGAGCACCAACCCAGTTATTGAGCACCAACTCAGATTATGAAGCACCAACTTCAAACAGTTGAAAAAAGGATCAAGTTCATTCCACATACATTCAATTATGTAATATCACATACTTCTCAACTCTACTACACTGCAAAAGCAATATGCTCATGTAGACATGGATACATCATGTATGAATCCCATATTATCTTCTACTCATTGCCTTTGCACACTATCCATACAAAAGTATTGGTCATAGGTTACCGCTTTCATACACTTCTAACAAATTCAAGTCATACATATATATCATCTGCATGGCTACAGGGTGGTGCATAATTCTATGCCACATGAGACGTGTAGTCAGCCTTGCATATACACTTTGATCCCAAATCAAATGCGGTAATGTAGGAATGAAGTATCATTACGTGCTTCACATCAAAAGCTCTTCCAAGTCATTGAAATCGACTTAGAACCACTTAATACATCTTTCCAAGACTACTCATGTTTCCCATCAACCCTCAATTTATGTAATGTGTAGTTAGCTTGACTCCAAACCTTATGCGGTAACATCTAGGAGTGAATTCACATTATGTGCTTCATCCCATGAGCTCTCCTGGTCCCATGCTACATTCACACACTTCCTCTTGCTGGCACACATTTCCTTTGTATAGCGCAACCTTTAGAACATTTGTACAGATAACTAGCGAACACAGACTTCATTCTGTCACTTCTAGATCTCTTCTTGGTATTTGAATTTTCTAAAATGAGAGTATACCATACTTCTTAATTATCTAAGTTGATTATATTCCATGTTAGGATTAAGGTGTCATCAACCTTGTAAATCCTATGTAATTTATTATTCCTATTATTGTTTGTAAATTACCCATAAGGGATGAAAGGTTTCACCAACAATGATCTTGTTTTAGTGACATGTTTATATCCAATCCATGATGCTAATTCATCCGTGATGAGGGGTTACAGGGGGGTTTCCCCCTGCGAGGGGTCCAAGGGGATCATATCCTCGGCGGGGGGTGCCGGAGCTAAATTTTATCATTGTAAATCTTGGCTGTTCGTCATTAGGTCATAGATTTGACGGTCGATATTATGTTAGTTTTCTTGCCCTATAAGGCAACCAAATTTTATAAGGATATTTGTACTATTTTTTTAGCAGAGTCGGGGGTAATAGGCACCACTGGATTGAAGACTAGAGAAAAAGAGGAATTGCATGTATTGTAATCTCATATTTGAAGATAATATAACTTGGAGCCTCTTTTCTTGGTGGAGTTTTTTACTCGAAAGGGTTTCCCCCACGTTACATACTGTGTTATGTGTTCAATTCTTAATACATGTTATTTCTATGTAATGGGTTTTATTTCTATAGCAATCTCTATTGATTCTACATTATTTATAGGATATTAATAAGGTTTGAATCAAATTTTCGTTGTGTGGTTTGCACCTTCATTTCTAACATTCCAAACCGTGAGCCTAAAAATTTAATTACGATGGAATATGGTAGTTTCCCATGGCATATATGTTAGCTTTCATGCAACCAGTCATACAATCTTCACTCTGACTCCTCTAGATATCTCTCAAATAATTCAAACCTCCTAAAATTTGGATCAAGAATGTATCCAGACTAGCTCTATCCATCCTTCCCACCACGAGACCAGAAGGCTAATTACAATAGAATGTGACAGCTAGAACATTGACAATGTGAGGCTGATTATTTTACCTTCCTTATTTTGATCGTTATGCATTTCAGTTGATGACATTATCAGACTTTTAGTAACTATGGTTTCATTATGTAGACTTGATTTTATCTCTTGATTATGATAGGACATTGATTAGACATATGTGATTCGATTTGATCATATTTGATGATATTTTATGATTTGACATACGAGATAGATTTGATGATGCTTTGTGATGAGATTCTAATTATTTATGTGATGTTGACTATTTGGCATGTGATTGAAAAATGCAGTTTTAATTCAAATTTATGTTATAGTTGATTATTGTTGTATTTGATGGTGTGCATTTAATTCCAGTTGCTTTGGGTATGATTATCATGATATGATTGACACTTGATCGAGATGTGTAGGTTTCACATTCCCAAGCCACGAGAAATTAGAGGTAGAATTCACACTATGTTATTCCCTGTAAAACCAATCCATTCCCAAGAGGGATGAGGATCATGTTTGAAATTGAATGTGATTTAAGTGCTTGATTTTATTATTAATCTTTTGGCCTAGTACCCCTTTGTTTAATTAATTAATATTAAGTGTTGTATAATTTTATTGACTTACACCACTTGGTATTTGTTTTATTTTTTGATGCTATTTAAAGTGGATTTATGACCCCCTTGGTGAACCTTAGTGTCCCAAAAGTTACCCTAGGTGGTTACCCATAGGTCTAAGGTCAATTTTGACTAACTAACCCTTGGATTAACTCACTTTTGGTCACTCTAAACTATGGTTTAGTCAAAGTGACGAAATTTGAAATTAGGGAAGGTGGGAGATGAGTCATGCTTTGGGAAAGACTCATCTCCCTTCCCAAAGTTTGGGAATCCTTTCCCAAGGAGGACTTGGGAGGTCTTCAAGACTCCCAAGTGTGTGGGATCTTCCTCTAAGACTCTCACACACGTGTGAAAGCATCTTGGAGGGAGATGGATCTTTGAGAGAATAAGAGGATGCCATATGGCATCCCTTATCCTCTTGGAGGTTTGAGTGGGAATGCCACCTCACCACTTGTCCTCTCACACATGTGTGAGAGCACAAGTGGATAAGGTGAGGATTGAGATGGAATTGGAGGATGACACTTGTCACCCTCACACTTCCTCTCCCTTGCAAGTGGCATTGGAGGAGGAAGGAGAAGGTGACAATTGTCACCATCTCATTTCTCAAGGCCAAAATGGATGGCCTATATTATCTCCTCTTGTTGAAGAGTGTGGGGTTCTTGCACTTGGGAGTTTTCTTTCTATTTTTGGGAGCAAGTTTGGGGAAGTTAGAGAAATTCTTAAAGATTGGAAGGTTTGAGAAAGCTTACCAAATGTGCTTCCATTATAGGGCTTTGAAGGTAAGCCTCATGAACTATGTTTTCTTCACCCTTGCTTATTTATTGTGATGTGTTTGTGTTTTGGTTGTTTGTTGTTTCATTGTTTTTGTGTGGGATGGGAGTATGGTAAGAGCACCTCCATTTGGAGGTAAAGCTCAACTTGTTTGGGTAGGGGAAAGGAACCTCCTTGAGGTCACTCCCACATTTTGTTCTTTATGCCTTGAGGGCTTTTACTTGTTGAGGAGATTATTTGAATGGCAAGAGTGCCATGGAGGTTATTTTATGATTTGTGGAGAGTCGTGATTTTAGAGATTTTTGGGCTTGAGGCCATGAGATTGGTATTATAGCTTGAGGCCATGAGATTGGTATTATAGTATTTTGGGTGGTCTTTGAAGTAGAGGGGTCCATTCCCTACCCTCATCAAACTCATTTTCATGAGTTGAGTTATGTGTTAAACCTTGGGGCTATATTTGTGTTGTTGTTGATTCTTGTTGTGGAATGTTTGCACTTGTGTGAATCCCTACCTCCCTAGCTCAGGGGTGACCCACTTGCGGGTCTACGGTAGGGAGGAGGGCATTTTCGAAGTGGCTGGGTTGTTCTTATTGTTGTGTTATTTGCAGGTGTCAAATAAAGAAATGGAGTTGTTGGGAAGTTCATTTTTGTGTGGCTTTAGTAGTATTTTATTAGCTGTTGAGCCATGGCCATTATGGCCTTATTATATTTATTTTGACAAGTTTTATGCCCTTGGAGTTGGCTATGAAAAGTATTACAATGTAAACTTTCTGTTTATTTTATTTAAAGTTGTTATTCCCTTTATTGTGGAGCAGGTTTTGTATTGAGAAAAGCATGAGTTGATTTAATTTTCTGTCATCATTCTTTAAAAAAAAAGGGTATAGATGTGTGAGTGTTCTTGAATAAATTTATTGTATTCTAAGAAAGAAAGAGAAAATTTATATACATTGTTGTTATTGTTCTTTCAAAAAGAAATATGCATAATTTGCTATTTATGCTTTATTGCATACAAGAAAGAGAAAGTTTGAGCATATTTATCTGTTTGTCACTTTGAAGGTCATATTATTAGTTACTATAGAAAAGTAGGTGAGAATGCTTATTATACCTTACAAATTTATTTTCAAAACTATATATATATATATATATATATATATATATATATATATATATATATATTTCTGTTCATATATGTTCAAAAGAAAATTTATTGCTAAGGTATTTATTTTGACTTAGAAATAAAATGTTAATAGTTAAAAAAAAAAAGAACAAAAAAATTTGGTTCTGCTCAGTGTATTTTCTTTATCACTGTGTATTTATACAGAAAAATATAGAAAGAAATTTATTTATTACAATGTTTGCTGTATATATATTATATAAGGTGTATATACACTTTATATATATATATAAAACAAGTGTATACATATATATTTATATACAAGAAAATGATGCAGAAATGTAAATACTATGACATTTTAAATAGACTGTGTTTTTTTTGAGTATATATATACATATATATGTATATATATACATGTATATGTATATATATACATGTATATGTATACATATATATGTATATATACATATATATGTATACATATATATGTATATATATACATATATATGTATATATACATATATATGTGTATATATACATATATATGTATACATATATATGTATATATATACATATATAAATTTGTATTTAATATATTTAAAAAAAACCCAAAATTGCTATAAAAAAAGGGAAATGGATAATATGCTGGTGGACTGTGTTTGGTAGAAGAGTCTGTTTTAATTAAAGAAAAAAAAACACAGACAGGGGGTCGACGGCCCAGCCGCCGCCCCCCTGTCTGCTCTGTGAATAATGGTGTGGGGAGGGGGCCATGCCTCCCCCCTCCCCACACTTCCCCCTTTACCTAACACAGCCCCCACCACCGGCAAACAGGAACCTCTGTTGTTGAGACTACCGCGGCCCCTCTTCACCTCGCGCCCACTTCTGCCCCGCTGTCCCCTCTCCATTGGGGACTCCCTTCGCTTTCACTCAGCCACCATTCGACCTTATTATCCCTGAAACCTGCAGTATATGTCCCTTAAAAAATACATTATATATTGACTGGTATATATATATACTCCAATTTCTCTATTTAAACACAAAAGAAAAAAAATATGGATTTATTTACAACTTTAAAACCACTGTGTATACCTCTGTGGGAGGTAGTCTCCAACCATGGCCTCCATGGTTCATACAAAACCCTAACCTGCTTGCAAAGAGGAAAACAAAACAAGAGAAAAAGAGAGAACAAATATGAGGATTAGGACAACAATAAAATGGGAAAACAATAGAATAAACAATTAGGGTTCTTTTTTTTGAAAACCAAGTGTTATAATGAAATTAGGGCTCTTCTTATTTCATTGAGAGGATATTTTATTTGTTTTGAGTTTATTTGTGGGGTTTTATTTTATTCTTTATTTAAAACCTCTATTTCCTTTATTTGTTTTTAATTTAGCTCTTCGGATCTTTTAAATTGATTTCTAATTTTGAATGGGTTAATTTTGCATTTTGATTTTGCCTTGTGATTTGAATTTAATTTTGGGAGGGATTAATTTTATTCAAAATGGGAAGAAATTTTCCCTTGATTTTAATTCATCCTTGTTGGGGATTTTATTCTTTTATCTTCCTTAGCGAGATTTTTATCATTTTAGTTATTTATCTTTTTTTTTTATTATTATTTTACGGGAAGAGTTATTTAAACTCTTCCCCCTTCTCTATTAATTATTCGAGTTAGTTATTAAATATAATGCCTGAATTATATTTAATAACAGACTCAATTTTTCCCTTTGGATTCAATTTTGGCATCTTGTTATAATTTATTATTTTATTTTCGAAGTTTTAATCCTTTTACGCAAGGTTGATTATTTGACCTTGGCGGGATATTTAAGTTGTTATTTTAAATTATTTCAAATTTGTTCTCAAGTTGACATATTTATTCTTAAATTTGATTTAATATCTTATTGATGTTTTATTTTTAAATTTATTTTGCATTTATCAAAAACGCGTTATGCTCTTACATTTTTCCTAGATTTCTAGGGTTTAATTTCTATGTTAATTTATTAAATTTTATTCCATCTTTCCACTTCAATCATGTGACCATAATACCATCATTTACTTAATCATTATTTTCGTTTACATTCTGGATCTTAACTAGAGTTAGGTTACGATGCTAGCAGAATCATCTCCACACCTAGGAAACTAGGGGTTCAGATTTAAATCAATCTAACCCTAAAAGCGACACTTCGTGTCGCATACCCCCTAGATGACTCTCACCAATGCGGTTATGTTAACATGTTTACACCTTATGCGTATTGCCACTAAGCACGCAGATGCGTGCGAGGGGGTTCCTTGGGATAGGTAGAAATTTTTTTTGTAGTTCGTGTCATGACCACGTGGCAAATGTGGACATGACACGTGTGTTGTGTGTCATGACCGCATGGGAAATGCAGGCATGACAGACAGTTTAACCCTGCTTCTTAGAAGCAACCTCAAAAAACTAGCACAAACATTCCCAAACATCTACAAATGTAATAAACATTTAGCAATTGTTTAAATATGAAAAAGGAGAATGATGAAAACTAGGATGCACACTAGATCAAACCCTTTCCATATAACATTTAAGGACAAGACCGAGCCAAATCACTACCAAATGGAGGAGGACTTAGTTACAGATCTTGTACTCAAATATGTTATAGAGGAATCAGATTCAACTTAGCCTTTTTATCAAACCCTAGGACAATAATGCACGAAACCCTAGTTTAACAATGATCAACTCATAACAGAGAAAGTACATCAACAATCTAGAAACTAATCACATAGGGATGATCATGAAGATGATAGAACCTATCTCCTGAAAGTAGAGGTGTTAGAGGATTGATTTGGGGCCACCCAAGTCCTATCTGGAAGATTCTACCTAAGGTCTGAACTAGAAAGATGTTGCAGATACTGCCGTGATGCCAGATTTGAAGTCAAAAAGGGTAGAAAGACTAGGGCGCCACCGCCCAAGTCTTGGATGGATGAATATTTGGTAACTATTGTCATATCTCAGAACCCTGATCTTCACTCAGTATTCCTGTATCTTTACATTTTCCAGATCTTGCTCCTATAACATACACACCAGAAGATAAGAAGGGGTTTGGGGGTTATGGTGTTCAGGGACTTGCCTCAGTCAAATCCTGGGATAACATTCAAGCTTCCTTTTGATAAAGAGTGAGTGCCCTTGTGGGGGTAGAGGCTAAAAACAAAGATAATGATGATGAATCAAATGATGATAAATAATAATGATATCACCTATGTGATGATCCCTTAGGATAATGAAGATCCTTCAAACCCTAAGGTGGATAGATGATAGCTCCATGCCTACAACAAACATACAATAGCAACACACAAATCTACTCTAGAATCACAATGAATGCTCTTGCTTGCTTTCCTTCAATATCTCAAGTTGGCTATGTCTATATTGCCTATAAATGAATTTAAAAACACACTTATTTATGCTTTCCCGCTAACAATCGTGAAATTAAACCAAAAGAGATGACAAGGAGAAACCTTTTGAAAGGTCCTAGGCTGACCTAAACTTAATTTTTCCCTTACCAATTAGGAGGGACTTGGATGTTGACGCCCAAGTCTTTGAGCTCCTTTTGGGTTTGGGATAAGATTAAATATGGGCACCTTATTCCCAATTTACATTGGTGTTGGGTAATTTTGCATCGGAATGAACATTTAGCATGAATAATGTAAGAACGAGGACCTAGGAGCTAAGCAAGGAGGTAAAAAGGCATGTGGACACTTTTTACTCCATAATAGGAACAACCAATTTTGGTAATAAAATTCTCTTTCTCTATACGCAATAATGATTCTTTGATTTTAATGATAACAATCTTGTCTATGCACTTGACATCAATAACACCATTTCCAACAATCTTATGCACTTGACATCAATGGCAACATTTCTAACAATCTCATGCACTTGACATCAATGACAACATTTCCAACAATTTATTCTAATACCCAGATGATAAAAGTTGGTTAAATAAAAGAATGTACAAAAGTGACATTTTTTAAAAAAAATATGTTTGATGCCAAAACAGGCATGTGTAGGAACCACATAAAAATAGTAATTGAAAGTATTAATAAAAGCCCTTTTGTGGATAGATGAATATGATGTTGAAGTTTGGTATATAGTTAATTATTTAGTAGGATTAAGGGGTAAATTAAAAACTCCTCATGTACAACCCACATAATTTGGCCTAAAATTATCGTAACATGAATTTTTTTAGTGTGTATAGAATGGTGCCTAGATTGGTCACATATAATTTTAAAAATAAATTTCAATCAAAAGTTATTAAAAAATAGAAATATATTTGATTTTAGGATTATGAGATTTTGTGTTTAAAAATCAATAAATAAATTCAAAAATGGGTATAAAGTTTTTAAAAATTAAGTATTTTAAAACTAGACATTCTCATTTATATTTAAAAATTATGGCTAGAGAAGTGGTGAATGATATCATGAGCCAAATTTTGAAACAAATGTAAATAAAAAATGATGAATCAAACCATCATAACACTCTATCACTTAGGTAAAATCTAAACTCACTAATTATGAGGATGTCATCATATAAATGTTTATAATTAGCAAGTATGAATAATTTCACATGTTAAGATGGATCAGTAGATCCATCATAGTCATCATGTAATAGTTATTCACTTAGGCTCATAATATCCTCATATAATGTAGGATCAGGTAGAAAAGCATCAATCGATGATACATGAGAAGAAAATAGCTTATTATCAATGCATAAACTATCATGTAAAGAAGATCTATGTGAAGAGCAAGTATCCATAGGTTCAACATTAGATTTATAAGAATGATTATTATTATTATAATCACAATCATGTAAGAAAGAAGATAAGCCATTCAGTGCATATGCATCTATGGATATAGGGCTACCATGACATGTAGGAGAAACGTCATCATAAGGTGCAACAATATCATATATATAAGTAAAGGAGATGTACCTTTGTTACATAATGTATCATTTGTATTGATAGATGGTATAGGTATGTTAGTGATGTCCTCCATAAAAGATGTATCATGATAAGAATCAAGTGGAGGAGAGGTGCTCAAATGTTGTGAATAATGAGGCTTGAGTACATGACTATCACTATGTATGAAATAATTATGTGACATAGAGTTATCATGAGAAGATAAAGGAGTATCGTTACTATGCATACCATCAATAGATCATTAACCATAAGAAACATGATCACTGTAGATTTCATCACTAGGATAGTCATCATATATAGTTATTGCTACATCATGAGTGTTCATAAGCTCCGTGCATGAGATATATATAAAGATAATCATCATAAAACACATCACCATGTGAATCTTTGGATATAGGGCTATCATGAAAGAAGAGATGATCATTAAAGGGTATAATCATGTCATGCATAATTAAAGGAGGTAACATTAGATCATTAATATCCATCATACAAGGTGAACCACTATTAAAAACATATGATCAATTGTAGGTTCATGAATATATGTGTCATATGATATGAAGGATAAGAGCATGACAAAGTCTAGAATAAGGTGCCATAATGGTAGGATATCTTAGGGTGATGTGTTGGAATAAAATATAAAACACAATGTATATCCCAAATCCTAATCACAAGATATGAGCATAAGGAAATCAAACCCTAGAAAATCTTGAAATATGATGATAAACCATACTTATATCAACTCTATAAACCTAGATATAAGAAACCCTAGGAAAACATGTCATGTAAGATCAAAGGGGTTCACCAAAATATAAAGGAAAACAAACTTTTTCTACGTGTGGTCTAGGACAATCCAATGAAGTGCATACAAACAAGCATAAATAACCTAAATCGATGAGTAAAATTTGAGGGAAATTGATATTATAAAATTTAATGCTAATATATGAAAAGTAAATAAGAAAATCAATATACTTATCTCTATGACCAAAAAAAGAATGCAATCTAGTATGGTATTGAAGTATAAATACCTTGAGATCAAGAATGGATCATGATAGTCTATAACTCTCCTTGAGATAAAAAAGCTATGTTTGCATAGTGTAGGGTTAAGTCTAGGGATTAGGGTAAAGTTTGTGCTTGAAAAAATCATTTTGAAATCTATACAGTCCCTTTATTTGTTTTTTCTTGATTTGCTTGTACTTCTTCTACCCTTTCCAATATTTTGAAGCCTCGCAATATTTAGAAATGCCTTGGAAGGGTTATCATTATGTCACAATGGGACATGTTCTCCTAGGTCAACCTTAGGAAATGTGTGTAAAAGATTAAAAAACAACACTCTTCAAACATACATATGTTGTGTAGTTCTAGATTCCTTTTAATGCACAAATTGAAGCATTGCATTGTGAATGATATGTAAATAAGCTTGCATGATGAGGAGATGAGTAAACAAACTCATTAAATGACTTTAATACAAGGATATAGCAATAAATCATGTAAATATGTGTTTAGTTGGCCCTTGGAGGAAAAATAATTGGTGGGTTTTGAAAAATTTTAAATTTAAAAATTTAAGTTTAAAAGAGTTAAATTTGAGATTGGAAGGTTGACCTTGCAACCATGGACTTGATGTGGGACAAATTCAAGTCAGTATTGCTAATGGGTACATAGAAGTATGTGTATGTATAGCTATAATAAATGAATGAAGATGTCAAGATTTGTGAACATATAGATAAAGTAAAGGATAAGTTTAAAGGAATGTGTGTCATGAATAAATAGCTAGCATAGGGAGATCCAACTTTACACAAAGTTATACCTTTTATCAATATGTCAATGTATTGAAAAGCACTCTCTCACGATAAATACAAAACTAAACAAGAAATAACATGATTATGCAAGTCTCACCATTACAAATTTCAAGATTTTAAATATCTTTTTACATCTTTGTTTAATGACATGTATAGTCTAAAAGAACTAAAATGGTGAACCTTCAAAAGAAGGGTTTTTAAATGATGTGAGATGATTAACCATTTTAAAAGTGGTTCTTCTAGGGCATGATTGTGTATGCGTAGAATGCACAAATTAATGTTTCCTAAGATTATATCCAACTATCCCATCACTAATTCACAATCACTACAGCTATGACTGACAATTAACTGGACATTAGACAAACTATGCTTATATTAGACAATCAAGATTTGTAAATAAATAATTTAGAAATTTGACTAAGTATGAAAATCAAAGATTGTTGTAAAAGTGGGTCTAGATGCACTTTTAATATGAAGTGTTTCAATAAAGTTCTACTCAAAATCAACTCTTGATGTTGGTTGTAAAATTTGGAAGTCTCAGGATCAAAAGGTCAAGGGTGTTCAAGACCAAATAACCAATGTGACAACATTGACATGTCTTGACAACCACCATGAAAATATTGTATAAATGGGGTGGCCTTGTCCATAAAGTATATGGGGCCCTAAAACTTGTTAGGAGGACTCCTAATAGAGGGTCTAAGCTCCTAAAAAATGTACACATATCAAGAAGTAGTAGAAGGCATGTAATTTCATGCAAATTTAAGAGTTCTTGATACAAATGATTGAAATAAATATTACACCATGGAAATATGGAATAATTTAACCTGGTAAATAGAATTATGGAGTTATAAAACTCATAGGGATGACTAATAATAGCATTTAAGAATGTCCCAAGAGATCTCATCTCCTAACCTACAAGGGAAGTGCCAAAATTAAAAACCAACTTCTTGTCCTAAAATAGAGATAAAATGTAAAAACCAAAACACATTTACTTTATAAAAGTATTATTTCTAACCATAGATAACATCTAGAGAGTGATATGGACCTATAGTAGAAAAGTGGGCCTAAAAAATCTAATCAGGGCCTAAAATCAACAAGTGGTGGCCTAATAGGCAACCTTGACCTCTTAGGGAAACCTTGGCCTTGTTAGACTATCACCTGAAACTTTTGGGAGAGGCTTATCATCACTTTTGAGGGATAATTTCATTCTACAACTTGTTTTTAAAACCTTCATAATTATCTATAACTAAACTGCAAGTTAACTTTGTGAGTGGAAACCCTGCAAAAACAAGTGGTTATAGGGGAGTCTACCTCAACCAATTCCCTTGTGGGCTTTCAAGCTTAATAAAAATCAACATACTAATAATAAATAAGATACTAAACTAATCTATTCCATGAAATCAATCATAATCAAGGAATAAATAAATAAAACTTTTGTGATAATATCAATGGATAATGAAAACACAACAAATCAAGTGGGATGGGAGATAGTTTTTGGAAACAAGGTGATGGATCAATAAAAAAGGTTTTTGGTCTTCAAATTGGACTAATATGACAATTGGAAACCACAAATATAAAGCACTAAGGTGAGGGTTTGATATGGAAATGGCTAACAACTCTCAAAGGTGGTAAACAATGGATTACATTCATAAAGGGGTGATGGGAAACACACAAAAATTGATAAAATGACACCATAGAGGCTTAAAAACAATGAAAGGAGATGGAATATAGTTTTTAAATTAGAAAAATGGAGGTGGGTTGATAGAGGTTTTAAGGGAAACAAATAGGAAATGGAGACACATAAAGGTTATGGCCTCATGAATGGAGATGGAGAGAGTGGGAGATGGAAAAATGAATTGAGATGGCAAGGGAAATATATGGGGATGGATTGGATGGGTGTGGGCGAGATGTATGAAGAGTATCCAATAGAAATATCAAAAAAATAAATTAATTCCAAACAAAAACTCTAAATAAATGACTCAGCTAATGAAAACCCTTAGAAATCAAGCACCTACTGGTGAAGATCTTAATGCAATATTGTCCAAACAAAAATTAGTAGAAAGGTTGGGAATGAAGCTAGATAACCCCTAGACTTTTTAAAGGAATGTTGGGGTTTCAACTTTGAGTATAGATAGCAAAAATAAAATGAACAACTCAAAATTTCACTTTTCCTATGTAAAAATGAGACAAAAATGGCTTGATTTAAAGAACTTGCTAAGGGAGACCAAGGATGAAATTAGTAGGTAGGAAGGTCTAGAAATTAAAGAGCTTGAATTCCAACTTGGTGGTGTGAGGATAGAAATTCAAGGATTCCTTATTATGTGTCAAACTGTGGGGATTGTTCGTGAATGAGAATTAGGCCCAAATTTTTAGGTGACACTAAGCTTGAAGGGGGCCATCTTATAGTGGGTTGTCACATTAATTTTAAGATAAAAAGTGTAGGTTTTAGGAAGGATAAAGCTGGGATTTTAACATAGGATGGGGCTAGGCACAATATTTAATGGTTTAACAAGGGATGAAAGGGGATAAATTAAAGACAAATTAAAAAGGAGGGTTAGGACATAGGAAGGGGGATAAATGAAGTGGACACATAGGAACTCTAAACAAGACCACAAGAATGACATGAGAAAGAGAACATGGATGGATAGGCATGACTCATAGGGATAAATGGTCAAAACATGACAAAAATGCACACAAATAGGCTTAGGATAAAATGAACACAAAAACATAATAACAAAGTTGTAGGGTATGCAATTTCTATTATTATATTTTCTCCCACTTTAGCATACTCATGATATGGGAGAAAAGTCTACTAAAGGAATAACATTGTAACATAATCATGAAATGTAAAGGATACTTTATACTAAAAGGAGAGATATTGGTCTTCAACTTTGTCTTTGATCTTTGTTCTACCTCTTGTACTTGTTCTTGCAAAGTATCCAATGAAAGTAGTTACTATACACTAATAAATAAAAGTAGGCTAACACATAAAAAAAGGAATGGACATCATCATTAAGATTCAACATGTTGATATAGTGAAAATTCATGATTTCTAAACATAGATTGGAACACATTTGATAACTATGTGGAAATAAGCTTGATCTTAACCATTTGTTTTTAGTGAAAGAGATCTATGGATATATACTCACTAAGTAAATTTGATGGAAACATGGGAGTGACCCACATCAGATAATGGAATGGATACCTTGGCAATGGTCAAATTAAAATTAGAGGGATAGGATGCTGGAAATAGTGATGAGGGCTATCAAGAAGCCACCTATGAAAGAGGCTAGATTAGGCTAATGATAAAGTTCTAATGACAATGATTGGAAATTAGAAATTTTGTGATTTAGTGGGAGCTAAATCACATCTAAAGATGGTAATCAACCCTATAGAAATTGGAAACTAATTTGGTGATTAACAGGAGCCAACCAATGGCTAAAGATGGTAGTTAACCTTGCAAAAATTGGATACTAATTTGATGATCTAGTAGGAGTCACCTCATGGCTAAAGACAATATCCAACGTTATAGAAAATAGACACTATCACCAATGGTTATAAGGCGACCTCTTGATTAGATAATGAGGCTTGGATAAGTGGTTGGTGATGGAATAACTAGTTGTCATCATGGTCAAATGGAAATGCTCGAATATAGATGGGATAGTTGTTGATATGCGTCAAAAAATTGAGAGGGGGGGGTGAATCAGTTGTCACAAAAACTTAAACACTTTCTGCAATTAAACATTCATCACTTATCCACAAATATTATGATTTAACAATGAGTGCATGAAATTAGAAACTTAACAACATCAAACACAAGAGACACCAAATTTACGTGGAAAACCCCAAGGTGGGGAAAAACCATGGACATGGTTAACTCTCAATATATCTTGCAATCTTGAAATAGTGATGTTTAGGCTTGGTCACCCCATAGGCCTAAACATACTGGCTTACTGCCATAAAGAACAACTAAGTCTAGCAGATGCACTGCCTCAATCCTAAACCTAGAAAGATTACAATAAGGGTTGTTAAACCCTATTGGTGGCTTACTGCCAGACTCATTGCCATGATCAACACCTTTCTTTATTGTGAATAAACAATTCCTCAGCTTTGCTCTTCCTCTGCCCTACTCTTCCTCTTCTTTCCTCTACCTCTTCTCTGCTTTTCCTTTGGACCTTTCTTAATATATTCTCATTTTCACTCAAGGACAACTTTTCCACAACTCAGCGACAAGTATTTATACACTACATCAACCTTGGAACGATCATCAAGGTTGGCATCAACCATTGGAACAATCTCCAAGGTCGGTATTACAAACATTTACAAAATAGGTCCTGACCTATTGCAACATCATGCAAAGAGAATGAAATGAAGATCACGCCATGTGTCATGTCCCTATAATGATTTATAATTGAATTGTTTATTTAAATAATAAGTTAGCCTTATATAAACTAAATATATAATATATTTATTTAAAATATATTATTAATATGTATTATTTAATAAATAATATTATTAATTTAATATAATTTAAATATTATAAAATATATGAAACATATATATTTATATTTTAATTAACTAGATATATTATAAATATAAATATTTTAATAAAATATTTATGTGAGTAATTAATAAGATATATTATTATATATAAAAATAAATATTATGAAGAGTCTTATCTATTAAAGTTAGAAAGTAAAGTAATTTAGAAAGTAAAGTAATTTGGAATAAGACAAAGTAATACAATTAAACAAAAGGTTAAAGTCAAAATAAAATCATATAAAAATAAAAGTCTAATAAGCCAAACATTATCCCACCATATTATATGCTTGGAAATAAAATAAAATAAAAGAGATCCCGTACTTAATAACAAAAGTATTTATTTATACTATATATATTATATAAATAATGTACTTTAAAAAGATTAAGGGGAGGTCGAAGGAAGATATTTATAAGTGCAGCACATTAATAAATAATATATTATAAATATATCTAATAATATAAATACAAATATTATTATTATTATTATCTTATATTGTAATATAAATATAAATAATATATCATTTATTATAATGATATAATATAAATACAAATAAGGTAAATAAATAATAATAAACATCTTTTAACCTATCCTCTTATGATAAGGGAGTTACGTATGGTTAGAACTAGTTTTACCACAAAAGGGAATTAATATAAAGTAATAAAAATAATAAGAGACATACCTCTTCGAACATATCCCTTGAAAGGGAAATAAATAAAGGTTGTGAGATAGAAGGAAATGATCATCGAAAGAATGAAGTAATATAAAGAAATAAATAAACAGCTGTGAATTTAATAAAGGTAATAAAGAAGGAACATCATTTGAATTCATCAAAGACATAGCAAGAAAATATCACAAAGGAAGACACGAGGGCAGCCAAGGAAAAGGATCATCGGGAGAAAATATAAAAAGAGTATCGGATAAATACATATATTTAGATCTGCATTTTATAACAGCAATGCAATAAAGACTATATTACTGCAGCATAGGTAAGGAATCCCAGGTAAAGCAAGTAAGTATTTATATTTACTTATTCAATTTATGATTTGTAAAAATTTATAATTACTTGTTCAATTTATGACTTGTAAAATATAAATGATAAGATTATTAAGTAGGAACTACTTATATGTGTTTATGTATGAAAATGAAATTAAATGATGAAATATATGTGTACATGTATGATTTTAACAATAGGCATTATGACATGATATGTCATGATAGAGTCATATGAACTTTGGAAATGATTAGAAGCTTATTGATTAAGTAAATAGAATACATGATGAATAATAATGCAAATTATCATAGCCTAAGATAATAAGGTATGGATTAAATGACGTATGAGAGATAACAAGTATGTATATGTATAGATGAAGATTAATTAAGGCCTTAGGGTAAAACCTAGGGAGAAGGCTCTAGGATAAAACCTAAAGATTAATGAAGGCTTTAGGGTAAAAGCTAAAGATTAATAAAGGCATGAATTCCTAAGGGTAGATACGAGACTTCCTAATTAACCCCTAACACTAAGAAGGTGGGGTAGATAGTTATGGTAGGTATTGATCATTCCATGGGAATGGGCCTTGATTGACGAATCAAGGATATTATGGGCCTTGATTGATGAATCAAGGGTATTACTATGGACCTTCGATTTAAGTACCGAAGGAATGGGCCTTAGTTGATGAACTAAGGAATAATATTAATGGACCCATAGGATTGAGATGACAACACCTACCTAATGAATCTTCTCTCACAAGGTGGAAGGTGAGGTTAATCAGAGGCCTAAGGATTATCTCACCCGAGGAGAATCATGATGTATGGAAAAATGAATTTATGAAATGGCAAATAGTAAATGGTTATGTTTATGATTATCATCAAGATTAAAAGGAAATGAAAAATGGAATACTAATGTTCTCTTTTTGTGAGTTGAAATTGTTTGCAAGGGTGTAAAAATTTTGGCTTGCTAGAAGGGGACATTACACCATGCCTTAGCTAAGACTCAAACATGATCTTCCATGCCACAACATGCTTCCACAATCTTCTAGAGATCTCTGCAATCACTGGGATCAACCAGGTCGGCCAAGACTGGTTACACGCTACGTTATCTGAAAACAATCTTCACACACCATCTCAATTTCTTAACGCAGACCAAAGTCCAGATAGGAACATGATTAGGAGACATCCAAAAGCACATTATAATCATCAAGAGCAACTGCACGAACCTTAACCACTTTATCCATAGGAATCTTCTCACTGGAACACATGAGCTTCACTGTCTTTAACTGTCATAAAAGAAAGATAGCTTGCAGACCACCAAATAATGAACCATTGCAACTGTAGGCACTTATAATCATCTCAAACTTCCCTCTAGAACCACAGAACAAAATATTTTACTACGGAGGAATGCAAAGCCAAATACTGTCTTCCTGTCTCAACTGAACTTACAGAAAAAGCAAGTTTCACTCTGGTGAACACAACTCACTTAGATCTTCATGTGGATGGCGTAGACCTGAAATGTAGCATCCTTGGACATACCTCTAACTTACTTCCAATCCATAGATCATGATCTTCAAGCAGGAATAAATGTGGAGCAGTTTACCAGACTGTTCTTTAGCATACAACTTACTGTCTGTACTGCACTTCTTTGTAACTCACTTGTTTTTTCCAGAGAGGCTAATTTTCTAAATATCCTCAACATACAAGTCTTCTAAACAAGTAATAGAATAAGATACAGTTGACACTAATGACAACAAGGATATGTTGACATCAATGACAACACCGATTGCTTCCCCTTTGTCATTGATGGCAACATATGATGTGAAAATTAAAACAACCATCAAGACATGATTCTCCCCCTTTCTCTTTACACACCTACACTATTTCTTTCTCCAAAATTCTCCCCCTTTCTCTTACACATCTGCACCCTAGGTTTTGCACATGACTTCTCTCTCCCTTTGACATCAATGGCAAAGGGCACATACTTGCACTCTTCTGCTTAGATCTAATCTTTCCTCTGAACTCTCTGACTACTCCCCCTGAGAAGTAGCCCTAAAAAGCATCAATCCAGACCTCTGAACACCTCCAAACTAATGCACCATTGTGCATCTTAGTTTAGAGCAGGAGGGGTGATGACCCCTAACTTTTCTTTGAGATACTCAAAAGTATCCTTGGGCAAAGGCTTCGTAAAGATGTCTGCAATATGATCCTTGGTAGAAACATACTCCAATTTCACTTCATTCTCTATCACCTTTTCTCTTAAAAAATGATACCTAATGGATATGTGCTTTGTCCTTGAATTCATCACTGGATTTTTTGATATGTTGATAGCACTTGTATTGTCACAAAAGATTGTAATTGGATCTTCATACACAACTCTGATGTCCTTCAATGTCTACTTCATCCATAATACTTGAGTATAATTACATGCTACTACAATGTATTATGCTTCTGCAGTAGATAGGGATATTGAATCCTATTTTTTTGCTCAACCAAGATACTAATCCTTTTCCCAAGAAGAATGCACCTCCACTTGTGCTTTTTCTTTCATCCACATCTCTGGCCCAATCTACATTAGTATATGCACTGAGAACAAAGTCACTGTCCCTAGGGTACCACAAACCATAATCTATCGTGTCTTTTAAATATCTCAGAATTCTCTTGACTTCCATCACATGGTTCCGTGGGTTCTGCCTGAAATCTTGCCACAAGACACATTTCATTGCCTCCAAAAATAATGTCATCAACAAAGACTGCAATAATCAGGGTTTGTTCATCATTGATCTTGAAGTAGAGATTACTATCTATCATACCTTTACTGAACCCTATCTGTATTAGATACCCATCCAACTGTGCATACCATGCCCTGGGAGCTTGTTTTAATCCATACAATTCTTTCTTCAATCTGCATACCATGTCCCCTTGCTCTGATGACTAAAATCCTTCTGGTTGTTCAATATAGACTTCCTCTTCCAACTCTCCATTTAAGAAGGCAGACTTCAGACCCATTTGATAAACCTTGATATCTTTGTATGTTGCAAAAGCTAGAAACATCCTTATTGCTTCAATCCTTGCTACTGGAGAAAAAAATTCTTTAAAGTCTATTCCTTCAACCTGAGCATATCCTTTTCATACCAATCTTGCTTTGTTTCTTACCACTTCACCATTCTCATTCATTTTGTTTCTGAAGACCCACTTTGTGCTAATTACATTCTTGTCAGCTGGTCTGGGAACAAGATCCGAAGTCTAATTCTTCTCTATCTGTATTAATTCTTCTTCCATGGTCTTTATCCAATTCTCATCTTTGCAAGCCTCATCCACAGTTTTAGGTTCAATCTTAGAGATCAAAGAGAAATTTACTTGTTCTTCTGCAGATTTTCTTCTAGTTAAGATCCCTTTGCTCTTGTCTCCTATGATTTGATTTTTAGAATGACTCATTCTTACATATCTTGGAGTTTTGGTAGCACTTACCAGAGCTTGTTCTTCTTCATCTGTGCTGTCTTCATGTTGCAGCAGTCCTGAAACATCTAGATCATCTGACTCATATCCACTTGGTTCTGAAGACCTTTCCTTACACTCATCAACTTTGACATTTGCACTTTCAATGATTTTATTCAGCCTCTTATTATAGCACCGGTAGGCCTTACTCTTGGTAGAGTAACCAAGGAAGATTCCTTCATCACATCTAGCATCAAACTTGCTTCGATCTTCTTCTCTTTTAATATATCATCTGCTACCAAAGACTTTGAAATATTTCATAGTAGGAACTCTACCATGCCACAATTCATAGGGAGTTTTTAAACTATTACCTTTTACTTAAACTCTGTTTAGGATATATATTATGGTGTGAATTGTCTCTCTCCAATATGCTTCCAGAAGATGAGCTTCCTTCATCATGGTTCTAGCAACTTCTTAAACTATTCTATTTTTCCTTTCAACAACTCTATTATGTTGTGGAGTTCTGGGCGCAGATAGCTGTCTCTTTATTCCATGTTCTTCACAAAAGAAATTGAATTCATTTGATGTGAATTCTCCTCCTCTATCAGACCTCAAGCATTTGATTTTCAAATCCATCTCATTTTCAACCATTGCCTTAAATGCCTTGAATTTATCTAGAGCTTCAACTTTCTCTTTCAAAAAGGTGACCCAAGTCATTCTAGCATAATCATCAACAAGCATCATGAAATACCTGTCTCCTTGCAAACTTCTTACTCTAGTAGGTCCACACAAATCTATATGCACTAGCTCAAGTAGTCCTCCAACTGATTGATCCTTGCTTTTGAAACTTGTTCTTGTCTGTTTCCCAAATTGACACTCCTTGCAAATCGGATTAGTAGGCTTCACAAGCTTAGGTAAATCTCTAACAATCTGTGCAGTACTTATCTTTATAATAGTATCAAAGTTTATGTGACACAACCTTCCATGCCATAATCAACTCTCATCAATCTGAGTCAACAAGCAATAGTTCTTGATTCCTTTCAAGTGATAGATATTACCTCTGGTCTTCTTACTAGTTGCAATGACTATTCCAGAGCTTTCCTTGATCTTGCATCCATTGTCCTTGAAGCTTAAGTCATAGCCCTTGTCACACATCTGACACACACTCAGAAGATTATGCTTTAATCCTTTCACATACAAGACATCTTCAATATTATGATTGCCATTAAAAGAAATAGATCCTTTTCCACAAATCCTACCAGCTATATCATCTCCAAACCTAACCAGTCCACCATCATATATTTCCAAACTTACAAACTTACTTTTGTCACTAGTCATGTGGTGAGAGAAACCACTATCAATAACCCATTCATCTTTGTCCTTAATGATCTGAGCAGCCAAAGCACTTTCCACTAGTTTTTCTTCCTTCATACAGCTAGAAGAATTAGTAGACACAAGATCTTCTAAAATAGCAATGAACAAGCATTTATTTACAAAGGGATTAGCATTATCTAGTTCACCATTATCTAATACTCCATCATCATCAAAATCTTCAACATAGTAACACTTCTTTTGGGTCCTAGGTTTTTTCTCATATCTTCTTCTATTTCTTTCAATTCTTTCAGGACATCTAGAAGCAAAATGACCTACGTTACCATAGGAAAAACATTTGAAAGGTAATTTTCCTTTATACTTACCAGATCCTCTTTGTAGCCTGTCCACAAAGTTGGCTTCAACTTCATCTATCTCATCATCAGATTCTACCTTATACTTTTTTGATCTGGAAGTACTTTCAGGAGTACTGGCTTTGAAAGCAGTCTCAACTTTTGGTAGAGCATCATCTAACTCCCTCATTTCAAAAGAAGTAAGCTTACCAAGCAACTAGTCCCTGTTTACTATTTTTACTTGCATGAATTCTTCAATCGTGGCTACCTTGTGACAGTAGGACTTGGGCAGAGATCTAAGTATTTTCATAACAATTTCCTTTCCTTTGAGAGTTTTGCCTATAGATTTTATCCTTGTAACAAGTTCAGCAACTTTTTGCATAAAAGCTGATATGTTTTCATCATTGTTCATCTTCAAGATTTCATATTTCACTTTTAGACTTTGTAACTTGGCTTTCTTTACAAAATCATCTCTTCATATAGATTTTTCAACTTTTCCCATACCTTATTCATAGTTTCAAGATCCACCACTTTCGTCAAAATTGAGTTGGTTAATGAGCTTAGTAGAGCATCCCTTGCCTTGATATCTATCTCATATTCTTTGATTTCATCTTTAGTCATCAGACCATTTTGAGGTATGGTGTATTCTATTTCTATAGCTTTCCAAACTTTGACACCAAGAGAAAGAAGATGGCTTTTCATCTGAGCCTTCCAGAGTACATAATTAGTTCCATCAAAATGCGACACTTCCTTCTTGGAAAACATTTTGGATCTTCCTCAAGCTGTTAAACTTCTTCTGAGGAACATGGCTCTGATACAAATTGTTGATATGCACCAGACAACTGAGAGGGGGAGTGAATCCATTGTGATAAAAACTTAAACACTTTCTGCAATTAAACATTCATCACTTATCCACAAATATTATGATTTAACAATAAGTGCATGAAATCAAAAACTTAACAAAATCAAACACAAGAGATACCAGATTTACGTGGAAAACCCCAAGGTGGGGAAAAACCACGAAGAGGATTAACTCTCAATATATATTGCAATCTTGAAATAGTGATGTTCAAGCTTGGTCACCCCATGGGCCTAAACATACTGGCTTACTACCATGAAGAACAACTAGGTCTAGCAGACTCACTGCCTCAACCCTAAACCTAGCAAGATTACAGTAAGAGCTGTTAAACCTTGAGGGTTGTTAAACCCTACTAGTGGCTTACTGCCAGACTCACTGCCATGATCAACACCTTTCTTTATTGTGAATAAATAATTCCTTAGCTCTGCTCTTCCTCTGCCCTACTCTTCCTCTGCTCTGCTCTTCCTCTTCTTTCCTCTACCTCTTCTCTGCTCTACCTTTGGACCTTTCTTAATATATTCTCATTTTCACTCAAGGACAACTTTTCCATGACTTAGCTACAAGTATTTATACACTACATCAACCTTGGAATGATCATCAAGGTCAACATCAACCATTGGAACAATCTCCAAGGTCAGTATTACAAACATTTACAAAATAGGTCCTGACCTATTGCAACATCATTCAAAGGGAATGAAATGTGGATCATACCATGCCTTAGCTGGGACTCAAACACAATCTTCCATGCCACAACACAATTCCACAATCTTCTAGAGATCTCTGCAATCATTGGGATCAACTAGGTCAGCCAAGACTAGTTACACACTATGTTATTTGGGAACAATCTTCACACACCATCTCAATTTATTAACGTGGACTAAAGTCCAGAAATGATTAGGAGACATCCACAAGCACCTTATAATCATTAGGAGCAACCACACGAACCTTAACCACTTTATCCATAAGAATCTTCTCACTGGAACACATGAGCTTCACTATCTTCAACTGTCATAAAAGAAAGATAGCTTGCAGACCACAAAACAATGAACTATTGCAATTGTAGGCACTTAGCATCATCCCAAAATTCCCTCTAGAACCACAGAGAAAAATATTTTACTATGGAGGAATGCGGAGCCAAATACTGTCTTCCTGTCTCAACTAAACTTATAGAAAAATCAGGTTTCACTCTGGTGAACACAACTCACTCAGATCTTCATGCAGATGGCTCAGACCCAAAATGTAGCATCCTCAGACATACCTCTAACTTACTTCCAATCTGCAAACCACGATCTTCAAGCAGGAATAAATGAGGAGTAGTTTATTGGACTGTTCTTCAGCATACAACTCACTGTATGTACTGCACTTCTCTGTAACTCACTTGTTTCTTCCAGAGAGGTTAATTTTCTCAATATCCTCAACATACAAGTCTTCTAAACAAGTAATAGAATAAGATACAGTTGACACTAATGACAACAAGGATATGTTGACATCAATTACAACACCGATTAGGCACATACTTGCAACAATAGTTGGTTGTTGTAATGGTTAAATGGTAATACTCAAATACACGAAGCAGTAAATGTGAGTGATCTAGAATATATGCCCCCTTAAGTTGACTAGTGAAAGAGTTGAGCGAATAGAGCTTGTCAACATAAGGTAAAAGATTAGGATAAGGTTGGGTTAAGTATGATGATAGTGGATGAAATGGGCAAATTTTGTGCCCCTAGGAGGGTCACAAGAGAATCAAATGTCACATGCCCCCAAGTGATTATCTAATTCCATTATTAACCAATAAATTGATGCAGAAGGGACATGCACTCAACTCAACAGACCAACAGATCCTTTATCAATCAACCTAATGGCTATATTGTGTTACATTTAAATATGTAAAACTAGAGAATCATATTATTCTTGGATGGCATCTGTACTGTATGTATAGTCAAGGATTCCTGATTTTATCCTAGAGGTTGTGCATAGAAACAAATTACATGAAAGGAAACAAATTCTATTTTATAAACTCTAGTGAATAATAGTTGCTATAGGTAGGTAATTCTATTAAGAAATAACAAACACTTATTCAACTAAGTTGTAAACACATACTTATTCAGCTATCCAAGGTAAGTACTTATGAAATAACTAAGCATAGTAGAAAACAATCTAAGCACCAAATTAGTGATCAGTGCCTTTAATATTATCTAATTTAACAAGTCATGATATTCAAAAAACTATTAATAATATAAATTAACAAGAGAACTACAATTACCTCAAGTGGCCCTTGCTTGGGTGACTGTAACCTCGTAGAATCTAAGTCAGATATTTAACTATATAAATTACTCATTGATAGAATCTATTACTCTTTATTAAATTCTGGAAGATGTAATACAAACTAACAACAAAAGGTACTGATAACAAAATTCTCTAGATCTTTGTCATATACTAAATCTATCATATATAGACATGCTCTGAATCTCCTAATTGATTTGAACTTCTAAACAACATCTATCCTACACATGTTAATTCTTCCCACAAACACTGAAGAAGACTTATTCTTAGTCTAAGCAAAATAGTAGGAAACTGACTATACAAAGATGATTTGAATATCACAGTCCTACTATGGTTCTTCTTATTCACTATAAAGAAGGCAAAAATAAATGAGAACATGCAGAACAAAGCATCATCAGATAATTATGAACCGTGATCTGTTAATGCCATTAATTTGTCTTATTCTTCATAACTATCTTAACTACTGACATGATGAAACTGTCGATTCAAGTGGAATGAGTTATGGCTAAACCATGTCCACTTAATCCAGGTACTCTCTCCTTTGGCTGTAGGCTATTGCATTCTCAATTGTATATAAACACCTCCTTTGCTACGGGTTGGCAGACGACCTTTGCTACAGGTAACTGCTTCCTTGCTGCATAGGTGTTAGTTCCTTCATACAATATTTCCACATCATAAACTACAATAATTAACATAAATTACCATCATATTCTATAAACAATCATTAATAAACACAATCATCCATCAACATATTATATACTATTCTTAGTGCTTTCAAAACTTAAAGGTAATCATAAAGTATGGATAATGTCTAGAAATGTTTGGAAATGTCTTTGAGAAGTATAAAATTAAACAGGGAAATAAGAATAAATTAAAGTATCATCACACCCTCAACATAATATCTTGCTTGTCCTCAAGCAACTCAGGGCCTCTGATTATATTAAAGTATAGTTTCCCTATAATCTATTGGCTCCATGACTCTTTGCTCCTATTTAAGATAAAAACCTTTTTGTTCAGCTAAACACTTCCACCTAGCCTACTCTGCTGTTGCTTGAGATGCTTTCTATCCTTTCCAATGTGGAATTAGATATAGGAGAAGAGGAGGATGAAATACTAAAGGAAGCCAAGTGATTCCATGTTCAATAGCTGACTTGATGTACATGTGTGCCTTGGTGATTGATGCTAAGAAATTAAAAATAGAGTCACAGAGTTCTTTTATTCTTAATTCTTGTGTTAATTTATCCCACCTATCTCTTAAAAATTTCAATGCCTCCTTACCAGTGTTATCAGCTAATTCCTTGAATTTATTGTAGTCTACTGCTCTACATTCAAGGAGTTTTCTTCCACCCCAGACCATTGGATCAAATTGATCCATTTCACTACTCCCTAATTAGGATCCTTGGCCTCTGCCCTAATTTTGAGGGGAATTGATTTCTCCCTCTCATGATACTGTTGTTGTAGGATACCTCTTCTATTCTCATTTTGTATGAATGATGATAAGGCCTTTATCTACACATTTGCGATAATAGTTAATGGATTCCATGTAGTATCATATGGAATAGCCAACTCATGTAAATAAAATTCACATAGTTAATTTTGCATTTCAGGGGTGGATTTTTAGTATGCTGTCAGGAATAATGTAGGTGTAAAAAGAGAGATAGGATCATCAGTATACAATTGGCTAAATTGGAAACTCAAATATTGCTCTTGTAAGTATAGATAGGGCCCATTAACCCTTGTAGGAGGTCTACACCTCATGAGTTGTATATTCTTATCTGTAATTCTATATGTTGGTTCCCAAAATGACTGTAACCCAAAACCCTAAAACATTTTAGAAATTACCTAGGCCAGGGGTGTTGTCAAGGTGACTGAAAGAGGTTTATTAATAGGTTAAGGGGGATTTTGACCAACTAACAGGAGTGGGTAGACTCCTATGCACTTCAGGCTTAGCTAGACCTAGGAGGGATATTCCTAGAGGCATGAAATAAAATACAAATAAACAAACACAACCATACCCAATGTACACTTGACCCCAAGAGCTGTCACTAGGTCAAGACAAACTGACTGCATGGGCCTCTAATTAAGTTTATTCAACTATGTGAATGCATATGCATAGGAAAGATGGTTTTTTCCCCTAAACCATAGGTGAATGGTTTGTTTGTTATAAAAGATGTGAGATTGATCCATCCCTAATATGGACCGATGCCTACTCCACTGGGCAACTGAGTCATAAGCATTAAAGAGGGAAGAAAGAACTAAACCATCATCAATAGAAAACTAAAATGTATTTACATACATTTCTCAGATTATACTTCATACATTAGACATACTTAATTATCTAGAACCAAAATACAATGACTCATTTGCAACAAAGAGATGATTCAAAACAAAGCATGTATTGACTTGAATGTTCTCACACATTATCAAATCTCTATTACAATCACACCAACAAATTGTGGTGAAGGAAAATACAACTTGCTGTGACTATGCATTCCCCTGAATCATTACAAATATCCATGGAGACATACCATTGCATAAAGATGTACATTACAACTCATTCCTACGTTATATTAACCACATTCCTCCATTCACTACTCAGACATTATCCTCTGCTTGATGCCTAAAAATATCCCTTAGGCCTTTCTGACCACACGATTGGTTCAACGACCAACCTAGAAAACAACTTTGAATCATGTATATATAGCCATTAGTCCCTATGCAGTTCTTGAGCGTTGAAACTGAATCAACATGCCATGCCCATACTACAATTAAAATAGGCCAGAGTTATGTCAGAAGATCAGTAGAATGGAAGGAAAGCCCACAACCTACACATTGATTTTTTTGTCCTTAGGACCTGCAAAAAATATGATTACTGAAACATAGCATTCTCCCATTAAATTTGGTACTTGCACACTATTTCAACCACATGCAAGGTACCTTATCCTGCATAAAATAAATTTTAGGTACATATTGGCCTGCACCCTGTTGTAATCATGGTGGCCAAGAGTAGATGGGCACGTGAAAAATAGTCTGCCAGAAATGCCCGCAAAGCTCTTATAATAGTTTAAAACTATTACATTCATACTAATTTTATATTTTTATTTCACCCTTTAGTCAGTGAATTTAGCTTGACACAAACCACTCCTCTTTTCTATCTCTTGGGCCCTTTTTCGACAAATCGTCCTTTTCACAAACCTGGTCGTTGGTGCCTTTCTTCTTTTTTCCTGCTTTATTGGCAAAATATTATTTTTTCAAACTATCCACTTTGCCATCTCATTCTTCCTCTATCAGCAACTTTTCCCTTTTCAAACTTCTCTTCCTTTTTATTTGTCACCTTATCAGTGAAATTATCCTTTGCCAAACCAAGTTGGTGAATTCTCACTTTTGCGAACCTCTCTTCCTTTTTCTTTATCGCCTTATCCACAAATCCCACTTTTCTAGAACTAACCTAGCTTTACCCTTTATCAACAATTTTTACCTTTTTCAAACCATGGAGGAAGCTCACCTTCTTTGCTTTGCTCTATCGGCCAATCGCCTTATTGGCGAACTTAAAAAAACCTAAACTATTTGGCAAGTTTGATTTTTAGCTAGTTCCTCGATAAAGCCCTTTCCTTGGTCATTTTTCCTTAGCCATTTTCCTTCTTTTTTATTTGCCTTATCAAAAAATCTAGAAAAACTCAAACTTCCCCCTTCTCCATCCATTGCCTTTTATCTTCTTCTTTGGTGGGTCTTGGTTGATGAATTTGTCCGTTGGTGAATTTGGTTGTCAGCAAACCTTTCAGTTTGCCAACCAAGCCAACTGCTGATAAAGACTTCGTCCCTTCCTTTTTCTTCCTCCTTTAGAAATTTTCACCTTGCCACTGCCTTTGTATTTCTCTTTAGTTGGCGATCTCTTTGATCGGTGAACCTACCGGTCAGCGAACTAATGGGTTCACGAACTTTACAACTTGCTGACAAAGATTTTGTCTTTTCTTTCCTTTGTCTTCTTTACCACCTTTTTCCCTATCCTTCGCCCCTTGTCACCTTATCAGCAAATCGACAAATCAGGAAAAAGGCAAACTTTTGAACTAGTTCGCCAGTTCACACTTTTTCTGATTTGTCAAGTAAGGCTTAAAATGTTCATTTTTTCAAAGGAAGAAAACAAAGAGACTACACTTAGAAGATTTTTGAACTAGAATCCCTATAAAATATTTCTCATATTGAATCTAAATGAGGGTATTTGGCATATATTGAGAAATTTGACAAATTTGGGGCAATAATAATGCATGTTAGGAGTTGGATTTTTTGGGCACCAACATTCGCTCTGGTTGGTGACGTGTGGCAAACTTTGGCACAATGAGAACCTTAGAATATCTTTGGGTAGACCAAAAACAAAAAATGAATAGGGAAAACAACAAAAACGTATTTACAAAGCATATATATAGGAAAACACACAATCATGAGTATGAAGCCACAAAAGGAAAGTTGATTGTGATCAAAATTTACAGGCACGTGTAGGTCCAACCTGCACAAAACTGCCACAATCACTTGCCTCTACCAAAGACAAGATCAATCAAGGAGCTGATCTCCCTCAGACCAAATTTGTATTTTTCACCTAGTTGCAACAACTGAAAACTATCCCCAACATGTTCCAATCTGTAATATATGCTTGTGGAGCCAAGGTCAGCTTTATCAATGAAATCACTACTACAAGGCAACCATAATAAATATGTGCTTGACATATTCCAATCCATATCATGCTTGTTCCTAGCAACAAGGGGTGCAAAACTAAAAAACTAGACCTCAGCAGCAAAAGAAACAAATGAAGGCAAACCTCCATTATCAACTGCCAAATCATCATATCTTCTGACCTCTTCATAAATTGAGGGAAAAAGAAAACACCTCTAATTCACATGGTAAAGAGAGATGTGCCTAAATGCACTATTGATCCACAAGAGAAGGTACCTCATCTTGTAGAATGAACTGGAAAGACTCCAACTCATATACCTTCTAGTTGGGTTGCAACATGTTGAATCTTAGGCAAAAACATGCCTTGCTACTCATTCACATCAATGTCCCATACAAAGGACTCAACCTCTATTGTAACACCAACATATTCAAGAGCTAACAAGTTTTCCACATCAAAGTGGAAGTATTCATATTCATTTGTAACTCCATCAAGCTCTTGAACAAAATTTTCATATGTGCTGCTACAAATTTCAATTTCTATATCATAAGCATGACTTAGGCTATAATTCAAAACATCGGCACATAAATCAATATCATGAGACACCTCAAATGAAGAACCATGTTCTTCCAATTGTCTCTCTATTTCATGTCCACTCTGGCAATCCTGTGTGTCATATTCACTGCTACAAATAGATTGATGATACATATCTTCTTCCACATTTATTTTGATATCATTTCCTTATGGCTGAGATTAAGCACATTCTGCATGAGAAAGACAACATACATTACACCAAAGAAACAAGTTCTCATATGCATCCACATGATCACCATCCTCAAAATCTAGGGCAAGCTCTCCAATTTAAAACTCCATGGTTGCACTAAAAACTATCTTTGATCGGGTATCATCAAGTGCAACCACCTCTACATTATTCTCATGGAAGCAAACACCAGCTGCTTCATCACAAATAGGAACACAAGAGGGCATCAAATCAAACAAGAAACAAGCTTCTTGTTCATTCCATGTTTTACCAACTTGTGTATACATTTCATACTCAGCTTCAAAAGATGATCCATCTGACTATTCATCCTTGCACACAACATCCTCATTGTTCATTAGGCAACATACCTTAGCATTAGGTTGGAAGTCACCATTGGTTTCATCAACTTCACTCGATGAACTGTCCAATAGAATGCTAGTGCATTCACTACTTTCATCATTTGTATCATTATTATACATTACACCATCACCTTCATCGACCCTCCTACACACACAATCATCACCTAACATTGTGTTTGAATTACATGAAGCCTCCATGTCCTTGCTTCCCACAACAACCTACCCATTACCTATTGCCTTTGCATCTAAGGATAAAGATTTTGCAATCATATCCCTCTTAATTTTGTCAATATAATCAATGAACAAATATGCTTGTTGCATGCTTATTATATTTAACTCCTCCTGTACTGAATCCAAATTATCATCATAAGCTGTGAATAACACGTCAATACATGCAAGAAAGTTAGGTCTGGAGGCCTCCAGTATTTTTGTCAAGGCAACTATAAACCTGTGACTAAACTCCATGCTAGACTCTCCCTCCTACCATCTGATATCTTCTAGTTCTTGGACAAGAAATGTAGGGTCTAAACCATTTGCAAATTCCTCAAACTTAGCCACCAAGTCATTCCAAGAAGCAAAGTGATTGTTAGGGAAACTAACAAACCACTTCCATGCTACTCCACATAGATATCTAACAAAAAATATCATCCACATATCTTCATCTTCAAATTGAAATTTATCCATAAACTCTAAAAATGCCTCAACATGCGCCTTCCCATCATAAACCTCACACCCCTCAAATGATGGCATCTGATAGTAAATCTTTTTAGGCATCAATTGCTTTTCATAATTGACCCATGAGAGGTTTAGTTGTTTGTGTGTATTTTCATTTGCAATAGGAGGCTAAGGAAAAGAGAAACTGGGAACAACAGGAAGGGGAATGGAATGCAACTTGGACTGACGTAGCTTGATTTGATTTTCCAACTCTTTTTCTTATTGCTGCAAAGACTCTAACAACTATTGGTTTTATCAATTTCACATTGCTCCATTGCTAGGTCACTTTGGTTTTGCATGGGTGAGTATAAATTTTGGTTTGTATAACATGCAAGGCCATGACTATAATATGGATTTCTAGGATGGTCATGGGAATCCACTCCCATGTAATTTCTAGGGTCTGACATATATGAAGACTCAGATGATAAAACATCCCTAAGGTATCCATGTTCATACCAATTGGCCATGACTAAAACATCCTATAATGTAGGGCAAAAAATGAGGCATACAAATTTGTTCCTTCAACATGACAAGAACAACAAATTTCATAGGTCAGGAAGAAAACCATGTACCTTTATTTCACTAGCTACTACATACTGGGATAGAGCATTCAAATCACCAATAGCAACCAAGGGGCAGCAGTAACAAACTTTTTTTATTTGACAGAAGAATCGCCACCTCTTCCAAAGAGGAATTCCTTGAAGTGTGACTGATCTTCAAGGCCACAAAATTGATTTTGGCTTCAGCTCACCAGTAGAGTCTTCAAATGATTTTAACCCAGCAGTACATCCCTGGAAATGACACCAAAATGTTGGTTTCCAAAATGACTGCAACCCAAAACCCTAAAACATTTCAAAATTACCTAGGCTAGGAGTGTCATCAAGGTGGTCCTAAAAGAGGTTTATCAACAGATTAAGGGGGATTTTGACCAATCGACAGGAGTGGGTAGACTCCTCTGCAGTTCAAGCTCAACTAGACCTAGGAGGGATATTCCTAGAGGCATGAAATAAAATACAAATAAACATACACAGTCATACCCAATGTACACTTGACCCCAAGAGTTGTCACTATGTCAAGACAAACTAGCTGCACATGCCTCTAATTGAGCTAATTCAACTGTGCAAATGTACATGCACATGAAAGATGGGTTTTCCCCCTAAACCACAGGTGAATGATTTGTTTGTTATAAAAGATGTGAGATTGATCCATCCTCAATATGGACCGGTGCCTACTCCATTGGGAAACTGAGTCAAGCATTAAAGAGGGAAGAAAGAACTAAACCAACATCAATATAAAACTAAAATGTATTTACATACATTTCTCAGATTATACTTCATACATTGGACATACTTAATTATCTAGAACCAAACTAGAATGACCCATTTGCAACAAAGAGATGATTCAAAACAAAACATGTATTGACTTGAATGTTGTTACACATTATCAAATCACTATTACAATCGCACCAACAAATGTGGTGAAGGAAAAAACAAAGTTGTGACTATGCATTCCTTTGAATCATTACAAATAGCCATGGAGACATACCATTGCATAAAGATGAGCATTACAACTCATTCCTACACTGTATCAACCAAATTACTCCATTCACTACTCAGACATTATCCTTTGCTTGATGCTCAAAAATCTCCCTTAGGCCTTCCTGACTAGATAATTGGTTCAGTGACCAACCTAGAAAACAACTTTGAATCATGTATATATAGTTGCTAGTTTCTGTGCAACTCCTAGGCATTGAAATTGAGTCAACACACTAGGCCCATGCTGCAATAAAAATGGACCAGAGCTATGTGAGAAGATCAACGGATTGGAAAGAAAGCCCACACCCTACACATTGATTTTTTTTGTCCTTAGAAGGACCTGTAGAAAATATGATCACTGAAACACACCATCCTCCCATTAAATTTGGTACTTGTGCATTGTTTCAACCACATGCAAGGTACCTTATCCTACATAAGATATATTTTGGGTACATATTGGCCTGTACCCTGTTGTAATCATGGTAGCTGAGAGTAGATGGGCGTGTGAAAAATAGTTCGCTAGAAATACTCGCAAAGCTCTTATAATAGTTTAAAACTATTACATTCATACTGATTTTATATTTTGATTTTGCCCTTTAGCCGATGAATTTAGCCTGATACAAACCACTCCTCTTTTATATCTCTTGGGCCCTTTGTCAGCAAATTGCCCTTTTCACAAACTTGGCCCTTCGCTCCTTTCTTCTCTTTTCCTACTTTATCGGCAAAATATTGTTTTTTTTGAACTATCCACTTTGCCATCTCATTCTTCCTCTATCAACAACTTTTCCCTTTTTCAAACTTCTCTTCCTTTTTCTTTGTCACCTTATCAGCGAATCTCACTTTTCCAGAACTAGCCTGGCTTTGTCCTTTATCAACAATTTTTACCTTTTTCAAACCATGCAGAAAGCTCGCCATCTTTGCTTTGCTCTATCGGCCAATCGTCTTATCGACGAACTTTGAAAAACTAAACTATTTGGCAAATTTGATTTTCCACCAGTTCCCTGACAAAGCCCTTTCCTTGGTCATTTTGCCTTAGCCATTTTCCTTCTTTTTTATTTTCCTTATTAGCAAATCTGGAAAAACTCAAACTTCCCCCTTCTTCATCCATTGCCTTTTATCTTCTTCTTTGGCGGGTCTTGATCAGTGAATTTCTCCGTCAGCAAATTTCTCTGTTAGTGAATTTGGTTGTCGGGGAACCTTTTAGTTTGCAAACCAAGCCACCTACCGATAAAGAATTTGCCCCTTCCTTTTTCCTCCTACTTAGAAACTTTCACCTTGCTGCCGCCTTTATCTTTCTCTTCAGTCGACAATCTCTTTGATCGACGAACCTGTTGGTCGGCGAACCGACGAGTTTGCAAACTTTACAACTTGCTGACAAAGCTTTTGTCTTTTCTTTCCTTTGTCTTCTTCACCAGATTTTGGTCTGTCCTTCACCTCCTATCACCTTATCGATGACTAGACGAATCGAGAAAAAGGCAAACTTCTGAACTAGTTCACCAGTTCACATTTTTTCTGATTTGCCAACTAAGGCTTAAAATGTTCATTTTTTCAAAGGAAGAAAATAAAGAGACCATGCTTAGAAGATTTTTGAGATAGAGTCCCTATAAAATATTTCTCAGATCGGATCTAAATGAGGGTTTTTTGGCATACAATGAGAATTTTGACGAATTTGGGGCAATAATAATGCATGTTGGGAGCTAGATTTTTTGGGCAGAAACACTATCTATATTGAATTTCAATATTCTTATCTCCTTGTTCTTTTCCTCAATCTCCTTCTTATGCTTCTCTTCCATTTCATGTTGTAAATGAACTATTTCTTCCATTTTCTCCCATAGTTGTAAGCCAACAATTAGTAGTGTTAGTGATGCAATCTCTTCCTGAGGAACATTCTACTGCCCAGGCTTTGAACCCTTCTTATTTATCTCTATAATGGCCAATTGGGCCAATTGGTCCAGTCATGTCCCCTATTGTTGATAAACTTGTTGATTTTCTAATCTCTTAAATCTTCAAATCAACCCAGTCTCTTTTTGTTGGTATTCCTACAATTGCTTCTCTAATGTTGCAATATTTTTCAAGGCTACTTGTAGCTCATCAATTTTCTCTTCTTTTTCCAAGAATAACCCCTCTTCTTGGTATTCTTCAGAGGAGGCTGGTAATTCTTGGTTTTCTACACTACTAAGGGGTAAAGATTGTTTCCTTGTTGTAAACATACCCTCTTCCTCTGATTCTGTCTCTGTTTCCATGAAACTAGATTATGCCATATTTAACTACCCTCTATCAACAAATAGGTGTTCCCTCTCTAAATCTGTATCAGATTGCACACAATCACCTTTTTCTATTTGGGAGGAATTTTTCCTCCTGTAATCCACTTTTACTTTAGGCGGTGTGAACACTGAGGTGTTTGTATAGGTGCTTTTTGCTTGTTCTTGGATCTAGAGGAGGATGAAGATGCCCTTCTTTTCTTATTGGTCTTGGCAGTGGAAAGAGGGTTCTTGGAAATAGTGGTCTTGGAAATTATGGATGCTGCAAGTTGTAAATTGGAGGCTTCGGTTTGTGTTTCTTGTGTTTCAAACTACTCAGTGTGGCTACAAGGTGGCGAAGCTAGATGCTCTGACAATAGTGTTTGTATAGGTGAAGTTGTAGGAGTTGGGGAAATTGTAGGTTCGTTTACTAGGTTATCAGTGTGTGGAGTTGCATGCTCTTGCATGTGTCCATGGCTACAGGTAGGTGAGGCCATTGGTTGGGTAGAGGTTGCAGGTGCTTCCTCTCCTTCCTCTAGTTGTGCATTTTCTACCTATTCCCTATCTTCCCTAATTGGCCTAGCCCTTGAGGGTCTACCATTAGGATCGATGTTGTGTCTATCATCTATGTGGTTAAATTCAAGAAAATTTTCCCAAGGAATTTTTGGGAACCGAGTAGACAAACTTTTTTTCACCAATAAAACAACTAAACAATTATGCGACAAGGTAGACTAGTTTTCATTCTATTTATATTCAACATACATTCTGTTTAGCAAACTAAACAAGTAATTTGGAATATTCACAAGTCTATTATGATGGAGATGACAAGTTAACAATTTGAAATGTACCATATATAATAATGATTATCTTCCGTCACAAGTCAAATACTTAATAATATGAGTAGCTATAGAAGCCCATAACTAGGGTAAAGAGAGTTGTTTATTACCTTGAGTTGAGGAGTCTAGTCTTTCACTGGGCTAAATGGATTCAGTCCGAGCTACAATGGAAGTGGCTCGTACTGGAAATTCCTCTCCAATTATAGGTAACCTAGTTACCTCTACAATTGCAACCTCCCAAGCATAAACCCTCAATCCTTTAACTACTTCTTAGTTATTCTGTAATGTCCTTGTGAATTGTTGTGTCATGGCCTCATTGTACTCGATCAATTTGAGGAAATAGTCTAGCCATCGGGCTTGCTGGAAGATAAACCTACAGTCTTAGTCAGTTAGTAATGTCATGTGATTAGCTGGTTCCCTTTTAATGGGATCTCCACCCATTGTATGATAATGCAACACTCCTTATCTCCTCTATAGTTTTTATTACTTGCTTTCCATAGTTCTTATGAAACCAATCACTGCTAAAATCAACTCACACATTGTTGCTTCCTTTGTGCTTGTTGCATCTATCAGTTGCCAGTGATCAATCATAAACATTGTGCATGCAACTTGTGCCCATTAATTATGAAGAGAAAGGCTTAGCAAGGGTTAATAGTATGCGCAATAATTTCCACATATGAAATCTAGGTGTAATCCTCCAACTAAAGGTTGTATTTGTTTAGAAATGCCAAGACAATGAGGATGTACAAAAGGTAAGTTTGAAAGCATGAAGAATCGTGTATAATAGTTGAATAAATGATGATGTTATAAAAATTTCTATAAAATAAATAGAAATTAATGCTAAATAATGGAAGTCATGAGAGAAATACCATAATAATGCTAATGAGATGAAAGGTGGTGTATGAAAAGATGTTGACATGGCGACTGAAGTGAATGATTTGGAAAAATGTGCCAAAGTGAAGCAAGTTGATGTGATTGGAAAGTATTGTGATTGATGGAAGATCACGTGAGTGGAGACGCATGGCAAAAAGAGTAAAAATACAGAAGAAAGAGTTGCGACATGCTGGTGATGTGATAGGTTGCATGAGGAGGTGCTGTAGGAAAAGTAATGTATGGGTGCACGTATGAACTACTTGGGTGATGAGACAATGGTTGCATGTAGTTGGTAAGCAAAATGAGGTAACATGGAGTTTTAGTTGTTGCATGTTGAATGTGAACATGGCCTAGATGGAGAGGGTGTAAATGTAGTTGCTATAGGTCCCTATAAAATTATGGTAATGGCAGTGGGTATAGGTCCCCTTGGAATTGGTGTCTGAGATAGTGGTTACAGGTGCCGTCAACTTCGATTTATTGTATGTTTTATTGATTTTTTTTTAAATTTTTTAGTTTTATTTTTATATAAGGGAAGAGAGAATCATACCTATGGAATGAAACTAGGTGAGCTTGTAGGCTCATCTACTGGTGTGGTAATGGATGAATTGGTTGCTTTAGTTGTGGATGGAATGCATGTTTCTTTTGGTGATGAATCTTGTGGAGCGTTGGATTCAAATTGTCTTGTTAGAACTATTGGGGAAAACATTCTTTATCTAATGGCTTCTTATAAATCTTCAAACGATGTCCATTTACCATGAATGAAAATCTAATTGGATCAATTGTGGTAAGTTAGACTGCACCATTGGGAATAACTTCTTTGATTTCATAAAGACCTAACCATCTCATTTGTAATTTACCCTTATGGTCCTTATATCTAGAGTCATATAGTAGTACCCAATCACCTGTGTGAAATTCTTTAGTTTTAACGTACTGGTCATGCCATTTGACTCTGTCTTCTGTATTACTTTTGTGCGGTGAACTACCTCTATTCATAATTCATCTAAAGCATTAAGCTGGTGTAGCCTATCTTTTTGAGCTGAAGATAAATCCATTCCTAATTGTACTACTATTCTCAATGTCTTGTATACAAATTCAATAGGGAGGACAACCTTTTTCCCATAAACTAATTCATAGGGTGTAAACCCTATTGTTGTTTTCCATGTTTTGTATGCATAGACTAGCAGTATGGTACTCTAGCTGCCCAATAATTTTTGTGCAATGCAACTATCTTTGTAAATATTGGTTCAATCTCTCTGTTTGTGACCTCAAACTGGCCATTTGATTGTGTATGATAGGGAATGGATTTCTTATGCCTTATTTCATATTCTTGAATCAAACAACCAATCAGGCTTGATGTGAACTGTGGTCTCTGATCAGTGACTATTTTCGTTGGCACTCAATATCTTGTAAATATATCTGGCTACCTTACTGTCTCTTGAAAAATTTAGAATTTTAACTTCCACCCATTTGGTCAGGTAATTAGTTGTGAGGCTGATTATTTTCACTTCCCTATTTTGATCGTTTTACATTATAGTTGGTGACATTATCAGACATTTAGAGACTATTGATTCTTCATTATGCAGGTTTAGACTATATCTCCTAATTTTGGATTAGCATTGATTAGACATATGATAATTTGATTAGATCATATTTTGATGTTATGATGATGTTAGACATGTGAGACATATTTGATCATGATTATTGATGTGATTACAAGTTCATTATGTAGATTTATTATTGTTGATGATTATGAGATATCAAATAGGAAATTCAATTTTAATTTTAATTATGATGTGAATGATTAATGTTGTATGCAATGACATGACTTTAATTTATGTTTCTTTGGCTATGATTAGCCATGATGTGATTGACCGCTTGATCTAGTTGCACAAGTTATATTCCCAAGCCACGGGAAATCGAAGGTAGTTTTCACACAATTGTAATTCCCTGTAAAGCTGATCCATTCCCAAAAGGGATGAGGATCACGTTTGATTGGATGATGCTTTTGTGCATGCTTGAATTATTTATTTGGCCTAGTTACCCCTTTTTTTAATTGATTTATATCATGTGTTGTATATTTATATTTGATTTACACCATTTGGTGTTATTTTTATTTATGGGCCATCTAAAATGATTTTATACCTCCCTAGGTGTTTACTAGAGTCCCAAACTTACCCTAGGTAGTAACCCTAGGGTCTAGAGTCAATTTGGACTTACTAAACCCTAGGGTAAATCACTTTTAGTCACTCTAAACATGGGTTTAGTAAATGTGACGAAATTTGAATTTGGCTAAGGGTGGGAGATGAGTCATGCTTTGGGAAAGACCCATCCCCCTTCCCAAAGTTTGGGGATCCCTTCACCAAGAAGACTTGGGAGGTCTTCAAGACCCCCAAGTGTGTGGGATCTCCCTCCAAGACTCTCACACACGTGTGAGAGCATCTTGGAGGGAGATGGCTCTCTTGGAGAATAAGAGGATGCCATGTGGCATCCCTTATCCTCATGGAGTCTTGAGGAGAGTTACCACCACTCCACTTGGTCTCTCACACATGTGTGAGAGCACAAGTGGATAAGGTGAGGGTTTGAATGGATTAGAAGGTGACATTTGTCACCCTCACACTCCTTCTCCCTTGCAAGTGGCATGGGATGAGGAAGGAGAAGGTGACAAGTGTCACCTTCTCATTCCTCAAGGCCAATTTTGAAGGCCTATTTTATCTCCTCTTGGAGAGGAGTTGGAGGTTCTTTTTTTTTTAAATCTATTCTATTCTTGGAGGTTTTGGGAGTGTTGGAGAAATTTTGGAGGCTTGAAAAAACTTGGAGAAATGTGGGCTCTTCTTCAAACATGCTTCCATTTTTGGGCTTTTGAAGGTAAGCTCCATGGCAATAACCATTTCCCTATGCATGTTTTATTTTTGTGAATGTGTTGGAAATTTATGTTTGGTGTTGTTTTCATTTTTGTGTGGGTTGGGAGTTGGTAAGAGCACCTCTATTTGGAGGTAAGGCTCAACTCGTATGGGGTGGGGGAGAGTGAACCTCCTCGAGGTCACCTCCTTATTGTTGTACTATTTATAGCCTTGAGGGCATTCTATGGTGTTTGGGAGAAATTTGGATGGCAAGAGTGCCATGATGGTTTTGAGATTTATGGAGATATGTATATTTTTACTATGGCTTGAGGTCTTGAGATTTTGTGTTTTTGGAGGTCTTGGGGTGACTTCTTGAGTTGAGGGGTCCACTCCCCTACCCCCTCCAAACTCAAATTTATTAAGTTTTGTTATGTGCAAATCCATGGGAGTAAATTTTGTGTGTTTAGAAAATTCTTTGTTGTGGTGTGTTTGTGAAACCGTGTGAATCCTACCTCCCTAGCTCGGGGGTGACCCACTAGCAGGTCTATGGTAGGGAGGAGGGCATTCCTTAGTGGCTTGCTCCACCATTTTTTTGTGTTGTATTATTGCAGGTTTTTAATGAAGAAATGAAGCCTGGGGAAGTCCATTTTTACCTTGTTTGCATTATTTTAGATGGTCATTGTGAGCCATGGCCTTGGAGGCTATAATGGTTGTTGTAAAGTTTGTACTCCATATTGTATTTGTTGTTGAAAGGAAATCTTAATGTGAGTTTCTCTTTATTGTATATTCAAAAATATGTTCATTATGCTATGTTATTGAGTTCATGTGATTATAGAAAGTTGCCAAAGAGCATATAGATTTCTGTTATGTACTTCAAAGAAATGAATGCTTCTTAACTTGTTGATTTTGCCTTTGTGTTTGTTGGAAGTATGACAAAATAGATTTTTCATTTGCTATCACTTTATATTTAAAAGGAAAAGAAGTTAGAATGCTGTAGCAATCCCCTGAAATGGGCTTAGAAATAAAAGAAATTATTGTACAAACTATATGTTATGCTCACGGAAATGAGGATAGAATTGTATGTTTGTTGTTATAACAAAGGAAAATAGTATTATGCTCACTTTTAACTTCTATCAAAAAAAAAAAGAAAAAAAAAATAGTAAGTTTGTTTTGTTGTTTTTTGTAAAAAAAAAAAGAGAATATATATTAGAATAGTAAAACTGGGCTTTTCATTTCAAGAAAAAAATGATATGTTAATGGTGCTTAAAAGTTTTCAAATCTAGTTATTGTTATAATACAATTTGGTTCTATTATGTTATTCTATGAGTATATAAACAAATAAACACACACACACACACACACAGATATATATATCCTTTAGGATTTTAAATGCACTATTCTTCTAATGCTAAACTGAGTGCATAGTGAATATAAATTACTGTGTGTGTATATATATATATATATACACACATATAAATATATATGTATATACATATATGTATATACATATATATATATATATATATATATATATATATATATACAAATATATTTTGAGTATATTAAATAAACTGGAAATACAAATCACATTTCATATTGTAAATAGTGCTTATGAGAACAAATTTTATAGGGCGGATTTAAGCTTGTGAGAAGTTTGTTTTTTTAATAAATAAAAAATAAAATAAAATAAAATGCAATAGTGGATGGCGGCCTTGGGCCGCCGCCCACCATTCTTTCATTTGGCAACATGGGGACACCCCTTCCCCTCCTTACACCCCACACCGGCACCCCCAAACCCCCTTCGCAGCCACAGTGTGGCCAGAAAACTCAACAATGGCCCTGTAGGAACCCTGTCGTCCGCCATTTTGTTTCGTGGGCTTTCCTTCGGCCCTTACACTATTGAAACCTCCAAATTTTTGGATATATTATATATATATTATTGACTATGTATCAAACAATGTAAAAAAAATAAGCATCTCCAGATGCATACAAACTGTATATATATTATTTATATATATATATATAGATGTATATATATACAAATAAATATATTCATAAAAAGAAACAAAAAGAAGAGACAAACCCTAGGATATATACACAAAATATATACCTCTGTTCAAACAAAAGAATATCTAGTTTCAGATTTTTGCTATATATATATAACAAAAAAAATGAAGCCCTTAGGTATATACAGAAGGTATACACCCCTGTGCAAAGATCCATGGTAGCCATTGAAGAAGTAACCCAACCTGCAAACAAAGAAGAAACAAAGCAAAATGGAGGTAAGAAGAAAAAAAGATAGAAAAGAAAAGAAGAAAAGAATGAGAGAGATTTCTAGGGTTAGTGCTTTTCATTAGGAAAGTAATAAAATATTAGAGAGAATTTAGGGTTGCAAGCTGAGTGGGAATTTATTTATGTTTATTTGATTTATTCTTTTTTTTCATGTGCACGGAAGTTTAAACTTACCTCTCTATTTCTTTTTGACCTTTTTGATTTATATGTCTTTCCTAGTGTTTTTAATTAGGTTGATATAAAATCTTTCTTTTGGGGGTTAGAATATTATTCTTTTTAAGTGGGTGTTATTTTAATGGAAATATGATTTTTGAATTTAAATGGGATGCTTTATCCCTTTTGCAAGTTATTTATTTTGGACACCTTTATTTATTATCTTTCTGCGTTTTAATCTAATCCATTGGGGAAACCGTTTTAATTTAATTATTTTTCAATTGGTCAATTTCATTATTTTATGGGGAGAGCTGTTTTAATTTTTCCCTTTTTTTTATATTCCTTTACTTGAGTTATTTAATAAATATAATTGTCGCAATTATATTTATTAAAGGACTTAATTATTTAAATTTTAATTTGGTCATTCAGTTAATTACAAATTTTATATTTTGTTGAGTGGTTAAATTTATTTTGACCTTGGAATTATTTAATTTATTTTTCTTATATACTTTATTTATTTAATTTGTGCCTTAATTATTCTCACAGGAAATTCTTTTAAAATATTTATTTCATATTTTAAAAATGTGTTATGTTGTCGAATTTTTCCTAGATTTTAAGGTGTTATTTTTATGGCATTTTTAGACTTTCATTTAATCACTCCATTTTATCATGCAACCATCATACCATTAGATGTGTTAATATATTCAATTTTATTATTGCATTAGATTTAAGGTTTGATTTCGATTCAGTCGAAATCATCTCTTTCACCTAGGAAACTTAGGGTTTGAATTAAATCCGTTCTAACCCTAGAAGCGGCGCACATCGCATTGCATAACCTTCTAGTCAGCTTTCATCATGCAAGGGATTGCGTTGGTAGACGCACTTCCCTGAATATGATTGACATGTTTACGCCTTATGCATATTGCTATCGAGCACATAGATGCGTGCAAGGGGGTTTCTAGGGACACGAAAAAGTTTTTGATAGTTCGTGTCATGACCACACGTCAAATATGGACATGACACATGTGTTGGATGTCATGACCGCATGGGAAATGTGGGTATGACATTTGGTATCAGAGCACAAGTTTAAACAATGGGCTTGTTTGGGCACATTATTATTCTGTAATTTCGATTAATTTGTAATTACCTCATTTTTGTAGGATGCCTCCCCAACGAGCTCAGCAAGCGCATTCATGCCGCACGGAGTCTGTTGAGGTTCATAGCGACTCTTCAACTGAGGGTTAGGGGCCATCGACACCACAGGCACAACAGGCACCATAGGCCCCACCTATACCTGATATTGGGCCGCAGATATTACAGGCACTACAGGTAATGTTAGATAGGCATAGAGCCACGTGCTGAGCCCCACATTGATCTGTGAGAGGAGCTACATGTGGAACCATGAGCAGAGTCACATGTGGAGCCCCACGTCGAGCCACGAGAGGCACCACGTGTGGAGCCGTATGTTGAGGTATCTGATACGACGATAAAGGAGGTTGGATTGGCCTACATGGCCTGTAACAGGAGCCCTCCACATCATGCTAGGCGTGAGGAGGAAGTGAGAGTGGAGTAGATTGTTCATAGGCCTTATGATTATTATGCAGATGAGCCTATCTGAGGGCGCAAAGATAGAGGAGACCCTATTAGGGATTTGTTGAGGCTGAATCCACCTACATTCGTCGGGACCATAGAGGGAGCTGAAGCTGAGGCTTGGCTCATCAGTCTAGACAGATGCTTCGCATTGTGTCCTTACGAGGGCAACATGAAGGCATTTGTGGTAGTCCACCTATTGCGAGATGCAACAGCTACTTGGTGGCGCACTGGGGAGTGCGAGCACCATCTATCATTGGACACACTCACATAGGAAACTTTCATTGAGCGCTTCAATGCACGATATTTATTAGATCACTACAGATAGCATCGTATAGACGGGTTCCACGATCTTTAGCCAAGAGAGCTTACTATTTCTCAGTATGAGGGCAGGTTCACCAAGTTGTCTCGATATGCAGAGTATCTCCATGATGAGAAACTCCTGGTTCATAAGTTTATTAGAGGGTTGAACCATAGGATAGCATGGCATGTACGCATGGAAGACCCCCAGACATTGAGTGATGTGAGAAGGCATACATAACTGAGGAGATACATGGAAGAGGGCAGAGTTCATGCTCTCAGTTTCAAGATCAAGGGCAGCAACAACATCATTAGAGTTACTGTAGACCACCACCACCACTTCAAAAAGGAGGATGTAGTTCTGCACCTTTACCTCATAGACCTCCACAGTAGTAGCACCAGCACTAGTAGGGTCCATGCGAAGATGGGTGAAAATAGAGACCTGTTGCAGGACCTACACGGTCACAGCAGTCCTTTGGAGGATCACAGAGTTCCACGGGTCGACCTAAGCAGCAGCAGTCGAGTAGGACACAAATAGTACATGTTCAGGCTCAGGGACCATGCTATGTTTGTGGTGGGGTGGGAAATCTAGCCAGAGAGTGCCCATAGGGTGGTGCAGGAGCACCTACCTGACAGCTGGCCTCCATGAGGCAGTTAGTTTGTTTTAGGTCTGGTTAATGTTTCCAAGAAGGTCTGATAAGACCAATGCATGTAATAAGGTCATGTTGACCATGCTTTACTATTTTTAGTTAGTTTGTTAAGACAGTTGTTATGCTGTAGGTCCGGTTGGATCTCCCAGCTGCCTGGAGAGATTTCCCAGCCGCTTGGAGTCGGGTCAGTAGTACTCGCAAGAGATCCTATTTATGCATGAGGATCGGTTGGTTTTAGATATAGTATTGCATTGAGCAGAGGAGTTAGATTGTAGAGAGTGAGACTGATCATTGTATTGCATCTTTTGAAATCAAATAAGAGATCCTGTTTGTGTTCATTTTCTGTTTGATCTCCATTGTGAAATTGATTTGCTGTGTTGGTGGTTTCATGGATTCGCTGATCCATTCCATCAGTTGATTCGTCGAATCGGTGGAATGGCCATGTACAGTAGGGTAGGATTTAGTTTGCATTTTGTGTTTGTTCATGTGCATGTTTGCAGGATCGCGATCGAGAGGTGTTGAGGACCCTAGCATGGGTATGTGCTAGGTTGTGCTGGTTGTTAGAGTCTGGAAAGTTGTCTAGGAAGCGGATCGGGTCACCCCAGGGGGTTCGGCGGATCGAAATTCGCTAAGGTTGGGAAATTCGTCGCAACAGCATCATCAGGATATTTCTGCGTATATCCTGCAGTCGCTTCGGGCGTCATCCGAGTAAGTGGAGGTGAGCATGATGCAGTCAATTGCATAAAGTGAATGTGTTTTGGGGTGATCATCATCAGGTGTTGCCGAGGAGGAGCGTATCGGCATAAGGTAGAAGATCGGGTTGACAATTCCTTCGTGGGCCGATAATGTTAAGTTTGGCCGACAGCAGGATATTGAGGGAACTGCATGTGACGTCATCGTCATCAGGATATCGGGGTGACGTAAGCATCGAAGGAAAGGTGCATGAGGTTGTCATCATCAGGATATATGGGAGGAACCGGATGTTCTATATCCTGCTGATGAACATGATGTTGAACATCATGATGATGAAGGAAGAGATTGGCGGTAAGATGAATAGTGAACGTCAGGAGGATGTTTGCGCTTGCCGAATATGATGATGCTGCCAATAGTCGAATATGATGATGCTGCTGATAGGCGAAGGGGTGAAGGTTTGTCTGCAGGAGGATATCGGTCGGCGAGAGGAAATATGATGATGCTGACAGTGTTAAGGAAAATATGATGATGATGATGATGGGTTTTGGACATACATGCTGTATGTCAAGGTTTTAGTGTGGATGCCTCTGCATCATAGTGGTATCAGAGCTCAGCAAAAGGTCTGGGCTGTTGTGTGTTGATCCTGTCACCGAAAGGACAAAGGTAGAGAAGTGAGAGGTTGACAAAATGCCTCTGAAAGGTACTGGTACTGCAAGGGAATTGCAGGAGATAAAGGAAAAACATGCCAGAGAGATGAGGAAGATGAAGGAGCTTGCTGAAGCACTTCAAGCCAGGCTTGTAGCCCTGGAAAAGAACAAAAAGAGGGAAGTGGAAGACAGTGAATCTGAAGAAGATGAAGATGCTATTGAAGAGTATGAAGAGGTAGCTGAAGATCTGGATGCTGAAGACCAGAGACTTGCAAAACTGTTAAAGGCAGTGCAGAGTGATAAACCTAAGGTAAAGGTTGATGTTTCCAAGTATAACGGAAGTTTGAATGAAGATGAGTTGCTGGATTGGATTGCTGCACTTGATAATCACTTTGAATGTGAAGATGTTGCTGAGGATCAGAAGGTGAAGATTGCAAAGACCAAGTTAGGAGGTCATGCTTTGGTTTGGTGGGATTATGTACAATCCGAGAGAAGGAAACAAGGGAAGTCAAAGATCACTTCATGGGATAAGATGGTAGCAAGGATCAAAGGTAAATTCTTGCCTAGGGATTATGAAATTCAGATGTTTAAGAAGCTGCAATTTTTAAGGCAGAAGGAAATGGATGTGAAGGCATATATTGAGGAGTTTTATAAGTTGAGTATGAGATCTGGTCATCATGAGAATGAGATAGAAAAGGTGGCTAGGTACTTGGCTGGTTTGAGATTGAACATACAGGATGAGTTAGTTTTAGCTAACCCTAAAAGTGTGGAGGATTGTTATCAAATGGCAATCAGGATTGAAGAAAAGATGAATAGAGGACAAGATAAGTCCATGAGAGGAAGAGGAAACAATATGAGGGGAAGAGGAGTAGCCCCTACAACAAGGCAAACCAATGAGAGTCAAGAAGACACTGGTAAAGGACAGGGACAGTCTGATTTCAGAGGTGGATGGAAAGGTAATAAAGGCAGATTTGGAGGTGGTAGAGGTTCTCCTACATTTTCAGGAAAGTGTTACACCTATGGTGAGTTTGGACATCCATTTTTCAAATGTCCAGAAAGCAAAGGTTCATCATCCAGAAATGATAGAACAAATGACAAGAGAGTACAACTTGTGCAAGAAGAGAAAGTAGAGCAAAGTGTGCAGAGTTCAAACACTTATCAAGGAGATAGAGTTCCTGACAATTATGCATATCCTGAGGATGGAGAAGCATTGATGCTTAGGAGAATTAGTTTGCAGGCATCAAAGGATATGATGCAAAGGAGAGCTCTTTTCAAGACCACATGCAAGAGCAAAGGTAAAGTATGTAAGGTTGTCATTGATACTAGTTCAACAGACAACATGGTATCTCAGGAGATGGTGGATAAACTAAATTTGGAAAGGATTCCACACCATCACCCTTACAAGGCATCTTGGGTGAGTGATAGTCAATCACTTTTTGTCTATGAACAGGCATATGTGGATTTTTAGATTGGAGCATATCATGATAGAGTTTTGTGTGACATTTTGCCCATGGAATGTTGTCACCTACTGTTGGGTAGACCATGGCAATTTGATAGGAGGGTACTGTATGATGGGTATGCTAATACCTACACCATCAAGAAAGATGGGAAGACTATTATGTTGATGCCATTACAGGAAAATGCTGCAGCATAGGGGGCAGCCAAAATCATTTTAGTAGGAAAGAAGGAGTTTGTGCAGATGCCTATAGGAGCAGGCATAAAGGCAGTTGAGGACACTGCAGGGAAAGGAGTTGTTAAGGACAACAGGTTGAAGAAAGTTTCAGTTTTGACTAACAGAGGTCAGCAGCAGGTGCAGAAACAGGTTTGCAAACAGCAACCAGTTGAGAGGAATGACAAGGATGTTGTCATAGTTGGGACTATTGTTTGTCCTATAAAGGTTGAAAGAAAGACAGAGTTGAACATTATAGAAGTTCAAGAGGCAGTTCAAACAGAGGTTCTGGTCAGACAACCTGACAAACACAAGGTATGTGAGAGAAGGGCCTACATTAACAGGCATGAGGATTTACTTGCAACAAGGCAAGTTACAGTTCAGAAGTCTTGGAGCAGCCAAGAGACAGCAGAGGACAAAGCTGGAACAGGTCAGAACACTGAGATGACAAAGTGTAAAGGTGGAGGACTTCCACAACTAAACTCATGGGACATGAGTTCTTTTCTGTTGGGGAGTATGGTGCAGGAGCACCTACCTGACAGCTGGCCTCCATGAGGCAGTTAGTTTGTTTTAGGTCTGGTTAATGTTTCCAAGAAGGTCTGATAAGACCAATGCATGTAATAAGGTCATGTTGACCATGCTTTACTATTTTTAGTTAGTTTGTTAAGACAGTTGTTATGCTGTAGGTCCGGTTGGATCTCCCAGCCGCCTGGAGGGATCTCCCAGCCGCTTGGAGTCGGGTCAGTAGTACTCGCAAGAGATCCTATTTATGCATGAGGATCGGTTGGTTTTAGATATAGTATTGCATTGAGCAGAGGAGTTAGATTGTAGAGAGTGAGACTGATCATTGTATTGCATCTTTTGAAATCAAATAAGAGATCCTGTTTGTGTTCATTTTCTGTTTGATCTCCATTGTGAAATCAATTTGCTGTGTTGGTGGTTTCATGGATTCGCTGATCCATTCCACCAGTTGATTCGTCGAATCGGTGGAATGGCCATGTACAGTAGGGTAGGATTTAGTTTGCATTTTGTGTTTGTTCATGTGTATGTTTGCAGGATCACGATTGAGAGGTGTTGAGGACCCTAGCATGGGTATGTGCTAGGTCGTGCTGGTTGTTAAAGTCTGGAAAGTTGTCCAGGAAGCGGATCGGGTCACCCCAGGGGGTTCGGCGGATCGAAATTCACTAAGGTTGGGAAATTCGTTGCAACAGCATCATCAGGATATTTCTGCGTATATCCTGCAGTCGCTTCGGGCGTCATCCGAGTAAGTGGAGGTGAGCATGATGCAATCGATTGCATAAAGTGAATGTGTTTTGGGGTGATCATCATCAGGTGTTGCCGAGGAGGAGCGTATCGGCATAAGGTAGAAGATCGGGTTGACAATTCCTTCGCGGGCCGATAATGTTAAGTTTGGCCGATAGCAGGATATTGAGGGAACTGCATGTGACGTCATCGTCATCAGGATATTGGGGTGACGTAAGCATCGAAGGAAAGGTGCATGAGGTTGTCATCATCAGGATATATGGGAGGAACCGGATGTTCTATATCCTGCTGATGAACATGATGTTGAACATCATGATGATGAAGGAAGAGATTGGCGGTAAGATGAATAGTGAACGTCAGGAGGATGTTTGCGCTTTCCGAATATGATGATGCTGCCAATAGTCGAATATGATGATGCTGCTGACAGGCGAAGGGGTGAAGGTTTGTCTGCAGGAGGATATCGGTCGGCGAGAGGAAATATGATGATGCTGACAGTGTTAAGGAAAATATGATGATGATGATGATGGGTTTTGGACATACATGCTGTATGTCAAGGTTTTAGTGTGGATGCCTCTGCATCATAGGGATTTACAATAGGGGGACAACCTCATGTCGAAGGATCTGAGCTGACAGTTGGAGATGTGGGTAGATCCCACGGCATGTTTACAGAGATTGGTAACCGCGAGGCTGACTTTTAGTCCCCCGTTATTGAGACTACAAGTAGAGGTGGATGGGCAGTTAGCTTTGGGGCCAATTTGCATATTGGCTCATCGGATGCTAGGCCTTTGAGGTCGAGAGCTTGACTAGGTTAGGGTCCAGTGGGATCGTTATGATGAAGTCATAGCGACTTGGGAGGATGTAGCTAGTTTGACGGCACTCTATCCTCATCTTTTTGATGACTTCCAGGAGGAAGTTTAGTCTTAGGGGGGAGGATGTGAGGCCAATTATTTTCACTTCCCTATTTTGATCATTTTACATTATAGTTGGTGACATTATCATACATTTAGAGATTATTGATTTTTCATTATGTAGATTTAGACTATATCTCCTGATTTTGGATTAGCATTGATTAGACATATGGTGATTTGATTAGATCATATTTTGATGTTATGATGATGTTAGACATGTGAGACATATTTTATCATGATTATTGATGTGATTACAAGTTCATTATGTAGATTTATTATTGTTGATGATTATGAGATATTAAATAGGAAATGCAATTTTAATTTTAATTATGATGTGAATGATTAATGTTGTATGCAATGACATGAATTTAATTTATGTTGCTTCGGCTATGATTATCCATGATGTGATTGACCGCTTGATCTAGTTGCGCAGGGTATATTCCCAGGCCATAGGAAATCAGAGGTAGTTTTCACACAATTGTAATTCCTTGTAAATCTGATCCATTCCCAAGATGGATGAGGATCATGTTTAATCGGATGATGCTTTTGTGCATACTTGAATTATTTATTTGGCCTAGTTACCCCTTTTTTTAATTGATTTATATCATGTGTTGTATATTTATATTTGATTTACACCATTTGGTGTTATTTTTATTTATGGGTCATTTAAAGTGATTTTATACCTCCCTAGGTGTTTACTAGAGTTCCAAACTTACCCTAGGTGGTAACCCTAGGGTCTAGGGTCAATTTGATTTTACTAAACCCTAGGGTAACTCACTTTTAGTCACTCTAAACTTGGGTTTAGTAAATGTGACGAAATTTGAATTTGGCTAAGGGTGGGAGATGAGTCATGCTTTGGGAAAGACCCATCTCCCTTCCTAAAGTTTGGGGATCCCTTCACCAAGAAGACTTGGGAGGTCTTCAAGACCCCCAAGTGTGTGGGATCTCCCTCCAAGACTCACACATGTGTGCGAGTATCTTGGAGGGAGATGGCTCTCTTGGAGAATAAGAGGATGCCATGTGGCATCCCTTATCCTCATGGAGTCTTGAGGAGAGTTGCCACCTCTCCACTTGGTCTCTCACAAATGTGTGAGAGCACAAGTGGATAAGGTGAGGGTTTGAATGGATTAGAGAGTGACACTTGTCACCCTCAGATTTCTTCTCCCTTGCAAGTGGCATGGGATGAGGAAGGAGAATGTGACAAATGTCACCTTCTCATTCCTCAAGGCCAATTTTGAAGGCCTATTTTATCTCCTCTTGGAGAGGAGTTGGTGTTTCTTTTTTTTGAAATTTCTTCTATTCTTGGAGGTTTTGGGAGTGTTGGAGAAATCTTGAAGGCTTGGAAAAACTTGGAGAAGTTTGGGCTCTTCTTCAAATGTGCTTCCATTTTTGGGCTTTTGAAGGTAAGCTCCATGACAATAACCATTTCCCTATGCATGTTTTATTTTTGTGAATGTGTTGGAAATTTATGTTTGGTGTTGTTTTCATTTTTGTGTTAGTTGGGATTTGGTAAGAGCACCTCCATTTGGAGGTAAGGCTCAAATCGTATGGGGTGAGGGAGAGTGAACCTCCTCGAGGTCACCTCCTTGTTGTACTATTTATAGCCTTGAGGACATTCTATGGTGTTTGGGAGACATTTGGATGGCAAGAGTGCCATGATGGTTTTGAGATATATGGAGATATGTATATTTTACTATGGCTTGAGGCATTGAGATTTTGTGGTTTTTGGAATTCTTGGGGTGACCTCTTGAGTTGAGGGGTCCACTCCCCTACCCCCTCTAAATTCAAATTTATTGAGTTTTGTTATGTGCAAATCCATGGGAGTAAATTTTGTGTATTTGGAAAATTATTTGTTGTGGTGTGTTTGTGAAACCATGTGAATCCTACCTCCCTAGCTTGGGGGTGACCCACTAGCGGGTCTATGGTAGGGAGGAGGGAATTCCTTAGTGGCTTGGTCCTCCATTTTTTTGTGTTATATTATTGCAAGTTTTTAATGAAGAAATGAAGCTTGGGGAAGTCCATTTTTACCTTGTTTGCATTATTTTAGATGGTTGTTGTGAGTCATGTCCTTGGAGGCCATAATGGTTGGAGTTGTAAAGTTTGTACTCCATATTGTATTTGGTGTTGAAAGGAAATCTTAATGTGAGTTACTCTTTATTGTATATTCAAAAATATGTTCATTATGCTATGTTATTGAGTTCATGTGATTATAGGAAGTTGCCAAAGAGCATATAGATTTTTGTTATGTACTTCAAAGAAATGAATGCTTCTTAACTTGCTGATTTTGCCTTTGTGTTTGTTGGAAGTATGACAAAAGAGATTTTTCATTTGTTGTCACTTTATATTTAAAAGGAAAAGAAGTTAGAATGTTGTAGCAATCCCTTTAAATGGGCTTATAAATAAAAGAAATTGTTGTACAAACTATATGTTATGCTCACAGAAATGAGGATAGAATTGTATGTTCGCTGTTATAACAAAGGAAAATAGTATTATGCTCACTTTTAATTTATATCAAAAAAGAAGAAAGAAATAGTAAGTTTGTTTTGTTGTTTTTTGCAAAAAAAAAAAAAAGAGAATATATATTACAATAGTAAAACTGGTCTTTTCATTTCAAGAAAACAATGATATGTTAATGGTGCTAATAAGTTTTCAAATCTGGGTATTGTTATAATACAATCTGGTTCTATTATTTTATTCTGTGAGTATATAAACAAATAAATGTGTGTGTGTGTATACACACACACACAGATATATATACAAATATATTTTGAGTATATTATATAAACTAGAAATACAAATCACATTTCATATTGTAAATAGTGCTTATGAGAACAAATTTTATAGGGCAGATTTAAGCTTGTGAGAAGTTTTTTTTTTTTAAAATAAAAATAAAATAAAATAAAATGCAATAGTGGACGACGGCCTTGGGCCGCCGCCCACTGTTCTTTCATTTGGCAACATGGGGGGGTGTGGGTGGAGGCACGACCTCCTCCCCACACCCCTTCCCCTCCTTACACCCCACACCAGCACCCCCAAACCCCCTTCGCAGCCACGACGTGGCCAAAAAACTCAGCAACGACACTGTAGGAACCCCGCCATCTGTCGTTTTGCTTCATGGGCTTTCCTTCAACTCTTACACTATTTAAACCTGCAAATTTGTGGATATATTTTATTAGTATATATATATATAACTGTTTATCAAACAATGTAAAAAAAATAAGCATTTCTAGATGCATACAAACTGTATATATATACACACAAATAAATATATTCATAGAAAGAAATAAAAAGAAGAGACAAACCCTAGGATATATACACAAAATATATACCTCTGTTCAAACAAAAGAATATCTAGTTTTAGATTTTTGGTAAATGTATATATTTATTTAGATATACACACACACATATATATCTAACAAAAAATGAAGTCTGTGGGTATATATAGAAGATATACACCCCTGTGCAAAGATCCATGGCAGCGATTGAAGAAGTAACCCAACCTACAAACAAAGAAGAAATAAAGCAAAATGGAGGCAAGAAGAAAAAAAGATAGAAAAGAAAAGAAGAAAAGAATGAGAGAGATTTCTAGGTTTAGTGCTTTTCATTAGGAAAGTAATAAAATATTGGAGAGAATTTAGGGTTGCAAGTTGAGTGGGAATTTATTTATGTTTATTTGATTTATTCTTTTTTTTTTTCATATGAATGGAAGTTTAAATTTACCTCTCTATTGCTTTTTGACCTTTTTGATTTATATGTCTTTCCTAGTGTTTTTATTTAGGTTGATTTAAAATCTTTCTTTTGGGGGTTGGAATGTTGTTCTTTTTAAGTGGGTGTTATTTTAATGGAAATGAGATGCTTTATCCCTTTTGTAAGTTATTTATTTTGGACACCTTTATTTATTATCTTTCTATGTTTTAATTTAATCTCATTGGGGAAACTGTTTTAATTTAATTATTTTTTAATTGGTCGATTTTATTATTTTATGGGGAGAGATGTTTTAATTTTTCCCTTTTTTTTATATTCCTTTTACTGAGTTATTTAATAAATATAATTGTCGCAATTATATTTATTAAAGGACATAATTATTTAAATTTTAATTTGGTCATTTAGTTAATTACAAATTTTATATTTTGTTGAGTGGTTAAATTTATTTTGACCTTGGAATTATTTAATTTATTTTTCTTATATACTTTATTTATTAATTTGTGCCTTAATTATTCTCACGGGAAATTCTTTTAAAACATTTATTTCATATTTTGAAAACACATTATGCTGTCGAATTTTTCCTAGATTTTAAGGTGTTATTTTTATGGCATTTTTACGACTTTCATTTAATCACTCCATTTTATCATGCGACCATCATACCATTGGATGCGTTAATATATTCAATTTTATTATTGCATTAGAGTTAAGGTCTGATTTCAATTCATTAGAAATCATCTCTTTCGCCTAGGAAACTTAGGGTTTGAATTAAATCCGTTCTAACCCTAGAAGCGGTGCACATCGTGTTGCATAACCCCCTAGTCGACTTTCATCACACAAGGGATTGCATTGGTAGACGCACTTCCCCAAATATGATTGATATGTTTATGCCTTATGCGTATTGCCACCGAGCACGCAAATGCGTACGAGGGGGTTTCTAGGGACACATGGAAAAGTTTTTGATAGTTCGTGTCATGACCACACGTCAAATGTGGACATGACACGTGTGTTACATGTCGTGACTTCATGAGAAATGTGGGCATGAAATTAGTACATAGTAGGATGTATTCTTTATTGTTAGAAGGAGGATCTATGGGCCCAATAAAATTAATGCCCCAATTGTCAAAGTGTGTCATCACCAATTGTGGCTATAGGGGCATCTCATCACTTCTTGTAGGTCTTCTCATTCTTTGATAGTGTTCACATCTTCTTGTGTACTAAAACGTACCCTTGTGTAGTGTTGACCAATAATATCCAGTATTTAAAATCTTGTGTTGTCCTTTTGGCTAGAAAATGCCCCCCATAGGGTTCATCATGGCATGCTTTAAGAATGTCATAAACTTCATCTTCTCTGATGCATCTATGCATGACATGATCAGGTCCTGTGTAAAAGAGGTAGCCAACTACCCATGAATAAGGGAAGTTACATTCAACCAGATGGTGCCTTTCTCTTGGTGAAAGGTGTAGAGGTGTCTTCTTTGTAACCAAATAATTGGCTATATCTGCATACTAAAGAGTTTGGAATGTTAATGAAAATAAGTGTTCATCAGTAAAAGAGTCATGCACAACTGGATCTTCAAAATTAATGGTGATCTTAGAGAGGAAATCAACAACTACATTTGCCTTACCAGGCTTGTCCACAATAGTGGTATCAAACTCCTGTAACAACAACAACCATCCAACAAGGCACCTGCTAACCACTAGTTTGTTCATTAGATATCTAATTGCTACATGATTAGTATGAACAAAGACTGGATAGCTAGCGATATAGTGTCTGAACTTATTAATTGCATATACAACAACTAACATTTCTTTTTCTGTAACAATGTAATTAAGTTCAGCACCCTACAGATTTTTACTGATATGGAAAATAGCATATTCCAAATTACCTTCTTTTTTTCCTAACACAACACCTATGACAAATTTAGAGGCATCGATATGAATGTGGAAGGGGGTTTTCCAATTGGTTCCTCTGAGTACAGGTGTCATTGTCAAGGAATTTTTAAGGTTTTCAAAGGCTCCTTGACAAGCAGGTGTCTAGTCAAATTCAACATCCTTCAAGAGTAGGACAAATAGAGGTGCTACTATCTTACTAAAATCCTTGATAAACCTCCTATAATACCCTGCATGACCAAGAAAACTCCTTACATCTTTTTTTTTTTCCTGAGGAATGTTGAAGAAGTGTTTTCAAAATCACTTCAATTTTATTGGCGTCTACCTAAATTCCTCTCTTAGACACAAAATGTCCAAGTATTACTCCCTCTTCCATCATCATGAAACATTTCTCATGACTATGAGAGAGATTGTGATCCTAACATCTTTGTAGCACCTTCTCAAGGATTGCTAATGCGTCTTCATATGAATCTTCATAGGTGGTGAAATCATCCATGTATACTTCCATGCAATTATGAGAAAAATTAGAAAAGATGCTCAAAACAACCCTTTGAAATGTTGCAGGGGCATTACATAGTCCAAATGGAAGGAATGAATAGGCATAAGTCCACTAGGGATGTGAATGTTGTCTTGTCCTGATCCTCCGGGGTATTTTAATCTGATTATTGCCATTGAATCCATCTAGGAAAGAATATTTCATTCCAACCAAGAAATCTAAGACCTGATCAATGAAAGGAAGAGGAAAATGATCTTTCCTAGTCATTGTATTCAATTCTTTGCAATCAACATATACTCACCACTTTGCTCCTTTCTTGGGTGCTATGACTAATGGGGATACCCATTGGCTGTCTAATATAGGGTATATGAATTCTACATCCAAAAGTTTTTGTAATCATTTTTCACCATATCTCTTACAACAAGGTTCATTCTTCATTGAGGTTGCCTAAATGACATGCATCCTTCATTTATATATATTCTATGCATGCAAAGGTTAGGGTCTATGCCTTTCATGTCATGGTAGTCCCAAGAAAATGATGTTTTATGAGTCTGTAGCATGGTTATTAGTTTAGATTATTGTACTGTTGTCAATTGGTTATTGACATTATGTGTTCTACCTGATGTTATTTCAATTGGTGTTACAGATGTCATGATAGAATCAACATATAATTCTAATAAATTAAGACTACATCTGTGTGGAAGTAAATGATGGAACATGCGGGTAGTGGAATCATAAGATTGTGTATTCACTATTGGCAAAATATTATGTAGTGGGCAGGTCAAGCATACTAAACATGGGTCTTGCTGCAGATCCATCCCATAAGTGTTTTCTATAATATTAGAGAGAACTTCATCCTCACCCTGAATATTTACCAATGGGCTATGTTCAATGGTCATGAGTGTCTAAAGAGAATATTGGTAACTATCCTCTAGGTCTGACCAAATAGGCTTTTTTAAATCAACAAAAGGTTGTGCTAGTGGATAAAGGACCAATTTCTTGGTTACATTTCCATTGAAAATTATCATATTGCCAGACTTGCATCCTATAAAGGCATCTGCTATTGCCAACTTGTAAGCACCAAAATCATGCACAGCCTCCACGAGGACCATGATGACTCACAATCCTTGTTACGCACATGTAAGTGTGAAATAATGCCCTCTCAGTAGTGATTCTCTTGGTATCATTTAGGTTTTTCTTCCTCTTGTTGTTTACCCTTCGTCCTGCTAACCTTTTCCCTACTTTCAATGCTTTTTGACACTTGTCGATTCTTGTTTCCTATGCTTGCAACTGCATCCCTAGCCTTGTATTTGTCTATTTATTATGACTTGACCTTTACCTAGTGTTTTTCATCCATTCCCACCCTAGGAGCCTTCTATAGGACCTCCCAAGCCATCTCCATTTTTTAGTTTTCAGTTCTGGTCAACCAATCCAAATCTCCTATTATTTTAGGATCTCCCCCAGGAGATTTAACTTTTGCAAGTGTAGATTTGGATTTTAACCCCCTTTTGACTAGTTTCTAGAGGTAGTTCACCTCCTTTTCCCCTACCTAGCAATCTCCAACCCTGCTTTCCAACCCAGGACCTCCCCTCTGCATAGTTTGTAAGAGGTAAACTTGCCTAACAGAAAAATGCTAGAGTAAGATAGAACTCCTCCTAGTTTTGTTTGCAAGACCTTATGTAGCTATACCTTATACTTCTACCCTCTCCTAGTTCAGAAAGAAACTATAAACTAATCTTTAACTGAATGAGATAGACCATTGACTTTTATTACTAATTGTAAACCATGTAATTTATCTATGAAAGACTTGCAATATTACCTTTATGACAATAGCATAGTAGTAGATGTGATAACTTGTTTACCTCCTGAGAGATCCCAGGTGAATGACATGAGATAGTGAAACTACATATTTCTATGCCCTTATCGTAAGGAGTAGAGTTGTGAGACTAAACCCAAAAATAGAAGATGTCTAATCATGTTATAGCTTCTTGTATGAAATTAGGTACCTTACTTAAGGCAATAATTGGTTTATGACCTTATGGGAAATCTTGTAAAACTTGGAATAGTTAGCAGGATAGATCATTGCATTTTATTGATGATTGAGGACATTGAAATTAAACATTGAAACTTGTCTATGAGAATATGCCTTATTCTATATTTGAATGGTCATTAATGAATGTTGTATTGTTGAAAATGCAATTGTTTGATGTATCTATTTCTTTTTAAAGAGAGTTAGAGAAAGAGCATAGATGGGTGCCAACTATGGAACTACAGAGAAGGGTAGGTTTCCATTCGTAATCTACCTAGCCGAACATGCTTAAAAGGATGCTTTGGACAAAGCTTGTCAATCAAATTAGTAGTAGTTACTATTTGATTTTATATCTCTCTCTGTCATATCATGATATTAGATCATATGCTTTTTATACATGCTAGAAATATTAGATATATCATGCTACACCAGATTCCTTCACGTATGTTGGCTTCAATTTGCTAGACCCCTCGCATAGGGTTGGGCTTATCCATACAAGAGTAAGACCAGAGAGGCATTAGCCTTGTGGTTGGGTGATAAAACACCTTGATGATGCTCTCTCTTTGCCAGGTTCAGTGTCAAATATATGCTATGGTATCGAAGACATTGTATGGTGCATTGTTATTTTGTTTTAGGCCTATATGGCTAGATGTTGTAAGGACATAGTCATATTTGTAAACTTTTAACTAGCTGTTGTAATTATTATTAATAATTATCGATTAATGAAAATTATTTATTTCCTTGAGTTGTAATTTTATTGGGAAAAGTTTTAATTAATTCCCATTTTTGTATTATTTAATCATAATAATAATATTTTATTGGAGTGGGTATTTTAGTTTAGGAAATGGTTGAGGGTGGCAGAGGCATGTTACAAAAAGTGGACACTCAAATAATTTTGTAGATCTCTCACTAATCTAATGAGTATGAAGAAGTTCAATTGGTGTAGAGAGGCCATGGGCCTTAGATACTCTAATACTTGGTTTGTTATTGTTGTTAGACTTTAGTATTAAAGGTTTCTTTTATGTTGTTGCAAGGTGTTTGAAAATGTGAGAATGTTAGGATAAGGTGTCTTAACTTTGTAATCCTAATGTTCAAACTAAATACTTTTGTATGCACTCACTATTTTATCTTCACATGGAGAGTTGGTATCCGATTTGGAGATGAGATGGATTTCATCATTTAGTGGATTTGTCCTCACATGATGAGGTAGGAATCCCACTTTTGTCTTGGCATGTTTTTCCATGTGTTAGTATCTGGGAAGGTGTGTAAGAGCATGTTCACTAGTCTTCTTGGGAGTTACATATGGCATATTCTTATGATGCATAAGAGCATGTAAAAGGGAGGTTACATTGGAATCTTGAAAAGTCTTATGGAGTTGGACATGTGATATGAAGCATCTAATGCATAGGAGAATGAAGACAAATTAGACGCCTAAGTTGGGTAGTCAAATATTCCTTATTATTCAACATATGACAAACTTGTAAGGAACATGCTAATAATAGTAGGGGGTGTCTTAGACCATGGAAGGAATAAAATAATTTAGGTCAAACCTGTTTGGGTGCCATATCTCGTTTGGGCTTGTAAATGGTTTACCAAAACCATCCCATGGTTTCACTTTGTAATTATTTTATAAATTGGAGCTTGGAGTTAGAGGATGAATAAGTTGTTTTGCAGGATATACAAGCATTAAAGTGCTGCCAAAATTTAGAGGATGCATTGTTGTGTTGTAACATTATTTATCATTAATAAAATCTTGGGGTCTCTCTTGCTATGGATTTTTTTCTACAAGGGTTTCTCCACATATATCTTGTGTTATATTTTGCATCTCTTTTATGGTTGTTTCCATTTTTATTATGATCTATCACTATTATTGAATTTGTTGCATTAAGTTTCAATATATCTCACTTGTTTAGTTACACTTAGTTTTCAACATCTAGAAGTTCTACATAACATCAGGTCTAGTAGGTTTATATTTAATGTTTGTCCATATTGTTAACTTGATTTTAATTGTGTATGTATGTGTCTATGTCTATACATGTACATAAGTTATATACACACACATACATACATATTTAATATATGCATGTATATATGTATATATACATATTGTAAATACATACATACATACATACACATGTACATATATACATGTAGACACACATACATTTATATTATGTATACATATGTGTTAAAAATGTCATGTATGTGTGTTTATAAAATACAATGTATACAAAGAACAAATCGTATGTGTGCGTAATAGTGAAGAAACCCTAGACATACATACATATATACATATGTATGCATGCATGTATGCATGTACATGTGTAAATGTATATACATGTACATGTATATATATGTACACATGCATACATACATACATACATGGGTATGTATATATGTATGTGTTCATATGTATGCATATATAACTTATGTACGTATACACACACAATTAAAATATATTAAAAAATTGTCTAGAAAAATATCAAATATAAACTTGCTCTCTAAGTATTTTATAGAACTTTTAGAATATACCTTGCAAATATGAGACACCATGCCACTTTAAAACACAATTATCTACTCATACTTCACTACATTAGGTTTTAAACTCAAGACAATCATCCATGGCAGAAATTCCTAATAATCTTTCTAGTTCAATGAAGAGACATTCCCTTCTTTTATGTGTGGGTGTGTACATAGGCACATTTGCACACACACACACACACACACATATACATACATGTGCATATATTGTGTACATTCATATAAATATATATACATATCATGTACATGTGTATGTATATGCATATATATAGAGACATACATGTACATATGCATGTATGGATATATATGTAGACACATATATACATTTGTATACACATTTACATACATATATGCGTGTATGTATGTGTGTATGTATATAAACACACATTTAATTGAACTACAAATTCATCAAATTTATAAACCTACTGAACATCAAATATATTATTGGAAAGAGAGTTACAATTAAGTAATTACATCCAATATAAATTTACACTCTATTCTTACACTCTATTGTTATAAGTTCATCAAATATGTAGAAATTGGAGCTAAGAGTTACAATTAAGTTTAAATATATTTTATATTGAATTTATATAGATTCATGCTACTCACTGTGTTTATATTCACTACTCACATATATACACACATGTATTTATGAATGTGTGTGTATGTATGTATACACACACATACACACAAAATTATTACATTTACATGTCCAATATAAACCTACTCTCTATTGTTACAAGTTCATCAAATATATAGATTGGAAAGACAGTTACAATCAAATTTAAATATATTTTGTATTGAATTTATATAGATTTGTGCTACTTACTATATTTAGATTCACTAGACACACACATACATGTGTGTATATATGTATGTATACAAACACATAGAATTGTTACATTTACATCCACTATAAATCTACTCAAGCTATTGTTACAAACATCAAATATATAGATTGGTTCAAGAGGGTTGCAATCAAGTAAATGTATTTTGTATTGAATATAGATTCGCTACTCACTATGTTTAGATTCACTACTCACATATATACATACATGTATGTATGTATATGTGTGTGTATACACACACAAAAATTGTTGTACATTTACATGTCCAATATAAACCTACTCTATATTGTTACAGGTTCATCAAATATATATATTGGAAAGAGAGTTACAATCAAGTGTAAATATGTTTTGTATTGAATTTATATAAACTTGTGCTACTCACTATGTTTAAATTCACTAATCATATTTATATACATGTACATGTATGTATATATGTACATCTATGTGTGTATGTATATATATGTATGTATGTATGTATGTATACACACAAAATTGTTACATTCACATCCAATATAAATCTACTCAAGATATTGTTACAACCATCAAATATATAGATTAGTTCAAGAGAATCAGAATCAAGTAAATATATTTTGTATTGAATATAGATTCATGTGCTATGTTTAGATTCAGTACTCACATATATACTCACATGTGTGTGTATGTGTATGTATACACACACACACATACACACACACAATTATTACATTTCTTCCAATATAAATAGGTACTTTCTATTGTTACAATTTCATCAAATATATGGACTAGAAAGAGAGTTATAATCAAGTTTAAATATATTTTGTATTGAATTTATGTATATTTGTGCTACTCATTATGGGTAAGTGCATGGAGTTGTGGGAACAAAAAGTCACCACATGACTTTTTGGTCCCATGCAGGCTATAACAAGAGTGCGTTATAATGTGCTCACGTTATAACACACTCACGTTATAATGCGCTCATGTTATAACTGTCATAAAACCAAAAAAAATATCATTTAATTCATACCTGTGGCCAAAACTGTAGTTTGTCAAGGAAAAAAATAGTCAAATAGCAAGAGCACATTGAAGGAAGGGTAAATGAAGCAAGTGCTAAGAGTAATCAATGTTTTCATGATGCCACCTTGCCAAACCCACTCCCGAAGATGTTGTGAAGCAAATGTAGAGGGTCTATCAACTGAAGAAAGTAGGGTTTGATTAATTTTTGTGAGTTTGAATATTTTTTTACTTTTGCAATGTTTGATTAGTTTTTATATTGAATTTACAGTCAATGAGGCAACACAAAATACAAATCCAGTAGAGGGGGGTCAAAACAACCCCGAAAACCCTCAAAAACCATTCAAGAACCAAGATCTTCATGCCTTATGCACACAATACAATATCCAACATCACTTTTCAACTCCCTACTATCCACAGAGTAACGACCAAGCTGAGGCTTCCAATAAAACCATTCTCAAAATCCTCAAGAAAATAGTCAATGAAGCCGGTTGTGATTGGCACCTGCAACTCAATCTCACCCTATGGGCCTACCGCACTAGTATCAGAACACCAATTGGTGCCACACCCTATGCCTTGGTCTATGGCTCTGAAGCCATCCTACCCATAGAGGTCAAGATCCCATCCCTCAAAGTATCCATGTAGGACCTGATCGGCGGAGAAGAGTATCACACTTCCATATTAGCTGAGTTAGAACTACTAGATGAAAGGCGCCTTGCCACGCTTAATCATCTCCATGTCTATCAAAACCGCCTCTAGCGTAATTACAACAAAAAGATCAAAGAAAGACGGTTTCAAGTTGGTGATCTTGTCCTCAAAGAGAATCAGAGAAATCAAGCAGACTGAGAAAAGAAGGGCAAGTTTGAGCCTAACTGGTTAGGTCCCTTTATTGTCACAATGGCATATGGATCAGGAGCTTATACTTTAGCTACACTTGATGGCATTCCTCTAGATGAGCCACTTAACAATGTTCATCTCAGGAATTTCTATGCCTGATCCTCAGAGTATTCCAAAAAAAATAATAAAAATAAAAAAATGAAAAACACAAAAAAACAAAAAAAATCTGTCCTTTGGTGAAAACCTGGAAAATGGGCGCCTTGGATAAGTACCATGGTGAAAACCTGGCAAATAGGCGCTATTTGTAGAGTTAGCATCAATCATCTATCGAGTCCTGTTCCTTCTATGTCCATTTCATAACAAAGCTTCATCCATTCATCCATAATAAAACCATTGACCTTGTTTGCATTTCCCTCTCCCTATCTAGTATAGCTTGGAAATTTGTCAGTGTCCATCATCGTCATCCCATGTCTTGATCTATGTCAACAATTATCACTATCTTGTCCTAGGTCAAGCTTTCTATGCCTTCTTTGTCGGTCATCCTATGCAAATTCCTCTACCAGAATAGGGGCAATTCTTTCCTTACCCTAGGTCTAGGAATGGATCCTTGTTCGTGGTTTGCAAACACTTCAATCTTTTCTCCTTTCTGCAGATAACACCCTTTAACGGACACATCGCTCCTACGATAAGGCTGTTATCTTCTCAACACTTTTCCCACATCATCACACCACCAGAACTACATATTATCTCTTTCCCATCTTAAGGTACCTTGATCCCATGGATATGGGTATGTAGGCAGTCTGGAATATGAAGGAAGTTTCCAGTACTCAGGTACATAAGATCTCATCATTTCGCTAATCCAAGCTCAAACACCTTGACCCATCTCATCACTCTATCCAGAACTGTATATTATCATTTTCATCTTTCCTCGTAATGTGCCTTAATCCCGTGGATACAGGGTATGTAGGCAGTATGGGATACGAAGGATGTATCCAGTACTCAGGCACATATGATTCATCATTTTTCAACCATCTCAATCCATTGACATTCCATCTTTCTTGTCTTCCTTTTTATCACAATCCATTCACCTTAACTTGACTAGCTCAAGAAGCAAAACAACAAGCTAGAGCATCCTTTCAAAGCAAAAGTTCTTAGCAAACCTGAAGCAGAGAAGCTTGCTTCTAGAGTCGTATACTGTCCTACTGCTTCGATTGCCAACATCAGCTAATTCTAGCTTAACCAACAAATCCACAAGCTTTTCCTCTGTAGAATGTTCCATTGTCAAGACCAACACATGCGTCTCCTGTGACGTGGCATCTCCCACATCAAGACATTGTCTTTTTTAGGTAGATAGCCCCCTTTAACGGACACATCGCTCCTACGATAAGGCTGTTATCTTTCCTATCCAATCTATCATGAGCAACCTCTTTGGCAAGAGAATATGTTGGCTGTATGTTTACTTTGTAAGTTAGTCAATTTGCTTTATGGTTTATCTTTTGCTCCTTTGTCTATTACCTATTCAAGGCTACCTTGATTTGTCTATAATCTTGGTATGTTGCGATGTAGTATGGATTGGGGGCATAGTCATTGCTTTTGTGTGCCGTGTTTGAGGAATGATCTTTAGTATCTTTCTTACCATTATATTTATCTTGTGTGTGTTATGACCTAGCATCTTACATATTTATATGCTTCTTGCATTTACATGTATTGAAATTTATTTTATGTTCAAGACTATGGCTCATTCACATGTACAACAAGGTTATATTATGTCTAAGGGATCTAAGTTCAAACCACTTGCTTGCAGAATCAACGTCCACGCACTTGGATATTATAGCACCTTGGTCTTTTATACCTTGGTGGTGAACTATCCACGTGTCATATCAAAAATAAGGATTGCTCTTTATATACAATTGTGAAACCAATGCAACAAGCTCATCATTTACCCATCCATTTACCCATGGCCTTATATCATTTTCAAAGAAATGATTGATCAACAGTCTTTCTCTCATGTTCTCTTCTATCTCCTTTCTTCTATCTATCATCAACCCAACCTCGTCTATCTCCAACAACATCTTCTAGTCGAGCGTCAACCCAATCCTTCTGTCACTTCCCTGTCTTTCCTCTCGAGGGGGCACCCTACGCCAGCTATGCTGGGGCAACTAGCTACACTGGGGCATTAATAAATTGTATCATATCTTCAAAAATTGATTTCTTTGACGCAACGCTGTAAATTGCATTGCATCAAAGATGGGCAAAATGTAGACACCCTAAAATGACCAAGTCGTCGCACCACTTGCATTTCTTCAAATTTGTCTAATCACCTACATTCAACGTTAATTAAATAATCTAATTATTTAATTAATTTCATCTAATCCCTCAATCTCCTAAATTCAATATTAATTAAATAAATTCTATTTATTTAAATAATTAAATTAAATTCCTCTATATTCTTCCAAAATTAAATATTTTTAATTATTTAATTAAATCATTATCCTCTTTCAAATTTCAAGTCTCCATTAATTAAATAAATCTAATTATTTAATTAATTCATCACAAATTCCCTCTTATCTACAACATTATTTAATTAAATCAATTATTCTTCTAAATTTAAATAAATCATGCAAATTTATTTAAATTATCTCAATCCCCTAAAAATAAATAAAATCAAATATTTTATTTATAATCTTCATATTCCTCTAATCTTGCACAAACAATTAAATAAATTTATTTATTTAATTTGCTTTTTCCTCTAAAAAATAAATAAAATCAAATATTTTATTTATAATCTTTCGTTCCTCTCTCATGCACAATTAATTAAATAAATTTATTTATTTAATTTCAGTTATCTTCCATGTCCTCACCATGAAAGAGATACACAAGGAAAATATTTAGGACAAATAGAAGAAAATAAAAAACATCTTCAAACCCTAATTGAAATGTTAAATAATCCAAGTGCAAGCACCGATTGTAGGAGAGCACTTGCAAAATCATTAGAGATGATTGTTTCTCACACTGAATCGGTGACAAACCAAATCACCAAATTTCATGACTATAGGGAGAGGTGTCGACAATACTATGCCAACAAATTGTCTTATGAACAAGTGAAGGACAAAAAAATTACAAAATTTGCATTATGTTCACACTTTATCAATCCTAAAACTTGCCAAAGATTAGACGAGACTTGTAAATGCTTCCCTATTCATTGGTGTAGGAACAAAGATATATCTCAAAACTTTTGGCATAGATGGTACATGGTGTTTGATGAGTGCCCATGCAACAACAATGAGGTGCCACAATATTTCCTGAGGAAAATCTATTGCAAGTTCGTCCTTAAGAAGATTCCTAATTATTTTGACATTTGAGAGCTCCAGGGCAGAGGTGGTGGCTTTGCCCAAGATAGAGAGGGGGCACAATAAGACGAAAACCATGTACCTAGACCCTGGATGAGGCCAACACATGTGTCACTCCCTTTGACTTTGAAGGAGAGTGTTGAGGTGGAGACACTACATTCATTGAGTGCTCTCATAGTCTCTAGCACAACATGATGATGATCTCACCCAAGCTGATGAGGGTGAGAGAACCAGATGTCATTTGTCCCCACATCTATGTAGTTCATGTGGGAACCTATGCAATTATGGGACACATGACTCACAGTAGGACTCTCAACATGACTCTCGGCAGGATGCTGCGATACAGGGGCATCATCTAGTGATGGATATATCCATATTGGATGATCTTGTTCTCATAGATGATGTCTTACAATATACATTTGGTATTGACTCCCAGGTAATTTTTTACAAGTTTTGTTTTGATTTAATATATTCTTATTTAAAATTTGTAATTAATTTTATATGACTATCTATATTATAAGTCAAAATTAATGTATGTAATTGTCTGCACAATGAAATTCCAGGGTTAGAGTTTGCATCTTGCCTCTGTTAGCTATCCATTGGCGGGTTATGAGAGGAGGTCAAGTCAGTAGGTACGTAATTTATCACATGATCATAAATATAGTACATATATCAATGGTAATATTATTTAGTGACAATTTGATGATTTCAACAGGGAGCTTCACCAACACCTCCATGGTTTCCTTGGTGTAAGTGTAGGTGGTGTTAAGGTAGGTCCACCAGGTCATTTTATGCCGATCTTATCAGTACAAATTGTAAAAAAATCTTTTCGGTGTGGTTGGGGGTAAAATATCAAGTAGGTGGTTTGGTGCATTGGGGGTCTAACTGAAAGTAGGTGGGTTGGTACGTTAGGGGTCGAATGGATAAAGGTGGTGTGGGGTCCCCTACATGTAGAACCACTTTTAACCATTTGTAATCATTATGCATTTAAATAATGTTATGTATCTATTTTGGTCGAATAACCTTGAACTCTATTTTCAGATGCTGAATATGGAGAATCCTCATCTTTGTGAGTCAGCACAGGCAGGCATTGCTGCAGCCGTGTTGTCTTCAAATCCTTTAACCGCTCGGTATGAGCCAGTAACATGTAAATGTCATTTTGTATTTCTTATTTTATCTCATGTCATTTGATGTACATAAATGATATTTATGTTTAGTCAATTTTGTTTCTTGATGCTTCTCACAGGAGGTCACAACTCTAACCCATCCAACTATGGATGAAGAGAGATAAAAGATGATCGAGAGGGATCACCGAGTAGCGGTAAGTGATCGATTACATATGTGATGTTATATGTTTCATGTTTTCTATATTAATGTGTATATTGTTTGATTGTATAAATAGGTGGAGATGCAAAAATCTTTGTTCGAGGAGGTCTACTCGACGGGAGAGAGAGGATGAGTCACTGATTGGCTCTCCATCTTCATGGCCAAGAAAGGGTCACCGATTATTTGATAGAAGTTCATAGGAAACTAGATTTTGGGACATTTTTTGTATGCCTAGATGGATGTGTATACTTACTTTGTATGTTACCTATGTATATTTTGTATATGCCTGTATGGCTTTGTTTGGACATGCCTATATGGCTTTATATATAGACTAGATGTTATGTTCATGACATTATGTATATGCCAGTTTATATTAAATATTTAATATGATGATTAATTATTGTTACAGGAATTTAATTTTACATGTGCCAATTACATTTTCTTGAAAGTTTATAAATCGTTTTCAAATAATCCATTTTGTGCATATCTTGCAATCATTGCATTCCATGAGACTGTGCATTTCTTTGAGGCATCATGTCAAATAGTTCACACACCTTGTCTATGCTTCCACACTTTCCATGCATGTCTACAAGGGCAGCTACAAATACAACATGTGACAAAATTCCTATATCCTTTATGCTTTGATGGTTGTCCACACCATGTTCCCCATATCCCATTTTGGCATAGGCAAGGAGGATGTTGGATAAGGTTGTGCAATTTGGTTTTAGACGTGCCAATTGCATTTGGTTGAAAATTTCTTTTGTGCATTTGCTTGAAATTTTCTAAAGCCTTTGAAAAATGTATTTCGTGCATATCTTGCAATCATTTCATTCCATGAGACAACATTTATTTGAGGCATTGTGTCAAATAGTTCATGTTCCTTGTGTATGCTTCCACACTGTGCATACATGTCTCGCAGGGTAGTTGTAACTACAACATTTGATAAAATTCCTATATCCTTTATGCTTTGATGGATGTCTATACCATGTTCCAAAGATACCATTTCTAAGGTGGCTTTACACCTGCCAATTGCATTTTCTTGAAAGTTTCTAAAGCCTTATCAAAAGTCCATTTTGTTCATATCTTACAATCATTGCATTCCATGAGGTGATATTTCTTTGAGGCATCATGACAAATAGTTCATGTGCCTCTTCTATGCTTCCACACTTTGCATACATGTCTCCGAGGGTAGTTGCAACTACAACATCTAAAAAAATTCCCATTTTTATGCTTTGATGGATGTCCATACCGTGTTCTAAAGATCCCATTTTGGCATAGGTAAGGAGGATATTGGTGAAGGTTGTGGAATTTGTCTTTACACCCACCAATAGTGTTTTCTTGAAAGTTTATAAAGCGTTATCAAAAAAATCAATTTTTTGCATATCTTGCAATCATTGCATTCCATGAAATGGCATTTCATTGAGGCATCATGTCAAACAGTTCATGTACCTTGTCTATGCTTCCACACTTTGCATACATGTCTACTAGGTTAGATGCAACTACAAGATATGGAAAAATTCCCATATCCTTTATGCTTTGATGGATGTCCATACCATGTTCCAAAGATCCCATTTTGGTATCTGAAGGGAAGATGTTGGCTAAGGTTGTGGAATTTGGCTTTACACCTGTCAATTGCATTTGCTTGAAAGTTTCTAAAGCCTTATCAAAAAATACAGTTTGTTCATATCTTGCAATCATTGTATTCCATGGGACGACATTTTTTTGAGGAATCATGCCAAATAGTTCACGTGCCTTGTCTATGCTTCCACACTTTGCATACATGTCTCCGAGGGTAGTTGCAACTACAACATCTAACAAAATTGCCATATCTTTTATCCTTTCATGGATGTCCACACCGTGTTCCAAAAATCCCATTTTGGCATAGGCAAGGAGGATATTGGATAAGGATGTGGAATTTGTCTTTACACCCGCCAATTGTATTTTCTTGAAAGTTTAAAAAGCCTTATCAAAAAAATCCATTTTTTGCATATCTTGCAATTATTTCATTCCATGAAATGGCATTTCATTGAGGCATCATGTCAAATAGTTCACGTACCTTGTCTATGCTTCCACACTTTGCATACATGTCTACTAGGGTAGTTGCAACTACAAGATTTGACAAAATTCCCATATCCTTTATGCTTTGATGGATGTCCATACCATGTTCCAAAGATCCCATTTGGCATATGAAGGGAGGATGTTGGCTAAGGTTGTGGAATTTGTCTTTACACCCGCCAATTGTATTTTCTTGAAAGTTTCTAAAGCCTTATAAAAAAAATCATTTTGTTCATATCTTGCAATCATTCCATTCCATGAGATGACATTTCTTTGAGGCATCATGCCAAACAGTTCAGTGCCTTGTCTATGCTTCCACACTTTGCATACATGTCTCCGAGGGCAGTTACAACTACAACATCTAACAAAATTTTCATAACTTTTATGCTTTGATGGATGTCCATACAGTGTTCCAAAGATCCCATTTTGGCATAGGCAAGGAGGATATTGGCCAAGGTTGTGGAATTTGGCTTTACACTAGCCAATTGTATTTGATTGATAGTTTGTAAAGCCTTATCAAAAAAATCCATTTTTTGCATATCTTGCAATCATTGCATTCCATGAGATGACATTTCATTGAGGCATCATGTCAAATAGTTCATGTATCTTGTCTATGCTTCCACACTTTGCATAAATGTCTACTAGGACAGTTGCAACTACAAGATTTGACAAAATTCCCATATCCTTTATGCTTTGATGGATGTCTATACCATGTTCCAAAGATTACATTTTAGCTTTACACCTCTCAATTGCATTTGCTTGAAAGTTTCTAAAGCCTTATTAACAAATCCATTTTGTGCATATCTTGCAATTATTGCATTCCATGAGATGACACTCTTTGAGGTGTTTTGTCAAACAGTTCATGTGCCTTGTCTATGCTTCCACACTTTACATACATGTCTTCTAGGGTAGTTGAAACTACAACAGATTTGACAAAATTCCCATATCCTTTATGCTTTGCTGGATGTCTATACTGTGTTCCAAAGATCCCATTTTGGCATAGGTAGGGAGGATGTTGGTTAAGGTTGTGGAATTTGGATTTACACCTGCCAATTGCATTTGCTTGAAAGTTTCTAAATCCTTATCAATAAATCCATTTTGTACATATCTTGTAATTATTGCAACATATATACTTTGAGCTTAATTATTCCAAAAATATACACAATAACAATTCCATAAATAAGGGTTTCCTTAAAAATCATTTTAGAGTTACAATAAAGCCATATCCATGGTCCCATAGGTCTATCCTATAGCCCTTGCAAATATTTCAAATTATTTTATGGTAACATTTTTCTCATATGCACATACATAATTGCTATGCACATATTCAATCAAAGTAAAGCATTTTCACTTTGTTCTTAAGGGCTAATAAAAATACATCTTATCAATGAGACTATACACATGGAGCTGACAACCACAACAATATTCAAGAGAAAACTAGTATAGGTCTATTACACATGAGAGAGAGAATTTGAGTATAGGTATATTACACTGCACAAGCCTCTAGGGTTTGTCACTATGACTAACACAATACCATTGACCCTTACCATAATGCTCATAAGATAAAGTCCAAATGTATAATACTTCTTGAGACACCAAACCCTTGTCTACCATTCAAAATAAAACCTACATAATAATCATCAGTCAACTTCACAAAATCCTACATAATATCCTTTATGCTTTGATGGTTGTCCATACCCTGTTCCAGAGATCCTAATTTGGTAGAGATAGGGAGGATGTTGGCGAAAGTTGTGGAATTTGGATTTACACTTGCCAATTGCATTTGCTTGAAAGTTTCTAAAGTCTTTTCAACAAATCCATTTTCTGCATATCTTGCAATCATTGCATTCCATGAGAGGACCTCTCTTTGTGGTGTTCTATCAGACAGTCCACGTGCCTTGTCTATGCTTCCACACTTTGCATATATGTCTACAGGGCAGTTGCAGTTACAACATCTGACAAAATTTCTATTCCTTTATTATCACTGAGATTGAACAATTATCATGTGAAATAGTCACAAACATGACAGCCAAAGAGACAGTCCTCAAGTCATGATTATGAGACAAGGAGTGTATGTGAAAAGGAGGTAGTCTTGGACCAATAAAATGATCTGGGACAATCATGAAAAGATAAGAATGTTGATTAGTCTGAGATAGAAAGGGGCATTTTTGTGGTTTGAGATAGAATACTAATTGGTCTGAGATAGAAATGGGAAGTTTTATGGTCTAAGATAGAATGTTGATTGGTCTAAGATAAACTAGCAAATTACATTTGACAAAATTCCTATATCCTTTATGCTTTGATGGTTGTCCATACCCTATTTGCAATATTGGCTATCCATACCCTATCCAAGACTAGTGATGAAGTCCTTTTGCAAACTTGAGTTCATGCTAGGAGTTTTGATCAATAGTTTAAGCCTTATGATGTATGACATCAAAACTATCTCTTGCAGCATGGTCACATTTTTGGCACTACAACATGTCCTTGTTTTAGGTATGCATAACTAAATATATCCTATATCTACATATAATACCATTTTAATGAGGGTTTCAAACAAGAAATGACTCCATAACTACCCCTAAAAGTATGGTAGTCATTGACTATCCTCCTATGACTGTCATAATAACCATAATAAGCCTCTCCATGATAAATCCTCAAAAAGATAATAAAAGACAACCTAAAACTTGCATAATAAGCCTCTCCATGACTGTACCAAACCGTCATACACTACCAAAACCTCATTTTTGAAATAAATCTTTCATAAAACCCTAAATTTTATTGATGCTAGGTCTAAAGTGATGCCAAAATTAGTAAAACTTGATATTATCACTCCCTATTATGGACTCTAGGTGAAGGAAAAGCTATGGCATGCTTTCCATAAGCTGAAAATGCTTAATAAAATCTAGAAAACCCTAGCTTTTACCAGCAAATGGATGAAATATGTGTCCTCAACACCTTGTCCATACATGTGTATTGAAGTTTCATTACAAAAAAAAATCATGGTGTTGTAATCTTAACAAGAAGTTTGTGATGTTGGCGAGGAGTTAATGTAAATAAGAGTGACTATCAATTTTTTTTGATAAGTGAGAATCTATGTTGTCTTACATATCTGCCTTATAAATATGTTTTTATCAAATTCATGTGGCTGAGCATGTTCCAATAGCTGTGATAGTATTTGTGGATTTAAGGTTTAATATTTTTAAAAGTTTAACACTACTAGTTGTGACTTTAAGGATGTTAGTATTGACTATAAGTACTTACAATTGAATGCAATGTGCTCTTTAGATCTAAAAAGTAACCAATCATGTAATGCCACATCATCACACTAACAAAACATGACTTAATGTACAATTGTTAGAGGTGTGAAGTTAGGATGCTAAAAATTAGGTCCACTCCCTTATAAATTTTGATAACTTTCAACAACAATATTGTGTCGCAACGTTGATCTCTTATCAAAGGGCAGCATGAGGGAAAGAGCGGTGAGGTTAGTGTGTGGTAGTATTTGTGGATAGTGTGTTTATCCCTATTTGTGGTAGTATTTGTGGATTTCTTCTTATTTGGCACTAAAGTCCAATGATTTGGAACTCTTAGAAGAGAGATGTTCTCTCACTGTGCTCATAAGATTGGGATTTTATTTCGTGTATTGTATAGGTGATCTGGTGGTATACTTGTGGATAAGTACCATCATGACTCACAAATATTCTGAAACTATAGTAGATCAACAATAACCAAGCGAAAAGGTCAAAACACAAGAGACAAAAAGGGAATTGGCTTTTAGTTTAGTTTCATATACTAGAAAGGTGCCAGGAGTGAAATTTTGCATTCCATACATCGAATGTAGAAAATCTCTCAAATGCTTAAGTTTCATGCAGTGGAAAGGTGCTAAGAATGACATTTTGCATTCCATAGCTCATGGGGCCGAACCAAATATGCCAACATGTCAGGGTGGTGGGTAAATACCAAGGGAGGTCTCATTTTGTGTGCAGTTAGTTTGACCCCACGACCTATGGAATGTAAAATTTTAGTCCTAGCACCTTTCAACTTTATCGATAGCTTACAGCCTAGAGCAACTAGGATTCTTGGCACACAAAATGATACCTCCCCTAGCATTTACCCACCCACCCTAATGCATTGACAAAGTTAGTTTGGCCCCACAATGAGCAAAACGAAAAATATGGCACCTGACAAGGTTGTGCTACATGAAACTGAAGCATTTTGCAAGAATGCATTTGATTTTGGCATGGTCAAATGGATTTGAATTGACCAAAATTGAGAGAGGTTATTGTGGATAGACCCCATGTGCACTTGTAGGTCTAAACAAAACATTCCCAGCTACCACAAATTCTCAGAACTGCTCTGTCAAAGTTTGATAGTTTTTGCTCTTAAGATCTTAAGTGACTTTATCAGTAGCTTGCTGTCTCGAATGACTGGGACACTTGGCGCATGAAACAATACTTCCCCTAGCATTGACCCACCCACCCCAAAGCATTGGCATAGTCAATTCAGCCCCACAAGCTATGGAATGCAAAATCTCACTCTTGGCACCTTTCCACTGCATGAAACTGAAGCATTTTGCAAGAATGCATTTGATTTCGACACGGTCAAATGGACTGGAGTTGACCAAAACTGAGAGTGGTCATTGTGGATGGATCCCACGTGCACCTGTAGGTCCAAAAAAAAATATTCCCAGCTTCCATGAATTTTGAAAACTACTCCATCACAGTTTGCCAATTTTTTGCTCTTAGGGATCTTAAGGGACTTTGTCGGTAGCCTGCTGCCCCAAATGATTGGGATGCTTGGCACATGAAATGAGATCTCCCCTGGCATTTAACTTCCCACCCCAATGCGTTAGCACAGTTGGTTCAACTGAATGCAAAATATCACTCCTAACACCTTTCCACTACATGAAACTGAAGCATTTTGGAACAATGCATTCCTTACCACCATAGAAAAATGAAATTGATTTAAAAAAATTGAGGTAGGTGTTTGTAGGTGGACCTGACATCCACCTATACATGCAAAGAAGATATTCCTAGGTGTCACAGTTTGATAGAACAGTCGGTCCAAAGTTTGACACCTTTTTTGTCTTAGGGCTCTTGAGAGATTGTTTGCATTCGATATAGCTGAGAATGACCATGAGGCTTTGCCACTGAAAATATGTCTCTCCTAGCATATACCCACCCACCTGTATGCATTGGTGCCATCTGTTTGGCCCCAGGAGATGTCAAATGTAAAAATTCAGTCATAATACCTTTCTAGTAGATGAAAATTTAGTACTATAAAGGTGTTCTCACTTGATCCAATGTCTTGGAGGGCATCAATTGAGGCTGCCCTTACCACTGCTATCAATTGTTAGCACCAAATGTGAGGAAACAAATGAGGGTTTGTCATTAAAACTCATTAAAAATCATTATGAAATAGTAACATCATTGAAACGAATTAAAACTCATTATGAAATAGTAAGTAAAGGACATATAATCATGAAATAATCATGAAATCCTACCTTACTTTCTTTCCAAAGGAAACTTCATAAGGATTATGCCTACCTCCATCATATTAAAATCTTGCATGCAAATGTAATTGCACTATTTAGCTAAAATGAGTAGCTAAAAGATAGAAGGTGAAATGAGGATATCAAAGAAAAATAACACACCTTTCTATCATTCCACTGATTCAATCCAATGATCCATTCGGGTTTGCTCTACTCTTTATTGTGTCGAGTATTGCCTTGTGGTCAGACTCATGAACCTTCCATAAGGTCATGTTCAATGGTCTACCCCTATATTTGATCAAATGGACGTTTGATGCCACAACAAGGTTAGAATAATGAAGAATCTTCCTATGTGTGTCAAAGTCCTCGAACAACCACACATCAGACTTCTTCATTGGGTACCTTCTAAGCCATGTTCCAGTAACAACCACTGATCGTATAGGGTACTTGATGTTTTCTCCATCTATAACAGGGGAATCTAATTTCTTGTTTTCCTTAACACAATGACATAAATAATAATCAGTTCCTTCTTCATTGTCTTCTGCTGCAATAACTACATAAACATGCCCTGCATTGATACGTGCATTTAGTTTGGTGAATATAGTCAACAATATAAGAAAAACTACAAAATAAGACAGAATATTGAATTTTATTAAATTTTAATGTTGATAATACCTAGTTGAACTAGATCTGAAACATGGTCAAAGTCAACCGATGATTCAATCTCTGTGAGTTGTAGTGCTGTCGATGGTCGATACATGTCAATTGGGCTTAGGCTTCTTGTACACCAATCATCAACCCACTCCTTTGAATCACAATCATACCAAGCTTCATCTATATATGAAGAACAAAAGCATACCATCCGCCACATATGAATACTCCATGAACCTGCATTAGAGCGTCTAAAAGAGTGTAGCTCACTCGATCCTGTGAATGTACAACAATCCTCATATTTTGCAATGTTAGTATCATTAACCAACCAAAAATGTCTACGAACTATAGACTTACCTTCATTACCTAGACCCATTGTAGCATTACACCATTCAACAATAGATCTCACATCTGTCAACTTTGCATTGTCTTTGTACTTCAACTCTTCTCATGCCAATGCTCTTTTAATACATGCTCCTGTAATATCATGCTCCCCTTTTCCATGCTTGGCCTCACAAAAATTCCACATATGTTTAACACCATTCATCTTATGCATCCTTCTCAACCAATAGAACATCCGTGAGTTCTTGAATTGTGATGCACAATTATTTGACCATATGATATGCTGATGAAATAATATGCTCTTGCTAGCCAAATCATGGTAGAACATCTAAAAGCAACCTTGCACAAACTCCATAGAAAGTCTGTGATCATCACTGATATAAAAATGATATTCCCTCAAGATCTTCCTGTCATCCTCTATACTATCTTTTGCATGAATGAATGCTATTTACACAAATATAGCAACCTATGTAGAGTTGTAATACTGCGATTGCACCTCATTCTATGGCCGTAGTGTGTAGTTCTCTACAAATTCAACAATTGAAATAATGGTACCAAGTGGAAACGTGTCCTTGCATAACTTGAATTGCAAGTCCAACCATTGAGTTCTATGGGTATGCCTTGCATACTCGTAAACTATATTATCTTAGAAAATAGAGATAAACTGATACACTGGAATCTTTTGAATGACCAATTTACACCTTTTTGCTTATTTGCCATCTTTTAGATTGTATGCCATTGTCTTATATTTTCTAAAACTTACTAGCTCATTTGCAATTGCATGTGTGTTCTCCATATGTTCACAAATTGGCAAATGTTGCATCCCACCATAATGATCACACGTGCCATCCAAGCATAAGCTATTGTGGAAAAATTGACCATCCACTCTTTCACATAAGATGCTCGATATGAAATATCTTGAAGATCTAGGTGGACACTCTATATTACACTCTTACAAAATATCGTTAGTATGCAAATCTACACACACATATATATATAAACATCATAATGATTAGAAAACTCAATATGTACTCTACAACAACAAGTTGTGCGTGTGTGATTTATTTTGACATAAAAATACTTTACCTTTTCAAAATACCTTTGACTAATTTTGACTTAAGGATACATCTCTTGAAATTTCTTGAAATTTTTTGTTTGAGTCACATCCAAAAAATGCTTTAGATGTGGCTCATAATTTCAACAAGCAATTCTCCTTCTTACAATATCTCTTGCATTAGGAGATATCCTTGTGTTATTTTTTCAAAATTCTTTAATGAGGGATCTCAAGGCTTCAACAACAACTTTGTGTTTCCATGGAAGTCTCCCTAAGAATGCCCACAATTCATTGGTATTTGGATCCTCAACTCTTTCACATCTTCCAATGGCTCTCATTAGAGTTTTCTACTTATTTTCAATACTTGATTTGTCTTTCTAATGAGGCAAGCTTTCTCTATTTGTTGGCTTACTATTGTTGATGTAATGACACATCGTGTGACATTACTATCCTTGGTGCATGAGGGGGAACCGACACTCTCATATGCACTCATTAGATTCTTTACAATTGATTTTTCACTTGAAGTATCCAATGTTCTTAGGCCAAGAATCTTCATAATGGGCCTGAATTTTAGATTTCTCATCAATTTAACAAATAGTTGACATCTTCCGATTTCATTTAAGTTCTCAAAGAATTATTTCCATATATTATTGGCATATCTTTGGCAAGTACACTTGGGAATCTTATCCTAGATGGGCTTCAAAACATTCTCATCAATATCAATTAGAAACTTAGGCTTTCTATGCAAAATTCTAGGAGGTGTTTTCATTGGTAAAGTTGACTCAACATTAGGAATTTCTTCAATATTTTTTTGATATGGGATAGATGACGTACCTTCAATTGGAGATGAAAAATATCAAAAGGCTTGAAGTTGATATGGAGAATATGGTGTACCTTCAACTTGACATGTGAATGATGGTGTGCCACCAACTTGAGAAGAGAATGAAGATGTACCTTCAACTTCACCTATGAAAGATGGAGTGCCTCCAATTTGAGAAGATAATGATGGTGTTCCTTTAACTTGACCTGTGGACGATGGAGTGCCTCCAACTTTGAGATTTAATTTCCTTGTTGAATGAAGGTTTTGCATTTGTTCCCTTTGTGCCACTAATTCCATCTCTCTCTTAGCTTGATTAGATGTGTGATGTTCCTCTTTAATTGGCAATGATGGAATGTCTTCTTGTATGGTTGCCAATTTCCTACTTTCATGAATTTGCCTCATTCTTTCTCTTTTCCTTTCATTCTCAGCTTCACGCTCTTCTGGTGTTAGGGTCTTTTCTTTTTTCCTCAGCATGATGATGATTTCTATATGCATCATGAATAAGAGAATGATGATGTTAGAAGCATAATGAAGAATCAACATATAGAAATCAATAAATGATGACTAATGAATAATCAACATATATGATGACTCCAAACTTGTTGATTTTGACATGATTAGATTCTAGAAGTGAAATGTGTAATGAAAGTCTAGGCATAGATGTTCTTGATGACATAGATGAGCACATGTTGATTGTTGATGTTAATTTACAAATGGTGGTAGGCACAATCTCTAGGTTAGTTTCACATTTTCTTAACATATCTTCTCAAACATGCTTTCTTAACCTCCCATGGATACACCTACTCAAGAAAAGATAGAAGAAGTCACTAGCACTAAGGAGAGTTATGACAAGCACATTGTGATGGACCAAACATTCCAAATGGAGACTCATAAGGTAAAACTAGACCTACCAGCATGTTAGAACAACCCAAATTCTTATATTGTAAGTGGTAAATTAGTTAGAGTAGCTCATGAAGACAAGTATGAAGTCATCTCAATTCAGCAATCTATTGTGAATCAAGGTCATCAGAGTAATGATCACAAAGGTAATGAAGAAAAAACCAATGGATTTCATGACAAGGAACACAATGATGATGTTAGAAGCATAATGAATAATCAACATGATGATTGTTATGACAAACAAGCTAAGTATATAACTGTTATAAGGACTAAACTTGTGTTAAATTATCTTCAAAAGTTAGGAGAATATCTTTCGTTTGACTAGCATGATGTGACAATTGGTCTAAGTGGTAAGACACTAATCAAGACTCATTGCCTTCAATAGATATGTTTGAAATGTTAAGAGACAAAATACTAACTAACATTAGAAACTAGCTTTATGATACAAGACTTGAATAAAATCATGGTGAACATAAAGAGAGTCAATTATAGTTTGAATTAGCTATTCAAGATAGACAAGGGGTGAAATCACCAAGAAAGGAGTAATTTTAAGGCTAATTATGATGACAGAGTTGTTGGTGATCTTTTGACTGAGTTTTATGATGATTAAAACACTAAAATATAGAGTTTATTGCAGCTTAACCAGTTCGATTTCTTGGAGAAACCTAGAGATGGCAGTCCAAAAAATTTAAATGGCACTCTTGAACAACAAAGAACTTATCTAGTATAGGTCCAATAAATGAAACTCAGTCTAATTTTTTAGAGGTAAATAGCCAAAAGGATGATAGTGACAACTTATTACTAAATGAGGACTGATTATATCAGACTTGTAGCATCAATCATATTGCAAAATTTTATGTTGATACAACTGGTTACATTAGAGAGAATGATGATAATACTTTTTTATAGGGAGGTATCAATGACATAGTTTATAGGGAGGTATCAATGACATAGTTCAAATTGAGAGTATACAAAAGGGTCTTGAATGTCATGATGTTGTTTCTAATGGTCATGGTTCACTTCCACATTGACAAGAACAAGAATTAGGGATGTGTACTTACAATTTTGACAATTTTTAAAATTCTTTAGGGTTAACTAATCAAGATACAACAAATTCATGTATATCATATTTTAATTCAATTCTAATTCTATTGATGCACATAATGATGACTTTTTTAACTTAGATAGTTCCAATTTTAGTGATTGTGAGTTTTCTTATGAGAGTTTGATGTATTTTCTTGTGATTTTGCTAATGGTGTCTTTGATGCTTCATAAATCATCTAGTTAACCCTAAAATGTGCAATAAGAGGCTAGTGACAACTTGATGAAATTGTGACAGTCTAGCGTTTGATCATGACAATGACTTAAAGGGTAGCTTATATTGACTGTGGAAGGATTCTTAGCTTTGTGAAAACCATGAACTTGTTGTCCACTACCATGAATTTAACATGCAATGTATAAGGGAACATGTATAGATCATATGTATATTTCTAGACTATCATAGTCTTGGGCAACTTAAGACAATTATATTATCCTTCCTCCACCCTAAAACTTCATCACCCTCATAGAAATTAAAGTACATCACAAAGGACTAGTTATATTATCATGCAAGGAGGCTCTACTCAAGACTGTCCTTGACTATACTATAGTACATGCACCCACCGATATCAATACTCTATCTCCTTAACTATCTAATAACTCCTTGACAAGCCACTATCTAGTCAAGACAACCTCATTGTGATTATAATTGTCCTAATAACTATGCCAATGACATGTATGGTTATCTTTTAGTTCATGGCAATCTTCCCTACCATATATGAATATCCTTTCAAGAGGTCACCTAGATATGTTTATATAGTATCATGGATATCTTTTTGCATAGATTTGAGATTAATTAACTTATCATTTAGTCTTGATTATTTCCTTTAAAGTATCCTTCTAATTTTTTAGGTTAGTGTTTGAATTAGGATAATAGCATGTGATGATTTTAACTTTCTCATGATAATTTAACTTCTCAAAATGACAATCCTCTCACTTCCCTCATGATTGTCCTATAACATGAGCTTTCATGCTTCAACATAATCATAAAATGAAGTAAACAAATACATTTAAAGAACATACCTTAGATTTCAAGATTCAAGTTTCCCAATCCTCAAAAAATTAGCTTCAAAATCCTCAAAAATTTGATCTTTTTGGCAAGTTCCTTCGTATTCAATGTTGAATTCTAGATTACTCAAAATATGATTAGTGAAAATTAAGAAAAAATAAACATATATCATCAAATTTAATCTAAAAACATTGAAAATAACATTGAAACAATATGACGATAAGGGCATGGTTCGATGGTCAAGTCGTATGGTTGTTGTGGCAGCCACCAAGGTTCAAACCCCCACAAGGCCAATGAGCTCGTAGGTGATGCGTACCTTCACTGGGCTGCCATGTTCATAGCCTATGTGTGCCTTCACTAGGCTAGCATGGTCGTAGTTTGTGTACCTTCGCTGGGTCAACAAGCTCACGAGTTTGACAAAGGGTAATAATGCCCATTGGAGACGAACACCCACTAGTTGTGGTCTTAGGCAATAAAGCTAATGGGAAGAGATCCCCCGTAAGGGTCTCTCTGGGCCCAGACTAGGATAAAAAATTCGGTATTCCTAGCAAAAAAAGAAAATTGAAACAATATGAAACTTGAAATTATTAGTTTAAACAATCAAATTCTGTCTAAAAACATGTAATTTAGTTCTTCTACATTGAAAAACCAAAAAAGGTGGTGGATTAGGTAAAAAATGATCATCAAAATGTCAACTAGTTAAAAAAGTATTTTGTTGTTCGATTGTGCATGAAAAGCAGGGAATAACAAAGTATGTGGGACTGAAACATGAATCCCACATGCTCTTTTTGTCCTTTTTTTTTGGTTCATAAAAATGTACTCGCATTATAACATGAGCGCATTTTGTCAAGCATGAAAGTTTTAAGAGATTTCATGCATCAAAACTCTTAAGTATTGTCATGCCTTTAAACTTATAAGTGTTTTAAGTGCATGGAAAGTTGGGAGGGAGGTATAGAGGTGAGAGAGAGAGAGAGGGTAGGAAGTATAGAGGGGATAGAGAGGAGGTAAAGAGGGGAGAGAGAGATAGAGAGAGAGCTAGGAGATGAGGTAAAGAGAGGAGGGAGAGAGATAAAGTAGAGAGACTACTTTGAAATGCAACTCTAAACCTAAGCAGCCCTAAACCCCTAAACCTAAGCAACTCTAAACCCCTAAACCCATGCAACCCTAAACCCCTAAAACTGAGCAACCCTAAACCCCTAAACTCAAGCAACCCTAAACCCCTAAACTCTAAATAATTCCCCTAAACCCTAAACTCGAGTAACCCTAAACATCTAAACCCTAAATAATGCCCATAATCCCTAAACCTCTATCCCTCTACCTCTCAATCTCTCTCCCTATGTCTCTGGCCATGTCAACTCTCTATCTCCATCTCTCTCTCTAAACCCCTAAACCCTAAATAATGCCCCTAAACCTTAACTCCTAACTCCTAAACCCTAAACCTGATCAACCCTAAACCCCTATCTCCCTATCTCTATCATCCGTCTACCTCTCAGTATCTCTTCATATGTCTCTAGCCATGTCCCTCACTCTCTATCTCCTTATCTCTCCCCTCACTCTCCTCTATATCTCCCTATCGGTCCTCTCTCTCTAAACCATAACCTAAACCTCTAAACCTTAACCCCTGACCCCTAAACAATAAACCCTAAACCCTAAATAATGCCCCTAAACCCTAAACCCTAACTCCTAAAAATGAGCAACCATAAACCCCTAAACCCAAAACCCCTAAACCATAAACCCAAGAAACCCTAAACCTCTATCTCCCTAGCTCTCCCAATCTCTACCGGTCCCCTCTCTCTATTTCTCTCTAAACCCTAAACCCCTAACCCCTAACCCCTAAACCCTAAACTAGAGCAACCCTAAACCCCTAAACTCTAAATAATTCCCCTAAACCCTAAACTTGAGCAACCCTAAACTCATAAACCTCAAATAATGCCCCTAACCCATAAACCCTAAACCTAAGCAACCAAGCTAAACCCCTAAACCATAAATAATTCCCCTTTAACCCTAACCCCTAAACCATAAACTTAACCAACCCTAAACTCATAAACCCTAAATAATGCCCATAAACCTCTCTCTCTCCCCAAACCCATAAATCCTAAATAATGCCCCTAAACCCTAACCCCTAAACCATAAACCTGAGCAACCCTAAACCCCTAAACCCTAAATAATTTTCCTAAACCCCAAACTTAAGCAACCCTAAACTCATAAATTCTAGCAACCCTCTCTCTCTCTCTCTCTCCCAAAACCCCTAAACCTTAAATAATGCCCCTAAACCTGAGAGGAAAGTCCAACAAAATAATGAAAAATGCATGAAATAGAAGATTTATATAAATAGAAGAAACATAGAAGGAATTTATTGATCGCAGGCCACTTCGAGGGGGAAACCTCCTTTGAGCAAGCTCAGTACAATAAATTTGTGGATGCCTTCATTGGCCTCAACACTTATATACTGAGTCTAATCTAAACAACTACTACTTCCCATGAATGTGGGATAATACACTATGCTCATAGGAGGACTTACAAAGCGTATGTGTCCATAGCAACTAATATACTAACAAAGTAAAGAGAAGGGTTAAACATGGGTTCTTAACATACCCTCCCTCTTAGAAAAGCTTTATCCTCAAAGCTTCAGATGTGGGAATTCTCACTGAATTTGAAATAGTGGTTCCCATGTTGCATCCTCCGGTTGCATTCCGTACCATTGAATTAATACCTTCGTGATGGATCAGGAGTGAAGTTGACGAGTGTGCCTGTTGAGGACTATCTCTGACTCCAGAAGGATGGATCCTTCATTATCAAGTTCTAGTCAAAAAGTTTGAGCTCTAATGTTGGTGCTAAGAACTTTCTTTAGACAAGAGACATGAAATACTAGATGAACTCAGGAAGAAGGTGGGAGCTCCAATTTATAAGCAACTGACCCAATCTTCTGGAGAACCTTATATGAACCATAGAACTTTGGAGCTAGATTATGATGCCCTTTAAGTTTTGGGGATGATTACTTATATGGCTACAGGCAAAGAAAAACCATATCACCTACTTGAAAAGTTCACTTAGAATGGTGTTGATCAGTCTGTTGTTTCATTCTATTTCTTGTCATGTGAATATTGTCCCGCAAGATGCTAAGAATTTGATCTTGGGTTCAGAGAACCGTGTCGACTACCTAAATTGGTGAACTATTGGGGGTGTATGGAAGGAGCACTGGTGGTGCCTGACCATAGACTGCTTCATATGGAGTCATTTTAGTTGAAGTGTGGTAGGAGGTATTGTACCACCATTCAACGAGAGGGAGCCACTTTGTCCACTGATGTTGTTGTTCTGAGGTGAAGCAATGAAGGTAAGTTTCTAGACATTTGTTGACAATTTCAGTCTGGCCATCTGTTTGTGGATGATACCCAAAACTCATCTTCAGTTTGGTGCCAATGTGTCAAAATAGTTCTGTCCAAAAATGACTGGTAAAGGTTGCATCATGATTTGAGACAATTGAAGAAGGGATGTCGTGAAGATGGAAGATCTAGTCCAAGAAAATTTGTGTGACTAAGGAGGCAGTATAGGGATGGCTGATGGCATAAAAATGACTATATTTGGAGAGACGATCAATCACAACCAAGATCACTATCTTCCCTCTAGATTTATTGAGCCCCTCAATAAAATCCATAGAAATATCTGTCCAAATCCTTGTAGGGATGGGCAAGGGTTCGAGCAAACTAGGAATGAGTGTTGTTTCACCCTTGTTGCATTGGCAAGTATCACATTTAGCCACCATCTTTTGAATTTCCCTTTCCATTCCCTTCCAAAAGAAGTTATGCCATGCTCACTTGTAAGTTTTGAGAAACCCAAAGTGCCCTATTGATGGAGAAGCATGGAGTTCATAGAATACAACCTGTTGAAGATTTGTGCTCTGGGGAAGCACCAGATGACCCTTGTATCGCAAAGAAGCACCATCCCAAGAATAATGTGGTACAACAAAGGGGTTAGTGGCCAATTGTTGAAAGATTTGAAATAATGAAGAGTCATTGACATAGCCTGATTTCAACCAATTCAGAATAGGCATGGAAATAACTGAAAGGGAAGCTTCATCATCAAATGTGTGAGAAAGAGCATCTGCCACAATATTGTCCTTACCCTTCTTGTAAGTGATCTCATAGTCATAACCCATGAGTTTTCTGACCCATTTCTGTTGTGCTGGGGAGGAGACCCGTTGTTCCAAGAAATATTTTAGACTCTGGTGATTAGTTTTGATGTAAAAATGATTCCCCAATAGGTATGGCCGCCACTTCTATACTGCATGCAAAATGGTCATCATTTCCTTCTCATAAGTAGAGAGTACTAAATTCTTTCCAGAAAGGGCTTTGTTGGTGAACGCAATGGGGCATTTTTCTTAGAGGAGAACAACACCAAGTCCATTTTCCTAGGCATCACTCTTGATAATGAAGGTCTTGGAAAAATCTGGCATAGCTAGAACATGTGTAGTACACATAGCTTGTTTCAATATTTCAAATGCACACTCAGCAACTTGTATCTAGGTAAAAGCATCCTTTTTCAACATAGCTGTCAATGGAGATGCAATCTTCCCGTAATCCTTGACAAACTTGTGTTAGTAGATAGTTAGCCCCAAAAAACCATGAAGGCTCTTGAGTGTTTGAGGATGCGGCCAATCTTTCATGGTGGCTATTTTTGCGGGATCTACCCGAACCCCTTGGGCTGAAAAAATATGCCTGAGATACTCCACTTTGTCCTAGCCAAAAAAACATTTAGACTATTTTGCACAGAGATGATGATTAGAGAGAAGTTGCAGTGCAAGATCCAGATGTTGGAGATGCTTAGCCCATGTTTTACTACAGATGGGGATATCATCGAAGAATACTAGAATGAATTTTTGTAGGTAGGGCTGGAATATTTTATTCATCAATGCCTGGAATGTTGAAGGAGCATTAGTGAGACCAAAGGGAATGACCAAAAACTCATAGTGGCTATCGTGTGTGTGGAAAGCTATTTTAGGGTTATCATCCTCATGAAATCAGATCTGTTGATACCCAGAACGAAGATCCAACTTGGAGAAAAAATGAGCGCCATGAAGCTCATCAAGAAGTTCATCAATAATAGGGATTGGAAACTTATCCTTGATTGTGATGTGATTAAGTGCTTGGAAGTTAATGCAGAGGTACCATAACCCATTTTTTTTCTAGACAAGAAGAACTAGTGAAGAAAAGGAGCTCGTACTAGGGCAAATAATGCCTTACTTTAGTGAATCTTAAATGAGCATCTCAATCTCTGTCTTTTGGTGAAATGGGTAGTGGTAGGGCCTGATGTTGGGAGGAACGCTTCTAGGAAGGAGCTAAATATGGTGGTCCTCTAGCCGTGAAGGTGGCAATCCCACTGTTTTGACAAAGACACATACATACCTATCCAAAATTTGTTGTAGATCAGAAGGAGTAGTGGAGACCATTGATGGTTGCATCTGAATGGAATGGAGTTGGGCAATGACATCATGTGAATTCTTCTTAAGAAGCTTTTCCATGTGATGTGAACTTATGATGCTGAGAGACCCTGGTTTTAAGCCCTTCAATGTGTGTTTTTTCATATTGTTTGAAAATTGCATCCAAAGTTCAGCAAAATCCCATAAGATGGGTCCAAGTGTGCATAATGATTGGGTGCCCAAAACCACATCACATCTGCCTATGAGCAAGGAAAACATGTTGGAGCATAGGTTATAATCTTCAATAGAGATACACACATTGCGACATTTCCCTTTGCAAGGTAATGTGCCCCCATTGGCAATCACGACTTCAAAGTTGAAGCAAGGATGGACAAAATAATTAGCTTGTTTGGCGATCCAAGGGTCAATGAAATTATGAGTACTACCAGAATCAATGAGTATTGTAAGAGGGAGCTTCTTGAAGTAACCCTTGACCCACATGGTTTGTGGGGTGGTCACTCTTGCTAAGGCATGGAGAGAGATCTCTGGGTGGCCTTCCTAAGAAGCAGGTTCAACAAGTGGTTGCTGAGCTTCTTCATGGTCATTTGTTGTATCCTAAGCATCTACTCAAACTTCAGTTTTGGGAGGAGAGTCCACATCCAATAGGTAGAGCGTTTTCTCAACACATCGATGTCCCCAAGTGAATTTCTCATCACAATTATAACAAAGTCCCTTTTCTCTATGTGCCTGCATCTTTGCTTTAGTCAAATGCTTGATAAGAATTGTTTGAGGAGCTGGAGTTGTTTGAGATCTTTGGGGAGCTGTATTTCTGAATGGAACAAAATTGGATTTGGATCACTATTGAGTTGTGATCTTGTCCTCAACCACCTTAGACAACCCTAGGGCTTCCATCATTGTGCTGGGATGGAACATTTTAACCTCAAATCAAATTGCATCCTTCAGACCACTGACAAAACAACTCCTAAAGAATTCATCAGACAATCCCTCCATGTGATTGGCCAATTTTTCAAATTTGGTCTAATATTCTCTCACAGTGCCTGTTTGGCAAAGTTTAGTGAGTGCTCTAGTGAAGTCATCAAAAGCACTACTTGGCCAAACCTTTGCAAAATGAGGTTGCAAAAATCAGTCCACTGGGGCTCATCATGAGCCTTGATATACCAATGGAACCATTGAAGAGATTCAGGTTCCAAGTGAAAGGAGGCAAGCGAGACTTTGTTGACATCAAAAGTATTATGCAGACTAAAATATTGTTCTGCCTGATATATCCATCCAATTAGATCTGCACCATTGAATCGAGGAAAATCAAGCTTCAACCCATGAAAATTGTTGGAAGAAGAAAACCCAGTGTCTAAAGAAGAGTCTGGCTGCCCTCTGTTGTTCATGGCTGAATGTTGAAGATTGAGGCCGAGATTTTTTTATCAAGATCTTAGATTTTGGACTTGATGGTAGAAATTTCATCCTCCATGTTTTTTGCTCCTGATCGGGTTACTACCATAGCCAGAAGATTTTTTTTGGAATGGGTAGAAAAACGTGTGCTAAAACACATTTAGTAAAGGGAAATCTTAATTTAGGGAAAACTACAATGGGTAGTTGGGGTTTGACTAGCTTTTGGACACTTTCTGAGGGGAAGGGGAGAAGAAAATGGTGATTTCAGAAGTACGGTGAAAGAATGGGAAAATTTATCCCAGAGGGACAAAGGAGCATAAATATGAAAGGAACACTGTGGTAAAATCTCAAGGCTATTGGGTGAGAATCGAAGAAGTTATGGCAAACCCTAAAATTAGACAAATGTCAGATTTTTGGCTTTGATGTAGAATTTCGAATAGGGTCCTCAAGGAAGGAAATGTGCAGAATGAAATTTCAGGTGTTCCAGTGAATTTTAAGAGGAAATAGAGCTAAAACAAGAAAGATATAGTGAAAAAATGAATTTTTTTACTGGAAATGATTTGCCAACTGTTCTAGATGGATTTAATCTACGGTTTACTTGCTTCTAATAGATATGGGCCCCAAGTTTGTTTGACTTCCTAAAGGTTCCAGGGAGTCACTCTGGCCACCAATGTTGTCTAATGGCTTGTGTATTGGGACAGTACCCCTCACTCCACAGCTTAGGTAAAACTGATAGCCACTTTGCCACAAATGATAGCTCTTGGTTTACCTCACGGATGAGAACTAGTCAATCAGGTAGGGGCTGTTGACCCTTTTCATTGGCAAGTGCTCTTAATGGGCCAACTACTTTGGGGTTTTTGTGGTACTCCTCATAATGAGTTTTAGGGCTATATGCCCAAGTACTTCCCATAGTTAAGCAGATAGGGATGTTCCCAGATCCAAACCTGCAATCCAAATGAACAATATAGATGCAAAAAAGCATACTGCTACAACAATCACAGTGCTTGGAGGGCCACTGTGGATAAAACAATTCTATAAAAAATTCACCCAGCGAGCCCAAGAAAGCACTCTGATACCAGACGAGAGGAACCTTTTACAACAAAATAATGAAAAATGCATGAAATAACAAATTTATATAAATAGCAGAAACACAGAAGGAATTTAGTGATTGCAAGCCACTTCGAGGGGGCAACCTCCTTTGAGCAAGCTCAATACAATAAATTAGTGGATGCCTTCATTGGCCTCAACAGTTACTTATATACCAAATCTAATCTAAACAACTACTACTTCCCATGAATGTGGGATAATACAATATGCTCATGGGACAACTTACAAAACATACATGCATCCATAGCAACTAATATACTAACAAAGTAAAGAGAAGGGTTAAACACAAGTTCTTAACAAAACCCTAACCCCTAACCCCTAAACCTGAGAAACCCTAAGCCTCTTTCTCCCTATCTCTCCCTTATCTCCCTATATCTCTATCATCCCTCTACCTCTCAATCTCTCTCCCTATCTCTCTGGACATTTCACTCACTCTCTATCTCCCTATCTCTCCCCTCTGTCTCCTCTATCTCTCCATATTTGTCTCCTCTAGATCTCTCTACCTATCTATCTCTCCCTATCTCCCTATCTCCCTATCTCTTGCCTCTCTCTCCCCTATCATTCCTCTATCTCCCTATCTCTCCCTCACCCTTATCGATAAAGGAAATGAAAACAAGAAAACTAGGACTCTCTCTCTCTCTCTCTCTCTCTCTCTCTCTCTCTCTCTCTCTCTCTCTCTCTCTCTCCCCCTATCACCCTATCTCTCCCCTCTCTCCCCCTCCATCTCCACCCTCTCTCCCTCTTCCTCCCTCTCCCTCTCCCTTATTGACAAAGAACATGGAAACAAGAAAACTAGAACATGCAAAGAGGGATGAGGATATAAATTGGGAGGATGAAATGGAAACAAGATGAAATGAAAGTTCATTGGATAGGAAAAATGATGAGAGGTGGAAAATAGTAAAATAGGGAAAAATTGGTGGGACCTAAAGGGAAATTGGAAAGGAAAAGAAAGAGAGAGAGAGAGAGAGAGAGAGAGAGAGAGAGAGAGAGAGAGAGAGAGAGAGAGAGAGAGAGAGAGAGAGAGAGAGAGAGAGAGAGAGAGAGAGAGAGAGAGAGAGAGAGAGAGAGAGAGAGAGAGAGAGAGAGAGAGAGAGAGAGAGAGAGAGAGAGAGAGAGAGAGAGAGAGGAGTGAAGTAGAGTGTGAGAGAGAGGGTAGGATGTGGAGAGGGGAGGGAAGTAGAGAGTGAGAGAGAGAGAGAGAGGAGGGAAGTAGAGGTGAGAAAGAGAGAGGAGGGGAGGGGAGGGAGTGAGATGTTTTATTTTAGCATAACACGAGTGCATTATAACACACTTGCATTATGCTTTGCATTGGTAATTTCCAAGCCTTAGGCTTGGATTTTCCTTGGGCTTCCAACCCAAAGGCTTAGACTGTGTTTAGGACATCCAAAGATGTATTTTTCCAAATTGTAACAAAAATCACATTATTTGGAATGTGCTCCCCATCAGGTTTGCACTTTTTTCAATAACAAGTCAAAAAAATAGCACCATAATCTTAAGCTCTCTGTTAGCTTTCTAACCATATAATTTTTTTCGCATTTTGATTATGTTAAGGATTTCATCTTTAATTTCTTTTGTTAGTGTATCCATTTTCTTATCAAAAACTAGTGTCTAGTGTTTAGGGTAAAATTGGATTTGTTGATCTTTTGTGGTTTAGATGTTAAAATCCTCCTTTCACCCTAACATTGAAGGATCTAGGGTCGAGTGGCGAACACTATCATACCCTAGGTCACTTGCAAATGAGAGGAAGCTTGGATTAGGGAATTAATTATCAATTTTTCCTTCTCCTATGCTCAATTAACCATTAAAACCCTAATTATGCAAATACGACAATAAATTATCAAATTATAGAAAAAGCTCTTACAGACGGGAGTAAAATACGAAATTACAGAATACCTATTTTTGGGGTTCCGAAGCGGAATAGTCAGGGACACAGGAGCGAGCGCCCAAGTCCAAGGTACCTACTTTTTCAAGGAATATGGATCTCCTTCGAATATTGATCAGCCCTGTAACTTCTATTTTCTGGGATCAGTTTGCAGAGGACACTGGAGTGAGCGCCCTAGTCCCAGAAGTGCTCCTTTGTCTATCTTTTTTTAGATCTTGAATCCCTGATGTCTTTCCAGCCTTCCTACAACTCAACTTTTCCCGGATGCGACACCTGAAACCTGCAATCACAAGACTTGGTTTGGGGGTTGTGGTGTTTATAGGTTTGCCTCAATCAAACCCTGGAGGACACTTAAGTCTCCAAACATCATTGTCAGATGAAGAGGGCATGCCCTTGTGAGGCAGAGGCCAAAACCAAAGGAATCAATGATAAAAACACAATGATATGTCACCTTGTAGTGAAGCTTTCATGGAGGAAGATGCTCTTCATGCCATGAAGGAATTGATGCTCAAATATGCAAATATCAATGTACAAAACACACAAGTCTACTCTTACAACACAATAGAAAGCCTTGAATCACCTTGAGAACACAATAGCTTTCTAGTAATCATCTAGTTGAAATCTAGTTTACAAATGAATGCCTACACATGTTTATATATGCATCTACAAGCACTCCTGTCAAGATATTTGAAATTCAAACTTACCGCATCGGCAAAGGGACCTAGTAATGGTCACTAACCAACACTCATAAATTAGGGCTGCCCTAAAATAAGGTAGGACTAGGGCACAGGTGCCCAAGTCCTCCCCCCATTTTAGGTAGGGTACAACTCAAGGGGTCCTCCTAGGTCCTATTTGTCATGGGACTTAGGTCTCATTCCTTCGGGATGCTAAAATATGAACTAAAATGTCCTAAATACACTCTAAAGACCCAAAAGCTAAACCTTATGAGGGAAAAGCCCCCAAGGGGACATTTTCTGACGTTACATTTAGCCCCCTTTTTAATGTATGTATGAACACGAGGCCCATACATGCATTAAAGTAAGGTCACAAACACAACAAACACACCAAACACGGAGAAGACAGTTACAGTCATGCAGAACATAGAGCAGACATTTAATGCATGGAAGACAGAAGTGCTATCTTTTCTTGTTTTTTTTCTCATATATATATGAAATGCAAATGCAAGTACTGGAAAGTAAACAAACCTCCCAAAATGCAGGAAGCACTACTCGATGGCACTAGTCTCTGCATATGGGGCAACACACACGCAATACATGAAAAACCTCCCAAAATGCATGAAGCACTACTCAAGGTGTTGGTCTATGCATATGGGGCAACAAACACGCCATACAAAACAAGCATGCCAAAATACACACTTGAAGACACAGAGAAAACATGGCAGACAAGCGATGGTGTGTACCCTATTTCTAGGCTCAACACCATCTTAGGCACATTATAGGCACACACCAACTATTGGGCTTTGCCACAACAATCATCGAAAACACGCTTAAGGGTTAAGTTAGTCATAGAACTGCTCCCTATCTCCACAGAGGACTTTTGAAAATGCAACCCCACCATCGTCACAGAGATGCCTTACAGTGAAAAGGAAGCATGGCATACCACCCCACCCGCATCACGGAGACTCCTTACAGTGAGGAGGTATGAACTCAAAAGTATACAACCCCACCCACATCTAGGAGATGCCTTACGGTGAAAAGGAGGTATATGCAATAGATAGATTGATTGATTGCAAACAAAATCAGGATGCAAGAAGTACTCATCGTACTAGCCTCCACCTAAGGACAAGCACATTGCTAAAATATATAACAGACAACTTACCTTATATATACCCTCACCTTAAGGTGGTTGATATCATCTATCAATATCAAGTACGTTAAGGTAGGAAGAAAACACACAAGGGAACATTGACTTTCATAAAGCCCATGGCCCCCAGAGGTGACATGTACTTTATGATCTCTAAAAGTTCCCACAAACACATCCCTGCAAAAAATATGTTAGTGCCTACAACATCATGATAAACAACAACATCAATGCATATGATTAACCACACAAAGAGCCAGGGTTATACAATGAATTTGGAGTTTGAGGATAACCAGGGGCTATATCACAAAGCTCTACGAATCGAGTACCGCCAAGGCTAGATTGAAAGGCAAACAAAGGTGCATGGAGCAATAGTATTGTTAAGGTTAGTAAATGAGATAGAAACATCATAAAATTCACTACGTGGAAAGCACGAGTGCTTCCACTAGCCAAGTGTCAGATAAGATATACAACCCCATCGTCATATTAGGAACTAAGTCCATTTGTTGATTGCTCTCGAAAGGGACACTAGGTCCACATCAGTATCAATTTTTTTCGTCATCCGCCCGCTAGGTGGAAACACTAAAGGAAGGGAAATAATAAATAATAGAGGAGAAAACCAAGTGTCTGAGGGACAGTCACGTAGGAGGGTTCCCCCAAGTCACCAACTGCAGGCTATGTCCATAAGACACAACACACAACAATGAAATCAGAGAGAGTAATTAGAAGAATGATGATACAAATAGAAGCAGGTCACAATAGAAGTGATCTCCTAGTATCTTGAACCTTATGGGAGAATCTGAGGTCATTCCAGGAGGCCTAAACAACACATAACACATCATGGGGGAAGCACATCATGAGAGAGATAAATGGTTATAGATACTTACCTGTTAGGGTATCATTGTTAAGAACCTGCATATCTAGAATATTTGTCATGTTGTTTTGATCTTATTAAATTAACATTAAGTGTAGGATGACGAGAGGCTTTCTTTTCTTTTAAAGGATTATATCCAATGCCACTTGAGTAATGTGTTGAAGCAGATTCTATAGGTACTCGAATTCCTTGTTGATTTACACCACATCCTTTACCTACATAGTTGTTATGTTTGTACAAAATTTGAAATCCATGACCGTATAGAGAATCTAATTCCTTAGAAGAAGGTGAAGCCTCGTAGGTATCATAATTTGTAGTATAAGTTAGAGTATTGTCCTTATTTTCAACCATACTTTATTTTTCTCAAATGTTTCAAAAGATTGCTTAGACAAGATCGATGCGACTTTTGATGTGTCAGGTTTATTAAATTTATATTCCCCTATAGTGCAAGGGTTAAAATCTAATGAACCCCAATCATCACCAACAAGTTCATTCGATGGTTGAGAGTTTTGCACAACATTAGTCATTGATGGGTCACTTCGCAAATTGTTTAAGCTCATATGATTGTAAACTGGTTTTTACATTTCAATGTCTAAACAGTTATCTGGTTCAGGATCGGCATGAATAGTATGAAGTTTACTATTGAATATAAATTTGATTGAAAGATGTAGAGTGGAAGGGACTACCCCCAATGCATGAATCCAGGGTCTACCAAGAATCATGTTGTAAGATAAAGAACTAGGCATGACATTAATCAGGGTAGGTACCGTCATAGCTCCCACTTTTATAGGTAAAGTTATAGTACCTATGGATTGTCGTCCAACATTGTCAAAACCATGGATGCTTAATGGTTCTAGCTTGATGGCAGATGTATCAAATTTAATATTATGTAATAAGTCAATGCCACAAACATTATGATCTGATCCATTATCAATCATAACTCTCTTAACCAATGTTTTGTTGATTGTAACAAATATTACAAGAGGATCATATTGATTTTGAACTTCAATTGACAGTAATTCCTGTGGTTGAAAGAGGATATCTGTTTTAGTCGCATGCATACTATCCAATACAGCTGCTACATCATTAGGCTTAGCAGTAGGTGGGACAGTCACCTTTTGCAAAGCTTCTTGGAGCATTCCACGGTATGTAGGTGATGTTTGTATTAAATCCTAAAGAGAGATCTTAGCCGGAGTAGTGTGAAGTTGTTTGACAGGATCATACTCTTGGCCACTTGTATAAGTAAGACAAGATGTTTGAGGGAGCATAGGTTGAGAACGTGGAACAGAGTTAGGCACTTGTGGTGCTTGCTTACTTTGCTTGTTATTATGGGTGTTATATGTATGAGCAATCACATTTTGCACACCCTGATTTCTTGGGGCAATTTGCTTTGTATATTCATAGATGTGATCCAGGGATCTACCTTGAACAGTAATCACTGGTTTTAAGCAAGAGGGTGCACTAGGTGCCCCTCAGATAATCATCTTAGGAATATTGCTACAAAATTTATAGATCCATATTGAATTAACACTCTTTCCCTCTTGGCTGCATCCAACATCCATCCCTAAAGGATTTAATGTGAGAGACCTTTTCTCATCCATTAATGCTACATCTTGGCTAGGGAGAGCATTGGGATGAGAGGAAGGTACTGTCTCATTAGTTAGACTAGAGCTATCCATAGTCCTCTCATCGGAGGTTCTTGAATTTTTAATCAAAGGTAAAAGGTCCAATGGATTATCCCCAGAGGTCTCATGCTCCAAGTGATCATTAAGTGAATAGTCCTTCTCTACCCATGAAGAATCCTTCTTGAGAGGGACCCCTTTATCCACTAATGTTTCATTTTCCAAAGAGGGTATGGTAATGTTTATAAATGTGTCAATGATTTCATCCTCTTGTGCCAATATATGCTCATAGGAGGAATCATTTTCTATGTCATCGTTATACATTTTAGCTATTAAATCCAAAGCATTAAGAGAACTTTCACTCTCATCATTCTTAATGTGTTTCATCAAATCTTCTACTACCCAAGGGTATGTATTCATGAGAGGTGAAGTTGTCAAAATCAGATACATAGACAAGGATTTCAAATGAAGAGCATTTAACTATATCCTTGTGATACATCGCTTATAAATAAGTGAGCACATGAGGATTTATATTAAGAAATTTGTAGAAACTCTCGAAGTTCTTGATATATGCATGTAAAGATACAAAAGAGAAACAAGATAAAGATACCATAATGAAATGTCTTGTAACATTAATGCAAAATCATATTTTGAAAGCTTTTGAAAAGTATGCAAATACCAACGCAACACTATACGCAAGAATGACCTAAAATGCTTGATTTTTTGTACTTTTTCAATGCACATGATTGAAACGAGAGGTGTTGTAAGGATTTCAGTCAAGGAAAGCATTTATATGTCTGATATTAGTCCAAAACAACAATATGTTCCTTCTCAACACACTCGTGATGCAAATCCAAGATAATGCCAAGTCAAACTATAGTGAAGATATGCCAAAATAAGCACTTTTTTCACCAAAATTCAATGCAAAAGAGCATAACAAAGGATGTTGTGAGGAAAATTATGATGGAAGGAAAATAATATCAGTAATAACAACCACTTGGTGCCAAAATACCCAACACAATATGATAGTAGCACCACTTAAGGTAAAACCCTAGTGAAAATATAGCAAAATATGCAATTTTTCACAGTTTTTCAACTCCAAGACCTAGAAAAAGGGGTGTTGTAAGGAATTTTAGGAGGTAAAACAAATAATATTAGTCACCTCAATCCATAAAATTAATCACAACACGCTTGGAGTGCAAACTAGGTCAAACCCTAGGGCAAAAATAGCCAAAATGTGTAGTTTTTTGCAAAATTTTCACTACAGGAGCTCGTTAAAAGGGTGTTGTGAATATTTTTATGAGGGGAAGAAAATTATTACCCTGATAACAGAAAATTAATGAAAAAATATCTTTCACAACACACCTATGGTGCAAATTTAGAGAGTCGATAAGGTCGATTTTACCAAAAATTATTGTTTTTAAAGCCCTAGGTTTGAAATTTTGGAACAAAATGCTATGAGAATGGTTTAAAGTTTAATTTATTAAAAAAATTACATACTCTTAGATCTGAAAATTATTTTCAATCTTAATCATGCAAAATTCCCATGTAAATTTAATGAAAATGCACCAAAATTGCTAGTTTTTGTTGAAATTTTTGATACAAAATTGCAAATAATTTAAATTTTAATTAGAAATTCACACTAAAATGCAAGACTACAGCCAAATTCAAATTTGAATGAGCCTCTAAAATCAGTAGAAAAATCTGATAAAAGATTTTGCCTACAAACCCTAGATTTTGGAATTACTAGGTTATCTAAAAATTGTCAAAATTTCCATAAAACCTTAGCAATTAAATGATGAAAATTCAAAGCAAGATTTTGAATTTTTGTATTTTTCTATAGTTTATATCAGATCTGATGCAAAAATTATGAATTAGGAAAAATTAGAAAGAATTGACATAATTTAGTAAGCCCAACAATGCAATTTTTTGTATTTTTCCAATCAATTTTTTTTTTTTGAAATTTTCTCAATGCAATAAATTAAATGACCAAATGAATGAATGAAATCACACCAAATCTGCAAACAAACACTCAACAAGTTGCAATTTAAGTTCAAAGACACGGGTTCACCAAAATGTTTGGGGTAAAATTAGATTTGTTGATCTTTTGTGGTTTAGATGTTAAAATCCTCCTTTCACCCTAACATTGAAGGATCTAGAGTTGAGTGGTGAGTACTATCATTCCCTAGGTCACTTGAAAATGAGAGGAAGCTTGGATTAGGGAATTAGATATCAATTTTTCCTTCTCCTATGCTCAATTGACCATTAAAACCCTAATTATGCAAATACGACAAAAAATTATTGAATTACAGAAAAAACTCTTACAAACGAGAGTAAAATACCAAATTACATAATACCTATTTTTGGGGTTCTGAAGCGGAACAGTCAGGGACATAGGAGCAGGCTCCCAAGTCCAAGGTACCTACTTTTTCAGGGAATCTGGATTTCCTTCGGACACTAATCAACCTTGTAACTTTTGTTTTTCGAGATTAATCTGCGGAGGACACTGGAGCGAGTGCCCTAGTCCCAAAAGTGCTCCTTTGTCTGTCTTTCCTTCAGATCCTAAATCCCTTATGTCTTTCTAGCCTTCCTACAACTCAACTTTTCCTAATGCGACATCTGTAACATGCAATCACAAGACTTGGTTTGGGGGTTGTAGTGTTTATAGGTTTACCTCAGTCAAACCTCAGAGGACACTTAAGTCTCCAAACACCATTGTCAGATGAAGGGGGCGTGCCCTTGTGAAGTAGAGGCCAAAACCAAAGGAATCAATGATAAAAACACAATGATATGTCACCTTGTAGTGAAGCTTTCATGGAGGAAGATGCTCTTCATGCCATGAAGGAATTGATGCTCAAATCTACAAATATCAATGCACAAAACATACAAGTCTGCTCTTACAACACAATAGAAAGCCTTGAATCACCTTGAGAATACAATAGCTTGCTAGTAATCATCTAGTTGAAATCTAGTTTACAAATGAATGCCTACATATGTTTATATATGCATCTACAAACACTCCGGCCAAGATATTTGAAATTCAAACTTACCACGTTGGCAAAGGGACCTAGTAATGGTCACTAACCAACACCCAAAATTGGGGCTGCCCTAAAATAGGGCAGGACTAGGGCGCGGGTGCCTAGGTCCTCCCCCCTATTTTAGATAGGGTACAACTCAAGGGGTCCTCCTAGGTCCTATTTGTCATTGGACTTAGGTCTCATTCCTTCGGGATGCTAAAATATGAACTAAAATGTCCTAAATGCACTCTAAAGACCTGGGAACTAAACCTAATGAGGGAAAAGCCCCCAAGGGGACATTTTCTGACGTTACATCTAGTATTTTTTACTTTTTTTTAACCGTTCATCAAAATTTTAAATAAATTACATTTTTAGAAACTAGACTCCATTCTACACATATTTAAAAAAAATTGATTTTCGATTAGTTTTCAAAAATTCTAGGGGGAGCATGCTCAATTTTTTGTTTTTCAAGATATGTCCACTTTGAAAATTAGTAAAAAATTAATTATTCATCAAAAAATTATCAGAAAAATTAGGGATAAACTACATGGTGTTAGCTAATTTGTCACCAAAGCGATTTTTGAAATACTAAAAAAAGTTAACATTTTAGGGGGAGCACACCAGATGCTATGTTATGTTTTTTTGAAAAAATCATGACCAATTTGTGTGCTCCCCCTTTTTGAACCCCTTAATCTCAACCATTGTTTTTAAAAAATAGTAGTTTAGAAACTAGATTCAGAGCACTACGACTCTTGTTTTTGTTGTATCTTCAAATTTTGAGTGTAACTATCTTCAATTTCTCATCCAACATCAGTTTTTTTTGATTTCAGAAAAAGTGGCATCTTAAGACCCCCTTTTGGTCCCTTATCTTTGTGCACTTACCCTTATGTTTAGAATCACTACTCACATATATAAATGTAACATTTTTTGTGTGTGCATATATATGTGAGTAGTGAATCTATATTCAATACTTTTATTATAACTCTATTGAACCAATCTATAGTTTTAATGTTTGTAACAATAGAGAATAAGTTTATATATTGGATGTAAATGTAACAATCCTTTTTTGTGTATACATATACACACACACATAGATATATACATACATGTGTGTAGTGTGTATATGCATGAATAGTTAATCTAAACATAGTGACTAGCATGATTCTATATAAATTGAATACAATACATATTTAAACTTCATTATAACTATCTTTCCAATCTATATATTTGATAAATCCGTAACAATAGAGAGTAGGTTTATATTGGACATGTAAATGCAACAATGTTTTTTCGTACACACACACACGTGTGTGTGTGTGTGTGTACGAAAAAACATTGTTGCATTTACATGTCCAATATAAACCTATACATTCATGTGTGTATGTCCAATATAAACCTACTCTCTATTGTTGCAAACTTTAAATCAAAACCCTAAACCTAAAATCAAAACCCTAAACGTAAAATCTAAAATCTAAACCCTAATTTTTGGTACATAAAACTTGAAATAAAAAATCTAATAATTTAATACTTGCTTGTGAATGAAAATTCTAATCAAATCTAAAGCAACTAGAATTAGGGTTTAATGTTTCAATATTAGGGTTTAGGATTTCAAATTTATGGTTTAGATTTAGGTTTAGGGTTTATATTCAAGAAGAAAAAAAGATAAATATACTACATCTATCCATGATAAGTTGTAGAAGATAATTTTTATAAACATGTAAAGGAAAAATGGTAAATGTATTGGGGCTCTATTAGTAGTCTAGAACTGTCAATAGTTTATAAGAGGCATAGAGACAACCACAATAGTCAAAACAGTGAGTTCTTCAAACCCCTTGACCTCCATTCAAGGGGTCTCGCTATCACTTTTTTGGGCGTTATATTCATTGTATGCATTGCAAACTCTAGAAACAAACAATTGACATTATGCTTTCATTTAAAAGAACTAAACAAAATGCCTTTTTTTAAAGATATCTTTAAACTCAAAGGTATTATATGTTGCAAATATGTGCCTTATGTGTTGTCATTGATGTCAACATATCTTTCTATGAGAAACAATGAAGACACTGCAAAGGAGTGATTAGTATTTCTAGTAAGGTGAAGATCAGAGTATGCAGATTAAAGGGTTTGTATAGGGTTGCCTATTTTTTCTCCAGTTGAGATTTGAGAGGTCTAGATGAAGATTTGGCAAAGTTATGGCCCTCTAAGTAGAACATGTTTCTACAGTTGTTCTGTAATAACAGAGTGGCAAGAAGTTGGTCCAAATTGGTCTGGTATGAGCATATTGTGATCGACAGATCTAGAGGCATGTCTGGGATGTTGGTGTGTTCCCTCAACTCGAGTGGTTCATGGTCTGCAGGTTCGGAAGCAGTCTTTTTAGTATGACAGTCATGGCAGTGTGTGTTCTTGAGGTTCAATGTGAAGACACAAGTGATTCTGGTGATGTGAAGTGGTGTGGCTATTCCTGTTGACTTAATTGTGCTTGTGGTGGTCTTTGGATCGTGTGGCTATTGTGTTGGTTGTCCACATTGACAAAGGAACTTGTGATTGAAGTTTTCCTCTTGGTTGTTATTGTTCTTCCTAGTCTTAGCCGATCGGATGTTCCTAGCATGTTGTGGATGATCTAAAGATCACTTTATGAAGTATGGCATGTTAATAGAGGAAGATTCAAGTCTTAGCTACGATTGGACGACAGTATAAAGATCCACATTAAGTTTGGCCAAACCTTGTTGATTATTCCAAGATGGATGAAGTATATAAATACTTGTTGAAGAATCGTTAAACATCATCCTTGAGAAAAATAGATCAAATTTGAATAAAGGATTAGAAGCAAAGCAGAGAAGAAAAGGAACGAGAGAAGTATAGAGTGTGAAGTTGGTAAAGAAGAATTCAGGGAAAACTAGAAGTTTTTGAGCATTCAATGAAACTGAACCAGGGATGAAGTAGATGTTATTTCTCAGTTAATTCATTTTGTTCTAAAAATATTCTATAGGCAGTGAGCCTCCCTTTTTGAGTAGTGAGATTTGGGCAGTGCACCTGAAGGCATGTGCCTTCTATTTTTCTAAAGTACTTTTAACAGGGTACAAATCTTTGTGGGTTAACCCCCATAGTGGTTTTTCTCTTAACTAGGTTTCCACGTCAAAATCTTGGTGTCAAGTGTGTTGATTATATTTCTGCTCTTATGTTGTTGATCTATGCTTTATTGTTTACATCATTAATCTGGTAGTAAGATAATAAAGGAGGTTAAAAGCAGAAAAAAGTTTATATTGTGTGACAACTGATTCACCCCCCCTCTCAGTTGTCCGATCTAATTCCAACAATTGGTATTAGAGCCAGATCCTCTTATAAAAGCCTGACCGCTTGAGGAGATCCATGATGTCGACCTACAAGAAGGATAGTCTGAGATTTGATGGAACAAATTATTTTGTTTGAAAGAATCACATGGAGTGCCATCTACAATGCATGGGCGATGCCTATTGGGCAAAAACTAGTGTTGAGTATAAACCTCCGGAGAAAGGTCCTTCAACTCCAGATCAAGTCAAAGATGATGCAAATAACCTTCGAGCTAAAGAAGCCTTGTTGAGTGCCCTGACTGATTCAGAAATGACAAATGTCTTTGGTCTAAAAACTACTTATGAAATCTGAAAAAAGTTGGAATATATGTATGAAGGTGATAAATATGTCAAATGTGCCAAGCTGCAAAGTCTGAGAGGAAAATTTGAAACTATGAGGATGAGCGAAGATGAAAACATCATAATCTACATGCAAAAGATAAATGAGCTTGTGTGTGGTATCAGGTGTGCTGGTGGAACTTTGGAAGAATCAGAGATTGTATCAAAAGTACTCAGATCTTTATCTGATTCATACAAACATAAGGTTGTTGCTATAGAGGAGATCAAGACTGTCTCAGATGTTACAAGAGATCATCTGGTTTACAAAATTTTAGCTTTTGAATTAACTGAGTTTGGTGATTCTCTTCCCAAGTCTGAATCTACATTTAAGGCCAGTGTATATGGAAAACAAAGATATGATCCAGGTGAAAGCTCTTCTGCAAGATCAAATAGATTAGTGAAGACAAGGAAGGATCTTGAAGATATTGAACTTGAAACTGCTGATCTTGAAGCTCTTCTCACCAAAAGATTGCCAAGAGGATCCGGTAAGTATGAAGGAAAATTGCCACTCAAATGTTTTTCTTATAATAAGATTGGTCATTTTGCCTCAAGATGTCCGGAGAGGTTTTCAAAACCAAACCCTAACAGATATTGAAATCAGAACAAATGTTACTATGTCTAAGAAACTGGAGAAGAAGGAGTCATAGATGATGAATCTGATCATGGAGGTTCCCCTAAAAATGATTGGGTGTTCATTGCCATCAAAGAAGAAGATTCGGTGTCTACTGAATTTGCTAGCTATGCAAATATGGAAAGTGCCTTGGCTACTCAAGTTATTGAGAAAGATGAATAGGTGATTGATAGTGTATGTTCTCATCATATGACTAGAGACAAGAGTAAGTTTGTGAATTTTGAAAATTATGAAGGTGGGCTTGTGAAATTTGGAGATAACTCAGTTGGTAGAATCCATGGCAGAGGATCCATCTCTTTTGATGGTAAGAATAGCACCAATGATGTTCTATATGTGGAAGGACTAAAACATAATCTTCTCAGTGTTGGACAGTTTGTTGATAAAGGTTATGATCTTCAATTCAATGATAGAAAGTGCAGAATCTTGGAGAGTTTTGGAACTAAAATTGCATCCAGTACTCAAACTAGAGGTAACATTTTTTATTTAAGTAGCTCTGGCAAAAGATGTTTGATTTCTCAGATAGATCAAAGTTGGTTATGGCATAGGAGGATGTGTTATGTGAATTTTGATAATATTGTTAAAATAAGTACCACTCAGGCTATGAGAGATCTTCCAAAACTTGTGAAACCTAATAGCATGTGTAGAGAATGTCAAATTGTAAGAAACAAAGCAAGGTTGGTATGCAAAGGCTATTCTCAAGTAGAAGGAAATGATTTTGAAGAAACTTTTGCTCCAGTGGCAAGAATAGAGGTAGTTAGATTGTTTCTTGCATCTGTTGCTTTCAAAGATTTTAAAGTGTATCAGATGGATGTCAAATTAGCATTCCTGAAAGGACATTTGGAGGAAGAAGTCTACGTTGAGCAGCTAGAAGGATTTCGGTTGTCTGATCAGGGTGACATGGTTTGTAGACTGAGAAAATCCTTGTATGGACTCAAGCAAGCTCCAAGAGCCTAGTATGCAAGATTGGACAAATATTTGCTTAAGATAGGTTTTAGCAAAGGTACTACTGATAGTAATCTTTACTTCAAGATTAATCATGAGGACATCCTGATTGTTGAGGTCTTTGTTGATGATATCATTTTTGGTGGAAATGAATGTATGTGCAAAGCACTTGCTGACCAAATGAAAAGTGAATTTGAAATGTTAATATTTGGAGAGATGAATTTCTTCCTAGGTCTGCAAATTGTTCAGTCAAACAAAGGTATCTTTATATCTCAGTCCAAGTATGTGAAAGAATTGCTGAAGAAGTTTGGAATGGAAGATTCAAAGCTAGTAGGTACACCTATGGTAACTGGATGCAAGTTAAGTAAAGATGGTGATTCACCCAAGGCAAATTAGAAAAGGTATAGATCAATGATTGGAGGATTGCTCTATCTAACCCAGACCAGACTTGACATCATGAACGCCATTGGACTTGTTGCTAGATTTCAATATGATCCAAAAGAATCCCACGTTGTGGTAGTCAAAAGAATTTTAAAATATCTCAAGGGGACAATTGATTATGGATTGTGGTATCCAAAAGATAATGACTTTACTCTTCATGCATATACAAATGCTGATTAGGCAGGAGATGTGGATGACAGAAAAAGTACTAGTGGTGGTGCCTTTTTCTTGGGAAGAAGATTGGTCTCTTGGATGAGCAAAAAGCAAGAGGCAATATCTTTGTCTACTGCAGAAGCAGAATATATAGTAGCAACAAATAATTGTACTCAGGTTCTATGGATGAAGCAAATGTTGAAGGACATTAGAGTTGTGTTTGAGGAGCCAGTCACAATATTTTGTGATAATTCTAGTGCAATAAGTATCTCAAAGAACCCAGTGTTGCATTAAAAAACAAAGCATATATCTATCAAGTTTGATTTCTTGAGACAAAAGGTAAATAAGAATGAAGTCAAGTTGGAGTTTGTGTCATCCAAAGATCAGATTATAGATATCTTCACTAAGCCTTTTCCCAAGGATACCTTTGAATATCTTAGAGAGAAGTTAGGGGTTATTACCCCTCCGAATCAAAACTAAGATGCACTAAGGTGCATCAGTATGGTGGAATTCTCAGTCATATCTTGAGATCCAGATTGATGTTGAGAAAATACTACTCTAAGGAGTAGTCAGTATGCAAACGTTGGAGATCAGTTTGAAATAAAAAGGGGAAGAGATGATTGCAAATATGCACCATTTACCATTGATGTCAAAGGGGGAGAGAAGTCTGTGAAAAACTTGGAAGTAAGTAGTTGCTGGTGAAAGGGGGAGCAGTGAAGAAAGTGGTTTAGGTGTGATGGAGAAAGGGGGAGAAGTTCTTGTCTTGATGGTTGAATCAGTTTTTCACATCATATGTTGCCATCAATGACAAAGGGGGAGATTGTTGCAAATATGTGCCTGATGTGTTGTCATTGATGTCAACATATCTTTCTGTCAGAAATAGTGAAGACAGTGTAGAGGAGTGATTAGTATTTCCAATAAGGTGAAGATCAGAGTATGTGGCTTAAAGGGTTTGTATAGGGTTGTCTATTGTTTCTCTAGATGAGATTTAAGAGGTCTGCATGAAGATTTGGTGAAGTTATGGCCCTTTGAGTAGAATAGGTTTTTGCAATGGTTCTGTAATAACAGAGTGGCGAGAAGTTGGTCCGGATTGGTCTGGTATGAGCATATTGTGATCTGCAGATCTAGATGCATGTCTGGGATGTTGGTGTGTTCCCTCAACTCAAGTGGTTCGTGGTCTGGAGGTCTGGAAGCAATCTTTTTAGTATGACAGTCATTGTAGTGTGTGTTCTTGAGGTTCAGTGTGAAGATGCAAGTGATTCTGGTGATGCGAAGTGGTGTGGCTATTCTTGTTGACTTAATTGTGCTTGTGGTGGTCTTAGGATCGTGTGGTTGTTGTGTTGGTGGTCCGCATTAACAAAGGAGCTTGTGATTGAAGTTTTCCTCTTGGTTGTTGTTGTTCTTCCTAGTCTTGGCCGACTGAATGTTCCTAGCGTGTTGCGGATGATCTAAAGATCACTTTATGAAGCATGGCGTGTTAATAGAGGAAGATTCAAGCCTTAGCTATGATTGGTCAACAATATAAAGATCTGCATTAAGTTTGGCTAACCTTGTTGATCATTCCAAGATGGATGAAGTATATAAATACTTGGTGAAGAATCATTAAACATTATCCTTGAGCAAAACAGATCAAATTCAAATAAAGGATCAAAAGCAGAGCAGAGAAGAAAAGGAGCGAGAGTAGTATAGAGTGTGAAGTTGGTAAAGAAGAATTCGGGGCAAAGTAGAAGTTTTTGAGCATTCACTGAAACTGAACCAGGCATGAAGTAGATGCTATTTCTCAGTTAATTCATTCTGTTCTAAATAAATTATGTAGGCAGTGATCCTCCCTTTTTGAGCAGTGAGCTCTGGACAGTGCACCCGAAGGCATGCGCCTTCTATTTTTCTAAAGTACTTTTAACAGGGTACAAATCTTTGTGGGTTAACCCCCACCATGGTTTTTCCCATAACCGGGTTTCCATGTCAAAATCTCGGTGTCAAGTGTGTTGATTATGTTTTTGCTCTTATGTTGTTGATCTATGCTTTATTGTTTACATCATTAATATGGTAGTAAGATAATAAAGCAGGTTAAAAGCTAAAAAAGTTTATATTGTGTGACAACTGATTCACCCCCCCTCTCAGTTGTTTGGTCTAATTCCAACATTATATATATATATATATATATATATATATATATATATATATATATTATATACCTTTGCTCGAAGATACCTTTGAACGAAGATAATTTCTTTGAACAAAGGTTTTGCTTACACGACCTTTATTTGAAGGGACCTTTGTTCTATAATTTTGACTTCATTCGGAGGTATTTGAGATTTTTCCTTAGGTGGGGATCATTTTAGGCCCCGTCCCAAGTTAGTGGGATATACTATTATGGGATGACTCTATATGGTATGTAATTTTTAACAATACATTTTGCCCCCACATTGACTTGCATATGAATTACCATGAGGATGCATGTCAAAGTAGAATCAAGTAGTGAACATGAACTTGTAACTTTATTCACACTCATAATTTATGTGTTTGTGTCTATGGGTGTGGGTGTGCATGCATGATTTCTTGGTACATGTTCCTTTAACATGAGTGTTCCATCTTGGAAACTGACAAAACAAAAATCAATGAGTGTCATAAAGGCATTTAAAAAAATAATATGTTGTCAATAATCAAAAGAAAAGAAAGAGAGAATGGGTAAGAAATATTTCACTCATGGTGGAACAAGGATATTGCCTTGGGGCAACAATATAAATAGGTATTTCTTTGGATATTAGTGAGAGTATTGTAGTACCATATGAAAATGATGTAGAATCATCTGGTAGTTACTACAACCATACTCAAGAAAGGAATGATAGTGACCTTGTATGCCCCCCTCTAATTAGTTACATGTTCGATGCAAATATGTTGTGACATATGTCTGAAAATGATTCATCATAATGCAGAAAAATTAAGAATGACCAAACGAAAACCTTGGGCTATGAAAGCTTGCAATTTGTTTAAGTTACTTCCATGACTGTAGAAGTGATCTACGCAAATTGTAGATTTGATTCAAGCCCGTAGATCTAAACTTTGGTGAACAGATTTGATCTTTGCTAAACTATGATATTTGTTTTTTGGTTTGTTGTGATGTTTGTGATTTGTATATTTGATTGGTGGTGTTTAGGAACACCTTTAGGAAGTTTACAAGGTAAGATGTATTCTCCCTTGGTCAAACCCCTAAGGTATCAATTTGATGGCTTTGTGAAAAGATTAAAGATAATAGGTAGTCATGTAGTCCTTAAATACAACTCTAAAGGTGGCAAGTGAAATGTATTGTGCTTCTAGTCGACACATAATGACTAGTGGAAAGGGTTAGGTTGGCCCAAAATTTGAATTTAAGCCTTTAAAGTTTTGGGTTCAAATCGACAAATCATGCAACTGACCTAGGTTACTTGCATAAATAACAGATTTGAACGTGAGTAGAGAATGAATAAACTAAGGATCAAGACTGACCCCTAGAAATATGTAAATAAGAGATGAAAAGTTCAAGGTATGTGCCAACTTTCAACAGAAATCATGCCACTTGTAAACTTGTCATCACATAAAGAATAACTAAGTTAAAGTGAGCCTAAAACAAAAAGAACAAGTACAAAGAATACAATTTTCCTTGATACACAAATACAACTAGAAAATACACAAAAACTGTAAAAACAAAACTTAAAATTAGAAACATAATATTTCCACAATTCATTAAAATAATAAAGAGCTCCCTCTAAATATCTTGTATAATTTAAAAAATAATAATAATCCACAAAAATCTTTATAAAGCTCTCTACTAGGGAAAAGACCCAATAGGCGAGATAGTTCCAATGGTTGAGATAGTATATGTGCATTTAAGGTCCAATATTTTTAAAAGTTTAGTACTAGTAGTTGTGACTTTAAGGTTGTTAGTGTTAAGTACTAATAATTGAATGAAATGTGCCCTTTAGATTAAAAAGCAACCAATCATGTGATGCCACATCAGCGCACCAACAAAACATGATTTAATGCACACCTATTGGTCCACCCTTTTTTTGGGGAACTATTTGACACCTCAAAAAAAAGCATGCTGATGTGGCATCATATTTGATGATGTGGCCCTAAAACCTTAGTTATAAGCAGGGGGATTGCCAAGTAAGCTACTATAAAAATTTTGGAGTGATTCGAAATTGCCACGTATGATTTCGAGAGGCGTGAAGTTAGGGTGCTCCACTACTGGGTCCTCTCCCCTAATACTTAAAAATGTGACTAGGACTATACTACCTAGTACAAATATCTTTATAAAGCTCTCATCTAAAACTTAAGAAATCTGACTAGGGGAGATGACCAAATTGGTGAGCATGTTCCAATAGCTGTGATAGTATTTGTGGGTTTAAGGCCCAATATTTTTAAAAGTTTAGCACTAGTAGTTGTGACTTTAAGGTTGTTAGTGTTGAATATAAGTACCTACAATTGAAAGAAATGCACCCTTTAGATCTAAAAACATCCAATCATGTGATGCCACATCAACGCACCAACAAAACATTACTTAATGCGTAACTATTGGTCCCCTTTTTCTTTGGGAACTATTGGACACCTCAACAAAAAGCATGATAATGTGGCATCATATTTGATGATGTTGACCTGAAACCTTAGTTGTAAGTAAGGGCCTTACCAAGTAAACTGTCGTAAAATTTTTGGAGGGAATCAAAAATTACCACGTGTGATTTTGAGAGACGTGAAGTTAGGGTGCTCATCTACCGAATTGTCTATCCAACCCTCTCGATGCACATTTGACCGTATTTATTAATTAATTGAAATTCACAGCACAGAGGGTTGGATAGACGTTGCCCTCATCTATGGTCCCTGTCGTCCCCTAGGACTATTCTACCATGTACAAATATATTTATAATGCTCTCAACTAAAACGTAAGAAATCTGACTAGACTATACAACCTAGTACAAATATAGTTACATTAAGGTACAATAGCTATACTAATGAATATATGAAAGTTTCCTATTTTATTTAAGAAAACAGCATCTTCAAATGACTTTTAGAAAGTACAACAGCAGCTCAGATGCGTACCTTCTGTCGGTTACAAATTTCCAAACGTGTAAGGTGCAGATTCAATCGATAGATCTGGGAGTATGTTCCTTAGAGCGCGGAGTGCATGTACACCGTTCCGCACAACATTTTTGACAGGAAATTAGCGGAATTTTACTCTATTTTCTGGAAGTACGGAACCCACGTGAACACTTACTGCTTCCAATGAAATGTAACCTTAAAAATATCTACATTCGAGGAAGTATATTCTTTATTAATTTGGCAGGTAATGGAAAGCGAAGTGAATTTTCGTGTAAATCAAAGAATTAATTTAATAATTCAAAATTATGTTTCAATTAACTAATAAAATATATCTACACTGTCATTTTTAAACAACTTGAATATGTGTTAAAGTGGACCATTCATTAACATGAGATATGGGTTCATGTGAACCACTACTCATGAAATATGGGTATGTGTTTGACTCAAAAACTACGCAGTTAAACCCTGAAATAAAATATCATAACTTGAATATGTAGAATTGTAATGTATTTGGTAGAAAATTGTATGAATATGTTATTTTTTTTGGGAAAAAAATGATAGTTAAAAGATTAAATCTATTTGTATAAATAGAAGTTAGTTAAATTAAGAAAAAAAATATATTTTTAATATAATTAAGTGGGTATAGATAATTATTTAATTTGAAAAGACCATTTAAAAACTTTTTGATCTTTTATAATTTTTCATTATTAAGTTGTAACTTAATAAATAGTGTGTAAATGTAATTTAATTTAAATTTTAAAATTTTATGAATGACAGTCAAGGGGATTGAGCTTAATTGGTTAAAGTATGGGGTTCTCATTATGAAGATTTAAGTTCAAGTCCCCATAAGGACATCTAATGCGGAATTCTAAGTTGTGACTCTTGGTCTTTCATAATTGGCTTCTAATATGACGTATTTCTACATAAATGGATTTATATGGCATGTCAATGCTTGAATGAGCATAATATTTGTAAACAATTTACAATATAAAAACAATCATTATAAATAAAAAATAAATTTTATTGTTTATATTGGGGTTATGCATATTAAATATTATATACAAAAGAATTAACTATTAAATATTATGAGGCGGTTATGCATATTAAATATTATATACAAAAGAATTAACTATTAAATATTATGAGGCCTCTAGAGATGATTCTATCCCTAATCTATGCATGGGATTTGAACAGACCCGTGAGGTAGATGAAGATGAATTTTGATGGGGTGACGAGAGACAACCCAAGAAAATTAGCCATGGGATGCTTAGTCTAGGATGAAAAGAAGCTTATTGGAGCATCCTCAAAGAAACTACAAGATGGTACCAACAATGAAGTAGATGCACAGGCCTTCCTCCTAGACCTTTAGATATGCAAAAATTTAGTGTTGTCATGTGTGGGTTGAAGGAGATTCAATGGTGATAATCAATGCAATTTGAAAATGAGGATCTGTAAATTGGAAGATAAACAATATTTTGCAAAAGGCGTAGCCTCTCTTAGATTCACTAGCAGCTTTAACTATACAACACATATAGAGAGAGATTAACAAGGAGGTGGATTTTCATACAATCTATGCCATTGATAAGAATGAAGAACGTAGAGTTCATAATGAGGTTCGAGTGTGGGATTTTTTGACACCACATTCAATCTATAATCACACTAAAGAATCACACAAATTATTCCAATTGGATAAAAGGCCATGGTTCCCATACAAATCAATTGGAAGTGCATAACATTAAATGATTAGCCTTGGAGGCAACTAGTAAATAGGAAAGCGAAGGATCCATGATAGATATTTAATAGGGATCATATGAACTTGGAAGGGATGGTGAAATCATTTGAAGGATGGGGTGATCTATTAATCACACCCACACAATATAACACATTTATCTTTCTCTCTACTCAACTACATGCATTTGCTCTCATCTTTAAAGGATTGATACTAGTGTTCAATTCATTTCAAAGAAGAGGTAAAAGTTGCCTTCTTGGGGAACACAATAGATCTCTATATGAATTAAACACTCAAGACTAATATAGTATCATGTGCTCAAACTAGTGCTGGGAGATGAGTTCTTAACTATAGACCATAGGTTCATAGTCAATATGGATGTGACTTGAACGCTGGTTGGAATGCTTTTGAACACAATTGAATCTAAGGACTCAGTTAAGGTAATGGTGATGTCTTTGATTCATAATCAATGGTGCTAGGGTTTGGAGATGGTCTTAGAGGACGTGGTTTTGAGATTGGGTTTTCCTTTGAAGGGAAAGGCCTTGTAGATTAATGGTGGGGTGTTCATGGGTGCATGAACCCATTTTATTATCGAAGGGTGTGGGTTCTTTTAGGTGGGCCAAAGACACAAGGCTAGCTTAGAGGCATAAATTTTCAAAAGTTTTCCATTGGTGTGATCCTCACCATTGCAAGTGCTTGGTCTTTTGCAATATTAGAGGAGGAAGAAGTAGGAAAGACATGAATTGGTGAAGACTAAAGGCTATTGGTTAGCATGACCATTTTGTTTTAATTGTCCAAGATTATTAACTATTTAATTTTTTATTATCTCAACAATAGTTTATTTTAACAATTACGTATGACCACTTATACTATCTAGTTAGTTTTGATAGCAACAATTTTTACCTCATTCCTCATGTAGGGTTTTTGTAATCACATGCCCTCCTAATAAGGAGCAACACCTATGTAATATTTCTTAATTTTCTAATACAATGGGAGTGGTCCCCAAAACCACATTTTACTGACTAAAAGTAAATAAATAGAAAAAATAGGCTAGAAACTATTAATTTTGAAGCTTGGATGGAACCCTTCTCAATTGTATGAAGGTAAAAAGATCAAGAGAGTTTGTTTTTCTCTTGTATGGGGCCACACGTGATTTGGTCCTCTTCGCATTGATTTGCCCTTATGCCATGATTTTGTACTTCTCTCTCTTGGTCTTTGATATCTATGTGCATGTGTATCTAAAGATGGGTGGTGTTGAGAAGCACCTTGGGAGATTGGTAGTGTGCAAAGGGAAAATGTGGAAACTTTCTTGATAACTAGTCCACCCATATTGTTGATGAACACATTAGAACTCTTGATAACTAGTCCATCCCTCTTGTTGATGAACATGTTAGAACTCTTGATAACTAGTCCATCCCTATTGTTGATGAACAAGTTAGAATATGCATTAAGTTGAAATGCAAGATGCCTAGATAGTATGTTGATTGTGTGGTATTTGTTTATGTAAGTGCTAATGTAATTGAAGTGAGATTCTAATGCTTTGATCCAATAATTCAATGGTGAACTAATGAACTAGGGATTGTCCTTAAATACAAAATCCTTGGTGCTTAATTTGAAGTATTTTAGCATGGAAGCTAACAGGTAACACTCATATTCTTTGAAAGGATTTCTCAAGAAAGTGAGAAACTAATTTTGAATTGTGAGAGCTAGGCTACTAGTGCAATCCTATCCATGGAACAAATTCATGCATGCAATATAGTTTAGGGTGACAAAAACTATAGAGATGGATCGATCCTACTCTATAGTGATAAGTTAAGCATAACATAGGTTAGGTTCAAGATCAACATTAGTTTACACACAAAACAAAAGAATTTAAACATAAGAATAATACATTTACAATAAAACTAAAAATGAATCTAAAATGAAAGAGTTAAAGAGCAAGGTATCCACTTTTGTCCACAATAATATAGTTAGCACATTGTCATTGCTAGCTATACAAAAAATAACTTCTAGATTCAACCTTGCAAATTGTCAATTTCAAACCAACCTTGCTCTACACACTATACAAATTTAATTAACTTTTAGTCAATCTTATTTCAACTCACATAATAAAAAAAAAAAAACTTCCCCTTTTTATCCTCTACAATTGTATATTCATTACCTAGATGTAAAGTGTAAGCATGGAACAATGCAAAAGTCACTCCAATGGTGTTACAATTTGACTTGCACCATGTGAATATGGTAATCTTGGGCAAGTTTTATTTTATTCACATGAAGAGAGATGTTATATAATAGAGCAACCTTAAAAACGGAATATAGGTTATAACTATGAATGCATATGGACTAATTTACTAATAGGGGAATGTTCCGTGAAACTTACTAACTAAATCAAACCTAAAGAATGGTGGCATAATTGAGAAGTTCGGTGCTTCTTGGAAATGAGAGCCGACATGGGCAGAAGGAAAACTATTAAATGCTTCTCCCTGTCCATCAAATCTCGCGTAATCTTCTCTTCTCGAAAACTCTATAATAATTGTGTTTTTGTTTATTTGTTTAGAAACAGTGTGACCTGTGGATTCGGAGAAATACTAAATAGATGGAAAATAAAAATAGCATTTTGTTTGGTATGGGCTTCAAACACCGAATCCCTCAGGCTATATGCTCGAAGAAATAAACGCGTTTTGTCAGAGCATGGCCAGCTCAAAGTTGACTGGTTTGTGTGAATCCCTATGGATTTCACATATCCAGACACACCCCAAAAAAAATTGATTAGGAAGGTGCAGAGATGATGGAACACCCGTGTCATAATCAACAAGATCTTTTTTTTGTTATAATCCCAACATGGAGCCCCTCTCCTCGCTTTCACACATGGAATCCTCCATTTTATTTCATCCTTATAGCTTCAGTTTCTCATCTCTCATAATCAAAAGCACCAGATTTTACAACAAGAAAGAACATAGCAGACGCTGGATTCTGTAGTACAAAGTTGCTTCTGCAGGTAAAAGAGATTGTCTTAGGTTAATCATCTACCGTAAACAGTCGACACGTTGTGTGTCCATTTCAATAAAGGGACTGTAAGCTAGAAGGTAGATTTACTGTAAGCTGGAAGGTAGATTTGTCAGAAAGGTGCTCTTTCCTTGAAGGTGCAACTTACCAGGGCTCTTCTAAATTTGATGGTTGCATTCATTCCATTGTATTTAGTTGACTGTGGTGAGCTCAGACTTGTATTTAATAAAAGATCTTCGAAGTTTGACTGTGGGTTTTTAGTTGGGTTTAATATATTGCAGTAGCAATCTTGGATTTTTATTTAGTGCGGTGCTTGTCTGTAGTCAATCCCATTTTTATAACACATCTAGTGTCAAGTTGATTAGCACGGGTCCTACATTTGACAAAAGGGGTCTCATTAGTTTTATGGTTCATTCTCTCGTATTTAGTTCTACATTTAGCCAGAGTTCAAATCAATTGCTCATTCAAGAAGGATTCAAGATAGAATGCAGCAGCAATCCGAGGTTCCAAGTCTTCTGCAGTTTAGATCTAATGAAGACGACCTGTTCGAATATGAGGTCGAGAAGTCATACCTGGATCGACAAGATCAGTCGAATGGGTCTGGAGTGACAAAGCCGAATCGGTCGAAGAGAAAAAACCAGGAGATAGGTAAGATTCATTACAAGGGTGTTCGTATGCGCAGTTGGGGGTCATGGGTTTCTGAGATTCGAGCTCCTAACCAGAAGACTCGCATCTGGTTAGGATCCTACTCAACTCCAGAAGCCGCTGCCCGAGCTTACGATGCTGCCCTGATTTGCCTCAAAGGCCGGGCAGCATCGACCAATTTTCCGGACTCTACAGACCTGGTGGACAATCTCAAGATCGACCAAGGGACTATGTCTCCCAGGTTGATCCAGAGAATTGCAGCTGCAGCTGCAAGTAAGAGCAAAGGTGATATTTTAGGTCACAACCTAAGAAATAAGTCCATGCCCATTTCCCAGACTTCGACTGAAGAACATAACAGTCCTGATGATACCAGTCGCCAGAAGTCGACACTCTTGCAGAACGAAACTAAAGAAGAATCGTCTGTTATAACTGCTGTCGAGGATTATTATGCTTCTGCTTCTTCTTCGTCGACATGGGTCGACCACGAGTCGATACGGATATCTTCTCCAAAAGTTTCGACATTCGACCTCAGTCAGTGCAGCTCTGCAATGTTGTCGACAGTCGATCCCTCGACCTCGTTCTGCAGCAATTGGGTAGAGGAATACAATGATCATGATCAAGAGATCATACGACTCTGGAGTTTCAGCTGAATGATGAGCAATCTCGTTGCTGCAAATTCAATATTTGTTTATTTGTTAATGAGTCCCTCAAATGTTTATTTATTCCTTGTAATTTATTCTTCATGATATAGTATAATAATAATAATTTGGTCTTATTACACTGCAAATCCTGAGTGCATGCTGCTGTTATTGGTCTGATTTAAGTATATAGGTGCAAATGAATCACATAGTATCTATATTCTGCTTGGAAAGATTTCTGCAGCATATGGGCATATTTCTTTCAGTGTTGGCAGGGGAGACTGAAAGAAACAGCCGTTAAAATCTTGGCCTCTTCTGCTTACCTAAACAGCTACAATTTGTCAATCTGTTTAAGCTCTTTTTATATAGGATATGAAGATTTTTTTTAGTTTTAGTCATTCTAAGACATTTTTTTAAAGACTTGGCTTCGGTTTCCATGGATCTTTGAAAGGGACTTTCCTGTAAGCTTCACTAATTTTTTTATGTACATTCTTCAAACATTATTTAAGGGATTAGTCAATATTTAAAGACTTGCAAGGGGCTCTAGGGGCGGTGTTTTCTAGTTGAACAGATAGATTTTGTTCAACCTGAGGACTTCCCATGTGTGCCATGTGCAACATCAGCAGTCTTAAAATACAATGAAGTATATTCTCAGTGAAAGTCTTCATTGCTCCTTTGCCCATATATTAATTTATATGGACCACCTAATAGTATCGAGTGACCTTGAAGTTTCCTGCTATAGAGTTAAAGCATATATCCTTTTCAGAACGGTGTATATGTCAACTTCCATGATTGCTAACACATCATTTTTCTACATAATTTCCCATACTGGTTTTATAAAGACCATCTTCAAGGCCTCGAAGTGGGTCCCTTCAGCACACCTTGATTAATAATCCTGATTTCATTGAACTCGTAGTGGGTAGGACCAGGGAGAGCATCTTCTACTTGGGCACACTATGTTTGACAGGTAGAATATAAAATTTGTTTGGAGTTGAGTAAATCAATCAAAATTTTATTCTAGGTTAAATAGTATGTTTTGAAGTTACAAATTTTTATGTGTTTGTTAGATTTTTGTTTATTAGTGAAATAGAATAGTTTATAGAGTTTATGAAGGATCAAGTATTGTTGAATGTGAACTCTGTGACCTTCTAAAAGGATGAGGTTGGGATCATGTCTTAGTTTGATGGAAAGAATACCTCTTAGTCCTTGGTTCCAAATTGAAAGAGGTTGATTATTCATGCATCTTGTGATTTCAGACCTTGATTCGAGTGGATTACTAAAATGATTCAAGGATGTTTTTTTAATTTTTATATGTTGAAGTATTAAAATTATTTAATTTGAAGCATTAAATTATTTTTTAATGAAAGTATTGGGGTTCTATATACATGGCCCAACTCAACCACATACTAAAAGTTCTAACATATAGAAAATACTAAAACTACATTAACAACCCAAAACATAGGGGTAGCAATGATACAAAAGTACAAAACTACTACAAATCCACAAGTCTACTATATAGTAAGAGCAACAAAGTTCTATTAAACCCAAAAAACATCGGATAGCTAAGAGGCTAAAAAAACAAAATACTAGAGCATTATGGACAATCCTACACTCCCCAAGATGCCATCTAACTCCCTAGCCCGAAGCTATTTACTAGCATTCATAAACACAAATCTTGTCGATCCCATTTCTAAACACATGGGTAATCATTATTGGGCATGTTGCATTCATCACACCATGAAATTTTATACCTTTACAACTTTCATGCTTCTAGTAGCATGCATGAGGAGACCATTCTCCCAAAAGGGCATCATGTATCCACTAGTGATATATTAGGAGTGCCCTCATGAATAAACACTATCATATTCCTCATCACTATGCACATATCTTGACAACCACCTTCTAAAATTTGGACGTCCACCATCAACTCACTAATTTTTGCTTGCATAACCCTTATCTCCACTTTTGAGGTGTCAACTAAGACTTGCCCTCTTCCTTTGGTTGTAGCTTTAACTTGTTTACCCATTAACATTTCTTCATCATCTTCTTCCATCCCAATAGACGCTTGAACCAGTCAGTCATAATGTAACATCAGAAAATGTCCCCTTGGGGGCTTTTCTCTCATAAGGTTTAGCTCCTAGGTCTTTTGCATGCATTTAGGACATCTTAGTTCATAATTTGGCATCTCGATGGAATGAGCCCTAGTTAACATGACAAATGGGACCTAGGAGGACCTCTTGAGCTGTACCTTGCTCAAAATAGGGGGGAGAACTTGGGCGCCCGCGCCCTAGTCCTGCCCTATTTTGGGGCAGCCCCAATTTTTGGGTGTTAGTTTGTGACCGTTATTTGGGTCCTTTGTCGACACGGTAAATTTGAATTACGAAAATCTTGGCAGGAGTGCTTGTAGTTGCATATAAAAGCATGTTTAGGCATTCATTTGTAAACTAGATTTCAATGAGATGATTACTAGCAAGCTATTGTGTTCTCAAGGTGATTCAAGGCTTTCATTGTGTTGCAAGAGCAGACTTATGTGTTTTGTGTGTTTGTATTTGTAGATTTGAGCATCAATTTCCTCATGGAATGAAGAGCATCTTCCTCCTATGAGAGCTTCACTACAAGGTGACATCATATTGTGTTTTCATCATCATTTCCTTTGGTTTTTGCCTCTGCCTCACAAGGGCATGCACTCTCTATCTGACAACGGTGTTCAGAGACTTAAGTGTCCTCCGGGGCTTGACTGAGGCAAGCCTCTAAACACCACAACCCCCTCCCAAAGTCTTGTGATTGTAGGTTACATGTGTCACATTTGGGAAAAGTGAAGTTGCAAGAAGGATTAGCAGACATCAAAGATTTCGGATTCGAAGAGAAGCAGGACACCGGAGCATTTCTAGGACTTGGGCACTCGCTCCAGTGTCCTCCGCAACTAAATTTCTAGAAACAGGAGTTACAATGTTGATTAGTGTTGGAAGGAGGTCAGGATTCTGCAAAGAAACTGGTACCTTGGACTTGGGCACCCGCTCCAGTGTCCCTGATTATTCCGCCTCGAAACCCTGAAAATAGGTACTCTGTGATTTGATATTTTACTTCCATCTGCAAAAGCTTTTTCTGTTATTCGTCAGTTTATTTCTGTATTTGCATAATTAAGGTTTTAATGGTCAATTGAGCATAAGAGGAGAGAAATTGATAATTAATTCCCTAATCCAAGTTTCCCTACATCTCACAACAATCTAGGGTATGATAGTGAATTTCCACTTGACCCTAGATCCTTGAATGTAAAGTGGAAAGGCAGATTCAAATATCAAAACACTAAAACATTAACAAATCTAATTTTCCACTAAACATTTTGGTGAATCCATGTTTTTGGACTTAAATTTCAAATTGCTAAGTGTGTGTCTTTAGATTAGGATTGATTTCATTCATTCATATAGTCTTTCATTTTATTGCATTAAGAAAAATTTAAAAAAATTCAAAAATTCAAAAAAATTGCATTGTTTGACTTACTAAATTGCATCAATTCTTTCTAAATTTTCCTAATTCATGATTTTTTCATTCGATCTGATATAAAATATAGAAAAAAATAAAAATTCAATTATTTGCATTGCATTTTCATCATTAATTTGCTAGGCTTTTGTAGAAATTTTGACAATTTTCATATAACCTAGTAATTCCAAAATCTAGGGTTAGTAGGAAAAATCTTCTTTCAGATTTTTCTACTGATTTTAGAAGATCATTCAAATTTTTATTTGGCTGTAGTCTTTCATTTTAGTGTAAGTTTGCATTTAGATTTAAAATATTTGCATTTTTGCATAGAAAATTTCAACAAAAATTAGAAATTTTCATGCATTTTCATTAGATTTGCATTGGCATTTTGCACATTAAAGTTTGGAAATAATTTTTAGATATGAGAGCACTTCATTTTCATCATAAAATAGACTTCAAAACATTCACATAGCATTTTGTCCCAAGATCTCAAATACAGGGCTTCAAAAACAACGATTTTCACTAAATTTGGCCTTAACGACTCTATAAACTTGCACCATAGGCATGTTGTGAAGAGTATTTTTGCATTAATTATCTGTTATCAAGGTAATCATTTTCTTCCTCTCCTAAAAATCTTCACAACACCCTTTTAACGGGCTCTTGTATTGAAATTTGGTGAAAAATTACATATTTTGGCTATTTTTGCCCTAGGATTTGACCTAGTTTGCACTCTGAGTGTGTTGTGATCAATTTTATGGATCGAGGTGACTGATATTATTGATTTTATTTTCTTCACCTTCTGAATTCATTACAACACCTCTTTTGCTAGGTCTTGGAATTGAAAAACTGTGGAAAAATCACATATTTTGCTATATTTTCACTAGGGTTTTACCTTAAGTGGCACTAAAAGTGTGTTGTGTTGAGTATTTTGGAACCAAGTGGCTATTTTTACTGATATTATTTTCTTTGCATCATCATTTTCCTCACAACACCCTTTGTTATGCTCTCTTGCATTGAGTTTTGGTGAAAAAAGTTCCTAATTCGACATATTTTCACTATATTTTGACTTGGCATTATCTTGGATTTGCATCAAGAGTGTGTTGAGAAGGATAATATTTCTATTTTGGATTGATATCAGACATATAACTTTCTTCCACTAATCAAAATCCTTACAACACCCTTTGTTTCATTCATTGGCATTGAAAAGAGTACAAAAAACCAAGCATTTTGGCCGTCAATCACATCATTCTCCTAGGATTTGTTCTCTTAGTTTGTGCATTGTGTGTTGTATTCTTTTGTATAAGATTTATGACACACTGTCCTAAAATCAATATCCCTTTGAGAAGAAGTAAAAGGTTATTGGAATCTAGTGCTCTTGAAAATGACATTCCTACCTCTAATAATCCTTTGAGCACCTTCTTTACAAAGGGAGAAACTCAAATTGTGCAAGATATTATACATTCTCCAACCACAATGGAAGAACAAACTTTTCATGATGTTGATAATACTATTGAGGCAACATGATATGTATCTAATGAGAAAATAGAAAAATTAGATAAAGAGCTAGTTGAATTTCAATCATTTATGGAAAATGAGAGAATAGCTGAAGAAGCTATCCCTACAATTCATAATATAAGAGTTTTGATAAAAGAGGGACAAGATGGTGTAAATACAATTCATGGTCTAGCACATATTGTACAAACCAGTATCATTCCAGTGATCGAATGTGCATAAACGATAAATAACACTTTATCACCATCTCATACTCAAGTATCCATACCTATACCTATTAGAGTCTAGGACAACACTGAGAGGGGGGGTGAATCAGTGTTGTATAAATTTTTAACTTTTTGCAAACTTTATCTTACAAGACAAATAGAAAGGAGGACATTAATGATTTGTTGAGTTTATATGCATAAGACTTATAATAAAAAGATGTAAACAAAAACTCATGATCAAATGATTAATACGAACACACAGAGGAAATCAATGAGAACCATGACACAAGCTTTTTACTGAGTGGAAAACCCTTTGGGGTAGAAAAACCACTCATGAACTGCCTCACTAGCTTAACTGAAAAACATGTCTCACTAGCTACATATAGGTCTCACTGACCAGGCAAGCCTCACTGGCTACAAAGAGGTCTCACTAACCATACAAGCCTCACTAGCTACGATGTTTAGAAGCACCAATTTCAAGGAGCACCAACCCCTAATACATACAAACTCAGATTAAAACAAAGAATTTTAGAGGGTTTCTCTGTTTCAATACAAATCACTTCTTCTCACATGTGTCTGTCATATCACCATACTTCTCATCAACTCAAATCACATAAAAAACTTATCATCTAAATTTTCTCTTCAAGAGCATATTCAAAATATATTCAACCCTATATGCTGATCCACACAACAACCACTTCAATGTTCCTGCAAAACCATTATATATGAAATAAAGAGAACCTTTCATAATTCTCTTCTCTCCTTTCAATACTCCTACAAAAAATAAAATCACTTCTTTGCTCTGTATGACCATTTCCATTCATAAAGAAAATCATATTCTTTGTCCTCCAAATGAATTTCACTATGCATAAAACCTTTTATATTCTTTTCTCTGCAAAAGAAATTCAATCACCTGCATATAATTCTTCTTCCAAAAAAAATTATCTTCATGAAGCCTTTCTCCTGCAAACAAAAATACCCTTTCATTTGCATAATCAAAAAATCAATATTAATCCCATTCAATTTTCCTCCTCTTTGTAAAAACCCATTCAACTTCTTCATCTCTGCAAAAACCATCTCCAAACAAAAATTAGATCATAAAAAATTAAATCTTCAAAAACAAACCCAATTCAAAATCTCTTCATATTCTTCTTCAAAATATTCTTCACACTTCATAATGGTCTCTTCATAAAAATTCCTTATTCAAAAGAATAAGAAAATCCTTCATAAATCTTATAAATCTGAAGAGAAGATTTAAAAAAAGAAAAAATCATTGTTAAAAAGAAACTTCAATCTTCATATAAATTGACCTCATGAAGGGAGGCAATAAAATAGGAGATAAAGGAGTTCCTAAATTTAAAAATAAAACTTTACTCAAACTCCCTAAAGCATATTCGATGCTTTTGTTTTCTTCATAAAATCTGATGCCTTTTTATATAAATCATGCTTCCCATTTAAAATATTCGATGCATATATATAAACAACTTTCTTTTATGTCATAAAGATATGACATTAGGGGATCAATAAAATAAAGTTTTCTAACTTTAAAACAAAGCTTATGATGACTATAACTTATTCAAATTCCCCTATAACCTTTCCTTTTGGCACTCCACATACATATTTAAAAATAGATGTTGATTTATTTTTAGAGCCCAAAACCTTATGTCAAGACCGCTTCATACGGCGAGTGAAGGAGAGGGCCGGTCACCATAACGACTTAAAAGGCCTTCAACAGGTAACATTTAAGTTATAAACCTGCTATCCTAAGTCACCTATGTTTTAGAACATAAAGTGCATTCTTAATTGATGGGCTAGGGTAAATAATAAACATTGGTTTCAAAATATTGAAGGAATTAGAGTTTTGGAGAATCTAACCCTCCATGATCATATCAAATCTGACCCTTCATGATCATATCAACCATTGATTAAAAATTAATGATAATCCACAACTGAAACTCATGATACAGAGGATGTCATGATATAAGAAGCTCACTGTTCATTCTACAGAATACTCATCACTGAGAATATCACTTGAGAAAAACTTGAAGCATTAATCTTAGATATGAATGATATCTTGAACTCCTGAAATGAACATCTGACATTAGGACCATACCAACACCATACAGCCTGAAATTCTCTGAAGACACCACAACATGATGAAAATCATGTTACATATGTGAAACCTCATGTTGAAGCATGAACAACAATGAGAAGACAAACACCACTCAACTCCTTTTTGAAATCAATGACAATCTACTTCCATCAATACCAACTATGGGAATATCAACTTTTACATCAATGATCTTAACAATTGATGCTAATGCATGTAGTAATGCTACCACTGGTATTGGAGTGTCTAATGGCACTAATTACAAAGCTATGGGTTTTGATTATCAAAATTTGGTTCCTAAAGGGACCTCCTCTATGCATAGTTGTTCTCAACCACCTATCCATTCAACTCATTTCCAACCACCTATTACCTACTCACAACCATCTTCCACCTATCACTATGTCCAACCATCGTTGGCATATTCCTAGCCTTCACCTATCGTATCTCAAGATCATTCACCTCCTCACTTTGGTTCTAATTCCTCACAACAAACTGCGTCTCCCAATGATGCCATCCTAAACCAACTTTTACAGGGCATGACTGCTTTACAACAAAAGGTAACAAACTTGACAAATTCATCGCAGCCTAGTCTACCAACATATCATGCCCATAATCCCCTATCCTATGCAATCTTGAGAACTCCTATGCCTGAGAGGTTTGAGACTCGCCTCTTTGAAAAACATGGTGGAAAAGGTGATCCTAATATTCATGTGGTAGCATTTACAACTATGTGTAGTGATTTTTATTTTGAAGAGGATTTGTTAGCAAAACTTTTCCCGCGATCTCTCAAAGATACTGCTTTAGAATGGTTTTGCTTATTGCCTCCGAATTCAATACAATCCTTTTTGCAGTTGATTGATCAATTTTTACAACATTTTCAAGCAAATATTGGACCCCAAGTCACCCTTATTAACTTGGTTCAATGCAAACAAGGTCTGAAAGAAAAGTTGACTAAATTCATTAGTCAGTATCAAGGAATTTATGCATAGATTCAATATCAGATGAAAGATGAAGATGTTTAGAAGATATTCATTACAAATCTACAACCTAATATTTGTGATAAGATCCTCTTGATGAAGTATAACTCCTTTCAACATTTATGCACCGCCCTTCATGATTATCAACTTTCGTCTGGTCAGTATGAAAACCAAAACTCATCAGCTCAAGTTGGTCAATCCACGTGTGGATCATCACAAAACAATTTTAAGAAGAATAATAATAACAGGAGCTTCACCAAGATTAATGGTCCAAATATGAACAACTTTTTGAATGTTTCAGCTATCACTAATCCAAAGAAAGCATAGTATCAACCAAGAAAGTTTACTCCAATATCTGAGTCTTATCATTCTATTATGAATCAAGGTGTGAGTAATAACATTCTAAAGCTTCCCCTGATCAAGCCTATTGATCCTAATAAACAAGGACCTTACTTTGATGTTAATGCCTTTTGTCATTATCATCAGACACAAGGACATGACACTGAATGTTGTATGCATCTTAAACATGAGATACATGACCTTATTGATTCAAATGTCATCCAGATATCGGGTGTGAATGATAATGGAAATAAGTCGGTTGCTCCGCCGAATCAGAATTTACAAATCTTCACTAATCCTTTCCCTAAGCATACTGAAAACAATATGGTGGAACAAGGTTTAATGGAAGTAGACGAGGATGATTACTTGGACTATGATATTATTGTCAGAATGATTGAAGTGGATAAGAAATAAGTGGATAATATACCTTGTCCATGAAGAAACATAATTTATGATGAGGTTCCTCCTTCGTTATCCTTAGATGGATCAGGAGATAATCAAAATGCATAAAAAAAGCAAGAACAACAACTGATACAGATGAATAAGATGGTATAGGATGATTCTCGTTACCTTTCTAGAAAGATTCAACAACGAAAACTTGCTAAAAATTGAAAAAGAGCAAGACGGTCCAATCAATAGTTGGAAATAATAGTGGTTCTCCCCCTCATAAGCAACAAAAAGTCTCATATAAAAAAGGATTTAAGGAACAAGAATCATATGATAACAAACAAAACCTTCATAAGAACCACTCAAATTTTGCATTAAACATGATCGAGTACCTCTCCAAGAGGTTCGCAAGCTCCAAGATATAATACGAAGACCCTACATGTAAGTATCTCTAACCCTTTATCTCTCTTGTGATGTGCTTCCCTTGTGATATGTTATGTGTTGTTTAGGCCTCCTAGGATGACCCCTGATTCTCCCGTAAGGTCCGGGATACTAGGAGATAGCCTCTGTCATGACCTTCTTCTATTTGTATCATCATTCTTCTAAAATTGCCCCTCTCTCTCTGATTTCATTGTTATGTGTTGTGTCTTATAGACATAGCATTGCGGTTGGTGACACTGGGGGCACCCTCCTATGTGACTATCCCTAAGACACTTATTTCTCCTCTCTTATTTATTGTTTCTCTTCCTCTAGTGTTTCCATCTAGCGGGTGAATGACGACAAACATTTATACTGATGCGGACCTAGTGTCCCTTTCGAGAGTAATAAAAAATTGGACTTAGTTCCTAATATGACGATGGGGTTGTATATTTTATCTAATGCTTGGCTAGTGGAAGCACTCGTGATTTCTGCGTAGTGAATTTGATGTTTCTATCACATTTACAAACCTTAACAAAACTGTTGCTCTATGCACCTTTGTTTGTCTTTGAATCTAGCCTCGATGGTGTTCGATTCAGAGAGCTTCATGATATAGCCCCATGGTTATCCTTGAACTCTAAATTTGTAGTATAACCTTGGCTCTTTGTGTGGTTAATCATATGCATTGATGGTGTTGTTTATCATGATGTTGTAGACACTAACATGTTTCTTGTAGGGATGTGTTTGTGGGAACATTTGGTGATCGTAAAGTACATGTCACCTCCGGGGGGCATGGGCTTTGTGATAGTTGATGTCCCCTTGTGTGTTTTATTCCTACCTTAACGTGCTTGATATCGATAACTGATATCAACCACCTTAAGGTGGGGGCATATATAAGGTAAGTTGTCTGTTATAGATGTTAGCAATGTGTTTGACCTCAGGTGCAAAGACCTACACGATGAGTGCATCATGCACCCTGAGTTTGTTTGCAATCAATTAATCAATCATGTAAGCCCTCTGAGGAGGCGAGGATGGTGTATTTTTTGGAGCAGATTGCATCATCCTATCATTTTCAAAAGTCCTCTGCAGAGGCGGGGAGTAGTTCTGTGACTAACTCAACCCTTAAGCATGTCTTCAACGATTGTTGTGGAAGTCCAATCGTTGGTGTGTTCCTGTAATGTGCCTGAGATGGTGTTAGACCTAGAAATAGGTACACTCCATCACTTGTCTGTCATGTTTTCTCCATGTCTTCAAGTGTGTGTGTTTTGGCATGCTTGTTTTGTTTGGAGTGTTTGTTGCCCCATATGTAGTATAAAGATCGACACCTTAGGGTTGTTCTTCCTGCATTTTGGGAGGTTTTGCATGTCTTGTGTGTGTGTTGCCCCATGTATACAAAGACCTGCGCGATGAATGCATAATGTATTATGGGAGGTTTGTTTACTTTCTAGTACTTGCATCTGCATTTCATATATATGAGAAAAAGAAAAGAAAAGATATCATTTCTATCTTCCATGCATTAATGTCTTCTATGCATTGACTGTATTCTCTGTGTTCTGCATGACTGTAACTGTCTTCTTCGTGTTTTGCATGCATGTTGCTATTTTATATGTGATTGGCATGTCTTCTCCATGCTTGATGTGTTTGTTGTGTTTGCGACCTTACTTTAATGCATGTATTGGCCTCACGTTTATAGATACATTAAAGTGGGGGCTAAATGTAACATTAGAAAATGTCCCCTTGGGTGCTTTTCCCTCATAAGGTTTAGCTCCCAGATCTTTTGCATGCATTTAGGCAATCTTAGTTCATAATTTGGCATCCCGATGGAATGAGCCCTAGGTAACATGACAAATGGGACCTAGGAGGACCCCTTGAGTTGTACCCTACCCAAAATAGGGGGGAGGACTTGGGCGCCTGCGCCCTAGTCCTGCCCTATTTTGGGGCAGCCCCAATTTCTACGTGTCAGTTTATGACTGTTATTTGGGTCCTTTGCTGACACGGTAAGTTTGAATTATGAAAATTTTGGTGGGAGTGCTTGTAGTTGCATATAAAAGCATGTTTAGGCATTCATTTGTAAACTAGATTTCAATGAGATGATTACTAGCAAGCGATTGTGTTTTCAAGGTGATTCAAGGATTTCATTGTGTTGCAAGAGCATACTTGTGTGGTTTGTGTGTTTGTATTTGCAGATTTGACCATCAATTTTCTTATGGAATGAAGAGCATCTTCCTCCCATGAGAGCTTCACTACAAGGTGACATCATATTGTGTTTTCATCATCATTTCATTTGGTTTTTGCCTCTACCTCACAAGGGCACACACTCTCTATCTGACAACAGTGTTCAGAGACTTAAGTGTCCTTTGGGGCTTGATTGAGGTAAGCTTCTAAACACCACAACCCCCTCCCAAAGTCTTATGATTGTAGGTTACAAGTGTCGCATTTGGGAAAAGTGAAGTTGTAGGAAGGATTATCAGACATCAAAGATTCTAGATCTGAAGAGAAGCAGGACACCAGAGCATTTCTAGAACTTGGGCGCTCGTCTAGTGTCCTCCGTAGCTGAATGTCTAGAAATAGGAATTATAGTGCTGATCAGTGTTGGAAGGAGGTCAGGATCTTGCAAAGAAACTGGTACCTTGGACTTGGGCACCTGCTCCAGTGTCCCCGACTATTTTGCCTTGGAACCCCAAAAATAGGTACTCTATGATTTGATATTTTACTTTCGTCTGCAAGATCTTTTCCGTTATTCGTCATTTTATTGTTGTATTTGCATAATTAGGGTTTTAATGGTCAATTGAGCATAAGAGGAGAGAAATTGATAATTAATTCCCTAATCCAAGTTTCCCTACATCTCACAGTGATCTAGGGTATGATAGTGAATTGCCACTCGACCCTAGATCCTTGAATGTAAAGTGGAAAGGAAGATTCAACTATCAAAACACTAAAACATTAACAAATCTAATTTTCCACTAAACACATGAATACACTCCCTTAGCTCCACATTTTGAATCAACAATTTTAATTTTTGATTGAACTCCTTAAGTATTCACACATGGGATGGGTGTGTGTAAGAAGTTAAGTCCACTTTTTGGCCAAAAAGTGGAAGTGTTTTCCCTGATTTTTAGAATTTGTCACATTTGACCTAAAAATTTGAAGCACTTAAAGGTGGAATCTTGAAAAAAGTCAACAAATATGAAATGTAGTACTCAGAGTCTAGTTTCCAAATATGTAATTTTTTTAATACTCAGATGATACAAATTGATTTTTAATAGGCATTTCTAAAAACCACTGTTTAAAAGTCACTTTTTTTTTAACTATACCATGCACGTGTATGTCATCCATATTTTGACCTAAATTATCATATTTTTCTAAATCCTTTTGGGAAAAGATTCGTAACTCACTAAATCATTTCTATATTTTTTTGTAATTTTTTATTGAATATTTTTTTTTTGTTAATTTTTTATTGGCCATTTTTAGTGTTTTAAAAAATCGTCGTGTATACACATAAGATGACCTAAACTTATCATTTTTTGAATTTTTTTTTTCAAATTGAAAAGAATTGTTTGAAGTATGTTTTCGTACAATTTTTTTTACAAAAAATTATTTTGATAAAAAGTTATTAAAATATTAAAAAACACTGATAATTCAAGTTTATGGACCTATTTCATTAGAAATTAATTGAAAAATAGAAAAATAATCCAATTGTAAAATTTTTTTATATATTTGGAATCTACACTATCTCATCTATAATGGGTTTCAATTTTGTCAAAAAAGTCTGCAAAAAAAGCCTTTAAGCATATGCCCAAAGTCACTATTTTGTTGTGATATTGACAGGACCTTCAACTTGCATGTCAAACCAGGTCCAAAGCCAAGGGTCAGGTTCCCAAGCCTTTTTTCTGACCCAAAACTCATAGCAAAAATGAGGTCAAAAATTCAAATTTTATGAAACGGGATCCCGTTTCATAACAAGTTAATATTTTAACCTTTATGAAATGGTATCCCATTTCTAGAAAACGTGATCCCACTTTTGGCTTAGGATCCCAAAGCATAACAGGATCCTATTTCATAAAAATGGGATCTTGTTTTGGTTTACCCGATTTTGGGTTTTTTCTAAGTTTAAAACTTCCACCTTAAGTGGACTCATCTTTGTGCATTTACCCAGATCTCACTTACCATTTTCCAATAAAACATCCACCCCAAAAATAGCTTTAACTATGGATAAATGCAAGGAGATGGGGGACCAAAAAGTCACCACCATCTCCAAAATTAAAGGAAAACGCGAGCGCGTTATAACGCACTCGCATTTTGCTTTTAATAAAAGTAAAAAAAAGACAACATTTTCTACACATTCACTCGCGCCTAGGTTATTGGGAGCAATAAAGAAAGCAAGAAAAATGTGCTCGCATTGATAACAAAGAGATTCGATCAAGTGCAAGTGAGAAAACAAGAATTTCACAATGCCACCTCGCCACCAAAGACATCATTGTGCAAATTTGGAGGCTCCAGCATAGGAAGAAGGTAGGGTTTGTCTGAATTTGTTAGTTTTAGATCAATTTTTTAGTTTTGCAATGTTTGATTTATGTTTATATTACATTTATAGTTATTGGAGAAGCAAAAAATCTAAATCCAGTTGAGGAGGGTGAAAACAACCCCCAAAACCCTCCAAAGCCACCTTCACCTCCTTTTAATGTAAGGGATAATCAAGAACATTACCTAGGGATAATAGAAGAAAACAAGAAACATCTTCAGACTATTATTGAAACCCTAAACAATCCAAGTGGAACCACTGATCGTAGGACACTTGCAAAATCACTGGAGGAGATTGTTGCTCACACAGATTTGGTGACAAAATAAATCACCAAATTCCAAGACTATAGGGAGAGGTGTCAGCAATTTTATGCCGATGGCTTATCATATGAACAAGTCAAGAATGAAAAAATTACAAAATCTAAATTATGTGAACACTTTACCAATCCCAAAACTGGTCAAAGATTAGAAGAAAGTTGCGAATGGTTTCCTATACACTGGTGTAATGAAGAAATATCCCAACACTTTTGGGATAGATGGTACATGGTCTTCGATGAGCGCCCATGCAATAATGATGAGATACCACAATATTTCTTGAGGAAACTCTATTGTGAGTTCATCCTCAACAAGATTCTGAATTATTTTGACATTTGTGATTTCCAGGGTAGAGGTGGTGGCTCTGCCCAAGATAGACCCGGGGCTCAGTAAGATCAAGACCGTGTGCCTGTACCCCAAGCAAGGCCAGATCATAGGTCACTCTCTTTGGCTTTGAAGGAGAGTGTTGAGGTGGAGACGTTACATTCACTGACTACTCTCACCCAAAATCTATCATAGCATGCCGATGATTTTATCCAGTTCGATGAGGGTGTGAGTAGTATGTGTCATGTGTCCCCACATTTGTACAGTACATGTGGGAACCTATGTGATTATGGGATGCAGGGTGCACGATAGGACTCCCTGCAGGATGCTGTGACAGAGGGAAAGGATGATGCAACGCAGGGGAAGGATGATGCGACGCAAGGGCAGGATGATGCAACATAGGGGCAACATCCATTGATCGGGGCATCCATATTGGATGATCTTGTTCTCAGTGATAATCTCTTACAACATACATTTGGCATTGACTCTAAGGTAATTTGTTACAAGTTTCATTATGATTTAATATATTGTTATTTGAAATTTGTAATTATTTTTATATGATTATCTATATTAAATCAAATGTATGTAATTGTCTGAGCAATGGATTTCCAGGGTCAGAGTCTTCATCCTACCTCCATTAGCTACCCATTGGTAGGTTATGAGAGGAGGTCAATACAACAGGTATATAATTTATCACATGATCATAATTATTGTAGATATGTTGAAATGGTAATATTATTTTGTGATATTTTGATGATTTCAACAATCACCGCAAACTACACTATATCCTTGGTCTCCTGGATGCCAACCCACTAGTTATACGGAGGTAAATTTAACCATTTCTAATCATTATACATTTTTAAACTAATGTTATGTATTTATTTTGTCCATTAATCTTGAACTTGATTTTTAGATGCTGAATCTGGAGACTCATCCTGATGTTCGTGACTCAGCGCAGAGAAGCATTAGTGCAGCCATAATGTCTGCAAATGCTTTGACCGAGGTATGAGCCAATAACATGAAAATGTCATAATTTTGTATTTCTTGTTTTATCTCATGTCATTTGATGTACATAAATGATATTTATGTTTAGTCAATTTTGCTTCTTGATGCTTCTTACAGCAGGTCACAACTCCAGTCCGTCCAACTAAGTACGAAGAAGCTAGAGAAAAGATGACAGAGAGTGATCATGGGTTGATGGTAAGTGATCAATTACATATGTTCAATGTTATATATTTGATATATTTTCTATACTAATGTGCATATTGTTTGTTTGTATTAACAAGTGCACCTGGATGAACTTTATTCAAAGAGGTCCACTTGATGACATAGAGAGGATGAGTCACAAACTGGCTCTCCAACTTCACAGTCAAAGAAGGGCCACCGATTATTTCATAAAAGTCCATAGGAAACTAGTTTTTGGGACTTTTTTGTATGCCTAGATTGCTTTGTATACATACTTTTGTATGTTAATCCGATGTATATTTTTGTATATTTGCCTATATGGCTTTGTTTAGACATGCCTATATGGCTTTTTATATAAACTAGATGTTATGTTCATGACATTATGTATATGACAGTTTATATTAAATATTTAATATGATAATCAATTATTGTTATAGGAATTTGGTTTTACACGTGCCAATTGCATTTGCTTGAAAGTTTATAAATTATTTTCAAATAATCCATTTTGTGCATATCTTGCAATCATTGAATTATGTGGGATTGTGCATTTCTTGGAGGCATCATTTCAAATAGTTCATGTGCCTTTTCTATGCTTCCATACTTTCCATACATGTCTACAAGGGCAACTTTGCAAATACAATACATGTGACAAAATTCCTATATCATTTATGCTTTGATGGTTGTCCACACCATGTTCTCTAGATCCGATTATAACATAGGCAAGGAGGATACTAGCTAAGGTTGTGGAATTTTTCTTTACACTTGGCAATCACATTTGCTTGAAAGTTTCTAATGCCTTATCAAAAAATCCATTTTTTCATATCTTGCAATCATTGCATTCAATGAGGTGACATTTCTTTGGGGCATCATGCCAAATAGTTCACGTGCCTTGTCTATGCTTCCACACTTTGCATACAAGTCTCTGAGGCTAGTTGCAACTACAACATCTGATAGTATTCCCATATCCTTCATGCTTTGATGGATGTCCATACCATGTTCCAAAGATCCCATTTTGGCACAGGCAGGGAAGATGCTGGCAAAGGTTGTGGAATATGGCTTTACACCTACCAACTGTATTTGCTTTAAAGTGTCTAAATCCTTTTCAACAAATCCATTTTGTGCATATCCTACAATTAAGGCATTCCATTAGATGGCATCTCTGTGAGGTGTTTTGTCGAATAGTTCATGTGCCTTGTCTATGATTCCACATTTTGCATACATGTCTCTCAATGCAATTGCAACTACAACATCTGATAGAATTCCCATATCTTTCATGCTTTGATGATGTCCATATCCTATTCGAATGACCTGATTTTGGCACATGCAAGGAGGATGCTGGCAAAGGTTGTGGAATTTGGATTTACACCTGCCAATTGCATTTTCTTGAAAGTGTCTAAAACCTTTTCAAAAAATTCATTGTATGCATATCATACAATCATGGCATTTCATGAGACAACATTTATTTGAGGTGTTATGTCAAACAGTTTATATTCCTTATCTATGCTTCCACATTTTGCATACATGTCTCTAAGGGCAGTTGCAACTACAACATCTAACAAAATTCCCGTATGTTTTATCCTTTTGATGGATGTCCATTTTGGCATAGGCAAGGAGGATACTGGCTAAGGTTGTGGAATTTTGCTTTACACTGGCCAATCACATTTTCTTGAAAGTTTCTAATGCCTTATCAAAAAATCCATTTTGTTCATATCTTGCAATCATTGCATTTAATGAGGTGACATTTCTTTGGGGCATCATGCCAAATAGTTCAAGTGCCTTGTCTATGCTTCCACACTTTGCATACATGTCTCTGAGGGCAGTTGCAACTACAACATCTGATAGAATTCCCATATCCTTCATGCTTTGATGGATGTCCATACCATGTTCCAAAGATCCCATTTTGGCACAGGCAGGGAGGAGGATGGCAAAGGTTGTGGAATTTGGCTTTACACCTACCAATTGTATTTGCTTTAAAGTGTCTAAATCCTTTTCAACAAATCCATTTTGTGCATATCCTACAATCAAGGCATTCCATTAGATGGCACCTCTGTGAGGTGTTCTGTTGAATAGTTCATGTGCCTTGTCTATGATTCCACATTTTCCATACATGTCTCTCAATGCAGTTGCAACTACAACATTTGATAGAATTCCCATATCCTTCATGCTTTGATGGATGTCCATACCCTGTTCCAATGACCTGATTTTGGCACATGCAAGGAGGATGCTGGCAAAGGTTGTGGAATTTGGATTTACACCTGGCAATTGCATTTTCTTGAAAGTGTCTAAAACCTTTTTAAAAAATCCATTGTATGCAAATCCTACAATCATGGAATTCCATGAGATGACATTTATTTGAGGTGTTATGTCAAACAGTTCATGTTCCTTGTCCATGCTTCCACATTTTACATACATGTCTCACAGGGCAGTTGCAACTACAACATTATCAATGGGTTTCATAAATTTGCATACATGTCTCACAGGGCAGTTGCATAAATGGGTTTGTACCACAAACTTCATTATCAATTCCCATTATAAGTGGTAAATTCTATTGCAAGGTTTGATAGATCAAGTTCATATTATGAACTTCACAATGAATATCCTTCCTATCAGCTATAATAAGATTGTTATAATAGTTGGAACAACAATTTAGAACTCCCCTACCTTACTCAAAATCATCAAGAGGTATACTTAAAATCATGTCAAATGTGTCATAAAAGTCTTTCTCCATCCTCATTGGTGCAGGAGCACCTTCACAATGTTGGTCAAATGTTGTAAATAAGAGTCTTTAGTGAGTTTTGTATGTCCAAGTCATATTTCTTTTGTGCTATAAGGTCTAACTAAGTCCAGATTGGGTGTATTTATGCCATATAGTGGTCTAGGTGTGAAATTTTGTCATGGACACTTCATAATCTAGGAAAGAACATTCTCTCATCATACTGAAAACTCCATGAAAACATGATGAAACAATGAAGCACCATGTTGAAGGTTCATGACTGTTGTAGGTTTGATAAAACTCATTTTTATGATGCCTAGGTTGTCCTAGACACGCATAAGGTTCATAACTTCTGAAAAATCAATCTGTAGTTCATTTTCTTGACCCATGGAAAAAGTTATAACTATTGTCCCAAAGTCTAGACAATTATGTGGTAACAAAGGATAATTAGCAAAGGTGGTAGGAGTGACATTTTGCATTCCATAGCTCATGGGAGCAAATGGACTTCACCAATGCATCAGAGTGGGCGGGTAAATACTAGGGGAGGTCTCATTTCGTGCACCAAGCACTGCAGTCGTTCGGGTCAGCAGGCTACTGACAAAGTCCCTTAAGATCCCTAAGACGAGAAAAATGCCAAACTTTGACGGGGTAGTTCTCAAAATTTGTGGCAGTTGGGAACCTTCCATTTGGACCTACACGTGCATGTGGAGTCCATCCATAATAACCTCTCTCAGTTTCATTCAACTCTAGTTTGTTTTACCGTGTCAGAATCAAATGCATTCTTGCAAAATGCTTCAGTTTCATGTAGTGGAAAGGTGGTAGGAGTGAAATTTTGCATTCCATAGGTCGTGGGGGCGAATGGACTTCACCAACGCATTGGGATGGGTGGGTAAATGCTAGGGGAGGTTTCATTTCATGCTCCAAGCTCTGCAGTCGTTCGAGACAGCAGGCTACTGACAAAGTCCCTTAAGATCCCTAAGATGAGAAAATAGCCAAACTTTGATGGGGTAGTTCTCAGAATTTGTGGTAGTTGTGAACCTTCTGGTTGGACCTACAGGTGCATGCAGAGTTCATCCATAATAACCTCTCTTGGTTTTGTTCAACTCTAGTCCATTTGACCATGCTGGAATTAAACACATTCTTGCAAAATGCTTCAATTTCATGTAATGGAAAGGTTGCCAGGTGCCATATTTTTTGTTCTACTCATCATGGGACCGTACAGACTATGCCAACATGTCAGGGTGGGCAGGTAAATGGTAGGGAAGGTCTCATTTCGTGCGCCAAGTGTCCCAATCATTCGGTGCTGTAAGCTATTGACAAAGTAGAAAGTTTCTAACATTGAAATTTTACATTCCATAGGACTTGGGGGTGTACGGACTATACCAACACATCTGGGTGGGTAGGTAAATGCTAGGGGAGGTATCATTTTGTGTGCCAAGCTCTGTAGTCGTTCAAGACAACAAGCTACCGACAAAGTCCCTTAAGATCCCTAAGATGAGAAAATTGCCAAACTTTGGTGGGGTAGTTCTTAGAATTCATGACAGTTGGGAACCTTTAGTTTGGACCTACAGGTGCATGTGGAGTCCGTCCACAATAACCTCTCTCATTTTTGTTCAACTCTAGTCCATTTGACTATGCCAAAATCAAACGCATTCTTACAAAATGCTTCAGTTTCATGCAGTGGAAAGGTTGCCAGGTGCCATATTTTTTGTTCTGCTCTTTGTGGGGCTAAACTGACTGCATCGACACATCAGGGTGGGTGGGTAAATGCTAGAGGAGGTCTTGTTTCATGCGCCAAGCGTCCCATTCATTTGGGGCTATAAGCTACCGCCAAAGTAGAAAGTTGCTAACACTAAAATTTTGCATTCCATAGCTTGTCAGAGTGAACGGACTTTGCCAATGCGTCAGGGTGGGCAGGTAAATGCCAAGGGAGGTCTCGTTTCATGCGCCAAGGCTGCAGTCATTCAAGACAACAGGCTACCGACAAAGTCCCTTAAGATCCCTAAGACGAGAAAACTGCCAAACTTTGGCGGGGTAGTTCTCAGAATTCGTGGCAGCTGGGAACCTTTCAATTAGACCTGCAGGTGTATGTAGAGTCCATCCACAATAACCTCTCTCAGTTTTGTTCAACTCCAGTCTGTTTGATTGTGCCAGAATCAAACACATTCTTGCAAAATGCTTTAGTTTCATGCAGTGGAAAGGTTGCCAAGTGCCATATTTTTTGTTTTTCTCATTATGGGGCCAAACAGATTGCACCAACACATCGGGGTGGGTGGGTAAATACTAGGGGAGGTCTTGTTTCATGTGCCAAGTGTCCCATCGTTCTAGCCTGCAAGCTACTGACAACTAGCACCTTTTGAGTTTGTCGGTAGCTTGCAGCCCGGAACGACTGAGACACTTGGACCTACAAACGAGACCTCTCCTAGAATTTACCCACCCATCCCAATGCATTACCAAAGTCCATTCTGCCCCAAGGCCTGTGGAATGTAAAATTTCAGTGTTAGCAACTTTCTACTTTGTCGGTAGCTTATAGCCCCAAATGACTGGGACACTTGTTGCATGAAACGAGACCTTCCCTAACATTTACCCACCCACCCCAATGTGTCGGTGCAGTTAGTTTGGCCCCACGATGAGTAGAACAAAAAATATGGCACCTAGCAACCTTTCCACTACATGAAATTGAAGCATTTTGCAAGAATACGTTTGATTCTGGCACGGTCAAATGGATTGGATTTGAACAAAACCGAGAGAGATTATTGTGGATGAACTCCACATGCACTTGTAGGTCTAAACAAAAGGTTCCCAGATGCCACAAATTTTGAGAACTATCCCATCAAAGTTTGGCAATTTTCTTGTCTTAGGGATCTTAAGGGACTTTATTGGTAGCCTGCTATCTCGAATGACTGCGGTGCTTGGCACATGAAACGAGACCTCCCCTAGAATTTACCCTCCCACCCTGATGCATTGGCAAATTCCGTTCGCCCCCACGAGCTATGGAATGCAAAATTTTAGTGTTAGCAAATTTCTACTTTGTCAGTAGCTTACAACCCCAAGTGACTGGGACACTTGGTGCATGAAATGAGACCTCCCCTAGTGTCTACCTACCCATTCTGATGTGTCGATGCAATCGGTTCAGCCCCACGATGAGAAGAACAAAAAATATGGCACCTAGCAACCTTTCCACTGCATAAAACTAAAGCATTTTGCAAGAATTTGTTTGATTCTGGTACGGTCAAAAGGACTGGAGTTGAACAAAACTGAGAGAGATTATTATGGACGGACTCCACATGCACCTGTCAGTTCAAGTAGAAGATTCACAACTACCACAAATTCTAAGAACTGCCTCGTCAAAGTTTGGCAGTTTTCTTGTCTTAGGGATCTTAAGGGACTTTGTCGGTAGCTTGCTATCTTGAACGACTGCGGCACTTGGCACATGAAATGAGACCTCCCTTGGCATTTAACCACCCATCCCGACACGTTGGTGAAGTCCGTTCACCCCCAAGACCTATGGAATGTAAAATGTCACTCCTACCACCTTTCCACTACTTGAAACTGAAACATTTTGCAAGAATGCGTTTGATTTCGGCACAGTCAAATGGACTGGAGTTGAATGAAGCTGAGAGAGGTTATTATGGATAGACTCCACATGCTGTAGGTCCAAATGGAAGGTTCCCAGCTTCCACAAATTCTAAAAATTACCTCGTCAAACTTTGGCAATTTTCTCATCTTAAGGATCTTAAGGGACTTTATTGGTAGCCCGCTGACCCGAATGATTACAGCACTTGGCGCACAAAACAAGACCTCCCCTAGCATTTACCCACCCACCTTGACACGTTGGCAAAGTTCATTCATCCCCATGAGCTATGGAATGCAAGATGTCACTCTTACCACCTTTCCACTGCATGAAACTAAAGCATTTTGCAAGAATGCGTTTGATTCTGACACGGTCAAATGGACTGGAGTTGAATGAAACCAAGAGAGGTTATTATGGAAGGACTCCACATGCACATGTAGGTCCAAATGGAAGGTTCCCAGCTACTACTAATTCTGAGAACTGCCCCGTCAAAGTTTGGCAGTTTTCTTGTCTTAGGGATCTTAAGGGACTTTGCCAGTAGCCTGCTGACCTGAACGACTGCGACACTTGGCACATGAAACGAGAACTCCCTTGGTATTTACCCACCCACTTAGATGCATTGACAAAGTCCCTTTGCCTCCATGAGCCATGGCACTCCTACCACCTTTCCACTGCATGAAACTGAAGCATTTTGCAAGAATGCGTTTGATTCTGACACGGTCAAATGGACTGGAGTTGAACGAAACTGAGAGGGGTTAATGTGGATGGACTCCACATGCACCTGTAGGTCCAAATGAAAGGTTACCCACCTACCCCGAAGCCTTGGTGAAGTCTGTTTGGTTTCAAGATATGTTTCATGAAGAATTTTGGAAGATATGTTTCATTAAGAATTTTGGAAGATATGTTGAAAAAACCACTAAAACAAGGCTATAAGAAATAAGAAGGCTAAAGAAGGAACACCTCTAATCCTAGGGTCTTAAGTTTTCCTATTAAGAAAAAGAGCTTCCCTTAGCTTCAAGAAATATAAATATTTTATACTGACAAGGCCAACCATGTGAAGGTGGAAACTCATGTGGCCTCACCTAAGACCTAAGACACATGTATTCTAGTGGACACCTATATTTTATACATTACCTAGATTAATCCATCCTAAAAGGAAAACCTATGTAAACTTACAAATTAATGTGCATACTTACAACTCAATGTAACATGACTTTACAAAATCAATGAAAATACTTACAAATTAATCCAACTAACCATCTGGATCTTCTCTACTCTTTATTGTGTTAAGTATTGCCTCATGGTCAAAGTCATGCACCTTCCACAAGGTCTTGTTCAAAGGTCTACCTCGATATTGTATCAAATGAGCATTAGTTGTCATGACAAGGTTGAAGTAATGAAGAATCTTCTGATGCATCTCAAAGTCCTCAAACAACCAAACATTAACACTCTTATGTGGGTACCTTCTAAGCCATGTTCCAGTAACAACCATTGAGCCTGTAGGGTATTCAATATTTTCTCCATCTGTAACTGGGGCCTCCAATTTCTTTTTTGCCTCAACACAATGACACAAGTAATAATCTATTCCCTCTTTGTTATCTTCATCTGCAATAACTGCATAAACATGCCCTACAATGATATGTGCAACAAATTATATGAAATTAATCAACATTACAAAAATATTACAAAGTTTAAGATAACATTAGGAATTTCAAATTTAACTACGCAAGTAGATATATTACCTGGTTGAACTAGATCTGATATGTGGTCAAAGTCAACTGATGATTCCATCTCTATCAATCCTAGTGCCATCGGGGGTTGATATGTGTCAAGTGGGCAAAGATAACTGAACTGCCATTCGTCAACCCACTCCCTTGACTCAAACTCATTCCAGGCTTGAATTGTACATGCAGAACAAAAGCATGCCATCTTCCATGTATGTATACTCCAAGAACTTGCAAATGAGATTCTAATAGAGTGTAGCTCACTTGATTCTGTCAATGTACAACCGTCCTCATATGGTGCAATGTTAGTTTCATCTATCAACCAAAAAAATCTACGAACTGAAGACTTACCTTCATTACCTAGACCCATCAAAGCATTACACCACTCAACGATTGATTTTGCATCTGTCAGCTTTGCATTATCTTTATACTTTAATTGTTCTTATGCTATGGCTCTTTTAATATATGCTTCTGCACCATCATGCTCCCCCTTTCCATGCCTAGCCTTACAAAATTTCCACATATGCTGAACACTTGTAATATTATGCCTCCTGCTCAGCCAATAGAAATTTTGCAAGTTCTTGAATTGTGATGCACAGTTATTTGACCATATGATGCTGACTAAATGATATGCCCCTTCTAGCTAGATCATTGTAGACCACCTAAAAACAACCTTGCACAAACTCCGTAGAATGCGTGCGATCATCTCTTATATAAAAGTGATACTCCCTTATGATCTTTCTATCATCCTCTGTACTATCATTCACATGAATGAATGTGAAACCTATGTCAAGTTATAATATTGGGATTGCACCTAACATTGTGGTTGTAGACTGTAGTTCTCTACAAAGTCGACGGATGAAATAATGCTACCAACTGGAAATGTGTCCTTGCATAACTTGAATTGCAAGTCCAACCATCGATCTCTATGGGCATGTCTTACATACTCATCACTATGTTGTCATGAAATATAGGCATAAACTGATACACTAGAATTTGTTGAATAACATATTCACACCTCTTTGCTTCTTTACCATCTCTTGTATTGTATGCCACTATTTTATACTTGATGAACTCTACTAGTTTGTTTTCAACCACATGTGTTATTTCCATATGTTCACATATTGGCATATGTTGCAAGCCACCACAATGCTGACATGTGCCATTCAAGAATAATTTCTTGTAGAATAATTGACCTTCCTCTCTATTACATAAAATCATTGATATGAAGTCTCTTGAGGTAGTTGGTGGGGCACATATTCCACAATCCTACAAAACATTGTTAGTATGCAAATATAAACACAGACCGATAAACATCAAAATGGTTAGAAAATTCAATATGTAATCTACAACAACAAGTAGTGCGTGTGTGATTTATTTTGACAAAGAAAGGTTTAAGCATTTCAGAATATCTTTGAGAAATTTTAATTTGAGGATACTTCTCTAGAAATTTACCAAAAAACTCTGTTTGATTCATATCCAAAAAATGCTTTGGATGTGGCTCATGGTTTTGAATATCAATTCTCCTTCTTACCACATCCCTTTGATTCAGTGATACCCTTCTGTAATTCTTCCAAAAGCCTTCAATTAGTGATCTCAAAGCTTCGATGTTGGTCCAACAACTTTGTCTTTCCGTGGGAGTCTCCCAGAGAATGCTCACAATTCATTAGTGTTTGGATCCTGAACTCTTTGACATCTTCGAATGACTCTCATTAGCATTTTTCTATTTATTTTCATTTGTTGACTTGTCTTTCTAATGAGGTGAGATTTTTTTATTTTTTGGCTTACAATTGTCGATGTAAAGACATGTCGTGTGACATTACTATCCTTGGTGTGTGAGGTGGAACCCACACTCTCATACACACTCATTAGATTCTTGACAATTGATTTTTCACTTGATGCATTTGATGTTCTTAGGCCAAGAATCTTCATAGTGGGCTTAAATTTTAGATTTCTCATCAGTTCAACAAAGAGTTGACATCTTTTGGTTTCATTTAAATTCTCAAAGAATAATTTCCATATCTTATTTGCATATCTTTGGCAAGTGCGCATGGGAATCTTATCCTGCATGGGCTCCAATACATTCTCATCAATATCAATTAGAAACTTAGGCCTCCTATGAAAAATTCTAGGAGGTGTTTTAATTGGTAAAGTAGACTGAACATTGCCAGGAATTTCTTCAATATTTACTTGAGATGGGATAGATGATGTACCTTTGATTGGAGGTGAAAAGGTTGAAAATGATGTACCTTCAACTTGAGGTGTGAATGATGGCATGTGACCAACTTGAGAAGAAACTGTAGATTTGCCTTCTACTTCACCTGTGAAAGATGGAGTGTCTCCAATTCGATAAGATAATGATGGTGTTCCTTCAAATTGACCTGTGGATGATGGAGTGCCTCCAACTTGGAGATTCACTTTCCTCATTACACAGAGGTTTTGCATTCATTTTCTTTGTGCCACCAATTCCATCTCTTTCTTAGCTTTGTTAGACATGTCACGTTCCTCTTCAATTGACAATGGTGGAATATCATCTTGTATGGTTGACAATTTCCTACTTTCTTGAATTCACCTCATTCTTTCTCTTTTCCTCTCATTCTCAGCTTCACACTCTTCTAGTGTTAGATTCTTTGCTTGTTTCCTCATCATGATGATGATTTATACAAGCATGAAGAATAAGACAATGATCATTAGAAATTTTATAATGATAATGAATAGCACAGTCATAATGAATAACAAGGTTTTATAAACTTTTGAATAAGACACCTCATATCAAGACTCATTGAATATAAATAAGTCATGGAGTATGAATTTAAACACACATATGCACTTGAATCTAGTTTGAATAGAAGAGAGGAGGATGAACTTGGAGGAAGAAATAAGAATGGATATGAGATTTTCATTAAAACCCCCTTATTTGTGAATAAATGAAGGGTTTTCTAGTTTGCACCCTAGATGAGCATGGCTATACTAACCAATGGTGGAATTTAAAGTTTTGTGACATATAGATCTGCTGTTGGCACACTAAAACATCAAATTCAAAGAGAGAATATATCTCACATGAGTCTACATCAACATTCAATGATGTTAGTATGTAATGATACTTGGATAGAGTATTTACTTGATTTGTAATGGAGATAAGTGTGATCTGCTTTCATTTGTAGGGGCATTTGATTAGCACTCCAAGTTTTTCCTATGGATTGAGTTGTGTTCAAGTTTTTCACTTGTAGAGCAAGCAAGTAGTACGTTTCACTCACTATGGGTGAGTATGAGAAGTATAGCCACTTGGAGGTCAAGAAAGTATGTAAGGAAAATAGAGAATGTAAGAGCTAGCATGATGACATGTTTTGGGTGTTGTAAGCATGCACATTTGTGTTCCATAGTAACATAAATGTTGTAGCATGTAACATAGATGACTTGTAGCATGTTGTAGCATTTAACAGTGATGGTTTTCATTATTGTAATGTGCACAAACTCTTATCTCAGCTGTAGTATGTGCATAGTTGTAGGAAGAGAACTCTTTACACATTCATTGTAAATAGTGTATAAATGTATGAATTTCATTGTACATAGATGCAATAAGAAGGACCACTTTGTAATAAATTATAACTTTCATAGCATTGTAAAATGACCTTCAAATGGAAGGAGGATCATACATGGCAGCAGGGTTATGTATAGATTACATGATAGTGGACTGTTATATAGACTTACATGATTGTCCTACACTCATGAAAACCTCCTTTTTAGTGTTTTATCTCCTTGTAACTCCCTTTGTATCATCTTATGTTATCCTAGGGCAAAAATTAAGAGTCTTCCAAAATCAATTTTGGCTCCATGTGTACACTCAAATATGAGTATGACAAACAATTGTTCAATGAAATTATTTTATATAGTATTTGATAATGTTTTTCTCTTGTATAGCTGAAAATAGGTGAAATAAAGGCATGAAGGGCCAAAACGAGGTGGAAACATAAAGAATTTGGAGTCTCTTTGACTAAACTAACTGATATACCTAGACACATATATGTCAAGAAGAACATAAAGAACATAAAAAACATAAATACATAAAGACATTTAAAGACATAAAGAACATAAGAACATATATATATATATGTGTGTGTGTGTGTGTGTGTGTGTGTGTGTGTGTGAATTAAAATTGAACATACCTTAGAATTTGATATTGCAGTTGACTAATTCTCCAAAAGATGGCTTCAAAATCCTCAAATTTTTGTTTTTCTCAAGTTTGATTATGAATTCTATATAATTCTAGAATAGGATTAGTAAAATTTATGTAAAAAGAAAACATATATCATCAAATTCAATCTATATATCAATGGTAATTAGCTTTGAAACAAAATCACACATGAAACATGAAACTTTCAGTTTAAATAATCAAATTTTCTCCAAAAACATGAAAAATCACTTCTTCTATGTTGAAAAAACAAAAAAAGGTGGTGGATTCATATAAAAATGATTCTCAATTAGTCCACCAATATGAAAATCATTTTTTTGTCTAATATACTCGTGAAAAGCAGGAATAACAGGCATGTGGGGTCTGAAACATGGATTCCACATGATTTTTTACCATTTTCCATGCTTCCCATAACGCGCTTGCGTTATAACATGAGTGCGTTATGGGAAGCATGATAACATAAAGGTAACCTTCTATCTACATGAGAGAGTCTCTCTCTCTCTTCATTTCTCTATCCTATATATAAAGAGGGATCATGAGACATGGAGAGATAGAGAGGGACATGGAGATAGAGAGGATAGGTGGAGATAGAGATGGGGAAAGGGAGAGATGGGGATAGAGGAGATAGATATGGGGATAGGGAGACATGAAGCAACCCTAAACCCCTAAACCCCTAAGGTCCCTAAACCATAAAACCTGGAAGCAAAGGTAGGGATAGTTAGGGAGAGGGATAGAGGAGATAGAGATATCTCTCCCAGGCTCAGTCTCCTCTGTATCTCCCTATTCGCCTCTCTACCTAAACCATAAACCTAAACCTCTAAACCTTAACCCCTAACCCCTAAACCCTAAACCCTAAACCATAAATAATGCCCCTAAACCCTAACCCCTAACCTCAAAACCCTAAAAATGAGCAACCCTAAACCCCTAAACCCCTAACCCCTAAACCATAAAACCTGGAAGCAAGCCTAAACCTCTATCTCCCTATCTCTCCCAATCTCTATAACATGAAAACATGAAAACATTAAGCTTTCATTCCAACCAAGTTCATTCCTAATAAATCCCAAACCATCCCTAATCCATTCAATTTCATCTCTAATCATCCCTAAACCACTTCACACCATCCCAAATCACATCCAAATCAATTTAACTTCATCCCTAATCATTTTCTAATCAACTTGGATTTCATCTCAAATACCACCCCTAAACTATTCCTAAATCATTCCCTAATCAACACTAAACCACTTCAGACCATCCCTAAAACCATTCTAATCATTCCCAAATCATTCCTAATCTAGTCCTTTTCACCTCTATCTCCCTATCTCTCCCTCTCTAAACTCCTAACCCCTAAACTCTAAACCTGATCAACCCTAAACCCCTATCTCCTTGTCTCTATTATCTCTCTACCTCTCAATCTCTTTGGCTATGTCTCTGGCCATGTCCCTCACCCTCTATCTCCATATATTTCCCTCTCTAAACTCCTAACCCCTAAACCCTAAACATGATCAACCCTAAACCCTATCTCCTTGTCTCTATCATCCCTCTACCTCTCAATCTCTCTGCCTATATCTCTAGCCATGTCCCTCACCCTCTATCTCCCTATGTCTCCCCTCAGTCTTCTCAATATCTTGGGCTATTGGTCCTCTCTCTCTAAAACCTAACCTAAACCTCTAAACCTTAACCCCTAACCCCTAAAACATAAACCTTAAGTTACCCTAAATAATGCCCCTAACCCCTAACCCCTAACCCCTAAAAATGAGCAACCCTAAACATCTAAACCCCTAACCCCTAAACCATAAAACCTGGAAGCAAACCTAAACCTCTATCTCCCTATCTCTCCCAATCTCTATAATGTGAAAACATGAAAACATTAAGCTTTCATTCCAACCAAATTCATTCCTAATCAATCCCAAATCATCCCTAATCGATTAAATTTCATCTCTAATCATCCCTAAACCACTTCTACTCAGCCCTAAACCACTTCACACCATCCCAAATCACATCCAAATCAATTTAACTTCATCCCTAATCATTTTCCAATCAAATTGGATTTCATCTCAAATACCATCCCTAAACTATTCCCAAATCATTCCCTAATAAGCACTAAACCACTTCAGACCATCCCTAAACCATTCTATTCATTCCCAAATTGTTCCTAATCTAGTCCTTTTCACCTCTATCTCCCTATCTCTCCCTCTCTAAACTCCTAACCCCTAAACTCTAAACCTGATCAACCCTAAACCCCTATCTCCTTGTCTCTATCATCTCTCTACCTCTCAATCTCTCTGGCTGTGTCTCTGGCCATGTCCCTCACCCTCTATCTCCATATCTCTCCCTCTCTAAACTTTGAACCCCTAAACCCTAAACCCAGTCAACCCTAAATCTGATAAACCCTAAACCCTATCTCCTTGTCTCTATCATCCCTCTACCTCTCAATCTCTCTACCTATGTCTCTAGCCATGTCCCTCACCCTCTATCTCCCTATGTCTCCCCTTAATCTCCTGAATATCTCAGGCTATCGGTCCTCTCTCTTTAAACCCTAACCTAAACCTCTAAACCTTAACCCCTAACCCCTAAAACATAAACCTGAAGTTACCCTAAATAATGCCCATAAACCCTAACCCCTAACCCCTAAAAATGAGAAAACCTAAACCCCAAACCTCTAAACCATAAGCCCTGGAAACAACTCTAAACCTCTATCTCCCTAGATCTTTCCCAATATCTATCGATCCCCTCACACTCTCTTTCTCTATTTACCCTAAACCTAAGAAACCTTAAATCCCTAACACCTATACCCTAACACCTAAACTCTAAACCCTAAACCTAAGCAATCGTAAACCCCTAAACCTTATTTATAATTCCCCTAAACCCTAACCCAAAACCCAAAACCCAAAACCCAAAACCCAAAACCCTAAAATTGAGAAACCCTAAACTCATAAACCATAAATAATGCCCCTAAAGGTCAAAGCAACCCTAAGCTCATAAACCCTAACTAATGACCCTAAACCTTAGCAACTCTAAACCTCTCTCTCTCTCTCTCTCTCCCAAAACCCCTAAACCCTATAAAATGCCCTAAATCGTAACCCTTAAACCATAAACCATAAACCTAAGCAGCCCTAAACCCCTGAACCATAAATGATTCCCCTAAACCCTAAACTTAAGTAATCCTAAACTCATAAACCTGACCCACCCTCTCTCTCTCTCTCCAAAACAAGAAAACTAGGACTCTCTATCTCTCTCTCTCTCTCCCTATCAACAGGTATCTCTCCTAGGTTTCTCTCCCCTCCATCTCCATCCTCTCTCCCTTTTCCTCCCTCTCGCTCTCCCTTGTCAACAAAGAACATGAAAATGTAAGAAAAATAGGACATGTAAAGATGGATGATTATATAAATTGGGATTTAATGAAATGGAAACAAAATATTTTATGAAATTTCTTTGGATCAGAAGAATGAGGGGGAGAGGTAGAGAGGGGAGGGAAGTAGAGAGTGAGAGAGAGGATATGAGGTAGAGACAGGATGGAAGTAGAGAGTGGGAGAGGACTGTAGGAGGTAGATAGGGCAAGGAAGAAGAGAGAGAGGGTAGGAGGTAGATAGGGGAGGGAAGCAGAGATTGAGAGAGAGGGTAGGAGGTAGACAGGGGAGGGAAGTAGAAAGTGAGAGAGAGGGTAAGAGGTAGAGAGGGAGGGGGAGAAGAGAGTGAGAGAGAAGGTAGGAGGTAGAGAGGCAAGGGAAGCAAAAACTCAGAAAGAGGGTAGGAGGTAGATAGGAGAGGGAAGTAGAGAGCGAGAGAGACAGTAGAAGGTACATAGGGGAGGGAAGAAGAGAGTGAGAGAGAATGTGGGAGTTAGAGAGGGGAGGGAAGTAGAAACTTAGAGAAAGGGTAGGATGTAGAGAGGGGAGGGAAGCAGAGACTCAGAGAAAGGGTAGGACGTAGAGAGGGGAGAGAAATATCGAGAGAGATGATAGGAAGTGTAGCTACCCTTGTAGACATGTATGCAAAGTGTGGAAGCATAGGCAAGGCATGTCAATTATAAGACGTAACACCTCAAAGAGATGTTCTATAATGGAATGCAATGATTGCAAGATATGCAAAAAATGGATTTGTTGAAAAGGCTTAAGAAACATTCAAGCAAATGCAATTGGCATGTGAATTTCTAGTTATGCTCATCATAATGCGAGCACATTATAACGCGCTCGCGTTATTGATTTTGGACATAACGCGAGCGTGTTATAACGCGCTCGTGTTATTGATTTTGGACATAACGCGAGCACGTTATAATGTGCTCGTGTTATGATGAGCTTTGTTTGACGTGTTTTTATCAGTTTTTAGCAAAATCTAGAGATAATCTGGAGCGTGCTCCCCATCAGGATGACACTTTTTTCAATGAAAACTCAAAAAAATACCACCATAATCTTAAACTCTCTGTTAGCTATCTAACCATATAATTTTTTTCACATTTTGAGTATGTTTAGTGTTTCATCTTGAATTTCTTTTGTAAGTGTGTCTAGTTTTTGTCATAAACTAGTGTTTAGTATTTTTAACTTATTTTTTTAACCGTTCATAAAAAATTGAAACAAGTTATATTTTTAGAAACTAGACTCCATTCTACATGAATTAAAAAAAAAAAATTTCAATTAGTTTTCAAACATTTTAGGGGGGAGCATGCTCAAATTTATGTTTTTTAGGATTTGTCCACTTTAAAAATTACTAAAAAATCAATTATTCATTGAAAAATTATCAGAAAAATTAGGGATAAACTACATGGTGTTACCTAATTTCTCATCAAAGTGATTATTGAAATACTAAAAAAAGTTAACATTTTACGGGGAGCACATCAGATGCTATGTTATGTTTTTTTGAGAAAAATAGGACCAATTTGTGTGCTCCCCCTTTTTGAACCCTTTAATCTCAATCATTTTTGGAAAAAAATAGTAGTTTAGAAACTAGATTCAGAGAACTACAACTCTTGTTTTCATTCCATCTTCAAATTTTGAGTGTAGTTATCTTCAATTTCTCATCCAACATCAATGTTTCCTAATTTTAAAAAAAAGTGGCAACTTAAGACCCCATTTTGGTTCCTCATCTTTGTACACTTACCCCTACCCTAATATTACCAACCACAGATTAATTGAAGATCCTCTTTAGTCAATGATTTGAGATCGATCCATTATGCATGGGTTCTCTTGACAAGTTGACACATGTCATAACAAGGGAACTAACTAGTAAAACTAATAGTAGCAAATGAACAACTATAACAAAACTCTCCAACTAGAAGAAGCCACCATCACATACCAACAAAATACTAAATGCACTCCCTACACACTTCATAGCACAAAACATCATTAAAATAATACATGCACCTTGTCTTAATTATCTGCCATCATGTTATAGCATAAAAGGGTCTTGTCAGATGATTTCTTCACATCCCATACAGTAGGCAACTCATATTGCCATTACTATAGAAGATAATACCATTTAAAACATATATTTATGTAGAGTGATCATTGATAGTATTATATAAATCCTCCCAATCTTACACCTTGATTCTTTCCACCAATGAGAAGGTAGTTTGAAATTAACACCTTGACTGGCCACATAATCACTTGGATTATTCATTTTCTTATACCAATGAGCCAATTTATTAAATTCAAAATGTTATCCATAAATATATCTCATCTAATATGGATCTAAGTTGCCAATTACTATAATCTCATTTATTTACATTTATCACAATCTATGAATCATCTTAAACTATTTCCACTCTGATATATTTCCCTAGATGAATAGCTTTAGTGCTCACTAAAAGGGCTTCCCTTTCCATTGCAAAGTCCTTTTAGCAAGGGGTTTGAAAGAAGAACTTGACACTTGCACTTTAGTAGATTCCCCAATGTTATTCTTAAACATTACTAGTCCTTGTACACATTTAGACACCAAAAATTAGGGCTAGCAAGTTCTGATAGTCCACAGTCTATTGGTTCACATTTGTGGGTTTTAATCTAGGTCCATGTGTAAGTTTAGGTCTACACTCAGGTAGGTGATCAAGAGAAAAAACACTCAAGTTGAAGAATCTAAGAACTTCATTTGAGTCAACCCCAAAGTTTCAACACCTTGGAAAAACAATTCTTAACATCTATCACAATAGATCTCTATCATTGAATTTTGAGCTAAATATCAAATTTTATTATTTAATTTTCTACATTTAATTAAATAATGATTTCAATTATTAGTCCCAACTCTTTTATCTAGGTTAATTAGATAAAATTAGCCTAAATTTATATAAGTGGTGTTTTTACCCTTCCAATTATCACATGACTTATCATTTTTTTATACATAATTTGTTGTGATATTTATTTTTAAAGACTACAATTTTTTTTAAAAAATATTATTTATTTAGATTAGTATTTTGAATCCCACTTTGCATTGCATTATAAAATGAAAAAATTAATAATGATAGTTGCTCATAGTTCCTCGTATATACTAGTCTTAGGGTTTAATTATTCTCACTTGGATTATCTAGGCTAATTAAATAATGCAATCATCAAAGCATAAATAAACCTAAATAAATCAAGTTTAAGACTAATAATTGAAATAAATATTTGTAATAATTAAATGAGAGGATAGAGGGGCTTATCTCTAGAATCATTTTTTACTATTCAAAAATTAGTGCTCTTGGTTTGGTGAATGCCTCAAAATCTAAACAATTAGAAAGAACCCCATGGTTCCATCTTGATTATGATGGGTTCAATCTTGACACATGTGGACTTGAGTTCTCTAATATGTGCATTTGAGCTAAAGTGTTGAGTTTTAAAGCATGTTTTCCCTAATCTCTGAAGTTTGATAAGCTTAAATAATAAGGATGGAAATATCTATGAACATCTTTGGGGAATCTACTAGTTTCTAGGGTCAAGTTGTTTTCCTAGGTCAAACCTCTAGATGGATTGGCTTTGGCTTGGAGTAAATATTCAAAGACAACATTCAACAACATGCAAGTGGCCTATATGTAGATTAGGTTTATTGTCCCTTAAAATCGAAGTTCACCTTGTAGTCTCTCATCCTAATGTTTAATTAATTGCACATTAAATGTCTTTAAACACTAAAACATAGTGACACGTCAGATAAACATGTACCAAGTTAGCTCATTATGACTAGTACAAAGGGCTGGGAGATTGAATTTTAAATTTGAATATTTGAATTTGAACATTTGAATTTGGGGATCATTCCCACATGCCTTGACACTTGCAATGAGGAGAATTTGGCACTTACAATTTGGTAGATTCCCCAAAGGTATTCCTAAACTTACTAGTCCTTGCACACATTTAGACATTAGAAATTAGGGTGAGTAAATTCTAATGTAGTCAATATTTTGTTGGGTCATAGCTATAAGTTTTAGTTTGGATCTATGCATAGGCTTATGTTTACACTCACATAAGTGATCCAGAAAAAAAAATAAGTCAAGATGAAGAATTTAAGATCTTCATTTGAGTTAACCATAAAATTCTAACACCTTAGCTAATAAATTCTTAACATTTGTCAAAACACATCTTCATTAGTGAATTTTGAGCTAGGTATCTCACTTAATTTATTTAATTTTCTACATTTAATTAAATAATTGTTTCAATTATCATTCTTGACTCTTTTATGTAAGTTTTTGATTAGAAAAGGGGTAAAGATAGGTTTTGAAGGGACCTTGGAAATCCCGTACAACAACAGAACATTAGTAGAGCTACAACTGACCCACAATAGAACCCCTAAAATAATAGACTAAAGAAAAATAAAAAACAAATAAAATACATTATAGGTCCTTCAAGGTGTTGGCCGCTTCAAGATCATCCAAATCTTCCTCCATGTCATGGAGATCTTGGGTCTTTTTGTTTCCATCCTTGTGTTATTTATTCATACTCCTAGTTCTAATACTAGGACCTATAGTTACAACATCCTTCTTCTCCCATGCATCCTTCAGCCTATTCTTGTTGATCTTATCTTTTAGATTTTTATTTCCCCTATATTCACCTTCATTAACCTGTTGAAGTTCTCTTTCACCTCTTTGAGCTCTTGAACTCCAAGGCCACCAATCTTTCCTCTTGTTGACCCTGACCTTTGATCATTTCCTCCTCTAGAATAGCCATTTTTTCTTTTTGGTTGGATAGGTCAGTTTGCAGGCTATTAACAAAGGGGATGACTTCCCATTTTTGAAATATTTTTCTTTCTTCTTGTAAGGCACTTGGCTTTCCCCAATACTCTTTTTAGTGATGATTTCTATTTTAATGTTGATCCTACTAATCTTAATTTAAAACCATTTCAATAACTTCTATTGGATGTAAATGGTTTGGTGCAAAGTTGAAATGTTCTATCTCAGAGCATGGATGTCATCATTCACTTCCTTAAATGTCAATGGGGGTATGTAAGGAATTCTAGGCTCAACAGGGACATTAGAGGACAAATCATCAACACCTAGGATTGGAATCCCCATAAAAGGTTCAGGGAAAGATTTAGCTTTGCCTTTAAAACAAGGGGTCTCTTTCATCACCTAGGTGGTAGTTTCCCCTCATCTTTTCCTTTTTGTAGTTTTGGGGCTAACCCTACCTTCCTCCATGTCACTAAAGTCTTAGGGATTCTAGCTTGACTTCTCTAAATTAGATTCAAAGCCATTCTTGTTCTAGCTATTGTCTTCTTCCTCAATCTCTTTTGAGGAAGAAATGGAATAGTCCAAAATATATTTTTTACCCTTCCCTTTCTTAAGAATTGACTAGGGGATAGGGGTTTTAACTTGTTCATGTGGCTCACAACTAAGAGCATAAGCCCTTGGTACAAAGGGACAACTATAGGGGCTTTCTTGAATTCCTTCATGGACTCTTTTATCTAAGTTAATTGTAGCATTAACTAAATACATTTATTAAGTTATCCTAGATTATTTATGTAAGTGGTATTTTTAACCTTACAATTATCATAAAATTTATTAATTTTTTGATACATAATTTGTTGTGATATTTATTTTTAAAGAATACAAAGTTTTTCAAAAAATATTATTTTTAGATCAATATTTTGAATCCCACATTGTAATTCATTACAAAGATGAACAATGTAATAATGGTAGTTTCTTATAGTTCCTCATGTATATTAGTGTAGAGGTTTAACTATCATCAGTTGGTTTATCTAAGCTAATTAATAATGCAATCATCAAAGGACGAATAAATCTGAATAAATCAAGTCTAGGACAAAATCAAGGATGAAGAAATATTGTTTGTCTTGCTAAGATCATTTTTCACTACTCAAAAACTAATACTTTTGGTTAGATGAATGTTTCAAAATATAATAGATACAAAAAATCCCATGGTTCAATCTTTAGCATGGTGGCTTTATCTTGAATATTATTGATTTGAGTTCTCTAACATGTAGATTTGAACTAAAGTGTTGGCTTTTAAACATGTTTTACCTAATCTCTAATATTTGATAAAGTTTAAGTTGTAAGAATGGAAGTCTTGATAAACACCTTTGGGGAGTCTGTTGGATTGGTAAGGTCAAGTTCTCCTAGGTAAAACCTCTAGATGGAATAGGTTTATGGATTGGAGAAAGATTCAAAGACAACATTCACCAAGATGCAAGTGGCCTATATGTAGATTGGGTTTATTGTCCCTTATAAATAGAAGTGTGGTATAATAATTTCATCTCGTAGTCTCACATTCTTATGTTAAATTAATTGCACATTAATTGTATGTAAATACTAAAACATAACAACATGTCACACAAACATGTACCAATTTGGATCATAATGACTAGTACAAAGGGGTGGGAGATTTAGAATTTGAATTTGAACATTTGAACTTAAGGGGTCATTACCACATGCCTTGGGATCTATCTCAACTAACATGGAAACAAAGTACAAGGATAAAGCACTTGACAATTTTTATGCCGAGAGAAAATGTATTGAGGTAGGTACAAATAATGTGTAATAAATGAGGGGTAAATGGTGAATGTATGAGAATAAGTGTAAGTATAAGTAAATAGGGATATATATAGAATAAGACATGAGCCAAACTTAGCACAAAAGCATGCTAATTATCAATATGTGATTGCATTACTTAAATGGGCCCAAAACTAAATGGAAAATGACATGGCTCTGATAATTTCACTATTAAATTTTTCCCCCATTTTGAGGTGCATGTGAATCTAAAATTAGCATTTATTTTAAGTATATGGACATTCTTATCCAACATGACACATAAATATTTAGAAACTTTAAATGGATATTGATCCATATAAAGCAATGGACCATTCTTGGATTCTTTTTGTGTTCTTCTCCTTGACACGAGTGCTCCATAGGAACTTGTAAAATAAAAAAAGATATATGCAATTAGTATCTTTTGACACACAACTTAATAGGAAAAAATTACAAGTTGCTTCATCTATTTATAAAAATAAAAAGAAGAGAGAAGAGAGGTGATATAAAAATAATTTCATGTATGAAAAGTGATTTGGAAATAATTATCATGACATATGGCAATACGATATGGATCCACATGATGTGACCATGCAATTGATCTTTACATGATGTAGTCATGTGTTATATCTCCACACATGATGTGGGCATGATGCGATCAAATGTTTTGCATGTGAAGTAGTCATAACCCTCCACATGACATAGTAATGTGGTAGATCTATGCATGATGTAAACATGTAATGTAGTAGAGATGCATATACACTAAATAATAAGTCTTTGTCTAGCCCAAGGTGCAATCTAAAATCTCAAACATAATAGTGTTAATGATATAATATGCCCCTTCCAATTGGTTGTAACAAAGTAAGAAAGTGGAGTCTGAGGGAAATAATAGATGATAATCATAAAGATAACTAAGGTAATTGGATACTATGTAAGAACATAAGATGGAGGTAATAATCAAGGCATATAAGATGGAGATAATAATCAAGGCATATAAGAGTACCCCAAATATAAGAAAACAATAAAAGTATAGCATGTAAGAAAATAAGAAATACACATGAAGGCATATAAATATGATTTCCCCTAGTATAGGAAATGATAATATTTGAATGATATAAAATACATGTGAAAACAAATAGTAAGAAAAAGGTATGGTGCTTCCAATATAATAAGAAATTTATAGAACCATGATAGAGGCAACAAAATGACAACTTGAGATATAAGTAATGAGCATAAGATCAAACTAAGCATGAGATAATGGCATGATGTGGCTTATAAACATCATGAAAATGGGATAAAACATAAGGATCATAAACATAGGATATATGCATGACAAGGTCCATAAGGCTTGAATAATACGATCATAGGTAGATATGCATGATATATGAGAGGCACATGTATGGCATGATGAGCATAAGTATTCATAGGAAAATAAGATTCATAAAAGTAGGAAAAAAAATGTAAAGGTAGATAACCAAAGTGGTAAGCATAAATGATGAGCAAACACAAGAGTGAATTAAGACATGAAAGGGTATAAAAGAGGACATGTAAAAAATAAGAAGGCATAGGAGAAAAACATGACATAGGAGAGAGATCATAAGTGGTAAACATAAGAAGGAGTATAAGAAAGGTTCCTCAAAAATTGGGGGAAGAAAGCATGAATCATAGTATAGAAGGTGAAATGAAAATAGCTAACATCACAGTAAACAAGGTATGAGTAAAAAGGGTAGGGTGCAAGTAAAAGATAAAGTGAAAACTAAAATAAGTATATAGATAAATAGAACATATAGATTCTTGAAGTCTCATGGCACATATATAACAATATCCTCCTCTAAGAGATCACCCTCTTTGAAAATAAGGTTACATGTCATATTCTTCACATTCAATTGCATAAAACTTGCTTTTTCAATCACATATGTTTCATCTTGATAATAATTTGTACTTTTTGTGTACACATTTTGAATGTGGCATTTTTGGTGTTTATTTATTAACCCATTTCTCTTGCTTATTTAGTTGTGGTTATGTAGGAATATTTGGCATTTGTTTCCCCACAATACTTATCGTTTGAAGCCATGTAGTATTTTTCCTAGCATGAAACATTGGTTTTTGCACTATAGACTATTTATCCTTATTCAATGGTAGATGTGGTAGGGTAAATGTTTTATATGATCACATGTTATCTTATCTTTACCTTTTTCTTTCTTTTTCTCTTCTAATTTATTTTGATATATTTCATATTTATCTCTTTTTCATTATTAAAAGGAGGTTCCTTTAATGAGAGAATAAACATATGCATACAAAGAGAAAGGGAAGCAATCAATATGAATGATAATACATGCCACAAACTCTAGATTGTTCCATGGATTGGGGTTATGAGGAGAGAATGGATGATTCAAGGACTAGATTTCTTTGTTGCTAGGAATCATGAGAATTAGAATGAAGAGAAACAAGAATTTTCCAATGTTGTATTTGAAAGGAAGCTAGGTGTGCGGAAATCACTTCCTACACTAATCTAATGAGGGGAGGAGAGTGCAAATTCAAATTTATCTTAACTATTAAAACAACATTAAACCATTAACATGAGATATTGCAGCAAACACATAAACTAGAAAGGATGACAGAAGAAGAGAGACACAAGATATACGTGGGGAAAACCCTTACGAGTGAAAAACCCCACACTCCAAAACACTGCTAACTGTATTACATAAACAAAGAAGGTTACAATACAAATCAAAGCCAATGTTCTTGTAGGAGTCTTCGACATTTGTATCTAGAGATGATCTGGTAGCATAACAGTACCTATAAAACCTATAGTACATCTTCTCCTCCAAGCACCTATTTATATAGAAAATACAAGGCAAAATTGCCTCTATCTTGGAATGGGCGTCCAACTTGACCTCATGGCCCAAAACCCATGCCTATGGACACTTGGTCAACATTGTAAGATACTTCTGACACTTGTCCACAGACCCCATCCCAAAGAGGTCACCTATTTCCAAAATGGGATATGACAAATGCTCTTACGACTCTTATGACCATCATAGAATCTATCATAGTAGTTACAACTTACAGCTGTAAGAGAATCTATCATAGACAGGCTATAAATAGCATATTCTCTTACAACATGTCATAGTCCACCTTGGTGTGCCCAAAGATGCCTTTTTCAAATATGCTCTTCGACACATGTCTTCACCTGTCATAGAATCTCCTATTTCTGACTCTTACATGTCATAACTTCGTCATAAGAATCTGTCACGACCGTTACAGTCAATATTCCCTTACATAACATCCAAGATGTCGACACATGGAAAAATATTCCTACCATAAAGTGGGATGCCTATCTCCTCATGTGAGGACAAAAATACAAGTTGTCATCTTCCATGTAGGATGACACATCACCATGCCACATTCCACAAGATGACAATATGGAATTTACAATTAATTTACATCATAGGCAATGAATAAATAAATACAATCAAACTAATGAAAGGAATTACCAAGGTTGAGACACCTTAATTCCCAACATTCTTCCACTTGTCGAACACCTTGTAAGAGCCAATAGAATAACAGGATTTAACTGCTATAGGAAGAGAGGCCCATAGACTTTGAACACCATCTGAACTTCTTTGTGCCCATTGGCTTTGTCAATGCATCTGCAACATTCTTCAAAGTATCTACCTTCTCCAAATTTACCTTCCCATCCTCTACCATGTCTCTCACAAAGTGAAATTGTACATCAATATGCTTTATTCTGGCATGGAAAGTTGGATTCTTTGCAAGGCAAATTACACTTTGACTATCACAGTTGATCATAATTTGACCTGCATCAACACCAATATCTAAACACAATCTCTTAAGCCAAATGGCTTCCTTACAAGCATGAGTTGCAGCCATATACTCAGCTTCTGTAGTGGACAAAGCAACCACAAGTTGTCACTTACTCATCCAACTAATTACACCACCAAACAAAGTAATTGGTTGTAACAAAGTAAGAAAGTGGAGTATGAGGGAAATAATACATGATAATCATAAAGATAACTAAGGTAATTGGATACTATGTAAGAACATAAGATGGAGATAATAATCAAGGCATATAAGATGGAGATAATCATCATGACATATAAGATTACCCCAAATATAAGAAAACAATAAAAGTATAGCATGTAAGAAAATAAGAAATACACATGAAGGCATTTAAATATGATTTCCCCTAGTACAGGAAATGGTAATATTCAAATGATATAAAATACATGTGAAAACAAATAGTAAGAAAAAGGTATGGTGCTCCCAATATAATAAGAAATTTATAGAATCATGATAGAGGCAACAAAATGACAACTTGAGATATAAGTAATGAGCATAAGATCAAACTAAGCATGAGATAATGGCATGATGTGGCTTATAAACATAATGAAAATGGCATAGACTCTGAACACCATCTAAACTTCTTTGTGCACACTAGCTTCGTAAATGCATCTGTAACATTCTTCAAAGTATCCACCTTCTCCAAATTTACTTTCACATCCTCTACCATGTCTCGCACGAAGTGAAACTGTACATCAATATGCTTTGTTCTGGCATGGAAAGTTAGATTCTTTGCAAGCCAAATTACACTCTGACTATCACAATTGATCGTAATTTGACCTGCATCAACACCAATATTTGAACACAATCTCTTAATCCAAATGGCTTCCTTACAAGCATGAGTTGCAGCCATATACTCAGCTTTTGTAGTGGACAAAGAAACCATAGGTTGTTGCTTACTCATCTAACTAATTGCACCACCAAACATTGTGAACACATATGCACTGGTGGATCTCCTATTGGACATCAATGCCACCTGCCCAATCAGAATCCACAAATCCATGAATACAAATTGAATGCAGAGTTCATGTAGCATTTCCATGATAGCAAATGAAATACTCAGAAGTACCCCTTAAATATCTGAACACTTGCTTAACTGCATCCCAATGTACCCATCCAGGATTAGCCATAAACCAACTAAGGACTCCCACTGCTTGGGCAATGTCTGGTCTTGTACAGACCATAGCATACATCAAACTACCAATAACATTAGCATAAGGTACTCTCCTCATGTCCTCCACCTCACTAGGATATTTTGGACAATCACTAACAGATAACTTTGTTTCCAATTAAATAGGAACACTCACTGGTCTACAATCTGCCATGCTGAACCTATCCAACATGGTCTTCACATACTTACTCTAGCTTAACCAAACTTTTTTGTTAGCTCAGTCTCTTCTGATTTCCATTCCTAGAATGTACCTAGCTAGCCCTAAATCTTTCATTTCAAACTTTCTCTATGTAATGCTCTGGCTGTGACATGTAGATTTCTTCCTCTAAATCATAAGTAGCTGCAAGAGATAATAGAAATCTAATGGATGTTAGCTTTACAACGGGAGAGAAAATTTCACCATAATCAATTCCCTCCACTTGTGAGTACCCCTTCACAACTAATCTATCCTTGTACTTTTCAACACTACCATCTGCATCGAATTTCTTCTTGAACACCCATTTGCAACCAATGGGTTTCCGTCCATCAGGAAAAGGCACCAAGTCCCATGTTTTGTTCTTTTCCAAAGAATCCATCTCATCTTCCATGGCCTCCTTCCAAGAACCTACATCTTTCATTCCCATAGCCTCTTTCATAGTTCTACTCTCATCAGTGTTAGAAAGTAAAGCAAAAGCACAACTAGAATCAAGTAATGAAAAAACAAACCTATCAGGTTGCTTTCTTGTTCATGTAGACCTCCTCAATAGCTGAGGTTGAGGTTTTGCTTCTTCTTCTTCTTGTAAGGAAAGCACAGGTGCGGAAAATAGCTTCCCTAATGTTAATTCCCAGGGGACAGTGTAGACAGGTCACTTTTCAAACTAAATAACTCAGATAAGTACACGAGAAAAAATAAAAATAGATAATATTCAAAACACAGACACACAATATTACATGGGAAAACCCTTACGGGTAAAAAACCCACCACCACAGAATAACCTGCTTTATTTCAGTAAATGAAAATTACAAATAAAGAAATCTGCTCAACTGTTCTTCTATTCAATTCTTTCCTATGTACTAGATCGTTTATTTCATCTACACATTCTGCAAGAAATAACTGTACAAAAGAATTTCATCATCACATCATACTAATGCCAAAAGATCAGTTTTAACTTCAGTCTGTAAGAGCATTGGTTACCCAATTGTCGCCCTAACTAAATGTATCAACTTCTTCTAGCAATGTTACATGTGTAACAGTCGTAACTGCTCATATTTCAGCGAGACGTTTAGTCCCACATGTAGCATGTTGCCTAAGTCACCACGGTTTATAACTGTCAATGAACCAAAGAGTATCGTTGGCAATTTTGTTGCCAACGATACCAAGCCTTCAAGTCCATCGGCATAACAAACCCCATCGGCCATCAGATTTTATCTCCCACCGATAAACAAAATCTCCTCGATCACCAAGCTTAACCTCCATCAGAATGACTTTCATCATCGGCGAACAAACCAATGCTTACTCTGACGGCCCTTGTCTCACCGAAGCCTCCACACAACCTTCGTTGGAGTGATACTTACCATCAGCCCACTCGATATGCCTTGTTCCAATGAACAATCTCTGGCTGAAAGTTCCACCTCCATTGGTATGACATTCAGAATCGGACAAGATCTCAAGAGTCTCACTGAACCCTAGACTCCTGCCGATAGGCATAGGTCATCGGAGTGACTACTCCTATCAGAGTAACTTCACATAGCTTAGCCGATAGGCCTTGTCTCGCCAACGCCACAGAACTGTATCGGAGTGACTACTCCTATCGGAGTAACTCCACATAGCTCGATCGACAGGTCTTGTCTTGTCGACGATCTGTTGAACTTGAACCCTTTTCAATGTTTCAAAAGTTCAAACGGTTCAAGAAGTTCAATACTCAATGCTTCGTAAGGAGTCGTGTTCACTCAGTCCCTTTGTGTCATTCAATGTGTCACTGAACCTTCCGCTTGAACCTTGTAGCAGAGTTCAATGGTTCAAAGAGTTCAAAGGCCTAAGCTAGCCCTTCATTTAATTCACTTTATTCTTTTTATAGAATGCTTTTGAAATAGCATGCTTCTTCTAGATATGGACAACTTACAAATTTGATTCCTAGTTCTCTTCAAGAATCAGATATTCAAGCAGTAAAATTGAGACACTAGTTCTCTTCAATCTCCCACTTGTCGAAGAGATTACTACTACATCTTAGTCCTCTTTCTTTTATTGAGAACTATGGGCCCGTAGACCCATTTTATCTGAACACCATTTGAACATGGCCATGTTCACTGGTTTAGTTAAGGCATCCACAACATTTTCCAAAGTGTCAACTTTTTCCAGCTTCACCTTCTTGTCTTCCACCATATCACGAACAAAGTGATATTGGACATCAATATGTTTTGTCCTAGCATGAAATGTAGGATTCTTTGCCAAACATATGGCACTTTGACTATCACAGTGAATTTGTACTTGCCCTGCATTAAAACCAACATCAGAGCACAACCTCTTCAACCAAATGGCTTCTTGGCATGCACGAGTAGTTGCCATGTACTCTGCCTTCGTTATGGACAAAGCGACTACAGCCTGTCACTTGCTCATCCAACTGATAGCACCACCATGTAACGTGAACACGTATCCACTGGTGGATCTCCTACTGTCAATGTCCCTTGCCCAATCAGAATCAACATATCCCTGAATGTTGATAGATCTCTTAGACCCTTCTGAGTTTCCATGATAGCAAATAGCATAGTCAGAAGTTCCCTTCAAATACCTCATAACTCTTTTCATAGCATCCCAATGTGATCTACCTAGATTCGCCATAAATCAGCTCAAAACTCCCATTGCTTGGGCAATGTCTGGTCTGGTACAGACCATTGCATACATCAAACTGCCAACAGCACTTGCATAAGGTACTCTCTTCATGTCATCAATTTCATTTGAAGATTCTGGACAATCTTCAATAGATAATTTTGTTCAATGCAAAACTGGAACAACTAACTGTTTAGAATCAGACATATGAAACTTATCAAGAACATTGGTAATATACTTCCTCTGGCTGAGCCAAATTTTTCTCTTAGATCTATCCCTTTTGATCTCCATTCCTAGAATGTACTTTGCTCCCCCCAGATTTTTCATTTCAAATTTCAAGGACAACTGAGATTTTAATTCTGAGATCATCCCCTTACCATTGCCAATGAACAACATGTCATTCACATATAGTGCAATTATAAGAATCCGATCACCTTCAGTTTTATAATAGATACAATGATCAGATTTAGATCTCACATACCCCAAGGATAAAACATACGTATCAAACTTTTGATACCACATTTTGGGAGACTGTTTCAAACCATAAAGAGACTTCTTAAGTTTACATATCAGATGTTCTTTACCTTTTTCCACAAAATGCTCTGGCTGGGACATATAAATTTCTTCTTCAAGGTCTCCATGAAAAAATGCTGTTGTCACATCCATCTGCTCAATTTCAAAATCATATGCTGCTGTAAGTGACAACAGAAATCTAATGGATGTCAGCTTAGCTACAGGAGAAAAGATTTCTCCATAATCAATACCTTCCTTTTGGGAATACCCTTTAGCAACCAGTCTTGCCTTGTACTTATCAATACTACCATCTAGACCATATTTCTTCTTAAATACCCACTTACAACCTATAGGTTTTCTTCCTTCAGGCAAGGGCACCAGATCCTAGGTTCCATTCTTCTCCAATGATGTCATTTCACTATCCATGGCTTCCAACCAAGAATCTAAATCAGGTAAACTAATATCTTCTTTCACAGTCCTAGGTTCATCAGTATCAGTAAGTAAAGCATAGGCACAAGTTGAATCAAGTACTGAAAATCCATACCTATCTGGTTGTCTTCTTTCATGTGTAGATCTCCTCAAAGGTTGAGGTGTAGGGTCAAGTTCTTGCTCTGGATCAAAATCTTCGGAGCTACTTGAACTCTCATCTGAACCATCTACACTTGGTGCTTCTTGTTCCTCTTTTACAGGGGTCAGAGGAATATTCACAACACTCTTTTATTTCTTTTCTTCTATCTTTTTCGACTGTGGATCAACAACCAATGGTTTCAGCTCTCTGAAAATTACATTCCTGTTGTAGATTACCTTTTCAGTTTCAGGATTCCAAAGCTTGTACCCTTTAATACCAACTCCATAGCCAACAAAGATACATTTAACTGCCTTGTTATCCAACTTAGATCTTTTAACTTTAGGAATATGAACATATGCCTCACAGCCAAAGACTCGAATATGTCTTAGAGAGGGCTTCGTACCAGACCATGCTTCCATAGGTGTCTTATCAACCAATGCTGAAGTAGGAGAATGATTCAGCAAGTAACAAGCTGTAGCAACTGCCTCAGCCCAGAACTTCTGTTCAAGACCAGCATAACTCAACATACTTCTTGCTTTCTCCATCAACGATCGATTTAACCTTTCAGCAACTCCATTCTATTGTGGAGTATAAGGTGTAGTTTTATGCCTTTTAATTCCATGGTCTACACAATACTTATCAAAATCCGCATTGCAATATTCACCACTGTTATCTGTTCTCAAGCATTTTAGTTTTCTACCAGTCTGATTTTCCACAAGAGTTTTAAATTCTTTAAATCGACTGAACACTTCTGATTTATTTTTCAAGAAATATACAAATGCCCTTCTTGAATAATCATCAATAAACGATACGTAGTATCTTGACATAGATAAAGAAGGAACATCAACTAGACCAAACACATCATAATGCACATAGTCCAGAACACCAGAAGATTTATGAGAACTAGAGTAAAACGAAACAAGGTTTTGCTTTCCATATATACAATGTTCACATAAATTGAACTCTAGATTACAATCAATCAGGCCATCTACCAGGTTTTTATTTTTCAAGGTTTTTAAACCTTTTTCACCTATGTGACCAAGTCTATGATGCCAGAGCATTGTTTTCTCTGCAGGAAGTTTAACTTCCATAGAATTTGCATCATGTGTTACAATAGTAGCTTTTCCAGATTTTACAGAGACACTATTATAGCACACTGGTTTAGCATCTAACCTATATAGAGTTCCAATGCGTTCACCCTTTGCCAGAACAATAGAACCTCTAGTCATCTTACAGCCACCATTCACAAAAGTAACTTGCACTCCAACATCATTAAGCTTACTAACAGAAAGTAAATTTCGAGCCAGACCTGGTATATGAAGAACTCCATTCATTCCCTTTATTTTTCCATCCCAGAACTAGATTTTGACTCGACCTCGGCCAACAATTTCTAGTGTTGAATCACTAGTCAGGAACACCTTTCCACCAACATAGGGTTCATACTTAGTGAACCACTCTCTATGAGATGTCATATGAAAAGATGCTCCTGAATCAATCAGCCAAACATCTTCAGAAGCAGGTGTTGCCAGAGTAGCAATGAAAGCATCAGCATCACTGTGTGAAGACTCAGAGTCAGAGAAGCTCTTCTTCTTGTTTTTCTCCTCTTTGCATCTTTCTTGACATGACCTTTCTACCCACAATTCCAGCACTTCACCTTGGACTTCTTGCCAGGGGATTTTGATTTCCCCTCTGATTTGGACTTAGTCTTCTTGTCCTTCTTCTTGCCTCTTTCCTTTGATCTACCATGAACTGACAGAGCCTCTTTGGCCATTCCAGAAGACTTCCTCCGCATCTCTTTAGACAACAAAGAGGCAACAACAGTTTCTTATGAAAACGTAGTTGTAATTCCAATAGCCATCACCAGATGGTCCCACGAGTCAGGTAAGGAACATAATAGAAGCATACATCGATCTTCCTCTTCTATTTTTACACCTATAGATGTCAACTGAGCAACAATCATATTGAATACACTTAGATGTTCTGCTACAGATACTCCTTCATCCATCCTCAGAGAATACAATTTCTTTCTGAGGAAAAGTTTATTCACCAAGGACTTGCCCTGATAAATATTATTCAACTTCTTCCACAAATCATTTGTAGTCTTCTCCTCATGGATGTTCAATAGAACAGAGTCAGATAAACTCAATCTTATCAGTCCTTTGGCTTTTCTACCTACCAGCTCCCAATCTTCTTGCTTCATGCTTGTAGGTTGAACTCTAGACACAGCAACCCAAAGATCTCTATAGACTAACATGTCTTCAACCTTAAGTTTCCACAACTCAAAGTTTGTGCCATTGAATTTCTCAATGTCTATTTTGTCTGATGTACTTGCCATCTCTATTTAATTTAAAAATAACTCTCTATAGAACTCCCACACAACAGAATTAACACAAAAAACCTAAACTACCGACAATGATAACACAATGGGCCAGGCTCTGATACCACTTGTAAGGAAAGCACAGGTGCGGAAAACAGCTTCCCTAATGTTAATTCCCAGGGGACAGTGTAGACAGGTCACTTTTCAAACTAAATAACTCAGATAAGTAAACGAGAAAAAACAAAAATAGACAATATTCAGAACACAGACACATAGTATTACGTGGGAAAACCCTTACGGGTAAAAAACCCACCACCACAGAATAACCCTCTTTATTTCAGTAAATGAAAATTACAAATAAAGAAATCTGCTCAACTGTTCTTCTGTTCAATTCTTTCCTATGTACTAGATCATTTATTTCATCTACACATTCTGCAAGAAATAAATTGTACAAAAGAATTTCATCATCACATTGTACTAATGCCAAAAGATTAGTTTTAACTTCAGTCTGCAAGAGCATCGGTTACCCAACTGTCCCCCTAACTGAATGTATCAACTTCTTCCAGCAACGTTACATGTGTAACAGTCGTAACTGCTCATATTTCAGTGAGACGTTTAGTCCCACATGTAGCATGTTGCCTACATCACCGCGGTTTATAACCATCAATGAACCAAAGAGTATCATTGGCAATTTTTTTGCTAATGATACCAAGCCTTCAAGTCCATCGGCATAACAAACCCCATCGGCCATCAGAGTTTATCTCCCATTGATAAACAAAATCTCCCCAATCACCAAGCTTAACCTCCATCGGAATGACTTTTATCATCAGCGAACAAACCAACGCTTACTCCGACGGCCCTTGTCTCACTGAAGCCTCCACACAACCTTCGTCGGAGTGATACTTACCATTGGCCCACTCGATATGCCTTGTTCCAATGAACAATCTCTGGCCGACAGTTCCACCTCCATCGGTATGACATTTAGCATTGGACAAGATCTCAATAGTCTCACTGAACCCCAGCCTCCTGCCGATAGGCATAGGTCATCGGAGTGACTACTCCTATCTGAGTAACTTCACATAGCTCGACCGATAGGCCTTGTCTCACTGATGCCACAGAACTGTATTGGAGTGACTACTCCTATCGGAGTAACTCCACATAGCTCGGCTGACAGGTCTTGTCTCGCCGACGATCTGTTGAACTTGAACCCTTTTCAATGGTTCAAAAGTTCAAACGGTTCAAGAAGTTCAATACTCAATGCTTTGTAAGGAGTTGTGTTCACTCAGTCCCTTTGTGTCATTCAATGTGTCACTGAACCTTCCGCTTGAACCTCGTAGCAGAGTTCAATGGTTCAAAGAGTTCAAAGGCCTAAGCTAGCCCTTCATTTAATTCACTTTATTCTTTTTATAGAATGCTTTTGAAATAGCATGCTTCTTCTAGATATGGACAACTTACAAATTTGATTCCTAGTTCTCTTCAAGAATCAGAGGTTCAAGCAGTAAAATTGAGACACTAGTTCTCTTCACTTTGCTTCCAGAGCTGCTAGAGCTTTCCTCATCATCAGGCCTCATATGGTCTGTTGGTTCAATCTTCTTGGGGGTAGAAGGAAACTGAACTACATCTTCTTTCTTTTCTGACTATTCTAGCTATAGAACAATGGAAGAAGGTGTTAGCTCTCTAAAGATAACACTTCTTCTATACAACACTTTCTTAGTCACAAGATCCCAAAGCTTGTATCCTTTCACACCGACACCATAGCCAATGAAAATACATTTAACAGCCTTGTTCTCCAACTTAGACTGTTTCTCCCTAGGCACATGTGCATATGCCTCACAACCAAAAACATGAAGATGCCTTACTGAAGGCTTCTTACTAGACCACACCTCCATAGGTGTTTTGCCAACAAGAGCTGATGTAGGAGATCTGTTTACCATATAGCAAGAGTGGCAATAGCTTCAGGCCAAAACTTTTGTTTGAGGCTTGCTCCACTAAGCATACTCCTAGCCTTCTCCATCAGTGTCATGTTCATCCTCTCTGCAACTCCATTTTTTTGCGGGGTATATGGAGTTGTCTTATGCCTTTCAATCCCTTGCTCTTTGCAGAACTTATCAAAATCTGCCAAACAAAACTCACCACCGTTGTCAGTTCTCAAACACTTAATCTTTTTACAAGTCTAATTTTTAGCAAAGGCTTTAAACTCCTTAAACCGACTAAAGACTTCAGTCTTGCTTCTGATAAAATAAACCCATGTTGTTCTAATGTAATCATCTATGAAATATACAAAATATACAAATTTGGAAATCGAAGGAACATTCATAGGACCAAACACATCAGAGTGAATTAGATCCAATACACTAGAAGACTTATGAGAACTAGAGTAAAACTAAACACAGTTTTGCTTTCCATAAATGTAATGTTTGCAAAAGTCAAACTCGAGATTACAATCGTTTAACCCCTCAACAAGGTTTTTATTTTTCAGGGTACGTAGACCCTTCTCACCAATGTGGCCATATCTCAAATGCCATATGTATATGCCTAAAAACGACATGATTCGGTCTAAATAAATATTCTTAATATTTATTCCATTCTAATTCTTCTATCAATAAATAAATAAATAAATAAACAAATTTATTTATTTGATTCATATTCCTCTAAATTAATTAATTATCAAAAAATTTAATTATCTCTTCTAAAGTCAAAATTAAATAAAAACCTTTATTTAATTAAATTCTTCCAAACAATTAAATAATTCTCAATTATTTAAATTAAGTCAAATTCATTTTTCCAAATTTGAATAAATCAAATCAAATTTATTTAAATCCTCTCAATCTCCAAAATTAAAATATAATCAAATGTTTTATTTATTCTTCCAAAATCATGCACAACAATTAAATAAATTTATTTATTTAATTTGCTTTCTTATCTTCTAATTCTTCAAATATCTTCCAAATATTCTAAAAATAAGTCTTTTTCTCCATGCACACAAAATTAAACAATTTATTATTTAATTTCTCTCAAATCATGGAAAAGCAAATCTCAAGTTGAGTTATCTACTCAACCAACCTTGTTTTTATCAATATCTCTTAAATTAGAAAAAAATTTCTAATTTATGAAAAGTATGTCTTATCTTTAGAAAGGAAAGTAGTTAACTAAAATAATACAACTTTTGTGTGACACTTGTCTTCTTCCTATTCGCGCACATTCTCTCAAGGTTTCTCAACCATTAATCTTCTCATTCTTTCTATATCATTGATCTTCTCTTTCCTAAGTCTATAAATTGAACCCTCTTCTTCCATTTCATTTATCCAAGCTTTAAGTAAACTTACTCTGCAAGAATTACAGCATGCCTTGTGGCACCAATTCCTTCATTGCTTGCGATCAACTTGTTACCATATCATTATCATCATTGTTGTGAAGCTCATCTTCAGGGCGAAACTATCATAGCTATTCCCATTTGACATCTTGGAATCATAGCAAGGAAGTGCACCTTATGAGGGCCATATTCATAGACAAGATCATTTGTGATAGGTGATCAATGGAAGCTGAGAACTAAAGGAGGTTTTCTTTGTATTGTTCATTGTTTGATTGATCTCTTTTGTTCATTATTTCATTGAGTTTTAGGTATTATTGATATACTATATTGATTATTCATGTTTACTCTAATTTTCCCTTAACATTTTTGGCACCCACTGTGGGGCCTAGCCTCAATTTTTAACCCAAAAATTGAGTTTTTATGTTTTAGAAAGCCGTACATAGGAGGAAACTACACATTTGACACATCCTAACATGCATCTACTATCTATTCCAATGCATACATTCCTTTGGTGCATACAATCTCCTATTTGGTGCATCTGTTGTATGTTTCGGTGCATATATCCTTTCGGTGTACACAAACTCTGTTTTGGCGCATCTATCCTTTGACACGGTGCACCTATTTGTTCGGCACATATATACTATTTTCCTGCATTTTTGACCTTTGTCTTAGCACATATGTACTACGGCGCTTTTGAGCTTTGTTTCTATGCATTTAATCTCTGAAGCTGTGCATCTGATCTAGGCAATGATTTTTAGGGTTTCCTTGAAGTTTTCCCTAATGCTAATGTCTTTTTGTAGGAACACTCTTGATCTATTTTACAGGCTAGGTACTGGTTTAGAATCATATAGTTGCACTTGTTAACTCACACTTTGATTTCTAACGAGAAAGGAAATGGACGCTCATGCAAATCTCACATAGTCTTAACTAGGAAGGTGGTAATTGAATCATTGCTATATTGCTATCCTTCAAAGTTAACAACTCATTGCTATCTAGGTAAAATTAAACCATTGCTATCTTGTTATCACTTCAAAGTTAACAAATCACTGCTATCTGGGTAAAAAGGAACACATCATTGCTATCTTGGTAAAATTGAACCATTGCTATCTTGTTATCACTTCAAAGTTAACAAATCACTTCTATCTGGGTAAAAAGGAACACATCATTACTATCTTGGTAAAACTGGACCAATGCTATCTTGTTATCACTTCAAAGTTAACAAATTTCTGTGCTTCCCCAAGTAGATAGCTCATCTAGTTTTCTCATTTTAACTAGGGGAAAAGAACCACTGTGTATTTTGTGTTTTTGGAATGATATCAGGCCTATGCTCTCCCCTATCTTGGGTGACCAAAATGCCAGACATATCATTTTCACACGTGTTTTTCCTTTAGAGGGGCCTACTCTTGGATATCGTTCATCCAAGTAGGAACAACCCTAAGTGGTAACGGGCTAGATGCCAAGCCCTACCAATCCACTATAAATAAATTGTGTTTGGAGTGAAAGCTTCAAACAATGAGTGTAGTTGTGTTATACCAACAGCCAACCTCCCCCAAAACCCTCCAAGGTGCAACCCTTGCAGGCTGGGAGACTCCATAATGGAGAGTAGTGCTGCCGCATGTATAACCACTTGAATGGTTGCCTTTATTAAACACCTTTGTCTTAGTGGCCAAAAACCCCTATAATCTAGTGCAGGGAAGGGTGATTATCACCTCCTGAAGATGCTTCACTAGAGATAGTGAGAATTCAATTTTATACTATCCTTTGAAACCTAGGATTGTACTTGTTTTCTTTTAGTCCAAAAAGAGTCAAAAAAATCGCAAAAAAATAAAAAACCATAAAAACACTCTTTGTGTTTGCTGTGTCTTCTTGCCATAATTTTAGAAAATTAGATCAAAAAGACCTTCTTACAGCCAAAGATACCAAAAACATTAGAAAAATTGCCAAAAACTTTAAAAAAACACTGAAAAAACTAGAGCGACGCATTTATCCTTTTTGCTGTGCATTTATACCGACTTGCTGCGCATCTGTACTGACTTACTGCACTTTTACCACCTATTGCTGTGCATCTAAAATTTACCAGTATTGCACTTCTATACTGACTTTTTGCGCATTTATCAGTTTTTACGACGCATCTATTCCAGCGCATGCATGACAGTGAGCACTTCCACAGTCTTTGAGAGGAAAACTTTACCATTTTTGGGTACCCATTTCAGCCTAGTTCCAAGTTCTGAGATCAGATCTTATCTTGCAGTCACTTTTCCATCTATTTTGCATCAAAGTCTCTCTTTCATTGGTCATCTCATTCACCTTCTATCAGGTCTCCCTAGTCCAAAGTCAAAGTATCCCATATCAGATTAGCATAGGCCCCTTTTTCAGATCATTTTGGATTCAAGTAACCCTAGTAAGTCACAGAACTTTGCTAGTGGTCTTGGTGCATGACTAGTCCCTACACAATAAGATAGGTATCGAGTACCCTTACTAGTGGCTATCATCTTGTGTCAGCTATCTTACTTGGAATCATTGATCGAGAGAGTCCCTTGTCCAAATCTTGTCATAAGTATCCTATTCTCAGCAGTCTCCACCAGCATCTTACCAAAATCTCTAGTTTCATCCCACCACATCCCACATAACCTTGCATGGTTCTTACTAGATCTCAATACCAAAAGCAACTTGAAATGGCCGGATCATCTGACCATATTGTCACCCCTCATGATAGTGATGAGGAAATCTCTCATGAAGATTATCAAGGACACCTCCAAGATCAGAAATTCCAATGCTTGCTAGAGAAAGTGCTCCATGAGGACCCTCACAAATATTTTTATCATCTTGTAAATCTTGGACTTAAGCTCCCTACTGATTTCGATCTAAGCAAACTCAAAGAGAACATTCAGGATAATCATGAACACCACACCGGTGAGGACAAAGGAAAGAAAGTCATGGACCCAAACACACCTATGGAAGAAATGAGGAAACAAATTGAGGGTCTAACACAACAAATGATGGATCTCAAGATGGGTACAAACACTAAAACATACTCCTTGGAAGATATTGCACCATACCCCTTTGATAAAAGTTTGAACATGATACCATTCCCCTTTCGATTTGAAGTCTCTAAGTTTGACAAGTACAAATGGAAAGGGGACCCTAGAGATCACATTAGGGAATTCAGTTCCGCATGTATGGAAGTAGCTCACAATGAGACTATTCCCTAGATCTCTAGGTAGTCAAGCCATGGAGCGGTTCTCATGGCTTCCATAGGGCATCAAAACTTTTGATGAGTTAGTCAACAAATTCATCACGCACTTCTCGTACAATATTGAACACGAAGTCTCCATGCTTGACCTATGCAATACCAATAAAAAGAGTGGTGAATCATTTGCCTCCTTTCTACAAAGGTGGAGACAACTAGCAAGCAAATGTTCATATGATGTACCTGAGAAGTAATTAATGGAGATGTTTGTCCACAACCTCAACTCCAATCTAAGCTTTCAAATACAAATTCAATGCCCTGCCTCATTTTCAAAGGTCATTGAAATGGGATTGTTCATCGAGAAAGCTATGATCGCCAAGGGGCAAATTAAGTTATACAAGGACACACCTACCTCCAACTACACAACTAACAAATCAAAGTTTTGGACTAAGAATAAAAATGTCGTCAATGATGGAGTAGTTGATGCCAAGGTGGCGGCTCCTAAACAACAACCAATATTCACTCTCAAAGGAGAGGCAAGCAATGTTACACCCAACAAAACATTCTCTTAGGAGCCAAGATCATGGTTCAACTCAAATCCAAAGCGAAAGTTCACACCGTTGGGTGAGTCCCAAGAATCCACATTAAGAAAGCTATTAGCCAACAATGAAATCTCTCTACCGCTAACAAGTGATTATAAACCTCAAATAAAACCTCACTATTGGAAAGACACCAAATTTTGTGAGTATCATAGAGGAAGAGGACATACAACCAACAATTGTATCCGTATCAAACATGTTATTCAAGACATACTTGATCAAAATCAAGGAGGTGCTCAACAACACACTTCTAATGAGACGCATGTGGCTTACAAAGATCTACTTCTCAATCATGACAGGTCATACAACAACAACAACAACAACAACAACAACAACAACAACAACAACAACAACAACAACAATGGCAACAACAACAACAACCATAATAGGCAAAATCAGAATAAGGGGAATAGTAATGCCAATTATGCAAGTGTGCCATTCGATTATACCATCAATTGCATATCAGAGCACATACCACAAATCAAGGTGGTCATGCCCAACCAACAATCAAAGCCCAACAGAACTGATTGCAGTATCATCACCCGCAGTGGTAAGGTCATTCTAAGTACCCTCCCTCCAAGGTCATCACCTTCTCAGTCTAACTCTCATCAGTATAGTGTCATAGACCAACTATGGAAGACACCTGCCCACATTTCTATCTTAGAGTTGTTGTGTCTATCTCCTTCCCACAAGGAGATTCTCGATAAAGCCTTAGTGGAAACCACTGTACCCATGAGCTTGGCCCAAGAGAAGTTTCAAGCCATGGTAGGTAATCTGACCTCCTCAAGTACCATATCATTTACCGAACAAGATGACCTCTTAGTGTCTAAACCTCATAACACCCCTTTACATATTGTCACCTTCATCCACAAGCACTGCATCAAGAGGGTTCTCATTGATGGGGAAGCCAGTTTAAATATTTGCACATTGAAGCTAGTCCGTACATTGGGGTTCTCTGAAAATGCAGTTGATCCAAGGAAGAAGATTACTATCAAAGCCTATGATGAAGAGGAGAGAACTACCAAAGGAATAGTGGTATTACCCATACAAGTGGGACTGGTGATAAAAGACATTGTGTGCCAAGTCCTAGATAGGGAACTAGCCTATAATATTCTTCTAGGTAGATCATGGATTCATGCCATGAAAGCTATTCTTTCTACCTATCACCGATGCATAAAATTCCCTCATAATGACAAGCAAGTCACCATCCAAGGTGACCTCGACCCCTTTCAGCATTGCAACTCTATCCTTTCAAAACCCAATTACATCATACCCAACAATAGAACATCTACGTCCCCTACCCCATAGCATGATTCTACCTTTGAAGCTTCCTCATCCAAGCCCAAAGAGTAAAAAATTACCATCAAAGAAACATGAGTAGGGGAATACTCCATTGGGCACAGCCTCAACTCAGCCAAAATGCTTTTATCTCCTAGATCCTTCGGGTGACCCAAGCATTTTCCAAATTCATCTGCTCATCCTATGCCTCCCATGGCTCCCTTTGTAAAATGGGGGACCCTATCAGATGAAACATAGGAAAGAGATGTCCTACAATGGCTCTACATAGAAGAAGAAGAGAGCACACAATAAGAACCACCTAAGCTCCCAATGGAAATCTATGGGTGAGGTGAGTCTATCCTACACAGAATGGGTTATGAAGGACAAGGCCCCATCAGCCTAAGAAAAGAAGGAATTATAGAACCCATTCAACCTTCTTCGTCTTCATTGGCTATAACTACAAAAGGTCTAGGGTATAAAGATAAGGGCAAAGCTAAAGCAAATGCTTGTCTTGTGGAAATGATCCATACCCTTCAAGAGGACAGTGACATAGATTCCAATAAATATGAGTGGGATGAGATGACAGAGCATTCCTATGATGACAAAGAGGTTGACACCATTCAAACTTATAGCCCCTACCGTGAGGGACAAACACTACCGCATAGGCCATTAGAGTGTGATTTGCCTATCCCTAAGAATACGACTTTCAAGGAAGGTTCAAGTTTTATTGCAATAAACAATTTAGAGGAAAGTACCATCCCGAACACTCTCCCTACCAATACCCCTAGCATATCCATTCAAACTATCAATGAATCAGATCTACCCTTTGACTCCCTCCCCCTTATGCATCCTGAGCTTATTGACTGGAATCTACAAGGAACCCTGCAACTAGATATGTTCCAAAATGATGATGCATATATTAACTACATGGAACTTAGGGACCACCTACCTAAAGGAGATCATTAAGATGGCTTCACCATTGAACTTAATACCGTGGCTTATTTTAGAGAGGGTGCCAAGCCTTCCAGTCACAAAAATATCAAAATAAAAAATGGACCTGATGGTTAAAACCACTTCGTGGCAGTGTTAGATCCCAAAATAGTAAAAAGAAAGGATGCATCTGATGGTGAAAACCCAACTGTGGCACCTGACGATGGAAGGCTTGACACTCTCCCTGATGACATGCACTAGAAGAAGTCTCATATTGTTGTGGAATCTATAGAGCCTGTTAACATTGGAATAGAGGAAAAACCTAAGATCGTTCACTTTGCTAAGTCTCTGACTCCACTAGAGAAGACTAAGTTTGTACCATTCTTCAAGAGAAAGTAGGTCAATTTTGCTTGCTCATACATAGATATGCTGGGGTTAGATCTAGATTTGATTCTACATCATCTTCCACTAGATCTAGGAGTAAAACCAGTGAAATAGAAGCTTAGAAAGATGCATCCACACATTGCACTGCTTGTAAAAGAACTCAAGAAACTACTGGATTGGGGTTCATTAGAGCTATAGACTATTCGAAATGGGTCTCCAACATAGTACTAGTGTCCAAACCTAATGGGTGAGTCAGACTATGCAATGATTTTAGAGATCTAAACAAAGCTTGCCGCAAGGATGATTTTCCGTTGCCAAATATAGATATCATAGTCGACTTAACAGTAGGGCATACCATGTTATCTCTCATGGATGGCTTCTCAGGATACAATCAGATTAGGATAGCACCAAAAGACCAACATAAGACAGTTTTTACTTTTCCATGGGGCACTTTCTGCTGGAATGTCATGCCATTTGGGTTAAAGAACATAGGAGCCACATATCAATGTGCTATGACCACTATATTCCATGATATGATGCACGTCACCATGGAAGATTATGTAGATGATATCCTTCCAAAGTGACTCGCAAGAGAATCACACCTGGATGTGTTAGAGAAATTCTTTCAGAGATTAGAACAATTCAAAGTCGGGTTGAACCCAAAGAAATGTGTGTTTGGAGTCACCTCAGGCAAGCTCTTAGGTTTTATTGTATCGGCAAATGGAATAGAGGTGGACCCCACCAAAGTCAAGGCTATTATGGACATGCCACCACCCAAGAATCTTAATCAACTAAGATCTCTATAGGGCAAACTACCAGCAATCCATAGGTTCATATGATAGCTGGCAGACAAGTGTCAACCCTTCAGTCATCTCCTATATAAGAACATTCTATTTAGATGGGATGAGAAATGTGAAGAGGCATTCGACAAACTAAAAGAGTATCTTATGAATCAACCTATTCTCATGCCTCCTATCCAAGGGAAGCCAATGCTACTGTACATATTTTCTACACCAATAGCTCTTGGGGCCCTTTTTGCACAACAAGATTATAAAAGTAAAGAAAGAGTCGTCTACTACATTAGTTGCACATTGGTGGGCTATGAGTTGCAATACTCTCAGATAGAAAGATCATGTCTTGTGGTAGTTTTTGCTTCCCAAAAACTATGACATTATATGCTAGCACATCCAATCATACTCTTTGCAAAAATAGATCCACTGAAGTACCTATTAAGCAAAGCAGCACTAACAGGTCACCTAGCCGAGTGGGTGATGCTCCTAAGTGAATATGACATTGAGTATGTAGACAGAAAGGCTATCAAGGGGCAAGTCATTGCTAATCAGTTAGCAGATACACCACTACATGATACCACACCAATGCAATTTGAGTTTCTAGATGAATCCTTATTCAATATATCAACACATTCCTAGAAATTCTACTTTGATGGGTCCTACACAAACTATGGATCGAGGGTAGGAATCTTGTTTGTAACTCCTCATGCTAACACCATACCAAAGTCTTACCATCTGTTATTCCCATGCACAACAACATAGAAGAATATGAAGCCTTGGTCATTGGTCTCAAAATGGCAACAGAGTGGAAAATCAAAGAGCTACATGTCTATGGTGATTCTCAACTAGTGATCAATCAGGTCAATGGCGATTACCAAACCAAAGATGAGAAGCTTGTCCCATACAAATGGATGGTCGAGGAATTTAAGGAATACTTTGTGATCATCTCTTTTGAGCAGATACCTTGCATTAAAAACAAAGCAGCAGATGCCATGGCAACCATTGCCTCTCTCCTCAAAATCCCATAGAATGAGTCACGGTACGAGTTCTTAGTGGAATCAATTCAGCAACCAGCTTATGATCTTCCTAAAACCCAGTCCATATGCCTATTAGTTGGATTTGATTCACCTTGGTACGGTAAGGTTTCCACTTACCTCAAGGACAATACCCTCCCACCTAACTTATCTTCAAACCAACGATGAACCTTTATACGCCAAACCTCTCGTTATACCATTATTGCCGACACCCTATACCGACATGGTCTAGACGGTACTTTACTCGGTTGTTTAGAACGAGAAGAATCCCAAACCGCCTTACAAGATGTACATGAAGGGATCTATGGAACACACTCTAGCGGTCCATCCTTAGCTAAGAAACTCACGCGTTTGGGTTATTATTGGCCGAACATGGAAACTGATTCATATCAATTTGTGAAGAAGTGCAAGTAGTGCCAGATACACAAGAACCTGATATATGCACCAGCTCAAGAGTTGAGACCTTTAATGACACCTTGGCCCTTTTGTCAATAGGGACTTGACCTTGTACAAAAAATCCATCCACCCTCATCCAACGAACACAAATTCATATTAACCACCACTGAGTATTTTACCAAGTGGATTGAAACCGTCCCCCTCACCACCATCATAGGTAAACAAATCTCCTCATTCATCCTTAATTACCTCATCTGCAGATATGAAATTCCCTCATCCATTATCACGGATAACGGAAGACCCTTAAAAAACTAGGATGTCCAAGAACTCTATGACTAATTCAAAATCCAACACTGTTTCTCCACACCCTATTACCCCCAGGCAACGGCCAAGCAAAAGCATCCAACAAGACCATCTTGAAACTCTTCAAGAAGACAATCAACGATGCTGGTTGTGATTGGCACATCCAACTCAATCCCTCTTTGTGGGCCTATAGAACTAGTATACACACTCCCACATGCGCTACCCCCTACACCCTTGTCTATGGCTCAAAATCTATCCTCCCCATTGAGGTCGAGTTACCATCTCTCAGGGTGTTGTTCTAAGGTCTCATAACAGATGAAGAATACAGAGTTTCCAGATTGTAAGAACTAGAGTTGCCAGAGGAAAGGAGACAGAAAGCCTTTGACCATCTCAAAGCATACCAACAAATGATGTCATGAAGTTACAACCACAGAGTCCTCCCAAGAGTCTTTAAAGTTGGAGATCTAGTACTTAAGGAGAACCCCTATAATCAACAGGATCAGGAAAAGAAAGGCAAGTTCAAACCCAACTGGCTTGGGCCTTATGTGATCGTAGCTGCTTATGGATCGGGGGCATATCAGTTAGCAATATCAGAGGGTGAGTTGTTTGATGACCCAATCAACATCATGCATCTTTGCCGGTTCTTTATCTAAGAGAACCCCAATGTAAAGGGGGCACAAAATACGAAAAAATAAAAAAATCAGAAAAATACAAAAAAATAAAAAAATTAGAAAAATACAAAAAAAATTAGAAAAATAAAAAAAAAATCATCCTTTGGTGAAAACCCAGAAAATAGGCACCTCAGATAGGTATCATGATGAAAACCTGAAAAATAGGCATCATGCATACTTTCTAGCTTCCGTGCAAATAAAAGCAAGTGGTGAAAACCTGGTAAACAGGTGTTACTTGTGATAAAATGCTTCTCCATCTTTGGGAAACCAATCACCTTGTGTCCATTCTTCCTTCACTCGTGTCCCATTTGATCCATATCTTTTCCATAATAAAATTCTAATGATAACCTATCTTGGCTTGATACTCTATCTCTTTGTTGCCATGTCAACCAAGGTTTTATCCCATATCCTATCCATAGTTTTAGCCTAGCATAGTGTCTCTTGTCAGTATCCACATGGTCCAAGTCCATGAACTACATTGCCTCTACATTGTCACGTAGGCACTGCCATTTCTTCAAATGCACCCCCGAGGCTCCACTGTCCCATCCGTCACATGTCTAGTCCTTCTCATTCTGCGCCACTTTCTATCTCCTAGGTCTTAGGTCCATTAGGGTTCACCTCAAATTACGTTGCCTCTGTGTCATCATGTAGGCAAGGCCATTTAGCAATGAGCCCCCGAGGCACTAGGTTAGTCCCTTCGAGTTCGTCTCACCAATAAGGATTGTGGAATCTTTCACCAGGCAAGCAAGCACAAACAAAACCCACTCTTTTTAAATAGAAATCTTGACGCAAGGCATTAACCTATCTAGAGAAAAGAAAGAAAACACCTAAGGCATTCTAAATGATTTTACCTAAATTATGGCAAGAAACAAACACATCTAAATGCAAAAATGTTTTGTGGTTGGAATCATGGTTAAGTTATAGCGTCTTGATTTCTGTTATCATGTCTTTCTATGCTACCCAAGGATGCCAAAAGATAGAGATGCTATGATGGGGGCATGATTATTTTCTTTATTTGTTGTTTGTGGATTAAACTTTAGTAATGTGAAGCCTTGTCTAAAGACATGATCGACAAAAGATCATCAAGGACATCAACAGTCTAACATGAACGGGGGCAATCATTGCCTGTTGATACGTAAGAAATACTCAGGTCATCTTAGTTTAATTATACCTCGATGCTTGTATTAACTTGCTAAAGAAAAATCCATGTAAGCAATACTCAGGTCATCTCAGTTCAATTATACCTAGATGCTTGTATTAACTTATAACATTTGGAAAAAGTACCAAAAAAAAATTGCCCAATGATGAAATAAGCACTTCAAAATACTTGCACTATGAAGTTGTCAAAAAACCATTCACATCCACTCACATCCACAAAGCATCCATACCATTCACATCCGCAAAAGCATCCATACCATATCCCATGCATATGAAGATCCAAATTGCAGAGTATCGAATAAAAGCTTGTGATTCCTTCTGTCGAGTGATTCTTCTATCAATCAACTTTCTATCTTTCATTGTCTCTCTCATCTACAGTTCTAGCTGTCAGTCTGAGAAATGATCCAAATGCAAGTCCATCCTTAATCTATATCACGTCAAGTCAATCTTGTCAAATGATCCAATCACAATCAGTGGTCTTGATCCTTTTCTAGTCGTAAACTAACTCGATCAGTTAATCAATCAATTATCTTATACAGGGTGTGGCATTGTCGAAATTAGACCAATACACACGTCTTACATGACATGCTTCATTTGCTGAAACCAAACATTATCCTTCGTGTTTACTCTAGGGATCTATCTTTCCTTGCCATGACAACATGCCTGCCATGTTGGTCTAGGGATATATTGTTCCCCGCCATGACAACACTGTCGTATATCATTATCAGTATATCATTGGTTTACCACTTGACAGGGGCAATACCTTGTTTGTTCTTGTATTATTTGTGCATACTTGCTTTCTTGCTTGTATGTGTTATCATTTTATCTTGCATCACGTATTATTCAGCTCTTTATTCATCCATTCTCTTCAAATCTAACCTGTCTTCCAACCTTCTTCATCGTGAGATTGTCTGTCTCACGCCCCTCTAACCTTCCTTCTCATCTAATCTCCCGAGGGGGCATCCTATCATCATAACTTGTACCAAGGGCAAACTGGGGCATGTATCATTATCAGACAACTTATTCTTTGAAGCAACGCCGTAAACTACATTGCATCAAAGAGGGGCAAAATGTATACGCGTAAAAATGACATGATTTAGTCTAAATAAATATTCTTAATATTTATTCCATTCTAATTCTTCTATCAATAAATAAATAAACAAATTTATTTATTTGATTCATATTCCTCTAACTTAATTAAATATTGAAATATTTAATTATCTCTTCTAAAGTCAAAATTAAATAAAAACCTTTATTTAATTAAATTCTTCCAAACAATTAAATAATTCTCAATTATTTAAATTAAGTCAAATTCATTCTTCCAAATTTGAATAAATCAAATCAAATTTATTTACATCCTCTCAATCTCTAGAAATAAAATATAATCAAATGTTTTATTTATTCTTCCAAAGTCATGCACAACAATTAAATAAATTTATTTATTTAATTTGCTTTCTTATCTTCTAATTCTTCAAATATCTTCCAAATCTTCTAAAAATAAGTCTTCTTCTCCATGCACATAAAATTAAATAATTTATTATTAATTTCTCTCAAATCATGCAAAAGCAAATCTCAAGTTGAGTTATCTACTCAACCAACCTTGTTTTTATCAATATCTCTTAAATTAGAAATAAACTTTCTAATTTATGAAAAGCATGTCTTATCTTTAGAAAAGAAAGTAGTTAACTCAAATAAAACAACTTTTGTGTGACACTTGTCCTCTTCCTATTCATGCATGTTCTCTCAAGGTTTCTCAACCATTGATCTTTTCTTTCCCAAGTCTATAAATTGAACCCTCTTCTTCCATTTCATTCATCCAAGCTTTAAGTAAACTTACTCTACAAGAATTATAGCACGCCTTTGGCACCAATTCCTTCATTGCTTGCGATCAACTTGTTACCATATCATTATCATCATTGTTGTGAAGCTCATCTTCATGGCAAAACTATCATAGCCATTCCCATTTGACATCTTGGAATCATAGCAAGGAAGTGCACGTTCTGAGGGCCATATTCATAGACAAGATCATTTGTGATAGGTGATCAATGGAAGCTGAGAATTAAAGGAGGTTTTCTTTGTATTGTTCATTGTTTGATTGATCTCTTTTGTTCATTATTTCATTGAGTTTTGGGTATTATTGATATACTATATTGATTATTCATGTTTACTCCAATTTTCCCTTAACACCATAACATAGTCTTTTTAGCAGAAGCTTAGCTTCCAAAGCATGTGCACTACCATCAGAACCGATTACAACAGATTTCTTCACTGCATGTTTAGATGGTGGGGATGAAGTGACAATAACTCATTTCCTTGAGTCAGAAGAACTATTGCACTACAAAGTGCATGCCTCCAACTGAAACAGAGTACTCCTCCAAATACCCTTCTCAAGCACCATAGATCCTCTTGTCATCTTCCATCCATCCTTCAAAAAGACAACCTACACATTGAGTTTTGGGTATTATTGATATACTATATTAATTATTCATGTTTACTCCAATTTTCCCTTAACACCATAACATAGTCTTTTCAGTAGAAGCTTAGCTTCCAAAGCATGTGCACTACCATTAGAACTGATTACAATAGATTTCTTCACTGCATGTTTAGATGGTGGGGATGAAGTGACAATAACTCATTTCCTTGAGTCAGAAGAACTATTGCACTACAAAGTGCATGCCTCCAACTGAAATAGAGTACTCCTCCAAATACCCTTCGCAAGCACCATAGATCCTCTTGTCATCTTCCATCCATCCTTCAAAAAGACAACCTGCATACTTGCATCATTCAACATATTTACAGAGAGCAAGTTTCGTGCAAGGCTTGGAATGTGCATAACTCCAATGATCCCGTTCACTTAGCCATCAGGGAATCAGATTGAGACTCTTCTACGACCAACAATCTTCAGATGAGAGTCATCACCCAGGTATAGTCTTCCACCATTAAACTCTTCATACTTTGTGAACCAGTCTCGATGCGAGGTCATTTGGAATGATGCACCAAAATCAATCAACCACACATCATCAGATGCATGGGTGGCTAGGGCTGCGATGAAGGCATCACCTTCATCTTGTGACTTGTCAAAATCTGAATCAGAAGCTTTCTTCTTCTTTTTCTTCCTCTCGTTGCATTCCTTTCAGAAATTCCCAGTTTTACCACAGTTCCAATAGAGAGCCTTGGACTTTCCAGGAGATTTGGATCTCCCACGAGATTTGGATTTGCCCTTATCACTTTTCTTGTCCTTCTTCTTCCCTTTCTCTTTGGATCTTCCATGAACTACAAGAGCCTCTTTAGCTACCTCAGAAGACTTTCTTTACATCTCTTCCGATAATAGTGAAGATACCACTTCTTCCATTGTGAATGTGGATGTGGCGCTTCCAATAGCCATCACAAGATGATCCCACAAATCTAGCAAAGAACAAAGTAGGGTGATACACTGATCCTCCTCCATCTTCACACCCATGGATGTCAACTGTGCAATGATCATGTTGAAAGCATTCATATGGTCCGCAATAGATCCTCCATCTTCCATCTTCAGAGCAAACAACTTCTTTTTTAGAAAGAGCTTGTTCACCAAGGACTTGGCTTGATTAACATCTCCCAACTTCTTCCAAAGAGTTTTCGTAGTCTTCTCCTCATGGATATTCAACAGGACAGAATCTTATGAGACCCTTAGCCTTCCAATCTTTGAGGTCCCAATCAGCTTGTGACATTGTCGTAGGTTTAGTGCCATCAACGGTTTCCCATAGGTCACGATCAACAAGTAGGTCCTCCATCTTGAATTTCCACAACTCAAAATTAGTGCCATTGAATTTCTTAACCTCTAACCTTTCGGATGTGGCTTCTATCTCCTTGTTGCAACAAGATATAGAATACTCTACACAAGACTCCCACTCAACCTAAGATTAGCTGAAAAAACCCATACCCAGTAGTTAGAACCAAAACTGGCTAGGCTCTAATACCAATTGAAAGGAAGCTAGGTGTGTGGAAATCACTTCCTACACTAATCTAATAAGGGGAGGAGAGTGCAAATTCAAATTTATCTTAGCTATTATAGTAACATTAAACCATTAACATGAGATATTAAATCAAACATAGAAACTAGAAAGGATGATAGAAGAAGAGAGACATGAGATATATGTGGGGAAAACCCTTACGGGTGAAAAACCCCACACTCCAAAACACTGCTCAACTATATTACGTAAACAAAGAAGGTTACAATACAAATAAGATCCAATTCTCTTATAGGAGTCTTCAACACTCATATCTAGAGATGATCCTGCAGCATAACAGTACCTATAAAACCTGTAGTACATCTTCTCCTCCAAGCACCTGTTTATATAGAAAATACAAGGCAAAATTGCCTCTATCTTGGAATGGGCATCCAACTTGGCCTCATGCCCCAAAACGCATGCCTATGGACTCTTGGTCAACATTGTAAGATGCTTCTGACACTTATCCACAGACCCCATCCCAAAGAGGTCGCCTATTTCCAAAATGGGCTATGATAGATGCTCTTACAAGTCTTACGACTGTCATAGAATTTGTCATAGCAGTTACAACTTACAGTTGTAAGAGAATCTGTCATACACAAGCTATAAATATTATATTCTCTTACAACATGTCATAGTCCACCTTGGGGTACCCAAAGATGCCTTTTTCAAAGATGCTCTTCAACACATATCTTCACCTGTCATAGAATCTCCTATTTCTGACTCTTACATGTCATAAATTTGTCATAGGAATCTATCATGACTGTTATAGTCAATATTCCCTTACACAACATCCAAGATGCTGACACATGGCAAAATATTCCTACCACAAAGTGGGATGCCTATCTCCTCATGTGAGGACAAAATTACAAGTTGTCATCTTCTATGTAGGATGACATATCATCGTGCCACATCCCACAAGATGACAATATGGAATTTACAATTAATTTACATCAAAGGCAATGAATAAATAAATACATTCAAAATAATGCAAGGAATTACCAAGGTTGAGACACCTTAATTCCCAACATTATTTCTATAAAGGATGCCAAGTATGGTTCAAGTTTTAGCACATTATGTTGGCTAGGAACCATGTACAATACTTTCTTGAATCACAAGACCTAGAAAACTATGTTTCTAGGTGACTCAAAAAAAGTATGAAAAGTAGCCTAAAAATGGAGCACACAATCTAGCAATGTGTCTCTAGGGGCTCATATGTGAGTGCAATATGAGATATTACATGGACTAGCATGGATAGGTAATCCTGATAAGGGTGGTTAGTCCAAGAAAATGCATGTTCTTGGGGCCACAAGATACTAATGCTACAAGGAGCATGCCAATAATGTGAGAATGGGAGATGAATGCCTTAGGGAATGTGCCAACAATGTGAAAATGGTAGATGTATGGTCCCCTTAAAGTAACTGCATATAAGAAGTCTATGCAATTAATTCTAAGGTAGATGAAAGTGGATAGAGAAAGAAGAATGTCCATAGGAAGGATGCATGTAGGGCATATGCTTCTGGAATAAGTTGTCACTACCCCCCAGAATATGGGTGAGGACAATAAAGATGAAGAAGGTTGTGTTGTTACTTAAGAAAAGAGAAGGTGGTTGCAATTCAAATTGTATAACCATGAATAGAAACAAGAGAAGAAATAAAGATACACATGCCACATAATAGGTGTTGGGTCCCAAAATCATTGCTCCAATTCCTAGAACAAAGATCCACTTTATAGGCTAGGATTGTCATCATGAAAGTAAAAAATTTCTCATCCATAGATCATGGAGGGTTGTAGGTCAACTCTATTAGAGTGGGTTTTCTCTCTTTCTCTTTGAGATCATATTAAACTTAAGAGGGTGTTCCCTAAGGTTTGATAAACTAGATGAACAACTAAAATTATAATGGATAAACCCAACCTATTGGCTTGGCTCCAAATATTGTCACTAAACCAAGAACAATTAAAGCCACCTAGGTACCTCAATATAGTTTATTTAAACACTAATACAAGAAGTGCAAGGTGGGGGAAAACACATGGACCACAAGGTAAATGAATGAGAACAATTTTCATAGATCTATACCCTATTTTTTGTGGAGAGATGAACTACAACAATTCTAAAATAGGCTAAAACATTGTTTTAAGATTTGTTCTTTGATTTATTTGATTAAGAAAAGAACAAGCTAGATTGATGCCAATATTAGGGTTACAGAGTCACAACTAACAGAGAGAGGAATGTAGAGGAAATTAAACAACAATGAAATGATCTAAGCAACTAAATGCATCAAATATAGTGCCACCATTTCCAAATACTAAATAATCCATCAATGAGCTAAAGAAATAGATGTACAAATATGAAATGATTCATTACAAATAGTTGTAACAGGGTTAGAATGTCATCTCATTCACCAAATAGGATTTACACTCACAACAACAAATGTAGAGAGGGGAAGTATCTAAAAAAGATTAAAAATTTTCCTTGAACTTGCTCATACATTCATGGAGAAATACAAATTATAACATATACAATATTCTTGAATGATCTATAACTGCCTCTGCCTCTCTTAAGCTAAACTAAAAATGTTCTCTACCCTTCTTTAACAAATCTATGACCTTTTTTCTACCCTCCTATATCTTCAACCTCTCTTCTCTACTAAAAATGAATCCTCAAATCATACTTAACCCAAACTGAGTACTTTCCCTAATCCATGGAACTGTAGAAACATTAAAATAGATGATGGAGATGTAATCCCACCAAGAATTAAGGTCCTTGATGTTGTACAGGCTCATGAAGTATAGGGCTAGTTGGGAGAGCTCCCCATAGTTATTACAAGTAGGTGTGGTGAGTAAAAGTAGTGTGAGATTGTTTGGTTCTCAAAAAATAAATTAAAATATCATTTCAACCTTACATTTTCCCATTAAATGCATATCCATCGACTATTGCATCCTACAGGTTACCAATGCACTAAGGCATTTCAATAGATGAATCGGTCCCATAAACAAGTTTAATTCACATTGAGATGCTAGATACAATGGCACCAGACATTTACAACTTTCTTTATGAATGAGTTGGGCTCGTGGAATGGCACACAACTACATAATTACCTTATGTCAGCAAGTTCCAGCTCATTGGGAACTCGTTGAAACTCTATTTTATCTTCTTCCCTTTTGCTTCACTTTTCTTTCCTTTTGCATTTTTGGTGATCAAGGGTAGACCAATAGCTAAGAACTTTGTTAGTGAGTTCCTTGGTTCTAGGAACCAAAGGAATCACCAATGCTCTTCATTCTGCTTAAGTCTTTTACTTCTTGTCAGTGAGTTCCTGACCATCACGAACTCACTAAAATCCTTTTATTTCTCCTTTTTTCTTTGCCTTAGCAATTTTTCTACCTTTTTATGCCTTTTCTAAGATTTGGGCTCCACTGAGAACTTGTCGGTGAGTTTCTAGGAACCAAGAACATGCCAACATCATTTTCTTTGCATATGTATAAATTCTAAGTTGGGGGTCAGGGGTGAAAGGAAGTTAGGTGTGTGGAAATCGCTTCTTGGACTAATCTAATGAGGAGAGATGAGTGCAAATTTGTTTTGATCCTTACAATTACATATTATGTTAACTCCCTAACATAGATATTGCAACAACCACATACACAATAATGTAAGACAAAAGAAGAGAGATATAAGATATACGTGGGGAAAACCCTTACCGGTGAAAAACCCCACACTCCAAAACACAATTCAAATGTTTTCCATAAGCAATGAAGGTTACAATATAGTTACAGAGCTAATGCTCTTGCCTGAGTCTTTAACACTCATATCTAGAGATGATCTGGTAGCATAATAGTACCTGTCAATCACACATAATGCATCACCTCTCCAAAGCACCTGTTTATAAAGAACATACAAGGCAAAAATGGCTCCACATTGAGATGGGCGTCCAACATGGCCTCATGGCCTAAAACCCACACCTATGGACACTTGTCCAACATTGTAGGATGTTCTTGACACTTGTCAAGTCACCCCATCCCAAAGAGGTCACCTATTTCCAAAATGGGTAATGATAGATGCTCCTACAACTCTTACAACCATCATAGAATCTGTCATAGCTATCATAACTTACAGCTGTAAGAGAATCTATCATACATAGGCTATAAATAGCATATTCTCTTACAACATGTCATATCCCACCTTGGGGCACCCAAATATGCCTTCCTCAAAGATGCTTCTTGACCATGTCCATACCTATCATAGGATCTTCTATTTCTGACTCTTACATGTCATAACTTTGTCATAGGAATCTCTCATGACCATTTCGGTCAATATTCACTTACACACATTCCAAGATGTCGACACATGGAAAAATATTCCTACCACTAAGTGGTACACCTATCTCCTCATGTGAGGACAAATTTACATGTGGTCATATGCCATATAGGATGACACATCACTGTGCCAACTCCCACAAGATGACAACATAGGATTTGCATCCTAATTATACAATATGAAATAAATAAATAAATACAATGAATTAATACAAGGAATTACCGAGGTTGAGACACCTTAATTCCCAACATTCTCCCACTTGTTGAATACCTTGCAAGAGCCAATAGAATTAATAGGATTTAACTGCTATAGGCCGAGAGGCCCATAGACTCCGAACACCATCTAAACTTTTCTATGCCCACTAGCTTCATCAATGCATCTGTAACATTCTTCAAAGTATCTACCTTGTCCAAATTTACCTTTCCATCCTCTACCATGTCTCGCATGAAGTGAAACTGTACATCAATATGCTTTGTTTTGGCATGGAAAGTTGGATTCTTTGCAAGGCAAATCACACTCTAACTGTCATAACAAATTGTAATCTATCCTGCATCAACACCAATATCTAAACACAATCTCTTAAGCCAAATGGCTTCCTTGCAAGCATGAATTGCTGCCATGTACTCAGCTTCTGTCATGGACAAAGCAACCACAGGTTGTCACTTACTCATCCAACTAATTGCACCACCAAACATAGTGAACACATAGGCACTAGTGGATATCCTGTTGTTAATGTCAATGCCCAATAAGAATCCATGAATACAAACTGAATGCGGAGGTCCTGTAGAATTACCATGATAGCATATGGAATACTCAAAAGTACACCTCAAATATCTGAACACTCACTTAACTACATCCTAATGTACCTGTCAAGGATTAGCCATAAATCGACTAAGGACTCCCAGTGCTTGGGTAATGTCTAGTCTTGTGCAGACCATAACATACATCAAACTGCCAACAACACTAGCATAAGGTACTCTGCTCATGTCCTCCACCTCACTTGGAGATTTTGGACAATCATTAATAGACAACTTTGTCCCCAAAGAAACAGGAACACACAATGGTCTACATTCTACCATGTTGAATCTATCCAACATGGTCTTCACATACTTACTATGGATTAACCAAAGTTTTTTGCTAGCTTTGTCTCTTTTGATTTCCATTCCCAGAATGTACCTGGCTGCTCCAAGATTCTTCATCTCAAACTATGCTGACAACTGAGACTTCAAATCAGAAATCATATTCTTACCATTCCCAATCAATAGCATATTATCAACATACAATGCAATAATGATAATACAATCATTTTCAAATTTGTAATACACACAATGATCTAATTTAGATCTCAGATATCCAATTGACAACACAAAGGCATCAAACTTCAAGTACCATATCCTAGGAGACTGCTTCAAACCATACAAAGACTTTTTTAACTTGCAAACTAAATTTTCTTTACCTTTCTCTATGTAATGCTCTAGTTGTGACATGTAAATCTCTTACTCCAAATCACCATGAAGGAATGTTGTCTTCACATCCATCTATTCTACCTCTAAGTCATAAGTAGCTATAAGAGATAATAGAAATTGAATGGATGTCAGCTTTGCATCGAGAGAGAAAATTTCAGCATAATCAATTCCCTCCACTTGTGAGTACCTCTTCACAACCAATCTAGCCTTGTACTTTTCAACACTACCATCTGTACTGAATTTCTTCTTGAACACCCATTTGTATCCAATAGTTTTCCGTTCTTCAGGCCCATAGCCTCTTTCATAGTTCTAGGCTCATTAGCTTTAGTAAGCAAAGAAAAAGCACAACTAGAATCAAGTAATGAATAACCAAACATATTAGGTTGCTTTCTCATTCGTGTAGACCTCCTCAGTGGATGAGGTTGAGGTTCTACTTCTTCTTCTAAGCTTTCAAAGCTGCTAGATCTCGCCTCATCATCAGGTCTCACATGGTCTATCAGTTCAGTCTTCTTAGGGGTAGAAGGAAGCTGAACCACATCTTCTTTCTTTTCTGTCTGTTCTCGTAATAGAACAATGGAAGAAGGTTTTAGCTCTCTAAAGATAACACTTCTTCTATATAACACTTTTTTAGCCACAAGATCCCAAAGCTTGTATCCTTTCATATAGACACCATAGCCAATGAAAATACATTTAACAGTCTTGTTCTCCAATTTAGACCATTTATCCCTAGGCACATGTGCATATGCCTCAGAACCAAAAACATGAAGATGTCTAACTAAAGGATTCTTACCAGACCACACCTCCATAGGTGTCTTACCAAAAAGAGCTGATGTAGGAGACCTATTTACTAGGTAGCAAGTAGTGGTAATACTTCAGCCCAAAACATTTGTTCGAGGCTTGCTTCACTAAGCATACTCCTAGCCTTTTCCATCAGTGTCCTATTCATCCTCTCTGTAACTCCATTTTGCTGCAGGGTGTATGGAGTTGTCTTATGTCTTTCAATCCCTTGCTCTTTACAAAACTTATCAAACTCTATCGAACAAAACTCACCATTGTTGTCAGTTCTCAAACACTTAATCTTTTTACTAGTCTGATTTCAGCAAAGGCTTTAAACTCCTTAAAATGACTAAAGACTTTAGTCTTGCTTCTAATAAAATAAACCCATGTCCTACTATAATCATCTATGAAAGATACAAAATATACAGGTTTGAAAATCAAAGGAACATTAACAGGACCAAACACATCAGAATGAATAAGATCTAATACATTAGAAGACTTGTGAGAACTAGAGTAAAACTAAACACAATTTTTCTTTCCATATACACAATGTTCGCAAAAGTCAAACTCGAGATTACAATAATTTAACCCCTCAACCAGGTTTTTATTTTTTAGGGTTCTAAGACCCTTCTCACCAATGTGGCCATATCTCAAATGCCATAACATAGTGTTTTCAATAGGAAGCTTAGCTTCCATAGCATGTGCACTACCATCAGAACTAGTTACAACAGATTTCTTCATTGCTCATTCAGATGGTGGGGATGCACTGACTGCAGCTCTTTTCTTCAAGTCAGAAGAACTATTGCACTATGAAGTGCATGCCTCTAGCTGAAATAAAGTACCTCTCTAAGTACCCTTTGCAAGCACCATAGATTGTCTAGTCATCTTGCATCCATCCTTCGAAAAGATAACTTGCACACCTGCATCATTCAACATACTTACAGAAAGTAGGTTCCATACTAGGCCTAGGATGTGTATAACCCCAGTGATCCCCTTGACTCATCCATCAAGAAATTAGATTGAGACTCTTCCATGACCAACAATCTTTAGATGAGAGTCGTCACCTAGGTACACTCTTCCACCATCAAACTCTTCATACTTCATGAACCAGCTTCGATGCAAGGTCACATGGAATGATGGACTAGAATAAACCAACCACACATTGTCAGATGCATGGGTGCCAGGGCTGTGATGAAGGCATCGCCATCATCTTGTGACTTGTCAGAATCTAAATTAGGGGCATTCTTCTTTTTCTTTTTCTTTTCCTCTTTGCATTCCTTTCAGAAATGCCTCATTTTCCCATAGTTCCAACAGAGAGCCTTGGACTTTCTAGGAGATTTGGATCTCCCACAGGATTTGGATATGTCCTTTTCACTTTTCTTGTCCTTCTTCTTCCCTTTCTCTTTGGGTCTTCCATGAACTGCAAGAGCCTCTTTGGCCCACTCGGATGTCTTTCTCCGCATTTCTTTAGATAACAATGAGGACACCACATCTTCCATCTTGAAGGTGGTAGTGGTGCTTCTGATGGCCATGACAAGATGATCCCATGAATCTGGCAAAGAACAAATCAGGGTCATACACCGATCCTCCTCCTCCATTTTCACACCCATAGATGTCAACTATGCAATGATCATGTTGAAAGCATTTATATGGTCCACAACAGATCCTCCATCTTCCATCTTTAGGGAAAACAACTTCTTTTTCAAAAAAATCTTGTTCACCAAGGACTTGGCCTGATAAACTTCACCTAGCTTCTTCCAAAGGTCTTTCGTGCTCTTCTCCTCATGGACATTCAATAGAATAGAGTCAACTAGATAGAGTCTTATGAGACCCTTAGCCTTCCAATCTTTGAGGTCCCAATTAGCTTGTGACATTGTTGTAGGTTTTACACTAGATACAGTTTCCCATAGGTCACGATCAATAAGTAGATCTTCCATCTTGAGTTTCCACAACTTGAAACTAGTGCCATTAAATTTCTCCACCTCTAACCTTCCAGATGTGGTTGCCATCTCCTTCCTACAACAAGATATAGAATACTCTACATAGACTCCCACTCAACCTAAGATTAGTTGAGAAAACCCCTACCCAGTAGCTAGAACCAAAACTGGCCAAGCTCTGATACCAACTGAAAGGAAGCTAGGTGTGCAGAAATCGCTTCCTACACTAATATGATAAGGAGAGATGAGTGCAAATTCTTTTTAATCCTTACAATTACATATTATGTTAACACACTAATAGAGATATTGCAACAAACACATACATAAGAATGTAAGATAGAAGAAGAGAGATACAAGATATACGTGGGGAAAACCCTTATGGGTGAAAAACCCCACACTCCAAAACACAACTGAAATGTATTTTGTAAGCAATGAAGGTTACAATATAGTTACTAAGCCAATGATCTTGTAGGAGTCTTCAACACTCATATCTAGAAATGATCCGATAGCATAACAGTACCTCTCAATGACACATAATGCATCACCTCTCCAAAGCACCTATTTATAAAGAACATACAAGGCAAAAATGGCTCCACATTGAGATGGGTGTCCAACATGGCCTCATGGCCTAAAACACATGCCTATGGACACTTGTCCAACATTGTAGGATGTTCCTGACACTTGTTAAGTCACCCCATCCCAAAGAGGTCTCCTATTTCCAAAATGGGTAATGACAGATGTTCCTACGACTATTATAACCATCATAGAATCTATCATAGCTATCATAACTTATATCTGTAAGAAAATATGTCATATAGATGGCTATAAATAGCATATTCTCTTACAACATGTCATATCCCACCTTGGGGCACCCAAAGATACCTTCCTCAAAGATGCTTCTCGACACATGTCCATACCTGTCATAGGATCTTCTATTTCTGACTCTTACATGTCATAACTTTGTCATAGGAATTTGTCATGACTGTTTCGGTCAATATTCCCTTACACACATTCCAAGATGCTGACACATGGAAAAATATTCCTACCACTAAGTGGGATGCCTATCTCCTCATGTGAGGACAAATTTACATGTGGTCATATGCAATGTAGGATGACACATTATTGTGCCAACTCCCACAAGATGACAACATAAGATTTGCATCCTAATTATACAATAGGCAATAAATAAATAAATACAATGAATTAATACAAGGAATTACGAAGGTTGAGACACCTTAATTCCCAACAAGGGGCCGATAGGGAACCTAAAACATGTCAGGGTTTTCTATGGTTTTGGAAACCATGGAAAACATTGGCAAGTTCCTGATAGGCCTGAAAAGGACAAAAAAGGCTATACTTAGCAAAATTTCAAGATTTTGAGGATTCTCAAAGTTAGATGGAAAATACAAAACACCAGGAACATATTTTGGAGAAAAAGGGGGACCAATTGGGGAATGTTTGTTGGATCTATGGAAAAATGGGGATGGAAAATGAGGGTCCCAATAATGGCTTTGGTTGGGGATGCATGCCAAAAATTGGTACAATGAGAACTATCTATCTCTGGGGTAAACTACAAAGACACAACAAAACAAAATTCATGATGGAAAGGAACACCAACACACCATCATGACCAATAGTGGTCAAGACTACTCAGGATACAAATGTTCAAAATTATGAAATATATAACTTAAATTTACAAGTAAAAATGAAGGATTTCATTACTCATGAGAAATAATGTTTCAAATGCTGACCATCAATGGGTAACTTCATGAGTTCTCCTTCCAAATTCACCAGGAAATAGGCATTGAGCTCATACTTCTTAGCCACTTCATAAGGCCCAAGCCATGCAACATATCAAATTTTCCATGCCTTCCCTTGTCTTCAGACTTGGCATTCCATGAAAGAACCATATAACCAACCAAGAAGTTCCATGGTATTGTATTCTTATCAAACAAATGCTTCATTTTTTGTTTATGATGCTGATTTTTATCATATGTAGCTCTTTATTTCTCATCAAACTACGTTAATTCCATGACCTTTTGAGAAGTTACATCACTGGTCCTCCTCGATATCACGTAGTAGTTGGTATACTAGTAATTCCATGTTGATGGGCATTCTAGCCTCTACTTTGTATATAAATTCAAATGGGCTCCTACCTATTGCTTGTTTGAAGGTTATCCTATCATCCCAGAGAGCATATTTTAGATTGTCATCCTATCTCCTTTTATTCTGATCCAATGTTCTCTTTATAATTTTCATCAAGATTCTATTACTTGGTTCAACCTGTCCATTGCTCTAAAGATGATATGGAAATGAATGCACCAAGTTTATACCAAATTTAGAACACATATTTAACATATACTGAGATGTGAAACACATTGCATTATCAACCAAAATTGTGGCAAGTACTTCAAACCTGTTTATTATATTGTTAATCAAGAACTCATTCTCCACCTTGGACATTGCATTATGATTCAAAATTGCCTCAAACCACTTGTCAAAGTAATCAATAGCCACAAGAATCCACTTGTATCTATTACTAGTTTTTTTTTATATCTCTCCAATGAAGTCAATTCCCCATTGCTAGAAAGGTGCATCAACTATGATAGGTATAAGGGGAAGTGCTCCAACAAACTTCAACTTATCAGAAAACCTTTGGCAAGCATCACACCTTCTTATAATATGTGCTATATCCTTCAACAATGTAGGCCACCAATATCTAACTCTAAGGATCTTATGAGAAACTTAGTCTTAGCCTTGAAATGTCCCCCACAACTACAATGATGACATTCACTCATCACTATATCAACTTGTTCACAATCTAAGCATTTGAACAACACCCCCTCATGATTCCTCCACATCAATTAATTATGAGTTAGCACATATCTCTGAAATCTTAGCTTGAGGGTCCTTTTTTAATTTTTATCTGTACATGGTGGACAATTCATGTTTTTAAGGTAAAAAATCACATCTTTATACCATGCATTGTCATGCAATCAACAGTGAGTAGGATCATAATTTATATTTGTTTCATTTACTTCTATTGCTTCCAAATTGGAATTATCCATCAATTTTTCCAAGCCTTGACCTCGAACAAGTTTTATAACTTGTATATTCATGTCGTATTCTTGAATCTTATTTATCCATCAATACCTCTTACTTGAATTTTCCTATTGCATGAATATATCCTTCGCTATTGTGTGTGGCACATAAGCTATGGTTTTGGCACATGTAAGGTATGATCTAAATGTTGAACACAATGAGGTGCTGAGAGGGGGGGTGAATCAACATACACTAAAACTTAAATAAATGTTTGTACATAAAACTGAATAACCTAGAGAATAGAAAGGAAATGATGCAACATACATAGCACCAGTAGTTTACATGGAAAACCCTAAAACAGGGAAAAACCATGGTGAGGATTAGCTCACAATATATTAGGTTCATTACAAAAGGTATTGCAACTTTGTTTTAGGGCTACAACCCAAAAAAGCTACTACTCCCTAATTTAGTGCTTACAACAATTACAACTTTGATTTAGGGCTACAACCCAAGGAAGTTACTACTCCCCAAGTATTCTATTCACTACAATAGGATTTACAAAATGGACTACTTCAAAATAGACATCTGACTTATGATGATGCTACAATCTGCTTTTTCTGCTCAATACATGTCTTCAAACTGATTCTGCACACTTCATATCTTTCTCTCTAATCTTCTATCTTCATACTTACTTTCACACTTCACAAAATGAATTTGATCTTCTAAAAATATCCTCCATAACACTTCAAAACACTGATTAGGTTAGCATCATAAACATTATTTGATGAACTGTGTAACTCTTCACAAGTCAGCCTCAATACATACAATATGATGGAAAAACTTGTTGTGTACCTCAAGATTTCATGAAAGGGATCAAGGGACATCTTTCCATACCTTCTAGAGTTAAGGAAACTAATTAGGATCCTCTCCACATATCAGATACTTAACCTGTTGGCTCAATCTACTTAGGACTACTAACTGTTCATCTTCATACTGCTAGGGAGAAGCCAAAAACTCTATGCGGACCAAGAATTTAATCATACATGATCTCAACATCATTCATGCATCTTATTGCTAAAGTATCATATCAATCTATATATCCACAAAATAAGAAACTTGACTAACTGTGGGAAACATAGCATTTCAGACCACATATGATACTTCATAACTCAAGATATAATGTTACGGTGCAACACAAGACCTGACATCTTTTGGGAATGAACTTAAACATCATTATATGTTCCTTATTAGATCCTCACATCTTTATCTAATAATTCTAGAGGAATACAAAGGTTTGACAAAGGTAACTAGGAGTCTAGAGAACAATTATACTCAAATCTTCACTTGCAGAATTAACTACTTGATGCAGTACCAGAATAAGGAATTTATCTACATGCGGATCAACCTTGAGACACCTTGGAAAATATAAGACCTTTGCACAAGCTTGTATGATTGAGTTGTATATATGTCATCCTCTGCAAAACTCAAACTTGTGTATTCAAGCTCCATAATAGAATGTATTACCTCTGTCACTTGAGTGTTGACTTTGTGGACCACCATACCACTTGATACTTCATCATAGCATGCCTTATACATCTATTATCCTTTCCTCAAAACCACATGATTAGATCATTCTTTGTAGAGAAATGTGGACCAAAACTAGGTGACTTTGTCTTAGGATATACATTGCGAATGCCTTAGTCAAATCTCTGCTTCTTATCATTAAGTGTGGTACTCCCAACTAATGAGATATATATGTGTAGCTATAGAAAAGATACAAGGACATGAGTGTTTACCTCCACATCATGTTCAAACACAAAACTGATCACCTTACCATACTTAGACTATTTTCTCTTCTCCCCGACTAGTTTGCCTTGACCATGCTGACAATTCCTTTGTACAAGTCTTCCTATACATTTCTATATAATATGTTGACATCAATGAAAAAACTTATTGCCAACACTAAAATTCTTTAATCCTTAACTAGGATTCCTATTTTTCCATTGTTGAATATTTCAATTCAACAACTTGTGCAATGATTTACTAAAGAATGACACTAGTTATTCATACCCCTCTTCATTCTTTTGAAGAAAAATAATAGCAATAATGTAGAAAGAAGTAAATGAAAACAAATGAAGGGCTTTAGAATAGTTAGGAGTTATTAGGACATGTGCCTCCTTGATAGCTTCTTTATTGTCATTAAATGCTTCATCTGGCTTTACATTCTACACAATTGATTGTCCCTTCTTGAGCATCTTCGAAATAGATTTAGTCTTCTCTGCAAAGCTTGGAACAAACCTCCTAACAATGTTTTCCTGAATATTTACTGTATACCCTTGACTGATTTGGGTTGAGGGATGAGATCAATAGCCTTAATTCATTCTAGGTCTATTCTTACCCAATATTAAATGACACAATGTGTCCCAACAACTTGCCCTTCTTGATGCCAAATATATATTTCTTGGGATTCAAGGAAATCCCATACTCTGAACATATCTTAAAAATCATTTCAAGATGCTTGTAAAGTTCATCTATTTCTTTTGAGAATATTATCAAATCATCTTGGTACACAACCATAATATCATCAATGAGACTTGCAAAGGCCACATCCATAGCCCTATGAAATGTTGACCCGACATTCTTAAACCAAATGACATTCTCACATAAACAAAGGTGCCCCAAGGAGTAGTAAATGTTGTTTTGTATTTCTCTAACTCCTTGACCACTACTTGATTGTAGCCCAAGAATCCATCCATCATGGACATTAATTCTAATCCAGTTACATTTCGCAATAGATGGTCCATGCTTGAGAGAGGGTAGTTGTCCTTGAGTACTTAATATTCAAATTTCCAAAGTCTACACATAATATGATCTCTCCATTCTTATTCTACACTAGAACCAAGTCAAATACCCACTATGAATGCTTGATAGGTTTGATTATTCCTCTCTTTTTCAATTTGCCAACTCCTTTTGCATTTTGGGAGCTAGAGTAGGGTTAATTGGTTTGCTTTTGTCTAAAAGGTTTTGCATTGGGCTGAAGGGGAATGGTATGTTGATATAAATACTCCCTATAAGCCTTAAGTTCATCATAAGACCATGTAAAATATTTTTTAAATCTTTTCAATAATGCAATCAATAGTTGTTTCTCATTGGGTTTCAAACTCTTACAAATGTAAACCATTTTTGGGGCAACTTCAGTTCCTATTGGGAATTAAGATGTATCAACCTTGGTAATTCCTTGTATTTATTTATTTATTGCCTATTGTATTAATTGGATGCAAATCCTATGTTATCATATTGTGGGAGTTGGCACGGTGATGTGTCATCCTACATGGAATATGACCACATGTATTTTTGTCCTCACATGAGGAGATAGGCATCCCACTTAGTGGTAGGAATATTTTTCCATGTGTTAGTATCTTGGATGTTGTGTAAGGGAATATTGACTCAAATGGTCATGATAGATTCCTATGACAAATTTATGATGTGTAAGAGTCAGAAATATGAGATTCTATGATAGGTGAAGACATGTGTCGAAGAGCATTTTTGAAAAAGGCATCTTTGGGTGCCCCAAGGTGGACTATGACATGTTGTAAGAGAATATGCTATTTATAGCCTGTGTATGATAGATTCTCTTACATTTGTAAGTTATGACAGCTATGACATATTCTATGATGGTTGTAAGAGTCGTAAGAGTATCTCTCATAGCCCATTTTGGAAATAGGCGACCTCCTTGGGATGTGGTGGCTTGACAAGTGTCAGGAACATCTTATAGAGTTGGACAAGTGTCCATAGGCATGGGTTTTGGGCCATGAGGTCATGTTGGACACCCATCCCAATGTGGAGCCATTTTTGCTTGTATTTGTTATATAAACAGGTGCTTTGAGGAGGTGATGTATTACAAGTTTTACAGGTACTGTTATTCTGCTGGATCATCTCTAGATATGAGTGTCAAAGACTCTTGCAAGAGCATTGGTTCTTTGTTGTATTGTAACCTTCATAGTTTAAGAAATACATTTGAGCTATGTTTTGGATTGTGGGGTTTTTCACTTGTAAGGGTTTTCCCCACGTATATCTTGTGTCTCTCTTCTTCTATCATACTTTCTTGTTTATGTGTTTGCTGCAATATCTCTGTTAGTGGTTTTAACATTACTGTAATAGTAAGGATAAAATTGAATTTGCACTCTCCTCCCCTCATTAGATTATTGTAGGAAGCATTTCTGTACACCTAGCTTCCTTTCAGTTGGTATCAGAGTCTGACAAGTTTTGGTTCTAGCTGTTGGGTAGGGGGTTTTTGAGCTAATTTTAGGTTGAGTGGGAGTGTTGTATAGAGAATTCTGTATATTATTGCTACAAGGAGATGGCAACCACATTTGGAAGGTGAGAGGCGGAGAAATTTTAATGGCACTAATTTCAAGTTGTGGAAACTCAAGATGGAGGACCTACTTGTTGATCATGACCTATGTGAAGTCCTATCCAGTGTAAAACCTATAGCAATGTCACAAGCTAATTAGGACCTCAAAGATCGGAAGGCTAAGGGTCTCATAAGACTCTGTCTTGTTGAATGTCCATGAGGAGAAGAGCACGAAAGATCTTTGGAAGAAGATAGGTGATGTTTATTAGGCCAAGTCCCTGGTGAATAAGTGTTTTCTGAAAAAGAAGTTGTTCACTCTAAAGATGGAAGACAAAGGATCTGTTGTGGACCACATGAATGCTTTCAACATGATCATTGCACAGTTGACATCTGTGGGTGTGAAAATGGTGGAGGAGGATCGTTGCATGACCCTGCTTTGTTCTTTGCTAGATTCATGGGATCATCTTGTCATGGCTATCAGAAGCACCACTACCACCTTCAAGATGGAAGATGTGGTGTCCTCACTGTTATCTAAATAAATATGGTGGAAGACATCTAAATTAGCCAAAGAGGCTCTTGCAGTTCATGGAAGACCCAAGGGGAAAGGGAAGAATAAGGACAAGAAAGCTGAGAAGGGTAGATCTAAATCCCATGGGAGATCCAAATCTTCTGGAAAGTCCAAGTCTTTCTGTTGGAACTATGGCAAGTCTAGGCATTTCTGAAAGGAATGCAAAGAAGAGAAGAAAAAGAAAAAGAAATCATCCCCAGATTCAGATTCTGACAAGTCACAAGATGATGCCTTCATCACAGCCCTGGCCACCCATGCATCTGATAATGTGTGGTTGATTGATTTTGGTGCATCTTTCTACATGACCTCGCATCGAGACTGGTTCACGAAGTATGAAAAGTTCAATGGTGGAAGAGTGTACCTAGGTGAGGATTCTCATCTGAAGATTGTTGGTCATGGAAGAGTCTCAATTTGATTCCCTAATCGATGAGTGAAGGGGATCACTAGGGTTATGCACATCCCAGGCCTAGCACAGAACTTGCTTTTTGTAAATATGTTTAATGATGCAGGTGTGCAGGTTGTCTTTTCAAAGGATGGATGCAAGATAACTAGAGGATCTATGGTGCTTGTGAAGGGTACTTGGAGAGGTACTATGTTTTAGTTAGAGGTATGCACTTCACAATGCAATAGTTCTTCTGAATCAAAGAAGAGAGCTGCAGTCACCTCATCTCCACCATCTAAATGAGCAGTGAAGAAATCTATTGTAACTAGTTCTAATGGTAGTGCACATGCTATGGAAGCTAATCTTCTTGCTGAAAAGACTATGTTATGGCATTTGAGATATGGCCACACTAGTGAGAAGGGTCTGCGTATCCTGAAAAATAAAAGCCTCATTGAGGGATTAAATGATTATAATCTTGAGTTCAACTTTTGTGAACATTGCCTTTATGGAAAGCAAAACTGTGTTCAGTTTTACTCTAGTTCTCACAAGTCTTCTGGTGTATTAGATCTTATTCATTCTGATGTGTTGGTCTTGTTAATGTTCCTTTGATTTTAAAATCTATATATTTTGTATCTTTCATAGATGATTACAGTAGAAGGACATGGGTTCATTTTATCATAAGAAAGACTGAAGTCTTTAGTTAGTTTAAGGAGTTTAAAGCCTCTACTAAAAATTACACTAGTAAAAAGATTAAGTATTTGAGAACTGACAACGGTGGTGAGTTTTGTTTGGCAGAGTTTGATAAGTTCTGTAAGGAGCAAGAGATTGAAAGACATAAGAAAAATCCATACACCCCACAGCAAAATGGATACACCCCACAACAAAATGGAGTTGTAGAGAGGATGAACGGGACACTGATGGAGAAGGCTAGGAGTATGCTTAGTGGACCAAGCCTTGAACAAAAGTTTTGGGCTGAAGCTATAGCCACTGCTTGCTATCTGGTAAATAGATCTCCTACATCAGCTCTTGTTGGCAAGACACCTATGGAGGTGTGGTTTGGTAAGAAGCCTTTAGTTAGACATCTTCATGTTTTTGGTTGTGAGAAATATGCACATGTGCCTCGGGAGAAACAGTCTAAATTGGAGAACAGGGTTGTTAAATGTATTTTCATTGGCTATGGTCTCAGTGTGAAAGGATACAAGCTTTGGGATCCTATGGCTGAAAAAGTGTTGTATAGTAGAAGTGTTATCTTTAGAGAACTAACACCTTCTTTTGTTGTTCTACAACTAGAACAGACAGAAAAGAAAGATGTGGTTTAGTTTCCTTCTACCCTTGAGAAGACTGAATAGTTAGACCATGTGAGACATGATGATGAGGAGAGCTCTAGCAGCTTTGAAGGCTCAGAAGAAGAAGAAGCAAAACCTCAACCTTAGCCATTGAGGAGGTCTACACGAATGAGAAATCAACCTAATAGGTTTGGTTATTCATTACTTGATTCTAGTTGTGCTTTTGCTTTACTTACTAACACTGATGAGCCTAGAACCATGAAAGAGGCTATGGGCATGAAAGATGGAGGTTCTTGGAGGGAGGCTATGGAAGATGAGATGGCTTGTTTGGAAAAGAATAAAACATGGGACTTGGTGCCTTGATGGATAGAAACCCATTGGATGCAAATGGGCATTCAAGAAGAAATTTAGTGTAGATGGCAGTGTTGAAAAGTAGATGGCAGTGTTGAAAAGAACAAGGCTAGATTGGTTGCGAAGGGGTACTCACAAGTGGAGGGAATTGATTATGGTGAAATTTTCTCTCCCATTGTAAAGCTGACATCCATTCAATTTCTATTATCTCTTGCAGCTGCTTATGACTTAGAGGTAGAACAGATGGATGTGAAGACAACTTTCCTTCATGGTAATTTGGAGGAAGAATTTCTACATGTCTCAACCAGAGTATTACATAGAGAAAGCTAAATAAAATTTGGTTTGCAAGTTAAAGAAGTCTTTGTATGGTTTGAAGCAGTCTCATAGGATGTGGTACTTGAAGTTTGATGCCTCTGTGTTGTCGATTGGTTATCTGAGATCAAAATCTAATCATTGTGTGTATTACAAATTTGACAATGATCACATTCTCATTATTACATTATATGTTGATGATATACTAATGATTGGGAATGGTAAGAATATGATTTCTGATTTGAAGTCTTAGTTGTCAACATAGTTTGAGATGAAAAATTTTGGGGCAGCTAGGTACATTATAAGAATAGAAATCAAAAGCGACAAAGCTAACAAAAAACTTTGGTTAAGCTAGAGTATGTGAAGACCATGTTGGATAGGTTTATCATGACAAATTGTAGGCCATTATGTGTTTTTGTTTCATTGGGGACAACATTGTCTATTAGTGATTGTCCAAAATCTCCTAGTGAGGTGGAGGACATGAGCAGAGTACCTTATGCTAGTGCTATTGACAGTTTAATGTATGCTATGGTCTATACAAGACTAGACATTGTCTAAGCAGTGGAAGTCCTTAGTTGATTTATGGCTAATCCTGGATGGGTACATTGGGATGCAGTTAAGTGAGTGTTCAGATATTTGAGGGGTACTTTTGAATATTCCATATGCTATCATGGTAATGCTAGAGGACCTCTGCATTTAGTTTGTAATCATGGATTTGTGGATTTTGATTGGGTAGGTGACATTGACAGTAGGAGATCCATCAGTGCCTATGTGTTCACTATGTTTGGTGGTGCAATTAGTTAGATGAGTAAGCGACAACCTATGGTTGCTTTATCCACTACATAAGCTGAGTACATGGCTGCAACTCATGCTTGTAAGGAAGCCATTTAGCTTAAGAGATTGTGTTCAGATATTGGTGTTGATGCAGGTCAGATAATGATCAGTTGTGATAGTTAGAGTGCAATTTGCCTTGAGAAGAATCCAACTTTCCATGCCAGAACAAAGCATATTGATGTACAGTTTCACTTTGTACGAGACATGGTAGAGGATGGGAAGGTAAATTTGGAGAAGGTAGATACTTTGAAGAATGTCACAGATGCATTAATGGAACTAGTGGGCACAAAGAAGTTTAAATGGTGTTCGAAGTCTATGGGCCTCTCAGCCTATAGCAGTTAAATCCTGTTAATTCTATTGTCTCTTACAAGGTGTTTGACAAGTGGGAGAATGTTGGGAATTAAGGTGTCTCAACCTTGGTAATTTCTTGTATTTTTACATTGTATTTATTTATTTATTGCCTATTGTATTAATTGGATGCAAATCCTATGTTGTCATATTGTGGGAGTTGGCAAGGTGATGTGTCATCCTACATGGCATATGACAACATGTATTTTTGTCCTCACATGAGGAGTTAGGCATCCCACTTAGTGGTAGGAATATTTTGCCATGTGTTGACATCGTAGATGTTGTGTAAGGGAATATTGACTGAAACGGTCATGACAGATTCCTATGACAGGTGAAGACATGTGTCGAAGAGCATCTTTGAAAAAGGAATCTTTGGGTGGCCCAAGGTGGACTATGACATGTTGTAAGAGAATATGGTATTTATAGCCCATGTATGATAGATTCTCTTATAGCTGTAAGTTATGACATCTATGACATATTCTATGATGGTTGTAAGAGTCGTAAGAGCATTTGTCATGGCCCATTTTGGAAATAGGCAACCTCCTTAGGATGGGGTGACTTGACAAGTGTCAGGAACATCTTACAAAGTTGGACAAGTGTCCATAGGCATGGGGTTTGGGCCATGAGGCCATGTTGGACACCCATCCCAATGTGGAGACACTTTTGCCTTATATTTGTTATATAAACAGGTGCTTTGAGGAGGTCATGTATTACAAGTTTTACAGGTACTGTTATGCTACCAGATCATCTCTAGATACGAGTGTCAAAGACTCCTACAAGAGCATTTGCTCTGTGTTATATTGTAACCTTCATAGTTTATGAAATACATTTGAGCTGTGTTTTGGAGTGTGGGGGTTTTCACCCATAAGGGTTTTCCCCACATATATCTTGTGTCTCTCTTCTTTTGTCATACTTTCTTGTTTATGTCTTTGCTATAATATCTCTATTAGTGGTTTTAACATTGCTGTAATAGTAAGGATAAAATTGAATTTGCACTCTCCTCCCCTCATTAGATTATTGTAGGAAGCATTTTCTGTACACTTAGCTTCCTTTCAGTCCCTAGGTTCACACCTTCAACACTATCTTCTTCAATTGATTTTCCTTTGCTCTTCCAATGATTTGCATTGTCAAACATTCTTTCCAGTTCCACAAGCCCTTTAGGAATGGATTTTGTCTTTAGCTGCACCATTTCATTACCATACACAATTTCCTTGTCACCTTCAATTTCCACCATGGGATGCCAATCTATTAGCTGATCATCAAACTCATCCATGTAATTTAAAAACCTATAAATCTAATATCTATCATTAAATACCTGCCAGTTGTAGACATTGTCAGGGATTGTGGGCCTTGTGACAACTTCAACAACATACTGAGAATGGGAAAAGGTAGGTTGTAAATTAAATTTTGAGGTTGCAATAGCTAGAGCATCTGTCTCTTCATTCTCAAACCTTTCAATCCACTTAATGCCAATGGAATCAAATAATCCCAAATTATCCCAAACAACATTCCTATATAATCTCAACCTTTTATCTTTAGTTGCATAAATACTTCTAATCTACCACACCACAAGTTTAGAGTCTCCTTAGATTTTAAGGCATTTGATTCAATGCCTATGGGAAACATTCAAGCCTAATAGAAGAGCCGCATACTTAGCAGTATTATTTGTACACTAAAAATTGAGCCCATAGGACAATTTAGAACATTCCCTATTTGGTGAAATCAAAACAATACTAGCGCTTGAGCCATCTCTTGATTATGCACCATCAAAGTAGATCATCCAAAAATTGTATGTACATCACCAATAGGAGTGTTGATGAGTGTTTTAGCACACAACAACGCAGGTGTGATTTTTGGTTTCACACCTCTCTTGAAAAGTATCCTACCCTGGGTTAGACTACTCCAAGGTTTCTACAGCTAGGTCTTAGCTTGCTTGGAATCTTGGAGTAGTCTTACCTAGGGTAGGATACTTTTCAAGAGAGGTGTGAAACAAGAAATCACACCTACATTGCTATGTGCTAAAACACTCATCAACAGAATTGGTGCTAGAAGGAGGGCTGACAAAGATTTATTTCCCTCTGTGAAAAATTAGCAAGTCTAGGGACTAGACAAAGACATACTAGATCCAACTCAGCTGGAGAGGAGCTACTGTCTTTGAAAGAATTCAGATGCACAAGAAGGGATCAAGGGATACCAAGGACACCAAGAGCTTAGTTAGTCCCAAGGAACACCACTGCACCACCAGTCATGGCCTTTTTTGCAGCAAACAATCAATCCCCGTTCTGGTTCAATGATTATCATGACATGCCAAAGAACCCAAACAAGTTTTGTTCAAAATTTAAAGTTAATGATCCAGACAGAACTGTAAATGAGCACATTAAAATATTTCAAGGCAACATGTTTATGCTGCAAGTACAGTATGAGGATGTGATATGCCAGTTGTTCCCTTATTCTTTATAGGATGAAGCATATTATTGGTTTGCTAACCTCCCTGTAGCATCTATAAACTCATGGAGGGGTTTAAAAAGTGCATTTCTGGATAGGTTTTGAATGCACACTGCCCCAGCTGATCTCTACCAGTCTTTTCTAGAAATCTGTCGAGGCGAAGGCGAGATGATAAGTTCTTTCAACAAAAGATTTCAGAAAGCTTTCAATCATTTACAAGATCCCTACGCTGTAGGGCAAGCTGTAGCCTTGCCTATTTACTATGCAGCCCTAGACAAACTTACATCTATGTTCGTAAGGAGAGCTGACCCCATTCCTACTACTTTAGCTCAAGCATATTCCAGAGTTGTCACCGTAAGTACCCAACTAGGACAAACAACCACTAGTCAACTGAATCATATGGGACGCGTAGACATGCCTAATCAATTACCTATGATCAATCAAGCCTTAGCTAACCATACTCTTTGTGATGAATCCGATTCCCAACCCAGCTACAACACAAGCTTTAGTAATCCATCCAGGCAATCCAGTAGCTGAAATGCCTCCGGCACAAATGAATTTCCTACAATCTTCAGAGGCAGCTAAGGCAAGAGATGACAGAGATGATATCAAAGAGTTAGTTGAGCAAATGAAGAAGCTCACTGCAGAAGTTACCCACCTCAAGAACCAAAATGCTTATCTGCAGTAAAGAGAGTAGAATCAACAACATTTTCAGAATCAAAATCAGTCACAGTACCCAAATCAGAATCAGAATCAGTACCAAAATTAGAATTTTCAATAGTGGTTAAACTGGTCTTGGAACACAAGACCCAACAATGGCAGAGTGCCTTCCCCTCTGGAAAATTAGAACAATGATACTCGACCTCCTGGTCGTGTGATGCTAGCTAAAACAACCTTGTCTACCTGGTGTAGGCTGCATAACACAAACGCTCATTCAGAATTAGAATGTCCAGAATTCCAGATCACATCTAATATCTTCCAAATGGAGATTTAGAATGCTGAAACTCAAGAGACTCCACCAATAGGGTATGAGCTTGTTCCTTCATAAAGGTATGATACTGTCCTAGTACTCGATAGTTATACATTTCTATTTCAAGATGACAATCAACCTAAGGAAGAAGAGTCTGAAGAAGTCAATGCTTATCAATAGTATAATAAGATGCAATACAACCTAAGAAGTAGTAAACCTAAAGGTTCTTTTGCCACCTCCATCCCTCCGAATAGCTATCAAATACCACCAGACGCAAAAACCTCAAATAACCCTAAGCCTTTGAAGGTCACACATCAACCAGTATATCAAGGGACGACTGCTGATAGTTCTCAATGGTCTGACATAGCTAAAATGGGGTAGTATGTTGCTAAGGAATTCAAGAAGATGAACGCCAGTCTTTCTGTTTATGAGTTGCTTAAAATATTTGAGGTTAGGACATCTTTCTTTCAAGATATGGGTGTTGGGATCAAAATCGATTGCACATAAAAAGAAACTACTACCAAGGACAACATTGATAAAGAAAAGGAAAGAGTTCATGTGACTGATGTAGAGCAAAAGATGACATTGTACAAAGACAAGTGGGAGAGTCATCCTTTCCTCTTGACACTCAGGATATTCAATAGAAACCTCTATAACTGTTTAGTAGATTCTAGGGCTTCTACGAATGTAATATCATTATTAGTTTGTAAAATGCTAGGTCTTACCCCGGCCAAGTCTTCTAGGAAGGTGACCCAACTAGATAAGACTGAGGTGAATGTAGTAGGTGAGTTGAATAGAATACCTATGCAACTAGCTTCTGATCTAAGGATACAATAGTTTATAGACATTCAGGTGGTGGACATCCCGGATCAGTATGGTATGCTCTTGAGTAGAGACTGGTCTAGGACACTTAATGGTTATATGGTAACTGACTTTTCTCATATGTGGCTACCATGGAAGGGATTGGCCAATCAGATACATATCAAAAGAGAACCCAAGATGAAACATATGATTATTAAGTATAACTAGCCTAATGAGATCCTCTTTTCCGAAGTGGATTTGGGGGTTTACCTGCCTAATGTAGGGCCAAAAGAGGAAATCCTTATGCTAAGTTGCCACAGATTTCCTGATCCCCCACTTACAGAGAAACCAAAAAGTACAGAAGCATTCATCCAATTAGATTCAAGAAATTCCTTAGAAGAAGATGAACTAGGGATATTCGAAGGATTCCATGATTTTGTAGCCAGATTTGTAAAAGATCAAACTACTGTTGGAAAGCAGGTTCAGATGGATGAGTTATTACTGCCCAATTGGTGTTGCATACATGATACATCACATTCTGAGTTTACCTGCTAACTTTGTCAAGAGGCAGTAGAACAAGTACAATGACAATTAAAAATTCCCATTGTCTCAAAAAAGGCACTAGTTGATGAAAAGAAGGAAGAACCCCAGCCTCAGCTTGATAAAAAGAAATTAGTGAAACAAAATTATAGTAACAAATACTTTCACCTATAGACTTTAAGGTTTTACGAATCAAGGTGAAGACAAGGATTCGGAGCAAGTGTTGAGTTAATTAGTCCTACCGAAAGCTCTTATCTGGGGTCATATAGACTTCAATTTTCATGCACAAACAACATAACTGAGTATGAGGCATTGGTGCAAGGATTGCTGCTAGCTCTCCAAAAGAAAGTTAGAATCCTTTAGGTGTTTGGAGATTTACAGTTAGTAGTGAAACAAGTAAGGAAGCAATACTCATGTAATGACAAGAAATTGAATAGGTACAGGAATAGAGTCTGGGATTTGATAAAATGCTTCGATGGTTTTAATATTTAGCTAATTCCTAGAAGGCAGAACCATGTTGCAGATGCTTTGGCCCAAACAACAAGTACATTGGAGACAACATCCATGGTAGGATTGAAGAAGTTCTCTATCAAATTTGTGGCCATCTTATCAGTACCAGATAATGTGACGAATTTCCAAGTCTTTGAGGACGATCAACACAATTAATTTTCTTACCTCATTCAATGTTTTCACTGCTCAGATAATAGATGAAGAAGAGATGGAACCTGTCGAAATGGATTTGGAAGGGGTACTAAACCTGAAAACAAATACAATTCCATGGGGAATGGTAGAACTAGAAAGAATGTTCGATGTAGACAGCTTAGGAATCTAAAGGAAAGAAGGAGAATCCCTAGGAGGGAAGTACAATCCATTTAATTTGGGAACCGAAGAATGTTAAGAATGTATTCATTGGGAGGGCTAGTACTGAAGAAGAAAAGATAGGAATCCTGCAAGCATTAAGATACTACCATGAGGTAATAGCATGGAGCTACGAAGACCTCAAGACATACGATACATCAATCATCACACACACTATCCCGCTGAAGTCAGGAGTGAAGCCATTTAGATAGAGACAATGGCCAATGAATGCCATATTGGAACCTTTGATTTTCAAGGAAGTGTAGAAACTATTATCAGCAAGGATAATATTTTGTGTCAGGCATTCTGGTTGGGTATCAAATCTAGTTCCAGTCTAGAAGAAGAACGACAAAATTAGGCTTTGTGTTGATTTTTGAAACTTAAATAGGGCATCTGAGAAAGATAATTACCCACTGCCATCATTGGATGAAGTATTACAGATTGTTAATGGATCCCAGATGATGCCCTTCGTAGATGGGTATTCAGGATATAACTAGCTGATGGTAGACTATGAAGAGAGATTGAAGACATCCTTCACATGCAAATGGGGCATTTATGCATATTGTCGAATGCCATTTGGTCTAATAAATGCTAGTGCCACCTTTCAACAAGAAATGGATGTTTCTTTCAAGGGACTAGTTGGGAAGTGTATCATTATCTACATGGATGACCTCACGATGTTCTTAAAGAGGTGAGAAGATCATGTGGCGGATTTAAGGAAAGTGTTACAACAATGCAAAGATTATGGTATGTCACTCAATCTTAAAAAGTGTATCTTTGGAGTGACTGAAGGGAAGTTGCTAGGACATGTGATATTTGAATAGGGTATATCTATTGACCCAGACCAAATCCAAGAAATACTTAAAATACCTCCCCTAGCCAGCAAAAAGGAACTCAAATCATATTTTGGTAAGATCAACTTCATTTGTAAGTTCATTACAGGTTTTTCTGAGATAGTCCAACCCCATAATGCCATGCTAAAGAAAGATGCCAAAATGGATTGGACTCCAGAGGCTAAGGATGCCTTTGTAGAAATTAAACAAGCTATAGCCAACACACATGTTTTGGTAAGTCCAGATTACACTTTGCCATTTCAAATTTACTCATTTACCTCCAAGCATACTTGCACTGCAATGCTAACATAGAAAAGATCAATTGATGATGAAAGGCCCATCACCTTCATGAGTACTGCATTAAAAGATGTAGATTTGAGATATCCAAACATGGAAAAGGAAGCCTACACATTGGTGAAGGCAGTTAAAAAGTTCCGTCACTACGTCCTAAGGAGTCAAGTAATCGCCATAGTCCCAGATGTAGTAGTTAAAGCACTATTGATGCAAAGTAAACTAGGAGAATGGAGAGGAAAATGGGTCACCATCCTATAAGAATTTGATATAGATATTTAGTCCATGAAACTGGTAAGAGGCCAGGCGCTGACCAGAACCATGGTTGAGGTAGGGCCAGGTTTAGTATCTCAACAATACCTATTAGAAGATGTTTCAAAAGATGAATTGTATGGAGACATCATATTTTAACTACTCAATCAATGCTTCCCATCATAGCTGAATTTGATTCAAAGAAGAGTGCTCAGGCTAAAGAGTAATAGGTATATGATAAAAGGATCAGTTCTTTACAAGAAAAATCATGAGGGGATCTATTTGAGGTGTTTAGACAAGTCAGAAGTAGATCAGGTGTTAACTAGTTTTCATGAGAAATTCAAGATAGGTCACAAATTAGCTCACTCAATTGCTAATCAGATTCTTCATGCTGGATATTATTGGCCTACCCTGTTCAGGGATGCACATTCACATGTAAGAACTTGTCATATTTGTCAGTTTGTTGTGCATAGAGGACGACATGCCGCCATGCTCTTGCAACTAGTGGTGGAGGTATGACCATTCACTCAGTGGGGCCTCGACTTTATGAATATGATTAATCTGCCCTCCTCTATAGGCCACATGTATATTCTGATCGCTATTGACTATTGCACCCAATGGTCTAAGGCAATAGCTTGTAAACAATGCACCACAGATGTAGTTATTGAATTTGTTGAAAATCATATTATCACTAGGTTTGGATGTCCATTTTCTTTGGTTTGTGATAATGGCCCTACCTTTTCATCATTACATTTTTCTAATTGGGCATTTGACTATGGACTCACCCTAAAGTTCTCATCGAATTATTATCCACAAGGGAATGGGGTAGCTAAATCAACGAACAAAAACCTACTTGAAGTAATTAAGAAACTGTTGAACAAAAACCCTAGGGACTGGCACACCCAGCTTAAATTTGCCTTATGGGCTGATAGAATTCAACACAAAAATACCTTAGGTACATCTCCCTATCACTTAGTTTATGAGATTGAGCCCATCTTTCCCATTCGTTTGAGGATTCCCATGCTACAGTTGATGCAAGATTACCTTGAAACTGTTGACCAGTTGTCTTCCCGGTTGGCCTAGTTGCTACACCTTGAAGAGAAACATGATGCTACCATAGAAAATTTTGCTAAACATCAGGGTGTGGTGAAACAATGGTTCAACAAGAGAGCCAAAATCAAAGCCTTTTGCATTTCTGATTTGGTCCTGTATTGGGATAAATCCCATGAGAAGAAGGGAGAACATGGTAAGTTTGATAAACTTTGGTTAGGTCCATATCAGATCTATGAGATCCTTGGAGACAACACGTATCGATTCAAGAGCCTTATTGGTGAGGAGGTCCCATTGCCTATCAATGACCAGTTCCTAAAGCACTAATTCTAGGCCTGAGAGGCATTCATGCCTCATCCTAGTGTACATAGTTAGGTTGTTTATCTACTTTGGTTAGGATAGGTTGCTGTTAGTTTAGTTTTGCTTTCTTACCTTGCTTTCCATAGTTGTTAGATGTTTTGCTTAGGTTAGTTGTCCTTTTTCTTTTGCTTTTACTCGCTATGCTTGCTCTTGCGCGGGGTCTTTGTTTCTAGAAAGTGGTGGCAGTTATGTGGACATGCAAATGCTTCTTGGTTGAGTAGATAATCCAAGAGTCTTTCTTTGAGAAGCCAAGGTTCTGCTTAAGTCTTGCCATGGGCTTCACTGTTATGCTAAGGAGTATGATGTTCATTCATGGAAAATGAGTCATTAGTTGGTATGCTTGGAATATTTTCTAACCATATATCTCTCACACTTTAAGTGATCCTGAAGTAGCTGAGCAAGTTTAAGTGATCTTGTGTTAAGTGAAAGGGTTGGCTTCCTATTCTACCAGATGCACTATCAATCCTAAAAGAGGGCAGGTGACACTAAGTGCTGCTAGCCTACATTAAGTAAAAATAAAAGGTGTTTTTCAACACCAGACCCATTACATTGCATCAAAAAAGAGATTACCAATTGAAAATTCTCACAAAATATATTGTTCAGCAATGATTATCATCAATTACCATTGCATCAGAAATACTGCTGGAAAATTTATTTACTTCCTTCAAAGCTCATCACATCTCAACATTTGAGCATTTCCTCATGATAGAATGATTCCAACTTCATATCTTGTCACAAAGGATCTTGGATGAACTTAGTTGCCAAAGGATGGGAATGAATATAATTGCACACACTTAGGTTTTTAGGATGTGGATGGTTGCACTAGTTAGTGATCTTGGATTCTTTAATAGGGCATCCTGCTTTTTCGTTTAATATGTGGGAAACACAGAGATTCTAGGTTTTAACTGAAATTTTATCATCGAAATGCTCGAGAGCATTTCCCAACAGAGTCACCATTTGTTGTGTCTTGCACACATGCCCCATTTTAAAAATAGGGACCCCCCTCTTTCAAATTTGGTCTAGAGTGTCAAGTAAGTTTTTCACCTCTTAAGTAGTCAAGTGATCAAAATGCACTTTTTAGAATGATGATGTTGAAAGTCATTTCAAAAATCTGCTAAGTCAAGGGTTTTTGCATTTCTCTCAGTAAGTCGAAAAGTCCCTTTGCACTAAATCTGGTCCTAACCAACCTTTGCTCTAAATCCAGTCCTAACCGACCTTTGCGCTAAATCCGGTCCCAACTGACCTTTGCGCTGATTTGCCTTCCAACCAACTTTGTGCCCAAACCCTTCATCATTGACTCTGGCACTAGTTTCCCTCTCGATAGACTTCTGCGCTTAAATCAATTGTCTCTGACTTGTACTGTATTGTTTGATCACTGACTAAGTTGGAGGATACCAAAATTCCCACAAGTTCGAAGAGCCTCAAAGTCTGGCAAATGGTATGAAATTGAGTCTGTTGTCGCAGCGCTAAAATAACTGTTCGCCAACCAAGTCTATTATACCCAATTTCCCTACCAAGTCGGAGCTAATGAAAAGCTGCGTGAAAACCCTAATTTGTTGACTAACACTGTGTACGTTGCGCATTAATGGTGATTTTGGCTGGGGACAATAAAAGGTTAATCCACTTTATTTAACTCATTTTCTACATTTTGGTAAAGATTTTGGAGAGCCCCTTTGCAACTTGTTGAGCATTCTTCACCATTGTTGCCCTCGAAGTCAATCCCACGACTGCTTCCTGCCTGTGCACCCCGAACGCATTTTCTGCAATGAACCAGGTAGGGTTCCAACTCACCTCTTTGAGTTTCTTCTATACGTGGTTAGGGTTTCATTCAAGCACATTTTCCTTTTTTGAGCAATGAATTTGTGGTTTCAGCTAGGGTTTTATGCATAAGTTGTTTGTTTCTCCCTCATACCATAGTTTGAACTTTTCCATGAAAACATAGTTGGCTTGCCATAGGCTGAAACTCGACTGGACTTGGCTACAGTTTGAACAAATTTGAACCTATTCACAAACTGGAAGATCATCTGACCTTTGCACCAAACTTAAGTCCGACCGACCTATAACACTTTAGCTCATCCAATCAATCGGTAGCCATGAAAACATGCATTGCACTTTAAAACCAATTTAGTGCTGGAAACTTTGACATCTGACCTCCATAACATTTTCTGCATTAACTGATCAGGTCAACAGGACCTGAAAACCCCGCAAACTTTGGAAAGCTACTTTGCGGTAAAAACCTTTTGCACCGACCTTGCGCTAAAAGACTCCGTCTTTGACTTGGTCAGATGTCTAGAATATCTCCGCTAGTTGGCAAGTGCCAAAACTTCTACTGAGAGCAAAGAAAGTGACTTTGTGCTAAAAATAAGATCATTTGACCTTGCATAGGTTTGACAAGGCCAAATCTTTCACAAATATAGTGAAAGTTGCCTTAGTTGTCTTGCACTAAAAATCCAACTAACTAACTGAATGATGAACAACTTGAGGTCAGTAACCTTTAAAATCTGCGCAAGTCAGTGGAACATGAAACCCGCACAAAACATAGGAAACACATAAGCACTAAAAAAGCAAGTGGTCGGATGGACCCATTTTTCCCGCTAAGGTCGGTTGACCTCAAATGTCGTGCTTTCCTACTTATAGGTCGGTTGACCCTACAATTAGCACAAATGTTAAAAAATGACTATTTTTAGGGAATTTTAAAGAGGATAAATATTTGATGAGATGTGATAATGATTGCAAGTTATGAATGTTAATGTTTTACATGCTTTAAATGAGATCTTGCAATTTTAAAATGTTTATTGCATGCATTTATGTTGAAGTGAATTAAAGATAGGTTGTAAAATGGGACTAATTATGATAAATATCAAGTTCCTGTCTTTCAAAGAGTATGTCCAGTAACTTAGTAGATGCATTATGCAGTCATCAGATTGTGATAAGTTTGAAAATCTTGTGATCATGTTGATAATGAATAACTTGAACTTAGGAGTTAGTGAAATCTCTCAAGGTATCAAACTTATCAGGTTTGGTCCTGCAGGTTAGATGACTGCCCGGGCTCAAATCATGAAGTATGAATTCAAGGGCATTCCCCCAGAGACCAAGATCCATACTAGATGGAGTGATGTAGGAGATACAAACCTGGGTCACATAGACTTAGATGACTTCAGATTGAGAACATTTGGCCCAAATCCAACTCCTAGGGCCAAAACACTTAATGATAGTGGTATTGAACAAGTTGTTGCCTTCCTGACCTCAATGCAGTGTGTAGAGATGATAGTAACATGTGCAGATAGATATGCTGTCATGAAAAGGACAATCCAAACCACCAATGGGGATATCCTAGCTAATTTAAGTCCACCCTCTTTGGCTGAGACTTTTGACATTCCATGGCACACAATAATGACCATGCCAGACAAGCAAGGATCAAAAGAAACTTACAACAAGGATGTGAATGGGTGTAGAAAACATATGAATGATCATTGGGTAAAAAGTAGAAGGTCTGCCATGAGAAAGTTTCCCTAGGTGCTATACATAAGTAACTTCCATGATGAGATAGGGGATTTGATAACCTTTTTAAGTAGAATATATGGGTTACCTACAGCCTCCACTTTTGAGGAGTGGATTTTCGTCATCATAGTTGAGATACTGAAGGGAACTAAGTCCCACTAGTCCCAAATTCTTAGTGATAACATTCATGAGGCCTTTAGCAACTTCAAAGAGAAAAGATTCTTTAGATGGACATCTTATATTGTCTATGCACTAGCAAGAAGAAATCACTATGTTGGGTTGTCCAAAATAGAAGTTGGAAAGCAGACCCAAGTGAAAGTATATGAGTGTTATCCTCAGCTCACCTCGTCTCAATCTCTGATGCATTTCAAAAGGGTGAATGATGCTTTGACAATGTATATAGCTAGACTGCTACAAGGTAACACAGCCTTGAGGATTTCTACAGACACCATTAATGAAGTAACTAAATATGGAAGGTGGTATATCCAATTCAAAAAGTTCACATATCTAAGGGTTCAAGGTTTCACTGGGATTGCTTATAGACTTCCCTGATATCCTGATGATAAAACAGTTCTCTTGGAATTAACTAGGTAATTGATCCCTTGTGCTGAGAAACTTAAGCACTTGCACAGAACCAATGTACAGTTTCCCATCATGTTTGGCAAAGGGAATTATGCATGTCCTTCATTGGCATCAGCTAAACACTTTGATAAGGAACTTCAACTTATTAATCTCCACTACTATAATGCAAGGGATCACTTTGATCCAAATAAAGTGATGGAAAGGTTTTTAAGAAAAAAAGTTGTTTCATAGAATGCACATTGAGGACTTTTGGGCCAATTGCATGGATGATTATGAAGTAATGAAGAAGGCTCATTCAATGTTATCTCTATCCTTCATAAGAAAGTATCACATTATTGTAGTACCTAACCAGTTGGAGGATGATGAGAATGTTATGGTCAGAGGAATCTGGGAAGCCCTATACCATCAACCAATCCCACTGCCAAATTGGGCTAATGTAGAGGAAATTTCTTTAGATATTATAATGAAAGAACCAATCAGACTGAGCAAGGCATTGGTAATAGGCCAGATAGTTGCTTTAGAGGAACAAGGAGTGAAACTTTCACATACTACACTAGAATCAGACAAAGACTTTGGAGGTGAAGAAGATGAACCAATAAACATCACAAATGAGGCAGAGCTAGTTCAAAAGCAGAAATTAGATAGAAAAGAGCATACACATTTGGCAGAGAAGGTAAAGAAAGTTAAGAAACCATTTGCAAGGCCTCCTAAGAAAGATTAGCCTCCTTCTACTAGAACAAGAGCCTCCAAGAAATGAGATATGCCAAATGGTTCTAGAGAGGGCTCCAAAACTAAGAAAGTAAAAGTAAAAAAGGTAATTGAAGATGTTGTTGTAACTCAAGAGGATACTAGTCTACCAACCACCCCATCTCCTGTTGTCCCAAGTAAAAGCACAGCTACCTCCACTTCTACAACCATTGTTGTTGTTCACATTTCTATTGCTTCCACTATTGCTGCAACTGCTTCACCTACGACATCAGCTGCTATTGTCCAAGAAAATACCCTTGCTACCACTTCGCCTGCATTTACCATTTCAACTGCTTCTTGCTCATTGGTAATGTCTTCTAGTGCTCCTAACAATCCTATTTCCTCTGTTGTTGCCACCTCACATTCTTCTACCACTACCACACTGTTACCTTCCACCTCTCTCGCTCAATTGTCCACTACCACAACACTACCTCCCATTTCTACCATTCTTTCACCTTCTCTTCCTTTACCCTCACTATCTATTCCCTCACCCATTGTCATTTCTTCCACTCTATCAGTAGTATTGGCCAATTTAACACAAACAAACTTGACTACACTACCCATATCTTTTGCTAGTTCTATCTCTCAGACGCCTGTCAATCAAGACTCAACTTCCTTGGTTGCACCTCTACTCCAAGAATTGACAAAGTATGTGCATAATTGGGTTTGCAAGAGCCAGAGATAGAATTATTGCCTGGGGTAGAAAAAGATATATTGGTTGAGGCAAATAATGAAATACCAGATGAATCTTTGGCTAAGGTAGTCAGTATTGAAGTGGTGGATATATCTGACAATCCACCAGAGAAAGGTCAGACCGAGGAAGTCTTCAAGTCAGCCCAAGAGAATGTAATGGTAAACTAGAGAAACCTAGCTGAAGAAGAAGAAAAGGTAAAAGAGGCAAATCAAAATAAGGAGTCAGAACAAGAGCAGGGATCACTTGAAGAGCCTGCCAAAACTAATGATGACAAAACCACTAAATTAAGCAAGTCATCTTCTTCAGCACCCGAGTGGTTGCAGAATAGAGTGGTGTATCCTGAGCCACAAGTGGAAATAATGCAATTAGATCTAAGCACAATCCTGTCATAGGCTCAAAGGCCAAAGAAGCACAAGAAGGCCAAAGTATAGTCAAGAATTTATAAAGATGAGACAAGATCTAGAATTGTAGAGATAGCTGTCCCACCAACGAATGCAAATAGAGAACAAGTCAGGGCAGAAGACTGTTATCTCAATAGTTGATCTGGGACCAACTACTCGTAAGGTTGATGAATTTAAGGGATCAATCACCTCAATCCTAGAACAATTGGATAAGGATGAGCTACAAAATGAAGAGCTTCAGACATGCCTCCAATTCCTTATCAAACTAGTTGATGCAGGAGGAGATATAAGGATAGTGCCTACTTTCTTGTCTACTGATGAAATGGCAAAACTTGGTGAAGTTAGAGCCAAGTCACAAGGGACTGAGCATTGGCTAATTAGAGTATTTGAGAAAGGATGTGAAACTATTGATGCTTCTGCCTAGGCGCATAAGAAGTTGGTTGAACTTCATGAGAAATGGAAAGATCTACACGAGGAATGTCACTCCTTCGACGAGTATTACTCTCATATGTTTCCTTGAATAAAAAGCATCAGAGATTTGCCAGCACAGACCCTAGTGGTTGAGAATATTTTAACTGGAGACAAATTGTCTAAGGCCATCGAATGGTATCAACAGCTGCATTTGAGGAAAGAAACTTTTGAAAACATAAAAGAGGCCTATAAGCCAGTAGATGAGGAGCTCTGGTCACTCATATATGATAATAATGACTCTTTGAAGGATTGCCTAGAAGAGGCTTATAATGACTATGCACCTTATGATGTCGAGAAATGCAAAGGTAAATTACATAAGGTCATTTTTGAGAGTACTGAACTAGCTATGGAAGATAGATTGGATAAAGTTAGCAACCTCAGAGATGAATTTAAGGCATTTCATAAGGCTAGGGCAAAAATAGAAAAGATATATAGCAGATTCAGTTAGGAGCTGGAAATGTTCGAGTATCGGGTCAACCATATGAAAAATCTAGATTCCTTGGAGATCAATCCCACACTCGAGGCATGGCTTAACTACCACAACAAGCTAGTTGAAGAAGACAAAGTTAATTTGGATGAAGAGTCTTGATATTTTTTGAATATTCTGGGATGTAATCCCATAATTATTGTAAATTGCTATATTTAGGACAACATGTGACTCTATTTTGTCTCTTTTAAGCTTTAAAAATGATCTTTTCTATTAATATATTGAGTTGGGTAGTCAAAATGACCAGATTCAATATATTTGGGGGTTGTTTTTCATCTTTTTCATAAAAGACAAAGTGTAATCCGAGATTTGATATGAGTTATTGTAAGTTCATTTATTGGTGTAATCTAGATCGTCGGTGTTGAGCTAATCTCCACCATTCATTTGAAAACTCGGTATACTACTTTCCTATATAAAGGGTTGCCATTTCTATTATTTGGAAGAGAGAATTTGATGCCAAATTGTTGACATTCTGCCATTTGAAGTAATGCAAAGCAAGTTTATGTAGTGTTTCTGAGAATTTGTGTATTGTGTTTCTTATTTGGTTTTTAGGTTTGCTTCTTGCTCTCCCGTAATTAGTTAGTTGTGCTTTTATAATGTTCATAATTTGTTGAAAGTATCTGATGAATACTTTGAGTCCATACTTTTAGTTATTTGTTGATGGTAAATAGTTGTGCAAAGTTAGTTTGGGCTGATCATTTATGCTAAAGTTTAATTGCATTTCACAAGTTAAGTTGCACCGTTTATTGGGTATTTAACAAATGAATGTGGTCTAAAAATCTTTTGACTTCCATTGAAGATAGCATCATTTTCTATAGTGCTGTAACAACAATTTTCAGTTTGGTAACTTAGAAAATTGGTTAAATTTTAGAGTGTTTGTCTACTTCAAGTAACCCATACATTGTGTCACTTAGGATTTCTCTAAAACCCTAACCTCTTTTGTATTTTCTTTGGAAACCTTTGTTAGATTAGAATTTTCAGTAGCATTTAACATTGTCTTATCAGCTAAAATTCATAAAGGGTTTATGTGTATTTGTTGTCCCACCTTGAAGATCTATAGATTGCATGTAAGACCCCTTGTAGGCACATCTAGAACATACCAACTGAGAGATTCCAAGCACGCTAAGACCTAGATGTATTATCCTTGGGATAGTCTTACCTAGGGTAGGATACTTTTCAAGAGAGGTGTGAAACTAGCAATCACACCTGTGTTGTTGTGTGCTAAAACACCCATCAACAAGGAGCACGATGGGAGGATCAACAATAACATCATGATTATCATGTTGCAAGTACTGCTTAACTGGTGTAGTCATTGGTGTCAATTGTGCTATTGTTTTAATGCTTGCTTGTAATGAGTTAGATGCTTTGCATTGGCTTATATAAGTGTTGGAGATAATGAGTAAGTGAACAGGATATTGAGTTACCAAGTGTTTTTGAGAAAATTTGCTCCTTTGGTGGAAATAGAGTATAGAAGAGTATCTTTGTTTACAAATGAACAATCCAGTAGTTTGCTCTGCATTTCTTGAAGAATGGATATCCTTGTTTGTAGATTGGAATTTGTTTAGAGGCATGTTTGAAGATGCTATATTCCAAGTTTGAGCCTTTGGTATGAAGATTTGAGTGAGTTATGTTCACCAGAGTAAAAACTACTTTTTTTGTACATTCAATGGTGACAAGGAGAAAGTATTTTTCTCCACATTCCTTTGCATTGAAGTATTATGGTCTATAGTTCTAGATTTAATTCTAAAATGATGATAAGTGCCTTCAAATCCAATGGTTCATGATTTGGTGGTTGACAAGTGATCTTTTCTTTATGACAGTAGCTGATAGTGTTGTTTATATAATTCAGTTTGAAGAATCTTCTTGATAGAGTGGTTAGAGATTGTGTGGTTGTTCCTATTGATTACAATGTGCTTGTGGATGTCTCCTGATCGTGTTCCTACCTTTGGATTGGTCCACAAAGAGAAATTTAGATCATGGATGAAGACTGTTCTTAGAAGACTTAATGTTAACACTAGTCTTGGCCGACTTGGTTTTTTTCACTTCTTACGGAGATACATTGAATATTGTGGAAGTGTGTCATGGCATGGAGGATTACATTTGAGTCCCAGCTAAGGCATAACATGATCCATATACATCTTTCCCTTAGCTAGTTTTGTTTAGGTCTAGACATATTTCTATGTATGTTAGTAATGCTGACCTTAGAGATTGTTCCAATGGTTGATGAATGTAATGACAACTGTATGTTAGGGTAAAATTGCAAATCAGGGCAAATGAATAAACAGCAATGATAAAAACCCTAGCAATGCACAATGAAGCACAAGACAACATGAAAATCAAAATAAGAAATGTAAATGCAAACCGATCTCCACGCTATGCTTGATTTATCTCCATTGCTCTTCTCCACCTCGCATAAGCATGCAAGATTTTGAAGGATTATTGTTGGAAGAATGTTGGGTGCTCATTTCTGCAGCATAACATTAAGATGAAGATGATATGAAGATGATAGCTAAAGGATGCAAAGGCTCTAATGATATTTCAACAACATAATGTTACTTGAAGCTCCATGCATTTTAGAAAATTTGGCAGAATAATGTTACTTGAAACCCAATGCATCCTAATGGCTTGTGAGGGGTTTGATTTATAGAAAAGGCTTGGTTCAATTGGATGGTTGAGATTAAAAAGCTAAATGATTGATGTGGACGGCTAGGATTGATTAGGTATTCCCACTCTTCAAAGGAGTTGTAGTCATTTGACAAGTGTCAAGGAGGATAGGGCTCATGTGTGCTTGTGTACATAAAAAGTACTACACATAAAAGATATTAAATAAAAGGCTATAGTACCACTTATCTTTTTAAATGAAAGAAGCACACATGTCGGCTAAATGATAAGATAAATTAATTAAATAAATAAAATTTATTTAATTAATTGGAAAGTCGGCTTATGATGAGAACTTAATTCAAATAAAATATTTGAATTAGTTGGGATATGAGTTGGATATTAATTAAATAAATAAAATTTATTTAATTAATTGGCTAAGTGGGATTATGAATGTGAAATTAATTAAATAAATAAATTTATTTAATTAATTGGCTAAGTAGGATAAGGATGGGATTGAATGGGATTTTAATTAAATAAATAAAATTTATTTAATTAATTGGCTAATGGATAAATGGGATTAAGAGTGGGATTTAGGACAAAATGCTACATGATGTCTAAGTGATGTTTTTATCAAGGTGTTGCAAGACATGGACAAAGTTGGGACAATTTTGGGTGTCTACATTTTGCCCCTCTTTGAGATGATGTTCGAGATGATGAGCTTTGTGTCGAGTAACATCATTTCAAAGAAGTTAAGGTATGGATAGAGGAAAATGATAGTGATGATGATGATGATAGAAAGGATAGGTTGGTGATGCCCCCTCGAGAGGATATGCGGGTTGGACAAGCACGGGTATGCTCTCGAAAAGAAATAGCTTAGACTATGAAAGATAAGGGGATAGATAGAAGAAATGAAGATGCGTTATGCTGCAATGGAAGGTAAGCAACCATGATGTTTGATATAGCACTAGATATTATGCACCAAGGTATAAGGACCAGGGTGACGATGTGTCTTGTGCCCCAACATAATACAACCTTGTCTGGATACAAGATATGAATATTAGCTGGAATGATACTGATTTGATACAAATACAAGATAAAAAAGATAACACACACAATTAAGCAAGCAAGCATGCGCAAATGATTAAAAAACAAACAAGGTATTGCCCCTGTCAAGCTATAAACCAATGATTAATTGCTAATTGATGATAGTTGAGAGTGTTGTCATTGCGGGGAAAGCTATATCCCTAGATCAACACAAGGTTGTTTGCTGAGTTGGTTGGTTGATTGACTGATTGCTTTGGCTTACAACAAGGCTAAGATCAAGACCATTGATTGAGCTTGGATAACTTGGCTTGATTGATTAACTTGATTGGTATGGCTTAAGGATTGACTTGCATTTGGATCATTGCTTGGAATGATTGGAAGATGATTGAAGGATGATTAGATGAAGTGATGATTGGATTGATGTGCTATGATAGATTGATTGGAAGAAGTTGTTTATTGATGATATATAAGATAGATGATAGAAGAAATGATGAGAGAAGAAAGAGGAAAATCGCTTGTGCCTGAATCTGGGCACTTCCTTCGTACTCCAGACTGCCTACATACCCTATATCCATGGGATCAAGGCACTTAACGATGGAAATGAGATGTAGTTCTGATGTGTTTTATTGATGAGATGATAAAAATGGATTAAGATTGATGAAATATTGATGATGTGATGATATGTGGTGGATTGAGCTACTTTTGATTTGCTGAAGTTATTGGATTTGTTTTGATGGCTAGCTTGATGTGCTTGGGTTTTGATGTTTGCTATTGCTAGGTTGATTGTTTTGATGATAGTGATGATGGTGATGATTATTAGAGTGTCCACACAATCTAAGCATAAGCAAGTGTTCTCAGTGTGCTCAAAGGATGTAAAACAAACAAGGTATTGCCCTTGTCAAGTCATAAACCAATGATTGATTGTTTGATTGATGATGATAGATAGTGTTGTCATTGTGGGGAAAGCTATATCCCTAGATCAACACAAGGATGTGGGAACGCTATATCCCATTGATGATGATTGATTGGGCTCATGACAAGATTAGGATCAAAAACTTGTTGATTTGATTAGATAATGTTCCTTGATTGATTAGCTTGCTTGATATGGATTATTGTGATCTGGATTCAAGATCATTGCGTAGATTGATTTGATTGATATGATTGGAAGAAGTGATTGATTGAAATAGATGAATGAATGTTATTGATAGGAAGAATTGATGATGATGATGATTTTCTTTTGATTGAATGTTGGAGTGGATTGTTTTGGATTGATGATGATTGGTTTTATTGCTTGGATTTTTCATTGGATATTTGATTTTTTTGGGATTTTTGAGAATATTTTGATTTTTTTGGATTTTTGGAGATATTTTGATTTTGATTTTTTTGTTTTTGGGATGTTTTGATTTTTTTTTTAATTTTTGGGATGTTTTAATTTTTTTGTTTTTTTGAATGTTTTGGAACATCAATGGATGTACAATTTGGGTAGCCTTTGTGCTTGATACCAATGACAAGGGAGAAAACCAAGTCTAGGTGCAAGGATGGATGTAGGATGGATGGATAAAAGGATGGGCTCATAGTAAATGGGATGAAAGGCTCATGATAGATGGATAGATAAGAGGATAGGCCGTATAAGGTATGTATGCATGCCTCATGATAAATGGATAGGTAGGCTATAGTAGAAAGCTTATGATAAATGGATGGGGATAAGCTATAAGATGGAAAGCTTGTGATAAGGATATGCCATAGTGGATGGATCATAAGGGAGCTAGGATGTGATCTCCAAAGGCTATGTTGCATAGGAAGAACTTGCCCCATTCTAGGTGGTAATGCTTAGGATTTTTACATGACAAAGTTCATGACCAAGGGATGACATGATGGATTGGTTTAAATGAGATGGATAAATGGTCAATGGATAGGACTTGGTTTGGAAAGAAGGTATGCCAAGAAATATCAAAACATGTTTCAACATCTTGCCCCTATGTCTTCATCAAAATCAAAAGGAGGAAGGGTGGATGAATGGGTTCAATAAGATAGGTATATGGATGTAATGGCTAAGGATGGTAGGATAACAAGATAGGATAAGATAGGTTGGTATGATATAATGGGATAGATAGTTTAGAAATGGATAGGTTGGATGAGACAATGTGCCCCCAAGTGTAAGTGACATAGAAGATCAACCTACACATGATGCCTGTTTGCCAGGTTTTCATCATGGTACTTATCCAAGGCACCTGTTTACTAGGTTTTCACCGTTGGACGAAGGGCTTTCTCTTTACTATTTTTGATTTTTTTTCTTTTTCTTTTTTTTTCTTTTTTTCTTTTTTTGCTTTTAGATGGGTTGACAAGTACACATGGCGCCTGTTTGCCAGGTTTTCACCATGGTAATGGATAGGAGGGACTCAAGTGTTTAGTTCAATGGATGTTGGTAGTCCCATTAGAGATGGATGTCCTCGCATGGACCATATCATTATGCTCATAGATGTTGATAAAGGATTGCATGGATGGGAGATGGATTAGGTAGATAATAGATTATGATGTCGATTTATGGTAGGGTAGGCTAGTGGCTTATGCAAAAGCATGGACCATAGGAAGGTGATTGGGGGGATATGTAGGATAATGGATGAAGGATGGGGAGATGGAGGCATGTGGGAATGTTTTGGAATCGAAGGGAATCATGACCAACGGTTGCACACACCATGATAAACATTGAAGCTTTTGATGGGATGGTGGTGTAGGAAGCAATGGGGTTGTTTTCTTAGGAAATGGTTGATGAAGTGATTTAGGAACCCACATAGATTTAGTATTTTTAGTGCTTTTGTTTTGCTTGTGGGATTTTTGAAGGGAATGGAAGTTTTGGATGGAAATAGGCTCTGGGATGGAGATAGGTGGTTGGGATTCTTGAGATGTGGATGAGGATGCCTCATTTGACTTTCTAGCTATTTGTTTAGGAACCCAAACTATTTTGCTTTTAGGCTTTGCTTTTGGAGGTAAGGGTTTGGATGGTTGCTTAGATATGGATGAGGATGCCTCATTCGCTTTGCTAGCTATTTGCTTAGGAACCCAAACCATTTTACTTTTGGGCTTTGCTTTTGGAGGTATGGGCTTGGATAGCTTTTTGGATTGCTTTGCTTTGGTTCTTTGCATTGATTTTTCATGTTTGTGCCCTAAGGCATGATAGTCCTTTGGATTTTTGGTAGGACTTTTAGCTTTATAGGTAGAGGCATCAAAATTTTTGCTTTTGAATCCCATGGGGTGGGTGGAGTGGATGGAATGATTGGAAGCTTTATGCTTAAACAATGTGTGCTTTTGTTGGCCATGATTAGGGATGTAAGGATACTTATGAATGATAGGTATGTTAGGTGTTGGAAGCAATGGTGGCAAGGTGGAAGGAGGGATATTTGGAGTTAGTAAAAGTGGAGGCAAAGTGGATGGCAGAAGGTGTACGGTCACATGCTTTTGACATTTATAGGATGATGGAGTTGGAATGGCAACATATTTTTTGGGTAGATGATGGGGTTTGTGATGGAAAGTGGTCATAGGCTGGATGGAGGGATTACCAACATCTTTAACTTGTTTAGCTTGGGGTGTGTATCCAAGGCCATATGAGCATGGAAGAACTTTGACATGGTTTGGCTCCAAAATACCTTGTTCATAAAGGCCTAGACCTTTGCCTTTGTAGTTCATGTTTTGGAGTATGCGATTGACTATGGGACTAGATGTCTTTTGGGAGCTAGACTTGAGCTCTTTATTAGATGGAGAAGGTGAAGTGGAGGACAAAGGTTGTTGTTGTCCTAAGGAAGAACATTCATGGACAAAGGTTGTAAGACCACTAGGACATGATAGTGGATTTGAAGTGGAATTGATGGTGGATGTGGAAGGAGGATCATTAGGATCTTGATTAGCATTGTATTGACTAAGATCCAAGTTATTTGTTTGATCTTTTATGCTTACTTGGGGGACAAGTGTCTCATCATGACAAGTTGATGTTTTCTCATTATGTATAGAGCTAGATGGCGGATGACTAGGAACAATGTGGATATCTTGCTCATGGATGGATATAAGATTATAGATAGGATCAAGGTGCTGTTGGATAGCTTCTTCATAGGTATCATCTTGATCATAAAGATGGTAAATGTTATGGATGGGTTGCATGAAAGTGTTTTGATCTTGATTAAGATTAAGGTTCAATATTTCCACATGTTTAAGATTATGCTCTTGACACACCTCTTGACTTTGGATGGAAGTGGAAGGTTCTTGAGTGGACTTGATAGGCTCTTGGTCAACAACATGAGAACATGATGACTCTTGACTTGGATTCACAATAAGAGACTCTTGAATAGGCTTGATGTCTTGTAGGTCACATGATGGGCTTGAAGGGCTAGGTATGTTAATGGAAGGCTCTTGGATAGGCTCAAGGATAGGTGGACCACATGATGGGATTATATGATTGGACATGACCTTTGGAAGTTCATTGGTAGGCTCATGAATTGGTGTTTGACATGGGGGTAGTTTATTCCTAGCTAGTAGCCAATGGATCACATCCTTCGCAAGGGTATGTGTAGATGGGCAATATAATGGATGAGCAATAATAGCGAATGATGTTGTAGGCTTAGGACTAGGATTTTGATTGGATGGAAGGATAATGGAGTTTGATGGATTAGGATTTGGATTGGATGGGTTAGGATTTGAACTAGATGGGGATGATGTGGCATGATTTCCCATTATAGGTGGGTACACCTTGTAAACAATTGAGAGAAATATTGGGCATTGATTTGTATTATGGCCTTTGGTCCTATGGTATGCACAATAATCATGTTCATCATATGGACTTTCTTCACATGGTTTGATGGGGGGAAGTTCAATGAGTTTTGCTTCAAGCATCCTTTGTAAAACTCTCTCAGCCATATCCTTTGGTGAAGGATTAGAATGACATGGTGATGAAGGTAATGGAGGGCTTGGTGGTTTGGAAGGTAGATGGACCAATGGACTAGGAGTAGGATCACATGGTGATGTTGGGATAGGACTAGTTGGCTCATGTGTTGGCATGTGATTGGATGATGGTGGAGGCCACTCTAGATTGGTATCTCCCTTGTCAAAAGTAATTAAGTCTTGCATAGGATAACTTGGGCTTGTTTGATTTATGTACAAGGGACTACTTGGACTTGCATGTGGTGCTTGTGATATCACTTGATTGCCTTGTGGATGGGCTTGGTAGTGCATTGGAATGGTGGTATGAGGGATTGGATAAGCTTGAGGTGGACATTCATAGGTTGATGTGGCATTGACTTGGTGGATAGATGGATTAAGTTGATAGGAAGTGGATGGATATGACATGTGGCTATGAGGTGGATTAGGTTGATAGGAAGTGGATGGATATGACATGTGGCTATGAGGTGGATGAGGTTGGTAGTGAATGGCTAAGGATTGTTGTGCTTGTCGAGCTTGACTAGTGGCTAAAAGGTGTTGAACTTGGGCTATGAAGTGTTGCAGTTGAGGTGATTGGCTTACGTGGGGTTGAGCTTTTTGGATGAAGAATTGTAATATTTCAATGGCGTCTTGGTTTAGGGGTTGTGATCCTTGATAAAGATTTTGGAGGAATCTTTGGAATTTGATTTCTAGGTCCTCTAGTGTAGACATGTTGTCACCAAGTGTTTGTCTTAAGTCCTTTTAGCAAGTACTTGTTTAGGGATTTGGATGATGATGTGGAATGTTTGGATGTTTGAGATGAAGGTGATTGGGTTTGAATGTTATTGGAAGAATGTGTAGGATGACTTATCTTTATGTGTTTGGGTGTTTAGAGCTTGATGTGGCAATATTCAAACAAATGATTATGCATATACACACATGAATCACTCACACAAGACACATAAGCAAGTTTTAGTTTAGAATAATGTGATGATGGTTAAGAAAGCACGTGAAGACAATTCAACAAGTCTTAGTTAAGGCAAGGCCACTATCACAAGGAGGTTCTAGTGAAAATCTGGGGGACTGGCACCCCACGAGCATCCAGCAAGCCACTTAAGACTTTAACTAACCCTATTAGGAGTTTTAATATACACAAAGGTACACCTCCTTTCGAGTTAGCACTGTATGGTGAGCGCTAATACCAGTTAGACTTAGCTTTCGCCTTATCCTCTGATTTTTATAGCGGACCGGATGAAAATACCGCTTGAGGTCGTTCCCTTGGGGTGGATACCAAGGCAGGCCTCTCTAAGGCTAAACAAAAGCAACACAAGTAAATGTTTTTGATCTCCAAGTTCGTGTTGGGACGCGAGGAGAGAGCATACACATTTACTTGGTTACACTAGCATGGGGTTCATTAACCTTAGAAATTTAATGTGTGGAAGACAATGCAAGCACTTGTTTGTTTTAAAGCCCAAATCCAAATATGATGAAAGACAATGGTTCATTTTAGCCCAATTTTTTGATGTGAATTTGCAAACAATTGTTCATTTTATGCCTAAAATCCAAATGTGTTTGCAAACAATTATTAGAATATGAGAAATGAAATGATTGCACCTGGTTAATTTGCTATCTAAATTGCTGTAGATGTTGATGTCAATGTTGCTCTAGCTCCTTATGATCACCTACAACATAAAAAAAAATGATATTATAATGCAGGCATAAAAAATAGGCTCATCAGGCAAGGAAAATTATAATTTTAGATGCATAGCCGAATTAGATTTGATTATTTCGATAGATTTTTTATTCAAAAATTAAAAAATCAAAGAAGAGACCCCCATTAATTTTCAAAGAGCTTTCTGAAAATGTAAAGAAATCAGAAAAATTCCCTGATTTGCATCCAGAAATGCGGATTTATGAAAATAGTACAGTCGGCAAAGATCTGATATTTTCGCATAGTAAACGACCTCCAAATTAAATATGTAAAACATAGACCCCAACTAGAATTTCAAGAGATTTCCAAAAATATAAAAATTTCTAAAAAATTCGCTGATTTGCGCCCAGAATTGTGATTTTATGAAAAAAACATAAAAACATGATAAATCCCGTAAAAATTGCGATAAACCCAAAATTTTTCTGCTGTAGCTTCCTTATATCATGGAAAAACTTCTGCTAAAATCTTGTAGAAAAATTCGCAGCCGTTTGGAAGATATGATGAAATCTTTAAAACCTAGGGTTTTGTCGAAAAAGTAGCAGATCTGCAGCAAAAAGTTAATTAAACCTGCAAAACTCAACAATGGGGATTAAATGAATGCAAATTTTTACTACAAAAACTTGCAAAAAAGATCAAGCAAAGTGAGTCCCACCGGGCGTGCCAAATGTATGTTAGGGTAAAATTGCAAATCAGGGCAAATGAATAAACAGCAATGATAAAAACCCTAGCAATGCACAATGAAGCACAAGACAACATGAAAATCAAAATAAGAAATGTAAATGCAAACCGATCTCCACGCTATGCTTGATTTATTTCCATTGCTCTTCTCCACCTCGCATGAGCATGCAAGATTTTGAAGGATTATTGTTGGAAGAATGTTGGGTGCTCATTTCTGCAGCATAACATTAAGATGAAGATGATATGAAGATGATAGCTGAAGGATGCAAAGGCTCTAATGATATTTCAACAGCATAATGTTACTTGAAGCTCCATGCATTTTAAAAATTTTGGCAGAATAATGTTACTTGAAACCCAATGCATCCTAATGGCTTGTGAGGGGTTTGATTTATAGAAAAGGCTTGGTTCAATTGGATGGTTGAGATTAAAAAGCTAAATGATTGATGTGGACGGCTAGGATTGATTAGGCATTCCCACTCTTCAAAGGAGTTGTAGTCATTTGACAAGTGTCAAGGAAGATAGGGCTCATGTGTGCTTGTGTACATAAAAAGTACTACATATAAAAGATATTAAATAAAAGGCTATAGTACCACTTATCTTTTTAAATGAAAGAAGCACACATGTCGGCTAAATGATAAGATAAATTAATTAAATAAATAAAATTTATTTAATTAATTGGAAAGTCGGCTTATGATGAGAACTTAATTCAAATAAAATATTTGAATTAGTTGGGATATGAGTTGGATATTAATTAAATAAATAAAATTTATTTAATTAATTGGCTAAGTGGGATTATGAATGTGAAATTAATTAAATAAATAAATTTATTTAATTAATTGGCTAAGTAGGATAAGGATGGGATTGAATGGGATTTTAATTAAATAAATAAAATTTATTTAATTAATTGGCTAATGGATAAATGGGATTAAGAGTGGGATTTAGGACAAAATGCTACATGATGTCTAGGTGATGTTTTTATCAAGGTGTTGCAAGACATGGACAAAGTTGGGACAATTTTGGGTGTCTACAACAACCTTGATGTACATTCCAAGGTTGATGAAGTGTATAAAAACATGTAATGAATTTGTAAAAAAGAGGTCCTAGTGTGGAAATGTGAAGATAAGTGAAAAGGTGTAAGAAGAGCAGAGCAAAGGAGTTATACCGTGCTTCAATGGAACTGCACTCATGCATGGAGTAGATGCTATCAAATCAGTTCACCAATCCTTGGTAGTTAGCCACCCCTTGGCAATGAGCCACCCCTTGGCAGTGAGCCACTCCTTGGCAATGAGCTGATCTTTGCAGTGAGCCTCTATTTTTCGGTATTGTTATAACATATATATTTATGTGGGCTAACACCCACCATGGTTTTTCCCTTATAGGGTTTTCCATGTAAAAAATTTGGCATCTCATATGTTGATTATGTTATTGTTTTGAGTTTCTTAATTGATATCTTCATGATTAAATCTGAATAAACAGTGAACAAGTGTTTGATGTTTTAATGTTTATAAGTGGTCAAAGTTTTGGAGATAACTGATTCACCCCCCATCTTAGTTGTCTGGTGCATTTCAACAATTGGTATCAGAGTGGATTCCTTGGAAGTAAGCCTAACAGCTTAAGGTTGATCCAGGATGTCTTTTAAGAAGGAAACTTCACAATTTGATGGGACAAATTATACTTTATGGAAGGTAAGAATGAAAATCCATCTCCTTTGTCTTGGTTATAGAGTATGGAAAGTGATAGAGATGAAGTATACCATGCCTTAGAATGGTTTAACAACTGAAGATGAAATCAAATAATATGAGTTAAATATAAAAGCTAGAGATGCTCTGTTAAGTGCCTTGTCTAACACTGAGTCAGTGAAGGTCATGGATCTAGATTCTGCTAATGAAGTCTGGGAAAAGCTAAAAAAATCTATATGAAGGAGATGAATCTGTAAAAAGATCCAAATTCTAGGGCCTCAAAGTGAAATATGAGGGTTTAAAGATGAGTGAAGATGAAAACATAATAGCCTACATGCAAAAGGTTGATGAACTTATCAATGGAATAAAAGGTATGGGAGGAACAATTGATGAGAAGGAAGTTGTGATGAAAATTCTTAGGTCATTACCTAAGTCCTACAATCACAAGGTAGCTGTAATTGAAGAAAAGAAGTCAACAAGGATCAGTTGCTTGGAAATCTTACAACCTTTGAGATGAGAGAGTTTGGTGATGCTCTACCAAAGGTTGAGACTGCTTTCAAAGCCAATACTTTAGAGAAGATCTTCAGAGCTAAGAAGTACAAGGTGGAACTTGATGAAATTGAAGCCAACTTTGTTGACAAACTGCAAAGAGGTTTTGATAAGTTTAAAGGCAAATTACCTTTCAAATGTTTTACATGTGGTAAGGTTGGTCACTATGCTTCTAGATGTCCTGAGAGAATTGAAAGGAATAGAAAAAGATTTGAGAATAGACCTAAGGTTCCAAAGAGACGCTACTATGTTAGAGATCTTGATGATGAAGGTGTGACAAATGATGAATCTAATGATGCTAGTACTAGTGCAAATGAATGCTTATTTATTGTAATTAAAGAACACGTGTCCACTAATCCTGCTAGCTATGTGAAGGAAGAAAAACCAGTGGAAGAAAGTGCTTTGGCTATTTAGGTTGAGAAAGATAATGATGAATGGATTATTGATAGTGGATTCTCACATCACATGACTGGTGACAAAAGCAAGTTTATGAGTTTGGAAAAGTATGATGGAGGACTGGTTAGGTTTAGAGATAATACAACTTGTAAGTTTTGTGGAAAAGGATCTATTTCTTTTGATGGAAATCACAACATTGATAATGTCCTATATATGTGAAGGGTAAAAGGACTAAAGGTAACATTTATCAATTAAGAGGAACTAATGATTATTGTTTATTGGCTCAAACAGATGAGAGTTGGCTGTGACATAGAAGGATGTGTCATATCAAATTTGATAATTTGGTGAAGATAAATTTAGGACAGGCTGTGAAAGATTTACCAAAGCTTGTAAAACCTACCAATACCATGTGTAAGGAATGCCAGTTGGGGAAGTAGACAAGAACAAGCTTCAAGAACAAAGAGCAATTCTCTACCGGTTTGCTAGATCTAGTGCATACAAACTTGTGTGGTCCTACAAGGGTGAGAAGTCTACAAGGAGATAGGTATTTTAGGTTACTTATTGATGATCATTCTAGAATGACTTGGGTCACTTTTCTAAAAGAAAAATATGAAGCTCTAGACAAGTTTAAATTTTTTAAGATAATGGTTGAGAATGAGTTAGAGTTGAGGATCAAATGCTTAAGGTCTAATAGAGCAGGTGAGTTCACATCAAATGATTTCAATATTTTCTATGAAGAACAAGGGATAAAGAGATGTAGTTGTTTGCACCTAGGACTCCTCAGAAGAATGGAGTTGTTGAAAGAAAAAACATGATAGTTCAAGAGGCTACTAGGACTATGTTAAAGGAAGTTGAGCTACCAGAGGTGTACTGGAGAGAAGCCATACATACTACTATGTACATCCTAAATAGAGTTCAATTCAAAGGTAACAACTCTAAAACTCCTTATGAATTACGGTATGGAAGAGCTCCTCCAGTGAAGTATTTCAAAGTTTTTGGTAGAAAATGTTATATCAGAAGAGAGGAAGATCTAGGCAAGTTTGATGCTAGGTGTGATGAATGAATCTTCCTTGGTTACTCTACTAAGAGTAAGGCTTACCGGTGCTACAACAAGAGATTGAAAAAGATCATTGAAATTGCTAATGTGAAAGTTGATGAAGAAAAGGAAAGAATATCATATATGAGTGGCTATGAATCAGATGAACTTGTGGCTATAGTGAATGAAGAAAAAGTTGAACAAAAAGACAATCAAGATGAAGAAGAGGCTTCGGAAAGTGTTGTTAAGACTCCCATGTATGTAAGGATTAATCATTCTGAAGATCAGATTGTAGGTGACAAAAACAAAGGGGTACTGACAAAGAAAAGAAATGTAGAAGAACAAGTGAATTACTGTTTTCTTTCAAAAGTTGAACCAAAAATTGTGAATGAAGCTTGCAATGATGAAAATTGGGTAAAGGCCATGAAGAAGAGTTGATGCAGATTGAGAAGAATCAAACTTGGGAGTTGGTTCCTAGACCTGCTGATAAGAATGTGATTGGAACTAAATAGGTTTTCAGGAACAAACTTAAAATGAAAATGGAGTTGTAAGAAACAAAACAATGCTTGTATGCAAAGAATATTCTCAAATTGAAGGAATAGATTTTGAAGAGACTTTTGCTCGAGTGACTAGAATTCAAGCAATCAAAATCTTTCTAACATTTACAACTCACAAAGATTTTAAAGTGTATTAGATGGATGTGAAATATGCATTCTTGAATGGTGAATTAGAAGAAGAAGTTTTCATTAAGTATCCTAAAGGATTTCAATTATCAAATCAAGGAGACATGGTATGCAGATTAAAGAAAGCCCTGTATAGACTAAAGCAATCTTGTGAGCCTGGTATGCAAGGTTAGACAAGTATTTGTTGCAATTAGGGTTCAGTAAAGGCACTACTAACAACAATCTCTATTTCAAAATCAATGATAATCAAATCCTGATTGTTGTAGTCTTTGTTGATGACATTATCTTTGGAGGAAATGAAGGTATGTGCATGAAGTTTGTAGGAGAAATGTAAAATGAATTTGAGATGTCTATGTTTGGTGAAATGAATTTCTTTCTAGGTCTGTGAATTACTCAATCAAATAAAGGAATCTTCATTTCTCAATCTAAGTATGTAAAAGAGTTGTTGAAGAAGTTTGGGATGGAGGACTCTAAACTAGTATGCACTCCCATGGTGACTAGATAGAAGTTAAGAAAAACTAATGAATCACCTAAGACTAATTAGAAAAGGTACAGATCTATGATTGGAGGATTACTTTATCTAACTCAAACTTGACCTGATATAATGCATGCAGTATGTCCTGTGGCAAGATTTTAAGAAGATGCTAGAGAGTCATATGTGATGGTAGTTAAGAGAATCTTGAGGTATTTGAAAGGCACATCAAATCATGGCTTATGGTATCCAAAAGATAATGATTTTACTCTTAGTGCTTATACAGATGTAGATTGGGCAGGAGATGTTGATGACAAAAAAAGTACAAGTGGAGGTGCTTTCTTCTTTTGAAATAGATTAGTTTCATGGCTAAGCAAGAAGCAAGATTCAATCTCCTTGTCTACTGCAGAAGTAGAGTATATTGCAATAGCATGCTATTGCACTCAAGTGTTATGGATAAAGTAGACTTTGAAGGACATAAGAGTTGTGTATGAAGATCCAATTGCAATCTTTTGTGACAATACAAGTGCTATAAACATTTCAAAGAATCTAGTGATGAACTCAAGAACAAAGCATATATCAATTAGGTATCACTCTTTGAGAGAAAAGGTGATAGAGAATGAAGTAAAGATGGAATATGTGTCCACAAAGGATCAGATTGCAGATATTTTCACTAAGCCTTTGCCTAAGGATAGCTTTGAGTATCTCAGAGAAAAGTTAGGGGTTATTACCCCTCCTACATTGAACTAAGATGCATAAGAATGCATCAGTCCAGTGGTGCCCAAAGCCTCATTTTTTCTCTGGATTGATGTTTTGAGAGCTACCTCTTAGTGGGAGTAGCTAGATGTTACTGACATAAGTTACTGTTCAAGAGCAGTTTCAGTTTGATCTGAGTAGCAGAGTGCAAGTATGTGCCCTTTGTCATTGATGTCAAAGGGGGAGAGAAATCATGTGAAAAAATTTGGAGGAGAAAGAGTGCAAATGTATAAAAAGAAAGGGGGAGTATCTTGTCTTCATGGTTTTTATAGTTTTACACATCATATGTTTCCATCAATGACAAAGGGGGAGATTGTTGCAAGTATGTGCTTAACTGATGTTGTCATTGATGTCAACATATCTGTGTTGTCATTGGTGTCAACTATGCTTTTGTTTTGATGCTTTCTTGTAATGAGTTATATGCTTTGCATTGGATTCTATAAGTGTTGGAAATAATGAGTAAGTGAACTAGATATTGAGTTACCAAGTGCTTTTGAGAAAATTTGCTCCTCCGGTGGAAACAAAGTATAGAAGAGTATCTTTGTTTACAACATAACAGTCTAGTAGTTTACTCCACATTTATTGAAGAATTAATATCCTTGTCTATGGATTGGAAGTTGTTTAGAGGCATGTCTGAAGATGCTATGTTCCAAGTTTGAGCCTCTGGTATGAATATTTGAGTGAGTTATGTTCACCAAAGTAAAAACTATTTTTTCTGTACATTCAGTGGTGACGGGGAGAAAGTATTTTGCTCCACATTCCTTTGCATTGAAGTATTATGGTCTGCGGTTCTAGAGTTAAGTCTAAAATGATGATAAGTGCCTTCAACTCCAATGGTTCATGATTTGGTGGTCCACAAGTGATCTTTTCTTTATGACAATAGATGATAGTGTTGTTTATATGCTCTGGTTTGAAGAATCTTCTTGACAGAGTGGTTAGAGATTGTGTGGTTGTTCCTAGTGATTACAACATTCTTGTGGATGTCTCCTGATCATGTTCCTATGTTTGGATTGGTCCACAAAGAGAAATTTGGATCATGGATGAAGTCTATTCTTAGAAGACTTAATGTTAACACTAGTCTTGGCCGAATTGGTTGTTTTCACTTCTTGCAGCTCGATACCTTGAAGATTGTGGAAGCATGTCATGGCATGGAGGATTGCATTTGAGTCCCATATAAGGCATAACATGATGTGCATACATCTTTCCCTTATCTAGTTTTGTTTAGGTCCATACCTATTTCTATGTATGTTTGTAATGCCGATCTTGATGTACATTCCAAGGTTGATGAAGTGTATAAAACATGTAATGAAGTTGTGAGAAAGAGGTCCTTATGTGAAAATGCGAAGATAAGTGAAAAGGTGTAAGAAGAGAAGAGTAGAGGAGTTATAATGTGCTTCAATGGAACTAAACTCAGGCATGGAGTAGATGCTATCAAATCAGTTCACCAATTCTTGGCAGTGAGCCACCCCTTGGTAGTGAGTCAATCTTGGCAATGAGCCTCAAGATTTGTAGTGAGCATTTTGGGTAGTGAGCCTCTATTTTTTGAAATTATTATAACATATATATTTTTGTGGGCTAACACCCACCATGGGTTTTCCCTTATAGGGTTTTACATGTAAACAATTTGGCGTCTCATGTGTTGATTATGTTATTGTGTTGAGTTTCTTCATTCATGTCTTCATGATTAAATCTGAATAAATAGTGAACAACTGTTTGATGTGTTAATGTTTATAAGTGGTCAAAGTTTTGGAGACAACTAATTCACCCCCCCTCTCAGTTGTTTGGTCCATTTCAACATATCATTGTCACAATTGTTAGAAATGAAAGCAACACTACTTTAATGAAAATTTAGTTTGAATAAATATCAACAATCTTTAAGTGTGCATTAACAATAGAGATTGTAACTATTGTCATACTTTACGTAGCCCCAAAATTTCCCTATCCCCCTCTTTCTATCAAATAAATCCGATCAGAGAAAGCCTAAATTGAGAGAGCAAAAGTTTAAATTCTTCAAAAACCCATGCTCTGCCTTACCAAATTTCCCAAAATCTCACCTAGAGAATCTTTGCCAAAAACCCAGATTAACCTAGAAATCGTTTAGCTTCAAGTATTTTCCATCGCAGGGATTTCTCAGTTTCATACTTAGTATTTGTGTATGCATTTTTGAATGCATATTCACATATACATTCACCATTGTATGTTCGCATATACAAAGGTAGATATGCAAAGATCAGGTGCAAAGGGATATGCATATGGTTTGGTTTGTATATTGTATGTGTGTGATATACAAGTACTTATACAAAGGAAAAGATGCAAAGGGAAATATACAAGGGGCAGACATACAAAGGATTTTTGGTGTGACATGCTTATCGGTAGCTCAACTCATAGTCTCTCCGATGGCCGATGAAGCATACAAGGCAAAGATATAAGGGAAGATGCTAAGGCATATGCAATACAAAGATACAAGTGTTTTCGATGAGACTTGCATATCGGTGACTCAGCTAAAGGTCTCCCGACAGCTGATGCATGTGCAGATACAAAAGGTGGGGTCCACTTTATGCATGTATATGCGATTGTATCTTTGCACATACAATCACATATACAATGGCATATGCATTTCTAACATACAAAGCCCAGACCCAAAAGATATGCATTTTGGTTTATAAAGATAGATGCGATGTATGCATGTTTGTATGTATGTTTGCAGATGCAAAGGTCATATACAATGCGATATACAAAGGGCAGCATTTGTATGTGCAAGTGCGGTTGTGTGCAATTTTTTTTGTATGTTTGCATTGTATATGTGATATACAAAGGGTCGAATACAAAGGATTTCGGTAAGACAATGCATATCGACGGCTTAGTCTGTGGTTTTTCTGATGGGTGATAAGGATGCAAATGTTCAACGATGGGTCCCAGGTTCAACTCAGTGGCAATTCAAATGATGCCATGTGTCAGGGCCAATTCAAAGGTTGATTCAAAAGGTAAAGATGAAAGCATATACAAAGGTAGATGCAAAGTGATAAACATATACAAGATGTAGTTGACTGTAGCTTTGACCGCCCATATCTCCTTCATCCTAGTGAATTTCAACATGCTTCAAAAGGAAAATATGCTTGTTTTTGCCTCCTCTTTCTTCTGGCTGGCTTTATGGAGAATATCTTCACTTTCAAATTTGGATCTAGATTTACATGTTCGATCGACTGGATGTTTCAACGACCAATTTGGCATATGCAGATGCAGATATTTGTTGCATTCATTGCTACAAATCGATGATTCAGTAGCTCACATTGAAGATTCAAAATATCTTCCACCTACCTTGTTCTAGATATTTTATGCCATAACTTCTAGCAGGTGGACGTCCCTTCTGGCGATGATATTTTCTGATGGGCCTATGTGACGGTAGTTTCTAGAACTCATTGTGGCCGACTTAAGTCATTTGCAAATGCTATATATGCATAGATATGATATATAAAATAGAGGATGGTTTTATTTTGGAGCTGTTATGCTTCCATTTTTTTTGTAGTCAGACCTCTTAGTGTTTTGCTGCCGAATATTTTGTAATGTAATGGTTTTTGACCTGCATGATCAATATATTCATGATTTCTTGCCTCTCTTATGTTTTGATTTCTGTGTTTCACTTGAAGTTATAATCTATTCTATGAGTAAAAATGGCTCCTCTATAGGTTAGATCTTCATATTGAAGCCTCAATCAATCTCATAAGTCTGTCCAAATCCCCTTCATCATTGAAATCATTGTTGTGTCTACACCAAGATCACCATCGCTCAATGAATCTGGTGCATCACCCTTATTTTCAAGTTATTCTAGTTTTATCTTTCATTTTCAAAGCATTCCTTCTCCCCTTTTCCCCTACAAGCATTAACACTAGATTCAATTACATTTCTCTAAGTAATCGGCTTAGAAAGAGGAAGTTGGCCTTCTCCGGAGGTCTAATCTCAATTTACAAGGTCCCACACTTCGAGATCATTCCCATGTTTCTCTAGATTGTAAGGTTTTTTGCAAATTCTGCAAGGGTGCAAATCTAGGTGACAACAATTTCTAGCACACCTGGTGGGACCAGTTTGATGAACTTCTCATCAAAGTACTAAGAGATTTGGTGTTTCTCCTAGTATTACCAGCCTTCAAGGCAATTTCTTCAACACCATGGTGACTCTATTGAACAAACCTACTGGTGAAAGTAGCCCAAGTACCTAAAATTTCATCAAAGATCAGGATTTTGGTGGTTTTCTTGGTCTATTCAGCTTCTAGAAGCATCTCAATCACGTGGCAACTCCCTCTCTGGTATGTATCTAGTTTCTCTCTAGTTGCAAACCTTTTGCTGTAATTCTGACATTTTTATGATTATCTAGCATTTAGATGCTACAAAATGTTAGAATTTTATGGGAATCATGGCTATTCCCCTACCTCTAATCCAAATACAAGCTATGGGCCCCCATATCAGCAATACCAAGCCCCAAATGCCTCTAAATTTATGCCAAATAGCTCTTTGCCTCATTACAATCAGCATTACCAGCAAGAGCATTTTCAAACTACTCCTGCTTAGCCTTGTGTGCAGCCTATTTATACCTATAGTCAGCCTTGTGAAACCCACTTTTCTCTAAATCAAATGTGCAGCCTCCCTAGTTAGTCCCAAAATGATACTGATTTGGGTAACATTAAGAGTTGGTTGCTGGATTACCAAAGACAAATTTTAGAAATAGATAGAGAAATGCAATATAAAATGCAGCAAGAAGAGCTTGCATATCAAGCTTTTTTGCACTAGCAAGAGATAGAAAATAGAAGGGTGTATGAGGAGGAATGCTTAAACATGCAACTTGTAGCCAAGGAGAAATAAATAAAACAATTGCTTGCTCAAGTGTAAGAGCCCAAAGTAAAAAATTTCTCTCTTGTCCCTAGCTTCAAACAAGTCCATCCTTCAAACCAAAGTGAATCTATGAAAGTGGCTCAAACTTCTCTATCATGGTAGCCTTCTTGAACCAAGCATCCTGGTTACAAAGTATCAAACTTTGTAAAGGCTAATCCTCTCATACCAATTCAAAATCAGGCAAAGGAAATAGTTGTGGCATCCAAGCCTACCATGATTCCAAGTTTTAGGGGTGTTTTTTCAACCCAACAACCAATTCATAATGAAGAGCAACCTAGACTCTACAAATTTCTAGGCTTCAAAGCCTATATCCCTCCACAAGTCCCTGTTCCTATGCAAACTTAGATTATCACTCCCCAGGAACAAATTTGTCCAGAACCCTCTCCCCTCTAAGATAATTGGAAAGATGAGCCAAAAGAAGAGGTGGAAGAAGATAAAACTAATGAGGAGCAGTTTGTTCCTACACTCACAAAGATTGAATTGTTTGAACCTATTACACCTGTGAGTACTGTTAACCCAAAAAAGGGATTGAGTCCTCTAGACTTTAGTTCTTTTGAAGTCTTTTCTCATGCATCCAATCAAGCAAACAAGGTTGAAATCTAGAGAGTGCATGGGGAAAACCTTCAGCTGCAGAGGCAATCTAACCAAAATCCAGAGGAGCTGCAGCTAAAGAATGGAGTCTTAAAGGAAAAAGTTGTTAAGGTCACTCTAGAGGTGGATGATGCTACCCTACTTCATGAGCTACCTGACTATATTGAAGATGAAGAAAATGGGCAACTGGTTGTGGATATACAGCAACCAGAGAGCTTTGAAATGTTGGCAAATTGTTGAAGTTTGAGGCTGATATAACAAATGAAAGTTTGTTGGAAGAGGCTACCTCATTGTCTGAACTTTTTCCTTCCTTATTGAAGAAGAAAAACTTGATTTGGAGGGCACTTCTTTGAGTAATAATGGGAATTTTGAGCTTGGGCCAGCTGTTTGTAAAAGTCTTCTAAGAGTTGATAGCTTTGATGAGCTACTGGTTGTCCTAGTAAAAGAGGATGGTCCATTAACCATAGAGGAGGAGTCAACATGGCAAACTATCATGCAAGGTGAAGGTAATGATGTTATTTCTAAGCATTCAAATTGTCTTCTCTCTTGTCCAACCTTAGCCATGAACTAGGACAACCATGAACAAAAGGCATAAAGGTTTAAATAATGTAGCCATGATGACATTATATCAGCCTTCTTGGGTTCTTTGAAGGAAGAAGGAGAAAACCATGAGGTCCCAAGTTAGCTGTTTCACACATAAGAGTCAAATGGAAAGCACCATCATACCAAATGAAGAACAAGAAGCAAGCAATCTAAAACCTTCAAGGGGATGCCCAATCAGGCATCTAACCCAGCTAGAGACACATTAAGAGGAGTCACCACTTGTCATGCTTACCTCTAAGCATGAAGTTGAGCATCAAAATGAGTGGGATCAGCCCATTTATTCACCATAAGTTCAGCATAAGCAATCAGTCTAGGTGGATAGGTGAGTTTATCTCCATTTTGTGGGGGGTGTTGTATCAATTTGTCATATGCCCATTCCCCCCTCACCTCTTTTTAACTACCCATATGCATAAAAAATACTACAAATTGTTAAGGAAGGGCAGTTACTTTCAAGAACCAGTTAATGGCTTTGTTTAAGGTCACCTTTGATTGGTTAGTTTAGGATTAGAGTAGATTTTATTTCAATTTTAGGTTTCCTTTTAATAAGTGCCCTTGCACTTTGCTGTATTCTCATTAGGAGATACATGCTTGCTTGTTGTTTTTTGTTTGGGCTCGGTAGCTTGCTCAATGTTCCAGCTCCTCTGTTCTTGTTGTAGTCTCTTGTGACTCCATACCCAATGGATGTATAAGGCCACTGATCAATTTGTTTAGCAGGCAAACATGCCTGAGAGGTCACCAAAGATGTTTTCATACTTTTCCTAGCCCCAAAATTTTCCTATCCCCCTCTTTCTATCAAGTAAATCTGATCAGAGAAAGCTTAAATTGAGAGAGGAAAGTTTAAATTCTTCAAAAACCCATGCTCTGCCTTACCAAATTTCCCAAAATCTCATTTGGAGAATCTTTGCCAAAAACCTAGAAAAACCCAGAAATATTTTAGCTTCAAGTATTTTCCATCACAAGGATTTCTCAGTTTCATACTTAGTATTTGTGTATGTATTTTCAAATGCATATTCACATATACATTTGCCATTGTATGTTCGCATATACAAAGATGGATACAAAGGTAGATATGCAAAGATCAGGTGCAAAGGGATATGCATATGGTTTGGTTTGTATATTGTATGTGTACGATATACAAGTACTTATACAAAGGAAAAGATGCAAAGGGCAATATACAAGGGGCAGACATACAAAGGATTTTCGGCGTGACATGCTTATCGGTGGCTCAACTCATAGTTTCTTGGATGGCCAATGAAGCATACAAGGAAAAGATACAAGGGAAGATGCTAAGGCGTATGAAATACAAAGATACAAGTGTTTTCGGTGAGACTTGCATATCAGTGACTCAGCTAAAGGTCTTCCTGACAGCCGATGCATGCATACATACAAAAGGTGGGGTCCGCTTTATGCATATATATGTGATTGTATCTTTGCACATACAATCGCATATACAATAGCATATGTATTTCTGACATACAAAGCCTGGACTCGAAAGATATGCATTTTGCTTTTATAAAGACAGATGCGATGTATGCATGTTTGTATGTATGTTTGTATTGTATGTTTGTAGATGCAAAGGTCATATACAATGCGATATACAAAGGTCAGATGCAGTGTTTGTATGTACAAGTATAGTTGTGTGTAGTTTTGTTTGTATGTTCGCATTGTATATGCAATATACAAAGGGTCACATACAAAGGATTTCGGTGAGACAATGCATATTGGCAGCTCAGTCTATGGTTTTTCTGACGGTCAATAAGGATGCGAATGTTCAGCGATGGGTCCCAGGTTCAACTCAATGGCAAATCAGATGATGCCACGTGTCAGGGCCAATTCAAATGTTGATTCAAAAGGTAAAGATACAAGCATATACAAAGGCAGATGCAAAGCGATAAACAGATACAAGATGTAGTTGACTGTAACTTTGACCACCCATATCTCCTTCATCCTGGCGAATTTCAACATGCTTCAAAATGCAAATATGCTTGTTTTTACCTCCTCTTTCATCTGGTTGGCTTTATGGAGAATATCTTCACTTTCAAATTTAGATCTGGATTTGCATGCTCGATCGACTGGACGTTTCAATGACCAATTTGGCATATGCAGATGCAGATATTTGTTGCATTCATTGCTACAAATCGATGATTCAGTAGCTCACATTGAAGATTCAAAATATATTCCACCTGCCCTATTCCAGATATTTTATGCCATAACTTTTGGCAGGTGGACGTCCCTTCTGGCGATGATATTTTCTGACGGGCCTATGTGACGGCAGTTTCTAGAACTCATTGTGGCTGACTTAGGTCATTTGCAAATGCTATATATGCATAGATATGAGATGTAAAATGGAGGATGCTTTTATTTTGGAGCTGTTATGTTGCTATTTTTTTTGTAGTCAGACCTCTTAGTGTTCTACTGTCAAATATTCTGTAACATAATGGTTTTTGACCTTCATGATCAATATATGCATGATTTCTTACCTCTCTTATGTCCTGATTTCTGTGTTTCACTTGAAGTTATAATCTATTATGTGAGTAAAAATGGCTCCTCTATAGGTTAGATCTTCATATTGAAGCCTCAATCAATCTCATAAGTCTGTGTGAATCCCCTTTATCATTGAAATCATTGTTGCATCTACACCAAGATCACCATCTCTCAATGAATCTGGTGCATCACCCTTATTTGCAAGTTTTTCTAATTTTATCTTTCATTTTCAAAGCATTCCTTCTCCTCTTTTCCCCTACAAGCATTAGCACTAGATTCAGTTACATTTCTCTAAGTAATAGGCCTAGAAAGAGGAAGCCGGCCTTCTCCAAAGGTCTGATCTTAGTTCACAAGGTCCCACACTCTGAGATCATTCCCATGTTTCTCCAGATTGTTAAGTTTTTTACAAACTCCACAAGGGTGCAAATTTGGGTGACAACAGTAACAAAACATAAAACCCACTATAGAAAAGATGTCAAACATGAAGAACTCAACACAATGACATAGTGTTTACATGGAGAAAGTAAAAAACTTGACACAGGAAATAGGCCCAAGTTTTTATTAATCTATCAAAGATCTATACAATACATCAACTACACAATTCTCTCCACAAGTCTTCAATCCGATAGCATTCTGGCAGTACTTGAGTACCTAAAATCTATATTGTAGCAACAAATACATGGAAAATACTTATAGAAATATTTTCCAACACATCCTAGGCATTCACCTTCTCTCTCATGAAATTCTTGTTGATGATGATGATTGTTAGTCATAACAACATGCATAAAAATTTGCACAACAAACCTTTATTATCTTGTAAAGTACGATCAACTTAAGATAAGTTAATGACTCCAAGTCTCCGTTGATCAGGTCATGATCGTCTGACGTTACTTAGAGGTTGATGTGACATGTTGTTTTCCATTTCAAGGGGTCTTACATTCACTTAGGTGATTGGTATTGCACTATATTCTATAAATTCACTCCACAGAAAGGTTAATTATATTCCATTCAGAAGGATTATTGTGATATTTGTAAGTTTGATCAATTCTTCTGATCATTGGTCATTATGAATTTACTCTTTCTTCTACACCGCATATTTATTTAAATGATGTATCTATAAGTGGATATTTATGTGTATCTCATGGATATTTATATGAATTTGCATGATATTTATCAATTTTGATATGCTTTCATTCAAAATATGCTTTGTATTTTCAATTGTGTATGGGATGTCTACATATTTCATGTTTTATTTTCTTTTTGATTGTGTGTTATTTGCAATTATGAAGATGATTTGTAATGCAATTCAAAGAAATTTAAAAGAATACTTCTTCTTTTAATGAACCTTTAGTTATTGAATCACATACACACAAGATACATTCATGGAGAGAAGAAATCAAACCATAGGTCACCAGGTTGTTCCACAGCTAGATATGGTTGATGCTAACTTCAAAGGAACTAGGAATGAAAACAATACATGAAGGCTGAAAAGCACTCCAAGGGACACAGCTAATCAATGCATATATATCCAGATTTCAATCGTAGATTACTCAAGATTTACAATGATTTTTAATCAAAATAGCTTCTCTTTCATTAAGTATGCAAAACATTTATATTCACAATAACTTTGAAATAAGTCCTAAATTCTTCAGCAATCAGATTTTAATTAAGTTTTGAATGACTAAAAGATAGTACCCCTGCACCTTTTATAGACTAAGGTGAGGAGGCAATTACATTTGACAAATGGTCAAGATTTATCAATTCAGATCAATAGTTGACAACTCTCCTATGACTTAGTCTACTTTCTCTCATGGCACAAGTTGCCAGTTGACAACCATCTGTATGACTCACTATTTATGAGTACCTCATGCATATGTTCACTTAGTGATGCATCTTCATTCACTCTTCAGGTTCTTCTTCTTCATTTTCTTCTTGCTCATCATTCTCTTCATCTTCATCACTTTCACCATCACTATCACTTTGATACTAATTCTCTTTTATGTGGACCTTTACTGTTGTCTTGATATGTTCATATGCTTGCACTGTTCTATCAACCTCTCCCCCATCCTAGATTCTAGATTTTGCTATTGCATGCTTATGAGATTGGAATTTAGCCTTGAGAGCTTCCATCTTACCTTTCCTGTTGTTTAATGTCTCATTGTATGTTTCTACTTTAACCTTTATTCTCGTAATTCTATTCATTACCTCTTTTGTCAAGTGGGTGAGAGGGTCATTTGTTATTGACTTAAAATTATCATGCAGAGCCTTAATAGAAAAGTCTACATCCTGATTTTTAATTTTACCCTCTATTTTCCCTTCCAAGGCCTCCAAGATTTCTGCTTCATATGCCATCATGTTATGTAATTTAACACTAATATCCTTGAGTTTGCCACTGCACTTCTTTAAGACATCACACTCAAACCTGATATCTTCATACTGTATATTAGTCAACAGGGCAGTATTATTATCCAATACCTTATTACTTATCAAAATCTGTGAATCAATTCTCTGCATATCACTCAGAGCATAAAGGTCCTTTTCCAATTGAAATGACCATTTTCTTGTATCATTTTACATTTTGTCTACTTTCCTCTTTAGGCTACTCAAATAATTCTACCTCTGCAGAGAGGTTCTCAATACATCTTCAGCCCCAGTGAGCACTGAAAACATCCATTTTTCCAATCACTGTTGCCTCATGTTTCATTAGGTCCAATTTGGTGACCTCTTCCTGTGATATGATAGTCAATGGGACTGCAGGATCAACTGGTGCATTATCAGGGTTAATTAACCCTTTTATGAAAGAATGCAATTGAGCAATGTGCTCCTTATGTACATTATTTTTCTCTTTTTCCTTCTTCACCCTTTGGGTTAAAGAATCAATAATATCCTTCCCTTCTTGACCTTCCTGGTCTTCATTGGAAAAACCCAGATCAACAATTGTGATTTGGAATTCCTCTAGGCTAAATTTGCCTTTTTCTTTTTCAACTGTGGGAAGTGCTATCTATGTGGTTCTTCTACCTGTGGTAGGATCTCTTTTTATGGTAGATGTTAATCTGCCCTTCCTCCTTGGTTTAATCATTTTCTCAGCAAACAAGGTAGAAACATCAAATTCTTGAATTTCTGACACTTGTTCCATACCTATTTCTTTTTCTAGCCAATGAGGTCCTTCACCTCTAGATTCTTGGTGGACTCTCTTAATATCATGTATGTCCTACTCTCTAGTGTTCGTTTCTATCCTTGGTGGAGAAGGCCCCTTCTTGATTTCTTCCTCATGTAGTTCCTCATGAGGGGGATCTTGTTGGAGTTCTTCTTGTTGAGAGGTTGCCTTCTGCAAAGGAGGATCCTGTGGAATTTCCAAATTCTGCTCATGTGCTTCATCATGTACTCCCTCCTTTGGATTTTCATCTTCTTTATTATCCTTCTCATCTTGTGGCAAATTGACCTCTTGTGAGGCTTGTGTATTTTTCCCTTGAGGATCACCCTGATCATGGGTCATTTCCTATTCTCCACCTGGTGCACTGATATCTTATGGCTTAGGGTCCTCCTGACCTGATTTGTTTTCTGTTCTTGGGACTTCTCTTGAATCTCCCTGAGTTTGAGTAACACCAGTGTCTAATATATCCTAATCATCCTCACTCTTCTGTTGGACTTCTGATATTTTTGGTTCTGTGAGTGTCCCATGTTGTTGTTGACTTTGATCAGGAGCAGTGCTATCCTTTTGTGCATGCTTCGCCACTCCAGTCTTCATTGGTTCCTCAGGTGCACCCTCTTTCCTATTTGGGCTTATATTACCCCTATATGTTAAGTCTATGGCTACAGGGCTAGTAACCTACTCAACCAAATTGTCTAGCCCTATCTGTTGGGCTACCCTTTTTGGGCTACTCTATTTCATTTCTTCTATTTTCTTTACTTCTAACACCGTCATCTAAGATAATGGATTTGCATGAGGAGTCATTTGGGTGTTGGAAAATAGAGTTTCCATTTGTTGAGTGGCCACATTCTAGACCAACTCATCATTAGATAAGTCCACTATATCATCTAGAGAGAAAGGAACACCTTGACTTGTCCTAAACATTTCTCTCACTTGCTCTTCCACTTTCTCTATTTTGAATTTAATTATGGTGGGAAGAGGAACATCACGCTGTAGTTCCTTCCTAAAAACTTCACCACTTGCTCCTCTCAAAATGATGGGGTCAGCATGGATATCCCCCCTCATGGTCGTTGTTTGTTTCTTAGGTGGTGACATCAACGACATTCCCCTCCTCATCTTGCTAGCTACCATCAAGTCATCATCTTCAGGCTCTTTATTTAATTGTTCTTCTTCCAAAGGGACTCCCTCTTCCACCTCATGCTGCAGGGTCTAGCCTTCCACCTGCATCTTTGTAATTTCAATAGTAGGCTTCAAAATTCTTTTAGTCTTTGGTTTTTCCATTAGAGGCTGCGTAGATGATGTAGATGCTCGAGCTAATGTAGATGTACCTACAACTATAGTGGAAATCCTCTCTATTATCATCCCCTTTGGTTCATCCTCACCTTTCTTACCCTTAGGGAGAATCCTCTTTTGTTTTTCTTTAGGCAATCTTTCTCCATTAGATTTTCTCTTTTTAGTGAGGAAATCATCATATTCCTCATAAGACACCTCCTGCCTCTTCTTCTTAGTATCAACCGTAAGGGCAACACCCCTTTTCTTTAATTTGGATATCTCTACATCTAGCCAAGCCTAGGTTAGCTAGATCACCCCATTGGTCAGCTGATCTAAGGATATATCTTCCTGTTGTGTAAGATCTAGGGCCGATATGGTGTCATTATACACCTTTTTGTCCTCATATTCATTGGACATGATTTTCCTGTCATCCTTACATAGCTGTGCTGGCACCAGGATGCAGTCAAAGGTTTTCATTTGATTCAAGGTGAGTCTTTGATATTTCCTTCTTCTCACCTCATCCTCATCATTTCAATTAGTCCAAAAGTATTCTAGATGCTTTTGATGTATTGGTTTTCCTAGTATCTTCTGCATCCTGCCATAAGGATCATACGATCTGGCTAGAGGAAATGATTGAAGATACATCAATTTTAATGCCTCGATGACATGATTTATACTCTCTGAATCTAGGCACATGTACCTTCCCATGGATACTGGAAAGAAAACGGGAGGTATCTTCTTCTGTGCCTTATAGGCTTCAACTATTGTGGATACCTTCTTAAGAATTTCCATCAAGACAATCCCATTAGTGGGGTATCTTGGCAACATAAGAGGTTGTCCCTCAAATCCCTTGATCCTAATATATGAAAAAGTGGAAAACTAGATAAACTAGGCTCCATGTTGATAAATAATTTCTTGAGCTTCCATGGTCAGCCTTTTAGTCCTATCCTCCTCCATAGTTCTGACTAGATGCATGGAGAATGCATCATTTACCAGTTTGTAGTCTAGGAGGTATGCCTTCCTTTGCAATTAGGGATAATGATCCCATATGTGTGCATCATCAGCATCACCACCAGCCTTACCCACTGTTTTCAAAGCATCAAAAGTTCCTTTATATGCACAAGAGTACACCACATATGAAGTCATGTAAAATAAACATGTTTGTCCTTCCAGGCTCCTCATTCCTTCATCCAATGAGTCACTGATGATCTTAGCCCATAGGGGTTGGTTGTCTGCATATAAAACCATCTGGAAGATCCCAAACATCCAGTTCTCAAAATTTCCAGCATGAGGCCTGCCAATCATCCTACTTAGTAGAGCAATCATATATTGGTACTCATCATCAAAATCAAACTTGTACAGATGCACGAGTAGTTTGGCTGAGGCGGCATATGTACTACTCTTTGATCTCCATTGGTATATTCTCTTCCTTACATTTTTCTTGTTATTGTTATACTCTATTTCCAATTTACGCAGGTCGACACTCACTATCTTCTTCCCAACTGGCAAATTGAAAGTGGCGGTAATGCCCTTGACTGAGAAGTCTACGTATATCCTCCCATGTTTCTCTACCCATCTGGTTTTAGGGTTGTAATTTCTTGCACACTCTACTACCAGCTCCGTAGCATCCATAGCATATAGAAAACCAACTGCATGTGACATACCTGAGACAAACATCTGATCTAGAATGGGATTATCCTTATCATTCTCCAATCTTGTCGACCATATTGCCAGGTCCGTATCCCCTTGGTGTGTATCACCAATAATTCCATACTCAAACTGCACTCCCTTAGGCTGTACAAACATGGGCTTGAGGAACTCCGCCTTAGATCTATTTCTCTTGAGACCTACCATGGATTCCTACAATAAACATGATATATTTTACCCTATAGTGTCCACATGCATTTCTACAACATCATGTACTTCTATCATGTATACTCTATATATTATTCCTCATTTTACCATTATACGTATTATCACAAAGCCAAACCCCATTAAAAACAAATACTCTACCTAAAATTATAGAAAATGACAACAAGAGGGTTTCTAGTTACTTACCTAACAATGCTTTCTTTTGGATTAGATGATTGATTGCAAAGAATGACTATAAATGCTTAAGATCACCCATTTCATTACATTGAAGGATCCAATCCATTGACAGGTAGCTGTTGAGGGTTTGACTTCGGAGCTCTATAATTTCTTGATTTATTGCAAGGTAAATGAAAATGACCTTCAAATGTTACCTTTAAAACAGATCAATAGGACAAATTAGTGTAAAAATGTGTTTTCCTGATCAAATCCGTTGATCATCTACAGGGAATCTGTAGATGTGGCCAAATGTTCAATTTGTATTCGTAATCAGCGGGAGTGGGGGGATCTTTGAAAGATTTGTATTCGTAATGTTCAAAAGGGGGGGATCTTTGAAAGATTAGGGGATATTCAAAAATATGACCCCCGGATAAAATGACCCCCTTGCTTTTGTGCGGAATAACTGAGTACAAAGTATCAGGTGATATGGTCAACATTTGACCATGTGTATATCAGATCATGAAACTAAGATTAGGGGCTATTCAAAATATGACGCCCCAGATAAATGACCCCCTTGGAAAAGATTGGGGTGACATCATTATGTCAATGACATCATTTAATTATTATGTTTTAATAATGTCATCATCATATTAAAGAATATGACGGACATCGGATACATACCCCCCTTTGTGGTTTAATTGGAACGATGACGTCATCATCAATGTGGTTTCCTTCATTCATCAGAATTGGATGATGTCACCGTCATATTGACATAGGGTGATATTTGCAAAGAGGGTGATATTTGTAAGATGACTGATGTTAAAAATATGACCCCTTGTGAGATAACTGAAGTCTTTCGACAGGTAGATATCAGTTCCTATTTAAATTTGACATCTGCACATCGTACACCAGACGATTATCAAGTGATAATCCTATATTAGGGCAATCTTATCAAATATGAATGATGTTTAAAATATGACCCCCCCTTCGTGGGATATTAGGTTTGACCAAACTTTGACTCAACATAACTTTCCTCCCTTAGAGAATTTTGGGGTGATCTAAAAGGCAAAACTGCTTGGAATTTTGTGTACTTTCCAACCATGAAATTAATAATGGGAACTACTGACCATAGAATCTGACTTCATCATAGTGGAAAATCCACCCTCTTACAAGGTTATATGCATGACTAATTTTACCAAACCACCCAAAGCAGAAAACAGACAAGCTAAAGTAGAAAGAAAAGTTGGGTCCCTATTTTGTCAAGGTAAAATGGGGCATGTTGTAACCACACAACTTTCCACCAAAGAAAATAACTAAATTCCAATGATTCAAGTGATGTGATCACATTCTAACATAGCATTTTAAATCTTTCTAAGTATAAGTATTATGATCTTTCTGAATGATAGGGTTTTCATCATTGCAACAATGCTAGCAAAAGATTAGGTGTGTGCAAATGATTAATTATCCTCATCTTGAAAGTAAGTTGAAAACATGAGTAACTGATGTTAAGCTACATATTTTGGGAGCATCCCTCATAGCCAACCTAGATAGAGCCTTGCTGCCAGCAGGCATCTCTAGCCTCATCAAGGTTATCTATACAATCCCCCTAAGTAGAGCCCCACTGCCAGCAGGCATCTATAGCCCTAGTAGAGTTACTTAGATGGCCTAATTTTATTCATTTTAGATTTTCAATATTTATTCCTTCTATTTATATGATGTCATCATGTAAGCTTAATGTGCAAGGCATGTTCACTTGCTGATTTAGGTTGGAGATTGCATTGGTAGCAAGGGAGTCCCTTTAGATTTTTCACTTAACACCTATACTTATGCGTTCCACAAACCCAAGGCTATTAGGTGAGTCATTGTGAAAAATCACTTTAATTAGGAAAAGGCACCATGATGAAAAGGATATTAGAGACCTGATCACTGATACTCCTCAAAATGAATCATAACCTATATAGGAATTTGTTCTCACTACTTGAATCTTAACAATTTGGTTATTTTCGTAGGGTGATAAATTGCATCATCTTGGCTAACCAAAACAAAACTCAACAAGCAAACAAACAAACAAAACAAAACTATACAAACAACTATACAATATGCACATTATGATACATATGACCTCCATGACACTGTTTCAGGCTTGAAAATAATGCTTGAGGAAATGTCCATTAACTGGTAATGGGGTATCCTCACTAGTTAAAGTCTTGAGCCTATAGGTACTGTCTCCTAAGATTTCTAAAACTTGAAAAGGGCCTATCTAAAGTTTATCAAATTTACCATGATCCCCTTTCCTTTCATGTGCTTTATCCCACATAAGGACTAAATCCAAAATTCTAAAAGCCTTAACTCTGGCTCTTTTGTCAAACCAACGCTTGACAACAAATTGATGTTTAGCAAATTGATCGATTGCTTTACTCCTTTTTTCTTCTAGATGCATTAATTGAAGTAACTTGACTTCTTGTTGGTTATCTATACCTAGATACTCTTGTGCAAACTGCAGTGTGGGGATCTTTAGGTTAACAGGGAGGATGGGATCCACCCCATATACTAGGTGAAAAGGAGAATTTCCTAATGTAGTCTTCATCCTGGTTCTATCTACCCACAATGCATATTTTAATAGGGTGTTCTACTCCCTCAGGTTTTTCTCTCTTAATTTCTTTATGATGTTCAACAAGTTCTTGTTTGTAGACTCTGCTAATCCATTCCCTTGAGGGTAGTAATTTGAAGAAAACTTCAAAATAATTCCATGGTCAAAATCCCAACTTGATAATCTTATCGATGCAAAGGCAGATCCATTGTCACATACTAAAGCATAAGGAACTCCATACCTGGTTACTATGTTGCTTTCTAGGAACTTGATCACATCCTCAGCATTGCATGTCTTACTACTAACAGCTTCAGTCTACCTGGTGCAATAATCAGTAAGAGTCAACACATACCTGTGGCCTGAGGATGATGGAGGGTTGATAGGTCCTATGAAATCCATGCCCTGTTGAGTGAATGGGCACATCTCCATCACTGGTTGTAAGGGCTAAGCAGCATACCTTTCTCTATTTGCAGCAACTTGACACATATGACAACATTTGATATGTTCAATAGTATCTTTAAAAATAGTGGGCCAATAATACCCTGCTCTGAGGATAGCATGAGTGGTAGCTAAGTATGATCCATGTGCAGTTCCAAACATATCATGTAATTTTGTTAACACTTTGTCTACTTCTTTCCTTTCTAGGCATCTAAGGTATATTCCTTCATAGTTCTTCTTGAAAAGAACTCCTTTTATCATGTATTTTTGTGATCTTATTTTCAAGACTCTCCTTTGTGAGGTCTGCAACATTGAAGGACATTTTCCAATAAGCAAGATATGTCTGATATCTGAATACCATTCTCCATTTTTCCTTGTATTTATGACATATTGTTGATTCATGATGTTAGGAACAATTTTAGATATCATCTGACTCAAGGCTTGTCCTCTTACTAATTTCATGGGTGTTATGTCCATATCATATTCTTGGAGGAAATTTATCCATTTGGCTCTCTTTTCACCAAGTTCACTTTGCATTAAAAGCATCTGGTACTACAACAATCACTTTACTTCTCAAGAAGTAATATCTAAACTTCTTGACTGCCCGGACCAGAGCAAGTGCTTGTCTTTCGATATCCATATATCTAAGTTCTGTATCCGTAAAAGGACAACTCATGAAAGCTATAGGATTTTCTTCTTTAGCCTCATTTCTTTGTGTTAGTACTGCTGCAGACGTATGCTCTGAAGCAAATGAGTATATGTAAAAATCTTCGGTATAATCTTGACTAATTAGAACAGGAGCATTAGATATAGCTTTTTTGATATCTTCAAAAGCTACTCTAGCATTAGGTGTCCACTCAATTTTAGCATCCTTCTTGAGCATTGCATTCAATGGTCTGACACTCTCTGCAAAACCAGTAATGAATTTTCTAATGAAATTGTGTTTACCAAAATAAGATTTGAGCTCCTTCTTACTCCCAGGAAGCTATATCTTCATGATTGATTCTACTCTCATAGGATCAATGATGATCCCATTCTCTGTTATTAGGTGACCTAATAACTTCCCCGTGGTTACCCTAAATATGCATTTCTTAGGGTTTAGGGATATTCCATAATGTTCACATTTCTTTAGTACTTTCATGAGGTCTTCTACATGATTCCCTCTCTCCTTAGAGAAAACTGTCAAGTCATCCATATATATGACGATGCATTTACCAATTAGCCCCCTGAAGGCTATATCCATTGCTCATTGAAAGGTCACTCCAACATTTATCAATCCAAAGGGAATGCACCTGTAGGCAAATATTCCCCACCTAGTGGTGAATGCAATTTTCATATTATCTATCTTATCTACCATCACTTGTTTGTAACTTGAAAAACCATCTAAAAATGACATCATCTTTGCACCATTTACTATCTGTAAGACCTCATCTAGTGAAGGAAAAGGATAATTATCCTTTTCAGAAGCTCTATTTAAATTTCTGAAGTCTGTACACAACCTACTATCACCATTCTTCTTCCTTACAGGGACCAAGTTAGCCACCCATGTAGAATGTCTCATAGGGGATATGATTCTGGCGTTAAGCAATTTCTTCACTTCCTCAAAAATGATGGGCTCTAGCAAAGCATTAACAGGTGTCTATTTTTGTCTAAAGGGCTTAACATTTGGCTTTAATGGGATAGTATGAGTGATGATTGAAGTATCATAAGTTTTCAACTCATCATATGTCCAGGAAATAACATGAATATAATCTTTAAGTGCTTGGGTTATCCCTACCATTTCTTCCTCTATACACACCTTTCCAATCAGGACATTCCTTTTCTCTACATCATGTCCTATGTTGACTAGTGAATATTCCCCTCCATCTACTTTAGGGAGATCTTTCTATTTTAGCATGTTATCTAAATCAAATGCTCTTTCTAATTCTATCATTCCTTTAGGGATCTTGTTACTGGGAAGCTCTATGATCTCTTCTTCTTCCTAGGTATGATCTTCCACATTTCTTTCATCTATGATTTGTGTATCTGATGCAAAGTGGCACAACGGAGCGGTGAAAATAGTTCAAAAGTACTAAACTGTTACTGTGGTTGAACCATTGAACCTTTAATTATCAGTTCAATGTACTTCAGTCACACAGTCTTCACATTATCAGTAATTATCGGTTGACCATTTGTATCACACTGAACCCATGGAACCATTGAATCATTGAACCATTGAAATGGTTCAACTATTGCAACACTTAACACTATCGGCGATGAACCCACTGCACTCGTTGAACTGTTGAATCGTTGAACTGTTGAACCAATTCAACTATCGGTGATACTTGCTACGATGAACTGTCGAACCACATGAACCTGCTGTAGCCGTTGAACCATTGAATTGGTTCAACCACCCATGACCATCTACTATCGGTTCCCCCGATATGCTTCAACTCAACACACAGATGCAGGATACACATGAAATGTACTTAGGTACATTGGTGATATATATATATACTATTTGTATATTTAGCGCATAACATGAACTTAACCCAAAAGAACTCTATACATACCTTTCTTCACAGGATATACATAGGATGATACTCGCATATAAATGCGATATACTCACAGACTGTTCCTAGCATGCAATTTACGTATATACATAAAATGTATATTTGAATCTCCTGCCGATAACCTCCTCTGTAACAAATCTTGTAATTTCTATTCTACCATGACCACGAACAAAAGGAAACCAAAACAGAAAACTATTTTACAAGTCCATTCCACTGATTTCACAAAAATCCACCAATGGAATGGTTTTAATCGTGCATCTCGACAATAGAAAACTAAATTAGATACAAAAACAATTCTATATAGATAATATACACAGGACAATTCAATACACAGGGAATTTACACATAATCCAAAATTTGTAAAACACAACTAACAGAATTTCAATTTCTTCATTCTTACAGAAATTCATACATTTTGATAATTCCAGAAGGTGAAAGCCAATGACCTCTTCTCTTTTTCTTTTTGAAACTTCTACCTGTTTTCTTGATATTCAATGACCCCCTTCTGATTTTGTTTAACCAAGATTATAAGCAAAAAACCCTAACTAAGCTCATGACACCTGTTTGGCTTAAGATAGAAAAATACCTAATAATATGACACATTGACTTAACCATTTACATACCCCAAATATCTAATTGTGTCCAGATTGGCTTATTGGAATGCCCAATTTGTAACCTTGATTCATATGGTGGGGTCAGTTCTCATGGTGGGGTCAGTTTTTAAAAACATTAAATGTTAACACAAATACTACATGAAAACATAAAATGCATAAAACATATTACACCTTAGTCTTCTCCCTCATATGTATATTTAGCTTGTTGAAGGGGTGCTCCTGCAACATACTCCCCGGGAGAAGAGATCTCAAGCGCACTTGAGAACAAAGTTTGAAGGTTTACACCATAATTTGTGATATGATCTCCAGTCATCCAAACTACCTCTGAAGTAGGTTTCCCGTGCCAAGCCACCAAGTATTCCATGTACTCTGTGTTCCTTGTCTTCTTTGTCACTCTTGAGTCTAATATCTTCGTCAATTTTGGTGGAGCATGCTTAGGAATATCATCATCTGCTATATCTTGTAATGGTTCATGTTCTACATCTACATTCTGCTTGTATGGAGTTAAATCACATATATTGAAAATGGGTGACAATCCAAGATCAGGAGGAAGTTGGATCTCATAAGCATTCTTCCCACACTTCTTCAAAATCTGACATGGTCCAATCTTCCTCTGCATTAACTTGGTATATTTATCTTTTGGGAGCCTCTCCTTCTTCAGATTAACCCATACCAAATCTCCAACATCAAATTGTACATCTCTCTTCATTTTATTAGCATTTTCTTTGTACTTCAATGTAGTTTGTTGGAGTTGTGTCTTGACTTGATCATGCACCTCTTTGATGGCTGATGCAAAAGCTTCTCCATCTGCACTAATAGACGCTCCTGTAGGTAGATCCCTCAACTCCAAAATACCCCTGGGATGAATACCATATATCACCTGAAAAGGTGACTTCCCTGTACTCCTATTGATAGTGTCATCATAGGAAAATTTTGCTTTTGATAGAATGTTATCCCACTTCTCTCCATACTACCTTGTCAAACATCTTAACAAATTTCCCAATGAACGGTTAACTACTTCAGTCTGACCATCTATCTAAGGATGGTAGGATAATGAAAAGGATAAATTTGTTCCAAGCTTCTTCTAAAGAGTCCTCCAAAAGTGGCCAATAAATTTTACATCTCTATCGGACACTATGCTCAATGGTAAAACATGTATCCTCACTATCTCTTTGAAAAACAGATCTACAACATATGAAGCATCACAAGTGGTTTTGCATGGCATGAAGTGTGCCATTTTACTAAATCTGTCAACTACAACAAAAACACTATCATATCCTTTCCTTGTCCTAGGTAAACCCAATACAAAGTCCATGCTTATGCTCTCCCACAGCCTAGAAGGAATGGGCAGCGGCTGATACAAACCTGCATTAGTGGATCTCCCTTTTTCTTTTTGACATATCACACATGCCTCCACAAATTTCCTCACATCTAACTATAACGTGGGCCAATAGTAATGTCTCTTCACAAGATCAAGAGTCTTATCTAGACCATAATGTCCTTCCATGTCCCCACAATGTTTCTCCCTAATGATATTCAATCTCATAGAACACCTTGGAATACACAACTGTCCACCCTTGAAAAGTAATCCATCTTGGATTAGAAATTCAAAGAACTCAACATGATATTTGTCACCAAAGGAAATACATACCTTATAGATTTCTCCAAAGTCTTCATCAGCATCATACATGGTCTTCAAAGAGTCAATGCTAACACTCTCCAATTGGATCTGATTTATGGTTAGAACCCTCCGGCTCAAAGCATCTGCCACTTTGTTCTTGACCCCTTTCTTGTGCTTGAGTGTGAAGGTGAAATCTTGCAAAGTCTCCACCCACTTTATGTGCCTATGGTTCAGCTTCTCTTGACTGTTTATGAAACTAAGGGCCTGCTTATCTGTGAACACTATGAATTCTTTTGGCATCAAGTAATGCCTCCACTTTTTGAGTGACTGTACTAGAGCGTACATCTCCAAATCATATGATGAGTATCTCTTCTTTGCATCATTTAGTTTCTCACTGAAAAATGCAATAGGCCTACCTTCTTGACTGAGTACTGCCCCAATTGCCATGTGGCTTGCATCACATTCTACCTGGAAAATCTTGTTGAAGTTAGGTAATGCAAGGACTGGCTGCTCTGCCACCTTCTTCTTCAATGTTTCAAATGAATCATCTCCCTCCTTTGTCCAAGTGAACCTGCACTTCTATCCTCCTTTTATGGTGTCAAGCATGGGTGCACAAATATGACTAGACCCCTTTATAAACTTCCTATAAAAGGTTGCTAACCCATGGAAACTTCTAACATCATTTAAGGTTTTAGGAGTTGGCCAAGACAATATGGCACTTACCTTCTCTTGATCCATTTTCAGTTTGTTATGTGAGATGACAAATCCTAAGTAGATGATCTCTTCCTGCATGAACAAACACTTTCCTAAGTTGATCATTAGCTGCTCTTCATGTAACTTTTTGAGGACCAAGTCTATATGGTTGAGGTGCTCTTCCCTTGCATTACTAAAAAATTAGGATGTCATCTAGATATGCTATGACAAATTTTCCCATGAATTCCCTCAAGACCTCATTCATCAACCTCATAAAGGTACTAGGGGCATTGGACAAACCAAAAGGCATGACCTTCCATTCATATAATCCCTCATTGGTCTTGAATGCAGTTTTCCATTCATCTCCTGGCCTAATCCTAATCTGATGATAGCCACTCTTTAAATCTATTTTTGTGAAATACTTAACACCCCCCAAGAAATTGAGCAAATCTTCTATCCTAGGGATTGGGAACCTATACCTGATTGTTATCTTGTTGATAGCCCTTGAATCAGTACAAAGTCTCCAAGTGCCTTCCTTCTTTGGTGCTAGTACAGCCAGTACTGCACATGGGCTTAAACTCTTGCCAATTAGGCCTATTTCCAACAACTCCTCAATCTACCTTGCTACCTCTGTATTCTGCTCTGGGGTAAGCTTGTATGCTACTTTGTTTGGGAGTGTAGATCTTGGGATCAGATCTATGCAATGACTGATGTCCCTCATAGGTGGTAAGGACCTTGGCATTCCATCAGAGATGATGCCCTTGTATTTGTCCAATAACTCTTGGATAGCTAGATCTATGAACCTTTGCCTCTTCTCTCCCTTGACTTCTCGCTATTGCTCCTTATTCACCTTTAGGCATGGAATTAGAGCATATGCAACTGCTCCTTCTTCTACTATCTCTTTCATGAAATGTTTACCTTCTACCATCATCGCCTTGACTTCTTTCCCTTTTGATTCCACTTCATTCTCCATCAATGGTAGTAACTCTATCACCTTACCATCCTTGGTGATTGAATATGTGTTTCTCACTCCATCATGGTGTGCTTTCAAGTCATACTACCATGGTCTTCCAAATAGGAGATGGCAAGCATCCATCTTGGCAATGTCAAACAATAACTTATCCTTGTATGGTCCAATTTGAAACTCCACCCAAGCCTGTTCTTCCACAACTGTTTGTTGACCTTGGGTGAGCCATGAGATCTTGTATGGGCAAGGATGTGGCAGTAGTTTAAGCTTAAGCTTTTCTACCATTTCAAATGACAAAATTTTTAGTGGATCCGGAGTCAATCAGAACTTTACATACCGTTCCTCCTGCTTTGCAAGTAGTTCTGAAGAGAGACTTCCTTTGTTGGGGTTTTTGTCAGGCACCTTCATGGTGGTCATTGCTCTCCTAATCATCAAAGATTCTCCTTTCTTAGGATATCCATAATTGTCAGGAGCATTCACATTTTGAGAAGTGTTTGAGCTTGTCACACTTTGACAATTAGATTCTTGGATCAGATTTATCCTCTTTTCTCCTATTGAACTTGTTGCCTTTTCTGGACATCTACTGGCTATGTGGTCTTCTTGATTGCAATTGTAACATTTGATAGGCTCTCTGCCCTGAGATCTCCCTCTAAATGGTGGTCCTCTATCCCTAAAATTTCCTCTTTGATTATAACTTCCCCTTTGAGTTTGACTGCTGTCTCCTTTGTTGCTCTCTTGGTTTGATTCACCTTGGTATCCAAATCCATTTCCTCTACCTCTGAAAGGACTTCTTCCTCCCCTTTGCTGTCTCCCTCTTCCTCTACTATTTTGTTCTTGTCTTCTCTTGAATTTCTCTTCCACCTTGAGTGCCAATTGATAGCATTTTTGGACTGTCTCTGGGTTATGTAGATTTATGTCTACTTGGATGGCAAACCTCAATCCATTGAGGTACCTTGCCACCTTCTCTTCTTCATTCTCCTTTACCTTTGTTTTGACACATAGTTTCATGAACTCTTCTGTGTATGAGTTGACATCTAACTCTTTCTACTTCAAGTTTTGTTTCCTCTTATGTAATTGGATGTTGTAATCCAATGGAACATAGGCCTCCTTCACTAAAGCCATCATCTTCTTCCATGTTGCAACTCTTCTCTTTCCCTCTTTCACCCTGTCATCTTGGATGAAATTCCACCAAGTTAGTATAGCCCCTTTCATTTTGGATTGAGCCATCTTCACCCTTTGGTGGTCTGGTATTTCCTCGGTCTCAAAGAAGTTATTCAAGGAGTCTATCCACTCCATCACTGAATTAGGTTCCATTTTGCCTGCAAACACTGGCAGGTCTATTTTCATATCCATGATCCTTCTCTCCATGGACTTGAGGGCATTAAGTAAGGGTCTCTGGTCTGCAGGAACCTCTATCTCTACTTGCTTAGGGATCTCCTCTTCATCCTTGTCTTCTCGCTTACCAGAATCTTCTTTTCCCTTCTCTACTTTGTCCCTCAACTTCTCTACCTCTTCTTTCAAGGCTTGATTTTGAGCCCGAGCTACTCTGCTCTCTGCCATTTGCTTCCTCCCTAAGGCAGCCAACTCAGTATTGGTCATCTTTGTTGGGTACTCTTTTGACTCCTCTCCTTCTGACATCTTGGCTTCTTCTTCTACCCAAAGAACACTCCTTTAGCTCTGATATGACTTTGATGTAGAGTGGCATAGCGGAGCGGTGAAAACAATTCAAAAGTACTGAACTGTTACTGTGGTTGAACCATTGAACCTTTAATTTTCAGTTCAATGTACTTTTGTCACACAGTCTTCACATTGTCAGTAATTATTGGTTGAACCATTTGTATCACACTGAACCCATGGAACCATTGAATCGTTGAACCGTTGAACTGGTTCAACCGCTGGTTCAACTATCACAACACTTAACACTATCGGTGATGAACCCGCTACACCCGTTGAACCATTGCACCGTTGAACTGGTTCAACCGTCGATTCAACTGTCGGTGATACTTGCTACGATGAACCGTCGAACCACATGAACCTACTATAGCTGTTGAACCATTGAATTGGTTCAACCATCCATGCCCATCTACTATCAGTTCCCCCGATATGCTTCAACTCAACACACAGATGTAGGATACACATGAAAGGTACTCAGGTACATTAGCTATATATATATATACTGTTTGTATATTCAACGCATAACATGAACTTAACCCAAAAGATATATATATATATACTGTTTGTATATTCAATGCATAACATGAACTTAACCCAAAAGAACTCTATACATACCTTTCTTCATAGGATATACATAGGATGATACTTGCATATAAATGTGATATACTCACAGACTGTTCCCAACATGCAATTTACATATATACATAAAATGTATATTTGAATCTCCTACCGATAACCTCCTCTGTAACAAATCTCGTAATTTCTATTCTGCCATGACCACGAACAAAAGGAAACCAAAATAGAAAACCATTTTACAAGTCCATTCCACTGATTTCATAGAAATCCACCAGTGGAATGGTTTTAATCATGCATCTCGACAATAGAAAACTAAATTAGATACAAAAACAATTCTATACAGATAATATACATAGGACAATTCAATACATAGGGAATTTACACCGAATCCAAAATTTGTAAAGCACAACTGATAGAATTTCTATTTCTTCATTCTTACAGAAATTCATACATTTTGATTATTCCAGAAGGTGAAAGACAATGACCTCTTCTCTTTTTTTTTTGAAAGTTCTACCTATTTTCTTGATATTCAATGACCCCCTTCTGATTTTGTTTAACCAATATTATAAGCAAGAAAGCCTAACTCACGATACCCGTTTGGCTTAAGACAGCAAAATACCTAATAATACAACACATTGACTTAACCATTTACATACCCCAAATATCTAATGGTGTCCAAATTGGCTTATTGGAATGCCCAATTTGTGACCTTGATTTATATGGTGGGCTCGATTCTCATGGTGGGGTTAGTTTTTACAAACATGAAATGTTAACACAAATACTACATGACAACATAAAATGTATAAAACATATTACACCTTAGTCTTCTCCCTCAGATGTATATTTAGCTTGTTGAAGGGGTGCTCCTGCACTAGTATCAAACACATCTCTATTGGATATGAAGTCTAAAATGTGTTGGTCATCATCAAACACTTGAAGGTTAACGAAATTGTCTGGTACAGAGGGTATTAACACTAATTCAACCGAAAATCTCTTCAAACTAGATATGGATAATGGTTCCAAAGTACTTGCTTCTTGGGCCAAGGCATCTGCTTTGTAATTTTGTTCTCTAGGCACATGGGTGATGTTAAATGCATCAAAATCTTCTATCAGATGCCATACTCTATGTCTGTAATTAGACAACTTCTTATAATTACAAGAATATATGCCTCTTACTTGTCTTACTACCAATTCTGAGTCTCCATAGACATGCAAAGTCTTTACTTTCTTTCTAAGTGCAAACAATATCCCATGGATCAGAGCTTCGTACTCTGTCACATTATTTGTACATGGAAATTGTAATCTATACGCTACCAAGTAGGATTTACCAGCTGGATCAATAAGATTTATTCCTACTCCAGCCCCTTGTTTTGATTTAGATCCATCAAACCTAAGGATCCATGGATTATCTTCAGTTAAAGGTTTGTCTGGCCCTTCTTATTCTTTTTAGCTCTAGCAGCTGCACTACTTGATATCCATCTTAATTTTGATGTTTCAATCTTCTCAGACTTCACCTTATCTGACTGATGTGAAGCTGATATTCCTTTTTCTTCTTTGTCATCAAAAGGAGGATCTTTTGAACAAGGTATCATCTACTTTTCTAGAATATGCAAACACAATGACCAAGTAGTCTTTGAATGTGGTGCTTCATGTAACTTGCACCATCCCTCAATTAGAACATCTTGTGGGGAAGTGTGCTGCTGTATCATCTTCTAAATTTGTTTTGATAAAAATTCCTCAAACCTGGACAAATTACTCTCTCCATCTTCATTAGATATTTCATAATCTGACTCAACCAAGCAATCGGTCCCTGGGGTGATATTCTTGTTACTCTTAGAATTACTCTCGTTACACACCAATATCTCTTCTATCATCTGAATGGGGCTTTCATCATGATATGTGCTTTCTTCTGTTCTTGCAAATGACAGACAAAAATTAGTATCACTGTCACTATGTCCAAAACTTACCTTGGATGATGATGATGCCTTCTCAGACCATCTTCAACATACATTTTTAACAATTGGCAACATTACACCTCTTTGGACAAGTGCATTTCAAAGTTCTTATAGTGATCTAGTTCTATCTCATTTTTAGAACTATAATCATACTTTATAATTATTCAATCATCCTGAAGATTGTCATTATGAACATGAATATCATACATGAGGACCTCCTCTATCTTGATAGTCTAGGGTCTGATGGTATAGACTTCGGGTTCAACATCTACATACATGATCTCATTGGTTTTATTGTACTTAGAGATCATATGTTTCATGCGAGGTTTAGCATCTATCCTTATTTGGTTAGGTATTCCTTTCATGTGACTGAAATCAGTGGACATGTATCCATTGAGTGTTTTTGACCAATCCCTACTGAGCAACATCCCATAGGTGTCTGGTATATCTACCACCTGAATATAGATGTAGTACTAGATTCTTGGATCTGATGCTAACTGTATATGGATGTGAGTCAATTCTCCTACTACACTCACCTCTATTTTATCTAACTATGTTACTTTCTTCAGTGACTTAGCAGGATGTAACCCTAAGGCGTTACATATAGATAGAGGCATTACATTAGTGGATGCACCTAAATCTACTAAGTAATTATGCAAATTCTTACTAAACATCCTTATGGTAAGGAGAAAAGGAGGTGATTCAGTTTTATCTTTGTAAAGAGTCATGTGTGAAGTTTCTACAGCCTAAATAGTGGCTAGAGTTTTGTGTTTAACATTAATATCCTTAGTGGTGTGATCTTTATTCAAAGTCTGACTTGAGGTATGATTATCCTCTTTTGGAGCACCATCATCTAAGGATTTCATGAAAGCTTTTTTAATGGCCGGGGTTTTGAGTAGTTCTGACAATGACAGACTGATCTTGATCTTTTTCATTTCATCTGCTAAGTATGTGACCAATTTATCAGATTCAGAGGGTAGAATACTAGTTTTTGGCACTACATTTTGTGGTGCTAAGTATTAAGCATTAACTTTAGGAAATCTAGGGTCATTGCTTGCCTTAGGATCAAGAGGAGTGTTGAAATTATTTGGAGGCAGGGATGTAGTCAAAGGACCAGCAGGTTAGTTGGAGTTATTCCTTAGGTTGTAATTATGTCTACCCTGATACTTCTGCTAATAAGCATGTACTTCTTCATGTTCAACTAATGGCTCATTTTCATCTTCAAATGGAAAAACATAATTGGTTTCAAAAGCCATAGCTGACTCTTCACATGCTAAGGTGTAATTCTCATGAGGTGACATTGTCTGCTGATGAGGATGATTGATGAAACTTTCTAATACAAGAGCATAATCATATCCACAAGGGACAATTTCATTTCCTTCAACACAAGGTGGATTACCTGCAGTATTAGATACTTTAGTTTGGAATATACTTGCAGCTATCCTAAACTGTGGACAATCCAACTCTGTATGAGCATTAGTATTATGTATCCTACACCACTTTGTAAGGGTTGCCTCTACTAGGTTCACTCTAGTGGTCTACTTAGGTTCACTAGAAGGCTAATTACCTAGGGGTGAAGGTAGAGAACCATTGTTTAGCCTAGTGTTCCACACTCTAGGTTGTCCAGGGAGATTATTGTTACCATTGTTGTTATTATAGTTGTTATTGTATCCCCTATCAGGATAACCAGATCTATCATTGGCATATCCTCTATTCTGACTTGGTTGAGAATAGAAATTCTGACTCCTTAGATGAGTGATCTTAGTAGTGATTTTCCTTAGTTGTGCTAATATCTCTTTAATTTCTTCCTTTTCTTCCTGAACTTTAGCTACTACGTTTTCTATTTGGGGTTTAAATAAGGAAGAGCCATTTTTATTGTTATTATTCTGTTCTACAGCCTGAGGTACTTGTGTATGTCCTGGATATTATAGCAGTTGACCATTTCCATTTGGAGGTGGCATGATACTGAGTGGAGGTATTTGTAAAGGACTTGGCATTACAGTTGGAGGCATCATGCCTCCATTGGTCTATTGTTGAGCAGGATATGTAGGATAAACAGGGGGTGTAGGAAATGCAATATTAGGTGTGGGAGCAGGAATCAACTATTGACTGACTTTGACAGCTTCCTCAAAAGCTTCTGCCAAGGTTGTGACACTAGGATGTGTTCTCTTGATAAACATAGAAGTCAGAGGATCTAATGCTGAGTAGTATATTCTCCTAGCAAATTCATCTACTATAGTATAGGGAGCAACTAGCTTTGAGAGCATCTTTTGGAATCTTGCATTAAAATTGGCAATAGGTTCTCCCTCAAATCTCTTGATTGTGGCAAAGAGGGACAGGTGAAAAAAGATGGGGGACCAAAAAGTGGCCAAATTCTTAAAACTTTTTAAAAAGCCATAACATGAGCGCGTTATAATGCGCTTGCATTATGGCTTGGTGTTGCTGAGCCTTTGGCACGACAACACAAAACCATAATGCACTCGCACTATAATGCGAGTGTGTTATTGTTTTCTTTGCATTTTTTTCTTTTTTGCAAAATTTTGCCCAATGTTTAATGGTCGAGGGTTTAATGGTTGAAGGATTAGGGTTTAAGGATACTATCAAGGGTAGAGGGTTTAGGGTTGAAGGTTTAAGGGATGATGGTTGAGGATTTAGGGATGAGGGTTAAGGGATTAGGGTTTAAGGTATAGTGTCAAGGGCAGAGGGTTTAGGGTTTAAGGTTTAAGGGTTGAGGGTTGAGGCTTTAGGGATAGGGTTTAGGGTTTAATTTATAGTGTTGAGGGTTGAGGGTTTAGGGATAGGGTTTAGGATTTAAGTTTTAAGGGTTAAGGATTTAGAGATAGGGTTTAGAGTTTAAGGTTAAATGAGAGACCTAGATGGCTAAGGACAGATGGAGAGGTAGACAAGGAGTGACTGAGAAACTTAGAGGGGGGAGAGGTAGAGGTGAGGGGGAGATAGAAGTGAGAGATAGAGAGGTGAGGGGAGAGATAGAATAAAATGAGAGAGTGAAGTTGACAACTTGAGGGAAAGATGGGTAAGGAAGAGGGAGAGAGGTGGAGATTAAGGGAAATATCTAGAGAGCCTTGAGAGATATACAAGTGAGAGACCTACAACCTAGGGAGAGAGGGGAGAGATAGGAGTGAGGCAGATAGGAGAGGAGAGGGGTGGATAAGGGTTGAGGGTTTAAGGGTCAAGGGTTTAGGGTTTAAGGGTTGAGGGTTTAAGGGTCAAGGGTTTAGGGTTTAAGAGTTGAGGGTTTAAGGATTGAGGTATTAAGGGTCTAAGGGTTGAGGGATTAGGGTTTAGGGTTGAGGGATTAGGGTTTAAGGTATAGTTTTGAGAGTTGAATCCTAATCCCTCAACCCTCGACACTATACCTTAAACCCTAATCCCTCAACTCTTAGACTCTTAATACCTCAACCCTTAAACCCTCAACCCTTAAACCCTCAACCCTTAAACCCTAAAGCCTTGACCCTTAAACCCTAAAGCCTTAAACCCTTAACCCTTATCCACCCCTCTCCTCCCCTATCTACCTCACCCCCATCTCTCCCCTATCTCTTACCCCTCTCTCCCTAGGTTGTAGGTCTCTCACTTGTATATCTCTCAAAGCTCTCTAGATATTTCCCTTCCTCTCCACCTCTCTCCCTCCTCCTTACCTATCTTTCCCTCAAGTTGTCAACTTCACTCTCTCATTTTATTCTATCTCTCCCCTCACCTCTCTATCTCTCACCTCTATCTCCCACTCACCTCTCTACCTCTCCCCTCTCTAGGTCTCTCAGTCATTCCTTGTTTGCCTCTTCATCTGTCCTTAGTCATCTAGGTGTCTCACTTAACCTAAACACTAAACCCTATCCCTAAAGTCTCAACCCTCAACCCTTAAACCTTAAATCCTAAACCTTATCCCTAAACCCTCTACCCTTGACTCTATACCTTATACCCTAATCCCTTAACCCTCAGCCCTAAAGCCTCAACCCTCAACCCTTAAACCTTCAACCATAAACCTTGTCTCTAAACCCTCTACACTCGACATTATGCCTTAAACCCTAATCCCTCAACTCTTAAACCCTTAATCCCTCAAACCTTAAACCCTTAAACCCTAATACCCTTTACACTTAACCTTGGACACTCAACCTTGAACATTATCCCTCAACCTTCAAACCTCTACGCTATACCCTATACCCTAAACCCTAATCCCTCAACCCTTAACCCTCAACCCTAATTTTGATTTTCTTCCATTGATTCAACATCATTGTTGTTTTCCCCATCAGAAACCAATTCATTCAGCAACTTGCTGCCCATTGGTTGACTTGAACTGCATACTCTATTAGAAAAAGGGCATCTTTTATTTGTATCAATGTTGGTATTCATAAGCTGAAGAGCATTGATATTTTTCACACACCCTATTCTTTGAAATATCTTAACCTTAAAATATGACTTGGATATGTACTTGAACATAGAAAAATCTCCAATCTCCAACCCATGATGATTCACAAAATTTTCCCAACCCTACCTAAATTCTAGTTTATTTATTGTATACCCTCAACCCTAATCCCTCATCCCTAAACCCTAAATGCTATCCCTATTCCTAAACCCCCAACTCTCAACATTAAACCCTAATTCGTCTACCCCAAACCCTAATCCCTCAACCCTAAACCCTATCCCTAAACCCTCAACCCTCAACATTATACCTTAAACCATAATCCCTCAACCCTAAACCCTATCCCTAAACCCAACAAAACTGCTTTGCCTTATGTTAGGTTGTTAAACCCATCATTTTTGACACTCTTCTCTTAAAGATATATGAGTTGCAAGAATATGTCAGAAAAATGGCTATGAACTTTTTTAATGTTAATAATGTTATATGGCATGTTTTTCTAGCCCATTTGGGGTTCATTATGCCAATAGGTGTACACACTATGAGAAAATCTTTGCGTATGGTACATCCACAGTGAGTAATTAACAATTGAAATCAGAAGGATGATCATTATGAGAAAAGCTTTGCATTCAGGTACATCCACAGTGGGCAATGAATGGTTGAAATCAGAACCCCTGATCAACATTAAGTGAACATTTTTTTATTAAGATTTTTAAAAAAGATTATCATGCTCTGTCCACCCCGCACTTAGACAAATAATCTCCCATTGTTTATTGGCTCTATCCACAAGAACTACTAAAATTTTTTCTCTTGGTAATTGTAGAGGACATTCACCTATTTTTGGCAACTCCTGCATTCCCAAACCATTACAAAAACTAAGTTATTTTAACCCAATAAATAACTGATCAGATTGATTTAATACTCTACTATATTAAAGCTTAGCATTCACACAAATGCAGATGTTCATATTATAGAAGACTGCATTATATTAGACAGATCCCTCAGAAAAATGTAATAACAAAATTACTTTGCCTTATGTTAGCTTACAATTAAACCCATTCTTTTTGACACTCTTCTCTTAATAAAGTAAGAGTAATAAGAATATAAGGCAGAGAATTTGATCTTACTAGTATGCATGGTCGATTTATATTCCATGACTTCATTTTCATTGAATAAAAAGGTAAATATCTGATTTGAAACGTGGGGCAAAGTTCACTGTCATGTGCTTTTCTAGATGATAGAGTCCATAATGTCCAAGGTTCTTCAAAGAAAGGCTTGTAACATAATTAAGTTCTTGTTATACCAATCCTCTAGGTAAAGCTACAATTCAAATGCCTTCTTTGAAAGTTGAAAAAAATTAAATTAGACTTACAATTTTTATTTTCTTCCATTGCTTCAACATCATTATTTTCTTCATCAAAAACCAATTCAAGATCAGCAACTTGCTACCCATTGGTTGACTTGAATTACATCCTCTGTTAGAAGAAGGGCATTTTTTATCTATATCAATGTTGGTATTCATAAGCTAAAGAGCATTGATATTTTCACACACCTTGTTCTTTGAAATATCTTAACCTTAAAATATGACTTGGATATGTACTTGAATACAATGAAATCTCCAATCTGCAGTCCATGATGATTCACAAAATTTTCCCAACCCTGCCTAAATTCCAATTTATTTATGGTACCCCCTAATTGTACATCCCACTCCTGCCCACCTGGGCCTTGCAACAACATATGTTCGTTTGTGTTGTCTATAAACTGTGAAACAAATGCAGGAGGAATGTGCTTCCATAAACACATTACACAATTAGATTTTACAAGTTCTTAACAGTGTAAAGGAAATAAAATAATGAAAAATAATGTATAGAGAACTACCAGTTTTTGTGTAAAGTCTCCAAGCATAACTTTGAAGAATGAGGCATGCCCATTAAACCAATTCAATCAACAACTTGCTACCAATTGGTTGACTTGAACTGCATCCTCTATTAGAAGAAGGGTATCTTTTATTTGTATCAATGTTGGTATTCATAATCTAAAGAACATTGATATTTTTCACACCCTGTTCTTTGAAATATCTTAACCTTAAAATATGACTTGGATATGTACTTAAACACAACGAAATCTCCAATCTCTAGCCTATGATGATTCACAAAATTTTCCCAACCCTGCCTAAATTCTAGTTTATTTATGGTACCCCTTAATTGTACATTCCACTCCTGCCCACCTGGGCCTTGCAACAACATATGTTCATCTGTGTTGTCTATAAACTATGAAACAAATGCAGGAGGAATGCACTGCTATAAACACATTACATAATTAAATTATACAAGTTTTTAATAGTGTACATGAAATAAAAGTATGAAAAATAATGTACAGAGTTACCAATTTTTGTGTAAAGTCTCCAAGCATAACTTTGAAGAAGGAGGCACACCCATTAAACTAACTCATTCAACAACTTGCTGCCCATCGGTTGACTTGAACTGCATACTCTATTAGAAGAAGGGCATCTTTTATCTATATCAATGTTGGTATTCATAAGCTGAAGAGAATTGATATTTTTCACACACCCTGTTCTTTGAAATATCTTAACCTTAAAATATGACTTGGATATGTACTTGAACACAATGAATTCTCCAATCTCCAGCCCATGATGATTCACAAAATTTTTCCAACCCTGCCTAAATTCTAGTTTATTTATGGTACCCCTTAATTGTACATCCAACTCCTACCCACCTAGGCCTTGCAACAACATATGTTCATCTGTGTTGTCTATAAATTGTGAAACAAATGCAGGAGGAATGCGTTGCCATAAACACATTACAAAATTAGATTATAGAAGTTTTTAACAGTGTACAAGAAATAGAAGAATGAAAAATAATGTATAGAATTACCAGTTTTTGTGTAAAGTCTCCAAGCATAACTTTGAAGGAGGCACGCCCATTAAACCAACTCATTCAACAACTTACTGCCCATTGGTTGACTTGAATTGCATACTCTGTTAGAAGAAGGGCATCTTTTATCTGTATCAATGTTGATATTCATAAGCTGAAGAGCATTGATATTTTTCACACCCTGTTCTTTGAAATATCTTAACCTTAAAATATGAATTGAATATGTACTTGAACACAATGAAATCTCCAATCTCCATCCCATGATGATTCACAAATTTTTCCAATCCTACCTAAATTTTAGTTTATTTATGGTACCCCTTAATTGTACATCCCACTCCTACCCACCTAGGCCTTCCAACAACATATGTTCATCTGTGTTGTCTATAAATTGTGAAACAAATGCAGGAGGAATGTGTTGCCATAAACACATTACATAATTAGATTATACAAGTTTTTAACAGTGTACATGGAATAAAAGAATGAAAAATAATGTATAGAGTTACCAGTTTTTGTGTAAAGTCTCCAAGCATAACTTTGAAGAAGGAGGCACGCCCATTAAACCAACTCATTTGACAACTTACTGCCCATCGGTTGACTTGAATTGCATACTCTATTAGAAGAAGGGCATCTTTTATCTATATCAATGTTAGTATTCATAAGCTAAAGAGCATTGATATTTTTCACACATCCTGTTCTTTGAAATATCTTAACCTTAAAATATGACTTGGATATGTACTTGAACACAACGAAATCTCCAATCTCTAGCCCATGATGATTCACAAAATTTTCCCAACCCTGCCTAAATTCTAATTTATTTATGGTACCCCTTAATTGTACATCCCACTCCTGCCCACCTAGGCCTTGCAACACCATATGTTCGTCTATGTTGTCTATAAACTGTGAAACAAATGCAAGAGAAATGTGCTACCATAAACACATTACATAACTAGATTATACAAGTTTTTAACAGTGTACAAGAAATAAAAGAATGAAAAATAATGTATAGAGTTACTAGTTTTTGTGTAAAGTCTCCAAGCATAACTTTGAAGAAGGAGGCCCATTAAACCAACTCATTCGACAACTTGCTGCCCATCGGTTGACTTGAACTGCATACTCTGTTAGAAGAAGGGCATCTTTTATAGATGTATCAATGTTGGTATTCATAAGCCGAAGAGCATCGATGTTTTTCACACACCTTGTTCTTTGAAATATCTGAACCTTAAATTATGACTTGGATATGTACTTGAACACAACAAAATCTCTAATCTCCAGCCCATGATGATTCACAAAATTTTCCCAACCCTTCCTAAATTCTAGTTTATTTATGGTACCCTTTAATTGTACATCCCTAAACCCTAAACCCTAATCCCTAGTCCTTAAACCATAAACCCTAATCCCTAATTATAATTTATGGTACCCTAATCCCTAAACCCTAAACCCTAATCCCTTATCCCTAAACCATAAACCCTATCCCTAAATCCTCAACCCTCAACACTTAAACCTTAAATCCTAAACCCTATCCCTAAACCCTCAACCCTCAAAACTATACCTTAAACCCTAATCCCTTAACCTTAAACTTTCAACCCTAAACCCTATCCCTAATCCCTCTACCCTCAACACTCTACCTTAACCCTAATCCCTCGACCCTTAACCCTAAAGCCTCAACCATAAACCCTAATCCATCAAGGTCCTAAACTCTAATCCCTTATCCCTAAAATCTAAATCCTATCCCTAAACCCTCAACCCTCAACCTTAAACCTTAATCACTCAATCCTTATCCACCCCTCTCCTCCCCTATCTGGCTCACCCCCATCTCTACCCTCCTCTACCCTTGACACTATACATACATACATATAGGCATACATAGATACATACATACATATAGGCATACATACATACATACATGATTAATAACCTTGAACATAAAAAAATTCAAGGGGGACATAACGTGCTCGCGTTATGTCAAACATGACAAACAGTGCAGAAACTTTTGTGGAAAAGGAAAAAATACAAAGTAAAACATAACACGAGCACATTATAACATGCTCGCGTTATGTTTTGATTTGGGAATCCCAAGCCTTAGGCTTGGGATTTGCTTTGGATTTCCAACCCAAAGGCTTGGAGTGCCTTCCCAATGTCTAGAGACGTGTTTTTCCATATTCTACAGGATTTCACATAATTTTGTTCGTGCTAACCCTCAAATTTGCACGTGTTTCAAGGTCAAACAAATCAAACACCTGGGTAATGTTAGGCTTTCTCTTAGCTATTTGAGGATGTGATTTTTTTCACATTTTGACAATGTTAAGCCTTTCATCTTTAATTTCTTTTGTTTGTGTGTCTATTTTTGGGCAAAAACCATTGTTTGGTCTTTTTTTCATTGTAAATTAACCATTCATTGAAATTTCAAAAAAATTACATATTTAGAAACTAGACTCCATTCTACACATATTAAAAAAAGAAAAAAATGATTTTCAATTAGTTTTCAAAATTTATAGGGGTAGCACGACCAAAATTCTATTTTTTAGGATGTGTCCACTTTGAAAATTAGTAAAAAATCAAATATTCATCAAAAAATTATTAGAAAAATTGGGCATAAACTACATGCTGTTAGCTAATTTCTCACTGAAGCGATTTTAAAAATACCAAAAAAAAGTTGACCTTTTGAGGGAGCCACAAAACATGCTATGTTATGTTTTTTTGACAGAAACAACACCAATTTCTGTGGCTCCCTCTTTTGAACCCCTTTATCTATACCATTTTAAAAAAAATAGTAGTTTAGAAAGTAGACTTGGAGTACTATGAACTTTGTTTTGGTTGCATCTCCAAATTTTGAGTGTAACTATGCTCAATTTCTTATCCAAGGCCAGTGTTTCCTGATTTCAGAAAAAAAAAAGTGGCCACTTAAGACCCCTTTTTGGCCCCCCATCTTTTTGCACTTGTCCAGAGATGATAATTCATTGAAGGATCTATAGGTATTTTGAATCTATCCTTAAAGGCTTTCTCCAAGGCAACCCATGAACCAACTGAACCTCGACCAAGACTGATATACCAATTATATGCCTCTTCCCCTAAGGAAAATGGAAATAACCTACATACCACATCCTGATGTTCAATTCTTGCTCTACAACAAGCTTCCTTGAATGTTCTAATGTGATCATCAGCATCCTGATATGGATGCTATTTAGGACAAATCTTGTCAGGATTTTTAGGTAAAGGATGATATGCAGTGAAAGTCAGAGCTGACTCTATAGTAAAGAATGACATTGTGACTGGTGGAGGTTAGATTGGGGGCATGACAGGTGGTCTTGTAGGTATTTGCAACCTGATAGGAGTTGTTGGAGTGTGTTCTGGTGAAGCTCCTGATGCACTAGAACCAAGAGAATGATGGATATCTATTGTTCTAGGTTTGAGTCCCTGGATGGGCAATTCCTCAAAGAGTCCACTGGATCTGGACCTGGTATTAGGCCTGAGAGCCAGGATTTCTCTGATTTAGGAAAATTTGGCTTATTTACTGTAAAGGTTAGCTAAAACACTCAAGCAAAGGATTTATTTATGATCGGAATCTAAAACTGACAGGATATTTATGCAATATTTGTAGAAATAATGCAAATATGAGGCGATGTGAGACTTTTGGACACAGGCAATAGGATATCAGGTCTTTTAAGTGAATTACTTCAAAGCTTTAGTAAAAAGACCTGAAAGAGGACTTATCTTTCAAGGATCAAAATGATCGACTACAAAGCCTAAAATATTTATGCTCAATTTTGAAAACTTTGCGATGGATAAGCATAAACAGACTCAAAACAACAAATCTTTGCATAAAGCTCGAAGTATAAAGCTGTGTGAGTATCACCTTTTCTTCTGTGTCACTAAATCACCCCTAGATATTCATCATGGCCCTCCTTCTAGCACCAATTTATGTTGATGATGATGATTGTTAGTCATAACAACATCCATAAAAATTTGCACAACAAACCTTTATTATCTTGTAAAGTATGATCAACCTAAGATAAGTTGATGACTTCAAGTCTCCATTGATCAGGTCATGATCGTTTGACGTTACTCAGAGGCTGATGTGACATGCTATTTTTCATTTCAAGGGGTCTTACATTCACTTAGGTGATTGGTATTGCATTGTATTTTGTAAATTCATTCCATAGAAAGGTTAATTCTATTCTATTCCCAAGGATTACTGTGATATTTGTAAGTTTGATCAATTCTTCTAATCATTGATCATTATGAACTTACTCTTTCTTCTACACTGCATATTTATTTAAATGATGTGTCTATAAGTGGATATTTATGTGTATTTCATGGATATTTATCTAAATTTGCATGATATTTATCAATTATGACATGATTTCACTCAAAATATGCCCTATATTTTCAATTGTCTATGGGATGTCTGCATATTTCATGTTTTATTTGCTTTTTGATTGTGTGTTATTTGCAATTATGGAGATGATTTGTAATGAAATTCAAAGAAATTTAAAAGAATACTTCTACTTTTAATGAACCTTTAGTTATCGAATCACATACACACAAGATACATTCATGGAGAGAAGAAATCAAACCATAGGTCACTAGGTCATTCCACAGCTAGATATGGTTGATGCTAACTTCAAAGGAACTAGGAATGAAAATAATACATGTAGGCTGAAAAACACTCCAAGGGACACATCTAATCAATGCATATATCTAGATTTCAATCACAGATTACTCAAGATTTACAATAATTTGTAATCAAAATAGCTTCTCTTTGATTAAGTATGCAAAACATGTATATTCACAATAACTTTGAAATAAGTCCTGAATTCTTTAGCAATCAAATTTCAATTAAGTTTTGAATGACTAAAAGATTGTACCCCTTCACTTTTTATAGAATAAGATGAGGAGGCAGTTACATTTGACCAACGGTCAAGATTTATCAATTCAGATCAATGGTTGACAACTCTCCTATGACTTAGTCAACTTTCTCTCATGGCACATGTTGCCAGCTAGCAACCATCTGTATGACTTACTATTTATGAGTACCTCATGCATATGTTCACTTAGTGATGCATCTTCATTCACTCTTCAGGTTCTTCTTCATTATCTTCTTGCTCATCGTTCTCTTCATCTTCATCACTTTCACCATCACTATCACTCTGATACACATTCTCTTGTATGTCAACCTTTACTGTTGTCCTGATATGTTCATATGCTTGCATTGTTCTATCAACCTCTCCCCCATCCTAGATTCTAGCTTTTTCTATTGCATGTTTATGAGATTGGAATTTAGCCTTGAGAGCTTCCATCTTACCTTTCTTCCTGTTTAATGTCTCATTGTATGTCTCTACTTTAACCTTTATTCTCATAATTCTATTCATTACCTCTTCTGTCAAGAGGGTGAGAGGGTCATCTGTTACTGAATTAAAATTATCATCTATAGCCTTAATAGCAAAGTCTACATCCTAATTTTCAATTTTACCCTCTATTTTCCCTTCCAAGGCCTCCAGGATTTCTACTTCATATGCCATCATTCTATGTAATTTAACACTAATATCCCTGAGTTTGCCGTTGCACTTCTTCAAGACATCACACTCAAACCTGATATCTTCATATCATATACTAGTTAGTAGGGCAGTATTATTACCCAATACCTTATCACTTATCAAAATCTGTGAATCAATTCTCTTCATCTCACTAAGAGCAGCCAGGTCCTTTTCCAATTGAAATGACCATTTTCATGTATCATTCTGCATTTTGTCTACTTTCCTCTTTAGGATACTCAAAGAATTCCACCTCTGCAGAGAGGTTCTTAATACATCTTCAGCCCTAGTGAGCACTGAAAACATCCATTTTTCCATCACTATTGCCTCATGTTTCATCAGGTCCAATTTGGTGACCTCTTCTTGTGATATGACAATCAATGGGACTGCAGGATCAACTGGTGCCTTATCAGGGTTAATTAACCCTTTTATGAAATAATGTAATTGAGCAATGTGCTCCTTATGTACTTCATTTTTTTATTTTTCGTTTTCAACCTTTGGGTTAAAGAATCAATAATATCCCTTCCTTCTTGACCTTCCTGGTCTTCATTGGCAAAACCTAGATCAACACTTGTGATTGGGAATTCTTCTAGGCTAATTTTGCCTTTTTCCTTTTCAATTGTGGGAAGTACTATCTATGGGGTTCTTCTGCATGTGGTAGGATCTCTTTTTATGGCAGATGTTAATCTAGCCTTCCTCCTTGGTTTCATCATTTTCTTAGCAAACAAGGTAGAAACATCAAACTCTTGAATTTCTAACACTTGTTCCATACCTGTTTCTTTTTCTAGCCAATGAGGTACTTCACCTCCAGATTCTTGGTGGCCTTTGTTAATATCATGTATGTCCTGCTCTCTAGTGTCTGCTTCTATCCTTGGTGGATAAGGCCCCTTCTTGATTTCTTCCCCATGTAGTTCCTCATGAGGGGGATCTTGTTGGAGTTCTTGTTGAGAGGTTTCCTTCTGCAAAGGAGGATCTTATGGAATTTCCACATTATGCTCTTGTGCTTCATCCTATACTCCCTCCTTTGGATTTTCATCTTCTTTATTATCCTTCTCATCCTATGGCATATTGACCTCTTGGGAGGCCTGTGTATTTTGCCCTTGAGGATCACCCTGATCATGGGTCATTTCTTGTTCTCTGACCAGTGCACTGATATCTTGTGGCTTAGGGTCCTCCTTACCTGATTTGTCTTATGTTCTTGGGACTTCTCCCAAATGTCCCCAAGTCTGAGCAACACCAGTGTATGATATATCCTAATCATCCCCACTCTTCTGTTGGACTTATGATATTTTTGGTTCTGTGAGTGTCACATGCTATTTCTGACTTTGATCAGGAGTAGTGCTATCCTTTTCTGCATGCTCCGCCACTCCAATCTTCTTTGGTTTCCTGGGTGCACCCTCTTCCCTATTTGGGCTTATATTACCCCTATACATTAAGTCTATGGCTGCAGGGCTAGTAACATGCTCAACGAAATTGTCTAGCCCTATCTATTGGACTGCCCTTTCTGGGCTACCCTATTTCATTTCTTCTATTTTCTTTACTTCTTCCAACACCACCATCTGAGCTAATGGAGTTCCATGAAGATTCATTTAGGTGTTAGAAACTAGAGTTTCCATTTGTTGAGCGGCCACATTTTGGACCACCCTATTTCATTTCTTCTATTTTCTTTACTTCTTCCAACACCACCATCTGAGCTAATGGAGTTCCATGAGGAGTCATTCAGGTGTTGGAAACCAGAGTTTCCATTTGTTGAGCAGCCACATTCTGGACCACCTCATCATCAGATAAGTCAACTGTATCATCTAGAGAGAAAGGAACACCCTGACTTGTCCTAAACATTTCTCTCGTTTGCTCTTCCACTTTCTCTATTTTGAATTTAATTATGGTGGGAAGAGGAAGATCATGCTGTAGTTCCTTCCTGAAAACTTCACCACCTGCTCCTCTCAAAATGATGGGGTCAGCACGGATATCCCCCCTCATGGCCGTTATTTGTTTCTTAAGTGGTGACATCAATGTCATTCCCCTCCTCTTCTTGCTAGCTACTAGCAAGTTATCATCTTTAGGATCTTTATTTAATTGTTCTTCTTCCAAGGGGACTCCCTCTTCCACCTCATGCTGTAGGGTCTGGCCTTCCACTTGCATCTCTATAATTTCAACAGTAGGCTTCAAAATTCTTTGTCTTTGGTTTTTCCGTTAGAGGCTTTGCAGATGATGTAGATGCCTAAGCTAATGTAGATGTACCTACAACTGTAGTGGCAATCCTCTCTATTATCACCCCCTTTGGTTCATCTTCACCTTTCTTACCCTTAGGGGGAATCCTCTTTTATTTTTCTGTAGGCAATCTTTCCCCATTGGATTTTCTCTTTTCGGTGAGGAAATCAACATATTCCTCATCAAACACCTCCTGTCTCTTCTTCTTAGTATCAACCCATTGGTCAACTGATCTAAGTATATATCTTCCTACTGTGTAAGATTTGGGGCTGATATGGTGTCATTATACACGTTTTTGTTCTCATATTCATTGGACATGATTTTCCCATCATCCTTACACATTTGTGCTGGCACCGGGATGTAGTCAAAGGTTTTGATCTGATTCAAGGTGAGTCTTTGATATTTCCTTCTTCTCACCTCAGCCTCATCATCACAATAAGTCCAAAAGTCTTTTAGATGCTTTTGATGTATTGATTTTCCTAGTATCTTTTGCATCCTGCCATAAGGATCATATGATCTAGCCAGAGGAAATGGTTGAAGATACATCAATTTTAATCCCCCAATGACATGCTTTACACTCTCTGGATCTGGGCACATGTACTAGCCCATGGATACTGGAAACAGAACTAGAGGTATTTTCTTCTGTGCCTTATAGGATTCAACTATTGTGGATACCTACCTAACAAATTCCATCAAGATGACCCCATCAGTGGGGTATCTTGGCAACATAAGAGGCTATCCCTCAAATCCCTTGATCCTAATATATGAGAAAGTGGCAAACTAGATAAACCAGGTTCCATGTCGATAAATAATTTCTTGAGCTTCTCTATTCAGTCTTTTAGTCCTATCCTCCTCCATAGTTCTGACCAGATGCATGGAGAATACATCATTTACCAGTTTGTAGTCTAGGAGGTATGCCTTCCTTTGCAATTGGGGATAATGATCCCATATGTGTGCATCATCAGCATCACCACCAGCCTTACCCACTATTTTCAAAGCATCAAAAGTTCCTTTATATGCACAAAAGTACACCACATATGAAGTCATGTAAAATAAACATGTTTGTCCTCCCAGGCTCCTCATTCCCTCATCCAATGAGTTAATGATGATCTTAGCCTATAAGGGCCAGGTGTCTGCATATAAAACCATCTGGATGATCCCAACCATCCAGTTCTCAAAATTTCTAGCATGAGGCCTGCCAGTCATCCTGCTTAGTAGAGAAATCATCTATTGGTACTCATCATCAAAATCAAACTTGTACAGATGCACAGGTCATTTGGCTAAGGTGGAATATGTACTACTCTTTGATCTCCATTGGTATATTCTCTTCCTTGCATTTTTCTTGTTATTGTTATACTCTTTTTCCAATTTACGCAGTTCCACACTCACTATCTTCTTCCCAACTAGAAAATTGAAAGTGGTGGTAATTCCCTTGATTAAGAAGTCTTCGTATATCCTCCCATGTTTCTCTACCTGTCTGGTTTCAGGGTTGTAATTTCTTGCGCAGTCGACTACCAACTCCACAGCATCCGTAGCATACAAAAAACTAGCTACATGCCACATACCTGAGACAAACACCTGATCCAGAATGGGATTATCCTTATCGTTGTCCAATCTTGTCGACCATACTGATAGGTCTGTATCCCCTTCATGTGTATTACCAATAACTCCATGCTTGAACTACACTCCCTCAGGCTTCACAAATATGGGCTTGAGGAACTCCACCTCAGACCTATTTCTCCTAAGATCTGCCATGGATTTCTGCAATAAACATGATATATTTTACCCTACAGTGTCCACATGCAATTCTACAACATCATGTACTTCTACCATGTATACTCTATATATTATTCCTCATTTTACCATTATACATATGATCACAAAGCCAAACCCCAGTAAAAACAAATATTCTACCTAAAATTATAGAACATGACAACAGGAGGGTTTCCAGTTACTTACCTGACAATGTTTTCTTTTAGATTAGATGATTGATTACAGAGAAAGACTATAGTTCCATTACGTTGAAGGATCCAATCCGTTGATAGGTAGTTGTTGAGGGTTTGACTTCGGAGCTCTGTAATTTCTTGATTTATCACAAGGTAAATCAAAAAGACCTTCAAATTTTACCTTTAAAATAGATCAATAGGACATATTAGGGTAAAAATGTGTTGTCCTGATCAAATCCGTAGATGCGGCCAAGTGTTTAATTTATATTCATAATCGGTGGGAGTTCATCTACCACATTTAATTGTATTTAATGTCAAAAGGGGGGGGGGGTGATCTTTGAAAGATCACGGGATATTCAAAAATATGACCCCCAGATAAAATGACCCCCTCATTTTTGTGCAGAATAATTGAGTGCAAAGGATCAAGTGATATGGTCAACGTTTGACCATGTGTATATCAGGTCATGAAACTAAGATTAGGGGCTATTCAAAATATGACTCCCCGGATAAAATGACCCCCTCAAAAAAGATAGGGGTGACATCATTATGTCAGCGACATCATTTAATTATTATGTTTAAATGATGTCATCATCATATTAAAGAATATGATGGACATTAGATACATACCCCCTTCGTGGTTTAAATGGAATGATGATGTCATCATTAGCGTGATTTCCTTCATTCATCAGAATTGGATGATGTCACTGTCAAATTGACATAGGGTGATATTTGTGAAGAGGGTGATATTTGTAAGATGACTGATGTTAAAAAATATGACCCCCTGCGAGATAACTAAAGTCTTTCGACAGGTAGATATCAGTTCTTATTTAAATTTGACGTCCGCACATCGCACACCAGGTGATTATCAGGTGATAATCCTATATCAGGGTGATCTTATCAAATATGACTGATGTTTGAAATATGACCCCCCCTTCGTGGGATATTAGGTTTGACCAAACTTTGACTCAACATAACTTTCTTCCCTTAGACAATTTTGGGGTGATCTAAAAGGCAAACTTGCTTTGAATTTTGTGTACTTTCCAACCATGAAGTTAATAATGGGAACTACTGACCTTGGCAACTAACTTCATCATAGTGGAAAATCCACCCTCTTACAAGGTTACATGCATGACTAATTTTACCAAACCACCCAAAGCAGACAACAAACAAGCCAAAGCAGAAAGAAAAGTTGGGTCCTTGTTTTGTCAAGGCAAAATGGGGCATGTTGTGTAACCACACAACAATTCCCCAACATGCAAACATTAAATGCCATCTTACAAGCACCTTCCACTTGTCCAAAAACAACCATGCAAAGGTTGGGCACCCAAGATGAAATCTAGCCTCTTACAACATCTTATGATGCGTCATAATCATCATAGATTCCACAAAAGAGTATCTTTCCAAGATAGGAACCTTGGGCTAAATATAGCAAATATACAACTAACATATCCGTCATATGCGTCATAGAATCTCATAATCTTATGACAACTTGCAGTTGTCATAGATTCACTTACCAAACATTATGACAGTTGTCATACATGCCAAAAATAATATATTACTCAAGGGAGCACGCCTACCCTCATTTACATTGAGTTTTTACATTTTCCAACAGTAAAAGTCACTCTGTAATTACCTTTGGTTACTCTTAAATTATCCCTACCAGTTAAACTACTACATCTCCTCATGGATAATTACAAATTACATATAATATATGAAATAAATACAATATTTGGATTTACAAGGTTAATGGCACCTTATCCCAAAATTCTTGCACTTGACCTTATACATTGTAAATCAACCCATAGGAAATCAAATGAAAAATAATCAAGCACTAGAAACAAGGCCCATTGCCTCTTTGCACCACACAAACTTCTCTGTGGTCACAGGTTTGGTCAATGAATCTGCAATATTCTCCTAAGTGTCTATCTTCTTCAGCTCAATCTCTCCACTTGCAACCAACTCTTGAACAAAATGATATTGAACATCAACATGCTTAGTCTGAGCATGATACATGGGATTCTTGGCCAAATAGATAGTAGTTTGGCTATCACAACCACTATGAGTGATCATGTAATCAAAACCAATACCTATGCACAGTCTCCTCAACTAAACTGCCTCCTTAGAGGCATGAGTAGTAGCCATATACTCTATTTCTGTGGTGGACAAAGCAACTGTGGGCTGCCTCTTACTCATCCAACTCACTATTCCTCCAAATAGAGTAAACACATAGCCACTAGTGGGCCTTCAACTGTCTAAGTCACCTACCCAATTTGCATCAACAAAACCCCATATGTCCAAAGATTTATTAGCACTATCAGTACCAGAACAAACCAAACAATGATCAGGAGTACCTGCAAGATATTTAAACACCATCTTCATACAATTCCAATGTTGTCTACCAAGGTTAGACATAAATATGCTTAAAACTCCCACTGCTTGGGCAATATCTGGTCTAGTGCAAACCATTGCATACATCAAACTCCCTACAACACTAGCATATGGCACATTAGACATATCCTCAAAATCATCTTCAGTCTTTAGACACATATCTAATGAAAGCTTAGTACCAATGGGTAAAGGAACTCTAATTGGGTTGCAGTCCTGCAAACTAAACCTCTGCAAAATAGTATTCACATACTTACTTTGTGACAACCAAAGATTTCTATTAACTTTGTCCCTCCTGATCTCCATTCCCAAAATATACCTTGCAGCACCAAGATCCTTCATCTCAAATGCACCTGAAAGTTGGGCTTTAAGCTCACTAATCATACCCTTAGTATTGCTAAAAAATGACATGTCATCAACATACAAAGCAATAACCAATATAGAATCATCAACACAATAAATGTAAACACAGTGATCCTCCTCACTTCTACAAAACCCAATTTCAAAACAAATGAGTCAAGCTTTTGGTATCAAATTCTAGGGGACAATTTTAGACCATAAAGAGACCTCTTTAACCTACAAACCCAATGTTCTTTTCCTTTTACCTCAAAACCTATAGGTTGTTGCATATAAATTTCTTCTTTAAGATCTCCATGCAAGAACGCAGTCTTAACATCCATTTGCTCAATCTCCCAATCATCAACTATAGCAATGGATAAAAGAAATCTAATAGAAGTCAATTTAGCAATAGGAGAGAATATCTCACCAAACTCAACTCCCTCTCTCTAGGAGTAGCCCTTGGCTACTAGTCTAGCCTTGTAATTCTCCAATGACCCGTCTGCTCCAAACTTCTTCTTAAAGACCCACTTGCAACCTATGTCCTTTCTTTCTTTAGGAAAACAAACAATATCCCAAGTGTTACAAGAGTCTAAATCCATCATCTCCTCATGTATGGTTAACTGCCAAGACTTACTATCATCTGTAGAAATAACTTCCCTGTAGGATCTAGGTTCATTGTTAATACTCAATAAAGCATATACACAACAGAAATCTAGTGGGCTATACCTATCAACTAGATTCCACTATCCTGTGGATCTCCTCAAGGGTGGAGTAAGAGACTCTACTCGTTCTTCTGCATGATCATCTGCACCAACTTCTTCTGTAACAACAAACTTATCTTCATTAGAATTACTAGAATCTTCTTCTTCTTCTTCACCCCCCAATCCATCATTCTATTCTTCCTGAGGTGCATCTTGTTGTTCTAACTCAAAGTGCACTCTCTTTATCTTTTCATTTATTTTCTTTTGGCTGCTCAAGTTCAGAAATAGCTCTAAGTTCCCTGAAAATAACATCTCTAGAAAAAATAATCTTGTGGGTTAGTGGATTCCAAAGCTTATAACCTTTGACATTATCACCATATCTAATGAATGTACACTTTTTATCCTTTGGATCTAACTTAGATCTCTTTTCCTTAGGCACACGAACAAAAGCCTCATAGCCAAAAACCATTAAATGTGAAACGTAAGGTTTCTTACCTGTCCACACTTCATAAGGTGTCGAATCAAGAGCCTTGCAAGGAGATCTATTTATTAAGTAGCAAGTAGTACACATAGCCTTTGGCCAAAAGTATTTATCCAACTATGCATCACTAAGCATACTTTTGGCCCTTTCCATGATTATTCAATTCATCCTTTCTGCAACACCATTCTACTGTGGTGTATATGGAGTTGTCTTTTTTCTGATTATACCTACATGCTTGCAAAACTCATCAAATTCCTTAGAGCAATATTCTCCTCCATTGTCAGATCTTAATATTTTTATCTTTAAACCTAATTGGTTCTCTACTAAGACTTTGAATTTCCTTAAACTTAGTGAAAACTTCAGATTTATGTTTCATAAAATAAATCCATGTAAATCTAGATACATCATCAATGAAGGTGACAAAATAATAAGATATTCTAATAGATTCATTATCCACAGGTCCAAACACATCCATAGGAATAATTTCTAATTTATCTTTTGCTTTATTGCTTGCTGAAGGAAATGAATTTTTGTTTTGTTTACCAAACATACAATGTTCACAGAAATCAAAGTGCTCATCAGAATAAGAGAAACCATCCAACAATTCTTTATTCTTGATAGTTTTCAGTACATTATTACTTGTGTGGCCCAATCTGTGGTGCCAAAGCATACAAGTGTTTTTAGAAGCCTCAAAAACATAAGAGGCATTACAAACTGTAGTGGCTTCAAGCTTAAACAAGTTCCCAAATCTTTTCCCTTTTGCTACCACCAAGTTCCCTCTCACCAATCTACAGCCATGCTTGTCAAATGTCACATGCATTCCCAAATCATTCAACTTCAAAACTAAAATCAAATTTCTAGCTAATCCAGGAACATGCAAAATACCAGGGAGGGTTTTAATCCTCCCATCACTAAAACACAACAATACCTTTCCTTTCCCGACAATCAGATATGAAGAGTTGTCACCAAGGTAGATATTACCTCCATCATATTCTTCATATGTGGAGAACCATTACTTATGTGGGGTCATATGAAATGAGCATCCTGAGTCAACCAACTAGTTTTCATTAGAAACAACATTACATGCAGAAAGTAAAACATCTTCACTTGCATTCGAGGACTTATCTGAAGCACTCTCCCACTGTTTCTTTGGGTTCTCACACTCCTTCACATGTTCCCTTTTACCACAGTTCCAACACTTAACTCTATTCTTTTTACCAGAGTCTTAGAGCAGCCCTTGGACTTGTCCTTAGCCCCTTTCTGATCTCTTTTAGGTCCTCTTTCCTTAGACCTTCCCCTGATATTGAGAGCATTCCCTGAACTATCTGAACTCTTCTTCCTCAATTCTTGTGCCAGTAAAACTGCAACAAGAGCATCCAACTTTAGATCTGTGAGGTTAGCAGTGATAGAAAGGATAACATTCTCCCAAGACTTAGGTAAAGAACAAAGAAGCAAGATACATTTATCTTCCTCATCAACTTCAACATCTACTGAAGCAAGATGACTCATCAACAAATTAAAAGAATTTAAATGCTCTGCAACTAACTCACCCTCTTTCATTTTCAAAGAAAACAACTTCCTTTTTAAATAAAGTTTATTTACCATACTCTTGGCTTGATAGATCTCACCCAACTGTTTCCACAACTTGTGTGTGGTCTCCTCCTTTGGTACATTCAACAGGACAAAGTCTGAAAGACACAACCGGATGGTTCCCCGTGCCTTCTTATTTAGTCTATCCCACTCATCTTGAGAGACATCATCAGGTTTCTTCTCTTTTTGAATAGCCAACCATTGGTTTTTTTCTTCCAACAAATCTTCCATTTTCAGCTTCCACAACTCATACCCCGTTTCGTTGAACTTCTCAATGTCCATTCAGGAGGTTGATGCAATGGTGGATGCAACCATAATAACAACACAAGATCTGCAAAACAAATACAACCAAATCTCCCATTGCAACTATAGCTTCCACACTACCACCCAAGAGTCAAATATGGCTAGGCTCTGATACCAAATGTTAGAAATGAAAGTAACACTACTTTAATAGAAATCTGATTTGAATAAATTTCAGCAATCTTTAAGTGTGCATTAACAATGGAGATTCTAACAAAACATAAAACCCACTACAAAAAAGATGTCAAACATGAAGAACTCAACACAATGACATAGTGTTTATGTGGAGAAAACCCTTGTAGGTAAAAAAATCCACACAGGAAAGAGGCTTAAGTTTGTATTAATCTGTAAAAGATCTGTACAATACATCAACTACACAACTCTCTCCACAAGTCTTCAATCTGATAGCATTCCGATAGCACCTGAGTACCTAAAATTTGTATTGCAGCAACAAATACATGGCAAATACTTATAGAAATGTTTTCCAATATATCCTAGGAATTCACCTTCTCTCTCATTAGATTCCCCAACATGCAAATATTAAGTGCCATCTTACAAGCACCTTCCACTTGTCTAAAAACAACCATGCAAAGGTTGGGTGCCCAAGACTAAATCTAGCCTCTTATAGCATCTTATGACATGTCATAATCATTATAGATTCCACAAAAGAGTATCTTTCCAAAATAGGAACCGTGGGCTAAATATAGCAAATATACAACTAACATATACGTCATATGTGTCATAGAATCTTAGAATCTTATGACAACTTGTAGCTGTCATAGATTCACTTACCAAACATTATGATAGTTGTCATACATGCCAAAAATAGTATATTCCTCAAGGAAGCATGCCTACCCTCATCTAATTTGAGTTTTTACATTTACCAACAGTAAAAGTCACTTCGTAATTACCTCTGGTTACTCTAAAATTACCACTGCCAGTGAAACTAGTACATCTCCTCATGGATAATTACAAATTACATATAATAAATAGAATAAATACAATATTGGGATTTACAAGGTTAATGGCACCTTATCCCAACAACAATACCCAATGAAGTGATCTATTTTAGTATCAAAGAAGTTTGCTTCATCAACTTCCTTGTAATGACCCTCTATACCATTTTCTATCTTCTTCTCCCTATACAACTTCACTTCTACTCCATGCATAGGGATGGTAGCATATGATAAGTCTATTTGGATACTACCCCCCATAGAAGTTATCCACTTATCTTCCATCTTCTTCTCCCTATACAACTTCACTTCTACTCCATGCATAGGGATGGTAGCATATAATAAGTCCATTTGGATACTACCCCCCATAGAAGCTGCTCACTTTCTAGACAACAACATACCCCACTTAGCAGGGAAATCAACAATGATGACATCCATTAGGAATAACTTGTTCAGGTAAGTAGAAAGATAGACTTCAACATCATTTACCAGTGTAGTTATATTCACCTCTCTAGAATCCATGGCAAAATACTTGACATAAGACTTAGACACTTTCAGACCTAAATCATTCATGACCTCCAATGACATGACATTACTAGAGGCGCTGGAGTCGAGCATACAATTGTGTAACAACCACCCATTGATAATCAATGTTGTATAAAAAGGACCAACATCCATCTAGATATTAACAATAGATGATCTTAGATACACCTCTATAGTCTCTTCTTCATTTTTACTTTCATTATGGTTACTAGAAATAATAATAGGCTATTTTTGTGCATCAACAATAGTGATTGATCAGAAACAAAATTAGTTATTTGTTAATTAATTATTTTCTTCATGGAAGGTGGTGACCATTACTGTTTGTTCCTTTTTAACATGCATAAATACCCCCTTCTTTCAAATGGATAAGACATGAAGAGAAGGCATACATCTCTCAACAGGATTACCAGACCAATCCAAACTAATTGTTGTTCATTCCTACAAAACTACAGGTGGCCTACTCACCAAGTGTTGTCATTTGGATCTCCAACCAAATCTAGATCAATGATATATGATAAAAATATATCCCTATGCTCAAGAATTCTAAGGGATTCCCCTATTGGCAAAGAAATTTTGACTTGGCTAAGAACTTGAGCTATATCTATAAGGTGATAGTTTGGTAGATGGGCATCACATGATATAGTAACATAATTTGCATTTGGAATGAAAGGTATTAGTTGGTTGGAAGAAATATCCATACCTTTCAAATCATTCTTTTCCTTACTCTTTTCTTGTTCCTTTGACATTTGGGGTGAGTCTTCCTTGGCATCACTTTTTGAATTTTGTACTTTTGGGGTAGATATAATAGCTGGTTGCACCACGTGTGCTGGAGCCTTTCGCACATTCATTTTTTGCCACTGATGGTTGCATTGGGGTCTTCTTCCTTTCTGGAATCTTCTTGGTATTAGGAAAAGGTGTGTTGTACACATTTCTATGAAATGAATAATTTAAATTATGTAAAATAAATATTTATTTGTGGTGCATCTTAATTGACGTGCTTATCCACATTAAATATTTAATTTGGAGATGCCTATAAAATTTGTATGTAACATTGGTCAAATATTTTATGTGTGGGAGACATAAGGTAAATATTAAATATTTATTGCAATTATTTGATATTTGGAAAACTTAATATCATAAAGAAAAAAATTAGATACAAATATTAAATGAGGGGTCAATGGTTTTGTGAACTCATGGTTTTTAGTTACATGGTTTTACCCAATACCATAAGTTGTATTTGTGTGAGCTTCAATCTATAAAAGAAAGCACATGGTTAGTGGTTTGGGTTGGCTAGTTGAGTTGGTTTTTATTGTATTGGATTTCTCTTATAAGTGCATATGTGAAGCATGGCATGGGATGTGTGGTTATGTGCTTGGACACATGGAGGATGCATTGGGGGAGCTTGATGTTTTAGAAGTGTTCATGGAGATCCTATAAGTGTATTTTAATGTTTCATTGCTGAATAGTACATTGAGTGCAGATACTTTTGGAAATTGGGGTTTTCCCTCTTGAGGTTTTTTCTAGGATATATCTTGTGTTATCTTATGGCTTGTCTATTTGATCTTTGCATTATGGAATTGTTAAAATCTTGTATACATCATATTCTCTCATATGTTTATGTAGGAATTGGTTTGATCAACCTGGTAAATTCCTAACAAGTGGTATCTAAGCTATATTCATGGTTGTGGGGAGGTGTGAGCTCCCTAGTTTTGTATAACTCTTGCTTGAGTGGTTTTAGTGCAAAGTTGAATCCTTGGCAATGCATGAAAGATTTGAGACATTATAAGATATGAGGGTTTGTGTAGGTTGTTATTAGGCATATTTGGGGTTTTGGGGTGTGTGGATTTGTTGTGTTTATTGTAGATCTGAAGTTGGAAAATATTTGGCAAAATGGGTTTCTTGGATGTGCTTCATATAAGGGTTTTGAGGAGAAAACTTTATATATGACCTTCTGAGACAAAATAGATCTCCCCATTAGATCCAAGAGGCCTAAGAGGTAAAGAAAATAGATAATTTGACACATTTTGGACACCATGGCTTGGAGAAAAGAAATTAGCCCCTACCCTAGTTCAGTCATACAATCATACAATTTGGAGAGGCAAATTTTTTTAGAAAAATAAAAATTATATCTTCACAAATATTTCTGTTATGGAGTAAAAAGTAGCGACATGTCTTTTTACCTCCTTGGTTAGCTCCTAGGTCCCTGTGATTACTTATAAATTCTAATTGTTCATCTTGATGCAAAATTGCCCAACACAAATGTAAATTGGGAATATGGGCCCTATGCTTAAACTTTTCCGAGACTTAAAAGGGGCTCAAAGGGGCACCACCGCCCAAGTCTTCCCTGATTGGTTAGGAATAAAATAATCTTATGTTGGCCTGGGACCTTTCAAAAGGTTTCTCCTTGTCAACTCTTTTGGTTTAATTTGACAAATGTTAGTGGGAAAACATATATAAGTATGTTTTTGAGTTCATTTGTAAAAAAGATAGAGATATCCAACTTGAAGCATTGGAATAAAGAACATTCAAAGAATTCATTGTGATTCAAGAGCATATTTGTGTTGTCATTGTGCTTGTTGTTGTAGGTTTGAAGTTATCATCTATCTCTCCTTATGAGTTGAAGATCCTTCATCCTTCTGAGGGTTTCATCACATAGGTGATATCATTATTGTTTATCATCATTTGATTCATCATATTGTTATTGTGTTTATCCTCTGCCCTACAAGGGCATGCTCTCTTTATCTATCAATGATGTTGGGAAGCTTGAATGTTATCCCGAGATTTGATTGAGGCAAGTGCCTAAACACCATAACCCCCAAACCCCTGCTCTTCCAGATCTAGGAAATATGAAGATATAGGAAGACTAAGCAAGGATCAAGGTTTCAAGATTCGACAACAGTTATGGAATATTCCTCTATGCAAGACTTGGGTGGTGGTGCCCTAGTATTTCTACCACAGTTGACTTCAAATCTGGCATCAAGGTAGCCTCTACAACATTTCTCCAGTTTACAGTTTCTGTAGATTCTATCATTTAGAACTTGGGTGGTCCCGAAATAGTCCTCTGACATCTTTGCTTCTGGAACATAGGTTCTATCATCTTACTTATCTACCCTGTGTAATTAGTTTTTGATATTTTCTTTACATCTTCTATTATAATTAGATCATCATAGAACTAGGGTTTAGTGCACTTGTTAACCTAGGGTTTGATAAAAGGACTTGATTAAATTTGATCTTACTATAGCACTCCTGAGTACAAGATATGTTGCTAAGTCTATTAGAAACTTGTTGGTGTTGTCATTGATGTCAACTCCCAGCAAATGACTCACTTGGTTTCCAAGTGCTTTTGAGAAAAAAGTGTGTAGTATGATGGAGGTACCCTCAGTATTATGCTCTGCATTTCTTCCTAATTGAAGATATGCTTTTGTGGTTTGGAAGTATTGATTAGAGGTGTTCAGAGGTATTATATCTAGAGTTTTAGGTTCTAGATTGTGCAGAAGTAGAAGATGTGTCTGACAGAATATTTGACTGTTAAGGAGGGTGTCTGAGAGAAATGAGAATGCTCCACATTCCTCTACATTGAGATTTCCTATCTTACAGATTTGGGAGTGCGCTTATATTATTTGTATCCACCTTCCTTTGAAGTTTCTAGTGTTCGGATGCTCTGCAAGTTTAGTTCTTGCATTGGTGATCAATAAAAGTGTGTCCTGATGTGTATAATGAAGACATTATTTAATTTAGAGGGTTACAGCACTATTGTACATGTTTATGATGATGATGAGTATTCTAGGAGGGTGTGTGAATGCTTTGGAGTGTCTCTCACTGGTTTGCATGATGTTCTTGGACTTGGAGAAGTGTGAAAATGTTTATTAGCTTAGGTTTGGCCAACCTGGCTTACTAGCACCATTTGTGGAGGTACCTCATGGATTGTGGATGAGATAAGAAGCTTTATGATACAAATTTGAGTCTTGGTTATCCCTTGACATAGTCCACTTTCATTTCTTTCCACCATGAAAGTGTTTAGTGCTGACCTAAGCAATGTTGCATGTGTGTAATGTACATGCTTCATTAGGACTGACCTAATTGAGATAGATCTTGGTTATAGATGGTATAAATGCAAGATGAAGTTGAATGGAGGAAGGTAAAGAAGAGTATATGAATGTAAATCAAGGGCATTGAAGTTGTGTATGATCTTAAATGCTTATGACTCTAGAATGCAGTGAGTAGAAGATGTCTACATTTTAGTGTGCCAGAAGTTGCTGGAGGCAGTGAGCCAAAGGTTGCAGATGGCAAAGAGTGGCAGAAGTAGATCTCTCATGTTGCTTTGAGATAGTGAATCTTTCTATAACAGTCTTTTTTCTTCTCTCTTCTGGGTAGTGAGCCTTTCTCTGGCAATGAGCCTATTGAAATTTTCAGTGTTGTTATTCATATATATATTGTGAGATAGTCCTCACAGTGTTTTTTCCCCTTATTGGGTTTTCCATGTAAATCTGGTGTTCTTATGTGTTTGGATGTGTTTGCATTGATGTTTCATATATTTACATTCTGCTAATGCATTATAAGTGGTTGATGTTTTGAGGGTTTAAAGTTTCAACATACAACTGATCACCCCCCTCTCAGTTGTCCTATGCATTCCAACAAAGTCCACCCCCATTTGGTAGTGATTTGGATCGCTCTTGTCCTTGAATGTTATTGTGAAAGAGGGTTTGATCTAGTGTGCATGCTAGTTGTCATCATTGACCTTTTTCATACTTAACATTTTGGTGAACCCATGGCTTCGAGCATTTTCATATTACTAACTATTAAAATCAAAACTTGCATTGATTCATTGCATATCTCCTCATTATTCATTTGAAAATCCTGCATAATATTGAAAAATGTGCATATCTAGTTTGCATTTTTGGTAAAAATCTTACATTAGGGCTTCAAAAATTCTCTTGCACGATCATTTTGATAACATCAAGCATTCAATAAATCTTATTTTGCATAATACTCTTGCATCATTTTGCATATTTGATTTGAAAATTACACTTTTACAATTACACATTGTGTATTTCAACATTAAGGACTTTGACATCTTCTTAACACCTCTTTGAGAAAAATCTTAAAATTATCTACATTGCCTTTTTGTGCAGCACTTTTTAACATCATAATCACTTGGTTTGTAGTGACACTAGTGTGTTTCTAATCTTTTCAAAAAGCTTAAAAAAAACCCAGTTTCCTCAAACTAGTGTCTTGATGTACAAAAGTCTCTCACATTGGTGGTACTTGATAAGTGAATAGATCTCATTATATTTACATACAGTGAAAAAATCATCTCATCATGGATTACTCTTGGGAATGTTTGTATGCATATATCATAGATTTTAAAAATTTATCTAAATTGATTAATATGCATCCTCATATATTAAATCACATAGCATACATATATGATATTTATGTTTCTAAATGTTCTATATATGAATCCTTTGTCATATATCTGATTTTGATAGCTTCACAAATCTCATGAGTATATACCCTTTGATATTAGAAGAGCTCAATAAACTCATCTCCATGAATACTCATGAGAAAGATGATAGTGGTGGTTCTTCTTCTACTACAAATCATAATCATTCCATGTCTACTCCCATACAACTAGCCTCTAATACATGTGAAGGTGACCTAGCTTTGTTTATCTCACCCTATGATTTGGATCCCTATCCCAAAATTGTTCCCTTGTGAGAACATTTTGGCAAAAGAAGATAAAATCATTGACACATCCTTGAACATCACCATATCCTCCCTTCATTCTAATAATCCCCCCTTAAAGGATGAAGTATTAGTGAATGAAGAACCTCCTCTTACGAAGGATCATCCATGGATAGATAATGGGCATTCATCTAATAATCTTAAATCTTTTATTAATAGCGTAATACATGAGGCTTTAATGGCTCATCCTATGGATCTCTCACCTTTGATCGAATGTTCAAATACACTAGATATCACTAAGAAAGTGAAGACCCTTGATCTTCCTCCTTTGGTTGAATGTCCATGTACCTTGGATATCTCTAAAGCTATGAAGACCATGGATAGTTCTCCTTTGGTTGCATGTTCAAACCCCTTAGACATCACTAAAGTTACAATCATTAGAAATACTCTTAACAACACTTTACCTTCCCTTCATTCCAATGCTTTCCCTTCAAAAGACAAAGAATTGGTGGATGAAGAAAGGTCTCTCACATTAAATCCTTTGGGGATGAATGTTAAGATTAATCAAATTGAAAACAAAGTTAATCCAATCATCATTAATAGACGTACTCCACCAACTAAGGAGATAGTGGATAAGTGTACTAATGTTCCTAAAATTAATATGCATGAGACATCTAATGCACATCCTCGCTTCAAACTGGTGATCATAGTTCAAGGTGCTCCAACACCACCTCAATCGACAGAAATAGAATCAAAAGAAGAGCATAAGGAAGAAGAAATAAAGGAAGAATTTTCAAGTTGGGATATAGTGCCTATGTACCACCTATTGAAGATCAAGATTGGGAAGAAGATGATTTGATTAAGGACAATCACTAGTAGGTAAGTATTTCTCATTCAACCACCCTTGATGTAGCACCTCTTCGAGTTTCTCTCACAAGTGGCCTCCTCTTAAGTGTTGTGTTGTGCTCCCTCGTGTTGTGTTAAATGTTTGTTTAGGTCTCCTTGATGAACCTTCATACTCCTATAAGGTCAAGGATACATGAAGACCACCTCCATTTTGACATTCCCTCTATTTGTTTCACTATTCTTCTACTCTCCTCTCTTGTTGCAATTGTTGTGTGTGGTGCCTTGGGGGCATAATGTTGTAGAGGGTGGTTTGGGGGCATCCATCCACATTGTGACCCTAAGTCAATTTTGTCTCCTCTCTCATTTTTTTGGAATTTATTCTTCTATTGTACCGGTGACTCTACTAGTCAGCAGATGATGATAACAAATAAACATTGATAAGGATCGTGCATCCCTACAACAAGAACAAAAATGGACCTAGTCCATATATGAAGACATGGGTAATTTGTTACTAACACTTGACTAGTAGAATCACTTTCGTGTTGTGATGTGATCATGTGTAGTGTTGTGAAGTTCTTGTAACAAACCTTTGCAATACTCTAAATCTACTTCTAGGCACTTTGGAATGTTTTTGTATCTCACCTTGTAGCTACACTCGGTTCTGAGATACCTGAAGTATAACCTAACAACTATACTCAGTTCTGAACCTATAAGCATAGCCTTGGTTTATTTAAGTGTTATGTTGCTTTATTTTTGTATCAATGGTTCACAAGATGATTTGGTTGTTATCTTAGCTAAGATTTTCTAACCAACATTTGTTAATTGTTAGCATATAATACTAATGTGTTTCTATTGTGAGTATTGGAAACAATTAGTGATCGTAAGAACATGTCACTTTGGGGCATAGGCTTTGTGAAAGATCTTGTTCCCTAGTGTGTTTTCAACCTTACCTTAAATATGGTTGCTACCACTTTAAGTTGGGGGCATATATTTTGGTATATGCTTGTATATCTTATACATTATGATAAAATGTGTGGCATATGCTTCCTTTTCATCGTAAGGCATCTCTGCGATGTAGGTGGGGTTGTAAACTTTGTCTTTGTGTGTTGTGTATGCTTCCTTTTCATTATAAGGTGTCTCCACGATGCAGGTGGGGTTGTATACTTTGTGCACATGCTTCCTTTTCATTGTAAGGCATATCTGTGATGCAAGTGGGGTTGTATATTTTTGAAATACCTTCTGCGGAAGGTGAGATTGTGTATTCCCTTGAGTGGTGGCACATTCTTTTAAAAAGTTCTTTGCAGAGGTAGGGTTAGATCTTGAGTTATTCATCCTTAAGTGTGTCTTTGGAAGTTGTGGTAGTGCAATTCAACCGTCAAGTGTGTTTGGCATGTCTTAGATGGTGGTGTGTAGAAATGAGCTCCCCCCATCACCCACATTTTATGTGTTTAAGACATATAGTGTGTCGATGACATACTCTATGATGCTCATGTATTCCATGTGTTTTCTATGTATCTTCCTTGCATGTTTTAGTGGCGGTGCGTAGCGATGATCCCCCCCATGCCGTGTGTCTTACATGTTTTGTGGTGGTGCATAGTGATGATCTCCCCCATATTGTGTGTTTTGTGTTCTTTTGATGGCGGCGTGTAGTAATGAGCTCGTCCCATCACTTAGTTAGGGTTATATAATTGTTTAATCATGTCTTCTCTTCATGTATGCCTTGTACACTGCCTGACTATGTTCATGTCTTCTCTGTGTATCACGTGCCTCTTTACTATCTTCTTCATGTATTGAATGCTTCTTTACTATATTCTTTATGTTTTGTGTTACTGTCAAATGTTTTCTTATGTTTGCTTAAGCTTGGGGGCTAGAAATGATTCTCCAAACTTAGGATGTGTCTTTACTCTAGTGTCTGATGTGTTTGATTTACTTTGACCATACTTTAATGCATGCACTAACCATAAGATCATACACATTAAATTGGGGCTAAATGTTATAGAGTAAAAAGTAGCCACATGTCTTTTTACCTCCTTATTTATCTCATGTCCCCGTGATTACATTATACATTCTAATTTTTCATCTCGATGCAATATTGCCTGATACCAATGTAAATTGGGAATATGGGCCTTATGATTACCTTATCCTGGACCTAAAAGGGGCTCAAATACTTGGGCCCCACTGCCCAAGTCTTCCCTAACTGATCAAGGCTAAAATAATCTTATGTCAGCTTGGTACCTTTCAAAAGGTTTCTCCTTGTCATCTCTGTTGGTTTAATTTCATGAATGTTAGCAGGAAAGCATATATAATTGTGTTTTTGAGTTCACTTGTAAAAAAGATAGAGATAGCCAACTTGAAGCATTGGAATAAAGGGCATTCAAATAATTCATTATGATTCTAGAGCATATTTGTGTTATCATTGTGTGTGTTGTTGCAGGTTTGAAGTTATCATCTATCTCTCCTTATGAGTTGAAGATCCTTCATCGTACTAAGGGTTTCATCACATAGGTGATATCATTATTGTTTATCATCATGTGATTCATCATATTGTTATTGTGTTTCGCCTCCACCCTGCAAGGGTACACTCTCTTTATCTATCAATAGTGTTGGGAATTTTGAATGCTATCTCAGGATTTGACTAAGGCAAGTCCCTAAACACCATAACCCCCAAACCCCTTCTCTTCTTCTTATGTGGAGGTTATAGGAGTGAGATCCAAGAAATATGAAGATAAAAGAATACTGAGAAAGGATTAGGGTTTCAGGATTCAACAACAGTTATAGAATATTCCTCTGTAAAAGACTTGGGTAGTGGCACCCTAGTCTTTCTACCACAAATGAATTCATATTTGGCGTCAAGGCATCCTCTACAACATTTCTCTAATTTATAGTTTCTACAGATTCTATCATTCAGGAGGTGGTCCTAAAATATTCCTTCAACATCTCTGCTTCTCGGACATAGGTTCTATCATCTTCTTGATCTTCCTTGTGTAATTAGTTTTTGGAGATTTGTTCTACATCTTCTGTTATAATCAGATCATCATAGAACTAGGGTTTAGTGCACTTATTAACCTAGGGTTTGATAAAAGGACTTGATTAAATTTGATCTTTCTATAGCACTCCTAAGTACAAGATTTGTAGCTAAGTCCACCTCCATTTGGTAGTGATTTGGCTCGGTCTTCTCCTTGAATGTTATTGTGAAAGAGGGTTTGATCTAGTGTGCATGCTAGTTGTCATCATTCACCTTTTTCATTCTTAACAGTCTCTATAGTTTGAAATAATTTGTTATGAAAAAAAATTGGGTTCAGAATTTAGAAGAATATTTTTTGCAGAAGTACGAGGTCTGTAGACCTCATACCCTATTGATGGTGCCTATTGGCACAGGCAACATGATTGTAGGCTGGCAGTCGGCTCCAACTAGCAATATCAGTCAACAAGGCCATCAACCCCCAGTCCTAGCTTCTTGGTCAGGCTAGCTAGTCTGGCAAGCCCCTCTATGAGTAGAATGAAAGGTAGGACATAAAACAAAGTTTAAACTAGATTAAAATATAACTTCAGGTCCATGGTCAGGAAAATTTGACTTCGACAAAGATTAAATGGAGTTAAAAACATTTTTCAAGTCTGATGTACAATTACACAAGTGCCACACCAACATGCACAATCATATGTCATGTCAGCCACCAGTACCACCTGCGCATGATGATGCCAGTATCATATGGTTCATATAGATGCTGACATTAGCAAGCCCCACAGACTTTATGGATAGGGTCCCTAGTGGCCTCCTTCTAGCCCTTGGAGGGAATTTGTTTTCAAGGGGCATAAATTTCGTCCATAGTATCATATTTTTTACTTCTTATAGTTGTTGGAAAGGTCTCTCCAAGAGATACATAATGGTATAAGTTTTCTCATCATATTTTCCTATTTGTGTTATAATTTGGTGCCTAAAGTTAGGTATTGCTTTGAGATAGTTTAATGCTCATAAATTTTGCATACAGAAACAGATTTTAGATTTTAGATAGGCGTTGGTGAGCTCTTGCCATGTACTGTAGTTTGGATCATGTAGATTTTTAGTTTGGTGTGTAGACGGATATTTGTACTTGTTTGAGCACTTGTGGGAGCCTGAGATTTAGGGTGTGATTGTGAGAGCATTTAGATTGATTTTTGGGCACAAACTTGTGGGAGTGCATGTTGTAATGAGACCATAATCATGGTAAAGCAAGTTTTCAAATTTGGTACTTCTAGTTACAGGTTTACAGGTGTTTTTAGAGTCTAGACTTTGATGGAGATAGATACACAGATTTTCTTCTGGTTTGAGGACATGGTTGATACACGAGTGAGACTAGGAGTCTTATTTCAGTAAGAGGATAGTACACATACATTAATGATGATGATTATGGTGTCATGGATATGCAGGTACATTTTGAGCATTGGCACAACATGATCATGTATGTGGCTGACAAGTATAGGTTATGATATTTGATTCATGATTATAGGTGGTGGTGTTGTGTAGTTTTAGGAGGTTTTTCTTATCTTCTAGATGCTTGATTGGTTCCTTGACTATGGTTACTTGTTTGTGGACTTGTTTGGAAAATTGAATTTATGATTGATTTGGTGTTTGAGTCTTGATGTTTACATCTTATCTTCTTTGATATATTGGTTTGCAGGTTACTAATGTGATGATCTGAGTTTTCATGTTTCATTAGTTTATGATATTTGAGTTATGTAGTTTTGTGTATTAGCTACCCCTTGGCTATAGTGGGATTACTCAGATGTGGACTATCTTTATCCACAAATTTGAATAAGTGTTGATACAGACTTTGTTAATTGGCCTTGTTTTTTGGTCATTTGTGCATTGGAATGTTGCATTGGGATGAGAGGATGGAGGATTAGAGTGCCTATATATTCAATTATTGGGACTTGTAGCATGTTTATCATGATTTTATGGATAGTTTGGTTACATGGGTTTATCTGAGATTTTGATAGGGATGATAGTTTATAGGGATGATAGTTTATCTTCTTATCTTGGAGATCTTGGTTCTACTTTGGTTTTATTGGTGTTAGGGTAAGTGCAAGAAGATGAGTTCACTTTTTGGCCAAAAAGTGGAAATATTTTTCCTATTTTTCAAATTTTGTCATACTTGGAGTGACAATTTGAAGCCCTTGCACATAAAAGATTAAGATGATGTAAAAATAAGAAATGTAGGATTTTGTTTCTAGTTTTCAAATATGTAATTTTTTCTAATACACAGATGATGCAAGTTGGTTTTTTATTGGATGTACAAAAATTGATTTTTTAAAAGTCCCCTATTTTTTGCAAAAGCATGCATGTGTATGACCAACATAATTTGATCTAAATTAATGTATTTTTCTAATTCATTTTGTGGAAAGATTCTCAGGATGTTGAATTTGGTTAGGATTTTTTTTGTAATATTTTGATAAATATTTTTTTTATTAATTTTGTAATGGCCCTAATTAGTGTTTTTTAAAACCCTTCATTTACGACCAACATAATTTGAGCTAAACTAATCAATTCACTAAAATTTTTTTTTCATCATGTAGAAAATGATGTCTAGTTTGGTCAGACATAAAATTTTTTTCAAGAAACTTTCAAAATCAAAAGTTATCAAAAAAATAGTAACCTATGTTATTTCAAGTTTATGTGTTAGTTTGTTCAGAAAATAAATAATAAATAGAAAATTATGTTCAATAGAAAAAAAAATTACATATTTGAAAACTAGACTTTGAGATCTATAATGGGTTTTAATTTTGTTAAAATATTCTGAAAAAAAAGTCGTCAGCCATAGTGGTGAAACTAGTTTTTTCTCTTGTTGTTTTCATGGTCTCCTAGTTGCAAGTCCAACGCTAAGGCTTGGGTTTCCAAGCCTAAAACCAATGCAAATTGGTGGGTTTGAAATTTCAAAATTTTAGAAATGGATACCCATTATAAACGGGTGCCCATTTTAAAAATAACACGTACCCGTTTCTAAAAAATAAAAAAATTAGCAATAGGCATGTTTAAAAAAAAACTTCGTTTTCAATTTTTTTTTTTTGTTTTTATATGCATATGGCTATTTTTTTAATTTTTTTGAAAATGGGTACCCGTTTTGCTTTGGGAGCCTGATCCTAAACGGGTAAAAAATGGGTACCCATTCCAAGTGGCATTTTTCATCTGCGGGAGACTTCTGCGAAATGTATACTTATCTTTGTGCTTTCACCCATTACAATTATGTGTGTGGACCATGGATGATCTTCATTCAGAGATGGTTATCACAATACTATGGATAGCTCATACCATGGTCCGGTGAGAGTTTTGGTAGTGATGTGGTTTCGCCACTTAGTGATGTATTTTCTTCTATAGTGCTTAGGTGTAATGGACAAACTCTTGGATCATGATTCTTATGCAGTATGAGTGTTTTGACATCTTGGGTACCATTTTCAAGATGTGTTTATATTCATGTGATTGGAGATGTTGATCCTTGGTTTAGAGGTGTTGGTATTGTGTCTTGGTTTACTTTGGATGCTTGTTTTAAGTATTAGCATGATACAAGTTCTCTTCAGACCAGGATGTGTACATTGGTGCATGTGATCTCATAGGAGGAGATGTTAGATCATGATGTCGTGATGTGTTCCTTGATTATGTATAAGTGCAGTGGGATCTTTGACAATGGTCTTGTTCATTCTCTTGGTATTAAGTACATTGGTCATGTGTGCTTGGGAGCTTCATGATAGTGTGGTGTTGCATTTGGAGCCTAGCTTAGATTGATTGGTTGTAGGTGCTCATGGATACTTGGAGACTTGGGTGAGTGGTGCAGGAGCACTTTCTCTGTAGTAGAGGATCATATTTTTTTTTTGTTGCTTAATAAGGCTCTTAAGCCATTTCATGTTGTAATAAGGATCAATTTGATCACATTGATGTAATTAGGCAAGGAAAACATGTGGTTTTGCTTGTTTGAAGGGTAAGACCAATGGCTAACTGATTTGAAAGTTAGTTTACATGGTTGGAAGGAAAAAACTGCTGTCTCATACCTCTTTTCTAGAGGCAAGCAATATGCAACATCGGGGAGGTGTGATGCAAAGGAGATTGGAAGAATGAACAAATAAGTGTTTTCTGGATGTTATACGTTTTCTTGTCTGTGTGACTCTTTGTATTTTTATCTCTGTTTAAGTCTTATACATTCATGCCCTAAACTGGATGCTATCTATTAATTCCTAGCATTTCTGTAGTGTACAGAAGGTGTAATATAGTTATCTATGCATAAACTAGTTTGTAACATAGGAATTAGGGTTTGATCCACAAATGGGAATACTTTCCTCTATCCACTAAAATCATCTGCATTAATGGTGTGATGGGGGGAAGTCATCTAGGTTTTGTGTTTTCCACATTATCATCCAGGAATCCAGGAAACTTGGCTAGATTCGACTAGGCATCTCCATGTGACTAGTCGGGAAATCAAAGAGAAGTGAATGGTGTGTTGTGGTCAAATTGGTATGATTGGTCAAAGGTTTTGACTCAAGAAGCAGCCAGTCCGTACATAAATTTCTGGTTCTGTAGAAGGGTTTCCTGTATTGGGTTGGCACAGAGCACTTGGTGTTATGCTTTTTGGAGTGACAAGCATTATCGGAGCATAAGGGAAAAGTTATACTGATAGTTGAAGTTTTGCCGATAGAGAAGTCATCAGTGTGACTTGGGCGTCGGGTGAACCTTTGGGAAGTCCCTCTGATTCCTAGTGTCTGGCTGATGAATAGGGTGTTGGTGTCAAATCGTTTCGGTCCTACCGAAGATACAAGATCACAAACCATAACTAGAGTCATTGTATGAAGGTATGGTGTCAGAGACACACACACAAACCACCTTGCGTAGAGTAAGGAACGTGGACCCCATGAATGTATGCGACTAGCGGTGTGAAGGGAGTCATCGGCGAGAGATAAGGCGTCGGCATAGGTGAAGGAAGCTCTGCCGAAGAATAAAGTCTGGTTGACGGTCCATGCTCATCGGAGTGAGGTGAGTCATTGGAAGAGGAGATCGGAGTCTAGGCGAAGAGGGAAGTCTACCCGACGAGGTGATTAACCGTTGAGGTTAAGTCATTGGAAGTCGCAATCATCAGGAGGACTAAGGTGATCAGCAAGAGAAAAAGGGAGAGTTTCGATAGTGATATGTTTGGCCGATGGAGGAGACATCGCCAAGACATAAATCGGGTCTGGCCAATCATAGTTGTAGATCCTTTCGCTGCACACTCTACATCAGTGAGGTTTGAGTTCTCTTGGGATTAGAGACATTTTTTGAGATAGTTACTCTATGGAGGTTTCAACAGGAAGATTCAGGAGCCTTTCACTTGGATATGGACTTGAGTTCATCTTGGATCTAGAGGAGATTGTTCTTGGAGAGAGTCTTTGCAACTTGGTGTACTTTCTTCTAATTTAGTTTTCTAGGCTAATTCCACTTTTTATTCTCCTCCACCTCATTCTTCTTTTGAGATTGGTGATTTAGTGGTTGAGTAGGATGCTATTTGTTCTTTTGGTTCTATTGTGTGGGATGATTATTTGATAGGTATTTCTAAGTTATTTATTAAGTCTCACATTGCATATCTTGAGGAAAATCTTGAGGATTTATAGTTCCTCTTTGATGACATTCATGGAACTACTATTATCAATTCTATTTTGTCTTAGGAGACTATTGATTATGAGCTTCCACTTTGTCTTGAGTTTTCACACTCATTGATTAGGCATGTTGTTCTTGATTTTATTGTGGCATCTCTAGATTATGACATGTGGACACCTATACATTTCATGAAAAGAACCAATCCTTGTGAGGAGTCATGTGATACAAAGAATTTGATTTAATCAACCATGAGTCATTAGTAGTGATGTTAGTTTTAATGTACCATAAAACATCATTTTCATTTTTAGAGGATTTATCATTAGAGGAATCTTCAAAATACTTCTTATTTCTACATTCTTCTTCACATGGTCCTACTTCCCATAGCTCCAAAATTTAACTCTACTCTTAATAAGGTTTTAGACCATCCTTTTGACTTAGACTTCTCCTTATCCACTTTTTCCTTTCCGTATTTTCCCTTAAGTCTACCCAAAACATGAAGGGTACATCCTTGTAACCCCCATGTATCGATATCCAATTTGTTTCATAACATCCCTCATTTTCGGTCCCTTTGTGATTTGATGTTATTCCATTTTATGGTAAGTTGAATGTGAACTATTGTTTCTATGTTGAGTGTCATTTTTTATTCAATGAATTTATATATAATGGGAACTATCCCAATGAAATTAGTGAATTTTAATTTTAAATATTTTACTGTCAACATATATTATTGTTATTTACTAATAAATGATACTAAGGTATGTGTGGAAATATTATGTTGTGAAATAGGTACATGCATTGAGGATGGTGAGCTAGGTCCTAGCATTGAAGTGTTAAAAAATTTCTCATACCCAATTTGTAGATTATGAGATATTATTGAATTAGTCACTATCTACCTATACTAATATTATAAAAATATATTTTATTAGTGTTTTCTTTTGTCACCATCGAGTTAGAATTAAAGACATAACTTGGGAAATTTAAAGGGTGACTATGAATAGTGTTTTGGAACTAAATGTCCTTGTCTTGTATGTTTGTAAGCTTAAATCTAATGTGCGGGTTGAAAATGTCTATTGGTCAGTACTTTGACTATAGAAAGTGATAGAATTAGTATATGTTACTAAGTGTATTAACACTTCTTGGATGAGTTAGGATGGTTATCATATGACTACATGTGATTCAAAATTTGGTTGGTACTGTACTATCTCTTTAGTGAGTTATACTTGATAGGTGCAAATGAGGAAAAATTACACCTTGATCAAATGTGTTATTCAAGGGAACTTTTCACTGCAACTACACTAGGGTCCTACTTAGTTTTCTACTATCTAATGCCTTAGAAAGTCTAACATCAATCGACCCACTTTGTGCTAAGGAAATGAAATTGAACTAAACTAGTTGCTTGAAGGAAAGAGATAAACTAACATAATGCTGGAAATGAATAGTTACAATTAGAAATATAGAAATTTAAATATAGAGTTAGACAGAGAAACAATAGATGAACTTGACACTAGAAAATGGAGCTCTATATCAGATGATAACACGTTGCAAGAATGTTTGTGCTAAGCACTGACATCCCAAAAGTTTGAAAAATAAAAAGAGTGAATTCTATATGACTTTTGGATATCTGCACAATACAAATAGAAAAAAAGAAACTACCCAGTAATCTCTAGTTGAAACTAGATGAGAAAATAATGTCAATATTCAATTAAATCTAACAAAATAAAATACTAATGAAGGAAAAGAAGAAATATCATGGAACCTCCATGTGTTCTAATAACTCTCCTTGGAATACCTACTGCTAAGAACAAGGGGAAGATGGTTGGGCTACTAATAAGCTTACCTTCAGATCAAGTGCTTGCTTTGGGTTTTTGACCTCCATGAGCAAAAAAGATAAAATATTGGAAAAGAGTGTGTCTCCTTGTTGGATGTTGGTTTGTCATTGATCTAAAAAGGTCATTAATGTTTATGTTGAACAAGGTTCTCATGTTCATGTTTGTCATGGTATGTTGTTGATCATCTAAGATAACTGAGGAAGACCTTATTTAGTGATCTACTTGGTGATCTATTCATTGATGTCTTGATGTTCATGCCATGTCTTGATGATCATTTTAGGAGTCCATATGGTGTCTTGGTGTTCATGCTCATGAAGTTATTTAGAACAATGTCTTTGTTGATCATCTCATGGTTTGGTATGTCAGTTGTTGATGACAATCTTCATTCATGGTGTTTGTTGAATGAAGTTGTGACATTGATCACATCACATCACTATCAGGAGGTAGAGTGATGGAAAGTCATCATCAAGAAGTTTGTGGTTTGTTTCATGCAATGAGGAGATTTGTATCATCAGTGATAAAGACAATCACATTGATTATTTAGAGTTGCAAGTAGAGTTGGTTGATGCAAAATGCAAAGGAGTTGTGTAGTGATAAGATGATAGCTTGTAGCATTTACATTTGTTGTAGTACACTTGCTCTCATGACAAGGCACTTACAGATCATTTAGAGAGATATGGGTAGAATTTATAAAGTGGCTGGTGTCAATTTAGTTATCATCATTTAAGTCCATTTTCCAACTCTTAAAACCTAAGTGTCAAAGGCATAATCTCTAGTTTGGATATTATATTATCTTTTAAGTAGAGATTGTCTGTGTAGATCAGAAAGGAATTTCAATGCTCCTTATGGTATTTAGTGTTTTCAAAGCATAAAAGAAACTAACCCTAATATCACTTAAAAACCCTAAGTCTTCTCAATATTAAAAGTAGAACTTTGCAGTTGATGGTTGGTTACTTTTGTTATGTTTGTTTGTTGACCTTTTGTAGTAGGTGAGAGTCACTTAAGTGACTAGTTTGAGGGCTCTTAAGACATTCAATGACTGACCCCTTCTACCCAAGGCAACTAGTCTCCACAGCATATCTTAAGGTTTTGAGTGGGAGGTCGAGATCAACGACTATCTTGAAGGTGCCAAACGATGAATCAACAGGCAACATTTAAAATTTGTTTAAATCCTAACAGGCGGGTGGTTAATGTGAAGGTTGATAGGCATATGCACATCATTTGTGAAATTTAGTTGTGAAGGTATTTTTGTAACTGCATTTTAGACCCTGTACATGTGTATGGATTTGAATACTTCAAAAGAGAGCTTGGAGGTCTGTTATTAGATGATGAACTGGTGGATATTTTCAAAAGTGTTGAATGGTGATAACATGGTGTGTGTGAAGAGATTTTATTTGATGGAAGACATGTTTTTATAAGGTGTATTTGAAGGAAGAGAAGAGAATAGATTCTTCTTAGAGCTATTTGTGGGATTTGGAGGAAATATAAATAGTGACAGAGTGCTATGTTTTACAGATTCAAACAGAGGTATATATATTTATTTGTCTTGAAGTTAGTTTCTTTCTTACATGATGAAGTTTTAATCTTTGGTTCATGCTCAAAAGATTAGGTGCAATGGTAACAGAGGTTATGTAAATAGAATGATATATTGAAATTGCATGGATTTGTATTTGTTCTTGAAGATCATATGGATAATTGTCTAAGATCTGTAAGAATGTCTTGAGGATGTTGATGCCATGGATTTGAGAAGAAAATATTTTTATGAGGAAGATTTAAAGGACAAAATGTTCAAGGGTTATGTGTAGTCTATGATAATCTTTATGGTCTACATTTTCTTTGCATTAATAAGTGTCCTATAGCAGTATAATGGTCATCCATGCATACATAGTTGGATGTTGATAGATTGTTTGTCAAATAAGTGAAATTAGTGTTTGATGAAAACATTTCATGGTTCATTGTTCATTGTTCATTGTTCATATCTAAGAAGGTGTACAATACAAATGTGAATGTGCCTTGAACTCAGGTGTTACCATGTAGTCTATGATGTCATTGTCCTGTGATATCAATGTAATGTTCTTGCATATTGAAAGTATGGAAGTCCTAAAGAGATATCCTTTTGTGCTAATCTAGGAGAGATAAGGTGTTTGTGTAAGAGTTATAGAACTCATCTGTAACCTTTGGTTTTCAATGTAAATAGAGTAGTACTTTGTGTTTATCTTCTTGTAGATTTGAGATTGAAGTTGATGTAATCAATGAGATCTAGTGATTAGTGAGATCCTAGCGAGTGAGGCACAAATGTAATTGGTGAGATTTTGGTTAGTGAGACCTAATGAAGATTTGGTGACGTTGGATAGTGGTTTTTGCCTAATTAGGGTTTTCCACTTTACATCTGGTGTCATGGTTTCATTTGCGTGATCTTATTGTTCTCCATGTTTATAACATGCATTAGTTGTTCTATACAAGGTTGATAAATGAATTAGTTTTATCAAATCATTGATTCACTCCCCCCTCTCAGTGATCCATTGTATTCCAACACTCCTATTTATTAAATGTGTCTTAGAAATAAACAACAATTACAAAATGAAATGTGCAAGTAAACTAATCTAATCAAGGCTAAGTGAGAAAACTAGTGAAAATAACTATGGAGATATGAGGCAAAATAGAATTTAACCACACAATTAAACTTAAAACAATGGGGTTACACAAATGTAAAGAAATCCAAGAGAGAAATATGAAACTCTATCACCTATAGATGAAGCACAATCTGCCCAACTAGAGTAGATTAACTTGCAAGTGATGGTTTCATAGAACCATATGAAAGAACAAAATTCTCTAGGAACTCACATAAATATGTACCAAAAGAGTACAACTACAACAAAGACTTAATAAGCACAAGAGAAAGCTCTAGGAGATCACCAAGAGAGATAAATCTTCATAATATTTCCCAAAATGTTGTAGAGCCAAAAAAGTTCACCATAGAATGCATGAGAGTCAAAATCTAATGAAAAAATCTATCACATGAGAGGGAAAACCCAAAGATAGAGTCAAGTAGAAATGTTATGAGTGGTGAAGAGATGGGTGGCTAGTAATGCCTAGAAATGGTCACCTAGTTGCCACATAGGCATAGAACACTAGCGTGTCACATGGACATTCATGCTAAGTTCTCGTGTCTAGGCAACTTTAGTTCCTGGTCACATGGAACACCATCAGATGATGAGATAAACAAAGCATTAAAATAAAATTTAATAAAAATAAACACAAAAGTTTGAACATAACAAAAAAGCATGTGTGGTTATGAAAAAAAGGCTAAGGAAAGGCTAAAATTAACCTAAAAGGAATGTCAGGCAATTGAATGCTGAAGTGGTCACAAATGTAGTGTGAAAATGCAAGGGTATACAATTTTTGATGTTACATTTAGCCCTCACTTTAGTAGACTTATGACACTATGTGCATATGCATGCTAAAGTAGAAAAGGAAATAACATCTCAAGTTTTACCTTAAAAAGGATATTCGTAGAGGTCGTAAAGAGTTCTTCAAGTGGAGGAGTGAAGCCCCCAGGCTGAGAACCTACAAAACCACAGTATTAGACAACAAAAACTTCACAAGAGGCAATGTTAGAATTACATATATATAAAATTTATGCTAAAAGGATAAGATCAAATATGATTTTGCTAAGCATCAAGGATAGGAAATCATATAATCTAATGAACATTCTACAAAATCTACAACAAACACACACAAGGAAAGTGAAGAAAGATAATGTAAAAGGGACATTCATAGCACACTACAAGAGCTGGAGGAATGTCAAGTATGGTTCTAGGGATAGAACACTATGAGAGCTAGGAACCATACCAAACTCTTGTGGGCCACTAGGACTAACAAACTGCATTGTTAGGTGACTCACAAAGAGTGCTAAAAGGTAGTTGAATTGGGTGGTCAGTCTAAGCAAGTGTGTTTTCTTAGGACCACAAGCTACAAATACTACTAAGAGGGAATGCTATAGAGAATGTACCATTAATGTGGTGCACGTGCGAAAGTGTAAAGCATTAAAGTATGCCCCCATCTTAAAATAGTTGCATAAAACATCAATATGCAACTAATTTAAAGGTAGATAAGGGGAAGAGAGATTTAGGAAACATATATAGGAAGATGTTCCCAAAGCTACTACTAGAAAAACAAGAATGTCCCCAAAAAGAGGCACCAAAGAGGTAATGTTGTAGGCACGACTCACAAATCTTGTGGAAGCATGGTATGACACTGAGCAATGCAAACACATCACATAAAATAAGCATCACCAAAACATTAAGGGATATACATGCTTGGGAGTCAATATACGTTTGGGAGAGGAATCATCAAGGGACAATTGAAAAAGAAATGTCATCATTCCCTAGGCATGGAGAACTACAAGTACAAAGGAAGAATGTCACAAGAAAATAAAAGAAAAAATAAAAATTTTGGATCAACATGGAAGGAAACTAAATCTTCCAACACTTTGCATCATCCCCAAAATGTCAAAATAAGCAAAAGGACAACATACAAAAGAAAGTAGAAATAGATAGCAGAAAGGCACAACATTTTTGTTCCTCTTGTATTCACATGTCTACAAGGGCATCATGGGTCCTCTAGGTAGAATTGACAAACATAACAACACAAACACATGGATAACAATACAATCAAGCATGCAAGCACATAAAAACACATGAGACAAAGTTACAAATCTAATGGGTCAGGTGTCATCAAATTGTCCAGATCCTAGTCTTGAAAATAATAGGAGGATGGAGGAAGAGCTAACGATGGGACCACATCAAGAGTAGTACAAGAGAACTCCCCTAGGATCAAGTGTAGAGGATCACCAGTAGGAGTAGGATCCTCTAGAGCATTGGTAGTAGAAATTGTCAAGGACTGTGCACAAATCATTGACAACGAGGGAATATCTGAGATAGACTCAAAGATTCAATCTATAGGGGAGGAATCAAAAGAGTTGTTGGAGTACTACACTAACCATAGCTCATTAGTGCTATTGGCAGAAATGCAAGTACTGTGATTCATGGGTGGAGGAATGTCCTCCATAGTTGGATGAAGTGATGCAAAAGGGATTAGAGGGGGAGAATACAATGGCATATGCTTAGTCTTGTGGAGTGGAGGCATGTGGTAGTGCTCTGGTTTATGCTTTGGCAAAAAATAAGGTATGTCTATGCCAATGATAGCATGAAAGAGGATATCTAGAAAGACTACATGATGGGTATGCTATAAAGGCACTAGAGTAGTTAGGGTGGTGCTAGGGATAACACTGACATTTGCTAACCTTGTTCATTTTTACCAAGCACAAAATGAAAAGTTAATTGACTTTATCTATTGTTATCAAGCTATTTTCTCATAGATTCCTTATGCTTTGCCTGATTCTAATAGATTCTTTTATTGGGAACCTATAGCCTCATATTAGGGACAATATTCTACTTATGAAATATCAATCATTTACACATCTATGCACAATGCTATAGGATTATGAGTAGTCTGTAAGCTAGTTCAATATGTCTACCTTACCAACTCCTGTTAGTTAGTCTGATAATTCTTCTTTTATAAATTTTAAAAAGAATCAAAATTTCTTTAAAAATAATTCTTCTACAATGATTAACAATGTAGTGGATGATGCACCTTCATGGGTTGCTTTAGCCTTGTCTTCTTCAAAATCATCAAATAATAAAAAACTCACTCCTCTTTTAGAGTTTGTCTATTCAATTCTCTAGTAGCTTCTAAATAATAATTTAGTGCAGCTTCCTCCTATCCATTCTCTAGACAATTGCAAGCCAACTCTACCTTCATATGACATGAAGGTCTTTTACCAATTCCATAGGGTACCTAGATATGACACTGAAAAATATTTACATCTTAAGCACATTGTGTAGGACCTCATTGATCAGAATGTGATCTAGGTCTCTAACACAAATGCAAAAGCAAATAAGTCAATCACTTCCCCTAATCAACATATATAGATCTATACCAACCCAAAGCCACATCATTATTCTAATTTGGTTGACCTCACTTCACCTCCCATGGAATTAGATGCTCCTTCTAACATTCCTTCTTCCTTTTTCTTTAACCAAATGGTAGGCATGGTGGATGCTCAGTCTCATCCAACTCAAGAGAAAACTATTCCTGAGCCTATCATTTCCTTCACTTTCATAGATATTCCTACCGATGTATATGAAGGACCTCTTTACAATGCCATTGAGGTTAATGGGAAGCTTGTAAAGTCTATCCAAATTGACCCTATCTGCCTAGTAAATATAATCATAGAGGAATTATTATATGTCCATGAACTATATAAATATGTGTATGAGTAATTAGAAATCTTTATAAGGTGTCATGATGGAATGTCTTGCCTAACCCTCAGTTTGATCACCCTCCCTATCTAGGTGGTACCCAAAGCCCAGGATGTGTATTTTTACTTCATTCAAATTGTTAAGGGAAAATTGGAGTAAACATGAATAACCAATATAGTATATCAATAATACCCAAAACTCAATGAAAAGGGAAATAATCAAGATCAAACAAACAAAGACGAAACCTTTGCAAACCTCAATACTTCATAGCTTCCATTGATTGCATATCTCAATCGATCTTGCATGTATGAATAAGGCCCTCAGAGAGTGCACTTCCTTACTATTCCAAGATTGTCAATAGAGAATGGCTATGATAGTGCTTTGTAATGAAGATGAGCTTCACAACAATGGTAGTGATATGGTAACAAGTTGATCGCAAGTAAAAGGAATGACGTGGGTGCCAAAGGCATGCTGTAATTCCTGCAGAGTAACAGTACTGAAGGCTTGGATGATAGAAATGGAAGAACAGGGTTCAATTTATAGACTTATGAGAGAAGATCAATGGTATAGAAAGAATGAGAAGATCAACGATACAGACTGGTTGAGGAAGGTGCGTGAATAAGAAAAAGACAAGTGTCTTTCTCTATTTTGCACGAGAGGAATTAATAAAATAGAAGAATGAGTTAACTGAAGAGATTAATCAATAAAAAGAATAGATTAATCAGTTAAGAGAATAGAACTAGAGAATAGAAATTGTATGAGGATGAGAAGATATTGTAGCTCAATTAAATATTTGGAATATTCAATTTCATGTGCACAATTGATTGAATTATATTTAGATATAACTCAATTTAGAAGAAATAGACAACTTAAATAAATACTTAATTTATTTAAATTTAGAGAAGATATTATTGGAGGAAACAATTAAATAATTGATATTATTTAATTTAGAATGAATTTGGAAGAACTAATTAAATAATTGGTATTATTTAATTTGTTGGAGGAATTAGAAGAATTTAGGAATTTTAATTAAATAAATTGATTTTATTTAATTGTTGGGAAAATATGAATCAAATAACTAAATTGGTTTATTTATTTATTGATAGAGGAATTTGACTTAAATAAATATTAAGAATATTTATTTGGAGAGAGTTGTGTCATTTTAAGGCATATACATTTTGCCCCTCTTTGATGCAATGCAGTTTACGGTGTTGCTTCAAAGAATAAGAATTTTCTGATACTGATACATGCCCCAGTTTGCCCCTGGTACAGGTTATGATGATAGGATGCCCCCTCAAGAGATTGGACGGGAAGAAGGTAGAAGGACGTGAGACAGACAATCTCACGATGAAGAACGGAGAACTAGGTTAGGGTTGAAGAAAGAGCTGAATGATACGTGGTGCAAGATAGAATGATAACACACACAAGCAAGCAAGCAATTATGCACAAATGATACAAGAACAAACAAGGTATTGGCCCTATCAAGTGGTAAACCAATGATATACTGATAACAATATATGACAGTGTTGTCATGGCAGGGAACGATATATCCCTAGACCAACATGGCAGGCATGTTGTCATGGCGGGGAACGATGGATCCCTAGAGAAAACACGAAGGATAGTGTTTGGTTTCATGAAATGAAGCATGTCGTGTAAGACGCGTGTGTTGGTCTGATTTCAACAATGTTACATCCTAAATAAGACAATTGATTGATTAACTGATCGAGTTGGTTTACAACTAGACAAGGATCAAGACCACTGATTGTGATTGGATCATTTGACAAGATTGACTTGACTTGATTGGTATGGATTAAGGATGGACTTGAATTTGGATCATTGCTCGAATTGACAACTAGAACACTTGATGAGAGAGACAAAGATAGAAAGTTTGATCGATAGAAGAATGACTCAAGAGGACTCACAAGATTTTATTTGTAAACATTGATACTCTGTATTTTGGATCTTTATTTGCATGGGATATGGTATGCATGCTTTGTGGATGTGAATGGATGTGAGTGGTTTTTCCATCTTGATATTGCAAGTATTTTGAAGTGCTTATTTCATCATTGGGCTATTTTTTTTGGGTACTTTTTTTGAATGTTGTAAGTTAATACAAGCATCTAGGTATAATTGAACTGAGATGACCTAAGTATTTATTGCATATCAATAGACAAGGATTGCCCCCTTTCATGTTAGACCTTTGATGTCCTTGATGATATTTTATTAATCATGCCTTTAGACAAGGCTTCACACTACTAAAGATTAATCCACAAACAACAAACAAAGAAAGATGATTATGCTCCCATCATAGAATCTCTAGTTTTTGACATCCTTGAGTAGCATAGGAAGACATAATAACAAAGAATCAAGACTCTGTAAGTTAACCTTGTAAAAAACAAGACCTTCTTGCATTTAGATGTGTTTTTCTTGCCATAATTTAGATAGAATCAGTTTGAGTACGTTATGTACTTGTTTGTTTTGCATTAGATAGGTTGACTCCTTGCATCAAGATTCTTTCTTTGAGAGTAGGCCTTTTCTTGTCCTTGCATGTATGTCTGGTAAAATGGACCCTAGGGGACTGACCTAGTGCCTCGGGGGTGCATTACTAAATGGCCTTGCCTATGTGACAACGCAGAGGCAACGTAGTTCGGGGACCTGGACCATGGATGGACTAGAGGATAGATGACAAGAAATGGGATGGATGGAAAAGTGGAGCCTCGGGGGTGCATTGAAAATGGCCTTGCCTACATGATGACACAGAGGCAACGTAGTTCAGGAACCTGGACCATGGATGGACTAGAAGATAGACAACAAGAAATGGAATGGATGGAAAAGTGGAGCCTCGAGAGCGCATTGAGAATGACCTTGCCTACATGACAATGCAGAGGCAATGTATTTCGAGGTTGACCCTATGATACTAATGATAGACACTATGCTAGGCTAACACTGTGGATAGGATACTGGATAAGACCTTGGTTGACAAGGTGACAAAAGAGATAGAGTATCAAGCCATGATAGGTTATCATTAGGTTACACAAGGTACTTTATTATGAAACACATATGGATCAGATCAGACATGATTGAAGGTAGAATGGACACAAGGTAAGCAGTTTCCCAAAGATGGAGAAGACGGTTTATCACAAGTAGTGCCTGTTTACCAGGTTTTCACCACTTGCTTTTATTTGCATAAAAGCTAGAAGTACACATGATGCTTGTTTACCAGGTTTTCATCATGGTACCTATCTAAGGCACCTATTTACCAAGTTTTCACCAAAGGAATTTTTTTTGGTTGTTTTTTCCATTTTTTAAATTTTTTTGCTTTTTTCTAATTTTCTATTTTTTTTTTTATATTTTATGCCCCCCTTACATTTGGTTTCTCTTAGGTATATAACTTGCAAAGATGCATATTGTTGATTGGGTCATCAAACAACTCACCTTCTGATGTTGCCAACTGATATGCCCCTGATCCATAGGCAGCAACGATCACATAAGGCCCAAGCCAGTTGGGTTCAAACTTGCCTTTCTTTTCCCGATCCTGTTGATTGCGGGGATTTTATTTAAGTACTAGATCTCCAACCTTAAAGACTCTTGGACAGACTCTGTGGTTGTAGCTTTGTGACATCATTTGCTGATATGCCTTGAGATGATTAAAGGCTTTCTGTCTCTTTTCCTCTAGCAGCTCTAGCTCTTGCAATCTAGAAACTCTATACTCTTCATCAGTTATGAGACCTTTTAATGACACCCTGAGAGATGGTAACTTGACCTTGATGGGTAAGATGGCTTCTGATCCATAGACAAGGGCATAAGGGATAGCACTTGTGGGAGTGTGTATACTGGTTCGATAGGCCCATAGAGTGGGCTTGAGTTGGATGTGCCAAACACGGCCAGCATTGTTGACTGTCTTCTTGAGGAGTTTCAAGATTGTTTTGTTGGATGCTTCTGCTTGGCCGTTACCTTGGGGGTAATAGGGTGTGGAGAAACGGTGTTAGATTTTGAATCTGTCACAAAGCTCTTGAACATCTTGGTTCTTGAAAGGTCTCCCATTATTCGTGATAATGGATGAGGGAATTCTATATCTGTAGATGAGGTAATTGAGGATGAATGAGGAAATTTGTTTGCCTATGATCGTGGTGAGTGCAATGGCTTCAATCTAGTTGGTAAAGTATTCAGTGACAGTTATTATGAACTTGTCGCCGTTGGGTGAGGGCAGGTGGATTTTTCCCACAAGGTCAAGTCCCCATTAACAAAAGGGCCAAGGTGTTATTAAAGGTCTCAGCTCTTGAGCTAGTTCATGTATCAGGGTTCCGTGTATCTGGCACTACTTGCACTTCTTCACAAACTAATATGAATCTATTTCCATGTTTGGCCAATAATAACCCAAACGTGTGAGTTTCTTAGCTAAGGAAGGACCACTAGAGTGTGTTCCTCAAATCCCTTCATGCACGTCTTGTAAAGTGGTTTGAGATTCTTCTCATTCTAAACAATGGAGTAAAGTGCCATCTAGACCACATCGGTATAGGGTGTCAGTAATAATGGTATAAAGAGAGGTTTGGCAGATGACAGTTCATTGTTGGTTTGAAGATAAGTTAGGTGGGAGGGTGTTGTCCTTGAGGTAAGTGTAAATCTTACCATACCAAGGTGAATCAGATCTGACTAATAGGCATATGGAGTGGGTTTCAGGATGATCATAAGTTGGTTGCTGAATTGACTCTGCCAAGAACTCATACCATGACTCATTCTCTGGGATCTCGAGGATTGAGGCAATGGTTTCCATGGCATCTGCTGCTTTGTTTTCAATGCGAGGTATCTACTCAAAGGAGATGGTCACAAAGTAGTCCTTAAAGTCATTGACCATGCACTTGTATGGTATAAGCTTCTCATCTTTGGTTTGGTAGTCGTCATTAACTTGGTTGATCACCAGTTGAGAGTCACCGTAGACATGTAGCTATTTGATTTTCCATTTTGTTGCCATTTTGAGACCAATGACTAAGGCTTCATACTTTGCTATGTTTTTTGTGCATGGGAATAACAAACAATATGACTTAGGTATGGTGTCACCGTGAGGAGTGACCAACAAGATTCCTGCCCCTGACCCATGGTTTGTATAGGAGCCATCAAAGTAGAGTTTCCATGAGTGTGTTGTGATATTGGATAAGAATTCATCTGGAAACTCAAATGTCATTGGTGTGGTATCCTGCAATGGCGCCTCTGCTAACTGATCAACAATGATTTACCCCTTGATAGCCTTTCTGTCTACATACTTAATGTTATATTCACTTAAGAGCATAATCCACTTGGCTAGGTGACCTATTAGAGCTGCTTTGCTTAATAGGTATTTCAGTGGATCTATCTTTGCAATAAGCTTGACTGGATGTGCTAGCATGTAATGTCAGAGTTTTTGGGAAGCAAAAACCATAGCAAGACATGATATTTAAATTTGAGAGTATTGCAGTTCATAACCCACTAATGTATGACTGATGTAGTAGACAACTCTTTCTTTACCTTTATAATCTTGTAGTGCTTGAAGTGCCCCAAGATCTGTTGGCATAGTAGATATATAAATTAACAACTATTTTTCTTAGATAGGAGGCATCAAGATAGGTGGATTCATTAGATATTCCTTCAGTTTGCCAAATGCCTCTTCGCATTTCTCATCCCACCTAAATGGAATGTTCTTGTGTAGGAGATGATTGAAAGGTTGACACTTGTTTGCCAGTTGTGATATGAACCTACGGATTGCTTGTATATTGCCCTATAGAGATCGTAGTTGAGTGAGATTCATTAGCAGTGGCATTTCCATGATGGTCTTGACTTTAGAAGGATCCACTTCAATCCCATTTGTTAATACAATAAGCCTAAGAGCTTGCCCGAGGTGACTCCAAACACACATTTCTTTGGGTTCAACCTGACCTTGAATTGTTCTAGTCTCTGAAAGACCTTCTTTAGCACATCCAAGTGTGATTCTCTTGTGAGTGACTTTGCAAGGATATCATCTACGTAGTCTTCCATTGTGACATGCATCATATCATAGAAGATGGTGGTCATAGCATGTTGATATGTGGCTCCTGCATTCTTTAGCCCAAATGGAATGACATTCCAGCAAAAAGTGCCCCATGGACAAGTGAAAGCTATCTTATGTTGGTCTTCTGGTGCAATCTTGATTTGATTGTATCTTGAGAAGCCATCCATGAGAGATAACATGGTATGCGCAACTGTTAAGTTGACTATGATATATATATTTGGCAACGGAAAGTCATCCTTGCAGCAAGCTTTGTTTAGATCTCATAAATCATTGTATAACTTGACTCGTCCATCAGGTTTTGACACCGGCACTATGTTGGAGACCCACTCTGGATAGTCTATTGCTCTAATGAATCCTACATCCAGTAGTTTCTTGAGTTCTTCCTTCACTAGTAGTGTAATGTGTGGATGCATCTTTCTAAGCTTTTGCTTAATTGGTTTCACTCCTAGATCTAGTGGAAGATGATGTAGAATCAAATCTGGATCCAATCCTGGCATATCTGCATATGACCAAGCAAAGTTGACCTTGATTTTCTTAAATAATGGTACAAACTTAGTCTTTTTTGGTGGAGTTAGAGACTTATCAAAGTGAATGATCTTAGGCTAATCCTCTGTTCCAATGTTAACAGGTTCTATAGATTCCACAACAATCTAAGACTTCTCCTAGTGCATGTCATCAGGGAGAGTGTCAAGCCTTCCATCGTCAGGTGCTAGAGTTGGGTTTTTACCATTGGATGCATCCTTTCTTTTTACTATTTTGGGATCTGATATTGTCGCCGAGCGGTTTTCACCATTAGATCTAGTTTTTAATTTGATAGTTTTGTGATTGGAAGGCTTGGCATCCTCCCCAAAATAATCCATGGTATTGAGTTCAATGGTGAAGCCAGCTTTATGATCTTCAGTAGGTAGGTGATTCCTAAGTTCCATGTAGTTAATGTAGGCATCATTGTTTTGGAACATGTCTAGTTGTAGGGTTCCTTGTAGATCCCAGTTGATAAGTTTGGGATGCACAAGGGGGAGGGAGTTAGATGATAGATCTGCTTCATTGATAGTTTGAATGGATATGCTAGGGATATTGATAGGGAAAGGGTCCTGGATGGTACTTTCCTCCAAATTGTTTATTGCGATACAACTCAAACCTTCCTCAAAAGTCATATTCTCAGGGATTGGCGAATCACACTCTAATGGTCTATGCGTTAGCATTTGTCCCTCATGGTAGGGGCTATAGGTTTGAATGGTGTCAACTTCCTTATCTTCATAGGAGTTCTTTGTTAGCTCATCCCACTCATATTCATTGGAATCTGTGTCGTTGTCCCCTTGAAGGTTATGGATCATTTCCACAAGACAAGCATTTTCTTTTGCTTTGACCTTGTCCTTGTAGCCTAGACCTTTTGTATTTCTTACCAATGACAATGAAGAAGGTTGAATGGGTTCTATAATTCCTTCTTTTCTTAGGCTGATGGGACCTTGTCCCTCATAACCCATTCTGTGTAAGATGGACTCACCTCACTCATAGATTTCCTTTGGGAGCTTAGGTGGTTCTTGTTGTGTGTTCTCTTCTTCTTCTTTTGTGTAGAGCCATTGTAAGATATCTCTCTCCTCTGATAGGGTCCCCCATTTTACAAAGGGAGTTGTGGTAGGTGTAGGAGGAGAAGATGGCTTTGGAAAATGTTTGGGTCACCCAAAGGATCTAGGAGATAGAGGCATTTTGGCTAGATTGAGGCTGTGCTCGATGGAGTATTCCCCTACTCCTATTTCTTTGATGGTAATTTTTTGCTCTTTGGGCTTAGATGAGGAAGCTTTGGAGGTAGAATCATGCTATGGGGTAGGGGATGTAGAAGCTATATTGCTCGGTATGATATAATCAGGCTTTGAGTGAACAAAATTACAATGCTGGAAGGGGTCAGGATCACCTTGGATGGTGACATGTTTGTTGTTATGAGGTAATTTTATGCATTGGTGGTAGGTAGAAGGCATAGCTTTCATGGCATGAATCCATGGTCTACCAAGAAGAATCTTATAGGCCAGCCCCCTGTCTAGGACTTGACAAACAACGTCCTTTATTACTAGTCCTACTTGGATTGGTAATACCACTATTCCCTTAGTAGTTCTTTCCTCTTCATCATAGGCTTTAATAGTGATCCTTTTCCTAGGATCCACTACACTTTCAGAGAACCCCAATGTAAGGACTAGCTTGAGAGTGCAAATATTTAAACTGACTCCCCCATCAATGAGAACCCTTTTGATATGGTGTTTATGGATGAAGGCAACAATGTGTAAGGGGGTGTTATGAGGTTGAGACATTGAGAGGTCATCTTGTTCGGTGAACGATATGGTATTGGAGGAGGCTAGATTTCCTACCATGGCTTGAAACTTCTCTTGGGCCAAGATTGTGGGCACAGTCATTTCCACCAAGGCTTTATCAAGAATTTCCTTATGGGAAGGAGACAAACACAACAACTCTAAGATAGAAATGCGGGTAGGAGTTTTTTGGAGTTGGTCTATGACACTATACTGATGGGGTTTGGACTGAGAAGGTGATGACCTTGGAGGGATGGTATTCAACATGACCTTACTACTATAGGTGATTATACTACAATAAGTTTTGTTGGGCTCTGATTGTTGGTTGGGTGTGACCACATTGATTTGTGGTATGTGCTCTGATATGTAATTGATGGTATAATCGAATGGCACACTTGCATAATTATCATTATTATTCCCATTATTCTAATTTTGCCTATTGTGGTTGTTGTTGTTGTACGACCTGTCGTGATTGAGAAACAGATCCTTGTATGCCACATGCGTCTCATTAGAGGTGTGTTGTTAAGCACTTCCTTGATTTTGATCAAGTATGTCTTGAATAACATGTTTGAGATAGATACAATTGTTGGTTGTATGTCCTCTTCCTCTATGATACTCACAAAAATTGGTGTCTTTCCAATAGTGAGGTTTTATTTGAGGTTCATAATTGCTAGTTGGTAGGAGAGTGATCTCGTTGTTAGCCAATAGCTTCCTTAACGTAAACTCTTGGGACTCACCCAGCGGTGTGAAATTTCACCTAGGATTTGAGTTGTACCATGGCCTTGACTCCCATGGGAATGTTTTGTTGGGCATAGCATTGTTTGCCTTTCCTTTGAGCATGAAGATTGGTTGTTGTTTGGGAGTCACCACCTTGGCATCAACTACCCCATCATTGACAACATTTTTATTCTTGGTCCAAAATTTTGACTTGTCCATGGTGTAGTTGGAGTTAGGGGTGTCCTTGTACAACTTGATTTGCCCCTTGGTGATCATAGATTTCTCGATGAATAATCCCAATTCAATGAGCTTCAAAAATGAGGTAGGACATTGAATATGGATTTGATAGTTGAGATCGGAGTTGAGGTTGTGGACAAATATCTCCATCAATTACTTCTTAGGTACATCATATGAGCACTTGCTCGCTAGTAGTCTCCACCTTTGTAGGAAAGAGGCAAATGATTCACCACTCTTTTGTTTAGTATTACATAGATCGAGCATGGAGACTTTGTGTTTAATATTGTACGAGAAGTACATGATGAATTTGTTTACTAGCTCATCAAAGGTTTTGATACCTGGCGGAAGTCACAAGAACCACTCCATGGCTTGACTACCTAGAGATCTAGGGAATAGTCTCATTAAGAAAGTTTCATTATGAGCTACTTCCATGCATTGGTGAATTCCCTAATGTGATCTCTTGGGTCCCCTTTCCCTTTGTATTTGTCAAACTTAGGAACTTCGAACCAAAAGGGGATGGGTACCATGTTCAAACTTTTATCGAAGGGGTATGGTGCTACGTCTTCCAAAGAGTAAGTTTTAGCACTTGTTCCTGTCTTGAGATCTGTCATTTGTTGCATTAGACCCTTGATTTGTTTCCTCATTTCTTTCATAGGTATATTTGGGTCTGCGACTTTCTTTCCTTTATCCCCATTAGTGCAATTTTCATAAGTTTCCTCTGTGTTCTCTTTCAATTTGTTGAGATCAAAGTCAGAGGGGAGTTTGAGTCCTAGACTTGCAAGATGCATAAAGTATTTGTGAGGGTCCTTGTGGAGCACTTATGCTAGTAAGTGCTGAAATTTTTGATCTTGGAGATTCCCTTGATACTCTTCATGAGAGATATCCTCATCACTATCGTGAGGGGTGACAATGTGATTGGATGATCTGGCCATTTCAAGCTATCATTTGTATTGAGATCTAGTTAAAAATATGCAAGGTGACATGGGAAGTGGTTGGATGGAAATAGAGATTTTGCTAAGGTGTAAGTGGAGATTGCTAAGAAGAGGATACTTGTGATGAGATTTGGACAAGGGACTCTTTCAATCAATGATTCCAAGTAAGACAACTGATACAAGATGATAGCCACTAGTAAGGGTACTCGATACCTATCTTACCGTGTAGGGACTAGTCATGCACCAAGACCACTAGTAAAGTTCTGTGACTTACTAGGGTTACTTGAATCTGATATGATCCAAAAAAAGTCTTTCACTAATCTGATATAGGATACTTTGACTTTGCCCTAGGGAGACTTGGTAGAAGGTGGATGAGATGACCGATGAAAGAGAGGGTATGACACTAAATGGATGGGAAAATGACTACAAGGTAAGATTTGATCTCTAAATTTGGAATTAGGTTGAAATGGGTACCCAGAAATGGCAAAACGATTCTCTCAAAATAAGTGGAAGTACTTACTGTTATGCATGCACAGAAACAGATGCACAATAGTAGGGGTCAAATGTGTAGGAAGTCAGTGTAAATGTGCAGTACTAGTAATTTTTAGATGCACAGTAACAGGTGGTATAAGCGTAGCAAGTCGGTATAAATGCGTAGAAAGTCAGAACAGGTGTGCAGTAGAAACTAGTAAAAGCCCAGCTCTAGTTTTTTCAATGTTTTTGCAAATTTTTGGCAATTTTTCTGATGTTTTTGGTTTCTTTTGTTGCAAAATGGTCTCTTTTGATATGATTTTCTTCAATTATGGCAAGAAGACACAGCAAACACAAAGAATGTTTTCATGGATTTTTATTTTTTTGACTCTTTTTGGACTAAAAGAAAGCAAGTACAATCCTAGGTTTCAAAGGACAATATAAATCGAATTCTCACTATCTCTAGTGAAGCATCTTCAGGAGGTGATAATCACCCTTCCCTGCACTAGCTTATAGGGGTTTTTGGCCACTAAAACATAGGTGTTTAATAAAGGCAACTGTTTGAGTGGTTATACATGTGGCAACACTAATCTCTGTTGTGGAGTCTCCCAGCCTGCAAGGGTTACGCCTTGGAGGGTTTTGGGGCAGGTTGGCTATCGTTATAACACAACTTCACTCATTATTTGAAGCATTTGCTCCAAACATAATTTATTTTTAGTGGATCGGCAGGGCTTAGCTTTAGCCTATTACCACTTAGGGTCATTCCTACTTCGATGGACAGTATCCAAGAGCAGGCCCCTCTAAAGGAAAAATACATGCAAAAATGATATGTCTGGCATTTTGGTCACCCAAGATAGGGGAGAGCATAGGCCTGGAATCATTCCCAAAACATAGAAGACAGTGGTTCTTTTCCCCTAGTTAAAAAAAAGACAAACTAAATGGGCTATCTACTTGGGCAAGCACAAATATTTGTTAACTTTGAAGTGATAACAAGATAGCAATGGTTCAATTTTACCTAGATAGCAATGTGTCTAACTTTGAAAGATAGCAATATAGCAATGATTCAAGGATATGCAAGATAACAATGATTCAATTACCACCTTCCTAGTTAATACTATGTGAGATTTGCATGAGCATCCATTTACTTTCCTTTTAGAAATTAAAGTGTGAGTTTAACAAGTGCAGCTATATGTGACTAAACCAGTGCCTAGCCTGCAAAATAGATCTAAGAGCTTTCTTATAAAAAAGAGTTAAGTGTTAGTGAAAACCACAAGAAAACCCTAAAAACCATTGCCTAAATCAGATGTACAGCTTCAGAGCCTGGATGCACAGAAACAGAGCTCAGAAGTGTAGAAGTACAAATGCACTCAGATAGAGGTCAAAAGCACAAGAATATAGAGTATATGCACTAAATTAGTAGATGTGTCGTATCAGAGGTTGTATGCATCGAAATAGAGCATGTATGCGTTGAAAGATGGGATGCACCGAAATAGATAGCAGATGCATGTTAGGATGGGTCAAATATGCAGATTTCTCCTATGTATAGCTTTCTAGAACACAAAAACTTAGTTTTTGGGTTAAATTTGAGGCTAGGCCCCATGGTGGGCACCAAAAATGTTAAGGAAAAATTAGAGTAAACATGAATAATCAATATAGTATATCAATAATACCTAAAACTCAATGAAAAGGGAAATAATCAAGATCAAACAAACAAAGACAAAACCTTTGCAAACCTTAATACTTCATAGCTTTCGTTGATCGCCTATCTCAATTGATCTTGCATGTATGAATAAGGCCCTCAGAGAGTGCACTTCCTTGCTATTCCAATATTGTTAATGGAGAATGGCTATGATAGTGCTTTGTAATGAAGATAAACTTCACAACAATGGTAGTGATATGGTAACAAGTTGATCGCAAGAAAAAGGAATGACGTGGGTGCCAAAGGCACACTGTAATTCCTACAGAGTAACAATACTGAAGGCTTGGATGATAGAAATGGAAGAACAGGGTTCAATTTATAGACTTATGAGAGAGAAGATCAACTGTATAGAAATAATGAGAAGATCAATGGTACAAACTGGCTGAGGAAGGTGCATGAATAAGAAGAAGACAAGTGTCTTTCTCTATTTTGCATGAGAGGAATTAATTAAATAGAAGAATGAGTTAACTGAGGAGATTAATCAATAAAAAGAATAGATTAATTAGTTAAGGGAATAGAACTAGAGAATAGAAATTGCATGAGGATGAGAAGATATTGTAGCTCAATTAAATATTTGGAATATTCAATTGCATGTACACAATTGATTGAATTATATTTAGAGATAACTCAATTTAGAAGAAATAGACAACTTGAATAAATATTTGATTTATTTAAATTTAGAGAATATATTATTGGAGGAAACAATTAAATAATTGATATTATTTAATTTAGAATGAATTTGGAAGAACTAATTAAATAATTGGTATTATTTAATTTGTTGGAGGAATTAGAAGAATTTAGGAATTTTAATTAAATAAATTGATTTTATTTAATTGTTGGGAAAATATGAATCAAATAAATAAATTGGTTTATTTATTTATTGATAGAGGAATTTGACTTAAATAAATATTAAGAATATTTATTTGGGTAGAGTCGTGTCATTTTTAGGCGTATACACAAACCTTAGTTTGCTTTTGTCTAAAGCCAGATCACCCATGGATCACCACGATGAAATCAGTGCTTTCAATGATTCATAAGTGTTTAAATTTTCCTCTCGATGGCATTATGCATACAATATGTCATAGCAAAGTCAAGCTTGTGGCCATGTTAGGAAAATTTTCCTTGGATTACTTCTAGATCACACTCTGACTAAGTCCCTCCATGCATGCAATGACTTCTTATTTTTTTCTTACAAGTTTTTTGGATGGGAATATGAGGGTTGTTGATTTTAAGGGTTTATGTGTAATCCTCCTTTCCCAAAAAACATTCCAAGGGCTTATCAATGGAGTTGAATTTCCACTAAGCGAGAGTAATCACCTATCATGCTGGGCAGCCACTTGGGAAGCTATGGACTCTTGGATGTGTCAAACAATGTCTCTATCTAATGCTCAATTATGCTTAGAAACCCTAATTATGCAAATTAGTAAGCAAATTTTCAAATTATGGCAATCCTTTCAGGCTGAGGTAAAGGATAGAGATATCTAACTTACTACTTTTTGAAGTTTGGAAGGCAAAAAAGTTGGGGAAATGGGGACTAGCGCCCAAGTCCAAGGTACATATTTCTTTGAGGGGTTCTAATCTCCTTTTGACACTGATCTGCACTGCAACTTTAGTTTATAGAAATTCCAATGCGGAGGACAGAGGGACTAGCACCCTAGTCTAGGAAAAGCACCAGTGTCCTGCTTCTCTCCAGATCCTGAATCCTAGATGTCTACTAACCTTCCCTGCAACACCACTTCCAAATGTAGTCCATTTGTAACCTGCAATCACAAGGAGTGTAGGAGGGGGTTGTGGTGTTTAGAGGCTTTCCTCGGTCAAGCCCCAGAGAGACATTCAAGTCTTCCGAACAATGTTGTCAGATGAGAGTGTGTATCCTGACAGGATAAAGGAAAAAATCCAAATGATAAATGATTGAAAACACAATAGATATCACCTTGTAGTGAAGATATCATGGAAGGGTGATGTTCTTCATGCCATGAGGAGATGGATGTCAAATCTACAAACACAAACATAATAACAATGCTCTGCTCTACAACACAATGAATATTTTGAATGCTCTAATCACAAGAATACATCAAATCCACCTAGTTTGGAAATGAATCCTAATCATGCTTATTTATGCAACTACAAAGATTTCCCACTAAGAATTTCATAACTGAAACTTTAGATGTTGACATAGGACCTAATTAACAGTCATAAAGCTGACATTTGAAATTAGGGTAGACGCAAAATAGGGCTGGACTAGGGTGCTAGTGCCCAATTCCACCCTACCATTTTTTCTTAGAATTCATTAAAGTGCAGCTCCCTAGGTCCTATTTTCACAAGACCCAAGGGTTTTCTCATTGGGAGTCAGAAATAACATAGAAGATGCTCTAAATGCACTAACAGGACCTAAGAGCTAAACCTTAATAGGAAAAAGCCCCCGAGGTTACTTTTTCTGACATAACATTTAGCCCCCACTTTAATGTATGTATAAATGCAAGGTCAATACATGCATTAAAGTATGGTCAACAAACACAACAAACATGCCAAGCATGGAGAAGACACACTAAACACATTGAAGACAATAACAGACATGTAAATCATAGAGAAGATAGTTATAGTCACACAAAAGATGAAGAAGACAACATTGAAGACATGCAAAACACAGTGAACGCAGTGAAGACAGTAATGATTTTCTTTTCTTTTTCATTTTTTTCATATATGAAATGCAGATGCAAGTACAGGAAAAGTAAACACACCACCCATAATGTAGGAGGGACTCATCACCACCAATCTTTAGACTGCACATGGGGCAACAAACATGCCAAACAAATCTCAAAGTGTAGGAGGGAATCGTCACCACCAGTCTTTAGACTGCACTTGAGGAAAAATATGCCATACAAATCAAGCATGCCAAACAAATCCCAAAACATAGAAGGGACTCATCACCACTGGTCTTTAGACTATGCTTGGGAACAAACACGCAATACACACACACTTGGAAGACACAGAGAAAACATGACAGACAAGTGATGGAGTGTACCTTTTTCTAGGTTCATCACCATCTCAGGCACATTATAGGAACACACCGACGATTGGGCTTTGCCACAACAATCACCAAAGACACACTTAAGGGTTGAGTTAGTCACAGAACTGCTCCCCACCTCTATAGAGGACTTTTGAAAATGACAGGATTGTGCACTCTCCTCAAGAAATACACCATCCCTGCCTCGCATGGAGGGCTTAAGATAAGAAGGATATGCATGATATCCTACCTCCATAGAGGGCTTAAGTGATTGCGATAGATTCAATATTCACAAACACACATTGCTAACATCTATAATATACATCTTACCTTATATATGCCCCCACCTTATGGTGGTTGATGTCATGTATCGATATCAAGAAATCAAGCACGTTAAGGTAGGAAGAAAACACACAAGGGAACATGAGCTCTCATAAAGCGCATGCCCCCCAAAGGTGACATGTACTTTATGATCACCAAATGTTCCCACATACACATTCCTGCAAGAAAAGTATTAGTATCCATATAATCATGATAAACAACAATGCATATGATCAATCACATAGAGAACCGAGGAATGCCAGATTCAAGATAGACAAAGTGCACAGAGAAACAATATTGTTATGTTTTGTAAGTGCGATAAGACACCATCAAGATCACATGGAGTGATTCTACTAGCCAAGCGTCGGATAATATATATCAACCCTATCATCATGTATGGACTAGATCCATTTTTTGATTTCTCGCTAAAGAGACACTAGGTCTGCATCAGTATAAAATGTTTTTTGTCATCCGCCTGCTAGATAGAACTACTAGAGGAAGGGAAATAATAAATAAAGAGAGGAGAAACAAGTGTCTTAGGGACAGTCATGTAGGAGGGTGCCCCCAAGTCACCAACCTCAACGCTATGTCTATAAGACAATACACAACAATGAAAATAGAGGAGAAGCAATATAGAAGAATGATGATACAAATAGAAGAAGGGTCACAATAGACACAATCTCCTAGTATCCTTGACCTTATGAGAGTATCAAGGGTCATCCTAAGAGGCCTAAACAACACATAACACATCACTAGGGAAACACATCATGGAGGTAAAGGGTTAGAAATACTTACATGTTAGTACAATCATACTAGATTTTGGAACTTGCGAGCCTCTTGGAGAGATGCTCCATCAAGTGCTGTGTGATGCTTGAGTGGTTCTTATGATATTTTTGTTTGTTATCAGGAAGTCCATGTGATGTTTGTTTCTCATATCCTTATGTATATGATATCTTTTGTTGCTTATGAGGAGGAGAACCACTATTATTTCTGACTGATGATAATCATATTGCTCTTTTCCTATTTTTAGCTAGCTTTCTTTGTTGAGTTCATCTATCATAGTGACAAGGACTATCTTGTACTATATTGATCTTGTCATTTGTCAGAGTCTCTTGTTCCATTTGTCTTTTTTGATGGATACTGCATACCTCCCAATCCTTGAAGGGATAACATAGGAGGAACTTCAAAATAAATACCATTTCTTTGTGGGTGAGGTGATACTTTAGTATTTTCCTTATCCACTTCTATTGTAGCAATAATCTCATCATAGTCCAATTAGTCATCTTCTACCTCTAATATATTTTGGTCCATCAAATTTTTATCAGTATGCTTAGGGAAAGGATTAGTGAAGATCTACAAGTTCTGATTTGGTAGAGCAACTAACTTATTCCCATTATCGTTCACATTTGATACTTGTATCACATTCGAGTCAATAAGGTCTTGTATTTCATGTTTAAGATGCATGCATCATTCAGTATCATGTCCTTGTGTCTGGTGGTAATGACAAAATCATTAGCATCAAAGTAAGGTGCTTGTGCTCTACTAGGATCTAAATGTTTTATCGAGGGAAGATTCATAAGATTATTAGTCAGAGCTTGATTCATGATAGAATGATAAGATTTAGATATCGGAGTAAACTTTCTTTGTGATATGGTGCCTTCTTTGGATTAGTGATAGCAGATACTTGTGAAAATTTGTTAGAATTTAGTCCATTAACCTTGATGAAACTCCTATTATTCCGTTTGAAGTAATTTTGTGACGGTCCATCCATGGATTGACCAACTTGAGCCGATGAGTTCAAGATTTCATACTGACTAGATGAAAGTTGATAGTCATGAAGGGTGGTGCATAAATGTTGAAAGGAGTTATACTTCATCAATAGAATCTTATCACAGATGTTAGGTTGTAGATTTGTAATAAATACCTTCTAAACATCCTTGTCCTTCATTTGATATTGAATTTGCGCATAGAGAGATTGATATCGACTAATAAACTGAGTTAATTTCTCTTTCGGACCTTGCTTGCAATGAACTAAATCAATCAAGAAGACTTCAGGTCCAATATTTGCTTGAAAATGTTGTAAAAATTGATCAACTAACTGCTAGAAGTAATGTATTGAATTTAGAGGTAAGGAACAAAACCATTCTAGACCTGTATCTTTGAGAGATCGTGGGAAACATTTTGCTAACAAACCCTCTTTAAAATAGAAATCACTACACATAGTCGTGAATGCCGCCACATGAGTATTAGGATCACTTTTTCCACCATATTTTTCAAAGCGAGGAGTCTCAAACCTCTCATGCATAGGGGTTCTCAAGATTGCATATGATAAAGGGTTACAGGCATGATAAGTTGGTATGTTAGGTTGTGAAGAATTTTTCAAGTTTGTCATCTTTTGTTGTAATGAAGTCATGCCTTGCAAAAGTTGATTTAAGATGGCATCATTCGGAGATGTAGTTTGTTGCGAGGAATTCGAACCAAAGTGAGGAGGTGATTGAGCATGAGTAGTGATAAGTGGAGGCTATGAATAATCTAGTGGTGGTTGGACATATTGATAGGTGGAAGATGGTTACAAATAGGTGGGATGGAGAGGTGGTTGAGATTACTTATTCATAGAAGAAGTCCCTTTAGATACCAAGTTTTGATAGTTAAATCCCACAGCTTTGTAATTTTGTGAATTTCTCCCAGTAGATACTCTAATACCAGTGGTAGCATTACTACAAGCATTTGGATTAGTGGTTAAAATCGTTGATGTAAATGTAGATATTCCCGTAGTCGGTATAGGTGCCAATATTTTTATTTGAGACGAGGACCACATGCTCTTGATACCATTCACACATTCAGTCACCATCATGACATTATTGTGTACTATATGTGTTAAACCTCAAACCACATTAATACCATCTTGTCCTTGTTTTATCAGTTCTCTTATGTGGTGAATCACAGGGGTGACTTCTTCTGCTATCCTTTCACTTTGAACAAATGCTTAAAATTCAGCTAAATCTTTATCAAGTTTGTTTATTTGCTTATTAGGTACATGGGAGACCACATCAATAGTGTCATCAACGTCGTGAAATGTTTGATCTTCCATAGTGGTTGTAGAAGGTATAATGTCTTGCAAAATTTGTGTCTCATCTTTTGTAAAGAAGGTATTCAATGGATTTTCAGAGGTAGGAATGTCAAATTCTTCAAAGGCACAAGATCCCATGAGTCTTATGCTTCTTCTCAAAGGTATATTTATATTAGGTCAGTGAGTAATAATAATCATACAAAAGCATGCACAAACTAATAGAACAAACCCTAGGAGCAAGATATGGTCAAGATAAAAAATGCTTGATTTTTTGACTTTGTTCAATACACACTAGTGAAAGAAGAGGTGTTGTGAAAAATTTCAAAGAAGAAAGAAAATTATATGCCTAATAACAGTCCAATTATGTAAAAATATCTTTCACAACATGCTTTTGAAGCAACTTTAGAGTGATGACAAGTCAAAACCTCGTGAAAATAGGCCAAAATATGCAAATTTTCACCAAATCTCAATGCAAAAGAGTATGAAGAAGGGTGTTGTGAAGAAAATGATGATGGAAAAAAAATTGTAAAAGTAATAATAGCTGCCTAATGCCAAAAAATTCATCACAACACCCTTGTAGTGCCACTCAAGGTCAAACCCTAGTGAAAATATAGTTAAAATATGCAATTTTTCACAAATTTTCAATGCAAAGGCCTAGTAGAAAGGGTGTTGTAAGGAATATGAGGAGGGGAAGAATATATTAACCCTAATAATAGCCAATTAATGTAGAAAAATCCCTTACAACACTCCTATGGTGAAAATCTAGAGAGACGATAAAGCCCAAATCTAGTGAAAATACAAGGTTTTCAAACCCTAGGCATGAGTTTTTGCAAGAAGACCACTATGATGCAACACTAATATTAGAAATCAATCCTAATGAGTGTTTTAAAAAGGTAGTAAAATCTAAAACAAGATTTTGACTACAAACCCTAGCTAATGCAAAACTAGGTTTTCATGAAAAATGCATAATTTCAAGCATTTTTTGTCAAATTAAGCACACAAATGCAATGCAAATGTATTCTTGTAATGTCAGAAAATGTCCCCTTGGGGGATTTTCCCTCATAACGTTTAGCTCCCAGGTCTTCAGCATGCATTTAGGACATCTTAGTTCATATTTTGGCATCTCGATGGAATGAGGCCTAGGTTTCATGGCAAAGTGGACCTAGGAGGACCCATTGACCTTAACCCTGCCCAAAATTGGGGGGGAGGAATTGGGCGTCCGCGCCCTAGTCCTACCCTATTTTGGGTTAGGCCCAAAATTTAAGTGTCAGTTTATGACCGTTATTTGGTTCTTTTGCTGACACGGTGAGTTTGGATTTTTGAAATCTTAGCGGGAGTGTTTGTAGTTGCATATAAAAGCATGTTTAGGCATTCATTTGTAGACTTGATTTCAACTAGATGATTACTAGCAAGCTATTGTGTTCTCAAGGTGATTCAAGGCTTTCATTGTGTTTCAAGAGTAGACTTGTGTGGTTTATGTGTTTGTTTGCAGATTTGAGCATCAATCTCCTCATGGAATGAAGAGCATCTTCCTCCCATGAGAGCTTCACTACAAGGTGACATTATATTGCATTTTCATTATTGATTCCTTTAGTTTTTGCATCTACCTCACAAGGGCATGCACTCTCTATCTGATAACGATGTTTGGAGACTTAAGTGTCCTTCGGGGGCTTAACTGAGGTAAGCCTCTAAACACCACAACCCCCAAACCAAGTCTTGTGATTGCAAGTAACAGGTGTCGCATTTGGGAAAAGTAAAGTTGCAGGAAGGATTGGAAGGCATCAAGGATTTTGGATCTGAAGAAAAGCAGGACACATGAGCATTTCTAGGACTTGGGTGCTCGCTCTAGTGTCCTCCATAGATAAATTTATGGAAATAGAAGTTACAAGGTTGATCAGTGTCAGAGGGAGGTCCAGATCCCGTAAAGAAATTGGTACCTTGGACTAGGGCACCTTCTCAAGTGTCCCTGACTATTTCACCTCAGAGCCCCGAAAATAGGTAGTCTATGATTTGGTATTTTACTCATGTCTGCAAGAGCTTTTTCTATTATTCGTCAATTTGTTGTCATATTTACATAATTAGGGTTTTAATGGTCAATTGAGCATAGGAGAATGAAAATTGATAATTAAATTCCCTAATACCAATTTCCCTACATCTCACAGCGACCTAGGGTATGATAGTGTTCGCCACTTGACCCTAGATCCTTGAATGTATAGTGGAGAGGAGGATTTAAACATCAAAACACAAAAACATTAACAAATCCAATTTTCCCCTAAACATTTTGGTGAACCCATGTTTTGGAATTAAATTGCAACTTGCTGAGTGTGTGTATTCAGATTTGGATTGATTTCATTCATTTTATTGCATTGAGAAAAATTCAAAAAAATTCAAAAATTTAGAAAATACAAAAAAAATTGCATTGTTTGGATTACTAAATTGCATCAATTCTTTCTAAATTTTCCTAATTCATGATTTTTGCAATAGATATGATATAAAATATAGAAAAATCTAAAAATTTAGAAATTTGCATTGCATTTTCATTATTAATTTGCTAGGTTTTTGTAGAAATTTTAATAATTTTGATATAACCTAGTAATTCCAAAATCTAGGGTTTGTAGGCAAAATCTTTTCTCAGATTTTTATACTGATTTTAGAGGCTCATTCAAATTAACATTTGGCTGCAGTCTTTTATTTTAGGGTAAATTTGTATTTATATTTAAAATATTTGCATTTTTGCATAGAAAATTTTAACAAAAACTAGCAATTTTCATGCATTTTCATTAGATTTGCATTGGCATTTTTCATATTAAATCTTGAAAATAATTTTAAGATTTGAGAGTAAGTCAAATTAATCATAAATCATACTTCAAAACATTCACATAGCATTTTGTCCCAAGATCTCAAAACATAGGGCTTCAAAAACAATGATTTTCACTAAATTTGACCTTAACGACTCTATAAACTTGCACCATAGGCTTGTTATGAAAGGTATTTTGGCATTAATTTTCTATTATCAGTGTATTCATTTTCTTCCCCTCATAAAAATCTTCACAACACTCTTTTTATTAGGCTCTTGTAGTGAGAATTTGGCAAAAAACTACACATTTTGACTATTTTTGCCCTAGGGTTTGACCTAGTTTGCATTCCAAGTGTGTTGTGATTAATTTTATGGATTGAGGTGATTGATATAATTGATATTATTTTCTATACCTCCTGATATTCATTACAACACCTCTTTTTCTAGGTCTTGGAATTGAAAAACTGTGAAAAATTGCATATTTTGCTATATTTTCACTAGGGTTTTACCTTAAGTGGCACTAAAAGCGTGTTGTGTTGGGTATTTTTGCATCAAGTGGCTGTTATTACTAATATTATTTTCTTTCCATCATCATTTTCCTCACAACACCCTTTTTTATGCTCTCTTGCATTGAGTTTTGGTGAAAATAGTGCCTATTTTGACATATTTTCACTATATTTTGACTTGGCATTAACTAGAAATCGCATCAAGTGTGTGTTGAGAAGGATAATTTTTCTGTTTTGGACTGATATCAAAAATATAAATTGCTGCCCCTGATCAAAATCCTTACAACACCCTTTGTTTTCATTCATTTACAGTGAAAAAAATATCAAAAAATAAAGCATTATGGGCTATTTTTGCTCTTGTCTTTTGCACCAATTTTGAAAAGCTTTCAAAATTTGATTTTGCATTGGTTTGAGAATAAAAACATGGCCTCTAATAATAACAGAAACAATAGGTTCCTTGATGCAGAGGCATCCACACTAAAACCTTGACATACAGCATGTATGTCTACAACCCTTCATCATCATCATCATATTTCCCTTAACACTGTCAGCATCATCATATTTTCTCTTGCCGACCGATATCCTCCTGCAGACAAACCTTCGCCCTCTCGCCTGTCAGCAGCATCATCATATCTGGCTATCGGCAGCATCATCACATTCGGCAAGCGCAAACATCCTCCTGATGTTCACTGTTCATCTTACCGCCAAATGCTTTCTGCAGCATCATGATGTTCAACATCATGTTCATCAGCAGGATATAAAATATCTGGTTCCCTCCATATATCCTGATGATGACAACTTCATGCACCTTTCCTTCGATGCTTACGTCACCCTGATATCCTGATGACGATGATGTCACATGCAGCTCCTCCAATATCCTGCTGTCGGCCAAACTTAACATTATCGGCCCGCGATGGTTTTATCAACCCGATCTTCTACCTTATGCCGATACGCTCCTCCTCGGCAACACCTGATGATGATCACCCCAATGCACATTCACCTTGTGCAAACTACTGCATCATGTTCACCTCCATCTACTCGGATGATGCCTGAAGTAACCGCAGGATATACACAGAAATATCCTGATGATGCCGTTGCGATGGATTTTCCAGCCTTAACGGATTCTCAATCCGCCGAACCTCCTGGGGTGACCCGATCCGCTTCCTGGACAACTTTCCAGACTCTAACAACCAACACGACCTAGCACATGCCCATGCTAGGGTTCTCAACACCTTTCGACGACGATCCTGCACACCTGCATGCAAACAAACACAAAATGCAGACTAAACCCTAAGCTATTATACATGGCCATTCCACCGATTTGACGAATCAACTGATGGAATGGATCAGCGAATCCATGCAACCACCAGAACAGCAAATCGATCACACAATGGAATCCAAACAGAGAATTGACACAACAGGATCTCTTTATTGATTTTAAAAGATGCAATACAATGCTCAGTCTCTCCCTCTGCCTCACTCTCTACAAAGTCTGATCGATGCTCTGCAATACTGCCCAATCTGTATCTATATCTAAAACCAACCGATCCTAATGCATAAATAGGATCTCCTGCAAGTACTACCGACCTAACTCCAAGCGGCTGGGAGCTTCCAAGCGGCTGGGAGGATCCAACTGAACATACAGCATAACAGCTGTCCTAACAACCTACCTAAAAATAGTAAAGTATTGTCAACATGACCTTATTACATGCATTGGTCTTATCAGACCTTCTTGGAAACATTAACCAGACCTAAAACAAACTAACTACCTCATGGAGGCCAGCTGTCAGGTAGGTGCTCCTGCACCATACTCCCCAACAGAAAAGAACTCATGTCCCATGAGTTAGGATGTGGAAGTCCTCCACCTTTACACTTTGTCATGTCAGTGTTCTGACCTGTTCCAGCTTTGTCCTCTGCTGGCTCTCGGCTGCTCCAAGACTTCTGAATTGTAACTTGCTGTCTTGCAAGTAAACCCTCATGCCTGTCAATGTAGGCCCTTCTCTCACATACCTTGTGTTTGTCAGGTTGTCTGACCAGAACCTCTGTCTGAACTGCCTCTTGAACTTCTGCAATGTTCAACTCTGTCTTTTTTTCAACCTTTATAGGACAAACAATAGTCCCAACTATGACAACATCCTTGTCATTCCTCTCAATTGGTTGCTGTTTGCAAACCTGTTTCTGAACCTGCTGCTGACCTTTGTCAGTCAAAACTGAAACTGTCTTCAAACTGTTGTCCTTAACAACTCCTTTCCCTGCAGTGTCCGCAACTGCCTTTATGCCTGCTCCTATAGGCATCTGCACAAATTCCTTCTTTCCCACTAAAATGATTTTGGCTGCCCCCTGTGCTGCAGCATCTTCTTGCAATGGCATCAACCTAATAGTCTTCCCATCTTTCTTGATGGTGTAGGTATTAGCATACCCATCATACAGTACCCTCCTATCAAATTGTCATGGCCTACCCAACAGTAGGTGACAACATTCCATGGGCAAAATGTCACACAAAACTCTATCATGATATGCTCCAATCTGAAAATCCACATATGCCTATTCATAGACAAAAAGTGATTGACTATCACTCACCTAAGATGCCTTGTAAGGGTGTTGGTGTGGAATCCTTTCCAAATTTAGTTTATCCACCATTTCCTGAGATACCATGTTGTCTGTTGAACCAGTATCAATGACAACCTTACATACCTTACCTTTGCTCTTGCATGTGGTCTTGAAAAGAGCTCTTCTTTGCATCATATCCTTTGATGTCTGCAAACTAATTCTCCTTAGCATCAATGCTTCTCCCTCCTCAGGATACCCATAACCGTCAGGAACTCTATCTTCTTGATAAGTGTTTGAACTCTGCACACTTTGCTCTACTTTCTCTTCTTGCACAAGTTGTACTCCCTTGTCATTCGTTCTATCATCTCTGGATGATGAACCCTTGCTTTCTGGACATTTGAAAAATGGATGACCAAACTCACCACAGGTGTAACACTTTCCTGAAAATGTAGTAGAACCTCTACCACTTCCAAATCTGTCTCTATTACCTTTCCATCCACCTCTGAAATTAGACTGTCCCTGTCCTCTACCAGTGTCTTCTTGACCCTCATTGGTTTGCCTTGTTGTAGGGGCTGCTCCTCTTCCCCTCATATTGCTGCCTCTTCCTCTCATGGACTTATCTTGTCTCCTATTCATCTTTTCTTCAATCCTGATTGCCATTTGGTAACAATCCTCCACATTCTTAGGGTTAGCTAAAACTAACTCATCCTGTATGTTCAATCTCAAACCAGCCAAGTACCTAGCCACCTTTTCTACCTCATTCTCATGATGACCAGATCTCATACTCAATTTATAAAACTCCTCAATATATGCCTTCACATCCATTTCCTTCTGCCTTAAAAATTGTAGCTTCTTAAACATCTAAATCTCATAATCCTTGGGCAAGAATTTACCTTTGATCCTTGCTACCATTTTATCCCATGAAGTGATCTTTGACCTTCCTTGTTTCCTTCTCTCGGATTGTACATAATCCCACCATACCAAAGCATGACCTCCTAACTTGGTCTTTGCAATCTTTACCTTCTGATCCTCAGCAACATCTTCACATTCAAAGTGATTATCAAGTGCAGCAATCCAATCCAGCAACTCATCTTCATTCAAACTTCCATTATACTTGGAAACATCAACCTTTACCTTAGGTTTATCACTCTGCACTGCCTTTAATAGTTTTGCAAATCTCTAGTCTTCAGCATCCAGATCTTCAGCTACCTCTTCATACTCTTCAACAGCATCTTCATCTTCTTCTGATTCACTATCGTCCACTTCCCTCTTTTTGTTCTTTTCCAGGGCTACAAGCCTGGCTTGAAGCGCTTCAGCAAGCTCCTTCATCTTCCTCATCTCTCTGGCATGTTTTTCCTTCATCTCCTACAATTCCCTTGCAGTACCATTACCTTTCGGAGGCATTTTGTCAACCTCTCACTCCTCTACCTCTGTCCTTTTAGTGACAGAATGAACTCTACCTCTGCCCTTTCGGTGACAGAATCAACACACAACAGCCCAGACCTTTTGCTGAGCTCTGATACCACTATGATGCAGAGGCATCCACACTAAAACCTTGACATACAGCATGTATGTCTACAACCCTTCATCATCATCATCATATTTCCCTTAACACTGTCAGCATCATCATATTTTCTCTTGCCGACCGATATCCTCCTGCAGACAAACCTTCGCCCTCTCGCCTGTCAGCAGCATCATCATATCCGGCTATTGGCAGCATCATCACATTCGACAAGCGCAAACATCCTCCTGATGTTCACTATTCATCTTACCGCCAAACGCTTTCTGTAGCATCATGATGTTCAACATCATGTTCATCAGTAGGATATAAAATATCCGGTTCCCTCCATATATCCTGATGACGACAACTTCATGCACCTTTCCTTCGATGCTTACGTCACCCCGATATCCTGATGACGATGACGTCACATGCAGCTCCTCCAATATCCTGCTGTTGGCCAAACTTAACATTATCGGCATGCGATGGTTTTATCAACCCGATCTTCTACCTTATGCCGATACGCTCCTCCTCGGCAACACCTGATGATGATCACCCCAATGCACATTCACCTTGTGCAAACTACTACATCATGTTCACCTCCATCTACTCGGATGATGCCTGAAGTAACCGCAGGATATACATAGAAATATCCTGATGATGCCATTGCGATGGATTTTCCAGCCTTAACGGATTCTCAATCCGCCGAACCTCCTGGGGTGACCCGATCCGCTTCCTGGACAACTTTCCAGACTCTAACAACCAGCACGACCTAGCACATGCCCATGCTAGGGTTCTCAACACCTCTCGACGATGATCCTGCACACCTGCATGCAAACAAACACAAAATGCAGACTAAACCCTAAGCTATTATACATGGCCATTCCACTGATTCGACGAATCAACCGGTGGAATGGATCAGTGAATCCATGCAACCACCAGAACAGTAAATCGATCACACAATGGAATCTAAATAGAGAATTGACACAATAGGATCTCTTTATTGATTTCAAAAGATGCAATACAATGCTCAGTCTCTCCCTTTGCCTCACTCTCTGCAAAGTCTGATCGATGCTCTGCAATACTGCCCAATCTGTATCTATATCTAAAACCAACCGATCCTAATGCATAAATAGGATCTCCTGTGAGTACTACCGACCTAACTCCAAGCGGCTAGGAGCTTCCAAGCAGCTGGGAGGATCCAACCGAACATACAGCATAACAGCTGTCCTAACAACCTACCTAAAAATAGTAAAGTATGGTCAACATGACCTTATTACATGCATTGGTCTTATCAGACCTTCTTGGAAACATTAACCAAACCTAAAACAAACTAACTGCCTCATGGAGGCCAGCTGTCAGGTAGGTGCTCCTGCACCATTCCTTCCTAGACCCTACATGAAAATAAAAGCACTTGAACCTAAAATTGTTTTTACACCTCATGATAGAACAACTGGAGACAAGGACCTCTTTACATCACTGTGAAAATAATGGGAAACCCTATGGATGGAACTCTCATTGATTCTAATTGTATGACTAATGTTGCCACTGAGGAGTTCCTCTTTTCACATCAATTAATGCAAGGTTCTTATGACCTCTTGAGCATGATGATTAAGACACATAAGGGAACCTTTATCAAACCTTTGGGTAAGATATCATTGTTAGTAACATTATCTGGAAAACATGTCAAACAATGGTTTGAGGTTGTCCCTATTTCTAACCTCTTTCACATTAAATTGGGACATCCTTGGCTAAAATAAATGAAAGCTATCCCTTCAATAATACACCATTGTCTAAAATTCCCTCTAGATGGCCGTATAATCACTATCCCTCGCAACAAGTATAAACATTTGGTTCAGAAAACACATTTCAAGTTAAATTACTTTTGGGATAAAATTGAAATGCCTGATTCTTCTATACATGAAATGATGAAAGATAAACAACCCGCATGTGAAGAGAACTGTAGACCGAAAGGACAAGGTCCCTATGCTGAGGTTCCTCCCTCTAAATCCTTACAAGGATCAGGAGGTCATTGTCAACAACAAAATGTTCCATCACGACAAATGAGGTTTGATCCCAGTGCTTCATCTTATAACTTGCAAAACCAATGAAAGAGTAAGGCCATGTCTTACAAGAGATAAGTGGTCAAAGAAAGAGAAATAGAAAAGCAAGAGAAAGAAGAAAAAGAAGATAGGAATATGCTATAAACCTTGCCTCTCAACAAGAAAACATTGATCGCAACATTCAACCAAATAATAATGATCCTAATGACGAACAACATGATGAGAAAGATATGAATATGGCTATGGTACCATATGTCCCACTATCCTCCAACATTAGGGAGTGGGAAGATGACAATGATTATTTTCTTATAGACAATCTCTAGCATGGCAGGGGTGATGCAGAGTGCCAGCAGAAGCGGATGAAACTTGACTATATCTTCTCTATCGGCAAGAGGTATCCCAATGTCTCTCCGAAGCCAAGAATGACTTCTCTATCGGTGAGACATGAACTATCGGCCGGGTCTTATTGTTATATCCCGATGGCTAAGTTCTCACCGATAAACTTCGTGACGGTTAGTTGCCTATCGGCAACACCTCATACTATCGGACCACGATAAAATTCCTTCGGCCAGACTTCTTCCTTCGTCACACCGATGACCACTCTTTGTCGGCCAGACTTCTTCCTTCGGTGAAGCTTCTTTCACCTACACCGACGCTTTGTCTCTCGCCGATATCGTCAGGCCCATCGGCCAGACCTCCTGTTTCGGTAAGACTCCGGTTCGTAGTCCCGATGGTTCATCTCACTCCGACGAGTCCTTTGTCGCTGAGACTTCTCAAACTCCTTCCGATGAACTTCTATCGGTGGGACTCTAACGGTCGCCGTGACTTCTTCGGCTGCCCCCGACAAGGTTCCTCACGCCGATACTCTTTATCGGCAACACTCCGAGGATGTCTCACCGATCGGTGAAACTTTATACCGTCGGCTAGGTATATTTTCCTTAGCCCGATATCGTTTCTCTCACCGATGCGAACACAAAGGTATGTGTCTCCGGCACTATACCAATCTTCGGCAAGACGGAGAGCCTTTCACGCCGATGGATCTCCAACTGTTCAGAGGCGCCGAACCAGAATTCCCTTCGACAGAACAATGGAATTTAGCCGTTTCATTTATCAAACCCTCGATCACTTGTAGCAATCTGATCCCACATCAAAACTATCCAATTTCACTCCGATTTCCCGACTAGCCACATGATGATGTCTAGTCAAACTTGACTGAGTTCGCTGGCTTCCTGGGTAAGAATTCAACAACAACAAACGTGAGAAATCTTTCCCCCATCCCACTGTTACTATACAGGGCTTCAGTGGACAGAGGAAAGGGCCTCCATGTATGAATCAAAACCCTACTCCTAGGTTACGAACCAGCCACTGTGGAACCGTGGGTTTTACACCGTCTGCACACTACAGAGTCACTATGGATTGACGGATAGCATCCGATTAGGTTCTATTTACAAAATCAGGATAAAGATATCAGATCACTAAGAACAACCAAGGAAATCAACACAGATCATACCCAGAACTCTCTTCATTCAATTATCAAAAACTTGTTGTAATACACACTTCTCTCCCCCCGTGTGACATACAACCTGCCTCTAAAGAAGATGTAGAGACAACAGTTATCCCCTCCAACCGTGCAAACTGATTTTCAAATCAGTTAGCCGTTGGTTTACCCTTCATACAAGCAAAACTACATGTGTGCCTTGCACAATTACATTCATGGGACCAAATTGACCCTTATTACAAAATGAAATGGCTTAAGAGCCTTATGAGACAACAAAAGAAAAGATGATCCTGCACTACAGAGAATGTGCTCCTGCACCATACTCCCCCTGCAGGAAAGACTCAAGTCCCTTGAGTTGCTAACTGCTGAAGTGTCTTCCCATGCTTTAGAATATCGGCTTCACTCATCCAGGTTGCCTCTGAATCAGGAAGATCCTGCCACTTGACCAAGTAGTCTTTGTATACCCCTTTTCTTGTCTTCTTGACAATTTTGGAATCCAAAATGCATTCCAATTGCAAAGGCTTACTTGGAGGTAAATCTTTGATCCAGTCTTCATCTTCAATCACAGCATCTGAGCTATCTTCAGCATGTAATGGAGGTCTAAAAGGGAACAGGTCTGCAACATTGAAAATGGGAGAGATACCAAGGCCAGATGGTAATTCTATTTCATATGCATTTGGACCAAATTTATGCACTACCTTACAAGGTCCTATCTTCTTCATCAACAATTTGGTTGGTTGCCCCTTAGGTAATCTTTCCTTTCTGAGGTAGGCCATCACCAAATCTCCTACCTGGAACTGTACCTCCCTTCGCTTCAGATCTGCTCTATCCTTGTACTTGGAGACAGTTTTCTCCAACTGAAGCTTGACCTGATCATGTACTGTTTTCATGGTAGCAGCAAAGTCTTCTCCTAGAGCACTCCTTTTATCCCATCCTTGGAGGTCTTTGAGTTCAAGTGGTCCTCTTGGGTGGAAACCATAAACTATTTCAAAAGGGCTTTTCCCAGTACTTCTGTTTCTTGAGTCATTATAAGCATATTCAGCTTAACTGATCACTAAATCCCATGCTAATCCATGCTGTTTGGTAAGGCATCGCAAAAGGTTTCCCAAGGACCTATTAACAACCTCAGTCTGACCATCAGTCTGGGGATGGTAGGCGGATGAAAAAGACAACTGAGTGCCCAATTTTCTCCATAGGGTCCTCCAAAAATGACCAACAAATTTGGAATCTCTATCAGTAACAATTGATAGGGGTAAACCATGAATTCTGACCACCTCTCTGAAAAAGAGACCAGCAATCTGAGATGCATCATTTGTGCATTTGCATGGCACAAAATGAGCCATCTTACTGAATCTATCCACAATGACAAAAACACTGTCTACACCCCTTGCTGTCCTAGGAAGACCAAGCACAAAGTCCATACTAATGCTTTCCCAAGGTCTGGTGGGAATGGGCAGTGGTTGGTACAAACCAGCATTAGAAGACATACCCTTGGCCTTTTGACATATGGTACAGCTTGCAACATATCTCCTTACATCTGTCTGTACCTTGGGCCAATAATAGAACCTGGTGACTTGTTCCAAAGTCTTGTCCAACCCAAAATGTCCTCCTAAGGCTCCATTGTGCTTCTCCTTGACGATATTGTCCCTCATTGAACATTTAGGAACACACAACAAACTACCTTTAAATAGGAGCCCTTCTTGCAGCACAAAATCAGAATACTCGCCATGAAAAGTGTTAGCCAAACTTGCACACACTTCATAGGCAGCCTTGAAATCTGCATCATCCTTGTACAACTCCTTCAGACACTCTAGACCCATATGTTCCATTTGTACTTCCTGTATGACCAGTATCCTCCTACTCAAAGCATCTGCCACTTTGTTGGCAACACCTTTCTTATGCTTAATAGTGAAGGTATAGGCCTGCAATTGTTCCATCCACTTAACGTGCCTATGATTCAACTTCTCTTGACTATTTAGGAAGCTAAGAGCATGGTTGTCAGTAAAAACAATGAACTCTTTTGGCAGTAAATAATGTCTCCATTTTTTTAGAGCTTGCACCATTGCATACAACTCTAGGTCATAGGTAGAATACCTCTGTTTGGCCTCATTCAACTTCTCTGAAAAGAATGCTACTGGATGTCCTTCCTGACTAAGAACAGCACCTATAGCCTGTTGGCTTGCATCACATTCCACAACAAATACTTTGTCAAAATCAGGGAGTACCAACGTAGGTAACTCGGCCACTTTCTGTTTCAACAGTTCAAAACTATCATCTGCTTGTTTTGTCCATTGAAATTTACACTTCACTCCACCCTTGATGGTATTGAGAATAGGAGCACTTATGTGACTGAACCCTTTAATGAACTTCCTGTAAAAAGTTGCCAAACCATGAAAACTTCTTACATCTCCTATTGTCCTAGGAGTAGGCCAATTGAGAATAGCCTCAACTTTTGTAGGATCCATTTTCAAACAGCCATTGGAAATCACAAATCCAAGATATACTAGTTCAGTTTTCATAAAATCACATTTATCCAAGTTGATCATCAACTTACTCTCATGCAATTTCTTTAACACCTGTCCAAGATGCTTCACATGCTCTTCTTTGGTCCTGCTGAAAATCAATATGTCATCAAGATAAACAATAACAAATTTTCCAATAAATTCTACAAGTACCTCATTCATCAACCGCATGAAGGTGCTTGGAGCATTACTGAGACCAAATGGCATGACAAGCCACTCGTAGAGACCTTCATTTGTTTTGAAAGCAGTCTTCCATTCATCTCCCTGCCTTATTCTGATCTGGTGATAACCAGATTTCAAATCAATCTTGGAATAGTAACATGAACCACCAAGATAGTCCAACAGATCCTCAATTCTTGGCATAGGAAATCTATACCTTATGGTGATCTTATTGATAGCCCTTGAATCTGTGCATAATCTCCATTTGCCATCTTTCTTAGGAGCAAGTACACTAGGGACTGCACATGGACTAAGACTTTTCCTAATCAAACCTTTCTCCAAAAGTTCTTGAATCTGTCTACCTACTTCTTCATTCTGCTGTGGTGTCAACTTGTAGGCAGCTTTGTTGGGTAATGTGGCTCCAGGAATCAAGTCAATCTGATGACTTATGTCCCTCATAGGTGGTAAGGAGTTAGGAGTATCCTCTACCACAAGATCTTGGTACTTATCCAGTAATTGTTGCACCTCCAATGGGATCTCCTTCTGCTGTTTGCTTAGCTGATTGGATACAGGCTTCATCATCAGTGCATACCCTTGGGTATCCTTCTCCTTCATGAGTTGTAGGAACTCTTTGCCACTCACTAACATGACACTGTTGTCATTGCTCTTCTCTCCAACCTGCTCTGGTAAGGGATCCATCTGAAACTTCTTACCATTCTTGGTGATCATATATGTATTCTTTTCACCATCATGCAGTGCCTTCACATCATACTGCCAAGGTCGTCCAAGAAGAAGATGACAAGCATCCATAGGAATAATTTCACACAGCACCTTATCCCTATAATCACCTAGTTCAAACTCTACCCAAGTTTGTTCTTCCACCAAATAGTTCTGATTCTTATTCAACCAAGATATTTTGTGAGGATTAAGATGGGGTAATCTTTTCAGTCTACACTTTTCTACCATTTCAGTAGACACTACATTTTCAGTAGAACCTGAATCAACAATGATTTTACAGAGCTTACCATATGCTATTCCTTGGGTTCTGAAGAGATTCTTCCTTTGTGGGGGCTCTTGCTTCAATGGCATCTTCACGAGGGTCCTCTTAATCATCATATTCTCTCCTTCAAGCACTGGTGCAGCACTACCAATTGGTGAGTTTACACTTTGACAATCATCCTCCTGCAATAGTTGGTTCCTTCTCCCACCGTCATGAGAGCTAGACGCCTTCTCAGGGCACTTACTTGCAGTGTGGCCTACTTGATTGCAGTTGTAACATCTTCCAGTGAAGACTCCACGTCCTCTGCCTGCACCACCATCTCTTCCTCTGCCATTAGGCCTTCTCCAACCTCTGAAACCACCACCTTTTTGTTCTGTGTCAGAACGTGATTCTTGTTGACTAGAACTTTCACCTTTGTTTGGCTGTCCTCTGCCAAAATTACCTCTTCCTCTATTGTTCCTGCCACCTCTTCCTCTGTTATTTTGATCACCTCTCCTTTTCAGTTTATCCTTTGCCCTAGAGGCTAACTGAAAACATTCATCCACAGTCTTGGGAACCACCATACTGAACTCATCCTGTATATTGTACCTCAGTCCATCCAGGTATCTGGCCACCATCTCTTTTTCTTCTTTTCTGTGATTGGCTCTCATGCTCAATCTGTGGAATTCTTCAGTGTATGTAGCCACGTCCATATCTTTCTGCCTAAGATGATTAAACTTTCTGATAGTCTGCAGATCATAATCACATGGTAGAAATTTGGCTCTCAGCATGGCCACCATTCTGCTCCACTTGGTGATTGGACTCTTTCCAACCTTCTCCCTTTCACATTGAGTGTAGTTCCACCAAACCAATGCAGAACCTCTCAGTCTGGTCTTTGCAAACTTTACTTTCTTACTGTCACTATACTCTTTGAAGTCAAAGTAATTACTTATGGCTTCAATCCAGTCCACAAGAGTATCTCCATCCAGTTTCCCATTGAACGTGGGAACATCCAGTTTCGGATCACCACTATCTCCATGACCCTTGAGTGCATTCAGAAATGCCTTTTGATCAGCAGTCATACCTTCTCCTTGAGGATTCTCCCCAGTTTCTCCCTCTTCATTCTCCTCTGACTTAGAAGTGCTTCCATCCTTCTCTTTGGATCTCTCTTCCTTCAGTCTCTCTTCGAGCATTTCTTCCACCATCTTCTGGATGGCTGCTTTACTCATCGTCTTGGGAGGCATTGTGCTAGCCTCTGTTTCTATCTCCAATTCTTCGTCTGACATACACGGCTGTGATTCAGAATATTGGCTCTGATACCAATTTGATGCAGAGTGCCAGCAGAAGCGGATGAAACTTGACTATATCTTCTCTATCGGCAAGAGGTATCCCAATGTCTCTCCGAAGCCAAGAATGACTTCTCTATCAGTGAGACATGAACTATCGGCCGGGTCTTATTGTTATATCCCGATGGCTAAGTTCTCACCGATAAACTCCGTGACGGTTAGTTGCCTATCGGCAACACCTCATACTATCGGACCACGATAAAATTCCTTCGGCCAGACTTCTTCCTTCGTCACACCGATGACCACTCTTTGTCGGCCAGACTTCTTCCTTCGGTGAAGCTTCTTTCACCTACACCGACGCTTTGTCTCTCGCCGATATCGTCAGGCCCATCGGCCAGACCTCCTGTTTCGGTAAGACTCTGGTTCGTAGTCCCGATGGTTCATCTCACTCTGACGAGTCCTTTGTCGCTGAGACTTCTCGAACTCCTTCCGATGAACTTCTATCGGTGGGACTCTAACGGTCGCCGTGACTTCTTCGGCTGCCCCCGACAAGGTTCCTCACGCCGATACTCTTTATCGGCAACACTCCGAGGATGTCTCACCGATCGGTGAAACTTTATACCGTCGGCTAGGTATATTTTCCTTAGCCCGATATCGTTTCTCTCACCGATGCGAACACAAAGGTATGTGTCTCCGGCACTATACCAATCTTCGGCAAGACGGAGAGCCTTTCACGCCGATGGATCTCCAACTGTTCAGAGGCGCCGAACCAGAATTCCCTTCGACAGAACAATGGAATTTAGCCGTTTCATTTATCAAACCCTCGATCACTTGTAGCAATCTGATCCCACATCAAAACTATCCAATTTCACTCCGATTTCCCGACTAGCCACATGATGATGTCTAGTCAAACTTGACTGAGTTCGCTGGCTTCCTGGGTAAGAATTCAACAACAACAAACGTGAGAAATCTTTCCCCCATCCCACTGTTACTATACAGGGCTTCAGTGGACAGAGGAAAGGGCCTCCATGTATGAATCAAAACCCTACTCCTAGGTTACGAACCAGCCACTGTGGAACCGTGGGTTTTACACCGTCTGCACACTACAGAGTCACTATGGATTGACGGATAGCATCCGATTAGGTTCTATTTACAAAATCAGGATAAAGATATCAGATCACTAAGAACAACCAAGGAAATCAACACAGATCATACCCAGAACTCTCTTCATTCAATTATCAAAAACTTGTTGTAATACACACTTCTCTCCCCCCGTGTGACATACAACCTGCCTCTAAAGAAGATGTAGAGACAACAGTTATCCCCTCCAACCGTGCAAACTGATTTTCAAATCAGTTAGCCGTTGGTTTACCCTTCATACAAGCAAAACTACATGTGTGCCTTGCACAATTACATTCATGGGACCAAATTGACCCTTATTACAAAATGAAATGGCTTAAGAGCCTTATGAGACAACAAAAGAAAAGATGATCCTGCACTACAGAGAATGTGCTCCTGCACCAAGGGGCCCTACAGGTAAGTATCTGTAACCCTTTATCACTCTAGTGATGTGCTTCCCCCATGATGTGTTATATGTTGTTTAGGCCTCTTGGGATGACCTTAGATTCTCTCGTAAGGTCCGGGATACTAGGAGACCACCTCTGTTGTGACCTTCTTCTATTTGTATCATCATTCTTATAAATTGCTCTCTCAGATTTCATTGTTGAGTGTTGTGTCTTACAAAAATAGAGTCATGGTTGGTGACCTGGGGGCACCCTCCTACATGACTATTCCTAAGACACTTGTTTCTCCTCTCTTATTTATTGTTTCCCTTCCTCTAGTGTTTCCATCTAGTGGGCGGATGATGACAAACATTTATACTAATGCGGACCTAGTGTCCCTTTCGAGAGAAATCACCAAATGGACTTAGTCCTACTATGACGACAGGGTTGTATATCTTATCCGATGATTGGCAAGTGGAAGTACTCGTGCTTTCCACGTAGTGAATTTTATGATGTTTCTATCACATTTACAAACCTTAACAATACTGTTGCTCTGTGCACCTTTGTTTGCCTTGAATCTAGCCTCATCGATACTCGATTATGAGAGCTTTGTGATATAGCTCCATGGTTATCCTTGAACTCCAAATTCATTATATGACCTTGGCTCTTTGTGTGGTTAATCATATGCATTGATGTTGTTGTTTATCATGATCTTGTAGACACTAACATGTTTCTTGCAGGGATGTGTTTGTGGGAACATTTGGTGATCATAAAGTACATTTCACCTCTAGAGGGCATGGGGTTTGCAAAAGTCAATGTTCCCTTGTGTGTTTTCTTCCTACCTTAACATGTTTGACATCGATAACTGATATCAACCACATTAAGGTGGGGACATATATAAGGTAAGCTATCTGTTATAGATGTTAGCAATGTGTTTGACCTCAAATGCAAAGACTTGTGCCCCAAGGTAGTGCATCGTGCATCTTGCATTTGTTTGCAATCAATCAATCAATCATGTAAGCCCTCTATGGAGGTGGGATATCATGTATATCCTTTTTATCTTAAGCCCTCTACGGAGGTGGGGATGATGTATTTCTCAGAGTAGATTGCATCATCTTGTCATTTTCAAAAGTCCCCTGCGGAGGTGGGGAGCAGTTTTGTGACTAACTCAACCCTTAAGCGTGTTTTTGATGATTGTTGTTGCAAAGCCCAATTGTCGGTGTATGCCTGTAATGTGACTAAGATGGTGTTGGACCTAGAAATAGGTACACTCCATCGCTTATCTACTGTGTTTTCTCCGTGTCTTCAAGTGTGTGTGTTTTGGCGTGCTTGTTTTGTGTGGTGTGTTTGTTGCCCCATATACAAAGACCAGCACCCTCAGGTAGTGCTTCCTACATTTTGGGAGGTTTTACATGTCTTGTGTGTGTGTTGCCCCATATATACAGAGACCTGTGGACTACGGTAGTGCATCTTGTATTATGGGAGGTTTGTTTACTTTCCAGTACCTGCATCTACATTTCATATATATGAGAAAAAGAAAAGAAAAGATATCATGCCTGTCTTCCACAGATTAATGTGTCTTCCATGCATTGACAGTTTTCTCCATGTTATGCATGACTGTAACTATCTTCTCCATGTTTTGTGTGCCTATTATTGTCTTCTATGTGATTGGTGTGTCTTCTCTGTGTTTGGTGTATTTGTTGTGTTTGTGACCTCACTCTAATGCATGTATTGGCCTTGTGTTTATACATATATTAAAGTGGGGGCTAAATGTAACGTTGAAAAATGTCCCCTTGGGGGCTTTTCCCTCATAAGGTTTAGCTCCTAGGTCTTCAACACGCATTTAGGATATCTTAGTTCATATTTTGGCATCCCGATGGAATGGGGCCTAGGTTTCATGGCAAAGTGGACCTAGGAGGACACCTTGACCTTAACTCTACCCAAAATTGGGGGGGAGGACTTGGGCACCCACGCCCTAGTCTTGCCCTATTTTAGGTTAGGCTCAAAATTTAAGTGTTGGTTTATGACTGTTATTTGGTCATTTTGCCAACACAGTAAGTTTGGATGTTTGAAATCTTGGAGGAAGTGTTTGTAGTTGCATATAAAAGCATGTTTAGGCATTCATTTGTCGACTAGATTTCAACTAGATGATTACTAGCAAGCTATTGTGTTCTCAAGGTGATTCAAGGCTTTCATTGTGTTGCAAGAGTAGACTTGTGTGGTTTATATGTTTGTTTACAGATTTGAGCATAATCTCCTCATGGAATGAAGAGCATCTTCCTCCCTTGAGAGATTCACTACAAGGTGACATTATATTATGTTTTCATCATTGATTCCTTTGGTTTTTGCCTCTGCCTGACAAGGGCACACACTCTCTATTTGATAACATTGTTCAAAGACTTAAGTGTCCTCCGAGGCTTGACTGAGGTAAGCCTCTAAACACCACAACCCCCAAACCAAGTCTTGTGATTATAGGTTACAAGTGTCGCATTTGGGAAAAGTGAAGTTGCAGGAAGGATAAGCAGGCATCAAGGATTCGAGATCTGAAGAAAAACAAGATACAGAAGCATTTCCAAGACTTGGGTGCTTGCTCTAGTGTCCTCCGTGGACAAATTTCTAGAAATAAAAGTTATAGGGCTTATCAGTGTCAAAAGGAGGTCTGGATCCCATGAATAAACTGGTACCTTGGACTAGGGTGCCCACTCTAGTGTCCTTGACTGTTGCGCCTCAAAGTCCCAAAAATAGGTACTCTGTAATTTGGTATTTTACTCTTGTCTGCAAGAGCTTTTTCTGTTATTCATCAATTTACTGCCGTATTTGCATAATAAGGGTTTTAATGGTTAATTGAGCATAGGAGAAGGAAAATTGATAATTAAATTCCCTAATCCAAGTTTCTCTACATCTCACAGTGACCTAGGGTATGATAGTGCTCGCCACTCGACTCTAGATCCTTGAATGTATAGTGGAGAGGAGGATTTAAACATCAAAACACTAAAACATTAAGAAATCCAATTTTCCCCTAAATAATTCTAAATGATGAATTTTTGCAAATTAAATCAGATCTACTGAAAATGACATAAATTTAATGAAATTGAATGCCAAATATTTTAAATTATGCTAAAATGCAAGCCTAAAATGCCAATTTTTTCAATTTTTTTGTAATTTTTTGAATGCAATAAGATGGATGAATGCAAATCTATCAAAAAACACTCAGTAATATGCCAAAAAGTTAAAAAACATTGGTTCACCAAAATGTTTTTTGGTGAAAAGAAGGGGGGTTGATTTTAGGGGTTTATGTGTAATCCTCCTTTCCCAACAAACATTCCAAGGGCTTATCAACCGAGTTGAATCTCCACTAAGAGAGAGCAATCACCTATCATGTTGGGAAGCCACTTGGGAAGCTATGGACTCTTGGATGTGTCAAACAATGTCTCTATCTAATGCTCAATTATGCTTAGAAACCCTAATTATGCAATTCAGTAAGCAAATTATCAAATTACGACAAATAATTTTAGGTTGAGGTAAAGGATAGAGATATTTAACTTACTGCTTTTCAAAGTTTAGAAGGAGGAAAAGTCAGGGACACAAGGACTAGCACCCAAGTCTATGGTACGTATTTCTTTGAGGGGTCCTGATCTCCTTTCGATACTGATCTCCACTGCAACTTTAGTTTCTAGAAATTCTAAAGCGGAGGACACGGGGACTAGTGCCCTAGTCCAGGAAAAGCACCAATGTCTTGCTTCTCTCCAGATCCTGAATCCTTGATGTTTGGTAACCTTCCCTACAAATCCACTTCTTCTAGATGTGACACCTGTAACTTGCAATCACAAGGAGTGTGGGAGGGAGTTGTGGTGTTTAGAGGCTTTCCTCAGTCAAGCCCTAAAGAGACATTCAAGTCTTCTGAACATTGTTGTCAGATGAGAGTGCTCATCCCAACAAGATAGAGGCAAAAATCCAAATGATAAATGATTGAAAACACAATAGATATCATCTTTTAGTGAAGATCTCATGGAAGGAAGATGCTCTTTATGCCATGAGGAGATGGATGTCAAATCTGCAAACACAAACACAATAACAATGCTCTACTCTGCAACAAATGAATATTTTGAATGCTCTAATCACAAGGATACATCAAATCCACCTAGTCTGCAAATGAAACCTAATCATGCTTATATATGCAACTACAAATATTCCCACTAAGAATTTTGTAATTGAAACTTTAGATGTCAGCATAGGACCTAATTAATGGTCATTAAACCAACATTTGAAATTAGGGCAAACCCAAAATAGGGCCGGACTAGGGCGCTAGTGCCCAAGTCCACCCTGCCATTTTTTCTCAAAATTCATTAAATTGCAGCCCCCTAGGTCCTATTTGTCACAAGACCCAAGGGTTTTCTCATCGGGAGTTAGAAACAACATACAAGATGCTCTAAATGTACTAATAGGACTCAGGAGCTAAACCTTAATAGGAAAAATCCCCCAAGGTTACTTTTTCTGACATAACAACAAGATGTTCAAGGCCACTCAGATTGCCCAATTATCAGCTGGCCCTTCCCCCTCATCTTTTGTGGTTGCTTCTCTCCCAGTTACTTTGACTCTAGAGGTTGCTTCAGTTCCTTCTTCTAATTCTTAAGCAGTTAAAGAAAAGAATACCATAGAGAGTGCACCACCCCATCCTTGTACTTCTAGTTTGTATTTGGAGGTCCCACCTCTGGTCTCTTATACAAGACCTTGAGGTCCACCCCATGTACAACATTGACTATCTCATGTTCTAGAGATCTCTTAGCCTTTAGTGGTTGCTTTCATTCCTCCTACCTTTTCAGTGGCATGAGGAAAGCAACATATGTTGATAAGTCCTTCCCATCCCCTAAATATTCCTTGACATTTAGTGGTTTCTCTTATTCCTCTTGCCTCTCTAAAGACTTGAGGAAAGTAGCTTATGTCACAAGGTCCCCCTCCTCTCTTGTGGTTTCCCAACATTTGATAGTTTCTTCTCTTCCCCCTTCTACCCCCCCAATGGAAAAGGAAAAGGAACCTGTGTTAGAAAACCCCTTGGTTCCTTCAATAGAGTCTCTTGCTCGCACATGACATAACCAAATTGCAATAGATCACAAGCATCATTATTGTACTACAGTTTGAGAGTGCACTGCTAATGTTGAGCCTCTTCTAGAGCACCCCCTACCTTGTAGCCACCTTTGGACTTTTTCCTTTGCTTGGAGCCCTAGCCTCTTGTTTCTCAACCTACCTTTCTCTCATCCCCAACTCCTTCCTCTTCATTGTTGGAAAAAGATTAACACCACCTTCCAATGGTACAAGTAGTCTTGGCTCCATCCATGGAGAGTCTTGATTTTGTCCATCCTTGATATGCCACCCTTTACCAAAGCCTTGGACCTTCCTAATGTTAGCATAATCTCTAGTGCCACTTTGTCTTCCCTTCTCTCATTTCAACATAGATGCTATGCATTTTTACCTGATATCCTCCACCCAACCACCATTGACATAGACATCCTATGTCCATCGATCAAGTGCAAACCATAGCACTATCTCACCCCCACATTCTATAAACATAAGTGCATGCCTCTGTTGTTGCCTCCTCTAATCCCTTCTTAACCATTTCTTCCACCTGTGGAGGATTTTCCTCCACCCGTGTCTCTTAGTGCTCACATTCCTATTGTTAGCTCTGATGAGCCATGCTTGGTTCACTATTCTGACAATGACTCTCCTAATTCTCTCTTATAGAGTGAATCATAGAGTCTATCTCAGATATCCCCTCATTGTCCATGATCTTCACATGATCATTGACATTTATTTCTCCTAGTGCTTCTGAGGATCTTGCTCCTACTAGTGATCCTTTGCACTTTGTTCCAAGGGATCCTACTAGTACTGCTCTTGATTGGGTTCCACTATTAGCTCTTCCACCCTCCCCCTATGATAATGAAGATTGGGAGATGGATGACTTGATGGTGCTAGACCCTTGAGGGTAGTATCTTAATTCCATGTGTTTTTGTGTGTTTTCTTTCTTGTATGTGACATCTTTCCCTTTGAGAAATTGTTGATATATGTTTGTTATTCCTTCCTCGAGCTCTCTCCCCCTTCATCTACCTTAAAACTAATTGCATACTATTGATTTATGCAATTATTTTAAGTGGGGGCATACTTTCATGCTTTACACCTTTGCACACACCATGTTGATGGTATGTGTGCCATGCCATTTTCTCTTAGCATTATGTATAGCTTGTAGTCCTAAGTAGATGCACTTGCTTGGCCTTACCATACTTTTTAGCTACTCCTTTTGTACTCTTTGTGAGCCACCTAACTATGTATACAAAAATATGGAATTAAAATAAAGAAACAATATGCATCAAAGTACTTATTTAATTTTCATCATAACTCAAGAGATAAAGTAATGAAATATAAATAAAAAACAATACTACCCTAATAGCCCTTGTTGCAATGAAAATGATAAATATGCCTCAATGGTATTTAATAATGCTTTGATATGTTGGTTGCTCACATTGAAATCATAACTTTAAATTCAAATTGTGGATAATAATGGTTTGGTTGATGTTTGATTTATAGATGCTTGAATGATAGGATGAATGGCTAGGATTAAGAGGTGCAATATGAAATGGATGGTGGAGATTATGAGGTGGAGGATGGAAGCTTCGAGGGCATTCTTTATGTGAATGGCTTGGATTGAGAGATGCAATATGGAATGAGTGATGGAGATGAAAAGTTAGTTTGTCTTTTGTGCCTCTCATTTATTATGTGGCAAGGAAATGAGGATGAGGACATTTGTGGAAAATAATTAATTAAATAATTTATTATTTAATCAATTCTTAGAGAAAGATGATGTGGGAGGATTAAACTAATTAAACAAATAATTTTTTTAATTAAGAGATAGTCATCGATTAATTAATTAATTAAATCTAATTTATTTAATTAATTTTAGGTTTAGAGAAAAGAAATTTAATTAATTAAATAAATATATTTTCTTTAATTATTTTGGGAAATAGGATAAATATGTCACAAGGTGACATAAGGTGGTCTCAGAAAGGTGGATGACTAGATGATGTAGAAGTGTCGTAAGGGCATGGTCAATTTTGGATGTCTACATTTTGCCCCTCTTTGAGATGATGTTGTGACTAAGAGAAGTAACATCATTTCAAAGAAGATAAGGAATAAAAGATTGGTAAATGATGCCCCTGTTGGCAAGAGACACTGCTTAGGTATAGATCTGTATGTTTTCATTGATGGCAACAAGGCTTAGAAGTTTCATCAACATGAAAAGAAGATATTTCTCTGGAAGGACATATTGGATTTTAGGTCCGGTTGACAGAAAATGGGTAAGTATGGGCATATATAGAGTAGATGATAGTAAGTGGGTCAGTATGCCTCCATAGATGATGATTTAGTAATGCGGTTTGGGTACGATGTTAGTAATTGTTTTGTGGTGTCATGCTCCAAAGATTAAGTCTTGACTTCCTCCAGAAGTCATTTGGGAGAAATAACTAAGTCCAGGTGAATAGAGGTATAGCAGAGATAGTGAATAGGGCACATTGAAATGGTCTGCATTCCTCCGCAGTTGAGTATTTTGTTATATGGTTTTAAGGTGTTGTAAACACTTGTATGAAGTGTCTAATTCCAAAGTTGTGAGATCTAAAGTTCACCAGAAAGATAGTTACAAGCTGCTGAGCATAAGTACAGTGTTTGACAGAGTTTGGCAGAGACAGAGTCTGAGTTGTAATGGTCCACATTTCTCTTGCCTTACAGTTTTGAGGGTAAGATTGGGAATGTGTAAAGAGTCCTTGATATGATTTTGGAAGTGTTTTGTGATCCACAGTAAAAATTGTAAGTCTACAAATGAACCTGTTAAGCATGCTCTTAAGGAACAAGTTGAATAATATGATAAATCATTGTGCGAAGAAGAGATAGTGTGTGAAAGATCTATTTAAATGATTGAATGATTAGATCCAACCTATTTGAACATGTTTGGGAAAAGTTTTGGGTCTGCATAACATATAGTGCATTGGATTGAGCTGACAAGCTGCACCTTTCTATGTACACATTACACTTCTTGGATGCTAACCTGATTATGGATCAAATCATGATGCGAATATATATGACCTATGAATTTTGGTTGAGATGAAGTGTGGATATGTGTGGTTAGATGTGAATATGTGAATAGCAGAGCAATGACACAGATTAGTGATAATGAAGACTTGGGATTCATAATTCATTTGCTAAATTACTGCACCCTAGCATAGTGACAGATGCTTATGCAGTATTAAGTTTTCATGTGTAGTTTTCTTTGTACTTGGAAGTGACCCTTCTTCATCAAGGCAGTGAGCCTCCATTAGGGTTTAACAGCCCTTAGGGTTTAACAACCCTTATTGTAATCTTGCTAGGTTTAGGGTTGAGGCAGTGAGCTTGCTAGACCTAGTTGCACTTCATGGCAGTGAGCCAACATGTTCCAGGCCCGTGGAGTGACCAATCCTGAACATCATCATTTGTAAAGATTGGAATATATATTTGAAAGCTAATACTCTCCATGGTTTTTCACATTTTAGGTTTTCCATATAAAACTCTTGGTGTCCATGTGTCATGTTTTTATGGTTGCTATTCATATGCATGTTGTGCCTTTATTTAATTAATTTTGGAAAATCTTTTTTTTGCTAAATTACTGCACCCTAGCATAGCGACAGATGCTTATGCAGTATTAAGTTTTCATGTGCAGTTTTCTTTGTACTTGGAAGTGACCCTTCTTCATCAAGGCAGTGAGCCTCCATTAGGGTTTAATAGCCCTTAGGGTTTAACAACCCTTATTGTAATCTTGCTAGGTTTAGGGTTGAGGCAGTGAGCTTGCTAGACCTAGTTGCACTTCATGGCAGTGAGCCAACATGTTCCAGGCCCATGGAGTGACCAATCCTGAACATCATCATTTGTAAAGATTGGAATATATATTTGAAAGCTAATCCTCTCCATGGTTTTTCACATTTTAGGTTTTCCATATAAAACTCTTGGTGTCCATGTGTCATGTTTTTATGGTTGCTATTCATATGCATGTTGTGCCTTTATTTAATTAATTTTGGAAAATGATTGAAAATTAAAGTGCATCAAAAGATTTTTAGAACACTGATTCACCCCCCCTCTCAGTGTCCCTAACATTCAACAATTGGTATTAGAGCAAGGTTCCTTGGAAAAAGTCTAACATCTTAAGGAAGATCTGGGATACTATGATCATGGTAGCAAGAAGATTTGGAAATTAATAAAGCAACAAGGAACTAGAAGCAACTCTTATGGATCTTAAAAAATCTAAAGCAAAAGTTAGGGATCTGAAAGAAAACTTGCAACAAGCTAATGAATGCATCTCAAAGCTAAAAAAGCAAGTCACAAAATTCAAAGACAAATACAAAGAAGTTAATGACCAATTGATATCAGCAAATGAAGCCCTGAATGAATTGGAAGTAGAAGTTATAGAAAGAACAAGAGAAGAATATGATCTAAATTTGATTGTGAAGAACATATTAGAAGATTGTCCAAAACTTGAAAAAAAATTATAAATCTGAAAACAGATCTAGAAAAGGCCAGAAGATTTGAAGAAAAATTCAAGATAAGTATTGCAAAGCTTGATGAAATGATTGCTATCTAGAAGAGTGCTTATGACAAGAAAGGTTTAGGATTTGAGAAAGGAGAAAGTTCAAAATTTGGTCAAATAAGCAATGAGTCAAGGTAAAACAAAGGATACCAGTTCAGAAATCAAAGAAGAAGACCTAGAAGATGTAAGGAAATGAGAGCATCTCAAAACATATTTCTAAGAATAGTGGTGTCTTCGACAGATTTAAAATCTTTTCAATCTCTTCAAAAACACGCACAACTATGTCACAAAGCGGAAACAAACATACTACATTTCCAACATTGACCCTTAGAGAAAATACAAGCAACAAAATCTAATTTCAATAGAAATGCTAACACAAAAGATAGAACAGAAGACACAGATATACATGGGGAAAACCCTTATGGGTAAAAACCCCACACTCCAAAAGCCCAGATCACCATTGTATTATTCAGCAACAGAAAATACAGTTACAATACAAATCTGGCACTAAGCCTTTCATGGAGATTTACATCTTGCTCCTCTAGAAGAATAACTGACAGCATAACCCTGCACAAAGTTCTCTAGCACTCGGGTTAGTCCTTCATACTGTTATCATGCCACAAATAGCACATAGTACAGGACATCACCCTACACCCGAACTCTGTTCTTTTTTGTCTCTCACCCTCTACTGTTACCAATGCATTATTACATATCACATTATAGAAGAGAGCATTCGGTTCATATCTCAGACCGTTACAACTTCCAGTTGACAGTTCATTCTTAACCATTCACAACCGTTCGTATTCAATATTCCCACATGCATCAGTTGACAAATACTGCAACAACATATATGGACAAACACACAGTAAGTCTATCATTAGTGCTTTTGCTGCCGATGACCCCAGCCAATCAAACAACAATGAACCATCGAAGAGACCAAGACCTATGGTGTGACTTCATCCTACTTTGCTGACACAATTCCTCCTACCGATGCCAAACACCATCAGACAGACTAGGCTCATCAGGGTGTCATCTCAACACTGCACCGATGGAAGAGATCTTGCTGACACCAACATTCATCAGAGAAACACTCACCATCGGAAGGATTTCCAAAACTCAAACTAACAATACTTCTCATGCTGATGCCAAGACCTTCATCAGTGTAACACAAAGTACCAGAGAGACATCTTCCAACCATGCCAATGTCACTTATCACGCTGATCACCAAAACCTCCATCAGAGTGACTCAACATATCAAAATGACACTCCAAAACTGGGCCGATAGTGATTTCCATACCAATGACCTTTCTCTATTGGAATGACTCTCATCAACACTAACCACCATTGGAATAATACACACCATCAATGATAGTCTCTCAGATCACACCGATAGTCCATGTCTGGTTGATACAAAGAACAACCTACTATGAACAACGAAATCACTGAGACTCTTGTTGATCGATGTAAATCTGAGACACATGTACTCAACATTCTCCCACTTGACAAAGGATTTACAAGAACCTATCAATGCTCCAAGTCACAAAACCAAAGCTGATACTACCTTCACTCCACTGTGCTCACAAGCTAGACAGAAACTCGAGCATAACTAACTTCAAAGCTTCTAGAACACAACCATGAAATCATCCTCCAAAAACAAGATAGAACATAAGCTAGAACAACAATCAAAAAACTAACTGCACCCATCCAACTGAACAAAACCCATGTGACTAAAAATAACACACACAGCCAGTGCTAAAACATCCAATCACTCATACCTTGAAGGTATTAACATCAACAGACTCATGCCACCTACATATACACCCATCAACTACAAATACAAGCTCCATGTGTCAACTAGTCAAAAAAGACCAAACACATCCAAGAACTCCCACTGCATGGGTAATGCAGATTTGAAAAAAAAAAAAAAGATCCTAGCATACAAAATCCACCAATAGCATCACATAGAAAGTGTAAACATCATGTAGCATTGCAGGAACATACACCATGATATGCAAAATCTATAAATCAATAACCACATCTCACCACCAGTCTAGAAATCTCTCAAGTTCTTCACACCCAACAATGAAAGAGATAATAGAACCTTCATGCTATCACCCAAGAACATAAGTGAAAGCACATGATCACAAACTAGTGATCACTTTAGCTCCGAACAAAACCTCAAACCAATGTAGTGTGAAACAAACCATCCAGGAAGATAACCAGCACCATAGAGAGTAACTCTGCACATCATATACTTGTAGACAATCCTTCTACATACACCTCTGAATGCCAGCTGTGTCAAGTATGATCTCCTTCAAAACACCCCAAAGAGAACAACATAACAACACCCAAACAAACATTCAATCTCAAGAGATCAAATTTAACATATGTAATCATGCAACTAACATGGATGTAAGCCTCTCAAACCAAAGAAGATCAAACTAATTCATTTCCCATTTCAAGAAATCAACCTATAAACCATCTCCTAACAATCCTCATCAATGAACGATATCTTAAACTCAAATGCATAAGGAGATTAAACATGCTATCCATCTCTCACAATGAATCCTCCAAAACCATCTATGAGTAGTTCAATATCCATGTCTATGAAATAAATAATACAATACCTAAGAGAAACAATGAGCAATACCTTTCAAGTAATAAACTGCCGAGTTGATGATGGGGAGTGCACAGCGAAAACCATAGACCGATTCCCTAATACCTTACAGTCAGCTAGACTTCACATATAAACCGTCAAAACATTTCCATCGGCCAGACAGTCATTGTCAGAATGACTTTCTAAAGTCTCTCTGTCGTTCAACTTATGCTGATAATTGACTTCCTTCGGCGTGACTTGCTCTATCGCGAACACTTGCAACCTTTGGCCGATGCGTCGATGAACCAACACAACAATACACCATTAGGGTTTTCAACTCTTACACAGTATGATCTACACTCTACGCCTAGCACATAAAGATGCTAGGGCATGCTACTATGCACACTCCTCAGTTTGGAACATCTGCCCTGTCGAACAGGAAAATAAAACAGAAAATGAAAACAAATATTTATACAATGAAGCCATTCCACTAATTTCAACAAAAATCTCACCAGTGGAATGCTTCATGATAACATACAAAAACAATGGAAAATGGAGAATGAATGGAAATCTACAGTTACATGATTTACAGTTATAAGAAATGGAAATCAAATGGACAGAACATAATTGCTTTATTTCTCCTGAGCACAATACAATCACATTCGATCACACTACTTCTTTGATCAGATTATAATCGATGATCATTTGGTTCATTCCTCTGGGCATTTATCAACTCACCTTGAGTAGTACCGAACTGACTCCAAGCGGCTGGGAGACAACCGTCTATTTTTGGCATTGCTATTTTTTGCATTATGCAGTTACAATTTGATAAAAGTGTCTTAAGTCACTAGGGACTTACAAAATGAGCCTAGATACAAACTAAAATGAAAATGCATTGGTCAAATAGACCTTATTACAAAAGAAAGCATGATTTTCTAGGTGCTCCTGCACCATAATCCCCAGGTGAAAGTTGTCTCAAGTCCTCTTAGAGACTAACCGTTGTAAATCACCACCCTGCTTCTTGATGTCTGCTTCCAGCATCCATGTGGCTTCTGAGTCGGGAAGTCCTTGCCATTTGACTAAGTGCTCAAAATAGGTCTGAGGTCTGGTCTTCTTGGCTGTCTTGCTATCCAAGATGCATTCCATCTTCGATGGTTCCTTAGGTGCTAAATGTTGTACCCACTCTGCATTGTCTTGGACAGAATTTGTTGTCCCTTCTCTTCTATCAGGACTCCTATATAATGTTAGATCAGCAACATTGAATATAGGTTAAATAGCAATATCATCAGGGAGTTCAATTTTGTAAGCATTAGAACCATATTTCTCCAGAATCTGACAAGGTCTAATTTTTCTCATCATCAACTTGCTGTGTTTTCCTGTGGGTAGTCTGTTCTTGTTGAGATGAACCATGACCATATCTCCTATTTGGTACTGCACATCCCTTCTTCTTTGATCCACTCTAGCCTTGAACTTCTGACTATTTTGGTGTAGAGTATCTCTGACTTGTTGATGGATCTCTTTCATAGCCTCTACAAATGTATCAGCATGTCCACTCCTTTTGTCCAACCCTTAAACATCTCTTAATTCAAAAATTCCTCTAGGATGATTACCATAAACAACTTCAAAAGGACTTAGACCTGTACTTCTATTTATAGAATCATTATAGGCATACTCTACTTGTGGGAGTACCACATCCCAATTACTGCAATGTTCTCTTGTCAAACATCTCAACAGATTGCCTAATGACCTATTGACAACCTCAGTTTGGCCATTAGTCTGAGGATGATAGGCTGAACTAAAAGACAAATTTGTACCCAATCTTTTCCACAAGGTTCTCCAGAAATGTCCCACAAATTTGTTGTCTCTATCAGATATAATACTCAAAGGTAACCCATGAATCCTCACAATTTCTTTAAAGAACAAACCTACAAAGTAACTAGCATCATTGGTGGTTTTACAAGGAATAAAGTGTGCCATTTTGCTGAATCTATCTACCACAACAAACACACTGTCATATCTTGTCCTTGTCTTGGGCAATCCCATCACAAAATCCATACTCAAACTTTCCCAAGGTCTATTTGGTATGGGCAAAGGTTGGTACAGTCCTACATTGGTTGAGACCCCTTTTTCTTTCTGGCAAATCATACAACTCTCAACAAACCTTCTGATATCAGATTGCATCCTTGGCCAAAAGTAAAACTTTCTTACAAGATCTAAGGTCTTATTGAGCCCAAAATGTCCTCCTAAACCACCACTATGTTTTTCCTTCACAATATTATCCCTCATTGAACACTTAGGGATACTTAGTTGACTACCTTTAAACAAAAGTCCATCCTACAATGTATAATCTGAAAATTCACTGTGGAAGGCATTCACAAACTCTCTGCATATCTTGTAAATCTCTTGGAAATCTTGGTCCTCTTCATACAATCCTTTGAGTGACTCAACACCCATACTTTGTAGCTGCACTTCTTGCACTATCAACACCCTTCTTCTAAGAGCATCAGTAACCTTATTGGTTATTCCTTTCTTATGCTTGTTGATGAAGGTGTATGCTTGAAGACTTTCCACCCATTTCATGTGTCTATGGTTGAGCTTTTCCTATCCATTCAAAAAACTAAGAGCATGATTGTTAGTGTATACAATAAATTCTTTAGGAAGCAAATAGTGCCTCCTTTTTTTCAGAGCTTGTACCATAGCATACAACTCTAAATCATAAGAAGAGTACTTCTTCTTGGCTTCATTTAACTTTTCACTGAAGAAGGCTACTGGTCTACCTTCTTGGCTCAACACTGCTCCGATGGCTAGTCCATTTGCATCACATTCAATTGTGAAAACCTTATTGAAACCATGTAACACTAAAACAAGGAATTTAGCAACTTTCTATTTCAGACTCTCAAAGCTCTAATCTGCTTCTCTCGTCCACACAAACTTCATCTTACCTCCACCCTTGATGGTCTCCAACATAGGTACACAGATGTCACTATAGTTCTTAATGAATTGCCTATAAAATGTGGCCAAACCATGGAAACTTCTAACCTCTCCTACTATCCTAGGTGTAGGCCAATTCAAAATAGCTTCTACCTTGGGAGGATCCATTTTCAAATCACCCTTAGAGATGACAAAACCTAGGTACACCAATTCTTGTTTCATGAAGTCACACTTTTCCAAGTTTATCAGTAACTTCTGATCTTGCAGTCTCTTCAAGACTATCTCCAAATGTTTCAAGTGTTCTTCCTTGCTCTTACTAAACACCAATATATCATCAAGGTAGACTACCAAAAAATTTCCTATGAATTCCTGCAACACTTCATTCATCAATCTCATAAAGGTACTAGGGGCATTTGAAAGACCAAACGGCATCACAAGCCACTCATACAACCCTTCATTGGTTTTGAAATCTATCTTCCACTCATCCCCCTCTCTTATCCTTGTCTAGTGATGCCCACTCTTTAAGTCTATTTTGGAGAAATAAGTAGCCCCTCCCAAACAATCCATTAGATCTTCAATTCTAGGAATAAGAAACCTGTATCTGATGGTTATCCTATTTATTGCCCTAGAATCAGTACACAGTCTCCATTTCCCATCCTTCTTTGGGGCTAAAATAGTAGGTACTGCACATAGGCTAAGGCTCTTCCTTATCAACCCTTTGTTTAGGAGTTCTTGAATCTGATTTTCTATCTCTTCATTCTACTGTGGGGTCATTTTATATGCCGCCTTATTAGAAAGTACTACTCCTGGTATGAGATCTATCTGATGGCTAATGTCTTTGATTGGTGGTAGGGAATTAGGTATATCCTTTGCAGTTACTCCTTTGTAACTCTCAAGCAAATCTCTAAGCTCCTTAGGTCCTACTTCTCTCACACTTTTCTTCTTTTCCCCCTTAGGCTTCACAATCAAAGAAAAGCCTACTCCATCACCTTTCTTTAGTGTATCCATGAATTCTTTTTCTCCTACCAGCATTACACTAGACCCTACATGCTGTGGATCCTCTTCTACCAATGATTGTATCCTATAAGTCATACCATCCTTTTGGAATGAGTAAGCATTCTTTTCTTCATCATGATGAGCCTTTCTGTCAAACTACCATGGTCTGCCCAATAGAAGATGGCAAGCGTCCATTGGAAGGATGTCACACAAGATCTTGTCTTTATACCCCCCAATACTAAATTCTACATGCTTGTTCATTGATGAGTACATGCTACCCCTTATTCAACCAACTGACTTTATATGGACAGCTATGGGGTATCTTTTCTAACTTCAACTTATTCACTACTTCCAAAGATATGATGTTATCAATAGAACCAGAGTCAATAATAACTATAAAACCTTACCTTGGATCTTGCATTTGATTCTAAACAAAGCCCTTCTTTGCGATGGTTCAGCCTGCACTGGTTCCTTGAGCAACATCCTCTTGAGCATTAGACTTTCTCCCATTTCTGATGCTAGATTCACTTCAAGAGATGTCACACTCCTTGCATTTTCTTGAATCAAAGTGGTTCTCTTCTCACCACCATGAGAAGTTGAGGCCTTCTCTGGACACTTGTATGCCAGGTGCCCTATCTGATTGTAGTTATAACATCTCATATTGGAGAATTTGGATCCTCTACTTGATCCATTTGTCCCACCTCTTTCATTAGGCCTTCTTCCTTGGTAGCCTCCTCTGCTACTAGAGTCCCCAACTTGCTCTTCTTGGCTAGACTCACCACTAGGCCTCTGGTTAGGACTTCTTCCTCCAAAACTGCCTCTACCTCTGAAATTCCATCCACCTCTACCTCTATTATTCTGCTCACTCTTTCTCTTTATCTTCTCTTCAGCCCTTAAGGCCATTTGGAAACACTTGTTCATTGTTTCTAGTGCTAAGATGCTGATCTCATCTTAGATGTTCATCCTTAGGCCATTCAAATACTTGGCTATCTTCTCTGACTCTTCTTCTTATCTCTTTGATTTGAGACTAAGTTTATGAAACTCTCGTGTGTATGCATTCACATCAAGGTCTCTTTGCCTGAGGTTCTTCAATTTCTTATACATCTACACATTATAATCCAGGGGTAAGAATTATGCCTTGAGTTTGGTCTTCATCCTTTCCTAAGAGGTTATCATATTCTTCCCCTCCTTGACTCTCTCTCCTTGCTCATAATTCCACCATGCAAGAGCAGATCCCTATAACCTTGCCTTTTCCAACTTAACCCTCTTATCATCAGGGGCTTCTTTGTATTCAAAGTGATTGTTCAATGCTTCAATCCAATCAATCACCTCTTCAGCTTCCATACTTCCACTATACATAGGTAACCCATCTATGGTGTCCCTATTAACTGACTTTAATGCAGTTAAAAATGCCCTCCGATTTGCTGGTATCTCCTTTGTCTTTTTACTGGTTTCAACAATTTCCACATCACCTTCATCGCTATCACTTTCATCTTCCCTATCTTTGCTTTTGGACTACTTGAACTCTCCCAACTTGGATTCAAGCATCTCCTCGATCAACTTCTTAATAGCGTCCTGCGACATACTTTTGGGAGGCATCCTCTCCGCCTTTGTCTTGCTTTCTTTGTCTGACATAAACATTCATAGTCAGCACCCAAATGCCAACACTCCTACAAATCCTCAATTCGATTTGCAACCAAAATCTTTTCAGGCTTTGATACCAATATGATGGGGAGCGCACAACAGAAACCACAGACTGATGCCCTAATACCTTATAGTCAGCCAAACTTCACATATGAACCGCTGGAACATTTCCATTGGCCAAACAGTCACTATTGGAACAACTTTCTAAAGTCTCTCTGTCATCTGACTTACGTTGATAATTGACTTCCTTCGGCGTGACTTGCTCTGTCGTGAACACTTGCAAGCTTTGGTCGATGCACCAATGAACCAACACAGCGATACGCCATTAGGGTTTTCAACTCTCACACAGTCTGATCTACACTCTATGCCTAGCACATAGAGATGCTAGGGCATGCTACCGTGCACACTCCTTAGTGTGGAACATCTGCCCCGTCGAACAGGAAAACAAAATAGAAAATGAAAACAATTATTTATACAATGAAGCCATTCCACTAATTTCAACAGAAATCTCACCAGTGGAATGCTTCACGACGACATATGGCAACAATGGAAAATGCAGAATGAATGGAAATCTACAGTTACATGATTTACAATTATAAGAAATAGAAATCAAATGGACAAAACATAATTGCTTTATTTCTCCTAAGCACAATACAATCACATTTGATCACACTACTTCTTTGATCAGATTACAATCGATGATCATTTGGTTCATTCCTCTGGGCATTTATCAACTCACCCTGAGTAGTACTGAACTAACTCCAAGCAGCTGGGAGACTAATCCAAGTGGCTGGGAGACAACCGTCTATTTTTGGCATTATGCGGTTACAATTTGACAAAAGTGTCTTAAGTCACTTGGGACTTACAAAATGAGCCTAGATACAAACTAAAATGAAAATGCATTGGTCAAATAGACCTTATTACAAAAGAAAGCATGATTTTCTAGGTGCTCCTGCACTAGTAGACCATGAGCGGGGATAAGAATGCTCCTCCAAGATATACAAGCCATCATGACTCCTCCAAGAGCAATCTCATCATGGATCTCTATTGAACGCACGTCCAACCAAGGTGTAGGCTTCTTGGACTTTCTGCTGAAATCTTCATCAAGAGTAACCATCAACAACACTTCTCTCATCATAAGATAATTATAGCCTCACCTTATTCTCTATGTACCCATGGGCATCTACAAATGATCATATTATGCTAAACTCCAAATGCATCATTGCACCAACATGAAGTAATCAAACAAAAGATTAGTGCACCCAACACAGAGAATCATCAGACCATTATCAAAGCTCCAATCATCTGAATCAGGAACTTATCATGACATCATGATCTTACTCTCTCCCTTAGGAGATTCCATGCTCCAGGTGAACATAATCATGATCTCAAGAGCAATGTATCATGCCAAAACTCAAAAGCAAAATTCAAGGAAATACCATGTCATGAAACAAACCAAACTCTAAACCAACATCACCTATCAAACACCACCAACACCTCAGCCAAGGATTTCATGAATCCTCCATGACTCCAAGATGTTACACATCATCAAATAGTGCCCCTGCAAATGCGAAAGAACCCTTCTGCAGCAACAAGATCTAAGAGCTCCTCCTAGTAACATCTGCAACACTAAAGAAGATCATTCACCACTAAGAAATGAATGCATAGTCAATGCTAAAGCTCCCACTGAACTGTGACAACTGAGCTTTCCAAGCATCATGACCAAACATCTCCTAATCTGAAAATCCTCCAGGTCCACATATTATCACATCAATAAAAAACAAATGGCACCAAGATCTCCAAACCAAGAAAATACAACATCACTGTCAATAGCTTACACAAACCTGTGTATCCAAGCTATTCACGATATCACAATACACATGCTCCAAGTCTCCATAACCAACTATTCAGGTACTTTACAACATCCATCCTCTCATCCCAAAATAGTCACACCAATGCACAAGTGACCACAGACAAGGCCAGATAACAAGTCTGCACAATCACATAATCAATTTTGTGGATATAGACTATCCACTTCCAAGTTATCCCACTACAATCAATAGGCTGTACACACCTAAAAAACTGCATAACTCGTAGATCCAAATATACTGAAACATGCAAACCCACTATTGCACTAGAAACTGCAAAACTAAGATCTCAAGGAATAGATAATAATGTAGACAGTAGGACTCAAGCACCAGATTACTCACAAATCTAATTTGCCAAACATGTCCACAACCTGAGCACCACAGTCAAGAAGCCAGAAGCATTACCACAGAAATACTGAGTGACATATCACTTACCAGCACTCCCATGCAGAGAAAGCATTTCACCTCGTCACTCCATGCATAGAGCATGCATGCAAAAATGTAACTATATCATCCAACAACACCCCAAAAGCCAGGGTCTAGAAATAGCTTAACTATAGCTTCACAAGACCACAAGTTTTTCTCTTGACCGTGTAAAACCTGTAAAACTGTTCATGCACATCCATATCTTCTTCACATCTGGTAGATTCTATAGTCAAAAACCAAAACACCATAATAATTTAAACCAGAAAAAGATTAACATAGATGAGCATCATAGATTTTAAGGAAAATATATTAAACCCTTCCAATGCAAGTACAAAACAACCATAAGGAGTAAGAAAATCTAGGAAGTGGAGGCCTAATTCAGACCAATTCCAAGACCACCATCATGTACAAACATCCGAGAAAGAAAGTTAGGTTATATCAAAAGCTTCCAGACCTCAAAAGGATCAACTCCATAACCAAAATACAACTGGGGCATCACAAAATCAGCACCTTCCAATACCATGAACAAATCCTAGCATTAGCACAATACTCCATGGCTCAGCAACAACACAAACTTCTTCATATCATCATAGAGCCTCTCACACAGACACCCAATATGAAAGTTACTATAGCAACACAACCACAAAGCAAAATTCTACCCCAAGCAATAGGATTATACACTGTCAACTAATAACCTTAGGTCACATCATGACCAGCTCTAGTCTCTTCATCTTCACAATCCTTCAAGCACTACTAAAACAGAAAAACAAGATCAACTGCTAGACTTCACTCAACACAAGGATCAAACATCAAATGATTCCTTCAGATTTCCTCAAGTCTTTCACACTAAGAAATCATCATAGAAGGAATACCCAGACCTTATACATCAGGAACTCTTACATGCAAACACATGCAACACACAAATGTACTATGTGAGCAACAAAGCAGATTCCAGAAGAAGGATCTGATACCACTTGTAAGGAAATGAGAGCATCTCAGAATGTATTTCTAAGAATAGTGGTGTCTTCGATAGATTTAAATTCTTTTCAATCTCTTCAAAAACACGTACAACTATGCCACAAAGTGGAAATAGACAGTACATTTCCAACATTGACCCTTAGAGGAAATACAAGCAACAAAATCTAATTTCAACAAAAATGCTAACACAAAAGATAGAACAAAAGACACAGATATATGTGGGGAAAACCCTTACATGTAAAAACCCCACACTCCAAAAGCCCAGATCGCCATTGTATTATTTAGCAACAGAAAATATAGTTACATAAAAAATATGGCACTAAGCCTTTCATGGAGATTTACATCTTGCTCCTTTAGAAGAATAACTAACAACATAACCCTGCACAAAGTTCTCTAGCACTCGGGTTAGTCCTTCATACTGTTATCATGCCATAGATAGCACATAGTACAAGACATCACCCTACACCCAAACTCTATTCTTTTTTCTCTCTCACCCTCTACTGTTACCAATGCGTTTTTACATATCACATTACAGAAGAGAGCATTCGGTTCATATCTCATACCGTTACAACTTCTGGTCAATAGTTCATTCTTAACCATTCACAACCGTTCGTATTCAATAGTCCCACATGTATCAGTTGACAAATATAGCAACAACATATATGCACGAACACACGGTAAGTCTATCATCAGTGCTTTTGCCGCCGACGACCCCAGCTGGTCAAACAACAATGAACCATCAGCGAGACCAAGACCTACGGTATGACTTCATCCTACTTCACCAACACAGTTCCTCCTGTTGATGCCAAACACCATCGGACAGACCAGGCTCATCAGGGTGTCATCTCAACACTGCATTGATCGAAGAGATCTTGCTGACACTAAACTTCATCAGAGAAACACTCACCATTAGAAGGATTTCCAAAACTCAGACCGACAATGCTTCTCACGCTGATGCCAAGACCTTCATCAGTATAACACGAAGTACCAGAGAGACATCTTCCAACCACGCTGATGTCACTTATCACACTGATCACCCAAACCTCCATCAGAGTGACTCAACATATCATAATGACACTTCAAAACTGGGCCAATAATGATTTCCATACCGATGACCTTTCTCTGTCAGAATGACTCTCACCGACACCAACCACCATCAGAATAACACACACCATCAATGATAGTCTCTCAGATCACACCGATCGTCCATGTCTGGCCGATACAAAGAACAACCCACTATGAACAACAAGATTGCTGAGACTCTTGCCGATTGCTATAAATCTGAGACACATGTACTCAACAGAAGGGCTTCGATCAGACAACCAAATGCTTAGAGGTACCCATCCTTTAATGGTCACTATTATAAATGCAATAATTATGGTTCTTAAAAAACTAATGGCAAAAATTCATGGATAATGGAATTAAGATTATTTGAAATTAGTTTTTTTTTTCTTCTTTGTTTACAAATACCTTAAATATCCCTGGCATGATTAGTTAATAGTCATCTCTCCTCATAAAAGCTTTTGCATTAAATAGTCTTTCTCTTAGCATTTCATCGACCTTGGTAGAGGAATTATTTTTGATAATCTAGAAATATCAGCTAGTAGCTATGGACGATCTGGCGACATGTGCGTTGATCCCTTCTATAGATGTCCTTGGCTTTCTTTTACTTAATGCTTTTTCTGTGGTGAATGACCGATCCCTGCTAAGACATCCTCAGATCTCTTGTATACTGATCCATGACCTATCTAAATGCCCTTCTGTCAGTATACCAATCTCAGCTAATGTTATATCTTCGCTATTTCTTTTGTTGATCTTTATCTTCAGAAACCGAGTCCCTTACACTGTTTGCCGTTACCTGTGATGAATGCCAACCCTGCTGATAGGCGGTTTTAGTAACTGAAGCCAGTTAATTTAAAAATGTATGCTAGCTAGCTCAAATCGAATGTCGTTAGTGTAGATTGCATATCACTTAGCATTAATGAATGTCGTTTAGCTTAGGTTAAGGTCATTTAACTAAAATGAATGTTGTTTAGTTCAAAACAAAGGCCGTTGGGTGGTAAAAGTGATCTTATGGGTGAAAAATCGATCTCTGGTTAATGTCAAACCTTTGCCTGATAACAGATGTGGTATTATGTATGCCATTTTTCTTCTATTCTTAAATCCACTGTGATAAACCTGGTTGCTGAAGCTGCACCTTTCGTCTTTCAGATCTGATAGTTTTATCTACTTATTAATTGGATTCGCACTATAATTAAGATTGACTGTGTCTGTATGTTCGACCCTGTCGCTTTAAACGTTCTACAATTGTTTAGTTGGCCTTTGCATCGATTGGCTTCCTTTTTTTTCCTGAGGTGCTCAAAGTCTCACTCCTTCTAAACTTCCACTTTGGCCCGTAACAACCTCTTAATTATAATTAGATCTGCAATATAAATGTTGAACACAGTTATTAATACTAAATATTATGTGTTAATTTTAAAATGTGAATTATTCTTTTCTTTCTATCTTTTGAATCAAGATAGTTGTGGGTTATATTAATATAACTAGTATTTGGATACGAAATCTAGTACCATTGTGAAATTCAAAGAACACTTATGAATCGCTAAATAGGTGAAATAAAATTAAATAAAATATGAAATACCTTGTGATTGTCTTGTCGATATAAATTGAATAATTAATCTTATGGATAATTTATTTCCTTGTGCTCAACAATGCATATAATAAGATATATGTATGCATGATTAAAGATTACCTTTCTATTTTCATTATAAAAGTGCTGGGAGTGAATTATTTCCTTTAGTTTTTGCTATCTTTCATCTTCAAGTTTAAGTTTGGAAAGATTGCCTTCCTGGACGGGTATCAAATGTGGGTTAATGGGGAAGTGAGTTTTCTTTTTCAAAACTTGCATGCCATTACAAAGGTTAAATGCTTTGGCCAAAGCGAATAGAATGTTGAAATAGACATGCGACATTGAAATAGATGAACTTTTCCTAGCTATACATTGTATATTTTCCCTACCACATCCTATTGATGAGATGCTGCATTTAGATTAGTGATGCATGTAGATTGATAGGCACATACCAGATTCCACCCTGCATATGTTTTCAGGTTGCTAGGCTCTTCGAGCAGGGTCGGGCATCCTTCAGTTTGAAGGATACCGAGGAAGCGCAAGCTTCGTGGTTGGGCGGAAAAAGTGCCTAAACCATGTTCTTGTCCTTCGACGCAGCAGATGGCCGGTTGGTCAATGGCGGTCGAGGACTCCTTGTTAGCTATTTGTCATTTATATCAAAATGTACTTCTTGTATTCAATGACTGTAAGGCTTGATGCCATTATTCGACACTTGTAATATTTATTGACATATTCTATAAAGGACTTCAGATGTAATTATGTATGTTTTAAATTACGGTTGTACTTTTTCTTATGAATTTGAAGTCTTGCATGGACTCTAGAATGTTATCTGATTACATATCCTTTGGAATGACAAACATAAGTTATATTAATTTACTGTACATGATTTTACTTTCAGTAAATCTTTGTGTTACTCCAGTTTCTTGTGATGTGAAATTTTAGTACTTTACATTTGGTATCAGAGAGATGGTTCTACTCTAGGACTTTATGGAACCATTATGCTAAAGGTTGAAAACTCTTGCAGATAGTTCATCATGAACACTAGGAACTCTGGACGTAGGTGAGCAACCCTAGGATCTGGCAGTAACCCTGATACTGGTAACAATGAAGAAGGCAATGTTGGAAACAATACTAGCACTGATGCAGGAGGGTCTAATGCTGGACAGAATGGTGAGGGACAGAATAATCAGTTGAACCAAATCTTAGCTCTTCTGACTCAACAGGGAACCAGAATGAATACCATGGAAGAAGAAATTAGAGGCATAAGGGGAAATAGGAATGAAGGAAGAAGAGAAGAAGCTCGAGGTCCTGAAGGAGAAGTGAACAGAAATAACAGGAATAAGATTGCTGAAGAGTTAGGAAAGGACCTTAAAAAGGTTACACCTCCTAAGTTTGATGGTAAGACAATTGGCGACGGTGCTGAAGCTTGGATCATTGACATGGAAAAATACTTTGACCTCCGTGATTTGTCTGCCGAGACTAAAGCTATTTGGGGATCTTATCAGGTTACTGGGGAAGCCGCTACTTGGTGGGACAATGAGAAAGCTGAAAAGAAACTACTTCTCGGAGAAGTCACATGGGATCGTTTTCTTGAGCTCTTCCGAAAGAGGTGGTTACCACAACTTTACTTTGACAAGAAAATGACAGAATTTCAAAACCTCACTCAAGGAGGTATGACTGTGACTCAGTATTGGGAGAAATTCTCTCACTTACTGAAATATGTACCGCAATATCAGCTCGACGAAAGGTTTAGGATTCGCAAATTCATTTTGGGCTTAAGGCCGTAGATTGGATCAGATGTGGACATGCATAATCCATTAACCATGGATGAAGTGTTTGAAAAGGCTACCAAGCAGGAACAAAAACTACAACAGATCTCAAATTACCGTAAGAATCGGGATATGAAAAATGGAAACAAAAGGTATCAGAATGACAGTGGCAACCAAGGAAATAACAAACGCCAGATAAGGAATCTCAAGAAGTGCAATAACTACCAGGAAAGGACCAATGGAAACCAAGGTGGAAATAACAATAGGAGAGGTAGCAATGGTAACAATGGTAACAGTAATCGGAGAGACACTCCAGCTAGGCACAGGGGACCCAGGGATGGATGTTATACTTGTGGAGGAGAGCACTATGCTAGTGCATGTCCTCGTCGAGCAGAGAATCAGAGAGATGGCAATCGATAGAGAGCTCCACAACACCAGATTCATGCAGCAGTGGATCATCGTCAGGCAGATTTCCAAGCTACACCCATTCAGATGTCCGGTAAGCTCTTTGGCCTTCCAATTTCTATTTTAGTTGATACAGGAGCTACAGAATGTTTCGTTGACCCAAAAGTTGTAGCTAAGTTAACTGTTAAACCGGGATACATGGAAAACTCATGGATGGTGCAGTATGGTAATAATGCAGAGAGAAGGGTAGACTCATGTCTTGTATGTAGTGAAATAGATCTTTCCACTTTCCAAACTCAAGTCAATCTTTATGTTGCACCTCTAGGATCGTATGATGTGATTCTAGGAATCAATTGGTTGTCAGAACATAAGTCTATAGTAGATTGCGAGGAGAAAGTAGTGAAATGCCTTGATGACTTTGGAAACCCAGTAGAAATTCATGGATCACGAACACCCCTTAAGCTAAGACATATATCATCCATGCAATTGAAAAAGGCTAAGAGAAAGGGTTGTTCTATCTATGCAGTGAAGATAAGAGATCTAGAAAATTAGGAACCATCTTTTGATCAGTACCCTATCCTTAGAGAATTTAAAGATGTCTTCCCTGATGAGTTGACTAAACTACCGCCTAAAAGAGAATTTGATTTCTCTATAGATCTTCTGCCAGGAACAGAACCACAGTCGAAAGCACCTTACAGGATGACAACAACAGAACTATTTGAACTTAAGGCACAATTAGAGGAATTGTTAAAACAAGGGTTTATCAGACCTAGTGTGTCACCTTGGGGAGCACCAGTAATCTTTGTTAAGAAGAAAGATGGAACTTTGAGGTTGTGCATTGATTACCGAATGCTCAACAAGGCAACAATCAAAAACAAATATCCGCTTCCTAAGATTGATGAATTGTTCGATCAGATGAAAGGTGCAAAGGTGTTCTCCAAAATAGACCTTAGATCCGGATATCATCAATTACGGATTAAGGATGAGGATATTTCTAAAACAGCATTTAGAATGTGATATGGTCACTATGAATTCACAGTAGTACCATTCAGGTTAACTAATGCTCCGACAGCATTCATGAATTTGATGAATAGTGTATTCAGGGATTGCCTTGATGATTTTGTTCTGGTCTTTCTTGATGACATTCTGATATATTCTAAGTCATTGGAGGAGCATGAAAGACACTTGAAATTAGTCTTGCAGTGTTTGAGGGAAAGAAAACTTTTTGGCAAATTATCTAAGTGTACATTCTATCAGAGTAAAGTGCACTATCTTGGCCACGTAATTTCAGCAGATGGGATAGTAGTAGATCCCGAAAGATCAAGGCAATAATGGAATGGCCCGCACCGCAGACTGTGACTGAGGTAAGAAGCTTTATGGGGCTGGCAGGATATTACAGGAAATTTGTAGAAGGATTCTCGACAGTTGCAGCACCCATAACCTCGTTGCAGAAGAAAGGTAAGAAGTTCGAGTGGACGGATAAATGTGAACAAGCTTTTCAGTTGTTGAAAGAAAGACTCACATCAGCACCTATTCTGACCATACCTGATCCTAATGGTCATTTCATAGTGACTATAGATGCTTCTGGTGAAGGTGTGGGAGGAGTGTTGATGCAGAACGAAAAAGTAGTGGCATATGAATCCAGGGAACTAAAACAACATGAGTTAAATTATGCGCCTCATGATCTTGAGTTGTCTGCCATTGTTCATGCACTTCAGATGTGGAGGCACTATCTCTTGGGTAAGCCTTTTGAGCTTAAGACAGATCATTTAGGGCTCAAATATATCTTCACCCAGCCTAATCTCAATGCTCGACAGAGAAGATGGTTAGAGTTTCTTAGCGAGTATGATTTTGGAATCGAGTACATAAAGGGTAAAGAGAACAGGGTTGCAGATGCTCTTAGCAGAAGACGACATCTGTCAGCCATGGTGACTTCTAGATATAATCTGAGACAACAGGTAATCCAGAACTTACAAGGAGATGAGCACTATGAAAGGGTTAAGCAAGCTCTAGAAGTAGACCCTACAGATCATCGATTTGATGGGTATGCGATAGAATCAGACGAGCTTTTGAGATATCAGGGGAGAATGTATATCCCAAATTCAGGTGAATTGAGGAAGTTAGTTCTCGAAGAAATTCACAGTGCTCCATATTCTGGACACCCTGGTGTGACCAAGACAATGGAAGGATTGAGGCCATTGTACTTTTGGCCTAAGCTTAAGAAGGATGTGACAGAGTTTGTCGCTCGATGTTTGGAATGTCAACGTGTTAAGGCAGAACATGTCCATCCTGCAAGATTGCTTTATCCACATAGCATACCTGAGTACAAGTGGCAAGTGATTAGCATGGACTTTATTTAGGGGTTGCCCATGTCGAAGAATCGGCATGATGTCATCTTAGTGGTGGTTGACAAACTAACAAAAGTGGCTCATTTCATTCCGGGAAATCTCACGGATGGGTCATTGACTTTAGCAAAGAAGTTTGTACAAGAGATCTTTCGACTACATGGAGTGCCAGAAATGATCATTTCAGATCGTGACACTCGTATGACCTCTAGGTTCTGGATCACACTTAATGCAGCTTTGGGAACTAAGTTGAACTTTAGTACAGCTTATCACCCTGAAACAGATGGTCAGACAGAGAGAGTCAACCAGGTTGTAGAGGATCTTCTGAGGATGTACTGTATGGATCAGCAGTATAAATGGGAGGAATATCTACCCTTGGTAGAATTTGCTTATAATAATTCCTACCATGCATCCTTAGGTATGGCACCTTTCGAGGCTCTCTATGGTCGCAGGTGTAGAACTCCAATCAGTTGGGACATGATTGAAGACCGAATAGTAGTTGGACCTGATATGTTGAAGGAAATGGAAGACCAGATGAGGCTAATCAAGGAAAAATTGAAGCAAGCCTCAGATAGACAGAAGAGTTATGCAGACAAGAACAGGACTTTTAGGCAATTCTCCGTAGGTGACAAAGTGTTTTTAAAGGTCAAGCCACATAAGAGTTCGATATCGTTTGGCAAGGCATCCAAACTAGCTCCAAGATTTGTAGGACCTTTCGACGTTCTTGAAGTGATCAATCCAGTTGCATACAGACTTGCATTACTGCCAACTCTCGCCAAAATCCATAATGTTTTTCATGTATCATTGCTCAAACCTTATCATCCTGATGTTTTACATATTCTTGATTGGCATGCTCTGCAGGTACAGGATCCAGGAGTGGTGCTAGTGGATCCCATTCGAGTCTTGGAGAAGCGCAACGTTAAGTTGCGTAATCAAGACATAGTGCAGTATAAGGTCCAATGGGACCAGTATTCAGTGGACAGTGCCACTTGGGAGGATGCTTCTGATATTGATAGATCTTTCCCGCATTTGGGAAATTAGATTAGATGTTGATTGCATGCATATTTAGATATTATGAAACTCAAATGATGATACATTATTGTTTTTGATTTTATTGTTTACTTGATGTAATAAGACATTGAGACGATGTCTCTTCCAACTGGGGAAGGATGTCACGTCTCATACTTTGTTTAATTACATTGATTAGTTAAACTGATTCGCTTCAGCTATTTCCTTCGCTTCAGCTATTTTGCGACTAACTTATTGATGGTCTTATGAGTTTGACTTTTGCAGCCTTGTCGACGACAAGAGCATGGCTCAGGTAGGGGAGTCCTAGCTCCGTGACAACATTTGACGGGTTTTATCTGGAAAAATTCCACACACTCACGTCATATACTTTATCTCGCATTGCATTGCATGTTGTTTCGATGAATGATTGATTGATTTCGCTTTGATTAAAAGATGTCAACTGTCTTCTTCACACTTTGTCTTCATCATGTTTGCTTCTAGTCTAAGATCAATATCTGCCTTGTAGCTAGAATAAACAAGTTAATCATGTAAACAACCGAAATAGATATATGGTTTTAAAATATTACTCCAAAGGAAAATACAAACACCTTCAAACGAATTCTCGGCAACATTGTGGTATCTAAATTTTTTTGTTAAGTTATAAACTATGAGCACTATTTTTTTTTACTTGAAAAGTAAATTGAATATTTATTTTTATAAATATATATATTGTTATATAATTGTTAAATATTATTGATAAATAAATCTTAAACCAAATAAATTAGTAAGAAATAATACTATTTTATGATCTATAAAAATATAGATATATTGAGATAACTTCTTTTATTTTTTTAAAAAGAGGTATAAATAGCTTCTAAAAATAAAGAAAGAATATAAAATTAATAAACTAAAAATAATAAAGAAAAGAAATACTTAAGTATAAGTTAAAAGAAAAAAAAGAATAGATAATTGAAACTTTAGTTTAAATTAAAGTTAAATTTTTTTTTTTTTCTAAAAAAGAAACGTATGAGAGAAGATGCTTTTTCCTATTGTATTTTTTTATTGGCAACACTAAGTTCCACTTTAAATGGAAATAAAGGGCATGCAGAGGGCGTGAATCAAAAGGGAGAAAAAGATAAAATCTTTGCATGAAAAAGAAAGTTAAAAAAAGGCAAAAATAAGAAATTTAGGTTTTTTGGCTTTTATTTTCTTTTTGGGTGGGGATATAAGTTAAGGACGGACGGTGGAAGAAAAAAAAAAAAAAAAGGTAGGCAATCAAAAAGAAAAGGGAAGAACAGCCGCAGGAGGTCTCTGGAAGGAAAAAGAAAGAAAACTAGAAGGGAGCTCAAGAAAGAATTCGACGTGCAGAACTAGGTAGGTTCTTAGCAAACTAATGGCGAAAATTCATGGATAATGGAATTAAGATTATTTGAAATTAGTTTTTTTTTTCTTCTTTGTTTACAAATACCTTAAATATCCCTGGCATGATCAGTTAATAGTCATCTCTCCTCATAAAAGCTTTTGCATTAAACAGTCTTTCTCTTAGCATTTCATCGACCTTGGTAGAGGAATTATTTTTGATAATCTAGAAATATCAGCTAGTAGCTATGGATGATCTGGCCACATGTGCGTTGATCCCTTCTATAGATGTCCTTGGCTTTCTTTTTCTTAATGCTTTTTCTGTGGTGAATGACCGATCCCTGCTAAGACATCCTCAGATCTCTTGTATACCGATCCATGACCTATCTAAATGCCCTTCTGTCAGTATACCAATCTCAGCTAATGTTATATCTTCGCTATTTCTTTTGTTGATCTTTATCTTCAGAAACCGAGTCCCTTACACTGTTTGCCGTTACCTGTGATGAATTCCAACCCTGCTGATAGGCGGTTTTAGTAACTGAAGCCATTTAATTTTAAAATGTATGCTAGCTAGCTCAAATCGAATGTCGTTAGTGTAGATTGCATATCACTTAGCATTACTGAATGTCGTTTAGCTTAGGATAAGGTCGTTTAACTAAAATGAATGTTGTTTAGTTCAAAACAAAGGCCGTTGGGTGGTAAAAGTGATCTTATGGGTGAAAAATCGATCTTTGGTTAATGTCAAACCTTTGCCTAATAACAGATGTGGTATTATGTATGCCATTTTTCTTCTATTCTTAAATCCACTGTGATAAACCTGGTTGCTGAAGCTGCACCTTTCGTCTTTCAGATCTGACAGTTTTATCTACTTCTTAATTGGATTCGCACTATAATTAAGATTGACTGTGTCTGTATGTTCGACCCTGTCGCTTTAAACGTTCTACAATTCTTTAGTTGGCCTTTGCATCGATTGGCTTCCTTTTTTTTTTGAGGTGCTCAAAGTCTCACTCCTTCTAAACTTTCACTTTGGCCCGTAACAACCTCTTAATTATGATTAGATCTGCAATATAAATGTTGAACACAGTTATTAATACTAAATATTATGTCTTAATTTTAAAATGTGAATTATTCTTTTCTTTCTATCTTTTGAATCAAGATAGTTGTGGGTTATATTAATATAACTAGTATTTGGATACGAAATCTAGTACCATTGTGAAATTCAAAGAACACTTATGAATCGCTAAATAGGTGAAATAAAATTAAATAAAATATGAAATACCTTGTGATTGTCTTGTCGATATAAATTGAATAATTAATCTTATGGATAATTTATTTCCTTGTGCTCAACAATGCATATAATAAGATATATGTATGCATGATTAAAGATTACCTTTCTATTTTCATTATAAAAGTGCTGGGAGTGAATTATTTCCTTTAGTTTTTGCTATCTTTCATCTTCAAGTTTAAGTTTGGAAAGATTGCCTTCCTGGACGGGTATCAAATGTGGGTTAATGGGGAAGTGAGTTTTCTTTTTCAAAACTTGCATGCCATTACAACGGTTAAATGCTTTGGCCAAAGCGAATAGAATGTTGAAATAGACATGCGACATTGAAATAGATGAACTTTTCCTAGCTATACATTGTATATTTTCCCTACCACATCCTATTGATGAGATGCTGCATTTAGATTAGTGATGCATGTAGATTGATAGGCACATACCAGATTCCACCCTGCATATGTTTTCAGGTTGCTAGGCTCTTTGAGCAGGGTCAGGCATCCTTCAGTTTGAAGGATACCGGGGAAGCGCAAGCTTCGTGGTTGGGCGGAAAAAGCACCTGAACCATGTTCTTGTCCTTCGACGCAGCAGATGGCCGGTTGGTTGATGGCAGTCGAGGACTCCTTGTTAGCTATTTGTCATTTATATCAAAATGTACTTCTTGTATTCAATGACTGTAAGGCTTGATGCCATTACTCGACACTTGTAATATTTATTCTTGACATACTCTGTAAAGGACTTCAGATGTAATTATGTATGTTTTGAATTATGGTTGTACTTTTTCTTATGAATTTGAAGTCTTGCATGGACTCTAGAATGTTATCTGATTACATATCCTTTGGAATGACGAACATAAGTTATATTAATTTACTGTACATGATTTTACTTTCAGTAAATCTTTGTGTTACTCCAGTTTCTTGTGATGTGAAATTTTAGTACTTTACACAACCAAATGCTTAGAGCTACCCATCCTTTAATGGTCACTGTTATAAATGCAATAATTATGGTCATAGGGCTACTCAGTGTAGAAGTAGAATGAATCAAAATGTTCCATTCTTCTTTGGTATATGTTTCAATTGCAAGAAGATTGGTCATAAAGAAAATGAGTGTAGGAGTATGTCAAGAAATATGCCAAGCTATTCTAGGAATGGTCAATTCTTCAATGGCAAGTGTTTCACATGCAATAGATTTGGATAGGTGGCTAATCAATGCAGAGCAAGGATGAATTCATTCAGAGGAAGAAATCAAGGACAAGGAAACATTGTATGTTTCAATTGCAACAAATTTGGACATGTTGCAAGATTTTGCAGAAGCAAGAATATGAAGAGAAATTATATGCTAAAGAAAGAAAAACATAGCAGAGGAATGATAAGGGAAAAGAAAAGGTTGATCCAATGAGAACCAAGAATGAGATGAGTATGATCTGGATTAAAAAGGATGTAAATGAGGTTAATGATGGATCTGCACTAGCATCTACTGTAGACACTTCCTCTGGGAAGTAAATTGAGAGCTTTGGCTCAGGGGGAGCAGTGTTGAAAATCAAAATCCCCCAGCTAGAAAGTGGGTGCCAGAATCTGGAACGAAAAGTGTATGATGAAATTTGATGCGACACTTCTCTCAAAAGAAAATCTAAAAGAAAAAGGGTCAATGTGGCATATTGTGGAGCAATCCTAATCAACTGTATTCTACAGTGAAGGGATTTAACAGCTTTTTGGGACTGAGAATTTATGACGGCTTGGGTTAAGTCATGCAAGGATAAAAGGGAACTTGTTTGGTTTCAAAATCACTTTGCACTTGAAGCTATCAAGTATTCGAAGAGAGTGGAGCAAAATTCAAGCAATGACAACCAAGATTTGAAGTACTTGAAGTATTTTGGAGAAAAGGAAAACCTAACTCAGCAAATCAAGGTATTCATCTAACTGTGAATTTATTGGAAAGAAATGGAAAATCCTTTAGTTGTTGATATTTTTGAGCATCCTCGACCTAAATTCAAGAAACATCCTCATAAAGCAATTGAAATTGATCAAATGGGTGCTTTCTCAAGTATACCAAATAGAGTTTTATATGTGGAAGACCTCAAGGCATATATTCATGTTGCCCTAGATGAGCACGGCAACAAAAGATTCACAAACTTATATCAAAATCATTTAAGTAATGATCACTTCCACCTGAAAGAAGAATACACAATCCTGGAAGAAAAGAAATTCATCTAATATACAATATTTCCTGCATTTGTTGAGGATGAATGGGTTTGATACGTGCTAAGTAGGATTCATGGTGAGTTCATGTGGTTGGGAAAGGGGAAACCCTTTAAGATTACAAAAGATGCTATTAAGGTAGTCATTGGATTATGCTCTATTGGATCAGTACCACTATTGAAATCCATGAAGAATGATACAGTAATTGCAGTTACCAGAGAAAATTTTGATAAGAGAGCCTTGACAATAGATGATATTGAGGATCATGCTGTGAGATTTGCCTCAATGGTGTTGGGATACAAAGTTTATTTCACCAACTGGGAAAACTCTATTTTAGGCACCACCATTTACATAGCCTATCAAATGATTAAGGAGAATGTTGATTATGACATCTGTGAATTGCTCTGAGAACAATTAATGGACAACCTAAAAAGATCAAGGAAAGCAAGAACCATCCCTTCAAATTTGGTATGTTTATTATTTGTTTATTCTTCTATTTTTTGAATGAGTTCCCTAATCACAAGGGCTTGATTTGGTTAAGTAATCTACTAGTAGCTGTTCAAATAAGAAACTTGTTAGGAATTACATGCAGAAGATATCAATTAAATGCAAATAAAGATTAAATAGAGGAATGGAAATACACATAAATAATAACAGCGAGAGACAAGTTTTAACGCGGTTCACCCAAACTTGGGCTACATCCACCCATAGAGAGTCCAATATTATTATCTAGTAAATCAAACCGATTACAACCTGTAATGGGTAAAATTGGATAAATAAAATGAAGTATAAAAACCCAAAAACATCAATGGAATGTGCAAGTAAAAGAAGATTTAAAATAAGAAAGTGATACTCACAACCTTTTTACCTTGTGATTTCCATTGTTCACCTATTCCCGTTTGATCTTCAGTGATGAATGCAACCCTCAGGAAGCTTGCTTCCTTGCTTTAATTCCTCAAGATGGAAAAAGAGAAATGTCTTGGATACTTATTGTGTAGAAGGTGAGCTTCAAACACAATGCAAAATGAATAATGATGGATGTGATAATGGGGGTGCCAATGGCACGCTATGGATTCTGCAGCATAAGTTTACTTGAAAGCTTGATGATATAAATGGAAGAAGAGGGTTGTATTTATAGACTCATAAGAGAGAGGATCAACGGTGTAGAAGAAATAAGAAGATCAACGAAGGAGAAGACTTGAGAGGATGTGAGCGAATAGGACATTTGTCATTCAAAAAGATGCTTTGTTGAGTTAACTACTTTCTTGATGAGGATGAGTTTTTATTTCTTAAAATAGAATATATTTTTCTAATTTAAGAGCTTTGTTGATAGCTTTAAATCAATTAACTCATCTTTTGCTTTTGTATAACAAGAGGAATTTATTTTTAGAAGATTTGAAGATTTTTTTAGAAGACAAGAAAGCAAAATTAAATAAATAAATTTATTTAATTACTTGCACATGATTTGGAAGAATAAATAAAATATTTAATTATATTTTATTTTTGGAGATTAAGATTTAATTTAAATAAATTTGTATTTTATTTAAATTTGGAAGAATGGAAGATTTAATTAAATAATTAAAATTATTTAATTGTTTAGAAGAATAATGTTGATTTGATTTAATTAAATAAATGTAATTTATTCAATTAATGGGAGAAAATGAATCAAATAAATAAATTGATTTATTTATTTATTGATAGAGGATTATTAAGATGAAATAAATATTTAAAATATTTATTTAGGTAGAGTCATGCCATTTTTAGGTGTATACATTTTGCCCCTCTTTGATGCAATGTGTTTTATCACGTTGTTTCAAAGAATAAGAATTTTTGACAATCATACATGCCCCAGTTTGCCCTTGGTACAAGTTTAACAACAGGATGCCCCCTCAGGAGATTGGACGGGAAGACGACAAAAGGTGTGAGATAGACAATCTCATGAAGAAGAAGGTGGAAAGCAGGTTAGGATGGAGAAAAAAAGGACATGGTTTAGAGGAATAGATATGGGAAGTAGTCACAAGTTGTCACACAGTCAGCTATGCTTCACTTGCTATATATAGGAGTTGGGTCCACAAGTGCTATTCATTTGCACACTTGTCCATAGTTGATTGGTCTTTGAGAGCTTAGGAGAGTAGAGGAGCTAGAGCAGTCGACAAAGATATGGATATTCCACACAAGGAGCACTGGTTTGAGCGATTTTGACGGTTCGATTGGCCACTTGAGGTAGGACCACTGGTATGTGGTTCGACAAAACTCACTAAAAGTCATTTATTAGGTCAATAAATGCTTAGTAAAAAAAGCTAGGATAGAAATGCCGAACTACATCCTGAAATGGCGCATATGCTGTGAAATCGTGCTTCTAAGAGATCTTATGGTGCATATGATAGATGTGCGCATATAGGCTATGAATTAGCACATCTATTGTGGAACTGCGCATGTGACACAAAAAGTGGCGCATATGCCAGAATGACGCATACACGTCAAGGATTGGTGCATTCACGGTGAAGTGGCACATATGATATGAATCGATGCATTTGCCACCTAGTTTGACACATTTGCACTAGGATAATCAGTTGACTTAACAAAATTAACCCAATTGGCACCTTGATCGATGCATCAATTGATAAGCGATCTCTGAGATTGCTGAGAATCTAGTTAAGAGATGATATGCTATTTTGATTAATTTGATATGTTAAGTCAAAGATATGATAGTTTGATTACTTGGAGTGGGTTTGCTTGGATATTGATTTCTTTGATACTATGCCTTGCTTGGTTGCAGGAGGATATCCAGGATACCCTGATGTCATGAGAACAGTTCCCTTTACCATTGTTGCAGTGGTATATGTTGACAGAGATGGACCACGAGGCTCTTGGTGCTATGGGTCTTCATTACATTTGTTTCATGCCCGAGGTTCGTGTGAACCGTAGTTTGTTGACTACAGTGGTAGAGAGATTCCATAGCAAGGATGGGACATCTCATCTACCGACCAGGGAGATGATGATCACTTTGGAGGATGTGTACATGATTCTACACCTCCCTATTCAGGGAGAGTTGGTAGAGTATGATCCACAATGTGACGCAGGATTGGTTGAGTACAGACATGATTTTGACGATCCAGAGTTGGTTGAGCAGGTGATTTTGTGGTAGGATATTCATGACTGCTATGACTACTTCCTGGGGATAGTGGCAGGACTGATTGATGGTATAGTATGCCCCGATAGGAGGTCACACGGGTTCCCGACTGGCCTGGGGGAGGGTGTTGGAGAGTATGGTTGCTGATGGGACTCAATATGCATGGGGTGTGTGCATGCTAGCACACTTGTATAGGGATATGCACCAGGTTGTGTATCATAGAGGGGCTAGCTTGTCAGCTAGTGTGTCTCTTTTATAGTTTTGGTTATGGGAGCACATAGCTATCACATGATCGATATGTCTTTTTCATAGGCAGAGAGGTGAGCCTTACAGCTATGGATATGCAGGTGTGATTTCCTAGCACAAGTTGGGGAAGCTCAAGTATTGGAGACATGCACTGGATAATGTGGATCTATTTATCTAGCACTCATACCTAGACTGTGAGGTATGGGAGGATAACGCTGATGAGTTGCCATACTATTTCTAGACTTGGTGGGTCATTGGCAGGATGAGGTACATATTAGAGCGGCAGATTGTTAGCAGACTATAGCAGTAGTTTGGCAGAGTATAGGGTAGGCCATAGGGGCAGGCGCGATTCATGAGGACCCATGCAGAGAGATTTAGGTGGGGTCCTGTGGCATCATATGAGGAGGCCTTGGTAGACTTTTGTCAGATCCCCCACATAGCTTGGTTGATGAGGAGGGACATAGTAGATGCGGGCATGATGCCAGATTATGAGGAGTGGTTCATTGCTCATCCATTTCCTAGATATTTAGGACCTGGAGAGTTGGCTCCTTATATAGACGAGGAGGATTTAGATGACGAGGGTGGACCTAGCAAGAGGGGGAGGAGATAGAGGGGGAGAGGAGGTCAGGGAGATGATGGTGGAGATGGAGGAGGAGGAGGTGGCAGACCGAGACAAAGGAGGAGGTTTGGTGAGGGACCTTCAAGTCAGCAGGAGGCTGCGCATCCGCAGGCTACAGGGCAGGTACAGGTGCCAGTTTAGCAGTAGGCACAATAGAGATAGATGTCACCACCTCAGTAGGTGGCACAACAACAGGTGCAGGGATAGGGATACGGATAGGCTCCGTAGCCTGACTTACAGCAGTAGGCTATGGTTGCATTATAGGGTCAGGTTAGGTAGTTAAGGGCTCACCTGAGAGCAGTAGAGTCTTAGAGAGAGGTAGACGTAGGACGGATAGCAGAGATCTCTAGAGAGCGAGATGCAGCCCTAGCGAGTGTGTGGACAATCAGAGCAGAGAGAGATACAACAATGGCATCCCTAGGTACAGATAGTACTTCAATCTTTTTGGTTACACAAGTGCAGTAGGCACAGACATAGTTGGCCTAGGTACAGGGTGTGCTTGTCACAGCGCAAGCTCAAACTTAGTACTATAGAGGATTTTATCATGGGCCAGTGTCGGCGGACCAACGTGTGCCTAGTTACAGGAGTCAGTCTGTGGCATCACAGAGGGTAGGTGGATCTTGATCTGTGGCATCAGTGAGAGGCCCCCAATAGTTAGGGGGTGACAAAGGAGAGGGTAGTGTAGGGAGCAGTGCTCCATGTCAGTAGGGTTAGCCAAATTTTGACACTTGTACCAATTATTAGCTTGATGTACACATTTTTGATGGCTGAGATATCCTACTATGTATTATTTTTCCCCGAGACATGTATCATTATCTTTTTGTACTTGTATACATTTCATGACATGACTCTGAGAGATGGACAAATATTTTGATATGTTGTACATTTGGACATGTTTTATGTTTATATGATGATGCAGTTTATTGATGTTCTACATGCACATGTTCTATGTTTATATGTTATGGATGCAATCTATCTTATGATGCTTTGTATATGTGATGCATACTAGATGAATTAGGATGATTTGATATGCCAATGCAGATGTGAAATGTTATTGATATGATTATGCAGCTCTATATGTATTTGTCTATGTTTTTTAATTTTTGATATGATATACGGATGTAAAGGTATGTGGATGACCTAATGCCCTTATGATGTATGCAAATGATTTAATCATGTGAATGACTATCTCATGTGATATGATATGTTATCTATGCTATGTTTTTTATATGTCCAAATGTACTCAATCGACACAGAGATGATATGGATAGGTGGAAGAGAAGAAATAAAGAAATACAGGCTTTCATTTGATACACTACAAGATTTTCTTATTGCATGGTTGATATGGATTTTTGATATGGGATGGATATGGATATTTTTCCATCGTTAGAGCGCAAGTATTTTTCTTTCGTTATTGGGCACTTTTTGTTTCTTTTCTCTGTTTGAAATGTTGTAAGAAAATACAAACATCTAGGTATAATTAAACCTAGATGACCTAAGTATTTCTTACATGGATTTTGATATAGCAAGTTGATACAAGCATCTAGTCAAACTTGAATCTAGATGACCTGAGTACTTCTTACATTTCAACAGATAAGGATTGCCCTTTTCATGTTCAAACCTCTGAAGTCCTTGATGATCTTTTGCTGACCATGTTGTTAGACAAAAGTCGTCGCATTACTAAAGTTTGATCCACATGCAGCAGACAAAGAAAAAGATTATGCCCCCATCATAGCATCTCTAGCTTTTGGCATCCTTGAGTAGCATAGGAAGACATAATGACAAAAATACAAGACCCTATAAGTTAACCTATTCATTCTTGCATTAGATGTGTCTTTTTGCCATAATTGATATAGAATTAGTTTAAGTGTTTTGGTATATGTTGTTATTTTTCCTTGGACATGTTGATGTTTTGTGTCAAATTTTTTTCTTGGAAGCTTGCTTTTCTACTCGCCGTTGTCTAGTGAAAGGTATCACAATCCTTTATTGGTATCCTCTTAGAACATGTGACATTCAAGAATCCAAATCCGCAACCAGGTCAAAGAATTGCCCCCAGTTTAGACAAATGATCAACTTATTATGGGCGATACGACAAATAGACATGGAAAGACGGACCCTAAGGGACTAACCTAGTGCCTCGGGGGCTCATTGCTAAATGGCCTTGCCTACGTGACGATGCAGAGGTAATGTAGTTTGGGGTGAACCTGATGGACCTAAGACCTAGGTGATGGCATAGATGTAGAAATGGCATGGATAGCAGGATAGACAAAACTCAAAGGAATGGAGAGGAAAGAAGGGGAGTGGAGTGGAGCCTTGGGGGTGCATTGATAATAGCCTTGCCTACGTGACAGTTCAGAGGCGACGTAGTTCAACAACGGTTCAAAGGACTAGTTCAAGATGAACGATATGATGGACACAAGAGATATGAGGTCACAACAGATGGAGGGAGTGGTTTGTCATAGATAGCACCTATTTACCAGGTTTTCACCACTTGCTTTTATTTGCAAGAAAGCTAAAAGTATAGATGACACCTGCTTGCCAAGTTTTCATCATGGTACCTATCCCAAGTGCTTGTTTGCCAAGTTTTCACCAAAGGATGATTTTTTTGTTATTTTTCTATTTTTTAAATTTTTTTGTTGTTTGTTTTTTATCACTTTTCCAATTTTTTTGAATTTTTAAGGACTCCCTTGCATTGGGATTTTAGGTATAAAACTTGCAAAGATGCATGCTGTTGATAGGATCATCAAATAGTTTGCCTTCAGATGTAGCCAATTGATATGCTCCTAACCCATAGGCTACAATGATGACATAGGGACCCAACTAGTTGGGTTCAAACTTGCCTTTCTTCTCTTGATCTTGTTGATTTCTAGGATTTTCTCTGAGGACTAGATCACCAACTTGGAATACTTGGGGGTTTACCCTATGGTTGTAGCTTTTGGACATCTGTTGTTGATAATATTTTAGGTGGTTAAAGGCCTGTTGCCTTCTCTCTTTGAGCAACTCTAACTCTTGAAGTCTAGACACTCTGTACTCTTCATCAAATATGAGGCCTTTTAATGAAACTTGCAAGGATGGGATCTCGAATTCAATGGGCAAGATGGCTTCAAATTCATAGACCAGGGAGTATGGTGTTGCACCTGTGGGTGTGTGGATGCTTGTACGATAGGCCCACAATGCGAGATTTAATTGGATATGCCAATCATGGCTGGCATCATTGACAGTCTTCTTTAGGATTTTCAAGATGGTTTTGTTTGATGCCTCCACCCGACCATTGCCTTGGGGGTAATAGGGGGTTGAAAAGTGGTGCTGGATATGGAATTTGTTGCATAGCTCCCTGACATCTTAATTTTTGAAAGGTCATCCATTATTCGTGATAATGGACGAAGGGATACCATAGCGAAAAATGATATAGTTCAAGATAAAAGAGGCAATCTGCTTGCCTATGATATTGGCTAGGGGCACAACTTCAATCCACTTTGTAAAGTACTCAGTGGCAGTGATTATGAATTTATGGTAGTTGGATGAAGGAGGGTGAATCTTGCCCACTATGTCGAGTCCCCACTAATAGAAAGGCCAAGGAATCGTTAATGGTTGTAGTTCCTGTGTTGGTGCATGTACCAGGTTCCCATGGATTTGGCATTTCTTACACTTCTTTACAAAATAATAGGAATCTTGTTCCATGGTTGGCCAATAGTATCCCATGCGCATGAGTTTCTTGGCTAGGGTAGGGCCACTAGAGTGGGTCCCACATATACCATCATGCACTTCATTCAGGGTGGTTTGATATTCCTCACTATCGAGACATCTAAGGAGAGTACCATCGAGACCTCTACGATATAGGGTATTGGCGACAATGACATACCGAGATGCCTGACGGATGAAGGTTCATTTTTGGTTACTAGAGAGATCAGGTGGGAGGGTATTCTCTTTAAGATAGGAAAATATTTTTCCATAGAGGGGGGAATCAGCTCCAACAATGTGGCAAATGATATGGGATTCAGGGGTGTCATATGCAAGACATGAAACTGACTCTACCAAGAACTTGTAATGTGATTGATTATTTGGAATATCGAGAAGAGATGCAATCATGGCCATGGTGTCTGCAGCTTTGTTCTCAATCCTTAGTATCTGTTCAAAAGAGATCATGACAAAGTATTCTTTGAAGTCATCTACCATTCGTTTGTAAGGGATTAATTTCTCATCTTTTGTCTGGTAGTCATCATTTACTTGATTTATGACCAACTGTGAGTCGCCATACACCGAAAGTTCTTGGATAGTCCATTCAACTGCTAGCTTGATGCCAATGACTAGGGCTTCATATTATACCATGTTGTTAGTGCAGAGAAATAGTAATCTCTAGGATTTAGGAATGGTGTCGCCACTAGGGGTGATCAACAAGATACCTACTCCTAATCCATGTTGAGTATATGAGCCATCGAAATACATTTTCTAGGTTACTGTGGTTACGTTGAAGATAGATTTGTCTGGAAATTTGAAACTCAAAGGGCTATCATCTGTTAGAGGTGCATCTGCCAGTTGATCTGCAAGTACTTGCCCTTTTATTACTTTTCTGTCTATATATTCAATGTCGAATTCACTGAGAAGCATGACCCATTTGAACAATCTACCTGTTAAGGTTGCTTTGTTGAGAAAGTACTTGAGTGGATCAATTTTTGTTACCAGTTTGACTAAATGTGACAACATGTAATGTCTCCACTTTTGTGAGGCGAAGACCACAATGAGACATGCTCTTTCAATTGGTGTGTATTGTAGTTCATATCCAACAAATGTTCGATTAATATAGTATATTTCTTGTTCTTTCCCTTCATAATTTTGTTGTATGAGGAGAGCTCCCAGAGTTGTTGGTGTGGCCGAGATATACAACAACAGAGGTTTACCCTGAATCGATGGCATCAATACAAGTGGCTTCATGAGATACTCTTTTAACTGCTAAAATTCTTGCTCACATGAATCATTCCATTTGAAAGGGACATTCTTATGTAGGAGGTGGGAAAATGGGTGGCACTTGTCTGCCAATTGAGAAATGAATCTTCTGATAGGTTGTAGTTTTCCCTATAGGGACCTTAGCTGGGTGAGATTCTTAGGAGGCAGCATTTCCATGATGGCCTTCACTTTAGCTGGATCAACTTTGGTTCCATTGGCAAACACTATGTATCCAAGTAGCTTACTTGAGGTAACTCCAAACATGCACTTCTTTGGATTGAGGCTCACATTAAACTGTTCTAGTCTTTTGAAGATTTTGTCTAGTACTGCCAGGTGTCCTTCTCTTGTAAGTGATTTTTCCATAATGTTATCAACATAATATTCCATTATAGTGTGCATCATGTCATGGAAGATTGTGGTCATAGCTCTCTGATATGTTGTACCAGCATTTTCCAAACCAAATGGCATGACACACCAACAATAGGGGCCCCAAGGACATGTGAATGTAGTCTTGTGTTGGTCTTTGGGTGTAATTTTTATCTGGTTGTATCCAAAAAAACCATCCATTAGTGACAACATGGTGTGCCTTGCCATGAGATCTATAATAATATTGATGTTTGGTAGGGGAAATCATCTTTTGGACATGCTTTGTTCAGGTCTCTAAAGTCATTACATATTCAGACTCTGCCATCTAGTTTGGCAACTAGAACTATGTTTGAAATCCACTCAGGATAATCGATTGGTCTGATGAATCCAACATCTAACAGTTTCTTCAGCTCTTCTTTCACCATGAGGGCCACATGTGGGTGCATCTTTATGAGTTTTTGCTTTACTGGCTTAGCTCTTGGAGCTAAGGATAAGTGATGCATTATGAGATTTGGATCTAGCCTTGGCATGTTTGCATATGTCTATGCAAAGTTGATTTGTTTTCTCTTGAAGAATTTCATGAATGCTGGCTTTTCTTGTGTTGTTAAAGACTATGCCATATGAATCATTCTGAGATTATCACCTCTGCTGACATTGATTGGCTTTGCTAGTTCTATCAAGATTGAAGATCTCTCCTGATGTGTAAGATTGGGTAGAGGGTCAAGCCTTCCATCGTTCGGTGCCTCAGAGAGGTTTTCACTGTTGGATACGTCTATATTTTTACTTTTTTTAGGATCTAACACTGCCATGGAGTGGTTTTCACCATTAGATCTTTCTTTCATTTTGACATTTTTGAGACTGAAAGGCATGGCACTCTCTCCAAAACAGTCCTTTTTGTTGAGTTCTATGGCATAGCCAGCTCTATGGTCCCCTGCAAGTATATGATCTCTATGCTCAAGATAGTATATGATGGCTTCATCGTTTTGAAAGGTATCGAGCTCAGGGGTAGTGCCTTGTAAGTCCCAATCTATGAGTTCGGGGTGCAACAATGGTAAGGGGTCATTGGGTTGGTCTGGTTTAATGGTATTGATGGTTAAGATAGAGGTGTTGTGGAGGTCATTATAAGCACAGACAAAGTCTATGATGGTACTCTCTATTAGCGGATCTGTCAAGGGGGGTATCATTCTTTCGTCTCGACTTTCACTATCATTAGTACGTGGATTAGACTCTAGTGGTCTAGCCCTTGGACCTTGTCTCTCATTTGCATGGGTTGGGTCATACTCATGGACAACATCAATGCCTTTTTCATCACAAGATATCTTAGAGAGACTATCCCACTCATATTCATTGGAATCAGTCTTGCTCCCCAGTTGCAGTTGCTAAATTTGATCAGCTAGACTACTAGCAGATGTTTCTAGTTGTTTGCCTTTATTCTTATTTGCTCTGTTGGTTCTTGATGTGCCAGTGTAGCCTATCCCTGTAGTGTCTCGGGCTGTCAAGGTAAGAGATTGGATAGGTTCAGTGATACTGTCTTTTCTTGAACCAAGTGGACCATGTCCTTCATACCCCATTCTTTGTAACATTTGGAATCCTTGACCATACTGTTCAGCTTGTATAGTGGTGTGATGGTCTTGTGGTGTTGATGCACTGCCTTCATCCTTATATAACCATTGGAGGATATCCTTTTCATCACTCCCATCTTTGAGGCTTCCCCATTTGATAAACAACCCTTGGGTAGTTTTGACTATTTTGGATTTGCTCAAGGTAGGTCTTCCATATGATCTGGGAGATAGGGGGAGTTGTGCCAAACAGAGGGATTGAGAGATTGTGTACTCACCCAAGCCCTTATCTTTGAGTTTGAGGTCAGGTTGGGAAGCTTTTGATGTGGAGGCAAGTGAAGTTGGGTCAACACGAGATGAAGATGAAGCCAAAGCATGGTTGTTAGGAATCACAACTTCAGGTTTGGATTGAATGGAGTTACAATACTGAAATGGATTGGGGTCACCTTGTATGGTGATCTCTTGACATTCATAAGGGAATTTGATACACTGGTGGTATGTTGACGGCACTGCTTTCAGAGCATTTATCCATGGTCTCCCAAGAAGAATGTTATATGCTAGCTCCATATCAAGGACTTGGCAAGCCACATCTTTTACTACAGGTCCCACTCTGATTGGTAAAGTAACAGTTCCTTTGGATGTTCTCTCCTCCTCATTATAGGCTTTGATAGTGATTTTCTTTTTTGGATCTATAGCTTTCTCTGTAAAGCCCAATGCAAGGATTAGCTTCAAGGTGCAAATATTCAAACTAGCTCCTCCATCAATTAGGACCCTTTTTATCTTGTGTTTGTGGATGAAGGCTTCGATATGAAGAGAGGCGTTATGAGGTTGGGTAATTGACATATCATCCTTTTCAGTGAATGATAGGGAGTGAGGTGAGGTAATGTGACCTACCATGGTTTGAAACTGTTCTTCAGTGAGGTTCGTTGGAATGGAGGCTTTGGAAAGAGCTTTGTCAAGTATGGCCCTATGGGACAAGGACATACACAGAAGTTCCAGAATGGAGATATGTGCTGGTGTCTTATGGATTTGATCTAGGATATTGTACTGATTAGCCAGAGGGGCGGAGGCTCCTCTAAGAGTGAATCTATTACTGCGGGTGGTAACATTACAATCTAGATCTTTGTTTATAGTGATCACATTGATGCGTGAATCACTTTTCGAGATATGGTTAACAACATAGTCAAAGGTGATGTTTGTGTAGTTCGCGTTGTTAGTTCCACTATTGTTTTGGTTGGAAGACCCTCCCTGCTCATAGTTGGGAAGAGGATCCTTGAATGCCCGGTGATCATTATTAGAGGTATGTCCATCAAGTGACACTTTGTTTTGCTTGATCAAATCTTGGATAGTGTGCTTGAGCGCAATGCAGTCATTGCTTTTGTGCCCCCTGTTTTAGTGGTATTCACAGAACTCATTGTCATTCCACCAAGGAGGTTTTACTTTTGGTTCATATTCTTGCACTGTTGGAAGTGTTATGATCATACTTGTGATAAACTTCCATAGGGCAATTTCCAATGATTCTCCCAAAGGTGTATATTTTCTCCTAGGTTGAAAATTTGTAAACTGTGATTCAGTGTTTCTTGGTTTGGTTTTGTGGGGGGTTGTTTTGAGGATTTGATAAGTTGAAGATTGGTTGTTTTGGTGCCACATTCTTGGCATCTACCACCCCATCATTCACAATTTTTTTGTTCTTTGTCCAGAATCTTGGTTTATCTACATTGGTATTGGTACTAGGAGTGTCCTTATAAAGCTTTATTTGACCCTTTACGATTAAGGCCTTTTCGATGATTAGACCCATCTCAATGACCTTACTAAAGGAAGTAGGACATTGGATCTGTATCTAATAGCTTAGGTCAGTTTGTAAGTTATGGACAAACATTTCCAACATTTGTTTTTCAGGCATTTGATGTGGGCACTTACTTACCAACTATCTCCATCTTTGTAGGAAGGTGGCAAAAGATTCTCCACCTTTTTGCTTGGTATTACAAAGGTCTAAGATTGAAGTATCATGGTCAATATTGTAGGAGAAATGTGTGACAAATTTGTCCACAAGTTTGTTAAAGGTTCTAATGCTGGGCAGTAGTTTAGAAAACCACTCCATGGCTTGTCCTCCTAAGCTTCTTGGAAATAGTCGCATAAGATAAGTATCATTGTGGGCGACTTCAAGATATGAAGCATTAAATTCCCTAATGTGGTCCCTTGGATCACCCTTTCCTTGATATTTATCAAATTTTGGCACCTCAAATCTAGAGGGGAAAGGTATCATGATCAAGGTTCGATCAAAAGGATATGGTGAAATATCCTCTAGGGAGTAGTGTTTAGTTGATGCTCCTGTTTGCATGTTTGTGAATTGTTATTGTAAAGCTTGGATCTATTGGGTCATTAAGCTTAAGGCGTCTATAGAATCAATGGTTGCTTTGCTTTTGTCTATGAGTATTTCCTTGTGTGTGCTTCCCTCAGGGTTTCTTTCTTCCTCAATTTCTTTTAGAGCTTTGACGTCAAAATCTTTAGGGAGCTTGACTCCTAGTTGTGCTAAGTGAAGAAAGAATTTAGTAGGATCTTGGGCAAGTACCTTATCCATTATGTGTTGAAACCTTCAGTTTTTCTACGTTTGGAGGACCTCTTCCACAAAAATTTCCTCATCACTGTCATGAGAGGTCAAAATAGTTTTCTCAGCCATTTCAATCTATTTTTGTTTTTGGGACCTCGTTAAGACCATGAAAGGTGACTAGAGATGGGATGGAGTGAGTTTGAAAGTTTTTGAGGAAGAGGTGCTAGAATGTGCCAAGATTTGAGCAAGGTTCTCCTTAGATCTAATTGGTGTCAAACAAATTGGGTGCACAAATGATAGTCAAAGTAAGGATGATAGAAATCCATTTACTTGATGTAGACTAGTTTTGCACAATCCACTAGTGGAGTTTTGAGAGAAAAGGATAAGTGATCCTTGCTAGTGGAGACTCACTAGATTTGTTTGAGGTTTTGATGCGATCAAGAATAGCTTGGTTCTCACCTTGTTGGATTTTGGAAGAATTTTTGTGAAGTTTTGGATGATGTAGTGTGGGAGAAGCAACTATGGTGTGGAAGAAGAGCGAATTGGTTGACTTGCACGATTTTAATCAAATCTTGGGAAATTGAAACAAGTTTGAAATGGGTTTCTAAAAAGTTGAAAATTTTTCTCCAAGGAAGTACAAAATAGCTCTCTAGCTTGGATGCGCAACAATAAATGCGCTGGAACAGAGTGTAAAAGTGTCGCAGGTCGAAGCAAATGCGTCAATCTGGCCATTTTAAAATGCATAGCAACAGTGATCAAATGAGCAAAAAGTCTAAGTATATGCGCTGCAGGTCATAGCAGATGTGCCATTCTAGTTTTTAGTTTGAATTTGTAGAGTTTTTTGGCACATTTTTCAAAAAATTTCTATTTTTGGTTGAAAACTTAGTTTTTCTGAATTATGATTTTCAATTATGGCAAAAGACACAGCAAGCACATAGAAGTTTTCATGATTTTTATCTTTTGTTATTTTTTTTGTATTTTTGGACTTTTTGACACAAAAATAATTACAACCTAGGCTGGAAAAGACAATATTTGTTGAGTCCCCTAGCTATGCATATTCAAACGTGTGGCTCCAAGATCTGGTAGCACTGTCTCCCCTCCATGGCACTCACTTCTCACACATACCAGATCTGGGTTTCCTTAGGCTCATACCCCCACCAAACCATAGGATTGTCCCTGCTACCTCTACTAAAAATCACATGAATTGGGTCTACTTCAAAGGTTCCACCTTTTATGTCAACAAATAAAGGTTTTTGGTATACTAAACAATGGCTAAGTAGTCAAGGCAACCATCCAAGTGGTTACACATGTGGTAGCGCTACTCTCTGTTATAGAGTCTCCCAGCCTCCAAGGGTTACACCTTGGACGGTTTTGGGGGAGGTTGGCTGTCGGTGTAACACAACAGCACTCGTTGCAAGAAGCTTTCGCCTTAAGCACAATTTATTTAAAGTGGATCAATAGGGCTTGGCTTTAGCTTGTTTCCACTCAGGGTCATTCCCACTTGGACAAGCAGGCATCCAAGGGCAGGCCCCTCTAAAGGTTATACATAAGGAAGAACAAGTTTGGCATTCTAGTCACCCAGTAAAGGGGAGAGCATAAGCCTATTGTCATTAAACAGACACAGAAAATAATGGTTTATCCAATCCTATTAAATTAAAAAAAACTATGAGTTATCTACTTGGGCACTCATTGGTTAAAGATAGCAATGGTTCATTTCCCTTTTGTAAGATAGCAATGTTCTAAACTAAGAAAGATAGCAATATTGCAAAGACAACAACGATTGTTCGTTACTATCCTCCTAGTTAAGGACTACGTGAGATTTGCATGCGTGCATTTTTTTACTTTTTCCCCTAATTGATCTAAGATGAGTTAATTAGTGCAGCTAAATGACTATCCAGCTCCTAATCCTGCAAGACAAACATTAGCGTTAATCTAAAAACTATGAGAAATCCTAAAATCATAATGAAGAACAGAAGCATTACTTAACAGTCTGTATGCACAGAAATAGAGTCTTAAGCATAGCGTTACAAATGCACCAAGATAGGTGTCAAAAGTGCAAGAAAAATAGATAAATGTACCGTTTCTATAGATGTGTCATAAAAAAGGATGTAAGCACCGTGTCTGGGGGTGTATGCACTGGAGTACCGCAGGCACCGAAACAAATTGTAGATGTGCCGGATCAGAGGATGTATGCGTCAGAACTTTGCATGCATTGTAATATATTGTAGATGCATTGGCTCAGAAGATGTATGCGCCAGAAGTTTGCATGCACTAGAATAGGTTGTAGATGCACCTCGGGATCGATCAGATGCACTGCCTAAACCTTCTTGAAGCCTGTACATAATCTGTATGGAACCTATCACTCAGAAACTTAGTTTTTTGGTTAGATTTGGGGCAAATGCCCCACAGTGGGTGCTGAAAATGTAATGGGTAAAATTGGATAAATAAAATGAATTATAAAAACCCAAAAACATCAATGGAATGTGCAAGTAAAAGAAGATTTAAAATAAGAAAGTGATACTCACAACCTTTTTACCTTGCGATTTCTATTGTTTGCCTATTCCCATTTGATCTTCAGTGATGAATGCAGCCCTCAGGAAGCTTGCTTCCTTGCTTTAATTCCTCAAGATGGAAAAAGAGAAATGGCTTGGATACTTATTGTGTAGAAGGTGAGCTTCAAACACAATGCGAAATGAATAATGATGATGGATTCTGCAACATAAGTTTACTTGAAAGCTTGATGATATAAATGGAAGAAGAGGATTGTATTTATAGACTCATGAGAGAGAGGATCAACGGTGTAGAAGAAATAAGAAGATCAACAGAGGAGAAGACTTGAGAGGATGTGCGTGAATAGAAGGACATGTGTCATTCAAAAAGATACTTTGTTGAGTTAACTGCTTTCTTGATGAGGATGAGTTTTTATTTCTTAAATTAGAATATGTTTTTCTAATTTAAGAGCTTTATTGATATCTTTAAATCAGTTAACTCAGCTTTTGCTTTTGTATGACAAGAAGAATTTATTTTTAGAAGATTTGAAGATTTTTTTAGAAGATAAGAAAGCGTAATTAAATAAATAAATTTATTTAATTACTTGCACATGCTTTGGAAGAACAAATAAATATTTAATTATATTTTATTTTTGGAGATTAAGATTTAATTTAAATAAATTTGTATTTTATTTAAATTTGGAAAATGGAAGATTTAATTAAATAATTAAAATTATTTAATTATTTTAGAAGAATAAAGTTGATTTGATTTAATTAAATAAATGTAATTTATTCAATTAATGGGAGAGAATGAATCAAATAAATAAAATGAATTAAGTAATTGTTGCAACTCAATACCGCTGCAAAATGCTACAATACATCAATTGAAACCCTAACGCTTAGCTGCTTTTATCAAGCCTTATGTCGGTTACAAAAATAGGGTTTTTTTATGTCAGCCAATAGAAAAAATATCTCCTGAAACCTTTATAAAATAATAAAAATTTGTTTGAAATTTTGGGGACCCTGCCCCTTGACCCTAGCTTGTATCACAACAAGGAGTGCGTTAGGGGCGCTACCCCTAGACCCTGCAAGGGGTGCTGCCCTTGACCCCATTAAATAATTTGGGGTGAAACTGTGCTGATAAAAGTGGGGTAAATTTAACACCTGAGTCTAATTAGGCTTTGTATAACAACAATCTCCCAATTGGAGACTGATCAGACTCCACACCATATCATCTTCCACTTGGAGTCTGATCATAACACCATTGACCCTGTAGCTCCCACTGGAAATAAGAACCCTGGACTCTGCTATTCTAATTTTATTGTTTTTCAATCTTGAAGACCAACTGAAGTTGAAGAGGAGCTCAACTTCTCCCTTGTTACTATCTTTGTAAACATATTCACTGGATTTTCATCTATATGTATCTTTTCCAGTCGTAATTGTCCATCATCCAACACTGATCGAATGAAGTGATACCTGAACTATATGTGTTTGGTCTTTGAATGCAAGGAAAATATATTTGCAATATGTATGGCACTCTGACTGTCTATAAATAAATAACTGTTAGCCTGTTGTTTGCCTAATTCTTCCATGAAATATTGTAGCCATATCATCTCCTTTCTTGCCTCTATTGTAGCTACGCACTCTGCCTTCGTAGTGGATAAAGAAACCACCTTTTGCAACTTGGAGATCCAACTCACCGCAGTGCCACCTATAGTAAAGACATAACATGTAGTACTTTGCCTAGTATCAATATCCCCTACCAAATCTGAGTCTACAAAGCTTGCTAAATCAATATTAGAGCCCCCAAAACATAAGTGTTTATTGGATGTACCTCTCAAATATTTGAGAATCTATTTTACCGCATTCCAATGATCCAATCCAAGATGATTGATATACTTTCTTACAACTCCTAGAGCATGTGCAATATCCAGTCTTGTGCATACCATGGTGTACATTAAACTTCCTAGAGCTAAAGTATATGGTACCTTGGACATTTTTTCTTCCTCCTCTTGTGTCTTAGGACACATCTCCTTAGTCAATTTTAGATGACTAGGTAAAGGTGTGCTGAAAAATTTTACATTCTCCATATGGAATCTTTGCAACACCTTTTCAACATAATCATCCTAAGATAGAGTCAATTTTTTGTTCTTCCTATCTCTGCAAATTTTCATACCAAGGATTTGTTTTGCTACCCCCAAATCCTTCATAGCAAATGATTGTGTTAACTATTGTTTTAATTCTCTTATGTGATCCATGTTAGACCCTATTACAAGCATGTCATCAACATATAAACATAAAATAATGTAGCTATCATTATCCAACCTCTTAAAATAAACACAATGGTTAGAATTACACTGGCTATAGCCTTGCTCAGCCATAAAACTATCAAATTTCAAATATCATTGCCGATGTGCTTGTTTCAAGTTATACAAACTCTTCTTCAGTCTGCACACCTGTTTCTCCTTACCTTTAACCTCAAATCCCTATGGTTGTTCCATATATATCTCCTCCTCCAAATCACCATGGAGAAAGGCAGTTTTCACATCTAGCTATTCTAAATGCAAATCTTCAGTAGCCACAATACTTACAATAGTATGAATATAAGTCATCTTAATAATTGGAGAAAAAATCTCATCAAAATCAATACATTGTTTCTGTGCAAAGCCTTTTACAACTAACCTGGATTTAAATCTTTTCTTACCTCCATCTTCCTCTTTCATCCTATAAACACATTTGTTTGGTAAAGCCTTTTTACCTGCATGCAACTTACATAATTCCCAAGTCTGATTTTTTAGCAAAGAGTCCATTTCTTCTTTCATTGTAAGCTCCCACTAAAGCTTGGTATCCACCTGCATAGCTTCATCATACCCTTCTGGTTCATCAGTATCTATTAACAAAATAGAATACAAAGAGGGAGAAAACCTTTCAAGAAGTCTACTTAGCCTTGTTGACCGTCTAACATTCACTGGAGTTTGTGGTATTTCTTTTTGCTATTGTGGAGCATTAGGAACCACTGGAACATCACTATTTGGAGTATCGTCCAACACCACATAATCTTTTTCTTTCTTCTCATGCTGCTGCAACTGATTTTTGTACAACACCTTTTCATTGAATACAACATCCCTGTTTCTCATAATTTTTTGATTTTCAAATTCCTGAAGCCTATAACCAAATTTATCAATGCCATATCCAACGAAGGTACATTTTTTTAATTTTGCATCTAGTTTGGTTCTATTTTTAGAATCTACATGTGCGAATGCTTCACATTTGAAGGTTTTGAGAAAAGAATAACTCACCTTCTTACCTATCCATGCTTCCTCTGGAATACCACAACCCAAAGGAACTGAAGGACCTCTATTAATTAAATATACAATAGTGTTGATAGCCTTTGCCCACATGTTTAAAGGCAGCCCAACATGCAATCTCATGGTCCTTGTATGCTCCATTATTGTCCTATTCATGCATTTAGCCACTCCATTCTCCTATGGAGTCCCTGGAACCATTTTCTGCTACGAATTCCATTAAAGGAACAATAATCCTCAAATTATTTATTGCAATACTCACTACCAATATCAGATCTGAGACATTTTAATATTTTACCTGTCTCATTCTCAACCAAGCTTCTCCATTTCTTAAATGTTTCAAATACATTCTAGATTTCTACCTAAGGAAATAAATCCAAACCTTCCTAGTTGCATCATCTATGAATGCAACATAATACTGAGAGCCACCAAGAGAAGATACCTTTGTTGGTCCCCATACATCTATATGCACAAGCTCCAACTTTTCATCTTTCTTTTGCTTCCCATCCTTGAGAAAATTGACTCTCTTTTATTTGCCATACACACAACTTTCACAGAAATCCATATTAATACATTTCAGACCTAGTAAAACTTTCTTAGAATGAAGTATCCTCATACCTTTTTCACTCATATGCCCAAGTCTGTTATGCCACAATGTTGTCTTAGAACCTAGAGCAACTATTTTAGTCTCTTCTTGTGAACCTACAGCAACTGTTCCTAAACCTATTTTTTTTTCTCTACAACAACTAAAGTATAAGGAACAGTATGACTTGTACAAAAATATAAGGTGCCTATTTTCACACCTTTTGCTACTATTAAGGTACCTCTTGAAACCTTCTAATTTTTATCAGTAAATGTAACAATGCAACCTTCATCAACTAGCTACCTTGCTGAAATTAAATTCATACTCAGCCTTGGAATGTACCTTACCTCTTGTAGTAGCCAATGATTCCCATTTTGCAACTTAATCTTGATTCTTCCTTTTCCAACAATCTAATAGGGTTCCTTATCTCCCAAATAAACCAACCTAAAATCTCCTTAGACATAACCAAGAAAACAACTTCTATGGGGCATAGCATGAAATGAGGCCCATGAATCTAAAACGCATGAATCATCAGCATTATCTAGGGAAAGAATCAAAACATCATCTTCAGATTTATTACTTACCACATTTGCCTCCTTATTGCCTTCTTGTTTGTCTCCTTTATTCTTTTGAGACCAACAATCTTTCTTCACATGACCTAGTTTCCCACAATACCAGCAATCCTTCTGTCCTATGGATTGGGACATCTTGTCCTTTGATTTTCCTCATGACTTCCCATGACCTCTAGAACATTTTCCTCTCTCCTTTGATCTACCCCTGCTTTTCGCATTCAAAACACTACCTGATGTGGACCCTCTTGAGCTTTTTCATTGCATTTCTTCACTAAGGATAGCACTAACAACATCATCAAATTTGAAAGTATTTGAACTAGAGACAGAGTTACTTACAACCATTACCAAGCTATTCCAACTTTCTAGCAAAGAACATAATATCAAGAGAGCCCTCACCTCTTCATCAAAACTTACTTTTACAAAAGTTAACTGATTGATAATTATATTAAACTCATTTGAATGATCTGTTATAGATCCACCTTCAATCATTTTCATATTAAATAAACACTTCATGAGAATTACCTTATTTGAGGTTGAGGGTTTTTCATACAATTTAGCCAAAGCTTTCATCAGACAATCTGTTGTCTTCACTTCCGTTATATTGAATGCCACTGATGGTGTCAAGCACAACCAAATGGTTCCCAGTGCCTTTCTATCTAGAAGATTCCAATCCTCATCAGTCATTGTTGCTGGTTTCTTTGCTTTTCCTTCCAACGGCCTCCATAAATCCTTCTGATAGAGATAATCCTTCATCTACATCTTCCATAACTGATAGTTCTACCCATTGAATTTATCTACCTTCAATTTACTCGCATCTTCCATGCTCCCACTCAACTATGAGACTCCCACTCAATCGTGAGACCTTCCTATAGACAATAATCAAATACAACCTACTACGATACCACTTGTTAGGAATTGCATGCAGAAGATATCAATTAAATGCAAATAAAGATTAAATAGAGGAATGGAAATACACATAAATAATAATAGCAAGAGATAAGTTTTAATGTGGTTCACCCAAACCTAGGCTACATCCACCAATAGAGAGTCCAATATTACAACCAATAATCCTTATAACTTAATACCGCTACAAAATGCTACAATACATTAATCGAAACCCTAACCCTTAGCCGCTTTTATCAAGCCTTATGTCAGTTACAAAAATAGGGTTTTTTATGTTGGCAAATAGAAAAAATAACTCCCAACACTTTTATAAAATAATAAAAATTTGTTTGAGGTTTCGGGGGCACTGCCCCTTGACCCCGCCTTGTATCGCAATAGGGAGTGCACCAGGGGTGCTACCCCTGGACCCTATAAGATAATTTGGGGGGAAACTGCATGGATAAAAGTGGGGTAAATTTAACCTCTAAGTCTAATTAGGCTCCATATAACAACAAAATTGTCTTAGAAATCTAGGTAGTCACATTAAGCAAAAAGCAGTTCTATGGGGGTTTTTCAAGAACTTTCAAAACATGATGTAGTCAAGGGAAAGAATACCTAGGGCAATTGTTGAGAAATACAGAGATACCATTTGTTTCATGGTCACCAAGGACTAATGTTTAATGGAGGCTATTAAGCCCAAAATAGTTTGGACCATGCCCATGGGGTATGAAGTGGATAGTCAAGTATTGGACAACTATGCCCAACATATGCTAAGAAAATCTAAGGACACAAAGGAAGAAAGGTTTGGTAGATATGAAAAACTTTCTATAAAATTGTATGTTGAACTCAGAAAACTATAATCCACCAGGAAAGTGAAAAGAGAAGTAGAAGAAATTGTTGCAAGGTATGGTATTACCAGAGAACAACTAAAAGAAGTCAGGGAAAAGGTAGAGAAAACAAAAGAGTGAATCAATATAGGTTCTAGACGAATCTCAGATGAGACAGAATAAACTAGAAAAGGTTCAAAGGACCACTAGGAGCTCTGCTAACTCCTGTGATGCCACATCATCAATAAACCTGGAGAAAGCATCTAAAGAATCCTTTGTCAAAGACATGAAGAGGAAAAAGATGAAGGGAAGAAGATTATATGTTGGTGTTGGTGAAAAGGATGAAGAAGAAACAGAGTCAGATGAAGAGGTCAAGAAGATGAAAGCTGAGGCAGTCAAAGCCTCTGGAAGTATTAAAGAAAAATCTAGTAAAAGACAGAGAAAAGAAAAGCCTCTAACTCCTGCAGATGTAATAAAAGCTGTCATAGTTGATGGAAATCTGAAGCCCATGATTGAACTCTATGATGGATATGGTGATGTTGATAAAAGAAGCTTGGAAGAAGCCACTGTGAAATATCTAAACATTTTCAACAGGGCTCTTATTGAGATCATCTCTAATCTTCCTGAAATCTGAGATCATATTCTAGGCATAAGAAAGGAGACTGCTAGAGATAAGGATATTGAGCTAAGAAAACATGTGATAACTAGATTATGTCTGGAAATTACTCTAGAAGAAGACCTGATCTCCAAGGAGACCAAGGACCAGTTCAAACCAAAAATGAGGATGAATTTATTAATGATGGGTGAGATTGATAAGGTGGTGAAAGAAACAGAGGAAATTATTTTGGAAGCTCTAAAGAAACACAATCTTCCCACCACACGTGTCAATGAAGAGAATGATGTTGTTGATAATTCATCTGTTCCAGAAGCAAACTTGGGCCAAAAAACTAACAAAGGTGATAGTGTCTAAAGAAAAGGAAGTACTTGCTGATGACTCTAAAATGGGAGCCTCATCAGCACAACAAATTGAGGATGTTACTGAAAAGGAAACGATTGAGGAAGAGTCAGCTATGGAAAATCTTCCACTAGAACAAAAAGAGGAAACTCCTATACCAAGAGACACTACTAAATCTGTGAAAGAACTGTTGGAGAAAAGAAAGTAGGTTTTGGATGTGTCAGAATTCCTACATGGTCCAATAAACTTGGATACAATGTCACCGACACAGAAATTGAAGTTGGTCATAGTTGTTCAGGCTAAGGCTCAAGAAGAAATGTTGAAGTCTCACATTGAGGATAGTGAGCTCATTGTTGAAGCATCCCGTATTTTGGAGAAGCGAATGTCATCTTATCAGAAAGACAACTCCTTGCCTCCAAACAACCAACTCAGAGGACTTAAGTAAACATTTTGAATCTTTTGAGAAATCTGCTGAAACAAAAGTTAGACAAGAATTCAATGAGAAAATGTTAGATGAGTTAACAAAGTTGATAGCCCATGATAAGGCTCAGCTAGATAATAAGATACAGAATGTTCATAGTTCTATTAGAGAAGTTGGTGATGTCTATAAATTTTGTCTATCATGGCCAAAAGTTACAAAGAAGACAGAAGAAAAGATCAAGGAATTAGAAGGAAAACTGATGAATATTTCTAAAAACTTTGATCTAGTACATGAATCACCCAGCAACCAAGAAGCTCAAGTCATCAACATCCACAATGACTTGAATGGTTTAATAAATCAGAGGTATCAAATAAAGAGTAGAATGAGACAACTGAGAAGACTGATTAGTCCTAAATTGGATTCGATGACCAAGATTGTAGTTGAAGCACAACTTGTTGTACAAACCACATCATCAGACCTGCAAATAGCTAAAACTGTAGTTTTTCTCTTCAGTGGACACATTTAGATTTTGGATAATGCCAAGAATGACTTGGATATTGAGTGGGCATAGATTAAGAACATATTCAATGACATTCTCAAATACATGTAATATAAAGATGAATATTGTACTTGTAAATATGTGGCAGAGTACATAATTTTTTTGGAATTTTGACAAATTTTTGGTTCTAGATCACACCCTTTGCCATTGATGTCAAAGGGAGAGAAGAACATTAGTGAAAAATGGGGTAAAACATCTCAAGGGGAGCAGGAAAACAAAGTATATAGTCAGGGGGAGCAGTTAAGCATTTTTCATTAAGTGTTGCCATCAATGCCAAAGGAGATTGTTGGCAAGAGAGACTGCTCAGATATAGATCTGTATGTTGTCATTGATGGAAAAAAGGCTTAGAAGTTTCATCAACATGAAAAGAAGATTTTTTCTCCAAAAGGACATATTGGATTTTAGGTCCAGTTGACAGAAAATGGCTAAGTATGGGCATATACAGAGTAGAAGATAGTAAGTGGGTCAGTATGCCTCTGCAAATGATGATCTGGGAAGTACTTCAGGTATCATGTTAGTAATTTTTTTGTGGTGTCATGCTCTAGAGATTAAGTCCTGACTTCCTCTAGAAGTCATTTGGGAGAAATAACTAAGTTCGGGTGAATAGAGGTATACAAGAGATAGTGAACATGGCACATTGTAATGGTCTGCATTCCTCCGCAATTGAGTATTTTGTTATGAATTTTTAAGGTGTTGTAAACACTTGTATGAAGTGTCTAATTCTAGAGGTGTGAGATCTAAAGTCCACTGAAAAGAAGTTACAAGCTGCTGAGTATCGGTACAGTGTTTAATAGAGTTTGACAGAGATAGAGTCTGAGTTGTAATGGTCTGCATTTCTCCGCATGATGATATCATGTCTTACAGTTCTAAGGGTAAGATTGGGAATGTGTAAAGAGTCCTTGATATGATTTTGAAAGTGTTTTGTGATCCGCATTAAAAATTATAAGTCTACAAATGAACCTGTTAAGCATGCTCTTAAGGAACAGGCCAACTAATTTGATAAATCATTGTGCAGAGAAGAGATAGTGTGTGAAAGATCTATTTAAGTGATTGAATGATTAGAGATAACCTATTTAAACATGTTTAGGCAAGATTTTGGGTCTGCATAACATATAGTGCATTGGATTGATCTGAAAAGCTACACCTTTCTATGTACACATTTCACTTCTTCGATGCCAACCTGATTATGGATAAAATTATGATGCGGATATATATGAGTGATGAATTTTGGTTGATATGAAATGTGGATATGTGTGGTTAGATGTGAATATGTGAATAATAGAGCAGTGACACAGATTAGTGATAATGAAGACTTGGGATTCATAATTCAGTTGCTAAATGACTGCACCCTGGCATAGTGACATATGCTTATGTAGTATTCAGTTTTCATGTGCAATTTGCTTTGTACTTGGTAGTGAGCCTTCTTCATCAAGGCAGTGAGCTTGGCTATGAGCCTCCATTAGGGTTTAACAACCCTTATTGTAATCTTGCTAGGTTTAGGGTTGAGGGAGTGAGCCTGCTAGACCTAGTTGAACTTCATGGCAGTGAGCCAACATGTTCCAGGCTCGTGGAGTGACCAAGCCTAAACATCATCATTTGTAAAGATTGCAATATATATTTGAGAGATAATCCTCTCTGTGGTTTTTCCCATTTTGGGTTTTCCATGTAAAAATCTTAGTGTCCATGTGTCATATTTTTATGGTTGCTATTCATATGCATGTTATGCCTTTGTTTAATTTATTTTGGAAAATGGTTGAAAATTAAAGTGCATCAAAAGATTTTTAGAACACTGATTCACCCCCCTTCTCAGTGTTCCTGACATTCAATAGCCCTAACCACTTGTAGGAGTGATAGGGAGGAATGATGGAGGGATGTGATGTCCCCTTGAGAGGATAGGCATGTTGGAAGAACACGAGTATGCTCTCAAAATGAATGAAATGGATGAAAATATGTTATGATACATTAGGTGAGCAACCATATAGTTTGATATAGCACTAGACATTATGCACCAAGGTATAGAGGCCATGATGGCGATGTGTCATGTGCATGAAAGGATCAATGAAAAAAGACAAAAGGTTACAAGAAAACATATGCTTTAGGGCACCATGATATGGAAGACCATGATGTCATTCATAGAAACATGTTGCAAGGACTTGATGCAAATGCAAGGTAAAATGATAAACACACAAAATCAAGTAAGCTAGCAAGCCCAAATGATTCAAAAAATAAGGTAATTGGCTCTACCAAGATAAAAACTAAAGATTGATTGATTGATTGATAAGGATAGTATTGAGGGAATGATATATCCCTAGAACAACATAAGGACGAGAGAATGATATATCCTAATGATGATGATTGGATCAATGATGGATTGATTGATAGAGTGATTGCATTCATACTAAGGTTGGGAACAAGACCAAGATATGTTTGTGGAGGACTTGGCAAGATTTCTTGATTGGATTGGTATGGATTAAGGTTTGGCTTGCATTTGGTTTATTGCTTGGAGTTTTTGGATCTTTTGATTTTTTTGTGTTTTTGTGTTTTGATGGGATTGTTTTATTATGGGATGGTGGAATGGGAAGGGATGGAGGCTAAAAAGGTGTAGGATATAGTAGGTAATGCAAATGGTACTAAAGTTGTTGAACATACCCAGATACTAAGAGGCGGGGTGAATCAGTATCAAAACAAGCTTCAAATCCTCTTGAGCAGATTAAAACTTAAACTTTATAGCATTAACATAAGCATGAAAGATCAACACAATGTACAACAACACATAACACTGGATATACATGGAAAACCCCAAAAGAGGAAATGCCACAGTGAGGATTAACTCACAATATATGAAGCTCACTACAATAAAAGATTACAACTTTGTTAAATTAGGGCTATAACCAAAGATACTACTCCCTACTGACTTTGTTTTAGGACTACAACCCTAGGAAGCTACTACTCCTTGAAAAAGGTTTTAGGGTCACTCCCAAGGAAGCTATAACTCCCTACAGACTTTATTTTATGGATACAATCAAAGCAAGCTACTACTCCCTGAAAAAGATTTTAGGGTCACTCCCAAGGAAGCTACATCTCCCTGTGGACTTTGTTTTAGGGCTACAACCCAAGTAACCAACTACTCCCTAGACTGAGAATAAACTTAAAAAAGATTACAGCATGACAGTTCTTCTACTTCCTGACACTGGCAATGAAGCTCACTCCTTTGATGATTGCACTTCTTCCTTTTCACTTATCTTTTGATGATTGCTCTTCTTCTTTGACAACTTCTTCACTTTCTTCAATAGCCTTCTCTGCAGTATGCTAACTCATTGCTTTCATCCTTCAAGAAATTTTGCCTTTGGTTCACTCCCTTAGACAATTAGTTACTAGGCACACTCTTCACTTCCCTTCTATCTCAAAAATGTCTTCAAGATGAATTATGATAGGCCTTATTGCTTCTTATCTTTCTCCTTTAGTCGCACATCATAATGCATTACATATTCATATTCTTCTCTTCACATACTCATATTCACAATCATACCTCACCTAGATCAACTAGGTTTACAATATATACATAATATTACATTGATTACATTACAAGTTGGCTAATACAATAAGAATATTACAATTTACAAGTTGGCCAAAGATCACACAACATAAAACATGCATAGGGCAAGCCCTGACATGAACTACATGCCACTCCAGGAAGAGAAGCATGCCTTACAGATCCCAACACATGCTTAACCCAGTCCTAAACATCCTTCACATCATCATCATTCAAATAATAACATCCGCACATCACGCTCATTTGAAATAGGTTGCCCTTAAGAAGGAAAACATGAAACTTGTATCATATCGACCATTACAACTTGGCAGTACTCATGAAAGATTGAGCATTGCTTGTGCTTCTCCTAGATGAGTCAATAGGACTTATATACCATAGCCAAACACTCATTGAACTCTTCACAATAATAACTTTGTGGCACACATCGCCAATATTCCCAAGTTGGCTTCAACACCAATAACTCTTCACAAACTGACTTGAAAACTTTGTGTGGTACTAGAACATGAAAGATACACATGTGCTTCAAACTTGAGAAACATAGAGACATGTAGAATGTCCACATAAACTCATATAACTTAATGTATAATCTCCAATTGGCACAAGTACTCAAATATATGTCCTAAGATCAATTAGGCATCCAAAACCATCTGTAGCACACTATCATTTGGAAAACTAAAATCGTGAACCACCAAATCACTTGATACTACACATTAGTATGCATTGAACATCCCTTAACATGTTCATGAAACCGCATGAGCAAATCTTCACTTTTGGAGGAATGTGGAGCATTCTAATCAGTCTTCATCATCACTTTATTCTACCAGACCATAGATCAGAACTTTGTCACTTATAACTTTCACTGTGGAGGAGCAAATGCTATAAAACTTTGGATTTAGAATCTTTATAGCATACTAAACTTAACTTCTAAATTGCATGAACATATCTTCAAATGTGAATGAATGTGGAGCATTTTACTAAGAAGTCTTCTAGGTAGCTTCTTGTAGCAGCAACCTTTACCAACATCCAGAGACCAGAACCTTCTTGTAGCAACTCATACTTTCTTAGGATCATTACGAAAGATAATACAACATACTACAGGTCATCAGCAACATCTTCTCAACCTTAGCATAGCTTCTAGTTCCCATCTTAATATATCATTATGATATCATCTATGTTGACCACAAACATGCTCAATACAACTTTATTTGACATTAATCAAGGCATGGCATCCAATGATGAATATCAACATCACTGTTAGCATGCCATCATAGTATATCATCATCATAAGCATCCAAGCTAAGTGTTCCAAACTAAGTGATCCAAACTTAGTGTTGACATCAATGACAACCACACAACCATATTAGTGAAAACCTTAGGTAACATATGTGCAACAATATCCCCCTTTGGCAATGATGGAAACACACACCTGCTCATTCTCCTCCTTTGACAACAAGGATAAAGGGCAACTTCTCCCCCCTTAGGGTATAAACTTTCCTTTTCATCCTTCTCCCCCTGTTAGCAACAACCACTACCTTCTCCCCTTGAGAGGTAGCCAACATTAGTCCAAGAAAAAGGTATAGAATTAATTACTCCCTCTAGATAGATGCACCAACTATGCATCTAGCAAGAAGCAGGGGCAATTACCACTAAATTTTGCTAGAGATACTCAAAAGTATCCTTTGAAAGAGCCTTTGTGAATATGTATGTGATCTGATCCTTTGTTGGAGCATATTCCAACTTCACTTCTTTATCTGGAACCTTCTCTCTCAAAAAGTGATACCTGATTAATATATGTTTGGTTCTAGAATACATCAATGGATTATTGGAAATATTGATAGAACTAATATTATCACACAAAATAGGAATAGGCTCATCATATTGTATCTTGATATCTGTCAATGTTTCCTTCATCCATAATACTTATGTACAACAAAATACTGCAGCAATATACTCTACCTCTGTAGTTGATAAAGATACCAAATCTTGTTTCTTACTATGCCATGAAACTAATCTACTTCCTAAAATGAAAGCACCACCACCTATACTTCTTATATCATCAACACAACCAACCCAATTAGCATTAGTGTAAGCACTCAAATTAAAATCATTACCTCTTAGATACCATAAGACATAATCCAGAGTTCCCTTTAAATATCTGAATATTCTTTTTACTACCTTCTCATGAGTTTGCTTAGGATTAGCTTGATATCTATAAACCTCACATACTGCATGCATAATATCAGGTCTAGAAGTAGTCAAGTACAATAACCCTCCAATCATAGATCTATAAAGTGTCTAATCAACCTCAAGTGACTCAAAAACCTTGCTCAAATGACAACCAGTAACCATAGGAGTACTTACTAGTTTGGAGTTCTCCATACCAACTTTATTCAACATCTCTCTAACATACTTAGCTTGAGAAATAAAGATACCATCATCTAGTTGAACAATTTGAAGCCCAAGGAAGAAAGATATCTCACCAATCATAGACATCTCAAACTCTTTCTACATCTCTTCTGTAAACCTTTTACACATACTATCATCTCCACCAAAACTAATGCCATCAACATATACTACAACTATCAAAATCATGTATCCCTCTTCCTTAATGTAAAGATTACTATTTGTGGTACCTTTCTTGAAGCCTTGCTGAAGTACTTATCCAACTGAGCATACCAAGCTCTAGTAGCTTTCTTGAGTCCATACAAAGCCTTTTTGAGTCTGCACACCATGTCTGGATCTTCTAATAACTAAAAACCATTAGGTTGCTCAATGTAGACCTCTTCCTCTAGATGACCATTAAAAAATGTTGACTTGACATCCATCTAATAAACCGTAAAGTTCTTGTGAGAAACAAGGGCAAGAAATATCCTGCTTGCCTCCATCCTGGCTACCAAAGAAAAAGTCTCCTCAAAATAAATACCTTCAACTTGTGAATAACCCTTGCACACCAATCTTGCTTTGTTCCTCACAACTTCACCATCTTCATTCAGTTTTTTTTGGAACACCCACTTTGTTCCTATAATATTCTTATTGGCTAGTATGGGAACCAATTCCCATGTTTGATTATTCTCTATCTGATTCAATTCTTCTTCCATTGCCTTCATCCATCCATCATCTTTGCTAGCATCAACAAATTATTTGGGCTCTACCTTTGATAGTAAACACAAATTCACTTGCTCAATTGCCTTTGAAAACCTCCTCTGGTCTGCACTCCTTCATTATTATCCCTAATAGTCTAATCTGTTGAATGATTCCTTTGAACATACTTTGTTGGAGTCTTACAGATCTTCTCTGATTCTTGTTCCTTCTCTTCTTTTTCCTCTTCTAATTCTTCTTCTTCAATGCAAGGAGGTATATCAGATATGCAGTCATTTGGTTCATGTGAGATTTGATACAAGTCTTCATCTACTATGGCATTTGTTCTTTCAATCATCTTTCCCAATCTCTTGTTGTAGCATCTATAGGCCTTGCTTCTAGTTGAGTAACCCAAAAAGATCCCTTCATCACAACTTGCATAAAACTTTTTAAGGTCTTCTTCATCTCTCCTGATGTAGCATTTTCTGCCAAAGATCTTGAAGTATCTGACAATGGGAGGTCTTCCACACCATAGCTCATAAGGGGTCTTAGTGCTATTGACCCTCAGTTGTACTTTGTTAAGAAGATAGATAGCAGTGTGAACTTCTTCCTTCCAGTACATATCATGTAGATCTGCATCTTTCAACATTGCCCTAGCCATCTCTTGCATAATCCTATTCTTCCTCTCCTCTACCCCATTCTATTGAGGGGTCCTAAGAGTAGACATATGTCTCCTAATGTCATGATCTTCACAAAACTTTTCAAGTTCATTTAAAATAAACTCACCTCCTCTATTAGATCTTATCATCCATTTCATTCTCAACTATTGCTTTGAAAATCTTAAACTTATCAAAGGCTTCTAATTTTTCTCTTAAGAAAGTAACCCAAGTCATTCTAGAGTAATCATCAATAAGTAACATGAAATACATTTTACCTTGTTGACTCTTAGTTCTTGTAGGACCACATAGGTTGGTGTGAATCAACTCTAGAGGCATTGTAGAAGATTACTCCTTGCTCTTGAAATTTTTCTTTGTCTTCTTTCCCATTTGATATTCCTTGCATAATATGTTTGCAAGCTTGGTTATCTTAGGCATATCTCTCACCACATGAATAAAGCTAATCTTTACCATATTATCAAAGCTGATGTGTCATGTTTGCTTGTGCCATATCCAACACTCACTAGATTGAGCCAATAAATAGGTTCTTCCATTTACCTCCTTTAGATGATAGATATCTCCATATGTCTTAATACCTTTTGCAACTAATTGTTGATCATGATGTTACTCATAAACAAACATAGAATAAAAGTTACACAACAACCTTTACTCATCTTGAAAGATACGATGAATTCAAAGAATTCATGATCCCAAGTCTCCGTGGATTAGGTCTTAATCAACTGATGTTACACAATAGTTGATGTCCATTATTGTTTTCTATTTTGGGGCCTTACATTTGATGATCATCAGGATTCAATTTCCTGTAAAGATGCCACACTGAAAGTTATTCTGCATAGTGATTCCTTCAAAGGATATGTTTATACTCAAATCTTTGCATGATATTTATAAATTACACATGCTTTATCTTTAAATATGCTATAGATTTACAATTTTCTATGAGATATCTGCATATTTCATATATTTTTGCTTCTGATTGTCAATTATTTGCAATTATAATGGCGAATTATTCTAAAATTAAAGAAATTGAAAATAATACTTCAAACAATGATGAACCTTCAGTTATTGAGCCACATACACATTAGATACAGTCATGAAGAGAAGAAATCAAACCATATGTTCACCAGGACATTCCACAGCTAGATATAGTTGATGCTCACTTCAAAGGAAAGGTATGAAAACAACACATGTAAGTCGATATACACTTCAAGGGACGCAACAAATCACAGCATGTATCAAGAATTCATACAATGATTACTCGAGATTTATGATGGATTGTAATCAAAATAGTCTTCTCATTCATTAAGTATGCAAAAACATATATGTATACAACAACTTTGAAATAAGCCCTAAATATTTCAGCAAATAGATTTCAATTAAGTTTCGAATGTTCAAAATAAGGCATCCCTATACCTTTTATAGAACAAGGTGAGGGAGAAGTTACAATTGACCTATGGTCATGATTTATCTATTAAGATCTATGGTGGATCTTCATCTTTGACTTTGTTAGCATTTGACGTGGCATAGGTTGCCAGCTAGCAACCATCTGAATTTCTTATTTCCCTAAGTATCAGATGCTTACGTCTTTTCATGGTATTGCATCTTCATCTACTCTTTATCCTTCAAGTTCCTCATCTTCATCATCAGGAGTGTCGCTTCCCAAATCTTCATCATCCTGATGACTTTCTCCTTGTATATGGACCTGCATGGATGTCCGGATATTTTCATAAGATTGTGTTATCTTTTCTACTTCCCCGCCATCTTGAAATCTTGCTTTGGTGATGGCGTGTTTGTGTATCTGGTATTTGCTTTAGAGAGTCTCTAATTTACTCCTCCTACTGCTAGATGTTTCATTGTAGTTTTCCACTCTAACCTTGATCCTCATGATTTTGTCCATGACTTCTTCCGTCAGGTGATTTAAGGGGTCATCAGCTACTAGCTGGAAATTGTTATGCAGAGCTTTAATAGAAAACACTTCATCTTGATTTTCAATCTTTCCCTCTACTTCACCTTCCAAGGTCTCCAAGACTTCTGCCTCATATGACATCATGTCATGCAACTTCATGCTAATGTCTCTTAATTTGTTGTTGCATCTTTTGAGCACATCACACTCAAATCGTATGTCCTTGCACCATATATCAATCAAAATGGCAGTATTATTATTTAATACTTGGTTATTTACGAGAACCTAAGGATTAATCCTCTATATTTCATCTAAAGCACTCAATGCTTTCTCTAACTGAAAGGACCTTTTTCCTGTCTCCATCTGTGATTTGTTGACCTTCTTCCTTGAGATGCTTAAAGAATTCCACCTCTTCAAAGAGGCTTTCACTATTTCCTCCACTCCATCAAAGGTGGATAAAATCCATTTCCTCATTATTGATGACTCATGCTTCATGAGATCCAATTTATTCACCTCATCCTGGGAACTAGCAGTCAATGGGACTGCATGATCACTTGAAATATCATCGGGGTTAGTTAACCTTTTTATATAGGCATGCAGCCGAGCAATGTGCTCTTTATGCTGCTCATTTTTCTCTTTTTCCCTCTTCACCCTTTGGGTCAATGAATCGATTATATATTTCCCCTATTGGCCTTCTTGATCCTCATTGGCAAATCCCAAATCTACTGTACTAATCTGGTATTCATCCAGAGTGATCTTACCTTTCTCTTTGTCAACTATAGGAAAGGCTACCTGGGTGGTCCTTCTGCCTGTAGCAGGATCTCTTCTTATGGCCGAAGTCAACTTGGCATTCCTTTTTGGCTTCATTAGAGTTTCTGAAAATAGCATTGAAACATCAAACTCCTGTATCTCTAATCTAGACTCTGTGCTTATCTCTTTCTCCAGCCATTGAGGGATTTTGTCTCCTTGCTTTCCATCAGCATCATGATGATCACCTTGATCTCTAACAACTGTATCTATTTTATATGGAGATGGTGACTTCATCATTTCTTCCTCATGATGTTCTTCATGAGGGTGATCCTGGGGTACTTCCTCTTGTTGAGGAACCTCTTTTTCTGGAGGAGCTTCTCTTTGAGGTGGAGGATCTTGTGATGCATCCACCTGATGATCATGCACTACCTCCTTCTGTACTTCATCCACTTTAGTGATTTCCTCATCCTGAGGTATATTCATATCAGTGGAGATTATTGTGTCTATCTTGGGTACATCAACCTGATCTGAAGTTGCAATCTGCTCCACACCTATATTAATTGCTTTTTGAACTTTTAGGGCAGGATCAATTGATGTATCCTTTTCTTTTCCCCCCTTTTCTTGTATTTCTACTATTTTGGGTTCAACAGATCTATCTTGTTGCTGCTGAATGAAATCTAAAGTGTGGCCTTTTACTTCCACCGTCTTCACTTTCTCAATATTTTCTTTTTTATCAGGAGCACCTGCTTGATTTTTAGGATGTGCTACATCCTCCTTGTGGTGTTATGTGAGTGTTAGCAACAAGAGTCTCCATTTGTTGCGAGGTAACATTGTCTACCACTTCATCGTCTGATAGGTTTATAGTCTCATCTAATGAGAAATGACCTTCTTGACTTGCGCCAGTGGTCTCCTTCATTTGTTCTTCAGCTTGTTTAGTCTTAAACTGAACAATGGTAGGAAGTGGTACCTCATGCTATAATTCCTTTCTAAACACTTCACTACCTGCCCCTCTCAACATTATAGGATCAGGCCTTATCTCACCTCTCATAGATTTTCTTGGTTTCTTGGGTGCGGAGGCCATCACCTAAGGTGCCTTCCTTTTTATAATAAGGGGCGTAAGATTTTCCTCTTCAAGTTCTTCATCAAGAGGAATGTCTTCTTCCATTCTCTTCTGTGAGGCTTGACCTTCCTCATATGTTTCTGTAAATACTATAGCTGGCCTCTGGATCTTTTTAGCCTTTTGCTTATCCTTAGGAGGCAGTGCTGATGAGGCTGACGCTTGTCCTGATGCTGATGCACCTTTAGCTATTATGACTATTCTCTTAATTATCACCCCTTTAGGTTCCTTATCAGTCTTCTTGCCTCTAGGGGGGTCTTTTGCTTTGTTCTTGAGGCGGTATCATTTCTCCCTTAGATTTCCTCTTCTTAATTAGAAAGTCATCGTATTCATTGTTAGGAATTTCCTGCCTCTTCTTCTTATTGTCCACTGTAAGGGCTACACCCTTCTTTTTCAGTGCATCTATTTGCTTATCTATCCAAGCTTGGGTTAACTGTAGGATCCTAGATGTAAATTGATCCAATGAAATATCCTCAAGCTGAGTAAGATTAGGCATTGAGATAGTGTCATTTTATATCTTTTTCTCTTCATACTCATCCGCCATGATCTTGCCATCATCTTTCTTTAATTACGAAGGCATTGGGATGCAATCAAAGGTCATGATCTGGTTGAGGGTTAACCTTTGGTATTTTCTTCTTCTAGCTTCAGCTTCATCCTCACAATCTGCCTAGAAATCTTCAAGATGCCTCTGATGGATAGGCTTCCCCATGATCTTCTGCATCCTGCTATATGGATCATATGATCTTACTAGTGGGAATGGCTGTAATTTCATCATACTTAAGCCAGCTATGGCTTTCTTTATGTTTTCATAATCCTGGCATATATACCAGCCCATTGTTATTGGAAACAATACTAGTGGAAGCTTATTATTTGCTTTATATGCATCCAGTATTGTGGATATTTGCTTCATAAACTCCATTAACACTATTGCATCAGTGGGATACCTGGGGAGTGTTGGTGTTTCTTCTGAATCAGCATTAGGGTTTGCCACTTCTAATGCACAGGTAGATTTAGCCAACTAAATACAGGAGGTTGCATGAGCTGCCTCCCCTTCACTTCTAGTTCTGCCGCACCAAGGGGGGTATCCCTATAACTCAAGATGTAACCTTGACTAGCTCAAAGATAGAAAGATTTAACTTGACAACAACAGGCAAAATACTCTCATGTATGGACCAAGATCTGTATGATAGATCACAAGGTTGGCAACATTCTTGGACATGATGTCTGGTTGGGTATGAGAGCATGCAGGGGGTTCCTAATCCTACTCCTACAACTAACAGGTGGAAGGATGAAATGATTTAGTTTGAATTTTGGATGCAAAGCTGGACATGGTGTATAACCTCAACACAGAGCTAGATTGGTGCCTATCCAGGGCTTGGAGTCGGTAGACATACACCTGTGAATGATCAGCATGAATAGCTAAAACTGGATTTCAGGGGGATACACATGATATCTGCCTTACAGATATCTCCCAATAAAGAGTGTTAAGCTGTCTATACTTATGGCATCCCTATTGCAGTAAGAAAGATACATGCAAAACTGGAGACAGAATCAGCATAACACATGCAAACACAACATTATTCATATAAGATTAACCATGAAATCAGTGGATTCATGCCAAATCGTACAACAGGAGATACATAAACTCACGAGTTTAGCTGCACAGAGCAACCAAAACTAGTTGTATCTTATTACAGAGCCAAAATGTCTAGTTTTCAACAACCTTCAAATGAGCAACACAACCTGCTATATACAGCAAGGAGGTGCTCAGCCTTAATTACATAGTTGACCAAAAAAAACCCGCCAGATACACAGTATCATCAGATTGGCACTCAAACATTCAATGCAGCAGGTGGGAGAGGAGACAGGAAGAAATCTCGAGCCTTGCGCCGCCGCCTAGGGATCCACATCTTCAATCAGGTACTAGATCCATCCACACCATCGCCCATACCTCTGCAACAATCACCATTAATGGCACACCAACCCGCGGCCTTGGGAAATGCAGAATACTGTGCGTCGCAACCGTTTCCCGCCAAGATACATCGTCATGATATTTGAAAATATGCAGGGTCGAATTATCCCACATGCACCCCGCAGCAACCTCTTTAACACTTTATATACTAGGTCATGAGCATATATGATGTCGGTGCTTTTGCTCCCAACGACACTAGTATAAACTTTCATCATCATCCTCCAGCAGCATGATATCCTGTTGCTTGAAATATCACCTTGACGTCAACATCATATCGCAATATCACCTGCATGATAATCGCCTTCATTGGCACAACCTGATCCATCGGAGGAAGATCCTCCTGCTCACCCGATACCAAATGTCTGGCCGATGAACATCCTGATGATGTCACCGTCATATCCTGCTGACGTCATCAGCATATCTGCCTACTGCGCACCTCCTCATATCCGGATGACATCATCGTCATGTTTGCAAATATTGGGGGATCTCCACAAGATTATCAGTGTTAGAAATATGACCCCCCCAGACCTTGATGACGTCATCATCATATCGACATCAGGATGATATTCGGAAGATAACCGGATATGTGGAAATATCATCCTGATGCACAAATATCATGCTGCACTGTAGCTCCGCTATAAGATCGGGGTGATATATGAATATGATAGATATTTGAAATGATCACCCCCCACTGGATAATGCATGAAGCTGACAGGTGGATATCTCTCTGATATCAGCATCATCATGATGCTGGAACAAACATACATCCGGGTGATATTCAAATACGGAAATATCACCCCCTCCTTCGGAAATATCATGATGCAGATAGGCAGAGAAATAGATATCACCCTAACATAAGAATGACGTCAGCATCATCAGGGTGATAAAACAACGAACATGAAGTGATAAAACAACATCAGGATGATCTTGACTAAGATCACCCGATGTTCAAATATGATGACCTCGATGAAGATCGGATCATACTTAGGACTTTGCAGCAACATCATCAGGATGATCTTAAGTAAGATCACCCGATGTTAGAATATCACCCCAGCGAAAGATCATGCTGACAGAAAATATGATGACCCTCGTCAGCAACATCAGGGTGATGTCTGGAAACATGATGATGATGATGACCTCCTCCTCAAAGAAAATATGATGCTGTAGCTGAAAAATGCTGAGGAGGTCCAACACTTAGAACATTTTGGATTTTTTGGGAAGGTGCCTGCATGTTTATATGCTTGAAAACTGACTGCTCATGCAGGCACCAACAGGGAGCATGAGGGACTGACCTTGAAAACCCTCTATCCTGATATAGGAGACAGTAGCATATTGTATAAACCAGGCACCATGCCTGTAAATAACCTCTTGAGCTTCCATGCTCAGTCTTTTAGTCCTGTCTTCCTCCATTGTCTTGACCAGATGCATAGAAAATGCATCATTCACTAGTTTATAATCAGGGAGGTAATTTACTCTTTGTAGCTAAGGATAATGATCCCAGATGTGGGCATCATTAGTAGTCCCACAATTCTTTCCTTCTATTGCAAGTGCATCAAAGGTACCCTTGTAGGCACATGAATATACCACATATGAAGTCATGTAGAATGCACACTGCAGACCCCCTAGGTTGATGAGCTGATCATGCAAGGCATCACTTATCATCTTTGCCCACAGTGGCTTGTTGTATGTATAAAGAGACATTATGATGACCCCATACATCCAATCCTTAAAACTTCCAGCATCAGGCTGGTCTATCACTCTACTGAGTAGAGCTATTATATATTGGTATTCATAATTGAAATTAAACTTATACAGATGCACTGGCAACTTGGCAGCTGCAGTATAAGGACTATTTTTCATCCTCCATTGGTACATTTGCTTCCTGGCATCCTTCTTATTACTTTCATATTCGGTTTCCAATTTCTTCGAGTCCATGCTGACAACCTTCTTTCCTAATGGCAGATTGAAAGTGGCTGCAATCCCCTTGATAGATAGATCAGCATAAACCCTACCATGTTTCTCTACTTTTCTGGTCTGTGGGTCGTAGTTCCTTGCACATTCAACAATTAATTCTAGAGCTTCCATAGAATAGGGGAATCCTGCAGCACTCCACATCCCTAGAACAAAAACTGCATCTAGTAAGGTGTTGTTATTCTTTTCGTCACTCATCTTAGCCAACCATGCTGCCAAATTAGTGTTTCCATGGTGTGTATCTATAATGGCACCATATTTAAACCGTACACCTTCTGGTTGAGCAAACATGGGTTTAAGAAATTTAGCTTCTGACTTGCTCAGTCTCTTGTCTGCCATGGTCTCCTGCAATAGATAGTACCAGTCTTACCATACCATATTCCTCATGCATGCATATAACAATATATTCTCACGGCATGATGCACATTATACTCATTTATCATTACTTCATTAGAACATGCATAGTTCACAATTTCAAACTAGTAGAAATCATACTACCTGGACATGTAGAAATGACAGGAGGAGGGTTTCAATTACTTACTTGATTATTCTTATTCTCCTGATTATGCTGATGATTATATGAAAGGGACTCAAATACTAGTGATGTTCACGTGTTTTATTTTGCTGCAAGCCGTATGCATCCGCAAGTTGTCGTATGAGGGTTTGAAAGCTCGATGCTCTGTAAAAACTATTTTTAGCACAAGGTAAGTGTAAAATGACTGTAAATTCACTTTTAACCTCCTATTTAGGACAAATTAGGGCAAATCTAGATAAATTGATTAAAACCACTAATTTTTTGTACGAAACTTTCAGATCTTGCCAGGTGTATATATCGCATTCACAATCCATAGGAACCACCTACTGCATTAATGGCATTTAATGTCATGGTGGCAAAAGGAGCAGGGTGATCTCTGAAAGATAGGGTGATATTTTGAATATCAGGTGATATTCAGAATATGATCCTCTATGTGTAATATGATCATCCGCCATTAAGTAGGAAAACCCATGTCAGAACATCGAGTGATGTTGAAAATGTTAGGTGATGTTAAAACATCTGGATGATGTCATCCAGATAATGACTTAGTTCATCATTGTTGCACTATGACGTCATCGTCATATTATGCAGGAAGGGTCATGTTGGAAATATACCTCCGTGAGGTAAAAAAGATGATGATGTCATTGTTATGGTAATCTTCTTATTTTATCGAGATTATATGACATCATCAGGGTATTTATTCAGGGTGATATTTTGCGACAAGATGATATTCAAAAGATAAGGTGATATTAAAAATATCAAGTGATATTCAAAATATGACCCCTGCAAAATATATGACGTTGTTCGAAGGGTAAATACCTTTATCACCTAAAATTGACATCTGGATCTCTAGATAAATGATTTATCGGGTGATAAAATTAGATCGGGGTGATCTTTCATAAGATGACTGATGTTAAGGAATATGATCCTCCCCTCGGAATATCAGGTTTGACCTGGACTTTGACTCACCATAACTATCATTTTCTAAGGAATATTAGGGTGATCCAAAAGGCAAACCTACATGAAATTTTGTACTCTATCCAACCATGAGGTTATTATCATGAAATATTAACTTTGAGAAACTGACCTTATCATGATGACTTACCCAGTCCCCTTTATGCAGGATTATCTGTATTGACTTACTTTTACCAGACTGCTAGCAAGCAAAAAACACAAGCTAAGCCAAACAAAAAGTTGGGTCCTTGTTTTTTCAAGTCAAAATGGGGTGTGTTGTGTAACTACACAACTTGCCACCAAAGAAAACACCAAAATTCCAATGATTCAAGTGATGTAAACAAATTCTAACATAGCATTCTAACTTTCTTCAAGTATAAGCATCATAATCTTTCTACATAATAAAGTTCCATCATGGTAACAATGCTAATCAAAGGATCAAGTGTGTGCAAATGATTAATTATCCTCATCTTGAAAACAAGTTGAAAACATGAGTAACTGGTGTTAAGCTACATAGTTTGGGATCATCCCTCATAGTCAACCTGGATAGAGCCTTGCTGCCAGCAGGTGTCCATAGCCTCGGCAAGGTTATTTATACAATCCCCCTAAGTAGAGCCCCACTTCCAGAAGGCATCTATAGCCTTGGTAGAGTTACTTAGATGGCCTAATTTTATTATATTTTTGGATTTTTCAACATTTATAGTTCATATATCTGATGTCATCATGTAAGCTCAGCATGCAAGGTATGGTCACTTGCTGTTTTAGTTTAGAGATTGCATTGGTAGCAAGGGATTCCCTTTAGATTTTTCACTTAACACCTATACTTGTATTTTCAACAAACCTAAGGCTTTTAGGTGAGTCATTGTGAAAAAATCACTTTGGTTAAGAAAAGGCACCCTGATGAAAAGATATCACAGACCTGATAATAAGCACTTTCTTAAAATGAGTCATAACCTATATATAAATGTGTTCTCATAACTTGAATCCTAACAATTTAGTTATTTTCTAGGGTGATGAGTTGCATCATCTTGACTAACCAAAACAAAACTCAACAAGCAAACAAAGCAAAAATAAAAACAAAACAACACTGTACAAACAACTATACAAATATACACTATGATACACATGACTGACATAAGGCTACTTAGGCTTGGAAGTAATGTTTGAGGAACTGTCCATTAACTAGTAATGGAACATCCTCACCTGTCAAGTTCTTAAGCCTGAAAGTGTTGTCTCCTAATATCTCAGAAATTTGGAAGGGACCTATCTATAATTTATCAAACTTACCATGGTCTCCTTTCTTCTCATGGGCTTTATCCCACATCAGGACTAAATTAGAAATCCTAAAGGCTTTAACTTTGGCTCTTTTGTCAAACTAGCATTTGACAATAGCCTGATGTTTGGCAAATTGATCAATTGCCTGACTTCTTTTCTCTTCTAGGTGCATTAGCTGAAGCAACCTGACTTCTTGGTTATTGTCTATGCCTAGGTACTCTTGGGCAAACTGCAGGGTAGGAATCTTTAGGTTTACAGGGAAGATGGGATCCACCCCATACACTAAATGATAAGGTGAGTTTCCTAATGCAGCCTTCTTTCTGGTTCTGTCTACCCATAAGGCATATTTTAGAAGTGTATTCCACTCCCTAGGGTTCTTGTCTACTAACTTCTTTATGGTATTCAGCAAATTTTTATTAGTTGATTGTGCCAATCCATTCCCTTGGGGATAATAATTAGATGAGAACTTCAGTATGATCCCATAATCAAAGGCCCAACTTGACAATTTGGTAGAAGCAAAAGCAGAGCCGTTATCACTTACCAGGGCATAGGGAACCCCATACCTGGTGATTATATTACTTTCTAGAAATTTGATGACATCATCTACATTGCATGTCTTGTTGCTAGTAGCTTCAGTCCACCTAGTACAATAGTCAGTAATTGTTAAAATGTATCTATGGCTTGATGATGATGGAGGATTAATTGGTCCTATGAAATCCATGCCCCATTGTGCAAATGGGTGCGCTTCCATCACTGGCTGCAGGGGTTGAGCAGTATACCTCTCTCTATTGGTAGCAACCTGACATGTATGGCAGCATTTAAAAAGTCCAGCAATATCTTTGAAAATTGTAGGCCAATAATATCCTGCTCTTAGAATAGCATGAGTTGTAGCTAGGGATGACCCATGTGTTGTTCCAAACTTGTCATGCATCTCTGACAACACCTTGTCTACTTCTGGCCTCTCTAGGCATCTTAAGTATATTCCTTCATAATTTTTCTTGAAAAGTACTCTTGCTTTCATCATGTACTTCTGGGACTTTATTTTTAGGGCTCTTCTTTGTGAAGCCTACAGTCTGGGAGGGCATCTTCTAGTAATCAGGATATGCCTGATGTCTGAGTACCATTCTCCTTTGTCCTTCTCATTAATGACATATTGCTGACTTGTGATATTTGGAGCAATCTCTAATATCATCTGGCTTAAAGATTGTCCTCTTACTAGCTTCATGGGTGTGATAGCCATGTCATATTCTTGTAGGACAGTGATCCACTTAGCCCTCTTCTCACTTGGCTCGCTCTGCATCAATAACATTTTCACTGCTACATCAAGTACCACAACAATCACTTTGCTTCTCAGGATATAGTGCCTGAATTTCTTCACTGCTCTTACCAAAGGAAGAGCTTGCCTTTCTACATCCATATACCTGAGTTCTGCATCTCTGAATGGGCAGCTCATGAATGCTATAGGCTTTTCTTCTTTTTGTTCATTCCTTTGTGTCAGCATTGTTGTAGAGGTATGCTTTGAAGAAAATGAGTAAATATAGAAGTCCTTAGTGTAATCTGGACTAATCAGCACTGGAGCTTCAGATATAGCTTTCTTTATGTCTTCAAAAGCTGCTCTAACTTTTGATGTCCACTCAATCTTCACATCTTTTTTCAGCATAGCATTTAAAGGTCTAACTATTTTAGCAAAGCCAATGATGAACTTCCTAACAAAATTTATCTTACCAAAGTAAGATTTGAGTTCTTTCTTGCTTCCAGGAAGCTGTATTTTCATGATGGAATCCACACTGTCAGGATCAATGATAATTCCATTTTCAGTTATTAGGTGGCCTAGTAACTTTCCTGTTGTTACCCCAAATATGCATTTCTTGGGGTTCAAGGATATCCCATACTGTTCACATTTTTTCAATACATTTCTGAGATCTGCTACATGGTTTCCTCTATCTTTAGAGAATACTGTTAAGTCATCCATGTATATGACTATGCATTTTCCTATTAAGCCTCTGAAGGCTATGTCCATTGCGCACTAGAATGTTGCTCCAACATTTATCAGCCCAAATGGCATGCATCTATAAGCAAATATCCCCCACTTTGTGGTGAAGGCAATTTTTAATCTGTCAATTTTGTCAACCATTACCTGATTATAACCAGAAAAACCATCCAGGAATGACATCATTTTTTCTTCATTTACAATCTGCAGAACTTCATCTAAGGAGGGTAAAGGATAATTGTCCTTCTCTGATGCTCTATTTAGGTGCCTAAAGTCCACACATAGCCTGATGTCTCCATTCTTCTTTCTCACTAGGACCAGATTAGCTACCTAGGTGGAGTGTCTCATAGGAAATATGATCCCGGCATTTAACAACTTTTTGACCTCCTCAAAAATTATAGGCTCCAGCAAGGCATTAATAGGCCTCTGCTTCTGTCTGAAAGGCTTAGCATCTGGTTTGAGGGGTATGGTATGAGTTATGACTGATGTGTCATATGTTTTCAATTCATCATAAGTCCATGCAATGACATGGATGTAATCTTTGAGTGCCTGAGTTAATCCTTCTAACTCTTCTTCTGTGCACACCTTCCCTATTAGAACATTTCTTTTGTCATCATTTTTTCCAATATTCACTTGTGAATATTGTTCTCCATCAGCTTTTGGAAGATCCTTCCGCTTCAGCATGTTATCCAAATTAAAGGCTCTTTCTAACTCAATCATTCCTTTAAGAATCTTGTTGCTAGGCAACTCTAATATTTCCTCTTCTTCCCAAACATGATCTTCCATATTGTTCTCATCTATGATTTGAGCGTCAACTATATCCCTATTGGAGATGAAATCTAGGATATGCTGATCATCATCGAATACTTGGAGATTAGTAACATTATCAAGTACTGAAGGCACAGATACTAGTTCTACTGAAAACCTCTTTAAACTAGAAATAGACGGTGGCTCTAAGGTACTAGCAACCTAGGATAAAGCATCTACCCTATGGTTCTATTCTCTGGGTACGTGGGTGATATTAAATGCATCAAAGTCTTCAATCAGATCCCACACCCTGTGTTTGTAATTAGATAGTTTCTTATAATTGCAGGAGTAAATTCCTCTCACCTATCTGACCACTAATTCTGAGTCTCCATAGACATGCAAAATTTTTACTTTCTTCTTAAGGGCAAACAATATCCCATGTGTGAGAGCTTCATACTCTGTTACATTGTGAGTACAGGGAAATTGCAGTCTGTAGGCTGCTAAGTAGGACTTTCCTAATGGATCAATGAGATCAATCCCTACTCTAGCACCTTGTTTCGACTTGGATCCATCAAATATAAGGATCCACAGTTTATCTTCAGTAGGAGGCTTAGCTGAGCCGTCCTTCTTCTGTCTCGCTCTGGCAGCTGCTCCACATGATATCCATTTTAACTTAGGAATTTCAGCCCTCTTAGACTTCATTTTCCCTTTCTTTTAGGAAGCTGATTTTTCTTCTTTCTTTTCATCATCAGAAGGATGATCTTCTGAACTAGGCACTATATGTCTCTTTAGAATATGTAAACATAGTGAACAAGCAATTTCTGAGTGAGGTGCCTTATGCAACATGCACCATACTTCAGTCAGTGCATCTTGTGGAAGTCTCCCTTGTTCTATCATCTTTTTAATTTCCTCTGATAAAAACTCCTCAAATCTAGTCAAATTACTGCCTCTATCGTCATCAGATAACTCATAATCTGACTCCATCAAACAATCACTCCCAGGGGTGATCTTATTATTTGTTTTACTCTTATTCTCATTGTAGACTAGAATTTCTTCTATCTTCTGGATAAAATCCTCATCTTGACTCATATCTTCTCTTGTTCCTACAGCAGACGAACAAGAATCGGTATGATCATCATCACTATATGTGGAACTTACTTTTGATGATGATGATGCCTCCTCACATGTTTGCTCAAGCTCCATCATGTCAATGCATGCTTCACAAGTTTTCTCAGAATGTGCTTCATTGTGTAATCTACACCAACCATCAATCAAAATATCATGAAAAGGTATATCCAATAATTGACAGCGTTTTACCTGTTTGGACAAGTATATTTCAAAACTCTTGAAATGATCTATTTTTGTTTCATCTCCATGATCATGACCAAATCTTAAGACTACATCATCATCATGAGGATGATCACCAGGATCATGATCATCATGAAAATCATACATCAGGACTTCCTCTATCCTAATAGTTTGAGGTCTAATGGAGTATACTCTGGGTTCAACATTCACATACATGATCTCATTTGTTTTGTTATACTCGGTGATCATGTGTTTCATTCTTGGTTTAGCATCTACCCTTATCTAGTTTGGTATACCTTTCCAGGGTAACCACATATGACTAAAGTCGGTAGACATATATTCGTTGAGGGTTTTAGATTAATCTCTACTGAGTAACATTCCATATGTATCAGGTATGTCAACTACCCGAATGTCAATATAGTACTGGATCCTAGGGTCTAATGCCAGTTGCATGCCAGTTGGTGGATGCTCCTGAGTCTATTAGAGAGTTATGCAAATTCGTGCCAAACATTGGTATGGTAAGGAGAAATGGAGGTGATTCACTCTTATCTCTATACAAAGTCATGTGGGAAGTCTCCGCAGCTTGAACATTAGTTGGGACCTTAGTTTTAACATTATTATCTCTGACCACATGATCCTTACCTCCAGACTGACCTGAAGTATGGCTATCCTCTTTGGGAGTAGGATCATCTAGTGATTTCATGAATGTTTTTTTTATGGTTGGAGTTTTGAGCAATTCTAACAAGGATAGGCTGATTTTGATCTTTTTCATCTCATCCACCAGATAGGTGACTAACTTATCAGACTCATGAGGCATGCTCAAAGCTTTTGATGCTATGTTTGGTGATGATAAATACTGAGCATTGACCTTGGGAAATCCCAGGTTATTGCTTGCTTTGGGATCAGGAGGGGTATTGAAATTATTCAGGGGTAAGGAAGAGGTCAATGGACTGGTAGGTCTGTTGGCACTATTTCTCAAGTTATAATTATGCTTACCCTGGTACTAATGTTGGTAAGCATGTACCTCCTCATGCTCATTTGATGGCTCATTGTCATCCTCAAAGGGGAAAACATAATTTGACTCAAAAGCCATGGTTGATTCTTCACATGTCTGGGTATAATGTTGATGAGATGACATAGTTTGCTGATAAGGCTGATCAATATAACTTTCCAGTACTAAAGGTAAATCATATCCACAAGGAACAAGTTCATTCCCTTCTACATGATGTGAATTTCCTGCAGTATTGGATACCTCAGTTTGGAAAATACTTGCAGCAATTTGAAATTGTGGACAGTCTAGCTCTGCATGAGCATTATTATTGTGTATCCTACACCAATTAGTGAGGACTGCCTCAGCAAGATTGACTCTAGTAGTCTGTTTAGCTTCACCAGGAGGCTGATTATCTAAAGGTGATGGTAAGGAGCCATTATTTGGCCTGGAGTTCCATACTCTAGGCTGTCTAGAAGGATTGTTATTACCACTATTATTGTTGTAGTTATTGTTGTTATACCCCCTGCCGGGATAACTAGGTCTGTCATTGGTATAACCTCTATTCTGATTAGGCTAAGAATAGAAGTTCTGGCTTCTCAGGTGAGTAATCTCAGTAGTAAGTTTCCTTAGTTGAGCTGATATTTCTTTGATTTCCTCTTTCTCTTCTTGGACCTTGGCTACTACATTTTCAGTTTGAGGCTTGAAAAAGGAAGATCCATGGTTATTGTTGGATTGATCAGCACCCTGAGGCACTTGTGTTTGACTTGGATACTGTGCAATTTGACCATTTCCATTAGGAGGAGGAGGCATGATACTTAGTGGAGGTATGTGCAAAGGTGCTGGCATGATTGCTGGAGGTATCATAGCTCCATTAGGATATTGTGAAGGATATGTAGGATATCCAGGTAGTGTAGGAAAGGCTATGTTTGGTGTTGGGGCAGGTACCAGCTGATGATTGACTTTGATAGCTTCCTGGAAAGCTCCTATCAAAGTTATGATTTTAGGATGTGCTCTTCTCATGAACATGGAAGTCAATGGATCCAAAGCTAAATAATAGATACTCCTAGTTGCTTCATCTGCTACAACATATGGGGCAACTAACTTGGATAACATTTTCTGGAACCTAGCATTGAAGTTGGCAATAAGTTCTCCCTCAAACCTTTTGATTGTAGTGAACAAATGATAGTTCATTGAAGGATCAATGGGAACTTTGAATCTATCTGTGAAAGCTTTCTCAAGAACAGCCCATGAACCAACAAAACCTTGGCCAAGACTAATATACTAATTATAAGCTTCTTCCCCTAAGGAAAAAGGAAATAATCTGCAGACAACATCCTGATGCTCAATTTTGGCCCTACAATAGGCTTCCTTGAAAGTTCTAATATGATCATCTACATCTTGATATGGATGATATTTTAGACAAAGTTTATCTAGATTCTTTGGTAAAGGATGATATGCATTGAAGGTCAAAGGTGATTCAGCTGTAAAGAAAGACATTGCAACCAGAGGAGGTTGAGCCTGAGGTATGACTAGCTGAGGTTGAACCAGAGGTGTAACTGGTGATCTTGTAGGTATTTGCAAACCAATAGGAGTTACAGGAGGACGTTCAAGTGAAGCTCCTGAAGCATTAGAACCAGGAGTGTGATGGATATCAATAGTTCTAGGTCTGAATCCTCTAATAGGTAATTCATCAAAAATTCCACTGGATCTAGACCTGGTATTTATCCTGTGAGCCAAGATTTCTCAATTTTGAGGAAAATTGGCTAGATTATTGTAAAGATTAGTTGGAATTCACCACCAAGGACTATATTTATGGTCAGAAAATTGTATTGACTGGATATTTGTGGAATATTTGCAGAGATGCTGCAAATATGAGGTGATATTTGAATTTCTGTGTCACAAACAACAGGATGTCAAATTTTCAAGCCAACTACCTCAAAGATTTGGGCAAATTTACACAAGACAAGGCCTATTTTTGTAAATTCATCATGATCGGCTGTAAAGCTTGCAATATTTATGATCGATCTTGAAAACTTTACACAGGATTAGCATGTACAAGCTTAGAACAACAAATATTTGTGTCTAACATGGAAATTTAATAGTGTCCGAGCATTACCTTACAATCTTTATCATCACCTGAACTACTGATGATGATCTTGTGATAGGCCCTCCTTCTAGCGCCAGTTTATGTTGATCATGATGTTAGTCATAAACAAACATAGAATAAAAGTTACACAATGACCTTTACTCATCTTGAAAGATATGATGAATTTAAAGAATTCATGATCCCAAGTCTCCTTGGATTAGGTCTTAATCAACTGATGTTACTCAGTAGTTGATGTGCGTTGTTGTTTTCCATTTTGAGGCCTTATGTTTGATGATCATCAGGATTCAGTTTCATGTAAAGATGCCACACTAAAAGTTATTCTGCACAGTGATTCGTTCAAATGATATGTTTATACTCAAATCTTTGCATGATATTTATCAATTACACATGCTTTATCTTCAAAAATGCTATAGATTTACAATTTTCTATGAGATATCTGCATATTTCATATATTTTTTCTTCTGATTGTCAATTATTTGCAATTATGATGGCGAATTATTCTGAAATTAAAAGAAATTGAAAATAATACTTCAAACAATGATGACCCTTTAGTTATTGAGCCACATACACATCAGATACAGTCATGAAGAGAAGAAATCAAACCATATGTTCACCAGGACATTCCATAGCTAGATACAGTCAATGCTAACTTCAAAGGAAAGGTATGAAAACAACACATGTAAGTCGATATTCACTCCAAGGGATGCAGCAAATCACAACATGTATCAAGAATTCATACACTGATTACTTAAGATTTATGATGGATTGTAATCAAAACAGTCTTCTCATTCATTAAGTATGCAAGAACATATATGTATACAACAACTTTGAAATAAGCCCTGAATATTCAGCAAATAGATTTCAATTAATTTTTGAATGTTCAAAATAAGGCATCCTTGTACCTTTTATAGAACAAGGTGAGGGAATGGTTACAATTCATCTACGGTCATGATTTATCTATTAAGATCTATGGTGGATCTTCATCTTTGACTTTGTCAGCATTTGACATGGTACAGGTTGCCAGCTGGCAACCATCTGAATTACTTCTTTCCCTAAGTATCAGAGTCTTATGTCTTTTCTTGGTATTGCATCTTCATCTACTCTTTATCCTTCAATTTCCTCATCTTCATCATCAGGAGCATCAGGATCATCGCTTCCCAAATCTTCATCATCCTGATGACTTTCTCCTTGTATATGGACCTGCATGGATGTCCAGATATTTTCATAAGATTGTATTATCTTTTCTACTTTTCCACCATCTTGAATTCTTGCTTTGGTGATGGCATGTTTGTGTATCTGGTATTTTCTTCAGAGAGTCTCTAATTTACTCCTCCTGCTGCTAGATGTTTCATTGTAGTTTTCCACTCTGACCTTGATCCTCATGATTTTGTCCATGACTTCTTCCATCAGGTGATTTAGGGGGTCATTAGCTACTAGCTGGAAATTGTTATGTAGAGCTTTAATAGAAGACTCTTCATCTTGATTTTCAATCTTTCCCTCTACTTCACCTTCCAAGGTCTCCAAGACTTCTGCCTCATATGACATCATGTCATGCAACTTCATGCTAATGTCTCTTAATTTGTTGTTGCATCTTTTGAGCACATCACACTCAAATCGTATGTCCTTGCACCATATATCAATCAAAATGGCAGTATTATTATTTAATACTTGGTTATTTACGAGAACCTAAGGATTAATCCTCTATATTTCATCTAAAGCACTCAATGCTTTCTCTAACTGAAAGGACCTTTTTCCTGTCTCCATCTGTGATTTGTTGACCTTCTTCCTTGAGATGCTTAAAGAATTCCACCTCTTCAAAGAGGCTTTCACTATTTCCTCCACTCCATCAAAGGTGGATAAAATCCATTTCCTCATTATTGATGACTCATGCTTCATGAGATCCAATTTATTCACCTCATCCTGGGAACTAGCAGTCAATGGGACTGCATGATCACTTGAAATATCATCGGGGTTAGTTAACCTTTTTATATAGGCATGCAGCCGAGCAATGTGCTCTTTATGCTGCTCATTTTTCTCTTTTTCCCTCTTCACCCTTTGGGTCAATGAATCAATTATATCTTTCCCCTCTTGGCCTTCTTGATCCTCATTGGAAAATCCCAAATCTACTATACTAATATGGAATTCATCCAGATTGATCTTACCTTTCTCTTTGTCAACTGTAGGAAAGGATACCTAGGTGGTCCTTTTGCCTATAGCAGGATCTCTTCTTATGACCGAAGTCAACCTGGCATTCTTCTTTGGCTTCATTAGAGTTTTCAAAAACAATGTTGAAACATCAAACTCTTGTATCTCTAATCCAGACTCTGTGCTTATCTATTTCTCTAGCCATTGAGGGATTTTGTCTCCTTGCTTTCCATCATCATCATGATGATCACCTTGATCCCCAACAACTGTATCTATTTTATATGGAGATGGTGACTTCCTCATTTCTTCCTCATGATGTTCTTCATGAGGGTGTTCCTAGGGTACTTCCTCTTGTTGAGGAACCTCTTTTTCTGGAGGAGCTTCTTTTTGAGGTGGAGGATCTTGCGATGCATCCACCTGATGATCATGCACTACCTCCTTCTGTACTTCATCCACTTTAGTGATTTCCTCATCTTGAGGCATATTCATATCAGTGGAGATTATTGTGTCTATCTTGGGTACATCAACCTGATCTGAAGCTGTAATATGCTCCACACCTGTAGTAATTGCTTTTTGAACTTTTAGGGTAGGATCAATTGATGTATTCTTTTCTTTTCCCCCCTTTTCTTGTATTTCTACTATTTTGGGTTCAACAGATGTATCTTGTTGCTACTGACCCAAATCTAAAGTGTGGCCTTTTACTTCATCATCTTCACTTTCTCAATATTTTCTTTTTTATTAGGAGCACCTGCTTGATTTTCTGGATGTGCTAAATCCTCCCTGTATGTTAAATCTATCACTATAGGGCTGGTTACCTAATCGACCAATGTATCATGTCCCATTTCTTTGGCTACCCTTTCTGGGCTCTTTTCCTTCTCCTGCTCTACTTGCTTCAATTCTTCTAACATGGCTACCTGTCCTGATGGTGTTCCTTGCGGTGTTATGTGAGTGTTAGCAACAAGAGTCTCCATTTGTTGTGAGGCAACATTGTCTATCACTTCATCGTCTAATAGGTTTACAGTCTCATCTAATGAGAAATGACCTCCTTGACTTGCGCCAGTGGTCTCCTTCATTTGTTCTTCAGCTTGTTCAGTCTTAAACTAAACAATGGTAGGAAGTGGTACCTCATGCTGTAATTCCTTTCTGAACACTTCACTACCTCACCCTCTCAACATTATAGGATCAGACCTTATCTCACCTCTCATAGACGTTCTTGGTTTCTTGGGTGTGGAGGGCATCACCTGAGGTGCCTTCCTTTTTATAATGAGGGGCATAGGATTTTCCTCTTCAAGTTCTTCATCAAGAGGAATGTCTTCTTCCATTTGCTTCTGTGAGGCTTGACCTTCCTCATATGTTTCTGTAACTACTATAGTTGGCCTCTAGATCTTTTTAGCCTTTTGCTTATCCTTAGGAGGTGGTGCTAATGAGGTTGATGCCTATCTTGATGCTGATGCACCTTCAGCTGTTACCACTATTCTCTTAATTATCACCCCTTTAGGTTCATTATTAGTCTTCTTGCCTCTAGGGGGTCTTTTGCTTTGTTCTTGAGGTAGCATCCTTTCTCTCTTAGATTTCCTCTTCTCAATTAGAAAGTCATCGTATTCATTGTTAGGAATTTCCTGCCTCTTCTTCTTATTGTCCACTGTAAGGGCTACACCCTTCTTTTTCAGTGCATCTATTTTCTCATCTATCCAAGCTTGGGTTAACTATAGGATCCCAGCTGTAAACTGATCCAATGAAATATCCTCAAGCTGACTAAGATCAGGCACTAAGATAGTGTCATTATATATCTTTTTCTCTTCATACTCATCCACCATGGTCTTACCATCATCTTTCTTTAATTGCGAAGGCACTGGGATGAAATCAAAGGTCCTAATCTGGTTGAGGGTTAACCTTTGGTATTTTCTTCTTCTGGCTTCGGCTCCATCCTCACAATCTACCCAGAAATCTTCAAGATGCCTTTGATGGATAGGCTTCCCCATGATCTTCTGCATCCTGCCATATGGATCATATGATCTTGCCATTGGGAATTACTATAATTTCATCATACTCAAGCCAACTATGGCTTTCTTTATGTTTTCAAAATCCTGGCATATATACCAGCCCATTGTTATTGATGGAAGCTTATTATTTACTTTATATGCATCCAGTATTGTTGATATTTGCCTCATAAACTCCATTAACACTACTACATCAGTGGGATACTTTGGGAGCATGAGGGACTGACCTTGGAAACCCTCTATCCTGATATAGGAGAAAGTAGCATATTGTATAAACCAGGTACCATGCCTGTAAATAACCTCTTGAGCTTCCATGCTTAGTCTTTTAGTCATGTCTTCCTCCATTGCCCTGACCAGATGTATAGAAAATGCATCATTCACTAGTTTATAATCAGGGAGGTAATTTACTCTTTGTAGCTGAGGATAATGATCCCAAATGTGGGCATCATTAGTAGTGCCACCAATCTTTCCTTCTATTGCAAGTGCATTGAATGTACCCTTGTAGGCACATGAATATACCACATATGAAGTCATGTAGAATGCACACTCTAGGCCCCCTAGGTTCATGAGCTGATCATGCAGGGCATCACTTATCATCTTTGCCCACAGTGGCTTGTTGTCTATATAAAGAGACATTATGATGACCCCATACATCCAATCCTTAAAACTTCTAGCATCAGGTTGGCCTGTCACTCTACTGAGTAGAGCTATTATATATTGGTATTCATCATTGAAATCAAACTTATACAGATGCACTGGCAATTTGGCGGCCACAGTATAAGGACTATTTTTCATCCTCCGTTGGTATATTCACTTCCTGGAAGCCTTCTTGTTACTTTCATATTTGGTTTCCAATTTCTTCAAGTCCATGCTGGCAACCTTCTTTCCTAATGGTAGATTGAAAGTGGCTGCAATCCCCTTGATAGATAGATCAGCATAAACCCTACCATGTTTCTCTACTTTTCTGGTCTGTGGGTCGTAGTTCCTTGCACATTCAACAATTAATTCCAGAGCTTCCATAGAATAGGGGAATCCTGCAGCACTCCACATCCCTGACACAAAAACAGTGTCCAATAAAGTGTTGTTATTCTTTTCGTCACTCATCTTAGCTGACCATGCCACCAAATTAGTGTTTCCTTGGTGTGTATCTGTGATGGCACCATATTTAAACCGTACACCTTCAGGTTGAGAAAATATGGGTTTAAGAAATTCGGCCTCAGACTTGCTCAGTCTCTTGTCTACCATGGTCTCCTACAATAGACAGTACCCGTCTTACCATACCATATTCCTCATGCATGCATATAACAATATATTCTCACGATGTGATGCACATTATACTCATTTATCATTACTTCATTAGAACATGCATAGTTCACAATTTCAAACTAGTAGAATTCATACTACCTGGACATGCAGAAATGACAAGAGGAGGGTTTCAATTACTTACTTGATTATGCTTATTCTCTTGATTATGCTAATGATTATATGAAAGGGACTCAAAGACCAGTGATATTCACATGTTTTATTCTGCTGCAAGCCGTATGAGTCCGCAGGTTGTCGTATGAGGGTTTGAAAGCTCGATGCTCTGTAAAAACTCATTTTTAGCACAAGGTAAGTGTAAAATGACTATAAATTCACTTTTAACCTCCTATTTAGGGCAAATCCAGATAAATTGATTAAAACCACTAATTTTCTGTACGAAACTTCTAGATCTCACTAGGTGTATATATCACATTCGTAATCTGTGGGAACCACCTACTGCATTAATGGCATTTAATGTCATGGCAGCATAAGGAGTGGGGTGATCTCTAAAAGATAGGGTGATATTTTGAATATCGGGTGATATTTAGAATATGACCCTCTATGTGTAATATGATCATCCGCCGTTGAGTGGGAAAACCCATGTCAGAACATCGGGTGATGTTGAAAATGTCGGGTGATGTTAAAACATCTGGATGATGTCATCCAGATAATGACTTAGTTCATTGTTGTTGCACTATGACGTCATCGTCATATTATGCAGGAAGGGTCATGTTGGAAATATACCTCCGAGAGGTAAAAAGGATGATGATGTCATTGTTATGGTAATCTTCTTATTTTATCAAGATTATATGGCATCATCAGGATATTTATTCAGGGTGATATTTTGTGACAAGATGATATTCAAAAGATAAGGTGATATTAAAAATATCGAGTGATATTCAAAAGATGACCCCCGCAAAATATATGACGTTGTTCGAAGGGTAAATACCTTTATCACCTAAAATTGACATCCGGATCTCTGGATAAATGATTTATCAGGTGATAAAATTAGACCGGGGTGATCTTTCATAAGATGATTGATGTTAAGGAATATGACCCTCCCCTCAGAATATCAGGTTTGACCAGGACTTTGACTCACCATAACTCTTATTTTCTAAGGAATATCAGGGTGATCCAAAAGGCAAACCTGCATGAAATTTTGTACTCTATCCAACCATGAGGTTATTGTCATGAAATTAAAACTTTAAAAAACTAACCTTATCATGATGACTTACCCAGTCCCCTTTATGCAGGATCATCTATATTGACTTACTTTTACCAGACCACCAACAAGCAAAAAACACAAGCCAAGCCAAACAAAAAGTTGGGTCCCTGTTTTGTCAAGTCAAAATGGGGCGTGTTGTGTAACAACACAACACTAATCTTCTGGACCGTAGCTTCGTAATTTCACATCCTTTGGCATAAAAGGTAAGATTGTATCCTTTACTACACATCTGACTAATACTGAGAAGATTGTGCTTTAGCACTTTGACATAGAGGACATCCTCAGTCATGTTCTTCCCTTCAATAGTTATAGCACTCTTTCCACAAATTTGTACTGACTCATCACCACCAAACTTAATAGCTCCACCATTCCATTTATTAAGGCTGATAAACTTCTCCTTGTCACTAGTCATGTGGTTAGAGCAGCCACTATCAATTACCTAAGCAATGGCTTCTTTTGTATGAAAGGTAGTCCATACAACCATTGATTTTTCATTATCTTGATCATCCTGAAGGTATCCAGCTTTTCATATTTCCCAATACCATCCTTTTTATCACCAATATTAAAGGCCATGAAAAGTGTTTCATCATTTGAATCATTATGATCCTCATCTTCTGATGAACAACTACTCTCCATAGAATAAAGACTTCTTTTGGGCTTCTGTCTCTTGTTACTACCCCTTGATTCTTTAAAAGGACATTTAAAAGCAAAATGACCAATTTTCGCACAATTGAAACATTTTAAAGGTAACTTACCTTTGTATTTACTAGTGCCCTTCTTCAATCTTCTTACAAAGTTTGTATCTACCTCATCAAGGTCATCATCTTGATCAACTGCTTCATCTTTTGCTTTCAATGTTGCTTCCTTCTTTGGAGCCCCTTTATTAAATTCTCTCATTTCAAAGGCTATGATAGAGCCAAACAATTGATCTACTATGTAGTGATCCAAATCCTGAGTCTCTTCAATGGAAGATACCTTATGACTATAAGATTTAGGAAGAGATCTTAGAACCTTCTTCATAATCTCATCTTCTTTCACTTCTCCACTAAGACCTCTGATGCCATTAACTATTTCATCCACTCAGAGCATACAAATAGCAATGTCTTCATCTTCTATTACCCTCAGAGTCTCAAATTTTCTTTTGAAGATTTTCATCTTGGCTTGCTTCACTTTACTATCTCCTTCATAAATGCTACTAAGTTTTGTCCAAAAATCCTTAGCAGAATTGCAACTCATTACCTTCAGAAGTTCTCAATCAGCTAGCCCACTCATGATAGCACTCTTTGCCTTGGCATTGCTATCATACAACTTAATCTCTTTTACATCACTAGGATCACTAGCAGGAGCAGTGTAACCATTCTTGACAGAATGGCAAACACCAAACATAGAGAAGATAGATAGTTTGCCATCCTTAGCTTCCAAAATGAAAAATTTGTTCCATCAAACATAGGTACCTTGTGAGATCCATTTGAGCCATCTTGAACCTTCCTTAAGAAGTTAAGCTTCTTCTGAGTAACTTAGCTCTGATACCAATTGTTGAACACACCTAGATACTGAGAGGGGGGTGGGTGAATCAGTATCCAAACAAACTTCAAATCCTCCAGAGCATATTAAAACTTAAACTTTACAACATTAACATAAGCATGAAAGATCAACACAATGCAAAATAACACATAACACCAGATATACATGGAAAACCCCAAAAAGGCAAAAACCATGGTGAGGATTAACTCACAATATATGAATCTCACTACAATTAAAGATTACAACTTTGTTTTAGGGCTACTACCAAAGGAAGCTACTACATTATGTTAACTTTGTTTTAGGGCTACAACCCAAGGAAGCTACTACTCCATGAAAAAGGTTTTAGGGTCACTCCTAAGGAAGCTACAACTCCCTGCAGACTTTGTTTTAGGGCTACAACCCAAGGAAGCTACTACTCCCTAAAAAAGTTTTTAGGGTCACTCCCTGCAAACTTTGTTTTAAGGCTACAACCAAAGGAAGCAACTACTCCCTAAACTGAGAATAAACTCAGAAAAGATTATAGCATGATAGTCCTACTACCTGAAACTAACAATGAAGATTGCTCCTTTGATGATTGCACTTTTTCCTTTTCACTCCTCTTCTACTTTGACAACTTTTGTACTTTCTTCAATAATCTTCTCTGTAGCTTACTGACTCACTGTTTTCAGCCTTCAAGAAGCTTTTCCTTTGGCTTACTATCTTTGGCAATTAGTTAGGCACACTTTTCACTTCCCTTCGATCTCAAAAATGTCTTCAAGATGAATCAAGATAGGTCTTATTGCTTCTACTCTTTCTCCTTCAGTTGCACATCATAATGCATTACATATTCATATTCTGCCCTTCACACACTCGTATTTACAATCACACCTCACCTAGATCAACTAGGTTTACAATATATACATGATAATACCTTGATTACATTACAAACCAGCCAATACAATAAGAATATTACAATTTACAAGTCATACAAAGATCATACATACAACATGAAACATGCATAGGACAAGCCCTAACATGAACTACACACCACTCCAGGAAGAGAAACATGCCTTGTGGATTCCAACACATGCTTAACCTGATTCTAAATGTCCTTCACAACATCATACTTCAAAGAATAACATCCTCACATCACACTCATTTGAAATAGGTCACCCTTAAGTAGGAAAACAAGAAACTTATAGCATATCGACCATTACAACTTGGTGGTACTCATGAAAGATTAAACATTGCTTAAATTTCTCCCAAAATTGTTAGAAGGACCTATACACCATCTCTAAACACTCCTTGAACTCCACATAGAAACAACTTTGTGGCACACATCACCAACATTTCCATGTTGGCCTCAAAACCAATAGCTCTTCACAAACTGACTTGAAAACTTTGTGTGGTACTAAAAACATGCAAGATACACATGTGCTTCAAACTTGAGAAACATAGAGACATGTAGAATGTCTACATAAACTCATATAACTGATATGTACAATCTCCAACTAGCATAAGTACTCAAACATATGTCCTGAGATCAATTAGGCATCTAAAACCATCTGTAGCACACTATCATTTGGAAAAATAAACTTGCAGACCACCAAATCACCTGATACTACACATTAGTATGCATTGAACATCTCTAAACATGTTCACGAAACTGTATGAAAAAATCTTCACTTTTAGAGGAATGTGGAGCATTCCAATCAGCCTTCATCATCACTTTATTCTATCAGAGCACAAACCAAAACTCTGATACTTGTAAATTTCATTGTGGAGGAGAAAATGATATAAAAATTTGGATTTAGCATCTTTATAGCATACTAAAATTAACTTCTAAACCGCATGACCATATCTTCAAATGTGGAGGAATGTAGATCATTTTACTAAGTAGTCTTCCGGGTAGCTTCCTGCAACAACAACCTTTACTAACATCTGTAGACCAAAACCTTCTTGTAGCAACTCATACTTTCTTAGGATCATTATGAAAGAGCATACAACATGCTACAAGTCATCAACAACATCTTCTCAACCTTAACATAACTTCTAGTTCCCATATTAATATATCATCATTCATCTTAATACTTCTAATTCCCATCTTAATATATCATTATGATATCATCTCTACTAACCACAAACATGCTCAATACAACTTTACTTGACATTAATCAAGGCATGACATCCAACCATGAACATCAGCAACATCACTGTTAGCACACCATCATTATATATCATCATCATAAGCATCCAAGCTAAGTGTTCCAAACTAAGTGTTGACGTCAATGACAACCACACAACCACATCAATGACAACCTTAGGTAACATATATATAACAAAAGGCCATAGGTGTAAGATAGGATATGTGATATCATCATATGTGTATGGAAATGAAGCACACAAGTGTATGAATCTCAATAAGAAGAAAGGCAATGAGATGTACCTGACATAAGGAATATTTACCAAAGAAATGAACTCTAAATCAAAGTACAATCCACTACTCCCAGTATAGAACAAGGGTGGAAACATGAGAGGGATGAAATGAATAGACAAAGACATGAAATGAATATGGAAGGATGGAGACATGAACAAGGAATAATTAGTTCCCTAGGTGTATGTCAAGGATGGAAGCATGAAATGGAGGTGATGGAGGACTAGGACAGGAAAATGAGGATGGAAGGATGGATACATTGATAAATGACCTAAAGGATAATGACATATAGCTACCACAAATGGCATCTACAAGAAGGTTTTCACCATGGTACTTATCCAAGGCACCAAAAAAGTGGTTTTCACCATAGGATGGATTATTTCTCTTTACTAATTTGAAGTTTTTATTTTTCAAATTAGGATATTGTGAAAAACTAAGCATGGAGTTGTTGCAAATGGATGATGTTTGGAGGCTCATCCAATGGTACACCATCAAGAGTAGCTAAGTGATAATGGATTTTTGTTGCAAGGACAAGACCACTAGTAGGGGCACTGTAGATAACATCAAGAACCTTTATAAGTGCAAGATTATCCTCTGGTGTGCTTAGGCAATGTAAATGGGAACAATCATAGCCTCTTTAGTTAGGGATATATGATCAAGGGAGATGGATGACATATGTTATTTGTGGGATAAGTGTGATGGGTATATGTGATCATATAAGGTGGTGGAAGTGTCATGAAATGAAGGTGATGTGGGACCAACAATCTCATGAGTAAGCATATATTTATGGAGCTTTTGTGGACTTCCATTTATGCACAAATTTATTTTCTTTTCTTCATGGACATACTTTTGTGATGCTAGAGATTTTTATTTTTATTTTGATACCCTAAGGATAGACAGAATAATTTTTCTCTTTTGAGTCCAATGCTTTATTATTTTTACACTTATTTTCTTTTGGACTTGTAGGACTAAGGAACTCAAGAGTAGCTCCATTATTTTGACATGTATCATGAGTTATAGGATTTTGTTGGTCCTAGGAAATGGAGTCAGGATATCTTAGTGGAGGGTCAATGGTAAGGATGAAATTGTCATGGAATAGACATGAAATATTGAGTTCTTTAGAAGAGGCATTGGTGGTCCCATCAATGGTACTTTCAAAGACATGAGAGGGTTTGTCTTGACTTGCATAGGAAACATGAGGATCCTTGGTTTCCAAATCAAGAGGCATGTATCCTAAGCCATAGGCCCATGGAGATAAAGGTAGTGGCCCCACATGAGAGGCATTATGTAGCTCATATTCTCCACAACCTTTTTCGATGATCTTGACCTTTGTAACTTTAGAATAGATTGGGGATATGAAGTGTAAGCAAGGGCATTGAGATGGATGTAAGATGAGGAAGAGTTGATGTTATCTTTAGAGGAGATATCATTAGTACCTAACAAAGATTATCTTTATGAGAGACAACTTCCATGGCTCGACAATATTCAAAGGGTTGGGGTTTTGCATGGATAGTGACTTCTTCACCATTATGAGGGAACTTTAAACATTGATGGTAGGTGGAAGGGATAGCTTAAATAGCATGGATCCATGGGTGACCAAGTAATATATTATATGGAATATCAAGATCAAAGACATGGCATGGGTGTGGTGTAAAATAGGTCCCACTTGTATGGGAAGACATATAGTTTATTTGTATTATCTCTTGACATCATCATATGCTCTAATAGTTAAGGTATGAGGCAACAAGTTAGCTACTGAATATCCCAATTATTTAATTAATCTCAAGGTGTATAAATTCAAGCTAGATTTGTTATCCAAAAGGTCACGCTTAACTTTACATTTGGATATCAGGACCTCAATGTGAAGGGCTTTATTATGAGATGGATCCATGGGAGGAATGTCATGTTGGCTAAAGGTGAGTTTGTAAGAGGATTAAATGTGACTCACAAGAGCTTAGAATTGATTAGGATCAATATTATGTGAGACTTGGGATTCTTGTAGGGATCGATCCAATATAGCTTTATGGATAGGGGAAGCCTTGAGGAAGTCCAAGATGGATAATTGTGTGGAAGTCTTCCCAAGGTGGTCTAGGATATAATAATGGGAAGGTTGGGAAGATGAGGAAGAGGATGGAGGTCCTGTGATAGTAATTGTTTCATGTCAAGTAGTGACAACACATGTAGGGGATAGGGCTTTGATGGCAATGGTGGCAACTTGTGAGGGATCATACTCAATACACCCTCTAATAGAGTCATAGGTATGAGGAAATTTATTATAACAGACATTGTTGGCATGATTACTTTGGGATGGGCTTGGATTGGAAGAAGAGGATGGAGTGGACTATCTGTGATTTGGAAAAGAGTCTTGATAAATACCCAATTGCACATTAGATGAGGACATGTCATTTACCTCTAATTTTCCTTGATCAGTAAGATCTTGGATGTAATGTTTGAGCCTATTACAATTGTTTGTAGGATGGCCATGGAAATGATGATAACTATAATAATCCTTCTCATTATACCATGTAGGCTTAGGTTGATTATCATCAAAATGTTTAGTGATGGGAAAGTTGACCATATTATCTTAAACCAACCTTAGAAATACATGTTCAATAGGTTCCCCTAAGTCAGTAAAATGATGTCTTGGATTGGAGGGAGGTCTAAATTGTCTCTCAAGAAGAATTGTATTGGTCCTAAGGATAGTTTGCACATTGGTTTGGGATAATTACATTGTTTGGATATGCTTTAAATTGGTGACTCCATCACTAACCACATGTTTATTCTTAGCCCAAGGTTTTATTTTGTCATTCATTTGTGTATTGTCCTTGTTAGATGTCTTGAGTGAACCTTCAATGATAAGGGCCTTCTCAATAAGGACACCTTTTTCAATGACCTCATCAAAAGTAGATAGATAATGAAATTGAAGTTGAAAGGTTAATTTTGGATGAAGATGTTTATCAATTATTGTTTAGGAATTGGCTATGGGATTCGACTTGCAAGATCTCTCCGCCTTTGTAGATAATTGCAAAAGATTTTTCCATGATTCTGCTTGGTATTACAAAGATCTAGCATTGTAGTTTCATGCTCAACATTATAGGAAAAATGTGTGATAATTTTTTTTGCTAGTTGAGGAGATGTTTTGATGGACTCAGGAGTAAGATATTGAAACTAATGCAAGTTTTGACATACCAAACTTTGGGGAAAGAGTTTCATTAGATAGTCGATATAGGCCACTTCTTGACAAGCCATGCAAAATTACTTGACGTGGTCTTGAGGATCTCCTTTTCCCTTATATTTATCAAATATAGGGAATTCAAAATTAGGAGGAAAAGGAGTTATCATGATTTATTGATCAAGAGGGTAACAGCAGAACTCCTCAAATCTATAGAGTTTGCATTGTGTCCCAACTTTAAATCCTTTAAGGGAATCCCTTATTTGGTCTTGTATTGTTTGAGAGGAAAGCCCACGATGAGTGAAGGATGACAAAGGTTGTGATATCATGGGACTGGGTATGGCTTGTTGATATGTATTTGAAGGTGGAATGTATGAAGGTATGGTGAATTGGTATGAAGTCATATGATGAGTTGTCAAAGGATTGGGTTGGTAAGTAGTGTGTTATGAGATGAATGGAGATGTAGTGGTTGAGGTAAAGCATTTGAATAGATGGGTTGTGGTTAACTTTGACATATTGACAAGTTAGAGTGATATGATTGATAAGTGGGAGGTGATGACATGACCACATGATGAGATGTGGGTTGATAGGAAGTTTATGGAAATGTGGATGGAATTGAAAGTGTATGTTGTGGAATAGAAAGAGGTGGAAGTGAAGTTTGTGGTGAAGTAGAAAGTGTAGGAATGTATTAATGAGATGTCCTAGATGGCTTGGAAATTTGTGGTATGAGTGATGAGGATTGACCTAGTTGATAAGCATGGGTTGAATTAGGATCATAGGTAGGTGGAGATAGGAAAACCTTTTCCCCTATTTGTTGATGGCCATGAGGGTTTTCAATGATGTTTTGTGATGAGGGTCCATGATAGTTGTGATCTTTAAGTTTTTCCTCAAGGCGATGAGGAATCTTTTCCCCTTCTTCCAAGGTAAGGTGTACAATAAAATCCTTTTTCTCTAGGAATTTCATGTAATCTATGAATTTAGGTGCATACTTAGGTTGATCAAGAACTTGTTCATGTGTACTTGATTTGTTGGAAACATGCATCAAATATGGTTGTATCTTACCTGGGTGAGTTTTTTAATTTATAAGAGATGCCATGAAGTAAAGGGAGTATCTAACTTGATCATCAAGACTTCCATGTGCTCTTGTGTGATGACATGCATCATGAAGTGAAGTGGATTGAGTTTCTACATAAGGCTCCGTGACGTTATTAGCTTGTGACCTAGTTAGAGGGGGCATAAAATGATGATGTGGCAAGTTTGAGATGTTGGTTTTGGGCTTGAAAATATTTGAGAGATCTTTGATGATATAGCTAGAGTTTGATTGGTTTGAGATCGTGGGTTGGATTATGAATGATTTAGGATTTGGAGGATAAGATTAGGGATGATGTGGATTGTTATATTTGATTGGGAGTGATTAGTCTTGATGTATGATGAGGAGGATTAGATTTTGTTTGGGATTAAAATAAGCTACAAGACCCTATTGGATTGGATGAGGATAGATTTATATACTTAAGTTAGACCATACTTAAGAAAGAGTTGATTGGATTAGATGATGGATTAAAAGATGATTGGTCTTGATCAAGGGCTTAATCTAAACTTAAGTAATTATGGATGAAAAAGGATGATGTCAAGGACAACATGGATTAATAGATAAAGAAAGTGATGGTGTTGGAAAAGATGGACTAAGGTATAAGGTTTTGGGATTAAGGTGTGATGACTTGAATTTGGTATGTTTGATGGAAAATGGATGTGTCTTGAGATATGGATTTGGATCTCAATTGAATCAACCTTTGGAAAAGGATCTTGGTGTCTAAGACTTTCTCAAAATTGAACTATGGACCCTTAGATGGTAAAAACACATGAAAAAGTTTGGATGTTTTGGATAAAGTGGATAATCACAACTTTAACACAAAGAACACACACACCAAACACATGAAAAAACCTAATTTATTCATGTAGGTGTGTCAAATCTTGTGGAATCAGAATGGTGACTTTCATCCCATTAATACCATCTAGCAATGATTGGATATCTAGGGAATGCAAGGTCATGTACCACATATACACCCCTTACCTTGGTGAAAAGCCTTGCCCAAAGATAGCTCAATATCAACACATGGAGGTATATGTGAGCAGTTCTCCCTAGAAACAATGCACCACAAGATAAGATGACCAAAAAGTCTTATTCCAGTCTTGTACAAGATATATAAGGGTGCCCCTATATACACAAGGTAGTGGGGTCTAATCTGTGAGCACTAGTCCATCTACAAGCATGAAATTAGAGCAAAAGCTCAGATGATTTCTTCACCTTGTGTCTCAAATCACCTAGGGTCCTAAAGCTATGCTAGACATGATGATGACTAGATTGAGATACAACTTTTGTTCCCTCCCTTTGATATACCATGTCTAAACACATGGTTGAGGTCATCCCTTGGAGTGATGAAATCCCCAAGAAGGCCTCTTAATGGGAAAGGATTCCAAGTTATTTTGATTCCCAAGATCATTTTTCAATGCAAGGGAAGAGCATACACAAATTGGGTTCTTGGCTAACAAAAGTGAAATCAAGAGGTGCTTTTGATCCTCAAGATCACCTAAATGTATGAGAGGAGAGCATACACACTCACTTGATCCACACAAACAAGAATAATTTACCCTTAGAAATCAAAGTGTGGTGTGAAAATGAAAGTGGATAAAGGGTTCTTTTGATTCCCTAGATCACACTAAGTGCAAGGGAAGAGGATACACACACCTCAAGTAACAACCAAGTTCACCAAACAATGCAAACACAAAGTTTTGAATGATTATCTTTGACAAGAGAAAACCTGCACCACACTTGTTAAATTAGTTTGAAAGATAGTCTTGGACAAACAATTTTACTACAAGAAAATGTATAAAAAATTATAATAAAACTCCTACAAAGATCAGAAAGTAATGTTATGATGTAGCAAAATAGATGTATATTATAGATATGCTCATCACAAGATTATAGTTTTAGATTTTTTTGCACATAGTCAAACTAAACCTAATTATTTTGTAATGAATTTAGCCTCAACAATAAAAATGCAAAGAATAGAATCCTACTAAATTTATGTGGGATTTCTAGAAATGTAAAAATAATTGAGAAATTCATTGGTTTGCACCACAAAAAGTGGATTTATGAAAAATCCATAGTCGACATAGATCTAATTATTTTGCAATGTTTTTGACCTCAAAAACAAAAATGCAAAAAATAGACCCCTACTAAATTTTTGAGGGATTTATAGAAGTGTAAAAATCAATAATTTGCAATCTAAAAAATAGATTTATAAAAAATCATAAAATTGTTATAACCCACCCAAAATTGATGATATAAGCTTGAATTTTATTCTATAGCTTCTTCAGATGATCCACAAAATTTAGTTAAAAATTTGTAGAAGAATTCCCAACTATTTGAAAGAAATGAGGGAATCTTTAAAAACTAGGGTTTTTTTTAAAAAAGGTATAAACCTTTAACAAAAAGCTAACAAAACCTATTAAAATAAATCTAGATCAAGAGACATGGGTCCCACTAGCTATGTCAAAATGTGTATGTAGAAATATGGAATTAAAATAAAGGAACAATATGCATCAAAGTACCTATTCAATTTTCAACGTAACTCAAGAGCTAGAGTAATGAAATAGAAATAACAAACAATATTATCTTAATATCCCTTGCTCCAATTAAAATGATAAATATGCCTCAATCGTATTTAGAATTCTTTGATATGTTGGTTGCACACATTGATAGCATAACTTTACATTCAAATTGTGGATGCAAATGACTTGGTTGATGTTTGATTTATAGATGCTTGGATGATAGGATGAATGACTAGGATTAAGAGGTGCAATATGAAATAGATGGTGGATATTAAGAGGTGGAGGATGGAAGCTTCTAGGGCATTCTTTATGTGAATGGCTAGGATTGAGAGATATAGTATGAAATGAGTGGTGGAGATGAAAATTTAGTTTGACTTTTGTGCTTCTCATTTATTATTTTTGGCAAGGAGATGAGGATTAGGACACATAGAAAACAATTATATAAATAATTTCATTATTTAATCAATTATTAGAGAAAGATGATGTAAGAGGATAAAATTAATTAAATAAATAAAACTTATTTAATTAAGGCATAGTCATGGATCAATTAATTAAATAAATATAATTTATTTAATTAATTTGGGAAATAGGATAAATATGTCACAAGGTGACATAAGGTGGTCTTAGGAAGGTGGATGACTAGATGACATAGAAGTGTCATAAGAACATGGTCAATCTTGGATGTCTACACTAACAACATAGTTTGTTAGTCCTAGTGGCCCACATGAGTTTGGTATGGTTCTTAGCTCTCATAGTGTGGTAGCCCTAGAACCATGCTTGGCATTCCTTCTAGTTCTCTTAGTGTGCTAGAAGTGCCTCCTTGCTTTCTATTCCTTTGCTTGTTCCTATGTGTTGTGTGTTAGATTAGAATGTGTACTAGACTATATGGTTTATTATCCCTGATGTTTTGGTAAATCATCTTTGGTCTAAATAATGTTCAAAAATAATGTAAATCTGGAAGAAGTCAAACATGTGTGAAGGCAAAGAGGTAGGAGAGTGAAGCACAGAGCATCTATAGGTGCATGGAGAAAACCATAAGAGAAATTGTGAAGGGAAGTAGAATAGTAGGTGATACACAATAGAAAAGGGTTCAAAAAAATCAAAGGAATTGGGTTTTGACCCTTTTGGCTCTTTGGTGGTTGGTTTGTGAAAGGATACCTCCAGTGAACTCACAGATCTTGTCCCAAAAATGCTTAAACCCCAAATGGATCCTCAATTTTTTGTGCCCTACAAGAGTCGAGCAAATCCCCTTCATGAATGTAGTGCTTATTGCAGGGATCAGATTATTTAGACAAACCCTAACTCATCCCCTCCAAAAATGGCAAGGAATATGGTGGATAAAAATGCTCAGGCCCCTAGCACTAGATTGGACCCAGATCCTTCTATTTCACCACTTAGAAAATACAAATTTTCTTTGGAGGATTGAAAAGTGGTGTTGGTAGAGGATCCCATATATTTTCATATATTTGATGCATGTGTTAATGCATCATCAACTGATGTCAGGAATCAATCGCTCATCCTCAGATTCTTGAGGAAGTGTCTTCCATTTAATATTGTCATGCCCCTACTTTTTTAATCACCTCAAGAAGGATCATATCCCTTAATAACACGGGAATTGAAATCCTAGAAAACATTGAAGGTATTCAAAACATTAAACTATGTTTAACAAAGGTGGCTGCTAGAAAAGTAGTTAAGTAAAATCAAGAATTAAATCAATTAAACCAAAGGCAAAAAAAGACAAAGGATGGATAAGACAAATTAATTAATTAATTAAATCCAAAGGTAGAAAAAGATAAAGGATTGATAAGACAAATTAATTAATAAAATCCAAAGGTAGAAAAAGACAAAGAATGGACAAAAGATAAATTAATTAAATCCTCATCAATGCAATGATCATCCATTAACAAAAGGTCATGCCTTTATAAAAGGATATTACCCTTCAAAAGGATGTCTCTCTTCATAAAGACATGATATGGTATAAAAGGAAGAAAAATGGGAGTTAGGAATAAAGGAATGGAGGACATAAAATGAAGGAATTTAGAAAAAGGAAATAAAAGAAGGAATATAAATATATCAATCTATCTATCACTATACCGAAGCTCCGGCAACCTACCATAGCATCAAGCTAGCCTATGAGAAAGGTTATAAGAAGGTCTGGGTTGAAGAAGACTCACTCAATATCATAAAATTCGTAAAGAACATCCAAGTCCCAAGTTGGACCATTCAAATGTTGATAAAGGACTTTATTCAAATGTTACATTCTTTTGAAAATTTAATTTCCCATATTTTTTAGGAAGGAAATAGACTAGATGACGTAATGGCCAATGAGGGAGTGATTTCCCATGATATCAAATGGTGGGAAAAGCTATCAGACTTTCCAAGTGAGGTGAAGTCTATTATGATTAATGAAGGAAATTATGATGACAATCTCAACTTTATTTCCAAGAGTTAATTTGATGATAACTCTATAGTAGTTCTCATGCTTTCTGGGTAGGCCGAAGGCCCTTTCAATTAAAACAAGCAAATTTCCATTTCTTTTGCAGAAGTTGGAAAATTATGAAAGAGACAACCAAAGAGAAACTAAAATGGGAGGAGACAGGAACAAGGTGGAGCCATGCTCTTGCAATGGGGTCCATAGGAGGCCCCATTTGTGGAAAATTATGATTGATGGGGGGCTTGTCCCCCTTATGGAGAAATTGCACGGGTCTGACTTGATTACTACAAACACATTTGCAAAAGGGTGGTAAGGCAAAAAAGTTAAGGCCTAGGGATATAGACTAAGAAATTAAAAGATTTAATTGCTGCAATTACAAGCTTGTCAGTGGAGGGGAGAAAAGTTTTTAAGGATCCTAGAGTGGGAGAGGAAGCATTAAAAGCCTTTTTCAAAGGCAATGAGATGAACTTTCTTTTCAAATTTAACTTGAGAGTTTACGAGAGTAAATCTATCAAGCCTATTTGGGGAGAAGTTGCAAAGGTAATCATGCATTGCATTACCCTCAAAGGTAGATTTACTACTGTTTATAGTTATGATTTCATGCTCTTGAATCACTTCAAACATAAAATGGTTGTCTTTCCCATTTTATTTTTTATCTTCTATGGAATTTTCCATAAAAGAGAACCAGAGAAACCCTAGGTTACCTATTTTACATGAAGGCTTAGTTTTTCTCATTATGGAGCATATAAAAACCCTAGTGCCTAGTGTGGAGGTAAAAAGAAGTTTTGTTAAGAAAGGAAATAATCTCATTGTGGACTACTCTACTTCCATGAATGGTGATAATGGGGAAGATGAAGAGGACCCAGATTGGGCCAAGGAAGAGGTTTCTATGGAGGTTCTCTCCACTCCATGATTCTTGGAGGCAAAGGAGGGAGAAATGTCCAAAAAAAAAGGAATAGTGATAAGAGAACCTCAAGCAAGTAGAGTAGGAAAGAGGACTCCTAGTCCATGGCCTCCACCTTTGAGGATGAAGGTGATGAAGGTTATATGGAGGAGAAGGGGGTAAAATAGAAGAAGGATAACAAGAAGAAAGGAAAGTAGAGCCAGGAGCTGATTGATGTCTCCGTGGAAAATAATACTAGTGAGAAGGAGAAAAAATGTAAAAAGGCAAAGTTTGAAATTGGGATGGATGAGAGTCCTAAAGGGGAATAGATTGAGGGAACTGTGATTGAAGAGCCTGGGATTGGAATGTTGTTTCCTCAAATTCTAAACCCCTGTAGTAATCTCCCTGGGAACTTTTCTTTCCTTTTGTCTTCATCTACAAACAATGAGGAGCTCTTAGAAGCTTTGGGGATGGTGAGGGAAGTAGTGGACAACCAACACAAGTTAACCAAGTGGTTTTTCATAGAGATAAACATGATAAACATTAGGCTCACTTCTATTCAATAAAGAATGGCGAGTGGTGTTGAAATTGATGATAGGTTGGATGAGGAGATTCAATTTTCCTAGGAATCTATCCCAAAGGATGATTAATTGGAAAAGGACCTTGTTACTCATAGGCATGAACATGACAACCACCTAAACAAATTGGGAAATGAAGTGAAAGATATAAAGAAAAATTTGGAAAGGATGCTAGAGATATGAAAATGCACCATCCAGAACAACACAGAAGGAATAAGAATCCTCACCGAAAAGATGAAGGAGTTGAAGGAAGAACACATGGTAGGAATGGGGGAAGAGAAGGACATTGAGGGAAAGATGCAAAAAATAGGGAACACATGAAAACATGGTAAGAACAATGAATAGGAGGACCCTAGTTCAAGGACCTATGGAAGCAAAAAGAAATCATTCCAAGAGGATAAGGATGAACTTCTGGGTTTCTCAAAACTTCATGAAGAATTTTATAAATAGGAATTGGTTATTTCTAAAACTCATAAAAATATGTAACCTTACTGAGGGTATCTGGAAGGTTGGTTATATGTTGTGTTATTGTCTGTTTGTTGGTAGTGTATATAATAGGTTTATAATTTAGGCCTATTTTTCTACTTTAGGTATTTTTTTGTCTTTGCACTACTATCCTGCTATGTTATATCTTTGGTGGAACTTCTAGTTGTAGGGTTTTGGTGCCCCTTCAAAACCCATTTTACCCCTTTTATAAAAAATAGTGATATATATTCCAGCCATACAAATAATTGATAACAACAAAGAATGATATATTCTAGCTAATTGGACTAAACTTGAAACCCATTCAAGAGGTACTTTATATCAATCATCTAACAAATTCCTAAGCAATCCATTTTGAATTCAAGGAGATGCTTTACAAGTAGGAAGGATGGCCCTTCTAAGTTCATGAGAGATGAGAGGATGGGATGGCCCCCCTCATGCTCTTATCAAGTAGGCCAAGAGATTAGCAAGGATGACCCTTCCATGCTCTTGAGCTTAATAAAAAAGGATGGCCCTCTTGATCTTGATCAAGGAGGATGACCCTCCAAGGTGGATTGGGAGCAATAAGGAATATGGACCCCTTACATGCTCTCGACAATATTGAGGATGACCCACCTTAATATTACTACTTGCAAGTATTCCTAAGAAATTCACTATGTAATTGGATTTGAGGGATTGTGTTATGATGAATTGAACCAAATATTGCTTATGCCATGATGTCTTGATCTCATTCTGAATTATGCTATGATAGATTAATTTAATATGAATGATGCTATGAATTAAATGTTATCTTAATTTTTTGATAACTAATGCATGTCAAATTTTAGTGAGTATTATTGTTTGCAGGTTAAGAAATCAAGAATATCCCAAAAAGAGACATTAAAAGTGGTATCAGATCTTTGATCCTACTAGCCTATGAATCAAATATAGTGCATACAATTAAGCCAAAGAGATCAACAAGCCTTAGATAGGGAAAATAGAAAACTAGAGGCAAGTAGCAGCCAAAGTAAAAGTAGTAAAATTGGTGATCATGAGGTTAACCTAGGAAATGAATTAAGGGATTTTATGGAGCAACAAGGGAAGACATTACAATTGCTTCTCTAAACACTTGAAAACATGAACAATAAAATCAATAATCTTAGGCCTAACCAAACCAATGGATTATATGTTAATTCCAACCATTCTAAGAATAAAAATTGAACTCCATTAAGATCATCACCTAGATTAACAAGGCCTAGCCAGGAGAAGAAGAAGAACCCAACATGTCACAAATGACATTGAGGAATGTGTAGAAGCATATTCAAAAAATGGTCTTGATCTTAGAAGAGATATTCTATTTAGAGAATATTGTGATGCAATAAAAATAAATACCTCAATAAAAGAAAGAATGCAACCCAACAAATATTTATGACATAGAGTAAGTAAGATGACTCTTCCCAATTTTGATGGTTTAGGGAAGGTCACTACATGAGCATGAATCCAAAAACTAGATACATATTATAACCTTAGCCCCATGACAGAAGATGATGCTATTAATTTTGGCCTTCCAATCTTAGAGGGGATTGCACATGATTGGTGGCACCATGGAATTTCCACACAAGGGCATCAACACGTGAAGACGTATGCTAAATTTATATAAATACTTATAGATCAATTTGATCAAAAGTATCCCAGAAGATATTTCAGAGAGTTGACAAAATTAAAGAAACAAGGTTCAGTGGAGGATTATGTGGCAAAGTTTCAAATAATTTCAGTCATGGTACCAAGTGTTACCAAGGAAAGGCTCACATACCTATTTATTGAGGGATTAACAGAGTCACTCCATGGATTGGTGGGTGCTCTTCATCCATTATCTCTACAAGATGCAATTCAAAAAGCATTAAGGTTGGAATTTTCTACAACTAGGAACAAGTCATACTCCTAGAATGTACCAATCAAGCAACATGAGGACCCATTTCCCCATGCTAAGTTATTACCTCCTAAATACAACATGATGGAAGAAAGGAAAGAGCTTTAAAGGAAAGTATTATCTTTTAGATGTAAAGAAATGGGTGCCCAATCATCAATGTGCAAAAAGAGGACAAGCACACAACCTAGAAGCCATGACAAATGAGGAATTGGAGAAAGAATTCAAACCCAAAAGGAAGAAGTGGAAACAATTGAAGAAGAGTTTACAAGTAGTACATTGGAAATACTCTTAGGTGCACCAAAGTATCACCCTTTTAGGATTCATAGTGTGTTACAAGGTCAAAAGGTAACTGTATTAGTGGATAGTGATGCAACACAACTTTATTGATGAGGGTTTAGTAATAAGGATGAAATTAAAGGTTCAAAACTTTGATGGTTTCAACATTGTGATGGCTGATGGCTTCACTACCCATTGCACACAAAGAATTTTGCAACTAAATATTACCCTAGGGAGACACCAAATATATGAAGATTTCTATGTGGTAAACATAGGCAATTCGGATGTGGTTTTGGGAATTCAATGGTTATATTCTTTGGGTAGATATTATCAAGATTTTGAAAATATGTAACTATGTTTCCAAGACAATGAAAAGGAAGTAATTCTACAAGGTATATCAAATGATCTCCAAGGGTTGTGCCATCCAAAGGAATGTGGTAGATAATTTTGATCACCCAAAATTAAAATTTCTTGAGGAAAAGCAATCTTGGGAAGAGTAGACTTTCATGCCCCATTTTTTTAATCACCTCAAGAAGTATGGAAGCCCTTAATTACATGGGCAATGCAATCCCAACAATATTGAAGGCATTTAAAACATTAAACTATGTTTAACAAAGGTGGTTGTTAGAAAAGTAGTTAAGTAAAATCAAGAATTAAATAAATTAAATCCAAAGGTAGAAAAAGACAAAGGATGGATAAGACAATTTAATTAATCAAATCCAAAGGTAGAAAAAGACAAAGGATGGACAAAAGACAAATTAATTAAATCCTCATAAAGGCAATGATCATCCCTTAACAAAAGGTTGTGCCTTTCTAAAAGGATATTGCTCTTCAAAACGATGTCTCTCTTCATAGAGATATGGTATGGTATAAAAGGAAGATAATTGATAGTTATAAATAAAGGAATGGAGGATAGGAAATAAAGGAATTCATAAAAAATAGATAAAAGAAGGAATGCAAATATATCAGTAGTGATATATATTCCATCCATACAAACAATTGATAACAACAAAGAATGATATATTATAACCAATTGGACTGAACTTGAAATCCATCAAGAGGCACTTTATATCAATCATTTAGCAAATCCCTAAGTAGTACTTTATATTATGATTGAAAATCCAACGGTCAGTTCTAAAGTGATGATCCTGCGAAGTTGTACTAACAAAATTTTAAAAAAAATCTTCTTTGCAGAAGTTACAATTTCTAGAATATTTTGGGGTGATTACGCATTCTAGATAGAGAAGGTGAATGGGAGTTACATGGAGTTTGATAGTATAGATGGTGGCTCTAGATTGCATAGTTTTGTAATTAGAAAGCCCATGTGGTTGTAGCTTAAAATTTTCCTAATTATTGTAATGTCATTACATTGAGATAATAGAAAGCATGTGTTTCTTTCTTGCATTCATTGTTTTATTCTCTTTTATTGTTGTGTTTGGGTTGGTAAGGGGAGTACCCTTCATCAAGTGGTATCATAGTGAGGGTTCCTGAGTGTGTAGATAGATCACCAACCATGACATAGTTTGCACCAAGACCTGAGGTTGTGCGTTTCCTACAATAGATCAAAATGCCTCCACGAAGAAATAGTGGTGGGAGAAATGCTTTGACAGAAGAGAGTTTTAGAGCCTTGCAAAGGCAAATCGATTAATTGCAAGAGGAGTTGCGAAGAGGGTTTGAGCCAAGAACAAGAGAATAAAGTGAAGATGAAGTAGAAGAAGAGTTATCTAAGGAAGAGCAAGATGGTGCAGGAGATCTTGCAGAAGTTAGGTTGTTGAGAGCCATTTGGAAGATCAGAAAGAGGCCTAAGATCAAAGTTTCTACCTATTATGCAAATCTCAATTCGGAAGACCTTATTGATTGGATAAATGATATGGAAGAATATTTCAAGTATGAAGATGTGGAGGCTCTAGAACGGGTCAAGTTTGTGAAAACAAAGTTTAAGGGCCATGCCAATATTTGGTAGAAGGCACTCCAATTGGAGAGAAATAGAAGAGGAAAAGGAAAGATTATGATGGAGGAACATTCCAGGTTGCAAAGCAATCTTGCATCAACCAAAAACATTTGCATTCTTTTGTCTTCTTTCATTTCTAGTTTAGTTCTGTTTAGTTCATTTAGTAGTAGTTTCAGCATTTTGTACCACATTTTACCGCATTACCATTTTAGAGATTATAGAGAAAGACTTAGCATCTAGACATCATCATCTACATCATATCCAAAATTTAGGTCATTTGGACTTGTCTACTAAAAGTTATCACTATTAGAAGATCACCTATTTTCATAGAGCAGAGCATACAGATATCCAAGTGAAGGAGAAGATTTCTGGAGCACTTCCATGACTTACAAAGCTAAATGAAACATCATTCAAGATAGTTTGCGACAAACCCAACCTCCTTGGAGATCCACATCAAGTTTCCATCATTTACGGAGGAGTACTAGCCATTTAAGGCTGACTCATTTATTCTTGCACGTTACACCTTCATAGGAGATTGTAACTTCTTTCTAGGCTCACGTGGTGGATTTCATGAGCTTGGAGATGATATATATAGATCTCTATGATGTATTAGGAAGACAATTAGTATAATTCATAAGATAGATAGTTTGATTCTTTTCGAGTAGGTGCTTCACTACTATATCTTACATAACTGTTGTAACTAGAGAATCACTCTTGTGAACCCTAATTTGTAGCCTGCATGTTGCTGACATATAAGTCTTTTGAATCTATGATATATTGATTATTTTAATCTTTTATTGCATCCTATAATTAAGTTATTTCAGTTGTGTTTACTCTTGTTGCACAGCTTGGATAGCTCACTTTGTGGACCCTCTAATCGTGACTACACCAAGTGGTATCAGAGTGAAGTTTGAATCCTTTGGGAGTGAAGAACTATGAAGGCATTCCATAAGATCTTGCTATGAATAGATCACCAAACCTGAGGAAGTCTACCTGTGTTGTTAATCAATCACCGATTGTGAGGCAATTGTCACCTTGTAGCTTGATCACCAAATTTGAGGCAGTTGCACCTGGATCTGAGGAAGAGATGTCGCTGAGGAGAATACAAGCTATAGGTAGTATGGCTAGAAGAATGGATGAGATGATGGAGATGATGAAAATAATGAAAGTTTGATTAGATGTTGTTGAAGAAGATAGAAGGAGAGGATTGACACCTTGACCTAATGTTGAAAGTGATGATGATGAAGAATTTCAATCAGCTGATCAAAATGAAGAAACCCTAGAAGAAGAAGAAGAAGAATCAGATCAGGTGAAGATGTTGAGAGCTATTTCAAAGATTGGAAAGAGATCTAGAGTGGAAGTACTGAATTACACTAGAAATTTGAATCTAGAGGAATTGATTGATTGGATAAATGACTTGGAGGAATACTTTGAATATGAAGAAATTAAAGATCCAGAGAAGGTGAGATTTGCAAAGACTAAGTTGAAAGGACATGCTACTATTTGGTGGAAAGAAGTTTAGTTGGATAGAAATAGGAGAGGAAAAGAAAAGATCACAAAATGGGATAGAATGGTGACAAAGTTTGAGAATCAGTTTATACCTGTAGACTGAGTTAGAACTGTTGAAGAGATTGTAGAACCTGAGACAAAAGGAGAATCTGTGAAAGAATATATTGAAGAATTCCATAAGATAATCATCAGGATAGGACATAGTGAAGCAAACAAGGAGAAAGTGGAAAGATACATTAATGGACTAAGGTTAAACAGTCAAGAAAAATTGAGTCTAGTAAGGATGACAACAATAGAAGAAGCATATCAGTTTGCCCTAAAATTTGAAGAAAAGTTGAACAAAAATCATAAGTAGAGACAGAGAGGTAAAGGAGGTAAATTTCAAAGAGGTAGAACATATTCCAGAGGAGAAAGATCATATGTGGAGCAGAACAAACAAGATAGTACATTCAAGAAGGAAGAGAAAGATAGAAATTCATACCAGAGGGATGAAAGATCTTTTTACTGTAGAGGACATCATAATTCTTACCAGAGTGAAGGATATAGAAGAGATGAAAGAGGGTTTGATAAGAGAACATTTTGAGGAACTTGTTTTAAGTGTGGGGGTGAAGGACACAGAGCATTTGAATGTCTTCAAGGAAGAACAAGCAAGAAGACAGAGAATAGTGCAAGAGCAACTTATGTAGAAGAACTTGTTGGATCACCTAATTCAGTTGGAAAACTAGAGAAAGGAGAATCATAGTCATGAGGAGAGCACTATTTCAAGTAGAGACAACTAAGGAAAAGTTTTTTCTAGACCAGATGCAAATCACAAGGTAAATGTTGTAAGGTTATAATTGATAGTGGTAGTACTGATAAATTAGTTTCAGAGGAGATGGTGACTAAGCTGAACCTAGAGAGATTAAAACACCCTAAGCCCTATTAGATATCATGGATTCAAGATGAACACAAGGTATTGGTGAGTGAACAATGTTTGGTGAAATTTCATATTGGATCTTACCATGATGAAGTATTGTGTGACATTATGCCTATAGATGTATGTCATATATTGTTGGGTAGACCATGGTAGTATGATAGAAAAGATATACATGATGGGAAAAAGAATACATACATTGTAGTATCTAATGGAAAGAAAATTACCTTGTTACCTTTAGCAGATGAACCTAAGAGTGAAGTATGTGGGAATGCTAGAATCTATTTGGTAGATGGAAGGAAATTTTTGGATGGTTTGAGACATGCAAATATGTGTTATGCTTTGATTCCTAAGAAGCCTAGAATGCTAAGTACAAAGACTGAAGAATCACAGCCAGAGGAAATAACTAAATTATTGATAGAGTATGAAGACATCATATCAGATAATGTACCTGAAGGATTTCCACCAATCAAGAGTATTAGTCATCATATGGATCTTATGCCTAGAGCTAGTTTCCCTAACAAAGCAGTACACTAGATGACACCAACAGAGAATGTAGAGCTAAATAGGTAGATACAAGAATTGTTGAGGAAAGGTTTGATCAGAGAAATATTGAGCCCTTGTGCAGTATCTATAGTGCTAGCACTGAAGAAAGATGGGGAGTGGAGAATGTGTATAGACTCGATCAATCAATAAGATCACAGTTAAGTATATATTTTCATTGCCTAGGATGGATGACATTATGGACTGTTTGAGTGGAGCTAAGTATTTTACCAAGATAGACTTGAAGAGTGGATACCATCAGATCAAAATCAAAGAAGGAGATGAGGAGAAGACTACTTTTAAGACAAATGAGGAACTGTACGATTGGTTAGTAATGCCTTTTGGATTGACAAATGCACCAAGTACTTTCATGAGTTTGATGAATGAAGTCTTGAATAAATTCTTGGGTAAGTTTTTCATTGTATACTTGGATGATATTTTGATTTTTAGTAAGACAAAGTAAGAACATTTGTGGCATCTGAGACAAGTATTGCGGAGATTGAGAGAAGAGAAATTGTTGATAACCATCAAGAAATGTAGATTCATGAAGGAAGAATTGGTATACTTAGGATTTGTGATTTTTGCAAAAGGATTGAAGATGGACCCTAAGAAAGTTAGATCAATTGTTGAGTGGCCAACACTTGAGAGCATTGGAGAAGTCAGATCATTTCATGGATTAGCTAGTTTCTATCAGACGTTCATTAGAAATTTTAGTGTAGTATGTACACCTATGATAGAGACAATGAGAGGTGACAGAAAGGACTTTAAGAGGACATCAGGAGTAGATAAAAGTGTTGAATTGTTGAAGTAGAAAGTAATAGAGCAACCTGTGTTAAACTAGCATTACTAGATTTCAATAAGGTAATTCAAGTGGATTATGATGCAAGTGGAAATGCAATAGGAGTAGTATTAAGTCAAGAAGGTAGACCAGTAGCATATTTTAGTGAGAAGTTGAATGATGCAAGAAGAAGATAATTAGTTTATAATTAGGAATTTTGTGCCATAATTCAAGCCTTGAAGAAGTAGAGACATTATTTGTTGCCCAAGGAGTTTGTGTTGTATACAGATCATCAAGCTTTACAATATCTAAACACTCAAGGAAAGTTAAATTAGAGACATATGAGATGGGTAGAGTCCATGCAAAGTTATACATTTGCACTGAAGCATAGGAGTGGGAAGTCAAACAAAGTTGCAGATGTGTTGAGTAGAAGAAAAAAATTGTTGACAAAGATGAGGATTGAAGTATTAGGTTTTGAATAATTGAAGCATATGTATGTAGAAGATCTTGATTTTGTAGAACCATGGAAATCATGTAAAGAACTTATTGTGACAAATATAAGTAAGTGGTTGGATTATTTCATTCAGGAAGATATGTTGTTCAAAGGAAATCAATTGTGTATACCTAGGAGTTCAATGAGAGCTAATTTGATAAAAGAGAAGCACAGTGGTGGATTGGTAGGACATTTTAGAACTGAAAAGCCAGTGACTTTGGTAAGTGAACATTACTTTATGCCTCAGATATATAAGGATATAAGGAAGTTTGTGCAGAGTTGTAGAGTTTGTTAAGTTGCAAAAGGGGGTAGTCAGAATAATGGGTTATACAAATCTTTGACTTTACCAGAGAGATCTTGGAAAGACATAATCATGGATTTCATATTGGGATTGCTGAAGACACAAAGAAGAAATGATTCTATATTTGTAGTATTGGACAGATTTTCAAAGACGACAAATTTCATACGTTGTAAGAAGACAAATTATGTAGTGCATGTTGCTGGCCTATTTTTCAAGGATATTGTAAGATTGCATGGATTACCTAAAAGCATAATTTCAGATAGGGATACAAGATTCATTAGATACTTTTGGAGGACAGTTTGGAATAAAATGAAGATAGACCTAAATTCTAGTTCACCATTTCATCTACAGATAGATGGACAGATAGAAGTGGTAAACAAGAGCTTCGGAAACTTGTTGAGATGTTTGGTAGGAGAGAAGGCAGGAAGTTGGGATCTAATTATATCACAAGTAGAGTTTGCATACAATAATTTAGTGAATAGGAGTACCAAAAAGACACCTTTTGAGATTGTGACTGGAATGAAACCTAGAGGAGTTGCAAATTTGAGAGATATCAGTATGGAGAACAAGAGAAGTGTAGAGGTAGAAGAATTTGCAGTACATATGGAGATAGTACATAATCAAGTCAAGAAGCATTTGGAAGTTGTGAATAATAAGTACAAGGATTAAGCATATGAGAAGAGAAGACAAAGAATTTTTAGTTGGAGATGAAGTGATGAGGTATCTAAGAAAAGAGAGATTTCCAATAGGAGCATATAACAAGTTGAAGATGAAGAAGTTTGGACCGTGTAAGATAATTAGGAAATTTGATTCAGGAAATGCATATGAAGTAGAGCTACCAATAACATTAGGTATATCACCTATATTCAACATTGTAGACCTATATCAGTATCATGAAGGAGAAACCAGTGACAACATTGAAGATGATTTGAAGAAGCAGTTACCATAGCAACAATCAAAGTAGATAGAAGACATCTTAGACAACAGAGTTGGAAACAGTACCAGAGGCAAGAAATACAAAGAATATTTAGTGGAAAAGCAGGCTAGAAGAAGACTCAACTTAGATTTCTAAGGATGAGGTGGACCATCTTGGTTTTCCTCTAGCCCTAGCAAAGTTAGGGACTCACTTTTTCAACAACACTAGGTGTATGATGTAGGAGAAACCTAGGTTGTAGAGCAATCTTGCATCAACCAAAAACATTTGCATTCTTTTGTTTTCTTTCATTTTCCAGTTTAGTGTAGTCAATAGTAGTTTCAACATTTTGTACCAGATTTTTTCACATTATCATTTCAAAGCTTGCAAAGTAGGACTTAGCATCTAGACATCATCATCTACATCATATCCAAAATTCATGTCATTTGGACTTGTTTACTAAAAGTTATCACTATCAGAAGATCACTTGTTTTCATAGAGCAAAGCATATAGACAACCAGCTAAAGGAGAAGGTTTCCAAAGCACTTCTATGAATTGTAGATCCAAATGAAACATCATTCAAGATAGTTTGAGACCAAGTTGACCTCCCTGGAGATCCAAGATAACACAGAGGATTTCATGAGCTTGGAGATGATATATATATCTCTAGGATGTATTAGTATGACAGTTAACTTAATTCATAAGATAGATAGTTTGATTCTTTTCAAGTAGGTGCTTCACTACTATATCTTGTATAACTTGTTGCAAGTATGTGCTAACCAGTGTTGTCATTGATGTCAACATGATTGTGTTTTCATTGGTGTCAACAGTGTCTTTTGATATTGTTGATTGTTGCTTGATTGAGTTGTCATGTTGAGGTAATTCGAATGACTTGAAGAAGTGCTGATGATGCTAGCATATTGTTCATGTTGCTAGGTTTCCAAGTGCTTTTGAGAAAATTTACTCTCCAAGTGGAAACAATGTGTTGCAGAGTATTCTGGCTTGCAAGATAATGTCTGAGTTTTTGCCCCCCATTTCTTCTATGTTGAAGACTGGAGTATGAGATTTTGATATGTTTTAGAGAAGTATTTGAAGATGCTAAATCCAAAATTTGGTGGTCCGGATCGCTATGCAGTAAAAGTTGTGATCACTAGTTTGAAGCCTATATTTGATAGAGTTTCTGAGTTGTGTAGAGGTGTCTGGGAGAAAGTATTTTTCTTCGCATTTCTTTGCAAAGTGTCTTTAGCTAATGCAGTTATGGACATATGTTGGTAATGTCCTTAGCTATCTTCATTCCAAAGGATTTGTGATTTGGTGCTCTAGAAAGCAAGTTATTGAATAGCAGAAATTAGCAGTGTTGTTTGGAAGCTATCTTCAAGTGACATTTGTTGTCTTCAAGTGAAACTTGTTATAGCTGGATTTGTTGGCTCCCATGTGATTTTATGTTATTAGTGTATGTCTCTAGATCATGTTAAAGGATTGAGTTTGATTCTTAAGCTAAGATTAAGTTCTTGGAAGCATGTGTCTAAGTATTCTTGGTGTTTGCACAAGTTTGGCTGACTTGGGTGCTAACACTCTTTGCGGTTGTGTTTCATGGATTGTAGAAGTGTCTTGAAGCATGTGAAGATGTATTTGGGTTTGAGCTAAGATGTGAAGTGTTCTTATTTCATTCATTTTCTCTACAAGTTTGTTTAGGTCTAGACCTAATTTGAATTATGTATGTTTTTTGACCTTGTAGACTATTCCAAAGGTTGTAGATTGTATTGCTGACCTTGATGTATGCTCCAAGGTTGATGATTGGTATAAATAAATGTAATAAATCTATGTGTAGGGAGAGTGGTGGATATGAAGATGAAAGTGTTTGTGTTGTAAGGAAACGAAGGTGATATGTATTGTGCTTCAATGGAATTGAAGTCAGGCATGTTGTAGATGATATCATTTTAGTTCATGGTAGTGAGCCACCCCTCTTGGCAGTGAGCCTTTTTGTAGTGAGCCCTGGGAATGAGCCTCTTTTGTTATTTAGTATTGTTACTACATTATATTGTGAGCTAACACTCACCGTTGTTTTTTCCTTTTAGGGTTTTCCACATAAAAATCTAGTGTTCATGTGTGTATGGTGTGGATGTGTTTAAGTTTTGATTCTGCACTTCATGTTTAATCTTCATAACAGATTAAGGGGTTAAAATAAGTGAATGTGAATGTGATTTTGTTTAAGAGAATTTAAGGTTTTTGATACAACTAATTCACCCCCCTCTCAGTTGTCAAGTGTGCCTTCAACAATTGGTATTAGAGTGAGGTTCCTTGGAAGAAAGCCTAACAACTTAAGGTAGATATAGGATGGCACAGAAAAAAGACATTCCTCAGTTTGATGGATCTGACTATGCCTTTTGGAAGGTACAAATGCAAATTTATCCTATTTATATTGGTTTTAATGTCTAGAAAATAGTTGAAGATGAATATGAAATACCTAAGGATGGTCTGAAGACTGTACTTGAGATTAGGGCCTATGAGACTAATGGCAAAGATAAAAATGCTCTAGTAAATTCTATATCTAACACTAAAATGGTGAAAGTTGTGGATCTAGAAATTAGTCATGAGATCTGGGTGAAATTGAAAAACATCTATGAAGGTGATCAATCTATCAAGAAGGCAAAGTTGTAGAACTTGAAGACCAGATATGAAACTATGTGGATGTCTGAAGATGAGAACATAACAAGTTACATACAGAAGATTGATGAAGTTGTGAACAATATCAAGGGTCTTGGTGGAATGATAGATGATAAGGATGTTGTAGATAAGGTACTCAGAACTCTTCCCAAATCTTATAGTCACAAGGTATCTGTCATTGAAGAATTGTTTGATATGAATAAGCTTTCAAAAGATCAATTTCTTGGTAAACTGACTTCTTTTGAAATGAGAGAATTTGGTACTATTGATGGCCCTGTGAAAACTGAGACTGCTTTTAAAGCCAAGGAAGAAAAGACTGCTAGATCAAATAAGTATGTTGTGGAATCAGATGAAGAAGAATTTGATGAGATTGAGGCAAAATTTGCAAAAAGAATGAAAAGAGGTAGTGGAAAGTTTAGAGGTAAGTTACCTTCCAAATGTTTTAGTTGTGGTAAGATTGGTCACTATGCTTCAAGATGTCTTGACAGAGATTTGAAGATCAAGAACAATGAAAGTAAAGGTAAGATGGTAAGAAAGAGTTACTATGTTAGAGATGATGATGGTATAACTGATGATGAACCTTATTCTGAAGATGGTAATGCTAGTGAATGCTTGTTTATTGCCCTAAGAAAAGAACCTATTTCTGCTAACCCTACAAGCTGTGAAAAGATAAGAATTCCAAGAGAGTTGTCTAAAAATGAAGATGAATGGATCATTGATAGTGGATGTTCAAATCACATGACAAGAGATAAGATTAAGTTTGTTAAATTGGAAAAGTATGATGGAGGACTAGTTAGGTTTGGTGATGATGCAGTTGGTAAGATTTATGGAAAAGGGTCAATTACTTTTGATGGAAAGCATAATACTGATGATGTTCTTTATGTCAAAGGCTTAAAGGACAATCTAAGTGTTGGATAGATGTGTTAAAAAGGATATAATCTAATGTTTAAGGATAATGTATGTGAGATAAGGAAAAGCTCTAGAACTATAATTGTTGCTGGTAAGAAGACTCATGGTAATATTTATCATTTGAAAGGTACTGAAAATTGTTGTTTGTTGGCTCAGACAAATGAAAGCTAGTTATGGTATAAGAGAATGTGTCTTATTAACTTTGATAATTTGGTAAGAATAAGCTCAGTCCAAGCCGTAAGAGACTTGCCTAAGATTGTGAAGCCTACTAATGCCATCTGCAAAGAATGTCAGTTTGGAAGCAATCAAAGATAAGTTTCAAGAGCAAGGAACAATCCTCTACTAATCTGTTGGAGTTGGTGCATACAGATCTATGTGGTCCTACAAGAAGAAGTCTATAAGGTGACAGGTATTTCATGCTTCTTATTGATGATTATGCAAGAATGACTTGGGTTACTTTCCTTAAAGAAAAATCAGAAGGCCTAGACAAGTTCAAGGCATTTAAAGCAATGGTTAAAAATAAAATGGATTTGAGAATCAAGTGTCTGAAATCTGATAAAGGTGGTGAGTTTACTTCAACTAAATTTAATGCTTTTTGTGAAGAACATGGGATAAAGAGACAATTGTCTGCCCCCAGAACTTAGCAAAATGGAGTAGTTGGAAGGAAGAATATATTAGTTCAGGAAGCTGCCAGAACAATGATCAAAGAAGATGACCTTCTGGAAGTTTATTGGAAATAAGCTATTCATATTGTTATCTACATTCAGAATAGAGTGCAAGTCAAATAGAATGGAAAAAAGACACCTTATGAGCTATGGTATGGAAGAACTCCTACTGTCAATTATTTCAAAGTTTTTGGAAGCAAATGATATATCAAAAGAGATGAAGAGTTGGGAAAGTTTGATGCTAGATGTGATGAAGGCATATTCCTTGGGTACTCCACTAAGAGCAAAGCCTACTGGTGCTACAACAAAAGGTTGAGGAAGATTATTGAAAGTGCAAATGTGAAGGTAGATAAAGATATTTAGAAGAACTCGGAGCCTGATGGATATGAGTCAGATGAGTCTGCTGATATAGAAGAAGTTGAAGAAGTCAAAGATAATGAAGTTTAGAGTGAGGAAGAAGAAGCTCTAGAAAGAGTTCCTAAAACCCCAAAGTATGTGCAAAAGAATCACTCAGAGGACCAAATCATTGGTGACAAAAATAAAGGAGTTTTGACAAGAAGAAGAATTTCAAAAGAATAGGTAAATCTTATTTAATTTCAAAAGTTGAACCTAAGACTATCTCTAAAGCATGTAAAGATGAACATTGGGTCAAGGAAATGGAAGAAGAATTGATGTAAATTGAAAAGAACAAGACTTGAGAACTTGTCCCTAGGCCTACAGATAAGAATGTGATTGGAACAAAGTGGGTTTTTAGGAATAAGTTGAATGAGAATGGAGAAGTGGTAAGAAACAAAGCTAGAGTTGTATGCAAAGTCTACTTATAAGTGGAATGAATAGACTGAGGAAAATTTTGCTCTCGTGGAAAGCCTAGAATCTATTAGATTGTTTGTGGCTTATGCAGCACATAAAGATTTTCAAAGTATACCAGATGGATGTGAAGTCTACTTTTCTAAATGGTGAGTTGGATCTTGAGGAAGTATATATAGAGAAACTAGATAGATTTCAGTTATTAGACAAACCAAACATGGTATGCAGATTGAAGAAGGCATTGTATGGACTAAAGCAAGCTACAAGACCTTGGTATGCAAGATTGGACAAGTATTTGTTACAGCAGGGATTCAGTAAAAGGTCTGTAGACAGTAACTTGTATATCAAGGTAAGTAAAGATCAAATCCTGATTATTGAAGTCTATGTAGATGATATAAGTTCTGGTGGAAATGAAGGTATGTGTAAGAACTTTGCTGAGATGCAAAAACAATTTGAGATGTCAATGTGTAGTGAGATGAACTTCTTTCTTGGACTGCAAATTAATCAGATAGATAAGGGTATTTTCATTTCATAGTCAAAGTATGTTAAGGAGTTGTTGAAGAAGTTTAGAATGGAAGAATCTAATCCAGTTTGTACTCCCACAACAACTAGTTACAAGCTCAACAAAGATAATGAATCCCCTAAGACTGATCAGAGAAAATATAGATCAATGATTGGAGGACTATTATACCTAACTGCTACCAGACAGGATATCATGCATGTAGTCTATCTTATGGAAAGATTTCAAGAATATCCTAGAGAGTCACATGTCATGGAAGTAAAAAGAATATTCAAGTATTTGAGGAGCACTCTAGATCATGGTTTGTGGTATCCTAAGAACAATAATTTCAACCTAAGTGCCTACACAAATGCAGATTGGGCCAGATCTATAGATGACAGGAAAAGTGCAAGTGTTGGTGTGTTCTTTCTTGGAGATAGAGTTGTACCATGGCAAAGCAAGAAGCAGGATTCAATATCCTTATCTACTATAGAGGAAGAGTACATTGCATCAACATCATGTTGCACACAAGTGTTGTGGATGAGACAAACTCTGAAGGACATCCAAGTTGAGTTTGAGGATGTAATTCCTATTTTCTATGATAATACTAGTGCCGTTAACATTTCAAAGAACCTAGTGATGCATTCAAGGTCAAAGCATAGTTCTATTAGGTATCACTTTTTGAGAGAGAAGGTTGTAGAGAAAGAAGTAAATCTTGAGTATGTGCCTACAAAAGATTAGATTGCTGACATATTCACCAAAGCTCTTCCTAAGGACACATTTGAGTATCTCTGGGAGAAGTTAGGTGTTATTGCCTCTCTTGTGTTGAACTAGATGCATGTGGAAGTGCATCGGTCTAGTGTGGTTTAGGTGTCATTCTTTTCTGGACTGATGATGGAAGCTACCTCTCAGGGGGAACAAGTAGTGACATTGGAGAATGTTGTAGTAAAAGAAAAATATTCAGAGTAGCTAAGGACAGTGCAAGTATGTGTTGTATCATATGCAAGGGGAGAAAGCTTGAAGAAGGTGTGTCACCCTTTGCCATTGATGTCAAAGAGGGAGAGACTTCATGTCAAAAACAAAAGAGAGTAATATGTATAAAAGAAAGGGAGAGAATGAGATTAGTGTAGAATTCTATCATGATGGTTTTTGACATCATATGTTTCCATCAATGACAAAGGGGGAGATTGTTGCATGTGCAAACCAGTGTTGTCATTGATGTCAACATGATTGTGTTGTCATTGGTCTCAATTGTGTCTTCTGATAATATTGATTGTTTCTTAATTGAGTTGTCATGTTGAGGTAATTTAAATGACTTAAAGAAGTGCTAATGATGCTAGAATATTGTTCATGTTGCTAAGTTACCCAGTGATTTTGAGAAAATTTGCTCTCTAAGTGGAAATAGTGTGTTGCGGAGTATTCCAGCTTGTAGGATACTATTTGAGTTTTTGTTCCACATTTCTTTTGTGTTGAAGACCGGAGTATGAGATTTGTATATGTTTTAGAGAAGTGTTTAAAGATGCTAAATTTAGAATTTGGTGGTTTGAATCATTGTGTAGTAAAAGTTGTGTTCACCAGTTTGAAGATTGTATTTGATAGAGTTTCTGAGTTGTGTAAAGGTGTTTGGCAGAAAGTATTTTGCTCTGCATTTCTCTGTAGAGTGGCTTCAGGTGATGCAATTCTAGACATATGTTTATAATGTCCTTAGCTATCTTCATTCCAAAGGATTTGTGATTTAGTGCTCTGGAAAGCAAGTTATTGAATAGCAGAACTTAGCAGTGTTGTTTGTAAGTTGTCTTCAAGTGAGATTTGTTGTCTTCAAGTGAAATGTGTAGCTAGATTTGTTGGCTCCCAGGTGATTTTATGTTGTTCATGGATGTCTCCAACTCATGTTAAATGATTAAGTTTGATCCTCAAGCTAAGATTAAGTTGTTGGAAGCATGTGTCTAAGTATTCTTGGTGTTTGCACAAGTTTGGATGACTTGGGTGCTAACACTCTTTGTGGTTGTGCTTCATGGATTGTAGAAGCATGTTGAAGATGTATTTGGGTTCAAGATAAGCCATGAAGTGTTCTTCTTTCATTCATTTTATCTACATGTTTGTTTAGATCTAGACCTAATTTAAGTTATGTATGTTTTCTGACTTTGGAGACTGTTCCAAAGGTTGTAGATTGTATTGCCGACCTTGATATATGTTCCAAGGTTGATGATTGGTATAAATAAATGTAATAAATATATGTGTAGTGAGAGTGGTGGATGTGAAGATGCAAAGATGAAAGTGTTTGTGTTGTAAGGCAGTGAAGGTGATATGTATTGTGCTTCAATGGAACTGAACTCAGGCATGTTGTAGATGCTATCATATCAGTTCATGGCAGTGATCCACCCCTTGTTAGTGAGCCTTTTTGCAGTGAACCCTTTGGTAGTGAGCCTCTTTTGTTATTTGATATTGTAACTACATTATATTGTGAGATAACACTCACTGTGGTTTTTCCCTTTTAGGGTTTTCCATGTAAAAATTTGGTGTGCGTGTATGGTGTGGATGTGTTTAATTTTTAATTCTGCACTTCATGTTTAATCTTCATAACAGATTAAGGGGTTAAAATAAGTGAATGTGAATTTAATTTTGTGTAAGTGAATTTAAGTTTTTTGATACAGTTGATTCACCCCCCTCTCAGTTGTCTTGGGCCTCCAACATAACTGTTGTAACTAGAGAATTAGGGTTGTGAGCCCTACTTTGTAGCCCGCATGTTGTCGCATATAAGTCTTTGGAATCTATGATATCTTGAGTATTTGAATCTTTCATTGCATCCTATAATTGAGTTGTTTCCATTGTGTTTACTCTTGTTGCACAACCTAGATAGTTCACTTTGTGGACCTTCCGACCATGACTACACCAGATTACCAGATGGGATCAGATGGTGGACAAACTAAAAAAGTATTTCATTCTTGTGGACTATGAGATGGAGTTGTTAAAGAAGCTACAATGATTGAAGCAAGGTAACAAGTCTGTCAAGGAGTATACAAATGAGTTTTATAAGATTACTACTAGGATAGACCATGTAGAGGCCAACAAGGAGAAGGTAGCCCATTACATTAATAGGTTGAGGCCAAGTATTCAAGAGGAGCTGAGCCTAGTTAGAATGACCACCATAGAAGATGCGTACCAATTTTCCCTAAAGGTGGAGAAGAAGTTGAAGAAAAGGTTTGAAACAAAGCAAAGGGGAAGAGGACACGGTAGAAGGACTGGTAGAAGATCCTATGGAAGCCGAAATGAAGATCAAAAGAAAAGTGAAGAAGCTGACACAAGTCAAAATTAGAGAGGAGATAATGCCTACGGCCCTCATGACCAAAATAATGGCAAGCAAAGAGGAAGAGGAAGAGGCCGACCTGGGCAAGGACCTAGAAGAGGAGGTTTCAGAGAAACATGTTTCCAATGTCGAGAAGGACATCAAGCATATGAGTGTCTACAACATCAAGGAAGGAGAAATAGAAGACCTGAAGGTAATGCATGAGTTGCACATGTAGATGAAGATGAACAATTTGAGCATTCTAAAGATGCTAAAAGGTGAGAAACCCTAGTTGTCAAAAGAACCTTGTTGAATGAGGAGAAAGAACTAGAACAAAGGAAGAGTTTATTTTACACAAGGTGCAAGTGTGAAGGTAAGTGTTGTGATATTATTATTGATAGTGGAAGCACTAATGATCTTGTTTTAGAGGAGATGGTTAACAAGTTGAAGTTGACAAGAAGAAGGCATCCACATCCATATTAGATTGAATGGTTGTAGAAGGACCACAGAGATTTGGTCAATGAGTAGTGTTTAGTCAAGTTTAAGATTGGAGACTACCATGATGAGGTGCTATGTGACATCATACTGATGGATACATGTCATATTATATTGGGAAGGTCATGGTAGTATGATAGGTGCACTATCCATTATGGCCATGCAAACACCTATTCACTAACAAAGGATGGAGTTCATCATAAGTTGAAGCCCTTGAAGGAGGTGGATGAAAATGTATGTAGTACTACCAGAATTTGCTTGGTAGATGATAGGAAATTTTTGGATGGTATGAGGTGTGAGCATCATTGATTTGCATTGATTCCTTAGATGACCCAGGAGAAACGTGAAGATGTACCAGAAAAAGTCTCATATCTATTGGAATAATTTCAAGAAATTATATTTGGTAATGTACCAGAAGGTTTACCATCAGTGAGGAAGATAATTCACCAAATGGATTCTATACCAAGAGCCATTTTGCCAAATAAGTCAGACCGTATAATGAGTCCTACAAAGAATGAAGAGCTAAACAGATAAGTTCATTTTTGAGAGCTTTCCAATGATATATTATGACTAAAAATCCAATAGTTAGATCTAAATTTATGATCCAGTGAAGTACTACCGAAACTTAAAAGAAAAATCTTCTTGGAAGGAGTTACAATTTCTAGAATAATCTGGAGTGATTACGTATTCTAGATAATGGAGGAGAGTGGGGGTTAAAAGAAGTTTGGTACTATAGATGGTGGCTCTGGCTTGCATATTTTTGTAATTAGAAAGCCCATGTGGTTGTAGCTTGAAAATTTCCTGATTATTGTAATGTTATTACATTGAGATAATAGAAAGTATGTGTTTCTTTCTTGCATTCATTATTTTATTCTCTTAAATGTTGTGTGTTTGGGTTTGTAAGGGGAGTACCCTTCATCAAGTGGTATCAGAGTGAGGGTTCCTGAGTGTGTAGATAGATCGCTAACCATGAGGTTGTTTGCACCAGGACCTGAGGTTGTGGGTTTGCTACAATAGATCAAAATGCCTCCACAAAGAAACCATGGTGGGAGAAATGATTTAAAAGAAGAGGGTTTTGGAGCCTTCCAAAGGCAAATCAATGCATTGTAAGAGGAGCTATGAAGAGGGTTTGAGCCAAGAACAAGAGAAGAAAGCATAGATGAAGCAGAAAAAGTTATCTAAGGAAGAACAAGATGGTGCAGAAGATCCTATGGAAGTTCAGTTGTTAAGAGCCATTTTGAAGATCAGAAAGAGGCTTAGGATCAAAGTTTCAACCTATTCTGGTGATCTAAATCTAGAAGAGCTTATTGATTGGATCAATGATATGGAAGAATATTTTAAGTATGAAGATGTGGAGGATCGAGAATAGGTTAAGTTTGTGAAAACAAAGTTGAAGGGCCATGCCAGGATTTGGTGGAAGGAGGTCTAGCTAGAGAGAAATAAAAGAGGAAAAGGAAAGATTACCAAATGGGATCAGATGGTGGAAAAACTAAAGAAGAAGTTCATTCTTGTGGACTATGAGCTAGAGTTGTTGAAGAAGTTGCAAGGATTGAATCAAGGTAACAAGTCTATCAAGGAGTATACATAAGAGTTTTATAAGATTACTATTAGGACAGGCCATGTAGAGGCCAACAAGGAGAAGGTAGCCCATTACATTAATGGGTTGAGGCCAAGTATTGAAGAGGAGCTTAGCCTGGTTAGAATGACCACCATTGAAGATGCATACTAGTTTTCCCTAAAGGTGGAAGAGAAGTTGATTACAATATTTGAAAGCAAGCAAAGGGGAAGAGGTCAAGGTGGAAGGACTGGTGGAAGATCCTATGGAGGTTGAAATGAAGATCAAAATAAAAGATAAGAAGTTGGCACTAGTCGAAATCAAAGAGGAGATAGTGCCTACCGCCCTCATGACCAAAATAATGGTGAGCAAAGAGGAAGAGGAAGAGGCTTGTTAGGGTTAGCCAACAGAAGATATCAATTAAATGCAAATAAAGATTAAACAAAGGAATGAAAATACATAGAAATAATAACAGTGAGAGATAGGTTTTAACACGGTTCACCCAAACTCAGGTTACATCCACCAATAAAGAGTCCAATATTATTATCCAGTAATTCAAAACTAATTACAACTAGCAATCCCTGCAACTCAATACCACTACAAAATGCTATAATAGAATATCAATGAAAACCCTAACCCTTAGCCACTTTTATCAAGCCTTATGTCAGTTACAAAAAAATAGGGTTTTTTTTTATGTTGGCTAATAGAAAAATAACTCCCGTTAAATAATTTGGGGGGAAACCACACTGATAAAGTGGGGAAAATTTAACCTTCGATTCTGATTAGGCTCCATATAACAACAATCTCCCACTTGGAGACTGATCAAACTCCACACCATATCATCTCCCACTTGGAGACTGATCATAACACCACTGACCCTGTAGCTCCCACTAGAAATAAACACCCTAGAGTCTGATGTTCTATTTTTTGTTGTTTTCAGCCTTGAAGACCAACCGAAGCTGAAGAGGAGCTTAGCTTCTCACTTGTCACTGCCTTTGTAAATATATCCACTGGATTTTTATTTGTATGTATCTTTTCTAGCCTTAACTGTCCATCATCCAACACCAATCAAATGAAGTTATACTTCAACTGTATGTGTTTGGTCTTTGAATGCAAGGCAAAATTCTTTGCAAGATGTATGGCACTCTAGCTATCTATAAACAAATAACTATTAGCCTATTATTTGCCGAATTCTTCCCTGAAAGATTGTAGGCATATTATCTCCTTGCTTGCCTCTATTGTAGCTACATACTCTACCTCTGTGGTGGATAAAGTAACCACCTTTTGCAAATGTGAGATCCAACTCACTATTGTCCCACCTACAATAAAGACAACCTATAGTACTCTGCCTAGTATCAATATCCCCTACCAAATCTGAGTCTACATAACTTACTAAATCAATATTAGAGCCCCTAAAACATAAGTGTTTATTGGATGTACCTCTCAAATATCTAAGAATCCATTTTACTACATTCCAATGCTCCAATCTAGGATGACTCATATACCTACTTATGACTCCTATAGCATGTGCAATATCTAGTCTCATGCATACCATGACATACATTAAGCTTTCAACAGCTGAAGCATATGGTACCTTGGACATTTTTCTTTCTCCTCTAGTGTCTTAAGACACATCTCCTTAGTCAATTTCAAATGACTAGGCAAAGGTGTGCTGACAACTTTTGCATCCTCCATATGGAATCTTTGCAACACGTTTTCAACATAATCAGCCTAAGATAGAGTCAATTTTTTTGTTCTTCCTATCTCTAAAAATTTTCATACCAAGGATTTGTTTTGCTGCCCCCAAATCCTTCATAGCAAATGACTGTGCTAACTGTTGTTTTAACTCTCTTATGTGATCCATGTTTGATCCCGCTATAAGCATGTCATCAACATATAAACATAAAATAATATAGTTGTCATTATCCAACCTCTTAAAATAAACACAATGGTCATAATTACACCAGTTGTAGCCTTTCTTAGCCATAAAACTATCAAATTTCAAGTACCATTGCTGAGGTACTTATTTCAAGCCATACAAACTCTTCTTCAATCTGCACTCCAATTTCTCCTTACCTTTGACTTCAAATCCTTGGGGTTGTTCCATATATATCTCCTCCTTCAAATCACCATGGAGAAAGGTAATTTTCACATCTAGCTATTCCAAATACAAATCTTTAGTAGCCACAATACTTAAAATAGTACGAATAGAAGTCATCTTAACAACTAGAGAAAATATCTCATCAAAATCAATGCCCTTTTCTGTGCAAATCCTTTTACAACTAACCTGGCTTTAGATCTTTTCTTACCTCCATCTTCCTCTTTTAGCCTATAAACCCATTTGTTTGGTAAAGCCTTTTTACCTACAGGTAACTTACATAATTCCCAAGTCTAATTTTTCAGCAAGGAGTCCATTTCTTCTTTCATTGCAAGCTCCCACTGAACCTTTGTATCCACCTACATAGCTTCATCATACCCTTCTGGTTCACTAGCATATGTTAACAAAATAGAATACAAAGAGGGAGAAAACCTTTCAGGAGGTCTACTTATCCTTGTTGACTGTCTAACATTCACTAGATTTTGTGGTCTTTCTTGTTGCTGTTGCGAAGCATGAGGAACCATTGGAACATCACTATTTGGAGTATCATCTAGCACCACATAATCCTTTTCTTTCTTCTCATGCTGCTGCAACTGATCTTTGTACATCACCTTCTTATTGAATACAACATCCCTACTTCACACAATTTTGTAATTTTTAAAATCCCAAAGCCTATAACCAAATTCATCAATGCCATATCCAATGAAGGTACACTTTTTTGATTTTGCATCTAGCTTGGTTCTATTTTCAAAATCTACATGTGCAAATGCTTCACATCCAAAGGTTTTGGGAAAAGAATAACTCGCATTCTTATGTATCCATTCTTCCTTTGGAACACCACAACCCAAACGAACTGAAGGACCTCTATTAATTAAATATACAGCAGTGTTGACATCCTCTACCCACATGTTTAAAGGCAGCCTAGCATTCAATCTCATGGTCCTTGCACACTCCATTATTGTCCTATTCATGCGTTCAGCCACTCCATTTTCTTGTGGAGTCCCTGGAACCATTTTTTGCCTACAGATTCCATTAAAGGAACAATAATCCTCAAATTCTTTACTGCAATACATACCACCATTACCAGATCTAAGACATTTTAATATTTTACTTGTCTCATTCTCAACCAAGCTTCTCTATTTCTTAAATGTTTCAAATACATCAGATTTCTGCCTAAGGAAATAAATCCAAACCTTCGTAGTTGCATCATCTATGAATGTAACATAATACCGAGAGCCACCAAGAGAAGATACCTGAGCTAGTCCCCATACATATGTATGCACAAGCTCTAACTTTTCATCTTTCTTTTGCTTCCCATCCTTGAGAAAACTGACTCTCTTTTATTTTCCATACACACAACTTTTACAAAAATCTATATTAATACATTTTAGACCTAGTAAAACTTTCTTAGAATGAATTACCTTCATACCTTTTTCACTCATATGCCCAAGTTTGTTATGTCACAGTGTTGCCTCAGAGCCTACAGCAACTGTTTCAGTCTCTTCCTACGAACCTGTAGCAACTGTTCCTAAACTTGTTTGTTTTTTCTCTGCAACAGCTAAAGTAGAAGGAATAGTATGACCTATACAAAGATATAAGGTGCCTACTTTCACAACTTTTTCTACTATTAAGGTACCTTTTGAAACCTTCCAATTTTTATCAGTAAATGTAACAATGCAACCTTCTTTAGCTAGCTGCCCTACTGAAATTAGATTCCTACTTAGGTTTGGAACATGCCTTACCTCTTGTAGTAGCCAATGATTCCTATTCTGCAACTTAATCTTGATTCTTCCCTTTCCAATAATATCACAGGGTTCGTTATCTCCCAAATAAACCAACCCAAAATCCCCTTGGACATAATCAAGAAAATAACTTCTATGGGGTGTAGCATGAAATGAGGCCCCACAATCTAAAACCCATGAATCATTAGCATTATCTAGGGAAAGAATCAAAGCATCGTCTTCAGATATATTACTTACCACATTTGCCTCCTTATTGCCTTCTTGTTTGTCTCCTTTGTTCTTCTGAGACCAGCAGTCTTTCTTTAGATGACCTGGTTTCCCATAGTACCAGTAATCCTTCTGTCCTCTGGATTGGGACCTCTTGTCCTTCAATTTTTCTTGTGACTTGCCATGACCTCCAGAACCTTTTCCTCTCTCATTTTATGTGCCCCTACTTTCTACATTCAAAACACTACCTGGTGTGGACCCTTCTAAGATTTTCCATCGCATTTCCTTGCTAAGGATAACACCAACAACATCATCAAATTTCAAAGTGTTTGAACCAGAGATATAGTTACTTAAAGCCATTACCAAGCTATTCTAGGTTTCTGGAAAAGAACATAAAACCAAGAGAGCCCTCACCTCTTCATCAAATTTTACTTTTACAAAAGTTAACTAACTAAAAATCATATTGAACTCATTTAAATGATCTGTCATAGATCCACCTTCAATCATTTTCAGATTAAACAAACACGTCATGAGAAATACCTTATTTGAGGCTGAGGGTTTTTCAATGCCACAAATACTGCCAGGCACAATCGAATGGTTCCCATTACCTTTCTATCCAGAAGATCCCAATCCTCATCAGTCATTCCTTCTAGTTTCTTGGATACTCCTTTGAATGGCCTCCATAAATCCATCTGATAGAGGTAATCATCCATCTACATCTTCCATAACTGATAGTTCTACCCATTAAATTTGTCTACCTTTAATTCACCCTCCTCTGCCATTGCTCCCACTCAACCATGAGACCTTCCTGCAGATGATAATCAAACACAACCTAGCTCTAATACCACTTGTTAGGGTTATCTGACAAAAGATATCAATTAAATACAAATAAAGATTAAACATAGGAATGAAAATACACAGAAATAATAACAGTGAGAGACAAGTTTTAACGTGGTTCACCCAAACTCAAGCTACATCCACCAATAGAGAGTCCAATATTATTATCTAGTAAATCAAAACTGATTACAACCAGCAATCCCTACAACTCAATACTACAAAATGCTACAATACAATATTGACAGAAACCCTAACCCTTAGCCACTTTTATCAAGCCTTATGTCAGTTACAAAAAATAGGGTTTTTTTTAATCTCGGCTAATAGAAAAATAACTCCCGACGCCTCTATGCCCCCTGTACTCCCCCATTAAATAATTTGGGGGGAAACTATGCCCATAAAGTGGGGAAAATTTAAACTCTGAGTCTAATTAGGCTCCATATGACAAGGCTGAACTAGGCAAGGACCTAGAAGAGGAGGTTTCAAAGGAACCTTTTTCCAATGTGAAGGACATCAAGCATACGAGTGTCTACAACATCAAGGAAAAATAGAAGACCTAAAGGTAATCCATGAGTTACACATGTAGATGAAGATGCATAGTCTAAGCATTCTAAAGATGCTGAAAGGGGAGAAACCCTAGTTGTTAGAAGAACCTTGTTGAATGAGGAGAAAGAACCAACCCATAGGAAGATTTTATTCTACACAAGGTACAAGTGTAAAGGTAAGTGTTGTGATATTATTATTGATAGTGGAAGCACTTACAATCTTGTTTCAGAGGAGATGGTTAACAAGTTGAAGTTGACAAGAAGAAGGAATCTACATCCATATTGGAATGCTTGGTTGCAGAAAGACCATAGAGCTTTGGTCAATGAACAGTGTTTAGTCAAGTTTAAGACTAGAGACTACCATGATGAGGTGTTGTATGACATCACACTGAAGGATGCATATCATATGCTATTGAGAAGGCCATGGTAGTATGATAGGTGTGCTGTCCATGATGGCCATGCAAACACCTATTCCCTAACAAAGGATGGTGTTAATAATAAGTTGAAGCACTTGAAGGAGGTGGAAGAAAAGGTATGTAGTACTATTAGAATTTGTTTGGTAGATGGTAGGAATTTTTTTCAGGCTAATAGGCGTGAGCATTATTGTTTTGGATTGATTCCTAAGATCATCTAGGAGAAATGTGAAGATGTACCAACAGAAGTTTTGGATCTGTTGGAATAATTTCAGGACATTATCTCTGATAATGTACCAGAAAGTTTACCACCAATGAGGAAGATAAGTCACCAAATGGATTTGATACCAAGAGCTAGTTTTCTAAATAAGGCAGCCCAAAGAATGACTCCTACAGAGAATGAAGAGATGAAAAGGCAAGTTCATTTTTCAGAGCTTTCCAACAATATATTATGATTGAAACTTGAACAGTCAGATCTAAAGTTATGATCCCACAAAGTTGTACTATTGAAACTAAAAAAAATAATCTTCTTGGTGTTAGTTACAATTTCTAGTATATTCTAGGGTGGTTGTGCATTCCAGATAAAAGAGGCGAATGAGAGTTACAGGGAGTTCGGTAGTCCAAATGGTGGTTTTGGCTTGTGGATTTTTGTAAGTAGAAAGCCCATGTGATTGTAGCTTGAAATTTTTTTGAATATTGTAATGTCATTACATTGAGATAATAGAAATCATGTGTTTCTTTCTTGCATTCACTTTTTTATTCTCTATTATTGTTATGTGTTTGGGTTGGTGAGGGGAGTACCCTTCATCAAGTGGTATTAGAGTGAGGGTTCCTAAAAATGTAGACAAATCACCGAGCAAGAGGTAGTTTGCACTAGGACTTGAGGTTGTGGGTTTGCTGCAATATATCAAAATGCCTTCATGAAGAAACTTTGGTGGGAGAAATGCTTTGATAGAAGAGGGTTTTAGAGCCCTACAAAGGAAAATTGATGCATTGCAAGAGTAGATGTGAAGAGGGTTTGAGCCAATAACAAGAGAAGAAAGAGAAGATGAAGTAGAAGAAGAGATATTTGAGGAAGAAAAAGATGGTGTAGGAGATCCTGCGGAAGTTAGGTTGTTGAGAGTCATTTCAAAGATCAGAAAGAGGCCTAGGATCAAAGTTTCTACCAATTCTAGAGATCTCAATCTAGAAGAGATTATTGATTAGATCAATGATATGGAATAATATTTTGAGTATGAAGATGCAGAAGATCAAGAACGGGTCAAGTTTGTGAAAATAAAGTTGAATTGGCCATGCCAGTATTTGGTGGAAGGAGGTCTAGCTGGAGAGAAATAGAAGAGTTAAAGGAAAGATTACCAGATGGGATTGGGTGGTGGACAAACTAAAGAAATAGTTCATTCTTGTGGACTATGAGCTGGAGTTGTTGAAGAAGCTGCAAGGATTGAAGTGAGGTAACAAGTCTGTCAAGGATATACAGAAGTATTTTATAAGATTGCTATTAGGATAGGCCATGTAGAGGCCAACAAGGAGAAGGTAGCCCATTACAAAAATGGGTAGAGACCAAGTATTCAAGAGGAGATGAGCCTAGTTAGAATAACCAACATAGAAGATGCGTACCAGTTTTCCCTAAAGGTGGAAGAGAAGTTGAATAAAAGATTCAAAAGAAAGCAAAGGGGTAGAGGTCAAGGTGGAAGGGCTGGTGGAAGATCCTATGGAGAATGAGATGAAGATCAAAATAAAAGTGAAGAAGCTAGCACTAGTCAAAATAAGAGAGGAGACAGTGCATACTACCCTCGTGACCAAAATAATGGTGAGTAAAGAGGAAGAGGAAGAGGCCAACTTGAGCAAGGACCTAAAAGATGAGGTTTTAGAGGAACCTATTTCCAATGTGGAGAAGACATCGAGCATATGAGTGTTTGCAACATCAAGAAAGGACAAATAAAATACCTGAAAGTAATGTATGAGTTGCACATGTAGATGAAGATGCGCAGTCTGAGCATTCTGAAGATGTTGAAAGGGGAGAAACCCTAGTTGTCAGAAGAATCTTGTAGAATGAGGAGAAAGAACCTTTTATGTTAGAAATTGTCCACCTGTATGGAATGGTACAATTTCCCCATAGTTTAGGTCCTCTTTTGTGACCTTTTAACCTGGCTTTTATAGACCTTCCCTAACCCTGACTGACTTAGCCTTAACTGGAAGAATCTCATATTTCTGAATAATTGAAGACTAGACCCAAGAAACAAAGTGATGCAGTACAAATATCACCAAATCACCACCATGGGGCTTATTTCACAACAATGGGTTCAGTTGAGCAATTTCACCCAGTTTCACCTATCCTCTTCACAAGGCAAACTCCCTTCTACAAGGCTCAATTTGTGTTTTTTTGAAATTCCCAAGCCCAACAAGGCTTCCAATGGAATTCTCCCACTTTTTAGACCCTAACACAACCTAATCCAACTTTCTCTAAGATCTGTCCTTCACCTTTTGACCAATTCCACTCTTAGCTGCCCAAATCCTAATAGTCCTCAAAATAGGTTTGTCATACCAATCTTTTGATCCCTACCTCAAACCAAGACTGTGAAAACTTTTTTGGATACCCATTAAGGTATTTTAAAACATATCTTAAAATTGGTGTGGGTTACTTTGTAACAAATTGCTCAAAAATTGACTGTCCCCTGTGTTTGCCTAGGTTAATTAGGCCACTTTTGCAAAGGAAGTACCCTCAAAACAACCAATTAACCCAAAAAATCAATAAATAGTCCTTAGATAGGTTACAAGACTTCCAAATCCATGTTCATACTCAGGTTTCATGACCATTTAGAAAATAAACTAAGAAACCTTCACTTTTAGGCTAAATACCCAATGGTTTATTGAAAATCCATGTTCCACAATTCAAGCCACCTTAAAATCACTTCAATCATGTCACAATAGGTTTGGTCATGCTATAGGAAGCTTCACACAACCTTTCACATTGTCCTTTCACCAAAACTCAACTTGTAGCCACCATTCTTGGCTTCAAATATGCATGGAAACACCTAGGGCATCACCTCCAAACACATCAAATCACCACCTTTGCTCCTGAAAAACACACAAACACAAAACATATATCTAATTGAGCCATTCCATTGAGTTACAACATTACACAATAGGTGGAATGGTTTATAAATCCATTTTACACTCTCAAACCCTTGAAATTCAGTTTTACAAAGGCAGTTTTAGAAAAAATGATGATAAAGACAACAAAACTCAATGAAAAATCCTCAAACAAAGTGCATTTGAAAGTTAACTCATGCCTCTATCAAATCCATATCATTAGGTACACGTGTTTGTCTGTACAGGTCATATAAAAGGGCTGTAACAGTAGTAAAAATAGAAAATTATAGGAAAAATAGGGGTTTCTTTATTAATTGCTCTTCCCAACTCCTTCAACAACCTTCTCAAACATCTAAATGTGTTTAAAAATCCTTCTCCAACTCCCCAAATTGAACATAACCAACTTTTGAACTTCCCACATAAAAATGACTCTTGAAACTTTCATTTTGTCTTCTTACAAGTTTAGTAATTTTTGCACTTTTTGCACAAAATGACTCCAATAACTCAACCCCATGACAAAATGACCCTATGAGGCCCACACAAGACTCAACTACATTATTAAGACTCACATTACATTAAGAATGGTCTATTTAGACCTTATTTAATGAAAAATGACTCAAAACATGACAAGACTCTCTAAACTAAACATTTAACCATATAAAACCAAGTTGTTCAATTGGTACCCCTGCACCACAAAGTTGGATTTGGAGTCCCCTAACCTCCCTAAGGTAGTCTTGTTTGAGAAATTAGGGCTTGGACTAGGGCGCTAGTGCCCTTGTCCTCCCTAATTTCCTAGGGTCTTGAATTTCGGAGGGATATCAACTCTTGCCGTGCATTCTAGGATCACGCTTTCAAATTTCATTTTTCACGCGATGTTGACATCTTTTTTTGAAGTTTGAAATTCCTAAGGTTGGATATAAAGAGACATTTAAATATCATTTTATCACACATAATTCTTATATAAAATTGATGCCAAAACTCTGCCAAAATTGCCATTGAAGATTAGCGACTTGTTGAAGCTCTTGAAGTCATTTTGATTTTACTATCTTGGAGACAATGGATGGAGATTAGGAATCAAGATCTTGAGACTATCTTGCTCTTCCTAGGGTTTTTCACACCTTTTGCATGATTAGGAGAATGGTTGAAGCCTCCAGCATCGAGCTTGGAGATCCTCCGCAGACATTGCCGATTCACCTTCTTGTTCATGCAAGTCTTCATTGATTTCATCTCCTTGAGGTGAAATTATATTTGTGAGTTTATGCAAATTATTGATCTTCCCTTGATTGAGACATCTAGGGTTTATTATTTTTTGCATACACTTTGCTAGGGTTTGCACACACATCTGCAAATCTTTTTCTCTGGCTATTGTTGAGGTGGGAACACCGAAATGGGGCTTGACTGAGGCAAGCTCCTATATAGCTGCAAACATTTTCCTCTCCTTTTGTAGACACAGGTTGCATTTGTCAAGATCTAGCGAAGAGGAGTTGTAGGAAGATTAATTTTGTGGACACAATCGTGACATAATTTAGATTTTAGAATTCCAAGACTTTCGGGACAATGGTGATGGTGGCCTATTCCAACTGGGAAAAATCTCTAGGATTTGGAAGCCTCTGAAGGTTGTCATTCCCCTAGTACAAAAGATCCTGACATTTAGAAACTTGTGGGACAAGGTTGATGGCACCCTAGTCCAACTAGTCCTCAATTTCTAGGTACACTATCTCTAATCTGTTTACTCTCTATTTCTGTATTTGTTTCGTCAATATCTATGTCAAAAATTAAGTTATTTCAGTCTAATATGCAAATTAGGGTTATAAGGTTAGAGAAAACAAACTAGCATGTAAATCATGATTTCAAACTGTCATATTGTCATAATAAATAGAAAATGGGAATATTGGTGAATAGTAGTTTATCCCTAAACTTACCCTTTTCTTCCCTAATGTCTTAGTGAAAATTGGGGATTCACATCTCTCATTTCATATCCTTCCATTTTGACCACACTAAATATTTTGGTGAACCCGTGTTCTAAAGAATTTGCATCGTTTAACAACTCAGATCTAATTTAGTTTGCTATCCTAAAACATATTTAGATTACAAGCTCTCTTTCATGAAAGTACATGTTTAAAGTTTTACATAATCCTTCTTTATTTTCATTGAAAGAAAATTGGAAATTAAAACTTTGTGTGTTGCATAGTGTTATTATCTTTCTTTTTCACAAAGTTTACTTTATAGCATTGTATAGCATTCAAGTCTTGAATTAATTTGAGCATGATAAAATGTTGGATTACTTTTTGCAAGACTTTCACGCATACAATGTGTCATTTAGTTCTGATGACTTCAATATGTTAGATGAAGCCCTTGAAGACTTCATCTCCATTGAGCAGTCCACTACAGCTTTGAAACCTTCACCTTTTCAAAGATTTGTAAATGCAATCTATGTTCATAAAGCTAGAGAAGAGCCTGTGAAACCAATAATAGTGGTCACTACAAGTTCAGATGCAGTTCAACCTCCTTGTAAACCAATGTTCACTATTAAAGGTCCATCACCTTCTTCTCATTCTCCAGATCACATTTACAATTATGCCAAGCAAATTTCATGTTCATTTATCCAACAACCTAGTCATGCTAAGGTTGCTCATACATACAACACTTAGGATAATAAACAAAGCAAACAATAATCAAATATTCTGATATCTTTACCATCTTATCAACTGATGCTTCCTCAAGCACCCCGTCTAACACAAAAGGTTGGTCAAGATTATGATCTTGTTGAGAAGCTTTGGGCTACTCCTACTAAGATATCTCTTTGGGAACTTATTCAAACCTCACCTACATACCATGGAATGCTTCAAGAAGCCTTACAAAAGGTGATTGTGCCACCTACTGTAAAACCCAATGATGTAGCATCTCTCTTAGACTATATGCATGCAACAAAAATGGATATTTTGTTTCAACAACATGAGTTGCCATCTCTTGAAGTTTAGAATCAGTATGATCCTTTATTTATATTCATTACAATAAATAAGAAATTGATTAAACGAGTTATGATTGATAACAGGTCAGCTCTTAATGTTTGTAGTCTCAGTCTATTACAAAAGATTGAAGTTCATACATCTTTTATTAAATTGGATAAGATAAGTATTCGTGGCTTTGATAATGTCAGATGACAATCTGTAGGCACTATAACATTGCTTGTATAAGTTGGGCATGTAACATTACCTACCTTAATTCATGCCATGCCTTGTTCCTTATCATATAACATGATTTTGGGTAGACCATGGATTCATGGACTAGGGGAAGTCCCTTCTACTTTGCATGATTCGATTAAATTTATTCATAGAGATAAACTACACACAATTCATGCTGATCCTAAACCTAATCTATGTCTACAAATTGAGTCACAAAAACAAATTGTTCAACACAAGATTTTAAGTAATTTAAAAGTCGACCAGTCAAACTCTCTTGCCACAAATAATGTTGTTACAAAATCTAAAGAATCAAATGCATTTATTGGTGATGATTGGGGTTCATTAGATTTTACATCTCTCTCCATGAGTGAATATAAACATAATGATCCTGCTCCTGAAACATCAAAGGTTTCTTCGATACTCTCTCAGAAGTTGAATATAGAACTCAAAGTCTCACTGGTTACTAATTCAAATAATACTTTCAACTATACTATAGATTATGAGACTGATGAAGCCCCACCTTCTTCTAAAGAAATGGATGAACTCTCTATGGTCAAGGATTTCAAATCCTTTATAAGAATTACAACTATATGGGTAAAGGTTGTGGTATTAATCAACAAGGAATCAGAGTCCCTATAGAATCTTCTTCACACCATTATTCAAGTGGCATTGGATACAATCCTTTCAAAGAATCTAAAGCTCATTGATGTCCTAATCTTAATGTGAATACCATATAGACATTAAATTTGATCTTTCCTGAGATGATTAACACCATTTGTCTACCAAGAGAGATCCCTTTAGATTTCTTCTCCACAGATGAAGCAATAATGGAATTCATGGGTGCTTATGATAATCTCCCGCATTACCACCATAAATGTGGATTACCTTACTATTTAAATAATGATGCATATTTTGGAAATTTGCTAACATGATGGGTAATGCTTCACCATCTAAAGACCAAACTGAGGAATCACTTGATCCCCTAGACTATAGTACTCTATTAAATGGAAAGAATCTTGATGTCTTTATGGAGAAAGATAATGTTGACAGAGTTATTCCTATTGAGGATTGTTTAAATTCTACAGAAAAAGAAGAAATGACCAAGTTATTACAAGAATATTCTAACTTATTTGCTTGGAATTATTCAAACATGCCTGTCATTGATCCTCAGATTGTGACACATAACATCGTCTTGAAACTAGATGCTAAACCATTTAAATAAAAGATTCGTAAGATGAAACTTAAGGTTGAACTGCTTGTAAAAGCTAAGATAGAAAAATTGTTGCAAGTTGGGTTTATTTGTTGTATTGACTATTCTCCATGGATATCAAATATCTTCGATGTCACTAAACTAGACGGCCGCCTTCAAATGTGTACTAATTTTTGGGATTTGAATCTTGCATCTTTGAAAGATGATTTTCCACTTCTAATTATTGATATGATTGTTGACTCAAGAGCCATCCATGAATTACTTTCATTCATGGATGGGTTCTAAGGATATAATCAAATTTTCATAAACATTGAAGATCAATATAAAACAACTTTGATAACACCTTGGGGAATATTTTGTTGGGTGGTCATGCCATTTGGACTTAAAAATGCAAGAGCTACTTATCAATGTGCCATGACCCTTATATTTCATGACTATATACATAAAACTTTAGAGGATTATGTTGATGATATCTTGGTGAAGTTTGTTCATCACCAGGATCACGTCCCAACCCTCTGACAGATCTTTAAATGTATATAAAAGTACAACATGTGTTTAAATCCCTGTAAATGTGTATTTGGTGTAGATAGTGGAAAACTATTGGGATTTATCGTTTCACACCGTGGTATTGAAGTGGATATGAAAAAGATTGACGTGATCGTCAATATGCCAGCACCTAGGAATCTATCTCAACTCCGTAGTTTACAAGGAAAAATATAGGCCATCCATCGATTTATGTCCCAACTCATGGATATGACTCTTCCTTTGATTCAACTACTGAAAAAGGATTTGAAATTTCAATGGAATTTAGATTGTCAAAAGGCTTTCAAAGACTTAAAAAGTTATTTGGCTACACCTCCTATGTTACAGCTTGCTATGTCTGGAAAACCTTTCATTATTTACACCTCAACAACTAATCATGCTCTGGCAGCCTTACTAGCCCAACATAATGTTGATGGCAAAGAATGTGTTGTTTATTATGTTAGTCAAACTTTGCTTGATTATGAAGTACAATATACTGCTATTGAAAAGCATTGTTTAGCTTTAGTGTTTACAACACATAAGTTTATACGCTATCTATTAAATGCTAAAATACATGTCATGGTAAAATTTGACCCCTTGAGGCATCTCTTCACTAAAACTAATTTGTCAGGTCATCTTGCTAAATGGGTTATGTTGTTAACTGAATTTGATCTTAAGTTTCTCTCTCAGAAGGTGATTAAGGGACAAGTGTTAGTAGATCATTTAGCTGACGCACCCTCCCCTTTTACTATACAAAGTGAGGATACATTTCCTAATGACCAAATATTTACTATTACCAAGGAAGATGAATGGGAATTGCACTTTGATGGATCAAGATGTCAAACTGACTCTGGTGTAGGTGTCATACTGATGCCTCCTTTAGGAAAGCCGATTCCAATGTCTTATCGTCTCAACTTTTCATGCACAAACAACATCTCTGAGTACAAAGCCCTCATCACAGGACTTTGTACTCCTTTAGCATTGAATGTCAAGCATCTCACCATATATGGTGATTCACAACTTATAGTAAGACAAATAAGTGGATCCTATCAAACTAAACAAGATAGATTGTCTCAATATCGAGATCTTGCTTTCTCTTTGTTGAAAATGTAAACATATTTTACAATCGATACCATTCCCAGGAAAGATAATTGACATGCAGATGCAATGGCAAGTGCAACTTCCCTTATATCCCCTAACAATTCTTCTAGTGACTTTGTCTTTCATATTCAAAATCTCAAAATACCAATTGTGGAGGATGCTATCCTTACACCTTCAGAGCTCTGTAGAAATATAAATCAAGACAAATGGTTCTCCCATATATTCAATTACTTGCATGATAGAAGCCCTCCTAATTCAACATCTAAGAATGCCTACAGTCGCCTATGCAAGCTTGCGGTGCATTACATAATATTATCAAATGTCTTGTATAGATGAAGTTATAATGGTATTTTACTCCGATGCTTAAGTAAATCAGAGATTCCGATAGCTTTAGAAGAGGATTATTCTGGTGCCTGTGGAGGGCATTTTGGAGGTAAGACACTTGTACAAAAATTAATATGTATGGGATACTATTGGTAGACCATGGAATAAGATTCCTTTGCTTACATCAAGAAGTGCCTGCAGTTTCAGTAACATCAACACTTAATCTGAGCACCTACCTAGGAACTTCGTGCCCAAGTGTCACCTTGGCCATTCTTTATTTTGGGATTGCTTAACTGGTAAGATATCTCCACCTTTGCAAGGACACACTTTTAAAATCACTTCTACAAATTATTTCACAAAGTTGGTTGAGGTTGTTCCTTTGCGATCCATGACCGCAGAAGTAATTTATCAGTTTTTACAAGATAACATTATATTTCGATTCGGCATACCTTCATCCTTTTTTTCCAACAATGGCATGCCATTCAAGAACAAGGAAGTGAAGGCATTTTTGGACAAATACCACATTCAACATCACTTCTCTACACCTTACTACCCTCAGTTGAATGGTCAAGCTGAGGCTTCAAATAAAGTTATCAGGGAAATTTTAAGAAAAATTGTCAACAAACACCAAAAAGACTGGCATACTCAATTGACCTATGCATTATGGGCATATAGAACAAGCATTCGTATAGCTACAGGGACCACCCAGTATAATCTAGTCTACGGTGTTGACGCAGTAATGCCCTTGGAACTTGAAATCCATTCCTTAAGAGTTTCCCTAAGGGATGTTCTTGATGATGACATAGAATGAGAAAAGTGATTGCAACAACTTGAAATGTTGTATGAACAACATATCCATGCTCTCGAACATCTTAAAGCACATTAGAAAAGTATACAACAATCATATAATGAATGTGTTAGACACTGTTCATTTGATGTTGGAGACTTGGTGCTGTATGAGAATCAACGCAATGTGAATGCACCTCCAGGAGAAAAAGGAAAGTTCAGTCCTAATTGGCTCAGACCATATGCTGTTACTGAAGCCTTTGGATCAGGGGCATACAAGATAGTTGATGAACAAGGTATACCACTTAAAGAACCCATTAATGCAGCACACCTCAAAAAATTTTATGCTTAAGGTCATGTGTTAAATGTTACTTTAAAAGTTAAATTACTAGCTAATTTAGCTTCAATTTTGACAAAATATTTTCTTTGTCTTAATTCATTTAAAATGTTATTCTTTTTTAGTTAATTATGGTTGTATCTTGCTTAAACATTTTAAGATCACCTATGAATTAACTGTATTAAACATAGAATATTCCACAAAGTAATGCATATTCACAAAAACCACATTTGCTTTCCAGAAACACACAATAAGAAAACATCATATATATATGCTTAGTTTTGATATACATCTGAGGTGAGTATCCCATATAGCAAAATGGGATGTCGTAATACAAAATACATCTATCACATAGTGGAACCCCTGTCATCTATACCTACAGAACCTTATGGTGTATGTGCGATGGAAGGCTGATTGTGTGTGGCTACGGATCGTGAATGACTTCTAGAGCCACTTCGCGCTCATAATCCCCTGATATCTCCCCTTAGTCCCAACACCTTGAAAGGAAGCTAGGTGTGTAGAAATCACTTCTTACACTAATCTAATGAGGAGAGATGAGTACAAATTCATTTTAATCTTTATAGTTACAATAATGTTAACCCAACAACAGAGATATTGCAGCAATACACACACAAAAAGAAGATAGAAGAGAGAGAGAGAGACAAGATATATGTGGGGAAAACCCTTATGGGTGAAAAACCCCACACTCCAAAACACAACTCAAATGTATTCTAGTAAACAATCAAGGTTACAATATAGTTTTAGAGCCAATGCTCTTGTAGGAATCTTTGAACTCGTATCTAGAGACAATCCAGCAACATAACAGTACCTGTCAATCACATAATACATCTCTCCAAAGCACCTATTTATATAGAAGATACAAGGCAAAAATGGCTCTATCTTGAGATGGGCGTCCAACATGGCCTCATGGCCCAAAACCCACGCCTATGGACACTTGTCCAACACTACAGGGTGTTCATGACACTTGTCATATCACCCCATCCCAAAGAGGTTATCTATTCCTAAGTTGGGCAATGACAGATACTCTTAGGACTCTTATGACTGTCATAGAATCCGTCATATTTGTCATATCTTACAACTATAAGAGAATCTATCATACACAGGCTAAAAATAGCATATTCTCTTACAACATGGCATAACCCTCCTTGGGGCACCCAAAGATGCCTTCTTCTAAGATGCCTTGTGACACATGTCTTCACCTATAATAGAATCTTCCATTTACGACTCTTATGTGTCATAGATTTGTCATAGGAATCTATCATGACCATTTCGATCAATATTCCCTTACACACTATCCAAGATGCCGACACATGGAAAAATATTCCTACCACTAAGTCAGATGCCTATCTCCTCTTGTGAGGACAAATTTACATGTTGTCACCTTCCACGCAGGATGACACATCACTATGCCAACTCCCACAAGATGACAATAAGGATTTGCATCCTAATTACAACAATAGGCAATAAATAAATAAATACAATGAAATAATACAAGGAATTACCAAGGTTGAGATACGTTAATTCCCAACACACCTCGTCAAGATATCCTGGTACATCTGTTGATACTAGTCCCTCTCTGTGGTGACTCTCTCTAGCTTTGCCTGAATCTTGTCCATGTTAGCTCTGGTCTAATGTAACTCTACCGACGGAGCCTCACTACTGATGTGACCTCTCTCAGGCATAGTAGCTACTACAATCTACTCATGAAGGGCACGTAGCTCTGCTTCTGCATACTCAACTCTCTGAGTGGATTGATCTATGATATCCTTCACTAATAACCTGTATCTCAAGAAAGGCATAAATATCTATGCATGTTGCCTCGCAGATGGCTATGGTTAATAACCTACTGACACACACTGCTTAGCTGCATCATATGGTACTATCTCCACTATGATGTGACCCACAAAGTCGTTCCATGAGTCTATCCCAACTATGAAATAGAAATAAAGTAGATATCAGTACCTCATATAAACATAAATATAAATATAACTCAAAATAATCATAAGCTACTGCATATAAATACACAAAATGTATCCTACCAGGATTGCCATCTTGCCAAGATGGATCTCAAATAGCTGATAGTATGATGAGCTCTATAGCCACCACTACAGGTGGGGGCATATGCCCACTAGACTCTCCCTCCTCATGTCGACTTGATCTCCTCACACCTAAAGGCAAGGGAACCTGAGCACTCGACTGAGACTGAGTTTCCTCTTCCTTGTCGATGTCTAAATCCTACTGGTCTTACCGTGTCCTTGCTCTAAAAGTGTACCATGATACAACCTCTCCCTCGTCGTCATCCTCATCCTCCTCATCACCATCTACATCATAGTGGCCTACTAAGTCACTGAAATCATCCTCCATCTCTACATCGATTCCCTACCTAGGCCAAGGTTGAGGATCCCTGGTGTGGTGACCAGGCGAATAAATGGGAGCTGGTCGCACCATCTACCACCAAATCTCATACATTCAGGTCACTCTGACATCATCTACATTGGACACTGGCTCTGCATCCTTTGGACTATCATCATCACTCAATGTCACATTTGCTATAGTCGATCGTCGGGCACTGTCTGCCTTGACTATACTGCGCACAGAATGTGGATAGCTCAGACATGTCCTAGGTGCATCCTGTCACTGTCTAAACTGGCATGCTACCTGATCATAGTAGAAGCATGAGATGACATGATCGAGGTGACCGGATAATAGCTGATCCCTCTGCATCCTAGTTAACTGCCTCCACTCACCAGGCCACACTATACAATAGAGATAAGGTCTCCAAACAATGTCATTAGGTTGTAATCTATCAAATATGATCTTCCAGTAAAGTAAATTGCCAAACCTCCAGCATCTGATTAGGGGATAGGTGTGAGCTCGTGGATAAGATAACTTTGGTGCTACAGGAAAACCTATAGGCTATGTGTAACTAATATGCTCAAAGGCCCATACCTGCAATAGTGTGCAACACATCAAACCCTTAGCCTCATAATGCACATACCAATCCAAGTCACGATATAGGTGCGCAAGCATACTACATTCCCATGCACACACTATCCTGTGCTGCTCCATCAACCTGATTATGTGTACAAGGCCACCATGGAGGTGAGTGACATGACCATCAGGTGCAACTGCTAATGCTATCATCACAATCATGATCCACTAAACTAGTAGAATATTTGTGCATCCCTGCTCTAAGAGTCGAAGCTCTATATGCCCATGCTCCACATGAGTGACTGTGCATCCGAAACAGTTTATCTGACTTTGTCAGGTATACTTTGCTGAGCGGCGACTTGCGACTCTCATTATCTCTCCATGTATAGGCAAATGTAAGATCTTGAAGACATCCACTAATGTAATGGTCATCTCTCATGTCGATAGATGGAAAGTAGATGTATCTGCATCCAATCTCTTCATAAGTGCCATAAACATGCTCACATGAAACTTGATTATAGGCATGTCAAAAACCCACCAAAGCCCTACATCCTGTAAGTGGCTCCACTCTGTAACTATCATGGTACCGATGTGATCTTGTAGAAGCAACATAAGGTGACCTCCTGTGTCTTCTTGCATCGTAGCGACAACTTGTATGACATGAACAACAATAGCTTGTATCAGTTCTTGAGCATTAGAAAGCAACATCATGACAACACTAAAGAATAGTGCCCGATCCCTGGGGTCCTTGTTCTTTGTGGACTTGGGCACCCAAGTTAAACTTGGGTGCCCTAGGTGGACTAGGGCACCCAAGGACTTGGGTGCCCCTGATTGGGACCCTTGTCTAGTTTCCCTTGGTAGACACAGAAACATAACATAAATCTAACAAATGATGAACACAAAGAAAATTGAGTAAGGATTAGGGACCTACCTCAGCCTCAAGGTGCCTCTCTTCTACTCTAGCTCGAAGCATCCCCAGCCTCAACAGATGGTATGGATGTTGGGTCAACATCATCAATCTCCTCTTCCTTCTCCTCTACTCCTCTACAAGATGACAAGTAACAAATGAGTAGTGCAAAGTGATGACTCTCTTTACATATAGTGAAGTAAATGAGAAATCATATCACTACCTAGGTGCAAAAGTAGCCTAGTTTCATTCTTGATCCTTTATCTTGAGCTAGCGAACTCAGATTTTCACATTATCTGTTGTGTTGGAATCCTGGTTCCACTCCCCATCTTACCCAATGTGTTATGATTGAGAGTTCTTTCTTCAAATGACCCTCATAACACATTTCTCATCAAGTTTCCCTTGAAATTAATGCGTGTAGATATCTCCTTATTTCTCCTTTTTAGACTAAGCAAGCAGAAACAAGGGGGCATATAACTCCCTTGATTTCCTCCCTCATCATGTCTCATCACTCAAACCCCTTAGCATTTATGAACTGACTTATTAGTGGTGGTTGTAGGTTGATTTGATTTTGATTTTCTATCAAGACATTCCTTTGCAGGTTGCGGATCCTAACTTTGTGGTCTTGCAGGATTACATACTTGGGGGCTTCTTCCTCTTGTGCGAAAACATATATGCATCCTCCAAAGTATCCTTTTGCTTATCCTTTTAATGATTGATGTAGTTACTTTCCTTTAGTTGGATATGCACATAGTGTCATATGGCCACTAAAGTGGGGGCTAAATGTTATGTCAGAAATTGTCCACCTGCATGGAATGGTACAATTTTCCCATGGTTTAGCTCCTCCTCTTTTGTGACCTTTTAACCTAGCTTTTACAGACCTTCCCTAACCCTGACTGACTTAGCCCTAATTGGAAGAATCTCATATTTCTAAATAACTGAAGACTGAACCCGAGAAACAAAGTTAGATTTGGAGTCCCCTAACCTCCCTAAGACAGTCCTATTTGGGAAATTAGGGCTTGGACTAGGGTGCTAGCACCCTTGTCCTCCCTAATTTCCAAGGGTCTTGAATTTTGAAGGGATGTCAGCTCTTGCCATGCATTCTGAGACCCCTCTTTCAAATTTTTATTTTACATGCAATGTTGACATCTTATTTTAAAATTTGAAATTCCTAAGGTTGGATATAAAGAGACATTTGAAAATCATTTTATCACACATAATTCTTATGCAAGCTTGATGCCAAAACTTTGCCAAAATTGCCATTGAAGATCAATAACTTGTTGAAGTTCTTAAAGTCATTTTGATTTTGCTATCTTGGAGACAATGGATGGAGATTAGGAATCAAGATCTTAAGACTATCTTTCTCTTCCTAGGGTTTTTCACACCTTTTGCATAATCGGGAGAAGGGTTGAAGCCTCCAACATCGAGATTGGAGATCCTTCGCAAACATTGCCGATTCGCCTTCTTGTTCATGGAAGTCTTCATTGATTTCATCTCCTTGAGGTGAAGTTATATTTTTGAGTTTATGCAAATTATTGATCTTCCCTTGATTGAGACATCTAGGGTTTATTATTTTATGCATACAATTTGCTAGGGTTTGCACACACATCTGCAAATCTTTTTCTCTGGCTATTGTTGACATGGGAACACTGAAACAAGGCTTGACTGAGGCAAGATCCTATATAGCCGCAAACATTTTCCTCTCCTTTTGTAAACACAAGTTGCATTTGTCAAGATCTAGTGAAGAGGAGTTGCATGAAGATTCATTTTGTGGACACATCCCACAATAATGGGTTACATGTTTTGGCCAAACTTGACATTAAAATCAACATTTTGAACTAAATCTTCACTTTTGACACCTAAAACTACTAAACCGTTAGGAATTTGAAGATGATGTGAACTAGTGATTTGTAATATTTTGTTTGTAGATTCTAAATATATTTTTAAAAAAATTGGGGTTAAATTATAAATTTTTTTGTGTCTCCTTTCATAACTAGTTTTTAATAGTAAACAACATTTTTTTAAAGTGATGTGTATTCCATAGCACATAACTTTTTTTCTACAAAAAATAAAATTTTGATTCTTTTGAATTTAGATTGGTAACATTGATATATAGGGCATGCATTTGGTTTCATAATGTTTTGTTGAATATATATTTTTTAATTATGTTTTGAAGTCAAACCAATTATAATTTAGACATAGGTGTATTCTCTAAAAATAACTTTTTCTGTATGTATCAAAATTCAATTTTTTCTTTTTTGTTGAAACAAGAACATCAATACCTAGGGCACAGATATTTTTTAGAATTTTTTTCACTAATTTACTAATTTTCAATGTGTGTAGAATTGAGAACTTGATGTTCGGTGAAAAACCTACATTCAAAAGAAATAAAAAATAAATATAATAATCAAATTAAATATATTTAAAATTATACTTTTTGGGAAGCTTATAATAAGGACTACATACTTACAAAAAATAATTTTTAAATGAATTCATTTGATCCCTCAAAAGGTAAATCAAAATTGGTTTTTTATCAGCATTTTGATAGGTGTAGACGAGACTCCATTATAGGTATGGTTTAAAACTAACAGGCTTCTATCCAAGGGGGTTTGATCAAACCCTCTTCAATTAAAATCCTTTAAATGGAACCTTTCAAGACTTAAATTATTATATTTTCTAAAAATATGCGATTTCAGAAAAAATCAGGATGTCCCAGAAAGTGTAACCCATTATTGTGGCAACTCCTCGTGACCAAATTTGGATTTCAAAATTCTAAGACTTTCAGGAAAATGGTGATGGCACCCTAGTCCAACTGGGAAAAATATCTAGGGTCTAGGAGCCTCTAAAGGTTGTTATTCCCCTGGTATAGAAGATCCTGACATTCAGAAACTTGTGGGACAAGGTTGATGGCACCCTAGTCCAACTGGTCCTCAATTTCTAGGTATACTGCCTCTGATCTGTTTACTCTGCATTTTTGTATTTGTTTCATCAATATCTATGTTGAAAATCAAGTTATTTTAGTCTAATATGCAAATTAGGGTTATAAGGTTAGAGAAAATAAATTAGCTTGTAAATCCTATTTTCAAACTATCATACAGTCATAATAAACAGGAAAAGGGAACATTGGTGAATAGTAGTTGCTTCCCTAATGTCTTAGTTGGTGAAAGTGGGGGACTCACATCTCTCATTTCATATACTTCCATTTTCACCACACTAAATAGAACTAGATCAGAGGAAGAGTTTATTCCGCACAAGGGGCAAGTGTGAAGGTAAGTGTTGTGATATTATTATTGATAGTGGAAGCACTAACAATCTTGTTTCAGAGGAGATGGTTAACAAGTTGAAGTTGATAGGAAGAAGGCATCCACATCCATATCAGATTGCATGGTTGTAGAAGGACCATAGATCTTTGGTCAATGAGCAATGTTTAGTCTAGTTCAAGATTGGAGACTACCATGATGAGGTGCTGTGTGACATCATACCGATGGATGCATGTCATATGCTATTGGGAAGGCTATGGTAGTATGATAGGTGCATTGTCCATGATGGCCATGCAAACAACTATTATCAAACAAAGGATGAAATTCATCATAAGTTGAAGCCCTTAAAGGAGGTGGAAGAAAAGGTATGGAGTACTACCAAAATTTGCTTGGTGGATGGTAGGAAATTTTTGGAGGGTATGAGGCATGAGTGTCATTGCTTTGTGTTGATTCCTAAGATGAGCCAAGAGAAATGTGAAGATGTACCAGCAGAAGTCTCAGATCTATTGGAAGAATTTTAGGACATTTTCTCTGATAATGTACTAGAAGGTTTAGCACTAGTGAGGAATATAAGTTACCAAATTGATTTGATACCTGGAGCCAGTTTGCCGAATAAGGTAGCCCATAGAATGACTCCTACAGAGAATGAAGAGCTGAAAAGACAAGTTCATGAGCTGTTAAGGAGAGGACTGATAAAAGAGAGCCTAAGTCCATGTGTGGTACCTACTATACTAACACCAAATAAAGATGGATAATGTGTACAGATTCTTGAGCCATCAACTAGATTACGATTAAGTACAGATTTCCATTGTCTAGAATGGATGAAATTATGGATTTTCTAAGTGGAGCCAAGTACTTTATGAAGATTGATCTAAAAAGTGGATATCGTCATATCTGAATTAGAGAAGGAGATGAATGGAATACATCCTTAAAGACAAAGAAAGGTTTGTATGAGTGGTTAGTCATGCCCTTTAGGCTAAACAATGCACCGAGAACATTAATGCGGCTCATGAACAATGTATTGAAAGAGTTTTTGGGAAGCTTTTTATTGTTTATTTAAATGACATTTTGATTTTCAATAAAACCTGGGAAGAACATCTGATGCATATCAGAAGAGTTTTAGGGAAGCCCAGGGAGGGGAATTTGTTGATTAATTTGAAGAAATGTAGTTTTGCAAAGACAGAGTTGGTATACCTGGGATTTGTTGTCTCAAATAAAGGTCTTAAGATGGACCCAAAAAATTAAGGGCTATTGTTGAATGGCCCATGCTAAGGAGTGCTATGGAGGTACGATCATTTTATGGTTTGGTAAAATTTATTAGGAATTTTAGTAGAATTTGTGTACCCCTAACTGAGACAATGAGAGGGGATAGAAAAGAGTTTAAATGGGCTATAGGAGCAACCAAGAGTTTTGATACATTGAAGCAATAAGTCACAGAGCAACTTGATTTGACACTTCTAGATTTCAATAAGGTATTTTAGGTAGATTGCGATACTAGTGGTAGTGCTATAGGAGTTTTTTTGAGTCAAGAAGGTAAGCCCATTGCCTATTTCAGTGAGAAGCTTATTGATGTGAAGAAAAATTATTATGTTTATGATTAGGAGTTTTATGCAATAGTTTAAGATTTGAAGAAATGGAGGCATAATTTGTTGCCAAAAGAGTTTGTTTTATATACTAATCATTAGGCTTTACATTATCTTAATAGTCAAGGGAAGTTGAACCAGAGGCACTTAAAATGGGTTGCATTTTTGCAAAGTTATACTTTTGTTCTAAAACACAAGAGTGGAGGATCAAACAAAGTTGCAGATGCCTTAAGCAGAAGGCAAAATTTGTTGATAGAAATGAAGATAGAGGTTGTTGGGTTCGATGAGATCAAAATTTTGTATCTTGAGGATCTAGATTTTGTAGAGACTTGGAAAGCTTGTTTGGAACCTGTTACTTTTGACAAGAGAAAATTGTTAGATTTCATAATCCAAGATGGCATGTTGTTTAGAGGAAGCCAGTTGTGCATTCTGAGGAGTCCCATGAGAGAGAATCTAATTAAGGAGAAGCATAGTGGGGGATTATATTGATACTTTGGTCGAGATAAGACCATTTCTATTATTGGTGACCATTATTATTGGCCACAATTGTAGCAGGATGTGAGGAAATTTGTGCAGAGTTGTAGAGTGTGTTAGATGGCAAAAGGAACAAGTTAAAATACAGGGCTATATCAACCATTACCTGTACCAGAGAGGCCATGGGAGGACATTAGTATGGATTTTGTTCTTGGTTTACCAAGGACATAGAGAGGACATGATTCCATTTTTGTGGTGGTGGACAGATTCTTGAAGATGTCATATTTTATTCCTTGTAAGAAGAATAATGATGTTGTTAATGTTGTAGTGTTATTTTTCAAAGAGGTGGTGAGATTACACAGTCTACCTAAGAGCATAGTTTTAGATCGAGATACCAAGTTTGTTGGTTATTTCTGGAGGACATTGTGGAAGAAGTTGAAGATAGATTTGAAGTTTGGTTCTGCACACCATCCACAGACCAATGGACATACAGAAGTGGTGAATAGGAGTTTGGGTAACCTACTACGATGCTTAGTAGGAGATAAGCCCAAGGGATGGCATTTTATTTTACCACAAGCATAATTTTCTTACAACAATTCTATCAATAGGAGTACTAGTAAATCACCATTTTAAATTCTACATGGGAGTAGTCCAAGAAATGCTTCAGAGTTAAGGAAGATGAACAAGGGAGAATAGACAATTGCTGAAGCTGAAGACTTTGTAGAACACTTGAAGAATTTGCATGAAGAGGTGAGAAAGCACATTAATAAGATGAATATTCAGTACAAGGCTAAGGTAGATTAGAAGAGGAGATATAAGGAATTTTAGGTTGGAGATGAAGTCATGGTTAACTTGAGGAAAGAGAGGTTTCCAGTTGGAACATATAATAAATTGAAGATGAGAAAGTTTGGGCCATCTAAAATCTTGAAGAAGCATGATTTAGAAAATGCATGTGAGGTAGAGTTGCCTAAAGAAATTAACATTTCACTTGTGTTTAATATTTCAGATTTGACAGAGTATCATGAAGGAGAAATTGAAGAGGGATTAATAGAAGCACAATGGAATATTCTAGCACCTACTTCAAAAAAGGAGGAGATAGAAGAAATCTTGGATAGTTGTGTGGGTAGAAGCACACGAAATAGGTAATATGAAGAGTACCTGGTTAAATGGAGAGGAAGGCTTGTTGAAGATTCATCCTGGTTATCTAAGGCTAAGGTTAGCTATCTTGGTTCCCTCTAACCCCTAAGATGTGATGGGGTCACTTCTCAAATTACCCCAGGTGTCTGGTGCATGAGCATCTAGGGTGTAAGAGAAATCTTACATCACCCAAAAATATTGTTTCTTTTTCAATAAGGGCTAAAATTGGTAGGGTTATTATTTTTAGTAAGTTGGCATTTGTGCATTTATGGACACAAAATCTTACACAGACCTCCAGAATGGTGAATTGAAGCCAATGGTGAAGAAATCACTTCAATATTATTTGTCATTTGTGGGATATTAATATTTTCATTTTTTAGATCTTGATAAAATATTCAAATTCAAATTTGAGGCACTTAGAGGCTCAGGATGGGCCCAAAAATTGGCCAAAAATCATTTTGTGGACATGTCTTTTCGAGAGATTTCCAACGATATATTATGATTGAAAATCAAATAGTTAGATCTAAAGTTATGATCCCATGTAGTTGTACTACCAAAACTAAAAAAAATCTTCTTGGAGGGAGTTACAATTTCTAGAATATTCTAGGGTGGTTATGCATTCTAGATAAAGGAGGTGATTTGGGGTTATAGGGAGTTCGGTAGTGCAAATGGTGGCTCTGGCTTGTAGATTTTTGTAATTAGAAAGCCCATGTGGTTGTATCTTGAAAATTTCTTGAATATTGTAATGTCATTACATTGAGATAATAGAAAGCATCTATTTCTTTCTTGCATTCATTATTTTATTCTCTGTTATTGTTGTGTGTTTGGGTTGGTAAGGGGAGTACCCTTCATCAAGTGGTATCATAGCGAGGGTTCCTGAGTGTGTAGATAGATTGCCAACTATGAGGTAGTTTACACCAGGACCTGAGGTTATGGGTTTGCTAAAATAGATCAAAATGCCTCCATGAAACCATGGTGGGAGAAATACTTTGACAGAAGAGGGTTTTAGAGCCCTGCAAAGGGAAACTGATGCATTGCAAGAGGAGCTACGAAGAGGGTTTGAGCCAAGAACAATAAAAGAAAGAAAAGATGAAGCAGAAGAAGAGTTATATGAGGAGGAACAAGATGGTGTAGGAGATCCTAAGGAAGTTAGGTTGTTGAGGGCCATTTTGAAGATAAGAAAGAGGCCTAGGATTGAAGTTTCTACATATTCTGGAGATCTCAATCTGGAGCCCCTTCATCATATATTGGTTGTAACCTGATATCTATTCAAAAACACATATTCAGTACTATAGTAATATCATCTTCATATTGATATGAAGGCATTTTTTTAGTGCAATTTTCTAATCACCTCACTGACCAGGAGGAGGGCCCACTCTTTAGGAAGGTTGGTGAAGTTTAGTTAATTTTCTTGTTTATGCTTTCTATATTAATATGAGTATTTCATGCCGTCATAATTAGTGCTCATCAACTTACATCACAAAGAGTGGAAGTGATTTATGTGTGGTTTCATTTTACATGTTCTCTATGTGTGGTTTTATTTTACATGTTATTTAAACATTTCAAAAATATTTTGGTTATTTATCTTAAAGTTTTGTGTAGTTTGAATAGACAACTTAAAGTTGATTTCTAGGCAAACATACAGCCATTGTTCATGTCACAAAATACCTTGTTCATGTAGCACAATAGTTCATGTACCTATAGCCAACTGTTCCTATCACACTTCTTATCGTATATTTAGAATAAAATCTTATATAGAATTTCAGGTTTTAATAAGTTAAATTGCATTCCATTATACTCAATTTGCTACCTCCAACCCTTGAGCAAAAAACCACACTGTATTGACATAGGATTGAACTAAATTGTGAACTTGAATACCGATACATAGACTTGAAATTATTATCTTTAGTTTTGTCCCAACACCAACATACCCAACACCAAGTGTTTCCTAATGACTTGTGTCCTGCCACCATGGACATTAAAATTTCACCACCTTCATACAAGCGTAAGTGCGAGCCTTATCCATATCATCCATATCAAATTCTTAAGAAATCATCGAGTCTATGATATTCTTCTATTTCTTCTTCGCCTATGATTGATAGTGCTCATGACACTACTGTTAGCACTATTACATCACCACTTGTGATTTTCTCTAATAGTGATTTAGAGGACATTTCCAAACCACTGAAAAATCTTCTACAGTTGTCCTTTATTTTCACAAAATCAATGGACTTGGCCTCTGGGGGCATGTGTGATAATCTTTCCCTAGTGATTGATCCATCACATCATGGACCCAATGCCACTCCTTGTACTGCACTTGCTATAGTCCCTCTAGCATCTTGTCCACCATCCCTTTATGAAGAGCAAGATTGGGAGGAGGATGATTTGCTATAGTCTGACTCGCAAGAATAGTACCCTTGTGTTATTTGTGTTATGATTATATGTGATGGTATCCCCGTATGTGCTTCTTGGCATGCATTTTGTTTTTTAGTTCTCTTTGGATGACCCTTGCTACTCTTGTTAGTGCAAGGATACAAAGGGAATAAAATCATTGTGACATTCTTCTCTATGTACCTTAATTCTTCTATTTGTCATAAATGTAGTTTTATGTCTTTTGGGGATGATGCAAAGTAAGGGATGATTTAGCATATTTTCCTTTGTTGACCCGAAGTCTTACTTTCTTTTGATTTCATGTGACACTTCCTCCTCTCTCTCCACTAGAGGATGATGACAATTTATAAAATGAGTGTTCCTTTATATACAACCATTCATATACAAACTCTTGTCAAGTAGATCCCTTAGTTCTATTGTTTGATATTACTTTATGCTTGGCATTACGTATCTTTTGAAAACATATCCTTTTGGGCATGTGCTTCCAAAAAGCTCTCATGCTTGTTTGTGTGTATATTGTTCTCTCTACCTTAAAGGTAATTGCTCCCCACCGGTGATAGCAATTACTTCAAGGTGGAGGCATACACTCAACCATGTGCCTCACTTTGTTCACACACCACATGGTAGGTTGTGCTATTGCAGCACCTTTTGATCATCTTTGTAGCACTTTACTAGAATTACCTAATAAAGAACACACTTTGCTTGGCTTGCAATCTTTGATATTGTTGACATGGAGCTCACCTAGTAAATCTGTGGATCTTACTAGCCTATGATACTTTTATTTTTCTACATGTTGACATGGAAATCACCTAGAAAAGCTACAGATCTTACTAGCATATGATGTTTCCATATTTCTACACATTCACGACCACATACTAAACAATAGATTTTACTAGCCTGTGGCTCATGACATGTGTTTTAAGTTTGATTCCTAGCATAACACTGCTTGCTAGTCTAAGAATCAAACCTTGCATGCTCTTATTTTCTACGTATTCTCCGTATACACTCTGCGTGTGTTTGTCTTTGACTATATTATCTTGCTAACCACAGTTGTTTCAACATGTATGATACTTGGTCTCATCCTGTGTTTATTTTACTTTTAGATATATGTTATATGTGTACATGTGTAACCCGTGTTATGTGTCTTGCATTTGTGTAACCTCTTTTTCTAAACATTTGTAGATTTGTAGAATCCTAAGCTTAGGGGTTATCTCACCTCTCAAATTAGTGACATTCTATTTCTTCAATGATTAGAAAAGAGATCTTTTTTATTTGTACTTTAGTGCACGTATGGATGTAAGATCATACCCTCACTAAAGTAAGGGGTAAATGTACTATCGTAAATTATGACCTCCCACATTTTCGCACTAGGTTTATCACCCTCCTCTATGTGTTTGTGCACTTTTTATGTATTTGTGTATCTCCATTCATGAAATTCCTATTTCGGGGCCTAATTAAGAAATAATATTAAAATATTTAAGTACTAAGTTTTCAGGGGCCAAAATAGCCGAGACCAAGGTTCCCCAATGCCTAGGTCCAATTTTTTTCCCTTAACAATGTTTGAATTTCATGTGTTGGCTTTTCTACATTAAGTGGTACAGCTCGTGCCAGCCTAACACAAATTCCTTCAAATGTAATTGAGATTCATATATGTACAACTATCTCCTTCTTATTTGGGAGGAATAGAGGGAGGAATAAAAGAATGATGTAAAAAGTGATTATTTGAATACTTGATATATGCTCTATACAAAAAATATGAAGCTCTCTATCTATAGAATTATTACTGCTATCATACTAACCCTTGTAGGTATCTAAAGAATCTTTCTTCTTTCTCTGATCTCCTAATTTGCGACTAGTGTTGTGACATCAAGTCCAATTAGTGTTTTATGGTGAGTTTGTTCCATTTATGTTTGATTATTGTTATTTTATCAGCTATTTACCTATGCCTACCTAGGGCACACACTCTCTATCACACTTATCTCTACTATTGTAGATGTGGGAACACTTACATGAAGGTTTGATTGAGGCAAGCCTCTATACAACACCCAAAAAAATTTCCCCATCCTTGTGTGTGCAGATCTAGAGTGAAGGATCTCAGATATTGACAGATGAAGGACATACAAAAGTTACAGAGACTAGAACTTGTATACAGTTCTAGTGACGCCATCCTAAAATCCTAGGACTAGGGTATCCTAGCCCCTGTGTCCTTCCATTTTTCCCTTTATTTTTGGTGACATGATCCTCTCTTTCTCTACTATGTTTTTGTTTTCTAGTTTTTGTTACTATAGTATGCTCTATTACTCAGTTTTATCACTAAATCTAGATACTCATTTGCATAGTTTAGTTAACTCTCTTACATCAATCTCTAATCATAGAAACAATAGAATCCCAAGACTCCACTAACACCTATAACTTGGCTCTTTTTTAGGGACACTAGCCAAGTCTATAACCCTTGGTGGTTTGTGACCATTATAATGTTCTATGTGGAGAGAGATTGACCTAGTTGCTTCATTCTTTATTCGGATCCCCTTTCCACCCTTTAACAATATATACATATATGTGTGTGTGTGTGTGTGTTTGTGTGTGTGGATCTAATACTACCTTGTCTACATGTTTTTGGTATTTAATGTTGTGGGTTTGCAAGTTTTTAACCTAGAGGCTTCATTCCTTCGCTTGTAGAGTTTTTCATCCTCTACAATATCATTTTCAAGCTAGGACTGATGATATTATTCCTTTTCTACTTTAGCATGCATATTCGAGTTGTTGCATAAGCCCACTAAAGTGGGGGCTAAATGTAGCATCTAAAATTGCATACCCTTGCAATTTCACACTATGTTTGGCAACATCTTTTGTGCTTGCTTCCTCTTTGTGCATTTTAGACTTATTTTTAGCCTCTTTTTCTCAATTCTATAAAATTCTATTTTAGTGCTTTGTGATCCTCTAGCCTGGAGATGATTCAAATTTTTTCAAGGTAGATTCACTCAGATGCAAGTGCTTAGCATGGATGTTTGCATGTCGAGATAGTATCTTGTGAGTGTGAAATAGTTAGTGAGATACTTTTGGGACATATTAAGCATATCCTATGGCATGTGATATTCTTGTAACACCTCTATGCCCTTAAACAAATCTCTCCTCTTGCATGTTTGTTAGTAAACAAATTTGTCACCGCGAAATAACCTTTCAAAATGACCCGTTGCCCTTAGAGCAATGACTAAACTATCCCAATAGTTGGAGAAGTTGTTACTGGACTAACAACTTTACTCTGTATTTGAGAGGGGTAGCCCCCTCGTACTATCGAGGTATTTGTGGGTTTTTGTGTACTTTTAACCTTAAAGTACAAAAAGGAGAGAAAGAAAAACTAAAGGAACGTGAATTATAGAAACCCTAGTAGTAGACATACGAATACCAACCAAGATTTCATAAACTTATTAACAGGTTAAAGAGGGGTTTCATCATAAGAGTTAGAAACTACATTCCTAAATCTATATAATGGATTGGACAAAAATGTTTATGATATTATAACAATGATGAAAGAATGATATACTAATCCCACATACTATGAGATAGGTTACATCAACAACATTTGAATCAAGATACCCAAGATAGGATTGCATTTCTTTACATCGATTGTATAGTTAAAATGTTTCAATGGATGACCTTGGATTTACACAGTGACACAAAAGTATTACCAATCTAACATACAAGACATTAGTAACAATAACTTAGAAATACCATTGGAACATACAAACCAAATCACTCTTCATTATCTTTGTGAAATTATACCATTTCAAAAGCTTTCATGTACAAAGTGTTAGACTGGAGATCTTTGGAAATATTCTCAATGAGTTCCCCTCAAAAAGTCTCTTGAAAAATCCCCCCCCCCTTACATATGAAATAGCCTCATATTTAAAGGCTTCTCCTAATAACTACTTTGTAACCAACTTGTAACTACCTTTTTGGAAAAATAATAAACCCTATTTTTAGTTACTTTTTACATCACTTTTCCAGAAATAAGGTTCATCTTTTAACTTTTAGTTATAACAAGTAACATAAGTCACTTTTAAAAAAAGGTAATTAGAACTTGCAGCTTTCAAGTTGTGGATTTGGCTAAGTTACTCTCCATCTCCATTCACTTCTTTTTGGCAGTCAAAGATTGTTGGATCTTGATAATTCTTCTGAATACATGTACTTAAGGCAATAAGTAACATAAGAGTATCAAGGCAATTCCAAACCAACTAATCGCATAATAACAATATTCATCATAACCCTTGACTGATTACATGATAGCTTTGTATCCACTAGAATACACATATCTTCCTCAACAGGACCACTACAACCAATATTTAAAGATGTGAAGAGATTCATTCAATGACCCTCTAAAATAACAACACGATGTGTTTATTTTGACTCCATTGTAGACACAATTGTAAATAAGACAAAAGATGTCTTAAGCAAGGTAGATGTTTCCCTACTCTCCATTGGTTGATCACCTCCATGATAGCTATCCCTATGATTACTCGAATTTCTTTTTCCTACAACTTTCTTAAGGAGACCATCTCCCTCCATTCCAAGATCAAATACTAGAATCTTAGACTCCTATGTTTGCGTATATAAAATATGGAGTGTGGAAATAGTATGTCTTTTATTCTCAATGCTAGAATGATACGTGTAGACTGAGTAACATTGAACATTTTCCTACTCTGATACAATCATGAAATGCCATTGTTATCATCTCTCAAGCCATTTAAAGCTGTGTAGAGACACATCTGATGACTATTTAAAACAATATCAGCAAGATGTACCCATTTCATGTCCACTATAGACATAGTTGCAAATGAGACAAAATATGCCTTATGCAAGCTAGATATTGCTCATATGAAAGACAAGCATTGTTGTAAAGTACAAAACATCTCATCTACACCAAGTCATTCATCTACAAATATTCAAATGCTCTAGGACTTCATAACCTCGATTAGGTGCCACCTCAATTATACTTTTCCTAGTAATTCATGGAAGCATAATTCCACTAAGTATCGGAGTAGAAATAACATTATCCTTCACCATTATCATGTTGTAAGAACTAACTTCAAGATATGTCTTGTTGAGGTAGACCACATTAGAAAAACCATTTGCTCTTATACTTTCAAAACTGGTGCATAGATATCTATTGTTTTGATGACTCAAATTCTACCACGTGTGGTATGATGATGCTTTGTTTGAACCTCCATTAGCTGTCCTCATAGATACTGCATTTCTAAAACATTTTCAATGCATCCATTATTGTTTAGATACTACGATCATTACATCACATTAGATGACATTTCTTTGAGGTTGACACCATTTTCTTAAGTCATTTCATTTCATTATCTTAGTGCCTTGTTTGAGCCAATGCAGATCTACAATAATTGAAGACATGTAGAGAAGTCTCCAAGGGTGGGTTTGTGCATAGCAACTTCCATGCCCCCTTCATTTACCTTCCTTTACATAATGTTGTGAGATTGAGATGAAGAGCAGATGGAAACAATATTTCATGACTATAAAATTAATTAACGAGCCCTGTCAACTTTTCCATATTTTGCATACATTTTTACCAGAACACTTCCAACTATTCAATTTGATAAATCCCTTGTTCTAAATCTCATGGATTGGCACAGGCTATGAGGATGCCGACAATTGTTTGTGGAATGACTTTGCAATACATTGTATTTGCTTAAAAATCTCTTCAACAAACCCTTTTTGTGTAGGTCCTGTCCTCGTTGCATTCCATAAGACAATATTTCTTTTAGGCATTTTGTCAAGTGATTCAGTGTGTCTTGTTTATGTGTCAAAATTTTTGTAGGCATGTCTACCAAGGCAACAACAACTTTAACAAAGGATAATTGCATTTGCTTCAAATTTTCCACAACTTTTCCAACAAAATGATTATGTATATATCCTTATGAATATTGCATTCCATGTGCATATCCTACTATTTGTCATTGGTGCTTTTCATTGTTACCACTATGGTATTGAAAACCCAGACTGTGTATATCCTGTAGTAATTGCATTCCATTTATGTGAGAACATATTCCTTGAGATAGCGTATTAAACAACTCAAACACCTTTGTTATGCAAACATGTATATCACAACATTTACAACTATAAAATCTGGTAATATCTTTCCATTATTATGCATTGATGGATGTCCAAACCCTCATTGAAAGGATCCCATTTTGGAAAACGGCGAGATGATGTTGGGGATGGTTGTAGTCTGGTAGCCCATAAGAATGCATTTCTTGGAGGCATTTTGTTAAACAGTTGATGTATCTTTCAGCTTTCTACCTACCAATTGCATTTAACCAAAAGTTTATAAAGCATTTCCAACATATCCATTTTGTTCGCACCCAGTGCCATTGCATACTATCCAACTAGATTTCTTTGTAATATTTTGTCAAACAACTTGTGTCCACTATGTATGCTTCCACATTTTGTATGCATGTCTACCAAAGCATTCACAATAATATCTGACAAAAACCTTATTTCTGTTATGCATGGCTATACTATACTGCAGATTTCTCATTTGGTATGAGCTGGGAGATGTCCTTTTGTGCATGCCCTGCAATCACTACATATCATGAGATGATGTCTCTTTGAAGTAAACATCTCATGTAATATGTCCATGCCAAAAATCAACTTTCATTTATACTTTGATGGATGTCTATACCCTGTATTATGGTCCTCATTTGTGCACAAGCAGTGAGGATGTTGGCATAGGTTGTTGAAACCCTTTTACACCTACCAAGCTCATTAATATGAAAGTTTCTTAATCCTTTACACCGAATGGATCTTGTATGTGCACTGTGTGCAGTGCATTCTATGAAACCATATGCATGTGGGTTTACTAGAGTAAATGCAGTGATAAAGTTTCAAATGCTTCCCATTTAGCAAACTATGACTGAGAAGAAGATGGTGAAGACTATGGATTTGGGATTTCCACCTATTCTAGGGCTTCCATTTGTTACAAGTCATGAAGATTTTGGTCAAGGTTATGGAGCTTGGCTTCGTAACAGCCACTACATATGCTAACAAAGTTTCTGCAGCCCTTTTCAATAAATCTATTTTTGTCCTTAAGCTAAAATTTTTGAATTCCTTGAGACCACATTGTTTGAGGTGACTTGCCTGAGAGGATAGAGATGGAGGTGGTGGATTTCTGATTCTTGCAACAATGCACTCCCTGAGACCAGACTTCATTGAAAAACTCATTCAAATAATTCATGGCATTGTATATGTTTTCTCATTTTGCATACATATATGCCAATGCATTTCAAACTATGATATCTGACAAATATCTCTTTTTCATTACACTGATGGGCATGGCCAAGGAGGAGAAAACTGTTATATGAAAAATTAGTTCATTAACTGTCATTTATCATGTCCCATATCATATGTAGGATAAAGAGGATGACTGAAACCATTTCCTTGATTGTAGGAGAATTTAATGGATGTGGAGGAGTTATTACTATTCATAAAAGGTAAAAATGAATTTCATTCTTTTTATCTCTCCAAACTTGAAAATTACACCCTTTGGTTTTGGTTAGGCAAAAGTCAAAATATGCACAAACTTAGCCAAACTCCAAAGTTAATGCAAACTTAGTGGAAAGTAAAAGTTGACGCAAGGTTTACGGAAAGAGAAAGTTAACATAGAGTTAGCGAAAAGCAAAAGTTGATGCAAGGTTTGCGAAAAATAAGAATTGATGCAAACTTTGTGGAAAATAGAAGTTGGTGTAAGCTTAGAAAAAAATGAAAGTTGGCACAAAAATAATGTTTCTAAGCTAATTCCATTTAAATTTTGACTTGGAATAATATTTCTATACAAAGTTTCAATGGAGAGAGGTAATATGATCAAGACAAAATATGACGTCTCTTTAATAAGTTATTAACATGGTTGACACAGGAAGTATAACATTGATGAATTGCAACCAAAAGGATAAATTGACAAAAGGTTTTGATGCATGATTAAGCTTTTGATGTATGATTAAGCTTAGGTTGTCATATCAAAAGTTTAAATTTTGGGTAGTGGAATGGGGTCAACAGCTGGCTCTACTCGAGGACAAGGACTATAAAGGATGCAGATGAACCCTAGTGTCTTTGACAAGACTAATAACCTTATCATTGGGTAGATAGAGTTAGAAGATAATACGATGTATAAGGGGAAACAAGGAGACAAAGATGTATAGAGAGAACACAAACAACAAAAGCCAACAAAAACCAAAACAAGACAAACACGACCAAAACACCTAGTTAACCTATGTACATGGTAGGTGACTCCTACCTCAAACTACCTGGGAAAGATCAAGTGAACCCATTGACAGGCTGAGAAAAATATGCACCTATACGGAAAAGTGATGAGCATGGATGAGGTGCCTGTGAACTCAGTAACGATTCCAAAGTGATGAGAAAAATAAGCTGCATGAAAAATGAGGACTCCTTAAATAGCAAACCAAACAAAACATTTCTCGTCATAAGCATTTGAGTCCTTCCAAACTACATTGGTGTTGCCTTGTGTAGCTTCAAACATGTCTTCCGGTGTTGCCTTGTGTAGCTTCAAACATGTCTTCCGGCATCATGTCAAGCACATGAATATCCTCTATTTGAAAATTCTTTTGATAGCCTGAATCATGGTTAAATAAACCATGAACTGGGCATCCTTTACATGAAGCAAGAAATGAAGAAACCCCTATATTTTGTAACTGATCTACATAAACACTTTTGTCTACACCTAGAGAGATGGGAAATATAACTTCACCATAAGAGAAACCATCACTTAATTTAGTCTGTATATCTGCCTTATGAATAACAACCTCTTTTATTATGAGCTCATCACCTACAAAAGAAAATTTCTCCTTCTTTACCATTACCAACTTAGGATATGCTTTATCAGAGGATTGCATATGAGGAAGAGAAAATAATGAATATGCATTATGCATCTTTCCACCTTGAAGAGTCTCTTCTACAGTTGATGAAGAACAAATAACACATAGCTTTCCATCAATCTTTTGAACACTTCCAATTTCATCCATGTCCTCCCTTTGTGCAGATTCACACCCAATATCCTTATGGTCTTTGTGCACATTTGGAGTGGAAGTACTCAATGCTTTGTCTTGATTAGTACCTTTAGTTTCAATCACTGAGTACTCTTCTTCAATAAATGATAAAGGAGAAAGGACGACATATTCTTCACAAAGAGAATCATCATCTAAAGTGTTGAGATGCCAATTTGTGATGGAAACCTCATGAGAGAGTTCTTGCAATTCTATTTCATTACCATTCTCTTCTTGTTTAGGTCACATGCATGTTAGGAAAATGCTTTGTGACTCATCTCCATGTTCTTTGTTCACACTTTGGTCCAAAGTTTCTTCTTGACTCCCTTGAACATTAACCGTGTCACAGAAATCTTTCTCAAAAGATATAGTTGTGGAACCAGAGCAAGCTATCACAAGAGGAGTGACATTCTCCAAAGAAATTGAGAATGTGCCATCATCTAGAAAGACTTCTTCTTCATCATTGCATGCTTCCATATAATCTTTTTTTTCCATCTCTATCACTTCTTTTTGTTTCTCATCTTCCTTAAGTGGATGTGTCCTATCACAAGTAGATGTAATAAGTTCTCCTTCTCTAGTACATGCACATTTTGGTGAACCTCTCTTAGCCATTTGATGAGAAGATGGTGTTTTCAATATAGGTTCATTTGCAGGAAAAACCTTTGCCTCTTCATTGATGTCCTCATCATGCAAATGATATATCTTAGTACAATTTATTTTATCTTCTAGTGCATGAATCTCCTGTGATAGGAAGTTGTGATCAGGAACAAGAAAATGAGTCTTGTTCCCATCTTTTTGCTCAATCTTCTGTAATGTTTGAAACAATGTAGGATGAACCTGGTTAGATGCAAATTGCATGCCACCATAGAAACTCTTCAAAAACTCTACTTGCTTAGGATCATCAAGAACTTGATTTTGTTGAGAAGAGGATGTAGAAAAAGGATAATCTTCATCATCACTATCACTGTTTGATCCAGGAAAATACAAGTTATGCATCTGGGTTCTTCGATACCAAACCATTTTTTAGGATTCTTCTTTCAGATAGAGTGGCCAACTTCTTATTTGGGGAGATACTTGTATATTTTTGAGGAATAAAAAGGCACCAACGCTTTAATTCGATCCCCAGTAGAGTCACCAAAAATTTGTTAGTAAATAAATTTGTCACCGTGAAATAACCTGTGAAAATGACCCGTTGCCCTTAGAGCGGTGACTAAATTGTCCCAACAGTTGGAGAAGTTGTTACTGGACTAACAACTTTCCTCTATGTTTGAGAGGGGCAACTCCCTCGTACTATAGGGGTATTTGTGGGTTTTTGTGTACTTTTAACCTTAAAGTACAAAAAGGAGAGAAAGAAAAATTAAAGGAATGTGAATTATAGAAACCCTAGTAGTAGACATATGAATACCAACCAAGATTTCATAAACTTATTAACAAGTTAAAGAGGGGTTTCATCATAAGAGTTAGAAACTACATTCATAAATCTATATAATGGATTGGACAACAATGTATATGATATTATAACAATGATGAAAGAATGATATACTAATCCTATAGGCTATGAGATAGGTTACATCAACAACATTTGAATTAAGATACCAAGATAGGATTGCATTTCTTTACATCGATTGCATAGTTAAAATGTTTCAATGGATGACCTTGGATTTACACAGTGACACAAAAGTATTACCAATCTAACATACGAGACATTAGTAACAATAACTCAAAAATACCATTGGAACATATGAACCAAATCACTCTTCATTATCTTTGTGAAATTATACAATTTCAAAAGATTTCATGTACAAAGTGTTAGACCGGAGGTCTTTGGAAATATTCTCAATGAGTTCCCCTTAAAAAGTCTCTTGAAAATTCCCCCCCCTTACATATGAAATAGCCTTGTATTTATAGGCTTCTCCCAATAACTACTTTGTAACCAACTTGTAACTACCTAGTAACTACCTTATTGGAAAAATAATAAACCCTATTTTTAGTTACTTTTTACATCACTTTTCTAGAAATAAGGTTCCTCTTTTAACTTTTAGTTACAACAAGTGACATAAGTCACTTTTACAAAAAGGTAATTAGAACTTATAGCTTTCAAGTTGTGGATTTGGCTAAGTTACTCTCCATCTCCATTTGCTTCTTTTTGGCAATCAAAGATTGTTGGATCTTGATAATTCTTTTGGATACATGTACTTAAGGAAATAAGTAACATAAGAGTATCGAGGCAATTCCAAACCAACTAATCGCATAATAAAAGTATTTGTCATAAACCTTGACTGATTACATGATAGCTTTGTATCCACTAGAATACACATATCTTCCTCAACAGGACCACTACTCCCAATATTTAAAGATGTGAAGAGATTCATTCAATGAACCTCTGAAATAACAACATGATGTGTTTATTTTGACTCCATTGTAGACACAATTGTAAATAAGACAAAAGATGTCTTAAGCAAGGTAGATGTTTCCCTACTCTCCATTGGTTCATCACCTCCCTGATAGCTATCCCTATGATTACTCGAATTTCTTTTTCCTGCAACTTTCTTAAGGAGATCATCTCCCTCCATTCCAAGTTCATCCACTATTGGAGGGACAAGTGGAGGACAAAAGGAACCTCCAAAGGTTGGGAAACCATTGGGGGAGGAGAGAATCTTGCAACATAGGCTACTTTCCTTGTGCCACCAAAGAGGTAGGAGGAACATGAGCAGCCACTAAAGGTCATAGAACCATAGAAGGGGGAGGATTTCTCAATAAGGGTTACTTTCCTTATGTCTATGAAGAGGTAGGAGGAACATGAGGTACTGTTGGAGACAAAGAAACCATACGACATGTGGCACATGAGGTTGTACTAGAGGTGGACCTCTAGGTCTCAAATAGGAAACTGGAGGTGAGACCACCGAGTACAAACCAAGAGTGTGGGAATAAGGAGGTGTACTCTACATGGGTTGCTTTCCTTGAACCACTGAGGGGGTAGTTGAAGGAATAGGAGTAGCCTCTAAAGCTAGAGACATTGAGGGGGAAGTAGCCATGGGAGAAGAAGAGGAAGATTCAAAATATAATTATTCTATTCAGTTGGTTTTGAACTTTTGGTATGATAAAATAAGAAGTCATTACATGGTTGAAGAGGATCTATCATGGTCAGCTAGAAGTAATCCAAGAATAAGTTTTTGTGCATGGAAAGAGGCGTAAATCTATTATGGCAGATCATATGCACTACACCATCATGGCAAAAATATAGGCACTTATGTTCTACCAAGTGGACCATTCTCAAAGTGAGTCATGGATGGACCAACTTTAGTTGAAAGTGATCCGAGCTAGGGATAATCAAGAAAGAGACATCTAGGGTCTTAGGTCCAACCTGGATGGCAAGGGTGAGAAAACCCAGAGTAGGGTGAGACATCCCATAATGACATCATATATATACCTTTGATTTCTCATATAAGTCCTTATACAACTCATGGATATATAGAAATTTCTATCTAATTATATTTACCATGCAAGTGGGGTCAACTAAAACACCCTTTAGAGGTTTCCCATTGACCTTAGAACCAATATAAAGGGGACCATCATATATATTCGTAGGGATATTAGAGTGTGAAAAATATATGATGGGTTTAGGAACATGATGTTCTCAAGCCAGGCAAAAATGAACATGCATCATGCCCACAATCTTGGCATACAAAGAAGAAGAGGGAACACTAGATTCATATCTAGTGTCACATATGAGGATGCAAGGTCAAAAAAATTAGAGGAATCATGTAGCATGGGATTGGTATAAATTTTCCAATGTTGTTTGGGTGGAGTGACTGATTTGTTTCCTTTGTCATTTGCACAAAAGACCTAAATGACATTCTAATTGATGAGATCTTGCACTATGTGCTTCAAATGTAAACATCCTTCAGTTTCATGGCCAGGGACTCTATGGAACTAAGAAAAGGCCTTTTGGTCATAAGAAGGTTTTAGGGGTTTATGGGTATCGAGAGGACAAATGGGTGGCAACTATACTAAATTATTATTTAGGAGCTACTACAAGATAGAATAGAGAAACTTCATGAGAGGAGTAAACTTATGATTGTTTGATGTTCTAGAAGTAGAGAGGGATAAACCAACTTGTGATAGTATTGTTTACAATTGTAGAAACATTATTCTTGAAAAGTTTTTGTTCTTTTTCTAATTTGTAAAATAAGAAGAAGCACTACATTGACCAACAGGAGCTAGTGAGGTAGATACCTCAAACTGCTTGATTGACTACTGATACTCATGGAGTGTTGTGCATAGGTGTGTGAATGATGTATACTTCATTACCGGGATCTTATCCCTAATTTGCAACTACATGTTTCTAATGAAAACCTGCTACACATCAAAGTCTAGTAGGGCATAAGAGATCTGTGAGAAGAGATACTTATAACATAATAGATGAAATTAGTGAAATTTTCATTTGCTCCCTACCAACAGTGGACAAGGTTAGTAAATGTGGCTTGTGACCCAATGTTGTCTTGAAAATGTTGCAAGAGCTGATTTACCATTTATTCAAAAGAAAGAATAGAATGGTTAGGAAGTGAGCAAACCTATTCCAACATAGTTTCCTTCAAGGATTGTGGGAATAGCTTTTCTAGAAAAGCATCTTGAAAAATGAAGTCATTGCACAAGGTAGGGAAAGCAGATATGTGTAATTGAGGGTCTCCTTTTCCAATATACTTTTTGAACTGGGGTGCCTCAAAACCTTATCAGAAGGGGTAGAAATAATAGAAAGCGCAATGGGCTACACCTGTAATAGGTAGGAACAAGCGGTTGCATGGATGAAGTGGAAAATGAAGTGAGTTATTGTTGGAGGGAACCAATGTTTTAAATAAGTTGGTTGATAATGGGATCGATGGTGTGCATAGACATAGAGAGGAGTGGAAGCAAGGGGAAGTGACAATTGCTAGGAGGCTCCTAGAGCACTAGTAAGAAAAGTAAATTTCAAGGGCCTCGAGGGCATAATGAATCCTATTGGTTAATAGGGTTCACAACACTTCCAAACAAAATAGCATCTACACTACAATGCTATGGAGCACTAGTAGCCATATGTGAAGATGTGAAAATTTGCATTCTTGAAGTAGGAAGAGGAAAAAAAATTTGATTACCCATTATATTTGAGTGAGAGTCTTAAGGTTTTGCAACATAGCTTGCCAATGGTGGGGTGTCACTATGTATGATATAGGTGATACCATGTAGGAAATAAAGACCTATATGATGATTAGTTAACACTGAGTGAAGGGAATTAACCAGTGGAATAACACATGTAGGTAAGTCCTCATGATACATAAAATCCCAAAAATCATCCAAATGGCAATCTAACTCATGAATTTGCTGCTATGGGACATATCCTAATATGGCCTCATGATAAAAAGTAGTCTCCACATCATGGAAACTAGTCATTGGAATAGTTGTAAAAGAAGAAGAAGGAAGAGTTATTGAATTGAAAGAAAAGTTTACAAAATCTAGGTTGAACGAATTAGAGTGTTAAGGGTGCTAGATTAAACCATTATAGAAAGATGGCATAAAATTCTACAAATAATGTATTAAGAATTAGACCTGATTGGGTTGTGAAGCTCATAAATAGAGTTTTGGCTTCACAACACACAATGCAATGTGATGAAAGAAAATTTTGTTTTGTTTAAATGTTTCAGAGAATGTTTAAAAGGTTGAATGCGGTGGACTCATCAAAATGTCGAGGAGGAAAAATTACATCTTGATCAAATGTGTAAATCAAGGGAACTTTTCACTACAACTATACTAGGGTCCTAATTAGTTTTATACTATTTAATGTCTTAGAAATTCTAATGTCAATAGATCCAATTTGTGCTAAGGAAGATGAAATTGAACTAAACTAATTGCTTGAAGGAAAGAGAGAAACTAATAGAATGCTAGAAATGAACAGTTACAAATAACATTTTAGAAATTTAAATACAAAGAAAGAGAAACAATAGAGGAACTTGCCACTAGAAAATGAAGTTCTTTATCCTGGACAATAGTGCACCACAAGGACATTTGCGGTAAGCACTGCCATCGCAGAAGTCCAAAAAATAAAAGGAGTGAATTCTATATGACTTCTAAATATTTGCACAACACAAATGAAAAAAAAGAAACTACTCAGTGATATCCAATTGAAACCAAATGAGAAAATTTAATGTAAATATTCAATTAATTTTAACAAAATAAAATACTAATGAAGGAAAATAATAAATATGAAAAAACTTACATGCATTCAAATATCTCTCCTTGAAGTACCTATTTTTAAAATAAGGGAAAATGGTTGGGCTACTAAGGATCTTTCCTTCAGGTAAAGCCTCTCCTCTGGTCTTTTGACCTTCACGACCAACAGAGATAAAAGTTTGGGAAAGAGTGTGTGCTCCTATTTATTAAATGTGTCTAAGAAATAAGAAATAGTGACAAAATGAAATGTGCAATTAAACTAATCTACTCAAGTCTTAGTAGACAAATGGGAGTAAATTTAGCACACAAGTAATATAATATCATTTTCTTCACACTTCAATGATACAGATTACAAACATATATATAGGATTTTGCATATCCTATATTATAGGAGTGTTGTTATACCTCCCATAACATCTCCCTTTACATAGACGAGTTGTTCTAACAACTCATAAACAAATACATCAAACTATAACAAATATAATACCCATAATAATTACGTGAGTTGTTACTACAACACAATTTACCTTACACATTATTATTCTAGCGTATGTGAGCACTAAAATTAATTCCTAACACTGCCCTTAGTACGAACATGGAGAGAAAGAACATCACACAAACTAGAAACAAAATCGTATGCATATGCATACTTTTAGGTCTCCATACTACTATATGGATCTTGCTGCACATGATCACCTACATATGAGAACTCATCCCACTTTCACTTCTACTGAACTCATCACCAGCTAACCACACTTCCAAGAAGTCTGACAGTTAGAGGATCTATGTAGCCAGTTGCTCTCCTATACAATTGTTTACAATATCGATGATGTCCACATTCTCCTCCTTTCAAACTTCAATACTTTCAACTATAGTAAGCCCAACTCTTCTAGCTCATGATCTTGATTCAAATGAAAGGCATTTATCATCAACCTTTCATGGTTTTCACATAGGTTTACCACAAACCTGGACATGAATAGGACCATACTTATCTATTCACCTCATATGGTTTCATGGATCACCAGTAACCTTTTCAAGATCCATGAACTGCATTACACTAGTGCTTTTGTTCAATACAAGATTTTACACTAGGAGGTTACATAAGGAAATAACTCACACATCACAATAGAAAAGAAAATGCCACCAAAGCTAATAAGTGGCCCTATTGTTGGTGACTGACAAGAGGATGCTGAGTGTCTTCCAACCTCCTAGGCCTCCATCTTCCAATCTTGAATTTATCTAATATACATATTCTTCATCATTAGGACATGATAGCTCTTCATCATATGCATAACATTCCCAAATCAGTTTCTTTAGCCAAGGAAGCATGTTGATCTAATTTGTCATTTAGTAAATCTTGTGCCCTCTTTTTACAATTCAAAATTACATGTCCTGTTTCATTACAATAGAAGCATTTGATTTTTCCTTTTGAAGGAATATGCTTAGATTTGTACTTGCCTTTTCTTGCTTTGTTATGTACAAATAAGACCTCTTCAGATTCCAAATTTTCATTATGGTCAAGTAGAGTAGAGATTCTCCTTCAAGGCTAATGTTTACCTTGCTTAATGTAAACACCATACCTAGCATATTCTTAGGAAAACTATTCAAAAGAATTTATTTGACATCATCGTCCTTTACTTTCTCATTAATACCTATTAATTGATTTAATAGGGAGTGAAACTTACTTATATGATCTGCCATTTTTGTACCTATTTCCATCTTCAATCCATACGGTCTCTGCTTCAATATCGTCTTGGTACTTTCTGCTTCTAATCCAAAAAGTTTTTTTAATGACCGCTAGATCTCTTTTGCAGACTTCATGAAATCCACATGGTGTAGGTATGCATCTGAAAGTCCAAGACCAATAAAAGCTATTGCTCTTTGATCCTTTGTAGTCCATTTGGTGATTCCATAAGCATTTGTTGGCTTTGATGTAGCTCCACTCACCACAGATGCCCATAAATCCTTTTCAATAAGGATCAATTGTAACTTGACTTTCCATGTGCAGAATTCTTTACCTTCAAATTTCTCAATTAATGTGCTATTTTTCTCCATAGTAAAAAATATCTTACCCCCTTAATCAAAACAAATTTGAAGGTGTTAGGTTCCACCAATAATGCACTATGTCTTGATTGAAAACACTACTATATTTATAATATTAATACAAATAAACCTTAAACAAATATAAAATTACTAGTAAGAAGTTTCTATTTAAATCACCACTGTAAATTTTAATATTGAATGCCTTCACTTGATGCAATGATAAGATGATGGGCTTACCAATCTCGATCTGGGTATGGGAAGTTAAGATCATCTGCATAATCTATTATCAATAGATTTTATGTCATACCTATCATATGAATCTATTCCATTTGGTTACTTCTCTTCTCTAAATCAGTGACCTGATCTCTCTTCCAATCATCTAGAGGGTGTCTAGCAATTGTCTAGAAACTATCAATTCTTGAGACACTGGATTTGGCTCACAACAATATAGTAGGCCTGGTTCTTGCTTCATCTCCAAGCTTGAAATGCTTGAAATCAAAATCATAACCTGAATGCAACTCCTCTATGGAAGCGAGTTTTATTGGCTACGAATTCCTTTCTGACCAACGATTTTACTTCTTCAATCTCACAATCTACTTTGATGCTAGGCTTTCATACTTGGGTGATTATCATTAGATCTTCCTATGATTTCCAAGTGATTATCTTCTCAACCTTTCCCTCACCTGTGCGCTCTGATACCATAATAGAGAAATGGGAGCAAATTTAGCATAGAAGTAATATTATATCATTTTCTTCACACTTCAATGATATGGATTACACACATATATAGGATTTTTCATATCCTATATTATAGGAGTGTTGTTATACCTCCTATACCAACTCCCAATACATCAAACTATAACAAATACAATACCCATAATAATTACATGAGTTGTTACTACAACACACTTTACCTCACATATTATTATTCTAGTATATGTGAGCACTAAAACTAATTCCTAACAAGGCTAAGTGATAAAACTAGTGCAAATAACCATGGAGATATGAGGGAAAATAGAATGTAACCACACAATTCAATTTAACACAATGGGATTACACAAATGCAAAGAAATACAAGAGAGAAATATGAAACTCTATCACCTGCAAAGGAAGAAAAATCTACCCAACTAGAGTAGCTTAACTTGCAAGTGATGGTTTCATAAAACCCTAAGAAAGAGAGCACAAAATCCTCCAAGAACTCACATAAACATGCACCAAAAGAGTATGAATGCAATGGAGACTTGAATAAGCACAAGAGAAAGCTGTAAGAGATCACCAAGAGAGCTAAATCTTCACAAGAGTTCCCAAAAAGTTGTAGAGCCAAAAGAGTTCACCATAGAATGCATGAGAGTCAAAATGTAATTAAAAAAACTACCACATGAGAGGGAAAGCCCAAAGATAGAGTCAAGAAGAAACATTCTAAGAAGAGATGAGGCATTACTAAAATCTTGAATCATCACTAGAGGTGGCTAGTAATACCTAGAAATAGTCAACTAGTGCCACATAGGTGCAAGGCCCTAGCACATCACATGGACGTCTATGCTAAGTGCTCACATCTAGGAAACTTCAGTTCCTTGTCACATGGAACATCATCAAATCATGAGATAAACGAAGCATTAAAATAAATTTTCATAAAAATAAACACAAAGGGTTGAACATAACACAAAAGAACATGTGGTTATGAGAAAATGGATAAGACAAGGCTAAAATGAACCTAAAAAGAATGTTAGGGGACTAGACACCAAAGTGGTCACAAAACATAGTGTGAAATTGCAAGGGTATGCATTTTTTATGTTACAATAGGTTTTATGGTTTTATGTGAGTAAGTGTATTCCATGCTTCTATACACCATGGTTCTAGTTACAAGACTGAGTACCTTGATTTCTATGAAGGTATAAGGAGTTAGATTGGATAGAGAGGACTTGGGTGTCTTATTGGTGATTTCATACAACATCATTTTCTCTACTCCATTAGCCAAACATTTGAAGACCATCTCATCATAGGTTAAGAAGGCATGAGAATAGAAGTTTCTCTTCTCCCTATAGAATCAAATCACATATTCTAATGCTTTGTATGGGTGGGAACTTCATAGGCTATGAAGATACATAATTAATATTTCCCCATTAGATCAATATGGCTAGGTGATCTCTATTCATGTCTTGTGGCCTAACTTGGTATAACATTATCACTAGATGGTTATTCACTAGATACTGGCATGCTCTATGTATTAATGTCGTTAATATTTTCTTAAGTTTATGCTCTATGTATTGTTTGTATTTTGAATTATTATTGTGAGGGTAAAATGTGGATTAATCTATTAAGAATAATAAACCCAATACATCTATGAAATCTGAAGGAGAAAGGGAGATTAAATAAACAAGCAATGATACTTACAACCGCTTTCACCTTGCGTCTTCCATAGTTCACCTATCTCTCCTTGACCTTGATGTTGATGAAGCCCTCAGAAGCGATTGCTCCCTTGCTTGTTGAAGGTGACAAGAATAGAATGGCTGAGATATGTTGTGTGATTGAAGATGAGCTTCAACACACGAGCAATGGATGATAGATGATATGGAGATGGGGGGTACCAAAGGCGTGCTTGTGTTTTTGCAGCATAAGTTTACTCAAACAATGGATATCAAATGAAGAAGAAGAGGGTTACATTTATAGAAATATGTGAGAGAAGATCAACGGTTGAGAAGAAGTAAGAAGATCAAAGGTTGAGAATGGTTGAGGAATGTGCAACGAATGGAAAGAGGACAAGTGTCCAAGCTCCATCATGCAACAGAGGAGTTAACACAATTAATTGAAGAGTTAACAGAATTGACCAATTAGTTAAGTGAATTGATTGGGGAGTTGACTGAATTGATTGATCAGTTAACTGGGTTGATTGAGGAGTCAACAGAATAGATTGACCGGTGAACTCAAATGACTAATTAGTTAACAGATTTGATTGATGAGTTAACTAATTTTGACTGGAGGATAAATAGGACATGTGGGTGAGGGAATATTAACTAATTAAATATTTAAAATATTTAATTACATGTGCAACATGGTGAGGTGGAAAGATGAGGTGGATTTATGAAATTAGGACTTAAGATAGAGGAATTTATGATTAATTAAATAATGTAGGATTATTTAATTATGTGAGACATTAGAAGAATTTAGGGAATTTAATTAAATAAATTGATTTTATTTAATTATGGGATAATGAACCAATCAAATAAATTTAGAATATTTATTTAATTGACAGAAGAAAATAAGAATTAAGATAAATATAAAATATTTATTTAATTCAAGATGAGCCAATTTTAGGTGTATACATTTTGCCCCTCTTTGAAGCAATGTGTCTTATCACGTTGTTTCAAAGAATAAGAATTTTTATGGCAATGATACATGCCCCAGTTTGCCCCTGGTACAAGTTTGACGACAGGATGCCCCCTTGGGAGATTGGACGGGGAGACTACAGAAGGCGTGAGACGGACAATCTTATGATGAAGAAGGTTAGATGTGAAGAAAAATGGGTGAAGAAAGAGCTGAATGATATGTGAGGCAAGATGGAGTGATAACACACACAAGCAAGTAAGTAAGTATGCACAAATGATACAAGAACAAACAAGGTATTGCCCCCTATCGAGCAGTAAACCAAGGATATAGATCGATGATGTCTGGTTCTAGGAATGAAACATGTCGTATAAGACTCTGGGTCTGGTTTCGACAATGCAACATCCTGTCTAAGACATTTGATATGATAACCAAATATGATAGTGTTGTCATGGCGGGGAACGATATATCCCTAGAGCAGCATGAAGGATAGTTATGACTGATTGATATGGTTTACGACAAGATTAAGATCAAGACCGTTGATTGTGAATGGATAATTTGACAAGATTGGCTTTGCTTGATTGGTATGGATTGAGGATAAATTTGTAGTTTGATCACTGCTTGGATTGACAACTAGAACTATTGACGAGAGATATGAAGACAGATAGAAATTTGATCGATAGAAGAATGACTCAATAGAAGACATCACCAGCCGTTATTTGTAAACATTGATTCTCTGCATAGAATTTTATTGCATGAGATATGGATATGGAATGGATGTGGATTGTCATCTTGATTTTGCAAGTCTTTTGCTTTCATCAATGGGCACTTTCTGGTATTTTTCTCTTTATGAAATGTGGTAAGAGAATAAAAGCATCTAGGTATAAGTAGACCAGGATGACCTGAGTATTCCTTACATGGATTTTGTTATGGCAAGTTGATACAAGACCTCGATGATCTATTGAAACGCGTCCTTAATGATCTTTCTCATAGAAAAGGATTGCCCCTTTTTCATGTTTCAGACCTCAAAGTCCTCGATGATCTTTTTGCTAATCATGTCGTTAGACAAAAGTCATTACATTACTAAAGTTTAATCCACAAGCAGCAGACAAAGAAAATGATTATGCCCCCATCATAGCATCTCTAGCTTTTGGCATCCTTGAGTAGCATAGGAAGACATAATGGCAAAAATCCAAGACTTTGTAAATTAACCTATTCACAAAACATTCTTGCATTAGGTGTGTCTTTTGCCATAATTGATATAGAATTAGTTTGGGTGCATCAGTATGGTGTTCTACTTTGGACAGGTTGACCCAAGGGATCACATCAGAGAATTCAATGCTTCTTGTCTCGAGGTCGCACATAATGACACCTACCTTATGCGACTCTTCCCACAAAGCTTAGGTGGGCAAGCCATGGAATGGTTCTCTAGACTGCCACCTGGTATTAAAACTTTCAATGAGCTTGTAGACAAATTTGTCACCCACTTCTCTTACAATATTGAGCACGACACCTCAATATTGGATCTTTGTAACACCAAATAGAAAGGTGGAGAATCTTTTGCTACCTTCTTATAGAGATGGAGACAACTGGCAAGCAAGTGCCCACACCAAATGCCGAAGAGACAGATGCTAGAGATGTTCATCCACAATTTGCAAATGGACCTAAGCTACCAAATCCAAATCCAATGTACTACTTCTTTTAGCAAGGTCATTGAGATGGGCCTCATCATAGAAAAATCCCTAATCACAAAAGGTCAAATCAAGCTCTATAAAGACTCTCCCAATACCAACACCAACAATGACAAACCTAGATTTTGGACTAAAAATAAGAACGTTGTGAATGATGGAGTGGTGGATGCCAAGATGTGAGGGTAAAATGTTGATTAATCTATTAAGAATAATAAACCTAATACATCTATGAAATCTGAAGGAGAAAGGGAGATTAAATAAACAAGCAATGATACTTACAACCACTTTCACCTTGCGTCTTCCATAGTTTGCCTATCTCTCCTTGACCTTGATGTTGATGAAGCCCTCAGAAGTGATTTCTCCCTTGCTTGTTGAAGGTGACAAGAATAGAATGGCTAAGATATGTTGTGTGATTGAAGATGAGCTTCAACACACTAGCAATGGATGATAGATGATATGGAGATGGGGGGTGCCAAAGGCACGCTTGTGTTTCTGCAGCATAAGTTTACTCAAACAATGGATATCAAATGAAGAAGAAGAGGGTTGCATTTATAGAAATATGTGAGAGAAGATCAATAGTTCAGAAGAAGTAAGAAGATCAAAGGTTGAGAATGGTTGAGGAATGTGCAACAAATGGAAAGAGGACAAGTGTCCAAGCTCCATCATGCAACAGAGGAGTTAACACAATTGATTGAAGAGTTAATAGAATTGACCAATCAGTTAAGTGAATTGATTTGGGAGTTGACTGAATTGATTGATCAGTTAACTGGGTTGATTGAGGAATCAACAGAATAGATTGACCAGTGAACTTGAATGACTAATTAGTTAATAGATTTGATTGATGAGTTAACTAATTTTGACTAGAGGATAAATAGGACATGTGGGTGAGGGAATATTAACTAATTAAATATTTAAAATATTTAATTACATGTGCAACATGGTGAGGTGGAAAAGGTGAGGTGGAAAGATGAGGTGGATTTATGAAATTAGGACTTAGGATAGAGGAATTTATGATTAATTAAATAATGTAGGATTATTTAATTATGTGAGACATTAGAAGAATTTAGGGAATTTAATTAAATAAATTGATTTTATTTAATTATGAGATAATGAACCAATCAAATAAACTTAGAATATTTATTTAATTGACAGAAGAAAATAAGAATTAAGATAAATATAAAATATTTATTTAATTCAAGATGAGCCAATTTTAGGTGTCTATAATTATTGGTTATCCACTAGATACTTGGATGTTGTATATGATATTGAATGTGTTATACTATGTTGATCCTAGTATTTCTATAAGGTCCTATGAAATTTAATGATGGTCATTTGGCATGTTTATGTTTTTATGGCTCATATATGTATTTGACCAGTGTATTTGCATATAGGAAGCTAGAGAGATAAAATAATAATAAAAAGGGGCAAATGAACTTAGATTTAGTTAGGTTATGTTAGACTTAGAGTAAACAACTGAGAGGGGGGGTGAATCAGTTGTCCAAAACTTTCTTTACTTTCAACACTTATATTCACTTGGCAGTAATAATAAATCAAACATGAAACTTAATGAATTTAATCAAGAGTAGAAACACATCAACATAAGAGACACCAAGATTTTGACATGGAAAAACCTGGTTAAGGGAAAAACCATGGGGTGATTAACCCAAGATTGTATTCTCTGTTAGAAGATTAGAAAGAATAAAATAGCACATGCCAATTACGGCTCACTACCCGAGCACACTGCTCACAAGAGGCTCATTGCCTACAAGAGACACACTGTCTACAAAAGAATAAGTATCACATACTTGAACTAGAAAATAGCATCTTCACCATGCTTGAGTCAGTTCCATTTAAGCCCAAACCTTCTGCTCTACCTTTCACTCTTCTCCTTGCTACCACACACTCATCTCCACATATCCACTCTTGAAATGACTTTGCAATCCCTTATTTATACATGGCATCAACTTAGGAACAAGCATCTAAATCGGCACACATCCACAAGAACATCTGTAAGATGTATAATTCATCTGGTCGGCCAATCACAGAAAGAACATCATCATCTAGAAGTTATTCTACATTTCTGGGACTCTAATTCTAATGCGGACCATAAACATGAACTGATCACGATCCAAGGATCTCCACAAGCTTGCCTAAAACGCCAAGAACATCCGCACTTCCTCTACTTACTGAAAACTCTTCTCTCCTTTATCTGAAACCTCAAGAACACAGTCTGCCATTACTGTCACAAAGGAATAGATACTTATGGACCTTGAAACCACTAACCAATCGAGTTGCCACACCACACAGACTTCCCAAACACTTCCTCAAATCTGTAGAACTGAAGAATGCATTTCTGGATCTCATCGGACCCATCTGTATCTCTTTGTCATCACTGAACATCTGCCAGAACCAGTTTTACTTGAACTACCATAACTTCTTCATATCTTCATGTGGACCTCTAAAATCTCTACTGGAACATTATAAGACACATATTGACAAACCCTTTAATCCACATCATCTAATCCGCAACCTATCTTGGACTTTTACCTTGTTGTCATCACTGTTCTTCACTATTCCTGATTGAGACTAATTTTCTCAATACCCTCAGCATACAGCTTATCCAATCCTTCTTATTAATACAACATGAGTATGTTGACATCAATGATAACACTGGTTAAACCCATACTTGCAACAATCTCCCCCTTTGTCATTGATGGCAACATATGATGTGAAAAATTGTTTTAACCATCATGACAAGAAAATCTCTTTACTGTCACAACTCCCCCTAATAGAAACAACCATTCACATGTCTTTTCTTCCTTTATTGCTCCCCTTTTGATCAGCAACCACTTGTTTTTCACATTTCTTCTCTCCCCCTTTGACATCAATGGCAAAGGGCACATACTTGCAATTTTACTACTTTAGAACCATGTCTGCTGCTCCCCCTGAGTAGTAGCTCCCCATCATTAGTTCAGACCACAAGATGTGACTGTGAAATCTACCAAACTAATGCACATCAGTGCACCTTAGTTCACCACCAGAGGGGCAATAACCCTTAACTTCTCCCTGAGATACTTGAAATAGTCCTTAGGTAGAGGTTTAGTAAAGATGTCTGCAATCTGATCCTTTGAAGGCACAAACTCCAATCTGACTTCATTCTTGTTCACTTGCTCTCTCAAAAAGTGAAACTTAATAGATATATGCTTAGTCTTAGAATACAACACCGGATTCTTAGAAATATTTATTGCACTTGAATTATCACAAAAAAATTATGATAGGCTCCTCATACTCTACTTTAATATCTCTTAGCATCTACTTCATCCACAAAACTTGAGTGCAACTACCTGCTGCTGCAATGTATTCTGCTTCAATTGTAGATAAGGCTATTGCCTCTTGTTTCTTGCTTAGCCAAGAAACCAATCTCTTCCCTAAAAAGAATGCTCCACCACTGGTACTCTTCCGGTCATCCACATCTCCTGCCCAATCAGCATCTGTATATGCATGAAGAGAAAAATCACGATCTTTAGGATACCACAACCCATACTCAACTGTCCCCTTTAGATATATAAAAATCCTCTTGATTGCCATAACATGAGATTCTCTAGGATCAGCTTGGAATCTAGCAACAAGACCAACAACTTGCATAATGTCTGGTCTAGTTTGAGTGAGATACAACAATCCTCCAATCATTGACCTATATTTAGTCTGATCAACCTTGGGAGAGTCATCATCTTTGCTCAACTTGCATCCAGTTGCCATTGGAGTGTTCATTGGCTTTGAGTCTTCCATCCCAAATTTCCTCAACAATTCTTTCACATATTTTGACTAAGAAATGAAGATTCCTTGCTTTGTTTGAGTAATTTGTAGGCCCAAAAAGAAATTCATTTCTCCAAGCATGGACATCTCAAACTCACTTTTCATTTGACTTGCAAAAGTTTTGCACAAACTATTTGTTCCTCCAAAAAATGATATCATCAACAAATACTTCAACAATTAAGATATTTTCATGATCAATTTTGAAATATATATTACTGTCAGCAGTACCTTTGTTGAAACCAATCTTTAAGAGATGTTTATCTAATCTTTCATACCAGGCTCTTGGGGTTGCTTCAGTCCATACAATGCCTTTTTCAATTTGCAGACCATGTCACCATGATTAGACGTTTGAAATCCATCTGGTTGCTCAATGTACACCTCTTCTTCCAAGTTTCCATTTAGGAAGGTAGATTTGACATCCATCTGATACACCTTGAAATCCTTGAAGGCAGCAAATGCAAGAAATAATCTGACTGCTTCAATTCTTGCCACCGGAGCAAAAGTCTCTTCAAAATCAACTCCTTCAATCTAAGAGTAACCCTTGCAGACCAATCTAGCTTTATTTCTGATTACTTCTCCAGCTTCATTCAGTTTGTTCCGGAAGACCCATTTGGTTCCAATCACATTCTTGCTTCTAGCTCTAGAAAGAAGATCCCAAGTATGATTTTTCTCAATTTGCATTAGTTCTTCCTCCATTGCTTTTGACCAATTTTCATCATTGCAAGCTTCATTCACTGTCTTAGGTTCAATATTTGAAATCAGACAATATTCATTTGAATTTTGAGTAATTCTTCTCCTTGTTTGCAGTCCTTTGCTTTTGTCACCTATGATCTGATCTTCAGAGTGGTTTAGAGTTACATACCTTGGAACTTTGGGAGTTTCTTGCATCTCTAATTCTTGATCAGTCTCATTGAGACATAACTCTTCTTCCTGACTTACCGGATCAACTTGACTTGGTTTCTCAGAAGAGGCTTGGACACTTTGAATCTGAACACCATTCTAATCATCTTCATCATACTCATGAATTCTTGAGGGTCTTTCAATTTGTTCATCAACCTTCACATATACACTTTCTACTATCTTTCTTAGTCTCTTGTTGTAACATCGGTATGCTTTGCTTTGAGTAGAGTAACCCAAGAATATTCCTTCATCACTTCTAGCATCAAACTTTCCTAGATCTTCATCCCTTTTAATGTAACATCTGCTACCAAAATCTTTGAAATATCTCACAGTGGGAGTAATGCCAAACCAAATTTCATAAGGAGTCTTACCGGTATTATTTCTAATTTGAACTCGATTGAGAGTGTAGACTGCAGTGCTGACAGCTTCTCTCCAATAGATCTGAGGAACATTTGCTTCCATCATCATGGTCCTGGATGGTCTGGTTCTTTCTCTCAACTACTCCATTCTGCTATGGAGTTCTAGGTGCAGACAACTGTCTTTTTATTCCATGTTTCTCATAGAAGTCTATGCACTCACCGGATATGAATTCTCCACCTCTATCAGACCTCAGACATTTCAATTTTAATCCAGTTTCATTCTCCACCATGGCCTTGAATATTTTTAATTTCTCAAGTGCTTCTGATTTTTCTTTTAGAAAGGTTACCCACATCATTCGAGAGTAGTCATCAGTTAGCAACATGAAGTATCTATCACCTTGGACACTCCTAACTCTTGCCGGACCACAAAGATCAGTATGAACTAAGTCCAATAGTCTGATAGAAGATAATTCCTTACTTTTGAAAGTGACTCTGCTCAATTTGCCCAACTGACATTCTTTACACAAGCTATTAGTAGGTTTCACTAATTTTGGAAGATCTCTTACAGCCTGAGTATTGTTTATCTTGATGATATTATCAAAATTCACATGACACATCCTCCTATGCCATAACCAACTCTAATCAATTTGAGCAAATAAGCAACTTTTACCAGTACCAACCAAGTGGAAGATATTACCTTTAGTTTGAGTATCGGATGCAATCTTTGTTCTGGAGCTTTCAAAGATCTTGCATTTTCTATTTCTGAATCTGAGATCATAGCCCTTGTCCACCAGTTGTCCAACACTGAGAAGATTGTGCTTTAATCCTTCAACATACAGTACATTATCAGTTTTGTTCTTTCCATCAAGAGAAATAGTTCCTCTACCTCTGATCCTGCTAGCAGAATTATCTCCAAACTTTACAATTCCTCCTTCATATTTCTCCAAACTTAAGAACTTATTCTTATTAGCAGTCATATGGTGAGAGCAACCACTATCAATGACCCAATCATCCTTTGTTTCAACTTGGGCAACCTGAGCTCTTTCTTCAACTTTTAGATTGACAGATACAGAGGGTATTGATTCCTCTTCTTTGATGGCAATAAACACCCATTCATTACCGGATTTGTTTCCTATCTCTGATTCATCATCTGTTACTTCTTCATTATCATCTTCTTCATGAACATAATAACAATTCTTTTGAAACCTTAGTCTATTAGGATTTGGTCTTGAAAATCTTTCCAGACATCTTGAGGCAAAATGACCAATTTTATTGTAGTTAAAACACTTAAAAGGTAATTTTCCTTCATACTTACTAGATCCTCTTGGCAGTCTCTTTGCAATAAGGGCTTCAAGATGAGTAGTTTTAGCTTCTTCTTCATCCAAGTCTTTTCTTGCTTTTTCATACCATGATGGGTTCCTTGAAGAATTTCCCCCCAGATCAAACCTTTGTTTCCCTTTTATAGAGGCACTGGCTTTGAATGCAGATTCAGTCTTTGGAGGATCATCTCCAAACTCGGCCATTTCAAAAACAACCAACTTACCAACCAATTGGTCTCTTGTGATTGATGTATGAGCTCTGAATTCTTCAATTGCAAAAGCCTTGATTTTGTAAGAATCAGGAAGGGATCTGAGAACTTTACCAATGATCTCATCTTCACTCAGGATTCCACCTGCATTTCTAATTTCACAAACTAGCTCATTCACTCTTGGCATAAAGAAGGTAATATTTTCATCATCTCTCATCTTCAGTTTTTCAAATTTCCCTTTTAGACTCTATAACCTTGCCCATTTAACAAACTGGTCTCCTTCATACAAAAGTTCCAGTTTATTCCAGATTTCAAAGGCAGTTGGTAGATCAATAACATTTGAGAGTTCTGAGTCAGATAATGCACTTAAAAGAGCCTCTTTGGTCTGCAGATTGTTTTCAGCATTTGTGATTTCATTTAGGGTTGTCGGACCACCCTATGGAGGTACATAAGCTTTTGTAACCATAGACCAGTATGGAAATCCCATACACTACAAGTGACATTTCATGCGACCTTTCCAAAGAGTAAAGTTAGTTCCATTAAACTTTGGACTATCCTTCTTGTAGGATGACATCCTAGATCTCCTCAAGCAGTTAAGCTCCTTTTAGAGGAACTTGGCTCTGATACCAATTGTTAGACTTAGAGTAGACAACTGAGAGGGGGGGTGAATCAGTTGTCCAAAACTTTCTTTACATTCAACACTTATATTCACTTGGTAGTAATAATAAATCAAACATGAAACTTAATGAATTTAATCAAGAGTAGAAACACATCAACATAAGAGACACCAAGATTTTGACGTGGAAAAACTTAGTTAAGGGAAAAACCACGGGGTGATTAACCCAAGATTGTATTCTCTATTAGAAGAATAGAAAGAACAAAATGGCACATGCCAATTAGGGCTGACTGCCCGAGCACACTGCTCACAAGAGGCTCACTGCCTATAAGAGACACACTGTCTACAAAAGAATAAGTATCACATACTTGAACTAGAAAATAGCATCTTCACCATGCTTGAGTCAGTTCCATTTAAGCCCAAACCTTCTGCTCTGCCTTTTGCTCTTCTCCTTGCTGCCACACACTCATCTCCACATCTCCACTCTTGAAATGACTTCACAATCCCTTATTTATACATGGCATCAACTTAGGAACAAGCATCTAAGTCGGTACACATCCACAAGAACATCCACAAGATGTATAATTCATCCGGTCGGCCAATCACAGAAAGAACATCATCATCTGAAAGTTATTCTACATTTGTGTGACTCTAATTCTAATGCAGACCATAAACACAAATTGATCACGATCCAATGATCTCCACAAGCTTGTCTGAAACACCAAGAACATCCGCACTTCCTCTACTTACTAAAAACTCTTCTCTCCTTCATCCAGAACCTCAAGAATACAGTCTGCCATTACTGTCACAAAGGAATAGATACTTCCAGACCTTCAAACCACTAACCAATTAAGTTGCCACACCACACAGACTTCCCAAACACTTCCTCAAATCTACAGAACCAAAGAATGCATTTCCAGATTTCACTGGACCTATCTGTATCTCTCTGTCATCACTGAACATTTGCCAAAACTAATTTTACTTGAACTGCCATAACTTCTTCATATCTTCATGCAGACCTCTAAAATCTCTACTAGAACATTATAAGACACATATCTACAAACCCTTTAATCCGCATCCTCTGATCCGCAACCTATCTTGGACTTTTACCTTGTTGTCATCACGGTTCTTCACTATTCCTGATTGAGACTAATTTTCTCAATGCCCTCAGCATACAGCTCATCCAATCCTTCTCATTAATGCAACATGAGTATGTTGACATCAATGACAACACCAGTTAAACTCATACTTGTAGCAGGTTAATCCTAGAGAATGCTAAGAATAATAATTTGAAGATTATACATAAGTTTTGGGGATATATATAGTAGAATAGATGCATCCCTATAAAGGTAGAGGCACATATCTCTTATAGATAGTAGTGTTGGTGTTAGTGTAGGGCATAGGTATGTCATTCTAGATTATAATCAATTCAAACTTTGAGATTTGGTAATACATATTTGGGACACTATATACACTATGTCTAGGTGTATGTAGATGTCATAAATAGAGGAAAATGGTAGTGAAAATAGAGTGTAAAATAAAAGTAAATGAATCCAATAATGAGAGAAAATTGGGAATGTACAGGCCTAGATTTGAGAAATAATAAAGTGAGATAGTGAAACAACAATTTTGGATGCCACAAAACTCACTAGAACATTTGAAGGGTGTATGACTAATGCTTCTACGAGTAAAGTTGTATTGGTAGCCTAGTAGGGGTGTTGGTTTATTATTTTTGGGGATAGTAGGGGGAACTAGGGATGCTACTAGATCTCATGTTAGAATTTCTTGAAAATATTAAGGTTTTCTTAGCATGACTTCCTAATCAATTTGTATAACTAGCTTGACTATACAATCCTTACCAATTCTCCAAAAAATCACTTGTAACACATATTTTTATAAGAAGAGCCTTGCAAGGTGGTTATGCCAAAGTGGAAGCTACCTTGCCCCCTTGTGGGTAATTCAAACATAGATCCACATGTGCATGTTAAAGATAAAAAGATATGGAAATCAAATATAAAAATAGATTAATAATTAAAATGAAACCAAAACCCTAATGTTATTACCAATTAGGATATGGAAAGGTAGAAACTAGGGCTTGGTGGGGGAATGAACCAAGAAATAAGATGGACAAAAAGGAAAATAGGGATGATATAGAGTTGAAGATGGATGAATTAGGAAATTGAAAGAGATGTTTAAGGAAAAATTAGGAGGTGGGAAAGGAAATTGGGAAAGAGATAGAGGAAAGGTTGTGAGAGGGATGTACAAAGTAATATAACGACATAACGATACTCCATGGCTCAAAAATGATGCATGAATGATGTCTAAAGCTTCATGAAGATGCTCTAATGATAGAAACATGCTACAAAGCTCTAAGATAGCCACAGAGAACTTCATAGTGCAAGAGGAAACTTGAGTGTGTTTATGAAAATGAGATAAAGGATCATTTTATAGATTTTTGATAGCCAAATTTCACTATTTTGAGTGAGGACAACTTTAATTGAGATTAGTTAGCCATAGGTAAGATTGTATTAAACATTTGGAGCTAAGGGGTAGGGAAGCTTCATCTCTACCTTGGTAGAGACATAAGTTCCTCATATCTAAGAGAGATGAACTTCGATGAGAAGATAAAATAGAAATAAACAAGATTAGGGTCAGTGCAAGAAGTTGGGTTCACTTTTTGGATAAAAAGTGGAAGTGTTTTCCTTGAAAATTAAAATTTCTCCTATTTGGAGTCAAAATTTGAAGCACTTACAGATAAAATCTTAAGAAAGTCTAGTAATATGAAATGTAGAATTTTGAATCTAGTTTTCAAATATGTAATTTATTCTAATACCCAGATGATACAAATTAATTTTTCATAGGCTTGAACAAAAACCATTTGTTAAAAGTCACTTTTTTAGGACCATACCATGCACGTGTACAACCAACATAATTTGACCTAAATAATAAGAAAATTCTAAATCCTTTTGGGGAAAGATGTGTATTATAGTGAAGTTTGATGAGGATATTTTTTATAATTTTTTTTCCAAATATTTGTTTTTTTATTAGCCCTAATTAATGTTTTTGAAAACCCCTCATGTATGACCAACATAATTTGAGCAAAACTAATCATAAAATGATTTTGTTTTTCATTGTGTAAAGAATGATGTGTAGATTGATGACATATAATTTAAAAATTAAAAGTTATTAAAAAAAATAAAAAACATCTGTCATTTTATGTTTTTGGACCACTTTGCTCATAAATTAATTAATAAATAGAAAAAAAAGTTGAATAAAAAAATTACGTATTTGAAAACTAGACATCGTCATCTATAATGGGTTTTAATTTTGTTAAAAAAATAGAAAAAAATGTCGTCAGCCATATAGGTAAAGTTAGTCTTTTCTCTTTCTCTGAACATAGACTTGTACTTGTATATGCCTAAAAATGACACGACTCTGCCCAAATAAATATTCTTAATATTTATTTAAGTCAAATTCCTCTATCAATAAATAAATAAACCAATTTATTTATTTGATTCATATTCTCCCAACAATTAAATAAAATCAATTTATTTAATTAAAATTCCTAAATTCTTCTAATTCCTCCAACAAATTAAATAATATCAATTATTTAATTAGTTCTCCCAAATTCATTCTAAATTAAATAATACCAATTATTTAATTATTTCTTCCAATAATATCTTCTCTAAATTTAAATAAATCAAATATTTATTTAAGTTGTCCATTTCTTCTAAATTGAGTTATCTCTAAATATAATTCAATCCTTGTGCACATCCAATTGAATATTCTAAATATTTAATTGAGTCAAAATATCTTCTCATCCTCATGCCATTTCCATTCTCTAGTTCTATTCTCTTAACTGACTAATTTATTCTTTTAATTGATTTATTTCTTCAGTTAACTCATTCTTCTATTTTATTAATTCCTCTCATGCAAAATAGAGAAAGACACATGTCTTCTTCCTATTCGCGCACATTCCTCAACCATTTTATACCGTTGATCTTCTGATTCTTTCTATACCATTGATCCTCTCTCTCTCTCAAGTCTATAAGTACAACCCTATTCCTCTATTTCATTCATCCAAGCCTTTAAGATTGTTACTCTGCAGGAATTACAGAGTGCCTTTGGCACCCATGTCATTCCTTTTTGCTTGCGATCAACTTGTTACCATATCACTACCATTGTTGTGAAGCTCATCTTCATTACAAAGCATCATCATATCCATTCTCCATTGACAATCTTGGAATAGCAAGGAAGTGCACTCTCTGAGGGCCTTATTCATACATGCAAGATCGATTGAGATAGGCAACCAATGGAAGCTACAAAGTATTGAGGTTTGCAAAGTTTTTTTATCTTTGTTTGTTTGATCTTGATTATTTCCCTTTTCATTGAGTTTTGGGTATTATTGATATTGATATATTGATTATTCATGTTTACTCCAATTTTCCCTTAACATTTTTGGTGCCCACAGTGGGGCCCTACCCTAATTTAACCCAAAAACTAAGTTTTTGTGCATTAGGAAACTGTACACAGGAGGAATCTGCGCATCTGACCCATTCTAACATGCATCTATTATTTGTTTTGGTACATCTCATCTTTCAACGCATAGAGTCTCTATTTTGGTGCATCTAACCTCTGATATAACACATTTACTGATTATACGCATTTGTTTTATCCTGCAGTGCATCTGTTCCATCCTGCCATGCATCTGTTCCATCCTGCCATGCATCTGTTCCATCCTCCTACGCCTCTGTTTTGCAGTGAATTTTTAGAACATTGTTTCTATGCATTTGATCATTCTTTCTGCATGTATGTCCTCTAATTCAACGTGTTAGTTCTCAAAAATGCAGGTTGCAAATCCTAAGAGGATGCTAGACTCTATGATCAGATTGGTAACATTTTTTAACTAACACGATGGAGTTAACCTATAGGGTTAATCACTCCCTGCACTTCAGGTTCTACTAAACCTAGGCGGGTGGACCTTAATAGCTAATGAAGTAGATAAAAGGAATGTATGACTCAAATGAATTTAGGAATCTACCCACAATGACATAAAGTGTGGAATAGGTGAAAGCTTGCAAACTACTTCTACTCCTAATACTAAGATCTGAGATGTAATTGTTTGAATAAGATTTTATGGAATCCTAGAGTGAAATTGGTATGACCAATGCCTATTTCTATTGGACTCATGGAGTCAAGGTGTATATGATATATGATTTACTTACTGGTTACAATTCTAATTGTTTGGCACTTGTGTTTGTTTATACCTTATATAAATGTACAAGAATGTGACTAATAGACCCTACTTATTGATCCACTCGATCCTACCAAGTTACTGTGACTTATTGAAAGGATTTTTAATCCTTTCTTGAAGGAGGGTAAGTGCAAGAAGATGGGGGGCCAAAAAGGGGTCTTAAGTGGCCACTTTTTTTCTGAAATCAGGAAATACTGGCCTTGGATGAGAAATTGAGCATAGTTACACTCAAAATTTAGAGATGCAACCAAAACAATGTTCATAGTGCTCCGAGTCTACTTTCTAAACTACTATTTTGTTTTGAAAATGGCATAGATTAAGGGGTTCAAAAGAGGGAGCCACAGAAATTGGTGTTGTTTCTGTCAAAAAAACATAACATAGCATGTTTTGTGGCTCCCTCAAAAGGTCAACTTTTTTTTGGTATTTTTAAAATTGCTTCAGTGAGAAATTAGCTAATAGCATGTAGTTTATGCCCAATTTTTCTGATAATTTTTTGATGAATATTTGATTTTTTACTAATTTTTAAAGTGGACACATCCTAAAAAATAGAATTTTGGTCGTGCTACCCCTATAAATTTTGAAAACTAATTGAAAATCATTTTTTTTTTAATATTTGTAGAATGGAGTCTAGTTTCTAAATATGTAATTTTTTTGAAATTTGAATGAATAGTTATTTTACAATGAAAAAAAGACCAAATATTGGTTTTTGCATAAAAACGGACACACAAACAAAAGAAATTAAAGACGAAAGGCTTAACATTGTTAAAATGTGAAAAAAATCACATCGTCAAATAGCTAAGAGAAAGCCTAACATTACCCATGTGTTTGATTTGTTCAACCTTGAAACACGTGCAAATCTGAGGGTTAGCATGAACGAAATTATGTGAAATTTTGAAGAATATAGAAAAACATGTCTGTGACTGTTCATAAGGCACTCCAAGCCTTTGGGTTGGAAATCCAAAGCAAATCCCAAGCCCAAGGCTTGGGATTCCCAAAGCAAGAAATAACACGAGTGCATTATAACGTGCTCGCGTTATGTTTCGCCTTGCATTTTTCTTTCCCGTAAGTCTGTCTTTTGCCATGTTTGACATAACGCGAGCGCGTTATAACGCGCTCGCGTTATGTCCCACTCAAATTTTTTTATGTTCAAGGCTATTAATCATGAGGGTTAAGGCATAAGGGATAGAGTTGGAAGGTTTATGGATAAGGGATTAGTGTTTAAGGTATAGTATCGAGCCCTTTGAGGGTCTAGGAATAGTGATAGCGTTTAAGGTTTAGGGATGAGGGATGACAGATTACGGTTGAGGGTCAAGGGATCAAAGTTAAGGGTTGAGGGATTAGGGTTTGACATTAAGGGTTGAGGGTTGAGGTTCAAGGGTCAAGGGTTTAGGGATAGGGTTTAGGGTCGAGGGATTAGGGTTAAAGTAGAGTGTGGAGGGTGTAAGGATTAGGGATAGGGTTGGAGGGTTTAGGGATAAGGGATTAGGGTTTAAGGTATAGTATCAGGTCTGTTGAGAGTTTAGGAATAGGGATAGCATTTAGGGATTAGGGATGAGGGATTATAGTTGAGGGATGATGGATTAGGGTTGAGGGTTGAGGGATTAGGGTTTAGGGATAAGGTTTAGGGTTGAGGGTTGAGGGATTAGGGTTTAAGGTATAGTGTTGAGGGTTGAGGGTTGACGGATTAGCATTTAATGTCAAGGTTAGGGTTAGAGTGTCGAGGGTAGAGGGATTAGGGATAGGGTTTAGGGTTGAAGGTTTAAGGATTGAGGGTTGAGGCTTTAGGGATGAGGGTTTAAGGCTTGAGATATAGTGTCAAGTGTTGAGGGTGTAGGGATAGGGTTTAAGTTTTAAGGGTTAAGGGTTGAGGGATATGGATTAGGGTTTAAGGTATAGTGTTGAGGGTCGAGGGATCAGAGTTAAGGGTTGAGGGATTAGGGTTTGATGTTGAGGGTTGAGGGTTGAGGTTCGAGGGTCAAGGGTTTAGGGATAGGGTTGAGGGTGGAGGAATTAGGGTTAAAGTAGAGTGTGGAGGGTATAAGGATTAGGGATAGGGTTGGAGGGTTTAGGGATAAGGGATTAGGGTTTAAGGTATAGTATTGATTCTATTGAGGGTGTAGGAATAGGGATAGCATTTAGGGTTTAGGGATGAAGGATTAGAGTTGGGGGATGATAGATTAGGGTTGAGGGTTGAGGGATTAGGGTTTAGGGATAAGGTTTAGGGTTGAGGGCTGAGGGATTAGGGTTTAAGGTATAGTGTTGAGGGTTTAGGGATAGGGTTTAGGGTTGAGGGATTAGGATTTGACGTTGAGGGTTGAGGGTTTAGGGTTTAGGGTTAGGGTTGAGAGATGAGGGATCAGAGTTAAGGGTTGAGGGAATAGGGTTTGATGTCGAGGGTTGAGGGTTGAGGTTCGAGGGTCAAGGGTTTAGGGATAGGGTTGAGGTTGAAGGGATTAGGGTTAAAGTAGAGTGTGGAGGGTGTAAGGATTAGGGATAGGGTTGGAGGGTTTAGGGATAAGGGATTAGAGTTTAAGGTATAGTATCGAGTCTGTTGAGGGTTTAGGAATAGGGATAGCATTTAGGGTTTAGGGATGAGGGATTAGAGTTGAGGGATGAGGGATTAGGGTTGAGGGTTGAGGGATTAGGGTTTAGGGATAAGGTTTAGGGTTGAGGGTTGAGGGATTAGGGTTTAAGGTATAGTGTTGAGGGTTGATGGTTTAGGGATAGGGTTTAGGTTTGAGGGATTAGGGTTTAGGGTTGATGAATTAGGGTTTAATGTTGAGAGTTGAGGGTTGAGGGTTGAGGTTGAGGGATAGGGTTAATGGTCAAGGGATTAGGGTTAAATAAGAGTGTCGATGGTAGAGGGATTAGGGTTTAAGGTATAGTATCGAGCCTGTTGAGGGTCTAGGAATAGGGATAGCGTTTAGGGTTTAGGAATGAGGGATTAGAGTTGAGGGATGACGGATGACAAATTAGGGTTGAGGGTTGAGGGATTAGGGTTTAGGGACAAGGTTTAGGGTTAGGGTTTAGGGATAGGGTTTAGGGTTGAGGGATTAGAGTGAAGGGTTGAGGGATTAGAATTTGGCATTGAGGGTTTAGGGTTTAGGATCAGGGTTGAAGGTTGAGGGATGATGCAGAGCATCATGGTCAGCAATTTCATGGTTCAACACTTTAATGGAACCATTCTCTCAAAGTTCACAGTTTTCCTTCTTGATAGAGATTAACCTTCACATAAGGTAGGATTATTATTCATAACTACACTTGTTCATAAACCAAAGTGAGGGACTTCAGGACTCCTCTCACCAACCAAGATTCCAACCAAGACTCCAATCCAAACTCTAACCAACCACTATGCAAGATAGCAATCTACAATACTGTTTATTCAAGACAGCCACACACTTCTATCTCTAAGGAGATAGTTAGGGTACCCTCCTTGGGGTGATCTCCATTGACACAATTCCAATGCCAAATAACCAACCAACTCAACAATATACCTAACACGTAATTGCCTTCAATGACAAAATAACAAACATGATGAACAAAACTATTACCTTCTTGACAGACTGCTGTCCTCCTCTCTTCCTCTAACACATGAATCTGCAGGGGTCTTTTCTCATGCCCACACTCACCATACCCAATCTCCTACCCCTGAAACCTTCACAAGACCATGGAAAACTATTTCACATCCCCCTCCATTGATTGGAAACAAGGAAAGATCAGTAACAAGAAGGAATACCCATTGGGCTGCTCAGAGATACCTCAAATCAGGTTTTGGACAGTCAATTGAAAACCAACGGTTCCTCCCTCCTAACTTGGTTTCAAACCTCCAAATAACTTGTAAAGGATAGATAACTTCCCCTAATAACCAACCAACACAAGCTTCATCCACTACCAGGCCATACAAGTACTGTTATTTGCAGAAAACAGTGAGGTTTTCAAAGGAACAGCAGAGTTTGGAGCAGCCTCCAGAAGAATAGCGATTTCTCCCTTATTACTCAATATCAAGACACCAAACAAGACTTAAAAACAACCTAGTTCAATCCTCCATCCACCCACTACACACTTGTGCCACGAAAATTCCGTACAGGTATGGAATAATGCAGAAAAATAGTCAATTTCAGACATGAACAGCAACTCTAAAAAAATAGTTTTTGGAAAAATGCCGATATCTTTTCCCTAGATCATTTCCAAGACACCAAACCAGACTCAAATCGAAGGTACTTCAAATCTCTTTCCATCCATTACAAGCTTGGGCAATAATACATTTGTACAATCATGATTACGGTAGGTGAACAGTAACAAAAACACAGAAAATCAGGAAAAACAGCAAAACAGTTATCTTTTTTGTTCTTTCTTTCTATTCCTTCGAATCCCCCTACAAAGGAAACCTTCTTGGCTTCAAATAAGCTTCATAAAAAGAAAAAAAAACATTTGGCATCCCAAAAAAAACCATTCATCTTCCTTGTTTTTTCTGATTTCTAATTGTTGTCTTTTCACTGTTTTTTAGAAACTGCCTTTTCTTTAGGACAGCAATGACTATTTTTTTTGATGACTAATCTTTTCTTTTTGATATGTGGTTAACGTTTGGGCAAGGTTATAACCTACTTCTAAACCTTTGGTGTTATTCTAAAAGATTACAACCAATAAAACTTAAATGACTTTAATGACTGCCTTTTTGCCACAATATTGTCCTCTTGAGGACTACAACTTCAACAAGAAAATAGATACTAGCTTTTTGGACATAGTCCACTACAAGCATGACTACAAGCCGTATTACAACTTTTAATGGTCTCAAGGACCTCATCAAACATCTTGAAGATCAAATAAATCCTGATGTGAAGGTGCTCCTGCACCAAGGGATCAGAGTTAAGGGTTGAAGGATTAGGGTTTGATGTTGAGGGTTGAGGTTCGAGGGTCAAGGGTTTACGGATAGGGTTGAGGGTCGAGGAATTAGGATTACAGTAGAGTGTGGAGGGTATAAGGATTAGGGATAGGGTTGGAGGGTTTAGGGATAAGGGATTAGAGTTTAAGGTATAGTATTGAGTCTGTTGAGGGTTTAGGAATAGGGATAGCATTTAGGGTTTAGGGATGAGGGATTAGAGTTGAGGGATGAGGGATTAGGGTTGAGGGTTGAGGTATTAGGGTTTTCGGATAAGGTTTAGGGTTGAGGGTTGAGGGATTAGGGTTTAAGGTATAGTGTTGAGGGTTGATGGTTTAGGGATAGGGTTTAGGTTTGAGGGATTAGGGTTTAGGGTTGATGAATTAGGGTTTAATGTTGAGAGTTGAGGGTTGAGGGTTGAGGGTTGAGGTTGAGGGATAGGGTTAATGGTCAAGGGATTAGGGTTAAATAAGAGTGTCGATGGTAGAGGGATTAGGGTTTAAGGTATAGTATCGAGCCTGTTGAGGGTCTAGGAATAGGGATAGCGTTTAGGGTTTAGGAATGAGGGATTAGAGTTGAGGGATGACGGATGACAGATTAGGGTTGAGGGTTGAGGGATTAGGGTTTAGGGACAAGGTTTAGGGTTAGGGTTGAGGGATTAGGGTTTAAGGTATAGTGTTGAGGGTTTAGGGATAGGGTTTAGGGTTGAGGGATTAGAGTGAAGGGTTGAGGGATTAGAATTTGGCGTTGAGGGTTTAGGGTTTAGGATCAGGGTTGAAGGTTGAGGGATCAGAGTTAAGGGTTGAGGGATTAGGGTTTGATGTTGAGGGTTGAGGGTTGAGGTTCGAGGGTCAAGGGTTTAGGGATAGGGTTGAGGGTCGAGGAATTAGGATTACAGTAGAGTGTGGAGGGTATAAGGATTAGGAATAGGGTTGGAGGGTTTAGGGATAAGGGATTAGAGTTTAAGGTATAGTATCGAGTCTGTTGAGGGTTTAGGAATAGGGATAGCATTTAGGGTTTAGGGATGAGGGATTAGAGTTGAGGGATGAGGGATTAGGGTTGAGGGTTGAGGGATTAGGGTGTAGGGATAAGGTTTAGGGTTGAGGGTTGAGGGATTAGGGTTTAAGGTATAGTGTTGAGGGTTGATGGTTTAGGGATAGGGTTTAGGTTTGAGGGATTAGGGTTTAGGGTTGATGAATTAGGGTTTAATGTTGAGAGTTGAGGGTTGAGGGTTGAGGGTTGAGGTTGAGGGATAGGGTTAATGGTCAAGGGATTAGGGCTAAATAAGAGTGTCGATGGTAGAGGGATTAGGGTTTAAGGTATAGTATCAAGCCTATTGAGGGTCTAGGAATAGGGATAGCGTTTAGGGTTTAGGAATGAGGGATTAGAGTTGAGGGATGACGGATGATAGATTAGGGTTGAGGGTTGAGGGATTAGGGTTTAGGGACAAGGTTTAGGGTTAGGGTTTAGGGATAGGGTTTAGGGTTGAGGGATTAGAATTTGGTGTTGAGGGTTTAGGGTTTAGGATCAGGGTTGAAGGTTGAGGGATCAGAGTTAAGGGTTGAAGGATTAGGGTTTGATGTTGAGGGTTGAGGGTTGAGGTTCGAGGGTCAAGGGTTTAGGGATAGGGTTGAGGGTCGAGGAATTAGGATTATAGTAGAGTGTGGAGGGTATAAGGATTAGGGATAGGGTTGGAGGGTTTAGGGATAAGGGATTAGAGTTTAAGGTATAGTATCAAGTCTGTTGAGGGTTTAGGAATAGGGATAGCATTTAGGGTTTAGGGATGAGGGATTAGAGTTGAGGGATGAGGGATTAGGGTTGAGGGTTGAGGTATTAGGGTTTAGGGATAAGGTTTAGGGTTGAGGGTTGAGGGATTAGGGTTTAAGGTATAGTGTTGAGGGTTGATGGTTTAGGGATAGGGTTTAGGTTTGAGGGATTAGGGTTTAGGGTTGATGAATTAGGGTTTAATGTTGAGAGTTGAGGGTTGAGGGTTGAGGGTTGAGGTTGAGGGATAGGGTTAATGGTCAAGGGATTAGGGTTAAATAAGAGTGTCGATGGTAGAGGGATTAGGGTTTAAGGTATAGTATTGAGCTTCTTGAGGGTCTAGGAGTAGGGATAGCATTTAGGGTTTAGGAATGAGGGATTAGAGTTGAGGGATGACGGATGACAGATTAGGGTTGAGGGTTGAGGGATTAGGGTTTAGGGACAAGGTTTAGGGTTAGGGTTTAGGGATAGGGTTTAGGGTTGAGGGATTAGAGTGAAGGGTTGAGGGATTAGAATTTGGCGTTGAGGGTTTAGGGTTTAGGATCAGGGTTGAAGGTTGAGGGATCAGAGTTAAGGGTTGAAGGATTAGGGTTTGATGTTGAGGGTTGAGGGTTGAGGTTCGAGGGTCAAGGGTTTAGGGATAGGGTTGAGGGTCGAGGAATTAGGATTACAGTAGAGTGTGGAGGGTATAAGGATTAGGGATAGGGTTGGAGGGTTTAGGGATAAGGGATTAGAGTTTAAGGTATAGTATCAAGTCTATTGAGGGTTTAGGAATAGGGATAGCATTTAGGGTTTAGGGATGAGGGATTAGAGTTGAGGGATGAGGGATTAGGGTTGAGGGTTGAGGGATTAGGGTTTAGGGATAAGGTTTAGGGTTGAGGGTTGAGGGATTAGAGTTTAAGGTATAGTGTTGAGGGTTGATGGTTTAGGGATAGGGTTTAGGTTTGAGGGACTAGGGTTTAGGGTTGATGAATTAGGGTTTAATGTTGAGAGTTGAGGGTTGAGGGTTGAGGGTTGAGGTTGAGGGATAGGGTTAATGGTTAAGGGATTAGGGTTAAATAAGAGTGTCGATGGTAGAGGGATTAGGGTTTAAGGTATAGTGTCGAGCCTGTTGAGGGTCTAGGAATAGGGATAGCGTTTAGGGTTTAGGAATGAGGGATTAGAGTTGAGGGATGACGGATGACAGATTAGGGTTGAGGGTTGAGGGATTAGGGTTTAGGGACAAGGTTTAGGGTTAGGGTTGAGGGATTAGGGTTTAAGGTATAGTGTTGAGGGTTTAGGGATAGAGTTTAGGGTTGAGGGATTAGAGTGAAGGGTTGAGGGATTAGAATTTGGCATTGAGGGTTTAGGGTTTAGGATCAGGGTTGAAGGTTGAGGGATCAAAGTTAAGGGTTGAGGGATTAGGGTTTGATGTTGAGGGTTGAGGGTTGAGGTTCGAGGGTCAAGGGTTTAGGGATAGGGTTGAGGGTCGAGGAATTAGGATTACAGTAGAGTGTGGAGGGTATAAGGATTAGGAATAGGGTTGGAGGGTTTAGGGATAAGGGATTAGAGTTTAAGGTATAGTATCGAGTCTGTTGAGGGTTTAGGAATAGGGATAGCATTTAGGGTTTAGGGATGAGGGATTAGAGTTGAGGGATGAGGGATCAGGGTTGAGGGTTGAGGGATTAGGGTTTAGGGATAAGGTTTAGGGTTGAGGGTTGAGGGATTAGGGTTTAAGGTATAGTGTTGAGGGTTGATGGTTTAGGGATAGGGTTTAGGTTTGAGAGATTAGGGTTTAGGGTTAATGAATTAGGGTTTAATGTTGAGAGTTGAGGGTTGAGGGTTGAGGGTTGAGGTTGAGGGATAGGGTTAATGGTCAAGGGATTAGGGTTAAATAAGAGTGTTGATGGTAGAGGGATTAGGGTTTAAGGTATAGTATCGAGCCTGTTGAGGTTCTACGAATAGGGATAGCGTTTAGGCTTTAGGAATGAGGGATTAGAGTTGAGGGATAACGGATGACAGATTAGGGTTGAGGGTTGAGGGATTAGGGTTTGATGTGGAGGGTTGAGGGTTTAGGGTTAGGGTTGAGAGATGAGGGATCAGAGTTAAGGGTTGAGGGATTAGGGTTTGACGTCGAGGGCTGAGGTTCGAGGGTCAAGGGTTTAGGGATAGGGTTGAGGTTGAAGGGATTAGGGTTTAAGGTATAGTGTTGAGGGTTGATGGATCAGGGTTAAGGGTTGAGGGTTGTAAGGATTAGGGATAGGGTTGGAGGGTTGATGGATTAGGATTTGACATTGAGGGATTAGGATTTGACGTTGAGGGTTGAGGGATTAGGATTTGACATTGAGGGTTGAGGGTTTAGGGATAGGGTTGAGGGATTAGGATTTGACATTGAGGGTTGAGGGTCAAGGGATTAGAGTTGAGGGTTTAGGGATTAGGGATCTATAGCAGGATAAAACGCGAGCGCGTTATAACGTGCTCGCGTTTTGTATTTCTACTGAAACGGTAAAAAAGTGGTTACCCCCATGATCCAGGCTCACATGCTCTGTTTTCTTACTGATTCTGTGCGTGCTCTAACAAAAAAGAAGTGCTTTCATGCTATTGGGAAGTTCACATGCACATTTGACACATTGTACCACCTTTGCATGATCTTTCCACCACCTTTTCTGCTTTGCCAACTTGAGAAGGAGGAAATAACATAGTTTTCAAACCAAGTTTGATATATATCTATTCAAGTTTCAATTTTTGTAGTATTTCAATGTTAATTGTGATTCAATTTTAAGAATTTAACATTGAAAAGGAAGCAAGTGGTGAAAAACTCAAATTGTTGAGGAGTTTGATGCAAGAAGATAAAAAACACTACATAATTGGGTACTCTCTCCATTCAAATCTTCGTTTTTTAGGTATGTCAAGTCTTTACATGCATGTTCTTTACATTTTCCTTATTTCGGATTGAATTACTTTATCATGCTTTATTATACATGTTTAAAAGACACATTCCCAATCGAGAAAGCAACCTACAATCTCACATGATGCCATGTATATTTTCTACACTTGGGCTCTTTAATAATTATGTGTAATAAACAAACCTTAGTTCATACCATGATGTCAAACTATACAAGAATAAATCCTTACAACATAAAAAAAATACAATCCCACTATTATCATGTATTCATTTCTTAGGAAATAATATTGGTCTCTTTATCATGCTACAGACAAATTCTCCGTCATGCCGAGGAAACAATCAAGAATTAAACCAACACAGGAAGAGATAGAAGCTAAGAATGCAAAGAAAGCAATGGCTATGAGGGAACTTCGTGAGAAGAGGAAATTGGACACGATAAATGAAGAAATACCAATTGAAGAGGAACCACAACCATCACAAAGAGATATGGTATTGGCGGCACAAAGAGAACGAATGCAAAAACTTCGTGGTACGAGAGATTTGAATACCATAGTTGGAGACACATCCTTTACTGCAAGTCAACATGTAGGGACACCATCTACCACATCTCAAGTTGAGAGTACATCATCACTCACATGTGATGAAGGAGGTACGCCATCGTTCCCACCTCAACCTCAAGGTATGCCATCTATTCCATCTTCAATCGAAGGTATGCCATCTAACCCATCTCATTTAAATATTGATGAAATTCCTAATGTTGAGATGAATTTACCTAACTTGACACCACCTAGAATTTTGCATAGAAAGCCAAAGTATTTGATTGATATTGATGAGAATATTTTGCAGCCAATGGAAGGTAAGATTCTAAAATGCACTTGTAGAAGATATGCTAATAAGATTTGGAGATTGTTCTTTGAAAAGTTAAATGAGACTGCAAGATGTCAACTATTCGTTGAAATGATGCGAAGTATAAAGTATAGGTCTATCATGAAGATTCTTGGGTTGAGAACATCAAAGGCTTCAAGTGAAAAATCTATTGTCAAGAATCTAATGAGTGCGTATGAGAGTGTGGGTAACACCTCACGCACAAAAGATAGTAATGCAACACGGCGTGTGATTACATCGACTATAGTAAGTAGTCAAACAAGGAAAGCTCGTCTCATTAGAAAGACAAGTCAAGAATTGAGAATTAATAGGAAAACTTTATCAAGAGCCGTTGGAAGACGCCAAAGAATTGAGGACACTAATGCCAATGAATTATGGGCGTTCTCGGGGAGACTACCACGAAAAGATAAACCAATTGTTGAAGCATTGAGATCACTAATTGAATACTTTTGGAAGAATTACACAAGGGTATCTCTGAATCAAAGGGATGTGGTAAGAAGGAGAATTGGTAGTCAGAACCGTGAGCCACATCCAAAGCATTTTTTGGATGAGACTCAAACATAGTTTTATGGTAAATTTCTAGAGAAGTATCCTCAAATTAAAATTTGTCAAAGATATTTTGAAATGCTAAAACCTTTCTATGTTAAGATAAATCACACACGCACTACTTGTTGTTGTAGATTACATATTGAATTTTGATGCTTATAGGTCTATATGTTTAGATATGCATACTAACAATGATTTGCAGGGTTGTGCCATATGTGCCCCACCAACATCTTCAAGAGACTTCATATCAAGAATTTTATGTGAAAGAGAGGAAGGTCAAATATTCTACAAGAAATTATGCTTGGATGGCACATGTCATCGTTGCGGTGGCTTGCAACATTTGCTAATATGTGAACATATGGAAATAACACATGCGGTTGGAAATGAACTAGTAGAGTTTGGCAAGTATAAAGTAGTGGCATACAATACAAAAGATGGTAACGAAGCAAAGAGGTGTGAATTAGTTATTGAAAAGATTCTAGTGTATCAGTTTATGCCTATATTTCGTGACAGCATAGTGTATGAGTATGCAAGACATGCCCATAGAGCTCGATGGTTGGACTTGCAATTCAAGTTATGCAAGGACACATTTCCGATTGGTAGCATTGTTTCAGTCATCAACTTTACAGAGAACTACAGTCTACAGCCACAGGGTGAGGTGCAATCACAATATTACAACTCCACACAGGTTTCTATATTTGTGCACATCGCATTCATTCATGCGAATGATAGTACAGAGGATGACAGAAAGATCATAAGGGAGTATAATTTCTATATTAGTGATGATCGTACGCATTCTACGAAGTTCATGCAAGGTTGCTTTCAGGTGTTCTACAATGATTTGGCTAGAAGGGGCATATCGTTCAGTCAGCATATCATATGGTCGGATAATTATGCATCACAATTCAAGAACTCGTGGAATTTCTATTGGCTGAGTAGGAGACATAATTTTACAGGTATTCAACATATGTGGAACTTTTGTGAGGTCGGGCATGGAAAGGGGGAGCATGATGGTGCAGGAGCATGTATCAAAAGAGCCATAGCACGAGAAGAGTTAAAGTATAAAGACAATGCAAAGTTGACAGATGCAAAATCGATTGTCGAGTGGTGTAATGCTTCCATGGGTCCAGGTAATGAAGGTAAGTCTTTAGTTCGTAGATTTTTTTGGTTGATAGATGATACTAACATTGCACCATATGAGGATTGTTGTACACTGACAGGATCAAATGAGATGCACTCTTTCAGAAGCTCAATTGTAGGTTCATGGAGTATCCATACATGAAAGATGTCATGCTTTTGTTCTTCCTGTACAATTCAAGTCTGGGATGAGTGCGAGTCAAAGGAGTGGGTTGACGAATGGCAGTTAAGTTATCTTAGCCCACTTGACACGTATCGACCCCCAACGGCATTGGAACTAACACAGATGGAATCGTCAGTTGACTTTGACCACATATCAGATTTAGTTCAACCAGGTAATATAGGGCACATATATGCATCTAATTTCATCTAGTTCAACCAGGTAATGTCATCTTACTTTGTAGTGTTTTTGTAATGTTGACTAATTTCATCTAATTTGCTACACATATCAATGTAGGACACGTATATGCAGTTATTGTAGATGAAGATAATGAAGAGGGAACAGATTATTACTTATGTCGTTGTGTTAAGGCCAAAAAGAAATTGGAGGCCCCTGTTACAGATGGAGAAAACATCGAATACCCTACAGGATCAGTGGTTATTACTGGAACATGGCTTAGAAGGTACCCACATAAGAGTGTTAATATTTGGCTATTTCAGGACTTTGACATGCATCGAAAGATTCTTCATTACTCGAACCTTGTCGTGGCATCCAATGTTCATTTGATAAAGTATTGGGGTAGACCTTTGAACAAAATATTGTGGAAGGTGCGTGAGTCTGACCATGAAGCAATACTTGACACAATAAAGAGTAGAGTAGATCCAGATGGTTCATTGGATTAATTTGTAAGTATTCACATTGATTTTGTAAAGTTATGTTACATTGAGTTGTAAGTATGCACATTAATTTGTAAGGTTTGTCTTTTTTTATTTCCTCCTGCATTTTTACACATATGTACACATTTTTACATCATCATGTTATGCATTTTTGCTGTCCTACTCCTGATGCGACCAAACTCATAACTCACCCTACTAGACACCATTTGATGATCTCTCCAACACTCTGGATCCAGGGCGCCCAATCATGATGATGACCTATATACCATTCTCCCAAGGTGCTCATAATGAATGAATGATAAGGAGCACCTCGACCTCTATAATCAAGGTGATTTTAAGTCACTTTGAGTCATTTGGGGTAAGTTTGAGTCTTTGAGTCATGTTGCAAAAAAGTGTCAATGTTGTCAAGTTGCACAAAGCAACTTTTGCATTTTTGGTGTCTTGCTCATGATGTGACCAAACTGACTGTTCCAACGCATTCAGATGGGTACATTTACGCTAGGCATGGTCCTGTTTTTCACCCAAATATGTCGAAACAGTCTGAGCTACATTGTACCAATGATATCCCTAAAGAGTCCAAAGTGCAAAAAGGATGTAATCTTTGACGAGATGTTACTCGAAAATTGTGTCACTTAGAAACATTCTGTCTGAGGCAATGCTATCATGTAGAGTGCCTCTACAATAACCTCTCTCAGTTTTTTATAGCTCTGAGGCATTTACCCGTGGTGAAAGGTTTTCTGCTGCCCCAAAAATCATCAGAAGGAGGCAGTGTAAAGTTGCAAAGGGGTGTAACTTTTGTCCTGCTCCTGATGCGACCAAACTGACTATTCCAACGCATCCAAATGGGTACATTTATGCTAGGCATGGTCCTATTTCTCACCCAAACATGTCGAAACAGTCGGAGCTACATTGTACCGACGATATCCCTGAAGAGTCCAAAGTGCAAAAAGGCAGCAATCTTTGACAAGATGTTACTCAAAAATTGTGTCACTTAGAAACATTCTGTCTGAGGCAACGTGATCACGTAGAGTGCCTCTACAATAACCTCTCTCAGTTTTTTATAGCTCTGAGGCATTTGCCCGTGGTGAAAGGTTTTCTGTTGCCCCAAAAATCGTCAAAAGGAGGCAGTGTAAAGTTGCAAAGGGGTGTAACTTTTGTCCTGCTCCTGATGTGACCAAACTGACTATTCCAACGCGTTTGAATGGGTACATTTGTTGATAACTGAGAGGGGGGGTGAATCAGTTATCCTAATTATTTCTTCTTTTGAACTTTCTTATTAATCAATGCAGCATTGAATCAAACAAACAAACATTACCATGAAATGAAAAACACATGACACAGTTTTTTGACGTGGAAACCTTGTTAAGGGAGAAAACCATGGGGTGATTAACCCAAAGATTATTCTCTGTTAGAAGAATAAGGAATTACAAAATGGCACTTGCCAATTAGGGCTCACTGCCCGAGCACACTGCTCACAAAGAGGCCTACTACCTATAAGGAGACACACTGTCTACAAAGTGATAAGAATCACAGTCTTGAACTGATTGGAAGCATCTATATATACTGGAGTTTAGTTTCGGTTAGGCTCAGTACACTGATCTGCTGCACTTCATCTTTCCTCTGTTCTTTATTCTGCTATCCTTTCACATACCAGATCTTTCTTACTATTTCTGCTCTGTTCTGCACTTATTCGCATACACCATCACACAAATTACACCCTTCACAACTAAATCCATCCTCTATATATATCCGCACAAGTAATTTCATCACCTTTCTAGTCGGCATCCGGAACAGTCTAGTTTCTTACAAACTCTGTTCTGTCGGCTGAATCCTTGCTCACCAAGCAATGCGGATCAAGCATATACTTGTAGATATCATTAATCATGTCGGCCAAACATGATTCATGCCTTCACAACCTTTACCATCAACAGTAACACATCTGGAAAATAGTCTGATACTCTGTCAGTCAGTTCTTCCTCTGTTCTCACTGTCTCTCAGGAATCCGGTACTCAACTATTCATATCTTTTTCTTTGTTCATCACTGGAGGCTAAATCCTTGGAATATACTACTCAAGGTAGTCCCCTTGACTTCCCCAAATCCGCACTGCACCAAGACACTTCCTTTGAGAGATCCGGACCAATCTGTCGGACCTTGCCACATGCTCTGTTCTTGTTCACCGGACCACAACAATCTTCATTCTTACTTCCGGTAGAGACACACCATAACTTGCGGATATGTGGGATGACCTTTGTTGCCATCAATGACAACAACCATGAATCCATATAGTGTCTCTTGCCAACAATCTCCCCCTTTGGCATTGATGGCAACACTTAGTGAAAAATGACTAAGTGTTTATACTACGCTCCCCCTTGGCTGATGCTCTATATACAATTTCTGGAACTCCCCCTTAGTTGGATTCCTCATTTTTCACTGCTCCTCACTCCCCCTTTGACATCAATGGCAAAGGGTAGGGTCCGCACACCAAAATTTTTAAAAATTTTCTATACATAGCCGCATATTTACATACTCACATATACTGAAGAATGTCTGCAAAAGATGTCTTCAGTTGGATCAGTTCTGTAGCCCAACTTTGCTTCATTCTATCCAAAATTGAAATGTGACCACTCAACAAAAATGCAAATGCATCTGCCCTTTTTAGATCTTTCGGATCACTTGTCTGGGCTGTGATTTGAGCTTCTGCTATGGCCTCATGCATGGCCTCTAGCTTAGGGACAATTAACCCCCTGAGCTCACTCAACCTGCTTACTCTATTTTTCCTTTCCTTCTCCAATTTCTTGATTTCACTCAAGACTGCAATAGTCTGACATTCTTGATTTGTTATAGAGGAAGAAAGAGGATCAAAACTTTGAGACAAGCTTAGTAGTGTGTCCTCTTGCGCTTTTATTTTCTTCTCAATGTCCACTGTTACCTTGGACCAGGAGATACAAAATTTGTATATTTCACCGCCACCCTTAAGAGCATTTTCTAAGCTCTTTATCCCAATGTTCATGTTTCTCCTATCATTAATGATCAAACCCTGAACCTCGGAGAACCTTTTATCCAAAAACTCCTTCCGGACCTTTTCTTCAGCTGATTTTTCTAAAGATTCAAAATGTGTATTAACACTGCTGACTAAGGTTTTGAGATTACCGGAAGAGGAGGCTGCCGGATCTATCTGGACCGATGGCATAATCTTCTCAAGCACTCTGGAAGCAGCCTCTATCAACTCACAGTCTTCCATATGAGACTTTAGGAGCTTTTCATTTGCCTTAGCATTTGCAAATGAGGCTATCTTCATTGTCTGCACCGGAGAGAGGGAATCAAAGTTGAATGGGCCTTGTAGTAGCTCCGGTTCATCGATCTCTATTGTTTCTTTGCTCAAAAATTGTTGAACAGTTTGTGCAGTGTCTCTTGCCGGAGACAGATGTTTCTTTTCTTCTGCAGTCTTGGAACTGTCCTTTGGGATTTTCTCTCCTTCCACATTCTTACCACTATTAGTCATGGTCTTCTCTGATGGAGTCTTCTCTTTCTCTACACCCTTGGTACTATCAACCTCTTTATCTTTCACCACTGCTTCCTTCTCCTGTAATTTCTCTTCTTCTTTGGATCCAGAGACTGTAGGGGAAACCGGAGGAGAGATGCTAGCCTGTTCATAGGCCACTTCTTCTAGAGCAGAGGGTTCCAAGTCCACAGCTGTTTCTGCACCTAAGTCCTCTACAACAGGAAGATTGAACCTTTTGAAGGCCTTCCGGAGGATCTCTTCCGTCTCTTTGGCCACCTTGTCAGTCTCACCAAGCATGAGTTGATTCATCCTGGCTTTACTTCTGAACTCATCTTTGCAGTCTTTGAATATTATGTTCATTGTCTTGGGATCAATTTGAGGATATAGCTGAATAGCTATCTGCTCCCAGATCTCAAGATCTTTTGCCTGAGCATTATTCTTTCTTATTTCTAATTCTTTTCTAGGCTTTTAGGGATTTCAGAGATAATCTCAATAAAAGCTTTATTGTAGATGTTCAAGTACCTTATTATAGCTTCTTGCAGGATCTTTTGATCTGCCTCGTTGTAGTCATCATAAAATTCAGCCACCGGTTGAAGGTTCCCATCCACAGTGACTGATTTGACTACACTGTCTAGGGATAGAGTGGGCTTTTCAGCAAATTCTTCTGCCATTTCTTCCTTGTCTTGGCCTGTGGAGGGTTTCCCGGATCCTTTCTTCTTCTGCTTCTTTATTTCTTTTACTCCCTCATCTGACTCAGTTTCCTCTTCATCCTTTTGGCTTTCATAAGCCCTTGTGGCTTTTGTCTTAGTTCTTTTACCAGATGCCTGGACTTCCGGTTTTGAACTTTTGGTTGTGGGAGGTGCAGATCTTTTTGATGATCTGGTCCGGGTGGAAGTTTCAACCGGAACACTTTCTTTACTTTTCTTTTCTGCCTCTTTCTTTTCTTCCTCAGATTTTCTTCTCTTTTCCCGGCTGGCATCAAGTGCCTCTTTTGAGATGCCTAGGCCTTGAGCAATGTGCTCTACTTCTTTTCTCACCTTCCTCTTTATCTTAGGTTCCCTGAGTTCTACATGGATCTTTACACTCAGCTCCTCAAAGGTTCCAAACCTTTCTGCCTTTGGATCTTTGGGCTGACTTAGCATGTGTTGAACATGCAGCTCCACTATCTGTTCATCCACTTCATACCCCATGGGCATGATCCAGACAGTCCTTGGCTCCACTGCCTCCATTAGGCACTGATCAGTGTCCACCATAAAGCACACTGAGTCTTTGTATTTTTCAACAAGAGACTGGGGAATTCTTTCTCTTGCTTGTATCATGCTTTGGAAGTTTTTGAAGTATCCCCATAGGGCTGTATTTCTTGCTTTGGTATCCCCAAGCCCATGTAGATAGTCTCTTATTTGGACTGCAACAGGTTTGTCATTCTGCCATGCCCATCCACTTGATCCGGGCAGCTCATTCATGAAGTAGAAGAATAGACATAATATAAGAGTACCATACTTAAAGGAATTCTTCTTGTCCTTCTTGATTTTCTGTATATTTTCCATTAATTGGCTTAAGAGCAGTTCGCAAAGATCATATTCTGCATTCTTCCTTAGCATTTCATAGGCAGTATATACTGCAGTTTCGGATACAGAATTCTCCCTGTTGGAGTGATAGATCTTGTATCCTATTATCATGGACGTATACTTGATATCCGGATCAGAAATATCTTCAATGGTCATTGCCCTCTTATCAAATTTTGATCTGGTGGCCTCAGTTACAATGTTATTTTTGACAGATTTGAGGATAGGTATCCCTCCGAAAGAGTATAGACCAGTTACTGCTCTAATTGTCTCTTTTGTGATCTTGCAGGGTCTATCCAGCCATAGGAAGTTGTCATGCATCCTGCTCAGTACATACCGGACCCATTCATCTTCTTCAAAGCAGGGGAAATGAATGAATTGATCAAATTATTTCTTCTGGATACCCTTATACTCTGGTTTAAGCTCAAAAGCATTGTCTATTAGTTGTTTGTGATAGAGATCTCTCAATTTGAATTCCCCAAACTCCTCAATGCTTGCATGTATGTAAACCCTAATGTCTTCTGTGTGTAAAACTCCGTGAGGAACACTGGAAAATGCTCCTAAGGGATCTACTTCCAATGACTTGTATGGATGTTTCTTAAATTCAGGTCGGGGCCTATCTGAGATTTTTACTATATTTGGAGTAGCCATTTCTTCAAAAGATTTGTAGCAAGATATTGAAAGTGGAAAATACCTTTTGCGTCTTCGGTTGCACGGAGTAGCTGGATTGATTTCTGTATGTAATGACTTCGGCAGGAGATCTTCGGTGTGCTTGATGAGTCTTGTTGCAGAGCTCCACTTTTTGCTTCTTCTTGAGTGCATAATGAGCAAATGATTTATGAGAAATCCCTTATATCATTTCGCAAACCCTAATATCTGTTTGCAATAAATGCTTCACCTATATTATTCTGGTTTGCCTTGTCCGGATAGCTTGGAGTATCCCGGATTAGTCCTGATCTATGAACATCATGCGGATCTTTCAATCATGGATAAATCGAGATGACACATTACAAGAACATCCCAAACATTCTGTCCAGTCCACAGAGTAAAATAATGTACTTCCGGATCTCTCTGGACCCTTTTGTAGTCCTCTGTCATTCTAGAGCATCTCCTGGAACAGGTCTTTACTTGATCGATCACAACTTCTTTATATCTTCATGCAGACCTCTGAAATCTTGTCTGGATCATCTTAGGACTGGTATCTTCAAACCCTTTACTCCGCATCTTGTGTCACATCCAGCACCACTTGATTGGCTGGGGGAACAGGATTTTCTTTGAGTCTCCCCCTGAGCCAGAGCTCACTTTTTAATTTCTAGAAGAAATATCAGCACCAGAGTCTGGTGCAGATCCAACCTCTACATTCTCTGAACTTTTCTTCACCCAAATCTTGTTCATCTGATTCCTAACTTCATCCACATTCATCTTTTGTTTACCCTTGTCTTGATTCTGATTGTATACCAGACCTCTTTTGTCCTGATTCTTGCTTCTGCAGACTTTTGCACTATGACTGGACCTATTACAGATTTGGCAAATAACATTTCTTTGCATATTTGACTGATAACCTCTTGATCTGCATTGATTAGCCATATGACCTACTCTATTGCATGTAAAACATCTACCATTGAATGATTTGTTTACTTGCATATTTCTGCATTCATGAGACTTGTGTCCATACCTTTTGCAGTTAAAGCACTGTCCGAAGAAGGATGGACTAGTTTGATTCATCCTTTTTCTGCACTGATTAGCTTTGTGACCAAAGTGATTGCAGCTGTGGCAGTATCCATTGAAAGATGGATATCTTTGAGCATTGGGCTGTCTTACCGGAGGTCTTCTAGGCCTATTCCTTGGATTTTCTGATCCAAAATTCTTTTGACCGGATCCAGAGCTTTCTCCTTTCTCATATCCCAAACCATACTTGTCATCTGTCCTCTTTTGACTTCCAAGAAGTACTTCAAGTTGGGCAGAACTTATCTTGAATTTTTCTTTATATTCATTTGCTGTTTGAAGATCTCTTTTGAGAGAGACAATTTGATCCTCAAGTTTTTCTTCATTATCTTTGGCATCTTCAAGATCAGATTCAAGATGTCTGATAATCCTGTCCATCTAGTGGCATTCTTCTAATTTCTCTTTAAGAGATTGTCTTAGATTGTCTTTAGCTTTTCTTTTTTCTTCAATCTCTTGAGTAAACTTTATAGTTCCCGATTCCATTTCATGTCTTAACATAATGACTTCTTTTGATAACTTTTCACATAACTTGGTTTTCTCAGTCAATTCTTCATCTGTATTGCTTTCTTCACTTTGTCTTGCCAATTGTTGGAGTAGCTCCTTTCTCTTTTTCATAGAGAGACTTAATTTGTCCTTTAATTCTCTCATGAATTCATCAGCCTGTTTGAGTCTTTCCTTTAATTCATTGACTTCAGAATTTGACTGTTCAAGATCCTCAAGGGCAGTCTTGAGTTGCTCCCTTAAACCATATGCATCCATTTGAACTCCCAGATCTTCCTCAAGCTGTTAGGCTCTATTAGGAGGAACCTTGCTCTGATACCAATTGTTGATAACTGAGAGGGGGGGTGAATCAGTTATCCTAATTATTTCTTCTTTTGAACTTTCTTATTAATCAATGCAGCATTGAATCAAACAAACAAACATTACCATGAAATGAAAAACACATGACACAGTTTTTTGACGTGGAAACCCTATTAAGGGAGAAAACCACGGGATGATTAACCCAAAGATTATTCTCTGTTAGAAGAATAAGGAATTACAAAATGGCACTTGCCAATTAGGGCTCACTGCCCGAGCACACTGCTCACAAAGAGGCCCACTACCTACAAGGAGACACACTGTCTACAAAGTGATAAGAATCACAGTCTTGAACTGATTGGAAGCATCTATATATGCTAGAGTTCAGTTCCGATTAGGCTCAGTACACTGATCTGCTGCACTTCATCTTTCCTCTGTTCTTTATTCTGCTATCCTTTCACATACCGGATCTTTCTTACTATTTCTGCTCTGTTCTGCACTTATTCGCATACACCATCACACAAATTACACCCTTCACAACTAAATCCATCCTCTATATATATCCGCACAAGTAATTTCATCACCTTTCTAGTCGGCATCCGAAACAGTCTAGTTTCTTACGAACTCTGTTCTGTCGGCTGAATCCTTGCTCACCAAGCAATGCGCATCAAGCATATACTTGTAGATATCATTAATCATGTCGGCCAAACATGATTCATGCCTTCACAACCTTTACCATCAACAGTAACACATCCAGAAAATAGTCTGATACTCTGTCAGTCAGTTCTTCCTCTGTTCTCACTGTCTCTCAGGAATCCGGTACTCAACTATTCATATCTTTTTCTTTGTTCATCACCGGAGGCTAAATCCTCGGAATATACTACTCAAGGTAGTCCTCTTGACTTCCCCAAATCTGCACTACACCAAGACACTTCCTCTGAGAGATCTGGACCAATCTGTCAGACCTCGCCACATGCTCTGTTCTTGTTCACCGGACCACAACAATCTTCATTCTTACTTCCGGTAGAGACACACCATAACTTGCGGATATGTGGGATGACCTTTGTTGCCATCAATGACAACAACCATGAATCCATATAGTGTCTCTTGCCAACAACATTTATGCTAGGCATGGTCCTATTTCTCACCCAAACATGTCGAAATAGTCGGAGCTACATTATACCGACGATATCCCTGAAGAGTCCAAAGTGCAAAAAGGCAGCAATCTTTGACGAGATGTTACTCAGAAATCGTGTCACTTAGAAATATTCTGTCTAAGGTAACGTGATCACGTAGAGTGCCTCTACAATAACCTCTCTTAGTTTTTTATAGCTCTGAGGCATTTGCCCGTGGTGAAAGGTTTTCTGTTACCCCAAAAATCGTCAGAAGGAGGCAGTGTAAAGTTGCAAAGGGGTGTAACTTTCGTCCTGCTCCTGATGCGACCAAACTGACTGTTCCAACGCGTCCGAATGGGTACATTTATGCTAGGCATGGTCCTATTTCTCACCCAAACATGTCGAAATAGTCAGAGCTACATTGTACCGACGATATCCCTGAAGAGTCCAAAGTGCAAAAAGGCAGCAATCTTTGACGAGATGTTACTCAGAAATCATGTCACTTAGAAACATTCTGTCTAAGGTAACGTGATCATGTAGAGTGCCTCTACAATAACCTCTCTCAGTTTTTTATAGCTCTAAGGCATTTGCCCCTGGTGAAAGGTTTTCTGTTGCCCCAAAAATCGTCAGAAGGAGGCAATGTAAAGTTGCAAAGGGGTGTAACTTTTGTCCTGCTCCTGATACGACCAAACTGACTATTCCAACGCATCTGAATGGGTACATTTATGCTAGGCATGGTCCTATTTCTCACCCAAACATGTCGAAATAGTCGGAGCTACATTGTACCGACGATATCCCTGAAGAGTCCAAAGTGCAAAAAGGCAGCAATCTTTGATGAGATGTTACTTGAAACCTGTGTCACTTAGAAACATTCCGTCTAAGGTAACGTGATCACGTAGAGTGCCTCTACAATAACCTCTCTCAGTTTTTTATAGCTCTTAGGCATTTGCCCGTGGTGAAAGGTTTTCTGTTGCCCCAAAAATCGTCAGAAGGAGGCAGTGTAAAGTTGCAAAGGGGTGTAACTTTCGTCCTGCTCCTGATGCGACCAAACTGACTATTCCAACGCGTCTGAATGGGTACATTTATGCTAGGCATGGTCCTATTTCTCACCCAAACATGTCGAAACAGTCGGAGCTACATTGTACCGACGATATCTTGAAGAGTCCAAAGTGCAAAAAGGCAGCAATCTTTGATGAGATGTTACTCAAAAACTGTGTCACTTAGAAACATTCCATCTAAGGCAATGTGATCACGTAGAGTGCCTCTACAATAACCTCTCTCAGTTTTTTATAGCTCTGAGGCATTTGCCCGTGGTGAAAGGTTTTCTGTTGCCCCAAAAATCGTCAGAAGGAGGCAGTGTAAAGTTGCAAAGGGGTGTAACTTTCGTCCTGCTCCTGATGCGACCAAACTGACTATTCCAACGCATCCAAATGGGTACATTTATGCTAGGCATGGTCCTATTTCTCACCCAAACATGTCGAAACAGTCGGAGCTACATTGTACCGACGATATCCCTGAAGAGTCCAAAGTGCAAAAAGGCAGCAATCTTTGACGAGATGTTACTTGAAACCCGTGTCACTTAGAAACATTTTGTCTAAGGCAACGTGATCACGTAGAGTGCCTCTACAATAACCTCTCTTAGTTTTTTATAGCTCTTAGGCATTTGCCCGTGGTGAAAGGTTTTCTGTTGCCCCAAAAATCGTCAGAAGGAGGCAGTGTAAAGTTGCAAAGGGGTGTAACTTTCGTCCTGCTCCTGATGCGACCAAACTGACTATTCCAACGCGTCTGAATGGGTACATTTATGCTAGGCATGGTCCTATTTTTCACCCAAACATGTCGAAACAGTCAGAGCTACATTGTACCGACGATATCCCTGAAGAGTCCAAAGTGCAAAAAGGCAGCAATCTTTGACAAGATGTTACTCGAAAACCATGTCACTTATAAACATTTTGTCTGAGGCAACGGGATCATGTAGAGTACCTCTACAATAACCTCTCTCAATTTTTTATAGCTCTGAGGCATTTGCCCGTGGTGAAAGGTTTTCTGCTGCCCCAAAAATCGTCAGAAGGAGGCAGTGTATTAAGTCAGGATGAAAGCCTATTCACTCTAGGCGCCTGTTTTTGACCAAATCACACATGCGCCTTGAACAACTCTGTCTTCAAGGTGCTTTTCTCTAATCTCTGTAACTCTCCAAATCCACTAAGGCACAAATTTTACCTCTTGGGCTCAAGATATAGGTTCTTCATCCAAGGCGCCAGAATGGTCCAAAGGCGCATTTCACCTCTAACCTCACCTCTGACCTTACTTGGAGGTGCTAAACCTTTTGACATTTCAAGTAACTTCAAGAGAACTATTTTTCCTTAAGGTGGTTCACTCCTTGCAATTGGATGTATGGTACTTGTAACTCATTTGATTGACTTTGTAATGTTTCTTCTTCTTGCAGAGTAGATAAGGATGATATAAGCTTACTTCATGAATCAGAGTAGAAATCTCTCTTGGACTTGCTAGGTGAAAGGACTTGAACTTGAAGGACTTGAAGTTGATGAAGTGATCCTTCATGATGGCCTTTGACATTACCTTCTCGGAGTGTAGATGATAACACCTTTCTTGGATAAAGTGGATAACCTCTGACCTAAACTTTGAAGCTTGATGAATCTTGAAGATTGGGTTTCCTCCTACTCCCCTTCTGGGCTCCACTCCATCAAAGGCGTATTTAGTTGTCCAAGGCACCAACATTCACTTAGGGGTGCCCAAAGAGAAAGTTTACAACTCTAAGGCGCTAAACTCTTATGCAAAAATGGTCATCATCAAAGGCGCAAAAATAGGTCTCTGGGCGCCAATCTCTACAAGACATTCCATCTCATTGCTCTCCTCCATTACAAGCACTCACTTACCTCAATCTTGGGCGCATACCAACATCCCAACATCCAAATCACCTAGGCGCTCAAAACCTTCAAGACTCAAGGCACATTTTATGATCAAACAAGGTATCTCCTGAACAAGGTGCTCATAGTCTCATCAGGGCGTTAATCATCATCATGAGCGCTCATATTGTTCTAGGCGCACAGTTATCTCTGGAATGCTCAAGGCGCTCAAGGCGCACATACCCTTCTCTAGGCTAGTTTACACTTATTCAAGGTGCTCATTCCAAACTTACATGAACTCCTCATTACAAGACCCACAAACTAGATGATCCTAGGGCATAAGGGCACTCATAGGAGTTGTTATGTGTCATTTTGGCCAAGGTTTTTCGGAGCAGTGAAGACATTAGGAAGGGGATGATCGTTTGGATAGTTTTGAATGCTTTATTTCTCCTTGTTTAAACTAGGTGCTCACTGAGGATTGGAGTAGCCTTTGCACCCTCACATCACGTTAATCGGCATTTCAGAGGCAATCATAGTATAGGAAGATTTGCGCCTTGAAGAAGAGAGTTATCTGGTGAGCGCTTAGGAGTTCTGGTACCTAGGGGAAAGGTCTAGGTAGAGCACCTTCAGACTTTGACAGTGAAGTGCCTTAAGGAGTTGGATGATGTTTTTGCCTAGAGTGGAGATGATGTTTTTAGCGCCTTAAGGATGATGATGGAGCACCTTGGAGTCAGGTTAGTCTGGAGCACCTTAAGAAGGTAAAGCACTTCAAATGTAAACACAAGTGTTTTGAGCGCCCTAATGAGAAGTTGTCTTGGCACCATAAGTTGTTCAAACGAAGATATGCACCTTGGATAGTTGCAAAGACCTAATTTAGTGCCCAAGGTTGGAAGACTCTTTGTGAGCGCCCAGTGTTTGAAAGCTCTTTGTGTTTGGTGCATTAAAATGATGTTGGCACCTAAGTAGTATTGAAACACTCAACTAAGCGCCTAAAGCCCATGAGAGAAGTGATATGCGCCTTGATAGGAATATCATGGAAGATGAGTTTACTGAATGGCGCCTTGAATGACTTGGTTGATTAAGTGTTTTAGCACCTAGATATGGGATGAATCATTGAGCGCCTTTGGTTGAGATGATGTCAGCACCTTTGAGATTATAACACCTTGGAGTCAAGTTCGAAGGAGCACCTTGAGAAGGTAAAACACTTCAAATGTTTTCAAGGAATTGGAGAAGTCACTTAGTGCTTAGAAGGAATTCCAGAGCAAGAGGGTTGGAGTGCCTTGAGCTTCAAGTCAGATATGCGCCTAGACCTCTACCCTTTAGCAAGTTGAAGCCCTCTGAGCCTTGACAAAGTGAGAATGCCTTATAGTGAATATGCACCTTGGGCAAGGTTGAATACAAAGTTGAGGAGTATATCATAATGAGTAAGTGCACTGTAGGGTTAGATGATAAAGACTAGTGCCTTGAGTGTCTTGGTCAAAATTTTGACGTGAGAAGTCTTGCAAGATCAAACCCTGGAGTGTGCCTTAGAGAGAACCTATTGATCCTTTGCTTTGACAAGATTTGGGTGCCAGAATGATCCTTAATAAATGGAATGTATCTACACCAATTTTGCGCCTTTAGGGAAGTGATGGTGGCCAGAATGATCCTTAATCTCATGTTTGTGCGCCTAGGTCTAGAAGCAAGATTTGAGCGCCTTAGGATAGGATTTTTTGCACCTTGTCTTGGAGAGTGAATTTGTGCCTTGGATGATGTTGAAGCACCTTGGGATGAAATGCGCCCAAACTTACAGAGGGCCTTCAGTGAGGGAGTTGAAGAGAGTGCTTAGAGGAAGGATAGCCTTAAGATCAAACTAAGTACTTAGAAACCTAAGATTAGTGCCTTATTTGAAGTTATACACCTATTCTGGCGCCAGAGAGTGAGTTTGAGTGTGAAGAAGTGAATGTCTGCGCCTTGAAGGGGATACAAAGGGAAGATGATGCACCTTGATGGGTTGATGATGGAAATTTGCATTTTGGAGTTAAATGTGCGCCTTGAATCTAAATGATATTTGAGTGCTTAGAGGTAAATAGGGGCGCCTTTGAGAATTCTTTGTGCTTTAAGGAATGGATTGTGGCGCTTTGGACTAAGGTAAGTCCTGAGCACTTCCAATGTTTTTAAGGAGCGCCTTGAAGGAGATAGTACCTAGAGAAGAAAAGATGTCAAGTTTTAACAACTTGGAAGAAATTCCAGATAGTGGCGCCTTCACAGGGTTTTCCAAGTTGGCGCCTTGGTTTGGGATGATCATGCTAAGAAAGAAAATGCACCTTCAGCAAGGTCACATCAATTCCAACATGTCAATACTCTTCATCACTAACGTCATGTTGAAATTTCAAGGCATCTATCCATTCAAGTTCTCTGAGGAATATCTTGCAAGTAACTTCAAGTTCTCTGAGGAATATCAAATGAAGAATGAGTTAGCCTATTCCTCATTCCCGAAGGCTAATTCGAAATAATGAGGGAATGAATTGGTTTTTGACTAACTTAACTTTTGTTTTTTATAGGAACAAAGTCAGAAACTTGAAATTAGTTAAGTCTGGATGCTAAACTTGACTAAGGCAGGACTCCTAGAGTCAGGGCACACTTTCTTGCTTGCTCAATGTCAAATGTGCACCTAACCAAGAACATGGAGCTTTGAAGCACTTTAATCACATCAACTAGGGCGCCTAAGTGCATAGAGGTACAATGAATCTTCTGGAGAACATGGATAGACAACTAAGTCTCCAACTTGAGTCTTCTAAGTGAATTGGATGATGAAGAGAGTCTAGTCATTTTGGGCGCTAGTATCAAGATGAATCATCCAAAATGGGTGCCTAGAACTAGAAGGCGCCAATGCATGAGTTCAAGGATCCTCCATTGGAGCGCCTAGCCCAGATGGCTATAGATTGAAAGTTTTAAAGCTAAGTGATGTCTCTTAGGTGAATTCCTAGCCCAGGTGCATGTGTTGGGAAAAACTCTTTGGCTCTGGCGCCTAGAATTGGGAGCTTTGTAAGATGCACCAATTGATGAAACATTTCCATTTTGCGCCTAGAATAGAACTCTCTCACATAGTTGAAATTGACTTGATAGAAGGAGATAAGTCTTAAGGACTAGTTTGGCGCCTCACTTGCCTATCTCACCTTTGAAATGTGCTTTGGTTGATGATCATCATTGATGGCGCCTAGTGAAATGTAAAGCTATTTGCATCTCCAGAGGATCAAAATTGGATTAGGAGATCATCCTTGCAGTTGAGATTGACAGAGAAGTGTTAAAGGAATCACTTCAAATGGGCACCTAAGCTAGTTGAGGTGCATATCAATTCCACTGTAACTCCAGACTGACGCTTAGGATCCAGTCATCTCCTAAGGCATAGTTCCATTCACCCATGACCTCGCTTGGCATCTAAAACTTGGAAACTCCTTTGGAAAGCTCCTGTTGCGCCTAGAAGATGAGTTTGGGATATCAACTTGCAAAAGGCTTAGAAACTCTTCAAAGATGTTAGGCACAATCCCATGGCACTGGAGCTCAGTTTTGGTGCCTTCAAGGAATAGCACATGAAGGAACTTGGGAGGTCAGGTGCTTGTAAAAGGGAACACCTTGGAACATCTTCCAGGGGTTGAAGTAGTAAGAAAACATCAAGTGAGTCTAGGCGTACTCCCTTGTGTGAACAGTTTAGCTCTAGCGCCTAGCCACAGAGTGAGCCAGAAGAAGTAGTTTGGACATTAGAAGATAGGTGCTCATTCTACAATGAAGCATTCCACCTTCCTAATCAACAAAGACTTGCAAGAATTGACAAAGGAAGCTAAGGTGCACCTTCTACTTGTTTCCACCTCCAGAATGCGCCTAACCTTGAAAGGGGGTTCAAAGATGTTTGTTAGACCTTTTCACTCAAGGCGCTCACCTTAGGCGCACTTTCTAAGTCCTTGTCACCTCAAGGAAACACCTAGTTTGGAAGGCGCTTGCCCTATTCTCCACTCCTTTCAATTGGCGCCTAGAACACAGAATGCATGAAAGGAGCGCCTAGACTCCAGAGGGCTCATTTGGGCGCCTAGCATTTAAAACACTTTCATAATGATGATGTTTTGGCGCCTACTCTTGGAAACAATCCAGAGCATCCATAAACTCTAATTGGCGCCTAATGTTGGCAAGGCGCAACTTCAGGAGGAGGTCACCTCAACTTGGCGCCCAAGTCAGAAAAACCTGTAAATCCTTCAAATATGCGCCTACCTTGTGAGGTGATGAGTTGAACATTCCAAATCTTCAAATGTTGCTCAAGTAAGGAAGACATTGTAACATCAAGGCTTCAAGGCCTGTCCTTGTATTTCCATTGAATGAGTTGTACTTCATGCTATTGAAAGCATTTTCCATGTAATAAGACATTGCAAGTTGATTGAATCAAGTAACAAGACAAGTACCCAACTCTAATGTTGTTTCATTCAAATAGTTATCTTGATGTATATCTTTATGTTATTGTAGTAGTTGATGAATTGTTAGCAAGTAAAAGTGTTTAAGTAAGGAAAATTTTTCATAGAACTAGTTGGGTATCTTACACTTACACCATGCCTATCCATCAAACATCACAATGCAATCAAAATCCTAACAACATGCCCATGATCCAAGATCAAGTGCAATCATGCAAAGATATTATCAATCACAAGCCTATTAAGAATGAACTAGAGTCTTCTAGTACCATACTTTTCCATGAAACACCATCATGTAATCCATGGCCTATCAAGCCTATCAAAGAAAATGCAAACATCCTATGTAATACAATCAGACTTTAAATATTTGAAGTAGCCATCTACAAATATCCATTCAAAAGTGGATTTATAATGCAAGTATGGACGCCATCAATAAAAAAGATTTGTATTAACCAAATATCCATATACGCATACATCAATATCTGTCGATATAAGTATAACATATATACAAAATAGCCATATAGGCATACAATGTCAACTATGTACAATACAAAATATATGTCCACAAATGCCATATAGGCATACAACAGAGGAACACAATAAAAAGTCATTCCCCTCTAGCTGGTGAAGAGAATAAATCACGAGTAGCCTTTGATCTTCTAGGGGATGGAGACATGCATGTGGGTGGTCTACTACGAACCCAAGGGCTACTCCTCCTATTTAGTTCTTCCTGCACCTTTACCTGTTACAAAAAAAAGTATAGATATTAATATATAGAAATTACATGTTATAAAAAAATGAAACATTTAACAAAATAATCACTTACTGCTAACATATAATCTGTCTCCTCGCTTGCCTCAGTAGCAGGAATAGGCCCTGGTGATGTCATGTCCTATAGAAACCATCCAGATAGAAATTAAACTTCAAATCAATAATCTTTTGATTTTTCAAAAATAGACAACTATAACAATGAATGTAAATTGAAATTTACTAATCTGCCTCATACCCCTGTCAATGCCATAGAGCTATGAATCGCAGAGGCCACACCCTGCTCCATTGCCCTATGAACATGGGGAGGTGTATCCGCAGCCTGCATCATCTGGAAATAAAACAACATTATTCAATTACGAAAACTATAATAGTGATGCAAATCATGGCTCCTAACATACACACACGCTCATCTAAACATGGAAGTACACACAATAAAACACACAAATCACATACAAAAATTTAGTAAGTACAATTCATTCATTAAACTATTTATTTTATTACCTTCATAAAGCTTTGAAGTCCACCACCGCTGGCAGGTGTTGCCATGAAATCTACAGTGTTAACCTATTCAACATCCAAAATCAGAAATTAGAATACCATTCATATAACGATGCTATTCACATGTAATATTTATAATTGTTTACTAGTTACATACCTCGACAGTAGATGATCTAGTGAAAAATGTAGGTGGAGAACCACTGAAAACTGCATCGACGCTATGACCCTGAAATTTCATTAAAATCATCAATTTAAATTAGTTAATCTTGTATTTCAAAAATAAAATTTAATAAATTAAATTCAATAAACTTGCTAATATTTACCTGAGTATCAAGGCTGAAAGTCTCACTCAGGAGGGTATCTGTCATCACCATCTGCTCAGCTGCAGATGTAGCCTGTGCACCTGCGTCCTGACTATCCATGGGGTCATAACCACAGGCTGACCCGCAAGCCTGGCAAGTATACGGTGGGACCCTACTCCTCGCACTATCTCCCAACCCACTCTGTGTTGCAGGATCGGCATGCTCTATGATGCTCTGGGTCAAGGCACTAATTGACCTCAGTGTATCGACCTCAACACTCTCCTTCACAATGGAAGGGATAGAAACATGCTCATGGGCTGGTCTGCTGATTACTCATCTCACTACCCGCTGTGGATCAAGACATGCCCTTGGTCTATCCTGTGCTGAGCCCCCACCTCTACCCTGGAAGTCCCGCATATCAAAATAGTTTGGCACTTTATTGAGGACAAACTCGGAGTAGAGTTTCCTCAAAAAGTATTGCTGGACCTCATTGTTATTGCATGGAGGATGGTCAAAAACCATCCACCACCTCTGCCTGAAATTATCCCTTATCACTTGGTTGTTGTACCAATGGATAGGGAACCTCTTGCATGTAATGGGTGGAGGTTGATTTGTTTGTGGGTTTGTGAAAATTGAACACAAGTCTACTTTTGTAATTTGTAATTTTTTGACATCTTGGTATGATAATTTATCTGCATGGTAATCTCTAAACTCTCTCTTTTTATCTGTCCAACTAGTTATTTGCTTGCTAATTGAATTTACATTTGATAACATAGACTCAAGAGATTCGGCAAGCGTGGACCTATGCAAGGTTGAAGTGGAAGGATCTTTCAACCTTGCAATTATATCTTCAATTTGTTTTTTGTTGTTTTCAATTTCCCCCATTATATTATCTTGTGTTCCAGGGGCATGTCAAGGAATGAATGGAGGAGGTTGTTGTTCTACAGGTATTTCTTCCTCAAGATTTTGTGGATTTTGAGGAGGAGGAGGAGGTGCATTAACATTTCCTACAATTAATAAAATATACATCAAAAATCAACAAAAACCTACCTATTTAGGAAGAAATTCAAACAAAAAAACAAAGATAACTCACCCCTTTGGCGTGCTCGACGTTGCGGCAGCATTTCAGCGATGAATCGACAAGTCTTTTGTGTTGAATGGCGTTTTGTAGAACGCGAGCGCGTTTTTGAAGGGTTTTAAGCCGCGAGCGGAGGAAAAACTCACATTGAAATAAAATGACAGTGGTTTTTTTTATATATAGCACTTTATAACGCGAGCACATTATAACGCGCTCGCGTTATGGCTCGGCAATGACGAGCCTAAGGCTTGTCATTGCCAAGCCATAACGCGAGCACGTTATAACGTGCTTGCGTTATGCCTTAAATTTTTTTGAAAATTTTTTGGCCACTTTTTGGCCCCCCATCTTTTTGCACTTACCCAGGAATCAATCAACAGAATCACACAATGATAACAAGTGTGTATTGACAAATGGAGTAGATCCTCAATTTGAATAACAAGACAATATCAAGTTGGAGATAGTATGGCAATCTTGTCAATTATACGGCTCTACTTACGGACCCAAATGTTAATTCCAAGTTATTGTAATCAATCAAAAAGGTTTTAATTATCCATAGAAACCAATTAATTTAATTACACAAAAACAACAATTGTGTCTCGATGAAACTGAAATATCAACTTGGAAACTCAAGTTCAAATAACAGAGAAATAACAATGTGGAGACAACCAAATAATTGTTTAGCTTCAACAAACAATAGACACCAATATGAAATCACCAATTTATGCATTCTTCTCCATTATACAATTTCAAAAGATTTTACAATATACAACATAATGTTTTATTTCGGTAACTGATCAATCCATCTAGTTATCTAACTCCTACTTCTGATCATGATGTTTTTTTCTAATCTATTGATGATTCCTCTCCTTTGATTTCATCTGGCATATATCCATGATATCTCCTAGGGTTATGACTCTTCATATCCCTTCAATGTAACCTTTCGTTTAATTAATTGCCTTTGGTGAGAGTAAAATGCTTAATTTTATCCTTCATTTTTATATTTCGGTGATGATGATAATAAGTATATTCCTTTTGATGACAATTTGCATTTTCATATTTACTTTTCGTAGAAGCATTTCACTAGTAATTGCCTTGGTTAATTCTTCCCAAAAGATTTTCATCCCCAAGTGAAAGTATTTGGCTATATTTCACTCAGCCTGTTGATTAAAAATAATCACTTATCTTTAAATAATCACCCTCACCTTAATTAAATAAATCCTTACCTTGTAATAATTTCTTCACGAGAAATAACTGTACCAAAATATTAATCTCTTATATGTGAAAATGTTCCACTTCATATTTATTTGGGTGAAAATATTTTCATGGGCCGTTATACACATTTTCACAAAATCTTCTTCAACTAATGGCTTTGTGAAAATATTTCCCATCTTTATGTGAAAATGTCTTATCTTTGTATTTTAATATTATTGATTATATTCATCCTTTGTTTTGTGAAAATACATATGATTCATTATTTACTTCTATTGAATAGTGCTGGATACCAGTAATAACCACTTCCACAACTCCATCCACAAACACTGGAATGATTTCGGCCTCAGTAGCTTAGCAAAAATTATAGAAACTTTTGTCTTAGGAATCTGAGGCTCGGAGTCGTCCAAGAGATCCAATTCGTCAGAGAGAACAAATGAAACATGTCTTAAAAGATTCATGCATTTTCAAACCATCTCCCTCATCGGAGTAACTCACTTAGTCAGGGCGATCTAAAAAACTCACTTCGATCGCACATATATGCCCAATACAATTTTATCGGTGAGAGTACAAGTGATTCCTGTTGAAAAGTATCTATCGCCAAGAGGCATAAGATCGGTATGATCAAAAAATTTTGCTCCGGAAAGCTTACTCATGCTGATGAGTAATATTAGGGTTTCTTGTGTATTTTCAATTTTGTCCTATCTTTTAAATATCGAGGTTTGCTGAGTCTTATTTTTGAAAAACCCATGGATGTTTTTATTCCCATGACTTCCATAGCTATATAGATCCCACATGCACCCAACTGATACAAATCAAAATAAATGCGTACATAGGGACATAATACAAATCTCTTATAAATGTTTTGGCAAGAGATGAAACTTTAGGAAAAAACATCTGCCAGTAGTAGGTGGATAAATAGCCAAACTTTTTGGTGTGGATCTGTAGAAATATATTTATCTGCCTTCTTTCTGTCTTCCTGTATATATATTGTTTGTATTCACTTTTTGTATGATTGCATCCTCAAGGTTTACTAACTGTGGTACTAGATCATGGTGTTGGGATGAACGTATTTTTTCTGCAAATGCATTATGCCTGGATGATTTAGCATAAACATCCTTCCATACATCAACTATAATGTACACATTATTTTCATTACATTTTTTCAGCTGGTTAGAATGGTGGACTTCCTTAGTGTGTTCTCCTATTCTAGGTAATTATTGTATCTCACGAGATGATATCTCTGTTGAGGCATTTTATTGCTTGCTGCCTAATATAATTATACAGTTCCAAATGAATTAGGCATCTCGGTGAAAGACAATCTAATATCTTGCCATTACTATTTTTTAAGGAACCTAAGTTATCACGTTTTGAGAATGAAGAATTTGACAGTCCATCACCTTCTAGCAGGCAGAGAAAATATATGGAGCATAATATGTGTATGTCTTTTCTGGATAGTTCAGTTCATCAATGGTAGCTATTATAGTCAAAATCTTAATGCGGCTTAATGCATAGAGCTTCAGGCTTGTTGTATCCAAAACATTCAAGCAAGTGCCAATATAACTCCCATGTTTCTTTGTTGTTTCTAGTAACAATATGCAATCTCGATACTCATTCACTTGTATATTGGACTGCACATACTTGTCAACAGATGCTTTATCGAATGTCCTCAGACCCACACCAAGAGCAAAGATAGGAAGGACCTCTATGGAATACCCTGTCATCCCTATGAATTGTGATTCTGGAATAGCATTGTAAACTTCAATTGGTTCAATAGGTTTAGCCAAATTATTATCAATCTCATTTTGAACCCTCCAATTTAGATAATCAAGCAATATTTTGTGTGCTTTATGAACATTTCCTTCTCATGCCTTCAAAAATCTCTCTAATATTTCCTGTGGGTAACCTTGATGCATGTTCTCAAAGGTTTTCTTCAAAGGCTCATCGACATGGTCTATTAATGCCTTCAACTCATTATTTGCATCCGAAACATCAAAATCCATCTTTAGTGGTCATGACAATATCAATGGCATAGACTTCATTTTCCTCAAACTTGACATCATGAACTCGAGTATCTAGATTGCTTACACTTAGTATAACTTTGTTCAAATTGCTTCATCTGATAACTCAATACACCCTTAGCAATTTTACAATCATATGCAGTAGCAACTCTCTTATAGCTTCTGTGACACCTTTATTCTTCTTTCTAGGCCTGAGAAGTCTCAAAGCAACATCGGCTATAGTTTTTTGCAGCAGAATGACTATCTTCAAGAAATAAGAGTTAGCAAATTGTGTGTCACTATTGAAGATATTTTCTTTAAACAAACACAAAAAGAAGATTTCTTATTTAGATGGCTCCCAACATTACCCCCATGTGATTCTTTGGGCACTTGCACATTGGTTGACACAGATTGATTTACCATCTCAGATTTCTTCTTTAACTGCTGGTATTTCACCAGCCAAGTGGGAGGATGGTATCAGCTTTGGTGTCAATCAGTAAAATGCAAATGCTACAAGCATCAAGACCTCATCTTCCAGCACTTCCACTCATCTAAATATACTCTCCACTAGATATCCAGCGAAACTTATCACCATCATATTTGCAAACATTTGTAAATACAATTGTCTTTGTAGGCATGTTCAGACCTATGTTGAATGTTTCTATTGCAAACAAACATTTGATTAATCCTTTTTGAAAGAGTATCTCGATCCCTTCCTTGAGAATATGAAGCAGACCAGAATGATGCATGCCTATGCCTTGTCAGAGTAAGGGTAAAATACGAGAGACTTGTGGTGGTTTCTTGTCATCATTTGAAAGTGAATCCATGGCACTAGAGGAGATGGTATCCCTAAGCTTTTTTCTCATTTTCAACATTCAAATCCAACTTTGTCATCTGTATTGCCAAATTTTCACAATCCCTCTTACTGAAACTACATTTAGCCCCTTCTGCCACCACATAATGCAGGAATAGCTTTACCTATTGGTGTAGACTAATAATGAGATATACTATGAATAAACTGAATATATCTTCTGATGGCCAAACCAAAGACTTTTATAAATGTATTCTTTTGGTGCTGCAGATGATTTTTTACATCAAGAGATCTAAAATTTCTACAAAAATTGGTAGGAATTTTCAGTCCCAATAGTGGCTCTGTCTGGGGATGTATGCCCCTTGTGGGCATAGAAAGATCTTAGATCTCTGGGGAGAAGACCAGTGCCTACTCCATTGGGCATAGAGTCCAGATGTTATTTCTACCCTTAACTAGTATGGTTAAGAACCATACTACCAATAGGAAAAGAAATTGATATTTCCCTCTATCATACACCTTATTCTGATCGGATTTCATTAAAATCCACTAGAAAACTTTGTCATATGTCATGGGATGATCTCCTAGCTAGCTGAAAACTGAGAACATTCATTGCCCATTATGTAGCCAAGATCATTAAAAGTTTGTATAAAAGATCTGCAACCATTATAGGGTCTTTGGTGTAAACTAGGCAAAAGACAGTCATAGCTATTCAAATTGTTTATTCCATCATTTGATTTCCCCTTAATTATGGGCTCATCATTATGTATATCAACATATTCATTTCTTTTATGAATTGGTGCAGTATTCCAACTGTCTGAAAATGTTTCATCCTCATCATAACATGGATTTGAGAACACTTGAAATTCATTTTCTGGCATACCTTGGAAAAATTTCATCTAATCTTCATCTATCTCTTCATACAATGGGTTTGAAAAAATTTTAAAATCGTTTTCAGATATGTGCATTTTCTCCTCATCATGAGTTTGCCTTCTTTGTTGAAAATAATTATCCTCTTCCTTTCCAAACTATTGATTCATACACTGCGGTGGGTGGGCTGGGATAAAAGGAGCATCCACATTTTAAAGACTACTCTCATTTTTTGGAATATAATGGGGCTCCCAGTCTTGTGCAAGATGCTCATGATTGTCATCAAAATCTAGATTTTCAATGGACTCTTCATAACATTCATAGTTATAATCTGTTATGCAGGAGAAACCTTCTATATCTTCATCCTCATCATGAAGGCTGCCATAAAAATCATTTTCACTTGCACACTTATCCTTTAAAAAATGATCAAAATCATTGCCTTCTTTATTGTTGTAAGGAGAACCGTTTATTTTTGTTCTAGTCTTTAATGCATCATTGTCAATGCTATGGAAATGAAAACCTAGTTGTATCTCCATACCATCTGAATCACGGCTGATAAAATCCTTAGGCAATGTATTTTCAGCAACATCCTCAATAGTGTAGTCATCCTCCAAGGTGGAAAATTTGTCTTCAATAACTTCATCTTCATTTAAGTCTAAAAAACTTCATTTGCACATGTCTCATTTACTGGCTGCATTGCCTGATCAGATTCTCCATATTCATCTTCATAATAGTCATTGTAGTGGCTAAGGAATAGTCTTTTGAGATCTTTCCATGAAGAGATACTTTGCATAGGCAAGCCTGTAAACCATTCTCTTGCATCATCCCTTAAAGATCTTGAAAAACACCTCATAATGACATCTTCTGAAAAAATCTGAAAGTCCAAAATGAAATCCCAGAATCATTGTACATGCTTATGAGCTAATTCAGACCATTCTCCATGAAATTTAGGGACATGCTTTAGTATTTTTGTCAACTCACAGGGACAAGGATTTGGGTAACCTTGGATACTATTGTAGTTAAATGGTTTATTGATGGCTGAGACAAAGTCTGGAGAGCCATATGGGTTTTGGTAGATGATTGATCTTTGTCCGGGGAATACAGGATAAGCATTTATTTGGTATGAGGCTTGTGGTAAATAATTGTTTTGTTTTGCATGCTATGCACTATATCCATTTCCTAAATCATGGAGCACTTGTGAGTTCAAAGGATCAATATACCCATTCTCGTTAGACATTGGTATATGTTGTAATGAACTTGAGGCCTGTTTGGCTTTTAATCATTGTATTTCTTGAATTAGCCTTTTTTTTCCTTAATAACTCCAATAGTTCCTCTTCTTCTGACATATTCATTTTGACTGCAAATGGTGTTGTTTACAAGTTGTATTTATATTCTTTATTGAATTCCTTTTTAGAGTCGCCACCTCTTATCAAAAGAGGAATGAATATTATTTTTTTGAGTCCTTGCTAGCAGAGTTATTGATTTGTGTTTGCATTTAAAACTTCATTGATTTTGTAATGAGATGATCTTTAACTAGATTCTAGATTATTCCCCACTAGAGTCACCATTTTTTAAGTTTCAAAAATGCAGGTTGCAAATCCTAAGAGGATGCCAGACTCTATGATCAAATTGGCAACGTTTTTGAACTAACGCGACAGAGTCAACCTATAGGGTTAATGACACCCTGCACTTTAGGTTCTACTAAATGTAGGCAGGTGGACCTTAATAGCTAATGAAGCAGATAAAAGGAATGTATGACTCAAATGAATTTAGGGATCTACTCACAATGGCATAAAGTGTGGAATAGGTGAAATCTTGCAAACTACTTCTACTCCTAATCCTAAGATCTGAAATGTAATTGTTTAAATAAGATTTTATGGAATCCTAGAATGGAATTGGTATGACCAGTGCCTATTTCTATTGGGCTAATGGAGTCAAGGTGTATATGAACTATCATGTCAAAAAATTGTAAATGGATGTGAACTATAAACGTGCAAGAATGTGAACTATATAGTGCAATTCTGGAAAGCTCGTGATGTGAACTATCATGTCAAAAAAATGTAAATGGATTTCTGTTAAATTTTTGAGACATTATGAGAAATTTTAGTGCCTCATATCTCGTTCCATAAATTTTCAGGGGCTTTTTAGAAAACAAAAACTTTAATATCTTTCAGCTCACAAATAGTCTTTCCCTGATTCCTTTGCTAAAGGTCTTATATTTCCATTATGTAACTTTCTGGAATTGTTTGCTTCATTACATACCCAAATGCAAACTTTCTAAAAATAGCAAGTACACTTTCCAAAATAAGCAAGTCACTATTTTTAGCAGTTTTGGAAAAACTGAAAGTCCTACATTATTATTCTGGATATTATGGAACCAAAAACACTAATTATGGGAAGAAATGAGAACAACTACAATGGTTTTGAATTAACTTCTTTTTGGGTGATGCAAGATTGCCCTTACACCTCTGGATGCTCCTGCATCAGACACCCAGGGTAATTTGAGAAGTGACCTTGTCACGTCTCAGGTGTTTGTGTGAGGAAAACTCAAACGGTCAACCTTTGCCTTAGACAACCAAGAAGAATCTTCAACAGGCCTTCCTTTCCATTTCACTAGATATTCTTTGTATTGCCTGTTTCAAGTGCTTCTTCCCACATGGCTATCTAAGATCTCTTCTATCTCCTCTGTTGGAGTAGATGCCGAAATACTCCACTGCACTTCTATTGGTCCATCCTCTATTCCACCTTCATGATATTTTTATAAATCAGTAATGTTGAAAATAGGGGAAATATTGATCCCACTCGGCAGCTCTACCTCATATGCATTTCCTGAATCATGCTTCTTCATGATTCTGCATGGTCCAAATTTCTTCATCTTCAATTTATTGTATGTTCCAACTGGGAACTTTTCTTTTCTCAAGTGAACCATGACTTCATCTCCCACTTGGAACTCCTTATACCACCTCTTCTAATCTGCCTTAGCCTTGTACTAAATATTTATCTTATTAATGTGCTTTCTCACTTCTTCATGCAATTTCTTCAAATGTTCTGCAAAGTCTTTGGCTTCAGCACTTATCTTTTCTCCATTGTCCAGCTTCCTTAACTTAGAAGCATTTCTTGAACTATTACCATATACAATTTGGAATGGTGATTTACCAGTACTCCTATTGACAAAATTGTTGTAGGCAAATTCTGCCTGTGGTAAAATCAAATCCCATCCCTTGGGCTTATCTCCTACTAAGCATTATAGCAGGTTACCCAAAATCCTATTCACCACTTCTGTTTGTCCATCAGTTTGTGGATGGTGTGCAGAACTAAACTTCATATCTATCTTCAACTTCTTCCACAATGTCCTCTAGAAATAACCAACAAAATTGGTATCTTGATCTGAAACTATGCTCTTTGGTAGGCCATGTAATCTCACCAACTCTCTGAAAAATAATTCAGCAATATTAACAGCATCATTAGTCTTCCTGCAAGGAATAAAATGTGCCATCTTCAAGAATCTGTCCACCACCACAAATATGGAATCGTGCCCTCTCTGTGTCCTTGGTAATCCAAGAACAAAATCTATACTGATATCATCCCATGGCTTCTCTGGTACAGGTAATGGCTGATATAGACCTATGTTCTGACTTGCTCCTTTTGCCATCTGACATACTCTGCAACTTTGCACAAATTTCCTCACATCCTGCTGTAACTGTGGCCAATAAAAATTTTCACCAACAATAGCAATGGTCTTATCTCGACCAAAGTGTCCAGCCAATCCCCCACTATGCTTCTCCTTAATCAAATTCTCTCTCATGGAACTCCTTAGAATGCACAACTGGCTTCCTCTAAACAACATGCCATCTTGGATAATGAAATCCAACCATTTTGTCCTGTCCAAAGTAATAGGTTCCAAACAAGCTTTCCAAGCCTCTGCAAAATCTGGATCTTCAGAATACAAACTTTTGAGCTCATTGAACCCAACAACCTCTATCTTCATTTCTATCAACAAATTTTGCCTTCTGCTCAAGGCATCTGCAACTCTGTTGGACTTCCCACTCCTATGCTTCAAAACAAAAGTATAGCTCTGCAAAAACTCAACCCATTTTAAGTGCCTTTGATTTAACTTTCCTTGACTATTAAGATATTGTAAAGCCTGATGATTAGTATATAAAACAAACTCCTTCGGCAACAAATAATGTCTCCATTTCTTCAAAGCTTGAACTATTGCATAAAACTCCTGATCATAAACATAATACGTTTTCTTGGCATCATTAAGATTCTCACTAAAATAGGCAATGGGCTTACCTTCTTGGCTCAAAATAGCTCCTATACCACTACCACTAGCATCACAATCTACCTAAAATACCTTATTAAAATCTGGAAGTGCCAAAATAGGTTGTTCTATGACTTTCTGTTTTAATGTATCAAAGCTCTTGTTTGCTCCTTTAGTCCATCTAAACTCTTTTCTATCCCCTCTCATTGTCTCAGTTAGGGGTGCACAAATGCTACTAAAATTCCTAATAAACTTTCTATAAAAACTTGTCAAACCATGAAAAGATCTTACCTCCATTGCACTCCTTAGCGTAGGCCATTCAATGATAGCCCTTACTTTTTCTAGATCCATCTTAAGACCTTCCTCTAAGACAACAAATCCTAGGTATACCAACTCCTTTGCAAAACTACATTTCTTCAGATTAATCAGCAACTTCACCTCCCTCAGCTTCTCTAGAACTCTTCTAATATACATCAGATGCTCATCCCATGTCTTACTAAAAATCAAAATATCATCCAAATAAACAATAACAAAAATTCCCAAAAATTCTTTTAGTACCTCATTCATGAGCCACATGAATGTGCTCGGTGCATTGGTTAGCCCAAATGGCATGACTAACCACTCATACAAACCTTCCTTTGTCTTGAAGGTTGTCTTCCACTCATCTCCTTCTCTGATACGGATATGGTGATACCCACTCTTTAGGTCAATCTTCGTGAAGTACTTGGCTCCACTCAAACAATCCATGATGTCATCCATTCTTGGCAATGGAAATCTATACTTGATCTTTATCTTGTTGATGGCTCGAGAGTCTATACACATCCTCCATTCTCCATCCTTTTTTGGTGCTGTATACACCTAAAAATGACGCGATCCATTCTAAATAAATATTCTTAATATTTATTCCCTTCTTATTTCCTTCTATCAATTAAATAAATATTCTAAATTTATTTGATTGGTTCATTATCCCATAATTAAATAAAATCAATTTATTTAATTAAATTCCCTAAATTCTTCTAATGTCTCACATAATTAAATAATCCTACATTATTTAATTAATCATAAATTCCTCTATCCTAAGTCCTAATTCCATAAATCCACCTCTTCTTTCCACTGTTGCAAGTATGAGGTGAACTAGTGTTGTCATTGATGTCAACATACTCATATTGCTTTGACAAGAAGGATTGAATGAGTTGTGTGCTGAGGATATTGAGAAAATTAGTCTCAATCTGGAACAGTGAAGAACAGTGATGAGGAGAAGGCAAAAGTACTCAATAGGTTGTGATTCAGAGGATGCGGATTATAGGGTTTGTAGATATGAATCTTGAGATGATCTAGTTAAGATTTCAGAGGTCCGCATGAAGATGTGAAGAAGTTGTGATTGATCAAGTGGAACCGGTTCTGGGAGATGCTCCAAAGTGACAGATTGTTACAAAAAGGTCTGGTGAGATTCGGAGGTGCATTGTCCTATTCTGTGGATTGGAAGGAGTGTTTGGGAGGTCCTTTTAATGTGTCATCTTGATTGGTATGTGGTTTGGAGGTCCAGAAGCACCTTTGGCAATATGACAGTGGTGATAGACTGTGTTCTTGAAGTTTTGGATGAGGAAGAGAAGAGATTCTAGTAAGTAGAGGAAGTGCAGATGTACCTGGTCATTCAGTCAGGCTTTTGAAGGTTCTTGGATCATGTTGAGGTTGTGTTGTTAATCTGCATTGGCAGTAGAGCCCGAAATTGAAGATATTCTTCCAGATGAAGTTCTTGTTCAGACTGGCCAATCGGATGAGTTGTTCATCTTGCAAATATTCTTGTGGTGGCCGACTAGATGTGTTATTCATCCTGTGAATATTCTTATGGTTGATTTCTGACTTAGATGATTGTTCCTAAGCTGATGACTTGTATAAATAAAGGTTTGTAAGTTCATTTCAAAGTGTGTGTTGTGGGGAAGATGAGTGTAGTATAGCAAAAGAGCGAAAGGCAAAGCAGAAGTGTTTCGGGCTTAAATGGAATTGATCCAGACATGGTGAAGATGTCATTCTCCAGTTCAAGGTTGTGATCTTTATGATCTTGTAGACAGTGTGTCTCTTTATAGGCAGTGTGCCTCCTTGTGAGTAGTGTGCTTGGGCAGTGAGCCCTAATTGGCAAGTGCCATTCATTTTATCTTATTCTTCTAACAGAGAATAATCCTTGGGTTAATCACCCCATGGTTTTTCCCTTAACTGGGTTTTCCACGTTAAAAATCTTGGTGTCTAATGTGTTGATGTTTATCTGCTCTAGTGCTTATGCTTTCTGCTTTCATAAATGGTTAATTGATATGCTGTTAACTAATAAAGAAGAATCAAGTGTTTCAAGTAGAAGCAAGTTTTTATACAACTAATTCACCCCCCCTCTCAGTTGTATGCCCTAGATCTAACAATTGGTATCAGAGCCAAGTTCCTCTGAAAGGAACTTAACCGCTTGAGGAGATCCAGGATGTCATCATACAAGAAGGATAGTCTGAAGTTTGATGGAACCAACTTCACTCTCTGGAAAGGTCGCATGAAATGTCACTTGGAGTGCATGGGAAAAGCATACTTGGCCATGGTCTCAAAATCATATGTTCCTCCACAGGGTGGTCCGACAACTCTAAATGAAATCACAGATGCTGAAAATAATTTGTGGACCAAGGAAGCTCTTCTAAGCGCATTGAATGACTCAGATCTCTCAAATGTTATTGACCTACCAACTGCATATGAGATCTGGATTAAACTAGAACTTCTATATGAAGGAGATGAGTTTGTCAAGAGTGCAAGGTTGCAAAGTCTGAAAGGGAAATTTAAAAGATTGAAGATGAGAGATGATGAAAATATCACTACCTTTATGCCAAGAGTGAATGAGCTAGTATGTGGAATTAGAAATGCTGGTGGAACTTTGGATGAAAATGAGATTGTTTGCAAAATTCTCAAATCTCCTCCTGCTGCCTACAAAATCAAGGTTGTTGCCATTGATAAATTCAGAGCCCACACAACTGTCACAAGAGAACAATTGGCTGGCAAATTAGCTGCTTTTGAAATGACTAAGTTTGGAGATGATCCCCCCAAGACTGAATCTGCATTCAAAGCCAATGCCTATGTGAAAGGCAAACAGATATTTGATTTGGGAGAAAACTCTTCAAGGAAGATGTCATGGTATGATCAAGCAAGAAGAGACATGGAAGAGGAAGAAGCAGAAACAACTCAACTTGAAGCCCTCATTGCAAAAAGACTACCAAGAGGATCCGGTAAGTATGAAGGAAAATTACCCTTTAAGTGCTTCAATTGCAATAAGATTGGTCATTTTGCTTCAAGATGTCCGAAAAGATCTACAAGGTCAAATGCTAACAGACAAAGGTTTCAAAAAAACTACTATTATGTTCATGAAGAAGATGATAATGAAGGAGTAACAGATGATGAATCAGAAATAGGAAGCAAATCCATAAATGAATGGGTGTTTATTGGCATCAAGGAAGAAGATTCAATATCCTCTGAATCTATCAATCATAAGGTTGTAGAAAGAGCTTTGGCTGCTCAAATTGAAGAAAAGGATGATTGGGTTATTGACAGTGGATGCTCTCACCATATGACTGGTGACAAGAACAAGTTCTTAGATTTGGAAAAGTATGAAGGAGGAATGGTAAAGTTTGGTGACAATTTTGTTGGCAGAATTAGAGGTAGGGGAACTATTTCTTTTGATGGAAAGACCAAAACTGGTAATGTACTATATGTTGAAGGATTGAAGCACAATCTTCTTAGTGTTGGTCAATTAGTGGACAAAGGTTATGATCTCCAGTTCAAGAATGGAAGATGCAGAATCTTTACAAGCTCCGGAACTGAAATTGCATCCGGTACTCAAACAAAAGGTAATATTTTCCATCTAGTTGGTTCTAATAAAAGTTGTCTATTTGTTCAAGTTGATCAGAGTTGGTTATGGCATAGAAGGATGTGCCATGTGAATTTTGATAACATCATCAAGATAAGCAATACTCAGGCTGTAAGAGATCTTCCTAAATTGGTGAAACCTACAAATAGTTTATGCAAAGAATGTTAGCTAGGCAAACAGAGCAGAGTCTCCTTCAAAAGCAAGGATCAATCCACTACCAGATTGTTGGAATTAGTACATACTGATCTCTGTGGTCCGACAAGAATCAAGAGTATGCAAAGTGATAGATATTTCATGTTGTGAATTGATGACCATTCCCGGATGATGTGGGTTACCTTCCTAAAAGAGAAATTAGAAGCCCTTGAGAAGTTCAAAATCTTCAAAGCTATGGTAGAGAATCAAACTGGATTGAAACTGAAGTGTCTAAGGTCTGATAGAGGTGGTGAATTCACATACGATGAATTCTTAGACTTTTGTGAGAAGCATGGCATAAAGAGGCAGCTGTCTGCTCCTAAGACTCCACAGCAAGATGGAGTAGTTGAGAGAAAGAACTGGACCATTCAGGAAGCTTCCAGGACAATGATGATGGAAGTAAATGTTCCTCAGATGTTTTGGAGAGAAGCTGTCAGCACTGCAGTCTACACTCTTAATCGAGTTCAAATCAGAAGCAACACCGGTAAGACTCCTTATGAACTTTGGTTTGGTGTAACTCCTACTATGAGATACTTCAGAGTATTTGGTAGCAAATGTTATATCAAAAGAGATGAAGATTTAGGAAAGTTTGATGCTAGAAGTGATGAAGGAATTTTCTTGGGTTACTCCACTCAAAGTAAAGCATACCGGTGTTACAATAAGAGATTGAGAAAGATGACAGAAAGTACAAATGTGAAGGTTGATGAAGGAATGGAGAAGCCCTCAAGATTCTATGAATGTGATGAAGATGATTAGAATGATCCTCTAGTGCAAGGAGCTCCATCCTCCTCTGAAATTCAGATTCAGACTAATCCAGTAAATCAGGAAGAAGAAGTTTGTCTGAATGAGCCTGATCAAGATTTAGTAGTGCAAGAAACTCCCAAAGTTCCAAGGTATGTAACTCTAAATCACTCTGAAGATTAGATCATAGGTGACAAGAGTAAAGGGGTACAAACAAGGAGAAGAATTGCTCAAGACTCAAATGAATACTGTCTAATTTCAAAGATTAAACCTAAGACAGTTAATGAAGCTTGCAATGATGAAAACTGGACCAAAGCAATGGAGGAAGAATTGATGCAAATTGAGAAAAATCATACTTGGAATCTTGTTCCCAGACCTAGAGACAAGAATGTGATTGGAACCAAATGGGTCTTCCGGAACAAACTGAATGAAGTTGGTGAAGTAATTAGAAACAAAGCTAGATTGGTCTGCAAAGGCTACTCTCAAATAGAAGGAATTGATTTTGAAGAGACCTTTGCTCCGGTGGCAAGAATTGAAGTAGTCAGATTATTCTTGCATTTGCTACCTTCAAAGACTTCAAGGTATATTAGATGGATGTCAAGTCTGCCTTCCTAAATGGTGATCTAGAAGAAGAAGTTTACATTGAACAACCGGATGGATTTCAATTGTCTGAAAATGATGATATGGTCTGCAAGTTGAAGAAAGCATTGTATGGATTGAAGCAAGCCCCAAGAGCATGGTATGAAAGGTTGGATAAGCATCTTGTGTAGATTGGATTCAACAAAGGTACTGCTGACAGTAACTTATATTTCAAAATTGATCATGAAAACATTTTGATTATTGAAGTGTTTGTGGATGATATCATTTTTGGAGGAAGAGATAGTATGTGCAAAACTTTTGCAAATCAGATGAAAAGTGAGTTTGAAATGTTTATGCTTGGTGAAATGAATTTCTTCTTGGGTTTGCAAATTACTCAAACAAAGAAAGGGATCTTCATTTCTCAGACCAAATATGTGATAGAATTGTTGAGGAAATTCGGTATGGAAGATTCAAAGCCAATGAACACTCCTATGGCAACCGGATGTAAGTTGAGCAAAGATGATGACTCTCTGAAGACAAATCAGACAAAGTATAGATCAATGATTGGTGGATTGTTGTATCTCACTTAGACTAGACTAGATATAATGCAGGCTATTAGTCTTGTGGCATGATTTCAGGCTGATCCTAGAGAATCCCATATTATGGCAATCAAGAGAATTTTTAGATATCTAAAAGGGACAGTGGAGTATGGTCTGTGGTATCCTAGAGATCTTGATTTCTCTCTTCATGCTTACACAGATGCAGATTGGGCAGGAGATGTGGATGACCAAAAGAGCACCAGTGGTGGAGCATTCTTTTTGGGAAAGAGATTGGTTTCTTGGCTAAGCAAGAAACAAGATGCAATATCTTTGTCTACAACTGAAGCAGTAGGTAGTTGCACTCAAATCTTATGGATGAAGCATATGCTAAGAGACATAAAAGTTGAATATGAGGAGCCTATCACAATTTTCTGTGATAATTCAAGTGCAATTAATATTTCTAAGAATTCGGTATTGCATTCTAAGACTAAGCACATATCTATCAAGTTTCACTTTTTAAGAGAACAAGTGAACAAGGAAGAAGTCAGATTGGAGTATGTACCCTCCAAGGATCAGATTGCAAATATCTTTACTAAACCTCTTCCCAAGGACTCTTTTGAGTTTCTCCAGGAGAAGTTAGGGGTCATGGCCCCTCCGGTGATGAACTAGGATGCACTGATGTGCATCAGTCCAGTGGATATCACAGTTATATCTTGTGATCTAGATTGATGATGGGGAGCTCCTACTAAGGGGGAGCAGCTGGTATGATTCTGATGTGTTAGAATTGTAAGTATGAACCCTTTGCCATTGATGTCAAAGGGGGAGAGAAGACATGTGAAAAACAAGTGGTTGATGATCAAAGGGGGAGCAGTAAAGGAAGAGAAGACATGTGAAGAGTTGTTGTTGATAGGGGGAGCTGTGACAGAAGGGAGAAGTTCTTGTCTTAATGGTTTTTCACATCATATGTTGCCATCAATGACAAAGGGGGAGATTGTTGCAAGTATGAGGTGAACTAGTGTTGTCATTGATGTCAACATACTCATATTGCTTTGACAAGAAGGATTGAATGAGCTGTGTGCTGAAGATATTGAGAAAATTAGTCTCAATCTGGAACAGTGAAGAACAGTGATGAGGAGAAGGCAAAAGTACTCAATAGGTTGTGATTCAGAGGATGTGGATTAAAGGGTTTGTAGATATGAGTCTTGAGATGATCTAGTTAAGATTTCAGAGGTCCACATGAAGATGTGAAGAAGTTGTGATCAATCAAGTGGAACCGGTTCTGGGAGATGCTTCGGAGTGACAGAGTGTTACAAAAAGGTCCGGTGAGATCCAAAGGTACATTATCCTATTCTGCAGATTGGAAGGAGTGTTTGGGAGGTCCTTTTAATGTGTCATCTCGATTGGTATGTGGTTTGAAGATCTGGAAGCACCTTTGGCAGTGTAGACACCCTAAAATGACCAAGTTGTCACATCACTTGCATTTCGTCATTTCTTCCTAATCACCTGCACTCCACATTAATTAAATAATCTAATTATTTAATTAATTTCACCAAATTCTTCTAAACTCTAAAATTCAACATTAATTAAATAAATTCTCTTTATTTAATTAATTAAATCAAATTCCTCTATTATTCTTCCATAATTAAATAATTTTAATTATTTAATTAAATCATTATCCTCTTTCCAAAAATCACATCCACATTAATTAAATAATCTCATTATTTAATTAATTCATCACAATTCCATCTTATCTACAATTAAATAATTCTTAAATTATTTAATTAAATCAAAACTATTCTTTCCAAAATCATGCACAACAATTAAATAAATTTATTTATTTAATTTGCTTTCAAATCTTCTAAATTAAATAATTCCAATTATTTAATTATTTCTTCCAAAATATCTTCTCTAAATTTAAATAAATCAATTATTTATTTAAATTGCTTTTTCTTCTAAATTTGAGTTATCTCTAATATAACTCAAGCTTTCTATAATTAATAAAGCAAAATATCTTCTTTTCTCATGCAAATCTCTTCTTCTTGTTTTAAATCATTTAACTGATTGTTTTATTCTTTTAATTGATTTATCTCTTCAGTTAACTCATTCTTCTATTCTTGATAACTCCTCTCATGCAAAAGAAAGCAAGACACATGTCTTCTTCTCATTCGTTGCACGTTCCTTAACTGTTCTCCTCCATTGATTCTTCTGAATTATCTGGACTGTTGATCGATCTCTGTTGAAACCTATATAAACCCCTCTCATCTCCCTCATTGAGCCTCTCTCTTTGATCGTATTCTCAGGCATACTTAACAGAGCTTTGAGCATACAAAACATCGATTGAGCAACCTTTACGATCTTTTAACATTGATCTTTGATCTCTTGAGCACACTACTTGCTTGTTGCAGCTATGGTTTCGCAACTTCATTGAGCAATCCACATTCAATCCAAAGGAAACAATACAGATTTCGGTAAAAGTCTTTATTTCATTAATTATTTGTCATAGCTTTTATTTAAATTCATTTTCTTTATGTTATTGGGTTCTTTGATTTAATTAGTTTGATTTAATCAATTTTTCCTTATACACAGGTAGTATGACAGTGGCGATAGACTATGTTCTTGAAGTTTCAGATGAGGAAGAGGAGATTCCAGTAAGTAGAGGAAGTGCAGATGTACCTGGTCATTCAGTCAGGCTTTTGAAGCTTCTTGGATCGTGTTGAGGTTATGTTGTTAATCCACATTGGCGGTAGAGCTCAGAATTGAAGATATTCTTCCGGATGAAGTTCTTGTTCAGACTGGCCGACCGGATGAGTTGTTCATCTTGAAAATGTTCTTGTGGTGGCCGACCGGATGTGTTATTCATCCTGCGAATGTTCTTATGGTTGATTGCCGACTTAGATGATTGTTCCTAAGCTGATGACTTGTATAAATAAAGGTTTGTAAGTTCATTTCAAAGTGTGTGTTGTGGGGAAGATGAGTGTGGTATAGCGAAAGAGCGAAAGGCAGAGCGGAAGTGTTTCAGGCTTAAATGGAACTGATCCAGACATGGTGAAGATGTCATTCTCCAGTTCAAGGTTGTGATCCTTATGATCTTGTAGACAGTGTGTCTCTTTGTAGGCAGTGTACCTCCTTGTGAGCAGTGTGCTCGGGCAGTGAGCCCTAATTGGCAAGTGCCATTCATTTTATCTTATTCTTCTAACAGAGAATAATCCTTGGGTTAATCACCCCGTGGTTTTTCCCTTAACTAGGTTTTCCACATCAAAAATCTTGGTGTCTAATGTGTTGATGTTTATCTGCTCCGGTGCTTATGCTTTCTGCTTTCATGAATGGTTAATTGATATGTTGTTAACTAATAAAGAAGAATCAAGTGTTTCAAGTAGAAGCAAGTTTTTATACAACTGATTCACCCCCCCTCTCAGTTGTATGCCCTAGATCTAACATCCACCTCACCTTTCCACCTCACCTTTGCCACCTCACCATGTTGCACATGTAATTAAATATTTTAAATATTTAATTAGCTAATATTCTCTCACCCATGTCCTATTTATCCTCTAGTAAAAATTAGTTAACTCATTAATCAAATCTGTTAACTAATTAGTCATTTGAGTTCACTGGTCAGTCTATTCTATTGACTCCTCAATCAACCTAGTTAACTGATCAATCAATTCAGTCAACTCCCCAATCAATTCACTTAACTGATTGGTCTATTTTGTTAACTCCTCAATCAATTTTGTTAAGTCTCCTATTGCATGATGGAGTTTGGACACTTGTCCTCTTTCTATTCGTTGCACATTCCTCAACCATTCTCAACCATCAATCTTCTCATTTCTTCTCAACCGTTGATCCTCATTCTTCTGAGTCTATAAATGGAACCTTATTTTTCCATTCTAATCATCCAGACTATTCATATTATTACTCTGCAGAAATCTACCAGCATGCCTTTGGCACCCCAATACAATTTGCTTGAGATCACCCAAAGCTTTGAAACTCCTCTTCATTGCACATTTATCACCATAGCCATTCACTATTGACATTCTTGAAAATAGCAAAGGAGTGCACTCTCTGAGGGCCTACTTCATACAAACAAGGATGATCTTGATAGGCAATAATAGAAGCTTCGATTCAAGGAAGGTTTGCATTGTTTAATTCATTGCTTCATTTTATTCAATCTTCATAGTTTCACTATTCTATTGAGTTATGGGTATTTGATGTTGTTTGTTGCATATTCATTGTTGATCCTATTTTACCCTAACATTTTTGGCACCCACCGTTCAATTTTATTTTTTTTGCAAATTTTTGTAGTAAAAAATTGTGTTTCTCTAAACCCCATTATCGAGTTTTGCAAGGATCTATGAAAATGTGACCTCCTAGGCTAAAACTAACATCACCAACATGCTCAAAAGGGTCGAAAACCTTAGAATCACCTGTTAATTCACAAAAATCAGAGACTAAAAAAATCTCTGTGATTTTTTTGAGGGTGCATCCTTTTATCCAGCGGTCCAAAGGGTGCTTCTGCAGGGTGCATCACTTTACCCAGTGGTCCGAAAGGTGTTTCCGCATCCTTTTATCTAACTGTCTGAAGAGATTTTTGCAAAGTGCATCCTTTTATCTAGCAGTCTGAAGAGTGCTTCCGCAGGGTGCATCATTTTATCTAGCGGTCCAAAGGGTGCTTCCGTAGGGTGCATCGCTTTATCTAGCGGTCCGAAGGGTGCTTCCACATCCTTTTATCCAACTATCCAAAGAGCTTTTTCGTAGGGTGCATCCTTTTATCTAGCAGTCCGAAGAGTGCTTCTGCAGGGTGTATCCTTTTATCCAATGGTCCAAAGGGTGCTTCCGTAGGGTGCATCGCTTTATCCAATGGTCCAAAGGGTGCTCCCGCATCCTTTTATCCAACTATCCTAATAGCTTTTTCGCAAGGTGCATCCTTTTATCCAGCGGTCCGAAGGGTGCTCCTACAAGGTGCATCATTTTATCTAGTGGTTCGAAGGGTGCTTCTGCATCCTTTTATCCAGTGGTCCGAAAGGTGCTTCCGTAGGGTGCATTGTTTTATCCAACAATTCTCCATCCTACCTTTTTCTACATGCCATAAGGGTGGTATCTTTTTCCTTTTTCCATAACAAGAGCATACGAACTCATAATCACGCAAATAAACACTCGTTGGAAATGTAATTCCATGAACTTCACAATGGAGTAGGTTTGATCAAGTGATTTTATCAGTTTGTAAGTTATTTTTACAGTCAAAGTTCAGCTATCTTTCCAAGCTTAAATCTAGCATTTTTTCATGGAAACTAATGATTTATCTGTGCAGCTTGACTTAAACACTTGTCAAAGAAAGGAGAAAAGAAACTTCTGATATATCTTCTATAGGGTTGAGAGTTGGATAGTTTTATTTTCCTTAACACACACATCATAGATTAACTAGGGGAAAAGTAAAACAACTTGCATACAATTCTCATCTAGTTCTAATTAGGAAGGAGTAACCCATTGTTCATGCAACTTACATACAATTTTCATCTAGTTCTAATCAGGAAGGAGTAACCCATTGTTCATGTAACTTGCATACAAATCTCATCTAGTTCTAATTAGGAAGGAGTAACCCATTGTTCATGCAACTTGCATACAATTTCAATCTAACTCTAATTAGGAAAGTAAAACTATGCATGCAAATCTCACATAGTTTCTAACTAGGAGGGTGATAACTGAATTATTGCTATCTTGGTTTCATTGATCATTGCTATATGGCTATCTCTTTCAGTTAAGAATATTGCTATCTTGCAAAGGAAAGAATCATTGCTATCTCCTAATCACTTCAAAGTTAACAACTATGTGTGTGCCCAAGTAAAATAACACATATAGTTTTTCTCATTTTAATTAGGATTGGATTAACCACTATCTACTGTGTCTTTAAAATGACAATAGGCTTATGCTCTCCCCTTTATTGGGTGACTAGAATGCCAGACTTGTCATTTTGCGTGTATAACCTTTAGAGGGGCCTGCCCTTGGATGCCCGCCTATCCAAGTGGGAACGACCCTAAGTGGTAATAGGCTAGATGCCAAGCCCTTCCGAGCCACTATAAATAAATTGTGTTTGGAGCGAAAGCTTCAAACAACGAGTGCAATTGTGTTATACTGACAGCCAACCTCCCCCAAAACCCTCCAAGGTGCAACACTTGCAGGCTGGGAGACTCCATAACGGAGAGTAGTACTGCTGCATGTATAACCACTTGAACAGTTGCCTTCATTAAACACCTTTGTTCTAGTGGCCAAAAACCTTTTTTATCTATTTGAAGCCAAGGATTTGTACTTGTTCTTTTCTTTTAGTCCAAAAAGAGTTAAAAAAATAAAATAAAAATAAATAAATAAAAGATAAAATCATGACAACTTCTATGTGTTTGCTGTGTCTTTGCCATAATTGAAAATTAGAATTCTCAAAAATTCTAAGTTTTCAAACCAAAAAAAAAATAGAACAAATCTTGAAAAACGTTCCAAAATTCTGTAAAAAGACCAAGTAAAAACCAAAATTGCGCATTTAAACTGACCTACAGTGCATTTGCTACGACTTTCAGCACATTTGAAACCTTTTACAGTGCATTCAAAACATTACCAGATTGGTGCATTTGTCTCGACTTGTGGCGCATTTGCACTCTGTTACAGCGCATTTACTGCTGCACATCCAAACTAGTAAGCTTTTTCGGTCTTATGTCAATGACAAACCAATTAGAATATATTGGTCAAAAACTCCAATATCTGCAATTGCAGATAAACTTAGGTCCCTCGCCCTAAGATTGTATAGCAATTTCTCAACAAATCCAAGTCTTACAACAAGAAATGACAATCTTGCAAGTTGAACGTGCCAGTACTAGCTATGCCTTGCCCCAAAATCATGTATCCTTTTCCCATACTCATGACAAGGAAAGCACCATGCCAAGTTGGAACTCGTATACCATTATGCCTACTAGTCCTCATTCGCCATCTTCTAAGACACATATTCCAAAGCATACCAGTTCTACACCAACACCACCATTGAGTTCCCCAAGCTCTAAATCGACAACCAAGGAATCCTCAGATGATTTCTGGAAAATAGTTTTTCCAAATTTATACAACCAAAGAAAAGCTAGGGAGAAAGCTAAATCCCCTCATTCCTCTATCCATACACCTACGTAGGATGTGATCCAAGGGCTACTAGCAGAGAGTCAACCATGTCCCCAAATTCCAGTCCTTGACCTTACCAAATATCTTTCATGTAATCTGCAACCCCTTGAGCTTATTGAAGAACCTTCTACCATGCACCAAAGTCAAGGTCCATCACACCTTCATGTTGTTGCCCAAAAGCTTATCCAAGAGTCTTCTATCTCCACTTCCATTCAAAAATCCCAAGAGCTATGTCAAGAGCACACTTTAGAGCATGTGGAAACATCAACCCTTTGTCTAAACCAAGATAAAAGCACTCCCATCCAACCCCTGCATAACCTTTATCTTTTCAATGATCCTATACCTATACATGAGCAAGAGATCCAATTTCCAACCATGCATAACCTTTATCTTTTCCATGATCAAGATACTATCTTTGATAAAGAAGCTATCCGTGAGCCATTTGATCTTATACATGAGCTAGAGATCCAATTTCAGCCCCTCCATAACCTGTCTTTTCTATGATCAAGATATTATCACTGATGAAGAACCTATACAAGAGAACATTAATCCCATCACACTAAATCCTATCTATGATCAAGATCCCATCTATGATGACGAGCCTATCTATGATCAAGTAGACCATGATGATCCTCTAAGCCCACTTTATGCATTCCATGGTCCTGAGCTTATAACCCCATCTAGTCCTATCCAAGTTCCAACAACTTCCACTTCCCTTGATGAGACACTTGCCTCCCAAGAAAGTGTAGAAGATCAAACTAGTAATACTCCTCCGCCATCCATTATCGACCATGCTCCAAATCCCCCACTGTATATTCTTGGTCTTACCGCCTTCATTCATGAGTGTTTCTCCTTAGAACACCAGCCACCATGATCCTCTATCTCATCTTCTCCATCTAATAAGGAACTTGTGTCTAATGTTCTACCTACACATAATCTCGCTGTCCACTGCATACTCCAACATATGAACTATCAAGGTAAAGGCTTAGGCCTTCACAAACAAGGTATTTTGGAGCCCGTCCATGTCACTGTTCCTCCTCCTTCCTATGGCCTTGGATACATACCCCAAGGTGAACAATCTCAAGATGTTGGTACTTCCTCCACTCCTGCAAAATCCCCCACTTTCCATTGCAAACCCTATCATATCCCCAAAACATATGTCACCATTCCACCTCCATCATCCTATAATTATCAAAATCATTTGACCATACACCTTCCACCATCCAATCTACCTCTGCCACTTCCAACTCCTAATATCCCTCCATGCATTTTACCACCACTTCTTCCAAAACCTTATCCATCCATCTATGAATCCTCTAACAATCCCAATCATGACCAACCAATGCACGTGTTGTCTAAACAAAGAACTTCCTCAAACTCCACTTCCACCATCTCAAGAGAATTCAACCATAAAACTCTGGATGCCTCTACCTATCAAGTCAAAAATCCTAAGAGTCTTCATGACCTAGGATACAAAATCCAAGAATCAAAGAAACATCCTTCTCAACAGCTGCATGCACCCACACACCTATATGCCAAACTGAAAAAGGTGTGGGTCTGCATCCAACAAATAATTACTCCAAAAGCTGCACAAAAGTTGCATACACCCAAACCCATACCTTCACAGGTACTATCTAAAAGCAAAATGGTTTGGGTACCTAAGCAAAAAGACCTCACGTTACATGAGGCATCCACCTCTCAAGAATCTCAACCATCTACTTTCTCCCATTCCATCCATAAGTCTCAAATTCTTCCATCCCACATGACAAGTAACAATCAGAAAACTACTCAGTATATGTGGATCCCTACATGCCTAAGTCATTCATCCACAAGAAAAAGTCTTCGTTGCTTCCTACACTACTTTCCCATCACCAGCTTCAATGTTTATCACGGTATGTGCAACCATTGGTCATGATTCCCTTCCATTCCACAACATTTTCATATACCTCCATCTCCCCTTCCTTCCACTATTATCCTACATATCTTCCTCATCCTATTCCTATGGTCCGTGCTTTTGCGTAAACCTTCCCTCCATATTCTGCATCATAATCCACTATCTAACTATGCCATATCACTTTCATGCAATCCCCTACCAACATCTATGAACGACACTTGACATGGTTGATACAACAACATCCATCTAGCGGGACTGTCACCTTTCAAGGAACTAGATACTTGAGTCTCTCCCTTCTATATTCACCTTCTCCTATTCAAAAAAAAAAAAAGAAAGAAAGAAAAAATGAAAAAAGTAAAGAAAAATCCCTTCATCCAATGGTGAAAATCTGGCAAACAGGCACCTTGGATAAGTACCATGATGAAAACTTGGCAAATAGGCGTTGTGTGTAAGTTGATATTCTATATCACCTACACTTGGGGGCACCTTGTCTCATCAGCCTATCACTCTTCTCCTATCAGTTTCCTTCCATACCATTTCCTATCCTATCCTACCTATACTATCCCATCCATCCATCCAATCTTTCTTTCCTCTATTCTTTGGTCTTGATGAAGATTGGGGGCACAACGTTGACAAATGTTTTAGATGTCTCTTGACATACCTTATCCCTCTAAACCACGCAAATCCTTCATTACCCTCTCATCTTCCTATCGTCGTAAGCATTGCCATGAAAAATCCTAAGTATTCTACCTACAATGGGGCATGTTATTCTTATGCGACATAGTCCTTGGAGATCACATCCTTGTTTCCTTCTATCCACTATTGCCCATCCTCATACCTACCCATTCCATTCTTTATCACCCGTACATCTACCTATCCATGGTATTTCCTTGTCATCGGTATCACCTATTCCATATCGTGTCTTGCCTAATCCATATCTGTTCCATATTGTGTCTTGTCTGATCCATATCAGTTCCATGTTTGATCCATATCATGTCTTATCTTATCCATATCTACTCCATGTCTGATCCATATCTATTCCATATCATGTCTCATCCGATCCATATCTTAGGTCCATCAAAGTCCAAGTCCATGAACTATGTTGCCTCTGCGTCGTCACATAGGCAAGGCCATTTAGCAATGAGCCCTCAAGGCACTAGGTCAGTCCCTTAGGGTTCGTCTCACCAATAAAGATTGTGGAATCTTTCACCAGGCAAGCAAGTGCAAGCAAAACCCACCCTTTTGAAGAAGAAATCCTGACACAAGACATTAACCTATCCAAGGCAAATCAAAAAACATCTAAGGCCTTCTAAATGCTTTTACCCAATTTATGGCAAGAAACAAACACATCTAAATGCAAGAATGTTTTGTGTTGGTTAGGTTAACTTATAGAGTCTTGATTTATGCTATCATGCCTTCCTATGCTACTCAAGGATGCCAAAAGCTAGAGATGCTATGATGGGGGCATGATTATTTTCTTTGTTTGTTATTTGTGGATTAAAATTTAGTAATGTGAATCCTCATCTAATGACATGATCGGCAAAAGATCATTGAGGACATCAAAGGTCTAACATGAACGGGGGCAATCCTTGTTTATTGATATACAAGAAGTACTCAGGTCATCTCGGTTCAATTATACCTCAATGCTTGTATTAACTTGCTAAATCAAAATCCATGTAAACAGTACTCAGGTCATCTCAGTTCAATTATACCTAGATGCTTGTATTAACTTACAACATTTTAGAAAAAGTACCAAAAAAAACACCCAATGATGAAATAAAGCACTTCAAAATACTTGCACTGTCAAGATGTCAAAAGTAAAGCATCCATTAAACATCCATACATCTATATCCCATGCAATAAAAGATCTAAACAATGCAGAGTATCAATACAAATAAAAGCTTGTGAGTCCTTCTATCGAATCATTCTTCTATCAATTAGTATTCCATCTATCATTGTGGTCCATTCTTCTCAATTTCAGTCAACCCAAGAAATGATCCAAATGTAGGTCTATCCTTAATCCATACCAATCAAGTCAATTCAATCTTGCACAAATGATCCAATCACAATCAATGGTCTTGATCCTTGTCCGGTCGTAAACCAACTTGATCAGTTAATCAATCAATTTTCTTATACAGGATGTTACATTGTCGAAATTAGACCAACACATGCATCTTACATGACATGCTTCATTTCTTTAAACCAAACACTATCTTTCATGTTGCTCTAGGGATCTATCATTCCCTACCATGACAACATGCATGTCGTGTTGGTCTAGGGATATATCATTCCCCACCATGACAACATTGTTGTATATCGTTATTAGTATATCGTTGGTTTACTGCTTGACAGGGGCAATCCTTGTTTGTTCTTGTGTCATTTGTGCATAATTGCTTGCTTGCTTGTGTGTGTCATCATTCCATCTTGTATCGTGTATCATTCGACTCTTTCTTCAGCCAATTTCTTCATTCTAACCTAGCTTCCCTTCATCTTCGAGAGATTGTCTGTCTCACGCCTTCTGCCTTCGAGAGATTGTCTGTCTCACGCCTTCTGCCTTCTTCCCGTCCAATCTCCCGAGGGGGCATCCTATCATCATAACCTGTACTAGGGGCAAACTGGGGCATGTATCATCATTCAAGCAACCGATTTCTTTGAAGCAATGCCATAAACTGCATTGCAACAAAGAGGGGCAAAATGTATACACCTAAAAATGATGCAATCTATTCTAAATAAATATTCTTAATATTTATTCCCTTCTTATTTCCTTCTATCAATTAAATAAATATTCTAAATTTATTTGATTGGTTCATTATCCCATAATTAAATAAAATTAATTTATTTAATTAAATTCCCTAAATTCTTCTAATGTCTCACATAATTAAATAATCCTACAATATTTAATTAATCATAAATTCCTCTATCCTAAGTCCTAATTCCATAAATCCACCTCATCTTTCCACCTCACCTTTCCACCTCACCTTTGCCACCTCACCATGTTGCACATGTAATTAAATATTTTAAATATTTAATTAGCTAATATTCTCACCCACATGTCCTATTTATCCTCTAGTAAAAATTAGTTAACTCATCAATCAAATCTATTAACTAATTAGTCATTTGAGTTCACTGGTCAGTCTATTCTATTGACTCCTCAATCAACCTAGTTAACTGATCAATCAATTTAGTCAACTCCCCAATCAATTCACTTAACTGATTGGTCTATTTTGTTAACTCCTCAATCAATTTTGTTAACTCCCCTGTTGCATGATGGAGTTTGGACACTTGTCCTCTTTCTATTTGTTGCACATTCCTCAACCATTCTCAACCATCGATCTTCCCATTTCTTCTCAACCATTGATCCTCATTCTTCTGAGTCTATAAATGGAACCTTATTCTTCCATTCTAATCATCTAGGCTATTCATATTGTTACTCTGTAGAAATCTACTAGCGCGCCTTTGGCACCCCAATACAATTTGCTTGAGATCACCCAAAGCTTTGAAACTCCTCTTCATTGCACATTTATCACCATAGCCATTCACTATCAACATTCTTGAAAATAGCAAAGGAGTGCAGTCTCTGAGGGCCTACTTCATACAAACAAGGACGATCTTGATAGGCAACAATAGAAGCTTCAGTTCAATGAAGGTTTGCATTGTTTAATTCATTGCTTCATTTTATGCAATCTTCTTAGTTTCACTATTCTATTGATTTATGGGTATTTGACGTTGTTTGTTGCATATTCATTGTTGATCCTATTTTACCCTAATAGGTGCTAGTACTATAGGTACCACACATGGACTTAGGCTCTCCCTTATCAGTCCCTTCCTCAACAACTCTTGAACTTGTCTGTTTAGCTCTTCATTCTCTGCAGGGGTCATTCTATGGGCTGCCTTGTTTGGCAAACTAGCTCTTGGTATCAAATCCATTTGATAACTTATCTTCCTTACTAGTGGTAGACCTTCTGGTACATTATCAGAGATAATGTCCTGGAACTCTTCCAACATATCTAAAACTTCTGCTGGTACATCTTCACATTTCTCTTGACTAATCTTAGGAATCAATGCAAAGAAATGACGCCCATGCTTCATACCCTCCAAAAATTTCCTACCATCTACCAAGCATATTCTGGTAGTACTACATACCTTTTCTTCCACCTCCTTCAAGGGCTTCAACTTATGACGAACTCCATCCTTTGTTAGGGAATATGTGTTTGCACGGCCATCATAGACATCACTCCTATCATACTGCCACGGCCTCCCCAACAGCATATGACATGCATCCATCTGTATGATATCACACAACACGTCATCATGGTAGTCACTAATCTTGAACTTCACTAAACACTACTCATTGACCAAAGCTCTATGGTCCTTTTGCAACCATGCAATCTAATATGGATGCAGATGCGGATTCTTTCTTCTTGCCAACTTCAACTTGTCAACCATCTCCTCTGAAACAAGATTATCAGTACTTCCACTGTCAATAATAATATCACAACACTTACTATCACATTTGCACCTTGTGCAAAATAAACTCTTCCTCTGATTGGGTTCTCTCTACTCATTCAGCAAGGTTCTTCTAACAACTAGGGTTTCTCCCCCTTCAGCATCTTCAAAATGCTTAGAATGTGCATCTTCATCTACATGTGTAACTCATGCATTACCTTAAGGTCTTCTATTTGTCCTTCCTTGATGTTGCGGACACTCATATGCTCGATGCCCTTCTTCTCCACATTGGAAACAGGTTCCTCTGAAACCTCCTCTTCCAGGTCCTTGCCTATGTCTGCCTCTTCCTCTTCTTCTTTGCTCACCATTGTTCTAGTCACGAGGGCAGTAGGTATTATCCCCTCTTTGATTTTGACTGGTGCCTGCTTCTTCACTTTTCTTTTGATCTTCATTACAGCCTCCATAGGGTCTTCCACCAGTCCTTCCACCTTGACCTCTTCCCCTTTGCTTGCTATCAAATCTTTTATTCAACTTCTCTTCCACCTTCAGGGAAAAATGGTATGCATCTTCTATGGTGGTCATTCTAACCAAGCTCAACTCCTCTTGAATACTTGGCCTCAACCCATTAATGTAACGGGCTACCTTCTCCTTGTTGGGCTTTGCATGGCCTATTCTGATAGTAATCTTATAAAACTATTCTGTATACTCCTTGACAGACTTGTTACCTTGCTTTAGTCCTTGTAGCTTCTTTAACAACTCCATCTCATAGTCCACAGGAATGAACTGCTTCTTTAGTTTCTCCACCATTCAATCCCATATGGTGATCTTTCCTTTTCCTCTTCTATTCCTCTCTAATTGGACCTCTTTCCACCAAATACTGGCGTGGCCCTTCAACTTTGTTTTTGCAAACTTGACCCGATTTGGGTCCTCCACATCTTCATACTCAAAATACTCCTCCATGTCATTGATCCAATCAATGAGCTGTTCTGGATTCAAATCTCCAGAATATGTAGAAACTTTGATCCTAAGCCTCTTTCCGATCTTTGAAATGGCCCTCAACAACCTAACTTTTGTAGGATCTCTGGCAACTTCTTGTTCCTCCTCAGATAGCTCTTCTTCATGTTCATCTTCACTTTCTTCTCTCGTCCTCAGCTCAAACCCTCTTCGTAGCTCCTCTTGCAATGCATCGATTTGCCTTTGTAGGGCTCTAAAACCTTCTTCCGTCAAAGCATTCCTCCCAACACAATTTCTTCATGGAGGCATCTTGGTCTTCGTAGCAAACCCACAACCTCAGGTCCTGGTGCAAACTGCCTCACGGTCGGCGATATGTCTACACACTTAGGAAACCTGGCTCTGATACCACTTGATGAAGGTGGTAAATCAAAAAAACCACAATAATAGATATTGAACACAACAAATAGAACTTTTTTTTATTGAACTAGGCAACTCATTACATTACAGAAGCTCAATTACAATTAGAGGATGAATCCTCTATTGGCTGCAACACATTACATATTTCCCAACCTCAAGACTCTAGAATCTTCAGCCTTCTATAACCCCAAATCAGCTAGGGTTTCTATTTTCCCCCCTATTCTTGACTCTACACTAGCCCCCTTAACTCTACTATTGCCCAAGGTTCCCAAAATAGTCATAAATAGCACTTTTTGGCAGCCTCCAGCTAAATTTTGAAATTTGCAACTCCCTCCAAAAGTAGGTCAACTTCTGGGAAGCATAACTTTTGATCCGGGTGTCTGATTGACAAACTGTTTTAAGTGCTGGAAAGATCGTGATGTGAACTATCATGCTGGAAGTTCATAAATGGATTTCCATCAACTTTTTGAGACATTATGAGAATTTTTAGTGCCTCATATCTCATTCCATAAATTTTCAGGGGCTTTTCAGAAAATAAAAACTTTAATATCTTTCAACTCACAAATGATCTTTCCCTGATTCCTTTGCTAAAGGTCTTATATTTCCATTATGTAAATTTATGGAAGTTTTTTCTTCATTATGTGCCCAAATGCAAACTTTGTAAAAATAGCAAGTACTCTTTCCAAAATAGGCAGGTCACTATTTTTAGCAGTTTTGGAAAAACTGAAAGTCCTAAATTATTATTCTAGATATTATGGAACCAAAAACACTAATTATGGGAAGAAATGAGAATAAATACAATGGTTTTGAATTAACTTCTTTTTGGGTGATGCAAGATTGCCCTTACACCTCTGGATGCTCTTGCATCACTCATTCATCTAAATATTGGACTGCACATACTTGTCAACAGATGCTTTATCGAATGTCCTTAGCCCCACACCAAGAGCAAAGATAGGAAGGACCTATATGGAATACCTTGTCATCCCTATGAGTTGTGATTCTTGAATAACATTGTAAACTTCAATTGGTTCAATAGGTTTAGCCAAATCATTATCAATCTCATTTCAAACCCTCCAATTTAGATAATCAAGCAACATTTTGTGTGCTTTATGAACATTTCCTTCTCGTGCCTTAAAAAATATCTCTAATATTTCCTGTGGGTAACCTTGATGCATGTTCTCAATGGTTTTCTTCAAAGGCTCATCCACATGGTCTATTAATGCCTTCAAATCATTATTCACATCTGAAACATCAAAATCCATCCTTAGTGGTCATGACAATATCAATGGCATAGACTTAATTTTCCTCAAACTCAGCATCATGAACTCGAGTATCTAGATTGCTTACACTCAGTATAACTTTGTTCAAATTGCTTCATCTGATAACTCAATACACCCTTAGCAATTTCATAATCATATGCAATAGCAACTCTCTTATAGCTTCTGTGACACCTTTATTCTTCTTTCTAGGCCTGACAAGTCTCAAAGCAACATCAGCTATAGTTTTTTGTAGTAGAATGACTATCTTCGAGAAATAACAGTTAGCACATTGTGTGTCACTATTGAAGATATTTTCTTTAAACGAACACAAAAAGAAGATTTCTTATTTAGATGGCTCCCAACATTACCCCCATGTGATTCTTTGGGCACTTGGACATTGGTTGACACAGATTGATTTACCATCTCAGATTTCTTCTTTAACTACTGATATTTCACTAGCCAAGTGGGAGGATGGTATCATCTTTGGTGTCAATCACTAAACTGCAAATGCTACGAGCATCAAGACCTCTTCTTTCGGCATGTCAACTCATCTGAATATACTCTCCACTAGATATCCAGCGAAACTTATCACTATCATATTTGCGACCATTTGTAAATACAGTTGTCTTTGTAGGCATGTTTAGAGCTATGCTAAATGTTTCTGTTGCAAAGAAACATTTGATTAATCCTTCTTGAAAGAGTATCTTGATCACTTCCTTGAGAACATGAAGCAGACTAGAATGATGGATGCCTATGCCTCGTCATAGTAAGGGTAAAATATGAGAGACTTGTGGTAGTTTCTTGTCATCACTTGAAAGTGAATCCATGGCACTAGAAGAGATGGTATCCACAAGCATTTTTCTCATTTTTAACATTCAAATCTGATTTTACCATCTGTATAGCCAAAATTTTCACAGTCCCTCTTGTTGAAACTGCATTTAGTCCCTTCTGCCACCACATAATGCAATAATAGCTTTGCCTATTGGTGTAGACTGATAATGAGATATACTACGAATAAATTGAATATATCTTCTGATGGCCAAACCAAAGACTTTTATAACTATATTCTTTTGGTGTTGTAGATGATTTTTTACATCATGAGATCTAAAATTTCTACAAAAATTGGTAGGAATTTTCAGTCCCAACACAACGCATCTGTCAATCTATGCATATGACCTTTGTTTCTACGCATATGAGATCTGAATCAACGCATCTATCAATCTGTGCATATGACCTCTATTTCTGCGCATATGATCTCTGATTCTATGCATCTGTAAAACTTCACATATGACCTCTATTTCTACACATATGAGCTCTATACCTGTGCATCTAATTCTGACATTGACTTTTTGATTTTTCTCATGGTTTTGCTAATGCTAACACTTTTTCACAGGAATATTATTTGATCTTCTTGCAGGCTAGGTACTGGTTTAGCCATATAGTTGCACTTGTTAACTCATATCTTGATTTATAAAGGAAAGTAAATGGATGTTCGTGCAAATCTCACATATTCTAACTAGGAGGGTTATAACTAAATCATTGCTATCTTGCATATCATTGGTATCTCTCAAGGTTAGAACACATTGCTATCTTGCTAAAAATTGAACCATTGCCATCTTGTTATAACTTCAAAGTTGACAAATTTTGTGCATGCCCTAGTAGATAGCTAATTTAGTCTTTTTTATTTTAACTAGGGAAAAAGAACCACTGTCTTTTGTGTTTTTGGGTATGATACCAGGCCTATGCTCTCCCCTATCTTGGGTGACCAAAATGCTAGACATATCATTTTCACATGTGTTTTACCTTTAGAGAGGCCTGCCCTTGGATACCCGTCCATCCTTGGGGAACAACCTTAAGTGGTAACAAGCTAAATCCAAGCTCTACCAAGCCACTATAAATAAATTATGTTTAGAGCAAAAGCTTCAAACAACAAGTGAAGTTGTGTTATACCGACAGCCAACCTCCTCCAAAACCCTCCAAGGCGCAACCCTTGTAGGCTGGGAGACTCCATAATGGAGAGTAGCATTGCCGCATGTATGACCACTCAAATGGTTGCACTTATTAATCATCCTTTATTTTTAGTAGCCAAAAACCCCTATAAGCCAGTGCAGGGAAGGACGATTATCACCTCCCGAAGATGCTTCACTAGAAATAGTTAGAATTCGGTTTATATTGTCCTAACCAGCCTAGGATTTGTACTTTCTTTCTTGTCAAGAAGAGTCAAAAAATTACAAAAAAATTCAAAAAATCATGAAAACATTCTTTGTGTTTGCTATGTCTTCTTTCCATAATTAAAGAAAATTTAGATAAAAAACACCAACTTGCAACCAAGAAACCAAAAACATTGAAAAGCATGCCAAAAATTGCAAAACAACAGTCAAGAAAACTAGAGTTGTTCATCTATCCTACAGTGCTGCACATATACCTCGACCTGCTGCACATACATTCTGACTTCTTGTGCATCTATCACTTGTTACTGTGCCTTTAAATTTTACCAGAACTATGCTTTTGTCCTGACTTTCTGCGCATTTGTCCTCTATTTCAACGCATCCGTTCCTGCACATCCCTGACAGTGAGTATTTTCACATCTTTTGAGAGAAAATCATCAACCTTTCTGAGTACCCATTTTAGTCTTGTGTCAGTTTCTATAGAGATGACAAACCAATTAGAAGTAATTGCTTAAGAACTCCAATACCTGCAAGAGCAATTAAACTTCAATATCTCGCCTCAAGATCGTATAGCAATTGCTCAAGAACTCCAAGTGATACAACAAGAAATAACAATCTTACAAGCTAAACAGGCCAGTATTAGCTACACTTCACCCCAAAAACATGCATCCCATTCCTGTTTTCATGATACTCTTGACAAGAGAAGCACCACCTCAAGTTGGAAATCATATACCAATCCCTCTACTAGTCTTCCTTCACCATCTCCTATAACACATGGCCCAAAGCATACTAATCCTACCATGGAGAACTCCAAATCCACCTATCCATTACCTCACTTCTCTACCTATACACCTACCAATGATGTAATCCAAGGGCTACTAGTAGAGAATCAACCATGTCCCCAAATTTCGGTCCTTGACCTTATCAAAGATTCTTCCAATGCTATGTCAAATCCTACAACCCCATCATGGAGTTTGCAACCCCTTGAGCTTATTGAAAAATCTCCTACCATGAACCAAAGTCAAGCTCCATCATACTTTCATGTTGTTGACCAAGGTCCTATCCAAGAGGCCTCTACCTCCACTTTAATTCAAACACCTCAAGCATTATGTCAAGAGCACACTTTAGATCATGTGGAAACATTCGACCTTTGTCTAAATCAAGATCAAAGCACCCCCATCCAACCCATGCATAACCTTTATCTTTTTGAGGATCCTATACCAATATATGAGCTAGAAATCCAACTTCAAACCATTCATAACCTATATCTTTTCCATGATCAAGATACTATCTTTGATGAAGAAGCTATCCATGAGCAACTTGATCCTATACAAGAGCTAGAGATCCAATTCCAACCTCTCCATAACCTATATAATTTCTATGATCAAGATATTATCGTTGATGAAGAACCTATACATGAACACATTGATACCATCATGCTAAATCCTATCTATGATCAAAATCCCATCTATGATGAAGAGCCTATCTATCAAGCAGACCATGATGATCCTCTTAGTCCACTTTATGCATTTCATGGTCCTAAGCTTATAACCCCATCTAGTCCTATCCAAGATCCAACAACATCCACTTCCCTTGATGAGACACTTGCCTCCCAAGAAAGCATAGAAGATCAAACCAAAAATACTCCTCTTCCATCCATTATCAACCATACTGTAAATCTCCCATCGTATATCCTTGGTCTTACCACCTTCCTTCATGAGTGTTCCTCCTTAGAACACTAGCAACCATTATCCTCTATCCCACCTTCTTCATCCAATAAGGAACTTGTGTCTAGTGTTTTGCCTACACATAATCCCGCTATCCACTACATAATCCAACATATGAACTATCAAGGTAAAGGCTTAGGCCTTCACGAACAAGGTATTTTGGAGCTTGTCCATGTCAATGTTCCTCTTCCATCATATATCCTTGGATACACACCCCAAGGTGAACAATCTCAAGATGTTGGTACTTCCTCCACTCCTCCTAAATCCCCCACTTTCCATTGCAAATCTTACCATACCTCCAAAACATATGTTGCCATTCCACCTTCATCATCATACAATTATCAAAAGCACATGACCATACATCTTCCACCATCCAATCTACCTCTGCTACTTCCAACTCCTAATATCCTTCCATGCATCTTACCACCACTTCTTCCAGCACCTAGTCCATCCATCTATGAATCTTCTAACAATCCCAATCATGACTAGTAGATGCACATGTTGTCTAAACAAAGAACTTCTTCAAACTCCACTTCCACTATCTCAAGAGAATTCAACCATAAAAATATGGATGCCTCTACCTATCAAGTCAAAAATCCTAAGAGTCCTCATGACCTAGGATACAAAAGCCAAGAATCAAACAAGCATCCTTCTCAAGAGCTACATACACCCACACACCTATATGTCAAACTGAAAAAGCTGTGGGTCTGTATCCAACAAATGATTACCTCCAAAGATGCACAAAAACTACATACACCCAAGCCCATACCTTCACAGGTACTATCTAAAAGAAAAATGGCTTGGTTACCTAAGAAAAAAGCCCTCAAGTTACATGAGGCATCCACCTCTTGAGAATCTCAACCATCCACTTTCTCCCATTCCATCCAAAAGTCTCAAATTCCTCCATCCCAAATGACAAGCAAAGCTCAAAAAAAGACTCAGTCTATGTGGATCCCTACATGCCTAAGTCATTCATCCACAATAAAAAGTCTTTGTTGCTTCCTACACTACTTTCCCATCGCCAACTTCAATGTTTATCATGGTATGTGCAACTATTGGTCATGATTCCCTTCCATCCTACAAACATTTTCATATACCTCCATCTTCCCTTCCTTCCACTATTATCCTACATATCTTCTCCATCCTACTCCCATGGTCCATACTTTTGCATAAGCCTTCCCTCCATATTCTACATCATCATCCACTATCGCACCCTTCCATAAACCATTATCTACCATTCTCCATCTCACTTTCATGCAATCCCCTACTGACGTCTATGAGAACACTTGACCTTGTCCATGCAACAACATCCATCTAGCGAGACTATCACCTTTCAGGGAACTAGATACTTGAGTCTCTCCCTTCCATATCCACCTTCTCCCATCCAACTGTTTCAACAAAAAAAGAAAAAAGAAAAATTCCTTCATCCAATGATGAAAACCTGGCAAACAGGCACCTTGGATAAGTACCATGATGAAAACCTGGCAAACAAGTGTCATTTGTAAGTTGATCTTCTACATCACCTACACTTGGAGGTACTGTGTCTCATCAGTATATCACTTTCTCCTATCATTTTCCTTCCATACCATTTCCTATCCTATCCTTCTAGCTGTTACCTACCTATACTATCCAGTCTGTCTATCTTAAATCTTCCATTCCTCTATTTTGGTCTTGATAAAAATTGGGGGCACAATGTTAACAAATTCTTTAGGTGTCTCTTAACATACCTTATCCCTCCAAGTCATGCCAATCCTTCATTATCCTCTTATCCTCCTATCGTCTTAAGCATTGCCATGAAAAATCCTAAGTATTCTACCTACAATGGAGTACATTATTCCTATACAACATAGTCCTTGGAGATCACATCCTTAGTTTCTTCTATCTCCACATTCGTATCCATTGTAACCCATCCCTTTGCCTATCCATGGTGTTTCCTTGTCATCAATATCTAGCATTAAGGCTATCCAAAATTGTTGTTCAATCATCCTATCTACAATGTCAACCTAACATAGCATCTATCATCAGTGTTATAGGGTCAACCCTGAACTACGTTGCCTTTGCGTCATCATGTAGGCAAGGCCATTATCAATGTGCCCCCAAGGCTCCATTTCCTATCCATTCCATATCTTGTCATCTATCCTATAGTCCATCCATGGTCCTAGTCCTCGAACTACGTTGCCTTTGCATCATCACGTAGGCAAGGCCATTTAACAATGTGCCCCCAAGGCACTAGGTCAGTCTCTTAGGGTCCATTTTACCAGGTGTGTGTGCAAGCACAATTAGCGACCCCCTTTCAAAAGTAGAAATCTCGGTGCAAGGCATCAACCTATCCGAATCAAAGAAAACAAGTACCTATGCACTCAAACTAATTCTATCTAAATTATGGCAAGAAAACACATCTAATGCAAGAATGTTTTGTGTTTGTGATCAGGTTAACTTACAGAGTCATGATTTTTGTTATTATGTCTTCCTATGCTTCTCAAGGATGCTAAAAGATAGAGATGCTATGATGGGGGCACGATTTGTTTCTTTGTCTGCTACTTGTGGGTTTATCTTTAGTAATGTGAAGCCTTGTCTTAGGACATGTTCAACTCAATGATCATCGAGGACATTAGAGGACTAACATGAAATAGATATAATCCTTGTCTGTTGATATGCAATAAATACTCAGGTCATCTCGGTTCAATTATACCTAGATGCTTGTATTAACTTGCTAAATCAAAATCCATGTAAGCTAATCTCAGGTCATCATGGTTCAATTATACCTTGATGCTTGTATTTTCTTACAACATTTCAAAAACACAAAAAAACCAAAAAGCCCAATGATGAAATAAGCACTTCAAAATACTTGCAATATCAAGATGAAAAACCCATTCGCATCCACTCACATCCATTTGCATCCACAAAGCATCCATACTGTATCCCATGCAATAAAAATTCCAAAACATCCATATCCCATACAATAAAAGATCCAAACTGCAGAGTATCAAATAAAAGCTTGTGATTCCTTCTGTCAAGTCATTCTTCTATCGATCAACTTTGTATCTATCATTGTATCTCTCATCAATAGTTCTAACTGTCAATCCGAGCAATGATCCAAATGTAAGTCCATCCTTAATCCATACCAATCAAGTCAAGTCAATCTTGTCAAATGATCCAATCACAATCAGTGGTCTTGATCCTTGTCTGGTTGTAAAACAACTTGATCAGCTAATCAATCAATTGTCTTATACAGGATGTAACATTGTCAAAATTAGACCAACAAACACGTCTTACATGGCATGCTTCATTTCCTGAAACTAGACACTATCCTTCATGTTGCTTTAGGGATCTATCATTTCCCGCCATGACAACACGACTGTCTGTTGGTCTAGGGATATATCATTCCCCGCCATGACAACATTTTCATATATCGTTATCAGTATATCATTGGTTTACCGCTTGATAGGGGTAATAACTTGTTTGTTCTTGTATCATTTGTGCATACTTTCTTGCTTGCTTGTGTATGTTATCACTTTATCTTGCATCGCATATCATTCGACTCTTTCTTCATCCCATTTTCTTTTGCATCCGACCATTTCTTCTAACCTATCTCATCATGAGATTGTCCATCTGTCATCCTTCTACCTTCTTCCCATCCAATCTCCTAAGGGGGCATCCTACTATTGTTAAACCTGTACCAGGGGCAAACTAGGGCATGTATCATTATCAGAAATTCTATTCTTTGAAGCAACGCTATAAACTGCATTGTATCAAAGAGGGGCAAAATGTATATGCCTAAAAATGACACGACTCTGCCCAAATAAATATTCTTAATATTTATTTAATTCAAATTCCTCTATCAATAAATAAATAAACCAATTTATTTATTTGATTCATAATCTCCCAACAATTAAATAAAATCAATTTATTTAAATAAAATTCCTAAATTCTTCTAATTCCTCCAACAAATTAAATAATATCAATTATTTAATTAGTTCTCCCACATTCATTCTAAATTAAATAATACCAATTATTTAATTATTTCTTCCAATAATATCTTCTCTAAATTTAAATAAATCAAATATTTATTTAAGTTGTCCATTTCTTCTAAATTGAGTTATCTCTAAATATAATTCAATCCTTGTGCACATGCAATTGAATATTCTAATATTTAGTTAAGTCAAAATATCTTCTCATCCTCATGCCATTTCCATTCTCTAGTTCTATTCTCTTAACTGACTAATTTATTCTTTTAATTGATTTATCTCTTTAGTTAACTCATTTTTCTATTTTTTTAATTCCTCTCATGCAAAATAGAGAAAGACACATGTCTTCTTCCTATTTGCATACATTCCTCAACCATTTTATATTGTTGATCTTCTCATTCTTTCTATACTATTGATCCTCTCTCTCTCAAGTCCATAAGTACAACCCTATTCCTCTATTTCATTCATCCAAGCCTTCAGTATTGTTACTCTGCAGGAATTATAGCGCACCTTTGGCACCCACGTCATTCCTCTTTGCTTGCGATCAACTTGTTACCATATCACTACCATTGTTGTGAAGCTCATCTTCATTACAAAGCATCATCATAGCCATTCTCCATTGACAATCTTGGAATAGCAAGGAAGTGCACTCTTTGAGGGCCTTATTCATACATGCAAGATCGATTGAGATAGGCAACCAACGGAAGATACAAAATATTGAGGTTTGCAAAGTTTTTTTATCTTTGTTTGTTTGATCTTGATTATTTCCCTTTTTGTTGAGTTTTGGGTATTATTGATATTGATATATTGATTATTCATGTTTACTCCAATTTTCCCTTACCACTGACCTGCCTTTCTCAAGCCTATAAACAAACCAAAAATGTCGGTGTGAAATTCAAAATTTTAAAAATAGGTACCCATTTTAAAACGAGTACTCGTTCTAAAAAAAAAATGGGTACCTATTTGAAAAAAACAAAAAACAAAATGGATACTCATTTTATTAAAAAATAATTAAAAAAAGTGAGTACCTATTCTATAAAACAAAATGGGTACCCATTTTAAAATAGGTACCCATTATAGGCTCAGGCAACCGTTCCTATTAGGATTTGTTATTTGCACGACACTTCCCCTATACGTGGACCCAAATTTTTGCATTTACTCATTAATGGAGGTGGTTTCAACTTAATTAGATACTTGAATGGAATCTTATTGAAGAAATAAGGTGAAAATAGGCTAGTCTTGTTAAACAATGAGAAAGCATTTCATTTTTGGAGCAATCATCTTGAAAATGGAAACATGAGTAGATTAAGTAGAAGGAAGCATAAAGAGGTAAACGACACATGAAAGGGGGAAGTGACAACATAGAGAAAATAAATAAGAGATTTAAAGGGGTGAAGACAAAGGGAAAGAGGGAAAAGACACAAGGAAAGTGGAAAATTTTGGAGAAAGAGGAAATATGATAGAAATGTTTTAAAAAGGGGACCAATTAGGTAAAACACTAAAATGAGCAAAAAAACATGTAAAAATGAATTGTAATAAATGCAACTTTATAGGGTAAAAGTAGGGTTTTTGATGTAGGAGCATCCCTAGTTCAAGAGCAATCTTGCATCAACCAAAAACATTTGCATTTCATTTTGTTTACAGTTCAGTTTGTTTCTTTTTCCAGTTCAGTTTAGTCAAAAGCAGTTTTAGCTTGTGGTTGGGTTTTGGCATTTCACATATTGCAGATCTAGACTTAGCATCTACATTCATTCATCTACATCATATCAAGAATTCAGAGCATTTGGATCAATTACAAGAAAGATATCGCTAACAGAAGTTGGTAGTTTCTCAGAGTAGAGCATCTTGATATTCGTTGGCAACCAATTGAAGGAGAAACTTGCGGAAGCATTTCCTGATCTTTGGAGCCTAATGACACATCATTCAATGTCCTTTGGTTCATGGATGACCTTCCCCAAGGGTTCGCACGTTATTCCATTCATTTACTGGAAGTGTCTATGTATTTAGGTCTGACCTATCTGTGTTCACACATTACACCTCTTCTTTAGAATTTGTGATCTTCCTTGGTTGACGCAGAGGAATCTATTGGTTTGAAAATGATATATATTGATGTAATAGATCCTTAGGAAAGTAGTTCTCAAGATTTAGAAGATTGATAGTTCAAATTTTGTGCGAAGGAGATTCAAAGCTTTATCTTGCACATGTATGTAATCAGGCATGTGAGCCTTAATTATAAGCCCACATGTTGCTGACTAATCTCTATTTGAATTCTATGATATATTGAATGACTAAATCTACATTTGCTTTACTTCTTTGAGTTGTTTCTGTTGTATTTACTCTTGTTGCATGGTTGGATAGTTCATTTTGTGAACCCTCCTACCGTGACTGATCCAAGTGGTATCAGAACGAGGTTCAAATTTTTTGGGAGTGAATTGAGCAAAGATTAGAGAAGGATTCTGTAAGATCTTGTTGTGGATAGATCACTGAATTGAGGTAGGTTACTTGTGTTGTAACTGATCACTGATTGTGAGGTAATTGTCACCTTGTAATCCAATCACCGATCCTAAGGCAATTTATACTTGATCCTAGGAAGAATGCCACCAAGGAGAGTTGCTTCTATTAGAACAATGGATGGTAGAATAGATGAATTGATGGAGATAATTAAAACAATGCGAATCCAATTGGATGCTATTGAAGAAGATAGGCGAAGAGGATTGACACTAAGACCTAATATTGAAAGCAATGATGAAGAAGAATTTCAATATGTTGAACACACTGGCGAAACCCTAAAAGGTTATGAAGAGTAAAAATTAGATCAAGTAAAGTTGTTGCAAGCTATTTCAAAGATTGGAAAGAGACCTAGAGTTGATGTGCTAAACTATACTGGTAATTTGAAACCTAAAGAATTGATTGACTAGATAAGTGATATGGAGAAATACTTTGAATATGAGGAGATTGAAGATTTGGAGAAGGTGAAATTTGCAAAGACAAAGTTGAAAGGACATGTTGCTATATTGTGGAAAGAATTTCAGTTGGAAAGAAATAGAAGAGGAAAATAAAAGATTACAAAATGGGATAGGATGGTGACAAAGTTAAAAAATCAATTTATACCTGCTGACTATGAGTTGGAACTGTTGAAAATATTGCAAAACTTGAGACAAAAGGAGAAATCTGTGAAAGAGTATACTAAAGAATTTCATAAGATGATCATACGGACAGGACATAATGGAGCAAGCAAAGAGAAAGTGGCTAGATACATCAATGGACTGAGATTGAATATTCAAGAAGAACTAAGTTTGGTGAGGATGACATCTTTGGAGGCATATCAATTTGCCCTAAAGGTTGAAGAGAAGCTGAATAAGAGGCATGATCAGAGACAGAGAGGAAGAGGAGGTAAATTTTAGAGAGGAAGGACTTATTCTGGAGGAGACAGATCATTTCCAGAGCAAAGCAAGTTTGATAGCCCATTGAAGAAGGATGACAGAGATAACAATGCTTACCAAAGAGATGATATAATTTTTTACCAGAGAGGCAACTATAATGCATACCAGAATAAAGGATACATAAGAGAAGGAATAGGATTGAATAAAAGAACATTTAGAGGTACTTGTTTCAAGTGTGGAGGTGAAGGACATAGAGCATTTGAATGTAATCAAGGTAGTACAAATAAGAGGACAGAAAGTAGTGGAAGAGCAATCTATGTTGAAGAAGAATCTATTGAGTTAGATGACCCCTATTCAGTTGGTAAACTGGAAAAAGGAGAATCAATTGTGATGAGGAGAGCACTATTTCAAATAGAGACAAATGAGGAACCACCGCAGAGGAAAAGTTTGTTCAGAACTAGATGCAAATCAGGAGGTAAGCATTGTAAAGTTGTAATTAATAGTGGTAGTTCAGATAACCTAGTTTCAGAGGAGATGGTGACTAAGCTGAAGATGGAAAGATTGAAACACCCTAAGCCTTATCAGATAGCATGAATTCAGGATGATCATAATGTACTAGTGAGTGAACAATGTTTGGTGAAATTTCATATTGGATCCTATCATGATATATGTCATATCTTGTTGGGTAGACATTGGCAGTATGATAGAAAAAATATACATGATGGGAGAAAGAATACATATACTATAACAACAAATGGGAAAAGAATTACTTTGATTCCTTTAGAAGATGATCCTAAAGATGTGGTATGTGGGAATGCTAGAATTTGTTTGGTAGATGGAAGGAAATTTCTAGATAGTTTGAGACATGAGAATATGTGTTATGCCTTGATTCCTAAGAAGCCTGAAGCATTAAAGAGAGAAGAATCACAACCAAAGGAGACAAAGGAATTGCTGACAGAGTATGAAGACATCATATCAGATAATGTGCCTGATGGATTGCCACCTATAAGGAGTATTAGTCATCACATGGATCTTATACTAGAAGCAAGTTTGCTAACAAAGTAACACACTGGATGACACTAGTAGAGAATAAAGAATTGAATAGACAAATACAAGAGTTGTTGAGAAAAAGATTGATCAGAGAAAGCTTGAGTCCTTGTGCATTACTTACAATGCTTGCACCTAAGAAGGATGGAGAATGGAGAATGTGTATTGATTCTAGAACAATAAATAAGATCATAGTTAAGTATGGATTTCCTTTACCTAGGATGGATGATATCATGGATTGTTTGAGTGGAGAAAAATATTTCATAAAGATAGACTTGAAGAGTGGATACCAGTAGATCAAAATCAGAGAAGGAGATGAATGGAAGACTACTTTTAAGACAAATGAAAGATTGTACGAGTGGTTAGTGATGCCCTAGATTAACAAATGCACTAAGTACTTTCATGAGATTAATGAATGAAGTCTTCAAGAAATTCTTGGGTAAGTTTGTGATTGTGTACTTGGATGATATTATGGTTTTCAATAAGACAAAAGAGGAACATTTGTGGCATATTAGACAAGTTTTGCAGAGGTTGAGAGAAGAGAAATTGCTGATAAACATCAAGATGTGTAGTTTCATGAAAGAAGAGTTGGTATATTTGGGATTTGTGATTTCTTTGGAAGGATTGAAGATGGACCTTAAGAAAGTGAAAGCAATTATTGAATGGCCTACACCGGAGACCATTGGAGAGGTTAGATCATTTTATGGATTGGCTAGTTTCTACCAAAAGTTCTTCAAAAAATTTAGTTCAGTATGTAACCCTATGATAGAGACAATGAGAGGTGACAGAAAAGATTTCAAGTGGACATCAGGAGAAGATAAAAGTTTTGAGTTGTTGAAGCAGAAAGTGACAGAGCAACTTGCTTTGGTGTTATCATATTTTAATAAGGTATTTCAAGTTGATTGTGATGCAAGTGGAAATACAATTGGAGCAGTGTTAAGTCAAGAAGGTAGACCTATAGCATATTTTAGTGAGAAGTTGAATGATGCAAGGAAAATATATTTAGTTTATGATCAAGAGTTGTATGCCAAAATTCAAGCCTTGAAGAATTGGAGACACTACTTGTTGCCTAAGGAGTTTGTGTTGTATACAGATCATCAAGCTTTGCAATATTTGAATAGTCAAGGTAAGTTAAATTAGAGACATATGAGATGGGTAGAGTTCATGCATAATTATACTTTTGTGTTGAAGCATAGGAGTGGAAAATCAAACAAAGTTGTTGATGCCTTGAGTAGAAGAAGAAACTTGTTGACAGAAATGAGAGTTGAAGTGTTGGGATTTGATTAATTAAAGAACATGTATGAGGGAGACACTAATTTTGTAGAACCATGGAAAGCATGTAAGGAACTTGTTGTGACATATAGGAGTAAGTGGTTGAACTATTTCATTCAGGAAGATATGTTGTTCAAAGAAAATTAGTTATGCATACCTAAGAGTTCAATGAGAGATAATTTGATCAAGGAGAAGCATAGTGGTGGATTGGTAGGACATTTTGGCATTTATAAGAGAGTGGCTTTGGTGAGTGAAAATTACTTATGGCCTCAGATATATAAGGATATTCAAAGATTTGTGCAGAGTTGTAGAATTTGTCAAGTTGCAAAAGGAGGTATTCAGAATACTAGATTGTATAAACCTTTGACAGTACTTGAGAGATTTTGGGAAGACATAAGCATGAATTTTGTGATGGGATTGCCGAAGACATAGAGAGGACATGATTCAATATTTGTAGTGGTTGACAAATTTTTAAAGATGGCTCATTTCATACCTTGCAAGAAGACAATTGATGCAGTACATGTAGCTTACCTATTTTTTAAAGAGATTGTGAGATTGCATGGATTACCTAAGAGTATAGTTTCAAATAGAGACACAAAGTTTGTTGGATACTTTTGGAGGACACTTTGGAAGAAGATGAAGACATATTTGTGTTGGCAAGAGACACTGTGTGGCTTCATTGGTGTTGTCATTGATGGCAACAAAGACCATCCCACACATCCACAGGACTTAGTGTATCTCTACCAGAAGTCAAGTTGAAGGATACTTTGGTCCGGTAAGCAAGAATAGAGCATGCAGCAAGGTCTGATAGTTAGGTCCAGATCTCTTAGAGGTAGTATCTTTGCAAAGTGTGGACTTAGGAAAGTCAAGAGGAATACCTTGACTAATAGTTTCTAGGGATTGAGCCTCCGGTGATGAAAGAGTGAAGAGATATGAGCATCTAAGTATTGAGGTCTGGTTTGATAGAGTAGATAGAGGAAGAACTAATCAACAGAGTATCAGAATTATTCTGGATCAGATATTAATGGTGATCAAGGTTCTTAAGGCATCATCCATGATTGTCTGACATGTTAGATGACTTCTGTAAATCCACATCACTTGGTATGCAAGGATTCAGCCGACAGATCAGAGTTTGGGAAAATATTGACTATTCCGGATGCCGACTAGAAAGGTATTGAAATCACTTGTGCGGATATATATACCAAATGGATTTAGAGGTGAAAGTGAGCATGTGTGGTGGTTGTGCGAACAAAAGTAGAGGAAAAGGGAAACAACTAAATTACAGGTTAGGTATGTGACAGGACAGCAACACTAAGGAAGAGGAAGAATGAAGTGCAGTAGATCAGTTTATTGAGCCTAACCAGAACTGAACCTCAGCATGTGTGGATGCTTCTCATTAGTTCAAGTATCTAGTTTCATTGTATAAACTATTATAGGTAGTAAGCCTCTTGTGAGCAGTGTGCTCAGGTAGTGAGCCCTAACTAGAAAGTGCCACTTTTGTACTATCTTATTCTTCTAACAGAGAATACAATCTTGGGTTAATCACCCCATGGTTTTCTCCCTTAACAATGTTTCCACGTCAAAAATATTGTGTCATGTGTATTTCCATTTCATGGTTATGTTTGCTTATTTGAATTAATCCTGCATTAATTGTTAAGAAAGTTTAGAAAGCTGAAATAATTAAGATAATTGATTCACCCCCCCTCTCAGTTATCAACAATTGGTATCAGAGCCAAGTTCCTTCAAAAGGAGCCTAACAGCTTGAGGAAGATCTAGGAACTAAAATGGATATGTATGGTATGAGGGAGCAACTTCAGTCTACCCTAGATGATCTTGAGCAATCTAACTCTGAAGTCAGAGAATTAAAGGAAAGACTCAAACAGGCTGATGATTTCATAAATGAACTAAAAGGGAAACTGAGTATCTCTATGAAAAAGAGAAAAGATCTACTTCAGCAATTGGCAAATCAAAGTGAAGACAATGGTACAAATGAAGATCTAAAGGAGAAAACTAAGTTATGTGAAAAATTATCAAAAGAGGTCATTATGGTAAGACATGAAATGGAGTCAGGAGTTATGAAATTCACCCAAGAAATTGAAGAGAAAAGAAAAACTGAAGATGATCTAAGACAATCCCTCAAGGAGAAGTCAGAAGACTACCATAAAATGGATAGAATAATTAGGCATCTAGAATCTGATCTTGAAGATGCTAGAGATAATGAAGAAAAACTTGAGGATCAAATTAACACTCTTAAAAGGGATCTTCAAACAACAAATGAATACAAAGAGAAATTCAAGATAAGTTCTACTCAACTTGAAGTTCTTCTTAAAAGCCAAAAGAGGGTAGATGACAAGTGTGGCTTGGGATATGAGAAAGGTGAAGGCTCCGGATCCGGTCAGAAGAATTCTGTATCAGAAAATCCAAGGAATAGGCCTAGAAGACCTCCAGTAAGGCAACCTAATGCTCAAAGATATCCATCTTTCAATGGATACTACCACAACTGCAATAACTTTGGTCATAAAGCTAATCAGTGTAGAAAGAGAATAAATTAGACTAATACATCCTTCTCCGGATAGTGTTTCAACTGTAAAAGGTATGGCCACAAATCTCAAGAATGTAGAAATATACAAATGAACAATTCATTCAATGGTAGATGCTTTGCATGCAATAGAATGGAACATATGGCTAATCAATGCAGATCAAGAGGATTTAATTCAAATATGCAAAGAAATGTTGTTTGCCACAATTGCAACAGATCTAGTCATATTGCCAAATTCTGTAGAAGCAAGAATCAGGACAAAAGAGGTCCGGTACATCATAATTAGAATCAAGACAAGGGAAAAAGAAAAGTGAATATGGATGAAGTTCAAAGTGAGATGAACAAGATTTGGGTGAAGAGAATTATAGAAAATATAGGAGATGGATCCGCACTGGAATCTGGTGCTGATATTCCTTCCGATAATTAAAAAGTGAGCTCTGGCTTAGGGGGAGACACAAGGAAAAACTTTTTCCCCCAGCCAGTTAATTGGTGCCGGAACTGGCACAAGGAGAGTTGCAGATTAAAGGGTTCATAAGAGAAACATCTAAATAAATTGTGGTTAAGATATAAAAGATCTGCAAGATGTTTAGAACAAGATTGATCCGATTCATCAAGTCATCTGAATAAGGAAAACAAGGCAAACTGGAATGACTTAATTTGAGCATTTATTGCAATTTGGTATTAGGGTTTGCGGAGTAATATAAGGGTTTTCTCATTAATCACTTGTTCATTCTGCATTCAAGAAGAAGTGAAAAGGAGCTCTGCAACAAATTCCTTCAAGCCCATCAATGATCACCTGCAGAAGATGATTCATCCAACAATTGATCTGGCTCTCTCCGTGAAACCTAGAAGCGTAAAAGGTATTTTCCATTCTTGAATATCTCTCTGAAAATCTTTGAAAGATGGCTACTTTGAATGTGGTGAAGATTTTTGATCAGCCACGCCCTAAATTTAAGAAGCATCCATACAAATCTCTAGAAGTGGACCCCTCAGGTGCATTTTCCAGCATTCTGCATGGTATTTTGCATATAGAAGATGTTAGGGTTTACATTCATGCAAACATTGAAGATTTTGGGGAATCCAAGCTAGCAGATATCTATCACAATTAGTTAATAGATGATGCTTTTGAACTTAAACCACAGTACCAAGCCATCCAGGATAAACATTTTGGTCAGTGCATTAATTTCCCTTGTTTTGAAGAAGATGAATGGGTTCGGTATGTGTTGAGTAGAGTGCATGATAACTTCTTATGGTTGGATAAACTATTTAAGATCACTAAGGATGTAATTAAGGTAGTAACCGGTTTGCACTCTTCTGGTGGGATACCAGTTCTCAAATTTGTCAAAAACTAAACTGAGTGAGGCTACCGGATCAAAATTTGATAAGAGAGAAATGACCATAAAAGATATCTCTGATCCGAATATCAAGTTTGCATCTATGATAATTGGCTATAAGATATACCACTCCAGCAGGGAGAATTCAGTACCTGGAACTGCTGTGTATACTACGTATGAAATGTTGAGAAAGAATGCAGATTATGATCTCTGTGAACTCCTTCTAAGCCAACTGATGGAAAACTTATAGAAGATCAAGAAGGACAAGAAGAACTCTTTTAAGTATGGTGGACTAATATTGTGTTTGTTTTTCTACTTTATGAATGAGCTACCTGGATCCAGCGGTTGGGTATGGCAAAATTACAGACCTGTTGCCATTCAAATCAGAGACTACTTGCATGGACTTGGGAATCCTAAGGCTAGAAATATAGCTCTGTGGGGTTAATTCAAGAATTTTTAGAGTAGGATGCAAGCAAGAGAGAGAATTCCCAAATCTCTAGTTGAAAAGTATAAAGATACGGTTTTCTTTATGGTAGAAACTGATCAGTGCCTAATGGAGGCTATGGAGCTAAGGATAGTCTGGATCATGCCAATGGGGTATGAAGTAGATGAGAAAATTGTAGATCTACATGTTGAACACTTGCTTAGTCAACCCAAGGACCCCAAGGCTGAAAGGTTTGGAACCTTTGAAGAGTTGAGTGTAAAGTTTCATGTAGAACTTAGACAACCAGAGACCAAAAGGAAAGTAAGAAGGGAAGTTGAAGAAGTCACTAAGAAATTTGGGATATCCAAGGAGGCACTTGATACAAAAAGAGAACAGATAGAAAGGGCAGAGAAAGAAAAAGAAAAGGCAAAGAAAGAAGGTGCTCTAGTGGAAGTCCCATCCCAGACCAGATCCTCTAAAACCTCTACTCCTACAACTGTTAAAAGCTCAAAGGCATCAAAACCGGAAGCAAAATCATCTAGTAAAGAAGAGAAAAGAACTAAGACAAAGGCCACAAGGTCTTACATCAGTTAGAAAGATGATTAGGAGATTGAGTCAGATGAGGAGGTAAAGAAAATGAGGAAAAAGAAGAAAGTATCCAGTGAAACCAAGGAGGCAGAGATAGAAGAGTTTGTTGAAAAGCCCACTCTGTCATTAGATGATGTGGTTAAAGAAGTTACTGTGGATGGGAACCTGCAACCAATAACAGAATTCTATGACACATATAATGATGCTGATAAGAAGATCTTAGAGGAAGCCACAGTTAAATACTTGAACATATACAATAAAGCATTTATTGAAATAATTTCTCTAATTCCTAAAAGTTTAGAGAAGGAACTTGATATGAGAAAAGAAAACGCCAAGGCAAAGGACCTAGAGATTAGAGATCAGATAGCTATCCAGCTCTATCCCTCAATCACTCCAAAACAAATGGATATGATCTTCAAAGATTGCAAGGATGAGTTCTAGAGTAAGGCTAGAATGAATCAGCTCATGCTTGGAGAAACTGATATGGTGGCAAAAGAAACAGAGGAAATCCTCTGGAATGCCTTTAAAAGATTCAATATTCCTATTGTAGAGGACTTAGGAGATGATCTCTCGGCTACAGATGCTACTGAGAAAGTGGTAGAAGAGGTAAAGGAGATAGATGAAGAAAAAGGTAAGGACTTAGATTCCTCTGCTCCAGAAGAGGAGGTTAATGATCAAGCAAACATCTCTCCTCCAGTTTCCCCTGAAAAAGAAAGAATACAAGATAAGACCAGTCAAAAAGTAGAGGAGAAAGAAAAAGAAATAAAGGGAAAAGAAGAAGGTCAAGCTGAGAAGAACACAAGTGACAGTGCAGAAGGAAAGAAAACTTTGTCTCCGGCAAGAGACAATGCAGAAACTATCAAGGATTTCTTGACTAAAGAAATGATGGAGACTGATGAAATGGAGTTACTTCAAGGACCATTTGACTTTCATTCTCTCTCCCCGGTTCAAACAATGAAGATAGCATCATTTGCCAATGCAAAGGCTAAAGAAAAACTTCTAAAGTCTCACATGGAAGACTGTGAGCTGCTAGAAATTGCATCTGGTGTGCTTGAAAAGATCATGCCATCCTTTTAGAAGGATTCCTCAGCTTCTTCATCCAGTAACCTCAAATCTCTTATTAGTTCTGTCAGTACTCATTTTGAATCTTTAGAGAAATCAGCTGAGGTGAAGGTCCGGAAAGAATTTTTGGATAAGAGATTCTCTGAGTTACAAGGCTTTATAACCAATGACAAGAGAAATATGGATATTGGGATAAAGAGCTTACAAAATTCTCTTAAGGATGGAGGTGAAGTATATAAATTTTGTATATCCTAGACTAAAGTAACAAAGGATGTTGAGAAGAAAGTGAAAGAACAAGATGATAAACTGTCAAGCCTCTCTCAGAAGTTTGATCCTCTCACTGTATCCATAATAAACCAGGAATGTCAAACTATTGTAGTCGTGAATGAGATTAAGAAGCTTGAGAAGGAGAAGAAAAACATATTAAGAAGGATGGGTGAACTTAGAGGGATGATTATCCCTAAATTAGAGACCATGCATGGGGCCCTAACTGATGCCCAGACCACAGCTCGAACCAGTGATTCGATAGATCTTAAGAGGGCAAAAGCTTTTGCATTCCTATTGAGTGGTCACATCTTAATTTTGGATAGGATGAAGTAGAGTTGGGCAACATAATTTGCCCAGTTGAAGACATATTTTGCAGACATACTTCAATATATGTAAGTATAGCATGTATATATATCTATGCGGCTAAGTATAGATTTTTTTTTGGGAAATTTTGTTGTGCGGACCCTACCCTTTTCCATTGATGCCAAAGGGGGAGTGAGGGAAGTGAAAAATGTGGACTCCAGCTAAGGGGGAGCACCAATATAGTGTACAATAGAACAAAGCATCAACAAAGGGGGAGTGTAGTATAACACTTAGTCATTTTTCACTAAGTGTTGCCATCAATGCCAAAGGGGGAGATTGTTGGCAAGAGACACTGTGTGGCTTCATTGGTGTTGTCATTGATGGAAACAAAGACCATCACACACATCCATAGGACTTAGTGTATCTCTACCGGAAGTCAGATTGAAGGATACTTTGGTCCGGTAAGCAAGAACAGAGCATGTAGCAAGGTCTGACAGTCAGGTCCGGATCTCTTAGAGGTAGTATCTTTGCAAAGTACGGACTTAGGAAAGTCAAGAGGAATACCTTGACTGATAGTTTGCAGGGATTGAGCCTCTGGTGATGAAAGAGTGGAGAGATATGAGCATCTAAGTATTGAGGTCCGATTTGACAGAGTAGACAGAGGAAGAACTGATCAACAGAGTATTAGAATTATTCCGGATCAGATATTGATGGTGATCAAGGTTCTTAAGGTATCATCCATGATTGGCCAACCTGTTAGATGACTTCTATAAATCCATATCACTTGGTATGCAAGGATTCAGCTGACAGATCAGAGTTTGGGAAAATATTGACTATTCTGAATGCCGACTAGAAAGGTGTTGAAATCACTTGTGCAGATATATATATCGGATGGATTTAGAGGTGAAAGTGAGCATGTGTGGTGGTTGTGCAAAGAAAAGTAGAGGAAAAGGAAAACAACTATATTACAGGTCAGGTATGTGACAGGACAGCAACAGTAAGGAAGAGGAAGAATGAAGTGCAGTAGATCAGTTTATTGAGCCTAACCAAAACTGAACCTCAGCATGTGTGGATGTTTCTCATTAGTTCAAGTATCTAGTTTCATTATATAAACTATTGTAGGTAGTAAGCCTCTTGTGAGTAGTGTGCTCAGGCAGTGAGCCCTAACTGGCAAGTACCACTTTTGTACTATCTTATTCTTCTAACAGAGAATACAATCTTGGGTTAATCACCATGTGGTTTTCTCCCTTAACAGGGTTTCCACGTCAAAAATATTGTGTCATGTGTATTTCCATTTCATGGTTATGTTTGCTTATTTGAATTAATCCTGCATTAATTGTTAAGAAAGTTCAGAAAGGTGAAATAATTAAGATAACTGATTCACCCCTCTTCTCAGTTATCAACAATTTGAAGTTTAGTTTAACTTTTCATTCACAGATCGATGGATAGACAAAGGTGCTGAATAGGAGTTTGGAAAATTTGTTGAGATGTTTGGTTTTAGAGAAGACAGGAAGTTGGGATTTGATTCTGTCACAAGCAGAGTTTGCATACAACAATTCAGTAAATAGGAGTACTGAAAGAACACCTTTTGAGATTGTGATCAGAGTGAATCCTATAGGGGTTGCAAAATTGAGAGATCTCAGTACAAAAGAATAGAGGAATGCAGAAGCAAAAGAATTTGTAGACCATATGAAGACAGTGCATACGCAGGTGAAGAAGCATTTGGAGAATATGAATAGTAAGTACAAAGAGAAGGCTGATGAGAGGAGAAGACAAGGAATTTGAGGTTGGAGAGGAAGTGATGGTGTACTTGAGAAAAAAAATATTTCTAGTTGGGACATATAACAAGTTGAAGATTAAGAAGTTTGGACCTTGTAAGATACTCAAGAAATTTGATTCAGCAAATGCATATGAAGTAGAGCTACCGGAGACATTGGGTATATCATCTATTTTCGACATTGCAGACCTTTATCAGTATCATGAAGTAGAGTTTAGTGATAGCATGGAAGAAGACTTGAAGAAGCAATTGCCACACAAAGCACTAGAGAAAATTGAAGACATTTTGGATAACAGAGTTGGACACAGCACTAGGGGGAGACAATACAAAGAATATCTTGTGAAGTGGAAAGGAAGACCAGAAGAAGATTCATCATGGATTTATTAGGCTGAGGTGGACCACCTTGGTTCTCCCCTAGCCCCAGCAAAGTGGGGGACTATTGTGTGGTTACACAACACATCCCATTTTGACTTGACAAAATAGGGACCCAACTCTTTTTGCTACTTTGGCTTGTTATTTTTCTGCTTTGGGTAGTCTGGTAAAATTAAGTCATGCAGGTAACCCTTAAGGGGGTAGATAGGTCACCATGATGAGTTTAGTTTTTCAAATTCATTATTTCATATTATTAACCTCACGGTTGGAAAGTGTATGAAATTCCAAGCGGGGTTACCCTTTGGATCACCCTAAAATTCTTTAAGGGAAGGAAGTTATGATAAGTCAAAGTTTCAGTCAAACCTGATATTCTGAGGAGAAGGGGTCATATTTCAAACATCAGTCATATTATATAAGATCACCCCAATGTAAGTTTATCACCTGATAATCACTTGGTCCACAAAGTCCAGATGTCAATTGTATGTAATGACCATTATCTACCCATCGAACAACTTCACATATTTTGCGGGGGGGTCATGTTTTTAACATTCGTCATCTTACCAATATCACCCTATGCCAATATGACGATGACGTCTTCTAAACCCAACAAAAAAAGAATATCACCCTAGTGATGAAGTCATCATTTCATTTTACACCGTGGAGGTGTATATCTGATGCCCCACCATATTCAATAACATGACGATGATGTCATTACAACACAATGCTAAAAGAAGGTCGCTGACATGGTGACGCCATCCCAATCTTTCGAGGGGGGTCATATTTTTACGAGGTCTTATTTTGAACATCCCCTGATCTTAAATTGATGACCCGATTTACATATGGTCAACGTTGACCACATCACCCGATTCTTTTGCATTAATTTTTCCGCTCAAAGGCGGAGGGTCATTTTATCCTAAGGGGGTCATATTTTTAATATCACCTGATCTTTCGAAGATCACTCCCCCTCTTGTTTCCTAACATTAAATGGACATAAATGCAGTAGATGGATTCCTGTCGATTGCGAAAACAATTCAAACACTTGGCATCATCCATGGTTTCTCTGCAGAAGATCAATGGATTGAATCGAGTTAACACAGTTTTACCCTAATTCTGCCCTAAGGATACATTTAAAGGTAACTTTCCAAGGTTATTTCCATTCACCTTGCAAAAAAATGAGAATTTATAGAGTAGAGAAGTCAAACCCTCATATGAGCTACCTGTGAATGGACTACAACTTACAGCATAATGGAACGGGTGATCATCGGCATTTGCTACCCTTTTCTGTAATCATCCATCTAACCCAAGAGAAAAGCATTATCATGTAAGTAACTAAAAACCTTCCTGTTGTCATTATCTGTATGTTTAGGTAGTATGTTCCTTCTTGTAGTTTGAATCTATAAGTGTCCATATCATGATGAGTTAAAGAGTAATGCATAGAGTATGCATGATGCTGTTGAGATAGATATAATGTAGCATGAATGTATATGGATATTGTTAAGTAAGATAAGGTATGTCTATTGCAGGAATCCATGGCTGATCTCAGATGGAACAGGTTAGATGCAAAATTTCTTAAGCCCATGTTTGTTCAGCTCGAGGGGATACAATTCAAGTATGGTGTCATTGGTGACACTCACCAAGGGGATATAGATTTAGCAGTATGGTCATCCAATATTGATCATGATAAAGACAATACTTTGCTAGATGCAATATATGTTTCAGGGATGTGGCATGCAACCAGATTTCCATATGCTATGGAGACACCAGAATTGGTAATAGAATGCGCCAGGAACTATAACCCTCAGACAAGGTGGGTGGAGAAACATGGAAGAGTTTATTTAGACTTTTTAATTAAGGGTATCACATCTACTTTCAATCTGTCAGTTGGAAAGAAGGTAGTTAGTGTAGATCTGCATAAACTGGAGACAGAGTATAACAATAACAAGAAAAATGCAAGAAAGAGGATGTACCAATGGAGGTCCAAGAGTAGCACCTACATTGCCTCTGCTAAGTTGCCCATCCACCTGTATAAATTTGATTTTGATGATGAGTACCAGTACATGATTGCCCTGCTCAGCAAGATGACAGGTCAACCCCATGCTAGAAATTTTAAGAATTGGATGTTCAGAATCATCCAGATGGTCCTTTATATAGATAACAAGACACTATGGGAAAAGGTCATCAGTGATGCATTAGATGAAGAGATGAGGAACTTGGGAGGTCAGGAGTGCTCATTCCACATGACCTCATATGTTGTGTATTCATGTGCCTACAAGGGAACATTTGATGCCCTGACTATAGTGGGTAAGATTAGCAGTGGTGTAGATGATGCCTACTTATGGGATCATTATCCTCAAATAAAAAGAAAGAACTACCTCCAAGATTACAAATTGGTGAATGATGCATTCTCTATGCATCTAGTCAGGACAATGGAGGAAGACAGAACCAAGAGAATGAGCATGGAGGCTCAGGAATTTGTTTATAGACATGGGGCCTAGTTTATCCAGTATGCCACATTTTCATACATGAGAGTAGAGGGATTTGATGATCAGCCCCTCATGCTACCAAGATACCCTACTGATGGGATAGTCCTAATGGAGTTTCTAAGACAGGTGTCTACCATAGTGGAGGCATACAAAGCCTAAAAGAAGATACCTCCTGTACTTTTTCTAGTATCTATGGGATGGTATATGTGGTTAGAATCACAGAGCATAGAACATGTCATGGGAGGTCTAAAGCTGATGTATCTGCAGCCATTTCCATTGGCTAGATCATATGACCCCTACAAAAGGATGCAGAAAATAATGGGGAAACCTATTCATTAGAAGCACCTGGAGGATTTCTAGATAGATTGTGAGGATGAAGTCGAAGTAAGAAGAAGAAAATGTCAAAGGCTCATTTTAAACCAAATAAGAACATTTGACTACATCCCTGTGCCAGTACAACTTAAGAAGGATGATGGAAGAACCATATCAAATGAATATGAAGATAAGAAGGTGTATAATGACACCATCTCAGCCCCTGATCTAACACAGCCATAGGATATCTCCTTGGATTAGTTTACAGGTGGGGTGCTACAATTAACCCAAGCATGAGTGGATGAACAAATAAATAGACTAAAGAAGAGGGGTGTGGCCATTATAGTGGACACCAAGAAGAAAAGGTAGGAAATCCTAGATGAGGAGTATGATGACTTCCTTAGTGAGAAAAGAAAATCTAATGGGGAGAGATTACCTACACAAAAATAGAGAAAATGTCTCCCTAGAGGAAAGAAAACTGATGATGAGCCTAAGGGGGTGATAATTGAGAGAATTGGTATACCAGCTACAGGTACATCAACATTAGGATAGGTATCCACCTCATCTACACCGCCTCAGATGGATAAACCAAAGACAAAAAGAATCCTGAGGCTAGCTGTAGAGACTGCAGAAGAACAGGATGAGGGCCAACCTTCACAATAGAATATGGAAGATGATATCCCTTTTGAGGAAGAGCCAGTAAATAAAGAGCCTACAGGTGATGACCTAATGATGGTCAGCAGGACGAGGAGGGCAGCGCCATTGACATCACCACCGAAGAAGCAAAGAATATCTATCCAGGGTGATATGAGTGTCAATCCTATAGTATTGAGGGGAGCTGGTGGTGAAGTGTTTAGGAAGGAGATGCAACATGATGTGCCACTTCCCACCATAATCAAATTTAAGATAGAGAGAGTAGAGGAACAAGTAAAAGAGACTTCAAAGTAGGTCATGGTGGTCCCTTCTCCTTGGAGGACACTATGGACCTATCAGATGATGAAGTAGTGCAGAGTGTCACCACTCAGAAGATGGAGACCCTTTGCCTCTAGTAGCTGCATGACCCCACACAGGACTCCGTTGGCACAAACGACGGTATTAGTAGGGTTGAAACAAATAGCTCAAGAAGAGAAGGAAAGTAGCCTAGAGAGGGCACCCCAACATATCAGGCTAGACAAATTGGTAGATCAGGTGACCAGCCCTGCAATTATAGATTTGACATACAGGGAGGATGTCAGCCCTAAAGACAAGGTAGGTGCACCTGATGTAACAGAAAACATTGAAGTACCCAAGCAGGTAGATGTAGAGAGTAATGCTCCAGATATGGGCCAACAACAACATGAGATACCTGCTGAGCCGAAGATAGTAGAAGTCCAACTAAAGGGCTAGGGTGATAAAGATACATTAGGTGATGATGCCCCCTGGACTCAAGTAGATACAAGAGAAATAGATAAATCAGGTCATGAAGACCTTAAGACACAAGATGTTGGTGCATCGGGTGAGGAACAAAATATAATCCAAGATCAAGGTGATGCACTAAGCCCAAGCACACAGACAACCACAAATACCAATAGGCCTCAAGATGAGGAAAATACCAAGGTGGATAAAACTCAAGAGGAGGTAGTGCATGATCACACATAGGATCATCATGTGGACATTCCATAGGATCCTCCCCTATAGAAAGAGACCCCTCAACAAGAAAAAATACAAAAAGATCCCCCTCATGAGGAAATCCATGAGGAAGAAACTAGGAATTCACCTTCTCAACCCAGAATAGAGACAGGTACTGGAGATCATGGGAGACATGATGATAACAAAGGACAACAAGGATCCAGAGATGAAGTGCCTCAGTGGCTTGAAAAAGAAATAGGTACGGAACAAGGCTTATAAATTCAAGAATTTGATGTTTCTACCTTGTTTACAGAGACCATCATGAAGCCAAAGAGGAAAGCTAGATTGACATTGGCTATCAGAAGAGATCCTTCTACAGGCAGAAGGACTGTCCAGGTAGCACTTCCCACTCTAGAGAAAGAAAAGGGCAAGATTACCCTTGAAGAGTTCTAAATCACAACTGTTGATTTAGGTTTTGCCAATGAAGACCAAGAGGGTGAGGAAGGGAAGGATATCATTGATTCTTTTACCCAAAGGGTAAAGAAAGAGAAAGAGAAAAATAAGCAACATAAGGAGCACATTGCCCAGCTGTATGCATATATAAAGGGGTTAATTAACCCTGATAGTAGACCTATGGATCCAGCAGTCCCATTGACTGTTATCTCCCAAGAGGAAGTTAATAAGCTAGACCTCATGAAGCATCAGGCCATGATCATGGATAAGTGGATGCTATCAACCCTCACAGGAGCTAAGGATGTATTGAGAACCTCTTTGCAGAGGTGGAATTCTTTAAGCAGTTTGAAGAGAAAAGTGGATAAAATGCAAGATGAAATAGGAAGACGATCATTCCAATTGGAAAAGGACCTAACTTCTTTGAGTGAGATGAAGAGGATTGATCCTTAGATCCTAATATATAACCAAGTATTGAATAATAAAAATGCCCTACTAATCGACATAGGGGATGAAGATATCAGGTTCGAATATGATGTACTGAAGAAATGTAGTGGCAAGCTCAGGGATATTAGTATAAAGCTGCATAGCATGATGGCACATGAGGCAGAGATCCTTGAAGCATTAGAAGGAAAAGTAGAGGGTAAGATAGAAAATCAAGATGCAGACTTTGCTATCAAAGTTCTGCATGATAATTTCTAGCCAATGGCTGATGACCCCCTTACCCACCTGACAAAGGAGGTGATGAATAAGATCATGAGGATCAAGGTTAGGGTGGAGAATTACAATGAAATGTTGAACCACATAAAGGCTAAGTTGGAAGCAATCCAAGATAAATTCCAGTCTCATAAGCACGCCATTACAAAAGCCAAAACCCAAGATGGAGGAGAGGTAGACAAAATAACACAAGCTTATGAAAATATCAGGATGACAATGAAGGTCCATATACAAGATGATGTTCATCAGGGCGATAGTGATACAGAAAGTGATGAAGAGCATGATCATGATGAAGAAGAAGAAGATAAAGAGGAAGAACCTGAAGAATGAATGGAGATGCACCACCAGGAAGACAAATGCATCAGGTACTCATAAGATAATGAGTCATCCAGATGGTTGCCAGCTGGCAACCTGTGCCACAAAGGAAAGTTGACTATGTCAAAGAATGATAATCTACCATTGATCTTAATTGACAAATCCTGACTATAGGTCATTTTTAACCACTCACTCACCTTAATCTATAAAAGGCACAGGGGTGTCATAATTTGAATATTCAAAACAAAATTGAAATTTGATTGCTGAAATATCAGGACTTATTTCAAGGTTGTTGTAAATGTACATGTTATGCATACTTAATGAAAGAGAAGACAATTTGATTACAAATCATCATAAATCTTGAGTAGTCTATGTTTGAAATGTTGATACATGCATTGATCAGCTGCATCCCTTGTTAGGGTTAGCCGGCAGAAGATATCAATTAAATGCAAATAAAGATTAAATAGAGAAATGGAAATACACAGAAATAATAATAGCGAGAGACAAGTTTTAACGTGGTTCACCCAAACTCGGGCTACATCCACCAAACAGAGAGTCCAATATTATTATCCAATAAATCAAACCGATTACAATCAGCAATCCCTGCAACTCAATACCGCTGCAAAATGCTACAATACAAACCCTAACCCTTAGCCGCTTTTTATCAAGCTTTTTGTCGATTACAAAATAGGGTTTTCTTATGTCGGTCAATGAAAAAATTAACTCCCGGTGCATTATAAAATAATAAAAAACCGTGTGAGGTTTCGGGGGCGTTGCCCCCGAGCCCCCACGGGGGCGCTGCCCCTCGACCCCACCCTGTATTGCGACAGGGAACGCGCTAGGGGCGCTGCCCCTGGACCCCGCAAGGGGCGCTGCCCCTTGACCCCGTCTTGGGGGCGCTGCCCCCAAACCCCTGCAAGGGGCGCTGCCCCTTGACCCCGTAGGAATTTGGGGGGAAACCGTGCTGATAAAAGTGGGGTAAATATAACCTCCGAGTCTGATTAGGCTCCATATAACAACATCCCTTGGAGTGCTTGTCAGTTGGCATGTGTTGTTTTCATTCCTTATCCTTTGAAATTAGCATCATTTGTATCTAGCTTTGGAACATCCTGGTGACAATATGGTTTGATTTCTTCTCCTCATGAGTGTATCTTGTATGTATGTAGTTCAATGGCTAAAGATTCACTAAAATTAGAAGTATTCTTTTAAATTTCTTTGAATTTCATAACAATTCACCATCATAATTGCAAATAACAGAGAATTAGAAGAAAATAACATGAAATATGCTGATATCCCATAGATAATTGGAAATACATAGCATATTTAAAGAAAAAGTATGTTAAATTGACAAATATCATGGAGATCCATACATAAATCCATGAGATACATGCAAATATTCACTTATAGACACACCATTTGAGTAAATATATTGTGTAAAGGAAAGAACAGGTTCATGATGATCAATAATCAAAATAATTGATCAAACTTGCAAACATATCAGCTATCTTTGGAAATAGAGTAGAAATAACCTCTCTGTGGAGTAAATTTACAGGAAACATAACAATACTGATCATCCAAACAAATGTAAGGCCCCTTGAAATGGAAGAAAGGATGTCACATCAACCTTTGAGTAACGTCAGATGCTCATGACTTGATCAATGGAGAGTTGGAGTCATCAACTTATCTTAAGTTGATCGTACTTTACAAGATAATAAATGTTTGATGTACAAATTTATATGCATGTTGTTATGACTTATCATCATCATCAACATAAATTGGCACTAGAAGGAGGGCCTCTTCATCAAAAGATATGTTTGATTTAAGGATACAGACAGAAAGGTAACATTCATGCAACTCTGTATTTCAAGTCATATGCAAAGATTTGTTGTTTTAAGTCTGTGCACACTAATCCTTTATAAAATTTTCAAAATTAAGCACAAATATTGTAAGCTTTATGGTTGATCATTGTGATATTTCAAAAATAAGCTCTGTTTCAGGTAAATTTGCTAAAGCTTTGAGGTAATCTACTTTAGATTCTTGATATTTGGTTGTTGGTGTCCAAAAGTCTCATATCACCTCATATTTGCATCATTTCTGCAAATATTGCTTAAATATCCAATCAGTTTCAATTTCTGATGATAAATACAGCCTTTGCTAGGGAGTTTCAACTAATCTTTACAGTAACCAAGCCAATTTTCCTTAAATTTAAGAAATCCTAGCTCTTAGGCCAAATACCAAGTCCAGATCTAGCGAACTCTTGGAAGAATTGCCTATCTGGGGATTTAGACCAAGAACAGTAGATATTCATCACTCTCTTGGTTCTAGTGCATCCAAAGCTTCACCAGAACGTGCTCCTATAACTCCTATCAGGTTGCAAACACCTACAGGACCACCTGTTACACCTCAGGTTCAACCTCCACCGGTCACAATGTCATTCTTTACAGCAGAGTCACCTCTGACCTTTAATACATATCATGCTTTGCCTAAAAATCCTGATAAGATTTGTCCTAAATATCATCCATATCAAGATGCTGATGATCACATTAGAACTTTCAAAGAAGCTTGTTGTAGGGCTAGAATTGAACATCAGGATGTGGTATGGAGGTTATTTCCATTTTCCTTAGGGGAAGAGGCATATAACTAGTATATTAGTCTTGGTCAAGGTTCAGTTGGTTCATGGGCTGCCTTGGAGAAAGCCTCTAAGGATAGATTCAAAATACCTATAGATCCTTCAATGAATTATCATCTATTTGCCACAATCAAGAGATTTGAAGGAGAGCCTATTGCTAATTTCAATTCAATATTCCAAAAGATGCTCTCTAAGCTAGTTGCTCCATATACTGTAATTGATGAAGCTGCTAGGAGCATATACTATTTAGCTTTAGATCCCTTGACTTCCATGTTTATCAGGAGAGCACATCCTAGAGTCACAACTTCGACAGGAGCTTTTGAAGAAGTTGTCAAAGTAAGTCAGTAGCTGATCCCTACTCCTACCCCTAATATTGCATTTCCAACACTCCCTACTTATCCTACATATCTTGCTCAACAACAGACTAATGGAGCCATGATGCCTCCAGCTGTAATGCCAAGTCCATTGCAAATACCTCCACTGAGTATCATGCCACCTCCAAATGGAAATGGCCAAATGTTACAATATCCAGGACATACACAGGTACCTCAGGTTGTGGACCAGTCCAATAATAACAATAACAATGGATCTTCCTTCTTCAAACCTCATACATAGAATGTAGTGGCCAAGGCACATGAAGAGAAGGAAGAAATTAAAGAGATATCAACACAATTAAGAAAGCTCACCACTGAGATCACTCATTTGAAAAGTCAAAATTTCTACTCTCAACCAAGCCAGAATAGAGGATATGCCAATGACATACCTAATTATCTTGATAGTGGATATAACAACAATTACAATAACAACAATGGTAACAATAACCCCCCTAGACAGCCTAGAGTGTGGAACACTAGGCCAAACAATGGTTCTCTGCCATCACCCCTAGATAATCAACATCTTAGTGAACCTAAGTAGACCACTAGAGTGAACTTGGCAGAGGAAGCCCTTACAAACTGGTGCAGGATACATAACACCAATGCTCATGCAGAGCTAGATTATCCTCAGTTCAGGATTGCTGCTACTATATTCCAGACTGAAGTGTCTAATACTTTAGGTAATTGTTGGTCATGATGTTAGTCATAAACAAACATAGAATAAAAGTTACACATCAACCTTTACTCATCTTGAAAGATATGATGAATTCAAAGAATTCATGATCCCAAGTCTCTGTGGATTAGTTCTTAATCAACTGACATTACTCAGTGGTTGATGTGAGTTGTTGTTTCCATTCAGGGGCCTTATGTTTGTTCATCAGCATGGTTCTATTTCTGTAAAGATGCTACACAACAAAGTTATTTTACACAATATCTTTCTTCAAATGATGTGTTTATACTCAAATATTTGCATGATATCTATCAATTGTACATGTTTTAACTTTAAATATGCTTTGAATTTCCAGTTATCTATGAGATATCTACATATTTTATGTAATTTGCTTTTGATTATCTATTATTTGCAATTGCGATGGTGAAATGTTCTGAAATTAAAAGAAATGTAAAATGATACTTCAAATTATGATGAATCTTTAGTTATTGAGGCACATACACACTTGATACAATCATTAGGAGAAGAAATCAAACCATATGTTCACCAGGATGCTCCACAGCTAGATACAGATGATGCAAACTTCAGAGGATGATGAATGAAGACAATATATGCAAATTGATGAGCACTCTAAGGGACGCAGCAAATCAAAGCATATATCAAGAATTTAGACATAGACTACTCAATATTTATGATGATTTGTAATCAAAATGGTCTTCTCTTTCATTAAGTATGCAAAAACATGTACATATACAATAACTTTGAAATAAGCCCTGATACTTCAGCAAACAAATTTCAATTAAGCTTCGAATGTTCAAAACAAGGCATCCCTGCACCTTTTATAGAATAAGGTGAGGAAGTAGTTACAGATGATCTACGATCAACATTTATCTATATAGGATCCATGGTGGGTGTTCCCCTTTTGACTTGGTCAAACGTCTCTTGTGGCACAGGTTGCCAACTAGCAACCATCTAGGTAGCTTATATTCCTCTAAGTACCTGATGCATGTATTTCCCTTTGTGGTGCATCTTCATCTATTCATCAGCTTCTTCTTCTTCATTTTCATGATCATCATGATCATCACTTTCCATGTCTTCATCTCCCTAATGAATATCCTCATGTATATGGACCTTTAATGTTGTCCTCATATTCTCATATTCTTCCACTATCTTATCGATTTCTCTGCCATCCTGAGTTTTAGCTTTGGCAATGGCATGTTTGTGAGCCTGATATTTGTCTCTGAGGACTTCTAACTTGGCCTTCCTGCTGCTCAATGTTTCGTTGTAGTTCTCCACTCTGACCTTGATTCTCATAACCTTGTTCATTGCTTCTTCCATCAGGTGGTTGAGAGGATCATCAGCCATCAGCTAGAAATTATTATGCAGAGCTTTTATGGCAAAGTCTGCATCTTGGTTTTCAATTTTACCTTCTGCTTCATAAGACATCATGTCATGTAGTTTCACACTGATATCTCTCAATTTATTGTTGCACTTCTTTAGCACATCACATTCAAATTTGATGTCTTTATACCAGATATCTACCAACATGGTAGTATGATTATTTAGCACTTGGTGATTTATCAAGATCTGAGGATTAATCCTCTTTATTTCATTCAGATCCTCTAGGGCTTTCTCCAACTAGAATGATCTTCTTCCAGCCTCATTCTATAATTTATTGACTTTTTTCCTTGAGATACCCAAAGAATTCCACCTCTGCAAAGAGGCTCTCACTACTTCTTCAGCTCCATTTAATGCTGATGACATCCATTTCCTCATTATCACTGACTCATGCTTCATGAGGTCCAATTTATTAACTTCTTCTTGATAAATTGCAGTCAATGGGACTACCTGATATGATTCTATATGATCAGGGTTAATTAACCCTTTTATGTATGCATGTAGCTGGAAAATGTACTCCTTATGTTGCTTATTCTTCTATTTTTCTTTCTTCACCCTTTGGGTTAAAGAATCAATTATGTCCTTCCCTTCCTGACCTTTTTGGTCCTCATTGGCAAATCCTAAATCAACTGTGCTAATCTGGAATTCTTCTAGGGTGATCTTACCTTTTTCCTTTTCAACTATGGGAAGGGCTACCTGGGCGGTTCTTCTACCCATGGTAGGATCTCTTCTTATGGCAGATGTTAATCTAGCCTTCCTCTTTTGCTTCATAATGGTTTCTAAAAATAATGTCGAAACATCAAACTCTTGAATCTTAAAACCTGATTCTGTACCTATCTCTTTCTCGAGCCTTTGAGGTATTTGGTCTCTAGATCCTTGTCGTCTATCATCATCATCTTGTCCACCCTGATCTCCTGTATCAATTTCATCTCTTGATGGAGAGGGTGACTTCTTCATTTCTTGCTCATGATTCTCTTCATGAGGGTGATCTTGTTCTACTTCCTCCTCATGAGGAATCTCTTCTTGTGGTGGAGGATCTTGCGGTGCATCCTCTTGATGATCCTATAATTGATCTTTCACTTCATTCTCTTTTGTTTCTGAGGATATCATTGTATCTGTACTAGGGGTACTAACCTGATATTGGATCATATTCTGATCTGTACCTATTGTGTCCACCTCCTGAATCTTTAGGTCCTCATGACTTGATGTTTCTTTGTCACCAGAGGTTTCCTGAGTCCGGGGGGCACCTTCACTTGATTGAGCCTTGTTATTCCTGCCCTTTTCTTGGACTTCTACAATCTTAGGTTCAACAGGTATTTCCTGTTGTTGCTGACCTAAATCTGAAGTGTGGCTTTCCACTTCCTTCAACTTGATCTCCTTAATATTTGTTGTTCTCTCAGGTGCACTTGCTTGATGTTCAAGACTTGTGTCCTCCCTGTATGTTAGATCAATCACTGTAGGGCTGGTTACCTGATCAACTAATTTATCAAGTCCGTTCTATTGGGCTGCCCTCTCTGGGCTGTTCTCCTTCTATTGCTCTGCTTGCTTCAACTCTTCTAATATCACTCTCTGTGAGGATGGTGTTCCTTGCGGAGTTATGCGAGTACTTGAAGCAAGGGTCTCCATCTGCTGAGAGGCTACATTTTCTACCACATCATCATCTGATAAGTCCACAGTCTCTTCCAAAGAAACAAGACCTCCCTGACTTGCTCCAGTGGTTTCTTTCGCTTGTTCCTCAGCCTTCTCAGTCTTGAACTAAATTATGATAGGAAGTGGTACATCATGTTCCAACTCTCTCCTAAAAACTTCACTACATTCTCCCCTTAGTATTACGGGGTCATGTCTTATTTCACCCCTCATATGTGTTCTTTGTTTTTTAGGGGGTGATGCTACTAAGGACACTGCCTTTCTCTTCCTAGTTATTATCATGGGGTCATCTTCAGTAGGCTCCTCTTCAATAAGAATATCCTTCTCTGCAAATTGCTATGAAGTCTGGCCTTGATCTTGTAATTTTGCAGTATCCACAACCGGCCTCAGGATCTTTTTAGTCTTTTATTTATCCTCTAGAGGTGGTGTTGATGAGGCTGATGCCTATCCTGATGCAGATGCATCTTCATCTAGTATGTCAATTCTTTAAACTATTACCCCCTTAGGAGTATCATTAGTTTTCTTCTTCCCTCTGGGGGTTCCTTTTCCTTGTTTCTGGGGTGGCAGCCTTTCTCCATTAGATTTTCTCTTTTCTCCAAGAAAGTCATCATATTCCTCATCAGGAATTTCCTACCTTTTCCTCTTATTATCTACTGTGATGGCCATCCCCTTCTTCTTCAGTATACTGATTTGTTTATCCACCCATTCTTGGGTCAGCTATAGCACCCCACCTGTAAACCTATCCAATGAAATATCTTCAAGCTGTGTTAGGTTAGGGGCTGAAATGGTGTCATTATACACCTTTTTCTCTTCATATTCATTTGACAATAACCTACCATCATCCTTATTTAATTGTGTAGGCACTAGAATGCAATCAAATGTCCTAACCTGATTGAGGGTGAGTCTTTGATATTTTCTTCTTCTGACCTCAGTCTCATCCTCACAATCAGTCCAGAAATCCTCTAAGTGTTTCTTATGGATGGGCTTCCCCATGATCTTCTACATCCTCCCATAAGGGTCATATGATCTAGCTAATGGGAATGGTTGTAGATTCATCATGTTTAATCCCACTATGGCCTTCTTTATGTTTTCTGAATCAGGGCATATATACCACCCTATAGTCACTGGAAACAATACTAGAGGTATCTTATTGCTTGCTTTATATGCATCCAGTATTGTTGACACTTTTCTTAGAAACTCCATCAAGATTACCCCATCAGTAGGGTACCTAGGTAACATTAAGGGTTGTCCCTCAAAACCTTCTACTCTAATGTAGGAAAATGTGGCAAACTGGATAAACTAGGCGCCATGTATGTATATCATTTATTGAGCTTCCATGCTCAATCTTTTAGTTCTATCTTCCTCCATTGTTCTTACTAGATGCATAGAAAATGCATCATTCACTAATTTATAGTCATGGAGATAGTGTACTCTCTGTAACTGAGGATAATGATCCCATATGTGGGCATCATTCAAATTGCTGCCAATCTTTCCAACTGTAGTTAATGCATCAAATGTACCCTTATAAGCACGTGAATATACAATATATGAAGTCATATAAAATGCACACTCTAGGCCTCCAAGGTTCATCAATTGTTCATCTAGAGCATCACTAATGATCTTAGCCCATAATGGTTTGTTTTCTGTATAGAGGCACATTATGATAACCCCATACATCCAGTCTTTGAAGCTTCCAACATTAGGCTGGCCTGTCATCTTGCTGAGCAGGGCAATCATATATTGATACTCCTCATCAAAATCAAACTTGTACAAGTGCATTGGTAATTTGGTAGAGGCAGTATAAGGACTGTTCTTTGCCCTCCATTGGTACATCTTCTTTCTTGCAGCCTTTTTATTGTTTGTATATTCAACCTCCAGTTTCTTCAGATCCATATTAACTACATTTTTCTCAACTGGAAGGTTGAAAGTAGATGTAATTCCTTTGATGGATAGATCCGCATATACCCTTCCATGTTTTTCTACTCTTCTTGTCTTAGGGTTATAATTTCTGGCACACTCAACTACTTATTCTAGAGTTTCCATGGAGTAAGGAAATCCAGCAGCATACCACATTCCTGATATGAAAATGGCATCCAATAGGGTACTTGCTTTGTCTTCTCCCATCTTCGCTGACCATGCCGCCAAATCTGTGCTTCCTTGGTGGGTATCTCTGATGACACCAAACTTGAACTGTACTCCCTCAGGCTGGGCAAACATAGGCTTAAGGAACTCTGCATTAGACTTATTCTTCTTGACATCTGCCATCAGCTCCTGCAATGAGCACAACTGGTCTTACAACAATATCCACATGCGTGCATATATAGTATCATACATTTACGACATCATGCATATTATATTCATTCCTTTTCATTTCATCATGATATGCATAATCACAGAGCTAAAACTATAAAAGAACCTACCACCTAGATATTATAGAAAATGACAATAGGAGGGTTTTTACTTACTTACCTGATTACGCTTTTCTCCTGGATTAAGCAGATGATTACCGAAAAGAGGCTCAGATATAGGTGATAATTACCTGCTCCATTATGTTGTAAATGATTTGCATCTGTAGGTAGGTCATATGAGGGTTTGAATGTTCTGCGCTATGTAAAATCTAGTTTCTTCACAAGGTAGATGTAAAATGACTGTGTAAATTCACTTTAAATCTCATTTTAGGGTAAATTAGGGCAAATATAGGTTAGATTGATTAAAACCATTGATCTTCTGCCATGGATCTATGGATGTTTCTAGGTGTTTGCATCGTGTTCACAATCGGCTAGAATCCACCTAGTGCATTTATGTGCATTAAATGTCATGGGGCAAGACGAGGGGGTGATCTTCGAAAGATTAGGTGATGTTCAAGATATCGGGTGATATTTAGAATATGACCCCCTATGCGTAATATGAGCCTCCACTTTGAGTGGGAAAACTGATGTCGAAGAGATTAGGTGATATTGGGAATATCAGGTGATATTCAAAATGTCAGGTGATGTTTATAATATGACCCCTCAGGACTAATGTGACCCCCTTTTGTAAGATCAGGATGATGTCACCATCATATTATATAAAAGGGATGAGATTCAGAAATATACCTCCACGAGGTAAAAAGGATGATGACGTCACCATCAGGGTGATTTTCTTTGTTTATCGGGATTGGATGACGTCATCGGCATATTGGCTCTAGGGTGATATTTTGCGACAGGGTGATTTTTGAAAGATAAGGTGATATTCGAAATATGACCCCCACAAAATATATGATGCTATTTGATGGGTAAATGTCACTATCATTTAAAATTGACGTCTTGATCTCTGGACCAAGATGATTATTGGGTGATAAATTGGTTCAGGGTGATTTTTTATAAGATGACTGATATTAAGAAATATGACCCCCCCTTCTAAATATCAGGTTTGACAAAGACTTTGACTCACCATAACTCTTGTTCTCTAAGGAATATCAGGGTGATCCAAAAGGCAAACTTGCATGAAATTTTGTACTCTATCCAACCATAAGGTTATTGACATAAAATATTAACTTTGAAAAATTTGACCTCATCATGATGACTTACCCAATCCCCTCTATGCAGGATCACCTGCATGACTTACTTTTACTAGACTGCCAGAAAGTAGAAAACACAAGCCAAGCCAAGCAGCAAAGTTGGGTCCCTATTTTGTCAAGTCAAAATGGGGCATGTTGTGTAACCACACAACAGTAATCCACCTTATGTTGAAGGAAATGAAATTATCCCCTGTGGATATGATTTTGCCTTAGTGCTAGAAAGTTTCATCAACCATCCTCATCAGGATTACACCTTAGCATGTGAAGAATCAGCCATGGCTTTTGAGACTAATTATGATTTTCCATTTGAGGATGAAAATGAGCCATCAATTAAACATGAAGAAGTACATGCTTGTCAACAATAGTATCAGGGTAGGCATAATTATAACTTGAGGAATAACTCGAATAGACCTACTAGTCATTTGAGTACATCCTTGCCTTCGAATAATTTCAACACTCCTCCTGATCCTAAGGCAAGCAATAACCCTAGATTTCCTAAGGTTAATTCTCAATACTTAGGACCACAAAATATAGCATCAAAAGCTAGTAATCCGTCCCCTAAGTCTGATAAGTTAGTCACATATTTGGCAGATGAAATGAAAAAGATCAAAATCAGCATGTCATTGTCAGAGCTACTTAAAACCCCAGCTATCAAAAAAGCTTTCATGAAATCCTTAGATGATCCTGCTCCAAAAGAGGATAGTCATACCTCAGGTCAGTCTGGAAACAAAGATCATGCTGCTAGGGATGTTAATGTTAAACACAAAGCTCCATCTACTATTCAAGCTGCAGAGACTTCACACATGACTCTTTATAGAGATAATACTGAGTCACCTCCTTTTCTCCTTACCATAAGGATGTTTAGTAAAAATTTGCATAACTGCTTAGTAGATTCAGGAGTATCTACCAATTTAATGTCCTTGTCCATATGCAATGCCTTAGGGCTACATCTTGCTAAGTCCTTGAAGAAAGTAACATAGTTAGAGAAAATAGAGGTGAGTGTGGTAGGAGAATTAACTCACATTCATATGTAATTAGCATCAGATCCAAGAATCTAATACTACATTGATATTCAGGTGGTTAATATACCTGATACCTATGGGATGCTACTCAGCTGAGATTGGTCAAAAATGCTCAATGGATACATGTCCACTGATTTTAGCCACATGTGGTTGCCTAGGAAAGGGATACCAAATCAAATAATGATAGATGTTGAACCTCACATGAAACACATGATCACTGAATATAATAAAACCAATGAGATCATGTATGTGGATGTAGAACCCAGAGTTTACTCCATCCGACCCCAGACAGTTAGGATAGAGGAGATCCTCATGTGTGATGTTCACGATCATGATGATAATCTCCAGGAGGATAAAACAAATTTAGAGTCTGATTGTAACCTTGAAAATGAAGCAGAGGTAGATCATTTCAAGAATTTTGAGATACACTTGTCTAAAGAGGTGGAACGATGTCAATTATTAAAAAGGCCTATTCAAGATATTCTAATTGAAGGATGGTGTAGGTTACATGATGAGACACATTCTGAAAAGACTTGTGATGCTTTCTTAGACATGATGGAAGTGGAACAAGCATGCAGTGAGGCATCATCATCATCATCCGCAGTAAGTTCTGCAGATAGTGATAGTGATACTGATTTTTATTTGTCATCTGCAAGAATAGGAGAAAACACATATCATGATGAGAGTCCTAGTCAGATGGAAGAGATTCTGGTATGCAACAAGAGTAATGCTAAGAGTAAAAAGAGAATCACCCCAGGGAGTGATTGTTTGGTAGAGTCAGATTATGAATTATCTAATGAAGATAAGGGCAGTAATTTATCTAAGTTTGAAGAATTTTTTATCAAAGCAAATTCAAAAGATGATACAAGAGAAAAGATCTCCACATGATGCCCTAATTGAGGGATGGTGCAGGTTGCATGAAGCACCACATTCAGAAACTTCTTGTTCATTATGTTTACATATTTTGAAAAGTTAGATCTTGCCTAGTCCAAAGAATTTACCTCCTAATAGTAAAGAAAAAGAAGAGATATCAGCTTCACATCAGCCAAATAAGGTGAAGTTTGAGAAAATTGAAACACCAAAATTGAAGTGGATATCAAATGGTGCAGCTACTAGAGCTAAAAAGTAGAGAGAAGGCTTAGATAAGCCTTTAACTGAAGATAAACCATGGATCCTTAGGTTTGATGGATCCAAATCAAAACAAGGGGCTAGAGTAGGAATAGATCTCATTGATCCATCTAGTAAATGCTACTTAGCAGCATATAGATTGCAATTTCCATGCACAAATAATGTGACAGAGTATGAAGCCTTAATTCATGGGATATTGTTTGCACTTAGAAAGAAAGTGAAGATTCTGCATGTCTTTGGAGACTTAGAATTAGTAGTAAGATAGGTAAGAGGAATATGTTCTTGTAATTACAAGAAACTATCCAATTACAGACATAGGGTATGGGACCTAATAGAAGATTTTGATGCATTCAACATCACCCATGTACCTAGAGAACAAAATCATTGGGCAGATGCCTTGGCATAGGCCACAATTACTTTGGAACCACTGTCCATATCTGGTTTGAAGAGATTTTTAGTTGAGTTAGTATCAGTACCATCAGTGCCAGATAATGTGGTTAAGCTCCAAGTATTTGATGATGATCAACATATTTTAGAATTCATATCCAACCGGGATGTCTTTGATGCACAAATCATAGATGAAAGAAATGTAGAAGATCATATCGGGGAAGAAGAAGAAATCCTAGAGTTGCCTAGTAACAAGATTCCCAAAGGAATGATAGAGTTAGAAAGGGCATTTGAATTAGAAAACATGATGAAACAAAAAGATCTCCCTAAAATAGGTGGAGAGTATTCACAGGTTAACATTGTACATAATGATGAAAAGAGAAATGTCCTGCTTGGAAAAGTGTGTACATAAGAAGAGTTGGAAGGGATAACTCAAGCTCTTAAAGATTATATCCATGTCATTGCCTGGACATATGATGAGTTGAAAACTTATGATACATCAATCATTACTCACACTATACCTCTAAAGCCAGATGTCAAGCCTTTTAGACAGAAATAGAGAATCATTAATGCATTGCTAGAGCCCATCATTTTTGAAGAAGTTAAGAAACTGCTTAATGCCAGGATCATATTTCCTGTGAGACATTCTACATGGGTGGCCAACCTAGTCCTAGTAAGAAAGAAGAATGGCGACATCAAACTGTGTGTAGACTTCAGAAATTTAAATAGAGATTTTGAAAAGGATAATTATCCTTTGCCTTCTCTAGATGAGGTCTTGTAGATTGTGAATGGTGCAAAGATGATGTCATTCCTAGATGGTTTTTCAAGTTACAACCAAGTGATGGTAGACAAGATAGATAGATTGAAGACTGCATTCACCACAAAATCGGAAATATTCACCTACAGATGCATGCCTTTTGGATTGATAAATGCTAGAACCACATTCTAGGGGGCGATAGATATAGCCTTCAGAGGGTTGATTGGTAAATGCATAGTCATATACATGGATGACTTGACAGTTTTTTCTAAAGAGAGAGGGAATCATGTGGAAGACCTCAGGAAGGTGTTAAAGAAATGTAAACATTATGGAATATCCTTTAACCCTAAGAAATGCATATTTGGGTAACCACAGGGAAGTTATTAAGTCATCTGATAACAAAGAATGGGATCATCATAGACCCAGAGAGGGTAGAATCAATCATGAAGATACAGCTTCCTGGAAGCAAGAAGGAGCTCAAATCTTACTTTGGTAAGATTAATTTTGTTAGAAAATTTATTACTGGTTTTGCAGAAATTGTTAGACCATTGAATGCCATGCTCAAGAAGGATGCCAAAATTGAGTGGACACTTGAAGCTAGAGCAACTTTCAAAGATATCAAAAAAGCCATATCTAATGCTCCAGTTCTGATTAGTCCAGATTATACCAAGGATTTTTACATTTACTCATTCGCTTCAGAGCATACATATGTAGTAGTATTAACATAGAGAAATGAGGCTAAAGAAGAAAAGCCTATAGCCTTCATGAGTTGTCCTTTTAGAGATGCAGAAATTAGATACATGGATGTTGAAAGACAAGCACTTGCTCTAGTTCGAGCAGTCAAGAAGTTTAGACATTACATCTTAAGAAGTAAGGTGATTGTTGTAGTACTAGATACAACAGTAAAGATACTTTTAATGCAAAGTGAACCAGGTGAGAAGAGAGCCAAATGGATTATTGTCCTCCAAGAGTATGATATGGACATAACACCCATGAAATTAGTGAGAGAATAATCATTGAGTCAGATGATATCAGAAATTGATCCTAACATCATGAGCTAGCAGTATGTTATAAATTTAAAGGAAGATAGAGAATGGTATTCAGACATCAGGCACATCTTGATTACTGGAAGATATCCTTCAAGATTGCAAGCTTCACAAAGAAGAGCCTTAAAGAGAAGATCACAGAAATACATGATAAAAGGAGGATTCCTTTTCAAGAAGAACTATGAGGGAATATACCTTAGGTGCCTAGAAAGGAAAGAAGCAGATAAAGTGCTAGTAGAATTACATGACAAGTTTGGAACTGCACATGGATCATCCTTAGCTACCACTCATGCTATCCTCAGAGCAGGGTACTACTGGCCCACTATTTTTAAAGATACTGCTGAACACATCAAATGTTGTCATATGTGTCAGGTTGTTGCAAATAGAGAAAGATATGTTGCTTGGCCTTTGCAGCCAGTGATGGAGATGCACCCATTTTCTCAATGGGGAATGGATTTCATAGGACCTATCAATCCTCCATCATCTTCAGTCCACAGGTATGTTTTGACTATCACTGATTATTGTACCAGGTGGACTAAAGCTGTTAGCAGTATGACATGTAATGCTGAGGATGTAATCAAATTTTTGGAAAGCAATATAGTAACCAGGTATGGGATTCCTTATGCTTTAGTATGTGATAATGGGTCAGCCTTTGCTTTAATAAGATTATCAGGTTGGGCTTTTGACCATGGAATCATCTTGAAATTTTCCTCAAATTACTATCCTCAAGGGAATGGATTAGTAGAATCCACAAACAAGAATTTATTGAACATCATAAAGAAATTGATAGAAAAGAACCCAAGGGAGTGGAACACCCTATTGAAATATGCCTTGTGGGTACATAGAACCAGGATGAAACCTGCATTAGGAAATTCTCCTTTTCACTTAGTATATGGGGTGGATCCCATCCTTCCTATTAACCTAAAGATTCCCACATTGCAGTTTGCACAAGAATATCTAGGCATAGATAACAAACAAGAAGTCAAGTTGCTTCGGTTGATGCACCTAGAAGAAAAAAGAAATAAGGCAATTGACCAATTTGCTAAACATCAGGCTGTTGTCAAGCGTTGGTTTGACAAAAGAGCTAGAGTTAAGGCCTTTAGAATCTCAGATTTAGTCCTTATGTGGGACAAAGCACATGGAAGGAAAGGAGATCATGGTAAATTTGATAAACTTTGGATAGGTCCCTTTCAAGTTTCAGAAATTTTAGGAGACAACACTTATAGACTTAAGACTTTAACCGGTGAGGATATCCCATTGCTAACTAATGGACAGTTTCTTAAGCATTACTTTCAAGCCTGAAACAGTGTCATGTAAGTCATGTGTATCATAGTGTGCATATTTTTACAGTTGTATGTACAGTTTGGTTTTATTTTGTTTGTTTGCTGGTTGAGTTCTATTTTGGTTAGTCAAGATGATGCAGCTCATCACCCTTAGAAAATAACCAAATTGTTGAGATTTAAGTGATGAGAACAAATTCATATATAGGTTATGACTCATTTTGAGAAGTATTGGTGATCAGGTCTATGATATCTTTTCATCAGGGTGCCCTTTCTTGATCAAAGTGATTCTTTCACAATGACTCACCTAACAACCTTGGGTTTGTGGAACACATAAGTATAGGTGTTAAGTGAAAAATCTAAAGGGACTCCCTTGCTACCAATGCAATCTCCAACTTAAATCAGCAAGTGACCATGCGTTGCACAGTAAGCTTACATGATGACATCATATGAATATAGAGTTAAATATTGAAAATCCAAAAAAGAAATAAATTAGGCCATCTAAGTAACTCTATCAGGGCTATAGACGCCTGATGGCAGTGGGGCTCTACTTAGGGGGATTGCATAGATAACCTTGTCGGGGCCATGAACGCCTACTGGCAGCAAGGCTCTATCCAAGTTGGCTATGAGGGATGATCCCAAACTATGTAGCTTAACATCAGTTACTCATGTTTTCAACTTACTTTCAAGATGACGATAATTAATCATATGCACACACCTGATCCTTTGTTAGCATTGTTGCCATGATGAAAACCTTATTATTTAGAAAGATTATGATGCTGATACTTAGAAAGAATTAAGATACTATGTTAGAATGTGATCACATCACTTGAATCATTAGAGTTTAGTTATGTTCTTTGGTGGAAAGTTGTTGTGTGGTTACAGTCCACACCCCATTTTGACTTGACAAAATAGGGACCCAACTCTTTTTGCTGCTTTGGCTTGTTGTTTTTTTGCTTTGGGCGGTCTAGTAAAATTAAGTCATGCAAGTAACCCTGTAGGGAGTAGATAGGTCACCATGATGAGGTTAGTTTTTCAAAGTTAGTATTTCATATTATTAACCTCATGGTTGGAAAGTGTACAAAATTCCAAGTGGGGTTGCCTTTTAGATCACCCTAAAATTCTTTAAGGGAAGGAAGTTATGCTAAGTCAAAGTTTTGGTCAAACTTGATATTCTGAGAAGGGATCATATTTCAGCATTAGTCATATTATATAAGATCACCCCGATGTAAGTTTATCACCTGATAATCAATTGGTCTGCAAAATCTAGATGTTAATTTTACGTAATGGCCATTATCTGCCTGTCAAACAACTTCACATATTTTGTGGGGGGGTCATGTTTTTAACATCTGTCATCTTACCAATATCACCCTCGTTGCAAAATATCACCCTATGCCAATATGATGATGACATCATCTAAACCCAACAAATAAAGAATATCACCTTGGTGATGAAGTCATCATTTCATTTTACACCGCGAAGGTGTATATCCGATGCCCCACCATATTCAATAACATGACGATGACGCCATTACAACACAATGCTAAAACAAGGTTGTCGACATGGTGACGTCATCTTGATCTTTCGAGGGGGGTCATATTTTTGTGGGGTCTTATTTTGAACATCCCCTAATCTTCAATTGATGACCCGATTTACATATGGTCAACGTCGACCACATCACCTGATTCTTTTGCATTAGTTTTGTCACTCAAAGGCGGAGGGTCATTTTATCCTAAGGGGGTCATATTTTGAATATCACATGATCTTTCAAAGATCACTACCCCTCATGTTTCCTAACATTAAATGGACATAAATGCGGTAGATGGATTCCAGCCGATTGCGAATACAATTCAAACACTTGGCATCATCCATGGTTTCTCTGCAGAAGATCAATAGATTGAATTGATTTAACATAGTTTTACCCTAATTCTACCCTAAGGATGCATTTAAAGGTAACTTTCCAAGGTTATTTCCATTCACCTTGTGAAAAAATGAGAATTTACAAAGCAGAGAAGTCAAACCCTCATATGAGCTACCTGTGAATAGACTACATCTTGTAGCATAACGAAACGGGTGATCATCAGTATTTGCTACCCTTTTCCGTAATCATCCATCTAACCCAGGAGAAAAGAGTTATCAGGTAAGTAATTAAAAACCATCCTATTGTCATTATCTGCATGTTCAGGTAGTATGTTCCTTCTTGTGGTTTGAATCTGTAAGTGTCCATATCATGATGAGTTAAAGAGTAATGAATAGAGTATGCATGATGCTGTTGAGATAGATATAATGTAGCATGAATGCATATGGATATTGTGAAGTAAGATAAGTTATGTTTATTGCAAGAATCCATGGTCGATCTCAGATTGAACAGGTTGGATGCAAAATTTCTTAAGCCCATGTTTGTTTAGCCCGAGGGGATACAATTCAAGTATGGAGTCATTGGTGACACTCACCAAGGGGATATAGATTTAGCGATATGGTCATCCAAGATTGATCATGATAAAGACAAAACCCTGCTAGATGTAATATATGTTTCAAGGATGTGGCATGCAACTAGATTTCCATATGCCATGGAGACCCCAGAATTGGTAATAGAATGTGCCAGGAACTATAACCCTCAGACAAGGCGGGTGGAGAAACATAGAAGAGTTTATGCAGACTTTTCAATTAAGGGCATCACATCTACTTTCAATCTGCTAGTTGGAAAGAAGGTAGTTAGTGTGGATCTGCATAAACTGGAGATAGAGTATAAAAAAAACAAGAAAAATGTAAGAAGAGGATGTACCAGTGGAGGTCTAAGAGCAGCACCAACACTGCCTTTGCTAAGTTTCCCATCCACTTGTATAAATTTGATTTTGATGATGAGTACCAATACATGATTGTCCTACTCAATAGAATGACAGGTCAACCTCAATTTTTAGAATTGGATTTTGGAATCATCCAGATGGTCCTTTATATAGATAACAAGCCACTATGGGAAAAGGTCATTAGTGATTCATTAGATGAAGAGATGAGGAACTTGGGAGGTCAGGAGTGCTCATTCCACATGACCTCATATGGTCTGTATTCATGTGCCTACAAGGGAACATTTGATGCCCTGACTGCAGTGGGTAAGGTTAGCGGTGGTGTAGATGATGCCCACATGTGGGATCATTATCCTCAAATATAAAGAAAGAACTACCTCCAAGATTACAAATTGGTGAATGATGCATTCTCTATGCATCTAGTCAGGACAATGGAGGAAGACAAAACCAAGAGACTGAGCATGGAGGTTCAGGAAGTTGTTTATAGACATGGGGCCTGGTTTATCCAGTATGCCACATTTTCATACATGAGAGTAGAGGGATTTGAAGATCATCCCCTCATGCTACCAAGATACCCTACTGATGGGGTAGTCCTAATGGAGTTTCTAAGACAGGTGTCTACCATAGTGGAGACATACAAAGCCCAAAAGAAGATACCTCCTGTACTTTTGTCTAGTATCTATGGGAAGGTATATGTGGTCAGATTCATAGAGCATAGAACATGTCATGGGAGGTCTAAAGCTGATGTATCTACGGCCATTTCCATTGGCTAGATCATATGACCCCTATGACAGGATGCAGAAAATAAAGGGGAAACCTATTCATCAGAAGCACCTGGAGGATTTCTAGATAGATTGTGAGGATGAAGCTAAAGTAAGAAGAAGAAAATAACAAAGGCTTACTTTAAACTAGATAAGAACATTTTACTACATCCCAGTGCCAGCATAGCTAAAGAAGGATGATGGAAGAACCATGTTAAATGAATATGAAGACAAGAAGGTGTACAATGACACCATCTCAACCCCTAATCTAACATAGCCAGAGGATATCTCCTTGGATAAGTTTACAGGTGGGGTGCTACAATTAACCCAAGCATGGGTGGATGAACAAATAAATAGACTGAAGAAGAGGGGTGTGGCCATTACAGTGGACACCAAGAAGAAAAGGCAAGAAATCCTAGATGAGGAGTATGATGACTTCCTCGATGAGAAAAGAAAATCTAATGGGGAGAGGTTACCTACATAGAAATAGAGAAAAGGTCCCCCTAGAGGAAAGAAAACTGATGATGAGCCTAAGGGGGTGAGAATTGAGAGAATTGCTCTACCAGCTATAGGTGCATCGACATTAGGATAGGCATCGGCCTCATCTGCACCACCTTAGATGGATAAACCAAAGACAAAAAGAATCTTGAGGCTAGCTGTAGAGACTGCAAAAGAACAAGATGAGGGCCAAGCATCACAACAGAATATGGAAGAAGATATCCCTTTTGAGGAAGAGCTAGTAAATAAAGAGCTTGTAGGTGATGACCTGATGATGGTTAGCAGGAAGAGGAGGGCAGCGCCGCTGACATCACCACCCAAGAAGCAAAGAACATCTATGCGGGGTGATATGAGGACCAATCCTATAGTATTGAGGGGAGCTGGAGGTGAAGTGTTTAGGAAGGAGATGCAACATAATGTGCCACTTCCCACCATAATCAAATTTAAGACAGAGAGAGTAGAGGAACAAGTAAAAGAGACTTCTAAAGTGGGTCATGGTGGTCCCTTCTCCTTGGAGGACACCGTGGACCTATCAGATGATGAAGTAGTGCAAAGTGTAGCCACTTAGAAGATGGAGACCCTTGCCTCCAGTATCCGCATGACCCCACATGGGACCCCATTGGCACATACGACAGTATTGGAAGGGTTGAAACAAACAGCTCAAGAAGAGAAGGAAAGTAGCCCATAGAGGGCACCCCAACAAATCGGGTTGGACAAATTGGTAGATCAGGTGACCAGCCCTATAATTATAGATTTGACATATAGGGAGGATGTGAGCCCTAAAGACAAGGCAGGTGCACCTGATGTAACATAAAACATTGAAGTAGCCAAGCAGGCAGATGTAGAGAGTAATGCTCCAGATATGGGCCAACAACAACATGAGATACCTGCTGAGCCAAAGATAGTAGAAGTCCAATAGAAGGGCGAGGATGATAAAGATACATTAGGTACTGATGTCGCCCGGTCTGAAGTAGATACAGGAGAAATAGATAAATCAGGTCATGAAGACCTTAAGACACAAGATGTTGGTGCATCGGGTGAGGAACAAAATATAATCCAAGATCAAGGTGATGCACCAAGCCCAAGAACACAGACAATCGCAGATACCAATAGGCCTCAAGATGACGAAAATACCAAGGTGGATAAAACTTAGGAGGAGGTAGTACATGATCAAGCACAGGATCATCATATGGACATTCCACAAGATCCTCCCCTACAGAAAGAGATCCCTCAACAAGAAGAAATGCAACAAGATCCCCCTCATGAGGAAATCCATGAGGAAGAAACTAGGAAGTCACGTTCTCGACCTAAAACAGAGTCAGATACTGGAGATCATGATAGACATGATGATGACAAAGGACAACAAGGATTCAGAGATGAAGTGCCTCAGTGGCCTGAAAAAGAAATAGGTACGGAACAAGGCTTTGAAATTCAAGAATTTGATGGTTCTACCTTGTTTATAGAGACCATCATGAAGCCAAAGAGGAAAGCTAGATTGACATCGGCTATCACAAGAGATCCTGCTATAGGCAGAAGGACTGCCCAGGTAGCACTTCCCATTGTAGAGAAAGAAAAGGGCAAGATTATCCGTAAAGAGTTCCAACTCACAGCTATTGATTTGGGTTTTGCCAATGAAGACCAAGAGGGTTAGGAAGGGAAATATATCATTGATTCTTTGACCCAAAGGGTAAAGAAAGAGAAAGAGAAAAATAAGTAGCATAAGGAGCACATTGCCCAACTGCATGCATATATAAAGGGGTTAATTAACCTTGATAGTACACTTGTGGATCCAATATTCCCATTGACTGTTATCTCCTAGGAGGAAGTTAATAAGCTGGACCTCATGAAGCATTAGGCCATGATCATGGATAAGTGGATGTTGTCAACCCTCACAGGAACTGAGGATGTGTTGAGAACCTCTTTGTAGAGGTGGAATTCTTTAAGCAGTTTGAAGAGAAAAGTGGATAAAATGCAAAATGAAACAGGAAGATGGTTATTCCAATTGGGAAAGGACCTAACTACTTTGAGTCAGATCAAGAGGATTGATCCTCAGATCCTAATAAATAACCAAGTATTGAATAATAACAATGCCCTGTTGATCGACATATGGTATGAAGACATCAGGTTCGAATGTGATGTACTGAAGAAATGTAGTGGCAAGCTCAGGGATATCCGTATAAAGCTACATAACATGATGGCACATGAGGCAGTGATCCTTGAAGCATTAAAAGGAAAAGTAGAGGGTAAGATAGAAAATCAAGATGAAAACTTTGCTATCAAAGATTTGCATGATAATTTCCAGCTGGTGGCTGATGACCCCCTCACCCACCTGACAGAGGAGGTGATGAATAAGATCATGAGGATTAAGGTCAGGGTGGAGAACTACAATGAAACGTTCAACCACATAAAGGTTAAGTTGGAAGCAATCAAAGATAAATTCCAGTCTCATAAGCACACCATTACAAAAGCCAAAACCCAAGATGGCGGAGAGGTAGACAAAATAACACAAGCCTATGAAAATATCAGGATGGCAATGAAGGTCCATTTACAAGATGATGTTCACCAGGGTGATAGTGATATAGAAAATGATGAAGAGCATGATCATGATGAAGAAGAAGAAGATAAAGAGGAAGAACCCGAAGAATGAATGGAGATGCACCACCAGGAAGATAAATACATCAGGTACTCATAAGATAATGAGTCATCCAGATGGTTGCCAGTTGGCAACCTGTGCCATAAAGGAAAATTGACTGAGTCAAAGAACGATAATCTATCGTTGATCTTAATTGACAAATCCTGACCGTAGGTCATTTGTAACCTCTCCCTCACCTTATTCTATAAAAGGCACAGGGGTGTCATATTTTGAATATTCGAAACTTAATTGAAATTTGATTGCTGAAATATCAGGACTTATTTCAAAGTTGTTGTAAATGTACATTTTATGCATACTTTATGATAGAGAAGACAATTTGATTACAAGTCATCATAAATCTTGAGTAATCTTTGTTTGAAATCTTGATACATGCATTGATCATATGTGTCCCTTGGAGTGCTTGTCAGTCTACATGTGTTGTTTTCATTCCTTATCCTTTGAAGTTAGCATCATCCATATCTAGCTGTGGAACATCCTGGTGACAATATGGTTTGATTTCTTCTCCACATGAATGTATCTGGTATGTATGTGGTTCAATGGCTAAAGATTCACCAAAATTAGAAGCATTCTTTTAAATTTCTTTCAATTTCATAACAATTCACTATCATAATTGTAAATAACAGAGAATTAGAAGCAAATAACATGAAGTATGCTGATATCCTATAGATAATTGGAAATACATAGCATATTCAGAGAAAAAGCATGTTAAATTGACAAATATCATGCAAATCCATAAATAAATCCATGAGATACATACAAATATTCACTTACAAACACATCATTTGATTAAATATACTATGTAAAAGAAAGAACAAGTTCATGATGATCAATAATCAGAAGAATTGATCAAACTTGCAAACATATTAGCTATCTTTGGAAATAGAGTAGAAATAACCTCTCTATGGAGTCAATGTATAGGAAACAGAACAATAATGATCATCCAGACAAACATAAGGCCCCTTGAAATGGAAAATAGCATGTCACATCAACCTCTGAGTAATGTCAAATGATCATGACCTGATCAATGGAGACTTGGAGTCATCAACTTATCTTAAGTTCATCGTACTTTACAAGATAATAAAGGTTTGATGTACAAATTTTTATGCATGTTGTTATGACTTATCATCATCATCAACAGGGAATCACATTTTTTTCAATAACCCCAGATGTCTGATGCAAGAACATCCCTAGTTCAAGAGCAATCTTGCATCAATCAAAAACATTTGCATTTCATTTTGTTTGCAGTTCAATTTGTTTCTTTTTCCAGTTCAGTTCAGTCAGAAGCAGTTTCAACATGTGGTCCAGTTTTGCAATTTCACATCTTGTGGATCTATATTTAGCATCTACATTCATTCATCTACATCATATCAAGAATTTAGAGCATTTGGATCAGTTACCGGAAAGGTATCACAAACAGAAGTTGGCAATTTCTCAAAGTAGAGCAACCTGATATTCACTGGCAACTAGCTGAAGGAGAAACTTGCTGAAGCATTTCTTGATCTTTGGAGCCTAATGACACATCATTCAATGTCCTTTGGTTCATGGCTGACCTTCCCCAAGGGTCCGTACATTATTCCATTCATTTACCAGAAGTGTTTATGCATTTAGGTCTGACCTATCTGTGTTCACACGTTACACCTCTTCTTTGGAATTTGTGATCTTCCTTGGCTGACGCAGAGGAATCTATTGGTCAGGAGATGATATATATTGATTTAATAGATCCTTAGGAAAGTATTTCTCAGGATTTACAAGATTGATAGTTCATATTTTGTGTGAAGGAGCTTCAAAGATTTATCTTGCGCATGTATGTAATCAGGCATGTGAGCCCTAATTGTAACTCGGCATGTTGCTGGTCGATCTCTATTAGAATTATATGATATATTGAATGACTAAATCTACATTTTATTTACTTCCTTGAGTTGTTTCCATTGTGTTTACTCTTTCTATATGGTCTAGATAGTTCATTCTGTGAACCCTCCTACTATGATTGCACTAGTTTTATAGGGGAATCTATACAAAAATTTCTCCAAGATCATTTGTAGGGGTTTCATGTTGATTTGTGTGATTTCATGGTTAAAAGTTAGATGGTGTGTTGGTGGCCTAGCCTTTGTGTTGATTATAAATTGTGGGGGTTGTGTGGTGTTTCTATAAGGAGAAGATTGTCCTTCATTTGGCCCATATCATTGAATGCATCAACATAGTAAGAACATATTACATTAATACAACTTCAACTATCAAACACGATGACAATGAAGGAAATATGTACATGTAAATATTCACTAGAGGATCTAAAAAATAAACACATATAAGTCAATTCACAACATCTATGCAAACTATCCTAAAATACGCTATATATGACACATTTCTATACTACTTTTGTTCATCAAGAAACACGTAATGATCATATATCATCATCATCATCAACATCATCATCATCATCATCATCATCTATGCAATATGATATTATTGGGGCTATAATTCCATTGGGGCATGAATTTTGTTACACAACTTTTTGGTCCTATTAGAATACACCCATATCCAATTGATTTCATTGAAATTATTAGATACAGTATTTTAAAAAAATCATTTTATTTGATTCCACTTTATGCTATGGAATATCTTATGTTCATGTCCTTTTTATGCTTTTGAATCAAACTTTCTACTTGGGTGTAAGGTATTCCTTCTTGATGCAGAAGCATCCTGGTTCTTGAGAAATCCTCTATTAACCAAAAACATTTCAGGGTTTTGTTTTCAATTTCAGTTCATTTTTTTTGTGTTTCACTTGGTTTTAGTAGTTGGTGTTAGGAGAATTGTATGATTCAAATTAGTTGAGTTGAGGCAAATTTGGTTAAGTTTTCATTTGGTGAAGTTCAAGGAAGAGTTAGTTAAGTTTTCAACACTAAAAATCCCATTGACATAACACTTTCAATAAATTTGAAAGTTCATGAACTTAAATACTTTCTATCAATAAAGATTGAAATGCCTTGTTTTACAACTTTTTAAGTACACAAACTTGGTCTTTTGCTAAAAAGTGGTTTTGGAAATCTTAATGGGGTTTCAAAAGCGTTTTGGCAAAAGTTGAGGTTCATGAACTCCTATGTGTGCTAAAAAGTGTTTGTTTTGGAAAATGAGCAAGTTCTTGAACCACTCTTTGTGTCAAAAGAGCTTCCCATGCTTTACATTTCGGCAATTTCCCAAGTTCTTGAACTATTGTTGTCACTGAAAGAGGCTGTCGGTGAACCTTAAGTTTGTCAAAAGAAGATTTCATGAAAGTATTTCAATAGATTCTTAAGTTCTTGAATTAATAAAATCATTGACAAAAGGGTTCCATGGTTCATAGAATGATCAAATTGTCGACGAAGAAGTTTAAATGTTTGAAAGGGTGCCAATTTTTTGAAAGAGCACCTTATGGAGAGTTTGGAAGCTCAAATCGACACTGAATCATTGAAATGTGTTATTTTCACCATGCTTTGGATAGTTTGACCATTCATTTTGTAATTGTAAACACTTGTGATGGTTTAACTTCCTCAAGCTAAAGTATATAAGAAATCAATGGTATTTTGTTGGTTTCTTTGGGTCAAAGGAAAAGAAAACATTGTCTATGAAGAAGGAATAACTGATTGAGATAGTGTAGATTACTAAATTAAATTTTTTGTACTCCTAATGGTCACTACTAGAATGTAAATTTATGAATAAAATCTTAGATTGAAGTTTATTATTTTGTGAAATTTGTTGTCGTTATGCTACTAGATTAAGACCATTTGGTAAGACACCCCAATCTAGACTATGTCAAGTGGTATTAGAGAAGGTTGATTGTGGTTGTGTCAATAGAAGAGTTCTGATAATTTTGTTGTAGGTGATTTAAAGAGAGAAGACCTAAAATTGTAGAGAACTCAAGTGGAGACATGGCACATAGAGGACAAGGTAGAGGTCTGTGAGTTGGAGAAATAGTAGAGATGTTGAGAGCCATTACAATCAAATTAGATGCGATGAAGGTGTTGGGTCCCAAAACCATAGCAACACTTCCTAGGATGGAATCACACTCACAAGGCTAGGGTTGTTTTCATGTAAGAATAATCAATCCATCAATAGAGCGTGGAGGGTTGAAGGTCAACTTTACAGGAGTGGATTTTATTCCCTACACTTCGAGCTTAGCTAGCCTTTGGAGGGATATTCCAAGGGGTATACCTTAATAGGTATTTATTTCAAACCAGATGAACAACTAAAATAAATGGAAAACCAAACCCAACTTGTTGTCTTGGCCTTAAAGACTATCACTGAACCAAGAACAATTGGTTGTCACAAAACCACTATATAGCTAATATAAATTGTGTTAATGTACATGCACAGGAAAGATGGTTTTTTGCCTAAACCATTGGTAAATATTTGTTTGATTTAAATGATGTGAAGGCTGACATGAATGGCTCTAGACCAATGCCTATTTTATGGGCAACAGAGTCTTAGTTCACTAAGAAAATAACAAACTAAAACCAAAAGGACAATGAGCTATGCATTTGCATACACCACAGAATATAAAACCTTGGAACATACCTTACTTAGTAATCCAAAACATAATTGCATATACCCATAAGTAGTACAACATGAGAGATTATTACAAAGCTTACCATATTTTGAGAATGCCATCACATTTATCTGACCCAATATTACATTCATTCCATCAAACATGGCAAAGGAAAATGCTCAACCATGACTGAGAAATCTTCTTGGGTACATACCTAATGACCTGGAGACATTCTACAACAACATTGATATATACTATTGACTGCCTTGGCTTCACAGGTCTGCACTCCTCAATGAGCTAAATTGGTGTTTCAATGGTTGCCCTGCAACTTTCTACACCTATCTCTATCTTCTGGAGATTGCACATGAAAAACCAACCCCACCAAAATCTCTAAAATGTGCATATATAGAAATATAGACACTAAACTCAAACAATATGCATGCCCATGTTGCATTAAAACTAGCTGATGACCCTATCAAAAAATTTACAGACCTGAAACTACCCATGCCCTAGCATCTTTCTTGAATGAAAGTACCTGCAAAAGGATTTTCTTGCTAAGACACTTCATCCTTACATTCAATTCTAGTCCTTTTGCATTGAATATTTATACTATGTCATCTATATGCAATTGACTGATCTGCAATCATTAATTTCTAGGTACTTATCTACCTTGCACTACCCTACAATTATGGCATGATTTCAAGAGATGGACGCTTGAAATACCAACCTGCCAAAAAACTATCTACGCAAAGCCTTTACAACACTTTAAAATATTTTAAAACAAGTTATAAAGTATTTTAAACTATTCATTTACATTGTGCTTTACAATACATTTTGATTTTCATTTTTTATCTCCATTTTGCCTTTTATCAGTGAATTTCCTCTATCAAGAACCCCTCACCATCTTCAGTTTCCTTCTCTATCTTTTGACACTTCATCTCTGCCAATTCCATAGGCAATTTTGCCTATTGACAAATTTGGCCTAGCACAAACCATCCTTTCATTTCTTCTTTCTTCTTCTTCATACTTTGCTTTGTTCATCGCATCTTCTCTCTATCATCAAAGTTGGAAGTTCATGAACTTCCAACTTTGCTGATAAAGACCTTGTCTTCTCTTTCTTTTCTCTCTTCATGCCTTAGAAAAAACCTCTACTTCCTATATTGACAAAATGGGATGTCAGTGAACTGCAACTCCAAACTTTGCTGACAAAGGCCTCATTCCTCTTCAATTTCATCCTTATCGGTCAATTGGAAAAAACATGAAATGGCGAACTATTGTCAGTGAAATCGGTGATTCGTAAACAACGAATTCACTGACAAATACTTAGTTTTTTTTTCTCTTATTTCCATAGAAACTCTTCCTTTTCCCTTTCACTTTCTTTAGAAGATCCTCCACCTCCTTATTATTGAAATGAGTCATCGATGAACACCTTGTCGGAAGAACCTCCTATTGGCAAACCAAAGATGACAAAAGACTTCACCTTTCTTTTCTTTGACTTCTTTCAAACTTCCCCTCTCATCCTCTTCGCCTTGTCGGCAAATTGAGGAATTGGTAAAATGTCAAACTTAGGAACCTTAGTTGGCGAAATCGATAGTTCACAAACCAGGTGATTCACCGACTAGGCTCAACACTTAGAGAATCTTCAAAGGGAGAAAAACATAATAACTCAGGGGGGATTTTACATCAAAATTTTTATGAATTGCACCCATTTAAATTTCTTAGATTAGGTATAAATGATGGGTTAAGACTGCAAGTGATCAAAGTGGGATTTTTTGATGGATTTGTGGAAAAATTGTTGGATGGTTTTTTTGTTCTCAACTAACTGAGGACAAAATGGTTATATCAACTACAGTATGATGAGATTAAATCTCTCCTCTCAGAAAGGGAAGGCACCCTTCTTAATGCTATCTAAATCAACTAATGATTAAACTATGCTTATTTACACTACAATTATCCATGAGGGCATTTCCATTAATGTATTCTCTTTCTTTAGAATAAGAGAAATGAATTACAATAAAGACCTTGATGATTACAATGGCTAAGGAACTAAATAATACTAGTTGTAGCAATAATAACCAATATACAATTTCGTTAGACAAAAGAATAATAGGAAAGACACCAGCACATAAGAGTAACTAGAGAATCCACAGGAGCACAAAGTCTTCTACCACTTTCCGCGATGATTTCACTTAAATAATCTATGCAACAAATTATAGCTCAAAGACTATTAACTTGCAACACCACAAACTAACAAGAATATAGATGATACTTGCAGCACAAAGTATGCAATCTCTCAACCACACTCATATGCAAAACATATATCTCCAAAGATAATACGATAACATAAAGTTTACCAGTATTAAACCTGATTTCCTCTAAACAATGAAATACTAGATTACCCACAAATCAACTTCAAGATAATACAATAAGAGAAACATAAGAACACTCTTTCATACAACAAATGTATTCCCAAAACAAAGGTTGGAGATAAATTCACTTCTTTTATTGATAAATTCTTGATTTGCACTTTCAACACAAAGTTTAAAATATGCTTTAAAAAATTGATAGAGCTTCTCTTCCAAGATTAAAGGTCCTTTATACAAAAGAACTCCATCATATTTATTGAGGAGAGTTGAGAACTAATCTAGGAAAAGTAAAAATAATTTGACTTATTCAACATAGAAGTCCAAATTGATTTAGGACTTCTTTTGTTTTTACATGTAATTACATATTAAAAAATTACATGTAAATATGTCTAGAACTAATAACATAAAGCAAAAAATGTTTGAAAAATAAACTAAGGCATGATCAATTTTCTCCACCATCTTTCTCCATGAACTCTTCATACTTCTTCATCACTAATTGCATTTCATTGATATCTGGCCCTGAAGTATGTTTAGAAATGGAAAGAGCCCTTGTTATTGAATCTTGCATGGTTGTAGCAACCTTCTCGTGCCTTCCTAGGAGCACCTTGAGATTATCCAAATTGGAAGTCACTGTTATCACCGAAAAAACTCTCTAGTACTTGTACTTCATGGATTTTGGCTTTTTTTGGAGATGGATCAATCATCTAAAACACAACAATCTCTGATGAAAGATGGACCTCAAGAAGCATGTAGAAGAAACTGCAACACAAGATTTAGGGTTTTGCGGTGTTTTGAAAATATGATTGATTGGAAACTACAATGATGAGAAAATTTAGAGCAATGACATGATCTTTGTAGGGCTAGAGCATGATTGGGGTGAAAAATGGAGTGAAAGAGGGCAATTGGGTGAAAATACAAAAATTCCTCAGTGTTATAGAAATTTTGGGTGAGTGATGTAAGGGCCCTAAAATTCAGCACCTTTACATTTGGAAGTTATTAGTTTTGTGCACGGTTGGCAAATTTCACTACCCTTGCATATGGGTAAAACTTTACAAGTATTTGTCGGTTCGACAAATTTTGCCACTTGTGCATGGATTAAAGTTTTTTTGAAAGGATATGCATATTCTTTGTATAGTATTAAGTATGGGCAGCAAAATTTACCACCCCTACATATGGATAAAAAATGTAAGTCATGGCATGGGCGACAAATTTTCCCATCCATGTAGATAGGTAAAAACCCAAAGGCAAACAAAGTTCAAAAATTTACACAACCTTGGTGTAAGGTTAGTAAATATCGCTGATGTTGCATCAAGGGTTTAATCTTCATCATAAAGCAACATCAGTGGATTTCGCCAATTTGCTAAGGGAAGAAAAACTTCTAAGTTTTAAAAATTTGAACAGTGGCAGAACTCTAAATGAAACGACAATAAATTTTACCGCTATAACAAGGATAGGGTCGAGCAAAGTTTGAACTAACAGAAAATAATGCCAATCAATAGGTATTTCAAAGACAAACAAAACGGTGAAAACCACCAGTGGACTTAAGCAAAAAAACAAACTCAACATTCTAATACAGAAAGAGAAATTAGCTTTGAATGTTTACACTAGTATTTTGGCTATTTCTTCAAAGGAAACACAATAGATTTAAACAAAAGCACATAGAAAACAAAAAAGCATCAAAACCCTAAGCGAATAACATAGAAAATTAAGAAAGAAAATAGAAGGAAAGAAGCTCTTACCTGACGATAAAGATAGAAAACCGTCGAAAACCCTAGTCTTGATTCAACAAAATTGAAGCGCATTTATTACACTTCAAGTGAACTAAGTGTTGCTCTAGCGGCAAAATTTGTCTACCATGTAACACTTAAGGGAAGACATGTAGGATTGGAAAATTTTGTCACCCTAGCATGTCTAAAAGCTCTTAACATGTAGTGGCAGAAAAATTTACCGACCCTGCATGTCAATACAAATTTTCTAACTTTAAGAAACTGAAATTTGTAACTTGAACTATTTTGTAAACTTTGAGAAAATGACATAAGATGATGCTCAGATGGACTCTCCAAGGCTAGAAGGTTGCACACAAGGACAATTTTGATTACCTTATTTTGTGAGCTTAGAGTTGTGGGCTACAAAACAGATAAGTTTCATAGGGGTCATCCCACAAATTGAGCGTAGCTAAATTTGAGGATAAAAAAATGATGCATGTTTGGGAGTTAGTTTTTTCAACTTGCAACAGGAGGTAGCACAAATAAGGGGACTACATATATAAGATTTTAGTAAAGATGAAAATAAATTTGAAGAGTGGAAATGGGCACAAAAGATGAGATGGATAAACCAAAAGGAAGATCTTTGTGGGCTATTTCCAAAATTCATAAGGAAACCAAGATTTGATCCACCAAATTATCAGGGAAATCTAAATGCAAGGGAGCTCATTGACTAGAATTTAGAAATGGAGAAATATTTTGAGTTTGAATCTATAGAAAATTTGAAGAAGGTGAAATTTGCTTGCATAAAATTGAAAGGACATGCATCCTTGTGGTGGGATCACATGCAGATAGAAAGGAAAAGAAAAGGAAAGGAGAAAATAAAATCATGGAATAGGATGGTAACAAAATTGAAAGCCAAATTCTTGCCAGTAGATTACCAGATAAGTTTGTTCAAGAAATTACAAATTTTGAAACACAAGGAGAAAAATGTGTAGGAATATACAGAAGAATTTTGTAGATTGAATGTTAGGGCTAGAAACATTGATGATTATGCTGGGAAGGTGTCAAGGTATGTAAATGGATTACATTATCCAATTCAAGATGACATTAGTATGGTTCGTATATAGAGAGTTGAAGAAGCCTTTCAGTATGCCTTGAAGGAAGAAGAGAAAATAGTAAGAAAACAACAAAATAATTCAAGAGTTGGATGAAGATACTCTCATGGTAGAGGAAAATGTAGTGGTGGAAGAGGATATCAAGCAAAACAAGGGGAAGCTAGCACCTCTTAGACAAGAAATTACATCCAAGATACTAAACAAAGAGGAGACTATTCAAAAGGTAGAGGAGATTATTTTAGAGGTAGGCGATATTCTAGAAGAGGAAGAGGATTCACTGGTATGTGCTCCAAATGTTGGGAGGCTGGTCATAGGGAATTTGAATGTCCTCAAATATGACAAAGTAGTGGAAAAGGTAAAGAGACAGAATTCCTGTAGCACAGGTGGAAGAGGAAAGTGTGGCTTCACCAAAGCATGGAGAGAATATTGAGGATAGAGAATCCTTAATGCTGAGAAGAATATTTTGGAAGAGGGTTCGCTAGTATGTGCTACCAATGTGAAGAGACTGGTCATAGGGCCATTGAGTTTTCTCAAATACAACAAAGTAGTGGAAAAGGTAAAGAGGCAATAATTCATGTAGCACAAGAAGAAGAGGAAAGTGTGGATTCACAAAAGCATGGAGAGGATCTTGAGGATGGAGAATCCTTGATATTGAGAATAATATTATTAAAACTTGAAGAAGTAAAGCAAGAACCTATTCAAAGAAGAATTTCGTTTAGAATTGTGAACACTAAAGAGATGAACCCAAAAGGATGGTTAGAAACACCTAATTCACCCTAATTCATCAATCTAAGACACCTCAAGACTAGGTTAAAGATAGATGAATAAACTAACTAAATTGCACCCTATCACTATGCAACACTCTTGATTTTCCCTATGATATACTAGATTATGTGTTAATTGCTAAATGTCAAGTGCTCAAAGAGGCAGAATTTCATTACAATAAAATTGCTTGTTGGAAATGGAAGGGAAGGGTTCAATTTATAGATTTTTGAAGGTGAGAATGGAGGGCTAGGATCAATTTTGGAGATCAATGGCTCACATTCCTTGAGGATCCTCAAGCAAGGAGAATTGAACAAATGACACAAGGAGATTGCATGAGCAAGATGCTCCAAGATTCAAGGGGAGATCAAGGGATGAGATTGAATGGTTGAATGGATGGATGACTAGGATTGGGTAGGTGTATGACATGTAAGGACTCATTTATGAAAATGTATGGTTTGGATTTTGTGAGTAATTTAAAATTTGGAAGAGAGGAAAAGTGTAATTTTAAATTCCATGGTATAGTGCCACATGGAATTTAAACTTGGAGGAATAGTGGAAAGAAGGACAAGTATGACAAAAGGAAGATTTTGCCATACTTCCAAGGCACCACTTGTCATGTACATGCATGCACATGAGATGACAAGTGTTCTTCTAGAAGCATGGGGGAAAGGGGTAACCTAGGTTTAAGTTAATTAACCCATGTGCACACACTTAGGAGGACTAATGATTGATTACAAAAGTAATAAAAATAGATAAAATAGGTAATTAAATAAATAGTTATATTTATTTAATTATTGTGAGGTGAATGTGAACTATAGTCTATTAAAATATTATTTGATTTTTGGACTATAGTAGGAGAAAATAATTTTTTGTTATAGGGAGAGATGAGAAAATATTAATTAAATAATTATGAATTAATTAATTAAAATGTGTGTTGGGTGGAATAGTTAAATTTATTCGATTTGGATTGATTTATTGTGTAGGTGATAACAGAAGGTGGTTGTGACTATTTTAGGTGTCTACATTTTTCCCCTCTTTGATATGGAATCATAACTATCAGATGTTGATAGCATGTCAAAGAAATTTTGGATTTTAAATTTGCCCTAGTCAACTGATGGGAGAGGAGAATGTGGTGAGGTGATGCCCTCTCGAGAGATCGGTGGAAAAAATAAAACAAATTTTTCATCAATGTCTCGAAAGAAGGAGTAACGTGATGAGAAAGTAGAGAGAAATTGGCTGACGGGAGGGGAAAGGAGCATAAATGGAGGTGGAGGAAAGAGGATGACAAGGGGAAAAATTAGGTCATGGAAGAATGATTAGTGTAAAAGGGGATATACAAATAGGGGTTTGTTGGGTGGAGTGGTGGCTTGCAAATTGACTTGCACTTGCAAAACAAAATACTTAAAGACCTATAAATAGAGTGTTAAGATGTATGAAATAGTCACCTACACAACTACAAGTTAGTTAGATGATAAATTCATATCCACTCAACAAATAAGACTTCCCTGAACTCGAGCACTAATGTCTTACATGTAAGTGCTACTTCATGAAATTTAGGCGCTACTCCTTGAAAACTAGGTGCATAAAAGTGGTAGGGTGGCCCATCAAACAATAGAACTTGAGCACTGAATAGATAGGTGTAGGCACTGAAATGTGTTGTGTAGGTGCTGATAGATGAAATGTAAGCATTGTTGCAACCTGCATGACAAAAAATCAACACAACCTCAAAGAAAACATAAAGTTAGGACATGAGGGTCCCACCAGGCATGCCAAAAGTGTGAACACTAAAGAGATGAACCCAAAAGGGATGGTTAGACAAGCCTAATTCACCCTAATTTATCAATCTAATCCACCTCAAGACTAGGCTAAAGAGAGATTCATAAACTAACTAAATTGCACCTTATCACTATGCAACACTCTTGATTTGCCCTATGATATACTAGACTATATGTTAATTGCTAAATGTCAAGTGCTCAATGAGTAAACATTTCATTACAATCAAATTGCTTGTTGGAAATGGAGAGGAAGGGTTTAATTTATAGATTTTTGGAGGTGAGGATGGAGGACTAGGATCAATTTTGGAGTTCAAGGGCTCAGATTGCTTGAGGATCCTCAAGCAAGGAGTATTGTACAAATGGCACAAGGAGATTACATGAGGAAGATACTCTAAGATTTAAGGGGAGATCAAGGGATGAGATTGAATGGTTGAATGGATGGATGGATAGGATTGGGTAGGTGTATGACATGTAAGGACTCATTTATGAAAATGTATGGTTTGGATTTTGTCAATAATTTAAAATTTTGAAGAGAGGACAAGTGTAATTTTAAATTCCATGCAATAGTGCCACATGGAATTTAAACTTGGAGGAATAGTGGAAAGAAGGACAAGTATGACAAAAAGAATATTTGCCCATACTTCTAAGGCACCACTTGTCATGTACATGCATGTACATGAGATGATAAGTGTTCTTCTAGAAGCATGGGAGGAAGGGGTAACCTATGTTTAAGTTAATTAACTCATGTGCACACACTTATGAGGAATTAATGATTGATTACAAAAGTAATAAAAAATGGACAAAATAGGTACTTAAATAAATAGGTATATTTATTTAATTTTTATGAGGTGAATGTGAACTATAGTCTTTTAAATGGATATTTAATTTTTGGACTATAGTAGGAGAAAATGATTTTTTTCTGATAGGAAGAGATGAGAAAATATTAATTAAATAATTATGAATTATTTAATTAACATGTGCATTGGGTGGAGTAGTGGAATTTATTTGATTTGGATTGATTTATTATGTGGATGATAACAGAAGGTGGTTGTGACAATTTTTAGGTGTCTACAAGAACAAAATGTAAGTCAGGTGGAAAGTGTTGTAAAGTAATTATGGAGAGCAGGAGTACTAACAATCTAGTGTTAAAAGAGATGGTGGAAAAGTTGAAGCTAAAGAAGAGGAAACATCCAAGACCTTACAAAGTTTCCTGGCTGCAAAGGGGACATCAATTGGTGGTAAGTGAACAATGTTTAGTAAATTTTTAGATTGGGAGTTATAAGGATGAAATTCTTTGTGATTTGATACATATGGATGCATGCCATGTTGTATTGGGTAGACCTTGGTAGTATGATAGACAAGTTGTATATGATGGTAGAAAAAATACATAAAATATAAAGAAAGATGGGAATGAATTTACCTTGAACCCATTGAAGGATAAAGAGTCCAAGAAGTAGAAATCGGTCAAAAGATTTGTCTAATTTCTAGGAAACAATTTTTGAATAAGTTGAAGAAGGAGAAGGAATGTTTTAATTTTATTCCCAAGCCTATAAAAGCTATGGCAATAGAGAGGAGTAAAGAACCACCAATGGAAATTTAGGAAATTTTTGATGACTATGCAAATATATTGATGGAGTTACTAATGATGGAGTTACCAGATGGATTGCCACCTATGTGACGTATAAGCCATTGTATGGATTTGATACTCGATGCAAGTTTACCAAAAAAAGTACCTTACAGAATGATACCAATGGAGAATGAATAGATTAATAGGTAAGTGCAAGAATTATTGCACAAGGGTATGATAAGGGAAAGTATAAGTCCATGTGTTATTCTAGCTATTGGTGCCTGCATGAGCAATCAAGTTTTCAAGCATTTGAACATGTAGGCACCTTCCCTAAAAATCCAAAAATTTCTAAGTCTTTGGGCTTCCTCAGCATGTTTTAACATCAGCATCATATTTTCTTTGGAGGAGGTCATCATCATCATGTTTCCAGTCATCACCCTATTGTTTCTCGCAGAGGTCATCATCATATTTTTTACCGGCCTGATCTTTCGCTCGGGGGTGATATTTTAACATAGGGTGATCTTGGTTAAGATCATCCTGATGATGTTGCTGCAAAGTCCTAAGTATGACCCGATCTTTTGCGGGGTCATCATATTTGAACATTAGGTGATCTTAGTTAAGATCATCTTGATGTTGTTTTATCACTTCATGTTTGTTGTTTTATCACCCTAATGATGTTGACGTCATTCTTATGTTAAGGTGATATTTCCAAATATCCAGTTATCTTCTGAATATCATCTTGATGTCGACATGATGGTGACGTCATCAAGGTCTGAGGGGTCATATTTATAACACTAGTCATCTTGTGGAGATCCCCTGATATTTGCAAATATGACAATGACATAATCCAGATATGAGGAGGTGCGCGATAGGCAGATATGCTGATAACATCAGCAGGATATGGCGATAACATCATCAGGATGTTCATTGGCCAAACATTTGGTATCAGCTAAGCAGGAGGATCTTCCTCCGATGCATCAGGTTGTGCCGATGAAAGTGAATATTAGGTTGATATCTCATGCGAAGGTAGGGTTGGTCATCAGGCTGATATTCAAACATCAGGGTGATATTTTATATCAGGTGATGCGGATGGCATGATACTTTCCCACAGGGTGATATTTTCTGTGGGGTGATTTTTCACATCGGGGTGATGTGAATTATCAGGGTGAGCTTAGTAGGTGATGCTAACGTCAGGGTGATATTTTGAGTATCTAGATATCATGCTAGAGGATGATGATGATGAAGGCTCATGCTAGTGCCATCGAGAGCAAAAGCACTGACATCATATGTGCTCGCAGCCTAGTATATAAGGTGATGAGGAGGTTACCGTGGGGTGCATGTGGGATAATTAGAGCCTGCATGATTTGAATTATCAGGATGATACATTTTGGCAGGAAAGGCTTGTGATGCATAGTATTCTACATTTCCCAAGGCCACGGGTTGGTGTGCCATTAATGGTAGAGCTTACAGGGTATGGGCGATGGCGTGGATGGATCTAGTACCTGACTAAGGTTATGAATCCCCAGGCAGTGGCGCAAGGCTTGAGATCTCTTCCCATCTCTTCCTCCACCTGCTACATTCAATGCGATGAGTGCCATTTTCCCAATGTACTGTATCTGGCGAGTTTCAATCTGCCATGTAATTAATGATGGGTGCACCTTCCTGCTATATAATGCAGACTGTGTTACTCATTCGGGTTGTTAAAGACCTAGGCATATTTTGTGTAAATAACGAAGCACAGGGCATGATCTTGGCTGTTTTATCCCATTTTGGAGTTTATGTGTTGCAGCATGAGTGTATTTTGCACATATGTTTAGTTTCATGTTGATATAAATGAAAAATGCTATATTACATGTGTCTATCTGCTTGTCTCCATTTGATGCATGTCATCCTTCTTTTGAATCTAGTTGCTAAGGGTTTCATAGATTCTAGGGTATAGATATCTGTACTGCATGCTTGGTCTGTAACTTCCATTCAAGGAGTGGATTAAACTATTTTAGGTCAATGTATGGAGAAGGTTGCATGCCAGCAGGGATATCCGTAAGTAGAGGCAGTTAGATACCCATTCTTGGGTGATGTTTGTAAGGCAAGCATCAAGTCCAACCCCCTGAAACTTGAGTGAAAGTTGCAAACCATCTATTGTATACGTCTAGTTGACTCCTTGCCCAATGGATAGGCACCAGTCTGCTCCTGGGTCAGTAGTTATGAGCCAAAACCCCTTGTCTTGCATCCAGGACATTATGTCCACCCATTTCATCACTTCAACCTATTAGTTGTAAGAGTAGGATTAGGAACCCCCTACATACTCTCATACCCAACCAAACAAGTATGTCTAAGAATGTTGCCAACCTTGTGATCTATCATGCAGATCTTGGTCCATACATGAGAGTATTCTTCCTGATGTTGTCAAGCTAAATCTTCATATCATGGAACTAGTCAAGGTCACATCTTTAGATATAGGGATACCCCTCTTGGTGTGGTAGAACCAGAAGTGAAGGGAAGGCAGCTCACACAACCTCCTGTATTAGTTGGCTGAATCTACCTATGCATTAGAACTGGCAAACCCTAATGCTGATTCAGAAGAAAAACCAACAAGATGGCGACTCTACTGGGGAGTTAATGAAAAAGAATAGTATCTTGTGGCCCATCTGAGTCACCAACAAAATGGTGACTCTGCTGGGGATGTGATTGATCAAAAGTACAATCTAGTCATCCCTGGTGATATATTATTGCCCATCCGAGTCACCAACAAGATGGCGACTCCACTGGGAATGAACAGAAAAAGTGATATCTTACAGCCTCTAGTGAAGTTTTGCCTGGCTCTGCTGGTGGAATGAACCTAGAAAAGTAGCTTTCATCTGTTGTAAATTGTGTCCTCTCTGGAGAGGTGGTGACTCTGCAAGAAAGATTCAAGTGCACATGAAAGTTGATGTGTGTGTTGTGACAAAAAAAAAATGTGCTAGTCAGACTTCAGCATCTGGATGAGAAAAGGTACCTTGCTCCTTCCTACTTGTAATTGTTGTTTTATTGCATAGGTTAGATGCCAGGGGAGGTTATAGGTCTTAGGTAGACAAAGGATGTCTAAGAGTGAGATTTATATGAATCCAAACATGTATTATCCCATACTCAGTCAAAAGGAGGATGATATGTTGACTAAAAGAATAGAAGAGATAAGAAATAGGTTGATATTTTTAGAGGCTAGGTAGGCCCAGTTAAATATTGAGAATCCTATGGTGTCTACCAGTCAAAAAGATAAACCTCTTGTCAGCCCTTTTGATCCTTTGTATGACCAACTGGATTTGTCATGGGTTGATTATAAAGTAGAAAGTATGCCTGCTAGGATATACAGTCAGATGCCTAGATTTAGTGGACACAGTGTGTGTGATGGGAGTGCACATATCCAAAATTTTTATGACTTCATGGATAGACATTCATTCAGAGATGAGGATATGTGGATGAGGTTTTTTGTTAGATCCTTGGATGCAAAAGCTAGAGATTGGTATTTGAGCTTTCCAAAGAGATCCTTTGCTTGTTGGGATGAGCTTGCTGACTGTTTCAAAGAAGAATTTGCAAGAAAACCGGTTGATCTTGTTACAAGATTAATGGAAATCAGAAGACAAGATGAAGAGCCCTGTATTGATTTCAGTCAAAGATTTGCAGTAGCCCTTTCACAAATCCCTGAAAGTTTCAAACCTGATATTTCAGCCTGTGTTGGCATATTTTTTGAAGCTTTTGAGGAGGGCTCTACTACAATATTGAGGGAATTCAAGATAACAAGTATGCAGATGGCATACAAGTTTGTTGAAAATATAGAAAAAATCAGAAATGAGCATGTGCTAAAATCCCTGTCCCCAGGCTTTGGTGTGAATAGTGGTTATGAAGTTGCAAATGACCAAATGATTAAGGCATCATGTGAAGATGCTAGTGAAAGGACTAATGAGGACTCCCATTGCAATGATGAGGCATCTGGCCATGAAAGAAATAATGAGGTTGTGGATAGCAATGAGCAACTTTTTGAATGGATTTGTGGAGATAACTGTGAGTATTGTACTCAAGACAGAGAAGATATAAGCAAACAGAGTAGCAGTTCCATGTGTGAATCAATGCCTTCTTTTCAGACACATGGAAATGATGAAGAGCAATCAGAGATTGAAACAGGTGCTAGTGTAGAGCATGATTGTTCTTTGTTTGATGCTTGTTTTGCTTATGACACACAGGTTGATACTCCTCCACAAAGTGAATCCATTGATGGTGAAGATGCATGCCCTGCTGCATATGAACCAGTGGCATACCACAATGAGGCTGAGACACCTGGGTCACCCATTTATGACACATGTGGTGATGAGGATTTGTCTGAGTATGGTGAGGATCTAGACATTGTTTTTGACTTGGATTCTATTTCTCATCCTGATGAAGGAGAAACTAGCATACATTAGGTAAGTGACTATAAAAATGTGCTTGATTGTATAGAGGTGCCAGAGACTGATCTTTTCCAGTTTGGTGCTGCTGATGGTTGTGTGCATGATGTGCACAACTATGATTTTGAAAGCTTTTCTTTTGATAGGCCAGCTAATGAAATGAGCCTTGACCTTCCTAGCTATATGGTGGACTCTGAGTGTTTTTTGTTTTCAATCCAGCTAGGAGATCATTTTACAATGCATACTACTGATGCAGATGATGATAAGTGTTACATACCATTTGAATATGCATTGCTTGATGAATACTGCATTCACTTGTTGTTGGATGCTGAAGGTTGTTTGCATAGGGTTGACAGTGACAAGCTAAATCAGAGGGTTGAATATGCAAATGACCAAGTTTGCTTGTGGGTGGATCATGGCAGTATCTCCAGGATTGATCCAATGCATGCAGATGAAAACAAGATATTTGACAAAGGGAGATATAGGTATTTCTTGGTGGCCTTAGGCCATCAAGTGTGTTTGGTGATGCAGGTTGGTGCAAGTTTGACTCTGTACCCAATGGATAGGGACTGGTCTGCATCCCAGAGTTCTATGGTTCTCGCCATGCCTGTAGGAGGCATGCGTCCCCAGACATAGCCACTATTGGTCCCTACATGAGCAGCCAAGTTTTCAAGCATTTGAACATGCAGGCACCTTCCCTAAAATTCTAAAAATTTCTAAGTCTTTGGGCCTCCTCAGCATGTTTTAACATCAGCATCATATTTTCTTTAGAGGAGGTCATCATCATCATGTTTCCAGTCATCACCCTATTGTTTCTCATGGAGGTCATCATCATATTTTCTACTGGCCTGATCTTTCGCTCGAGGGTGATATTTTAACATTGAGTGATCTTGGTTAAGATCATCCTGATGATGTTGCTGCAAAGTCCTAAGTATGACCCGATCTTCTACGGGGTCATCATATTTGAACATCAGGTGATCTTAGTTAAGATCATCCTGATGTTGTTTTATCACTTCATGTTCGTTGTTTTATCACCCTAATGATGCTGATGTCATTCTTATGTCAGGGTGATATTTCCAAATATTTGGTTATCTTCCAAATATCATCGTGATGCCGACATGATGGTGGCATCATCAAGGTCTGGGGGTCATATTTTTAACACTAGTCATCTTGTGGAGATCCCCTTATATTTGCAAATATGATGATGACATCATCCATATATGAGGAGGTGTGTGATAGGCAGATATGCTGATAACGTCAGCAGGATATGGTGGTGACATCATCAGGATGTTCATCGGCCAGACATTTGGTATCGGCTAAGCAGGAGGATCTTCCTCCGATGCATCAGGTTGTGCCGATGAAGGTGAATATCAGATTGATATCTCATGCGAAGGTAGGGTTGGTCATCAGGCTGATATTCAAACATCAGGGTGATATTTTATATCAGGTGATGCAGATGGCATGATACTTTCCCGCAGGGTGATATTTTCTACGAGGTGATTTTTCACATCAGGGTGAGCTCAGCAGGTGATGCTGACGTTAGGGTGATATTTTGAGTATCCAGATATCATGCTAGAGGATGATGATGATGAAGGCTTATGCTAGTGCCATCGAGAGAAAAAGCACCGACATCATATGTGCTCGTGGCCTAGTATATAAGGTGATGAGGAGGTTACCGTGGGGTGCATGTGGGATAATTAGATCCTGCATGATTTGAATTATCGGGATGATACATTTTGGTAGGAAAGGCTTGCGATGAACAGTATTCTACATTTCCCAAGGCCGCGGGTTGGTGCACCATTAATGGCGGATCTTACAGGGTATGGGCGATGGCATGGATGGATCTAGTACCCGACTGAAGTTGTGAATCCCTAGGCAGTGGTGTAGTGCTCGAGATCTCTTCTTGTCTCTTCCTCCACCTACTGCATTCAATGTGATGAGCACCATTTTCCCAATGTACTGTATCTGGTGAGTTTCAATTTTCCATGTAATTAATGATGGGTGCACCTTCCTGCTATATAATGCAGACTGTGTTACTCATTCGGGTTGTTGAAGACCTGGGCATATTTTGTGTAAATAACGAAGAACAGGGCATGATCTTGGCTATTTTATCCCATTTTGGAGTTTATGTGTTGCAGCATGAGTGTATTTTGCACATATGTTCAGTTTCATGTTGATATAAATGAAAAATGCTATATTGCATGTGTCTATCTGCTTGTCTCCATTTGTTGCATGTCATCCTTCTTTTGAATCTGGTTGCTAAGGGTTTCATATATTCTAGGGTATAGATATCTATACTGCATGCTTGATCTGTAACTTCCATTCAAGGAGTGGATTAAACTGTTTTAGGTCAATGTATGGAGAAGGTTGCATGCCAGCAGGGATATCTGTAAGTAGAGGCAGTTAGATACCCATTCTTGGGTGATGTTTGTAAGGCAAGCATCAAGTCCAACCCCCTGAAACTTGAGTGAAAGTTGCAAACGATCTGTTGTATACGTCTAGTTGACTCCTTACCCAATGGATAGGCACCAGTCTGCTCCTGGGTCAGTAGTTATGAGCCAAAACCCCTTGTCTTGCATCCAGGACATTATCTCCACCCATTTCATCACTTCAACCTGTTAGTTGTAGGAGTAGGATTAGGAACCCCCTGCATACTCTCATACCCAACCAGACAAATATGTCCAAGAATGTTGCCAACCTTGTGATCTATCATGCAGATCTTGGTCCATACATGAGAGTATTCTGCCTGATGCTGTCAAGCTAAATATTCATATCATGGAACTAGTCAAGGTCACATCTTTAGCTATAGGGATACCCCTCTTGGTGCAGCAGAACTAGAAGTGAAGGGGAGGTAGATCACGCAACCTCTTGTATTAGTTGGCTGAATCTACCTGTGCATTAGAAATGGCAAACCCTAATGCTGATTCAGAAGAAAAACCAACACTAGTAGTACTTATTGACACCTAAAAAGGATGGAGAATGGAAAATATGTACATAGTCATGAGCCATAAATAAGATAACCATAAAGTACAAATTTCCATTACCTCGGATGGATGACATGAAGAATTGCTTGAGTGGAGTCAAGTACTTCACTAAGATAGATTTGAAGAGTAAATACCATCAAATAAGGATTAGGGAAGGCGATGAATGAAAGACAACTTTTAAGACAAAGGATGGTTTGCATGAATGGTTGGTAATGCCATCCAGATTGGCAAATGCACCTGACACTTTTATGAGATTAATGAATGAAGTGTTGAAGCCATTCCTAGGTAAGTTTGTAATTGTATATTTGGATGATATTTTGATTTTAAGTAAAAAAATAAGAACATTTTTGCATGTTAGGGCAGTTTTGTAGAGATTGAAAGAAGAGAAGTTATTAGTAAATCTAAAAAATTATAGTTTCATGAGAAAGGATTTGGTGTATTTAGGATTTGTTTTAGAAGATGGACTGAAATGGATCTTGAAAAGGTCAAGCTAATTGTAGATTGACCTTCACCGAAAAGTATGTTTGAATCAAGAAGTATTCATGGGTTAGCAATCTTAGATATAGGAAGTTTATTAGAAATTTTAGGGGGATATGTAATGAAATTGAAACACAAAGAACTTGAGGCTCCAACACAATAATCAATCATTCATCGTCAACACATAAATGATTACATTCTAATATTTTCTCTAAGATAGAATGGATGCCTAACATAGCAACAAGTTCACAAATTTCCACATCATTTGAGAGATGATTCCTCTGGACTGCTTGTATATTCCTTTATTTTGGTAGTCATTGTAACTAGAAATATTAGAAATTTTTGTAATTGATTATATCACCCAAACCTTTATTCTCTTCACAAGATTATGGTGCATTTGGTAAAATTTCATAGTGACTAGAATAAAACCACCATTACACTAAAAATCAACTCCAATGGCTATTTGTAGACATACCTATGCACAATGTCTTCAAACAGTCATATTTATGTAAGAAAGATATGAGTATCTACCATTGCCAACAACTAGGTCAAATGATATTCCACATAAATATCAATGTCAAAAAGTCTTTACTTCAACCACCATAACCATTTCACCATTGTAAACAGTTGAGAAAAAATCTTAGTGGCTATTTTTGAGAGAGCACATTGGTAATCAAACTCATTGTTTGGATCAATTGCTAAGCTAAGAATCTCATATGTTAACACTGGTCCTTCACAACCTGAGTATAGTTGGTGACAATAAGAACAATTCACCCATTCTTAGATTTACCATTCAACTTTATTCTCTAGAAGGTTGGTTTGATTTAATAGAAGGATGCACAATAATGGAATGTCATTATGGTTGGATTTACATGTTGTGCAGTGTTGTGCTTAGATATATGTAGATATATTTGAATACCTTCAGTCGATACATCTGATATATTCTTCACTATTCATTGCATATTTGTATAGTGACATTGGGTAACATAGTTTTAAATGCTACAAATTAACACTACATAATAATACCTACCTCCACACCTTTTCAAACTTATATACACATGCCAATGTATTCAAAACATATTTGGTACATTAAATTTAATGTAGGAAGAACAAACAAATGTTATGGTTGGAACTAACTCAGACGACTCCTCATTAAAATCTAGAATGCTAACATAATCACTCTGTAGATCTGTTGTAGATACTACTGTTATATAGGGAAAAGAGGATGAGATGATGAATGTATGTGAGTACACTAGATCAAACCCTCCTTTCACTACAACATTCAATGACAAAACTGAGCCAAGTCACTACAAGATGGAAGAGAACTTAGCTACTAATTTTGTTTTCTTATTTGCAAAGGAAAGATGTGATTCAACCAAGCCTTTTATCAAACCCAAGGCCAATCAATGCACTAAACCTAGAATTGAGATAATCAGTTTATAACAGAGAAACAATAACAAGTTAGGATTTGAAAGTACTAGGATAATCAATGAGATGTCCTAAACTATCCCTCAAAAGTTGAAATGTCAAAAGACTCTGGGGCTAGTACCCAAGTCTAGAGTCTCTTGATCTCCAAAAGAACAAGATAAGAAAAATGTCATAAATTATGTTTTGATACTAAATTCAGGGTTTGTTTTAGCTTCTGGACACTAGGGCTAGTACCCAAGTCTACTATAATAAAGTTTTTGAAATCTCTTTTTGGATCTAGAATCTTTATCCCTTAAGCGACCTCCCTGTACCTTCACTTCTTCTATTCCCACACCTGTAACTTGTACACAAGAATAAAAGGGGTTTGGGGGTTGTGGTGTTTAGGGATTTTCCTTAGTCAAATCCTAGGTTAGCATTCAAGATTTCCCAACACCGTTGTTAGAGAGAGTGTGTCCTTACATGACAAAGGCTAAAGATAATCCAAATGATGATGAAATGATTCAAACACAATGATAGAGTCACCTTGGATGTGAAGTCCTTAGGAAGATGAAGATTCTTTAACTCATAAGGATGTTGATAATGATTCCAAATCTACTTGACAAACACAATACTAACACAAATCTGCAACAATAACACAATGAATGCCTTGAATGCTCCTTTTCATCAATATTGAAAGGAAGCTAGGTGTGCGAAAATCACTTCCTACACTAATCTAATGAGGAGAGATGAGTGCAAATTCATTTTAATCTTTATAGTTACAACAATGTTAACCCAACAATAGAGATATTGCAGAAAACACATACACAAAAATGTAAGATAGAAGAAGAGAGAGACAAGATATATGTGGGGAAAACCCTTATGGGTGAAAAACCCCACACTCCAAAACACAGCTCAAATGTATTCCATAAACAATGAAGGTTACAATATAGTCACAGTGCCAATGCTCTTGCAAGAATCTTTGACACTTGTATCTGGAGACAATCTGGAAGCATAATAGTACCTGTCACTCACATAATACATCTCCTCTCCAAAGCACTTGTTTATACAGAAAATACAAGGCAAAAATGGCTTTACATTGGGATGGGCATCCAACATGGCCTCATGGCCCAAAACCCATACCTATGGACACTTGTCCAACATTGTAGGATGTTCCTAACACTTGTCAAGTCACCCCATCCCAAAGAGGTCGCCTATTCCCAATTTGGGTAATGACAGATGCTCTTACGACTCTTACAACCATCATAGAATCTGTCATAGCTATCATAACTTACAGCTATAAGAAAATCTGTCATACAGAGGCTATAAATAGTATATTCTCCTACAACATGTCATAACCCTCCTTGGGGTGCCCAAAGATGCCTTTTTCAAAGATGCTTCTCGACACATGTCTTCACCTATCATAGAATCTTCCATTTTTTGATTCTTACGCATCATAGAACTGTCATAGGAATCTGTCATGACCATTTCGGTCAATATTCCCTTACACACTATACAAGATACTGACACATGGCAAAATATTCCTACCACTAAGTGGGACACCTATCTCCTCATGTGAGGACAAATTTACATGTAATCATATTCCATGTAGGATGACACATCACCGTGCCAACTCCCACAAGATGACAAAATAGGATTTGCATCCTAATTAAACAATAGGCAATAAATAAATAAATACAATGAAATAATACAAGGAATTACCAAGGTTGAGACCCCTTCACAACCAGTCTAGCCTTGTACTTTTCAACACTACCATCTGCACTAAATTTCTTCTTGAACACCCATTTGCATCCAACAGGTTTCCATCCATCAGGCAAAGGCAGTAAGTCCCATATTTTATTCTTTTCCAAAGAAGCCATCTCATCTTCCATGGCCTCCTTCCAGGAACCTGCATCTTTCATGCCCATAGCCTCTGTCACAGTTCTAGGCTCATCAGTGTTAGTAAGAAAGGAAAAAGCACAACTAGAATCAAGTAATGAATAACCAAACCTATAACGTTTCTTTCTTGTTTGAGTAGACCTCCTCAATGGTTGAGGTTGAGGTTCTACTTCTTCTTCTAAACTTTTAGATCTGCTAGAGCTCTCCTCATCATCAGGTCTCACAGGGTTTATTGGTTTAGTCTTCTCAAGGGTAGAAGGAAATTGAACCACATATTCTTTCTTTTCTATCTGTTCTGTTGTAAAACAATGAAAGAAGGTGTTAGCTCTCTGAAGATAACACTTCTGCTATACAACACTTTTTTAGCCACATGATCCCAAAGCTTGTATCCTTTCACACCGACACCATAGCCAATGAAGATTCACTTAACATCCTTGTTCTCCAATTTAGACTATTTCTCCCTAGGTACATGTGCATATGTCTAACAACCAAAAACACAAAGATGTCTAACTGAAGGCTTCTTACCAGACCACACCTCCATAGGTGTCTTACCAACAAGAGCTGATGTAGGAGACCTATTTACTAGGTAGAAAATAGTGGCTACAGCTTCAGCCCAAAACTTTTGTTCGAGGCTTGCTCCACTAAGTATACTCCTAGCCTTCTCCATCAGCATCTTGTTCATCCTCTCCATAACTCCATTTTCTTGCGGGGTGTATGGAGTTGTCTTATGTCTTTCAATCCCTTGCTCTTTACAGAACTTATTGAACTTTGCCAAACAAAACTCACCACTGTTATCAGTTCTCAAACACTTAATCTTTTTACTAGTCTAATTTTTAGCAAAAGATTTAAACTCTTTAAACTGACTAAAGACTTCAGTCTTGCTTCTGATAAAATAAACCCATGTCCTACTGTAATCATCTATGAAAGATACAAAATATATAGCTTTAGAGATTGAAGGAACATTAATAGGACCAAACACATCAAAATGAATAAGATCCAATACACCAAAAGACTTGTGAGAACTAGAGTAAAATTAAACATGATTTTGCTTTCCATATACACAATATTTGCAAAAGTCAAACTTGAGATTGCAATCATTTAACCCCTCAATGATGTGTTTATTTTTTAGGGTTCTAAGACCCTTCTCACCAATGTGGCCATATCTCAAATGCCATAACATAGTCTTTTCAGTAGGAAGTTTAAGTTCCAAAGCATGTGCACTACCATCAGAAAGTGTTATAATAGATTTTTTCACTGCTTGTTTAGATTGTGGGGATGAAGTGACTGCAGCTCTTTTCTTCAAGTCAGAAGAACTATTGTACTGTGAAGTACATGCCTCTAGCTGAAACAAAGTACCTCTCTAAGTACCCTTCACAAGCACCATAGATCCTCTAGTCATCTTGCATCTATCCTTCGAAAATACAATCTGCACACCTGCATCATTCAACATACTTACATAAATAAAGTTCCATGCTAGGCCTGGGATGTGCATAACCCCAATGATCCCCTTCACTTGTCCATCAGGGAATCAAATTGAGACTCTTCCACAACCAACAATCTTCAGATGAGAATCATCACCCAGGTACACTCTTCCACCATCAAACTCTTCATACTTCATGAACCAGCTTCGATGCAAGGTCATGTGGAATGATGCACTAGAATCTATCAACCACACATCATCAGATACATGGCTGGCCAAGGCTATGATGAAGGCATCATCACCATCTTGAGACTTGTCAGAACTTGAATCTGGGACATTCTTCTTCTTCTTCTTCTTTTCTTCCTTGCATTCCTTTTGAAAATGCCCAGTTTTGCCACAGTTCCAACCAAGATCCTTGGACTTTCTAGGAGATTTGGATCTCCCACTGGATTTGGATCTTCCCTTCTCAACTTTCTTGTCCTTCTTTTTCCCTTTCTCCTTGGGTCTTGCATGAACTACAAAAGCCTCTTTGGCTACCTCAGAAGACTTTCTCTGCATCTCTTCAGATAACAACGAAGATACCACTTCATCCATTGTGAAAGTGGATGTGGTGCTCCCAATAGCCATCACAAGATGATCCCATGAGTCTGGAAAAGAATAAAGTAAGGTCATACAATGATCTTCCTCCTCCATCTTCACACCAACTGGTGTCAATTGTGCAATTAACATGTTGAAGGCATTCAGGTGATCTGCTACAGATCCTCCATCCTCCATCCTTAGAGAATACAACTTCTTTCTCAGAAAAATTTTGTTCACCAGGGATTTGTCCTGATAGACATCTCCCAACTTCTTCCAAAGGTCTTTTCTACTCTTCTCCTCATTGACATTTAACAAGATATAATCAACTAGACTGAGTCTTATCAGACCCTTAGCTTTTTGATCTTTGAGATCCTAATTAGCTTGTGCCATTGCAACTAGTTTTACACCGGATACGGTTTCCCATAGGTCACAATCAACAAGCATGTCTTCCATCTTAAGTTTCCATAACTTAAAATTAGTGCCCTTGAATTTCTCTACCTCTAATCTTCCAAATGTGCCTGCCATCTCTTTCCTGCAACAAGATTACAGAATGCTCTACACAAAGCTCCCACTCAACCTAAGATTATCTCAAAAAAACCCTACCCAACAACTAGGACCAAAGGTGATCAAGCTTTGATACCAACTAAAAGGAAGCTAGGTGTGCGAAAATCACTTCCTACACTAATCTAACGAGGAGAGATGAGTGCAAATTCATTTTAATCTTTATAATTACAACAATGTTAACCCAACAATAAATATATTGTAGCAAACACATACACAAGAATGTAAGTTAGAAGAAGAGAGAGACAAGATATACGTGGGGAAAATCCTTACAGGTGAAAAACCACACACTCCAAAACACAACTCAAATGTATTCCGTAAGCAATGAAGGTTACAATATAGTCACAGAGCCAATGCTCTTGCAGGAGTCTTCGACACTTGTATCTAGAGACAATCTAGTAGCATAACAATACCTGTCAATCACATAATACATCTCCTCTCCAAAGCACCTATTTATATAGAAAATACAAGGCAAAAATGGCTCTACATTGGGATGGGTGTCCAACATGGCCTCATGGACCAAAACCCATGTTTATGGACACTTGTCCAATACTGTAGGATGTTCCTGACACTTGTCAAGTCAACCCATCCCAAAGAGGTCACCTATTCCCAATTTGGGTAATGACAAATGTTCTTACGACTCTTACAACCGTCATAGAATACATCATAGTTGTCATAACTTACAACTGTAAGAGAATCTGTCATACACAGGCTATGAATAGCATATTCTCTTACAACATGTCATAACCCTCCTTAGGGTGCCCAAAGATGCCTTTTTCAAAGATGCTTCTCGACACATGTCTTCACCTGTCATAGAATCTTCCATTTATGACTCTTGCACATCATAGAACTGTCATAGGAATTTGTCATGACTGTTTCGGTCAATATTCCCTTACACACTATACAAGATGCTGACACATGGCAAAATATTCCTACCACTAAGTGGGACACCTATCTCCTCATGTGAGGACAAATTTACATGTGGTCAAATTCCATGTAGGATGACACATCACCGTGCCAACTCCCACAAGATGACAACATAGGATTTGCATCCTAATTACACAATAGGTAATAAATAAATAAATACAATGAAATAATACAAGGAATTACCAAGGTTGAGACACCTTAATTCCCAACAAATATCATAACCTTTCTATCATCAAACTATTCCAAAATGAATTCAAATACTTTTTTATATATTTTATCTTGTTAAACCTTCACAAATTAATTGAAAGAGTTGACAAGGAAGGACCCATTTAAAAGTCCAATGCTGACATACGTTAAATTTTACCTCGACCAATTAGGATGGACTTTGGCATGAGCGTCCAAGTCCCAAGGGGCCATTTTGGTTAGGACTTAAGGTTTAAATGGGCCCCTAGTTCCCATTTGATGTGGGTTTTGAGAGATTTGTCATTGGGATGAATAATTTTCTTGTAGAGTATAAACACGGGGACCTAGGAGCTAAACTAGAAGGTAAAAGGCATGTGTCCACTTTTTACTCCATAACATTTAGCCCCCAATTTAATGTATGTGCGATCCTACAATAATCACATGCATTAAAGTATGGTTGAAGCATATCAAAACATATCAAAAACTAGAATGAATACATACTCTAAGATTGAAGGACTATTTCTAGCCCCTAGACTTAGAAAAACATAAGAAAACACTTTAATGGTCACATAAGACAGTGAATACAGCAAGGAAGCAGGTAATACATGGAAAATACAATGAAAGCATGCAATACATGTAGAAAACATGAACATAATCATGCAATACACAAAGAATACATGAGGAGAAGACATGATTAAGCAATTACATAGCCATATGTATAATGCTAGCTAAAGTAAATAAAACACACATGTAAATACACACAAAACACATACAACGTGGGGGGCTCATCGCCACACGTCTTTAGACCATGCCAAAAACACATAATACACACAAGGAAGACACATAAAACACACGGAATACATGAGCACAATAGAGTATGCCACAGACACTCTATACGTCTTATACATGACAAATATGGGTGATAGGAAGGAGCTCGTCACTGCACTCCACTATCTAAAACACACCAAACACACCTAACAGTTGAGCTACGCTTCCACAACCACCAAAGGCATGCTTAAGGGTGAATGAATCAAGATCCAATCCTGCCTCACAATGAGGACTTCAATGTATAAAAGGATGTGCACTAGCTCAAGAGATACGCCATCCCACCTTGCGATGAGGGATTTTTCCAAGAAGGGTATCCACTAGATCAAGAGATACACTACCCTACCATTGAATGATGGATTTTTTATTAAAAGGATGCACACTAGTTTAAGAGATACACCATCCTGCCTCATGATGAAGGCTTTCAAACAGATACCATTATATATGCCCCCACCTTAAGGTGGTTGATCCCGCTTGCCGGTATCAAGAAAATGAAGGTAGAGTGAAAACACACAAGGGAAAATAAGCTTTCCCAAAGCCCATGCCCCCAAAGTGACATGTGCCACGATTGTCAAATGCTCCCACAAACACATCGAGATCATTTTCTAACATATAAGCTTCGGTTAAAAAATATTACTCTTTTAGATAACAACCAAATCAATTAATGAACGCTATATAGAAATCATATCACATGAGAGAGACTAAGGCTCACTGTCAGGTTTGGTATTGAGTATATCTGTGAGGTTATATTGCAAGTATATCAGAACCAAGTGTAGCAACAAGATGAAATACAAAACAATCCAAAGTGCATTGAAACATATTTAGAGTATTGTAAAGGTTTGTTACAACAAATATCACAATACAAATCACAACATGGAGTGATTCTATTAGTGAAGCATCGGATATATATATCAACCCCATCTTCATATATGGACTAGGTCCATTTTTTCTTTTCTTGCTGAAGGGACACACGATCCTTATTAGTATTTGTTTGTTTTCGTCATCTACCAACTAGTAGAGCCATTGAAGAATAGAAACAATAAAATGAGAGAGGAGGCAAAAGTGACTTGGGTTTACAACACAGGAAGATGCCCCAAAGACATCCTCCACAATGTTATACCCCCAAGGCACAACACAGCAGAAAGAGAGGAGAGGAAAGTAGAAGAATGGAGAAACACATAGAAGAATGGTCACAACAAAGGTGGTCTCCTTGTATCCTTGACCTTCCATGAGTGTCAAGGGTCTTCCAAAGAGACCTAATCAACATATAACACATCACAGGGGAACACAACATGGCATATATAAGTATATTTATCTAAGAGGAAGACAAAATTATGAGCATCTTATAGAGTTGCTCCATCAAGTGTGGTAAATTGTGTGAGAAGTTCATACCTGATTGATGCTTATTTCCAGAATGGTCATATGGTGCTTGTTTCTCAAGACCCTGTATGTCTGAAATATTTTGATACTTACAAGGAGGGTAATCAATGCTATTTCTGATGAAATATGCCTTGTTCTTTTCCTTCCTTTAGTTTTCTTATTCTGCTTTGCATAATTGAAGAGTTTTTCACGATGGAATGGAATGCTTCTCATTGACATCACTTTCTCTCGCTTCAAGTAATTGTATATAGGCTATTCCAATTGCTTTTCTTGTGCATGTTGGTTATCTCCCAATCCATAAAGGGATAACGGAGGAGGAACCTAAGCATAGATACCTTTTCTACATGAGTGAGGTAAATCTTCATTTATCATCTTATCTACTTCTAACATACCCACAATGCCATGATAGTCAAGATTGTCATCTTCAATCTCCATAGTATTATGTTCCACCATATTATTATCGCAATGCTTAGGAAAAGGATCAGTGAAGATTTGTATATTTTGATTTAGAGGTACTACCGACTTATTTCCATTGTCATTCACACTAGTAACTTGAATCATATTAGAATCGATGAGGTATTGAATTTCATGTTTAAGACGCATACACCTTTTAGTACATCATGTCTCAGAGAGCAGTGATAGTAATAATAGCATTAGCATTGAATGAAGGTCCTTGTGGCTTACTACTGTCGAAAGGATGAGCATGAGGAAGCTTCAAAAGATTATTATTCACTACTTGAGTCATTATCAAGAATAGAGAGAATCTGATAATGGAGTAAATTGTGTCTGTTCTTATTTAAATTGAAATGGTGGTCGTGAAGGCTCTGTAATAGCAGACACTTGTGAGTGAAAATTATTTGAATTTTTTCCATTGATCTTGATGAAATTCCCATTGTTCTTCTTGAATGAATTTTGAGATGAACCAACTGTGAGTTGACCAATATGAGCCGATGAGATATGATTCTCATACTGACTAGCTGAAAGTTGGTAATTGCAGAGAGTTGTACATAGGTGTTGAAAAGAACTATACTTCATCAACAAAATCTTGTTGCATATGTTCGGTTGTAGATTATAATGAATACCTTCTGAAGATCCTCATCTTTTATCAGATATTGTATTTTCAAGATGAGACCTTGATATCAACTTATGAACTCTATTAATTTCTCTTTCAATCCTTGTTTACAATGAACCAAATCAATCAAGGAGACAGTAGCTCCAATGTTCACTTGGAAGTGTTGCAAGAATTGGTCAAGTAGTTGTGAGAAGGAATTTATTGAATTAGGAGGTAGAGAGAAGAACCATTCCAAAGTAGTATCTTGAAGACATCGAGGAAAGAGTTTTGCTAACAATTCCTCATTAAAGAAGAAATAACTACACATTGCTATGAATGTTGCCACATGAGTATTAGGATCACCTTTACCACCATACTTTTCAAAATGAGGATTCTCAAATTTGTTAGGCATTGGAGCTCTTAGAATCGCATAGGATTAAGAACTACGAGCCTGATATGTTGGTAAATTAGGTTGAGAAGAAGCATTAGTCAAGTTTGTTACTTTTTTCTGTAAGGAAGACATACTTTGCAAAAGTTGGTTTAAGAAAGTGCCATTAGATGAAGAGGTGGCTTGCGGATTCAAGAGAGAGGTGGATTTGAAGTTGTGGTCATGAAATTATAGGGTGGTTGAGAATAGTTTTGCATTGGTATGGAGATATGAGGTGCAAAGTTTTGATAGTTAAATGCAACATCTTTGTAATTGTTTCCAGTAGACGTTCCCATGGTAGTGGTAGCATTACTAAAAGCATGTGGATTGGTGGTGAGAATTGATGATGTGAAAGTAGATACTCTAGTAGTTGGTATGGGTGCCAGAACTGGTGAAGTTATAAATACTGGTGTTGATACATTTTCAATGACATTTGCATGGCTAGCTTCTGGCATAATGTTATGTCCCACTATGTGAGCTAATCCACATATCAACACCTTCTCAAACTTCTTGTAATATCCCTCTTATTCCTTCCTCTTATTCCTTCAACAATAGGTATCATTTCTTGAGCTAGATGTGCATGTCCTACAATTTGTTGGAATTTAGCTAGTTGTGTGTCCAAATTCTTAATTTGTTGATCAGGCACATGTGAAACTACATCAATCATATCCTCAACATCATGAAATGTTTGTTCTTCCATTGTATTAGTGTTTATGATATCTTGTAGAGATGTTGATTCACCCTTTGTAAAGTGATTGTATAATGGGTTTTATGATGTTTGCATGTCATCAATATTGAAAGCACTAGAACCCATTAATCTATGACTTCTCCTTACAAAGATGTTTATGTTAGGGTAGAGGGTTATGCAACTCATGTAAAGTCCTACAAAACTCAATGCACAAACTAATAGAACAACCAAAAGGATTAAGATAGTTATGCTTGTTGAAATACACAATGTGTAATTGCAAAATTTAAAATTTTAAAGCAAGAACACACAATGAAGCAACACTACAACTCAAAATAAGATTTGAATGAGTGTTTAAAAGAGAAGAAAAATTTGAAATAAGATTTTGACTACAAACCCTAGCTTTTGCAAAAAACTAGGTTATATAAAAAATGCAAGTTTTTAACAAAACCTTTATAAATGAGATATGCAAACGCAAGATGTGATATCATGAAATGATTAATTATTGTAATTTGTTTCATATTTGATGTACAAATTAGAAGATCAAATGCTCAATGATATGCAATGAAAATAATGCAAAACTATGCCTTGATGCAAGCCTAGAATGCTTATTTTTGTCAATTTTTTTCAAAATGCATGCAAGATTTTTCAAAGTATGATAATAAGTATGATGCAAATCATATTTCAACACTCAACAAGATGCAAATTCTTTAAACATGAGTTCATCAAAATGTTATATAGGAAAAAGAAGATGAGATGATGAATACATGTGAGTACACTGGATCAAACCCTCCTTTCACTACAACATTCAAGGATAAAACCAAGCCAAGTCACTACAAGATGGAAGAGGAATCATCTATTGATTTTGTTCTGTTATTTGCAGAGGAAAGATGTGATTCAACCAATCCTTTTTATCAAACCATAGCCCAATCAATGCAATAAACCATAGAATTGAGATAATCAACTTATAAAAAAGAAACAACAACAACAAGTCAGGATTTGAAAGTACCAAAATTTTCAGTGAGATGTCCTAACCTTTCTCTCAGAAGTTGAAATGTCTGAAGACTTTAGGACTAGCACCCGAGTCCATAAAGTACTAATCTCTAAAAGCTCAAGACTAGAAAAATGTCATAAATGATGCTCTAATGCTGAATTTAGGGTCTATTTTAGTTACTGGACATTGGCGCTAGCGCCCAAGTCTACTATAGTGGAGTTTCTAAAGTATGTTTTGGATCTAGAATCTTTATCCCTTAAGCAGCCTCCCTGTACCTTCACTTATGCTATTCCTACACCTATAACCTGTTAACCCCAGTTGGTAGTTTTTGTTTGGAAGTGATATCAACAATGGTAACATGTATGATGACTTGGCATAAGGTAAGATGCAAAACAAAGAATTCTTGGCAACAATGTTTGAATGACATCTCCTAGCAAGTTGACTTTGGTTTAGAATGAACAAATGTTGATCGACATATTGTTAAGTGATGGGAATATTCTGTTTACTGTCTTGAGCAGTTGAAATGTTATTTCACCTTTCTAAGCGATGACTTCTCTTTTGTTTTGTTGAAGCCCTGCTTAGGGCAAACTAGAACGGCCAGTCACAGGTTTCAAGCGCTTGTATCTTTGTTGTTTTGGCATTTCTTTTCATTATTATCTGTACAACGTAGGGTTTGCAAGATAATCATGAAAAAACATGAAAGAGATCTATTGAATCTGAAAGTTGACTTCGTAGTTTGCAAGCTAATCATGAAAAATCATGAAGGGGGTCTGATGTATCTTCAGAAAGGATTGAAAGTTGACTTCATGGTTTGCAGTTGTGCCATTATCATTAAAATGCAAGGTATAAGCTGGTTATCTGAGGTATTTGTGGTAATGATCATTCAAGATTCTGTAAGTATGATCTTAAGAGTTCATTTTTCTTTCTCTGCAGAGTTGTTTTTAGAATTGGCAAATACATTTGTCAAGGGTTTTTTGAAAGAATACAATTTCTGTATAAGTTTGTATTCTTTAAACAATACTTTATAGATCTATGTGCTTTTACCAGTAGGGTTTGCTCTTCTGAAACGACGTTTCTTTATATGCATAACCATAATTGTTTAGCCCGTCGATAATGTGGGATCTTTTATAAATATTGTTGGCCATTATTTTTGAAACCCTAGGGTTTCACTTGAGTTATGGCAATTGGGCGTTGTAACTGATAGTTGAATCTCGTAACCCTATTGAGGGTTAACAGTTTCATATGACTTCCCTTCCTCAAACCATCTCTGCTTTTCTGAACAAGGAGATTAATGTTGTTTAAAGGACATAGTTACAAAACTATCAATTGGTTTTTATTTCAGTTGCTTGTATTCTTGAAACTGCTAACAATTAAATGTCTTTGAAAGGAACATCTTCAAATGTATATAAAAAGGATATAATGTAAATGATGAATGTGCAAGTAGAGTTTTTGTGTTCTGCACATACATTGTTGGCAGTATATGTTTTTAGAGAAATAGAATATTCCTCTGTATGAAAATATCTTCAAAACATTTGTAATCTGTAACATGCCAGTGAGGTAAAGTATTCAGTGAGATTGTAAGCCAGTGAGACATAGTAATCAGTGAGATTTTTAAGCCAATGAGGTAATTTTTTGAGTGGTTTTATGCCCGAGGCTTTCCACTCAAGACAAATCTTTGTGTCTTTATTGTTGTGGTATGTTTTCGATCTGTTGTGAAATATTTCAGCTTTCATACTTGTACCTTATCTTATTGGCTCAATTTTTGTGATACAGAACATTTGAATTCAGTTGGATTTAATTGTGTTAAATACAAGTTTATAATGATATTCATATCAGTCTGCAAAACTATTCTGTAAGTGCAAAAATCTATCTGGATACTGATTCACCCCCGCTCTCAGTATCTCTACCACTCTAACAAATGGTATCAGAGCCAAATCCTTTTGTCTTTAAGGCCTAATTAGCCTAAGGGGATTCCTGGTTGAGTGGTAACCATGTCTTTTCAAGATGGTCTGTCCTCATCCAAGGCACCACTGTTTGATGGTACAGACAATACTTTTTGGAAATTTAGAATGACCTGTCATATCAAAGCTTTAGGATATGATGTCTGGGAAGCCATTGAAACTAACTATACTGTTACAGGCAAACCATCTAATGCTGATGAAAAAAGGGCTCTTGATTGTGATTCAAAAGATGCTAGTGCTATTTGTTGTGGATTGACAAATGAAGTGTTAAATAAAGTTATGGAATGTCAAACAGCTAAAAGTATTTGGGATAAACTTTCTAATATTTATGAAGGGGATGAAAGCATTAAAGAGGCTAAGTTACAAGCTCTTAGAGAAAGATTTGAAAGAATAAGAATGAAAGATGATGAAAAGATAGCTGAATATCTTCAATGAGTTCAGGAAACTGTCAATAGTATTAGAGGTTTAGGGGAGAAATTAGAAGAGATAACTGTTGTTAAAAAGATTTTATGAACTCTAACTCCCAAATATGATTCCAAAACCTCTATGGTGGAAGATAAAGATCCTAAAACTATAACTATTGATTCTATTCTAGGAGTCTTTACTGCCTATGAAATGAGAATGGAGAATGAAAACCCCAGTAAAGAGGTTAAGGAAGCAACTTTTAAAACTGTGAAAAAGGAAACTGAAACCAGTCATAAAACTAAAAATGTTAGTCAAGATGAATCTATTTTTGTCAGTAAACTTAGAAGAGGTTCAGGTAGATATAAAGGAAAATTACCTTTTAAATATTTCAACTATGGAAAAATAGGACACTATGCAGCTAAGTGTCCTAATCTAGAACTTGATAGTGAACAAGAAGATAATAGAAAATAGTATAAGAAAAAATCTTTCAATTTTAACAAGAAAAATACTTTTAAGAAAAGGAGTCTAATTGCTGGAATAACAGATAGTGCATCAGAGGAATCCTCTGATGAAATAGACGAAACACTTTTTATGGCAGCAATTATCATGCTCCAGAAGGAGAACAAACTGAAATGTCTGAGAATGAAATTGACTTAGAAGGAGAGTTAAAATGTGCCTTTGGTGAAATTAGAAGATTTAGAAAGGAGAATGGAGTGCAAAGCAAGTTAATATCTAATCAAGAAAAATAGATTTTTGATTTACAATTAAATCTTGAAGAGAACAGAAAAATTCTTTCAGATACACAAGAAAGGTTAAAATCCAAGGAAGATGAAATAGTGAAACTAAGAAAAGAACTTGAAATGTGTAACAGTAGTGATAAATTGGCTGATATGCTAAGTAAACAAAAAGAGTATAATGACATGACTAGTCTAGGCTTCTCAAAAGGTCAATGCTCTAATGATAATCAGCTAAAAGAAAAAAAGACCTTTTATATTTTCTGGTTATTGTTTCTACTGTTATCAATATGGGCATCGAGCAATTGATTGTAAATTTATGTTTAGAAATCAGTCCTATTTTTTGAATGATAGGACCCTTAATTTCTTGAACAAAATATGATGTTTCAGTTGTAGAAAACTTGGACATATTGCAAAATTTTGTAAATCAGAAAGTTTTTCTTCCCATAAGCAACCCAAAATGAAATGGGTACCTAAAAACAACAATGCTATGATTGTTGAAGTTGCATTTTATGCAAAGAAAAATGAAATATGGGTTATAGACAGTGGATGTTCTCATCATATGACTGGAGATAGAAACAAATTTACCTTGTTTGAAAATTATTCAAATGGGTCAGTTAAATTTGGTGATGATTACTGCTTACAGATCATAGGAAAAGGTACAGTTCTTTTAGAAAATAACACACCTCTAGAGGATGTTTATTTTGTTGAAGGACTAACTCATAATTTGTTGAGTGTAAGTCAGATTTGTGACAGTGGTTTTGATGTAGTTTTTACATCACAAGGCTGCAAGGTTCTCAAAAACTCAAAACAGGTTGTTGCTTCAGGATTAAGAACAAAAGGTAACATTTATAATCTGCATGGATCTACCAATGAATGCAAAAACAATTTGTGTTTTATGAGTCAAGTTGAAGAAAGTAAATTGTGGCATAGGAGATTGGGGCATATAAATTTTGATATCTTAGTTAAAATCAGTCACAATAAAAATGTCAGACATATGCCTGCTATTTCTACACTTGAAAATCTGGTTTGCAAAGAATGTCAGCAAGGGAAACAAACTAGAAATGTTCATAAATCTAAAGAACCATTTTTAGCAGAACCTCTTCAATTGGTTCATACTGATTTATGTGGTCCAACCAGAACAAAATCTCTAAGTGGTGAAAGATATTTTATGTTGTTCATAGATGACTATACAAGAATGACTTGGGCCACATTTTTAAAGCATAAGTCTGAAGCTTTAGAGAAATTTAAGATTTTTAAAAGCATGGTAGAAAGAGAAATAGACTTAAAACTGAAATGTTTAAGGTCTGATAATGGAGGAGAATATACTTCTTCTGCTTTTCTTGAATATTGTGAAAAATATGGCATCAAAAGACATTTTTCAGCTCCTAGAATACCTCAGCAAAATGGTGTGGTTGAAAGAAAGAATAGGACAGTTAAAGAGATGGCTAGAACTATGCTTCAGGATGCTGGACTTTCTAATGCTTTCTGGAAAGAAACAGTTCATACAACAATTTACACTTTAAACAGGGTACAAATAAGAGTCAAAACTAGGTATACTTCCTATGAACTTTGGTATGGAAACACAACCAATGTATCTTATTTTAAAATCTTTGGCAGCAAACGTTACATAAGAAGAGAATATCATCTAGGAAGTTTTGAATCACGATGTGATGAAGGGATCTTTCTAGGTTACTCTACTCATAGTAAGGCCTACAAATGTTATAATAAGAGATTACGAAGAATAGTTGAAAGCTCTAATGTGAAAGTGGTTGAGAATTTGCAGCAAGAACAACAACCCCAGTTTCAACCAGTTGAAGAAATTATTCAAGGAGAACCAAGCACAAAAGAAGAATCAGAGAAATCTGAAGAAGAATTTGAATCAGATTCCGTAGTGCCTCAAGGATAAATAGTAAGTCCTAAAACTGATACTCCTTCTAAATCTTCCATTTATACTCCTTCTAGAAGATTGTTGCAAAAGAATCATCCAAGTGATCATGTTATTGGTGACTTAGACTCTAGCATACAAACTAGGAGAAAAACTGCTCAAGCAAATCAATAGATTCATGTTTGTCTAGTGTCGCAATTAGAACCTAAAACCTATGCTGAAGCTAGTCAAGATGACTTATGGGTTTAGGCTATGTTAGATGAGTTAGCCCAAATAGAGAAAAATAACACTTGGGAACTTGTTCCAAGGCCTAAAGATAAAAATATTATTGGGGCCAAATGGGTTTTCTGAAACAAACTTGATGAAAATGGAACTGTTGTCCGAAATAAGGCTAGACTAGTTTGTAAGGGTTATTCACAGATAGAATCTATTGATTTTGATGAAACTTTTGCTCCTGTAGCAAGACTAGAAGCAATTAGAATGTTTCTCGCATATTCTGTTTACAAAAACTTCAAGGTCTATCAAATGGATGTTAAAACAACTTTTTTAAATGGAGACTTAGAAGAGGAGGTTTATATGGATCAGTCGGAAGGTTTTGTTAACAAGGATAAACCACATCATGTTTACAGATTAAAGAAAGCTCTTTATGGGCTTAAGTAAGCTCCTAGAGCTTGGTATGCCAAACTAGATAAACATTTACAATCACAAGGCTTCACTAGAGGGGGAGCTAATAGTAATCTGTATTTTATGACTAAAAATGATCACATCTTGATAGTGGTTGTATATGTTGATGACATAATTTTTGGCAGTGATGATGATGAACTCAGTTTATATTTTCCACAGGTTATGACAGCAAAATTTGAAATGTCAATGCTGGATGAACTTTCATTTTTTCTTGGCCTATAGGTTTCTCAGCTCCAAGAAGGTATATTTCTTTCTCAAACAAAATATGCAAAAGAAATGTTGAAAAGGTTTCAGATGGATGAATGTAATCCTGTTAGTACACCTATGGAAACTGGTTGCAAATTAAGTGCTGAAGTTGACAAACCTGATATTGATCATACCTTTTATCAATCTATGATAGGCAGCTTGTTGTATTTAACTACCACTAGACTTGACATAATGCATGTTGTTTGTTTAGTTGCTCGTTTTCAATCTGCTTCTAAAAAAACTCATCTCAATGTCGTAAAAAGAATCCTTAAATATATACAAGGCACATTGGATTATGGTCTTTGGTATTTGAGACATTTTGACTTTACTCTGACAGCATATACAGATGTTGATTGGGCTGGTAGTCTTGATGACAGGAAGAGTACTTTTGGTGGTGCATTTTTTCTTGGTGGCTAACTTGTTTCGTGGCATAGCAAAAAGTAGGACTCTGTTTCTTTATCTACAGCTGAGGCTGAATATATTGCTGCCACTGCTTGTTGCACCCAAATCCTTTGGATGGTTCAAACTCTGTGTGACTATCAGATTGCTGTGTCTAAGCCTATCAAGATTTTGTGTGACAATGTTAGCGCAATCAATATATCAAAGAATCCTATTATGCACTCTCGTACCAAGCATATTGATATCAGATATCACTTTCTTCATGATAAAGTTCTTCTCAATGATGTTATCCTGGATTATGTTGCTTCAGCTGATCAAGTGGCTGACATTTTTACTAAGCCACTTCCCAGAGCAGTGTTTGAGGGTCTCTGGCAAAAGCTTGGGGTTCTCTCTTTATCTTCTTTGCATTAAAATTTCTCCACTCCTGGACTCAGGGGGAGATGCTAGGATATTTCTATATCCTCTTGATCTTTCTTCTTCATGAGACAGTCATTTTTGTTTCTACATCTATATATCTTGTTTCAGCTATTCCTCTTGGACTCTTTGACAGTGGTGTTGCTTGTCCTGTTCTTTATCTCTTCAAATTGTTGGAATCTCTTGACAGTTGGCATGTTCTCTCTATTGCTTTTCAGATTCATATTATCTTCACTGTATTTTTGGCCATCTTGTTTCTAACAGTTTCTTGTGATTTTTGGATTGGGGTTCTGATCACTTGTACAGGTTTTCTTCTTTCTACCTTTGGCCTTGTTGTCAAAAAGGGGAGAGAACATTGTCTTTCAGTGGTATTGGTGAGTACTCAGTGATATCATCAGTGGTATCTCTATTTGGCACTGTCTTTCAGTGGTATCTCTATTTGGAGTACTCAGTGGTATATTGGTTATCTGAGGTATCTCTTTTTGGTATATTGGTATATCTGAGGTATCTCTTTTTGGTATCTCTATTGGTGACATTGGTGAGTATTGGTATATCTAAGGTATCTCCTTTTTGCACCTGGTATTTCTCTAGCTACTTTCTAGCATGTCTTTGGGAACTGGAAAGATGCTGCTATAATCTGGCACTATTATTGGTATATGGCATCAGTAGACTCTTGCATCTGAGGAGTTGATACTTGTATCTGAGTTTGGAATCTGATATTGTTTTTGGTATTTGTGTTGGAACTGTTACTATTGATATGTTTTTCTAATTTCATATTGAGATGTATTTGCACTTTGGATCTTACAATGTGAATCTTGGTGAGGTTTGACATCAATGCCAAAGGGGGAGTGGTGCAGGAGCACCTACCTGACAGCTGGCCTCCATGAGGTAGTTAGTTTGTTTTAGGTCTTGTTAATGTTTCCAAGAAGGTCTTATAAGACCAATGCATGTAATAAGGTCATGTTGACCATACTTTACTATTTTTAGCTAGGTTGTTTGGACAGTTGTTTAGGTTGTTAGTTCGGTTGGATCCTCCCAGCCGCTTGGAAGCTCCCAGCCACTGGGAATCGAGTGGTAGTACTCGCAGGAGATCCTATTTATGCATTAGGATCGGTTGGTTTTAGGAGTATTGCAGATCATCGATCAGACTTTGTAGGGAGTGAGACAGAGAGAGGAGAGACAGAGTATTGTAATTACATCTTTCGAAATCAATAAAGAGATCCTGTTTGTGTCCATTCTTTGTTTTGAATTCCATTATGTGATCGATTTGCTATTCTGGGGGTTTCATGGATTCGCTGATCCATTCCACCGGTTGATTCGTCGAATCGGTGGAATGGCTATGTACAGTAGTTTAGGATTTAGTTTGCATTTTCTGTTTGTTCATGTGCATGTTTGCAGGATCGCAGTCGAGAGGTGTTGAGAACCCTAGCATGGGTATGTGCTAGGTTGTGCTAGTAGTTAGAGTCTGGAAAGTTGTCCAGGAAGGAGATCGGGTCACCCCAGGAGGTTCGGCGGATTGAAAATTTGCTAAGGTTGGAAAATCCATCACAACGGCATCATCAAGATATTTCTGTGTATATCCTGCAGTTACTTCGGGCGTCATCCGAGTAGATGGAGGTGAGCATGATGCAATCATTTACATAAGGTGAATGCGCATTGGGGTGATCATCATCAGGTGTTGCCGAGGAGGAGCGTATCGGCATAAGGTAGAAGATCGGGTTGATAAAACCATCGCAGGCCGATAATGCTAAGTTTGGCCGACAGCAGGATATTGGAGGAGCTGCATGTGACGTCATCGTCATCAGGATAATCGTCATTAGGATATCGGGGTGACGTAAGCATCGAAGGAAAGGTGCGTGAATTGTCGTCATCAGGATATATGGAGGGAACCGGATATTTTATATCCTGCTGATGAACATGATGTTGAACATCATGATGCTGCAGAAAGCATTTGGCGGTAAGATGAACAGTGAACATCAGGAGGATGTTTGCGCTTGCCGAATATGATGATGCTGCCAATAGCCGAATATGATGATGCTGCTGACAGGCGAGAGGGCGAAGGTTTGTCTGCAGGAGGATATCGGTCGGCAGAGAAAATATGATGATGCTGACAGTGTTAAGGGAAATATGATGATGATGATGATGGGTTGTAGACATACATGCTGTATGTCAAGGTTTTAGTGTGGATGCCTCTGCATCATAGTGGTATCAGAGCTCAGCAAAAGGTCTGGGCTGTTGTGTGTTGATTCTGTCACCGAAAGGACAGAGGTAGAGGAGTGAGAGGTTGACAAAATGCCTCCGAAAGGTAATGGTACTGCAAGGGAATTGCAGGAGATGAAGGAAAAACATGCCAGAGAGATGAGGAAGATGAAGGAGCTTGCTGAAGCACTTCAAGCCAGGCTTGTAGCCTTGGAGAAGAACAAAAAGAGGGAAGTGGACGACAGTGAATCAGAAGAAGATGAAGATGCTGTTGAAGAGTATGAAGAGGTAGCTGAAGGTCTAGATGCTGAAGACCAGAGATTTGCAAAACTGTTAAAGGCAGTGCAAAGTGATAAACCTAAGGTAAAGGTTGATGTTTCCAAGTATAATGGAAGTTTGAATGAAGATGAGTTACTCGATTGGATTGCTGCACTTGATAATCACTTTGAATGTGAAGATGTTGCTGAGGATCAGAAGGTAAAGGTTGCAAAGACCAAGTTAGGAGGTCATGCTTTGGTATGGTGGGATTATGTACAATCCGAGAGAAGGAAACAAGGAAAGTCAAAGATCACTTCATGGGATAAAATGGTAGCAAGGATCAAAGGTAAATTCTTGCCCAAGGATTATGAAATTCAGATGTTTAAGAAGCTGCAATTTTTAAGGTAGAAGGAAATGGATGTGAAGGCATATACTGAGGAGTTTTATAAGTTAAGTATGAGATCTGGTCATCATGAGAATGAGGTAGAAAAGGTGGCTAGGTACTTGGCTGGTTTGAGATTGAACATACAGGATGAGTTAGTTTTAGCTAACCCTAAGAGTGTGGAGGATTATTACCAAATGGCAATCAGGATTGAAGAAAAGATGAATAGGAGACAAGATAAGTCCATGAGAGGAAGAGGCAGCAATATGAGGGGAATAGGATTAGCCCCTACAACAAGGCAAACCAATGAGAGTCAAGAAGACACTGGTAAAGGACAGGGACAGTCTGATTTTAGAGGTGGATGGAAAGGTAATAGAGGCAGATTTGGAAGTGGTAGAGGTTCTACTACATTTTTAGGAAAGTGTTACACCTGTGGTGAGTTTGGTCATCCATTTTTCAAATGTCTAGAAAGCAAAGGTTCATCATCCAGAAATGATAGAACGAATGACAAGAGAGTACAACTTGTGCAAGAAGAGAAAGTAGAGCAAAGTGTGCAAAGTTTAAACACTTATCAAGGAGATAGAGTTCCTGACGGTTAGGGTATCCTGAGGAGGGAGAAGCATTGATGCTAAGGAGAACTAGTTTGCAGGCATCAAAGGATATGATGCAAAGAAGAGCTCTTTTCAAGACCACATGCAAGAGCAAAGGTAAAGTATGTAAGGTTGTCATTGATATTGGTTCAACAGATAACATGGTATTTCAGGAAATGGTGGATAAACTAAATTTGGAAAGGATTCCACACCAACACCCTTACAAGGCATCTTGGGTGAGTGATAGTCAATCACTTTTTGTCTATGAACAGGCATATGTTGATTTTCAGATTGGAGCATATCAGGATAGAGTTTTGTGTGACATTTTGCCCATGGAATGTTGTCACCTACTATTGGGTAGACCATGGCAATTTGATAGAAGGGTACTGTATGATGGGTATGCTAATACCTACACCATCAAGAAAGATGGGAAGACTATTATGTTGATGCCATTACAGGAAGAAGCTGCAGTACCAAAGGCAGCAAAAATCATTTTAGTGGGAAAGAAGGAGTTTGTGCAGATGCCTATAGGAGCAGGCATAAAGGCAGTTGTGGACACTGCAGGGAAAGGAGTTGTTAAGGATAACAGGTTGAAGAAAGTTTCAGTTTTGACTGACAGAGGTCAGCAGCAGGTTCAAAAATAGGTTTGCAAACAGCAACCAGTTGAGAGGAATGACAAGGATGTTGTCATAGTTGGGACTATTGTTTGTCCTATAAAGGTTGAAAGGAAGACAGAGTTGAACATTACAGAAGTTCAAGAGGCAGTTCAGACAGAGGTTCTGGTCAGACAACCTGACAAACACAAGGTATGTGAGAGAAGGGCCTACATTGACAGGCATGAGGATTTACTTGCAAGAAAACAAGTTACAGTTCAGAAGTCTTGGAGCAGCCGAGAGCCAGCAGAGGACAAAGCTGGAACAAGTCAAGACACTGCAAAGGCAAAGTGTAAAGGTGGAGGACTTCCACAACCTAACTCATGGGACATGAGTTCTTTTCTGTTGGGGAGTATGGTGCAGGAGCACCTACCTGACAGCTGGCCTCCATGAGGCAGTTAGTTTGTTTTAGGTCTTGTTAATGTTTCCAAGAAGGTCTTATAAGACCAATGCATGTAATAAGGTCATGTTGACCATACTTTACTATTTTTAGTTAGGTTGTTTGGACAGCTGTTTAGGTTGTTAGTTCGGTTGGATCCTCCCAGCCGCTTGGAAGCTCCCAGCCGCTGGGAATCGAGTGGTAGTACTCGCAGGAGATCCTATTTATGCATTAGGATTGGTTGGTTTTAGGAGTATTACAGATCATCGATCAGACTTTGCAGGGAATGAGACAGAGAGAGGAGAGACAGAGTATTGTAATTACATCTTTCAAAATCAATAAAGAGATCCTGTTTGTGTCCATTCTCTGTTTTGAATTCCATTGTGTGATCGATTTGCTGTTCTGGGGGTTTCATGGATTCGCTGATCCATTCCACCTGTTGATTCATCGAATCGGTGGAATGGCTATGTACAGTAGTTTAGGATTTAGTTTGCATTTTCTGTTTGTTCATGTGCATGTTTGCAGGATCGCAGTCGAGAGGTGTTGAGAACCCTAGCATGGGTATGTGCTAGGTTGTGCTGGTAGTTAGAGTCTGGAAAGTTGTCCAGGAAGCAGATCAGGTCACCCCAGGAGGTTCGGCGGATTGAAAATTCGCTAAGGTTGGAAAATCCATCACAACGGCATCATCAAGATATTTCTGTGTATATCCTGCAGTTACTTCGGGCGTCATCCGAGTAGATGGAGGTGAGCATGATGCAATCGTTTGCATAAGGTGAATGTGCATTGGGGTGATCATCATCAGGTGTTGCCGAGGAGGAGCGTATCGGCATAAGGTAGAAGATCGGGTTGATAAAACCATCGCGGGCCGATAATGCTAAGTTTGGCTGACAGCAGGATATTGGAGGAGCTGCATGTGATGTCATCGTCATCAGGATAATCATCATCAGGATATTGGGGTGACGTAAGCATCGAAGGAAAGGTGCGTGAAGTGTCGTCATCAGGATATATGGAGGGAACCGGATATTTTATATCCTGCTGATGAACATGATGTTGAACATCATGATGCTGCAGAAAGCGTTTGGCGGTAAGATGAACAGTGAACATCAGGAGGATGTTTGCGCTTGCCGAATATGATGATGCTGCCGATAGCCGAATATGATGATGCTGCTGACAGGCGAGAGGGCGAAGGTTTGTCTGCATGAGGATATCGGTCGGCAGAGAAAATATGATGATGCTGACAGTGTTAAGGGAAATATGATGATGATGATGATGGGTTGTAGACATACATGCTGTATGTCAAGGTTTTAGTGTGGATGCCTCTGCATCAGGGAGTTTTGTTAACCCCAGTTGGTAGTTTTCATTTGGCAGTTATGTCAACAATGGTAACATGTATGATGACTTGGCATAAGGTAAGATGTAAAACAAAGAATGCTTGGCAACAATGTTCGAATGACATCTCCTAGCAAGTTGACTTTGGTTTAGAATGAACACATGTTGATCGACATATTGTTAAGTGATGGGAATATTCTGTTTACTATCTTGAGCGGTTGAAATGTTATTTCACCTTTCTAAGCGGTCACTTCTCTTTTGTTTTGTTGAAGCCCTCCTTAGGGCAAACTGGAATGGCTAGTCACAGGTTTCAAGCACTTGTATCTTTGTTGTTTTGGCATTTCTTTTCATTATTATCTGTACAGCGTAGGGTTTGCAAGATAATCATGAAAAAACATGAAAGAGATATGTTGAATCTGAAAGCTGACTTTGGAGTTTGCAAGCTAATCATGAAAAATCATGAAGGGGGTCTAATGTATCTTCAGAAAGGATTGAAAGTTGACTTTGTGGTCTGTAGTTGTGCCGTTATCATTAAAATGCAAGGTATAAGCTAGTTGTCTGAGGTATCTACGGTAATGATCATTCAAGATTCTGGAAGTATGATCTTAAGAGTTCATTTTTATTTCTCTGCGGAGTTGTTTTTAGAATTGGCAAATACATCTGTCAAGGGTTTTTTGAAAGAATACAATTTCTGTATAAGTTTGTATTCTTTAAACAACACTTTACAGATCTATGTGCTTTTACCAGTAGGGTTTGCTCTTCTGAAATGACATTTCTTTGTATGCACAACCATAATTGTTTAGCCCGTCGATAATGTGGGATCTTTTATAAATATTGTTGGCCATTATTTTTGAAACCCTAGGGTTTCGCTTGAGTTATGGCAATTGGGCATTGTAACTGATAGTTGAATCTCGTAACCCTATTGAGGGTTAACAGTTTCATATGACTTCCCTTCCTCGAACCGTCTCTGCTTTTCTGAACAAGGAGATTAATGTTGTTTAAAGGACAGAGTTACAAAACTGTCAATTAGTTTTTATTTCAGTTGCTTGTATTCTTGGAACTGCCGACAGTTAAATGTCTTTGAAAGGAACATCTTCAAATGTATATAAAAAGGATATAATGTAAATGATGAATGTGCAAGTAGAGTTTTTGTGTTCTGCACATACATTGTTGGCAGTATATGTTTTTAGAGAAACAAATTATTCCTCTGTATGAAAATATCTTCAAAACATTTGTAATCTATAACATGCCAGTGAGGCAAAGTATTCAGTGAGATTGTAAGCCAGTGAGGCACAGTAATCAGTGAGATTTTTAAGCTAGTGAGGCAATTTTTCGAGTGGTTTTATGCCCGGGGCTTTCCACTCAGGACAAATCTCTGTGTCTTTATTGTTGTGGTATGTTTTCGATCTATTGTCAAATATTTCAGCTTTCATACTTGTATCTTATCTTACTGGCTCAGTTTTTGTGATACAGAACATTTGAATTCAGTTGGATTTAATTGTGTTAAATACAAGTTTATAATGATATTCATATCAGTCTACAAAACTATTTTGTAAGTGCAAAAATCTATCTGGATACTGATTCACCCCCCCCCCCTCTCAGTATCTCTACCACTCTAACATAACCTACACACAATAAGAAAATGGGTTTGGGGGTTGTGGTGTTTAGAGATTTGCCTAGTCAAATCCTGGGTTAGCATTCAAGCTTTTCCAACACCATTGTTAGAGAGATAGCATGTCCTTGCATGATAGAGACTAAAGATAATCCAAATGATGATGAAATGATTCAAACACAATGATAGAGTCACGTTAGAGTTGAATTCCTTAGGATGATGAAGATTCTTCAACTCATAAGGATGTTGATGATGATTCCAAATCTACAACAAACACAATACTAACACAAATCTTCAACAATAATACAATGAATTCCTTGAATGCTCCTTTTTCTCAATATCATAACCTTTCTATCATCGACCTATTCCAAAATGAATTCAAACACTTGTTTATATATTCTATCTCGTTAAACCATCTTAAATTAATTGAAAGAGCCAATAAGGAAGGACCCTTTTAAAAGTCCAATGCTGACATATGTTTAATTTTACCCTGACAATTTAGGATGGACTTGGATGCAAGTACCCAAGTACTAAGGGGCATTTTTGGTCAAGATTTAAGCTTTAAATGGGCCCCTAGTTCCCATTTGATGTGGGTTTCGGGGAATTTCTCATCGAGATGAATAATTTGCTTATAGCTCGTGTAAACACAGGGACCTAGGATCTAAACTAGGAGGTAAAAAGGCATGTGTCTACTTTTTACTCCATAACAACTACAAATCTTTTGACCCTAGTTAGAACCAATATGAACCGGAGTCTAAAAAATAAGAGTTTCACTAATAGAAAATGCAAATTATGACCAATTTACCATTCACATGTATTCTCTCCTCTCTCCATCTTATTTGTTCTTTTCATCATTTTCACTTAATTATATATATATATATACACACACACACATTTAGATTTGTATTTCTATTACAAAATTTTTGGTATTGGAAGTGTTGCTAAAGGCTATGGCTATCTGTGAATGAAGAGAATAAATGTTTGGGTGATATAATTAGTTACAAAAATTGCTAGAATGTCTAGTTACAATGGCTACAAAAATAAAGGTATATACAAGCGACTTAGAGGAATCATTTCTTAGATGATCTATAAAGTTGTCCACTTGTTGCTATGTTAGGCATCCATTCTATCCTAGAGAAAATATTAGAATGTAATCATGTATGTGTTGAAGATGAATGATTGATTGTTGTGTTGGAGCCTTTGGCTCTCTTTGTATCAATTTCAATAATATGTGCACCTATTAAAGAGACCATGAAGGGTGGTAGGAGAGAATTTTGTTGGACAGCTGCAACAGAGAAGAGTTTTTAGTTATTAAAGGAAAATGTGATAGAACAACCAGTGTTGGTGGTGCTTGATTTTGGTAAAGTGTTCACAGTAGATTGTGATGTGAGTGGAATTGGAGGAGCTCTAAGACAAGAGGGAATATTGATAGCTTACTTCATTGATAAATTGAATGAAGCCAAAAGGAAGTATCTAGTTTAAGATCAAGAATTTTATGCAATAGTGCAAGTACTCAAGAAGTGGAGACATTACTTGCTACCTAAGGAGTTTGTGTTGTACACAAATCACCATGCACTATAGTTTATAAACAATCAAGGTAGGTTAAATCAAAAACATATTAAGTGGGTTGAATTTCTTCAAAGTTATTCATTTTTTTTGAAACATAGAAGTGATAAATCAAATCAAGTAGTTGATGCATTAAGAATAAGGTGTTTGTTGTTGAATGAGTTAAGAGTAAATGTTGTTGGATTTGATTCTATGAGGGGATTATATGAAGAAGATGCAGATTGCAAGGCATCATGGGCAACATGTAAAATTCTAGTACAGAAAGATAGAAGTCCATGGCTGGAGTAATTCATACAAGAAGGATTGTTGTTAAAGGGATGAAGATTGTGCATACCTCAGGGATCGATGAGGGAGAATTTGATAAGAGAAAAACATAGTGGAGGTCTTATTGGACATTTTAGAGTAGACAAGACATTGGCGCAATTGAATGCAGGCTATTATTGGCTTGGAATTGAATGTAGATATAATGGAAATAGTACATAGTTGCAGAATTTGCAAACATGCCAAGGGAACAAGATAAAATATAGGCTTGTATCAGTCATTAGCTATACCAGATAGACCTTGGGATCATATCAGTATAGATTTAATTTTGAGATTGGTGAGAGCACAAAGAGGTAATGATTTAGTATTCGTTATGGTTGATAGCTTTTCGAAGATGATTCATTCTATTATGTTCAAGAAGTCTAATGATGCTTCACATATAGCTACATTATTTTCAAAGAAGTAGTTAGGTTGCATGGTTTTACCAAAGAGTATTATTTCTAATAGGGGCACAAAACTTGTTGGCAATTTTTATCATACTTTATGGAAGAAATTAGGAACATAGTTGGGATTTAGTTTAGCCTATCATCCCTAGTCTAATGGACAAACTAAAGTTGTCAATCATACTTTAGGTAATTTGGTGAGATATTTGGTAGGAGACAAACCTAATCAATGGGATTTAATATTGGCCTAGGTAGAATTTGCATATAATAACTTAGTCAATAGGAGTGTAGGGAAAATGCCATTCCACATTGTATATGGTTATAATCCCAAGGGTGTTGATGAATTAAGGGATAGTGTAGATTTGGGAAGAAAGAATGTTGTTGCAAAGGATTTTACTGAATATCTACAAGAACTACATAAATAAGTGAAGAAAAACTTGGAAAAGAGTGCCATAAAATACAAAGAACTTGCTGATGTGAATAGGAGAGAGAAAAACTTTTATGTGGGTGATTTTGTATTGACACATTTGAGGAAAGAAAGGTTTCCTTAGGGAATGCATAACAAACTGAAGTGGAAAAAGATAGGCCCATGCAAAGTTTTGAGAAAAAATTCATCAAATTCATACAAAATTAAACTTTGAGTAAGAATCTATATTTCCCCAATATTCAATGTTGTTGATTTGTAGGTATTATGAAGGGGAATCAAGTACACAAGGGATTGTACATTCAGATTTGTAGGATGAACCAAGATGGTTACATCAATTACCTAAAAAGAAATTCAAAGAAGTGGATAAAGTCATAGATTCCCAAGTGATCAAAAGAACAAGAGGGAAAGAATATAAGGAGTATTTGATCCATTAGAAGAACAAAGTAGTTGATGAAGCCACTTAGGTGAATTCTTTAGAACTTTTTAAGTATGAAATTCCCATTCCAGACTTGACAAAACATTCATGAGTTTTATTTTTCTCATAATACATTTCTCTTACTCAATGTGTCTAATGTCGGAGAATCTAGGTTCATGAGCAATCTTGTGTCAACCATAAATATTTCAGGTTTTTGTTTTCAGTTTCAGTTTAGTTTTGTTATGTTTTAGTTAGTTTTAGTAGTTGGTGTCAGGAGAATTTTATGATTGAAGTTATTTGAGTTGATGCAAAGTTGGTTAAGTTTTCATTTGGTTAAGTTTGGGGTAGAGCTGGTTAAGTTTTTGGCACTAAAAATCCCATTGACATAGCACTTTTCCGAAAATTGAAACTTCACAAACTTTCCTTTCGATTGACAGAGCTTGTAACACCTTGTTTTATGACAACTTTTTAGGTTCACAAACATCTAGTCTTATAGGTTGAAAAGTGTCTTTAAAGAGATTAATGGGGTATCGAAAGTATTTCAAAAAAATTTAGAGTTCATGAACTCCTTTGTGTGTTAAAAAGCGTTTGTTTCGATGAACAAACAAGTTCTTGAACCACTCTTGATGTTGAAAGAGCTTCTCATGCTTTTGATTTTGGCAATTTTCCATGTTCTTGAACTATTGTTTTCACTAAAAGAGGTTGTTGGTGAACCTTAACTTTACCAAAAGAATAATTTATCAAATTATTTCGATGGATTCTTAAGTTCTTGAACTAACAAAATCATTGACGAAGAGTTCCATGATTCATGGAAGGACCAAATCATTGATGAAAAAAATTTAAATATTTGAAAGGGTTCCAATTTTCTAAAAGAGCACCTTATGGAGAGTCTAGAAGTTCAAATCGACATTGAATCACAAAAAATGTGTTATTTTCACCATGCTTTGGATAGTTTGACTGCTTAATTTTATAATTGTAAATTCTTGTGATGGTTTAACTTCCTCAAGTTGAAGTATATAAGAAATTGATGGTATTCTATTGGTTTCTTTGGGTCAAAGGAAAAGAAAACATTGTCTATGAAGAATGAATGACTAATTGAGATAATGCAAATTAAAATTACATTGTTTGTAATCCTAATGGCTATTGCCAGGATGTAAATTTGTGTTATGAATTAAATCTCAAACTGAACTTTGTTGTTTTGCAAAATGTGGTATTGTTAAGCTACTTGATTGAGGCTATCTAGTAAGACCCCCAATCTAGACTATGCCACTTCTTGATGTAGATTATGTCTTCATGCTTTCTCATTATGGGAAAAAACATGGGGGCATATTTTCATCTTCATCTTTTATTAACATTGATGTCACCCACATGTACATATCCAATAGGCACACATTCTTTACTTAGTTTCATACATCATGCTGTGTTTCACACCCAATTTCTAGTCATAGTTTTATTTTCATTTTTCATCAATTTGTGTGCCCTTTGTAGTACACACAATTGAAGGGGTTGCTGCAAGTATGGGTCTAACTGGTGTTGTCATTGATGTCAACATATTCTTGTTGCATTGATGTCAAGGATTGAATGAGTTGTATGCTGAGGATATTGAGAAAATTAGTCCTATCAGAAACAAAGAAGATCAGTGAAGACAGTGAAGCTCTATGAAGTGAAGATCCCAGCTAGATGAAGATCAGAGAATGCACATCAAAGGGTTTGTAGATATGTGTCTGAAGATGATCCAGTCAATATTTGAGAGGTTCAAATGAAAATGTGGAGGAGTTATGGTCATGAGAATAAAACTGGTTCCAACAACTGTTCATAGGTGACAGAGTGACATAAATAGGTCTGGTGAGATCTAGAAATATAATATCACATTCTGTGGATCTGGTGGCATGTTTGGGAAGCTAATGTGAATTGAAAACTCAATTGGTTTGTGTTTTGGAGGTCCACGAGCAATCCTTCTAATGTGACAGTGATGGGTGACTCTGTTCTTGAGGTTCTGGATGAAGATGCGAATGATTACAGTAAGCAAAAGTTGTGTGGATGTTCTTGGTGATTCAAGCAAGCTTGTGGGGGTCTCTAGATTGTGTCTAGTTTGTGTTGGTAGTTCGCATTAAATATTGAGCTCGTAATTGAAGAATCACCTTTGGGTGATGGTGTTCTTCCAAGTCTTGCCTGACCGGATGATTTACGCTTGTTGCGGATGATCTTGAAGATGTTTTGCAAAGCATGGCATGTTCCTCGAAGAAGATTGGAGTCCCTGCTGTGTGTGGCCGACAATGTAGCAATGCACATGAGGTTTTTGTAATAAGTCAAGTTGTATTTTTGTAATTTCTTTGTAATAAAATAAGTGCATGTTGTGCCGACTTTGATGATCATTCCAAAGTTGATGTCATGTATAAATAAGAGTTGTGAATTCATTCAAATGTGTTAAGGTCACGAGGAGCAAGTGGTACTGAAGAGGAGCGATAAGTAGAGCAGAGGTATCAAGCTAAAATGGAACTAACTCAAGCATAGTAAAGATGCTAATCTTCAGTTCAAGTATGTAATACTTATATTCTTTTGTAGACAGTGTGTCTCCTGTAGGCAGTGGGCCTCTTGTGAGAAGTGTGCTCAGGTAGTGAGCCCTAACTGGCAAGTACCATTTTATTCATCTTTATTCTTTTAATAGAGAATACATTCTTGGGTTAGTCACCCTGTGGTTTTTCCCTTAACCGGGTTTTCCACGTCAAAATCTTGGTGTTATATGTGTTGAATTTGTTTCTACTCTTGAATTATTGCCTCATGCTTCTATGATTGAATCTTTGATATGATGTTGAAATAGAAGAAGGCTTAAAGAAAATAAATTGTAAGATTTTGGTAACAACTGATTCACCCCCCTCTCAGTTATCTATCCTAAATCCAACAATTGGTATCAGAGCCAAGTTCCTCTAGAAGAAGCTTAACCACTTGAGGAGATCCAGGATGTCGACCTACAAGAAGGATAGTCCAAGGTTTGATGGATCAAACTTCACTGCCTAGAAAAGCCGCATGGGATGTCACATACAATGCATGGGATATCAGTATTGGAACATAAGCTCAACTAAATATGTTCCCCCAAGGAATGGCCCAACAACTATAGATGAAGTCAAAGATGCAAAAAATAATCTTCGAGCTAAAGAAGCCCTACTAAGTGCCTTGTATGATTCAGAGCTAACAAATGTTATGGGATTGAAGACTGCCTATGAAATTTAGACAAAGCTTGAAAATCTATATGAAGGAGACAAATATATTAAGTGTGCCAAGCTACAAAGTCTGAAAGGAAAATTTGAAAACTTCAAGATGAGTGAAGATGAGAATATCACTTTAAATATGACAAAAGCAAATGAGCTTGTATGTGGCATTAGATGTGCTGGTGGAGTACTGGATGAAGATGAAATTGTTGCTAAAGTTTTAGATCTTTACCTTCTGCATATAAACACAAAGTTGTTACCATTGAAGAAATCAGATCTTTAACAATGATCACAAGGGAACAATTGGTTGGTATGATATCTACATTTGAGTTAGCTAAGTTTGGTGATGCACTTCCCAAGACTGAATCTACATTCAAAGCTAGTGCCTCTGCAAAAGGTAAATAGAGATATGATCCAGGTGAAAGTTCCTCAAGGAAATCAACTTGGTATGATAAAGCAAGGAAAGATTTGGAAGAAGATGAGTTAGAAGCTAAACAACTTGAAGCCCTTATTGCAAAAAGACCACCAAGAGGATCTAGTAAGTATGAAGGAAAATTACCTTTCAAATGCTTTACTTGCAATAAGATTTGTCATTTTGCCCAAGATATACGAAAAGGTTTTCAAGGCTAAACCCTAATAGATCAAGGTTTCAGAAGAAATGTTACTATGTTCAAGACGATGATGATGAAGGAGTAACAGATGATGAATCTGAGATAGGAAACAAACCCGGAAGTGACTGGGTGTTTATTGCCATCAAAGAAGAAGATCCAATGCCTATTGAATCTACCAATCATAAGATGATAGAAAGGGCTTTGGCTTCTTAGGTTGAAGAAAAGGATGAATGGGTTATTGATAATGGATGCTTTGACCATATGACTGGCGATAAGAGTAAGTTCTTAAGCTTGGAAAGATATGAAGGTGGGGTTGTAAAGTTTGGAGATAATTCTACTGGCAGATTTAGAGGCAGAGGAACCATCTCTTTTGATGGAAAGAACAAAACTAGTGATGTTCTATATGTTGAAGGTCTGAAGCATAATCTTCTCAGTGTTGGATAGTTGGTGGACAAAGGCTATGTTCTCTATTTCAAAAATAGAAAATGCAAGATCTTTGAAAGCTCTGGAACTGAGATTGCATCCGGTACACAGACAAAAGGTAACATCTTCCAATTGGTTCGTACCAACAAAAGTTGCTTATTTGTTCAAATTGATCAGAGTTGGTTATGGCATATGAGAATGTGTCATGTGAATTTTGATAATATCATCAAGATAAGAAACACTCAGGCTATAAGAGATCTTCCCAGACTGATGAAACCTACTAACAATTTGTGCAAAGAATGTCAGTTGGGTAAGCAGAGTAGAGTCACATTCAAAAGTAAGGAACAATCTTCAACCAGATTATTAGACTTGGTGCACATTGATCTCTGTGGTCCAGCAAGAATTAGGAGTCTGTAGGGAGATAGGTATTTCATGTTGCTAATTAATGACCACTCCTGGATGATGTGGGTAACTTTCTTAAAAGAGAAATCTGAAGCTCTTGAGAAGTTCAAAATATTCAAGGCTATGGTAGAAAATGAAATTAGCATAAACATAAAATGCCTCAGGTCTGATGGAGGTGGAGAATTCACATCTGGTGAGTTCATAACATTCTGTGAGAAACATGGGATAAAGAGATAGTTATCTGCTCCAAGGACTCCACAACAGAATGGAGTCGTGGAGAGAAAGAACCGGACCATCTAGGAAGCATCTAGGACCATGATGATGGAAGCAAATGGTCCTTCAGATCTATTGGAGAGAATTTGTAAGCACTGTTGTCTATACTCTTAATCGGGTACAAATCAGAGGTAATACTGGTAAGACCCCTTATGAACTTTGGTTTGGTATCACTCCTACTGTGAAGTATTTTAGAGTCTTTGGTAGTAAATGCTACATCAAAAGCGATGAAGACCTTGGCAAGTTTGATGCTAGAAGTGATGAAGGAATATTCTTGGGATATTCCACTCAAAGCAAAGCATACCGATGTTATAACAAGAGATTGATAAAGATTGTAGAAAGTACAAATGTGAAGGTTGATGAAGGTGTGGAAAATCCCTCAATGTTTTATGAGTATGAAGCAAATGATCAAAATGATGTCTCAGACCAAGGAGAACAATGCCCAACTGTAGTTCAGATTTAGACTGATCTGGATAATCCTGAAATATAGGAAGAAGAGACAAGTTTGGATGAACTTGTCCAAGAATTAGAAGTGCAAGAAATTCCCAAAACTCCCATGTATGTAAGACTGAATCATTCTAAAGATTAGATTATAGGATATAGAAGCAAATGTGTTCAAAAAAGAAGAAAAATTGCTCAAGATTTAGTGAAGTATTGTTTGATTTCAAAAATTGAACCAAAATAATAAGTGAAGCTTGCAATGATGAAAGTTGGGCTAAAGCAATGGAGGAAGAATTGATTCAGATTGAAAAGAATCACACTTTGGATCTTGTTCCCAGATATTAGGACAAAAATGTGATTGGGACTAAGTGGGTCTTCCGAAATAAACTAAATGAAGAAGGTGAAGTAGTAAGAAACAAAGCCAGATTGGTCTGTAAGGGTTATTCTCAAGTAGAAGGAATTGACTTTGAAGAAATTTTTTCCCCGGTGGCAAGAATTGAAGTAGTCAGATTATTTATTGCCTTTGCTGCCTTCAAGGATTTCAAGGTATATCAAATGGATGTCAAGTCTGCTTTCCTAAATGGTGATTTGGAAGAAGAGGTATACATTGAGCAACCAAATGGATTCCAATTGTCTGATCATGGAGATATGGTCTGCAAGTTGAAGAAGGCATTGTATGGACTCAAACAAGCCACAAGAGCCTAGTATGAAAGATTGGACAAACATCTTTTGAAGATTGGTTTCAATAAAGGTACTACTGACAGTAATCTATATTTTAAGATTGATCATGAAAATATCTTGATTGTGGAAGTATTTGTTGATGATATCATTTTTGGAGGAAAAGATAGTATGTGCAAGACTTTTGCAAATCAAATGCAAAGTGAATTTGAGATGTCTATGTTTGGGGAAATAAATTTCTTCTTGGGTCTGCAAATCATTCAAACAAAGAAAGGAATCTTCATATCTTAGACCAAATATGTGAAAGAATTGTTGAAGAAATTTGAGATGGAAGATTCAAAGGCAATGAATACTCCCATGGCAACCAGATGTAAGCTGAGTAAAGATGATTTATCCCCTAAAATTGATCAGAAAAAGTACAGGTCAATGATTGGAGGACTGTTATACCTTACTCAAGCCAAACTTGATATTATGAATGATATTGGTCTTGTTGCCAGATTCCAAGCTGATCCTAGAGAGTCTCATGTCATGGCAATCAAGAGAATTCTCAGATATTTGAAAGGAACAGTTGAGTATGGATTATGGTATCTTAAGGATCATGACTTCTCTCTTCATGCATACATAGATGTTGATTGGGTAGGAGATGTGGATGACTAGAAGAGTACCAGTGGTGGTGCATTCTTTTTGGGAAAAAGATTGTTTTCTTGGCTAAGCAAGAAATAAGAGGCAATATCTCTGTCCACTGCAGAAGCAGAGTATATTGCAGCAGCAGGTAGTTGCACTCAAGTATTATGGATGAAGCAAATGCTAAGAGATATCAGAGTGGAGTATGAAGAACCTATCACAATCTTCTGTGATAACTCAAGTGCAATAAATATATTAAAAAATTTGGTGTTGCATTCAAAGATAAAACATATATCCATCAAGTTCCATTTTTTAAGAGAGTAGGTAAACAAGAATGAAGTCAGAATGGAGTTTGTGCCCTCAAAGGATCAAATTGCAGACATATTTACTAAATCTCTACCTAAGGACTCTTTTGAGTATCTCAGGGAGAAGTTAGGGGTTATTACCCCTCCGGTTCTGAATTAAGGTGCACTGATGTGCATCAGCCCACAGTCATATCTTGTGATCCGGATTGATGTTAGGAAGCTGCTACTCAGGGGTAGTAGTCTATATGACTTTGAAGTATGTGAAGTGGTTGTAAGTATGTGCCCTTTGCCATTGATATCAAAGGGGTAGAGAAGACATGTGAAAAACAAAAAGTGGTTGCTGATCAAAGGGGGAACAACAAAGGAGGAGAAGACATGTGAATGGTTGTTATTGATAGGGGGAGCTATGTTAGTCAGTGAGGAGAAGTTCTTGTCTTGGTGGTTAAAATAGTTTTTCACATTATATGTTGCTATCAATGACAAAGGGGGAGATTGTTGCAAGTATGGGCCTAATCGGTGTTGTCATTGATGTCAACATATTCTTGTTGCATTGATGTCAAGGATTGGATGAGTTGCATGCTGAGGATATTGAGAAAATTAGTCCTATCAGAAATAGAGAATATTAGTGAAGACAGTGAAGCTCTATGAAGTGAAGATCCCAGCTAGATGAAGATCAGAGAATTTGCACCAAAGGGTTTGTAGATATGTGTCTGAAGATGATCTAGTCAAGATTTGAGAGGTCTGCATGAAAATGTGAAGGAGTTATGGCCATGAGAGTAAACCGGTTCCAACAACTATTCAAAGGTGATAGAGTGACACAAATAGGTTTGGTGAGATCTGGAAATACAATATCATGTTCTGTAGATCTGGTGGCATGTTTGGGAAGCTAATGTGAATTGACAACTTAATTGGTTCGTGGTTTGGAGGTTGACGAGCAATCCTTCTAATGTGACAGTGATGGGCGTTTGTGTTCTTGAGGTTCCAGATGAAGATGAGAATGATTAGAGTAAGTAGAAGTGGTGCGGAAGTTCTTGGTGATTCAAGGAAGCTTGTGGGGGTCTCTAGATTGTGTCTAGTTCGTCTTAGTGGTCTGCATTGAATATTGAGCTCATAATTGAAGACTTACCTTTGGGTGATGGTGTTCTTCCTAGTCTTGGCCGACCAGATGATTTACGCATGTTGTGGATGATCTTGAAGATGTTTTGTAAAGCATGGCATGTTCCTTGAAGAAGATTGGAGTCCCCGCTATGTGTGGCCGATAGTGCAGCAATGCGCATGAGGTTTTTGTAATAAGTCAAGTTGTATTTTGTAATTTCTCTATAATAAAATAAGTGCATGTTGTGCCAACTTTGATGATCATTCCAAAGTCAATGTCATGTATAAATAAGAGTTGCGAAGTCATTCAAATGTGTTGAGCTCATGAGGAGCAAGTGGTAGTGAAGAGGAGCGATAACCAGAGCAGAGGTATCAAGATAAAATGGAATTGACTCAAGCATAGTAAAGATGCTAATCTCCAGTTCAAGTATGTAATACTTATATTTTTTTATAGACAGTGTGTCTCATGTAAGCAGTGGGCCTCTTGTGAGTAGTGTGCTCAGGCAGTGAGCCCTAACTGGAAAGTGCCATTTTATTCATCTTTATTCTTTTAATAGAGAATACATTCTTGTGTTAGTCACCCCATGGTTTTTCCCTTAACCAGGTTTTCCATGTCAAAATCTTGGTGTTATATGTGTTGAATTTATTTCTACCTTTGAATTATTGCATCATGCTTCCATGATTGAATCTTTGATATGATGTTGAAATAGAAGAAGGCTTAAAGCAAATAAATTGTAGGATTTTGGTAACAACTGATTAACCCCCCCAGTTGTTTGTCCTAAATTGAACAGGGGTCATATGAGTAATTATTACATTATCAAATTTGTGTAGTTTCATTACTTGGGGACACATACTTGTCACAATGGCTCAAATCATATATTCTTTATATCAATATTTTTTATTTCATTTCTACTTTGACAAGGATTCTCATTTACATTTGCACACACATGAAGGTGTGGATGAAATGTAGAGGAGAAGATTGTATATCATTACATGTTTCCCAGCTCAATTTATGCCACTTTGTACATGGATGTCTTTAATACATTTCCTAGTGCTTAATTAGTGACTTTTGGCACTCTCTAACCCAAAATCCAAATTTAGTAACATGTCATGCCATATCTCTTAGTTTAGATCATATCTAACTCTTTTACTAGAGCATTGCACATCTTAGACTAGATCATACATGTGGATTTTTCTCTTTAATTGAATTGTGATTGTGGTCTCGTTGCTTTGATTTCAAACTCAAAGTAACTTTTTTCTATGCCAAACCTTCAAGAATGTGATGATTCCTCATTAGATAGCATGCCAAAAGTTTTAAATTGCATATCTAGGGCTTGTACTTAAACTAATCACTCTATGTCATTCTATCACACATCAAATACACATGGATTAATTGGTGCAGACAAGAACTAGGGGTCCGATGGGACTGCTAATTCAAGTAGCAAATATCACAATCCAAAGATCACCCAGCATTTCAAATCAATAACAAATTGAAATTTCTTTACCAGCATATACAAAAATAATTAATGATCACTTGTCATCACATGGAAAATGCAAAGAATGAATTACCCAATACACAGATATGATATGCAACAACTCCACTCCACTTTATTCTTATGGACAACAAAATTTGATTCAAAATTTGATGTTACAACCAACAAACAATGCGAATTAGTTTTCAGATAATTTCTTCCAATTACATCTACCTCTGAACAACAACCGTTCCCTTTAGTCTTCCTTCATTCATCCCACTTCAATTTAGCACAAACAGAGCAATCTATGTTTCATTCCTTTTTCTCTGTAGCTCCAAGGTAATTGACTTCTCTCTTCTGTCTCAGTTATTCCTTATTCTCTCTTAATGATCAATCTTCTTTCCTTCATCTACAGTTCTGATTTGTAATGCACTCTGTGCATATCCTTTGCATCCTCTGGATTTACTTGGCAGTGGCCTCTTTTCAGCTATTCTCTGTTTTTATCCCCTTCTGTGGCAGATCGAACCCCTAAATCAGACTTGTTTTCCTTTTTATACTGCTCAAAACAAGTCCAACATTGAAAGGTCACTTCTAGCAGTTGAATTGATGCATTGAGAAAATATCAATTGGGAATTTACTGGAGTTTAAAGCATGATTAAACAAAAACAATAAACCCCACGCTTTGATTGGTCTGTTGACCACTTCAGGAAAGGAAATTTTGAACGCCACATAGGGAAATGGCCAAACGTGGGTTTTTAATTCCATCTGATTTATATTTCTGAAGTTTCTGAGGCGTTGAAATCATCAGCCAGTCGCCAATTCATATCATCAACCCTTTCTTTTTGGAGTTTTCTACTATGTATTTTCCGGCATATGGATATGACGGCTCAATTCTGGGGAATCAAAGGAAAATGAACCGTCGCCCCTTCTCTGAGAGAGATTGAGATGATTTAAATGCATTACAAAAGTGGGCTGACTCTCATGGAGTCAATGTGCCCCTCCAAATGCAATCAAATCTAAAGTAATTCAAAGGAGTATATACATAGTCTAAGCTTCTGTATGTGCAATTAGATTCTCCAGCAAGATCCGCCTTCGGTGCATATATATTTTACATACATTATGCCACAATCGCCAAATGTCTGAATAAAACTATGACAACTCCATCAAAAGTTTCGCCGACCATATCACAAAGTTCTTGAAATACTTCGACAAACACACAACAACAATGCATGACAAACGGAGAAATACGACTGAGATCCAAGACTCTGCAAAATAGTCGCAACCAACAAAAGTGAAGTACAATTCACCAATCTGAACCAAAAACACCATAAAAATGCATATGACACGAAGTCCCCAGCAGCCGCGACAATATCGCCACACCACGAAACACAACTGAATCAACGACTAATGAAAATCAAAACAAAAATTGAATTCTTTTTGGGCGATACAGGATTGCACATACAGCTGTATGCTCCTACATCATTAATCAACAACAAGAATTAAACATTCATTTATTTGCCACTTACAATTGTAAGTTTAACTACTCTATTTACATTAGCGTCCAACATTTCAATTTTTCTCTATTTTAATCAATGCAAAATTATTTTGGGGGATTGACTTCTAAAAAGGAATTCAATTTCTCCTCCCTATTATTATATAAAAACCAACAATTCTCGTTAGTACCACCTAATTTTTACTTAAAAAAATATACATTAGATGAACATTTTTAATAGCTATTGGAGGTCTATCTCTACTCAAAATAAAATTACACCATTAGGTTAAAGAACCACACTAGGAGGATTCAATCATGCTAGTATCATACACGGTAGGTATTCAAACTTTCAAATCTTAACCATCCCAGGCCTTTGATATTGGAGATAGTTCCTTATTACACTTTACGTCTTTATATTATAATATTACATTAGTTAAAGTCCCTTACATCAATTTTAATATAAGCCCTAATCCCCTCTCATTTTATTTTTTGACACATTGATTTTCAATCTCAATTAATCATACTCAACTCTTTAATTTATTTAAGACTTAAATAAAATTTAGTTTATCAATTTTTAAAATATATTTATAAGTAGTGTTTTATTGACTATATCAAGACCTTATTATAATTTTGAATGTTAAACCTCTAACATGTTTTAATTTCATGAATAGTGGAGCCTCTTATATGTTTTTAGAGGGTATATGTGATGTGGCTATGAAGAACATAACTAGAATATGTTTGTTTCTAATTTCATGTTAATATAGAAGCCATCAAAATATCCCTTTTCTTGGAATTGTTGATACATGAAAAAAATTCCAAGGATGTTATTACATGTTAATATAGAAGCCATCAAAATTATCCCCTTTTTTGGAATTGTTGATACAAGAAAAAAATTCCAAGGAAACATCTTCGGTTTACATGGATGATGTACTTATATCTTAACAAATAATTGTCTCTCCATAATTTTCTTTTCTATGAAAGAATGTTAATTAAAGAAAAGTATAATGCAATAGAGCCATGAAAGTTTAAGCCCTCTTAAGGGTTGTGGAGGATGATAGAACTAGTAGAGGCCCAAGAGTGTGTGGAAGAAGAGAGACAAAAGCTATAAAACTGCAATTATTGATAATAATACACACATACACACACAAGAAGTATATATTTTCACAAAACAAAAAATTCTATTGATCTCTATTGAAAATAACATGCAATATTTTCATCACGACCAATGCGCATGACTTGCACTCCAAGACTCTACCTTGACTTGGCTTGACATGACCTTTCTTCATTTTCATCATGACCAATGCGGGTGACTTGCACTCCAAGACTCTACCTTAACTTGACATGAGTTAACTTGTACTCAAGTCTCTAACTTGATTTGTACTCCAAGACTCTTTCTTAAATTGACTTAGCTTGACTTGCCTTGCCCTCCCTACATTGTCTTGATAGGGCTTACTTAAAACTTAATCACATTTATATAATAAAAACTAGTGGGACAAAATTACATTTTCTAAGGAAGGAATTGGCTAGTTGGGGAAACGGCACTGTTTCCTTATCTCTCCGTGCGATCCTGTCAAGACGTCTAATGCACCCATCTTTACCATTGCTCGCCCAAATCTCTTCCTCCAGATGGTTGGATACTTGGCATAAATTTTCACCTGTCTGGATGTGGCATCATTTGACATCAATGCTTGATCAGATTTCAACAGTCCACGCTTGATTTTCAAATTTAAGTAGTATTTAACGTCCAATTTAGTGGGTGTGATAGGATCAAATACAACGACCGCGTGGGGTGAAACCGAAGGGGGGCATTTTCGCTTGAGCTTAAGAGCATAGTTAGAGTCCATGGAATGGTCTTGACCACCGCTGCCGCTGAAGTTGTACAGACGATCTCCAGTGAATGAAGCACAGTGAGAAACCCCAATTGAATGGGCCCCTGCAGAAGCAGTAAGATTATTTATATGAGATATAATCTAGAAGTTATTTGATGAATTCATTAAGCGTTATTAATGAGTTTGTAGCTGTACCTGAGAGAGTGACCAGGTCCTCCTGTGACAATTGTTTTGAAGTAAAAAGTTGTGTCAACTGGTTTACATCAAATTTGGCAGAAGGAAGATTATCCGGGACCTCTGATGCTCGAGATATCCTTCCGTCTCTCCGTCCACTTTCAACCGCCCACCTTAATCCACCAGCCTGAATTTGCATCCGCATAATATATGTTCAGCTATTATTTCTGCTACAAAACCCTAAATTCTTATTAATCTTAAGTATACATACTTGGTAAGCACTATCTCTTGCCGCGAATGCCACAATATCGGCACAAGAAACGACACCGGCACATTTGGCTTCCAGTTTGGACTTGGCTTCATCAATTATGTCGTAGCCCCTCACGCTTGGATTCCTCACAAGCGAGTCCTTCTCCGCTATGTTGTCTGCTGTGGAATTAATGAGGATTGATCCATCGCAACCCTGCAATTCATAATCCCTCACTGTTAATATATATTCTAATGTAATCAATCATGACAATCATGAAATAAGGGATGGAATTCAAGATGAGAATATTGCGGATTACTTACTCTTACAAAGCAATCATGGAAATGCAACCTTATAAGAGCAGCTGCTATACTAGGGTCCGCTTTAAAAGCTTTGATAACAGTTTGATTGATAATCTCCTCGGCTTCAGGGCATGTTTGGCGATAGTAACCCACCTTCAACCCACATCCATTAGCTGTAGTAGATAAAAATAATATGACCAAAGGAATAACCAGCAGACTCGCTTCCATTTCAGTTCAGAGTAGCTGAACAGTTTTCGGAATTTGTTAGATTAGAGGAGAAAAATAACAGAAAAGCTTTTGGCTATGCAGTAGAGGAGTGGAGGACGAGTAGTATTTAACACCATCATCTGTCTGTTGATATGACCAAACCTTAAACATCTGTGTTATTTTTAAACATCATTTACTTCAACAGTTAAATGTCAGTTTTGGTAAAAAAAAAATAGAACAGATATTTACCACATTTTAATATGGATGAAATGTAAAATTGCTATTGATTGTTTGACCATTTCAATGATGTTTAAATAGAATGGTCTTGTTATATTTGTCTTGTTTTTGAAATTTTCCAATATATGATAGCATTTAACGCTAGGTTCCTAGAAATATCGCGAATAGTTAAATGTCAGTTTTTGCCAAAAAAAAAAAGACAAATATTTACTACTTTTTAATATGGATGAGGTGTAAAATTGCTATTTATTGTTTGACCTTGCAAATGGATGATATCTAAGTCATGGTTTTGTTATGTTTATCTTGTCTTGAAAATTTCCAGTATATGATAACATTTAACACCAGATACATCATGAACAGTCAATAATGATAGTTTTTTTCAAAGAGTAAGCAATCAAGTGATTGCGGAGGAAAACAATCAATAATGATAGTTAATATAAATATTTGAACAAATCTCAACAAATTCTAACAAAGTATCACTAACAAAACGATTTTGTGGATATTTTATATAACAAACAACGGCGAGCCATTTTATTATTATACTGGAAAGAATGAAAATACCAGAAAGTAAGAAAAACGGATAACTTTCCATTAATTCATTGCGGGGATAAGCCGAAGATTTGGTTTATGTGTCGCCCCCATGAAAGCTCCATTATTGAATAATAATAACTCTTTTACCGAATACATTATCGTCGACGACTCTTCTTAAACTGCACGTCGACCTCTCCATAGAATATTATTTATAATGAGTGTGCAATGGTACACATAAGGTTCAGAAACCCACTAAATGAGATAGTTATGGAGTTTTAGGTTGACAATTAGTTTTTCATTGCATGAAAATAGACCTTGGAGGTCCACCTCTATTAAATAGAATGTAGGGGGTTGGCTTCACCATGAAAATAAATATAACAAAAAGTGAGGAGAGAATATCCATTTTACTAATCATTTAGAAGGTTGTAAGTTTGAAAATTATGTGTGCAACACATATAGAGTTCCATACATTGTCTACAACTCTAATGCTCTTGTGCTTTACAGGATTGTGTGGTTTCTAAGTGGTTGTGCAAGACATGAAAAGTTGCAACATAGTCTCCCCATCCTACCAAATAAAAAACTTATAATTGAAACTTACAAACATGACTTAAGACCTCTAGAAAATGCAATTTAAATACCAAGGCACAATATCAAGACCTAATAAATTATGTAATAAATTATGTAAGATACAAGACATGAAGTGCAAACTTTTAATGGAGCACATTAAAAGGAAATATTTGACTAGCAATAAATAATGACCCAAATAGAGGATAAGAGCAACCATTAAGGCATGAGAATGCATAGTTGGGGGAACAACCATCATAAACATACTTCTATATTTATTTTTGGTCTAGGCATGTATAAATTCTACCTTAATTTGTCAATACAAATTTTAGAAAGTAGTTATTTGTGTGGGTTCTTGTAGTGTCAAAGCTCTTGGCTAGTATAGTGGTTTCCTTGTTTTGACAGAAGATGAAGAGTTGTGGTGTTCTTGGAGGCATTTTCTTGTTCTTGTATACTTTTGTATCCTCTAGTGGTTGTCATGGAGTGTCACACCCCAAATTTTGACTATGTTTTACTTTTTACTTGTACGTAACTAGGAGTTGATTATGCATGATTTAATGATTTGATGTTATGTGAAAATGTTAGGATCAACCAATGATATCATGAGTTTATGTTTATATCTTTAGAATTTAGACATGTGATTATACGATGTCAAGATTATTTATTCATAAGGTTTATGAATTGACTAATGATGCACTAATCCTAGTTTGGTGGTTGCAAGTTGTAAACCAAGAAACATGTTTTTCCACCCTCTGAGAAAGAGAGGGAGAGCATCATTAGAGAGAACAGAAGAGACGTTTGGATAAGCATGTATTGTTGCCATCTAAGTTTCATGCTTTCATAGTTTAGTGAATTTTCATCGAGATTGGTAAGTTGTGTTTGACCCTTCGGTTCTAACTCAACAATTGTCGATTTGTTGTCAAGATCCATTATGCATAGGTTTTAAAAAAAATGAAGTTGGAAAAGTATGACTGTCAACAAGGAATGGTCAATAGTCATTGACTCTTGTGTGATATGAATATAATTATATTCAAGAGAAAATAGTTATTAGGGTTTAAACAATTTCATTATTGGTAATTTCTGATTGAAATCCCATTATGATAACCTATCTATTTTGGTGTTTATGCAAGATAGAGAGAGGGAGAACACCTCGAGCCCATTCCCATATCTTATTGAGTGCTTGAAACAATGTAAGTATACCTAGTATGCATCTACATTATATATGTATATATATATAATGAATTTTTAGTTTAAACCTATAGATTTGTTGACAACGAGCTTTTTGAAAGGGAGGTATAATTGCAAATTTAATTGCAACCACTTCTTGTTAAGTTTTGGCAACTCAACCCCTTTGTAACATTCACATTCTAAAAACATTGTAAAACTGGAAATTTACCATAGAGTAATTCAACAAGATAAAAATGAGAGAGAAATTTTTTCTTTTATTTAACATATAATCAAGTAACAACATATTGCAAGATTTCTATCCTAAAGTAAGCAACATAATATAATATAAAAAGATGACATTTTACTCTTTTACAATTACAAATATTTGCAATAGATAATGTTTTACAAATTTTCAATAAACACAACTCTCAAAAATATACTACACCCATAAATTTGACATCTTTATCACAAGCCTCGACATGTCTTCTGCTAGAGAGAGAGAGCATCTTCCTAGTGCTTTACCTCCATCCACAAACCAATGGTCTCCCACACATCTTCCACATAGGAAGTGGCCCTACCCTTCATGAGGAATATAGACCAAAGGTGACTAGTGGTAATTTGCCTTCCCAAGTACACAGTGTTGTATCTTACACAACTCTATCAACCATACAACCCTAGATACCCTGTAGCCAAGTATGATTTCTAATAGGTTATGCAATCTAGATACAGTGAACTGACAATGCATGTAGAGACATATGCATTACTATGGCCTAAGTTTCAATATAAATTGACGTTCATAATAAATGTTGTCATAATGTTCACCCACCCCAACTTGACTTGGCTACTATCATATTCCTATAGTTTGACTTGGTCAATTATGTATAACTATATAGTCTTGGCAACTTCAATATTTTAGTCTTCCTGTCCTAGACAAATTTACATTCACTGACTATATTCCATAGACCTTATCAATTATCTTTCTTTACGAGGATTCTCATTGCATCATTGCAATACCTAAGATCCAAGACTTATCAACTTATAAGAATTTTAAATTGATTTAGAACGACTAAGATGATTAACTTACCCAGGTTAAGCATCATAGTCTAGGAAATTATTTCCTTTCTTACAAGTAATAATAAATATACATAGTTAGGGTACTTGTCCCTTCAATCACGATCTATATAATGTTCACAATGATTTAATATAAATAATTACCTTATTTGGTTGAGTTAAGGTTTAACTAAAGAGTTTTATCTAACTTAAATCTAGTCTTTCTGACTTAGGTGGATTCACAAGGCAGTCATTTCCCATTTATCTTATGGAATAACTTTTTATTCGTATATACCTCTTTGCATGCTTGCAACAGTCGAGGTCTATGACATGATGACATTTATTACTTAAGTCGTTCAGTAAATAAAATTCCAATAGGTATTTATATCAAGGATACTCATTATTGTTTTAAACACATCTTGTCTAGATAAGTAAAAATAACATTGATAATTGGGGATTCTCGACCCTTCATTATCAATACCTAATTGAATAGTTAAGACAAAACATAACCATAATGGTACAATTAAATATCCCTACCCTTTGGGTTTATCTAGGAATTTGTTTCCCTTATTCCAACATAGTAGAATAACACATTAACATGGCCATATGGATAGAATAAAATAATATTAGAAGAGAGAAATTGACCTTGAGTATTCATCCAAATACGTGGTTGTATAAATCTCTCAGACCAAGACTACAAGCAAGTATATCTCTGTTATGACAAGTCAAAGGTTCAAATGTAAATATAAACTTTTTCTAAGTTTAGTTTAGCTCCATAATATGGTGGACTCATTTCATTGATGATGTAGGAGCATCCCTGGTTCAAGAGCAATCCTGCATCAACCAAAAACATTTGCATTTCAGTTCTTTCATTTTTTTTTTCCATTCAGTTCAGGTAGTTCAGTCAGTAGCAGTTTTCAGCTTGTGGTCTAGTTTTGGCATTTCACATATTGCGGATCTAGACTTAGTATCTACATTCAATCATCTACATCATATCAATAATTTAGAGCATTTAGATCAGTTATCAGAAAGACATCGCTCTCAGAAAATCAACTAATTTCTTAGTGTAGAGCATTCTAATAGTTCTTGATAATTAGCTGAAGGAGAAGGCTTGTAGATCATTCCTTGACTTGCGGATCTCAATGACACATCACTCAATGTCCTTTGGTTCATGGCTGACCTTCCCCAAGGGTCTGTATGCTATTCCATTCATTTGATGAAGTGTTCTATGCATTTATGTTTGACCTATCTGTGAACACGTTACAACTCTTCATTGGAGTTTGTGACCTTCCTTGGCCGATGCAGAGGAATCTATTGGTTCAGAAATGATATATAAAGATGTAATAGATCTTTAGGAAAGCAGTTAGAAATTGATTCATAGTTCTTAGTTTGGATTTTGTGTGAAGGGAGCTTTAAAGCCTTATCTTATGCATGTATGTAATCAAGCCTGTGAGCCCTAATTGTAAGCCCGCATGTTGCCGACCGATCTCTATTGGAATTCTATGATATACTGAATGACTGAATCTACACTTTCTTTATTTCTTTGAATTCTTTTCGTTGTGTTTACTCTTGTTGCACAGTCTGGATAGTTCATTCTGTGAACCCTCCTACCATGACTGCACCAAGTGGTATCAGAGTGAAAGTTTAAATCTTGGAGAGCGAATTGAGTGAAGTTGGTGAAGGAATTCCATAAGATCTTGTTGTGGACAGATCACCGAATTGAGGCAGGTTACTTGTGTTGCAACCGATCGCCAATTATGAGGTAGTTGTCACCTTGTAGCCTGATACCTGAGGCAGTTTACACTTGATCCTAGGAAGAATGTCACCACAAAGAGTTCTTCCTATTGGTATAATTGCTAATAGAATGGATGAAATGATGGAATTGATGAGAATAATTTGAATTCATTTGGATGCTGTTGAGGAAGATAGGTAAAGAGGATTGACACCGAGACCTAATGTTAAAAGTGATGATGAACAAGAATTTCAATCTACTGAACAAACTGGCAAAACCCTAGAAGGTAATTAAGAAGAAGAATCAGATTAGATAAAGATGTTGCAAGCTATCTCAAAGATTGGAAAAAGACTTAGAGTTGATGTACCGAACTATACTGGGAATATGAATCCTGAAGAATTGATTGACTGGATAAATGATATGGTAGAATACTTTGAATATAAAGAAATTGAAGATCTGGAGAAGGTAAAATTTGCAAAGACAAAGTTGAAAGGACATGCTATTATATGGTGGAAAGAAACAGAAGAGGAAAAGAAAAGATTACAAAGTCGGACCAGATGGTGACAAAGTTGAAGAATCAGTTCATACCTATTGAATATGAGTTGGAATTGTTGAAAAGATTGCAAAACCTGAGACAAAAGGAGAAATCTGTGAAGGAGTACACTAAAGAATTTCATAAGATGATCATAAGAATAAGACATAGTGAAGCAAGCAAGGAGAAAGTGGTAAGATATATCAATGGACTGAGATTGAACATTCAAGAAGAACTAAGTTTGGTAAGGATGACATCTTTGGAAGAAGCATATCAGTTTGCCCTAAAAGTTGAAGAGAAGATGAATAAGAAGCATGATCAGAGACAGAGAAGCAGAGGAGGTAAATTTTAGAGAGGTAAAACATTTTCTGGATATGATAGATCATTTCTAGAGCAGAACAAGTTTGACAACCCATTTAAGAAGGATGACAGAGATAACAATGCTTGTTGGAGAGATGACAGAAATTTTTACTAGAGAGGAAACCCTAGTGCATGCTGGAATGAAGGATATAGAAGAGAAGGAAGAGGATTGGATAAGAGGACATTCAGAGGTACTTGTTTCAAGTGTGGAGGTGAAGGACATAGAGCATTTGAATGTAATCAGGGTAATACAAGCAAGAGGACAAAAAATAGTGGAAGAGCAGCCTATGTGGAAGAAGAACCTGTTGAATCACCTAGTTCTGTTGGTAAACCTAAGAAAGGAGAATCATTGGTGATGAGGAGAGCACTATTTCAAATAGAGGCAATTGAGGAACCATCGCAGAGGAAAATTTTGTTTAGAACTAGATGCAAATTTGGAGGTAAGTGTTGTAAAGTTGTAATTGATAGTGGTAGTTTAGATAACCTAGTTTTAGAGGAGATGGTGACTAACCTGAAGTTGGAAAGATTGAAACACCCTAAGTCCTATTAGATAGCATGGATTCAGGATGATCATAAGGTACTGGTGAGTGAATAATGTTTGGTGAAATTTCACATTGGATCCAATCATGATGAAGTCTTGTGTGATATTATGCTTATGGATGTTTGTCATATCTTGTTGGGTAGACTTTGGCAGTATGATAGAAAAGCTATACATGATGGGAGGAAGAACACATATACTATAATAGAAATTGAGAAAAGAATTACTTTGATTCCTTTAGAAGACGATTCTAAAGATGTGGTATGTGGGAATGCTAGAATCTGTTTGGTAGTTGGAAGGAAATTTTTGGATGGTTTGAAATAGGAAAGTATGTGTTATGCCTTGATTCCTAAAAAGCCTGAAGCATTGAAGAAAGAGACTGAACCGGATGAGATAAAGGATTTTTTGATAGAATATGAAGACATCATATTAGATAATGCACCTAAAGGTTTACCACCTATAAGGAGTATCAGTCATCACATGGATCTTATACCAGGAGCAAGTTTGCCTAACAAAGCAGCACACCATTTGACACTGGAAAAGAATGAAGAATTGAATAGACAAATACAAGAGTTGTTGAGAAAAGGTTTGATTAGAGAAAGTTTGAGTCCTTGTGTAGTACCTACAGTTTTGGCACCTAAGAAAGATGGAGAATGGAGAATGTGTATTGATTCTAGAGTAATAAACAAGATCACAGTTAAATATAGATTTCCCTTACCTAGGATGGATGATATTATAGATTGTTTGAGTGGAGAAAGATTTTTCACAAAGATAGACTTGAAGAGTGGATACCATCAAATTAGAATCAGAGAAGGAGATGAATGGAAGACTACTTTTAAGACCAATGGAGGATTGTATGAGTGGTTAGTGATGCCTTTTGGATTGACATATACACCGAGTACTTTCATGAGGTTGATGAATAAAGTTCTAAAGAAATTCTTGGGTAAATTTGTGATTGTGTACTTGGATGATATTCTGATTTTTGGTAAGACAAAAGAAGAACATTTGTGGCATATTAGACAAGTTTTGTAGAGACTAAGAGGAGAAATTGTTGATAAACATCAAGAAGTATAGTTTCATGAAGGAAGAGTTGGTATACTTGGGATTTGTGATTTCTGTGGAAGGATTGAAGATGGACCCTGAGAAAGTGAGCAATTATTGAATGGCCTAGACTGGAGAGCATTGGAGAGGTTAGATCATTTCATGCATTAGCTAGTTTTTACCAGAAGTTCATTAGAAATTTCAGTTCCATTTGTAACCCTATGACAGAGACAATGAGAAGTGATAGAAAAGATTTCAAGTGGACATCTGGAGCAGATAAGAGTTTTGAGTTGTTAAAATAGAAAGTGATAGAGCAACCTATTTTGGCATTACCATATTTCAATAAGGTATTTCAAGTTGATTGTGATGCAATTGGAAATGCAATTGGAGTAGTGTTAAGTCAAGAAGGTAGACATGTAGCATATTTTAGTGAGAAGTTGAATGATGTAAGGAAAATATATTTAGTTTATGATCAAGAGTTCTATGGCATAATTCAAGCCTTGAAGAAGTGGAGACATTACTTGTTGCCTAAGGAGTTCGTGTTGTATACAGATCATCAAGCTTTGCAATATTTGAGCAGTCAAGGTAAGTCGAATCAGAGACACATGAGATGGGTAGAGTTCATGCAGAGTTATACTTTTGTGTTGAAGCATAGGAGTGGAAAATCAAACAAAGTTGCTGATGCCTTGAGTAGAAGAAGAAACTTGTTGACAAAGATGAGAGTTGAAGTGTTGGGTTTTGATGGATTGAAGAACATGTATGAGGGAAACACTAATTTTGCAGAACCTTGGAAAGCATGTAAGGAACCTGTTGTGATAGATAGAAGTAAGTGGTTGGCCTATTTCATTCCAGAAGATATGTTATTCAAAGGAAGTCAATTGTGCATACCTAGAAGTTCAATGAGAGATAATTTGATCAAGGAGAAGCATAGTGGTGGATTGGCAGGACATTTTGGCATTAATAAGACAGTGGCTTTGGTAAGTGAAAATTACTTTTGGCCTCAGATACATAAGGATGTTCAGATATTTGTGTAGAGTTGTAGAGCTTGTCAAGTTGCAAAAGGAAGTAGTCAGAATATTGGATTGTATAAACCTTTGACTGTCCCGAAGAGACCTTGGGAAGACATAAGCATGGATTTTGTAATGGGATTGCCTAAGAAATTGAGAGGACATGATTCAATATTTGTAGTGGTTGACAAATTTGCAAAGATGGCTCATTTCATACCTTGTAAGAAGACAACTAATGTAGTGCATGTAGCTAACCTATTCTTCAAAGAGATTGTGATATTACATGGATTACCTAAGAGTATAGTTTTAGATAGAGATACAAAGTTTGTTGGATACTTTCGGAGGATACTTTGGAGGAAGGTGAAGACAGATTTGAAATTTAGTTCAACTTTTCATCCATAGACAGATGGACAGATAGAGGTAGTGAATAGGAGTTTGGGAAACTTGTTGAGATGTTTAGTTGGAGACAAAGCTGAAAGTTGGGATTTGATTCTTTCACAAGCAGAATTTGCATACAATAATTCAGTAAATAGGAGTACTAGAAGAACACCTTTTGAGATTGTTACCGGAGTGAATCCTAGGGGAGCTGTAGAATTAAGAGATATCAGTATTTAGGAAAAGAGGAGTGTAGAAGTAGAAGAATTTGGAAATCACATGAAGATAGTACATGATCAGGTGAAGAAACATTTGGAGGATATGAACAATAAGTACAAAGAGAAGGCTGATGAGAAGAGAATACATAAGAAATTTGAAGTTGGAGATGCAGTGATGTTGTACTTGAGAGAAGATAGATTTCCAGTTGGGACTTATAACAAGTTGAAGACGAAGAAGTTTGGACCTTATAGAATACTCAAGAAATTTGATTCAGGAAATGCATATGAAGTGGAATTACCAGAGGCATTGGGTATATCACCTATTTTCAACATTGCAGACCTACATCAATATCATGAAGCAAAGTTCAGTGACAATATGGAAGAAGACCTGAAGAAGCAATTACCACAATAAGCACCAGAGTAGATAGAAGACATCTTGGACAATAGAGTTGGACGCATCACTAGAGGAAGACAATACAAAGAATATCTTGTGAAGTGGAAAGGTAGACTGAAAGAAGATTCAGCATGGATTTCTCAGGCTGAGGTGGACCGTCTTGGTTCTCCCCTAGCCCCAACAAAGTGAGGGACTCACTTTTTCAATAAACTCAGATGTCTGATGTAGGAGCATCCCTGGTTCAAGAGCAATCTTGTATCAACTAAAAACATTTGCATTTTAGTTTGTTTGCATTTTAGTTCTTTTATTTTTTTCCAGTTCAGTTTAGGCAGTTCAGTCAGTAGCAGTTTTCAGCTTGTGGTCTAGTTTTGGCATTTCACATCTTGTGGATCTGGACTTAGCATCTACATTCATTCATCTACATCATATCAAGAATTTAGAGCATTTAGATCAATTACTAGAAAGACATCGCTCTCAGAAGATCAACTATTTTCTTAGTGCAGAGCATTCTAATAGTTTGTGATAATCAGCTAAAGGAGAAGGCTTGTTGATCATTCCTTGACTTGTGGATCTCAATGACACATCACTCAATGTCCTTTGGTTCATGTCTGACCTTCCCCAAGGGTCTGTACATTGTTCCATTCATTTAAGGAAGTGTTCTATGCATTTAGGTCTGACCTATCTGTGAACACATTACAACTCTTCATTGGAGTTTGTGACCGTCCTTGGCTGATGTAGAGGAATCTATTGGTCCAAAAATGATATATAAAGATGTAATAGATCCTTAGGAAAGCAGTTAGAAATTAATTCATAGTTCTTAGTTTGGATTTTGTGTGAAGGGAACTTCAAAGCCTTATCTTACGCATGTATGTAATCAGGTCTGTGAGCCCTAATTGTAAGCCCGCATGTTGCTGGTTGATCTCTATTTGAAATCTATGATATATTGAATGACTGAATTTGCATTTGCTTTATTTCTTTGAGTTGTTTCTATTATGTTTACTCTTGTTGCATAGTCTGGATAGTTCATTCTATGAACCCTCCTACCATGACTGCACCAATTGATATCCATTAGAATCTTACATTGAGATTTCTCTCATTTAGACATATTTGAGCTAAGATGAAACTAAACATTCAAGTGTTATTGTCTAATTAGATACAAAGAGATCATCACACTCGCTATGATTTTAAAAGGATAGTAAACTAAATAAGACAATGCTTATTGTCAAGAACCCAATTGTTCTTCACAATGACAGGAATACTAATATCCTAGTTTACTCATTACAATCTAAGTCTGCCTTACCAAAAACATATGTGCATTGTATAATACTATATCATGTGGTGAGGAAGTGGCTTAAAGACATAAAGATACAAAGCTCTCTTAGCAAACTCTTAGACTGTTTCTCTATGGAAACTAAGACAAATCTAAGCATGGAGATAAAAGCATTCGGTCTAAAAGTGACCAATGTTAAATATATAATCTATGAGAGAAAAAGTTTAATCGACAAACAATCTTCTAAATGTCTCAGTCTATATTGACTTACAACCAAGAATAGATCTAAAATTTAGTTATCTACTTGAAAGTTCAGAGACTATCAACTCAATTAATGTTCAAGAAAAGAGTAAACTTTGCTTAAAACAAATAAATTGAATTCAAAAGGCAAAAGAACTTGTTTAGACTATCATGAGCAAAACTAAGGAGAACATCACTGTAATCCGTCGACTAGCCTCATATTGAAACTCTCTCATTGAAATGACTGGTTTACAAGGCTTTTGATAACTATGTTATCCCTCTTCAAGCATGTGATTACAAAAGTCATTTGGTTCTCCTTATGATAGTTTGACAAGTATAACAGTTTTAAAACAATATGAATAGGGTTAGCCTTGTGAGATAAATAAATAGATTTCATGGTTAATGCTTACATCAGCCTTTGCAGGCTAAATTGATGCTCTGTGGTTTTTACTAAGACAACTAAACAGTCTTACAATGACTTCATATCTTATTCGACATAGTCGACTCTCTTTATTTTGAACAATTAAAATGAGCTTAAAGAATATACTATACGGCATAAACATTTACCCTTAACCAGTCAATGCAATGGACATAATAAACTTGTGATTCTTCATTGGCTTTTCAATGCTTAAAAACACATGAACATTACCTGGTAGCGATGCCCTTGGCTGAGAAAGAGTTGCAGATAATAATGTTTTTGTTGTAGCCCAAAACCAACCACATTATCTTACTCCTCTCACTTGATATTTCCTCGCTCACTTCAAACTCTCTGCCCAAAGCATATCCTCTAATGATAATGTTTTAGCAAATAACATAACACTCAGAAGATCATGCCCTCAACTCAACTGGGGTTGCAGCTAAAAAGACTTAGCAAGACTCATAATGAGTCACCTATCTTTAGTCTTTTTCCACTCTCATAGTTGGAAGCAAAATAGGAATTGATGCAGCCCACTACCCATTCTGTTTCAACCAAAACCATTTTTTCAACAAAGTTTAACACATATTTCAGGAAGACACAAAACATGGGAAACTCATCAAGTAAAGTATTAATACCACGACTCCTCTTTGAAAGAGGTCGACACAAACAATTAAGCCGTCATTTGATCATTAATGATCACTTTAAGTGATCCAATCCATCACTTCAAATAATGAAGACATTCCAATTTATATGCCTACGACTGCTTTTACGAGTAAGCATATTTAAAAACCATGAGGTATTATCCTCAATTGATAATTACATATATATATTTGTTTATACAAATAAATATGGTTCAACATGGCACCTATCCTAAGTGATAGTGTATGCCTTGATCAAAATATGATAATAACAATAAATCAAAAGACTTATGAATACTGTGGAAGGGTCAAGCTTGTCTCCCCTACTCAGTCTCTCAATAAATCACGTCAAATTATCATGATAAGATTATTATGTGACGTTAAACATCGACAATAAAAACACTAAGAGACTTAATAATAATAACACCACCATTTTACAACAATGACGTCGTAACTTTTATGTTAAACATAAATGGTCATAATTCTTAATCAGACGACGTCGTTTACATTACAAATGACTATGATGACACACTATGACTTGAAAATATTTGAAAGATATCAACTACCTGACGATTGGGTTCAAAAGTAAACTGACAAGACAAAACTTACCTCTTACGACACTGGTTCACATTTTCATTAAACACTAATACTCGTTTGGCAAATCATCACTCATAACCTGAGGTCTATATCTCTCTCCTCGAAAGATACTCTCTCTCTCTTTTCTTCGAGAGTCATTTGAAAACCTATACTATTATATCAAACTTGTAACCAACAAATTATGATCAGTGCATCTTTATTCAAATAATAAACCAATTCTCATAATGCAATATTAAATCAACAACAATTAAATATTCATTTCCATAATTCCATATATGACATTCGATATAATCTATGTCTTTCCTCAAGATTAATCTAAACATCATAATAGATTTACTTATGTCCAAGTAAAAAGTATAGAAAGACAAAAATTGGGGATGTAACACCCTTTATCTCCACAGTAGCTTGGAGAGTATGGGGGAGCTCTTAAATAGAATGGGGAGTGGTCATAATGATCAGTCACTCCACCATTGAACTATTTGCACCATGAATAGCAATTATAGGCTTTATTTTGGCAAGGATTCTCTAAGGTAAGGGAGAAGTTAAGCCTTGTAAAGGCTATATTATCATGGAGGATTCATAATCAGAGTGGGGGGGGAAATGATATCACTTAATAATAACAAGATTTTGATAGAGTAGAGAGAAGAGATAAAACATAGTAAAATTGAGTAGAGGAGTAAGCCCTGTTAACACAGAGATCTTTACTCTTATCTAGAGAACCACAGGGTAATAGAGATAGATACACAATAGCTCACAAGATAAGACAAGATTAGATAGCAAGGAGATAGCTATAGCTTGCATAGGCATTGGAAATTGGTGGTAGCTGAGGTAAGGATGTCTTTAATAAACATTTATTTTCATTCTTAAATTGTAAAGTCTATTACTATTTGAATAAAGAACAAGAATATGTTTGCTAGAGTTAAATATTTAGGGTATTTATAGTAGAGAAATGATGTTTGATGGAGATAGTGTTAATGTCTTTTCATAGTAGTTGAAAAACAACAATTTTAACTTTTCAACGTTATAGAATCATCAGAAATAACTATAGAAGATAACTCTCTCATGCTATCATTTTATCATTAAACTTATAGGGTCTTTATGATGTTAACTTAATAGTTTGGTAGAAACCAAACTGTGGATAAGAATTGTTGCAAATATGTGCCTATGATGTGTTGTCATTGATGTCAACATATCCTTGTTGTCATTGGTGTCAACTGTATCCAATTTTGTTGCCTAATTGAGGAGACTGGAATGTTGAGAATATTGAGAAAATTAATGAAGATCAATGTATGCAGACCATATGGCTATATGGAGGATTGTCTGAAGAATCTCTAGTTAAGATTTGAGAGGTCCAAATGAAGATTTGAAAAACGTATGGCTATTTGAGTAGAACCAGTTTTGTAGTATTTAGAAGAGACAAAGTGACAAGAAAGTGGTCCGGATTATTCCAGAAATGTAAAATAATGATCTGCAGATTTAGAGGCATGTTTTGGAATTTAGTGTGTATCCTCAACTCAAGTGGTTCATGTTTGGAGGTCTGCAAGCAATCTTTCCAGTGTGATAGTCATGACAAATAGTGTTCTTGAGGTGCTAGATGAAGATGCAAGTGATTCTGATAATTTGGAGTAGTGTGGATGTTATTGTTGAATTTAATGTGCTCATGGAAGTCTATGAATTGTGTGCCTATTGTATTGGAGTTCCGCATTGAAGATTGAGCTCGTTGTTGAAGAATTCTTCCTTGATATTGTTGTTCTTCCCAGTCCTGGCCGATCGGATGATTCAAGCATGTTGTGGATGATATAAGAACAATTCTATGGAGTGTGGCATGTTGATCGAGGAAGATTTGAGTCCCAGTCATGTTTGGCCAATAGTTTTTTGATTTGCATTAAGGCAAATGTTTGGAGTGCCAACCTTGATGTTTATTCCAAGGTTGATGAAGCATATAAAGGAGTGTAGTTGAGTCATGGAAAATCATCCTTGTGAGAAAATAATAAAATCAAAAGAAAGAATCAGAAGAAAAGCAAAGAAGAGGAGGAGCAGAAGAACAAGAGCAGTATAGAATGAAGAGTTAGTAAAGAAGAGTTTTGGGGTAGAGCAAAAGTTTTGTGAGCATTCAATGAGACTGAACTAGGCATGAAGAAAATGCAATTTATCAGTTAAATTCCTTTTGTGTGGTGCAGGAGCACCATGGTATCTTCATGCTTCTATAGAGAAATCTTGAAGTTTGATGTAATTTTGATGTTTCTACCTTGTAATAAGGTCATTTGGACCAATTCACATATGTTTAGGTCATTAAGGTTCAAGTCTTGTGTTCTTTTTTGTAAAATGTAAAAGGTGTCACAAATGTAAAACTTGCAAAGTTATAAAGTTGCAATGCAACATATGGAATATGAAAGGTCATGAAGGTTTAGTTTGCTTGGAGGAAGTTAGAAATTAGTTAGAAATTGAAGAGTCGTGTTGTAAATGCCTTTAAAATCCCTTGAGGACAGTTGAGAGGGCGTGGGTGATTGAAGAAAAGAAATTGGAATGAATAAAATCTCTGTTTTATGTATATTTTCTTAGAAATTTACTATTTTCTATTGGTGTATAGGTCTGTATAGGCCCATATACATGTATAAGTATTTGAAAATGATGGTATAATCAATCACCTTCCTTTTCCTTTTTGTTTCATGCAGATTGGTTCATTTTTGAGAAAGTTATTGAAATTTTTGTATAAACTGTCAAAACCTTGATCTAGGGTAACAATGGGTAAACAAAATTGTTTTCCTCTGATTGTAAATCAAATGGTGAACTCTAATCTGGTTAAAATAAACACTATTACATATACCTCCATGTTCCAAGGTTGCAGATGAGAGAGATGAGTATTGTTATTGATTTCCTAATGCTCTAAGACTGTAATTTCAAGCATAACAGACTGATAAGCAGTAGAGTAAGAGGTTTTGGGATATTGTTGATGAATCTAGTAATTATCAAAGGTGGAATTGATTTGGAATTGATGTCAAATTATAGTTTTGACCCTTTTTAAACTAGGGTTGATTAAAAAAAAAAGGTAATTGAAGTCTTCTATTCCCTATTCTATTTATGATAGTGCTAACAGTTAGGACATAATTGTGTTTGGTAAAGTTTTGTTGTAATCCATGTTGAATAGTGTTAAACCCTCTTTAAGGTTATTCATATGAATTATAACAATGCCATTAAAAGTTGTGTAAAATCTTGGAAAGACTTCTTTATGTGAATATCAAAGTTGTCAAGTTGAAGTCAAGGCTAGTAAGCCTAATTGAGGACTTAATGGTTTGATGAATCTAGAGATTTTTCTTGTGCCAAAAATTGGCGATTTAGCCCATTTGTAACATATTGAAGGACTGTAAATGGTTTGGGTGAAGCTAGAGTGAGATATTCAAGTAGTCTCTTTGTAAAAGAGGCCTAATTGGCCTAAGGGCTTGTAGTTCTCTCATAAAGAAGTGATGAAATATGAGTGAACAAGAGATGAGTAATCGAACAAAGGATATTTTGAGTTTTATCCAATGAGATAGAGAAACTGAGATATCTTCCCCTGAATTGCATCAAAGTGGTATCAGAGCTCAGCAAAAGGTTTGGGCAGTGAGTTAGTTTTGTGGTTGTGTGTTTGTGGTTTTGTGCAGGTTGGTGGTCAAGAGATTAGGGAGAGGAAGAAATAGCCTAGGTGAGGTAGAGGAAGTTGAGGAAAGTGTGAAGCAAGGAGAAACTTGCTTAGAGACCATCTACAAGATGGATTTGTTAAGAAGACATTTGCAGGCAGAGGAAGAAAGGAAGAAGAGAAAGAGGCAAGAGAAGTTTGACATGGAGATAGTAGCCATAAGGCAGGAGTTAAGAAGGTTGGACAAAGAACTCTATGAGTCCATGATGAAGATGGAAAGGATGTCAAGGCAAATGACAAGTTGGCACTTGAAGGTTGAGAAGGGGAAAGTTCAATGGCCCATTAGGAAGATAGTTAAAAGGAGAAGACAAATGGAAGAAGCCTTTGAAGATGCAAAAGAAGAGTTCATAGAAGAAAACAAAGAAGTTACAGCCATTCCCAAGTATGAAGATGAAGGTGTACCAGAGATAAAGCACCTAATTTCAGAGGGAGAAGATATTGAGTTTGTGTCAAGATGGGAAGAATAGTTGATTAAGGATGAGTTGATCTTGGAAACCTACAAAGAGCTGTAGAAAGATGGAGGTATTGTGATAGCACTAATATATCATTTCTTTGTTGTACTAATTCATTAGATAGGGAATAATTTGTAGATTAAGATGCAGCGGTTTGGAGAAGGACAAGGGGTTGAGATGAAAAGTGAGTAGCAGCAGAGTGTTGGTAAGCAAGATAGAGGCCTAATTTGCATGGACAAAATGAAACCTAAGGCAAAAATGAAGGTGATTAGGATCCTTTTCAAGGTCAATTAGAGGCAGATCATGCAAAGGATGAAGGTTTGTTGACAACATCAAGTCTAAGAGGGCTTGGAAATTTTCTTGGCCGGGAGTATGGTGTAGGAGCACCATGGTATCTTCATGCTTCTATAGAGAAATCTTGAAGTTTGATATAATTTTGATGTTTCTACCTTGTAACAAGGTCATTTGGACCAATTCACATATGTTTAGGTCATTAAGGTTCAAATCTTGTGTTCATTTTTGTAAAATGTAAAAGGTGTCACAAATGTAAAACTTGCAAAGTTATAAAGTTGCAATGCAACATATGGAATATGAAAGGTCATGAAGGTTTGGTTCACCTAGAGGACATTAGAAATTGAAGATTCATGCTGTAAATGCCTTTAAAAGCCCTTGAGGATAGTTGAGAAGGCATAGGTGATTGAAGAAAAGAAATTGGAATGAATAAAATCTCTATTTTATGTATATTTTCTCAGAAATTTACTGTTTTCAGTAGGTGTACAGCTCTATATGGGCCCATATGCATGTATAAGTGTTTGAAAATGATGGTATAATCAATCACCTTCCATTTCCTTTTTGTTTCATGCATATTGGTTCATTTTTGAGAAAGTTATTGAATTTTTTGTATAAACTGTCAAAACCCTGATCTAGGGTAACAGTGGGTAAACAAAATTGTTTTCCTCTGATTGTAAATCAAATAGTGAACTCTAATCTAGTGAAAATAAACACTCTTACATATACCTCCATGTTCCAAGGTTGTAGATGAGAGAGATGAGTATTGTTATTGATTTCCTAATGCTCTAAGACTATAATTTCAAGCATAATAGACTGATAAGCAGCATATTAAGAGGTTTTGGGATATTGTTGATAAGTCCAGTAATTATCAAAGGTGGAATTGATTTGGAACTAATGTCAAATTACAATGTAGACCCTTTTCAAACTAGGGTTGATTAAAAAACAAATTTTAATTGAAGTCTTCTATTCCCTGTCCTGTTTATGACAGCGCTGACAGTTAGGACAGAACCGTGTTTGGTAAAGTTTTGTTGTATTCCATGTTGAATAGTGTTAAACCCTCTTTAAGGTCATTCATATGAAGTATAACAATGCCATTAAAAGTTGTGTAAAATCTTGGAAAGACTTCTTTATGTGAATATCAAAGTTGTCAAGTTGAAGCCAAGGCTAGTAAGCCTAATTGAGGGCTTAATGGTTTGATGATTCTAGGGACTTTTCTTGTGCCAAAAATTGGTGATTTAGCCAATTTGTAACATATTGAAGGACTGTCAATTGTTTGGGTGAAGTTGGAGTGATATATTCAAGTAGTCTCTTTGTAAAAGAGGCCTAATTGGCCTAATGGCTTGTAGGGCCTAGGGGCTTGTAGGTCTGTCATAAAGAAGTGATGAAATATGAGTGAATAGGAGATGAGTAATCTAACAAAGGATATTTTGAGTTTTATCAAATGAGATAGAGAAACTGAGATATCTTCCCCTGACTTGCATCATTGTGTTAAACATAAATTCTAAAGGCAGTGAGCCTCTTTGAGCAATGAGCTCTGGGCAGTGCACCTAAAGGCAAGTGCCTTACCATTTTCTTTTAAGTACTTTTAATAGGGTACGAATCTTGTGGGTTAACCCCCACCATGGTTTTCCCTTAACTGGGTTTCCACATAAAAATTCTGGTGTTATGTGTGTTTAATTTGTTTCTACTCATGTATTGTTGATTCATGTTTTAATGTTTATATCATTAATCTGATTATAAGTTGTGAAAGAAGATTAAAAGCAGAAAAGATTAAATTTGTGTGACAACTGATTCACCCCCCCTCTCAGTTGTCTGGGCTAATTCCAACAATAATAACTCTATTTAAACTGAGGATTTTAGGGTCTATAGAAAGTAATCACATACTATGTTTGCACTCAAACAACAATAGTATTTTCCTTCAACTAACAAAAACCAAATATGAGTAGAGAGCTAGCATAGTCATGTAGAGATAGACTGATATTAGTTCTCATTTTTGAGTTCATGGAATTGTAGCCATACCCTATTAAGGTCACAATGGTTTAACCAGATAAAGTTATGTATGTTATTATAGAGACCCAACCTTACTAGAACTCTAATTTTAACCTAGGAGCTATGAGAAGTAAGATTGTTTAAAGTTTTATTGTTTTAAATTAAATGATCTTGTGTTAGATATAAACCTATGGTAGAAGATATTTAAATGATATCAATATCATTCGGAACACCTAACGATAGTGATTTATCATCACATAAGCATTATACAAAAATGATAAGTATTATCATTATATTTGAAGGATATTCCATATCAGTTCAAAACCTATCCTATGTAGAGAATTAGAGGACCCGAGAAGACCAAAAGGTCAAAAATATTATTGTAGACTATGTTGGCATAATAGTCATAGTAGCAATGGTATTACATTATTAAATTTGTATTTATAGGTTAGTTTATGCATATTAAATAAATGTTAGTAAATAAAGCAATAGTTAGTTTGTTAGTTTGTTAGTTTGTGGGAGTTACATTCCCATATGGAGGTTATGTAGTTAGTTATCAAATAGTTAAAGGGAAGAGGCTTAAAATTATAAAGCCAATGTAATGAAATGTAAAAAATATCTGAAGACAATAATATATTATTCTATGTTTTATGTTTTGTTGTGTTAAAATGGTTTGATCTTGTTATCTATGTTTGTGCTCACCATATTTCAATATGGTATCAAAGCAACCATGATCTGAGGCCTGATGTGAAGGAGAATTTGGGCATATTAAAAGTAGACTGGTGTGAAAGATTTGTTAGTTATATATTTAAGAGAGAAAATTGCAAGCTGCCTCTTTGGTTGACCATAGTCTATAAAAATCTTGTGTTGTGCATGGTGTTAATGTTAATGAAATGGTAGATGGGCCATTTTGATGCAGAATAAAGCATAGGGGCCATTTCTGCAATTTGGGAGTCATTTAGAACACTGCATATGCTGTGTGAAGAATTGATGTTGCTAAGAATATGAACATGTGAAGAAGTAATTCAAAATAGCATGGGATTCTATTTCTTTCTGGTTTTGCCATGCATTTGGAGGTTTAGAAGGTCATAAGAATATGGAGGTATCCTTAACTGATGCTGCTTTATTCTATTTCAAACTTGTTTGCCGTGCATAAAATAAATATGATCTCAATAAAATCTGAAGTTGTTTTAGTTGAAGAAAGAGCATTCTATGTGACTGTGGAAATACAAAGCAAGGCATGACTTTATGTTATAGTAGATACATATTGATTTTCTTCATTTTATCATCGATCTCATTCATACTTAGCGAGAGGATGCAAATTAAGTCATGATTTAATTGGCATACAAAGAAAGAAAAAGCGCTATTGAGTCATGGTGCTATTGATTCCAGACAATGCAAGAAGTCATGTGTAAAAGTGGTTGCCAATTCAAATTTGTATTCCTAAATACAATCATTTCAGCAGGTTAGTTAGTGCATGAGATTTACAAAGAAATTTTACTTTGGAGTAATAAGGATTAAATTGTTGAAAGTTTAATTTGATGAAGGTCTATTAGTGTATTGAAGTTATGAGATATTTCATTCCATTGCTTTTGTGTGGGGTTTGTACATTTGTATGCATTGGAGTGATAAGGAAAATAAGGATTGGAGGTATATGAGTCCATCATTGATCAAAATTGATATCATTATTTTTAACATTTGAAAATGGTCACACATTATGTTTGTGGTTCTGATGCCATTCATGCTATGCATGATAGAAATTTGAGAGACTTGCATGCTTGTGCTATTGAAGAGTCTAATGCAAATGGATAGAGTGTAATCACATCATATTGGAGGAAGGCGGCATCAGAGGATGGAGGATTTTCCATCATCTCAAGTTAGCTTCTCACTTTGAGATGATGCTTTGCATGAGAAGCATTTTTGGTTTTGGTTGTTTTGTTTTTCTTTGTTGATGCTGACGGATTTGAAGAATGTATGTTTTGTGAAGATTTTGTTTTGGAGATAGGTTTGGGATTTGGTGTTGAGCTCAATATGGATTGTTGTCCAGCGAGATTCAGAGTATATGATCAAGAATTATACCCTTTCGCAGTCACTGGACAATGATAGAGATCTGTCGTATCTCTGAGGGATTGTTGTCGAATAATTGAAGACTCTGTGATTTAAGAGTTCGGGACTAAAGAGCTTAATAACATAGCTTAAAGCTACACCTTTCCGAGGGTAGACGAGACAGCATGATGGAGCCCTGCTTGGTTCAGGATTTTTTCTTTGGGAGAAGATCTTCTATGTAATCAGCTTTGTTGAGTATATTGGCATTCAGGGGGGGTACCTTGGTACTATTGCAGGAACAATGTAATAAGGGGGGGAATGTTGGCATAATAGTCATAGTAACAATGGTATTACATTGTTAAATTTGCATTTATAGGTTAGTTTATGCATATTAAATAAATGTTAGTAAATAAAGCAATAGTTAGTTTGTTAGTTTGGGGGAGTTACATTCCCATATGGAGGTTATGTAGGTAGTTATCAAATAGTTAAAGGGAAGAGACTTTTATAAAGCCAATGTAATGCAATGTGAAAAATATTTGAAGACAATAATATATTATTCTATGTTTTATGTTTTGCTGTGTTTAAATGGTTTGATCTGGTTATCTGTGTTTGTGCTCACCATATTTAAATAGACTCAAACATATCTAGGTTGAAAGATAGACTTAGACAAGAGATTAGTTATGAAAATAGTAGAATCCAATAAGATCTTATATGTAGAGGATATACCACATGCATGCTATGTTTTTACATGTTATGTGAAATGTGAATTCAAACAATGCCAAAGGGTCAAGAGATGACTAGAGGTTTTTGGTTATCTTGTTATTTATTATAAACCTTTACTTTTGGGAAAACAAGAGTATTTGATATTCAATGGGTTGGGATAAAGAAGTTAAACCCTAGAATCAACCCAAAGGGTTTTAGAAAACTTTAAGGTCTCAAGTCAGTTATGACTTTGATTTAGTCTATTATATGGTCAATAGTAAATGGTCGAGAAACCATAAAGAAAGACAATATAAATTAGATAAGAGTTTAAGTAGCTAAACTTAGATGATTTTTTGATAGAGTCGAAACTTGACATATAGCAAAAGAGTGCTTAAAATTTGAGTAATTGAGTAAATGACTAGAAGTTAGAGACCCTGATATTTGCAAGAATGCAACTAGGGACTCTTTGAAAGGTTTAAAATAATCTAGACCTACATATCATTTATATATCCTAGATTAAGGTTCAAATTCTTAGTTAGATTGATTAAAAGCTGAGTTCAGTCATGACAATTTATGTCTAGAATTATTAGTCAAAGAAAGTCAACTGTAGGATGAGGTAGTCTCCAAGTTAATTTAGAGGTGTGTGAACACATGACTACATTTATTGCAAAAGTTTATTTATATAGAAACTTTGGCCAAAGTGATACATTTGCCTCTGCATGCATTAGTCGGTTCATAGTGTCTAGATGGCGTGACCTGTTAGAATGATCATACTTAGCTAGAAGATTGTCTAGAGTCATATGGTCGATTGAGTTATGTAAGACACATCACTAAAACTTAGATGGCAACCTATTGGTTCTTTATGTATATAGTCTTCGTGAAGGGTAGGGCCACTTCCAGGAATGGTGTGTAGGGGACCGCCAGACTATGGTTGGTTGTAAAGCTCTTGGATGATGCTCTCCTTCTGTAGAAGAAGACTCACCAAGACTTGTGTGACAAATATCAAGATTCCAGATGTAGTGTACTTCATGATATGACTTGTGATTGTCAAAATTATATAAAAATTATTCTTTTTTCCAAGTGTAACATATTTGTAAATGTAAAGTGAAATGTTTTCACTACGATTTATCATTGAATTTATTGTATTTCAAGGTTGAAAAATATTCAAAAAAGATATGCTTTGATTTCTTTGTAACTATTCAAATGATAAAAAAGAAAAAAAAATTCTCTCATGTTTATCATGTTCTTTTACTTTCTTAGTGAATTGTGTGTGTAATTTCTAGTAATATGAGATAGCATGTTACTGTTACCCAATTGTGCTTTTCAGCCCGATCAAGTCAGGCTATAACATTATTTTTTTGGCTACTTTGAAGAAGCAGATAAGTTCAAGGGGAAAGGAGAAGAATGTTTAAGATTCTCAGTTATCCCTAGAAGGCCTACTCTCCTGGTGTAGGGCCATTCTGGTGATCATATTACTAGAACCATGTAGCATCTCAGTAAGAGCTACTACATGAGCCAGATAAGATGGGAAGGACAATCCAACAGAGTAGGAGATATCCTAAGATTGTTAGGAGAAAGGAAAGCTAATCTATATGTTGTATTTTGTGTTGTAGTTTTTTTCCATTGTTCATTCATTACAGTTGATACATTATCATATTGAAAAAGGCACACAAAATTGCTAAATCCATTCATGATTATGAACATCGGTATCATGCAATCATTTTTAGTTTATCTTTATGCAATTTATTCACAAAGAAGAAGTAATATACAAAAATATTGCATAAACTAGTTGTTCATATTCATGAGAAGAGAAGTGTTTATATGCTCACACACAAGCCGTGGGATTAACAGTATATGATGCAATGAAAGAGAACAAGTACATCTGAAATAAAAGGAGCAAACATATAAAAGAGAAAAGGGACCCGCCATTGCCTGAATGACGAATACCACCACTGGCAGCATCATCTTCAGTTCCTACGCTGATATCTTCAAGGGGACCTACAAGAGAAATTGAGGAAGAATGTTAGAGTTCAGGGTACTTTTTTGCTTCTATATGCAGTAATATCAAACGTACATACTACTTGTCATTGAGAATCCGATTGGGAGATAAAAGAGATAAATAGCTCTAGAATACAGTTATATAAGCACCAAAAGGAAATAGAATATCAAAATAGATCTCAATCAAAGGAGAGGCTACTAAGTCTCTATGTTTCTCTAACTAAGTTTGCTCACTGTGTAGGTACAGGTATTCTTAAAAGAGCAATCACTAATGATATGGACTAAGGCTGTCATAATAGTCATGCACACTATATAAGTGCTGAAGGAAGAGTAAGTGAACAGTCATGGAGAGATACTAATAGTAGTCATAACAAAACATTCATTAGGAGGACAATAGTGAATACAAGAGCAATCATAAGTAGCCATAATGACTCTAATAGAAGTGAATAGATCTCAACTCTGAATCTCTGCCAAGATAAATGCATGAAGAGATTAGTATGACCAAGTAATAGAAACATAGTGATAGTGATACCATGATTGACATAGTAGCAATCCAAAGATACCACAACTCACCAAGGTCCTAAATGACAAGAGAAGCCTCTAACAGCCAAGGAACAGTCCATGAAGGATAGGAAGCTATAAGTCAGATACATATGCAAGAAACATGGAAGGAACACATCTTGTGATACAGATTCAAGATCACTGCCCACATGTACATGAGACATAAAAGCAAACAGGGAGGTCAAGATTTCTAAGATATACACCATACAAATCCCTAAGAGTCCCTACCCTACTTCTAGCTAGAGAGATTATAAAAGTTAGTCAAAGATCTGGAGTAACATACCTACAAGGGGTGAAAGATGCAGTAGACCTACAAAGGTGTTAAAGACAACATTCCTTATGTAGTAGTTGTTAAACTCAAGGCATGACAATATCAAGTAGACAGAGATAGAGTGAGCAAGAGACCTAGAAAATAGGAATCAATGTTAGGGTCAGCTAAACAGGAGGGAACTGTAGCCAACTCTGACATTTAACAGTCATATGGGGAATAGGCAGCATTGCAATATCCAAGAATAGTCAAAAGATAGATGAAAAAGCCATAGCAATCTTTCAGAGCTCAAAGGACATTGCAAATAGCATAGAGAAAGACAACATCTATTCAATGCAAACTTCTAGGTTCAATGTCACTCTAAGACTGAGATTCTAGGAGTACTAGAATGGCTTATAGCTAAAGCAGTCAGTCTTCATATGAAAAAGAGCAGTTTGCAGAGAAGAGGTCTATTCAAAGCTTTGAACATACAATATGATCTCACCTCTCTACTGAGACTTAGGACAGTCATAGACTAAAATACTTAAAGAGTTATGATATTCAAATTGGCTTAAGAACATTAATAGAATTTATGTTTGTCTTGGAGTTCATTTAATGCATGCAGTCTCAATGCTAGAAAGGAGTCACAACATCACTGTGAAGTGAGCAAGCAAGGATTAAGAGGACAGTATCACTGTCATCTAAAGCTTGAACTAGAACAACAAAAGGTAATAATCACAAGCTAGGTTTGACCCAATGACTATCCACACACAAACTAGACAAAATAGAACAGTGATAGCAATCATGATGATTCCAAAGATTACAAGGGGGTATTCTTACATATCATCCACTCCAACAGTTAAAGAACCTAGTTTGAGCAATGAAAATAGGTCATATATCTACCACTTTTGTTGTGAATGAGGTGTGAAGTTGTTGGTGAGTGTTTGGTCATTGAAATGGATGATATTCAAGAGGAGCAGTTGCGCAGTGGTCTAGAGAGAAAAGGTCTCTTGCATACGATTGCAATAGGAAGATTGCAAGAGTGGGATAAGTGTGTGAAAATCATACAAGTTAAGAATAAGAGACATTATGCCTTTACCAGTGCCTCTGTACCAGCAATAGCAGGAGTAAAGATTGCAAAGACATAACAACAAGAGAGCAGTCCCTACACAAGACCCAAGTCACAGTCATAAAATGGTCTTGCCAGAAGACATGACAGAAGAATGTAAGAAATGCCAACAAGGTGCAATCCAAGTGAAAGATAGATGGTTTGTAGAGGTCTTCAAACTTTTTAATCACTACCTGACTTTGGTGCAGGACAATCACAATAGTCTCATATAGTCACCAAGGATAGAGAACTATCATACTATAGATGAAGCAAGGATGTACAATCGAAAGCATCAAAGAAGCAGTGTTTTACTAACAACAGAGGCATGCATAAAGGAGACAATCATCTAAATAGGGAAAATAGTCACCATTGAAAGAATATGAAGATTAAAAATAGAGTTGAAAGGGACATTTATCTATTTTGGAGGTCTAATGCAGTCATAGGACAACATTTAGTTGTATGCTGGGACAACAAATCCAAATGCTCAGATAAATCTTCTCCAATACAAAGTAGCACTCCAATACAACCCATAGGAAAAGGAGAACAATGAAGATTTACTTCATAGTCTAAGAAAAACCCTAGTAATGGCATGTAAATAGAAAAGCCTCCTTTTATCTTTTGTCTTCATGATAAGAGCATACAACCAGGGAAATGGAAGCTTTTCACTAGCAAGGGTAAAAGAGTTAACTGAAACAACAAAAAATATGCAAGAAATGAATAGAGGTAACATTTTTAGTTTCTCATGAAGCCTACAAATTCTTAATAGTCTCCATGAAAACCCTAATAGGGTTTTAGTCAAATGTCAAAAAGGAGACAAAGGTAATGAGAACAAGGGTGAAGATTTTGTGTCTTCTACAGTTGATCTATTATTAGAGTTTACAAATTTAACTTGTAAATTGATTCGAATTATAGTTTTTCCCGATCCATGCAGTATTTCTTGATTATTCTTTTTGACTGTTGAAAATTTAAGCTAAGTTTATTAACTTTTACAAAGCTTGAAAAAGGTTAACTAATTACAATAATGTTGTAGTTAGAAATCAAATTCTGAATTAAAAATACTAAAAAAGAAATTAGAGAGAATAGAAGAAGAATGAGACGGAAGCTAGAAAGATCAGATGTAGGTTGATAACAAAGTTCATCCTTCAAAGGACTACATCTCTAGGTCTGCTTCTCAATGCTGGACCGCTTTCATTAATATTGCCGAGCACTTGAAAATGCTTTCTTACAATATTCAAGCTTCAAAACCTGCACAAAATTCTTCACAATCTCTCTCACTTTTACAATTTTGCTATATAATAACACCTTGTAATTATTCTCCTCCAAAAATTCTCACTCCAATGGCATTCTAACTCCACCCTTTTCCAATATTCTTCAAAGCCAAAATTCTCCCCTTTTTATACATAAATTTTGCCAAATATAGCTTAAAACCATAGGATTTCCTCAAATCCCCCATATACAATGATAATCCCCTACAAATCTTTAATACATGGGCTTATATTATCCCGGGCCCTTTTAAAATCTTAATAATCTTTATGGCTTTGATTTTCCATGGCTCATATTGCTTCAAGCCCTTTACAATACAATTTTCTATACTAATTAGTGGTTAACTATAATATTTTCACATATTTTGTTACCCCATTTCGAGTTCCTTATCCCATTAAAATTGGGCTCCTTTTCGTAAATAGTAGAGGATATTATTGGGGGGGTGGCTCGAGCCCCTTCTTTCATTGTTCACCATGCAATAATAAGTAAAACCGATTACAAGTCATTTAAGACCCAAACAAACCACATGGTGTAGCGGCTGGGAGTATTTGGGAGGTCTTGGGTTCAAATTACCTGGCCTCTTTTTATAGATTTGCCACTTTTCAAAATATAAAGATAAAAAATGCCACATATAATATGAAAAACATGGATGACCTCTTGGTGGTCACCCAAATTAGCAGCTTGCAGGTTGGGAGTGCAAACCACCTCAATCTATTTTTGATAGTGACAATCACCGCCGAGGTGTCACATGGCGCCATATTACTCACCTACATAATGCCATGTGTTAGCATACCACTGGTCCATGTCATGTCCATGTGCCACATCACCGACCTTCCACGTCATGCCACGTCAACACTAATGCTGACAGTACCTAAAAGTCAACCCATTCTTTTGCTAACTTTGATTAGGCGCCATTTGCGCATACGGACTCCATTTTCCATGATTCAAGCGGCATTAGAAATGTGGTGATCAGCTTTACGAATTGACACCATTTTTTCTAAATTGGAGATGAAATTTTTGCCTTGGCAATCAGGTATCTTCAGTTGACTAGACTTTGACCGTGCATAACTTTTGCATCCGACCTCCTTTTGACGTGATTCAACCTACGTCGGGATCGTGTTGGCGAGCTCTATTCAATGATGTTAATTTGGATGATTTCTGAGACTATGAATTTTTTAGGTCTTCTAGATCCACCTGGATCAACAGTTTTAGTTTAGGATAAGAGCCAGACAGAGTTGTAAAATAATCCTTTCACTAGTTTTCTCCTCATCAGTATACAAAGAAAATGAAACCCTAATAGTCTTCAACAGAAAGCTCTTCAAAACCCTCACTTTTCTTCATGAAATGATAAAATGAAAAATAAATATTTCCTTCATTCGATACATAGAAAATATAGAGATCATGAAAAAGGAGCAGTTTTCTTCAACATTATCATGGAGCATATGGAAAGTAAAGAGATCACTAAAAGAATAGAAGATGAAGTAAATTTCACTATTTTTGTCATATATAAAAGAGCCACAACAAAAGAATACAATTGGTTTAATTTTTTTCTTCAAGGAAGAAGGAATATAAAAGGAGTAGATGGTGCTTACCAGTAGTAGAGAAAATAAGATCCTTTGAGCTAAGCCTTCAACAAGAACTCCTAGAAACCCTGATGGTGGCGCAATAAATAAAGAGAACCATCATAGTAATGAGAAAAGTGAAATGAATTTTAGGGTTTGATTACCTTTTGTCAATATGCCCTAGCTGAGTAGAATCTCCTTTTTTGTCTTTATTTTAAAAAGTGATCATGAAAAATCAAATAAGGTTCATGGTCATGACTTATGATTAGTAATACATAGTAGTCATCATGGACTCGTGAGAAAGATTGGAAGGCATAAAGAGTTTTTGTGACTTTTATTTATTTTTCTTAAAACCTTAAGTCAAACAAAGGTGAAATCATGACAAAGGTTTGAAGTGCTGATCTTTTAGGTTTTGTTAAATGACTTATGTCAATTTGAGCAGATTTGTGTGTTTTTATAAGTCATAGATGAAGGAGGACATCATTATTGCCTTGTAAGCTTTTGTGAAGGGTGGCTACTAAGTGAACATATTATGTAAACCCCTTTTCTTTTACATGGGAGAAACACAAAAACATATTGTATTTAAGCAAATATTAAGGATAATAATTATAAATTACCTTACTATTTGTTTCACAAAACCAAGAAGATAATTATTAAACACTTAGTAAGGTAAAACTATAATAGATTATCCTTAACACTTGTTCAAATAGAGTATTTTTTCCCTCAAATCATGCAAAGGAGAGTGAAGTGGAGACAAACTGAGGTGGTAGACTCATGCAGAAGGTTGCTTCACTTCTATTCTTGACTTGGAGTCAAACAGGCCTTTTTTGGCATCTTTTTGGTCAAACACCTTGAGAGGAGTCATGAGCTGGAATTGCTCAATTTGGAGTAGTTGTGGCCCCTTTTTTTAGGCTTTTTCCTCTTTCTTGCCCAACAACTAGGAGTTGTTTTTTTAGCCTATTCATGCATCATTTGGAGTCTAGTTAGGCTGGAGTTGAGTCCCCTTGGCTTTTGGAGACAAATTTTTGTATTATAGGAAAAAAAAATTATGTTTTTTTCTCAGTTCTTGCTTTTTTTATTGTGTTTGTACATTGCAAAGAGAGATATTTAGTATTGTAACTTAGCTTTTAATCAGTTTTATATAGTAGCAACTTCATTTTTCAGCATTTTTCATAATTATTGCAGAGTTTTCCTTCCATTTTTTCAATAAAATCAGGCGTTCTTCTCAGATTCATGTGTCTTGTTTCTTTTTGAATGATTTGATAAAGATTTATTGTGTTTTTAATCAAAACCTTTAAGTTTTCTATCTCATTCATTGAGTGCATGTATATAAAGGTGCAAGTAATTTCATGCCTTTCTATGAAACATTTATATGATAAGATTGTTCAGTTTGAGTTGTATGAACAGATGGATTGAGAAAATAGTTGTGAATTAGATTGCAAGATAGATATAATTATTGGTGCATCACCCCTTAGGATAAGTTTCAATTTATTTAATCATCCTTCTATCCCTTTTCCACAAAAGTATATCAAATCTAAGGGGCTTTTAAAGGGAGCCATTTCTTTCGAAGGTCCATTCTCATCATAAACAACCCACAGTCTAAGAATTTTCCCATGTTGCACAAGATTGCCAAGCTTTAAGGCTTAAAATTCAAGGCACAATCCTTCGTGACAACAGTTTTTGGCATGCCTGGTGGACTTCAAACAGAGTTTTAGGCCACTTGAATACAATTTTTCTTTGTTGTTCTGGTATGCACAATAGAGTTTTAGCCTATAGAGGTAAAAAATAGCATACTTGGTAGCTCTATATTTCTGATTTTTGCAGATCTAGTGTAGATAGCACATGAGAAGAATCCAAACCAGGGGAAGTTCAACTCCATTTGAGTATCTACAACTATCACCCACAAGAAGAAGAGGTAGAACAACAACAAAGGCTCCTAGTCCAACAGGGAGAACCTAATCTACTCCACCAAATCTTAGGTATGCAGGGTTTAATCAAAGAAATCTGGTAATAAGCCTTCAAATACAAACTCATCAACCTCCACCAATGGCAAGACAGTTACCTTTTATGACATTCAATGCTGGTAGCCATTGCTTCTTGCAACACATGATGATATCTCGATAGTAGCTCTGAAGAGCTTACCTTTCTTCACCAGTGAAGACCAAACTACTCCAATCAAACATATCAAGGATGTAGCTACATTGTGTTTAGTGCATCATGTAACATAGGAAAATGTTGTAGTGAGAATTTTGGCAGCATCTTTGAAAGGTAAGGCACTTCAGTAATTTAGAGGATTGGTTGTAGGTTCAATTACTTCATGGGATCCATTAGGTGAAGCATTGAATAAATAGTTTGAGGACAAGTCAGACAACCTATCATTGGTTGAACAACTGACTACAATAAAGAGAGCTCCACAAGAGCACATGGAAGATTTTAACTTCTGCTTTCAAAGGACATGGGATAGAATACCAACTATAGTAAGGCCTACTACCAATCATGCATTTTTGTACTTTCTCAAAGCTTTAAATAGTGATATTGCAGTAATGGTTTAATCAATGGGTGGTACAACACTAACATATGCTTAAGATCTTGGCATAAAAGGTTAAAACAACCTAATTCGGGCTGGTAAGATAGCCCTAAGACCACCTATGCCCATTTTTCCAAAGGTGCAGACACCTGGCCCATTGCAAATCCCACCTATTGCTATTGTACCAGTTCTAAACTATCAAGTTACAACTTAAACAAAAGTTGTCCCAACCCCCTCCCAGGAGCTTCAAGAGATTAAGGTAATGTTAGAAACATTTGGGAATGAGTTAGTGAATATTAAAAAGTAGTAGAATCAGGTTATAGGCCTTATCGCCCCCATATCAGAACCAACATCAAAATAACTAGCAAAATAGACCTGCATATGGGTACCCACAAGAAGTTGGGTCCACATAGAGGGGAAGTCGCAGGCAAAAAAAATCCCGATAGAAACGGGTGCCCAAGCCTAAATGGTTACCCACTTAGGAATGGGTACCCATTTAGAAATAGGTACCCGAGCCTAAATGAGTACCCGTTTAGGAACGAGTACCTGTTTCTATACAGGTATTTGAATTTGCAAAAAAATCCTGCGCGCTTTTTTTTTCCCACACAAAAGGAACGGGTACCCGTTTTAAAATGGGTACTCATTCATAATGGGTACCCAATTTAGAATGGATACCCATTCCTAAAAGCATAGGCTTGAGAAAGGCATGGTACGTCAACTCCTTGCCTTAGACCTGCAAGTACAAGTTCATGTTCAGATCAAGAGAAAAGACCAACTTTACCAATATGGCTGATGATGTTTTTTTCCGATTTTTTTTACAAAATTAAAACCCATTATAGATGACGATGTGTAGTTTTCAAATATGTAATTTTTTTATTTGACTTGTTTCTTTATTTATTAATTAATTTATGAGCAAACTGTCCCAAAAACTTGAAATGACAAGGGTTTGTATTTTTTTAATAACTTTTAATTTTTAAAGTTTTTCAAAAAAAATTATATTTCATAAATCTAGACATCATTCTCTACACAATGAAAAAAAAAATCATTTTATGATTATTTTTTCTCAAATTATGTTGGTTGTACATGAGGGGTTTCCAAAAACAACAATTAGGACCAATAAAAAATTAATGAAAAAAAATATTTGAAAAAAAATTATAAAAAAATATCCTCATCAAACTTCATTGTACTACACATCTTTCCCCAAAAGGTTTCAGAGAAATACTTTTATTTAGGTCAAATTATGTTGGTCGTACACGTGCATGGTATGGTAAACAAAAAGTGACTTTTAAATAGTGGTTTTTAGACATTCCTATTGAAAATCAATTTGTATCATTTGGGTATTAAAATAAATTACATATTTGGAAACTAGACTCCGAGTACTACATTTCATACTTCTAACTTTTTTTGAGATTCAATCTTTAAGTGCTTCAAATTTTTAGGTCAAATGTGACAAATTCTGAAAATTAGGGAAAACACTTCCACATTTTGGCCAAAAAGTGGACCCAACTTCTTGCACTGACCCATATCAGGCTAAAAATCAAGGCCAAAGAAGGAATTTTAATGGAAGGCCTTATCAACCATATAACCAGCATGTTGCCAGCTCTTCTAGAGAGTTAGTCCCAATGCAGAATAATATGGCACAAGAGTATGATTGGTGTTACCCATGTAACCAACCACACAACCAGTCAACTTGCTCAAACGACATGAAAAATTGGGCATTAATGGTGTAAAATAATGCTATTGTCTAGCAAAGCACAATACAAGAAAACTCAGAACAACAAGTTTCTCATCCTGAACAAGAGCATCATGATGCAACATTTATGAATTGGCAAGGTGAAGAGTTTTGTGGGGTAAACCATACACAAGGGTAAAACTAATCAGCCCAGTCCATAGAAGCCAACACAAGGGCCAAAAAGAAAGCCATTAACATAGGACAACAAGATAGTAGAGGCCAAAATCGGGCTCAAACAAGCTAGCAAGGTGCTACTAGTCCATCACAACAGCCTAATGTTCAAGTTTTACCAAGGGGATAACCTATTCCAAATAGGGATCATCCTAGAGGGCAGCCACAACAAGTACAACAACAAGTAGATCATGTTGTACCAAGAGGATAGCCAAAGGTTGGTACATTTTCTTTCAATATTTTAGAACATATGAAGAAAGAAAATGTAAGCATGTCTATGTAGGACTCATTTTATCTCCTAGGCCAAAAAGACTTGTTGCAAAAAGCCTTACCCAATGTCTCTTTAACCAATGAATCAAATCAATACCAACCTAGAGACAATCTAGAGTAGTTGCAAATGACCCACCAGTTCAGAAAGGAAAAGAAACTCATGATGTCAAACCAACACCATTTTATGTCTCACTGATTATTAGAAAGCACTTAGTTCATAACTGCATGATTGATTTAGGTGCTAGTAGTTCAGTAATGCCAAAATATATAGTAGATAAGTTGGGTCTGACTTATGAACCACTATCCAAATCTATAGTACAATTAGATGGTACATCCATTAACACCATTGGAGTTATCAAAAACCTAGGTCTTACCTTACATGCTTGCCCAAATGTTTCAATTCCGCAAGATATATTTGTTATAGACCTACCCCCATACTTTGTCTTATGCCTTTCTAGGGATTTTATAACAAAGTTAGGAGGTTATCTGTCAGTTGATTGGTCACATATGTGTTTTAGGACAAGATATGGTACAAGAGTAACTATCAAATCTAAACCCATTGCCAAAGATCACATTGAACCTTATGTTCCTAGTGCTATCAATGCCAATTTAACTTACCCTGAAGAGGAATAGCCTGTTGTCTAGGAAAATAACACCCCAATAGACAACATTGTTGATTTGTTTTTAGATGAATGGGCATCTGAAAATCATGAAGATAACCCCTATAAACAAATGGAAGAAGCTAGGTTAGGAATTTACATGATCCATGAGCAGAACCAAACTATTCCTAACCTCATGAAGAAGGAAAAACAACAAGAATAACAATTAGAATAGAAAGGAAATGACCTATGGTGGCTAAATTTTGATGGTGCAAGAAGTAAAATTGGTGTTGGTGGTGAAGCCATGCTCATTTCTCTTGAAGCTAAGAAATATTATGCAACATTTTGTTTTGCATTTAGTTGTACTAACAACACAATAGAATATAAGGCACTCATTCATGGTTTGGAATGGGCCAAAAAGAGAAAGATCAAGTGTTTGCAGGGATTTGGTGACAGTGAGTTAGTTGCAAACCAAGTAAGGAATGTAAATGTCACCAAAAATGACTTACTTAAGTAATATAAGCATAGAATATGGGATCTAATTGAATATTTTGATGCTTTTAATCTATTGTTCATGCATAGGAACCAAAATAAATAGGTTGATAAGCTGACAACCATGGGAGCTATTGCCCTATTTTTGAAATTTTACTAAAGCACTCATGCCTTGGAAAATTTTCCATTCCTTACTTACCACTTCCTTTTTCTTCTTTCCCGACTTGAGCTTTATCTACTCATTTCGTGACTTGTTAACGATCCTTTGTGTTTTTGAACTGAAGTCAGCAGGTTCAAGATTTTATGAACCGCTAGACTTCTCGACTTGTCTTTGAATCTGATGCCTTAAGATCTCCCTTGAGTCGGTCTTAGTCATTTGTGTTATGAAGGTTCTATGTTGTCAGGAGGTCAGAAGTTCTTTGAACATCTGAACTCTCAACATTATGGTTCAAATGTTTCAAAAGGCCCCGACTTGCTGACTTCAAGTACTTGTCATTCTTATGGCACATTTTTCTGAGCTGGCATGCATTACAATGAAATGACACTTGTCATTTTGCATTTAATCCAAAGTACGTGCGAATTCATTGGCACATTTTTGGAAGGGAAACTTGAGGCAGATGTTTATGATTTTTAAAGCTTGATTCACTGCCAGAATTTAATGTTCTTTATGAACAAGTTTATGAGAAGTGACATGAATTTCCAATAAATTCCCTATATCACCTAAATTTGCATCATTTTGCTAAGGGAATACGTTGTAGAGTGAAGAACAACTAATCCACTACATGTGAAATATCAGCGGAATTCCATACAGGTTAGTACAATTGGTTGTTTCTATCTTATTTCTTGCTTTCCTCTGCTATAAAAGCACTTCATTTCTCTCTAGTGGTAGAAGTTTTCTATCTTCATGTATTTGCATAGAGAATCCCCTGTAAGTGCAATGCATTTTCCTGCCTTGTCTATGAATGCTTCAAAGTTTCTGGCCATCTGGTTTCTCAAATTGGTGAAGATGAAGTTCAAATTTCAAGGAGCCCCTATGGTCCCTATTGTGGAGAATGGTTTATCCGGTGTGAGGGATACAAAATTGGGTCATATCAACTTTAAATATTCTTGGAAGAGGATGCAGTCCGAAGTCTGAACTACCCTGGTGAACAAAATTGTTAGCATTGGATTAGACAGAGCTGGGCGCTTTCCACTTTTAGTGTGTTGTCATAAATTGGTAGTAGCCTATGTTAATAACTACTTCCTAGAGTCTCAAGAGATCAAAGCCACGGACGACTCTATTGCTGCTAAAATTGATTCTAAATCAATTTCCCTAGCCTTGAATCTGGATGAGTATGAAGAAAACCCTGATGTATCTATGTCTTCTACATGGACGTACTATAATGAAAGGAAGGACTGGTGCCAAAATTGTATTGCCAAAACCTGGCTGGAAATTGAGAAAAAGGGGAAATCATGACTCCCTATTAATCTAAAGAGGAGTCATTTCAAAGAAGAGATTTCAGACATGATAACATTGATGAACCGTGTAGTTGGGAGCTAAGAATCAGATACTTTAGCCTTTTGGATGTGCAAATTTATTTTGTTAATCTGTGGAGACCATCATATTGATTGGACAAGAATAATTAGCGAAAGTATGCATGAACAACTGATAAATTTCATGTGAGATGTAAAGTTTTATATGTGTTCCCAACTAGTTTATGTGCTAGCTCATAGAGAGGATGCTTGGCTTGGCTTAAGGATTCAAGAAACTCCTGCCACCGGCATGCCTATGTATCAAACTTTTCCTCAGTTGCAAAAGAATGAAGGTATGAAGGATTTCTGTAGAGTGAACGATGCCTTTTCTATGTTGGCTAAGAAAATTGACGGCTCACTAGAATGAAGGTTTTCTACAGAGGCAGCCACATTGGTTATGAATTTTGGGAGTTTTTATGTCTAGTTTGATCATTTCTCTTACTTAAGAATTGGGAGTTATAAAAATGCCCTCTTGAAGTTGCAATAGTACCGGTCTAATTATCTCATATTACTGGAGTATGTGGTCAAATGACTACTGTGAATACAAGGTACCATGCCACAAAAAAGAAAGGTTACTCTTTTCCTGTGACTCTTGCATTTTATTCTTGTAAAAGTAACAATAGTGCCAGAAGTGTGGATAAATTGTTGTTTGAGTTTAATGTCCATAGCTTGTTGGCTCATGCAGCCTTTGATAGTAAAAATTATGTGAAAGAAAACATGCATGGAGGAGGTTCGTATCTACACAAACCATAGCTCAAGGACTTCTGGGATGATTGTTTGGACAAGATGGAAGTGCAGAGAAGGAGTTGGATGAGATTGACCATTGACCAGATTTGTGCTTTTGAGTTGCATATTCAGGTTCTTGACATGGTTGACAATAACTCCAATATTATAGATGAAGGCTATCATGATGCTTCACTATGGCCTCTACCTCCTGTGAAATGGTTTGAAAGGAGATCACCGATGTGAATTTTTGTTCTTTCCAAGTGATAAGAAGAACAAAGAGATGGTTGAAAGGAAAGATGAAAGAATATGTTGGCTCAACAATGCCTAAAGAATCAGCCTCTCAGGGCCAAAATAGATCCCAGACTACACATTCTCAACAGAGATCATCTAGTTTGGACCCAACTCTCCAAAGAGTTGGCTCACAATTGAATGGAGATGGTGATCAGCCCCCTAAAGGGGTCAATAAACTCAAGACAATGTGTTTAAGCAAGATAATCAACCAATGAAGAGCAACACCAAATTGGCTACCTCCCCATCAAAGGCAGACCATGTGCCATTTATCAATAACCTTGTAAGTGATAGTGATTCATTCATTTTTACTCAATTAGGAGAAGATAGTGTGCTACAGTCTTTGCTGAGTACTCTAAATTCCCCTAATATAAATGAACCTCTAGAGCACAATTCTCCACTGGTGTGTATGGATGGTACAATGAGTGTTGTCAATGCTACTAATTTTCCCTCATCGTCTCCCACCTGTTGTTATATGGAGCCTAATCAGACTTGGAGGTTAAATTTACCCCACTTTTATCATCTCAGTTTCCCCCCAAATTATTTAACAGGGACAAGGGGTAGTGCCCCTTGCGGGGGTTTGGGGGTAGCATAAAGGCATTGATCATTATTTTTTCTATTGGCTGACATAAAAAAAACCCTATTTTTGTAATTGACATAAGGCTTGATAAAAGAAGCTAAGGGTTAGGGTTTTCGTTGATGTATTGTAGCATTTTACAATGGTATTGAGTTGCAAGGATTGCTAGTTGTAATCGGTTTGATTTATTGGATAATAATATTGGACTCTCTGTTGGTGGATGTAGCCCGAGTTTGGGTGAACCATGTTAAAACTTGTCTCTCACTATTATTATTTCTGTGTATTTTATATCCTCTGTTTAACCTTTATTTGCATTTAATTGATATCTTTTGCATGCAATCCTTAACAAGTGGTATCAGAGTGGGTTGTGTTTGATTATCGTCTATAGGAAGGTCTCATGTTTAAGTGGGAGTCTCATAGTTGAGTAGGAGCAATGGTGGATGAGGGTAAATTTAAGGTAGATAAATTCAATGGGTAGAACTATCGTTATGAAAGATGCAGATGGAGGATTACCTCTATCAGAAGGATTTATGGAGGCTGTTGGAAGGAATAGCCAAGAAACTAACAACAATGACTGATGAGGATTGGAATCTTCTGGATAGAAAGGCACTAGGTGTTGTTATATGGAGCCTAATTAGACTCAGAAGTTAAATTTACTATACTTTATCGATGTGGTTTCCTTCCAAATTCCTACAAGGTTAAGGAGCAGTGCCCCTTGCGGGGGTTTGAGGGCAGCACCCCCAAGATAGGGTCAAGGGGCAGCACCCCTTATGGGGTTCAGGGGCAGCACCCCCGAAACCTCACATGGTTTTTTATTTTTTTATTAAGGCGTCAAGAGTTATTTTTTCATTAGCTGACATAAAAAAACCCTAATTTGTAACTGACAAAAGTCATGATAAAAATGGCTAAGGGTTAGGGTTTTTTGTTGATGTATTGTAGCATTTTGTAGTGGTATTGAGTTGCAAGGATTACTAGTTGTAATCGGTTTAATTTACTAGATAATAATATTGGACTCTCTATTGGTGGATGTAGCCCGAGTTTGAGTGAACCACGTTAAAACTTGTCTCTCGTTGTTATTATTTATGTGTAATTTCATTCCTCTGTTTAATCTTTATTTGCATTTAATTGATATCTTCTGTTGGCTAACCCTAACACTGGGAACCATTTGGTTGTGCCTGACACCATCTTTGGCATTCAATATAAGAGAAGCGAAGACAACAAATGGTTTGATGAAAGCTTTGGCTAAATTGTATGAAAAACCCTCAGCCTCAAATAAGGTATTTCTCATGAAACGTTTGTTTAATTTGAAAATGATTGAAGGTGGATCTGTGATAGATCATTTAAATGTGTTTAATATGATTATCAGTCAGTTAACTTCTGTAAAAGTGAAATTTGATGAAGAGGTAAGGTCTCTCTTGATATTATGTTCTTTACCAAAAAGCTGGAATAGCTTGGTAATGGCTGTAAGTAACTCTATCTCTGGTTTAAATAATTTGAAATTTGATGATGTTGGTGTTGGCAAGAGACACTATACGGCTTCATGAGTGTTGTCATTGATGGAAACAAAGTTCATCCCACCCATCCGCAAAACATGGTGTGCCTATACCGGAAGTCAGATTGAAGAAGTGTTGTGGTCCGGTAAGCAAGAACAGAGCATGCAGCAGGGTCCGACAGTCAGGTCTAAATCTCTTAAAGGAAGTATCTCAGTAAAGTGTGGATTTGGGGAAGTCAATAGGAGTACATTGATTGGTAGATTCCAGGGATTGAGCCTCCGATGATGGAAGAGTGAAGAGACATGAGCCCTTGAGTGTTGGGTTTCTGTTTGGTAGAATACACAGAGGAAGAACTAACCGGTAGAGCATCAGACCTAAATCCGGATCTAATATTGATGGTGATCAAGCTTCCTAAGGTATCTTTCATAACTGGTCGACATGATTGATGACTTCTATAAGCATCTCTTTGATCCGCATTACTTGGTATGCAAAGATTCAGCCGACTAATCAAGGGAAACCATTGAGTATTCTAGATACCGACTAGAAAGTGGATGAAATCCTTGGTGTGGATATATATACCAGATGGATTTAGATATGAAGCTATGTGTGGTGCAATTTTGGTGGTGTGAATAAAAGAAGAAGAGCAGTGTGAAGGCAGGAAGACAGGTCTGGAATGTAACAGGACAACAGCACCTAAGAGAGTAAAAATGAAGTGCAGCAGATCAGTATATTGGGCTTAACCAGAATTGAACCTTAGCATATGTGGATGCTTCTCATCAGTTCATATATCTAGTTTCCTTGTATAAACTATTGTAGGTAGTAAGCCTCTTGTGAGCAGTATGCTTGGGAAGTGAGCCCTAATTGGTAAGTGCCATTTTGTATTATCTTATTCTTCTAATAGAGAATACAATCTTGGGTTAATCACCCCATGGTTTTTCCCCTAACAGGGTTTTCCACGTCAAAATCATTGTGTCATGTGTATTGATGTTAATTCCATTTCATGGTTATGTTTTCTTATTTAATTTAATGCTGCACTAATTGACAAGGAAATTCAGAAAGCTGAAATAATTAAGATAACTGATTCATCCCCCCCTCTCAGTTATCAACAATTGGTATCAGAGCCAAGTTCCTACAAAAAGAGCCTAACAGCTTGAGGAAGATCTAGGAACTCAAATGGATGTGTATGGTATGAGGGATCAACTTCAGTCTGCCCTAGATGATCTTGAGCAATCAAACTCTAAAGTCAATGAATTGAAGGAAAGACTCAAACAGGCTAGTGATATCATAAATGAACTAAAAGGGAAACTGAGTATCTCTATGAAAAAAAGAAAAGATCTACTTCAGCAATAGGCAATTCAAAGTGAAGACAATGGTACAAATGAAGATCTAAAGGAGAAAACCAAGTTATGTGAAAAGTTATCAAAAGAGGTCATTATGGCAAGACATGAAATGGAATCAGGAGTTATGAAATTCACCCAAGAAATTGAAGAGAAAAGAAAAATTGAAGATGATTTAAGACAATCTCTCAAGGAGAAGTTAGAAGACTGCCACAAAATGGATAGAATAATCAGGCATCTAAAATCTGATCTTGAAGATGCTAGAGATAATGAAGAAAAACTTGAGGATCAAATTGACACTCTTAAAAAGGATCTTCAAACAACAAATGAATACAAAGAGAAATTCAAGATAAGTTCTGCTCAACTTGAAGTTCTTCTTGAAAGCCAAAAGAGGGTAGATGACAATCATGGCTTGGGATATGAGAAAGATGAAAGCTCCGGATCTGGTCAGAAGAATTTTGGATCAGGAAATCCAAGGAATAGGCCTAGAAGACCTCTGGTAAGGCAACTTAATGCTCAAAGATATCCATCCTTCAATGGATACTGCCACAACTATAATAACTTTGGTCATAAAGTTAATTAGTACAAAAAGAGAATAAATCAGACCAATACATCCTTCTCCAGATAGTGTTTCAACTACAAAAGGTATCGTCACAAATCTCATGAATGCAGAAATATGCAAATGAACAATTCATTCAATGGTAGATGCTTTGCATATAATAGAATGGGACATATGGCTAATCAATGTAGATCAAGAGGATATCATTCAAATATGCAAAGAAATGTTGTTTGCCACAATTGCAATAGATCCGGTCATATTGTCTAAATCTGTAGAAGCAAGAATCAGGACAAAAGGGGTCTGGTGCATCATAATTAGAATCAAGACAAAGGAAAAGGAAAAGTGAATGTGGATGAAGTTAAAAGTGAGATGAACAAGATTTGGGTGAAGAGAAGTACAAAGAATGTAGGGGATGGATCCGCACCAGAATCCGGTGCTGATATTCCTTCCAGAAATTAAAAAGTGAGCTCTGGCTCAAGGGAGACACAAGGAAAAACATTTTTCCCTAGCCAGTTAATTGGGGCCTAAAATTGGCACATGGGAAGTTGCAGAATAAAAGGTTTCTCAGAGAAACATCTAAAGAAAGCTTGGTAAAGATATGGAAGATCCGCAGGAAGATTTGAAGAGTCTAATATTCCAAGATTGATCTGGTTTGACAGTCATCTGGTAAAATAGGATTATCACAGTTAAATCTGGTATGATTCAAATTTGAGGCATCTTGTTCTGTGGATAGATCAAGTGTTTAGGGAAAGTAAGATAATTTGTTATTAATCACTAAGGATTACTCTAAGTATATCTCAGTGATTCGAAAAAAGATCTTTCTCAAAATAAGAAGAACCAGGCAACCAGAATGACTTGAGTTGCACATTTATTACAATATGAAATTAGGGTTTTCCCAGAAATAAAAGGGTTCATTCGCTCATCATTTGTACTTTTGCATTCAAGAAGAAGAGAAAAGGAGCTTTGCAACAAATTATCTCAAATTCTCAAAAGATCAACCGTTGAAGTTGATTCATCTAGCAAATTAATCTGGCTCGTTAAGCGAACCCTAGAAGCACAAAAGGTATTTTCTGTTATTGAATATTTCTCTGTAAAATCTTTTGAAGATGACTACACCGAATGTTGTAAAGATCACTGATAGGCTGCATCCAAAATTCAAGAAACATCCATATAAGTCCCTAGAAGTTGATCCCTTAGGCGCCTTTTCAAGCATTATGCATAGGGTTCTGCATGTAGAAGATGTTAGGGCATATATTCATGCAAATATTGAAGATTTGGGGAATCTAAGCTAGTTGATATCTATCACAAGCATTTGATAGATGACTCATTTGAACTCAAAACTCAGTATAAAGCCATCCGGGACAAGCATTTTGCACAATGCATTCATTTCCCCTATTTTGCAGAAGATGAATGGGTCCAGTATGTTCTAAGTAGAATGCATGATAACTTTATATGGTTGATGAGGCCATTTAAGATAACCAAGGATGCCATTAGGGCAGTAACTGGATTGCACTCATCTGGTGGGATTCCTATTCTCAAATCCGTCAAGAATCAAACTGTGAGTGAGGCTACCGGATCAAAATTTGACAAAAGAGCAATGACAATAGAAGACATCACTGATCTGGATGTCAAGTTTGCCTCCATGATCATCGATTATAAGATATATCACTCTAGTAGGGAAAATTCAGTACCCGAAACTGCAATTTACACTGCTTATGAAATGTTGAGGAAAAATGTAGATTATGATCTTTGTGAACTCCTTCTGAGCCAACTAATGGAAAACCTACAAAAGATCAAGAAGGACAAGAAGAACTCCTTCAAGTATGGTGGGCTGATACTATGCTTGTTCTTCTACTTCATGAATGAGCTTCCCGAATCTAGTGGCTAGGTATGGCAGAATGATAGACCATTAGTCATCCAAATTAGAGATTATTTACATGGGCTTGGTGATGCCAAGGCACAAAATACAACACTTTGGGGCTATTTCAAGAATTTTCAGAGCATGATGCAAGAAAGAGAGAGAATCCCCCAATCTTTAGTTGAAAAGTATAAAGATACAGTATGCTTTATGGTAGAAACTGATCAATGTCTAACGGAGGTAGTAGAGCCAAGAATAGTCTGGATCATGCCAATGGGGTATGAAGTAGATGAGAAAATTGTTGAGCTACATGTTCAACACATGCTCAGTCAATCCAAGGATCCTAAAATAGAAAGGTTTGGAACCTTTGAAGAATTAAGTGTGAAGATCCATGTGGAGCTAAGACAACCGGAAATAAAAAGAAAAGTGAGGAGGGAAGTAGAAGAGTTTGCCAAGAGGCATGGAATTTCAAAAGAGGCACTTGATGCAAATAGAGAGAAGACAGAAAGGGCAGAGAAAGAAAAAGAAAAAGTAGAGAAAGAAGGTACTCCGGTGGAAGTCCCCTCCCAAACTAGATCCTCTAAGACCTCTGCACCTACCACTACAAAAAGCTCAAAGACATCTAAACCGGAAGCAAAATCATCTGGAAAAGGAGAGAAGAGAACCAAGAAAAAGGCAACAAGGTCTTACACAAGACAAAAGGATGAAGAAGAGACAGAATTAGATGAGGAAGTAAAGAAACTGAAGAAGAAAAGGAAAACATCTGGTGAACTTTCTACTGAAGAAGTAATAGAAGAATGTATTGAGAAACCTACTCTATGCATTGATGACATCATAAAATCAGTTACTATGGATGGGAACCTTCAACCAATGGCTGAATTCTATAATGATTACAATGAAGCTGACTAGAAAATCTTGCAAGAAGCCACAGTCAGGTATCTGAATATCTACAACAAGGCTTTTATTGAAATCATATCTCTTATTCCCAAAAGCCTAGAAAAGGAATTAGAAATAAGAAAGAATAATGCTATGGCAAAGGATCTTGAGATCCGAGAACAGATAGGTATTCAGCTATATCCTTCAATCACTCCTAAGTAGAAGAATATGATCTTCAAAGATTGTAAGGATGAGTTTTGAAGCAAAGCTAGAATGAATCAGCTTATGCTCAGAGAAACTGACAAAGTAGCAAAAGAGATAGAAGAGATTCTCCAGAATGCATACAAAAGATTCAACATTCCTATTATAAAGGACTTAGGTGATAATCCCTCGGCCATAGATGTTGAAGAAGAATCTACTGAGACAATGGTAGAAGAGGTAAAGGAGACAGATGAACAAAAAGGTAAGGACTTAGATTCCTCTGCTCCAGAAGAGGAGGTCCATGATCAAGTAGACATCTCTCCTCCAGTTTCCCCTACAGACTCCAGATTCAAAGAAAAAGAAAGTACAAGAGAAGATCAGTTAAGAAGCAAAAGAAAACGAAGATGACAGTAGCAAGGCTGCAGAAGGAGAGAAAATTCCAATAGAGAAGGCCACAAATGATAGTGGTAAGGATGCAGAGGGGAGAAAATTCTATCTTTGGCAAGAGACACAGCATAAGCAGTCAAAGAGTTCTTGACCAAAGAGATGATGGAATTTGATGAACCAGAACTGCTTCAAGGTCCATTCAATTTTGATTCCCTCTCTCCGGTCCAAACCATGAAATTAGTTTCCTTCACTCAAGCAAAGGCAAAAGAAAAAATGCCGAAGTCTCACATGGAAGACTGTGAGCTCATAGAAACTGCATTTGGTGTATTGGAAAAGATCATGCCATCCTTCCAAAAGGATCCTACAGCCTCCACATACGGTAATCTAAAGTCTCTTGTAAATTCTGTTAATACACATTTTGATTCTTTAGAGAAAGCAGCAGAAGAGAAAGTCAGGAAAGAATTTTTGGATAAGAGATTCTCTGAAGTACAGGGTCTAATCTCAAATGACAAGAGAGTTATGGATATTGGGATAAAGAGTTTAGAAAATTCTCTCAAAGATGGCAGAAATATTTATAAATTTTGTTTATCCTGGCCCAAAGTGACCAAAGATGTTGATAAGAAAGTAAAAGAGCAAGAAGATAAACTACTAAGTTTGTCTCAAAATTTTGATCCTCTCTCCTCTCCCGTAATCAATCAAGAATGTCAGACTATTGTAGTCTTGAATGAAATTAAGAAACTTGAGAAGGAGAAGAAAAAATAGAATAAGTAGGTTGAGTGAACTTAGAGGGATCATTATCCCTAAGTTAGAGGCCATGCATGAGGCCCTAAGTGATGCTCAGACTACAGCCCAGACCAGTGATCCAACAGATCTAAAAAGGGCAAAAGCTTTTGCATTCTTGTTGAATGGTCACATCTCAATTTTGGATAGGATGAAGAAGAGTTGGACGATAGAAGTGGTACAGCTAAAGACTACTTTTGCAGATATATTTCAGTATATGTAGGTAAAACATGTATATATGTTTTATGCAGCTAAGTATAGATTGTTTTTGGAAATTTTGGTGTGCGTGCCCCACCCTTTGCCATTGATATCAAAAGGGGAGTGAGGAGTAGTGAAAAATGAGGAAACCAGCTAAGGGGGAGCTCTAAAAAATGTACATAAGAACAGAGCATCAGCCAAGGGGGAGTATAGTTTGACACTTAGTCATTTTTCACTAAGTGTTGCCATCAATGCCAAAGGGGGAGATTGTTGGCTAGAGACACTATATGGCTTCATGAGTGTTGTCATTGATGGCAACAAAGTTCATCCCACCCATCCATAGAACATGGTGTGCCTATACCAGAAGTCACATTGAAGAAGTGTTGTGGTCTAGTAAGCAAGAACAGAGCATGCAGCAGGGTCTGATAATCAGGTCTGGATCTCTCAAAGGAAGTATCTCAGTAAAGTGCAAATTTGGGGAAGTCAATAGGAGTACATTGACTAGTAGATTCCAGGGATTGAGCCTTCAGTGATGGAAGAGTGAAGAGACATGAGCACTTGAGTGTTAGGTTTCTGTTTGGCAGAATAGACAGAGGAAGAACTAACCGGTAGAGCATCAGACCTAAATCCGGATCTAATATTGATGGTGATCAAGCTTCCTGAGGTATCTTTCATAACTGATCGACATGATTGATGACTTCTATAAGCATCTCTTTGATCCGCATTACTTGGTATGCAAAGATTCAGTCGACTAATCAAAGTTTGGGAAAACATTGAGTATTCTGAATGCCGACTAGAAAGTGGATGAAATCCTTGGTGTGGATATATATATACCAGATGGATTTAGATATGAAGGTGTGTGTGGTGCAATTTTGGTGGTGTTAAGAAAAATAGAAGAGCAGTGTGAAGGCAGTAAGATAGGTCTGGAATGTAATAGGACAGCAACAGCTAAGAGAGTAAAAATGAAGTGCAGTAGATCAGTATATTGGGCTTAACCGGAACTGAACCTTAGCATATGTGGATGCTTCTCATCAGTTCAAGTATCTAGTTTCCTTATACAAACTATTGTAGGCAGTGAGCCTCTTGTGAGCAGTATGCTCGGGCAGTGAGCCCTAATTGGCAAGTGCCATTTTGTACTATCTTATTCTTCTAACAGAGAATACAATCTTGGGTTAATCACCCCGTGGTTTTTCCCCTAATAGGGTTTTCCACGTCAAAATCATTGTGTCATGTGTATTGATGTTATTTCCATTTCATGGTTATGTTTGCTTATTTAATTTAATGCTGCACTAATTGACAAGGAAATTCAGAAAGCTGAAATAATTAAGATAACTGATTCACCCCCCCTCTCAGTTATCAACAGTTGGTGTTATCCTTAGCAAGGAAATGTGATGGAAAAGCTCATGAGGGTCCACATCAGGTAGTGTTTTGAATGCAGAAAGTAGGGGCAAATCAAAAGAGAGAGGAAAAGGTTCTGGAGGTCATAGGAAGTCACGATGAAAATCAAAGGACAAGAGGTCTCAATCTAGAGGACAAAAGGATTGTTGGTACTATGGAAAACCAGGTCATCTGAAGAAAGATTGTTGGTCTCGAAAGAATAAAGGAGACAAACAAGATGGTAATAAGGAGGCAGATATGGTAAGTAATAAATCTGAAGATGATGCTTTGATTCTTTCCCTAGATAATGCTGATGATTCATGGGTTTTAGATTCAGGGGCCTCATTTCATGCTACGCCCCATAGAAGTTATTTTCTTGATTATGTCCAAGGGGATTTTGGGCTGGTTTATTTGGGAGATAACGAACCCTATCAGATTGTTGGAAAGGGAAGAATCAAGATTAAGTTGTAGAATGGGAATCAATGGCTACTACAAGAGGTAAGGCACATTCCAAGGCTGAGTAGGAATTTAATTTTAGTAGGGAAGCTAGCTGATGAAGGTTGCATAGTTACTTTCAGTGATTAAAATTGGAAGGTTTCAGGAGGTGCCTTAATAGTAGAAAAAGGTGTGAAAGTAGGCACCTTATATCTTTGTACAGGTCATACTATTCCTTCTACTTTAGTTTTTGCAGAGAAAAACTAAATAGGTTCAGGAACAGCTGTTGTGGGTTCACAGGAAGAGACTAAAATAGTTACTGTAGGTTCTGAGACAACACTGTGGCATAACAGACTTGGCATATGAGTGAAAATGGTATGAAGGTACTTAATTCTAAGAAAGTTTTACCAGGTCTAAGATGTATTAATATGGATTTCTCTAAAAGTTGTGTGTATGACAAACAAAAGAGAGACAGTTTTCTCAAGGATGGGAAGCAAAAGAAAGATGAAAAGTTGGAGCTTGTGCATACAGATCTATGGGGACCAGCTCAGGTATCTTCTCTCAGTGGCTCTCGGTATTATGTTACATTCATAGATGATGCAACTACAAAGGTTTGGATTTATTTCCTTAGGTAGAAATATAATGTATTTGAAACATTTAAGAAATGGAGAATCTTGGTTGAGAATGAGACGGGTAAAAGATTAAAATGTCTCAGATCATATAATGGTGGTGAGTACTGTAGCAAAGAATTTGAGGATTATTGTACCTTTAATGAAATTCGTAGGTAGAAAATGGTTCCAGGGACTCTACAAGAAAATGGAGTGGTTAAACGCATGAATAGGACAATAATGGAGTGTGCAAGGACCATGAGATTGCATGTTGGGCTGCCTTTAAACATGTGGGTAGAGGCTGTCAATACCACTATATATTTAATTAATAGAGGTCCTTCAGTTCCTTTGGGCTGTGGTATTCTAGAGGAAGCATGGATAGGTAAGAAGGTGAGTTATTCTTTTCTCAAAACCTTCAGATGTGAAGCATTTGCACATGTAGATTTTGAAAATAGAACCAAGCTGGATGCAAAATAAAAAAAGTATACATTCGTTGGATATGACATTGATGAATTTGGTTATAGGCTTTGAGATTTTAAAAATTAGAAAATTGTGACAAGCAGGGATGTTGTAGTCAATGAGAAGGTGTTGTACAAAGATCAGTTGCAGTAGCATGAGAAGAAAGAAAAGGATTATGTGGTGCTGGATGATACTCCAGATAATGATGTTCCAGTGGCTCCTCATGCTCTACAACAACAACAAGAAATACCACAAACTCCAGTGAATGTTAGATGGTCAACAAGGCTAAGTAGACCTCCTAAAAGGTTTTCTCCCTCTTTGTATTCTATTTTTTCAACAGATGTTGGTGAACTAGAAGGGCATGATGAAGCTATGTAGGTGGATACAAAGGTTTAGTGGGAGCTTGCAATAAAAGAAGAAATGGACTCCTTGCTGAAAAATCAAACTTGGGAATTATGTAAGTTACATGTAGGTAAAAAGACTTTACCAAACAAATAGGTTTATAGGCTGAAAGAGGAAGATGGAGGTAAGAAAAGATTTAAATGCAGGTTAGATGTAAAAGGATTTGTACAGAAAAAAAGTATTGATTTTGATGAGATTTTTTCTTTGGTTGTTAAGATGACTTCTATTCATACTGTTTTAAGTATTGTGGCTGCTGAAGATTTGCATTTGGAATAGCTAGATGTGAAAACTGCCTTTCTCCATGGTGATTTGGAGGTGGAGATATATATGGAACAACCCTAAGGATTTGAGGTCAACGGTAAGGAGAAACTGGTGTGCAGATTGAAGAAGAGTTTATATGGCTTGAAACAAGCACCTTAGCAATGGTATTTGAAATTTGATATTTTATGGCTAAGCAAGGCTACAACTAATGTAATTCTGACCATTGTGTTTATTTTAAGGGGTTGGATAATGAAAACTACATTATTTTATGTTTATATGTTGATGACATGCTTGTAGGAGGGTCTAACATGGATCACATAAGAGAGTTAAAACAGAAGTTAGCAAAATCATTTTCTATGAAGGATTTGGCGGTAGAAAAATAAATCCTTGGTATGAAAATTTGCAGAGATAGGAAGAACAGAAAATTTATTCTATCTTAGGATGATTATGTTGAAAAGGTGTTGTAGAGATTCCATTTGGAGAATGCAAAAGCTGTCCGCACACCTTTGCCTAGTCATTTGAAATTGACTAAGGAGATGTGTCCTAAGACACAAGAGGAGGACAAAAAAATGTCCAAGGTACCATATGCTTCGACTATAGGAAGTTTAATGTATGCAATGGTATGCACGAGACCCGATATTGCACATGCTATAGGAGTCATAAGCAGGTATATGAGTCATCCCTGATTGGAGCATTTGAATGCGGTAAAATGGATTCTCAGATATTCGAGAGGTACATCCAATAAACACTTATGTTTTAGGGGCCCTAATACTAATTTAGCAGGCTATGTGGACTCAGATTTGGCAAGGGATATTGATACCATGTGGAGTACTACAAGTTATGTCTTTACTGTAGGTGGGACAATGGTGAGTTGGATCTCCAGGTTGCAAAAGCTGGTTGCTTTATCCACCACAGAGATAGAGTATGTAGCTGCAATAGAGGTAAACAAGGAGATGATACAGTTGCAATCTTTCATGGAAGAATTAGGCAAACAACAGGCTAACAATTATTTGTTTATAGATAGTCAGAGTTCCATACATCTTATAAAGAATTCTGCCTTGCATTCAAAGACCAAACACATACAGCTAAGGTATCACTTCATCTGGTTGATGTTGGATGATGGACAGTTATGGCTGGAAAAGATCCATACAGATGAAAATCTAGTGGATATGTTTACAAAGGAAATAACAAGGGAGAAGTTGAGCTCCTCTTCAACTTTGGGTGGTCTTCAAGACTAAAAAACAATAAAATTAGAACAACAGAGTCCAGGGTGCTTATTTCTAATGGGAGTTACAGGTTCATCAGTGTTATGATCAGTCTCCAAGTGGGATATGATATGGTGTGGAGTCTAATCAGTCTCCAAGTGGGAGATTGTTGTTATATGAAACCTAATCAGACTCAGAGGTTAAATTTAACCCACTTTTATCAGCAGAATTTCCCCCCAAATTATTTAATGGGGTCAAGGGGCAGCACCCTCGAAACCTCAAATGAATTTTATTATTTTATAAAGGCATCAAGAGTTATTTTTTCTATTGGCTGAGATATAAAAACCCTATTTTTCTAACCAACATAAGGCTTGATAAAAGCGTCTAAGGGTTAGGGTTTCCATTGATGTATTGTAACATTTTGCAGTGGGATTGAGTTGCAAGGATTGCTGGTTGTAATCAGTTAGATTTATTGGATAATAATATTGGACTCTTTGTTGGTGGATGTATTCTGAGTTTGGGTGAACCACATTAAAACTTGTCTCTCGCTATTATTATTTCTGTGTATTTTCATTCCTATGTTTAATATTTATTTGCATTTAATTGATATCTTTTGCATGCAATCCCTAACACCACCTGGTTAAAGAAAGCTATTGAGAAGAAGAAAAGGTATACACCAATAGTGGGTACATGTATAGATATTGTGTCTAAGTTACTATAGGACACTCCTAAGCCTAAATGTGCTAGGAGGATGTCAAGAATGGTGACTAATTCTACCTCAAGGAGCCAATTTTTGGAAATTATAGATCTAGTGAGGAATAAGAATGACGATGAGGTGACTGAAGTTGACTTCAGAATGAGAAAAGTGGACTTCGGACCTTCTACTATAGAAGGTGACATCTATCATGTTAAATATTCGGTCAGTAATCTATCAAAAAGAGTCAAGAGATAGCAAGAGGAGAACTCTAAGTTGCAAGCACAAGTAAGTTCCCTATCATTGTTTGTTTAGTCAATTGTTAAGATAACAACACCCTCAACTGAAACCCCTCCTGATATGAATATGAGTGCCCCTGATCCTAATTTATTAAAATGAATAAAAAGATTATGTTATCTCTAAATAATGCCATGGACCAATGGGTAGAAAAAGTCATGTTTGATGGTCTTTTGTTCATTGAGGAGGCTATTAAATTGTTTGATTCTATTTCTGAAATATGGGAATCTTTAATAGTAGAATTCCAAATGGCTAGGAGTGACTATAATAGCCTATCCTTAGTAACCAAAGAGATACAAGATCTATGGCCAATATAGATGTTGGTCTCTTAGTGGCTGGGAAAATTTTGAATGATTTGAGGGAATTGAATACACATCTATGGGCATATGTAGTCGAATGGAAATTATGTCTCATAATATCTACTAAGGACAAGATGAGAAAGTCAATTGCAACTTATTTTTTAGAAATGATAAGAATCACAACAAATTTTTCTGTTATAGAAATTGAGGCTAATGGGAATGATGATGAAAAGCTGTTAGATATCAAGGAAATCAAATAGAATTTCAAGAAATTGGTAACTGAGGAAGTGATGAACTATGACGCTATAATAGGGGAATCACTTGGCAAACTTTCAAAGATGGAGGCCTATATGAAGACTGTCAGGAGTGGATTTGATGACATCCATCAAAAGGTGGCTGACATAGATAGAGAGGTGAGCAAAAGGAAACATTAGATTAGCATGACTGGGACTCCATCTGGAATGTCTTTGACACATGTGATCAACAAGTACAAGGCATACAAGGAGAAACTATGGGTAGAGGCATCTCAAATGGTACAAAGTGACATAGGAAATGAAGATGAATAGGTGAAGGAAAAGGAAGCAATGGACGAAGTTGATAATGGAGAAGAGGATGTGGCAATCCTCAATTGAATTTCTTTTCATATGCTTTAGTTATATTTCAATATTTGCTCAAAAAATATTAGCTTTGGAGGGCCCCTTTATATTATTGTTTAAACTTATTTTAATCAGTTGTCTTCAAGAGGCCGATAGGGTTTAAAGATGGTTATGGTTTGGCTCAGCTATAAATTAAATTAGCTACTCGATGTATGGATCTTTTGGCAAACTATGTGTTGGTGATAGATCAATTTTGGCTTTCTGTTCAATTGCTTTATATACATGAAATAGAAATCAATGTAGTTGGGTTTTGGATGATCGTAAACTATGTTTTAAATGGTTATTTGAATTTATATATTTCTCATGTTGAATGTGTTTTTGTTGATGTTGATGACATTTGTGTATTGAAGTGGTTGGATATCTTTAATTCTTTCTCACTACTGGTAATGATTTATGATTTGATACATAGTTCATGGTGGTGATTGTGTGGTATATGGTATTTATTTATTTGATTCATAGATGTTAGCCTAGTGGAAGTCTTTGAGCTTTTGATTATTTGGGTGTACTCTGCCTTTACTACTTTCTGGTTAAAAGCACCACCTTTATTTTCCTTTCTGGTTAAAAGCAATACCAATTCTCATTCATAGGATATCAATTGAAGGTAGTTGTGCCTTGTAAAAGAAGTAGAGAACCTTTGTAAAATATCATTACAGTAGGTTCAACTGTTGTTACATCTATCATCTATCCAAGTGAGAGAGTATAGAGTTAGGTGACAAATCTATTAACCAATAGATTTTTGGTGACTCTACTAGGGTACTTATGCAAATCTTTTTATATTTTCTTTGAGTTGCTCTATTGTTGGACTTTATGGTTCTTCATGGAAGACATACACCAGTTTTGCAACCTAACATATATTGGCTAGTTGGTGACCAAGAAGATATTATTACTGGCCTTCAACTTGTTTCCTAGAAAACTAGAAGAACAGACCAACAGTATCATCAAGTTGACGAGGTACTTGAAGAAAAAGAAGAACTTGGTGAAATTATAAGAGAAAACACCCGTCATTTTGGTGACACTCAGGAGATTATTTTTGTTGAAGTAGTTGTTCCTGTGCCTAAAAGAGAAAGGCCCCTACAAATTCAAGCAGTCCCTGATAATAGGCAAAGAAATCCCACTGTCAGATGAAGGAATCAAGTTCTGGGCCAGCCATTTCACCCTCATAATAACTAGTAAGTGGTTTAGTGACTCTACTTTGTTGTTTTTGTCATATACACATAATTGTGAAAGTTGGCTATGAAAAGATATACTTGAGGTGATAAACAAAAGGGTATTGCTGATATTGACTTTGATTTGCTCCAATCTTTGAATTTTTCTCCTTTTCCTTCCACAAGAAGAGTCAAGTCTTTAAGTAGACCATCTTCCCCTCTACCTACCAAAGAATCTACCAGTTCCTCTTGTCAAGTCTTAACCCTTGACGATACTATTTTACCACTTCAAGCTAGTTTCCCTCTTCACGTCCCTTTAAATATGGCTCAACTTCCACCTATTCCACGGGGAGCTACTATTGGACCTCTGAGACTTTGGGCTAACTTGCACGATTTACCAAAGGGGTCTAGTAAAATCATACCTAAATTTAGAGGTGATGGGAAGGTCACTCTAGAGGAACACATAAAGGCCTTCTTTGATTTTTGTTCCATCCTAGGACTCTAGCATGAATATGTGTCTGTTAGATTATTTGTTGAGTTTCTCACTGATGCTGTTGTCGAGTGGTTCTACCACCTCCCTAATGCTTCTATTAGAGACTAGGCATCCATGAGACATCAGTTTGAAGATAGGTTCAAGAATGCAGATACTGAACATACATTGGTAGCCCAACTCTCCTCCATGAAGAAGGAAGTCCATGAACAAATGAGGGAGTATGTGGTTATGTTTAACAAACTCACAAACAAAATTCCCAATGATGTTATGCCTGGTGATGGGCTATTGAAATGTTTCTTTATTAATTCACTTTCCCCTGATGTTAGTTACACAATAAAGAATCAAGGAGTCACTAACTTAGCTGAGGCCCAAACACTAGCCATTGCAATAGAAGATGACCTAATAACTACTGGAAAATGGAAGAAAGAATTGCAAACAGGATAACCTTCGGTAGTTAACTCTACTGACCCTACCATACAAAGATTGGTAAATGTCATGCCCACATTTTCCATGTAGTCACAACACGCATCACACGTGTCATAACCACATCTGTCATGTGGTTATGACACGAGATATCAAAAATTTTCTCATGCTTCCCTAGAAACCCCCTCGCATGTGTAAGCATGCTCGGTGGTGTACGCTCAAGGCGAAAACACTACAGTTGTCGGCGGGGTACTAAGTACAATTATGTTCTCCCATACGCAAGCGGTCCAACAAGGGGGTCTCTACGACATTGTTAACGTCGCTACAAGGTTTGTAATAACAAAGTTCCTAACACTAAATCTTGGTAGATTTTGGCAGCATAATGCCTCACGGTGTAAGTGGGAGTTATTCAACACTATACTTCTTACGGGGTTCTCTGATAGATTAACAACTTCCCACGATGCCTTGTTCCTAATAAAATTACACTTGATCTCCCTATTGGGTCATTTTTCAACAAAGCATGATTATCTGCCTCTTTTCTCGTTTCCTTAAATATACTCCTCCTTCAAACTTAGCATTCTCAACAAGGCAGTTCATTTGCCCTCTCTTCCTTTTCTCTGGATCTTAATTTTGATTGTATTTCTATCGCGCTCACCTTAACTATTTCTCTAAAATTTAGTTTGTTTATATTTCGGTCTCTCTCTTTTGGTTTCTACGTTTTCTTTATGTTTATCCTGTCCTTTCTTCATATTCTACATCAATCAGAGTTATCACTGTATCTATTTTTAACATTATTCCTAACTACCAGATGGTCCAGATCACATAGGCTGGTTTACTACTTCGCTGGACTCAGTCTCCTAGTTTTCTCTGATCTTGGATTCACCTCTTCATTTGTATTAATTGAACATCAATCTTGTTCCTAAGCAAAATTAGTGGAAGGGTACATCTACTTAGTTCTCTTATCCCAGGTGGGAAATGCCACGCATTTTCTCCTCTGTGTTTTCCAATGTTAGTTTTTCTTCTTCTTTCTCTCTTGCATGTTTTCTCCATTGGACGTTTACTAACTACAGTTGAGATTAAAATGGCCACACGTGGAATGCCTGTGATGGCTTCTTTACGTTTATTTCCAGTGTCCTTTATAAGTGAAAGGATCATAATTTCCTCTTCATTTTCCTGGTTAATAATTTGTGTTGATAGTTGAAACTGCCGAGAAATTCTTACAGAAGTATTAAAGTATATTTAATTATGCTCTCTTCAAATTATAATTATATCTTTCCCTTTATTGTTGAAAAGAAAAATGACCTCTCTGATAAATTTATATCAAATAATAATATATATATGTATCTATATATATACATATAGGGGATTATAAATTTTCATATGTATATAAATATATTTATTTAGTTGTTATTAGTACCATTATTTTTATTACTATTATTTTTATTACTATTATTATTATTACTATTGTTATTATTTCTATTGTTATTATTTTATTTTTATATTTATATAAACAATATTAAGTCTTCCTTTTATAAAACCCATACAATTGTATTTTCATTGAAGGGCTGAAGCCCTAATTTCCTTATGCCATTTCAATGGTGCCCTAACCCCCTTTTTTTTTGTGTGGCAGGTTATACTCATGGCAGCAGCCATGGAGGAGGGTCAGCCAGAGATAACAGCAAGGAGGAGGGGTTTTTTTTGCAAAGTGTGAGGCAGCGGTATTGTGGTGGTAGAAGCCACGTTGGGGCCGCGGACAGGGAGCATGGGGAACCAGTGCAGGGGAGGTGCTACCCGTAATGGGGAGCGGGAGGCGAAGTTTTGGGGTGGTGGGAGCCTGCGGTCTCACGGTCGCGGCGTGGCGTATTAAGGAGGGGAGGGGTGTGGGGAGGGGCAGAACCCCCACCCACATCCCACTACGTGGGGTGTGGGTGGGGGCTTCGCCCCTCCCCACACCCAATAAGTTTGACGGGGGTGGTGGGAAGGTCCAAACCCTTCCCACCACCACTTCCCATTGTTTTTTTTTTGTGTGCTGTGTATGAATACACAGCGAACCTCTGCAATTCATTGTATTTTTTTTAAATGTAATTTCTTTCTGTCATTTTAATAAAATATCTAATTATCATGATATATATATATATATATATATTCTCAGACTTATTTCTTCCATAGAAAAAATGAAATACAGAGAATTAAAATAATAAAGCTAAAATACAGAGAATTAAAATAATAAAGCTAAAATACAGAGAATTAAAATAATAAAGCTAAAATGCAGAGAATTAAAATAATAAGGCTAATAATTACAACTCTGTTTAACTACCATCCACAATCCTATTTATAAATTTCTTTCAATCTTATAATTACAGAAAAATAAGAAACAAAAAAACAATTAAAGCTATTTTATCTGGTAATCACAATTTCATATAATAATTGAACAGTTCAAATACAGAGAACAAATTATAATCTTTTCTAAATGCGATTTACAATTACCGCTCCTTTAAGAATTGAAATTCTTAAATGTAGAGATTGAATTATAACTCTATTTTACAATTCCAGTTCATCTAAAAATTGAAAATATAAATACAGGGAATTAAAGTTAAATCTCTTAATCTACCATTTATTATTTTATTAAGATATGTATAAATGCAAATATAAGAATTAGACTTCATACACATAATGTTAAGATCGATTTTTCTTTGCTTTTCTTCTCTTAATTCTAACTTGCTAATTTCAATTTAACGCATATTAGTTTAAAATGGGAATGGAAAGAATAATTAATATCGCATTGGCTCACAACTGGTTCAAATTACAATATCTAAAAATTAACAAAATACATAGTTTCCTCCAACCACCTCCTAACAATACTATAGATAAATTTAACACCTTTGTCTAAATCAAACTTACATTTCACTACTTCGCAAATATATACACCAAGTAAACATAAACTATCTAAATTCATAACTAATAACACTACTGAAGGGAAGAATTTCTCTCTTTCCCCAAACAATAAATCTTACAACTTCAGAGGAAGAAAATCCCTCCACAATGAACTTAAATAGGATGAAGCTCAATGAACCAAACTCTTTTATAGCAAGGATGAAATTCTTTCTCCCTAATTACAGAATTTTCCCAATTCCATCAATAAGCTTCAAGAGGAAACCTACATATCAAAACAAAACAAGGAAGAAAACACCACTCATCTAGCTCTCCTCCCTACCGTAGACCTGCAAGAGGGTCACCCCCGAGCTAGGGAGATCATACTCACACCTAGGTAACTCAAGCAATCCACTTCACAACAGGGAACAACATCAAACCCAAAACACGCAAACACCCATGGGTAAATTACACAACACGAAAACTCAACTATAGTGAGCTTCACAAGGGGTAGGAGAGTGGACACACTCGACTCCAGAGTGTCACCCTTATAGATAATATAACCAACACAATTTCTCTTGGCCTCAAACCAAGTTTGATCACAATATTTTCCAAGGAATCTGTATTTGACTCTCAAGCCAAAGAACCAATCACAAATACATACCCTCAAGGCTTTCAACATCCCAAAAGAACCCAGTATGCACCCGAGGAGGATCACTCCTCCCCTACCCCATACTTGATGAGCATTTATCCCAAATGGGAGAAGCTCTGTCAACAACCCGACAACAGTTCCCACAAAAACAAATCTAAGACACAAGCAAATAAATAACTTTCACACACTTTTCATACAACAATCAGATATACGAAAGAAAGGTAATAACAAACCAACCTTACAAAGCCCTTCAAGGATGAAGCTGTTGTAGAGCTCCACTGAGATCTTCTCCAACCTAAGCCACCAAACTCCCTCTCCCTTTTCCTCTCTAAAGCAAATTTCCTTGTAAAAATAAAAATAAAATAAACTCTCCAAAAAAATTCAACTAACTCCCTCCCCATCCCAAAATGGGGTTCAAATAACCCAAATCCTCTCAGTTTAGAGGAATGGGGAGGTGACACTTGTCACCTCCTCACTCTTCCCCAAACCACTATTATGTCCCAAGGGATGAGTGTTGGCTTATGTCACTCACCCATCCCTAAAGTCCTCCTTATCCCTCTCCTCATGTCATTTCTCTTATGCACGGGAGAAATAAAAGGAGTTAAAGGAGGAAAAGACAGGTGACCCATGCCTCTTCTTCCTTCCTTCATTAAGGATGACCACACAACTCATGGGGAATCTCACTAAGGGTGAGGGTGACTTCAAGTCAATTCCTCCATAATTGATGGGTTTGTAGTCATCTCTTACCTTGGGGATTGAAGAGGGATGGGTTTGGGTGTTGGTACAACCCATCCTATCCCCCCCATACCTCCAATTTTCGTCACCTAACTTCAGGGTGAAGTTAAGATGACCTTATGGAGGTTACCCAAGGGTTACCCATGCCAAATGGGACACTGGACCCATGGGGTATAACCCAGGGTCAACTTTAACCTATTCAGGACACCCAGGGTTATGTTAAAATACAAGAAAAGGCCTCAAGGATTTAAATAAAAGAAAAGGAATTCAAATTCAATCTTTTCACAACACAAATCATAAGTCAGTGTTACAAGAGGGTAGGCCTACCCATTCGACCTTATGAAAGACCACATTACAATACCACATCAAACACAGAGTGATCTTGGTTCCTCGTGGAACCAGATCAGCTTAACAAGGAAGAACAATAACAAGGTGCGGAATGATCTCCAGAATCTATGGTCTAATTAGTAAATCCTGCACACTAAATGACAAGATTAGTTTCACATTTAATCATCATAGCCAAAGCAACTTAAAAACATGCATTACCATGACATAGTTCTAAATAGCATAAATGAAATCATATTACAATTTTCCATCATCACCTAATTGACTTTTCTGAAATGTAACTTATCCAAACATCACCCAATTAGTTTTTCCGTTATCATAATAAAGTTTAATAGTTTGACAAATCTAGGAACTACTATCCCACAAATATAAAAAGTACCAATAATAGTAATGTAAATAGTCACAAGAATAGAAGTAAAAAGGGTGGTCCTCACAGTAAATGACATTATCACTCTGAAACATCAGATGCCTAAAGACCCACAACAATCTTCTCAAGGAACTTATAATAGAACATTGCAATTGCCTAGTCCAACTCAGATATTGGCAATAGAAGGGGGACCCTCTACTAGTAAAAACAATCATACGTTGTGTAATTTTCACCTCACTTTTGACCATGATGGAACATCTTGTTCAGAGATGGTGAGATTCATGCAGATGCTCTCTATGAATGAACATGTAGAGGAGCCTTATGTGGAACAACCTCTCTTGTCTGGTGATGCCAGTGTTATTTTATTTGACTATGAGTTGGATGGTGAAAGTGGAGAAGATGTTTACACTGAAATTGGAAGTCCTAACTGTGGAGTGTTCACTAGGGGACAAAAAACGTAGAGAGGGAAAAATTCTCAAGGTTAGCTTAGTAGTTCTTCCCCTACTCCTAAGTACATCTTGCCAAGATAGAACAATGCCAAGAAAATGGAGAATGTCACACCCAAAGTTGCATCTGCTAAGGTACCATCTACTTCTTCCTTTGAAGCTCTTGTTTCTAGTTCATTTGATATGGTTGAGTCATGTAAAAATACAAAAATTTAAATTTCACAAGCTGAATACCTAAGACTTAATCCATCTGAACTAGATAGGCTAGTTAGATATGTTAGGCAAGAGCCATCTCCCTCTAATTGCAATGCCCAGGTGTCTAATGATGTTAAAATTCATGCTGGAAAGAAAAATTGTTCAAACTCCTGCTCTCAAGACCCTGGTCTTCAAAATCTTTTCTAAAATCCAGAATCTTTTTATATTTCTTTATATATTGCTGGCTATAAGTTAAGTAATTGTGTCATTGATTCTAGGGCTTCAAAGAATGTAATGCCAGCCCAAGTTGCCAAGGCCTTAGGTTTATCCTATACTCCTTCCCATGGTAGATACTTTTCAATCGATGGTTCTCTAGTACCTATCCTAGGCCAAATCAAAGATGCACATGTTGCTCTTGCCACCTATCCTAAAAAGATATTGAAGTTCACCATTCTAGTGGCAGACATACCTACAAGCTATGGGATGCTTTTGAGTCGCAACTTCTGTAAATATTTGGGTGGGGAGATTCAAATGAACTGGCTGCATTCTTTGATACCTATAAATGGAAAGAAGGTTCACCAGAATCTAAAACCCAAAGCCAAGTTTACTGTATTGAAGTCAGGAGACCCTAGAGTAGATATTTTATATGTGGAAACTGGGCCTGGTACATATATGTGCACATCGACAGTAGATGATAATGCAAGTATGATTAGTCCTGATTTAGCTAATGAGGTGTGGACATTGGAATTTGATGGTAGTTGTTCCACTACCAGTTCAAGTATTGGGGTAGTCCTAATTTCTCCTGATGATTGTAAGTTTGCTTTCACTTATAAATTAGAGTTTGACAACATGAATAATACTACATGATATGTTGGGATTGGCACTGGCTAAAGAAAAGGGTATTAAACAACTTAGAGCCAGAGGTGTTGCTGAGATGATTGTAAAGCAAGTAAGAAAGTTGTATACAGTAAAAAATGGAAGGTTGAAGCATTATCGAAATAGAGTGTGGGACTGCATAGAGAACTTTGACACTTTCTCAATAGAAGTTGTGCCTAGGGACTAGAACACTCGAGCCAATTCATTGGTTGTGTCTTCTTCTCTCTTACTACCTCACCCAAATTTCAAAGAAAAACCTTACAGGGTGGAGATAGTTTATAGACCCAGCATGCCTGATAATGTTAATCATTGGCAAGTATTTAATAATGACCAGCAAATAATTTCTTTTCTTGAAAATGTTGAGTTTTTTGCCAATGTGTTTTTCGAAGGAAGTTGTGATGAAAGCAATGATGTTCTAGAAGGTGAAGTAAAGCCTCATAATGACCAAGAGTCAAAGGTTATACAATTGAAAAGAAACATAATTCCCAAAGGTTTGGTCTCAATGGAAGATCTTTTTAATTAACATGATCAGTACCTGAAATAGAAGAGTAAAGTTTCGATAAGATCATCAGATGATTATGATCAGGTGAACATTGGTATAGAAGAAGACCCAAAAATTGTTTGCATTGGGAAGTATTGCTCTCTGAAAGAAAGAGAGAGTTTAATTTATTTTCTTGTTCAATATAGAGATGTTTTCACTGTTGGTTTAGGTCCAGACAACTGAGAGAGGGGGTGAATTAGTTGTCACATATTTTTAATCTTTTCTGCCATTGATCTTCCTTTCCAAGTTATAATCAAATTAATGATATAAACATTTCAGCATTAATCAAAAACACATACACAGAAACATAAATAACACACTTGACACCAAGATTTTTGACATGGAAACCCGGTTAAGGGAAAAACCATAGTGGGGGTTAACCCACAAAAATTAATACCCTATCAAAAGTATTTTTACAAATGAGAATGTACATGCATTCAGGCTCACTACCTAGAGCTCACTACTCAATTAGAGGCTCATTGCCTACAGAAAGATTACAAGAGAATAACAGAGATTTTTGAATTGATAAATAGCATTTACTCATGCAAGAGTTTTAGTTCCAGTTAAGTGCAAAAACTGATCTTACACATTTCATATTTACTTGCTCTTCTTACTACTCTGCCTTCATTTGCTCCTTAGATTTTCTACTCTTCTCACAATTACACCTTATTCACACACACACACAAAATCATCCAATTCCATTGGATATATATATCCGCAACATGATCTACAATCATTTTACTAGTCAGCATCAAGAACATTTAGAACTTTGTAGAGTACTCTGGTATGTCGGCTAGATCCATACATAATATGAGATGTAGATTAAAAATTGCACTTGTGAATCATCAATCATGTTGGCTATCACTACTTATCATCACAAATTGCCCAATATACAACTTCTATACATCTGGAAATAGGATCATTCACAAGGTCGGCCAGTTCTTCTTCTGTTTGTTCTGTCAAACTAAAACCCGATACTCAGAAGCTAATATCTTTTGAGTCCTTCATCTCTAGAGGATGAAACTCTAGATTTAGAGAGTCTTGACAATGCCTACAACTACCTTAGATCTATAGTAAACCATGCCTTTCCACCAAATAGATCCGGACCAAGATACCGGACCCTGTCACTTGCTCTGCTCTTGACTACCCGAACTCAGACACATTCTGATTCTAACTTCCAGTGTGAACAGATTGTGTTATGCGGATGATTGGGATGATCTTAGTTGCTATCAATGACAACAACTATCATGCCTAGCAGTGTCTCTTGCCAACAATCTCCCTCTTTGGCATTGATGGCAACACTTAGTGAAAAATGACTAAGTGTTGGAAAAGCTCCCCCTTAGCTTGTGCTCCATATTGTTGTTCACACTATTTTCCAGTACTCCCCCTTAGCTAGATTCCACATTTTTCACTGATATTCACTCCCCCTTTGACATCAATGGAAAAGGGTGGGGTCCTCAACCCAAAATTTTCAAAAATTTGTATATAGGACCGCATATGTACAACTAATCATTAAGTTCTATTTACATGAACTTGAAAATGTCTGCAAAGCTAGTTTTTGTTTGCACAAGTTCAGAGGCCCAAGTACTCTTCATTCCATCCAAAATAGAGATGTGTCCACTTAACAAAAATGGATATGCTTCTACCTTTGACAAATTTGATGGATCACTAGTATAAACTGCAATCTAGGCTTCAGATAGGGCATTATACATTGTCTCTAACTTAGGGGCAATCAATCCCCGAAGATCACACATTCTCTTCATAATATTACTTTTCTCTTTAACAAGTCTCTTTATCTGGTGCAGGAGCACCTACCTGACAGCTGGCCTTCATGAGGCAGTTAGTTAATTTGAGTCTTGTTAATGTTTTCCAAGAAGGTCTGATAAGACCAATGCATTGTAATAAGGTCATGCTGACCGTACTAAGATCATGCTGATCATGCTTTGCTATTTTTAGGTAGTTTGTTAGGACAGTTGTCATGTTGTAGGTCCAGTTGGATCTCCCAGCCACCTGGAGAGATTTCCCAGCCTCTTGGAGTCGGGTCAGTAGTACTCGCAGGAAAATCTATTTAAGCATGAGGATCGGTTGGTATTGGATATATCGATCGAGCTAGGTTGCAGAGAGTGAGACTGAGAGAGAGACTGATCATTGTATTTGCATCTTTTGAAATCAAATAAAGTGATCCTGTTTGTGTTCATCCTCTGTTGAATTCCATTGCTTGATCGATTTGCTGGTTTGGTGGTTTCATGGATTTGCTGATCCATTCCACCGGTTGATTCGTCGGATCGGTGGAATGGTGATGTACAGTAGGTTAGGAGTTAGTTTGCTTTCTGTTTGCATGCAGGTGTGCAGGATCGCCATCGAGAGATGTTGAGGACCCTAGCATGGGTATGTGCTAGGTCATGTTAGCTATTAAAGTGTGGAAGATCACCCTGAGAGTGGATCGGGTCATCCCAGGAGGATCGGCGAGTTGAAAATTCGCTAAGGCTGGAAGTTCGTTAAAACGGCATCATCAGGATATTTCGGTGTATATCCTGCAGTCGCTTCGGGCATCATCATCCGAGTAAGAGGAGATAGGCATGATGCGGTTGGTTGCATAAAGTGAAAGTGCGTCGGGGTGATCATCATCAGGAGGTCCTGAGGAGGAGAGTATCGGCGTAAGGTAGAAGATCAGGTTGATCGCGGGCCGAAAAAGTTAAGTTTGGCCAACAGCAGGATATGACGTCATCATCATCAGGATATACGTCATCAGGATATTTCGGAGCAGCAGGATATTGAGGAGCTGCAGGTGACGTCATCGTCATCAGGATAATCGTCATCAGGATATCAGGTGACGTAAGCATCGAGGGGACGGTGCGAGGAGTTAAGGTTTGTCATCATCAGGATATATGAGAGGAACCGGATGTTCCATATCTTGCTGAGGAACATGATGTTGAACATCATGATGATGAAGATAGTGAAGGTCAAAGTTGTCGGTGAGATGAACAGCGAACGTCAGGAGGATGTTAGCGCTTGCCGAATATGATGATGCTGCTGATAGGCGAAAGAGCGAAGGCTTGTCTGCAGGAGGATATCGGTCGGCGACAGTAAATGTGATGATGCTGACAGTGTTAAGGAAAACATGATGATGATGATGATGATGATGATGATGATGATGATGATGATGATGAAGGGTTGCGGACATCCATGCTGTGTGTTAAGGTCTTAGTGTGGATGCCTCTGCATCATAGTGGTATCAGAGCTCAGCAAAAGGTCTGGGCTGTTGTGTGTTGATTCTGTCACCGAAAGGGCAGAGGTAGAGTTGATTGTGTGTTGTGTGTTGATTGAGAAGTTGACAAAATGCCTCCAAAAGGTAGTGGTACTGCAAGGGAATTGCAGGAAATGAAGGAAAAACATGCCAGAGAGATGAGGAAGATGAAGGAGCTTGCTGAAGCACTTCAAGCCAGGCTTGTAGCCCTGGAAAAGAATAAAAAGAGGGAAGTGGCAGACAGTGAGTCTGAAGAAGTTGAAGATGCTGTTGAAGAATATGAAGAGGTAGCTGAAGATCTGGATGCTGAAGACCAGAAATTTGCAAAACTGTTAAAGGCAGTGCAAAGTGATAAACCTAAGGTAAAGGTTGATGTTTCCAAGTATAATGGAAGTTTGAATGAAGATGAGTTGCTGGATTGGATTGCTGCACTTGATAATCACTTTGAATGTGAAGATGTTGCTGAGGATCAGAAGGTAAAGATTGCAAAGACCAAGTTAGGAGGTCATGCTTTGGTATGGTGGGATTATGTACAATCTGAGAGAAGGAAACAAGGGAAGTCAAAGATCACTTCATGGGATAAGATGGTAGCAAGGATAAAAGGTAAATTCTTGCCAAGGGATTATGAAATCCATATGTTTAAGAAGCTGCAATTTTTAAGGCAGAAGGAAATGGATGTGAAGGCATATACTGAGGAATTTTATAAGTTGAGTATGAGATCTGGTCATCATGAGAATGAGGTAGAAAAGGTGGCTAGGTACTTGGCTGGTTTGAGATTGAACATACAGGATGAGTTAGTTTTAGCTAACCCTAAGAATGTGGAGGATTGTTATCAAATGGCAATCAGGATTGAAGAAAAGATGAATAGAGGACAAGATAAGTCCATGAGAGGAAGAGGAAACAATATGAGGGGAAGAGGAGCAGCCCCTACACAAAGGCAAAACAATGAGGGTCAAGAAGACACTGGTAAAGGACAGGGACAGTCTGATTTCAGAGGTGGATGGAAAGGTAATAGAGGAAGATTTGGAGGTGGTAGAGGTTCTACTACATTTTCAGGAAAATGTTACACCTGTGGTGAGTTTGGTCATCCATCTTTCAAATGTCTAGAAAACAAAGGTTCATCATCCAGAAATGATAGAACACCTGACAAGAGAGTACAACTTGTGCAAGAAGAGAAAGTAGAGCAAAGTGTGCAAAGAGATAAGGAGCCTGAACTTTATGGATATCCTGAGGATGGAGAAGCATTAATGCTCAGGAGAACTAGTTTGCAGGCATCAAAGGATATGATGCAAAGGAGAGCTCTTTTCAAGACCATATGCAAGAGCAAAGGTAAAGTATGTAAGGTTGTCATTGATACTGGTTCAACAGACAACATGGTATCTCAGGAAATGGTGGATAAACTGCATTTGGAAAAGATTCCACATCAGCACCCTTACAAGGCATCTTGGGTGAGTGATAGTCAATCACTTTTTGTCTATGAACAGGCATATGTAGATTTTCAGATTGGAGCATATCATGATAGGGTTTTATGTGATATTTTGCCCATGGAATGTTGTCACCTACTGTTGGGTAGACCATGGCAATTTGATAGAAGGGTACTGTATGATGGGTATGCTAATACCTACACCATCAAGAAAGATGGGAAGACTATTAAGTTGATGCCATTGCAGGCACATGCTGCAGCACAGGAGGCAGCCAAAATCATTTTAATGGGAAAGTAGGAATTTGTGCAGATGCCTATAGGAGCAGGCATAAAGGCAGTTGAGGATACTGCAGGAAAAGGAGTTGTTAAGGACAACAGGTTGAAGAAAGTTTTAGTTTTGACTGACAGAGGTCAGCAGCAGGTGCAGAAACAGGTTTGTACACAGCAACCAGTTGAGAGGAATGACAAGGATGTTGTCATAGTTGGGACTATTGTTTGTCCTATACAAGTTGAAAGGAAGACAGAGTTGAACATTTCAGAAGTTCAAGAGGCAGTTCAGACAGAGGTTCTGGTCAGACAACCTGCCAAACACAGGGTATGTGTGAGAAAGGCCTACATTGACAGGCATGAGGATTTACTTGCCAGAAAGCAAGTTACAGTTCAGAAGTCTTGGAGCAGCCAAGGGCCAGCAGAGGATACAGCTGGAACAGGTTAGAATATTGCAAAGGCAAGGTGTAAAGGTGGAGGACTTCCACAACCTAAACTCATGGTACATGAGTTCTTTTCTGTTGGGGAGTATGGTGCAGGAGCACCTACCTGACAGCTGGCCTTCATGAGGCAGTTAGTTAATTTGAGTCTTGTTAATGTTTTCCAAGAAGGTCTGATAAGACCAATGCATTGTAATAAGGTCATGCTGACCGTACTAAGATCATGCTGATCATGCTTTGCTATTTTTAGGTAGTTTGTTAGGACAGTTGTCATGTTGTAGGTCCGGTTGGATCTCCCAGCCACCTGGAGAGATTTCCCAGCCACTTGGAGTCAGGTCAGTAGTACTCGCAGGAAAATGTATTTAAGCATGAGGATCGGTTGGTATTGGATATATCGATCGAGCTAGTTTGCAGAGAGTGAGACTGAGAGAGAGACTGATCATTGTATTTGCATCTTTTGAAATCAAATAAAGTGATCCTGTTTGTGTTCATCCTCTGTTGAATTCCATTGCTTGATCGATTTGCTGGTTTGGTGGTTTCATGGATTTGCTGATCCATTCCACCGGTTGATTCGTCGGATCGGTGGAATGGCGATGTACAGTAGGTTAGGAGTTAGTTTGCTTTCTGTTTGCATGCAGGTGTGCAGGATCGCCGTCAAGAGATGTTGAGGACCCTAGCATGGGTATGTGCTAGGTCGTGTTAGCTGTTAAAGTGTGGAAGATCACCCTGAGAGTGGATCGGGTCATCCCAGGAGGATCGGCGAGTTGAAAATTCGCTAAGGCTGGAAGTTCGTTAAAACGGCATCATCAGGATATTTCGGTGTATATCCTGCAGTCGCTTCGGGCATCATCATCCGAGTAAGAGGAGATAGGCATGATGCGGTTGGTTGCATAAAGTGAAAGTGCATCGGGGTGATCATCATCAGGAGGTCCCGAGGAGGAGAGTATCGGCGTAAGGTAGAAGATCAGGTTGATCGCGGGCAGAAAAAGTTAAGTTTGGCCAACAGCAGGATATGACGTCATCATCATCAGGATATACGTCATCAGGATATTTCAGAGCAGCAGGATATTGAGGAGCTGCATGTGACGTCATCATCATCAGGATAATCGTCATCAGGATATCAGGTGACGTAAGCATCGAGGGGACGGTGCGAGGAGTTAAGGTTTGTCATCATCAGGATATATGAGAGGAACCAGATGTTCCATATCCTGCTGAGGAACATGATGTTGAACATCATGATGCTGAAGATAGTGAAGGTCGAAGTTGTCAGTGAGATGAACAGCGAACGTCAGGAGGATGTTAGCGCTTGCCGAATATGATGATGCTGCTGACAGGCGAAAGAGCGAAGGCTTGTCTGCAGGAGGATATCAGTCGGCGACAGTAAATGTGATGATGCTGACAGTGTTAAGGAAAACATGATGATGATGATGATGATGATGATGATGATGATGATGAAGGGTTGCGGACATCCATGCTGTCTGTTAAGGTCTTAGTGTGGATGCCTCTGCATCATTATCTCATTAGTCAATCTAATTACTTGACATTCCTAACTTATGGGTGAAATGGTTAGAGGATCAAAATTATTGGACAAATTTGACAATTTCAGTTCTTGTTCCTTTATCTTCTTCTCAATATCCTCATTTACTTTGGGCCAGGATAGACAAAATTTATATACATCACTTCCATCACTTAGAGCATTTTGAGCACTCTTTATATTGATAGCAAGTATAGTCTTATCATACCCTATTAGACTCTTAATTTCACCAAATCTCTTATCCAAAAACTCATTTCTGACTTTTATCTCTGCAAACTTCTCAAAGGACTCAAAATGAGTATTTATAGAACTTACAAGATTTTGCAAATAGCCAGAGGGGGAATTAGATGGACTCTTCTAGTAGGAAGGCATTAATTTTTCCAAAATCCTAGTTGCAAGCCCTAGTAGCTCATTGTCCTCCATGTGGAACTTTAACATCTTTTCTCTAGCCTTTACTTGGGTGAATGATGCAATTTTCATCAATTGAATTGGAGAAAGAGCATCTATATTGGCTAGACCTTGGAGTAAATTAAGCTCATCAATCTCAATCATTTATTTTTTAAGAAGACTTTTCACTGCATCTACAGTGTCTCTTGTAACATTTTCTGAACCATCCTTTGGTTCATCAGATTTCTTAGTATCTACTTTAGGTGCTTCAACATTTGCACCATCTTCTTCTGCTTTATCTTTCTTTCCTTTTTCTTCCTCTTTCTCTACTTTACTTTTCTCTATGTTCTCTGCAGAGGGACCCTTTTCTATTTGTTCACCACTTGCTACTTGATCCAGAGTGCTCTGTGAAGTAGTAATATTATCTTCTTTTACTGATGGGTTAGGTGAATTAGGAGTATCTCCTGCATCAACTACTTTATCTATTATTTTTGTATCATCCTGATTTATCTATTCCACTTTTGGAATAGAGGCTTCACCCAACTCAGATTGCTGCTTGATGATGTTCTCTTCTTCACCATCCAGAACTTAATCTGTGACTATGGGAAAATTGTGCTTTTCCAATGCTTTCAAAAGAATTTCTTGAGTTTCTTTAACAATTTCACTTGTTTCTCCAAGCATGAGTTTGTTCATTCTCCTTTTGCTTCTAAAGTCATCTTTGACTTCCTTGAATATCATATCTATTTGATCAGGTGAAATCTGAGGACACAAATATAATAGCTCATGTTCCTTGATTTCCATGTCCTTGCTCTTGGCATTTTCTTTTCTCAATTCCAAAATATTTGGTAGACTCTGTGGCAACTTAGAAGTTATCTCAATCAGTGCCTTATTGTAGATGTTGAGATATCTGACAGTTGCTTCCTCTAACACCCTTTTATCCACATCACTGTATTCATCATAGAATTCAATCACGGGTTTTAGATTAGCATCTACTGTGACTGACTTTATCACATCCTCCAGGGAAAGTGTGGGCTTCTCAACCTATTCCTCATATGCTTATGTCTTTTGCCTTTTAATAGCCCTTTTGCTTTTGGAGGACTTTTCTTTGGTTACTTTTGCAGCTTTTGTTCCGATGACCTTTATTTCCTTGATTTCAATGTCAGAATCTGTATCTTCTTCTTCTTCTCTTATGCTTTCATAGGTCCAGGTTGCTTTTGTTTTCTTCCTTTTCTCCCATTTTCTAGATGATTTTGCTTCCACTTTTGTAGTCTTGGAAGGAATAGGGGCAGCAGCAGAGCTCCTAGTAGTTCTTGAAGTGGAAGAGAGTTCCACTAGAGCATCTATTTGTTTCTTATCTTGTTTCTCTTTCTCAACCTTATCAGTTCTTTCTCTGTGTTTTCTCATAGCCTCCTTAGTTAGGCCCAAATTTTCAGCTAACTTCTCAACTTCTTTTCTTACTTTCCTATTGGTTTCAAGTTCTCTGAATTCAGTATGCAGTTTTAAATTCAGCTCCTCATAAGTTCCAAATCTTTCAACCATTGTGTCTTTAGGCTTGCTTAGAAGATGTTGAGCATACAACTTCAAGATTTTTTCATCTACTTCATACCCCATGGGCATGATCCAAGCAGTGCTAGGTTCCACTACTTCCATTAGACACTGATCAGTATAAACCATGAAACATATATCATTTTTGTACTTCTTGCCAATTGATTTAGGGATTCTTTCCCTTAGGTGCATCATTCTTTGAAATTTCTTGAAGTAGCCCCATATTGCAGTTTTATGAGCTTTGAAATCACCAATTCTATGAAGATGATCTCTAATTTGAATGGCAACTGGCTCATTCTTAGTCCAGTGCACACCTTTTATCCCAGGTATCTCATTCATAAAGTAAAAGAACAAACATAGAACCAATGTACCATACTTGAAAGTGCTTTTCTTATCTTTCTTGATTTTGTTTAAATTTTCAATCAATTGATTCTGTAGTAATTCACACAAGTCATAATCAGTGTTTTCCTTTAGCATCTTATATGTAGCATATATGGCTATTTCAGACACAGAATTTTCTCTACTTGAGTGGTAGATCTTGTACCCAATCACCATGGAGGTGAATTTGATATCCAGTTCTATAATATCATTAATGGTCATTGCCCTTCTGTCAAACTTAGCACCGGTAGCATCAGTCACTATTTGGTTTTTCACAGCTTTTAGCATGGGCAATCCTCCGGTTGAGTTTAAGCTAGTTACATTTCTAATAGCATCCTTGGTAATCTTGAATGGTTTTAACAACCAAATGAAATCATCATGCATCCAACTCAAAATGTATTGGACCCATTCATCCTCATCAAATGTTGGAAACCCCATAATATGAATAAAGTGTTTATCTTGTAGTACCTTATACTCGGGTTTAAGTTTGTGATTTTTATCCCTGAGTTGTTTCTCAAACAAGTCTACATACCTTGAATCTCCAAACACATCTATGTTTGCATGAATATAAACCCTAATGTCTTCTACATGCAGCACACCATATGGAACACTTGAAAAAGCTCCTAATGAGTCGACTTCAATTGACTTGTGAGGATGCTTCTAAAATTTGAGTTGAGGCCTTTCAGTAATGTCAACAACATGAGGAGTAGCCATCTCAACAAATTTTAGATTCAAAGCTTTACAGAGAGATACCTTTTTCTTCCACGAGGTTAGGGTTGATCAGTTGCCAGTTGAATTTTCTTTTTGCCTTAGTCTCTGGATTTGTAGCTCGAACGCTCTTCTTCTTGTTTCCTTCAAATGCAAAGTGATTCAAATGAGTGACCAAGTGACCTTTTATCTTTTGCAAAACCTAATTTGGCATTGTAATAAATGTGTTTCCCTAATTATATCTGGTTACTTTGTTTTTGACAGTTCTTCGTGAATCACTCCACAAGATTTCATATCAACATCTTTTCTTCTGAAAATCCTTCCAAAGGTTCTGGACCAATTCATAATATTCTCTTTTATTGTGCTAGATTCAGGCACCCACTTACTGACGGGGAGATTTTGATGTTCAATGTAGCTCCCCCTAAGCTAGAGCTCTTGACTTAATTCCCAAAGGAATTGTTAGCACCTGATTCTGGTGCGGACCCATCATCATTGTTTATTGTATCTTTATTTACCCAGATCTTGTTCATTTCACTCTGTATCTCATTCACATCAATTTTTCTTTTGCCTTTGTCTTGTCTCTGTTCATTCAGTTTTCTGCTTACCGGACCTCTTCTTCCATTGTTCCTACTTCTGCAGAATCTTGCAATATGACCAGATTTATTGCAATTAAAGCACACAACATTTCCTTGCTTATGAACTTTATTTCCTTTTGATCTGCATTGATTAGCGATGTGTCCAAACCCATTGAAAGCAAAATAGTAACCATTGAAAGAATTGCCAATTTCTATATTGTTAGCATTGTTTATTATCATACTTCTACATTCATTTGATCTATGACCATACCTCTTACACTTGAAGCATTGAACAGAGAAGGATGGACCATTTTGATTCACTGTGCTTCTGCACTAAGTAGCTTTATGACCAAATTTATTGCAATTGAAATAATTTCCATTAAATGATGGATATCTTTGAGCATTAGGCTGTCTTACTGGAGGTTTTCTAGTTCTGTTTCTTTTATTCCTTGGTTGAAAATTTATTTTTCTTGATCCAAAGCTTTCACCTTTCTCATATCTAAGATCATTCTTGTCATCATTCTTTTTCCATTCTTCAATTAGTGCTTCAAGTTTAGCTGAGCTTATCTTGAACTTCTCCTTATACTCATTTACAATTTCTAGGTCATGTCTGAGAGTGATAATCTATCTCTCATGTTTTCTCTCATTGTTTCTACTTTCTTGTAGATTTGATTTTAGGAGACCAACTATTCCATCCAATCTATAGAATTCTTCAGTGCTCTCCTTTAGATTTTGCTTCGTTTCTTCTTTAGTTTTCTTCCTATCTTCAATTTCCTTGGTTAGTCTCATTACCCAAGTTTACATCTCATGTTTTAAGACAATAACTTATTTAGCTAACTTTTCACATTCCTTTATCTTTTCTTTCAGGGCCTTGTCTTCCAGTTGAAGAGGTTGCTCCTTTCCTTTTGCATTGTATTTTCTCAATTTTTCTTTTAAAATTTCAATGAAGATTTTAGGCTTTTTGAGGTTATCTTGCAACTCTTGGACTTCTGCCTTGGACTACTCAAGATCATCTATGGCAAGATTCAGTTGACTTTGAAGGTTATATTCATCCATTTTACTAACTTCCTAGATATCCCTTAAGCTATTAAACTTTTCAAAAGAAACCTTTCTCTGATACCAATTGTTGGTTTAGGTCTGGACAACTGAGAGGGGGGGTGAATCAATTGTCACATATTTTTAATCTTTTCTGCCATTGATCTTCCTTTCCAACTTATAATCAAATTAATGATATAAACATTTCAGCATTAATCAATAACACATGAGCAGAAACATAAATAACACACTTGATACCAAGATTTTTGGTGTGGAAACCCAGTTAAGGGAAAAACCACGGTGGGGGTTAACCCACAAAAATTAATACCCTATAAAAGTATTTTTACAAATGAGAATGCACATGCATTCAGGCTCACTACCTAGAGCTCACTGTTCAATTAGAGCCTCACTGCCTACAAAAAGATTACAAGAGAATAAAAGAGATTTTTGAACTGATAAATAACGTCTACTCATGCAAGAGTTTCAGTTCTAGTTAAGTGCAAAAAATGATCTTACACATTTCATCTTTACTTGCTCTTCTTACTACTCTGCCTTCATTTGCTCCTTAGATTTTCTTCTCTTCTCACAATTACACCTCATTTGCACACAGACACAAAATCATCCAATTCCATCAGATATATATATATCCACAACATGATCTACAATCATTTTACTAGTCAGCTTCAAGAACATTTAGAACTTTGTAGAGTACTCTACTTTGTTGGCTAGATCCATACATAATATGAGATGCAGATTAAAACTTGCACTTGTGAATCATCAATCATGTTGGCTATCACTACTTATCATCACCAATTTCCCAATAGACAACTTCTATACATCTGGAAATAGGATCATTCACAAGGTCAGCCAGTTCTTCTTCTGTTTGTTCTATCAAGCTAAAACCCGATACTCAGAATCTAATATCTTTTGAGTCCATCTCTGGAGGACGAAACTCTGAATTTAGAGTGTCTTGACAATGCTTACAACTACCTCAGATCCGTAGAAAACCATGCCTTTCCACCAAATAGATCCATACCAAGATACCAGATCCTGTCACCTGCTCTATTCTTGACTACCCGGACTTAGACACATTTTGATTCTGACTTTCAGTGTGAATAGATTGTGTTATGCGGATGATTGGGATGATCTTAGTTGCCATCAATGACAACACCTATCATGCCTAGCAATGTCTCTTGCCAACATTCTCATGGTGCTATATAAATCTAAAGAAGTTTAGAGATGGGAAGATACAGCACCATATTCCTCTGAAACTTGGTACCTTGCCATTTAGGCAAAAACAGAGGAATTACAATCCTAAGGTATCTGAGGCTATTTTTAGTGAAATAGACAAGATGCTAAAGGAAAAAATTATTTACCCCATTCATGAATCTACATGGGTGGCGAACATTGTTCCTGTAAGGAAGAAGAATGAGGAAATAAGGATTTTTGTTGATTTCCAAAATTTGAACTAAGCCTCTTTGAAAGATAACTATCCTTTGCCTATTATGGATCACATATTGCAAACTGTATCTGGTTTAGAGATGACGTGAATGCTTGATGTATTTTTAGGATATAATCAAATTGAAGTAGCTCTAGAAGATGAGCACAAAACTGCATTCACTATCCCTATTGATGTTTTTGCTTATAACAGGATGTCGTTTGGCCTCATCAATGTAGGGGCCACTTTCCAAAGAGATATGGACTTAACATTTGGTAATTTGAAAAATAAAATCATTGTTATTTACCTGGATGATCTCATAGCCTTCTCTAAGAAGAGAGCTAATCATTTACATGATCTAGAGGTAGTTTTATAGCACTGTAGAGAACATGGTATTTCTTTAAATACTAAGAAGTCAATTTTCGTTATAACTAAAGGGAAGCTATTAGGACATATCGTCTCCAAGGATGGAATAAAGATTGATCCTGAAAGAGTTAGAGCAATTTAGCAGTTGAATTTTCCCATGACCTAGAGTAACACAAGATCTTTCTTTGGTTAGGTAAACTTTCTAAGAAGATTTATATTCCTGATTTCTGAGTTGACTAGGCACATCGCTAAGATGATGAAAAACCATCCTATTTTCAAATGGAGCGATGAAGGTAAACAAGAATTCAAGGAGATTAAAATAGCCATTGCTAATGCATTGACATTAGTGCATCCTAATTTTGAAAATGATTTTATCATCTATTGCTATGCATCATAGCACACCCTATTAGCCATTTTATTACAAAAGAATGAACAAGGAATTGAGGCACCAATTGCCTTCATGAGTTTGCCACTAAAGAAACATGAGTTGAAATACTTTGCACTAGAGAAGCATGCATACGTGGTAGTGAAAGCTCTAAAATGCTTTGGATTTTATATTTTGCATTCACATGCAGTTGTCTATGTTCTGGACTCTGTTGTAAAGAGTATCCTTACACAACAGGAGATTGGATGTAATAATAGAGGAGCTTGGATAGCCAAAGTTCAAGAATATGAAATTGAAATCAAACCCACTAATCTAGTCAGAGGTAAAGGGTTGTGTAAAATGATTGCTAAGAATAACATTAATGAAAATGAGGAATTGCCTTTAGTCCTTTTTACAAGCACTACTGATGACTAGTTTTCTAATGTTTCCTATTTTCTAACATATGGTGATTGTCCACCCCACCTCTTTGCTAAAGAGAAGATAAATTTGAATCTTAAAGAAAACAAGTATGTTCTTTGGGAGGGGAACTTATATAAAAGGGAAGTTAATGGAACATTTCTAAGATGTGTGGACAAAGAGCAGTAGAAGAAATTGTTGGAGACTTTTCAAAATGAAGCTTGTGGAGGACACTTTTTAGCATCAATAACAACCTTTAAGATTTTGAGACAATGTTTTTACTGGCCAAACATGTTCAAAGAAGCATACAATTAGGTGTCAAGGTGTGAAAAATGCTTGAAGTTTACTGGTAGGCCTCAATTAGCTGTATTACCCTTGATACCAGCGGTGGTAGATGAATTGTTTCAGCAATGGCGATTAGACTTCATTGGACCTATTAATCCTAACTCCAGTGTTGGACACACTCATATCTTGACAAATACAAATTACTTTACCAAATGGGTGGAAGCAATCCCTATGAAACACACCACCTCTGACATAGTCTGTACTTTCCTTAAAGAGAACATATTAGTTAGGTTTGGTGTGACTAAAAAGATTATAGCTGATAATGTCTCCAATTTCTCTTCCTCTAAATTTACTCTTTTCTTCTATGACTATGGTATTAGCCTCGCTCATTCATCTGACTATTATCCACAAGGTAACAAGCAGGCTAAATCAAGCAATAAAAATCTCATTTCAATTGTTAAGAAGCTGGTAGATGAAAATCAAAGGGGATGGCGTAAGAATCTATATGATGCTCTTTGGGCCGATAAGATAACTTACAAGAGAGCTATTGGTATGTCTCCTTTTCAGCTGGTCTATGGAATCGACAGTGTAATTCCCATTCCTTTGGAATTGTCTGCATTAAATTTACAGAAGGTAATTGAGAATGAGCAGTTTCAATCAGCTTTAGAAAAGAGGATATTATATTTAAACCAATTGGAGAGAAAAGAGATATTGTTGTAGATAAAATTGCTAGACATCAGCAGGCTATTAAAAGATCTTTGATAGGAGGGATAAGCAAAGGGATTTTGTTGTGGGGGATTCTATACTTTTATTGGACAAGAGAAGAGAGCCAAAGGGGGCTCATAAGAAATTTGATTCTTTGTGGAAGGGACCTTTTCGGATTAGAGAAATCATTGGGGAGAATGCCTTTTTACTGGCATATCCTGATGGGACACCATTGCCTCTTGCCTACAATGGCCAAGATTTGAGGTTATATAATTGGTAACATCTCTGAGTTCTGGCTTGTACCATAGTTTCTCTCCTTGTCTTTCCTATTGTTTTGTCGTATTTTTAGTGCGACTCTATTTCCCTTTGGGAATAAGGCCTAGTTGCCAAGTTTGTCTGGATTCTCGACATCCTCCTTAGTCCTTGTCCCTAATTAGAGCTTGTTGTTGCTCTATTTTTGAAATTTTACTAAAGCACTCATCCCTTGGAAAATTTTCCATTCCTTGTTTGCCACTTCCTTTTTCTTCTTTCCTGAGTTGAGCTTTACCTAGTCATTTCACGAGTCATCGGTGATCCTTTATAGTGTTTTTGAACCAAAGTTAGAGGGTTCAAGAGTTCATGAATTGCCTAACTTCCTGACTTGTCTTTGAGTCCGGTGCCTTAAGTTCTCCCTTGCATCAATCTTAGTCATTTGTGTTATGAAGGTTTTATGTTGTCAGGAGGTTGGAAGTTCTTTGAACTTCTGAACTCTCAACGTTATGGTTCAAAGGTTCCAAAAGTCCCCGACTTGCCGAATTCAAGTACTTGTCATTCATGTGGTGCCTTTTTCTGAGCTGGCATGTAGTACAATGAAATGACACTTGTCATTCCTATGGTGCCTTTTTCTGAGTTGGTATGTAGTACAATGAAATGACACTTGTGATTCCTATGGTGCCTTTTTCTAAGCTGGCATGTAGTACAATGAAATGACACTTGTCATTCTACATTTAATCAGAAGTACATGTGAATTCATTGGCACATTTTTTGGAGGGAAACTCAAGGCATATGTTTACAATTTTCAAAGCTTGATTCACCACCAGAATTTAATGTTCTTTATGAATGAGTTTATGAGAAGTGACATGAATTTCCAATAAATTCCCTATCTCACCTAAAGTTGCATCATTTTGCTAAGGGAATACATTGTAGAGTGAAGAACAACTAATCCACTACGTGTAAAATATCAGTGGAATTCCATACTTATAGGTTAGCACGATTGGCCATTTCTATCTTATTTCTTTCTTTCCTCTACTATAAAAACACTTCATTTCTCTCTAGTGGTAGAAGTTTTCTATTTTCATGTATTTGCATAGAGAATCCCCTATAAGTGCACTACATTTACCTGCCTTGTCTATGAATGCTTCAGACTTTATGGCCATCTGGTTTCTCAAATTGGTGAAGATGAAGTTCAAATTTCAAGGAGCCCCTATGGTCCCTATTGTGGAAAATGGTTTATCCGATGTGAGGGATATGGAATTGGGTCATGTCAACTTTGAAGATTTTTGGAAGAGGATGTAGTCTGAAGGCTGAACTACCCTGCTGAACAAAATTGTTAGCAGTGGATTAGACAGAGTTGGGGGATTTCCACTTGCAGTACATTGTCCTAAATTAGTAGTAGCTTGTGCTAATAATTACTTCTTGGAGTCTCAAGAGATCAGAGCCACAGACGGCTCTATTGTTGCTAAAATTGATTTTGAATCGGTTGCCTTGGCCTTGAATCTAGATGAGTATGAAGAAAATATCGATGTCTCTATGTCTTCTGCATGGACGCACTATGATGAAAGGAATGACTAGTGCTAGAATTGTATTGCCAAAACTTGGTTGGAAATTGAGAAAAAGGGCAAATCACGACCCCCTATCCATCTAAAGAGGAGTCATTTCAAAGAAGAGATTTTGGACATGATAACGTTGTTCAACCATGTAGTTGGGAGATCAGAATTGGATACTTTCAACTTTTGGATGTGTAAATTTATTTTGTTAATATGTGGAGACCATCATATTGATTGGGAAAGAATAATTAGTGAAAGTATGCATGAACAACTAATAAATTTCACGTGAGATGTAAATTTTTATATGTGTTCTCAGCTGGTTTATGTGCTAGCTCATAGAGAGGTTGCTTGGCCTAGCTTGAGGATTAAAGGAACTCCCACCACTGGTACACCTATTTATCAAACTTTTCCTCAATCGTAAAAGAATGAAGGTATGAAGGATTTCCGTAGGGTGAACGATGCCTTTTCCATGTGGTTGGTTAAGAAAATTGATGGCTCACCGGAACAAAGGTTTTCTACAAAGGCAGCCATATTGGTTATGAATTTTGGGAGTTTTTATCTCCAGTTTGATTGTAACATCCTGCTACATAACCCCCAAAGGGTAAGAGCCAAAAGAGAAATAGAATTTTTTTTGACATAAGTGGACAACATACACAAATTCGGTTGCTGATTCGATAGATCGATAGCATTCATGGCCAAGTATGGCCAAATGCACAACCTAAAAAAGAGGACTAATTCACTATCTAGAGGAAACATTAAAACAACTACATTCATTTTAAACACCAAAGCAAATGTTCCTAATCCCATATCTATTATAAACATGATTCCATAAGCATCATAGTTCAAGCGGATCTGATACCCACACTAGAATCGATAAACTAAATAATGAACATCTCATTTCTTCTCATTAAATTCAATGATTACAACTTCTCTCTTAAGAGAGTACAATTACATAACTGTATAGACAATTACAATGATATATTCTAGAATAAGATACAAGTACAATAACATAGTCCTAAATATGATACAAGGACTGAAAGAGTACAATAACTGAATGAAGTAACAGAGAGAGAACATCTCCACTGGTGCCCCAAAACTTATTTGTTGGTCCCCAATGGTGGTGGTAATGCCTCCCAACCATGTGGACTCATAAGAGACCACCCCACCATGCTCGGAGATAGTCACAAGGCCTAAATGGAAGAATAACAAGGGGGTACAAGATGGCCAACACTCACATCAATCACGGAGCAGACATGGAGAACAATGCATACAGCCACAGTCATAACATAGGTGTACTCATCCAAGTCATAGGTCAGGTACTATTCATGACTGCTAAGGTACTAGATACTAGAGTATAATCAGATGGAGTGTCATCATGCATGCTTGAAGGGATGGCACCACATGGAACCAAGTACTCCTCTCATGTAGACGAGGAGACTCAATCGTGCCCGAATCCATGCCCCACAGATAGATGACTCGATGCCCTGCAGATGGATAGGCCTTCTCGTTGCATCCTTAGCCTTTACAAGTGCTCAAGGCCATGCACGAGGACTAATTATCTTATTAATGTTTTTACCCCAATGTTTTCATTTAGTTATCACTTATTAATGTAACTCTGCTACTAGTTCCCCTGGAAGCCACTTGTGGGCTTGGGGCTCATAGAGAGCCACTCCATAAGACCACTCTAATTACCCAGACCTAATCTCAACCCATCCATCCCACAAATGAGGAAACATGAAACAACCAAAACATAAGAAAGATAAACAAAACAACCTTCCTTGACATCCTTCATAGCTAGATTCAATGATAATTTAAACATTAGCATATCACAAACTAGCTAGTAAACACATAATAAAATGAATCCAATCTCAAAGTACAGCAAGAAAAGGTATAAGCAACATAGAATTTTTTGAATTCATGACATTTATTAATGCTACAAAATAAAGATGAAAATAAATAAAATTCTCTACCCTCATATGGAACCTGTGGGCAATTGCATTTGTCTTGATAAACGTACCCCATGGAATAACTGTTAGAGTTGTTAAAAACCTTCAAGTACATGCTGATTGCCACACTACAACAAAACTTGTCTCCAAGGTCAATTGTAGGAAAAATTGTTGTGAAAGAGGTGAATCATTTCCACCATTTTAAACATGGACAATTTTCTTGTGGTTAATTATTGGTGATACTAAATGAAGCAATCTATAAACTAGGCTTACACTATAATAATGTGCACCATATTAGATTTATAGCAACAATGAAGGGATATCCATAAAAAATAGAATGGAAAGGGGGGGGATTCTGTAAGATGTAGTTGTAAGTACCCTAGTATACATGTTCTCATAATGTAGAAGCATAGAATAGGCACGTGAACTATTTGAAAAAATCCTAGAAGGAGTGAGGTCACATAGACTGCAATAATAGCAAGATATGCACAAAATGGGTTTTCTAGCTTTAGAAACTTTTAGGCAAATGCAAATGGGTAGGAGTAAAACCAAATTCCACAACTTCTGTTAACATCCTACTTGTGTCAAAATGGGAACTTTGGAACAGGTTATGGACATCCATTAAAGCATAAAGGATAGAGGAATTTTGTGAGACGTAGTTGTGACTACCCAGGTAGACACGTATACAAAATGGACTATTGAAAAGGCTTTAGAAACCATCAAGCAAAACAATTGGAGAATGTAAAGCCAGACCCCATGACCTTAGCCAGTATCCTCACTACTCATGCCAAAGTGGGAGTGATGGAACAAGGTGTGGATATCCATTAAGGCATAAAGGATAGCAAGTTTCTACCAGATATTACAGTTGGAAATGCTCTGGCATCCATGCTTGTTTAAAAGGAATAGTCTCGATGAAAGAGGTAATGTAAATATCTTGCATTGATACTAACTTGGCATAAACAATCGATTCAGGCAGAGATAGTGAAAATACCTTGCATTGAAATATTTTTCAGCATACTACTTTCAAAAGGCAGCAATGGGGTTTTAGTTTTTCTGTGGTTAAATGAATTGCAGCAAATAGATTTTAGTTTTAGTGCTAGAAAAATAAAGATCTGAGGTAAATACCTCAACTAATTACACTCCCCTATAGCACACCTCCAATCTTGCAGTGATATGCTTGCATCCTACATAAATATGTCCCCTCTTTGCTTCTCTCCATCTTTTCTTCCTCTGGCTCCCGTTGTCTCCATCCCCTTTTCCTCTAAGTTTCTTTTTACCTTTTGTCATCTCTTCCCTCTCGATCAGATATTTTCTCTCCTCCTTATCTTGTCACTGCCACTCACCCACTTGGCAAATATTTCCTCCTCTCACATTAACTATCTCTATAGTTGCTCCCTGCAAAGGCCTTCAATTCTCCACCAAAAATAGATTCTTACTTTCCACCTCCACCTGCCACAACCCCCTCACAAAACATAATTTTTGTCAACGTAGGGTTGCTACATCCTACCCCTTAGGACTAGGATTACTCCTGGAAGCCTGTAAACTCTAAGATGCAGCCAAAGCACACACTAGTCCATGAAACTTGATACAATGAAAGGAAGCTAGGGAGAAAAGCCTCAACCATCACACTAGCAAACTACACATGACCATAAGGTAATCCAGATGGTAAGACCACAACACGTGAACACTGCATTAACTGGGTGTAGTGGGCTAGGGTAGGGTACAGGGTCTATGACTATCTCCAGTAACCACCATCAGGGATAATAAGAGTACGCTCAGGCCTGTGAATCCAGGCGAAGTAGATACTCAGTACCTGCAACACTCCAAGCACATGTCAAGGTACCTGTGCATATACATATATCATATAGCTGAAGCAACATCAATCATGTAAACATAAAATCCATCATAAGTAATAATAATGTCCGCATCATAATAGTATCGAGATTGTACATCACCGGTGCCAATATAAAACAATAACAAGACACATAATCCAATACAAAGTATATAGTCATCCAAGTCCATCAAGATAAGAAAAAACATAATATGAACACAGGGATCATTACATCCCCTAGAAGTCTACAAAAAGATATAAATAAATGTCTTTCATCCTCGCCGCATCTTCCCAAGATGCTGCGGACTCACCATCAAGGTCCCATTAGACCCTTACCTACTCTATGTCCATGTTAAAATAAGGGTAGACAACTAAAAGGGGGGGTGAATTAGTTTTCATAAAACTTTTATCCTTAGCTGCAATTTAAACTTCTTTATTAATTATTAATAGATGAATGATATAACCATGAAAGCATGAATCAACAACACATGAGCAGAAACAAAATCAACACCCATAACACCAGGATTTTTATGTGGAAACCTAGTTAAGGGAAAAACCACAGTGGGGGTTAACCCACAAGAATTTATACTCTATTAAAAGTATTACAAATGGGGAAGGCACACGCCTTCAGGGCACACTACCCAGAGCTCACTGCTCCAAGAGGCTCACTGCCTACAGAATTAGTTACAAAAGTTCACTGAAATGTTTGAACTGAGAAATGAGATCTACCAATCTAGAAATTTAGTTCTGGTTAAGCACATAATACTGATCTTACACACTTCATCCTTATTCTTCCTTGTTTCACCTTTTGGCCATAATCTGAGCTTAAGTCTTCACCTTCACACTTCTTACGACCTTTTTGCACTCACTCCATCACCACATCACAATCACACCACAAAACACTCAAATCCATCGTCTATAAATATCCACATCAAGAAATTCAATCAACTGTAGTCGGCTTCAAGAAAACTTAGAACATTTATTAAGAACTTTGCTTTGTTGGTTGAATCCATGCACAATCAACAACACAGACCAAAAAATTGTGTTCTCATATCATCAATCATGTCGGCCAATACCACTAATTATCACAAATTGCTTAACCAACAACTTTTCTTCATCCAGACCAAGATCAAATACTAGGTCAGCCTATTCTTCTTGTGACTGTACTGACTAATTGGAACCCGATACTCAGATGCTTATAACTTTTAAATCCTTCATCATTGGAGGCTAAATTTATGGATTTAGATAGTCCTGACAATCCTTATCACTCCCTTAGATCCACAACACACTGTGATTTACCACCGGAGAGATCTAGACCAAGATACTGGACCCTGTCACATGCTCTATTTTTGGTTACCCAGACTTAGACAAATCTTCACTCTAACTTCTAGTATGAACAAATTATGTAATGCAGATGTGTAAGATAGACTTAGTTACCATCAATTACAACACTTACCATGCATAGCAATGTCTCTTGCCATGCATAGCAGTGTCTCTTGCCAACAATCTCCCCCTTTTGCATTGATGGCAACACTTAGTGAAAAATGACTAAGTGTTGGAATAACTCCCCCTTACTATGTACACTTATGCTTTTGATTGTTCTCCAGTGCTCCCCCTTTGTTAGATTCCTCATTTTTCACTAGTCTTCACTCCCCCTTTGACATCAATGGCAAAGGGTGGGATCCGTAAACTAGAATTTAAAGAAAAATTCTATATACCAAGCCGCATATGTACAAACAATCCTTAAGTCCTATTTACATAAACTTAAGTATATCACCAAAAATGTTTTTCAATAGTGCCTGCTCACTATACTAACTCTTCTTCATACTATTGAAAATTGAGATGTGGCCACTAAATAGAAATGCTTGTGACTCTGCCTTCCATAGATTAGTGGGGTCACTTGTTTGAGCGGCAGCTTGGGGTTCGATCAAGGCATTGAACATTTCTTCCATTTTGGGGGAAATTAGTCCCCAGAGCTCACTCATCCTTACCCCAATGCTCTCCTTTTCTTTTGTCAATTTATTTATTTTTTCACTCAAGTTGATTGCTTGACACTCCTTGCTTGCCACTGATGTTGTCAAAGGATCAAAAGAATTGGATGCACTTGATAGTTTTTGCTTAGACTCCTTTATTTTATCTTCAATATCCTCTATAACTTTAGGACAAGATAAGAAACATTTATATACATTTCCTCCTTCTATAAGAGCATTTTGAATACTCTTTACACTGGTATCAAGCACAATTCTATCTACTCCAATAATCCCTTTTAGAGAATCAAATCTGTTACCATTGAATTCATTTTGAACCTTGACCTCTATAGACTTTTTAAGAGATTCAAAATGAGTACTTATAGAGTTTATTAAGTTCTTTAACTGACTGGAGGGGGAAGCTGATCAGTCCTTCTGGTATATTGGCATGATTTTCTCTAAAATCCCTGATGCCAGACCAAGTAGCTCACTGTCTTCTATGTGAGACTTTAAAATATCTTCTCTAGCCTTGGCTTGTGCGAGAGAGGCCCACTTTATCTTCTGAATTGGTGAAAGACTATCCAAATTGATTGGACCTTTCAACTCTTTTGCAACTAGTTTATCATTTTCCAAAATTTCTTTCACTACTTCTGCAGTGTCTCTTGCCCAAGATGCTGATGTATCTATTTGATCCTTATCGGTACTATCAACCAAATTGTCCTACTTGGGCTCTTCATCAACCTTTACAATCTCTTCTTCTTTTTCATTTTTGTCCTTGTGGTGCAGGAGCACCCCTACAAGACAGGATATAGGTTCATTGTCCGCATGATAGGACATTAGTCTAGTTTTAGCATGTTTGACTTCATAATGTAATAAGGTCCATTGGACCAATGCATATGTATTAGATCAGCCTAGGAGAGTGTGCAGGTAGTTAGAGTTCGTTATCAGGTTGTCTGAGCTGTCTTCTCCCAGCCGCTTGGAAGCTCCCAGCCACTGGGAATCGAGTGGTAGTACTCGCAAGCAGTTCCTATTTATGTAGTAGGATCGGTTGGTCTTAGGACAGATTGAGATATAGATACATTGAGGAGCTAGGTTGCAGAGAGTGAGACAGAGAGAGAGACTGAGTATTGTACTTGCATCTTTTGAGATCAATAAAGAGATCCTGTTTGTGTCAATTCTCTGTTTTGAATTCCATTGTGTAATCGAGTTGCTGTTCTGGTGGTTGCATGGATTCGCTAATCCATTCCACCGGTTGATTCATCGAATCGGTGGAATGGCTATGTACAATAGTTTAGGATTTAGTTTGCATTTTTTGTTTGTTCACATGTATGTTTGCAGGATCGCAGTCGAGAGGTGTTGAGAACCCTAGTATGGGCATGTGCTAGGTCGTGCTGGTTGTTAGAGTCTGGAAAGTTGTCTAGGAAGCAGATCGGGTCACCCCAGGAGGTTCGGCGGATCGAAATTTGCTAAGGTTGGAAAATCCATCGCAACGGCATCATCAGGATATTTTTGTGTATATCCTGCAGTTACTTCGGGCGTCATCCGAGTAGATGGAGATGAGCATGATGCAGTAGTTTGCATAAGGTGAATGTGCATTGGGGTGATCATCGCAAGGTGTTGCCGAGGAAGAGCATATCAGCATAAGGTAGAAGATCGGGTTGACAATTCCATCGCGGGCCGATAATGTTAAGTTTGGCTGACAGCAGGATATTGAGGGAACTACATATGACGTCATCGTCATCAGGATAATCGTCATCAGGACATTCCAAAATATCACCCGATAAAGGTTTATCCTGCTGACCATAAGTGTTTTGGTATCGGCAAAAGACATTGAGAAGTTAAGTGGATCGGGAGGGAATATTCGACAGAATATTCGTCATCAATATAAAGTTGAGTATCATCATCAGGATGTTTCATTTGACCGGATAAGTCATATCCTGATGCTGTTGTTTAAGTAGTCAGATATCGGGGTGACGTAAGCATCGAAGGAAAGGTGCGTGAAGTGTCGTCATCAGGATATATGGGAGGAACCGTATATTTCATATCCTACTGACGAAGGGTGAAGATGATGCTAAACCTCATGATGCTGCCGATAGAGTTTGGCGCTAAGTGAATAGTGATCATCAGGAGGATAATTGTGTTCGTCGAGTATCATGATGCTGCTGACAGGCGAAAGGTGAAAGGTGATAAGGAAGTGAACAGTAGTTAGCAGGAGGATATTTCATGCCTCTTCGAAATATGATGATGCTGTCTGTGTTAGCAAGAAATATGATGATGATGATAAGCCGATAGGTATTACATACTGCATGTCCAGGATTTTAACATGCTAGTGGATTAATGGCTTTTCCATCCTATTTGTAAGCTTCTGTTGCGTTTCCTCTGCATCACCTTGGCCTTTTCTACTTCTTAGTCCTTAGCTTCTTCTATTTCATGCTCTTTATTCTTCAATGAATCATCTTTAGTTTGAGCATCTATTTCAACATTCATCTCTGTATCTTCTTTATCAGATTGATCCGGAAGAGTTTGAATACCTCTTGCATCATCAGTTTTATTTGTCATCTTTTCATCTTCTTTGTTTATTGCTTCCTCTTCTGGAATAGAGGAGTCATCTATCTTAGTTTGCGACTCATTGATCTTCAATTCTTCAACATCCAGAATTGAGGAATCAATCCCATCATTAATCTCTTCTTCAACAATGGGAAGATTATTCCTTTTCAATGCACTCAGAAGAATCTCCTGAGTATCTTTGACTATCTCATCAGTTTCACCAAGCATGAGTTTATTCATTCTTTTCTTACTCCTAAAGTCATCTTTCACTTCGTTGAATATCATATTCATTTGTTCTAGAGTAATCTGAGGGCACAATTTTATCAGTATATGCTCCCTAAGCTCAATGTCTTTACTTTTTGCATTTTCTTTTCTTAACTCCAGAATATCTGCAAGACCTTTTGAAATTTTAGAAGTTATTTCAATTAAAGCCTCATTGTAGATATTTAGATATCTAACTATTGCTTCCTCTAGAATCCTCTTATCAGAATCACTATAATCATCATAAAATTTAGTCATTGGCCTTAAGTTCCCATCTACAATGATTGATTTGATGATGTCATCCATAGAAAGAGTGGGCTTTTCAACATATGTTTCAATTTTTTGCCTCTTGCTTGCCCTTTTTCTTTCAGAGGGCTTCTCCTTAGATACCTTGGCCTCTTTTGTACCTAAGGCCTTCAACTCTTTGACCTCAACATCAGAATTAGTTTCTTCTTCATCATTTTTCATGCTTTTATATGTTCGGGAGGCGTTAGTTTTCACCCTTTTCTCTTCTTTTCCAAATGATTTGCCTTCCAATTTCTCAGGTTTGGTAGGTTTTGGGGGAACAGGGGTAGCAATAGAGCTACTAGTAGTCCTTGATGTGGAGGAGGATACTACTAAAGCACTTCCTTGTTTCTTATCCTGCTTCTCCTTCTCAGCTTTTTCTATCCTTTCTCTGTTTTGCTTCACAGCTTCTTTAGTTATGCTAATACTTTCATTATACATTTCTACTTTCTTTTGAACTTTCCTCTTGATTTCAGGTTCTCTGAGCTCAACATACAATTTCACACTTAGCTCCTTATATGTCCCAAATCTTTCAACTATTGTGTCCTTTGGCTTGCTCAAAAGGTGTTGAGCATACATATCCAATACTTGCTCATCAACCTCATACCCCATGGGCATGATCCATATTGTTCTTGGTTCAATAGCTTCCATTAAACACTGATCTGTATCCACCATAAAGCAAACCATATCCTTGTATTTTTCAACCATAGATGTGGGAATTCTTTCCCTTGAATGCATCATGTTCTAATTTTTTTAAAGAAACCCCAAAGAGCAGTCTTTTGGGCATTGGAGTCACCAATATAGTTCAAGTGCTCCCTTATCTATATTGTAACAGGTTTATCATTGGTCCAACACATGCTTTTCTTGCCGGGTAACTCATTCATGAAATAGAAGAATAAACACAAGACCATTGTACCATATTTGAAGGTATTCTTTTTATCCTTCTTAACCTTATTCAAATTTTCCATCAGCTGGTTTTGTAGCAACTCACACAAGTCATAATTAGCATTCTCTCTCAACATCTTATAAGCTACATATATAGTTGTACCAGATATAGAATTCTCCCTAGCACTAGAATGATAAATCTGGTATCCAATCACCATTGAAGCAAATTTGATAGCTGGATCAGTGATGTTATTTATTATCATTGCCCTTTTGTCAAACTTTGAACCGGTAGCATTAGTTACTGTTTGATTCTTTACTTCTTTCAACATTGGCAGTCCACCAGATGAGTTTAACCCTGTCATGGCCTTGATGGCGTCCTTGGTGATCTTGAAAGTTTTCATTAGCCACAAAAACTCATCATGCATACGGCTTAAAAAATACCAGACCCATTCATCTTCATTGAAGGATGGAAACCCTATAATCTGAATGAAATGTTTATCGTACAGTGACTTATACTTAGCTTTAAGACTATGAATTTCATCCCTTCGATGATTCTTGAACAAATCTACAAACCTTGAGTCCCCAAACTCATCTATGCTCACATGAATATAGGCCCTAATATCTTCAACATGCAATACACCATATGAAACTTTTGAAAATGCACCTAACGGGTCGACTTCTACTGATTTGTGTGGATGCTTCTTGAATTTGGGTCGAGGCCTTTCAGTAATATCAACAACCAATAGTGTAGCCATTGTAAAAGATTACAAGTTTAAAGATTTATAGAAAATACCTTTTTCTTCCATAGAATCAGGGTTAGCTGATGAATTCATCAGTTGCACTTCAAATCCTTGAAATCTTAGCTCAAGTGCTCTTCTTCTCGCTCTCTTTGAATGCAAAGTGATCCAAATGATTGAATGAATGAATTTTTATCCTCTGTAAAAACTAATTTGTCATTGTAATAAATGTGCTTCCCTAATACATCTGGTTACACTGTTTCTGCATGCAGTCAATCTTCAATTGCTCCACAATCAATCACATTTGCTTCTTTTCTTCTAGAATTTACTTCAACAGGTCTGCAATAGTTTTTTTCTATCTTCATTCATCGTGCTAGATTCAAGCACCCACTTACTGGTAGGGGGAATTAGATTTTCAATGTAGCTCCCCCTGAGCCAGAGTTCCTGATTCAATTCCCAGAGGAATTAACAACACCGGATTCTGGTGCGAACCCATCACTTTCATTGTTTGCATCTTTCTTCACCCATGTTTTATTCATTTCTTTCTAAATATCATTCACATCTATTTTACCTTTTCCTTTGTCCATCTTCTACTCTGTTCTTCCTGTTTGTGAGTTCACCTTTTTGCTTCTGCAAAATTTAGCAATGTGTCCAGATTTGTTGCAGTTAAAACATATAGTCTTGTTTCTTTGACAATCACATGTTGGAGCAGGTTTAGATCTGCATTGCATTACCATATGCCCAAACTTGTTGCAAGTAAAACATCTTCCATTAAAAACTTATTTGTTCTTAGGAGGATTCCTTGATCCACTTTTGCATTCCTCAGCCTTATGACTATCCTTTTGCAATTAAAGCATTGACTGGAGAAAGATGATTCATTTTGATTTACTTGACTTCTACATTGATTAGCTCTATGACCATACTTATTGCATTTGAAACAATTTCCATTGAAAGATGGATACCTTTGAGCATTAGGTTGTCTTACGAGAGGTCTTCTAGGATTCCTTTGTTTTCTTGCTTCAGGATTTCTTTGACCAGATCTAGAGTTTTCACCTTTCTCAAATCCCAGACCATACTTATCATCTGCCATCTTCTAACTATCAAGCAACACTTCAAGTTTGGCTGAGCTTATCTTGAATTTTTCTTTATATTCATTTGCAACTTCTAGGTCATGTTTGAGAATGACAATTTTCCTTTCAAGTTCTTCCTCATTGTCCCTTCTTTCATGGAGATCAGACTCTAGATGGCCAATTATTCTATCTAATCTACAACATTCTTCAGTTCTTTCTTTTAGAGATTGATTCAGTTTTTCTTCAGTCTTCTTCCTTTCTTCAATTTCCTTGGTTAGCCTCATCACCCTGAATTCCATCTCATGTTTTAGGACAAAAACTTCTTTTGCTAACTTCTCACATTCCTTTGTCTTCTCATTTAGGGCCTCATCCATGTCATTACCTTCATTCTGATTTTCTAGTTGAAGAAGTAGCTCCTTCCTCTTTTCATTAGATTTGCTCAATTTTTCTTTTAAGGTCTCAATGAAGTCTTCAGCATCTTTAAGGTTCTCTTGTAGTTCTTTGACTTCTACTCTGGACTGATCAAGCTCTTCTAAAGCAAGTTTAAGTTCTTCCTAGATGCCATCAAAATACTTGAATGAACCCATTGAAAAGACCTTCCCAAATCTTCCTCAAGCTGTTAAACTTCTTTTAAGGAACCACACTCTGATACCATTTGTTGAAATAAGGGAAGACAACTAAGAGGGGGGGTGAATCAGTTGTCACAAAATTTTTATCCTTAGCTGCAATTTAAACTTCTTTATCACTTATTAACAGATGAATGATATAACCATGAAAGCATGAATCAACAACACATGAGTAGAAACAAAATCAACACCCATAACACTAGGATTTTTACGTGGAAACCTAGTTAAGGGAAAAACCACGGTGAGGGTTAACCCATAAAAATTTATACTCTATTAAAAATATTACAAATGGGGAAAGCACATGCCTTCAGGGCGCACTGCCCAGAGCTCACTGCTCCAAGAGGCTCACTACCTACAAAATCAATTACAAAAGTTCACTGAAATGTTTGAATTGAGAAATGACATCTACCAATGTAGAAATTTAGTTCTAGTTAAGCACAGAATACTGATCTTACACACTTCATCCTTATTCTGCTCTGTTTCACCTTTTGGCCATAATCTGAGCTTAGGTCTTCACCTTCACACTTCTTGCTGCCTTTTCACACTCACTCCATCACCACATCACAATCACACCACAAAACACTTGAATCCATCAGCTATAAATATTCACATCAAGAAATTCAATCAACTATAGTCAGCTTCAAGAAAACTTAGAACATTTATTAAGAACTCTGCTTTGTTGGCTGAATCCATGCACAATCAACAACACAGACCAAAAACTTATGTTCTAATATCATCAATCATGTTGGCCAATACTACTGATTATCACAAATTGCTTAACCAACAACTTTTCTTCATCTAGACTAAGATCAAATACTAGGTCAGCTTGTTCTTCTTCTGACTGTACCGACTAATTGGAACTTGATACTCAGATGCTTATAACTTTTGAATCCTTCATCACTAGAGGTTAAATTTCTAGATTTAGATAGTCCTGACAATCCTTATCACTTGTTCAGATCCACAGCACACTATGATTTACCACCAGAGAGATTCAGACCAAGATACTAGACCCTTTCACATGCTCTATTTCTGACTACCTGGACTTAGACAAATCTTCACTCTAACTTCTGGTATGAACAAATTATGTAATGCGGATATGTAAGATACACTTAGTTGCCATCAGTGACAACACTTGCCATGCGTAGCAGTGTCTTTTGCCAAGAGTCTTGACCCCTGAGGGTCAACCTCCAATGCTGAAGGATGCGTACGGGTTCCAAAGAAAGCTACTCGTCTGCCTCAACCTGGAAAGCAGTCCAATAAAGAACATGGGTCACATCAAGAATATGCTATCTAAGAATTGAAACATGGAAAACATTGTGGATGCGTGATAGACTCGGTGGTAATACAAGGTGATAGGTAACAGGACCAATCCTCTCAAGGATCTCAAAAGGTCCAACAAAATGAGGTGCCAACTTCGAGCCTTTCCCATAATGGATGGGGCTCTTCTGTAGACCAACTCTTAGAAACACATGGTCACCCACCGAGAAATGGTGATCCAACCTATGGGCATTGACATACTTCCTCTTCCAATCTTGAGCTATAGCCAACTGCTCTTTGGTCTGCACTACCTGTTGCTCCATTTCTTGAAGCATCTTCAGACCCAAAAGAACTTGGTCCTCTAAGTGATCCCAACTCAACGGAGTGCGATAAGGCCCACCATACAAGCCTATAAGGGAGACATATCAAGAGAACTATGGTATCCATTATTATAATCAAACTCAACCAGGTACAAGTAGTCCTCCCAATGAGACTATTGATCCATAACGTACATGTGAAGCATATCCTCTAGGACCTAATTAACTTGCTCCGTCTGTTCATCAGTCTCGGGATGGTATGCAGAGCTAAAATTAAGCTAAGCTCCCAAAGCATGCTGAAGAGAAGTCCACAAAGTTGAAGTGAACACTAGATCATGATCAGAAATGATCCTACGAGGAATACCATGTAGATGCATAATATCCTCCATAAACACTCAAGCTACGAATGCGGCAGTGTACGAAGATCTCATGGGTGAGAAGTGTGCCACCTTGGATAACTTGTCCACTATGACCATAATAGCATCATGACAATGCAAAGACATAGGTAGCCCCACTATGAAATCTAGAGATATCGTATCCCACTTCCATCCATGGATAGAATGAGGCTGCAATAGTCATGTTGGGTACTGATGCTCTACCTTCACCCACTGGCACTCAAGACACCAAGCCACAAATTTAGCAATATCATGCCATAGACCTACCCAATGATACGACTATCAAAGATTGGCATGCATCTTTGTGACACCGAATGAGCCCAATAGGGTGCACGATGGGCCTCTGACAAAACCAAGGAATGAAGATCACTAGAATCTGGAACATAAATACAACCAAGATGTCACAAAAGTCCATCAGACTCAAGAGAGAAACCTACAAACCTACCCTCAAGGACTCTCCCAGACTCTATCTCCACTCTCACCTCCTGATACCAAGTATCACTAGGAAGTGACTCCAAAATATGGCTCCGCAAATCCACTCCAAGAGACAAAACTAAAATCTCATGCCTCCTCCTACTCAAGGCATCCACAACAACATTCTCCTTACCCTAAATTTAGCGAACCTTGAAGTCACACTCATAAAGGAACTCCATCCAACGGCGCTACTGAGCATTCAAATTTGGCTGAGTGAAGATATACTGTAAACTATAGTGATCACTACGCAACTTAAACCTATGTCCTAAGAGGAAATGTCTCCAACGGACAAGTGCATGGACAACAATTGCTAATTCCAAATCATGGCTAGGGTAGTTCAGCTCATGATCCTTGAGCTTACGAGACTCATATGCAATCACATGTCCCTCCTACATGAGAACTGCCCCCACACCCTCCAGTGAAGCATTAGTGCACACTTCAAAATAACTTGAAGGATCTGGCACTACCAGGATAGGTGCACTAGTCAGCCACACCTTAAGAGCCTGAAAAGCTAACTCACACTAATCTGACCACACAAACTTCTTCCCTTTCCACTGAAAGAAGTGATGGGATGGGCTACCCAAGAGAAATCTCACAAATTAGTGATAGTAACCTACCAATCCCATAAAACTGTGAACCTAGGCCACATTCATTAGCGTTGGCCAATCCATAATGGCTTGAATCTTAGAAGGATCCACTAAGATACCCTCTCCTGAGATGATGTGGCCCAAATATCTCACCTCAGTCTAGAAGAACTCACACTTAGCCAAATTGCCAAACAATTGGTTTTCTCGCAAGCACTATAACACTTGCCACAAATGGCTTTCATGCTCCTCCATAGTCCTCAAATAAATCAAAATATCATCAAGGAACATGAGAACAAACTTGTCAAGATAGGTATGAAACACCCATTCATCAAACTCATGAAAACTAATGGAGCATTGGTTAACCTGAAAGGGACAACCGTGAACTCATAATGCCCATAGCATGTATGAAATGTTGTTCAATGAATGCCTACCTCATGAATGTGAAGCTGATGGTATCTTGAATTTAGATCTATCTTGGAGAACACCTTGGCTACCCTCATCTGATAGAACAAATCATTTATCTGAGGCAATGGGTATTGATTCCTCACTGTCACTTTGTTCAACTAGTGATAATCAATACACAAGCAAATAGATCTATCCTTCTTCTTCACGAAGATCACATGCACTCCCCAAGATGATACACTAGGATGAATGAAACCCTTCTCTAGTAACTCCTCTAACTGCAACCACAACTTTCTCAACTCCTGAGTAGTCATGCGATACGGTGCCTGAGAAATAGGCTCCGCACCAAGAATGAGATCAATACGAAAGTCTATGTCGCACTTAGGTGGCATACCTCGAATATCACTCAGAAAGACATCTGTAAACTCCTGAAGAATAGGATGATGATCAAGAGATACCTCCTAAATCCCACCCTTAGCAAGATCACTAATTGAAATAGCGAACATCTAACAACCTTTTCACATGGCATACTTCAGCTGGATAGCTAAAATCACACGAAGAGAAATGGGTCTCTAAACCCCAAATAACTCAACATGCTCTCCAACATCATCTACACACTGAACCGACTTACACTGACAATCTATACTAGCTAGGTGGGTATTCAACCAATCCATGCCTAAGACAATCCTGTAGGACCCCAAAGGTAACACATGAAGATCCACTGTGGTAGTGAAGGTGTCCAAATCTAATGCACAACCACGAATAAGGGAGTCTATAGCTACCTTGGATCCAATAGCTAACTCAACTTGCCAACCAACATCTTGCCTTGCCACCATGAGTCCACAATGCTCCACGAGAGAAGGAGAAATGAAAGAATTTGAAGCTCCTGAATCAAACAAGATAGATGTGGTAACCCCACATAACACACCTAAATACTCAACTATGATGCCTTGATGCTCAACCTAACAGTTATCAACCACCACAAAAACTATATGTGATCTACCAGCATCACCTACTATAGGCTCTGAAGTAGCCTATCTCTGACTACCTCCAGCCACTAATCTCTAAGGACATTAAGAAGCTATATGACCATGCTGCCCACAAGCATAACAACCACCCCTACCAAAACCTTTGCCCAAAAATGGTGCACATGACTACTGGGATCCACCACCCCTAGAACTCTATTGTGCACTTTGAAAACTCTATGTCAGACCACTCTGTTTCCTACTTTGAGAATGATGGCACAAATGATCTCTAGAAAATGGAGTACCAAGATTCTGCCCACTATGCTGAGACTGAGCAAACCTATGCCTCTGTTGCTGACCGAGTCTAGGAGTTGCAGTATGAGATCTAGATGGTCTAGCTCCCTGAGATTGTGTACCCTGAGCAACTGATCCTGAAGGAGGGGCACTACCAATCTGAACACTTGCCTAACCACCAAAGCCTCTAGCCAAATTCTCCTCTATCAACCTCGCCTTCTCCACGACAATCTCTAAGGTCTTCAACTCAAACACACAGATGGTGCAGAAGCACCTTGACTTCCATAGGAGTTTGATTAAAATGATCCAATATTGTAATGATTCATCATTGTATAAGGTTAATCAAGTCATTGTTATGTATTAGAGGTCATTAGGAGGTTCAAATATGCAAAATATTGCATACAATGTAAAGGTTGTCATACAAAATGTAAAATTTCAAAAGATGTAAAATGAGGGAAGGTGAAGAGTCATTTGGCTCTTAGTTCATTCCAAGGAAGTTAGGAATTGAAGAGTCATGATGTAATGCCTTTAAAAGGCCTTGTATCCATTTGTGAAGGCAGGAGGGGAGACAGTTGGAGAATGTGGGTTGTTACATTTTGATGTGATATCAATAAAAGATACCCTTGTTTCTGCATTTCTGAATGTTACACTGCTGTTTCAGATATTGGTACGGATTTGTGCAAATTTTATATGATCAGAATGTGGTATGGATGGAAAGAGTATTGAGTCTACTTTCCATTTCTTTTTGTTGCATCAAATTTCATTAAGATTTGAATAAGTTAATGCATTTTTATTGAGGGTAGGTTTGCAGAGTTTAATTTTTTGAAAATGCAGTCTAAAAATATGCATGGTATGGCCTGGTACAGCCTTACATTGATGCATATAATAGATGGATGGAAAGATATGTGTTTCTAGTTTACAATTATTTTTGTTTGGTATAATTTCATTAAGTTTTGTGAGAGATATTACAATTTTTGTGAGAGCAGGTCTGAACGCTGCCTAGGGTTTGCAGTTTTGGAAAAAAAATCATAACCTTCTCCCCTACCATTGGATCTTCATGAAAATTGGATGAAAATTCTGTATTAATGTTCTCTTCTCTCCCCCAACTCTTTTTCTCTAGCCTCTAAGGCTTCTCTCAACTCAGAATTCTCTCTAGCCATCTGGTTCTTAGGGGGCATCTTCACAACTTTCACCAACCCTTACTCTTTCACAACTTTCACCAACCCTCAAGGATCTACTTGCTGCTCTGATACCAATATGATGCAAAGGTAGGAGGACCAAATCTATCCTCAATAATATTAACAAATCAAATAACTAATCCAATTGCTTTGGTCATATTGAAGAGAACATTAATACAGAATTTTCATCCAATTTTCATGAAGATCCAATGGTAGGGGAGAAGGTTATGATTTTTTTTCCAAAACTGCAAACCCTAGGCAGCGTTCAGACCTGCCCTCACAAAAATTGTAATATCTCTCACAAAACTTAATGAAATTATACCAAACAAAAATAATTGTAAACTAGAAACACATATCTTTCCATCCATCTATTATATGCATCAATGTGAGGCTGTACCAGGCCATACCATGCATATTTTCAGACTGCATTTTCAAAAAATTAAACTCTGCAAACCTACCCTCAATAAAAATGCATTAACTTATTCAAATCTTAATGAAATTTGATGCAACAAAAAGAAATGGAAAGTAGACTCAATACTCTTTCCATCCATACCACATTCTGATCATATAAAATTTGCACAAATCCATACCAATATCTGAAACAGCAGTTTAACATTCAGAAATGCAGAAACAAGGGTATCTTTTATTGATATCACATCAAAATGTAACAACCCACATTCTCCAACCGTCTCCCCTCCTGCCTTCACAAATGGATACAAGGCCTTTTAAAGGCATTACATCATGACTCTTCAATTCCTAACTTCCTTGGAATGAACTAAGAGCCAAATGACTCTTCACCTTCCCTCATTTTATATCTTTTGAAATTTTACATTTTGTATGACAACCTGTACATTGTATGCAATATTTTGCATATTTGAACCTCCTAATGACCTCTAATACATAAAAATGACTTGATTAACCTTATACAATGATGAATCATTACAATATTGGATCATTTTAATCAAACTCCTATGGAAGTCAAGGTGCTTCTGCACCAACAGACACCACCACTAATATGGGCATTCAATCCCCTAATGAAATGTTGTACTAACATCAGCTCAACACCAAAAATGCTAGCATACTGCTTAGGCTCAAAGAAGCAGTGCTCATGCTGATCTACTATCATAGTCAACTGATGAAGTTCATTGAACTCATCAACACATCTCTGTAGATAGTAGTCTAAAAGAATTTGTGCACAGAACCTCTCTAAGAATAGTCCCCATGACATGGAAGCAATATCCAGATGAAGCTTCTATTTGTCTACTCTCCACCATGTAGATGCAAAACCTCTAAGATGCATAATGGCATATCGAGCTCTAGTATTGCTACTATAAGGATGCATAACAAAGCATCAATCAAGATCGATCAACTAATTCTCTGCCTCGGTACCTATACTAGAACTATCAAAAGTAGGGGGATGAGCTCTAAGAAGATCCCTCATGTGAATTGCAGCAACACTATCTCCATCCACCCTATCCCTCACAACAACTGCTCTCGACTGATTCAGACTACTGGAATGTTCATGCTTAGCTCTAGCACCTTGACCATCCCGATGAGAAGGGTGTGACTCTGCCTCATGAGATACCTCTTGACAAGGTCCTAATCGGTCCATAATCTGTTGTAAAAGAGCTAACACCTGAGCATCCCCGAGCCCTTCAGCTGGATTCTTAGCACGCGGTTCCTCCTGATACTCACCTGGATTACTCTAATTATCCTAATTATCCTGATTGCCCTGATTGCCCTGATTGGCATTATGATGGGTGCTACATCGAAGAATAGTGGCTATACCTCTAATTCTACCTCTGGCTCTGCCCCTAAGAGGCATCCTAAAGAAACAAAGAACACATCAAAATAGATCATCACAAGGAGGACCTATACACCATACTAAGGCATGAAATAATAATAACAAGACTATAAAACAATATAACAAGCTCATGCCACACACGCCAAACACAGCAAAACATAGAAGGCTCAAGTATGCTAGAGCTCCCAATGTGTGAACATGGGCTCTGATACTAGATGTAACATCCTGCTATGTAACCCCAGAAGGGTAAGAGCCAAAAGAGAAACATAATATTTTTTTTGACATAAGTGGACAACATACATAGATTTGTTTGCTAATTCGATAGATCAACAACATTCATGGCCAAGTATGGCCGAATGCGCAACCTAAAAGAGATGACTAATTCACTCTCTAGAGGAAACATTAAAACAACTACATTCATTTTAAACCCCAAAGCAAATGTTCCTAATCTCATATCTGATATAAACATGATTCCATAAGCATCATAGTACAAGTAGATCCGATACCCACACTAGAATCCGTAAACCAAATAATAAATATCTCATTTCTTCTTATTAAATTCAATGATTACAACTTCTCTCTTAAGAGAGTACAATTACATAACTGCATAGACAATTACAATGATATATTCCAGAATAAGATACAAGTACAATAACATAGTCTTGAATATGATACAAGGACTAAAAGAGTACAATAAATGAATGAAGTAATGGAGAGAGAGAACATCTCCACTGGTGCCCTAAAACCTATTCGCTGGTCCCCAATGGTGGTGGCAACACCTCCCAACCATGTGGACTCATAAGAGACCACCCCACCGTGCTCAGAGATAGTCACAAGGCCCAAATGGAAGAACAATAAGGGAGTACAAGATGGCCAACACTCACATCAATCATAGAGCAGACATGGAGAACAATGCATACAACCATAGTCATAACACAGGTGTACTCATCCAAGTCATAGGTCAGGTACTACTCATGACTGCTAAGGTACTAGATACTAGAGTGTAATCAAATGGAGTGTCATCATGCATGCTCGAATGGATGGCACCACATGGAACCAAGTACTCCTCTCATGTAGATGAGGAGACTCAATCGTGCCTAAATCCACGCCCTGCAGATGGATGACTCGATGTTTAGCAGATGAATAGGCCTTCTCATTGCATCCTTAGCCTTTACAAGTGCTCAAGGCCATGCACAAGGACTAATTATCTTATTAATGTTTTTACCCCAATGCTTTCATTTAGTTATCACTTATTAATGTAACTCTGCTACTAGTTCCCTTGGCAGCCACTTGCGGGCTCTGGGCCCATAGAGAGCCACTCCATAAGACCACTTTAATTACCCAGACCTAAGCTCAACCCATCCATCCCACAAATGAGGAAACATGAAACAACCAAAACATAAGAAAGATAAACAAAACAACCTTCCCTGACATCCTTCATAGCTAGATTCAATGATAATTTAAACATTTGCATATCACGAACTAGCTAGTAAACACATAATAAAATGAATCCAATCTCAAAGTACAACAAGGAAAGGTATAAGCAACATAGAATTTTTTGAATTTATGACATTTATTAATGCTATAAAATAAAGATGAAAATAAATAAAATTCTCTACCCTCATATGGAACCTGTGGATAAATGTATTTGGTTTGATAAACGTACCCCATGGAATAACTGTTAGAGTTGTTAAAAACCTTCAAGTATGTGCTGATTGCCACACTGTAACAAAACTTGTCTCCAATGTCAATTGTAGGACAAATTATTGTGAAAGAGGTGAATCATTTCCACCATTTTAAAGAGGGACATTCTTGTGGTTAATTATTGGTGATGCTAAATGAAGCAATCTGTAAACTAGGCTTGCACTATAATAATGTGCACCATATTAGATTTCTAGCAACAATGAAGAGATATCCATCAAAAACAGAATGGAAAGGAGGAAATTTTGTAAGATGTTGTAGTCGTAACTACCCTGGTAGACATGTTCGCATAATGTGGAAGCATAGAATAGGCACGTGAACTGTTTGACAAAATCCTAGAAGGAGTGAGGTCGCATAGACTGCAATAATCGCAGGATATGCACAAAATGGATTTGTTGGATTTAGAAACTTTTAGACAAATGCAAATGGGTAGGCGTAAAGCCAAATTCCATAATCTTTGTTAACATCCTGCCTGTGCCAAAATGGGAACTTTGGAATAGGTTATGGACATCTGTTAAAGCATAAAGGACAGAGGAATTTTGTGAGATGTAGTTGCGACTGCCCAGGTAGACACGTATACAAAATGAACTATTGAAAAGGATTTAGAAACCATCAAGCAAAGAGGCTGTAAAGCCAGACCCCATGACCTTACCTAGCATCCTCATTACTCGTGCCAAAGTGGGAGCGATGGAACAAGGTATGGATATCCGTTAAGGCATAAAGGATAGCAAGTTTCTGCCAAATATTATTGTTGGAAATGCTCTAGCATCCACACTTGTTTAAAAGGAATAATCTTGATGAAAGAGGTAATGTAAATATCTTGCATTGATACTAACTTGGCATAAACAATCGATTCAAGTAGAGATAGTGAAAATACCTTGCATTGAAATAATTTTCAGCATACTACTTTCAAAAGGCAGTGATGGGGTTTCAGTTTTTCTATGGTTAAATGAATTGCAACAAACAAATTTTAGTTTTAGTGCTGGAAAAACAAAAATTTGAGGTAAATACCTCAACTAATCGCACTCCCCTGTAGCGCACCTCCAATCTTGCAGTGATATGCTCGCCTCCTACGTAAATATGTCCCCTCTTTGCTTCTCTCTGTCCCCTTTTTGTCTAAGTTTCTTTTTGCCTTTTGTCCTCTCTCCCCTCTCAATCAGATATTTTCTCTCCTCCTTATCCTTTCATTTCCACTCACCCACTTGGTAGATATTTCCTCCTCTTGCATTAACTGTCTCTAGAGTCTCTCCCTACAAAGGCCTTCAATTCTCCACCAAAAATAAATATTTACTTGCCACCTCCACCTGCCACCACCCCCTCACAAAACATATTTTTGGTCAACATAGGGTTGCGACATCGATTGTTTCTCTTACTTGAGAATTGGGGGTTATGAAAATGCCCCATATAAGTTGCCACGATACCCATCCGATTATCTCGTGTTCTTGGAGATATGTCATCAAATTGCAAATGTGAATACAAGTTACCTGTTGCAAGTATGGGTCTAATCGGTGTTGTCATTGATGTCAATATACTCATGTTGCATTAATGAGAAGGATTGGATGAGCTGTGTGCTGAGGATATTGAGAAAATTAGTCTCAATCAAGAACAGTGAAGAACAGTGATGACAACAAGTTAAAAGTCCAAGATAGGTTGAGGATCAGAGGATGCAGTTTAAAGGGTTTGTATATATGAGTCTTGAGATGATCCAGTCAAGTTTTCAGAGGTCTGCATGAAGATCTAAAGAAGTTATGACCGCTCAAGTAGAACCAGCTCTGGTAGGTGTTCAGAGGTGACAGAGTGACATAGATAGGTCCGGTGAGGTCTAGTAATGCATTATCCCATTCTATAGATTTGAGGACATGTTGAGGACGTCCTTGTGAAGTGTCAAGTAGATTGGTTTGTGGCTTGAAGGTCCGGAAGAACCTATTCCTTTGTGACAGTGATGACACACTGTGTTCTTGAGGTTCCAGATGAAGGAGAGAAGGATTCCAGTAAGCAGATGAAGTGCAAATGTTGTTGGTGATTCAGGAAAGCTTGTGGTGATCTGTGGAAAGTTCATATTTGAAGAATAACCACCAGATGTTGGTGTTCTTCTTGAGACTGGCCGACCAGATGTATTACACATCTTGTAGATGTTTTCCAACTTAGATGATTGTTCCTAAGTCGATGTCTTGTATAAATAAGAGATTGTGAAGTCATTTCAAAGTGTGTCTTGCGGTGATGAGTGTGTGGTAGCGAGGAGGAGTGCGAAAGGCAGAGCAGAAGTATTGGGCTTAATGGAACTGATTCAAGCATGGTGAAGATGCTATTCTCTAGTTCATAAAGGTGATACTTATTTCTTTGTAGATAGTGTGTCTCTTGTAGGCAGTGAGCCTCTTGTGAGCAGTGTGCTCAGGCAGTGAGCCCTAATTGGCATGTGCCATTTTGTTCTTTCTATTCTTCTAACAGAGAATACATTCTTGGGTTAATCACCCTATGGTTTTTCCCTTAACCGGGTTTTCCATGTCAAAATCTTGGTGTCTTATGTGTTGATGAGTTTCTGTTTTTGATTTGAATGCATTATGTTTCATGTTTAATATACTACTAATCACCAAGAAGATCTAAGTGTGGAAATTAGAGAAATTTTTGCACAACTGATTCACCCCCCCTCTCAGTTGTGTGCCCTAAGTCTAACAATTGGTATTAGAGCTAATTTCCTCTAAAAGGAGCTTAACCGCTTAAGGAGATCCAGGATGTCGTCTTCCAAGAAGGATAGTCCAAAGTTTGATGGAACCAACTTTTCTCTTTGGAAAGGTCGCATGAAATGTCACTTGCAGTGTATGGGAATGGCATACTGGTCCATGGTTACAAAGGCGTATGTACCTCCACAGGGTGGTCCAATAACCCTAAATGAAATCACAGATGTTGAAAACAATTTGCGGACCAAAGAGGCTCTTCTAAGCGCATTATCTGACTCAGAAATCTCAAATGTTATTGACCTACAAACTACTTTTGAGATTTGGAATAAACTAGAACTTTTGCATCAAGGAGACTAGTATGTTAAATGTGCAAGGTCATAGAGTCTAAAAGGGAAATTTGAAAAACTGAAGATGAGAGATGATGAAAATATTACCACTTTTATGCCAAGAGTGAATGAGCTGGTTTGTGGAATTAGAAATGCTGGTGGAGTCTTGGATGAAAATGAGATTGTTGGTAAAATTCTCAGATCCCTTCCTGCTTCTTACAAAATCAAGGCTTCTGCCATTGAAGAATTCAGAGCCCATACAACTATCACAAGAGATCAATTGGTTGGGAAATTGGCTACATTTGAAATGACAGAGTTTGGAGACGACCCCCCCAAGACTGAATCTACATTCAAAGCCAGTGCCTCTGTTAAAGGTAAACAAGGGTTTGATCCAGGAGAGAATTCTTCAAGGAAATTGTCATGGTATGAAAAAACAAGAAAAGATCTAGAAGAAGAAGAAGTAGAAACTGCTCAACTTGAAGCCCTTATTGCAAAGAGGCTGCCAAGAGGATCTAGTAAGTATGAAGGAAAATTACCTTTTAATTGTTTTAACTGCAATAAGATTGGTCATTTTGCCTCAAGGTGTCTAAAAAGATTTTCAAGACAAAATCCTAACAAGCCAAGGTTCCAAAAGAATTGTTACTATGTACATGAAGATGATGATAATGAAGGAGTAACGGACGATGAATCAGAGATAGGAAACAAATCTAGAGATGAATGGGTGTTCATTGCCATCAAGGAAGATGATCCAATGTCCTTTGTATCTGTCAATCTTAAGACTGTGGAAAGAGCTTTGGCTGCCCAAATTGAAGAGAAGGATGATTGGGTCATTGATAGTGGATGCTCTTGCCATATGATAGGTGACAAAAATAAGTTTGTAGATTTGGAGAGGTATGAAGGAGGAGTGGTAAAGTTTGGTGACAATTCTACTGGTAGAATCAAAGGAAGAGGAATTATTTCTTTTGATGGAAGAAACATAATTGGTAATGTACTGTATGTTGAAGGTTTGAAGCACAATCTTCTCAGTGTTGGATAGTTGGTGGACAAAGGCTATGATCTCCAATTCAAAGATGGAAAATGCAAAATCTTTGAAAGTTCCAGAACAGAGATTGCATCCGGTACTCAAACTAAAGGTAACATCTTCCATTTGGTTGGTACTGGTAAAAACTTCTTATTTGTTCAAGTTGATCAAAGTTGGTTATGTCATAGAAGGATGTGTCATGTGAATTTTGATAATATCATCAAGATAAGAAATACTCAGGCTATAAGAGATCTTCCAAAATTGGTGAAACCTCCTAACAGCTTGTGCAAGGAATGTCAGTTGGGTAAGTTGAGCAGAGTCACATTCAAAAGCAAGGAATTGTCTTCTACCAGATTATTGGACTTAGTTCACACTGATCTTTGTGGTCTGGCAAGAACCAGGAGTATTCAAGGTGATAGATACTTCATGCTACTAATTGATGACTATTCCCGGATGATGTGGGTAACCTTTCTAAAGGAGAAATCAGAAGCTCTTGAGAAATTCAAAATATTCAAGGCTATGGTAGAGAATGAAATAGGATTAAAGTTGAAATGTCTGAGGTCTGATAGAGGTGGAGAATTCACATCCAGTGAGTTCATAGAGTTCTGTGAGAAACATGGAATTAAGAGATAGTTGTCTGCTCCGAGGACTCCACAGTAGAATGGAGTAGTGGAGAGAAAGAACTGGACCATCCAGGAATCATCTAGGACATGATGATGGAAGCAAATATTCCTCAAATCTATTGGAGAGAAGCTGTCAGCACTGCAGTCTATACTCTCAATCAAGTTCAAATCAGAAGCAATACTGGTAAGACCCCTTATGAACTCTAGTTTGGCATTACTCCTACTGTAAGATATTTCAGAGTCTTTGGTAGCAAATGTTACATCAAAAGAGATGAAGATCTAGGCAAGTTTGATGCTAGAAGTGATGAAGGAATATTCTTGGGTTACTCTACTCAAAGCAAAGCATACTAGTGTTATAACAAGAGACTAAGAAAGATGATAGAAAGTACAAATGTGAAGGTTGATGAGGGAATAGAGAAACCCTCAAGGTTTTATGAATATGATGAAGATGATCGGAATGGTGTTCTGGTTCAAGGAGTTCAATCCTCTTCTGAAAGTCAGATTCAGACTGATTCGGTAAATCAGGAAGAAGAGATAGGTCTAAATGAGCCTGATCAAGAAGCAGAAGTGCAAGAAACTCCCAAAGTTCTAAGGTATGTAAGACTGAACCACTCTGAAGATCAGATCATAGGTGACAAAAGCAAAGGTGTGCAAACTAGAAGGAAAATTGCTCAAAATTTAGATGAATATTGTTTGATTTCAAAGATTGAACCTAAGACAATAAATGAAGCCTGTAATGATGAAAAACGGACCAAAGCAATGGAGGAAGAGTTGATGCATATTGAGAAAAATCACATTTGGGATCTTGTTCCCAGACCTAGAAACAAGAATGTGATTGGAACCAAATGGGTCTTCCAGAACAAATTAAATGAAGTTGGTGAAGTAATCAGAAATAAAGCCAGATTGGTCTGTAAGGGCTACTCTCAAATAGAAGGAATTGATTTTGAAAAAACTTTTGCTCTGGTGGCAAGAATTGAAGCAGTTAGATTATTTCTTGCATTTGCTTCCTTCAAGGATTTCAAGGTGTATCAGATGGATGTTAAATCTGCTTTCTTGAATGGTGACTTAGAAGAAGTGTACATTGAACAACTAGATGGATTTCAATTATCTGAGCATGGTGATATGGTCTGCAAGTTGAAGAAGGCATTGTATGGACTAAAGCAACCCCCAAGAGCCTGGTATGAAAGATTGGACAAACATCTTTTGAAGATTGGTTTCAACAAAGGTACTGCTGACAATAACTTATATTTCAAAATTGATCATGAAAACATCTTGATTGTTGAAGTATTTGTTGATGATAACATCTTTGGAGGAAGAGATAATATGTGTAAAACTTTTCCAAATCAAATGAAAAGTGAGTTTGAGATGTCAATGCTTGGTGAAATGAATTTCTTCTTGGGTCTGTAAATTACTCAAACAAAGAAAGGAATCTTTATTTCTCAGACCAAATATGTGAAAGAATTGTTGAAGAAATTTGGAATGGAAGATTCAAAGCTAATGAATACTCCCATGGCAACTAGATGTAAGTTGAGCAAAGATGATGACTCTCCTAAGGTAGACCAGACAAAGTACAGATCAATGATTGGAGGATTGTTGTATCTCACTCAAACTAGACTAGATATAATGCAGGGTGTTGCTCTTGTTGCAAGATTCTAGGCTGATCCCAGAGAATCTCATGTCATGGCAATCAAAAGGATTTTTAGGTATCTAAAAGGAACAGTTGAGTATGGTTTGTGGTATCCTAGAGATCATGATTTCTCTCTTCATGCATATACAGATGCAGATTGGGCAGGAGATGTGGATGACCGGAAGAGTACCAGTGGTGAAGCATTCTTTTTAGGAAAGAGATTGATTTCTTGGATAAGCAAGAAACAAGGGGCAATATCTATGTCTACAACTGAAGCAGAATACATTGCAGCACCAGGTAGTTGCACTCAAGTTTTATAGATGAAGCAGATGCTAAGAGATATTAAAGTAGAGTATGAGGAGCCTATCACAATCTTTTGTGATAATTCAAGTGCAATAAATATTTCTAAGAATCTGGTGTTGCATTCTAAGACTAAGCATATATCTATCAAGTTTCACTTTTTGATAGAGAAAGTGAACAAGGATGAAGTCAGACTGGAGTATGTGCCCTCCAAGGATCAGATTGTAGATATCTTTACTAAACCTCTTCCCAAGGACTCTTTTGAGTGTCTCAGGGAGAAGTTAGGGGTTATTACCCCTCCAGTGATGAACTAGGATGCACTGATGTGCATCAGTCCGGTGGATATCATAGTCATATCTTGTGATCTGGATTGATGATGGGGAGCTGCTACTCAAGGGGAGCAGCAGGTATGATTCTAAAGTATAGGAGTGGCAAGTATGAGCCCTTTGCCATTGATGTCAAAGGGGGAGAGAAGACATGTGAAAAACAAGTGGTTGATGATCAAGGGGGAGTAGTAAAGGAAGAGAAGATATGTGAATAGTTGTTGCTGATAGGGGGAGTTGTGATAGTAAGAAGAAGTTCTTGTCTTGATGGTTTTTCACATCATATGTTGCCATCAATGACAAAGGGCGAGATTGTTGCAAGTATGGGTCTAACCGGTGTTTTCATTGATGTCAACATACTCATGTTACATTAATTAGAAGGATTGGATGAGCTATGTGCTGAGGATATTGAGAAAATTAGTCTCAATTAGGAATAGTGAAGAATAGTGATGACAACAAGGTAAAAGTCCAAGATAGGTTGAGGATCAGAGGATTCAGTTTAAAGCATTTGTATATATGAGTCTTGAGATAATCCACTCAAGTTTTCAAAGGTCTGCATGAAGATCTGAAGAAGTTATGACCGCTCAAGTAGAACCGGTTCCGACAGGTGTTCAGAGGTGACAGAGTGACACAGATAGGTCTGGTGAGGTCTGGTAATGCATTATCCCATTCTGCGGATTTAAGGATGTGTTGAGGACATCCTTGTGAAGTTTCAAGTAGATTGGTTTGTGGCTTGAAGGTCTGGAAGAACCTATTCCTTTGTGACAGTGATGATATACTGTGTTCTTGAGGTTCCAGCTGAAGGAGAGAAGGATTCCAGTAAGTAGATGAAGTGAGGATGTTGTTGGTGATTCAAGAAAGCTTGTGGTGATCTATGGATCGGTTCTAGTTCATGTTGGTGGTCCGCATTGAAGTTAAAGTTTGTATTTGAAGAATAACCACCAGATGTTGGTGTTCTTCCTGAGACTGGCCGATCGGATGTATTACACGTCTTGTGGATGTTCTTGTAGATGTTTGCTGACTTAAATGATTGTTCCTAAGTCGATGTCTTGTATAAATAAGAGATTGTGAAGTCATTTCAAAGTGTGTCTTGCGGTGATGAGTGTGTGGTAGCGAGGAGGAGTGTAAAAGGCAGAGCAGAAGTATTGGGCTTAATGGAACTGATTCAAGCATGGTGAAGATGCTATTCTCTAGTTCATAAAGGTGATACTTATTTATTTGTAGATAGTGTGTCTCTTATAGGCAGTGAGCCTCTTGTGAGAAGTGTGCTCGAGTAGTGAGCCCTAATTAGCATGTGCCATTTTGTTCTTTCTATTCTTCTAATAGAGAATACATTCTTGGGTTAATCACCTAGTGGTTTTTCCCTTAACTGGGTTTTCCACGTCAAAATCTTGGTGTCTTATGTGTTGATGAGTTTCTGTTTTTGATTTGAATGCATTATGTTTCATGTTTAATATACTGCCAATCACTAAGAAGATTTAAGTGTGAAAATTAGAGAAAGTTTTGCACAACTGATTCACCCCCCACCCTCTTAGTTGTGTGCCCTAAGTCTAACATTACCATGCCATGAAAAAGAAAGGTTACTCTTTTCCTATGATTCTTGCATTTTATTCTTGTAAAAGTAATGATAGTGCCAGAAGTGTGGATAAATTGTTGTCTAAGTTCAGTATCCATAGCTTATCGACTCGTATAGCCTTTGCTAGTAAAAATTATGTGAAAGAAAACATGCATGGAAGAGGTTCATATCTGTACAAACCCCAGCTTGAGGACTTTTGGGAGTATTGTTTGGATGAGAGGGAAGTGCAGAGAAGAAGTTGGATGATATTGACCATTAACCAAATTCATACTTTTGAGTTGCATATTCAGGTTCTTGACATGGTTGATGACCACTCCAATATTATAGATGAAAGCTATCATGATGCTTCACTACGGCCTCTACCTCCTATGAAATGGTTTGAAAAGGAGATCATCGATGTAATTTTTTTTCTTTCCAAGTGATAAGAAGAATAGAGAGATGGTTGAAAGGAAAGATGAAAGAACATGTTATCTCAACAGCGACTAAAGAATCAGCCTCTCAAGGCCAAAACAGATCCCAAACTACACATTCTCAATGAAGATCATCTAGTTTGGACCCAACTCTCCAGAGAGTTGGCTCACAATCGAATGGAGATGGTGATCAACCCCCTGAAGAGGTTGGTAAACTCAAGACAGTGTGTGAGCAAGATAGTCAACTAGTGAAGAGCAACACCATCTTGGTTGCCTCCCCATCAAACAGACCATGTGCCATTTATCAATAACCTTGTAAGTGATAGTGATTCACTCATTTTTACTCAATTAGGAGAAGATAGTGTGCTACAATCTTTGCTGAGTGCTCTGAATTCCCCCATTATTAAATAACCTCCAGAGTACAATTCTCCACCGGTGTGTATGGATGGTACAATGAGTGTTGTCAATGCTGCTAATTTTCCCTTCTCCTCTCCCACTTAGTTAAAGAAAGTGATTGAGAAGAAGAAAAGGTATACACCAATAGTGGATAACTGTATAGATACTATGGCTAAGTTACTATAGGACACTCTTAAGGCTTAATGTGCCAGGAGGATGTCGAGAATGGTGATTGATCCTACCTCAAGGAGCTAATTTTTGGAAATTACAGATCTAGTGGGGAATAAGAACAAAGATGAGGTGACTGAAACTAAATTCAGAATGAGCAGAGTGGACTTGGGACCTTCTACAATAGAAGGTGACATCTATCATGTTAAATATTCAGTCAGCAATCTATCAAAAAGAGTCAAGAGATAGAAAGAGGATAACTCTAAGTGGCAAGCACAAGTTCTGTGTTATTGTTTGTTCAGTCAATTGTTAAGATAACAACACCCTCAGCTAAAACCCCTCTTGATATGAATATGAGTATCCCTGATTCTAATTTATTACAATGTGTGATAGGTAAAAATTAGGTTAATAAGATCAAGCATATAAATGAAAACCTAATCCTACCACCATTAAATAATTGAATCCAAGTAAAATCAATAGCATGCAATTCAAGAACAAGATCACCTAGATTGTATTATTCATTGTTTATGATGTGGATTGCTTCTCAACAATGAATGATTATGAAGATAAAAGTTGCCATGATGGATGGATGATAATGATAATATGCTCAATGGATGCTAAAGTGCTTAATATGCTTAAGATGATAGTGTAGATGCTATATGAAAATGTTGGATAGATGTGGTATGGAATGAGAGGATGTTTATATAGACCTCAACCAAAATCAATCAATGGTAGAGATTTAGTGGCTATGTGAATAATTGGGATGAATTGATAATCATAGGTAAATGTGTAGATGACAAGTAGAGGGAAAATAAGGCTCATGTGTGATCGTGTACATAAAAAGTACTACATGTGGAAGATATTAAATAAAAGATGTAGTACCACACATGTTTCAAATAAAAGATATACACATGTCGGCTCATGATAAAAGATAATGATAAGTGATAAGAGAAATTAATTAAATAAATAAAATTTAGTTAATTAATTGGAAAGTGGGCTTATGAAGGGATTTTAATTAAATAAATAAGATTTATTTAATAAATTTAGATAGAAATAGTGATAATTAAATAATTAAAGATTATTTAATTATAGATTAGAGAAAATAGAAGAAATAGATAGTGAATTAATTAAATAAATATGATTTTATTTAATTAATAGAAGAAAATAGGTGATTTTGATGAATAGAAAAATTGCTCAAGTGTGTTAGAGAAATGCAGACGACAGCTAATGCAATATTTGATACTAATGATAACTAGGTCAATTTTGGATGTCTACATTTTGCCCCTCTTTGATATAATGTTCATTAGAACATTGTGTCAAAGAAGATATGATGGCTCACTCAATAAACAAGATTATGCCCTAGTGTAACTGGTAGGTGATGCCCCCTCAAGAGGTAAGCCAGGCTAACCAATAAGGGCTAGGTTGGCTCGTGATAAGATGCAGGCTATGAGAGTTGAGAGGGATGCCCTAAGGACTGAGAGGGATTCAACAGTGCAGTAGATACAAGCTATGATAGTTTAGAGGGATAGAGCAGTAGATGCATTGGGGACACATGGAGCCACCATGTATTTGGCTACTTAATTGACACAGACACATGGAGAGCTGAGGAGAGTACAAGGTGAGGCCGAGTATTATAGAGGCTTGTATTATGGGATAGCCCCTACAGAGCAGAGGGAGCCTAGCTTTAGGAGCAGATCAGGGGCTTTGAATTCATGGAGGATAGGAGGATCGAGGTCTATAGATTCGGTGATGGGGCCTCCTAGAGATGGTAGACCAGGTACATGACCCAGTGGTGGTGGACAGGGTGAGGGAGCTGCCAGTAGTCACTAGGGTTACCTTGTTTATGTATATTTTGTATCATGATGAGGCCTATGAGCTGATTGTACATATAGTTTTGATGGCTCATGGATAGCTCATTTTGTATATGTAGACACTTGTATATTGACTTGTTCGATGATATATATATGATGGTGATTTTGGGTACCTATGTGATATTGTAATGATGATGGATGTACTTATGTTATAATGTTATGTATTTTTGTATTTTCATGGTCTATATGGATGTTTATGCCAATGATATGAGTATGCAAATGGTAATAATTTAAATGTGTTATGCTAATGGTATTATGATGATGGAAATACACATAATGGTAATGCATGATAATGAGGTTATGATAATGCAAATATATAGATGTCAAATAATGATATGTGCCTATGTATGCCTAACACACTTGTTTTGTAGGATGAGGATAAGGGAAATAAAGAAAGAGAAATGAGGGTGGACAATGAAGGGAAGGTGATTGATCTTGGTTGAGGACTATATAGGATTATGATGGAATGGATAGATGATATGACAACTTTTAAAGTAATTTCTCAAAACTAAAGAAATGTGATCCTTATGTTTGATATAGCATATGAATGTTATGCACCAGGGTATAAGAAACCAAGGTGTCGAGGTATCCAATGCATAACTAGCATACTACAATCTTGTCTAAACATATGAAGTTAAGATGTTGAACCAGCATACACAAGATATGAATAGCAGCTAGTGTTCCGAGATGGACTTTGATGCTACAAGCAAAGGTTTGAGCTTATCTCCACTACACATAATGACACCTTGCTGGTTATATGTATGGAAGGTCTTCACATAGAATAGTCTCAATGCATAAGAGACTGTTTAGCTTCTCAGATGCAAAAGATATTGATATGCAAGATGCTAATCCCAACATGTACAAGATACCAATACGCATAGGAAGAGAATAAGATCATCCCACAGTCACAACATACGAAAGCAATATGACCATGCCCCCTTCCATACTTCATCACAACATACCAAGATATGATAGATCAAGACAGTCTTGATTAGGCATAAGAAAGGGACAAAAGATAAATCAAAAGATAAAAGAAAAGATACTAGCATCATGTTCTCTTGCCAAATTTAAGTGCTTTTGGATGGATTAAGTTGGCACCTTGTTAAGAGGAAAGTTGTATCATGTTAAAAGCTAAAGATGTTGATAAAATGCTATAGTAAATGTTGGCTTAAGGCATGCAGACAAATAGCTTTTGGCTTATCCTTGATTTGTTAAAGTGCTTGAACATTCACTGATGTGCGTAGTCTGCTTCTTGCTTGAGCTGGTCAAAGAGAAGAAGATGGAAGATAAAAGAAGATGGGGTGGATCGTCTGTGCTTGGGTACTGGATGCTTCCTTCGTATTCCAGACTGCCTACATACACTGTATCCATGGGATAAAAGTGCATTATGATGATGATGAGACATGATGAATATATAGTTCTGGGCTTGTTGATGATGTAAGTGATGAAAGATAGAAGAAAGAGAGATGAAAGATTGAAGGATGATTAGAAGAAAGATGAAAGATGGATGATGAGAGAGGGGCTATCATCTATGCCTAAATCAAGGTGCTTCCTTCACATCTTAGATTGCCTACATACCCTGTATCCACGGGATCAAGGATTTGAACGATAGAGATGTGATGTAGTTCTTTCTTATTGTGTTGATGGTTGATGTCAAAGGATCAACTTTACTGCTTGGAGTTTTGTGATGTTTTGATTTTTTTTGAATTTTTTGCTATGTTTGGATGTTTTTGGTTGTTTGCTATGTTTTGCATTTTGGTTTAGATGGTTTCTATGTTATGGGTTTTGGTTTGGATGATATTAGCTAGAGCTATGGATATCCACTTCCAAATAAGGCTCAACAAGTGCCCCTAGTATGGGATAAAGTTTGTTAGGGAGATCTTGCAATGGATGTGTTTATGTGGATAATATGCTAAGGTGTCAAATGATATCTTAACCCCAACAAAGTCCAAGCTACGACAACTAGCACGACAGAGGTAAGAGTGAAAAGGCTTTTATTATGGATGAATAAGGGTTAATGGCTTGTGATGTATGGATAAGAACGATAGTTGATTATGATATGCATTATGGAGGCATGATAGTAGATTGTGATGTTGTGGAAAGCTGTGATCAAACAAATGAAGTAAATGATGGAGGCTGGTCTCTACACATAATGCATGTTTGCCAAGTTTTCATTATGGTACTTATCCAAGGTGCATGTTTACCAGGTTTTCACCAGAGGATGAATTATTTATCCTGTACTATTTTTTTTTTGGGGATGACGTGACAATTATACATGGTGCCTATTTGCCAGGTTCTCATGGAATGAATAGGAGGGATTCAAGTGTCTAGTTCTATGGATGTTGGTAGTCCCGTTAGAGATGGATGTCATCACATGAACCATGTCAAATGTTAATTTGCTCAAGATGTTGGTAAGGGATTACATGAAAGGGAGATGAAGTAGGTGGATAGTGGATTAGGATGTGGATTATGCATGGAAATCTAATGGATTATGATGTGGATTATAAAGGGAAGGAAAGTGTATTAGGATGTTGATTATGTAGGATTTATAAAATAGTATGGATAAAAGACTTAAGCAAAAGCATGGACCATAGGGATAGGATGATGAGGGAGATATGTAGGATAATAGTTAAATGATGGGGAGATGGAGGTATGTGGAAATGTTGTGGAATGGAAGGGAATCATGACCAATGGTTACACACATCATGATAAACATTGAAGCTTTTGATGGGAAGGTGATGTAGGAAGCAATGGGGATGTTTGCTTAGTGTATGGATGATGTAAGCATTTGGGGACCCACATAGACTTAGTATATTTTTTTCCTTGCTTGTGGGATTTTTTCAAAGGTAGATAAGGATGCCTTGTTAGGCTTACTTTATTGTTTGCTTAGGAACCCAAACCATTGTGGTCTTGTGATGTAGAGGACAAGGGGAAGATAGGCAGTTTTAATGAAGTTTGACAGTCTTAAGCCAAAGGCTTACTTGATATTTGACACAAACCAACAAATTTCATGGAGGCAGACATTTGGAGGTTTTATTGACACCTTGAATACACTAGACAAACCATTCCATGGGGTCTTGGGACTTCACACATGACACTTTCTTCTTAGGCTAGCCAAACTCCTTCGAGCCCTATTCCTTGGTCTGTCAGAAGATTACTTGCAATTTAGGCACTTTCAAGACAAGATCATCATTGTTTAAGATACCCTTTTGGATGCCCTACAACATCTCAAAAACTCACTATGGGTTGTTTTGTAACATGTGTCACTTTCAATAAGACTGCCCTACTACAAAGAGCCCCAATTAGCCCAAAAATGCAAAGCAAGTACCCTCTAATGGAGTCACAATACTTTCTAACCCACTTGAACACATCAATGACATGGTCAAACTAAGGATTTCATGGGTTTTAAGGCCTCACTGTTGACTATGACAAATATGGCTACTGTTGATCCCTTCAACACACTCCTAGCACATGGTTTTGCTAGGTTTCTCAAGCAAACTTCACAAAATCCAATTCATTGCCCAAAAATCTTGCATCACATGAAAGAAAAAACATCATTGAAACCATTCCACTGATCTAGAAGGTTGGGAATCAGTGGAATGGTGAGAAAACCATGATTTTCTGTTAGAAACCCTAAAAGAGGGTTTATTAACCAATTTTAGAAAAAAGACTGTAACTTTATTCTATAGTTGTTTCAAAGCCTCAAACAAATTGGATTGGAAAGTTTACTCACCCTACTTTCTGGCAATCATCACTTGACTCAACATGTTTGTACAGAAGATTTGTACAGTCTGCAACAGCGATCAAACACAGGAAATGGCAGAAACTGAACTTTGTTTATTATTTTCCTCTAATCACATTCAGACATCCCCGATGAACATCTTCAAGGCTTTTTTGAAGCCTCCATTGACATGGCAATTAGTTGGAGGGGTAGTTTGGATTGGTGGGAGGCTAGAAAACTGCCCTGCAACCACCACTGCCCCTGTTTTGTCTTTTGCTGCAAGTAATTGCATTTTGATTTGTGTTTACAAGGTATTCAAAACCCTTTACAAGGTAGATAAGCCTTTGACAAGGCATTCAACTCTTAACATGTTTTCTAGGTGCCATTAAAGACTACAAAAGACATAAAACTTTCCTTATTTGACTGCCCCTATTAACAATTATTGCCATCAATCATGAAGTGATCATGAGATGGTTTTGATGAAGGGATAAATCATAAAACACACAACAACAAAAATTACACATAGAAAATAGAACTTCCTTTATTGATTTGGACAACTTATTACATTACAGAAGCTCAAATACAATTAGAGGAATCAACCCTCCACATGCTGCAACACATTATAGCTTCCTATTCCCAGACTCTAGAATCACTTGCCTTCTGTAACCACAAATCAACTAGCGTTTCTATTTTCCTGCCTATTCTTGACTCCACACTTTCCCCCTTAACTCTACTACTTTCTAGGGTTCCCAAAAATGGTTATTAATAGCCTTTTTGGCGGCCAACAACCTAATTTCAAAATTTGCATCTCCCTCCAAAAATAGGTCAACTTCTGGGAGCCATAACTTTTGATCCAGGTGTTTGATTGATGAACCATTTTATGCGTCGGAAAGCTTACGAAGTACTCTACGCGCTAGGAACCCACTCTACTAGTTTTGGCCATTTTTGGGCCCGTACAGGGCTGTTTGGTGCCTCAAACCTGAGTTTGAATAATTTTCAAACATTTTTTAGGAAACAGAAACTTTAATATCTTTCAGCTCACAAATGATCTTTATGTGATTCCTTCGCCAAAGGTATTATATTTTTGTTATGTAACTTCCTGTAAATTTTCACTTCAATCCGTGCCCAAATGCAAACATTCTAAAAATAGCAGGTTACTATTTTTAGTAGTTTTAAAAAATTGAAAGTTCTACATCATTATTCAAGCGATTATGGAACCAGAACCACAAATTTTAGAAAGAAATGGAAATAACATCAACAATTTTGAAACACATCTTTTTTTGGGTGATGCAAGATGGCCCTTACACCACTAGATGCTCCTACATTAGACACCCAGGGTAATTTGAGAAGTGACCTTGTCATGTCTCAGGTGTTTGTGTGAGGAAAACCCAAATGGTCAACCTCTGCCTTAGACAACCAAGAAAAATCTTCAACAGGTCTTCCTTTCCATTTCACCAGATATTCTTCATATTGCCTGTTTCGAGTGCTTCTTCCCACACAGCTATCTAAGATCTCTTTTATCTCCTCTATTGAAGTAGATGCTGGAATACTCCACTGTTCTTCTGTTGTTCCATCCTTTGTGCCACCCTCATGATATTCTGTTAAATCAACAATGTTGAACACAGGGGAAATATTAATCCCACTTGGCAGCTCTACCTCATATGCATTTCCTAAATCATGCTTCTTCAGGATTCTGCATGATCCAAATTTCTTCATTTTCAACTTATTGTATGTTCCAATTGGGAACCTTTCTTTTCTCAAGTAAACGATGACTTCATCCCCTACCTGAAACTCCTTATACCTCCTCTTCTGATCTACCTTAGGCTTGTACTGAATATTCATCTTATTAATGTGCTTTCTCACCTCTTCATACAAATTCTTCAGATGTTCTGCAAAGTCTTCAGCTTCAGCACTTGTCTTTTCTCCTTTGTCCAGCTTCCTTAAATCTAAAGCATTTCTTGGGCTATTCCCATATACAATCTGGAATGGTGATTTACCATTATTCCTATTGATAGAATTGTCGTAAGCAAATTCTGTCTATGGTAAAATCAAATCCCATCCCTTGGGCTTATCTCCTACTAAGCATCATAGCAGGTTACCTAAACTCCTATTCACCCCTTTTGTCTATCCATCAATTTGTGGATGGTGTGCAGAACTAAACTTCAAATCTGTTTTCAACTTCTTCCACAATGTCCTCCAGAAATAACCAACAAACTTGGTATCTCAATCTGAAACTATGCTCTTTGGTAGACCATGTAATCTCACCACCTCTCTGAAAAATAATTTAGCAATATGAACAGAATCATTAGTCTTCTTGCAAGGAATGAAATGTACCATCTTCGAGAATCTATCCACCACCACAAAAATAGAATCATGTCCTCTTTGTGTCCTTGGTAAACCAAGAATAAAATCCATACTGATATCATCCCATGGTTTCTCTGGTACAGGTAATGGCTGCTATAGCCCTGTATTCTGACTCGTTCCTTTTGTCATCTGACACACTCTGCAACTCTGTACAAATTTCCTCACATCCTGCTGCAATTGTGGCCAATAATAATTTTCACCAATAATAGCGATGGTCTTATCTCGACCAAAGTGTCCAGCCAATCCTCCACTATGCTTCTCCTTAATCAGGTTCTCTCTCATAGAACTCCTTGGAATGCACAACTGGCTTCCCCTAAACAAAATGCCATCTTGGATTATGAAATCCAACCGTTTTGTCTTGTCCAAAGTAACAGGTTCCAAACAAGCTTTCCAGGCCTTTGCAAAATATGGATCTTCAGGGTACAAACTTTTGAGCTCATCGAACCCAACAACCTCTATCTTCATTTCTGTCAACAAATTTTGCCTTTTGCTTAAGGCATCTACAACTCTATTACACTTCCAACTCCTGTGCTTCAAAACAAAAGTATAGCTCTGCAAAAACTCAACCCATTTTAAGTACCTTTGGTTCAACTTTCTTTGACTATTAAGATACTGCAAAGCCTGATGATCAGTATATAAAACAAACTCCTTTGGCAACAAATAATGTCTCCATTTCTTCAAAGCCTAAACTATTGCATAAAATTCCTGATCATAAATAGAATACTTTTTCTTGGCATCATTAAGCTTCTCACTAAAATAGGCAATGGGCTTACCTTCTTAGCTCAAAATAGCTCCTATACCACTACCACTAGCATCACAATCTACCTGAAATACCTTATTGAAATTTGGAAGTGCCAAAACAGGTTGTTCTACAATTTTCTACTTCAATGTATCAAAGCTCTTGTCTGCTCCTATAGTCCATCTAAACTCTTTTCTATCCCCTATCATTGTCTCAATTAGGGGTGCACAAATGCTACTAAAATTCTTAATAATTTTTTTGTAAAAACTTGCCAAACCATGAAAAGATCTTACCTTCGTTGCACTCCTTGGCATAGGCCATTCAATGATAGACCTTACTTTTTCTAGATCCATCTTAAGACCTTGCTCTGAGACAACAAATACCCAGTATACCAACTCCTTCTTTGCAAAACTACATTTCTTCAGATTAATCAGCAACTTCTCCTCCCTCAGCTTCTCTAGAACTCTTTTGATATGCATCAGATGCTCATCCCGAGTCTTACTAAAAATCAAAATATCATCCAAATAAACAATAACAAAACTACCCAAAAATTCTTTAAAGTACCTCGTTCATGAGCCGCATGAATGTGCTTGGTGAATTGATTAGTCTAAATGGCATGACTAACCACTAATACAAACCTTCTTTAGTTTTGAAGGTTGTCTTCCACTCATCTCCTTCTCTGATACAGATCTGGTGATACCCACTCTTCAGGTCAATCTTCATGAAGTACTTGGCTCCACTCAAACAGTCCATTATGTATCCATTCTAGGCAATAGAAATTTGTACTTAATCATGATCTTATTGATGGCTCGAGAGTCTATACACATTCTCCACTCTCCATCTTTCTTTGGTGTGAGTACTGTAGGTACCACACATGGACTTAGGATTTCTCTTATCAATCCCTTCCTTAATAACTCTTGAACTTGTCTATTCAACTCTTCACTTTCTGCTGGAGTCATTCTATGGGCTGCCTTGTTTGGCAAACTAGCTCCTGGTATCAAATCTATTTGATGACTTATCTTCCTTATTGGTGGTAAACCTTCTGGTACATTATCAAAGATAATATCCTGAAATTCTTCCAACATATCTGAGACTTCTTTTGGTACATCTTTAGATTTCTCTGATCTTAAGAATCAATGCAAAGCAATGACGCTCATGCTTCATACCTTCCAAAAATTTCCTACAATCTACCAGGCAAATTCTGGCAGTACTGCATACCTTTTCTTCCACCTCCTTCAAGGGCTTCAACTTATGACGAACTCCATCCTTTGTTAGGGAATATGTATTTGCACGGCCATCATGGACAATGCTCCTATCATACTGCCATGGCCTCCCCAATAGCATATGACATGCATCCATCGGTATGATATCACACAACACCTCATGGTAGTCACCAATCTTGAACTTCACTAAACACTACTCATTGACCAAAGCTCTATGGTCCTTCTGCAACCATGCAATTTGATATGGATGCAGATGCTTTCTTCTTGTCAACTTCAACTTGTCAACCATCTCCTTTGAAACAAGATTATTAGTGCTTCCACTATCAATAATAATATCAAAACACTTACCTTCACATTTGCACCTTGTGCGAAATAAACTCTTCCTCTGATTGGGTTCTTTCTCCTCATTCAGTAAGGTTCTTCTGAGAACTAGGGTTTCTCCCCTTTCAGCATCTTTGGAATGCTCAGAATGTGCATCTACATCTACATGTGCAACTCATGCATTACCTTTAGGTCTTCTATTTGTCCTTCCTTAATGTTGCGGACACTCATATGCTCGATGCCCTTCTTCTCCACATTGAAATTAGGTTCCTCTGAAACCTCCTCTTCCAGGTCCTTGCCTAGGTCTGCCTCTTCCTCTTCCTCTTTTCTCACCATTGTTCTGGTCATGAGGGCGGTAGGTATTATCCCCTCTTTGATTTTGACTGGTGCCTGCTTCTTCATTTTTCTTTTGATCTTCATTACGGCCTCCATAGGGTCTTCCACCAATCCTTCCACCTTAACCTCTTCCCCTTTGCTTACTATCAAATCTTTTGTTCAGCTTCTCTTCCACCTTCAAGGAAAATTGGTACGCATCTTCTATGGTGGTCATTCTGACCAGGCTCAATTCCTCTTGAATACTCGGCCTCAACCCATTAATGTATCAGGCTACCTTTTCCTTGTTGGGCTCTGCATGGCCTATCCTGATAGTAATTTTATAAAACTCTTCTGTATACTCCTTAACAGACTTGTTACCTTTCTTCAGTCCTTGTAGTTTCTTCAGCAACTCCATCTCATAGTCCACAGGAATGAACTACTTCTTCAGTTTCTCCACCATCTAATCCCATCTGGTGATGTTTCCTTTTCCTCTTCTATTCCTCTCTAATTGGACCTCCTTCCACCAAATATTGGTGTGGCCCTTCAACTTTGTTTTTGTAAACTTAACCCAATCTGGGTCCTCCACATCTTCATACTCAAAATACACCTCCATGTCATTGATCCAATCAATAAGCTATTCTGGATTCAAATCTCCAGAATATCTAGAAACTTCAATCCTGGACCTCTTTCTGATCTTTGAAATGGCCCTCAACAACCTAACTTTTGTAGGATCTTTGGTAGCTTCTTGTTCTTCCTCAGATAGCTCTTCTTCAGCTTCATCTTCAGTTTCTTCTCTTGTCCTTGGCTCAAACCCTCTTCGTAGCTCCTCTTGCAATGCATCGATTTGCCTTTATAGGGCTCTAAAACCCTCTTCCATCAAAGTATTCCTCCCAACATGATTTCTTCATGGAGGCATCTTGGTCTCCGCAGCAAACCCACAACCTCAGGTCCTGGTGCAAACTACCTCATGGTCGGTGATCTGTCTACACACTCAGGAATCCTTTCTCTGATACCACTTGATGAAGGGGGTAAATCATAAAACACACAACAACAAAAATTACACACAGAAAATAGAACTTCCTTTATTGATTTGGACAACTTATTACATTACAGAAGCTCAAATACAATCAGAGGAATCAACCCTCCATAGGCTGCAACACATTACAGCTTCCTATTCCTAGACTTTAGAATCACTTACCTTCTATAACCCCAAATCAGCTAGGGTTTCTATTTTCCAACCTATTCTTGACTCCACACTTGCCCCCTTAACTCTACTACTGCCCAGGGTTCCCAAAAATTGTTATTAATAGCCTTTTTGGCAGCCAACAACCTAATTTTGAAATTTGCATCTCCCTCCAGAAATAGGTCAACTTCTGGGAGCCATAACTTTTGATCCAAGTGTCTGATTGACGAACCGTTTTATGCGTCGGAAAGCTCACGGAGTACTCTACATGCTAGGAACCTACTCTTCTAGTTTTGGCTATTTTCAAGCCCATACGGGGCCATTTGGTGCCTCAAACCTAAGTTTGAATAATTTTCAAGTGTTTTTCAAGAAATAAAAACTTTAATATCTTTCAGCTCGCAAATGATCTTTGTGTGATTCCTTCACCAAAGGTCTTATATTTCCGTTATGTAACTTCCTATAAATTTTCACTTTAATCCATGCCCAAATGCAAAATTTCTAAAAATAGCAGGTTACTATTTTTAGCAGTTTAGAAAAACTGAAAGTTCTACATCATTATTCAAGCAATTATGGAACCAGAACCACAAATTTTGAAAAGAAATAGAAATAACATCAACAATTTTGAATCACATCTTTTTTTGGGTGATGCAAGATGGCCCTTACACCATTGGATGCTCCTGCATCAGGTTTCCAACCTTATTACAAATGCTTCTAAATGGTATTCAAGATTTTATTACAACATTGGACAACATGAACATCATGAAAACAAAATGTGGATCCTCATGATCCTCTTGGTGTCCCTGCACCATACTCCCTGGGGTGGAAGAAGACTCAAGTCCCTTGAGGAACTAGATCAACAACAGTGGTTCCATGTTTCAAAATGTCTTCTTCAGTCATCCAAGTGGCATCCTTAGCTGGTAGGCCACTCCATTTGACAAGGTACTGCTTGTAGGTCTTCTTCCTAGTCTTCTTCAAGACTTTGGTGTCCAAGATGCATTCCAATTTCAAGGGTTGATTGGGTGGGAGACCCTTAACCCATTCCTCATTTCCTGCTGCTTTCACATCTGCCTTTGAATCTGAATCATTACCACCCCTGTAAGGAAACAAATCTGAGACATTAAATATAGGAGATATGGCCAAGCCTTGAGGAAGCTCAATCTCATAGGCATTAGGCCCAAATTTATGCACAATCTAGCAAGGACTTATCTTCTTCATGCGGAGTTTGGTTGGCTGCCCCTTTGGAAGTCTTTCCTTCTTCAAATGTACCATGACCAAATCCCCAACCTTGTATTGCACATCTCTCCTTCTCTCATTGGCTTTCTCCTTGTACTTCTCATTGTTCTTTTGAAGAGTTTCTCTTACATTATCATAGATGTCCTTCATGGCCAATCAAAAATCTTCTCCTTGAGCACTCTTCCTCTCCAATCCATGTAGATCCCTCAATTCAAGAATGCCTCTTGGGTGAATCCCATAGACAATCTCAAATGGACTCCTTCCTGTGCTTCTATTGGTGGAATCATTGTAAGCAAATTCAGCTTGAGGGATGATCATATCCCATGCTTCTCCATGTTGTTTTGTAAGACATCTAAGAAGATTTCCCAAAGACCTATTCACCACCTCAGTTTGGCCATTAGTATGAGGGTGATAGGCTAAAGTGAATGACAATTGAGTGCCCAATTTCTTCCATAAAGTACGCCAAAAGTGGCCCACAAACTTAGGATCCCTGTCAGTCACAATGTTAAGAGGCAAACCATGGATTCTAACAATTTCCTTGAAGAATAAACTAACAATGTGTGAAGTATCATTAGTGCATTTACATGGCAAGAAATGAGCCATCTTATTGAACCTATCCACCACAACAAATATGCTATCAAAACCTCTTTGAGTCCTAGCAAGACCCAAGACAAAATCCATGCTAATACTCTCCCATGGCCTATTAGGAATAGGAAGTGGCTGATATAGACTAGCATTAGATGAAGTACCTTTTACCCTTTAACATATACTACAACTCTCAACAAATTTTCTGATGTCTGATTACATTTTTGGCCAAAAAAAAAATCTTTTCACTTGATCTGATGTTTTATCTAGCCCAAAGTTACCTCCTAGTCCACCACAATGCTTTTACTTTATGATGTTCTCCCTCATGGAACACCTAGGAACACATAATTGGCTGCCTTTGAACAACAACCCCTGCTGCAACAAAAACTCAGAAAAATCATAATGATAAGAGTCTAAAAATTGTGAACAAACTTCATATAGCTCCTTGAAATCCTCATCATCCTTATACATGTGTTTGAGGGAATCAATTCCCACACTTTGCAATTGAATTTCTTGCACCATACACACCCTTCTACTCAATGCATCTGCCACTTTATTGGCCTGCCCCTTCTTGTGTTTGATGGAAAAGGTGTATGCTTGGAGTTGTTCAACCCATTTCATATGCCTGTGATTGAGTTTCTCTTGTGAATTTAGAAAACTAAGTGCATGGTTGTTAGTATAAACTGTATACGTCTAAAACACTTTCATGCAATCTCCTACCAACATCTACGAGAAACACTTGACATGTCCCATTTGCAATAGCATCCATCTAACGGGACTATCACCTTTCAAAGAAATAGATACTTGAGTCTCTCCCTTCCATATCCACCTTCTCCCATCCAACTATTTCAAAAAAAAATGAAAAAAGTAAAGAAAAATCCCTTCATCCAATGGTGAAAATCTGGTAAATAGGCACCTTGGATAAGTACCATGATGAAAACCCGGCAAACAGGTGTCATGTGTAAAGTTGATCTTCTACGTCACCTACGCTTGGGGGCACCTTGTCTCATCGTCCTATCACTCTTCTCCTATCAGTTTCCTTATGTACCATTTCATATACTATCCTACCTATACTATCTAGTCTATCCATCCTAATCTTCCTTTCCTCTATTTCTTTGGTCTTGATAAAGATTGGGGGCATAATGTTGATAAATGTTTTAGATGTCTCTTGACATACCTTATCCCTCCAAACCATGCAAATCCTTCATTACCCTCTCATCCTCCTATCATCGTAAGATTTGTCATGAAAAATCCTAAGTATTCTACCTACAATGGGGCACGTTATTCTTATGCGACATAGTCCTTAGAGATCACATCCTTGGTTCCTTCTACCTACCTATTCCATTCACCCATACATCTACCTATCCATGGTGTTTCCTTGTCATTAGTATTATCTGTTTCGTATCCATTCCATATCTGATCTATGTTTGTTCCATATCGTATCTTGTCTGATCCATATCTGTTCCATATCATCTCTTATCTGATCCATATTTGTTCCATATCTGATCCATATCTGCTCCATATCTAATCCATAGTTGTTCCACGTCTGATCCATATCTGTTCCAGGTCTGATCCATATCTGTTCCAGGTCTGATCCATATCTGTTCCATGTCATGTCTTATTTGTTCCATATCTGATCCATGTATGTTCCATATCATGTCTCATCCAATCCATATCTTAGGTCCATCAAAGTTCATGAACTATGTTGCCTCTGCGCCGTCACGTAGGCAAGGCCATTTTCAATCCACCCCTGAGGCCTTCCTTGTCCATCCTATATCTTGTTGTCTATCCTCTAGTCCATCCATGGTCTAAATCCATGAACTACGTTGCCTCTGCATCGTCACGTAGGCAAGGCCATTTCTCAAATGCGCCCCCGAGGCTCCCACAGTCCCATCCATCCCATTTCTTGTCATCTTTCTTCTAGTCCATCCATGGTCCACTAGGGTTCACCCCGAACTATGTTGCCTCTGCGTCGTCATGTAGGCAAGGCCATTTAGCAATGGGTCCCCGAGGCACTAGGTCAGTCCCGTAGAGTCCGTCTCCCCAATAAGGATTGTAAAGTTCTTCTCACCAAGCAAGCAAGTGCAAGCGCAACCCACTCTTTTCAAGAAACAGTCTTGACGCAAGACATTAACCTATCCAAAGCAAAGCAAACACCTAAGGCCTTCTAAAATGATTTTACTTAAATTATGGCAAGAAACAAACACATCTAAATACAAAAATATTTTGTGAATTAGAAACATGGTTAAACTTAGAGTCTTGATTTTTGCTATCATGCCTTTCTATGCTACTCGAGGATGCCAAAAACTAGAGATGCTATGATGGGGGCATGATTATCTTCTTTGTTTGTTGTTTATAGATTAATATTTAGTAATGTGAAGCCTTGTCTAAGGACATGATCAGCAAAAGATCATCGAGGACATCAAAGGTCTAACATGAATGGGGGCAATCCTTGTTTGTTGATATGCAAGAAATACTCAGGTCATCTTGGTTCAATTATACCTTGATGCTTGTATTAACTTGCTAAATAAAAATCCATGTAAGCAATGCTCAGGTCATCTCAGTTCAATTATACCTAGATGCTTGTATTAACTTACAACATTCAGAAAAAGTACCAAAAAAAAAGATCCTAATGATGAAACAAGTACTTCAAAATACTTGCACTATCAAGATGTCAAAAAACCATTCACATCCACTTGCATCCACAAAGCATCCATACCATTCACATCTGTAAAAGCATCCATACCATATCCCATGCATATAAATATCCAAATTGCAAAGTATCAATACAAATAAAAGCTTGTGATTCCTTCTATCGAGTCATTCTTCTATAAATTAGTATTCTATCTATCATCGTGGTCCATTCTTCTCAATTCAGTCAATCCGAGCAATGATCCAAATGCAAGTCTATCCTTAATCCATACTAATCAAGTCAAGTCAATCTTGTCAAATGATCCAATCACAATCACTGGTCTTGATCCTTGTCTGGTTGTAAACCAACTCAATCAATTATAATCTATCAATTGTCTTATACAAGATGTTACATTGTCAAAATCAGACCAATACACATGTCTTACATGACATGTTTCATTTCTGAAACCAGACACTATCCTTCATGTTGCTCTAGGGATCCATCATTCCCCACCATGACAACACGCCTGCCGTGTTGGTCTAGGGATATATCATTCCCCGCCATGACAACACTATCATATATCGTTATCAGTATATCATTGGTTTACTACTCGACATGGGCGATACCTTGTTTGTTCTTGTATCATTTGTGCATACTTTCTTACTTGCTTGTGTGTGTTATCATTCTATCTTACATCATGTATCATTCAGGTCTTTCTTCATCCTTCTTCTTCGTGAGATTGTCCGTCTCACGCCTTTTGCCTTCTTCCCGTAAAATCTCTTGAGGGGGCATCCTATCATAATAACCTGTACCAGGGGCAAACTGTGTCATGTATCATTATATCAGACAATCAATTTATTTGAAGCAACGTCGTAAACTGCATTACATCAAAGAGGGACAAAATGTATATGCCTAAAAATGATAAGATTCGGTCTAGATAAATATTCCTAATATTTATTCCCTTCTAATTCCTCTATCAATAAATAAATAACCAAATTTATTTATTTGATTTACATTCCTCTAAATTAATTAAATATCTAAATATTTAATTATCTCTTCTAAAGTCAAAATTAAATAAAATCCTTTATTTAATTAAATTCTTCCAAACAATTAAATAATTCTCAATTATTTAATTAAATCAAATCATTCTTCCGAATTTGAATAAATCAATCAAATTTATTTAAATCCTCTCAATCCCTAAAAATAAAATACAATCAAATATTTTATTTATTCTCCAAATCATGCACAACAATTAAATAAATTTATTTATTTAATTAGCTTTCTTATCTTCTAAATTAAATAATTCCAATTATTTAATTGTTTCTTCTAATAATATCTTCTCTAAATTTAAATAAATCAAATATTTATTTAAGCTGCTTTTTCTTCCAAATTGAGTTATCTCTAAATATAATTCAATCTTTTTACACATGCAATTAAATATTCCTAATATTTAATAAAGCAAAATATCTTCTTATTCTTATGAAAATCCCTCCTTGTTTTAAATCACTTAATTGATTATTATATTCTTTTAATTGCTTTAACTCATTCTTCTATTCTTAGTGAATCCTCTCATGGAAAAGAAAGCAAGACACATGGTTTCTTCTTATTCGTTGCACGTTCCTCAATTATTCTCAACTGTTGATCTTCCTATTCTCTCTATACTGTTGATCTTATTTCTCCCACGTCTATAAATTAAACCTCATTCTTCTATTTCAATAATCCAAGCTCTTAGTATCATTACTCTACAGGAATTATAGCGCGCCATTGGCACCCTTGTTATTCCTTCATTGCTTATGATCACCCTTGTTAACTACACATTACGCATCATCACCATAGCCATTCACTATCGACATTCTTGAACAAAGCAAAGAAGTGCTCTCTGAGGGCCTCATTCATACTTTCAAAGAATGATTTGTGATAGGCGAACAATGGAAGTTTCAATCTAAGGAAGGTTTGCATTGTTTGTTGATTGCTTTATTTGATTAATCTCCTTAGTTTCACTATTTCATTGAGTTTGCGTATTTGTTATTGTTTATTTATTGATATTAATTATTGATCCAATTTACCCTTACATAAACAATAAACTCCTTAGGCAAAAGATAGTGCCTCCATTTTTTCAAAGCTTGCACCATTGCATACAACTCCAAGTCATAAGTAGAATATTTTCTCTTAGCATTATTTAGTTTTTCACTAAAGAAAGCAGTTGGCCTGCCTTCTTGACTCAAGAAAGCCCCTATAGCAAGGTTACTAGCATCACATTCCACTATAAACAACTTATTAAAATCAAGAAAAATAAGAATGGGCTATTGTGCTACCTTTTGTTTCAGAATTTCAAAAGAATCATTGGTTGCCTATCCAAGAAAACTTACATTTCTACCCCGCTTTAATAGTATCCAAAATAGGTGCACAAATATGACTAAAAGCCCTTATAAACTTCCATAGAATGTTGCCAAACCATGAAAACTTTTTACATCACCTGCTATTTTAGGAGTTGACCATGACAAAATAGCCTCTACCTTTGCTGGATCCATCTTCAAATTACCTTGGGAAATGACAAAACAAGGATAGGTGAGTTCTTCCTTCATGAAGACACTCTTCTCCATGTTGATCATCAATTTCTCATCATGCAACTTCCTCAGAACCTGATCCAAGTTCTGCAAATGTTCTTCCTTGGTCCTGCTGAAAACAAGAATGTCATCTAGGTACACCACAACAAATTTGCCAATGAAATCCTTCAACATTTCATTCATGAGATGCATGAAAGTACTTGGGGCATTGGATAGACTTATGGCATCACCAACCATTCATAAAGACCCTCATTTGTCTTAAAGATTGTCTTCCATTCATCCCCTTGCTTTATCCTAATTTGATGATACCCACTCTTAAGATCAATCTTGGAAAAGTATCTAGCCCCTCCCAAATAGTCCATTACATCCTCAATCCTTGGCATAGGGAACCTATATCTTATGGTGATCTTTTTAATAGCCCTAGAATCCATACATAATCTCCATTTACCATCCTTTTTAGGGTCTAGGACTATTGGAACAACACATGGGCTGAGGCTCTTTCTCACTAAACCCTTATCCAACAAATCTTGTACTTGTTTGGTAATCTCTTCATTTTGTGATGGTGTCATCTTGTAGACTGCTTTGTTTGGCAATGTAGACCCTGGAATGAAATCAATTTGGTGACTTATGTCCCTTATAGGTGGTAATGCATTAGGCATATCCTCTACCATGATACCCTTATACTTCTCTAACAATTGCTGCACCTCCTTGGGAACCTCATCCTCACTAGGACCATGCAAATTAGGACTATTTTTATGCTTCAAAATCATAGCATACCCTTGGGTTCCTTCCTCCTTATGGGTGTTAAGAAACTCTCTACCACTCACCAACATGACACTTGACCCTACATTCTTCTCCACACTCTCATCCGGCAATGGATCCATTTTATACTTCCTACCATTCTTGGTTATGACAAAAAAGTTTGACTTCCCATCATGCTGGGCTTGCACATCATACTGACAAGGATGTCCTAACAACAGATGACAAGCATCCATGGGGATTATATCACACAAAATCTTATCCTTGTACTCTCCTATATCAAACTCTACCCATGATTGTTCATCAACTAAGACTTGCTACCCCTTATTCAACCATGACACCTTATAAGGACTAGCATGAGGAAGTCTTTTCAATTTCAACTTGTCTACCATCTCAATAGAAACTAAATTTTTAGTGCAACTTGAATCAACAATTGCCTTGCATAGCTTACCATAGGCCTTGCATGTTGTTTTGAACAATGTCTTCCTCTGAGGGGGTTCTTGTGTTTGATGCACCTTCAACATGGTTCTCCTCATCATCAAGCTTTCTCCATCATGGGCTAGGGCTGTACTTCCAATTGGGGAATTGACACTTTGGCAATCATCTTCTTGTACCAACTAGTTCCTTCTCTCTCCACCATGAGAGCTTGAGGCTTTCTTAGGACACTTATTCATGGTGTGCCCTACTTGGTTGCAATTGAAACATCTTCTTGTGAAAACATTAGGACCTCTACCTGGTCCACCAAACCTACCCCTTCCATTGGGTCTCCTTCCTCTAAAGCCTCCTCTTGAACCTGATTCTCCACATTGTTCTTGGGAACTAGATTCCCCTTGGCTTCTTTGAAACTGATTTCTACCTCCAAAACTGCCCCTACCTCTAAAATTTCTTCCCCCTCTACCTCTATTTTACTGCTCTCCCTTTCTCCTCAACTTTTCTTCATCCCTTAATGCCATTTGGAAACACTTATCTACTGTCTTAGGGGTTAAAATGCTGATCTCATCTTGTATACTAAATTTCATACCATTTATGTATCTAGCAACTTTGTCTTTCTCATCTTCTACCTGTCCACATATGAGAGCAAGTTTGTGAAACTCTTCAGTGTAAGTTGAAACATCCATATCTCTTTTCTTGATATTTTGCATCTTCTTATAGATCTACACTTCATAATCTGATGGTAGGAATTGAGACTTGATTCTCTCCACCATTCTGCTCCAAGAAGGAATCATACTCTTCCCACTTTTCACTCTCTCACCTTGGGTGTAATTCCACCATGTAAGGGTAGCACCCTTGAGTTTAGTTTTTGCAAACTTCACCCTCTTGTTCTCAGGAACTTCTTTGTACTCAAAATAATTATTCAAGGCCTCAATCCACTCCATAACCTCCCTAGTATCCATCTTCCCACTAAACATTAGGATCCCCATCCGAGCCTTTGATGAATCCTTACCAAGTGTCTTGATGGCTTCAAGAAAATATCTTTGGTCAGCAGGTATTTCTACCTTCCCTTGGAGTTCTTCTTCTTCCTCCCCTTCTTCTTCTCCATTAGACTCCTCATATGATCTCCTTCCAATCCTCAAGGCTTTCAATTTTGCCTTGAGTGCATCCTTGACTCCCACTTTGATCATCTCTTCCATTTCTTGAAACTTCTTGGCCACTTTAGTGGTCATCCCCTTTGGAGGCATGATGATAGCCTCTCCTTCACTCTCCTCTACTAACATACACAAGGAACCTTCTCACAGCCAACAAATAGAACCTTTGATTGCTTTGATACCACTATGATGTAGAGGACAAGGGGAAGATAGGCAATTTTAATGAAGTTTAACAGTCCTAAGCCAAAGGCTTACTTGATATTTGACACAAACCAACAAAATTCATGGAGGCAAACATTTGGAGGGTTTATTGACACCTTGAATACACTAGAAAAACCATTCCATGGGGTCTTGGGACTTCACACATGACACTTTCTTCTTAGGCTGCCCCAACTCCTTCTAGCCCTATTCCTTGGTCTATCAGAAGATTACTTGCAATTTAGGCACTTTTAAGAAAAGATCATCATTGTTTAAGATACCCTTTTGGATGCCCTACAACATGTCAAAGACTCACTATGGGTTGTTTTGTAACATGTGCCACTTTCAATAAGACTGTCCTACTACAAAGAGCCCCAATTAGCCCAAAAATGCAAAACAAGTACCCTCTAATGGAGTCACAGTACTTTCTAACCCACTTGAACATATCAATGACATGGAAAAACTAAGGATTTCATGGGTTTTAAGGCCTCACTATTGACTGTGACAAATATGGCTACTGCTATTCCCTTCAACACACTCCTAGCACATGGTTTTGCTAGGTTTCTTAAACAAACTTCACAAAATCCAATTCACTGCCCAAAACTATTGCATCACATGAAAGAGAAAATAGTATTGAAGCCATTCCTCTGATCTAGAAGGTTTGGAATGAGTGGAATGGTGAGAAAACCATGATTTTCTATCAGAAACCCTAAAAGAGGGTTTATTAACCAATTTTAGAAAAAAGACTGTAACTTTATTCTATAGTTGTTTCAAAGCTTCAAACCAATTGCATTGGAAAGTTTACTCACCCTACTTTCTAGTAATCATCACTTGACTCAACAACATGTTTGTATAGAAGACTTGTACAGTCTGCAACAACGATCAAACACAGGAAATGGCAGAAATTGTACTTTGTTTATTGTTTTCCTCCTCCAATCACCTTCATACATCCCCAATGAACATCTTCAAGGCTTTTTTGAAGCCTCCATCAACATGGCAATTAGTTGGAGGGGTAGTTTGGATTGGTGGGAGGCTAGAAAACTGCCTTGCAACCACCACTACCCCTATTTTGTCTTTTGTTGCAAGTAATTGCATTTTGATTTGTGTTTACAAGGTATTCAAAACCCTTTACAAGGTAGATAAGCCTTTGACAAGGCATTCAACTCTTAACATGTTTTCTATGTGCCATTAAAGGCTACAAAAGACATAAAACTTTCCTTGTTTGATTGCCCTTATCAACAATTATTGGCATCAATCATGAATTGATCATGACATGGTTTCCAACCTTATTACAAATGCATCCAAATGGTCTTCAAGACCTTATTACAACATTGGACAACATGAACAACATGAAAAAAAATGTGGATCCTCATGATCCTCTTGGTGCCCCTACACCATCTTGGACTCTTCTTGTAGAGTTATGGGCTCAGATGGATTTTTAGATGTACTTGGCTGTGATTCTTTGAACTGGTGCCATGAGGCATGAGAATCTTTAGGATTCTTGGTAAGCTTTTTAGCTTTAGAGGTAGAGGCATCCAAATTTTTATTTTTAAATCCCTTGGATTTGATGGAAGCAGGGTTAGTGGAATGAGTGGAAGCTTTATGCTTAGACAACGTGTTCATTTGTTGGTCACGATAAGGATCATAAGAGTACTTATTGATAGGGGATAATTAGGTGTTGGGAGTAATGGTGGTAAGGAAAATGGATGGATATTTGGAGTTGGAAGTAGTGGAGGTAAATCGAATGGTGGAAGGTGTACGGTCACATGCTTTTACGATTTATAGGATGGTGACAGTGGAAGATATGGAGATAAAGTGGACGGTGGAAGTTTAGGAGTTGGAAGAAGTGGAGGTAAATCAGATGGTGGGATGTTAGGATGTGTTTTTGATGGCAAATGATGGACTTAGGAGGGATGGAGGAATTACCAACATCTTTAGCTTGGGAGACATGTGATTGACACAAGGACTACGAGTGTTTTGGGAACTAGACTCGAGTTCATCAATAGATGGAGAAGAAGGGGTGGACAAAATCATGAAAATGGAGGTTTCCTGAAAAAGGTTGGTGATATGAAGGGAGGAATCATCGGTGGTATCTGAATTAGAAGTTTCTCCTAGTGAAGAAGGTCTGGCTTTTGTATTAGAAATGGATATGAGTGAAGATTCTTGCAGTGTGTATTCACCTAGACCTTGTTCAGTGTACTTAATATAGAGATTTGAAATGTTTTGCTAGAAGATGGCTCAAGTAAGGCTGATGGATCAACATAGGATGAAGATGGATAAGCTTTGGTGTTGATAGGAATACAGTTAGGACTTTGATAGTTGGCTTGAAAAGTGTGACAAAACTCAAATGGATTGGGATTGACATGGATAGTAACTTCAACACCGTTGTATGGAAACTTGAGACATTGATGGTATGTGGAAGGAACAACTTTAAGGGCATGGAGCCATGGACGGCCAAGGACGATGTTATATGGAAGGTCAATATCAAGAACTTGACAGCAGACATAAGTAGTGACTGGACCAACTTGAAAAGGCAAATGGATGACTCCTTTATATCTCTCTCAGCATCATCATACACTTTGATAGTAATGACCTTGGAAGTATCAATGTCTTTCTCAGAATATCCCAATTGTTTTATTAGTTTTAGAGAGAATATATTGAGACTAGCTCCACCATCCACTAGTATTCATTTGATATGGAGTTGGTTTACAAATACTTCTATGTGGAGGGATTCATTATGTGATGGGTAAATGGATGGTCAAAGATCTTTATCAGAGAAGGTGAGATGGCAAGGGGCTACAATACTAGATACCATAGATTGAAATTGTGTGGTATCAATATCATTAGGCACCAAAGACTCTTGCAATGCTTTTTCAAGGATAGCTTTATGGGCGGGGCATATGTGAAGCAATTCTAGGATGGAGATGTGTGTGAGAGATTTGCCAAGGTGATCAAGGATGTTACAACTAGAAGGAAGACGAGGAGGGTTGATAGGTGCTCCTTGAATGGTAACACGGCCTCTTCTAGTAGTTACAGTGCAATCAGGTGCTTTTCCTTGGATAGTGATGGTAGAAATGTGAGCTTGGTCAATGTGGCCAATCGTGGATGACTCATATTTGTAATGGATAGCATTCCCAGTAAGAGGGTTACTTGTCTTGTCATGAGATGGAAGTGGATTCTTGAAAGCATCTAGGTCATAGTTTGAAGTTGGTTGTTGTGCCAGTTGTGATGTTGGTGGTATGATTTTAATTAGACCTTGATTGATGCAATCTTGAATGACATGTTTTAAGTGCATGCAACCATTTGTTTTATATCCTTTAACTCTCTAGTATTCACAATATTCATTCTCTTTGTACCAAGGAGCTTTGAAGATAGTTCTGCATTGGGTGGAGCTTCAAGTAATGTGATATCTCCCACTTGGACAATTTTTCAAAAAATTACCTCCATGGGTTCTGCTAAAGGAGTAAATTGTCATCTGGGTGCTGGGTTTGTTCTTGGTTGATTTCATTGAAAAGGTTGATTGGCTGTAGATGGGGCTTGAATGTTAATGGGAGATTTCATTGTTTGTATGTTCTTTGCATCCACAATGCTGTCATTAACGACATTTTTGTTCTTGTTCCAAAAGCAGGATTTGTCATTGGAAGATTGAGGATTGTCTTTGTTGTCTATGAAAATCTTGATGGTGCCCTTAGCTATTAAAGCTCACTCAATGGTGGTTCCTTTGGAGATAAGTTCATCAAAGGTGCTAGCAATTTGCAATTGCAATAGGAATGAGATCTCAGGATGAAGATTTTGGACAAAGATGTCAAGTTGTTGTTTCTCAGGTATTTTCCATGATAGTTTGCTAGCCATGTTATGCCATCGTTGGGTAAATGAGGAGAAGGCTGCACCATTGTTTTGTTTGTTATTGACAAGGTCATTCATATTCACCTCCTATTCAATCTTAAAAGTGAAATGGGATCAAAATTTGTTTGCTAATTCTACAAAAGTCTTGATTCTTGGAGGTAAGTAAGAGAACCATTCAAGACCTTGTCCCACTAAGCTTCAGGAAATAGTCTCAAACAATATGTATAATCCTGAGTGACATCGAGAAATGCAACATAGAATGCTCTAAGATGGTCATCCGGATTACCTTTCCCTTTGTATTTGTCAAATTGTGGAATTTCAAAATGTGGCGAAAAAGGTGTCATATGAAGTGACTTGTCAAATGGATAAGAGCATATATCTCCCAAGGAAAATGTTTTCTTGTTTTATCCTACTACCTTGTTAATCATTTGTTCAACATCCACTTGAGATAGTTGTTATTGTTGTAAAGGGGGTTGATGGTTTGGAGGTGGAATGTAATATGGTGTATATTGTGGTTGTTGTTGTGGAATGTATTAGGGTATGACCATTTGTTGAGGTTGCGTGCTCACATTATACGTCGAAGGATTGGTATGTGACACATATGTATTTGAGGATTGTTGTCCTTGAGACACAAGTGGTGGTTGGGTAAATTGCGATGGATTGACTCGAAGATTTTGCTTCACATGGGAATTAGAGGATGGATTGATGTTGGTCAATGGTTGTGGATTGAAAGTTGGATTTGCAATATGGTAAGCAATGGAAGGATTGGTGGATGAAGAAGGATGGACATTTGGGTTTATGTTTTGGACAACATGGGTACTTTGGGATGGATTGGTATATGGCATATGTCGGGTGACAATGGGTAATCCTTGGGTTGCATAAGACAGATTGACGTTTTGTGAAGGATTATATGGAGGTGGAGTGAGTGATGTAAGTTGATTAGCATAAGAGACAGTGGTGCTAGGATTGGCTTGTGAGACAATAGGTGGGTTAGTCATGTCAATGAGACTAACATTGGGGTTATATGGTGTGTTGGATGGATTCATGGAAATCATGGAGACCATATTAGAAGTGATAGGAGTATTAGTTTGGGGTGTGGTTTCCACATGTGATGCAATAGGAGTGGGAACTTGTAGTGGCTGCAAGACTTGTGTGGCTTGTGGTGTTTGGATAGCTTGTGAAACTTACAGAGTTTGTGGTATTAGGATAGCTTGTGGAACTTGTGGAGTTTGTACTTGTGAAACATGGACAGCTTGTGATGCTTGAGGCGTTCATGATACTTGAGGCACGTATACGGTCATGGTAGGAGTGGGGATGTGTTGTGAAACATGGAAAGGTGGAAAGCTCAAATTTTGTGAAAGGTAAGGAAGTACCGTAGTTGGAGTTATTAAAGGTTCTAGAGTGTACTCCGAACATGGTAGGTTTGATGGTGTAGCAATAGGCAATGAAGGAGATGGGTTGGAAGGTGGATTTTGTAGCATGGATATGGTATGAGATGGTGTGGCTATAGTGGATGGTCCCTTTGCAACAACAGAGGGAGTGTTTGGATCATGTTCTCGAATAGAGGATATGTCAAAGTCACTTGGTAATTTGGCTCCTATACGGGCTAATTGTAAGAAATAGTGATTAGGATCAGATAAAACAAGCTTCTCGACTTGGACCCATAGGTGTGTGTCTCTAAATTTTGATAAATCATCTTGGGATTACTCTTCATAGGTCTCTAAAAATGTTTGAGGTTGCACTTGTTGTGAAGATGATGGTCTAGCGGTGTATCCTTCTGGCATAAACATGTAAGAAGGCATACCGGTTGTGAATTGAGTTGCATCTCTAAGGGGATTTGATCAGGATTGTTACATTTTGGCTTCCATCTCAGCTCGCAATTTTGCTTCCATTTCCACTCTATATTGGCTCCTAGTTTGAGGCATGATGGTTGATATTTTGGATTGGACTAGTTTGTTAAGGTTGAGACCCAAAAGGTGATGGTTTATTAGTTGTTTGTTGGCTTGATAACTGAGAGGGGGGGGGGGGGTGAATCAGTTATCCTAATTATTTCTTCTTTTGAACTTTCTTATTAATCAAAGCAGCATTGAATCAAACAAACAAACATTACCATGAAATAAGAAACACATGACACAGTATTTTTGACGTGGAAACCCGGTTAAGGGAGAAAACCACGGGGTGATTAACCCAAAGATTATTCTTTGTTAAAAGAATAAGGAATTACAAAATGGCACTTGCCAATTAGGGCTCACTGCCCGAGCACACTACTCACAAAGAGGCACACTGCCTACAAGGAGACACACTATCTACAAAAGAATGTTATACAATATTTGAACTGATTGGAAGCATCTACATATGCTGGAGTTCAGTTCCGGTTAGGCTCAGTATACTGATCTGCTGCACTTCATCTTTCCTCTGTTCTTTATTCTGCTATCTTTTCACATACCGGATCTTTCTTACTACTTCTACTCTGCTCTGTATTTATTCGCATACACCTTCACATCATCGCACCTTTCACAACTAAATCCATCCTCTATATATATCCGCACTAGTGATTTCATTATCTTTCTAGTCGGCACCTGGAATAATCTATCTTCTCACAAACTCTGTTCTGTCAGCTGAATCCTTGCATATCAAGTAATGAGGATCAAGCATATACTTGTAGATATCATTAATCATGTCGGCCAAACATGATTCATGCCTTCACAACCTTTACCATCAACAGTAACACATCCGGAAAATAGTCTGATACTCTGTCAGTCAGTTCTTCCTCTGTTCTCACTGTCTCTCAGGAATCCGGTACTCAACTATTCATATCTTTTTCTTTGTTCATCACCGGAGGCTAAATCCTTGGAATATACTACTCAAGGTAGTCCTCTTGACTTCCCCAAATCCGCACTGCACCAGGACACTTCCTCTGAGAGATCCGGACCAATCTGTCGGACCTTGCCACATGCTCTGTTCTTGTTCACCGGACCACAACAATCTTCATTCTGACTTCCGGTAGAGACACACCATGACTTGCGGATATGTGGGATGACCTTTGTTGCCATCAATGACAACAATCATGAATCCATATAGTGTCTCTTGCCAACAATCTCCCCCTTTGGCATTGATGGCAACACTTAGTGAAAAATGACTAAGTGTTTACACTATGCTCCCCCTTGGCTGATGCTCTATCTTTATATACAATTTTTGGAACTCCCCCTTAGTTGGATTCCTCATTTTTCACTGCTCCTCACTCCCCCTTTGACATCAATGGCAAAGGGTAGGGTCCGCACACCAAAATTTTCAAAAATTTTCTATACATAGCCGCATATTTACATACTCACAGATACTGAAGAATGTCTGCAAAAGATGTCTTCAGTTGGATCAGTTCTGTAGCCCAACTTTGCTTCATTCTATCCAAAATTGAAATGTGACCACTCAACAAAAATGCAAATGCATCTGCCCTTTTTAGATCTTTCGGATCACTTGTCTGGGCTGTGATTTGAGCTTCTGCTATGGCCTCATGCATGGCCTCTAGCTTAGGGACAATTAACCCCCTGAGCTCACTTAACCTGCTTATTCTATTTTTCCTTTCCTTCTCCAATTTCTTGATTTCACTCAAGACTGCAATAGTCTGACATTCTTGATTTGTTATAGAGGAAGAAAGAGGATCAAAACTTTGAGACAAGCTGAGTAGTGTGTCCTCTTGCTCTTTTATTTTCTTCTCAATGTCCACTGTTACCTTGGACCAGGAGATACAAAATTTGTATATTTCACCGCCATCCTTAAGAGCATTTTCTAAGCTCTTTATCCCAATGTTCATGTTTCTCCTATCATTAATGATCAAACCCTGAACCTCGAAGAACCTTTTATCCAAAAACTCCTTCCGGACCTTTTCTTCGGCTGATTTTTCTAGAGATTCAAAATGTGTATTAACACTGCTGACTAAGGTTTTGAGATTACCGGAAGAGGAGGCTGTGGGATCCTTCTGAAAAGATGGCATGATCTTTTCCAGCACTCCAGATGCTACCTCCATAAGCTCACAGTCTTCCATGTGAGATTTTAGTAGTTTCTCTTTGACTTTCTCATTTGCAAATGAGGCTATTTTCATTGTTTGTATCGGTGACAAAGAGTCAAAATCTAATGGTCCTTTTAGCAGGTCCAGTTCATCAATTTCTATAGTGGCTTTTGTCAAGAATTCTTGAACAGTTTGTGCAGTGTCTCTTGCCGGAGACAGATGTTTCTTCTCTTCTGCAGTTTTGTCCTTTGGAATCTTTTCTCCTTCCTTACTCTTACCACTTTCAGTTGTGGTTTTCTCTGTTGGGGTCTTCTCTTTCTCTGCATCCTTGGTGCTGTCAACCTCTTTTTCTTTAACTGCTGCTTCTTTCTCCTGTAGTTTCTCTTCTTCTTGGGATTTGGAGACTGTAGGGGAAACCAGAGGAGAGATGTTAGTCTGTTCAAGGGCCACTTCTTCCGGAGCAGATGATTCCAAGTCCACAGCTGTTTCTGCACCTAAGTCCTCTACAACAGGAAGATTAAACCTTTTGAAGGTTTTTTGGAGAATCTCTTCAGTGTCCTTGGCTACCTTGTCGGTCTCACCAAGCATAAGCTGATTCATCCTTGCTTTGCTCCTGAATTCATCCTTGCAGTCTTTGAATACCATGTTCATTGTTTTGTGATCAATTGAAGGATATAGCTGAATAGCTATCTGTTCCCTGATCTCAAGGTCTTTTGCCATGGCATTGTTCTTTCTTATCTCTAATTCCATCTCTAGGCTCTTTGGGATTTTAGATATAATCTCAATAAAAGCTTTATTGTAGATGTTTAAGTACCTTATTATAGCTTCTTGCAGGATCTTTTGATCTGCTTCTATGTAGTCATCATAGAATTCAGCCACCGGTTGAAGGTTCCCATCCATAGTGACTGATTTGACTACACTGTCTAGAGACAGAGTGGGCTTTTCAACAAATTCCTCTACCATTTCTTCCTTGTCTTGGCCTGTGGAGGGTTTCCCGGATCCTTTCTTCTTCTGCTTCTTTATTTCTTTTACTCCCTCATCTGACTCAGTTTCCTCTTCATCCTTTTGGCTTTCATAAGCCCTTGTGGCTTTTGTCTTAGATCTTTTACCGGATGCCTGGACTTCCGGTTTTGAACTTTTGGTTGTGGGAGGTGCAGATCTTTTTGATGATCTGGTCCGCGTGGAAGTTTCAACCGGAACACTTTCTTTACTTTTCTTTTCTTCCTCAGCCTTTCTCCTCTTTTCCCGGCTGGCATCAAGTGCCTCTTTTGAGATGCCTAGGCCTTGAGCAATATGCTCTACTTCTTTTCTCACCTTCCTCTTTATTTAAGGTTCCCTGAGTTCTACATGTATCTTTACACTCAGCTCCTCAAAGGTTCCAAACCTTTCTGCCTTTGGATCTTTGGGCTGACTTAGCATGTGTTGAACATGCAGCTCCACTATTTGTTCATCCACTTCATACCCCATGGGCATGATCCAGATAGTCCTTGGCTCCACTGCCTCCATTAGGCACTGATCAGTGTCCACCATAAAGCACACTGAGTCTTTGTATTTTTCAACAAGAGACTGGGGAATTCTTTCTCTTGCTTGCATCATGCTTTGGAAGTTTTTGAAGTATCCCCATAGGGTTGTATTTCTTGCTTTGGCATCCCCAAGCCCATGTAGATAGTCTCTTATTTGGACTGCAACAGGTTTGTCATTCTGCCATGCCCATCCACTTGATCTGGGCAGCTCATTCATGAAGTAGAAGAATAGACATAATATAAGAGTACCATACTTAAAGGAATTCTTCTTGTCCTTCTTGATTTTCTGTATATTTTCCATTAATTGGCTTAAGAGCAGTTCGCAGAGATCATATTCTGCATTCTTCCTTAGCATTTCATAGGCAGTATACACTGCAGTTCCAGATACAGAATTCTCCCTGCTAGCGTGATAGATCTTGTATCCTATTATCATGGATGCATACTTGATATCCGGATCTGAAATATCTTCAACGGTCATTGCCCTCTTATCAAATTTTGATCCGGTGGCCTTAGTTACAATGTTGTTCTTGACAGATTTGAGGATAGGTATCCCTCCAGAAGAGTATAGACCAGTTACTGCCTTGATTGCCTCTTTTGTGATTTTGTAAGGTCTATCCAGCCATAGGAAGTTGTCATGCATTCTGCTCAATACATATCGGACCCATTGTTCTTCTTCAAAGCAGGGGAAATGAATGAATTGATCAAACTGTTTCTTCTGGATACCCTTGTACTCTGGTTTAAGCTCAAAAGCATTGTCTATCAGTTGTTTGTGATAGAGATCTCTCAATTTGAATTCCCCAAATTCCTTAATGCTTGCATGTATGTAAACCCTAATGTCTTCTATGTGTAAAACTCCATGAGGAACACTGGAAAATGCTCCTAAGGGATCTACCTCCAATGACTTGTATGGATGTTTCTTAAATTCAGGTCGGGGCCTATCTGAGATTTTTACTATATTTGGAGTAGCCATTTCTTCAAAAGATTTGTAGCAAGATATCGAAAGTAGAAAATACCTTTTGCGTCTTCGGTTGCACGGAGTGGCTGGATTGACGGCAGGAGATCTTTGGTGAACTTGATGAGTTTTGTTGCAGAGCTCCACTTTTCGCTTCTTCTTGGATGTGGAATGATCAAGTGATTGTTGAGAAATCCCTTATATCATTTCGCAAACCCTAATATCTATTTGCAATAAATGCTCCACCTATATTATTCTGGTTTGCCTTATCCGGATAGCTTGGAGTATCCTGGATCAGTTCTGATATATGAACATCATGCGGATCTTTCAATCATGAATAAATCGAGATGACACATTATAAGAACATCCCAAACATTCTGTCCAGTCCGCAAAGCAAAATAATGTACTTCCGGATCTCTCCGGACCCTTTTGTAGTCCTCTGTCATTCCGGAGCATCTCCCGGAATAGGTCTTACTTGATCGATCACAACTTCTTTGCATCTTCATGCGGACCTCTGAAATCTTGTCTGGATCATCTCAGGACTTATATCTTCAAACCCTTTACTCCGCATCTTGTATCACATCCAGTACCACTTGATTGGCTGGGGGAACAGGATTTTCTTTGAGTCTCCCCCTGAGCCAGAGCTCACTTTTTAATTTCTGGAAGAAATATCAGCACCAGAGTCTGGTGCGGATCCAACCTCTACATTCTCTGAACTTTTCTTCACCCAAATCTTGTTCATCTGATTCCTAACTTCATCCACATTCATCTTTTGTTTACCCTTGTCTTGATTCTGATTATATACCGGACCTCTTTTGTCCTGATTCTTGCTTCTGCAGACTTTTGCATTATGACCGGACCTATTACAGATTTGGCAAATAACATTTCTTTGCATATTTGACTGATAACCTCTTGATATGCATTTATTAGCCATATGACCTACTCTATTGCATGCAAAACATCTACCATTGAATGATTTGTTTATTTGCATATTTCTGCATTCATGAGACTTGTGTCCATACCTTTGCAGTTAAAGCACTGTCCGGAGAAGGATGAATTAGTCTGATTCATTCTCTTTCTGCACTGATTAGCTTTGTGACCAAAGTGATTGCAGCTGTGGCAGTATCCATTGAAGGATGGATATTTTTGAGCATTGGGCTGTCTTACCAGAGGTCTTCTAGGCCTATTCCTTGGATTTTCTGATCCAAAATTCTTTTGACTGGATCCGGAGCTTTCTCCTTTCTCATATCCCAAACCATACTTATCATCTATCCTCTTTTGACTTCCAAGAAGTACTTCAAGTTGGGCAGAACTTATCTTGAATTTTTCTTTATATTCATTTGCTATTTGAAGATCTCTTTTGAGAGAGACAATTTGATCCTCAAGTTTTTCTTCATTATCTTTGGCATCTTCAAGATCAGATTCAAGATGTCTGATAATCCTGTCCATCTGGTGGCATTCTTCTGATTTCTCTTTAAGAGATTGTCTTAGATTGTCTTCAGCTTTTCTTTTTTCTTCAATCTCTTGAGTAAACTTTATAGTTCCTGATTCCAATTCATGTCTTAACATAATGACTTCTTTTGATAACTTTTCACATAACTTGGTTTTCTCAGTCAATTCTTCATCTGTATTGCTTTCTTCACTTTGTCTTGCCAATTGTTGGAGCAGCTCCTTTCTCTTTTTCATAGAGAGACTTAATTTGTCTTTTAGTTCTCTCATGAATTCATCAGCCTGTTTGAGTCTTTCCTTTAATTCATTGACTTCAGAATTTGACTGTTCAAGATCCTCAAGGGCAGTCTTGAGTTGCTTCCTTAAACCATATGCATCCATTTGAACTCCCAGATCTTCCTCAAGCTGTTAGGCTCTATTAGGAGGAACTTGGCTCTGATACCAATTGTTGATAACTGAGAGGGGGGGTGAATCAGTTATCCTAATTATTTCTTCTTTTGAACTTTCTTATTAATCAAAGCAGCATTGAATCAAGCAAACAAACATTACCATGAAATAAGAAACACATGACACAGTATTTTTGACGTGGAAACCCGGTTAAGGGAGAAAACCACGGGGTGATTAACCCAAAGATTATTCTCTGTTAAAAGAATAAGGAATTACAAAATGGCACTTGCCAATTAGGGCTCACTGCCCGAGCACACTGCTCACAAAGAGGCACACTACCTACAAGGAGACACACTGTCTACAAAAGAATGTTATACAATATTTGAACTGATTGGAAGCATCTACATATGCTGGAGTTCAGTTCTAGTTAGGCTCAGTATACTGATCTGCTGCACTTCATCTTTCCTCTGTTCTTTATTCTGCTATCTTTTCACATACCAGATCTTTCTTACTGCTTCTGCTCTGCTCTGTATTTATTCACATACACCTTCACATCATCGCACCTTTCACAACTAAATCCATCCTCTATATATATCCGCACTAGTGATTTCATTATCTTTCTAGTCGGCACCCGGAATAATCTATCTTCTCACAAACTCTGTTCTGTCAGCTGAATCCTTGCATATCAAGTAATGCGGATCAAGCATATACTTGTAGATATCATTAATCATGTCGGCCAAACATGATTCATGCCTTCACAACCTTTACCATCAACAGTAACACATCCAGAAAATAGTTTGATACTCTGTCAGTCAGTTCTTCCTCTGTTCTCACTGTCTCTCAGGAATCCGGTACTCAACTATTCATATCTTTTTCTTTGTTCATCACCGGAGGCTAAATCCTTGGAATATACTACTCAAGGTAGTCCTCTTGACTTCCCCAAATCCGCACTACACCAGGACACTTCCTTTGAGAGATCCAGACCAATCTGTCGGACCTTGCCACATGCTCTGTTCTTGTTCACCGGACCACAACAATCTTCATTCTGACTTCCGGTAGAGACACACCATGACTTGCGGATATGTGGGATGACCTTTGTTGCCATCAATGACAACAATCATGAATCCATATAGTGTCTCTTGCCAACATGTTGATGGTTTGTTTTGCTAGTTTGTTGGTTGCTTGGTTTGCTAATGGGTTGTTGGTTGGTTGTTTGGTAGTTGGTTGTTGTTGTTGGGTTGCTTTGTTAGTTGTTGGTTGGATAAACTCCCTAGAGAATAGCTCACAAAAAGCTAGTTGCTGATGATGTTTGTTGGTGTTGTTGGGACTAAGTAAAGCCAAAGGGATGATGTTTGCTATTGCTGAGTTGATTGTTTTGATGTTTGGTTGTTGTTTGGGGTCTCAAAGGAAAGCTCAAAAAGCCTAATGGTTTTGATATGCTCAAGATAGGAGATGATGTTCAGGTGGCTGCAAATGATCAGGGGAATGTTTGAAAGCTAGTAATAGAGCTAAGAAGTCTGAAGGTGTAACTGATTTGGATGGGTTGATGTGGATTTCTAATAATTAACGAGAAGTGACAGGAATAGCGCAGAAGTGACTTAGAACATGCTAAAAGTGATGGGTAATAGCTCATAAGCGATCTAGATTTGTTTCAGATGGTAGATTGTAATATGAACTAGAGGCAAGTAGTTTTACCAGGGGTGATCGGTTACAGTTCAAAAGCAAGCTACTGCTATTTAAAAGTGATGTAATGTTTGCCAGAAGTGAGCATCTATTGGTTAAAAGCGATCTGGATTTTGTAAAAGGTGAGCAACTATTGTTTAAAAGTGATCTGGATTTTTGAAAGCGAGCAATTATTGTTCAGAGGTGATCTGTGTCTGTCAGAGGATGTGTTTGAATGATGTTTTTGACAAGAAAATAGTGATTTCAGTCACTCACACTCACAATAATCACAAGCTTGTACAACCTAAGCTAGGAAAGGACTATATTTGTTGAGTCCCTTTGCCGTGCCTATTCAAAGTGGATAGCTTTAGGATCTTGGTAGCATCAGCTCCCCTCCATGACACTCATTTCTCACGCATACCAAGATCCAAGTTTCCCAAGGCTTGTCGCCCCACCAAACCTTAGGATTGTCCCTACTATCTCTACTAATAACCATGAGAATTAGGGTGGCCTCAAAGGTCCCACCTTTTTTGTCAACAATGGCTACTACACAAGGTTGCTAGTAAGGGCATCTATTCGGGTGGCTACACGTGCAGCGATTCACTCCGTTAATGGAGGCTTCCCAGCCCAAAGAGGTTACGCTCTAAGGGGTTTTGGGAGAAACATTTGTCAGTGTAACATAGTGGCACCCATTGTTTGTGGCTTTCAACACAAACACTTTTCTTATATAGCGGTTCGGAAGGACTTGGCTTTAGCCTGTTACCACTTGGGTCGTACCCCTTCTCACATCGGGAAGGCAGACCCTCTAAAGATAATAACAAGTTCTCATGCACCCAAGATCCATTTGATAGGAAAGGGGAGAGGATACTTTTGCTATTAAATTTGGGTTACACACATGCATAATAAGCAATCAAGAAAGATAAAACAAGCATAGAGCAAATAATGATTCTTTTTAAGCACCAAGCCCAAATATTGCTAAATTATGATAAAAATGAAGTGTCTTCGACTGATAGAAGCTGCAACAAATATGTTAGTAGTTTCACAACCTCCTTTTCTTGGACAATCAATAAGATACTACACAAATAGATGATTAGTAACCAAAAAAATCCACTGTGAATGATAAAACTGAAAGCGGCACACAGTTACAAGAGGCAACTAACTGTTGCACAAAAGTAATTTGAATACTGCCATCAGTGAACTGTTATTGCTCAGAAGCATTGCCAAACACCTAGATGTAAACTGTTAATGCTCAAAGGTGACCTATTTCTGCCAAATGCATAAAATTCCCTACAAAAAATTAGATGTTAGCAGAAAACCCTAAATTGCAGGAAGTGACCTAGAGAGCTAGAAGCAATCCATTTTACGTTAAAAGTGATGCAAATTTGACCGAAGGTGACCATTGTTGGTTTAAAAGTGATCTAGAAAATCCTGAAAGCAGCAAATGTTAGCTTAAAAGTGATTTGGAAATTTTGAAGGTGAGTGGTTTTTGCTTAAAAGCGACCGCAATTTGCTATAAGCGCTCCAAAAATATAAACTTTATGAAAACAACTTCAAACAACAAAGTTAATCAAGGACGTGAGTCCCACTGAGCATGCCAAAATGTGATAGGTAAAAATCAGGTTAATAAGATCAAGCATATAAATGAAAACCTAATCCTACCACCATCAAATAATTGAATCCAAGTGAAATCAATAGCATGCAATTCAAGAATAAGATCACCTAGATTGAATGAATCCTTGTTTATGATGTGGATTGCTTCTCAACAATGAACAATTATGAAGATAAAAGCTACCATGATGGATGGATGATAATGATAATATGCTCAATGGATACTAAAGTGCTCAATATGCTCAAGATGATAGTGTAGATGCTATATGAAAACACTAGATAGATGTGGTATGGAATGAGAGGATGTTTATATAGGCCTCAACCAAAATCAATCAATAGTAGAGATTTGGTGGCTATGTGAATAGTTGGGATGAATTGATAATCATAGGTGAATGTGTAGATAACAAGTGGAGGGAATATAAGGCTCATGTGTGACCGTGTACATAAAAAGTACTACATGTGAAATATATTAAATAAAAGATGTAGTACCACACATGTTTCAAATAAAAGATACTCACATGTCGGCTCATGATAAAAGATAACGATAAGTGATAATAGAAATTAAATAAATAAATAAAATTTATTTAATTAATTGGAAAGTGGGCTTATGAAGGGATTTTAATTAAATAAATAAGATTTATTTAATAAATTTAGATAGAAATAGAGATAATTAAATAATTAAAGATTATTTAATTATAGATTAGAGAAAATAGAAGAAATATATAATGAATTAATTAAATAAATATGAATTTATTTAATTAATAGAAGAAAATAGGTGATTTTGATGAATAGAGAAATTGCTCAAGTGTGTTAGACAAATGCAGATGACAGTTAATGCGATATTTGATACTAATGATAACTAGGTCAATTTTGGGTGTCTACACAATGAATAAAAAGATCATTATCTCTGAATAATGCCATGGACTGGAATGTGTAGAAAAAGTCATGTTTGATGGTCTTTTGTTCATTGAGGAGGTTGTTAAATTATTTGATTTTGTTTCTGAAAAAAGGGAAGCTTTAATAGTAGAATTCCAAATGGCTAGGAGTGACCATTACAGCCTATCCTTAGCAGCCAAAGAGATACTCGAGATGGCCAATATAGATGTTGATATCTTAGTGGCTGAGAAAATTTTGAATGATTTGGGGGAATTGAATACACATCTATGGGCTGATGTAGTCGAATGGAAATTATGTCTTATAATATCTGCTGAGGATAATATGAGAAGGTAATTGCAACTTATTTTTCAAAAATGTTGAGAATCAAAATAAATTTTTCTGTTATAGAAATTGAGGCTGATGGGAACGATGATGAAAAGATGTTAGATATCAAGAAAATCAAACAAAATTTGAAGAAATTGGTAAGTGAGGAAGTGATGAACTATGACACTATAATAGGGGAATAACTTGGCTAACTTGCAAAGATGGTGGCCTATATCAAGACTATCAAGAGTGGATTTGATGACATCCATCAAAAGGTGGATGACATAGATAGAGTGGTGAGCAAAATGAAATATCAGATTAGCATGATTGGGACTCCATTTGGAATGTCTTTGACACCTATGATCAACTAGTACAGGGCATACAAGGTGAAATTACGGGCACATGCATCTCAAATGGCACAAATTGACATGAGGAATGAAGATGAATAGGCGAAGGAAAAGGAAGCGACAGACGAAGTTGATGATAGAGAAGAGGATGTGGCAATCCTCAATTGAATTTCTTTTCATATGCTTTAGTTATATTTCAATATTTTCTCAAAAACTATTGGCTCTGGAGGGCCCCCTTATATTATTGTTTAAACTTCTTTTAATTGGTTGTCTTCAAGAAGCCGTTATGGTTTAAAGACAGTTATGGTTTGGCTTAGCTATAAATTTAATTAGCTAGTCGATGTATGGATCTTTTGGCAAACTATGTGTTGGTGATAGATCAATTTTGGCTTTCTATTCAATTGCTTTATATACATGAAATAGAAATCAATGCAGTGGGGTTTTGGATGATCATAAACTTTGTGTTATGGTTATTTGAATTCATATTTTTCTTATATGTTGAATTTGTTTTTGCTGATGTTGATGACATTTTTGTATTGAAGTGGTTGGATATCTTTAATTCTTGTTCACTACTGGGAAAGATTTATCTTTTGATTCATAGCTCATGGTGGTGATTGTGTGGTATATGGTATTTATTTGTTTGATTCATAGATGTTAGCCTGGTGGAAGTCTTTGAGTTTCTGATTATTTGGGTGTACTTTGCCTTTACTGCTTTTTGGTTAAAAGCACCACCTTGGTTTTGCTTTCTGGTTAAAAGAAATACTAGTACTCATTCATAGAATATCAATCAAAGGTAGCTGTGCCTTGTAGAAGATGCAAAGAACCTTTGTAAAATATCATTACATTAGGTTCAACTGTTATTACATTTGTCATCTGTCTGGGCAAGAGAATATAGAGTTAGGTGACAAATCTGTTAACCAACATGAGCTGAGTTTGATATCCCAAAAGAGATCAGAAATGTTGAACAACAACAGTATGTAAAGGTAGTTTTGAGACCATCAGTCCTAGATAACAACATCCATTGGTAGGTGTTTGATAGTGATGAGCAAATTGCTAGTTTTCTCATTGAAGAAGCTAAGTTTTCAGTTGGAAACCAACATAAATCACAATAGCACTTTGGAGATCATATTCTCCAACTTAAAACAAACAAGCTGCCCAAGGGTTTTATTACCTTAGAATCAATTTTTAATTTAGATGATCAGCTGAGGAGAGAAAAGGCCAGCATATTGATCAAGGAGGAACATTACAAATCTGTCAAGATTTTCAAATCCAAACTCCTCAAACTAGGAAAGGTATGTATTGAAGAAGATACACATGCATTTGTTTTATTATATTAGGAATTTGATGACATTTTTTCTTGGGAATACAAAGATTTAAAAGGTTTTAATTCAGAACTAGCCCATCACACCATTGAGCTAGAACCTGATGCAAAACTAGTGAGGCAAAAACAAAGGCCTCTTAATCCCAAGCTGAAAATTTTGATGAAAACTGATCTTAATAAGGTAATTCGGAGCAACATTATATTTCCCATCAAACACACATCCTAGGTGTCAAATTTGATGCCTGTGAGAAAGAAAAATGGTGAAATTAGGTTGTGTGTGGATTTTAGGGACTTAAATAGAGCCTCATTGAAAGATCATTATTTGTTGCCTTCAATGGAGCAGATTTTGCAAGTTGTATCAGGTTCTGAAAGGTTCTCATTGCTGGACGGATTCTCAAGGTATAATCAGATTTTGGTTAAGGAGGAGGATCAGTATAAAACAACATTCACAACCAATTGGGGAACCATGGCTTACCAGAAAAATGCCATTTATGTTGTCAAATGCTAGAGCAACCTTTTAGAGAGTCATGGATATGGCCTTTCACAAAATCATGAATAAGTTTGTTTTGGTTTTCTTAGATGATATTACTATATTTTTAAAGGAAACAAAGGATCACTTCTCACATTAGAGGTAGGTTTTTGAAAGATGCAGAGTGTATGGAGTTTCTCTTAACCCCAAAAAGTGTATTTTTGCTGTCCATGAAGGTAAGCTACTGGGTCACATTATTTCCAAGCATGGAATCACAATTGATCCAGAAAGAGTAAGTGCCATTTCAACCTTACCCTTACCAGCCCACAAAAATGGACTACAAAGTTTCTTAGGCGGAATCAATTTTGTGAGAAGGTTTATCCCAAATATTGCTAGTCTTTTGAGGCCTCTAACATCTATGCTGAAAAGGAACATTGGTTTCAGCTGGACCAAAGAAGGAAAAAATAGTTTTGAGGACATCAAAGTAGTAATAGCAGTAGAACCAACACTGATAAATCTGGATTTCTCAATGGATTTCATATTGTATGCTTATGGAGGAAATGATACTATTTCTTCTATGTTGACCTAGTAAAACAAGGACAATCAGGAGTAGCCAGTTGCATTTTTTAGCCAAGGATTAGAGGGCTATGAACAAAGGTATTCATTTGTTGAAAAACATGTACTTGTAGTTATTAGAAGCCTTAAAAAGTTTAGGCACATGCTTTCTAACAATAAGATTCAGCTGATGGTTGCCCATCCAAGTGTAAAAGAGTTCTTATTAAGTAGGGATTTGGGAGATAAAAGGGTTGGATGGGTAACTAAAGTAATGGAATATGATGTTGATATGAAGGTTACCAAGCTAGTTAGGGGTAAATGACCATGTGAATAGCTAGCTGAAAGTGCAAAAAATGACTTAGAATTACAAAAAGAAACTGTTTTGATGGCTGATAATAATGTTGTACCTATTGTCCCAGCAAATAACACTAGTTGGACAGATGATATGATACATTATGTGCAGACCGATGTGTGCCCAGTAGGGCTAAATGCTGCTAAAAGAAGGTATTACAGGATTCAAGCCATTCCATATGTTATTTTGAATGATGTCTTATTTAGAAAGGACTACAATTGAGTACTTTTAAGATGCATTAAATCAAACCAGATTGAAAAAATCTTGCATGAGTTCCATGATGGACTAGCTGGTGGTCACTTTGCACCCAAAACAATAGCCTTGAAGATCATGAAGGCTGGATATTATTGGCCATCTCTTTTCAAAGATGTGCATACATGGGTAAGAAATTGTGTGAAATGTGCTATCTTTGCAGGCAAATAGAAGTTGGCAGCCTTGCCACTATAGCCTATTTCAGTTGATCAGCCTTTTACCAAGTGGGGCCTTGATTTCATTGGAGCCATTAACCCACCATCAAGTTCTAGCCAGAAGTGGATATTAACAACCATAGATTATTTTACCAAGTGGACAAAAGAAGTAGCTTTGAAAGAGGCTAATGAGAGTGATGTATTAATTTTCTATGAAGACTTAGTAGCTAGGTTTGGTGTACCAGATTCTATCATTTTAGATAATGCCTTAGCTTTTGTAGGTATGAAACTAGCTGACTGGGCCATTAAACATGGTGTTTACCTAAGTACTTATTCAAACTACTACCCTCAAGGGAATGGGAAGGCTGACTCCACTAATAAAAACCTCACCAGGATTATCAAAAGCAAAATAGAAGACAACTAGAGGACCTGACATTCAAAGTTGAAATCAGCCTTATGGGTTGATAGGGTAACACCTAAAAGATCAATAAGTCAGTCTCCATTTATGCTTGTGTATGGGAGGGAAGACAAGCTACCTATTTTAGCTGAGTTACCAGCTCTTAGCTAAGTTACCATCTCTAAGCCTCATGAAAGAGCTTGAGATGATGGAAGATGGTCCTATGGAAGTACGATTGGCTGAGTTATTAGAGTTGGAGGAAACAAGGAAACAAATAGCTCAGTAGTTGGAGATGCATAAGATGCAAACGAAGAGGACATTTGACAAAAGGGCAACATTTAGACATTTCAAAGAGGGAGACATTGTCCTCAAGTGGGACAAATTGAAAAGTAGACCTGGTAAGCACAACAAGTTTGATGCTATGTGGGGTGGCCCATTCATGATTACTGAATGCAAACAACATAATAGTTTTCAACTGGCCACTATGGAAGGAGAGGTGTTACCTATCCCAATCAATGAGATTCACCTCAAACACTATTTCTAAGGATCTAAAGTTTGCAAATGTATCATAGTAGAGCAATTTTTTTAGTTAATAAGTGCTGATTGCATAGTAGTTTTAGTTCAGTTTTGTTTTCCAAGTGTTGATGCACAATTTGCTGGCCCTATTTAGAGCCAGTTAGTTTTGTTTTTAGTTTAGTTTTGTTGTTGTTGTTTTTTTATAGCACCTAAGTTTCAATACATTTTCTAAGTTGTGAAGGTCAAGGAAAGACTCTATTGCCTAATGGATATACTAGGCAACTGGTCAGGAAAGTTTTATAGGCAAAACTGGCGTAGAGGTCACCAAAAATGTTACCCAATTGTGCTTTTCAGCCCAATCAGGTCAGGCTATAACAACATTTTTTTTTGCTTCTTCGAAGAAGTAGATAAGTTCAAGGGGAAAGGAGAAGACCTTTCAAGATTCTCAGTCAGCCCTAGAAGGTCTACTATCCTAGTGGAGGGCCATTCCAATGATCATATTACCAAAATCATGTAGCAGCTCAGTAAGAGTTGCTACATGAGCTAGATAAGATGGGAAGGACACTCCAACAGAGTAGGAAATATCCTAGGACTAGTAGGAGAAAGGAAAGCTAATCTAGTGTTGTAGTTTGTGTTGTAGTTTGTTTCCATTGTTCATTCATTATAGTTGATACATTATCAGATAGAAAAAGGTACACAAAATTTGCTAAATCCATTCATGATTATGAACATTTGTATCATGCAATCATTTTCAGTTTATCTTTATGCAATTGATTCACAAAGAAGAAGCAATATACAAAAACATTGCATAAAATAGTTGTTCATATTCATGAGAAGGAAAGTGTTTATATGCTCCCACACAAGCCATGGGATTAATTGTATATGATGCAATGAAAAAGAACAAGTACATCTGAAACAAAAGGAGAAAACATATAAAAGAGAAAAGGGACCCGTCATTACCTGAATGATGAATCCTACCGTTGGCAGCATCATCTTCAGTTCTCGAGTTGATATCTTCAAGGGGACTTGCAAGAGAAATTGAGGAAGAATTTTAGAGCTCATGGTACTTTTTTCACTTCTATATGTAGTAATATCAAATGTACATACTACTTGTCATTAAGCATTTGATTAGGAGATAAAAGAGATAAACAACTCTAGAATGTAATTATGCAAGCACCAAAAGGAAATAGAATATCAGATCAGATCACAATCAAAGGAGAGGCTACTAAGCCTCTATGTTTCTCTAACTAAGTTTACTCACTGTGCAGGTACATATACTTGTAAAAGAGCAATCACTGATGATATGGACTAAGGCTGTCATAACAATCATGCACACCGTATAAGTAATGAAGGAAGAATAAGAGAATAGTTATGGATAGCTTCTTATAGTAGTAATAACAAAATAGTCATCAGGAGGATAATAGTGAATACAAGAGCAATCATAAATAGCCACAATGACTATGTTAGAAGTGAACAGAGCTTGACTCTGAAGGTTTGCCAAGATAAATGCATGAATAGATTAGTATGAGCAAGTAACAGAAACACAATGACAGTGATACCATGATTGACATGCTAACAATCAAAAGATACCACAACTCACTAAGGTCCTGAATGACAGGAGTAACCTCTAACAACCAAGAAATAGTCCATGAAGAATAGGAAGCTATAAGTTAGCTACATATGCAAGAAACATGAAAGGAACACATCTTGTGATACAGATTCAAGATTATTGCTCACATGTACAATATACATAAAAGAAAATAGGGAGGTCAAGAGTTATAAGATATACACCATACAAATTCCCATGAGTCCCTACCCTACTCCTAGATAGAGAGCTTATAAAATTTAGTCAAAGATATGGCTCAGCAGCAAACCTACAAGGAGTGAAAGATGCAACAGATCTACAAAGGTGTTAAAGACAACATTCCATATGTAGTAGTTGTTAAACTCAAGGCATGACAATATCAAGTAGATAGAGATAGAGTGAGCAAGAGACCTAGAAAATATGAATCAATGTCAGGGTCAGCTAAATAGGAGGGAACTGCAACCAACTTTTCCATTTAATAGTCATATGGGGAACATTCAGCACTGTAATATCCAAGAATAGTCAAAAGATAGATGAAAAAGCCATAGCAATCATTCAAAGCTCAAAGGACAGTGCAGATAGCATAGGGAAATACAACATATATTCAATGCAAACTTCCAGGTTCAATGTCACTCTAAGACCAAGATTCTGGGAGTACTAGAATAGCTTATAGCTGAAGCAGTTAGTTTTCATATGAAAAAGAGCAGTATGCATAGAAGAGGTCTAGTTAAGGATTTGAACATACAATATGATCTCACCTCAGTACTAAGACTTGGGGCAATCATAGACTAAAAGACTTAAGAGTTATGATAGTCAAATTGGCTTAAGACCATTAATAGCATATATGTTTGTCTTGGAGTTCATTAAATACATATAGTCTCAATGCTAGAAAGCAATTACAACATCATTGTGAACTGAGCAAGCAAGGATCAAGAGGACAGTATCACTGTGGTCTAAAGCTTCAACTAGAACAATAAAAGGTTATAATCACAAGCTAGGTTTGACCCAATGACTGTCCACACACAAACCAAACAAGATAGAACAGTGATGGAAATCATGAGGATTCCAAAGATTACAAGGGGGTATTCTTAAATATCACCCACTCCAACAGTCAAAGAACCTAGTTTGAGAAATGAAAATAAGACAAATATATACCACTTTTATTCTGAATGAGCTGTGAAGTTGCTGGTGAGTGTTTGGCCATTGAAATGGATGATATTCAGGAGGAGTAGTCATGCAGTGGTCTAGAGAGAAAAGGTCTCTTGCATAGGATTACAATATGAAGATTACAAGAGTGGGATAAGTGTGTAAAAAACATACAAGTTAAGAATGAGAGACATTATGGCTATACCAGTGCCTCTATGCCAACAATAGTAGGAGTAAAGATTGCAAAGACATAACAAAAAGAGAGCAGTTCGAACACAAGACCCAAGTCACAGTCATAAAACAGTCCTGCCAGAAGACTTGACAGAAGAATGTAAGAAATGCCAAGAAGGTGCAGTCCAAGTGAAAGATAGAGGGTTTGTAGAGGTCTTCAAACTTTAATCACTACCTAACTTTGGTGCAAGATAGTCACAATAGTCTCATATAGTCACCAAGGATAGAACCTTATCAGACTGTAGAGGAAGCAAGGATGTATAGTCCAAAGCATCAAAGAAGCAATGTTTTATTAACAATAGAGGCATGCATAAAGGAGATAGTAATCCAAACAGGGAGAACGGTCACTACTGAAAGAATATGAAGACTACAAATAGAGTTGAAAGGGACAGTTATCTATTTTGGAGGTCTAATGCAGTTATAGGACAACAAAGCTATATGCTGGGACAAGAAAATCAAATGCTCAGACAAATCTTCTCCAATACACAGTAGCACTCCAATACAACCCACAGGAAAAGGAGAACAATGAAGATTTACTTCACAGTCTAAGAAAAACCCTAGTAATGGTATGTAAACAACAAAGCCTCCTTTTCTCTTTTGTCTTCATGATAAGAGCATACAACCAAGGACATAGAAGATTTTCACTAGCAAGGGTAAAAGAGTTAACTGAAACAACAAAATAAATGCAAGAGATGAACAGAGGTAACATTTTTCATTTTCTCATGAAGCCTACAAATTCTACAAATTCTTAACAATCTCCATGAAAACCCTTATAGGGTTTTAGTCAAATGTCAAAAAGGAGATCAAGGTAATGAGAACAACAAGTGTGAAGATTTTGTGTCTTCCACAGTTTTATTTCAAGATAAGAGCTAGATAGAGCTACAAAATTAGCCTTTCACTGGTTTTCTCTTCATCAGTATACAAAGAAAATGAAACCCTAATAGTCTTGAATAGAAAGCTCTTCAAAACCATCACTTTTCTTCATGAAATGATAAAAGTAAAACAAATCTTTCCTTTGTTCCATACACAGAAAATACAGAGATCATGAGAAAGGAGTAGTTTTCTTCAACATTATCATGGAGCAGGTGGAAAGTAAAGAGATCACTGAAACAATAGAAGATGAAGCAAATTTCACCATTTTTGTCAAATATGAAAGAGCCACAACAAAAGTATATAGCTCATTTCATTCTTGTCTTCAAGGAAGAAGGAATATAAAAGGAGTAGATGGTGCTTATTAGTAGAAGAGAAAATAAGATCCTTTGAGCTAAGCCTTCAACAAGAGCTCCTAGAAACCCTCATGGTGGTACAACAAATAGAGAGAACCATCATAGGAATGAGAAAAGTGAAATGAAGGTTAGGGTTTGATTACCTTTTGTCAATATGCCCTAGCCGAGTAGAATCTCCTTTTTTGACATTGTTTTAAAAAGTGATCATGAAAAATCAAATAAGGGTCATGGTCATGACTTATGGTTAGACATACTTAGTAGTCATCATGGACCCATGAGAAAGATTAGGAGGTATAAAGAGTTTTTGTGACTTTTATTTATTTTTCTTAAAACCTTTAGTCAAACAAAGGTGAAATCATGACAAAGGTTTAAAGTGCTGATCTTTTAGGTTTTGTTAAATGACATATGTCAATTTGAGTAGATTTGTGTGTTTTTATAAGCTAGAGATGAAGGAGTCCATAATTATTGCCTTGTAAGCTTTTGTGAAAGGTGGAGACTAAGTGAACATATTATGTAAACCCCTTTTCTTTTTTCATGGGAGAAAGACAAAAACATATTGTATTTAAGCAAATATTAAGGGTAATAATTATAAATTACCTTACTATTTGTTTCACAAAACCAAGAAGATAATTATTAAACACTTAGTAAGGTAAAACTAGAATGGATTATCCTTAATACTTGTTTGAATAAAGTATTTTTCCCTCAAATAATGAAAAGGAGAGTGAAGTGGAGACAAAATGAGGTGGTAGACTCATGCAGGAGGTTACTTCACTTCTAATCTTGAATTGGAGTCAAACAGGCCTATTTTTGGCATTCTTTTTGGTCAAACACCTTGAGAGGAGTCATGAGCTAAAATAGCTCAATTTGGAGCAGTTGTAGACCCCTTATTTAGGCTTTTTCTTCTTTCTCACCTAGTAACTAGGAGTTGCTTTTTGAGCCTATTCATGCATCATTTGGAGTCCAATTAGATTGGAGTTGAGTCCCCTTGGCTTTTGGAGATATATTTGTGTATTATAGGAAAAACAAAGCTTATGCTTTTTTCTCAGTTCTTGCTTTTTTCTTGCCTTTGCACGTTGCAGAGAGAGATATTAAGTATTTGTTATCCTCAAATTTAGATGCGCTCAATTTGTAGGATAACCCCTACAAAACTTGTCCATTTTGTAGCCTATAACTCTAAACACTCAAAACGAGGTGAATCACATTTGCCCTTGTGCATGGTCTCCTAGCCTTGGAACATCCTTTCGAGCATCAACTTGTGTCAGTTTCTTGAATTTTGCAAAACAAGTCTAATTGAAAATTTCACTTTTTAGGAGTTAATAATTTTTTGTTATATGCAATGGTGGGGATTTTTGCCTCCATTGCATCTTGATATGCACTGGCGGTGATTTTTACCTCCATTGCATCTTTATATCCACTTGCGGTGATTTTTGCCTCCATTGCATCTTTATATGCAATGGCGGGGATTTTTGCCTCCATTGCATCTTTATATGCACTGGCGGTGATTTTTGCCTCCATTGCATCTTTATATGCAATGGCAGGGATTTTTGCCTCCATTGCATCTTTATATACATTGGCGGTGATTTTTGCCTCCATTGCATCTTTATATGCATTGGCGGTGATTTTTGCCACCCGTGCATGTTAGTCTTTTTGCCTCCATTGCATATTTATATGCACTGGCGGTGATTTTTGCCGCCTGTGCATGTTAGTCTTCTTGTCACATGCAAGGGCGGCAATTTTTGCCTCTTGTGCACAAAAGTAATTTCCTCCACATGCAAGGGTGGTGATTTTTGCCACCCGTGCACTCACTCCCCATAAATTTTCTAACTTTGGGAAAATTTTCAAGTTGTTAACTTTAGCCGGCTTTCACTTAGTTTTTCCCTCTAATCACACTTTAGCCCTTCAAAGCCCATGTAAATGCTCAATTCTCCCATGCTACTGTAATTTCCAGTCAAAAAGACCAAAATTTTCTTTCCACAGATGAAAAGATACAGGCATTCAATAACATGATCCAAAGGAGTTTGAAGATCAATCTTTCTCAGTGGCTTCTATGGATAAGTTGTCAGCTATACAGTTGACCTTGGACATTCTCAAGGTAGTTTTGGATAAGGATGAGAAGGCTGCTACCTCCGTGAAAGATTCAATAACAAGGACTTGTATCATTTTTGAGAATACTTTTGGACTGGATAACCTTGAGATGCAAACAATGTGGACAATTTTTGAGGATTTTTTGAAGAAGGATGGGAATGAGAGTTGATGAAAGTGATCATGCCTTAGTTTATTTTTGTATTTTCACATGTACTTTATTTTTAGTTTTGGACATTTTCACATGTATTTTTCCAAAATGTAATTACATGTGAGACAAAGGAAGTCCCAAGTCAAATAGGACTCTTTTATTGAATAAGTCAAAGTAGTTGTAAATTTCCTATTTTTGCTCCAGGCTCCTTCCTATAAATAAAGAGGGCCTCTATTGTAATAGAGATCCTTAATCTTATGCAACAAAGTGATGCCCAAATTGAGACTCAACTTTGAGACTTTGTGTTCAAATTCTATGATCAATTCCAATCAATAAAGAAGGCAAGTTTTGATATCAAACTTTGTGTTGAATCAAATTTGTATGAGTGAGGATGTACATATGGCATTTTTGCTGATTTCTCTTATTGATTGATTGGATAAAGTGGTGCTTGGTTATTACAATTGGAGGATGTTCAAGATAAGTTATATAAACTTTGTGTTATATTATTTCCTTGAATCTATGTGTGTTGAAAGCGTTTCTTGGTGAAGGATTATAAAGACTTTGAGCTTGTAGTTGTTCACTTTGTATATGAATCATGTTGAGAACTTGTAGACTTTGTGCTATGATTTTCAATCACATTCACGTGGATCAGTGGTGTTGTTAGTTGATAGACTTTGTGCACCAACTGGTGATATGGTTACTTTTAAAATCTTTCTGGGGATAATTTGAAGACTTTGTACTTGAGATTATTCACTTGGTTCGTGAATCTTTTTGTGAAGTAAGTTGAAAGACTTTGTGCTTCAACTTACAAGAACATTGTTGATTATTGTTTAAGTGTAGAAGCATTATTGAATATTACCCTGAAACATTGTAAACATCTTTTTTGAAAGAAGAGAAAAGGATGAATGTAACACACCCCCAAAGCTAGTATTTAGTGTAAATAATTTTGTAATATTTAAAAGGGAACCTCCCCTTGCTGAGAGGAGAGATTTATCTCATCACATTGTGGTTGATATAACCATTTTTCCATTAGTTAGCTAAATGGAAAAATATTCACCCAATAGTTTTTGGTGACTCTACTAGGGATCGAACATGCAACCAAAAGCCTCTCGCCTTTGGTTGAAGCATACCAGTCTAATATTTTGTAATATATTTTTGTTATATCTACTCTATAATTTTATCAAGGAATATGGCTATCCCAGGTCCATGGGGAAATGCCTTTGGGCCCTTGAATTTGACTCAGCCCCTACATGAACTACCTCGGGGTTCACGTAAGAACTTTCCCAAGTTCTACGAGGATGGTAAACAACATCCAGATGAGCATATTTCAACTTTCTACATTGCATGTGGTGTTCTCAGAGTTGAGTATGAAGATGTTTCTGTAAGACTATTTGTAGAAACACTCCAAGGTGTTGTAGTTGATTAGTTCTATCACCTTGCACCTAGAATTGTCACTGGATGAAATACACTTTGAACCCAGTTCGAAGCCAAATTCAAGCCAACAGAAGATGCTTATGCCTTGTTGGCCCAACTTACTCAAATGAAAAAGGAATCACATGAGCCCATGCATGAGTTTGTAGCAAAGTTCAATAAGCTAAAGAATAGGGTCCCAATTGTTTCTCAACCCACAGTTGAGAACCTAAAATGCTTCTTCATCAATTCACAATTGCCAGAAGTAAGTTTTCTTTTACGAAGAGTAACACCAGCTGATCTTGCAATTGCTGAAAGTTTAGCAATTGAAGTGGAGGATGATTTGATCTTGGTGGGAAAGTTGAAGAAGGATTCTATTGGGCCTAATGAGCAGCCCTTTTTGGCTTTATCTTCTACCAGCACCATGGATCCTATGGTGCAAAAGTTGGCTAATGAGCTGTTAGCTCTGAAAAAATAGTTGTCACAGAGTTTTTCCATTCCCCTCTACAAGGACATTCTGAGGAAGACATTCCCAAATGCTCTGAATTACCAAGGCAATGCTTCAATGGATCAGAATCAAAACATTTTTCCTCCACCACAAGGAAGAATTGCTTTAGAGATACCACCTGTGGATGCAACAATCTTCTATTATGAATCAGAGCAAGATGATCTTCTTCAATCAGAATATGATCAAGGAGAAGATGATGCTAATCTTTTCACAGAAGGTGAGGAGTAATTAGCTGGCGACTCTACCATCGGGTTCTTGAACTTGGAATATGAGATGGGACAAGAAGAAGTTACTTTTGGTGAATCTTATGATGTTCTCACATGGTCACAAAATACATCAAATCATAAAGATGTGGTTGGTGACAAACAAGTATGTACACTAGATATTTTCACTTCATCCTATGTTCCTAAGACCAGTAGCCCCAATGTAAAACTTCAAGATGAGAGTTTTTCGTCTTCTATAGAAAGTCCATATCAACTTGTTAGTATCATAGATCATGTTGAGGAGACACATATTCAAATGCTTGAGGCAAGAATACCTATTAAGGGTATTATGCAAGAGGTTCATTCTGAAAGGGAAGCCAAGTACATAGTGACGAAATCTGAGGATCCAAAAGCTCATATTCTTTGAGTTTTCTGATATGTGTACTTATGTATTGACCACTAATGAAAATCCTGAGTCACCAGATAGTGCTTCAATTGAAGGTCTAGAAACGGATGGATCATCCTCTTCAAGCAAAGAGACTTTGCAGCTGAAAGGAAATATGATTTCCAAAAGATTGGTTTTTCTGGAGAAACCTTTTGATGAGCATGATCACTTTGTCAAACGACGACGACAATTGGGATTGAATTCATTAGCAAGAGTGGGACAATTCAATTTGGATGCAGAAGAAGATCCTATAATGTCAAACACTGGGAAATGTTACTCATTCAGTAGTAAAAGAAAAAGAAGTGGAACATCTTTTCTTCTGACTCATAGCAGACAACATTTGAAGCTATTCTCAAAGTGAAGCGATAGATAAGTTCATGAATTTTTGTACAGTTTTTATGTCTTTTTTCTATTTTAGTCATTTTTGTGTTTTTGTGTCTTTTTGTTGTGTCACCTGACTCTATAGCCCAATGGATGGATGGAGGCACTTAGAGACCGGAGTTCTTCTCCCTTCGATCATTTCAAAGGATTATCAAAGGAAGTTCCCCAGTTAGAGCTAGCTGTTATCCTCAAATTTAGTTGCACTCAATTTGTAGGATAACCCCTACAAAACTTGACCATTTTGTAGCCTACAACTCTAAACTCACAAAATGAGGTGAATCACATTTGCCCTCATGCGTGGTCTCCGAGCCTTGGAACATCCTTTTGAGCATCAACTTGTGTCAGTTTCTTGAATTTTGCAAAACAAGTCTAATTAAAAATTTCACTTTTTAGGAGTTAGTAATTTTTTGTTATATGCAATGGTGGGGATTTTTTCCTCCATTGCATCTTTATATGCAATGGTAGGGATTTTTGCCTCCTTTGCATCTTTATATGCACTGGCAGCAATTTTTGCCTCCATTACATCTTTATATGCACTCGCGGTGATTTTTGCCTCCGTTGCATCTTTATATGCAATGGTGGGGATTTTTGCCTCCATTGCATCTTTATATGCACTAGTGGCAATTTTTGCATCCATTGCATCTTTATATGCACTGGCGGCGATTTTTGCCTCCATTGCATCTTTATATGCAATGGCAGGGATTTTTGCCTCCATTGCATCTTTATATGCACTGGCAGCAATTTTTTCCTCCATTACATCTTTATATGCACTGGCGGTGATTTTTGCCACCCATGCATGTTAGTCTTTTTGCCTCCATTGCATATTTATATGCACTGGCAGCAATTTTTGCCACCTGTGCATGTTAGTCTTTTTGTCACATGCAAGGGTGGCAATTTTTGCCACTCGTGCACAAAAGCAATTTCCTTTGCATGCAAGGGCAGCAATTTTTGCCACCCGTGCACTCACTCCCTGTAAATTTTCTAACTCTGGGAAAATTTTCAAGTTGTTAACTTTAGCCCGCTTTCACTTAGTTTTTCCCTCTAATTGCACTTTAGCCCTTCAAAGCCCATGCAAATGCTCAATTCTCCCTCGCTACTGTAATTTCCAGTCAAAGAGACCAAAAGTTTCTTTCCACAAATGAAAAGATACAGTTATTCAATAACATGATCCAAAGGAGTTTGAAGATCAAGCTTTCTCAGTGGCTTCTATGGATAAGTTGTCAGATATAAAATTGACCTTGGACATTCTCAAGGTAGTTCTAGATAAGCATGAGAAGGCTGCTACCTCCGTGAAAGATTCAGTAACAAGGACTTGTATCATTTCTGAGAATACTTTTGGACTAGATAACCTTGATAAGAAAACAATGTGGACAATGTTTGAGGATTTTCTAAAGAAGGATGGGAACGAGAGTTGATGAAAGTGATCATGCCTTAGTTTATTTTTGTATTTTCACATGTACTTTATTTTTAGTTTTGGACATTTTCACATGTATTTTTCCAAAATGTAATTACATGTAAGACAAAGGAAGTCCCAAGTCAAATAGGACTCTTTCATTGAATAAGTCAAAGTAGTTGTAAATTTCCTATTTTTGCTCTAGGCTCCTCCCTATAAATAAAGAGGGCCTCTATTGTAATAGAGATCTTTAATCTTATGCAACAAAGTGCTACCCAAATTGAGACTCAACTTTAAGACTTTGTGTTCAAATTCTATGATCAATTCCAATCAATAAAGAAGGTGAGTTTTGATATCAAACTTTGTGTTGAATCGAATTTGTATGAGTGAGGATGTACATATGGCATTTTTGCCGATTTCTCTTGTTGATTGATTGGATAAAGTGGTGCTTGGTTATTACGATTGGAGGACATTCAAGATAAGTTATATAAACTTTGTGTTATATTATTTCCTTGAATCTATGTGTGTTGAAAGCATTTCTTGGTGAAGGATTATAAAGACTTTGAGCTTGTAGTTGTTCACTTTGTATATGAATCGTGTTGAGAACTTGTAGACTTTGTGCTATGATTTTCAATCACATTCATATGGATCAGTGGTGTTGTTAGTTGACAGACTTTGTGCTCCAACTAGTGTTACAGTTACTTTTAAAATCTTTCTAGGGATAATTTGAAGACTTTGTACTTGAGATTATTCACTTGGTTTGTGAATCTTTTTGTGAAGTAAGTTGAAAGACTTTGTGCTTCAACTTACAAGAATATTGTTGATATTATTGTTTAAGTGTAGAAGCATTATTGAATATTACCCTGAAACATTGTAAACATCTTTTCTAAAAGAAGAGAAAAGGATGAATGTAACACACCCCCAAAGCTAGTATTTAGTGTAAATAAGTTTGTAATAGTTAAAAGGGAACCTCCCCTTGCTGAGAGGAGAGATTTATCTCATCACACTGTGGTTGATATAACCATTTTGCCGTTAGTTAGCTAAACGGTAAAATATTCACCCAACAGTATTGTAACTTAGCTTTTTACAGGTTTTATATTTCATAGTTTTTGCAGAGTTTTCCTTCCATTTTTTCTATAAAATCAGGCATACTTCTTAGATTCAGGTGTCTTGCTTTTTTTTAATGATTTGATAAAGATTTATTGTGTTTTTAATCAAAACCTTTAAGTTTTCTATCTATTCATTGAATACAAGTATATAAAGGTGCAAGTTTTACCACATGTTATAGATTGTGCAAGTAATTTCATTCCTTTCTATGAAACATTTATGTGATAAGATTGTTCAGTTTGAGTTGTATGAACAAATGTGTTGAGAAAATATCCGTGAATCAGATTTCAAGATAGATATAATTGTTGGTGCATTACCCCTTAGGATAAATTTTAGTTTATTTAATCATCCTTCTATCCCTTTTCCACAAAAGTATATCAGATCCAAGGGGATTTTAAAGGGAGCCAGCTCTTCTAGAGGTCCATTCTCATCATAGACAACCCATAGTCTGAGAATGTTCCCATGTTGCACAGGATTGCCAAGCTTTAAGTATTAGCATTTAGGACACAATCCTTCATGACAACAGTTACATATGGTATTAGAGCTACTGGGTTCAACACATGGACCTAGGATCTCACTACGAGAAAACTTGTCAACATTTAGTAGATTAGCTAATGTTTAAAATTGTTTTATGCCAGAATGGCATGGAGAAGAACCAAGAAAACTACCAAGAGGTTTGTTCCCTAGAATTTAAGCAAGTTAATGGTTAAGAAAGAACCAACTAAGGAGGTAAAACTCCAAGATCATATTAACTATGCTAAGGGTGCATGGTTGGAATATTCTAAGACTTTGGATGACTCTCTTAAGTGTATTTGGCTAGAAAGGAAACAATGTAGTAAACTAGCCATGAAACCCATTGTTCCTACTCGTATAGTTAAACTGAGTAAATTGTTTGCTAGTCACGACATTCCATTTGTGTGTGGCTGTGATGCCCCTATTTTAGGAAAAGCAGTGATGGATGAGTACTTATGTGTATATCTACCCTCTAAGTTTGTTTTACTAGATTCCTATGGGGAAGAGGAACCTAAGGAATATCCTTTAACCAATAGTGACATGTAGTCTTGTTGAGTTATCTATCTAAATAAGGATGTATTTATACCCAAATAAACTATAATAAAGATGAGATTATTTTGCACAAATATGAGTTTTGTGATTAGATTTATTGATGAATTTTGAATTAATGAGATGCATTATTTATGAATTCTAATTTATAACTTGATACGAATATTAGGTGTGATATAGAGTATCATCATGGTTTGAACTCAAACAAATCTTGAAGATAGTCAAGGAGAGTCAAATCCCTCTAAAAACCCAATGGCTAAGTTGGATCAGATATTGACCATGCTAAATGAAACCAAGGAGAGGCTTGGAAACCTAGAATAGGAGCTGAGGGACCAAGGTAGATCCAAAGGAGAAAAAGAGGACTCACATCAAGAGGTTCATGGTTATGTACATGAGCCGGTACTCATAGTCAACGAAGGGAGGATGTTGATAAGACTATGTCTCAAGAAGAAAAGATAAGTAGACTTGCCTTTGAAATATCAAGAGATATGAAGAAAGTGATGCCACCCAAGAATAATGGAATAGTAAGTGGTGATGTTGCAGAAGCTTGGTTGATAAAGTATTTTGAGATCATAAATTACTCCGAGATAACCAAGGTAGTATGGGGTGCCTACCAGTTGGTAGGTGAAGCATCCACTTGGTTGATGAAGAAGAAAATGGAACTAGGGTTAGGTTCTTTGAGCTTAACCTTGGATTAGTTTGTGGTCATATTTTTCCAGAGGTGCGTACCACATCTTTTCTTTGACCAAAAGATAATAGATTTGTAGATTCTGTGACAAGGGGATATGTCAGTGGCAGAATATTGGGAAAAGTTCACCTGTCTCCTGAAGTATGTCCCACACTATCAAAAGGATGAAAGGTTTAGTATCAGGAAATTCATCATGGGTTTGAATTCCCATATTGGTGGAGAAGTAGATTTGCATGGTCCTACCACTATGGACCATGTTTTTGAGAAGGAAATCATGCAAGAGAAAAAAACTTAAGTCATTTTTTTCTTATTGTGAGAAGAATCACAAGAGGTTTAATAAGTCACTAGCTTCTCAACCTTTTAGGAAAAAGAATGGCAAATAGGATGTGAATAAAACAATGACAAGGATATCAGAAATATTAGAGATGGACCCAGAAATGAGAAGAAGAACAATAGTAATGTCCAGAGGAATGACAATAATTTAGGTAAACCTACTGAGAAGTGAGGACCTCCTAGAGGATGTTTCTCTTGTTGTGGAGATCATTACGCAAATCACTGTCCAACTGAGAACCAAGGAGTTTAGTAGCGTGGTAACACACTACCTACCCAACAAGCATCTTTTCAACAAAGTATCCATGCGTCATTGGATAATCACCAAGAGGAGTACCAAATTACCCCATAGAGAAGACAAGTACTTTATTTGGAGTTCCCATTTCTATTTTAATTGATACTGGAGAAACTAAAAGTTTTATTTCTCCAAGACTATTGAGTAAATTTCCTAGAAGAGATGGATATATGGATAAACCCTATTTAGTTGAATATGCTAACCATACTAATGCTCATGAAGAGTACTACCTATTTGAATCCAAGATTGATCTTCCTCATCTCATCTTATCTTCTTATCTTCTTCAATTAGATAATTCAATTATCTTCTTCTCTTCTTATCTTATCTTCAATTATTTATTTTTACATCTCAACTTATCTTCTTCTCGATTTGTTTCTAGTTTTAAACTCACGTGTAACTAGTTAAATGGAAACAAATCAAACAATTCAATTTTTCCATAATCAATCTATAAAAAATCTATAAATTCTCCTTGTCATTCATTTTAATCATCATGTAATTTCAATGTAAAATAATTCTATCACTTTTATCACTCAAAATCATTAGGGTTATGCTATTGAGTTTAGCATCCACAATCTTGCACACATTGCTTCTATATGTTCAATTGAAAGTTTGTGGTAAAGTTTGAAACTAGGCCTATAGTCTATTGGTTTTCATCTTATGTTATGTAACTTCATATTTTTATTGCATATATTTCCATTTCAATGCAATTAATGGGTTTTGTAGAGGAAACTTTTTTTTTTCAAATATGAAAATTTTCAAACATTCAACTTAATTTATTATTTTAATTTTTTTTTCAAAGATAATTTTTAACAAAATTAAAAAAAGTACACTTTCTTGTATTTCTAAAAACTTTTTATTTTGAAACCTATTTAAAAATAATAATATATGACCAATATCGAAATCACTCTCTACTTACTCAAAAAATCATGTTACTATTATTTTAGGTTGAATTATGTGGGTCATACACAAGTGTTTTGATATTTATAACTTAATCCTACTAGATACTCAATTAAAAAATATATAATAAAAAATAATCTACTGGAAGCTTCAACATTTAATACATTTATCCACAAAAAGATTTTGAAAAATACTTTCATTTACTATATTTTAGGTGTGTCATACATGTGCATGGTTTTTCCCCATCAAAATTTTAACAAGGTTACTTTTGTAAATTCTTTACTTAACCAAAATTTATCATTTTGTATTACAATAAAGTACATATTTGAAAACTAGAAATGCAATTATATATTTCATATTTTTACACAATGTTATTATTGTTTCTAGAAGTGCTTCAAGTATTTACCTCAAGTACAACTAACTCTAACTTTTAAGAAATAAATTTCCATCTTTAGGATTTTTAAGGCCCTTGTTACCTTGAACTCACCCTTGAATATCCATAGCATATAAGATTATTTCTAAGAGAATAGGAATTGGTATATTAAAATTATTCTGTCTTTGAAATTTTTAGTAAGTTATTTATGTAATAAGGTTTGAGACTTGTATTAGTTGTATCATTTATTTGGGTTTGATTCTAAACTTGTAATCAAGGAAGTTAACTATGTAGAGAGATAATTAACAATATGGTTATGGAAAAATCATTTTTAGTTGTATATTTCAAGTCATATTTGACCTATGGTTTAATACTTAGGTCTACTAAATCTATGATAAGTTCTACTTAGGAAAAAGAGTTAAATTATTTTGTAAAATTTTTCATAATTGATTTAGAATGCATGAATAGAATTAATTTTTAACTTATTAGTTATACTATGTTCGTGGTGCTATCAAAGACATAATTGCTCATCATTAGAGTTATAATTATTGTGTAACATCTAGGGTTGATTGTCTTAATTTGATTTTCCATCACTATTTGATTATAACTATCAATTGCAATATTTTTATATGGAACGAATTTTCCGATAGAGTAAAATGTTATATATGTAAGTTTATGTACCTATTTGTAATGTGATTAGAATTGAAAACATTTATTTAGTAGGATTACATAGGATAATCATAAAGGTAATTGTATAATCTATTGTATTCTCTTTTCAATGTTTAAAATGTTAGTATGGAGTTCCTTTAAGCGTGACAAATGATAAGAAATGTTAAACATGGTAATTATTTTTTAATATTTTATTTTAATTGGTTGAGGAACATATACATATTCCATTGTACAATAACATCTACATAATATGCACCCATCACATCAATAAGCATACTAATTGGAGACCAAGATATTAGGAGTGTCGTATTGAAGGGTTGGTTGATCCACAAAATAAAACACATTTTACTTTGGACATTACTACATTTGTAAACTACTGCTGAATCCTGTAATACACAATTACTGAGTGTAGAACCTTGCTTTCCAAATGATTCTTCTCCCTATTCTACAATTAACAACAAAAGATTTATGAGTTTAATTAACATCATTGTGACAAAGTCTAGTTGAATTTATAAGGAAAACAAAAACAAATGTGTAATACCTGAATGTGTTAGGAGCATAGTAGTTGTAGGTGAGGCTTTTATTTCTTTGAAAGTACAATAATACTTGTCCTTAGTGTAGAGTAATCCTTTCTGAATGGTGCTTGCTTTGTTTTTTGTATTCCTACATAAAAATAAGAGTGTAGGTAATAGTGTAGTGAGGATGTTAAATTGAGTTTTTAAGGAAAATAGAAGAAAATGCATGTACCAAACTGTGTTAATAGGACAATAGTTGTAGGCAAGCCTCTTCTTTCTTCCTGATGATTGTATAAGGGTTGTTCTGCATTTTAGAGTATCATTTAAAACTAAATACAGGTTCTATGTGAAGACTTTCGATGGATTTGGCTCTAGATATAGCTGTAAATATCAGGCCTTGTCTTTCAATTTCACCTATGCATATTGTAGCCTTGTTCAATGTTAGGACTTGGGATTTATGGATTGATATTACCCAATCCATGGTAAGGGGTATTTGTCTACGACCACCACATGTTATAGGTATCAAACGTATGTTCTTTGGTCTTTCCATGTACCATGTTGGGCCATTGTAGGTATTAAATTGAATCACAACATACATTTGCAAGTCTGGGGGTTTTGAGTTGATATTTTAAACAATAGATTTGACTTCTCCCAATGATCCATTTACAAGTCTTTCTTTAATCCATAAGTTTGTTGTTAGCATCACCCTTTTGCCTATGCATAGGAGCACCTCTTGCTAGAGATGGTCATCATCAATATCATTGTTTAATTTTTGATGTGTATTCTGTGCTACACTAACTGCCACAGAAAGATTTAGTAGCTTCAACATCTTTCTATTATGTATCATGACAAAGTTATTGTGGAAAATAAATGTATAGAGAGGTTAAATTCTTCTTGTTCTATTTGAGTTAGAAATTTATTTGTGCGGTTCATTAGTGTTTCCCAGTCATTCTACATTGGTTTTACTTCACGTATGTTTTGTAATATGACACATAATCCTTTTCGGGCTTGACTATCACCTCCTTGATGGAATATTGTTTCCAATGTGACAATTGTAGTAAATGTTTCCCATATTTCATCCTTGTAGTTGAGTTCGATGCATAAATTGGTTTATCCATTAGAAGCGGTATCTATGCAAGGTCACCAATAAGGATAATGGATACACCACCAAAGCATTGGTGTTGTTGGTGGGGAAATGCCTCACGTAGATGATTGTCTATTTTTAATAACAACTTTGGGCCTATGAAGCTCATCTCATCTATGAGGATGTATTTAATGTTATGCATCTCTTCTTGGAATAGTGTAAGAGCCTTTCCTTGTAATGGTCACATTTCGCTTATTGGAATTCTAAGACTTGCATGGATTATGGTGGCATGTATGTTGTAAGCAGCCACTCCTGTATGGGCAAGTGTGAGTAGTGGACTTTGCTTGTTCAAATTCAATTTGTTCATAGTGTCCTTGATGCAGTCAATTAGGTATGATTTTCCAATTCCTACTATTCCTTGAACAATCATACGTAAAGGTTGTTTCAAGCACAGATCCCTATAGTGTTGAACAATGGTGCTTAGTGTGAGCTCTTGCTTTGGTGCAATTTGGTAGTTTGGTTTAGTGCATGATGAGGACCAGTAGGCATGTTGCATGCATGACTTACTTGTGGTTATGAATTGAAGGGCATTATCTTGTAAATTCTAGGGCACATTGTGTTCATTCCATGCATTGTTGTTGTCAAAGTCTCGTCTACCAAGCATTTCGAGCTCATTTATGTTTACAATAGATGTTAGACCCATTTGTGATAGTAATTCCCACTCATATAGGATGGTGGTTTCTTTGGCCAATGTTCCATCAACATCACTATCATTTTCTTCATTGACATTCTCCACTTGTCTTATGTGGTCAACATGCCAAGGATAGTATTTGTTTGCATCCATTTGTCTACAATTTGCTATGATTTCTTGTTTTGAAAGACCTATGTCTGTCTCTATGTGTCAAAAAGGCTTGTATAAAAGGAGCTTACTCCAACAAAAGGTTCAAAATGTTGTATGTCTTCCATTGGAATACTATAGAAGCAAGGGAATACATTGACAATTGCATTATGTTTCCTCTTCTGCCATTTGCTTCCTTTGCAATGAGAACAAAATGAGAAAATTTGTACTGATTTTATCAGGGAAACACTCTCTAACTCAATAGGTCATTTTGAATAAGAGTTTATGTAATTAGTTGGTAATTCAGATTCATCTATGTTTCTTGTTATATGTTGTAGTTCTTTCCTTGCAACATTTAATGATACGAAGGTATGACTGCAAGTGACAAGAGGTAATTTTTGCAACATATGGCATGTTTCTTGTGCTCTTATATTATGATCTACAATAATCTCAGTCATGAATTTGCAACATGCTATCAAAGCTCCAACTTCACTCTTTCCCACGTTTGATATTCTTTTCAACATCTTGACACAACTTTCTGACTTACTCTCATATTTGATGCATATTTGGCAATATACTTGAGAACAAGTTTTCATGAAATTACAGATTGATAGTATATGTTAGCTCACCATATTTTAAGCATCTTAGGGATGTGGATGTTTAACCTATCATCATTTCTAGCTAGTTTGTAAGTCTGTTTACCATCTTCATCACATATTAAGGTCGAATCCATGTGTTCAACCCATGGAGCTTTATATAACGACATTTGACAATCCACTCTTTCTTGCATAAACAAGTTCCCTCACTACATTTTGTGTGCCATTGTACATGGTTTACTAACTCATAATCTTTCATGGGGTTAGTAGAGAATATCTCTGTTATGTTTAGTAAGCATGGATCATCCAGAGGAGATCGATATGTTACATTGCTTATTTGGGATGCACTATGAGGATTCCATGCACTAATATATCTGTCAAAGAATTCTCTATCTCTCTCTAGTTCAACACCATTGTTCCAATCAAGTATGTCCATATTCGGTGAATTTGGTAACCACAAGAACCCATGTACATGAACAAATCCTCAGTATTACCACTCATATATGTAACAATAATCATTTGTCCTCAACAATTTCTCTATGACTTCTTCATGATATATCATAAATCATTGGTGTAGGTATAAGGATGTTGTGTGTGGGTTTTGAATTATGTCTTCTATGAATTATTTTCTCGAGTAAGATATTGGTGCCAAGTTATCACTTCTAAACAATGCATGGATGGCAGGTCATTTTGTATCAATAGAACTCAGTGTGAAGAATATTGTGGGAGATCCTAGCTAGTTGATCATATTTGTTAGTTTAGAATGACACTTTCTCCAATATGATCAGGTTCATCATAGAGAAGTGCTAAAATGCATAAGTTTCTCAACTAATTGACTATTAGGGACATTGTGTAAGTTTTGGCAGAGGTCTTGTATAGTAGTCGATATATTGTCTTCCATATTTGTTTTGACAAAAACTAAAGCAACTTGTTAGCTATGATGACACATTATGAGATTGTAGAGTAAGTAGCGAAATCTTACGTGCCTTCCAAATCTATTGTCATGATATCTCATAAGGTGTAAAGCATATTCATGCATTTGCACTTCCCTAATTCTATCTTGTAAGAGTAGTGAACTCCATTTGGGAAGAGCATTGGAAAAGCCATGTCTAATAGCTCCTTAGTATTGTACTCATTTATTGGGGAAGGGCTAATTTTAGGCTAGGGGATGATGCTATCATTGTCAGGATGTAGTTGTAAGGTTTCTTTTATGGCTTCTAGCTCTCAGTCTATTTGGTAATCTTGGAATAAATGATGATGAATATTCAAATTCAGTATATGTCTCATGTTCTTGGGTATGAATTTCTACTTCTGTCACTATCATTTCTTCATTCTCTATTTTAAATCTTTGCAACATGTTTGAAACAGTTGTGCTAGTTTTAGGAAATAAGGCTAGTGATTCAATATTCATTTCAACATCCTTGTCATATGGATAATTTCTTATCTTGTATTCAAGGGAATTCATGACATGGGATCTACTTACATAATAGTCATAATGATTTACTTCAGTGTGGGATCGCCTAACTATAAGAAAATCTAGGTCTTCAAGTCTATGTGGGAGGGATTTGGCTATCTATGTAATATCTTGGGGAAAACTTATTGTGTGGCCACTGTATTTGTATTTCCCTCCATGAGCATGTGTAACTTATAGTATCAAGCTCACCCTTGCTATAAGCATCTCCTCCACTTGAGTAAGCACCTTGAGTTATGGGCTAAGGTGACATTAACCTTGTAAATCTCAATATTGTATTTATTCCATTTATTATTTGTAATTTGTAATTACCCATGAGGAGATGTAATAGTTTCACTGATAGTGGTAATTTTGGAGTTATTGGTGGCAGTTACGGAGTGACATTTACTATTGGCAAATGTAAAAACTTAAAGTAAATGAGTGTAGATGCCACCTTGGAAAAATCTACCATTTTTACCATATATGGTGCACACCATAATGTTTGGTGGGTGCATGTAAAGAATCTATGACATCTGCAAGTTGTCATAAGATTCTATGACACTATGATGCATATGACAGATATTAATGAGTTGTAAGTTGTTATATTTAGCCCAAGGTTCCTATCTTGAAAAGATACTCTTTGGTGGATCTATGATGGTTATGATGTGTCATAAGATGCTATAAGAGGCCAGATTTAGTCTTGGGTGCCCAACCTTTGCATTGTTGTTTTTGGACAAGTGGAAGGTGCTTGTAAGATGGTATTTAATGTTTGCATGTTGGGGAATCTCATGAGAGAGAAGGTGAATGCCTAGGATGAGTTGGAAAACATTTCTATAAGTATTTGCCATGTATTTTGTTGCTACAATACAGATTTTAGGTACTCAGGTGCTGCAGGAATACTATCAGATTGAAGACTGAAGGAGAGATTGGTAGTGTTGTTATATTGTAAAATCTTTTGCAAATTAATACAAACATTGGGCCTCTTTCCTGTGTGGATTTTTTTTACCTGCAAGGGTTTTCTCCACGTTAAACATTGTGTCATTGTGTCTTGTGTTGAGTTCTTCATGTTTGACATTTTCTCTGTAGTGGGTTTTATGTTTTGTTACAATCTCCATTGTTAATGCACACTTAAAGATTGCTGAAATTTATCTTGAATCAGATTTCCATTAAAGTAGTGTTACTTTCATTTCTAACATTTGGTATCAGAGCCTAGCTAGCTTTGACTCTTGGGTGGTAGTGTGGAAGCTGTGGCTACAGTGTGAGATTTGGTTGTGTTTGTTTTGCAAATCTTGTGTTGATATTATGGTTGCATCCACCATTGCATCAACCTCTTGATTGGACATTGAGAATTTCAGCAAAATAGGGTATGAGTTGTGGAAGCTAAAAATTGAGGATTTGATGGAAGAAAGAAACCAATGGTTGGCTATCCAAAAAGAGAAGAAACCTAATGATGTCTCTTTGGATGAGTGGACAAAATTGGATAAGAAGGTACGAGAACCATCCATTTGTGTCTTTTAGATTCTGTGCTGCTGAATGTCGCAAAGGAAGAGACTACACATAAATTGTGGAATCAGTTGGGTGAGATCTACCAAGCCAAGAGTATGGTAAATAAACTCTATTTAAAGAGAAAGTTGTTTTCTTTGAAAATGAAAGAGGGTGAGTCAGTTGCAGAGCATTTAAATTATTTTAATTTTTTGATGAGCTAGCTTGCTTCAGTAGATGTTGAAGTTGATGAAGAAGATAAATGTATCTTTCTTTGTTCTTTACCTGAATCATGGGAAAATGTCATTTTGTCTATCACTGCTAACCTCACAGATCCAAAGTTAGATGCTCTTGTTGCACTTTTACTGGCACATGAATTAAGGAAGAAGAATTCAGATAGTTTAGGTGATGCTCTCAGTATCAGGGGAAGGTCTAAGGAAAGGAGATCTAAAGGAGATCAAAAAGGGGCTAAGGACAAGTCCAAGGGTCGGTCTAAGACTCTTGGTTAAAGGAACAGAGTTAATTTTTGGAACTATGGTAAAAGGGGACATGTGAAGAAGGAATGTAGAAACCCCAAGAAATAGTGGGAGAGTGCTTCGGATAAGTCCTCAAATGTAGGTGATGATGTTTTACTTTCTACATGTAATGTTGTTTCTAATGATCACTGGTTGGTTGACTCAGGATGCTCATTTCATATGACCCCACATAAGGAATGGTTTTATACATATGAAGAATATGATGGAGGTAATAGCTAACTTGGTGATAACTCTTTATATTGAATTGTCAGGAAAGGAAAGGTATTGTTGTGTTTCAGTGATGGGATGATTAAAGCCCTCCCTGGTGCTTTACATGTTCCTAGATTAGCTAGAAATCTAATTTCAGTTTTGAAGTTGAATGATTTGGGAATGCATGTGACATTTGACAAGCATGGTTGTAGATTGGTGAGAGGGAACTTGGTGGTAGCGAAAAGTGAGAGATTCATGAACTTGTTTAAGCTTGAAGCCAGTACAGTTTGTAATACCTCTTATGTTTCTAAGGCTTCTAAAAACACTTGTATGTTGTGGCACCCCAGATTGGGCCACACAAGTAATAATGTCCTGAAAACTATTAAGAATAAAGAATTGTTGGATGGTTTCTCTTATTCTGATGAGCACTTTTATTTCTGTGAGCATTGTGTGTTTGGTAAACAAAATAGAAAATCATTTCCTTCAGGAAGTAATAGAGCAAAAGAGAAATTAGAAATTATTTATATAGATGTGTTTGGGCTTGTAGATAATGAATCTATTGGAAAATCTCATTATTTTGTCACCTTCATTGATAATGTATCCAGATTTACATGGATTTATTTTATGAAACATAAAATTGAAGTTTTCACTAAGTTTAAGGAATTCAAAGTCTTAGTAGAGAACCAACCAGGTTTAAAGATAAAAATATTAAGATCTGACAATGGAGGGGAATATTTCTCTAAGGAATCTGATGAGTTTTGCAAGCATACAAGTATTCTCAGATAAAAGATAACTCCGTATGTACACCACAATAGAATGGTGTTGCAGAAAGGATGAATCGAACAATCATGGAAAGGGCCAAAAGTATGCTGAGTGATGCACCATTGGATAAATATTTTTGGGTAGAGGTTGCATGTACTTCTTGCTACTTGATAAAGAGATCTCCTTGTAAGGCTCTTGATTCAACACCTTATGAAGTGTGGACAGGTAAGAAACCTTTTGTTTCACATTTAAGGGTTTTTGGGCTGTGAGGCTTTTGTTCATGTGCCTAAGGAAAAGTGATCTAAATTTGATCCAAAAGATGAAAAGTGTATATTCATTTGATATGGTGATAATGTGAAAGGTTATAAGCTTTGGAATCCACTAACCCGTAAGATTATCTTTTCTGGAGATGTTATTTTCAGGGAACTTAGAGTTATTTCTGAACTTGAGCAACCAAAAGAAAAAGAAGAAAAGGTAAAGAAGGTGCACTTTGATTTAGAGCAGCAAGATGTACCTCAGGAAGAACAAAATGATGGATTGGGGGGTGAAGAAGAAGAAGATTTGAGTAGTTCTAATGAAGATGAGTTTGTTATTACAGAAGAAGTTGCTATAGATGATCATGTAGAAGAACAAATAGAGTCTCTTACTCCACCCTTGAGGAGATCCACAAGACATCAGAATCCAGTTGACAGGTATAGCCCACCAGATTCCTATTGTGTATATGCTTTATTGAGTACTAACGATGAAACTAGATCCTACAGGGAAGCTATTTCTGCAAATGATAGTGAGTCTTGGCAATTAGCCATGCATGAGGAGATGATGGCTTTAGACTCTTGTAACACATGGGATCTTTTTCATTTTCCCAGAGGAAAAAAGGCCATAGGATGTAAGTGAGTCTTAAGAAGAAGTTTGGAGTAGATGGGTCATTGGAGAAGTACAAGGCTAGACTGGTAGCCAAGGGCTTCTCCCAGAGAAAGGGAGTTGATTTTGGTGAGATATTCTCTCCTGTTACTAAATTGACTTCTATTAGATTTCTCTTATCCATTACTACAGCTTATGATTGGGAGATAGAGCAAATGGATGTTAAGACTACATTATTGCATGGAGATCTTAAAGAAGAAATTTATATGCAACATCCTACAAGTTTTGAGGTAAAAGGAAAAGAACATTGGGTTTGTAGGTTAAAGAGGACTCTTTATGGCCTGAAACAATCCCCCATAATGTGGTATCAAAAGTTTGATACATTTGTTTTGAAATTAGGTTTTGTTAGAAGCGAGGAGGATCACTATGTTTACATTTATTGTGTTGGTGATTCTATACTAGTTATTGCATTATATGTTGATGACATGTTATTTTTTAGCAATACTAAGGGTATGATCAGTGAGTTGAAAATCCAACTTTCAAGTGCATTTGATATGAAGGATCTTGGAGCTGCTAGGTATATTCTGGGAATGGAGATTAGGAGGGATAGAGTTAACATAAAGCTTTGGTTGTCACAAAGTAAGTATATGAATACTATTTTACATAGGTTTAGTTTGGAAGACTGTAACCTAGTTAGAGTTCCTTTACCCATTGGTACTAAGCTTTCATTGGATATGTATCCAAATATTGAGGATGATTTTGAGGATATGTCTAATGTGCCATATGCTAGTGCTATAGGGAGTTTGATGTATGCGATGGTTTGCACTAGACCAGATATTGCCCAAGCAGTGGGAGTTTTGAGTAGATTTATGTCTAACCCTAGTAGACAACATTAGAATTATGTGAAGATGGTGTTTAAATATCTTGCAGGTACTTCTGACCATTGTTTGGTTTATTCTGGTATTGATAGAGCTAATAAATCTTTGGACATATAGGGTTTTGTTGATGTAGATTGGGTAGGTAACTTGGATAATCGAAGGTCTATTAGTGGCTATGTGTTTACTCTATTTGGAGGAGCACTAAGTTGGATGAGTAAGAGGCACCCCACAACTGCTTTGTCCACCATAGAAGTAGAGTAGATGGCTGCTACTCATGTCTCTAAAGAGGCAGTTTTGCTGAGGAGAGTGTGTAGAGGTATTAGATTGATTGCAGGATCATTCAGATTAGTTGTGATAGCCATAGTGCTATCTGTTTGGCAAAGAATCCTATGTATCATGCTCGAACTAAGCATGTTGATGTTTAGTATCAGTTTGTTCGAGAGTTGGTAGAAAATGGATAGATTAATTTGAAGAAGATAGACAATCAGGAGAATGTTGCAGATTCATTGACCAAGCCTATGAGCATAGAGAAGTTTGTGTGGTGCAGAGAGGCCATGGGCCTTGTTTCTAGTGCATGATTATTTCATTAGATTTTCTATGGGTTGATTTACAATGCATAATGTCAAGTGGGAGAATGTTGGGATAAGGTGACATTAATCTTGTAAATCCCAATATTGTATTTATTCCATTTATTATTTATAATTTGTAATTACCCATGAAGAGATGTAATAGTTTCACTAATAGTGGTAATTCTGGAGTTACCAGCGGTAGTTACGGAGTGACATTTACTATTGGCAAATGTAAAAACTCAAAGTAAATGAATGTAGGTGCCACCTTGGAAGAATCTACTATTTTTAGCATATATGACACATGTCATAATGTTTGGTGGGTGCATGTAAAGAATCTATGACAACTGCAAGTTGTCATAAGATTTTATGACACTATGACGCATATGACAGATATTAATGAGTTGTAAGTTGCTATATTTAGCCCAAGGTTCCTATCTTGGAAAGATACTCTTTGGTGGAATCTATGACGGTTATGACATGTCATAAGATGATGTAAGAGGCTAGATTTAGTCTTAGGTGCCCAACCTTTGCATGGCTATTTTTAGACAAGTGGAAGCTACTTGTAAGATGGCATTTAATGTTTGCATGTTGGGGAATCTCATGAGAGAGAAGGTGAATGCCTAGGATGAGTTGGAAAACATTTCTATAAGTATTTGCCATGTATTTTATCACTGTAATATAGATTTTAGGTACTTAGGTGCTGCAAGAATGCTGTCAGATTGAAGACTGCAGGAGAGATTGGTAGTGTTGTTGTATTGTACAATCTTTTACAGATTAATACAAACATTGGGCCTCTTTCCTATGTGAATTTTTTTACCCGCAAGGGTTTTCTCCATGTTAAACATTGTGTCATTGTGTCTTATGTTGAGTTATTCATGTTTGGCATTTTCTCTGTAGTGGGTTTTATGTTTTGTTACAATTTCCATTGTTAATGCACACTTAAAGATTGCTGAAATTTATCTTGAATCAGATTTCCATTGAAGTAGTGTTGCTTTCATTTCTAACATTATGGATACTGGGTTGTTTTCCTAGGTCTAAATTGTTAGACGCAGAGAATTGATGGACTCCTTTCTCCCTGAAAAATATATTACAAATAGAATTAGTATTATATGAATGGATTTGCATACCAAGGTAGCATTCCTTACATATCATGCATGTTCTTAAGTTTGATAGTGCATCTATTTTTTTACGAAAATGTTGCATTTCTTCTAAGGAATTGATGGCATTGATTTATTCATCTATCAAGTTTAATGTTGATGGTTGGGTCATTGGGTCTTGCAATGCTTGTTGCAAATATTGGGCATTACACGAGCTAATATTTCTTTGTTATGGTGAATGTAATACAAGTGGTTTGTCTCCCTTTTTTTTGATACCAGAACACTGCATATCTTGTAAGGAATTTACAACACTATTTTCCTTATCTATCAAGTTTTGCATTGGTTCTATTTGCATTGTACTTTCATTAGGTAAGTATCGGGATCTACTATCAACTATTGTTTCTTCTATACATTGGATGTGGAGTTTGAAGAATTTCCTATCTTTGGTTTATTCACTGGGTTCTTTGAATCATTTGCAATCATGATTACTTCATTAGATGTTAGTGATTGATTTTCCATGCTTGCATTTTTGTTTGTGAATGTTGCGTAGTACGACGAGCACATATTTGGTCCTTATGGCAGATATAGTATAAGTGGTTTGCTTCTTTTTTCTTTCATTTTTTGAGTTCAACAATTGACATATCTTTCAGAGGGGTTGAGCTTTGCATTATTGATGCAGAGCATCCAGCAAAAATGCTCAAACTTGGTGGGATTTAACTATCCTCATTCCATCGGCAAGACCCAACATCATGTTTCCCCGATATACACTTATCGGTCTGAAAATAACTATCGGCATCCCCCTGAACACCTTATCCCGATATCCATCTCACACTGATGGGTATCTCATTTTTGTGCCTATCGGCAAGGCTTCACCTATCGGTATAGCCTAAACCTCTCCACTCGATGGTATCTCTCCTACTGATGAAACTTGGACTTCTTTAGACCATGGTTGCCTATCAGCAAGATATGAACCATCGGCCTAACTTTCCACCCATTCGTTGATGTCGGTTGTCATGTCGAAGCCTTAGCGCCAGCTTCATCGTTAGCCAAACATATGCTATCGTCTTGACTCCTTAGCCATTCCCCGATGTTGAGTGTCACACCGAAGCACTCAACCCTAATTCTAGTGTCAGCCAGACATCCACTGTCGACCTAACTTGAAATCCTTCCACCAATCCTCTTCCTCACACCGATGCCTTCGATATTTTCTATCATCGGTAGGACTTAACCCATCAGAAGACACTCCAAATCTTACTCTGATGGCTGATGAACTTACTTCGGTGACACTCGCCAGCGGTCACTCTGATATACCTCCTCGATGAGACCTTCACCATTGGGCGAACACAATTCCCTTTTGCTGATGCCTTGCCTCATGCCGATACCTCCTTCATCAGGGGGACATATAACATCGTGTTGACTTCCTGAGCTTTATCCGATGGGTATTCTCTTGCCGATGTCAAACCCTTGTTGCCAAGACTTAGAACTATCAAAGAAAACCTTGCATCCTCTGCCGATATTCCTAGTCACACCAATGCCTTAGGCTAATGCTGTCCAGTGAGACTTGCCAACGGTCACCCTGATCTACTCCTTCGGTGAGACTTTCACTATCGGTTGAACATAACTCTGACACACCGATGCAGAATCTCATGCCGATGCTTCCTTCGTCGGTGACACAAATGGAACTTATGCCGATGCCTTCAAAACATACATTATTGACCTATTTTGACACCCGAACTAGTCAGCGATACACATACAGATACAACTGATGGATATACACAAAGTGCCCCTCATGCAAATGCAATATATACACAAAATGCACAATTCCTCCTCTGCAACCGTTGTAACTGAACAACACACAGACACAATTGACTCCTAATTCAAATCAGAATGGATTTATCCATGTGTCTCAATCACAGAAAGAAACTAATTCAAATCCTACACAAGTGCTGTACAGATTATATGTATTGAACAATTTCCTACAGAATATCTACACAGAAACTAGATAGAAAAGAATGAATTGTAGAACTTCTATTCCTTCCCCTTCAACTGTTTGACAAAAACCAAAACACACACACCCCTGCTCTATTCCAGAGGATTTTCCTATTTATCTTTCCCAATGGTGAGAGACCAACATTCCTCTCTATTTCTGGGATTTTGATTTCTATTTTGCATAAGACAACAAAACTCCTAATGTTAAGACACCTTGATTAACCCTTCCTTTAATCCAACCTATCTAAAATGTCAAGTTTGGAGTTTACAAACATGAAATGCCAATATAGATGTTACATTTTGAAGAGTTTACAAACATGAAATGCCAATATAAAAATGTCAAAAATATATTAGTCTTATTCTTCTCCCTCTTGTGTATGTTGATCCTATTGAAGGGGTGCTCATGCACCATACTCCCCAAGAGAAGAGATCTCAAGCCCCTTTGAGATCAGAGTTTGGAAGTCTGCACCATATTTTGTAATCTAATTTTTAGTCATCCAAATTGCCTCTGAAACAGGTTTCCCATGCCAAGCTACCAAGTACTCCATGTACTCTTTGTCCGTTGTCTTCTTTGTCACTCTTGAGTCTTATATCACCTTTAATTTTGGTGGATCATGCTTAGGAATATCATCATCTGCTGTATCTTGCAATGGTTCCTGTTCTACATCTGTATTTGGCTTGTATGGAGTCAAATCACACACATTGAAAATAGGTGACAATCCAAGATCAGGAGGAAGTTGGATCTCATATGCATTCTGCCCACACTTCTTTAAAATTTGACATGGTCCAATCTTCCTTTGCATTAGCTTGGTATACTTACCTTTGGGGAGATGCTCCTTCTTCATATTTACCCACACCAAATCTCCAACTTGAAACTGTAAATCTCTTTTCTTTTTGTCAACATATGTTTTTTACTTCAGTGTAGTTTGTTGGAGTTGGTTCTTCACTTGATCATGCACTTCTTTAATAGCTGAAGCAAAAGCTTCACCATCTGCACTAATAGGCTCTCCTATAGGCAGATCTCTCAGCTCCAGAATACCTCTTGGATGAATACCATATACCACCTGAAAAGGTGATTTTCCTGTACTCCTATTAATGGTGTCATTATAGGAAAATTCTGCTTGTGGGAGGATATTATCCCATTTCTCTCCATGCTACCTGGTTAAACACCTGAGTAGATTACCCAATGAACGGTTAACAACTTCAATCTGCACATCTGTTTGAGGATGGTAGGCTGATGAGAAGGACAAATTGGTTCCAAGCTTCTTCCAAAGAGTTCTCCAGAAGTGACCAATAAACTTCACATCTCTGTCTGATACTATGTTCAATGGCAAACCATGTATCCTCACTATTTCCTTGAAAAACAAATCAACAACATATGAAGCATCACAAGTGGTTTTACATGGCAAGAAATGTGCCATTTTACTGAATCTATCTACTACCACAAAAACACTATCATATTATTTCCTTGTCCTAGGTAAACCTAGTACAAAATCCATGCTTATGCTCTCCCATGGCTTAGAAGGAATGGGTAATGGCTGATACAAACCTGCATTTGTGGATCTTCCTTTGGCTTTCTGACATATTACACATGCTTCCACAAATTTTCTCACATCTGATTGTAACTTAGGCCAATAGTAATGCCTCTTCACAAGATCTAGAGTTTTATCAAGACCAAAATGTCCTGCCATAGCCCCACAATGTTTTTCTTGAATAATATTTAGTCTCATAGAACATCTTGGAATACATAGTTGTCCACCTTTGAAAAGTAATCCATCTTGGACCAGAAATTCAAAAAACTCAACATGATATTTGTCCCCAAAAGAAGTACATACTTTGTAGATCTCGCCAAAGTCTTCATCATGATCATACATTGTCTTCAAAGAATCAATCCCAACACTCCCCAATTGGATCTGCTTGATGGTTAGAACTCTCCTACTCAAAGCATCTGCTACTTTGTTCTTGACTCCTTTCTTGTGCTTGAGTGTGAAAGTGAAAGTTTGCAAAGTTTCCACCCACTTCATGTGCCTATGGTTCAGCTTCTCTTGATTGTTTATAAAACTGAGGGCCTAATTATTTGTGAACACTATGAATTCTTTGGGCATCAAGTAATGCCTCCATTTCTTAAGTGACTAGACTAGAGCATACATCTCCAAATCATAGGATGAGTATCTCTTCTTGGCATCATTTAATTTCTCACTGAAGAATGCAATAGGTCTACCTTCTTGGCTGAGTACTACTTCAATTGCAATATGACTTGCATCACATTCTACTTGAAAAATCTTGCTGAAGTCAGGAAATGCAAGAACTGGCTGCTCTGCCACCTTCTTCTTCAATGTTTTAAAAGAATTTTCTACCTCCTTTGTCCATGTAAACTTGCACTTCTGTCCTCCCTTTATGGTGTCAAGCATGGGTGCATAAATATGACTAAATCCCTTTATAAACTTCCTATAAAAGGTTGCTAATCCATGGAAACTCCTAACATCATTCAAGGTTTTGGGTGTTGGCCAAGACAATATGGCACTTACCTTCTCTTGATCCATTTTCAGTTTGTTATGTGAGATAACAAATCCCAAGTAGATGATTTCTTCCTGCATAAAGAGACACTTTGCTAAATTGATCATTAGCTACTCTTCATATAACCTTTTGAGAACCAAGTCTATATGGATGAGGTGCTCTTCCCTCATATTACTAAAAATTAGGATGTCATCTAGATATACTATGAAAAATTTACCTATGAATTCTCTCAAGACCTCATTCATCAATCTCATAAAGGTACTAGGGGCATTGGACAAACCAAAAGGCATGACCTTCCACTCATATAACCCCTCATTAGTCTTGAATGTAATTTTCCACTCATCACCAGGTCTAATCCTAATCTGATGATAGCCACTCTTTAAATCTATTTTGGTGAAGTATTTAGCACCTCCTAAACAATCAAGTAAATCTTCTATCCTAGGGATCGGAAACCTATACCTGATTGTTATCTTGTTGATAGCCCTTGAATCAGTGCAAAGTCTCCAAGTGCCTTCCTTCTTTGGTGCGAGTACAGCCGGTACTGCACATGGGCTAAAACTTTTTCCAATTAGGCCTGTCTTCAACAACTCTTCAATTTGCCTTGCTACCTTTGTATTCTGATCTGGAGTGAGCTTATATGCTGCTTTGTTTAGAAGTGTAGATCCTGGGATCAGATCTATACAATGGCTAATGTCCCTAATAGGTGGTAGGGAACTTGGCATCCCATCAGAGATAATGCCTTTGTACTTGTCCAATAGCTCTTGGACAGCTGGGTCTATGAATTTTTGTCTCTTCTCTCCCTTGACTTCTTGTTGTTGTTCCTTGTTCACCTTCAGGCAAGGAATTAGAGCATAGGCAACTGCTCCTTCTTCTCCTATTCCCTTCATGAATTGTTTACCTTCTACCATCATCACCTTAACTTCTTTTCCTTTTGATTCCACCTCATTCTCCATTAATGGTAGCAATTCTATCACCTTACCATTCTTGGTGATTGAATAGGTGTTTCTAACTCCATCATGGAATGCTTTTAAATCATATTGCCATGGTCTTCCAAATAGGTGATGGCAAGCATCCATCTTGGTAATGTCAAATAGTATCCTATCCTTGTATGGGCCAATTTGAAATTCTACCCAAGCGTATTCTTCTACAACTGTTTGCTGACCTTGGGTGAGCCATGAAATTTTATATGGGCAAGGATGTGGCAGTCTCCTAAGCTTAAGCTTTTCTACCATCTCAATGGATACAAAATTCTCAGTAGATCCAGAGTCAATCAAAACTTTACATACCTTTCCTCTTGCCTTGCAAGTAGTTTTGAAGAGAGACTTTCTTTGTGGAGGTTCTTTTCAAGGCATCTTCATGGTGGTCATTGCTCTTCTAATCATCAAAGATTCTCCATTCTCAAGATACCCATAACTATCAGGAGCATTCACACTTTGATTTGTGCTTGAGCTTGCTACACTTTGACAATTAGATTCTTGGATCAGATTGATCCTCTTTTCTCCTATTGAACTTGTTGCCTTTGCTGGACATCTACTAGCTATATGGCCTTCTTGATTGCAATTGTAACATCTAATAGGTCGTCTACCCTGAGATCTTCCTCTAAATGGTGGTCTTCTGCCCCTGAAGTTTCCCCTTTGATTGTAGCTTCCCCCTTGGTTCTGACTGTTGTCCCCTCTACTGTTCTCTTGGTTGGATTCACTCTGGTATCCAAATCCTTTGCCTCTAAAAGGACTTCTTCCTCCTCTCTGCTGTCTTCTCTACCTCTATTATTCTGCTCATGCATTCTCTTTAATTTTTCTTCCACTTTGAGTGCCAATTGGTAACATTTTTGAATTGTATCTGGATTATGCAGATTTAGGTCTTCTTGGATGTTAAACCTCAATCCATTGAGGTACCTTGCTACCTTCTCTCCCTCACCTTCCTTTATCTTTGTTTTTACACACAGCTTCATGAACTCTTTTGTGTATGAGCTAACATCCAGCTCCTTCTATTTCAGATTTTGTTTTCTCTTATGTAATTGGATATTGTAATCCAATGGAACATAGGCCTCCTTCACCAATGCCATCATTCTCTTCCATGTTGCAACTCTGTTCTTTCCCTCTTTCACCCTGTCATCTTGGATGAAATTCCACCAAGTTAGTGCAGCTCCTTTCATTTTGGACTGAGCCATCTTCACTCTTTGGTGTTCTGGTATTTCCTCGATCTCAAAGAAATTGTTTAAGGAGTCTATCCACTCCATTATTGAATCAGGTTCCATTTTTCCTGCAAACACTGGCAGGTCTAGTTTCACATCCATGGTCCTTCTTTCCATGGACCTGAGGGCATTGAGTAAGGGTCTTTGGTCTGTAGGAACCACTAGCTCTTCTTGCTCTGGGGTCTCCTCATCATCCCCATTTTCTCATTCACTAGAGTTTTCTTCCCCTTTCTCCACTCTGTCCCTCAACTTCTCTAGTTCCTTCAATGCCTGATTCTGAGCTCTATCAACTCTACTCTCTACTATTTGCTTTCTTACCAAGGCCATCAATTCAGCATTAGTCATCTTTGCTGAAAAAGTTTCTGAAGCTTCTCCTTCTAACATTTTGCTTTCTCCTTCTACCCCGCAGATACTCCTTGCTCTCTTTCTCCTTCTGCTGCTAGATGGAATAAATACCTTCAGAAATCAAAATACACAACAGCCTTTCCTAGAGCTTTCTCTAGCTTTGATACCACTTGATGCAGAGCATCCAACAAAAATGTTCAAACTTGGCAAGATTTAACTATCCTCATTCCATCGGCAAGACCCAACATCATGTTTCCCTGATATACACTTATCGGTCTGAAAATAACTATAGGCATCCCCCTAAACACCTTATCCTGATATCCATCTCACACTGATGGGTATCTCATTTTTGTGCCTATCAGCAAGGCTTTGCCTATCTGTATAGCCTAAACCTCTCCACCTAATGGTATCTCTCCTACTGATGAAACTTGGACTTCTTTAGACCACGGTTGCCTATCAGCAACATATGAACCATCGGCCTAGCTTTCCACCTATTCGCCGATGTCGGTTGTCATGCCGAAGCCTTAGCGCCAGCTTCACCATCGGCTAAACATATGATATCAGATTGACTCCTTAGCCATTCCCTGATGTTGAGTGTCACACTAAAGCACTCAACCCTAATTCTAGTGTCGGCCAGACATCCACTGTCAGCCTAACTTGAAATCCTTCCACTGATCCTCTTCCTCACACTGATGCCTTTGGTATTTGCTATCATCGGTGGGACTTAACCCATCGGAAGACACTACGAATCTTACTCCGATGGCTGATGAACTTACTTCGGTGACACTTGCCAGTGGTCACTCCGATATACCTCCTCGGTGAGACCTTCACCGTCAGGCGAACACAATTCCCTTTCGTCGATGCCTTGCCTCACGCCGATACCTCCTTCGTTGGGGGGACATATACCATTGTGTTGACTTCCTAAGCTTTACCTGATGGGTATTCTCTTGCCGATGTCAAACCCTTGTCGCCAAGACTTAGAACTATCAGAGAAAACCTTGCATCCTCTGTCGATATTCCTGGTCACACTGATGCCTTAGGCCAATGCTATCATCGGTGAGACTTGCCAACGGTCACCCCGATCTATTCCTTTGGTGAGACTTTCACTGTCGGTTGAACATAACTCTGACACACCGATGCAGAATCTCATGCCGATGCTTCCTTCATCGGTGACACAAATGGAACTTATGCCGATGCCTTCAAAACATACATTATTGACCTATTTTGACACCCAAATTGGTCGGCGATACACATATAGATACAACTGACGGATATACACAAAGTGCTCCTCATGCAAATGCAATATATACACAAAATGCACAATTCCTCCTCTGTAACCATTGTAACCGAACAACACACAGACGCAATTGACTCCTAATTCAAATCAGAATGGATTTATCTAGGTATCTCAATCACAGAAAGAAACTAATTCAAATCCTACACAAGTGTTGTATAGATTATATGTATTGAACAATTTCCTACAGAATATCTACATAGAAACTAGACAGAAAAGAATGAATTGTAGAAATTCTATTCCTTCCCCTTCAACTGTTCGACAAAAACCAAAACACACACACCCCTGCTCTATTCCAGAGGATTTTCCTATTTATCTTTCCCAATGGTGAGAGACTGACATTCCTCTCTGTTTCTGGGATTTTTATTTTACCAAGATTAGTGGTAAAAACTCCTAATTTACACTATGACATTTGTTTTGCATAAGACAACAAAACTCCTAATGTTAAGACACCTTGATTAACCCTTCCCTTAATCCAACCTGTCTAAAATGTCAAGTTTGGAGTTTACAAACATGAAATGCCAATATAGAATGTTACATTTTGAAGAGTTTACAAACATGAAATGCCAATATAAAAATGTCAAAACTATATTAGTCTTATTCTTCTCCCTCTTGTGTATGTTGATCCTATTGAAGGGGTGCTCCTGCACCAATTATGTTCCTAGAGATACAAGAGAATGATAAATTAAAACACTTGGTAACAACATCGTGACATACATATAAAAATTTTCTTTAACTAATGTTTGTTATAGACACACTAATTGTAATACATTTTAAATGGTTTATAAGTTCACCCTTAACTTTTGCTAAATTTGCACACCTATATTAAAAAGTAAATCATTGTAGAGTAATGTATGTTGCAATCTTTCTAGAGTAATGTATGTTACATCTGCAATTAGAATAAAAAAGAAATAAATATTAGACAAAATCAAGAAAACGATTGATAAAGGAAGAAATGAATTACCCATGGTAATATTATTGTAATTTCAACCCTAAAATTCTACAAAGATTGTTCTTTTATAGAAGATCACATATTTGAGTTTGATCTCAATATACATTTACGCAAGCATTTTATGATTTTTGCATCAAATGAGTACTAGAAAAATGTTTGTCATATCTCATAATATCATAAGTTGATATATGTAAGATTTGACTAATAATCAGTACAAAAAATAATAAAAATAAATAATAAAAACAACATACAATATTTATCAAAGTTCAATGGAGTCAAACAATTGACTAATAAGAATTCTCTATCCCTAGTTTTTTTTGCCCATTTTCATCATCCCTCTAGAATTGACCACCCACATAATACCCACATACCCCATCGTTTTAAATAATTGAATGGAGATTGAAGTAAGTAGGTAGGTTTATTCACCCCATTTTCAATTGGAAATGAAGTAGCTATATTTTAATTGTTTTTTGATAATCAGATGCACATTTTAATCTATTTTTTGATGTTCAAATTTTGATGGTTAGATGCATCTTATCTTTTAAAATGAATCAATGTCATGCTAAAAGAATTAATGTCATGCTTCATGCCCATTCACTGGGCTGTTATGAAAAAAAGGCATAGTAAGCCATAATTGCAATGATCTTGTTGGTGACTTGTATTGTTATTGTGTCAAACATGTAAATTGAGAATTTGATTTCAATAAGAAGTTGAACTTTTTCTTTGATTTGGTATTTGGTAGATGACTGATGTGACTCTTATTCCAAGTGAGCTTTTGCTTGTGGAAATGAAAGATTACAACTTGTGATTTTGTCACTACTATAACCCTGATTGTAATGTCATATGCTCTTGATTGTGTCGAAACAACCTTCTACTTTAATGGGACAAATGCTGATGTGAATATTATATGATGTTTACTCTATAGGATTAACATCAACCATAAATTCAAAATACAAACTATATAACAAAACAATCTTTAAATCATAAACAAATGGAATATATAGAAGCACTAATTAGTAAACACTATACTTGTGCCATGGTGTGAAAGGGAACTCCTTCCAAGCAATAACTACACTCCATATCTTCAGCCAAAAAAAAGAAACAAATATATAAATGTTTACAAATTGCAAAATGGGGGAAGAATTATGAATTGACTATAGCATTTATGTTTGAGAATAAATCATAAGTTGAATCCCCTTACCACTGCAAATATATACCAAAGTAACCCAAATAAGTCATCTTCTCTCTACACTAATTTATCTCATGACATAAAAAATGGAACCAAAGAAAAATTTTAGATCTTTAATGCAATTAAGCTTGTAACAACAAAATAACCCAAAGATTGTCCTAAAATTTATTTCACATTAACTTCACATGCTTGGAAGTTTTGATCTCTATAAAATTCAAAAAACTTGAAGGAAAGATAGAGTCCATTTTGATAGATGTCTAAGCAACTGCAGCATGCAAGTGATCCTGTATAGGCATCTTCACTGGGTGGAGAAAGCCTGTCTTTTCTTGAACAATGACGTGGCATCAACTTTTCTTAATCTTAAAATCATTCATCACTTACAATGTGGCAATCGAAAAGAAAAAAATGGCTAGTTCTTCCATAAAATCTAGACACGACACGAAATCAGGGACCCAAAAGCCTATTTTTTGCCTTGATAGAAGACAATCAAACTATAGATGACATATGAGAGCAGCCATCTTTCTTTAAAAAATATATATATTTGTAAAACATTTGATGTGGAAAAATGCCAATTCTATGTAGTTGCCAGATTATCAAACAAATCTGGTGATCTTAATTTTCTGGCAGCTTCATTGTGGTATAGATAGCCTATCGGCTAACTAATAATGTATCCTTTAAGTTTTAAATGAATATTGCAAAATACTCTTTCATATGCAATAGAATACAAACTAAAGGCATTTTAAGATAAAAGGTTTTTTTTTTTTTTAAAATGAAAATGCAATTTATCTATTTAAATAAACAAACACTTCACAAAAAAATAGTGGGTGGTTAAAAGGTACACCCCAAGAGTCACATGGGCTAAGCCCAGAAATATTAAGAACAAAGTATCAAAGTATAAAAGGGTACAACACCCATATAAAAACCAAGAGAAAACAAAATTAAGCAGCCAAAGCCATTCCTGCAGATGGCGGATCCCTGTCATTCAGTTTCCCCCAAATGTCCGTGGGGTCCGGGTTGACATCAGGCATATCCCATCCATCTTCATTGACTATTTTTTAGAGATCATTATGATTTGTGTTCTCTGTCCCTTTTCTATAATTAATGAAATCTATGGTAGTCTTAATTTTTTTATATGAATGATGCATTTGTAAGGGTAACTAGTTAGCATTTTATTTTTTATTTGACGTATAGTTTGTTCCTTATATAGGAGGAGATTCAATATTATATAAATGTTTTAAATTATTCTATTATGATTCTTTTTAAGGAGAATATGTAAATATGGTAGAGGAAGGGTTAACTGTAATGTTTGAGTGATATGAGTCTTAGATCTCTATCATGAAGATTTTAATTATTTAGAGTTAAGATTGTTTCCTTTTGATAAAGAAGAGCTCATAATGTAGCATAAAGTTGTGATATTAATTAGATTCTCTATTCAATTGAGATGGTCACTCTTATTATTATTATGTCTACTTGTATCCTTGGGAGATTTTAATTTAAATATTAGAAAAAAATTATAAAGGAATGATCTTAATCACTTCCAGAAGTTTATAAGAGAATTGGGAAATGTTTAGTCTTTTATGATCCAATGTTATCCCAATATGGACTAAGATATCCTGGCGAAAGCCAAAGTTCTAAATGTGTGAAGAAATGTAAAAAATGTATGCCTTATGTCTTGTATGCAATCTTATTGTTTAGTCACTCTATATCTAGATTGAAACTTTTCATGGTTAATAATTAATATTTAATACTTAAACATGATGAGTAGTACTCAACAATGATATGAGCTAATAAGGTTGTGATTTGGTTGTCATGATAAGAAATTTGCACATAATTGTCAATTTGATAGAATTTGTTGAGAACAAGGTAAATAGATATAGTAGGAATGTTAGCCATTGGTACATTAAATTTGGTCAAACATGTGATAAACCATATAATATAATTAAAAAATAGATAATCAAACATAAATATGAAAACCATAATAACATCAAATTTACATGGAGAAACCATTTGGGGAAGAAAAAATCCACCACTAAAGAGATATCAAGCTTGTATTAGTTTTAATAACATTACACCAATAAAATTCACTCGATCTTCTTTAATCTAATATAATTCAAGGTACTTAATGTAGTTCACCTGCATAAAACTATATGATCCTCATCTCATACACTCAATATATGGAGAAAACAAAAAGTAGAATCACAAAGTAGTTTCTGTAAACTAGTGGCCTCCCAAAGCATGACACACAAGTAAAAACCAATACCACACTATTCATTAGAACATGTACCCAAGATAGAAACCAAATAATGATATCATTTTTAAGTCCATAATTCCCAATAGGCACCATTCCCAAGATTAGAACTCCATGATGAAGACAACAAATACCATGGGTCCTACCAACTATGAAAAATGACCCACTCTTACCAATGTAAATCTTTTTTTTAACTTTTAATCATGACCTAGTTATTCAATTATAGTATAATAAAATTTCAAGCGCATCTCTTACCCTTTCTATTTTTATTAAGAATCATATTGTAAAACTTTGGAGCTCATTTAATCACATTCTAAGGGCTTGTTAGGGTTTTAAAAATCCCAAAACTAATATTTGATTTGCTTAATGCATCCAACTTGATCATTAATAAGGGTTCAAATGATTGTTGAAACTTGAACTTTGGATCAAAAGTTACACCTACTAGAAGGTGATAGGAGAAAACAACATTAGATATAGGATTGCAAGTGAATAACACGCTAATCCTAATATTATCCCACAAGATATTTAGATTTAAATGACATAATAGGGAATATAAAATTAATTAAGTGCAAGCAGAGGTAAGGTCCATAGCCTCTCGACACCAATAGAACTTATCTATTCTCACTAGCTTAGTGAGAGAATCTACAATAATCTCATGCATAAACTAATATTAAAGATTGATATGTGCCATTCTATCATGGCACATAGGATTCTTCCCCAAATACATAGCACCCTAAAAATTACATCCAATCTTGAAAATTCTAACTTAAAGCCATATGTAAACATAATATTTCCAAAAAAATTACCTTGTTATAGGCATTTGTAGTACCCATGTAATCTAATTTTGTTATAGATAAATAAACCATGGGTTTCCTCTTACTCATCCAATTGACAACACCTCCAAATAGAGTGAACACAAACATTCATGAGCCTCCTATTTTCCAAATCACTAGCCCAAAGTCAATAAATCTCTATATATCAAGAAACTTTCCCACATTGTCAGTCCTATATAGAAAATGTAATTATTAAAATTACCTTATAAATATATAATTTTTTTATATAATTCCAATGCTCTTTCCTAGAATTAGACATAAAGCTACAAAGAACTCCAACTAATTGGGAAATATGTAGTCTTGTACAAATCATAGCATACACTAGGATACCTATGGCACTAGCATAAGTAAAAATAAACATTTCCTCCAAATAATCATCTAAATTAGGACATTCATCCTATGATAAGCTAGTACTAATAAGTAAAGGAATACCTACTAGCTTACTATCTTTCATAACAAACCACTACAAAATCATCTGAACATACTTACCTTAACTAAATCAAATCATTCTTCCAATCTAATCCCTATTGATCCCCATACCCAATATATAATTTTCATCCTCCAAATCCTTCATGTACAAACCACTGGAAAGATGGATTTTTAGTTCCCTAATCATACACTTACTATTTCCAATGAACAATAATTCATCAATATACAAGACAATGGTTAGCAATTGATCATTAATCAATTTGAATAAATACAATGATAAAAATCACTCCTAACAAACTTGAGTTTCAATGTGAAAGTATAAAATTTTTGATACCACATCAATGGTGAGTGTTTTGAACCATGTAGAGACTAATTTAACTTGCAAACCACATTTTCTTTTCCTTTTACCACAAAACCATTAGGTTATCTTGTATAAATTTATTCCTCAAGATTCTAATTAAAAAATTGTAGTTTTAATGTTCATTTTCTCTATGCTTAAATCATAAACAACAATATAAAGTTGCAATAATAGAATATATTTCACAAAAAAAAACCCCCTCTTTCAAGAGAAGCCTTCTACCACCAATCTTTCCTTATACCACCTAAATTTACCATTTGTTCCAAATTTCATTATACCCACTTGCAACTAATGGGCTTACTTCCCTTTGGAAAATCCACTAGATACTATGTCTCAAATCTATTTAATGCCATCATCTCCTCCTACATGGAATCCATCCCTTACTTGCACCTCTTTTATGAAAGAGATTATTTTATAGATCTAGGCTCACCATCGGTATATGATTATGAAAACACACAATGAAAATTTGATGGGATATACATATCAACTAGTTTTTGTTGAATTTTGGACCTTCTCAAAATTGTAGTAAGAGGCCTATATGCTATTCTTCCTCTAAATTATTTGAATTTGAACTTTCTTCTAACATTACATGCTTATGTCCAAACTATTGTTCTTCCACTTGTTGGTCTTCTTGCTTTTCTATTTTAGTTTCAAAATACATAATTTTCTATTTTATTCTTTTGATTTCTCTTGATTAGAATTAACTATAACTTCCTTGAAAATCACATCACTATAATATACCATTTTAAGGTTAGAGGATTCCAAAGATTATAATCCTTAACATTATTACCATAACCAATGAAAATACATTTGTTAGCGTTGAAATCTAACTTAGACCATTTATCTCTAGGCATGTAAAAAAAATTCTCACAACTTAAAACTATAAGGTGAGAAATAAAGGGTCTCCTACCTATCCACAGTTTATATGGTGTCTTGCTAACTAGAATAAAACACATAGATCTACTAATTAAATACTAAGTAGTATTTATAGCTTCAACTCAGAAATATGGATCCAATTAGGTGGTATTGGACATGATTTAGGATTTTGTCTATTAATGTCTTCTTCAACATTTCTATGGCTCCATTTTTTGTGGTATATATGGAGTTAGTTTTCATCTCATAATACCTAGATGTCTACATAAATATTCCCATCCATTGTCTAAAAATAATACTTTTATTTTTTGATCTATTTTATTTTCAACAAAAAATTTAAAATCTTTCTAAAATCTTTAGATTTGTGCCTCAAAAATAAATCTAAGTATAATGTGAGTAGTCATTGATAAATGAAACATAATAATGAGATTTTCCAATTTAAGAAACATCAATATAAATAAAAAACATCACTATGAATAACCTCCAATAATTTCTCCACTCTAGTACTACAAGAATTAAATTTTAATCTACCTTGCTTTCAAAATACATAGTGCTCACAAAAATCAAAACATATAGAATAACCAAAAAATTATTTTTTTACTAACTAGGGTCTTAAGCCCTGTTTCATCAATGTGGGTGAACATGAGTACCACAAGATACATGAATCTTTTTTTTTAGTTGCATAGGTCAAGTTATAATATATAGATGGATCAAGCTCAAATAAAGTCCTACATTGGGATCCCCTTGCTAACCTACAACCACTCCTATACAATGTGACATGGAATTTAATATCATTTATATTAGAAACCAAAAGTAAAATTTGTGCTAATAATAGAGTGTGTAACACATCAATGAGAGTTTTTCTCTCCCATCACTTAGCTTACCTATACTAAAAATCTAATGCAATTTATTATTTCCATGAAGCATCTCACCACCATCATATGCCATGTATGAAGAGAACCAATCCTTGTGAGGTGTCATGTGATATAAGTAATTTGATTTAATCAACCATGAATCATCAATAGAAATGTTAGTTTAAATGGATAAAATATCATTTTCATTGTTAGAGGATTTATCACTAGAGGAATATTCAAAAGACTTCTTGTTTCTACATTCTTCTTTACATGGCCTTGCTTCCCATAGTTCAAATATTTAACTCTACTCTTAATATAGGGGTTTTAAACCATCCTTTTGTCTTAGAACTTTCCTTGTCAACTTTTTTCTTACCATATTTTTTCTTAAGTCTACCCAATACATGAAGGGTATCCTTGTAACCCTCATGTATAAACTTCAAATTTGTTTTGTATCATCCCTTATTTTTTGTCCCTTTGTGATTATATGTTATTCCATTCTATGGTAAGTTGAATGTGAACTATTGCTTCTATGTTGAGTGTGATTTTTTATTCAATGCATTTATGTATAATGGGTTGTCTCAATGAAATTAGTTAATTCTATGTTTGGGTATTTTATCATCAATAATATTTATTACTCTTAATTCCTAATAAATGATACTAAGGTATTTGTGGAAAGATTCTGTTGTGCAATAGGTACATGTATTGGCGAAGGTGAGCTAGGTCCTAGCATTCAATTCTCTTTGAGAAATTTCTCATAACCAATTTGTGGATTATGAGATATTATTGAATTAGTCACTATCAACCTATACTAATATTATAAAAAAATATTTTATTAGCAATTTATTTTATCACCATAAAGTTAGAATTAAAAGTATAACTTATGAAATTTAATGGGTGACTAGAAATAGTGTTTTGGAACTAAATGTGCTTGTCCTCTATGTTTCAAATCTCAAATATAATGTGTGGGTTGAGAATGTCTATTGGTTAGTACTATGGCTATAGAAAATGATATAATTAGTATATGTTACTAAGTGTGTGTAATATCCCAAATGGGGATATTTTTTCCTAATTTAGATTCCTAAACTTTCCAAATCAAAATTTTTTATTTCTTCCACTTGAAGGTCTGCCCTAATTTTTGTACCTTAGATTTATGTCAAAAACCCTAATTTCTGATTTTATTTTCTACTCATAAAAATGTAATTATAATGTACAAATAGACATCCAAACATAGCAAATAGTGATGCCAAATGATACTAAACATTAATAGTCACATCTCCCATGAATTACACCATGAAATACACATTTTAGCGCAATCAAAACCAATATCTGAGACTAATTAAAATCTGTTACTACAACTAAAAATTCTGATATGATTTACAAATGGATCCTAGGGCACAAATAAACCCAAACACTACTCAGAATTATCTGCATTACAAATTAGACTTAAACACTTGATTTCACATACCAATTACATGTAAAAATAGGCTGCAAAAGAATAACCCTAGCTAGGCGGATGCTCCAAGAGATGGCACCTAGGGTTTGCTGCTCCAAATCTGCTCCAAGCAAGGAATTTGCCTTCACAATGAGGTACTCGCAATTTGCTACAAGATGGGTCTCAAATGGGAAGAGAACCCTAATGTGATGTAGCTCCAAAATGCCACAATCCGCTGCTCCAAAGTGGTGCTAAATTCTGATCCAGAGTCTACTCCAAGAATGTGTAATTGTTGCTCAAAGATGGTGGCCAACATCTACTCTAGGTCTACTCAAGAAGTGTCCAAGGCTGCTCCAAATTTTTGCTACAATGATATGCAATCTCTGACCAAGGATGATGCCCAAATACTGCTCCAAAGTGGCAAATAGATCTGATCTTCAAGCTACCCAAATCCACCTCCAAAGAGATCTACTCTTCCTTGAATAAGGCACTCAAGGGTTTAGTGATTGAACTCTAACAAATACTGCTCCAAAATTGATTAGAATTATGGTCCAATAGTGAATAAGTTCTACCTTAACTGATATGCAAATTTTCCTTAAAACTTGTAGTCTTCCGTTGAAGTGCAAGTAGGTCTCCATTATGAAACCTAGGTGAACTAGGCTTTCATCCAATTCACCTATATTCTCAAGGGTTTTCATCCTTGGAATATGCTTCTATAAAGTGCAGACCAAAAGGAATAAATGTTTAGCTTGATGATGATTGAAATGATCCAAAACAACTTGTTTTTATACATGTTTTCTTTGCCCTTTTCAATCTAGCCAACCTAGTCAATATTCTATCAATTTTTTTATTGCTTTTACCTCTTAAAGAGGTCGACTTGACTTATGTCATCTTAGCGCCCAAGTAAACCCACTTTTAGGCCGACCCAACTTAGCATTTCAATTTTATTTAGTGATCTTCCACTAGGCCGACCACAAGGTAACTTAATCTTGTTTTTAACTTCCTCTTTGGTGCCAAAAATGTATGAAATGAAATCAAACACTTCTTACTCCAAGTTTCCCATACAATTTCCACACTTTTCTCTATCCCTAGATGGTTTGCTTCAAAGAGAGCAATTTTGTTTGTCCAAGGTCAATACATTAAAAACACTAGAACAATATGATAATCCATTTCCTAAACTCACATTGCCCACCAAAAATCTTGAAGTGTGGAAAATAGAGCATTAGGTCAACACTATTGATCACTCTGAAAAATAGGGACATTACAGTCTTCGCTTCTCATAATTTCTTGTCCTCAAGCAATGGCAAGTATGCAGCAAGTGAGGTAGTGTCAAATGGCATGTACCTCCATACACCTAAGTACCCTATATCCTATGAGATAGTGGCAAATGACATGTATCTCCATCCGTCCAAATGCCCTATGACCACATAAAATCTTAATTTGTGGCTATACCTCCCACGAATGTGTGAAGAATGCACTACGAAGTGAGCTCCAGCAGCCGAAGCCATACAAACTCGAGCTTGACATGGTCCCATCTTCCAAATTCTAAAAATATGCTCATAACCACAAGTCCTACAACCTCTAAAACTCCCAAGGCTCCATCTATCAATAACAAATGGTTAGTCCAATCCAAAGCCCTGAAGAGAAACATGCCTATCAACAAGTGATGAAGAGTATGAACTCTGAAACATGTCCACCTGTCTCCAATCCTCTACTACTCCACACTATAAAAATCATCATCAACGCTCCATGAGTTGTGAATCAACTCACCAAAACCCCAATGAAGTGATGTACCAAACATGCCACCACCTGGATCCCAAATCATCCTATCATCACATCCGGAAATAATGAAGAGATGGAAGCATCTCAAAGTGCTAGCAACATCAAACCACTCTTCAACTCCTATGGATCTCCCATGGATGTGAATAATACCCAACATAGGTGCAAGAAAGTGTATACCAATTCCAACTAAGTTGCTGATACAGAACATAACAAAAACCTCATTACTAAAAATTAGACATATGTGGATATGAATAGTGTCTCCAAGGACATACAATGATAGAGTATCATCCCTATGCCATCCTCCAATGGTGAGAAGATGATCCAACTCTTCTCCAAACTCCTGAACGATGGTTGTCCTCTAAGAACTCAATAGGCAATCCATGCACCATGTAGTAGAACAACCATCTTCAAACCATGTAGGGAGTAGATGTTCATGAACTAAGGCTGGAAAACCAATGCCATCATGCTCACCACCAAACCCAATGCCATAGTCCCATGGCAATACACCTGTTAGTGCCTCAAAATCAAAAACCATAGCAAAGTCTCCATACCTAGGCACATAGATCAACTGTAATTCTCCACCATGCTAACCAAATGCAAGTGTCTCCATGGTATGCATCTCCAATCCTTGAAATAGAGTAGCTACATAACCTACCAAAAAGTCATCAACATGATGGAACTCCTCACAAGCAAACTCCTCTAGTTCTCCATGAGTGGTCAAAGTCCCAACCCAAACTAAATTACCCATAACTCCATCTACAATAGTGGCTAATCCACCAAGTGTATACTCCATAATGCTATCCAAAACTATGATGTGAGCCTTCAAGTGGCTCTCCATAAGATGTGACACCATATCCTCATGAAGCAAGATATGTGAATAAACAAAGAATTTTAAATCAGACCTCTCATCGTGCCAAAATGATTGCTCCACCTGCTTGGTCACTATACAATGCTTACGCTTCATATGCCAGATGTTTTGAATCTTCTTTGCCTCCTCCATGTCATGTTGTACTAACTTGATCCTCTTGGGTCTTGGACACCTAAGAAAGATCTCATGTTTGTCTCCACAATGAAAGCCAACAATAGAAGAGATCTTCCCAATCCCACTCTCATGTGTAAGGGTTGCGAACATATGATTATGCAAGTGTGAAAGACTGTTGTCCCAAATAAAATTAGATCTGTTGTCATACCTTTGTATAGTGCCTTCATTCATCTCAAACATCTCTTTTATCATTGTCGCATGCTCTCTATCTAAATATGATCCAACATGAGTCTCTCCATAGAAAATACATGCCCCAAGGTTGATCCTCTTGGCTATCATGTCATGATGAGGTGAAGACACAAGACTACTATTGCAAACCAAAAAAATAGACCTACTATCATACCTTATCAAGCTGTCCTCTAGCTCCTCAATCTCTTCCTCATCCTTCTCCATATGTCTTCCTACAAATGTAGATCAAAAAGGTGGCTCCTACTGAAAATCTCTTTCCTCCAATTTGAATTGAACCTCTCTTCCTTTGGCTGCCATGTTATGATATTGTGAGGCTAAGGGATTGCTATTATACTTCAGAAAATCAGTCCTTACCTCATGCTTTAGTGTGATATCATTGTGGTCCTCAACCTCTTCTTCTTCCATGAATGAGTGCTCATTAATTAGTGCAGATCTAAGGGAAGTCTCCAATGGAAAACCAGGTGTGTCATGCGCCATAACTTCTATCCCATGGCTGCAAGCTGAATCCTCATGTGCATAAGTCTCTTCTATCTTCATGACTTCAACATAGGATCCTTCAAGACCTTCCTCCATATCTCCACTCTTTTCCATCTTCATGTTGCTTTGTTCTTCCTTGGATATGGCTGCCATAGAAGTTTGAAATTCTGTTGTGTATGATGAAGAGTGTGCCATGCTCAACTCCCAACACAACTTCTTCACATGATCTTCTAATTTTTGAAGGGCCTCTTGAGTTCTCTTCAAGGAATCCATAGTGTTCTTAAGCTCAAAGGTGATCTTAGACACTTCATCTTCATCCTTTCTCAAAGCATTATCATATATCTGGCTAATCTTGAAGAGATGATCTCTATCTGCAAGTAGATGTTGTGATAGGTAAAAAATTAAGTTAATAAGATCAAGCGTAGCCATGAAAACCTAACCCTACTATCATCAAAGAATCTAATCCAAATGAAATCAAAGGCATGCAATTCAAGCACAATATCACCTAGATTGTATGATTCCTTGTTTATGATGTGGATTGCTTCTTCAACAATGAACAATTATGAAGATAAAAGATGCCATGATGGATGGATGATAATGATGATAAGCTCAATGGATGCTATGAATACTCAAATGCTCAATATGCTCAGGATGATAATGTAGGTGCTATATGAATGTTGGATTCCTATAGTATGGAATGAGAGGGTGTTTATATAGAACTCAACGAAAATCAATCAACGATGGAGATTCAGTGGCTATGTGAATGGCTAAGATTAAATGATAGACATAGGTGAATGTGAAGATGACAAGTGGAGGGAAGATAAGGCTTATGTGTGACCATGTACATAAAAAGTACTACATGTGAAAGATATTAAATAAAGTATGTAGTACCACTTATCTTTTTTAAATGAAAGGGGCACACATGTCGGCTCATGAGATAAATTATAAGAGAAATTAATTAAATAAATAAAATTTATTTAATTAATTGGAAAGTGGGTCTATGAAAGGAATTTTATGATTAAATAAATAAGATTTATTTAATTCAAAATAGAAGAATGAAGATAATTAAATAATTAAAGATTGTTTAATTATAGCTTAGAGGAAATAGAAGAAATAGCTAATGAATTAATTAAATAAATATAAATTTATTTAATTAATAGAAGAAATAGATGTGTTAGGGATATTGCTCAAGTGTGTTAGACAAATACAGATGGTGGATGATGCAATGTTTGAATGCTAATGATAATGAGTCAATTTTGGGTGTCTACATTTTGCCCCTCTTTGATACAATGTTTGTTAAAGCATTGTGTCAAAGAAGATACGATATTCCTTCGATAAACAAGGTTATGCCCCAGTGTAACTAACAGGTGGTGTCCCATCGAGAGGTAAGCCAAGCTAAACAGAAAGGGTTGGATTGACTCGCGATAAAAGGAAAAAATAGGACACAAGGTTGACATGAAGAAAAAGGGGTTGGGTGGGAGAAAATGGGATGATGCAGAAGAAAAGAGGCTTTGTCATAGAAGAATTAGGGTTTGGATAGGGGCTATAAGTAGGTTCTTCAAGGGAAAATAGGCTCATTTGTGCTCAGTTTTGTTTAGAAAGCTAGAGTGATCTAGAGCTCCTTAGAGTTAGTGTGCGATGAGAGTTGGAGAGCTATTAGGATGGTGATTCCACGTAGAGATCATCATGCCGAGCGAGTGAGGACACATGGACAACCAGAGGGAGTAGGTGTACCAGTATGTATCGAAACTTTTGCTAAAAGCATGATTTTTGATAGGCTAGAAGCATCATAAATGCACACACGTCACCATAAGCGACTGGGTCATAGGATAGGCAGTTCAGGTCGCTTAGGAAGAGAAACAAGTCGCGTAAGGTAGTTGAGGTCGCTTATAGGCATGGCTTGGTCGCATATGGAAATAACAGGTCACTTGTAGTCGGCTAGACAAATAGAGGCAAAATGCGCATATAGTTAAAAGCAAGTCACTTATGGGCTAAAAATAGATGCATACATAGGTTCAACTCACTTGTAAAGAAAAGATGTGCACTTGTAGGATAGAGATTGATTGTAAGTAAAAGGTATATGCATATAGAAATAGAGCTCACACTTGGTCAATAAGTAGTCGCATAGGGAAAGTAAGTCACATGTAAGTGAGAGATAAGTGCATGTAAGAAAATAGGTCACATGCAATCAGTAGATAAGCACATATGGAAAAATGAGTCGCTTACAGTAGATAGAAGTTGGCATAGTAGTAAACGATGCAGTTTCAATAGTAGTTGTATGTAGCCGAAGAGACTGACATGATGAGTGAAATGATGCAGGATATACTACCACCTTTGTTATCACGAGAGTCACATCCTAGGGATTTGTAGTTGGTGAGATTGCTAGATGCAAAGGAGTAGCTAGTGTTAGAGATCCTCAGGTTAGAGCATGTGTCTAGATTGGAGCTGGTGTAGGCACATCGAGGACTGATGATGGTGATGGTGAAGAGATGGATGAGTGAGCATAGTTCTTTCTTGTTGTCGACAGGAGAGGCTACGATCACACTAGAGGATGTGTTTCAGATTCTACGGATTCCTATAGATGGGGACCGAATAGATTATGATCCTGATATGGGTCCAGCTGCATTCAGGAGATTGTTTAGGACAACAGACATTGGAGTAGAGGGCTCAGAGATTCCTATGGTGAGTATGGAGGAGTTATGTGATAGACTGCAGCGAGTGGTAGTAGCTATTATTAGATGGCTAGTGGGAGACAAACGAGCAAGAGGGTTTCTGGTAGGATGGGGGATAGTGATGGAGGGGATGTTCTCCTATGGGACAAGATATGCATGGGCAGAGTGTATGCTTGGACAGCTCTATCATTTTCTGCATGATTGTGCATATATGTTCGGGGCTAGTATGTTTACAAGAGTTACAATTTTGCATGTGTGGGCTTATGAGCATATTCCAGTGATGAGGCCAGAGGGATGGGTGGTTAGAGTAGTAGGAGAGCCTTATGCTAGGATGTATAGAGGAGTGTTGATATACCGGCAGTGCAGAGGACTAGTGTACTGGCGGAGGATGTTGGATGAGGTAGATAGATTTATATGGAGGCCATGGCTGGGATGTGAGAGATGGGATGAGGAGGATACTGAGCTTGTCTATGCTAGGAAGGCGAGATATATTTTTGGATGTGGGATATACATTATAGAGTGCTATTTGCCTAAGAGGGTTTTGAGACAGTTTGGGTTACCACAGGCAGTACCAGTTGGGGATGCCATTTTTGGGAGGACTGGACAGGAGGTGTTTGAATGGGGGCTGGAGGTTGTGGTTGACATAGTTTTGGTAGAGAGAGAGGGGCTACAGCTAGTTGTATGGTAGTGGGACATGGTCCTACAGATCCAGGCATGCTACCAGATTATGATGCATACTGGGTGACAACGAGACCAACGAGGCTGACGTGGGTTGGAGAGATAGGAGAGATAGAGATGGAGAGACTAGTCAGGAAGAGGCAATGATGGGTTCCACTAGCACAAGCTATTGTACCAGCAGTGCCAAGGATACAGATACAGGGACAAGTACAGGGATAGCCTCAGATACTTGCACAGCCTCAGGGATAGATATTAGGAGATGATGATGTTGGGATTCAGCAGCTACAAAGGAGGATTAGAGAGGAGAGGAGATGGAGGCAGCAGGCTTAGATGAGATTGAGGAGAGTGGAGTTGGATAGACACCAGATGGTGATTGGCTTATGGCATGCTAGGGCTCAGGCTTAGACATACCAGGCTCAGTTACAGGTGAGAGTACAGGTTGGGGATGGGTAGGATGATGGTGCACTTGCTAGAGTGACAGGAGAGAGAGATGTAGCTAGGTAGAGTAAGCAGATGATGAGATTAGAATGAGATAATGCCATACAACAGATGCAGGCAATGAGGGCAGAGAGAGATGGTTTGTGGGTAGAGAGGGATACGACTGTGTAGCAAATACAGGGGATGACTAGTGAGCGGGATAGAGCAATGACTGCATTGGGTATAGATGGGGCTATGATGTATTTGGCCACACAGTTGACATAGGTACAGGCAAAGCTGCAGAGAGTATAGGGTGAGGCAGAGTATTATAGGGGTTTATACTATGGAGCTATGCTAGTAGAGCAGAGGTAACCTAGCTTCAGGAGCAAATTAGGAGCTTCAAGTTCACAGAGGACAGGTGGATCTCGATCTGTAGCCTCAGTGATGGGGTCACCAAGAGAAAGGGGGATAGGTGCAGGACCCAATGGTGGTGGTCAGGGTGAGGGAGCTGCTAGTAGTCACTAGGGCTACCTTGTTTATGTAGATTATGTTTTATCATGATGAGGCCTAGAGCCGCTTGTACATACATTCTTTATGGCTCAGCTTGTATATGTAGATACTTATATATTGACACATGTATATATATATATATATATATGATGGCATATTACTTGTCTACACAATGATGCACTATTAGTATTATGATGGTTATGCATGTTGTATTTTGTATTTTCATGGATTATGTATGGAAGTTTTTGCAAACGATATGAATGGAAATGTATGATAATGCAAATATGTAAATGGTAATGATATAATATGGACTTAGGCATATAAATAGATGGTAATGAGATGATATGTGATGGACTTAGGTATGTATAACACACTTGTTTTGCAGGATAAGAGATGTGGAAGGACGATGGAAATGATTGATCTTGGTTGAGGACTATATAGACGAATAATAGGATGAATAGATGGTACAATGGGTAGCTTTTTAAGTAATTGCTCAAAATGAAAAGAAATGCAATCCTTATGTTTGATAGAGCATGTCGATGTTATGCACCAGAGTATAAAAGACCAAGGTGTTGAGATATCCAATGCAAAACTAGCATGCTACAATCTTATCTGAACACATGAGGTCAAGATGTTGAGCCAACATGCACAAGATATGAATAGCAGCTAGTGTTTTGAGATGGACTTTGATGCTACAAGCAATGGTTTGAGCTTATCTCCACTACACATAGTGACACCTTGCTGGTTATATGTATGGAGCTAGTCTTGAAATGGAATAGTCTCAAGTGCATAAGAGACTATTTATCTTCTTAGATGTTAGAGATATTGATATGTAAGATGCTAATCCCAACACGTACAAGATACCAATACGCTTAGGAAGAGAATAAGATCATCTCGCAAACACGACATACAAAAGCAATAAGACCATGCCCCATTCTTTACTTCATCACCACATACCAAGATATAGATAGATAAAGGCAGTCTTGATTAGGCATAGAAAAGGGACAAAAGATAAAACAAAAGATAATATCATCACATTCTCTTGCCAAATTTAGGTGCTCTTAGATGGATTTAAGCTAGGGCCTTGTTAAGAGGAAAGTTGCATCTTGTTAAAGGATAAAGATGTTGATAAACTGCTATAGCAAATGTTGGCTTAAGGCATGCGGACAAATAGCTTCTAGTTTATTCTTGATTGGTTAAAGTGCTTGAGCTTCAGTATACACATAGTCTGCTTCTTGCTTGACCTGATCAAAAAGAAGAAAATGGAAGATAAAGAGAAGATGATAAAGATGGGGTGGATCATTTGTGCTTGAGTATTGGAAACTTCCTTCGTATTCCAGACTGCCTACATACCCTATATCCATGGATCAAAGCACATTTATGATGAAGATGAGACATGATGAATATGTAATTCTAGGTTTTATTGATGATGTATGTGATGAAAAATAGAAGAATGTGAGATGAAAGATTGAAGGATGATTAGAAGAAAGATGAAAGATGGATGATGAAAAGAAGGAGCTATCATCTTAGCTTGAATCAAAGTGCTTCCTTCGCATCTCAGATTGCCTACATACTCTGTATCCACAAGATCAAGGCTTTAATGATAGAGCTGGGATGTAGTTCTTGCTTATTACGCTGGTGAGTGATGTTGAAAAAATTAACTTATTGCTTGAATGTTTGTGTTGGCGATGTTTTTTTCTATTTTTGGATGTCGGTTGAGCATAAATTGATTGCAAAGATACGGATCTTGGTTGCAAGGGTTTGCCATGTTTGTCATTGGATGAACACTATGGTTAAAGTTGAAAGTTTGTTGTGTTATGAGCTAAAGTGTTTGATGTGTTATGTGCTAGAGCTAGCGGTATCCACTTCCAAATAAGACTCAACAAATGCCCCCAGTGCAGAATGAGGTTTATTATGAAGAAGCGACAATGGAGAGTGCATGTGGTCAAGATGCTAATGTGCCAAAAGATATAGTTATCACAATAATGTCTCAAGTAGGATAGCTAGCATTGATAGAGGTGAAGATGGGAAAGCTATTTATTGCAATGACATGTGGATTATGATATGGATTATGTGGGTAAGATGGCGAAGTATGCTAGGAAGAGTGGTGATCAAACAAACCAAGCAGATAATGGAGGCTGGTCACTACACATAGCGCCTGTTTGCCAGGTTTTCACTATGGTACTTATCCAAGGTGCCTATTTACTAGGTTTTCACTAGAGGATGGATTATTTATATTATATTATTATATTTTTTTGTTAGCCAAAGCACCACAAATTGGTTTTCACTATTGGATGGATTTTTTTTTGGATAGCTGAGATTCAAGGATAAAACTTCTTGAGATGGATGCTGTTGACTGGTTCATCCAATGGAATACCTTTAGGTGTTGAAAGAGTATATACACCTGATCCATAAACTGCTGTGATGATGAAAGGACCAAGCCAATTTGGTTCAAACTTGCCCTATTTCTCATGATATTGCTGATTCCTTTGATTCTCTTTAAGGACAAGATCTCCAACTTGAAATCTGTGTTCTCTGATTTTTTTGTTGTAGCTATGGCGTAGACGTTTTTGATAGACTTGGACATGGTTGAGTGCTGTAAGACACCGTTCATCTAGAATCTCAAGATCATGGAGTCTGGATACTTGATATTATTCCTCTGAGATGGTATGTTGTAGGGATATTTGCAGCGAGGGGATCTCAACCTTAATAGGTAAAATAGCTTCAGTGCCGTACACAAGAGCATAAGGTGTAGCTCTAGTAGGAGTTCTGATACTTGTTCTATATGCCCATAATGCAGGATGGAGTTGTAAATGCCAATCTTGACTAGCTTCATTGACTATCTTTTTGAGAATTTTGATGATTGTTTTGTTAAAAGCCTCAACCTAGCCATTGCTCTAAGAATAGTAAGGGGTAGAGAATCGATGTTGGATATGGAACTTTTTGCAAAGATCTCTAGAACTTCTTGGTTCTTGAAGGGGCGACCATTATCCATGACAATAGCTTGAGGAACTCCATAGCGACAAATGATATAGTGTAGGATAAACTTGGATATTTTCTTGCCAGTGATATAAGTCATTGGTATGGCTTCCACCCACTTTGTGAAATATTCAGTGGCGGTGATAATGAACTTATGACCATTTGATGAAGTAGGATGGATTTTACCTATGAGATCAAGTCCCCACTACGAAAAAGGGAATGGAGTAATGATAGGCTGAAGCTCATGTGCTAGTGCATGTATTAAATCTCCATGTTTCTGACATTGTAGACATTTCTTTGTGAATTGTTGTGCATCTTTTTCCATGGTTGGCCAATAGTATCCTACTCGTAGAAGTTTCTTAACAAGGCAGGGCTAGTGGAATGCGAGCCACAGACACCTTCATGTACATCACGTAAGGCCACTTTTGCTTCCTCAGAATCAAGACACCTAAGAAGGATACCATCAAGACTCCAGCAATAAAGCGTGTCTCCCAAAATAGTGTAACGAGAGGCTCGACGGATAAAGGTTTTGCGTTGGGTGTTAGATAATTGAAATGGAAATGTTTGATTATGGAGATACTCATATAAATCCTTGTACCTCGGCAAATTGGGACCAACAATTTCACATATAAGCTCAGACTGTGGTACTTCAAATGCTGGAATCAGAAGTTGTTCAACTAGAAACTCACATTTATGTGTATTAGATGGCATGTCTAGAAGAGACCCAATCATAGCCATGGCATCTGCTGCTCTGTTCTATAGTCTTGGGATTTGTTCAAAGGTGATATTGTCAAAATACCTTTTAAAATCATCAACCATCACATTGTATGGAAGAAGCTTCTCATCTTTTGTTTGATATTCATCTAAAACCTGTTTGATAACTAGTTGAGAATCACCAAAGACTTGTAACTGTTTGATAGCCCATTGTATTGCCATGCGTAATCCTATGATTAAAGCTTCATATTCTGCTATGTTATTGGTACACGGAAATGCAATTCTGTATGATTTACATATACAATCTCCTTGAGGGGTAACAAATAATATCGCTACTTCCAATCCATGTTGTGTGTAAGATCCATCAAAATATAGTTGTCACCATGCTGGGGAAGTTAAATTGAACAACCCTTCATTAAGGAATTCTGGATACATTGGGTGAAGATGGGTGCTGCAGCTAATTGATCAGCGATGACTTGTCCTTTTATGGCTTTTCGATCCACATATTGTATGTCAAATTCACTTAAGATCATGACCCATTTTGCTAATCTTCCAGTGAGGATTGCTTTAGAAACAAGATATTTGAGCGTATCCACATTAGATATGAGCTTTGTCATTTGGTTCAACATATAGTGTCGCAACTTTTGGGAAGCAAACACTAATGCTAAACATGCTTTTTCCATAGATGAATAATTAAGTTCATATCCCACAAGAGTTCTACTGATGTAGTAGATGGCTTGTTCTTTTCCTGAATCATCATGTTGAGCTAGAAGGGAACTCAATGCTGCTATTTTTGATGATATGTAGAGAAATAATGGGCGGTCAAGCACGGGAGGTGTTGCCAGATATTCCTTTATTTTATCAAAGGCCTATTGACACTTTTTATCCCACTTAAAAGGTTCACCCTTATGAAGAAGATGTTGAAAAGGATGACATTTATCTGCTAGTTGTGAAATAAATCTGTGGATGGACTGTAACCTTCCTTGTAGACTACGAAGCTGCTTGAGATTTGCTGGTGGAGGCATTTCCATGATAGCTTTTACTTTAGCTGGGTCCACTTCTATCCCTCGTTGAGACACAATGTATCCCAACAGTTTTCTAGATGTTACACCAAAGTTTAGTTTGACTTGATACTTTTCTAATCGATCAAAGATTTGTGCTAATACCTGTAGATGTCCTTCTCTTGTCTTAGATTTTCCTAGGATGTCATCAACATAGTCTTCCATGATAGTGTGAAAAAGGTCATGAAAAATAACTGTCATGGCTCGTTGATAAGTAGCTCCAGCGTTCTTCAGACCAAAAGGTATTACAACCCAGTAGTATGTGCCCCATGGACACATAAATGATGTTTTATCTTGATCTTCCTTTGCTATTCTGATTTGGTTATACCCTAAAAATCCATCCATCAAAGATAGCATTTCATGTCCAGCTGTAAGATCTAAAATGTTGTCTATGCTTGGTAATGGAAAGTCATCCTTAGGACATGCTTTATTAAGATCTCTAAAGTCTGTGCAACAACAAACTCATCCATCAGGTTTTACTATACGTACCAAGTTTGAAACCCATTCTGGATAATCAATAGGCTTTATGAACTTTGCTTCTAACAGTTTTTGAATCTCTGCCTTGACCAATGAAGCTACTTGCGATTGCATTTTGCACAATTTTTGTTTAACAGGTTTTGCATTAGGAGATACTGCTAGATGATGTACCACAAGTGATGGATCTAGACCTGGCATGTCAGCATAAGTCCATGCAAAATTTATAGCTCTTTTCATAAAAAAATGCTGTGAAGTCTCCTCTTTCTTGCTCTAATAGTGATGCTGCTAAAAAAGTGATCTTTAGATTCTGATCTGTACCCAAGTTCATGTCTTGTGATTGTTCAACTAGCACAGTTGATTTCTCATGATAATCAGTGGCAACAAGAAGATCAAATCCCCCATCCTCAGGTGCCTCAGAGAGGTTTTCACCTTCGGATATGTCCTTTATTTTTACTTTTTCACAGTCAAGAGGTGCCTTTCAGTTTTCACCTAGTGACCTATTTTTTATTTTATTTTGTTGATTTCACTTTTGTGACTGAAGGATTTGATACTTCCGCCAAAATATGCTAGTTTAGGTAGATCCATCATGAAACCCACTTTGTGATCACCCAATGAAATGCCTTATCATAAGCCCATGAATTTTGCAATAGCTTCATCATTTTCAAATCTATCTAATATCGGTGCCCCCTGTTGGTCCCAATCAACGAGGTCAGGATATACGAGTGAAAGGGTAATAGAGGAATGGTTGTGGCTAGAGGAAGTTGTGGAAATCATGAAGATGGAGTTTTATTGAAAAAGGTCAATAATATGAAGGGAGGAGTCATTGATAGTATCCAAACTAGAAGTTTCTCTTGCCGAGGAGGGTCCAACATAAATATCAGAAATACACTTAATGTCTTTGGGTCGCGGTACCTTTGGCTAATATCGGCTGATAGCTAAGGCCTTGTTTATTATACTTCTTAGACACAATAATGGGTTCAATAGGTCCTTGTTCCTGTGATCCCAATCCACCATGTCCTTTGTAGCCTATGTTCTTTATGATGCAGAACCTATTGTTATATCTCTCCACTTCCAGTTGTACTTGGTCATTTTCATCAAAGAATATCCAAGAGTTGATATCATCAATGTCTTCATCATCCAGAAATCTTCCTTTAATGAATATTGTGGGTGGGGCTTTGATGACAGCTGGGGATGAAGTTGGCTTGGATGTAGAAGGTTTACCATGAGATTTGGGAGATAAGGGAAGGGTGCCAACATAACAAGGCTCTTGCAATATGTATTCACCAGGACCATGTTTGGTGTACTTGATATGGAGGTTGGAAGCGGCTTTGCTAGATGATGGCTTGAGTAGGTCAGATGGGTCTATATAGGATGAAGATGGATATGCCTCGGTGTTGATAGGAATGTGGTTTGGACTCTGGTATTTATCTTGAAAGGCACGACAAAATTCAAATGGATTGGGATCAGCATGGATAGTAATCTCAACACCATTGTGTGAAAATTTAAGACATTGATGGTATGTAGAAGGAACTGCCTTGAGGGCATGTATCCATGGACGACCGAGGATGATGTTATAAGGAAGGTCAATATCCTGACAACGGGTTTTAGTAGTGACCGGCCCAACTTGGATAGGCAAGTAAATAATCCCTTTAGTATCTCTCTTGGCATCATCATATGCTCTGATAGTAATGACCTTGGAGGTGTCAACATCTTTCTCAGAATATCCCAATTGTTTTATTAATTTCAAGGAACATATATTAAGACCAGCTCCACCATCTACCAAGATTTGTTTGATATGGCATTATTTAACAAATACTTCAAGTGGAGGGCTTCATTGTGTGAAGGGTGAATGGAGGGCTGAAGATCTTTGCCAGAAAAGGTTAAATGACAAGGGGTTGCAATGCTAGAAACCATAGATTGGAATTGTGTGATATCAATATCATTAGGCACCAAAGATTCTTGTAAGGCTTTGTCAAGGATAGGTTTGTGAGCAGGGGATATGCGAAGCAACTCTAGTATGGATATGTGCACAAGTGTTTTACCAAGGTGATCCAGGTTATTATAGTTAGAGAATGGTCGAGGAGGATGGATGGGTGCTCCTTGAATGGTAAGTCAACCTCTTCGAGTGGTTACAACACAGTCAGGTGCTTTGCCTTGGATAGTAATGGTAGAAATGTGAGCATGGTCAATGCGGCCAATAGTAGATGATTCATAGTTGTACTGAATGGCATTCCTAGCATGAGCGTTACTTGATTTGTCATGAGATGGAAGTGGATTCTTGAAAGCATCTAGATCATAGTTCGATATCGATTGTTGTGCAGGTTGAGTTGTTGAAGGTGTAATTTTGATTAAACCTTGATCGATACAATCTTGGATAACATGCTTTAAGCACATACAACCATTTGTTTTATGTCCTTTAACTCTATGGTAATCATAATACTCATTTTCTTTGTACCAAGGAGCTTTGAAGAGTGGTTCACCATTGGGTGGTGCATCCGATAACATAATATCGCCCACTTGGAGAAGCTTTTGAAAGACAACTTCCATAGGTTTCGCTAATGGTGTAAATTGTTGGTGAGGATTTGAAGTTTGTCATTGTCACGTTCATTGAAAAGGTTGTGTCGTTGTAGAAGTGGCTTGAATGTTGATGGGAGCTTTCATAGTTTGTATGTTCTTTGCGTCAACAACACCGTCGTTAACAACATTCTTATTTTTGTTCCAAAAGTGAGATTTATAATTGGAGTTTTGAGGATAGTCTTTGTTATCACGAAAGATCTTGATAGTACCTTTAGTAATTCAAGCTCGTTCAATGATGGTTCCTTTGGAAACAAGTTCATCAAAGGTGCTAGCACTTTGTAATTGTAGTTGGAATGATAGCTTGGGATGAAGATTTTGAACAAAGATATCAAGATGTTGCTTAGGTATTTCCCATGATAGTTTGCTAGCCATATTATGCCATCATTGAGTAAATGAAGAAAAGGCTTCACCATTGCGTTGTTTATTGTTGACAAGGTCATTCATGTTTACCTCATGTTCAATGTTAAAGGCAAAGTGTGATCGAAACTTATTTGCTAACTCTGAAAAAGACTTAATTCCCAGAGGTAAATGTGAGAACCATTCAAGATCTTGTCCTGCTAAGCTTTGAGGAAATAGTCTCAAAAGATATGTATTGTCATGAGCAACATCGAGACATGCCACAAAGAATGCTCTAAGATGGTCTTCCAGATTTCCTTTCCCTTTGTACTTGTCAAATTGTGGAATTTCAAAGTGTGGCGGAAAAGGTGTCATATGAAGTGACTTGTCAAATGGATAAGCGCATATGTTTTCTAAGGAAAATGTCTTCTTGCTTTGTCCTACCTCTTGGTTGATCATTTGTTGAACATCCATTGGAGATAATTGCTATTGTTGCAAAAGGGATGAAACATGGTATGATGTATATTGAGGTTGTTGTTGTGGAATATATGAAGTCATGACCATTTGTTGAGGTTGTGTACTCACAATGTATGTCAAAGGATTGGTATGTGACACATATGTGGTTGAGGAGTGTTGTCCTTGAGACACAAGCGGTGGTTGGGTATATTGTGATGAATTGGCACCAAGATTTTGTATCACATGAGAAGTGGACGATGGATTGACACTAGTTAATGGTTGTGAATTTGGAGTTGGGTTTGTGACATGGTAAGTGATGGAAGGATTGGTGGATGCAAAAGAAGGATGGACACTTGGATTTATATTTTGGACAACATGAGGATTGATATGTGTCATGTGTTGGGTGACAATAGGTAAACCTTGGGTAGCATAAGACGGGTTGATGGTTTGTGAAGGATTGTAAGAAGATGATGTAAGTTGCTCAACATAAGTGACCGTAGTGCTAGGATTGGCTTAAGAAACAATAGGAGGGTCACTCATGTCAATAAGACTGACATTGGGATTATATGATGTATTGGATGGATTAGTGGAGATAGTGGAAAGCATATTAGCAGTAGGTATATGAGATGTGGTATCCACATGGGATATAGCAGGTTGCGATGGTTGTGAAGCTTGGACCGTTGGTGTTGTTCGGATAGTTTGGGAAGCTTGCACACTATGGGATATGGGGATAGCTTGTGATATTTGGGGCATTTGCACTTGGCCCACATGGACAACTTGTGTTACTTGAGGCATGGAAATAGTCATGGTAGGAGAAGGAGTCTGTTGAGGATCATGGAAAGGTGGAATGTTCAAATTTTGTGAAATGAAAGGGAGCACATTGGTTGGCATTATCAAAGGTTCTAGAGTGTACTCCGAGTGTGGTGGATCAAATGAAGTAACAATAGGTAGTGAAAGAGATGTGTTGGAAGATGGAGTTTGTGATATGATAGGGGATGGTGTGACTATAGTGGATGGTCCCTTTGCAACAACAACGGGAGTGTTTGGATCATGCTCTCTAATAGCGGATATGTTAAAATCTCTTGGTAATTTAGTGCCCATGCAAGCAAGTTGCAAGAGGTAGTGATTAGGCTCAGATAAGACAAGTCTCTCAACTTGATCCCATACATGTGTATCCTGAAATTCTGATAAGTCTTCTTGGGATTGTTCCTCATAAGTCTCTAGAAATGTTTGACGTTGCACTTGTGAAAATGACTCTCCAATAATATACCCATGGAGCATAAACATATGAGGAGGCATACCGGTCGTAAATTAAGTTGCATCTCTAAGAGGCGTTGATCTAGATTGTTGCATCTTATCTTCCATCTAAGCCTACAATTTGGCTTCCATTTCAGCTCACAATTTGGCTTCCATTTTAGCTCTATATTGACTCCTAGTTTGAGGCATGATGAATGATGTTGAAAACTAAACTTTAGCTTGTCAAGGTTTTGAGACCCAAAAAGATGATAGTTTGTTGATTGTTTGGTTGCTAGTTGTTGGTTGGCTAGTTTGCTTTGTTGTTGGGTTTCTTGGTTGCTTTGTTGTTGGTTGGACTTCCCTAGAGAATAGCTCACACACTCAAGGGAAAAGTTGTTTGCTAAGGTTGCTATGTTGTTGATGTTGCTGAAGCTAAAGCCAAGAGATGATGTTTTGTTGATTGATCAGATTGATTGATTTGATGTTTGGTTTGCTAGTTTGGGATCTCAAGAAGATGAAAATCTCATTAAGTTTAATTGGTTGGTAGACTCAAAGTAGGAGACAAAGTCCAGGTATCTACTAATGATCAGAGACAGGTCTGAAAGCTAATGCTGAGGCTTAACACGTTGGACTTGTGGCTGATTTGACTGAATCGCTAAGATTTACTGGTATTTGACCACAAGTGACAAGTAATAGCTCATATGTAGTTTAGAAAAGGCCAAAAGTGACTGGTAATAGCTCAAATGCGATCTAGTTTTGGTTCAGATAGCAGGTTACAGTATTAACCAGAGGCGAGCCAATTTTCCACAGGTGACTAGTATTGACTAAAAAGTGATTTACTATTGATCAGAGGCGATGCAGTTTAGACCAGAGGTGACTGATTGTTGTTTAAAAGTGATCTAGTTTAGGAAAAAAATGACTGACTGTTGTTTAAAGGCTATCCGGTTTAGGCAAAAAGTGGCTGACTGTTGTTTAAAGGCAATTTGGTTTAGGCAAAAAGTAGCTAATTGTTGTTTAAAAGTGATTTAGTTGTCTGTATGTGGGTAGTTTAAGCTCAAAAGAGAATGTGTCTGTCAGGAAATATGTTTGATTTGTGTCCTTTTTTTTGACAAGAAAATAGTAATTGTAGTCACTCACACTCACAACAATCACAAACTTGTACAACCTAGGCTAGGAAAGGACTGTATTTGTTGAGTCCCCTAGCCATGCTTATTCAAAGCAGATAGCTTTAGGATCTTGGTACCACCGACTCCTCTCCATGGCACACACTTCTCACGCATGCCAAGATCTAGGTTTCTGAAGGCTTGTCCCCCCACCAAACCTTAGGATTGTCCCTGCTATCTCTTCTAAGAACCACATGAATTAGGGCAGCTTCAAAGGTCCCACCTTTTGTGTTAACAAATAGAAGGTTTTTGTCTACTACACAAAGTTGCTAATAAGGGCATCCATTCTAGTGGCTATACGTGTAGCGATGCTACTCTCCAATATGGAGTCTCCCAGCCTTCAAGGGTTACACCTTGGAGGGTTTTGGGGGAGGTTGGCTATCGGTATAACACAACAACACCCGTTGTTTGTGGCTTTCAACACAAACACTTTTCTTATATAGCAGTTTGGAAGGACTTGGCTTTAGCCTATTACTGCTTGGGTTGTATCCTTTCTCACACCGGGAGGGCAGGCCCTCTAAAGATAATAACAAGTTCTCATATGCCCAAGATCTATTTGATAGGCAAGGGGAGAGGATACTTTTGTTATTAAATTTGGGTTACAATCAAGCACATACAAACAATCAAAAAAGATAAATCAAGCACGAAGCAAGCAATGATTCATTTTAAGCACCAAGCCCAAATGTTCCTAATTTAGTGAAAAACCACAAGTCTTGGACCGATCGAAGCTGCAACAGATATGTTAGTAGTTTGATAACCTCATTTTCTTGGACAATAGATAAGATGCTGCACAAATACCCAATTAGTAGCCAAGAAAACTAAACTGCAAATGATAAAGACTTAAAATGACACAGTTTACCAGAGGCAATCAACTATTGATCCAAAGTGAACTGTATTCTGCCATAGATGAAATGTTACAGATCATAAGCGGTGTCAATAATGCTAGATGCGGATTGATAAAGCTCACAAGCGATGTGAAAAAGCAAGAAGAGACTGGTTATGGATCATAAGCGACTCAAATCTGCAAGAAAAATAGAATGCAACAAAAACCCTAGTTTTACAATAAGCGATTCAATTAGCTAAAGGCGATCACTGTTAGGTTAAAAGCGATTCAAATAAAGTCATAAGTGACCATTGTTAGCGTATAAGCAATGTAAAATAGACAGGAAGCGACTACTGTTTGCTCATAAGTGATCCAAAAATGCTAAAAGCGGTAGGTTTCAGCTCAGAAGCGATGCATATATTCAGACAGCAACTGGTTTTCACTCAAAAGTGACTGGAACTTGCCGTAAGCGCTCAAAAAATCTGATCTTCAAAAAAACAACTTCAAATAGAAAATTTAATCAAGGACGTGAATCCCACCGGGTGTGCCAAAATGTGATAGGTAAAAAATCAGGTTAATAAGACCAAGCATAGCCATGAAAACCTAACCCTACTATCATAAAAGAATCTAATCCAAATGAAATCAAAAGCATACAATTCAAACACAATATCATCTAGATTGTATGATTCCTTGTTTATGATGCAGATTGCTTCTTCAACAATGAACAATTATGAAGATAAAAGATGCCATGATGGATGGATGATAATGATGATAAGCTCAATGGATGCTATGAATACTCAAATGCTCAATGTAAAGATGATAATGTAGACGCTATATGAATGTTGCATTCTTGTAGTATGGAATGAGAGGGTGTTTATATAGAACTCAACCAAAATCAATCAACGGTGGATATTCGGTGGCTATGTGAATGGTTAAGATTAAATGATAGACATAGGTGAATGTGAAGATGACAAGTGGAGGGAAGATAAGGCTTATGTGTGACCATGTACATAAAAAGTACTACATGTGAAAGATATTAAATAAACTATGTAGTACCACTTATCTTTTTTAAATGAAAGGGCACACATGTCAGCTCATGAGATAAATGATAAGAGAAATTAATTAAATAAATAAAATTTATTTAATTAATTGGAAAGTGGATCTACGAAAGGAATTTTTTAATTAAATAAATAAGATTTATTTAATTAAAAATAGAAGAATGAAGATAATTAAATAATTAAAGATTATTTAATTCTAGCTTAGAGGAAATAGAAGAAATAGCTAATGAATTAATTAAATAAATATAAATTTATTTAATTAATAGAAGAAATAGATGTGTTAGGGATATTGCTCAAGTGTGTTAGACAAATACAGATGGTGGATGATGCAATGTTTGAATGCTAATGATAATGAGTCAATTTTGGGTGTCTACAGATGTAAGTAGTTTGACTTCACCATAGCCAAGGCCTCTTAGAGTTCTTGAAAATTGGCAAGATATAGATCTTCTACAAAGTATTCATGCCTCTCTAGAACTTCCCAACACAAACCTACCATCACTTTATGATCATGGTCAAAATGAGTTAGGGATTCCACAATCTTACCTTCATGTGTCTTCAATTGTCCTTCCAAGTGATGTGACTTGTGGAACGCAAGGTCTTCATGCAACATATCATGATCACACCTCCACAAATCAATTTCTTCCTTGACATATCCTCTATTACACCCATGTGTGGAAGCTATGTCATCATTATGCTCGCTCAAGGGATCTCCATCAAACTAGTAGGTAGAATCTTCTACCTCATGATCTTCCTCAATGTCTGATCTAGAAGATGTGTGCACTACTCTGACTTCTTTAACCACCAAGTGATCCTTCTCATCTTGCAATGTCAAGTCACTCTTAAAAAATTCACTTTGATCACTTTCCATTGAAATTTCTTAATTGTCTTTAAGGACAACATCTAACTCAAAGATACCCATACAAATTGATTACTTGCCAATGTGATGCAAAGGTGATGAAGTAATTCTAAGCTCAATCAAGGGAACATCAAATAAACTCATACCTTCTTGTAGCTGACCCAACATGGTTGGTTTGGTGATTTCCATGGCGACATCTCCTTCAATCTTGTAATCATCATGAAGTCCCATGAACTCATCCCTTGTAGACTCAATAGGTGACTCTCCTTCCTTTTTATCTTCATAGGGCTGAAGTGAACTCTTGTCTTCTTCTTCTCTAGGGCTTGGAGTCCAAAATTCAATGCATGTTGACTAATTTTTGTCTTTCTCATGATTACTTGTAGGCTGCATTCACCTATACTCTCAAGGGTTTTCGTTCTTGGAATATGTTGCTATAAAGTGCAGACCAAAAGGAATAAATGTCTAGCTTGATGATGATTGAAATGATCTGAAAAAACTTGTTTTATGTACATGTTTTCTTTGCCCTTGTCAATCTAGTTGAGCTAGGCAATATTCTATCAATTTTTTATTGTTTTTACCTCTTAGAGAGGCTTACTTGACTTATGTCATCTTGGCACCCAAGTAAACCCACTTTTGGATTGACCCAACTTAGCATTCCTGATTTATTTAGTGATCTTTCACTAGGTTGACCGCAAGCTAACTTAATCTTGTTTTTAACTTCTTATTTGGTGCCAAAAATGTATGAAATGAAATCAAACACTTCTTACTCCAAGTTGCCCATACAATTTCCACACTTTTCTCTATCCCTAGGTGGTTCGCTTCACAAGAGAACAATTTTGTTTGTCCAAGGTAAATATATTAAAAATACTAGAAAATGTGATAATCCATTTCCCAAACTCAAATTTCCAACCAAAAATCCCTAAGTGTGGAAAATAGAGCATTAGGTCAACACTAGTGACCACTCTAAAAAATGGGGACATTATAGTGTGCTAAACTTATTTGGATGAGTTAGGATGATTTTCTTGATGATTACATGTGGTTCAAAATTTGGTTGGTATTGTACTATCTCTTTAGTAAGTTATTCTTGATAGATTTTATGGTGTTATGTGAGTAAATGTAATTGAAATTGTATTCCATGCTTCTCTACACCATGGTTCTAGTTACAAGGCTATCAACACCTTGTTTCCATGAAGGTACAAGGAGTTAGATTGGATAGAGAGTACATGGGTGTTTTGTAGGTGATTTCATCCAAGATCACTTTCTTTGCTCCATTAGCCAACACATTTGAAGACCATCTCATCATAAGTTAAAAATGCATGAGATTAGCAATTTCTCTTCTCACTATAGACTCACATCACATATTTTAATGCTTTGGATGGGTGGGAACTTCATAGGATATGTGGATACATAATTTATATTTCTCCATTGGATTTCTAAGGCTAGGTGATATATATTGATGTCTTGTAGCCTAACTTGGTATACAATTACCACCAGATGATCATCCAATAGATACTGGCAGGCTCTATGTATTGATGTGGTTAATATTTTCTTACTTATGCTCAATTTTGTTATGAATACACACTATAATTTGGAGATGAGTATCTTGGTGTGGTATTGACATTAGGCTTTTGTGGTATATTTTCTTGTTTACTTATTTATGTGTGTTTACCTTATTCATTTTATTTAGGTGTGTTGTTTTGTGAATTTGATGTATGTATGTATGGATTATATGTTCATGCATGCTATTTATTTTATGTGTTAATGTATTTGAATTGTCATTATTTGTATGATGGTTTTGTGTGTTGTCCTATAATGTATTGAAAGAGGGTTGAGGGGGTTGATTGATAGTTTGATTAGATCCTCCTTTCACTACATACATTCAAGGACATTTAACGAAGTTGAATCATAAATTTTCCAAGAGGACTCAACTATCAGGTTTGCTATCACTTGGAATGATAAGGAAATTTAGAATTTGTTGATTAATTTGTTAAACCCTTATCTCAATTAAGCCTAAAACCCTAATTATACAAAATCATAAGCAAATGGACAAAACACGACAAATGCTTCTACAGAAAGACACTAAATATAGATTAGATACATACCAGATTTTGGATTTTATAATACAAAAACTTTAGGTTCAAAAGAGTGGGTGCCCAAGCCCAAGGTGATACTTTTTCTGAGGGCTTCAGGATGAAATTTGCTACAGACTGTAACTTGCTCCAAGATTCCCAACACTACAAATTGGAGGTCAAAAGAGCAGGTGCCCTTGACCTTTTAGGGTTATTTCCTTCTTTTTTCTTCAGATCTAGATTTCTTCTACTCTACAATGATCCTCTGCAAGATCTAACACTTGTCACCTGCAATCACAAGAGAGGGGTTGGGGGTTGTGGTGTTTAGGAGCTTGCCTTAGTCAAGCCCTAGAATGGCATTCAAGCCTTCCAACACTGTTGTTAGATAGAGAGTGCATGTCCTTCGTGGAAAGAGGAAGAAGCAATGATAAAGAAGATAGATTGAATCAAAAATAGATATCACCTCAAAGGTGTAGCTCTCAAGAAGATGAAGATATTTCACACCATGAGAAGATGATGCCAAATCTGCAACAACAAACACAACAACAACGAAATTCTGTTCTGCAACACAATCAATGTCTTGAATGCTCTATGATCATAAGTTCACCTTAATCTCAAAATCATCTTCTAGTTTACAAATGAAGTCCTAAACATGCTTATATATGCATTCCCACTATAATTTCATAATTAAAACATAAGATGCCAAAAAGGAACACCTTTTAATGGTCACAAGACGACATATGAATTTGGGACCTCAATAAAATAGGGTTGGACTAGTTTGTGGGCGCCCTTGTCTAGGGGCCTATTTTGGGTCTAGATTAATCTCACAGATGTCTCCTGAGTCCCATTTGTAATGGGTTTCAGGGGATTTTACTTCGGGATTCATTTCTAAGATGAATGATTAAAATTAAGGGACCTGGGAGCTAAACTTAGGAGGTAAAAGTCCTAGGGGGGAATTTTACAACATGACATGCCCTAAGGTTAGGATGCATGTACTATAGGATGCATGTTATCCTATCTTGAGCATATGTTTCTTAAGAAGACAAGTTTCATCACTTGATGAGATACTTTGTATTATGAGATAGAGTAGTAGTTCACTTGGATGTTGCATATGATCTTGAATGCGCTGTACTATGTTGAGCCTAGTATGGTTGTAAGGTTTTATGAAATTTATTGATGCTCATTTTAGCATGTTTATGTCCTTACAAACCATATATGTATTTGGTGTATTTGCATATAGGAAGCTAGAGAGAGAAAATAATAATAAGAAATGAGCAAATGAACCTAGATTTAGTTAGGGTAATCCTAGAGAATTGTAAGAATAATGCTTTGAAGATTCTACAAAAGTTTTGGGATAATATACAATAGAATAGATGCATCCATTCTAAGGTAGAGGCAGATGTCTCATATAGATAGTAGTGTTGGTTTTAATGTAGGGCATAGGTATGTTGTTCTAGCTTACAATTAATTCAAACTTTTAGATTTGGTGATGTGTGTTTGGGACACTATATTCACTATGTATAGGTGTATGTAGATGTCAAAAATAGAGGAAAATGAGGAAAAAATTAGTGAAAATGGAGTATAAAATAACAAATTAAATGAATCCAATAATGAGATAAAAATGGGAATTTACAAGCCTAGATTTAAGAAATAATAAAGTGAGATAGTGAAACAAAAATTTTGAATGCTAGAAAACACCCTTAGAGAACATTTGAAGGGTGAATGACTATTTTTTCTATGATGGAAATTATTTTGTTATCCTAGTAAGGGGTTTTGGTTTATTATTTTTGGGGGTAGTAGGGGGCACTAGGGGTGCTACTATCTCATGTTATAATTTCTTGAAAATATTAAGGTTTTCTTAGCCTAGCTTTCTAAATAATTTGTATAACTATCTTGAGTATCCAATTTTGCCAATTCTAAAAAAAGTCACTTAAAACACATGTTTTGCTAAGACTAACCTTGAAAGGTGGTTATGTTAATGAGGAAGCTACCTTTGTTATCCCCCTTGTGGGTAATTCAAACATAGATCCACATGTGCATGTTAAAGATAAAACTATGTGGAAATAAAATATAAAAAATATTACTAATTGAAATGAAACAAAAACCATAATGTGCTTACCAATTAGGATGTGGAAATATAGAAACTAGGGCTTGACAAGAGAGTGAAAGAGGAAACAAGATGGAGGAAAAGGGAAACATGGATGATATAGGGTTGAAGATGGATGGATTGGGAAAGTGAAAGAAAGGGTTTAAGGAAAAATTAGAAGGTTGGGAAGGAAATTGGGAAAGAGATAGAGGAAAGATTGTGAGAGGGATGTAGAAAGGAATATGACCACATAAAGCTACTCCATGGATCCAAAATGATGCATGCATGATGTCTAAAGCTTCATGAATATGTTATAGTGATAGTTAAGTGATCCAAAGCTCCAAAACTATAAGATAGTCATAGAGAATTCCAAAGTGAAAGAGGAAACTTGAGTGTGTTATATGAAAATGAGATGAAGGAAACTTTTATAGATTTTTGATAGACAAATTTTACTATTGTGAGTGAGGAAAAATTTAATTGATCTTAGTTAGCCATAGATAAGGTTGCATTAAACATTTGGAGCCAACAAGGTAGCGAAGTTTCATCTCTACCTTGGTAGAGATGTAAGTTCTACATATCTAAGAAAGATAAACTTTGATGAGAAGATAAACGAGAAAGAAACAATATTAATGGAGGTAGAGATGTAAGTTCTACATATCTAAGAAAGATAAACTTTGATGAGAAGATAAATGAGAAAGAAACAATATTAATGGAGGTGGTTTCAACTTAATTAGATACCTAATGTGAATCTTATGGAATAAATAAGGTTAAAATAGGCTATTCTTGTTAGAGGATGAGAAAGCATTTAATTTTTGGAGCAATCATCTTGAAAATGGAAACATGAGTAGCTTATGTAGGAGTCATAAAGAAGAGGTAAAGGATACATGAAAGGGGGGAGTGACCACGTAGAAAAAATAATTAGGAGCTTTGAAGGGGTGATGACACATGGAAAGAGGGAAAAGATACAAGGAAAGTGGAACAACTAGGGGAAAGAAGAAAATATGCTAGAAGGGCGTTAAAAAAGGGACCAATTAGGTAAAACACTAAAATGACCACAAAACATGTAAAAATGAATTGCAATGTATGTAACTTTTGTTCTTACTATTAGTGTACACATTTCATTTGGCTTCATTTGGCTTTCATCTGGCCACATTTGGAAGCCTCATTTTATGTACATGGCATAAGACACCCCAGTTGGGTGTGTGGCAGTTAGGAAGAGTCCTTCACTCCACTTAGCTCACCACATCTACTTGAGATCTCCTTAAGTTATGGGATTGACTCCCATTAACTCAAGGTTACTCAAGCTTATGTATACTTGCTTACTTTTCTATTCATTCATGCATTGGGTGACTTCATTCATTCTCTCTGATGCATGAGTTGTTTTATGTGCTTGTTTTTTATCTCTCTAAATATAGGTTGATTTACTTACATATTATATATTTTGACACCAAATGTGGAGAAGGGACATAAATTATGTTGAATGGGATAAAAGGAGGATAGCTTCTTGGTTGATTTATTATAAGATGAAGATAAGAAGACTAGTTCTTCATTGTTGCAAGTAATTGGAGCTTAGATTAGAAAATGGAAGAGTATATATTGGGTTGAGAATAAGAAGTAAATAAATATGGTTTCTTTGTAGAGTTTGTTGTTTGTTTTGGCATTACAATGTTGGATTGTTGGCCTTGATTTCCTTCTACAAGTTGTGTTAGAGTTTACTTGTTCTTTATAGCATAAAAGTAGGTTTTTACAAGGGAATCTATGCCAAAATTTCTCCAAGATCATTTGGAGGGGTTACATGTTGATTTGTGTGATTGTGGTTATGGTTTTGGTATGTTTTTTAAATGAAGGAAATTTGTTGCAAGGCTCCCATAGTTGAGTAATAAAAACATCAAGTTTTTGTATGTGATTGTGATAAAAAGATATGATAAAAATTAGTTAATTATGTTTTAATTATTCTAATGTGAAAATCTAATTTTTATTATAAATTTGGTGTCTATTGAGTGTGTTTAAAATTAGGTTAGTGTCAGAAAATGGGTGTCTTTGGTTTGTCTAAAACTTATTAATAAAAATAAATGTGTTGGTGTCAGGAAGTTACCTACAAAAGAAATTTTAATTTATTAAATGACATGGTTAAAAGTTAGATGGTATGTGAGTGGCCTAACCTTTGTGTTGATTCTAATTTGTGGGGAATGTGATGTGTTTATATAAGGAGAAGATTTCCATTCATTTGGCCCATATCACTGACTACATCGACATACTAAGAACATATTACATTAATATAACTTCAAATATCAAACATGATGACAACGAAGGAAATACATAAATGTAAATATTCACTATAGAATCTCAAAAATAAAGACATATTTAAATCAAGTCACAACATATATGCAAAATTTATTCTAAAATACACCATGAATGGCACATTTCTACCCGGGTTTTGTTCATCAAGAAACACTTAATGATCATATATCATCATCATCATCATCATCATCATCTATGTAATATGACATTATTGAGTCTATAATCTCATTGGGGTACAAGTTTTTGTTACACATCTTTTGGTCCCATTAGAATTCACCTACATCGAACTTATTTTGTTGAAATTATTAAATATAGTAGTTTTTAAAATCATTTTATTTAATTCCACATTGTGTTATGGAATATCTTATGTTCATGTCCTTTTTACATTTTTCACTCAATCTTTCCACTTGGGTGTAAGGTATTACTTCTTGATGTAGGTTATATGTCTTCATTCTTGCTCATTATGGGAAAAACCATGGGGGCCATATTTTCATCAACATCTTTTATTAGCATTGATGTCATACACATGTACATATCTAGTAGATACACATCCCTTTCTTAGTTTCATATATCATGCTATTTTTCACAACCAATTTCTAGTTAGAGTTTTATTTTCATTTTTCATCAATTTGTGTGCCCTTCTTTGTAGTACACTCAATTGAAGGGGTCATATGAGTAATTATTACATTATCAAATTTTGTGTAGTTTCATTACTTGGGCACACATAATTGTCACAGTGGCTCAAATCATACAAGATTCATATTCTTCATATCACTAGTTTTTAATTCATTTCTACTTTGACATGCATTCTCACTTACATTTGCATAGACATGAAGGTGTGGAGAAAATCTAGAGGAGAAAAGTGTATATCATTACACGTTTCCCAACTCAATTTATGCCACTTTGTACATGGATATCTTTAATACATTTCCTAGCACTTAATTAATGACTTTTGGCACACTCTCTAGCCTAAAAATCCAAATGTAGTAACATGTCATGCCATATCAATTAGTTTAGATCATATCTAACCCTTTTCCTAGAGCACTGCACATCATAGACTAGATCATACATGTGGTTTTATGTCTTTAGTTGAATTGTGATTGTACGGTCTTGTTAATTTGATTTCAAACCCAAAGGTAACATTTTCTTATGTCAAACCTTCAAGAATGTGATTATTTCTCATTAGATAGCATGCCAAAAGTTTTAAATTACATATCTAGGGCTTGTACTTAAAGAAATCACCCTATGTCATTCTATCACCCATCAAATACACATTGATTAATCAACAAAAAGAATGAAACATTCATATATTTTTCGCTTACACATTTAAGTTTAGCTACTGACTACTCTATTTACATTAGCATCCAACATTTAAGTTTTCTCTATTTTGATCAATACCAAAGTATTTTTAGGGATTGACTTATAAAAAGGAATTCAATTACTCCTCTCTATTATTATATAAAACTAGTAGTGCTCCTTAGCACCACATAATTTTCACTTAAGCAAATAGACATCAGGTAAACATTTTTAATAGGTATTGGAGGCCTATCTCTACTCAATAAAATTGTACCATTAGGTTAGAATCACACTAGGACTCAATCATGCTAGTGTGGTACACTGTAGATATTCAAACTCACAAATCTCAATCATCTAAGGCCTTTGATATTGGAAATAGTTTCTTATTACACTTTATGTCTTTATATCACAACTTTACATTAATTAAAGCCCCCCTTACATCAATTTTAACACATCAATTTTAACATAAGCCTTAATCCCATCACATTTTAGTTTTTAACACATTTATTTTCAATTTCAATTAATCATACTCAACTCCTTGATTTATCTAAGATTTTTTAAAAAAATTTAGTCTATCAATTTGTAAAATATATTTATAAGTTGTCAAGACCTTATTATAATTCGAATGTCGAACCCTCTGACATGTTTTAATTACATGAATAGTGGAGATTCTTATACATTTTTAGAAGGTATATGTGGTGTGGATATGGAGAACATAGCTAGAATATGTTTGTTTCTAATTACATGTTAATATAGAAGCCATCAAAATCATCCCTTTTTTTTGGAATTGTTGAGACAAGCAAAAATTTCCAAGGAAACATCATTGATTTACACAGATGATGCACTTATATCTTAACAAATAATTGCATATTTTTTTCTATGAAAGAATTGCAATTAAAGAAAAGTATAACACAATGGATTCATGAAATTTTAAGCCCTCCTAAGGGCTGTGAGGGATGATAGAACAAGTAGAGGCCCAAGAGTGTGTGGAACAACAAAAACAAAAATTATAAAACTACAATATATTAATAATACACATATACACACACAAGAATATATATATATTCACAAAACAACAATTTCTATTGATCAAAATGTTGTAGTATAGAAGTAGTCTTCTTTTTCATCATGACCAATGTGCATGGCTTGCACTCAAACTTTCTAACTTGACTTGCACTCCAAGACTCTACCCTGACTTGACATGATTTGACTTGTACACGAAGACTCTTTGTTGACTTGCACTACAAAACTCTTCATTGACTTGCACTACAAGACTCTTCCTTCACTTGACTTGACTTGACTTGCACTTGCACTTGCACTAACACTCCAAGACTCTATATTGACTCGATAGGGCTTACTTTAACTTCACTCTATTTAAATATCATCGGGTTCAATGGCCGAACAGTCAATAATAATTTTACACCTCATCCACACTAAAAGTGGGAAATATTTGTCCTATTTTTATTGGCCGAATTTCACATTTAACTATTGATGTGGATGATATTTAAGAATAACCCATAAAAACTTGAGGAGCAAAACTACATTTTCTAACAAAGGAATTGGCTAGTTGGGGAAACGACACTGTTTCCTTATCTCTCCGTGCGATCCTGTCAAGACGTCAATTGCACCCATCTTTACCATTGCTCGCCCAAATCTCTTCCTCCAGATGGTTGGATACTTGGCATAAATTTTCACCTGTCTGGAGGTGGCATCATTTGACATCAATGCTTGATCAGATTTCAACAGTCCAAGCTTGAATTTCAAATTTATGTAGTATTTCACATCCAATTTAATGGGAGTGATAGGATCCAGTGGAACGGCAGCGTCTGGTGAAAAAGAAGGCGGGCATTTTTTCTTGAGTTTAAGAGCATAGTTAGAATCCATGGAAGGGTCTTGACCACCGCTTCCGCTAAAATTGTACAGACGATCTTCAGTGAATGAAGCACAGTGGGAAGCCCCAATTGAATGGGCCCCTGCAGAAGCAGTGAGATTATTTATATGAGATATAAACTACAAGTGATTTGATGAATTCGTTAACCGTTATTAAGGAGTATGTAGCTTTACCTGAGAGAGTGACCATGTCCTCCTGTGACAATTGTTTTGAAGCAAAAAGTTGTGTCAACTGGTTTACATCAAATGAGGGAGAAGGGAGATTCTCTGAGACCTCTGATGCTCGAGATATCCTTCCGTCTCTCCGTCCACTTTCAACCGCCCAGCTTAATCCACCAGCCTGAATTTGCAACCGCGTAATATATGTTCAGCTATTATTTCTGCTACATAATCCCTAAATTCTTATTAATCTTATTAAAATACATACTTGGTAAACACTATCTCTTGCCGCGAATGCCACTATGTCGGCACAAGAAATGACACCGGCACATTTGGCTTCCAGTTTGGACTTGGCTTCATCAATTATGTCGAAGCCCCTGAGGCTTGGATTGTTGACAGACGACTCCTTCTCCGCTGTGTTGTTTGCTGTGGAATCAATGAGGACTGATCCATCGCAACCCTGCAATTCATAATCCCTCACTGTTAATATATATTCTAACGTAATTAATCATGACAATCATGATATAAGAGGAATATTGCAGATTACTTACTCTTACAAAGCAATCATGGAAATGCAACCTTACAAGAGCAGGTGCTATACGAGGATCTGCTTTAAAAGCTTTGGCAACAGTTTCATTGATAATCTCCTCGGCTTCAGGGCATGTTTGGCGATAGTAACCCACCTTCAACCCACACCCATTAGCTGTAGTAGATAAAAATAATATGACCAAAGGAATAACCAGCAGACTCGCTTCCATTTCAGTTCAGAGTAGCTGAACAGTAGTCGGAATTCTGTTAGATAAGAGGAGAAAAATAACAGAAAAAACGCTTTAGGCTATGCAGTAGAGGAGTAGAGGAGGAGTGGTATTTAACGCCATCATCTGTGTATTGATTTGATCAAGTCAACAAGGACTACAGAATCTGACCAAGCCTTCTTATGTTTATCTTGTCTTGAAAATTTCCAGTATATGAGAGCATTTAACGCTAGGTTCGCTTAATACATCACGAACAGTCAATAATGACTCTTCTTAAACGGCAAATGTCGACCTCTTAATAAAATATCCCGACTATGGTTATTGGAGTGTTCTGTGGTCCAAATTTTATACAATAAAATCTTTTGTGATTACTACTGGTAAATATTGATACGTCTGTGTTTCGATATGTTCTTATAAAATAAAATCTATCCTTTCGTGGATGTAATTGTAGGCCATCTATGGTTATTCATTCATTTAAAATGTGAAACTGATAAGGACAATGATAATAACTACTTGTGATAGACATAACCAACCTTTATTAGTAGGAAAGGACATAGTCAAATTTTTTTTTTGGGAGAACTCTATAAAAATCTTTCTTTTCTAGAACAAAAGGTAAGAAAAGTCAAATTAAACAATTAATACGAGGAAATAGGTGGCAGTTTCACGTTCTTTCAAGAAGGTGATGGCCTGAATATCCTTCGGGTAATCTTCCTAGATTTAAATAGGAAATCAGCCATGGGTCATCTATTAGGATATAATACACCGAGGGATTTAATGATGCCATGTTTTAATAGATTTTAATTCATTTCTTTTTAAAAAATATTTTAATTTAAAAAAAAAAATCATGGTAAGACTTATGCCTAGGGAAGGTTAATTTAGAGTGACGGATTGGATTGAATTTATATTTAGATAGTGGCAACAATGGACCAATTCATAAGCATCGGAAATTTCTTCTTCTTTGAGTTATACAAAACCTAGGGGACACTTCCTTGAGGTCTTTAAATAGGACAATTAGAGAAAGATTCAATAATAACTACATGGCAGTAATTACACCCAATGTATTATGAACTCCTAAATCTATCACTAAGTACATGTTAATACTCGCCACTATAACCAACCTATAAGACCTCCATCATGTAAATGTAGATACTCTTACACATGCACAAAAAGAGGAAATTAATTTGACATTTGTACATATGAGTCTCATAATGTTTTGTATACACATGCAATTTGTGTGCATGCTAACATGATTCTCTAATAGTTAATTGCTTTCATCCCACTAAAATATAGTCTAAGTTATTCTATTAAATAATGAAAACATGTAGGACCTAAACTACTTGTATACTATCAAGATTAGCTAAGACTAGAATATTTGATTTTTTAATTAATGGAAGTTAGCTGATTTTTCACCAATAAGAATGGTGCCTGTTCAATTGGGCAACTAAGTCCAGGTTTTGTGGAGAAGTGAGAACACATTTTTAAACCAGTAAGAGAACTAGATTTGCATTCATTTACAAACCAAAAGATTAAAGACATAATATAGTTAGACATTTTTCAACTATCCATTTGAAATTAAAAATACCCAACACACAATAAGGAGAGATCGATATAATATCCTTGTAATTTTTAAGAATGGTGACACATTAACCAATTCCTCAATACATCATGTTAGCAAATGTGGCAAGTGAGGTATTGTAGAACACTCGTAGGATCCCCTAAAGTATTATAGTTTACTATGGAGATATCTAGCTACATATAAACCCTTGCTTGGTTGCGATTTCTTATAAATTACACAACATATTCTCACCCATACAAATTATGACCTATGTCATTTGATGTCCTAGACTACAAATTTAGGAATACTATACATGAACATTTCAATGACTAAGCAACACCAATAACTTAGATCTTTGTTCACCTCAATATATAGCATTTCAATTTATTCTAGTATCATGGTGTGGGCACATGAGAAAGTCATAGGTTGAGTCAACCATGGCATGTAAATCTAATGTATATTGTAGGATTTATGCATTTACCATTGTAAGAGGGAAGAAATATACGTTGGATCAACATTCATGTACTTTGGAGTAGGGGAGAACCTCTTCTTATACTCACACATGCCATCAAATACCACTTTGTAGGCCTCCAAAACAATGATATACACCATATGCATCACATTTCAAATTGCTCTTTCCATTCCCACAAATCATGTAATACCATCAAACAAAGAGCCAATACATAAATCCGTGGCCTCCCAACGATCTTGTACTTTCATGTGAATTAGATATCACCTAAGCCTTGTCAAATACATTTAAGAGCACTTAATGCCTACATATACATGCATCAAGTTAAAAGGTTGACCTTTCCTATGAATGATAGCTCCATGGGGTGTGGAGGCACATTTGTAGTTTGCTACTTGCCCAAGGTCAAGAAAAGATCTCATAGAACAAGTGTATCATTAACTTATAGGCTTGGGAGGCATGTGAGCAAAAGTCATGTAAGGTTGTAATGGGGTCTAGAAGTTCGGTGAATGAAAGTATGGTGGTATCTGTTGGAAAGAAAATGGAGTCATAGACTATAGTTCTAAGTCTAGGAGTCTTCCATGTTGTATTTATACCCCAATGATTATAGTAAGAGAATAATCAAAAGGTTTGTGGTAGGAATTATCATTATGTGATGTTTCAACATAACTAAGAACCTAAAATACATAAAGTAAACATTCAATTTAGGCATTAGAACATATAATACTCTTTATTTATATGTGTGTGTGTGCAAGAAGTTGAGTCCACTTTTTGGCCAAAAAGTGGAAGTGTTTTCCCTGATTTTTCAGAATTTGTCACATTTGACCTAAAAATTTGAAGCACTTAAAAATGGAATCTTGAAAAAAGTCAATAATATGAAATGTAGTACTCAGAGTCTAGTTTCCAAATATGTAATTTTTTTTAATACCCAGATGATAGAAATTGATTTTTAATAGGCGTTTCTAAAAACCATTGTTTAAAAGTCACTTTTTTTTACTATACCATGCACGTGTACACGTCATCCGTATTTTGACCTAAATAATCATATTTTTCTAAATCCTTTTGGGAAAAGATTTGTAACTCACTGAAGCATGTTTTCCATTTTTTTTTGTAATTTTTTATTGAATATTTTTTTTTGTTAATTTTTTATTGGCCATTTTTGGTGTTTTAAAAAATTATTGTATACGACACACATAAGATGACCTAAACTTATCTTTTTTTTATTTTTTTTCAAATTGAAAAGAATTGTTTGAAGTATGTTTTAGTACAATTTTTTTTACAAAAAATTATTTTAGGAAAATGTTATTAAAATACTAAAAAACCTTGATAATTCAAGTTTATGGACCTGCTTCATAAAAAATTACTTGAAAAATAGAAAAAATAATCCAATTGTAAAAAAATACATATTTGAAATCTACACTGTCTCATCTATAATGGGTTTTAATTTCATCAAAAAATTCTGCAAAAAAAGGCATTCAGACATATGCCCAAAGTCACTATTTTGTTGTGACATTCACATGACCTTCAACTTGCAGGTCAAACTAGGTCCAAAGCCAAGGGTCAGGTTCCCAAGCCTTTTTTTCTACCCAAAACCCACAGCAAAAATTGGCTCAGAAATTCAAATTTTATGAAACACGATCCCGTTTCAAAACGCAATCCTATTTCAAAATGCGATCTCGTTTCAAAACGGGATCCCATTTCAAGAAAACAAAATCCCACTTTTGGGTTGGGATCCTAAAGCAAAACAGGATCCCATTTCATAAAAAGTAGGATCCCATTTATGTTTACCCAATTTGGGGTTTTTTTCTAAGTCTAAAACTTCCACCTTAAGTAAACTCATCTTTGTGCATTTACCCATAGATCAACCTCATGAATTACAATATCAGATATCCAATTTCCTTGTCATTGTTCTTCTTACTCTTCTACTTGCCTACTTGCTTCCATCTCTAGTCTATTGTATACATATGGTCATAATGCGACGTGCCCCTTATAGTTAATACATTTTCCTATTATCTATAGTTGGACCTATGTTCTGCATCCATTTTATGACCATGTGTAATGGATTCTAAATGTTGTTCTTCATATATCCTTTCCTCTACTGACATCATTCCCCCTTTGAAACCATGTCTTGTCCTCAAGAAATGAATATTTGTTAATTTGTAGGAAAAATGTTCTTGTAGATTTCTTTGAACTATTGAAATATTATGTCTCATTGGCTCTTAGCTCGTTACAACACTTGAGTTTGAATGTTAACCTGAGTGACAATATTCTCTCCCTCTATTATGCTAGAAGGTATCTGGATCTTCTTTGTAACTCTAAGCAATCCAGTTACATAAGCAAGTCTGAGGCTCACCACATTGTTGAGCTATTTGATTTGTGCCTTAATTACTTCTATTTGATCCTGAAGTGGTTGGAGCTAAGTATGCATTGTCTCTATTTGTGCTCTTATTATTCCATCTATATCTTGCATGGCATCATATGTGTCGACTACTTGCAAAATCTGTAGTTCCATCTAGTCTGTTTGGTTCTTGAGTTCTTTTGTTAGTGTAGGCCACCATAAAAAAAATTGGTATAGTGTATTAAGATCATTTAAAATGTTATGAACAATGTTTATTTGTGTCTCCAAATATGTATGGGTTGTCACACACTTCTTCATTATTCCATTCATTCTATTCTTCTCTACTCTCATTAGTGTTTTATTTTTTATGGTTGATTCCTGATTATCCATTTTAGATATCATACTATCTAGGAGTTGTTTCAACAATTGTCCTAGTGTCATAGTTGTGTCTCTTTAAGCTTGTGATATTTTATTCTATATTTTACTAATAGTAGTCTCCAGCTGCTTTGTATTCTCTACATGCTACTTCAAGATATCATCTCTTTCTATACTATGGAATCTATTCCCAAGTTGAAACTTTTGTAGGGGTGATATACTTGATCAGTTCACTTTTGTCCTAGTCAATGGTATTTGGAGCAATTGCAATGTTGCCATGGGATAGATTTGTTTTTGTTGCACCAATAAATCCTTGATGGACTGCATGGGGGATGAATTGTGTTGGAAGATGTTGGCCTTTCTAGGGATAGGGGTGGCTCTTGTTATAGACCTTGATCCTTTGATTGTTATTTTTCTTTTTTGGGACCTTTAGATTATTTATTTTTCTCCTTTCAAGCATTTCTCTCTTCTTCAAGTAGTGTCACATATGCTTGTTTTGTCACTACAATTGTCTCCTGATGATTTTTTTTACTTCCTCATTTAGATCCATTAATGTGTCAACTCTCTGCTTGGATCTCGGCTGCATAACTTATAACTGTGTGAGATTTTCCTTCTATTCACTAGACAAGGCTATATATGTCTCTTAAATTGCTTATTTTCTCATCTCCTCTTTTGTCTATATTTCTTTCTACCATTTTTGTTTAATGGATGAGCTAAGATGCTCTAAAATAATTTCTATTATGTTATCCAAGGTGTCTATAGACAATCTAATGTGTTTGATTATTGATCTTCTTTGATCATTGCTTGATTTTTAGCACCCACCTGGGTGTGCATATTTATGGTCTGCTTTCAACATCCCTTTATTATTTAGTGCACTTCTAAAGAGATCTACATTCATAATGTCTTCTATCTTTCTTCTTTTTTCTCCTCTTTTGCTTTTTTTTTTCTTTTCCTTTCCACTCTTTTTTCATTTCTTCTTGTTGTATGTCTTATTTCTCCTGCTTAGGTTCTATGCTTGACATTTTAATTATGTTCGTTTTTACTCCTTTAGATTTTGTCTTGGCTTTTTCTTCTCTGAGCTTAATTGAATTAGTATTTTGGAGGTATCCTCAACTGATGACTCTTTTTGTTGTGCTCTATTCTGCTATTAATTGTGATCTTGGAGATCTCAAATTCAATCTCTCTAACCTCCAAAATTACAATGTAGAGGTACTTTCTTATGGTTTTTTGAGATTTGGAATGACCCATTTTTGGTGTATTTTTTTATGTTTCTCTACATGCTCTTATGCACTCTTTTTGCTTTTTTTTTTTTTTATCTATGATTTCCTTATATGTACCAAATCTTTCTATGGTAGTGTCTTGTACTTGTTTTAGTGAATTCTTTGCTTATGAATCCACTAGCATTTCTTATTTCTTATGAAATTAAGGATCCATGATACCCTAGGTTCTACCACTTCCATCAGTGTATAGTTCTTATCTACTAGAAATATAATTTGATTTGTATATTTCTAAACCATGTCATATGACATGCATTCTCTTCTATACATTTTTTGTTAGAGGGATTTGAAGAAACACTAATATGTGGTGGTGTATGATGTAGTATCCTTAAATTGGTGGACATGGATATTTATTTTTGCAGTGACGGACTGGTTTTTTTTTCATACTTTGGTTGAGAATGATGGTAATGCATTCATAAAGTAAAAAGTTAAGCATATTATATTAGGGTTCCATATCAGAATTGGTAGTGTGTTTTCTTTGTGTGTTGAATATTTTCAAGAAGCTTCTCCTAGAGAACCTCGCACAAGTCAATGTCTTTACCATCTACAACCATTTTATATGTTGGGTGAATTATAGTTTCGATCATTGAATCTTCTCTGTTTCTATAGTAAATATTGTACACAATACCCATGCTAGCATATCATGCAGCAGGATTCATTATTTTGGTGACATCCAAACTTCTACCATCATAGGTTGCCCCTATCAATTATGTGACTTTATCATTTTTGATATCCTTCTTAGATGGTATCTCCCTTATTGCATTTAATCCCATTATTGCTTGGATAGCTTGCTTTGTTCTTCTATAGGGTTTTTCCAAATAGATGTATTCATCATGAATCCAGCTCAAAATTATCTCTATCTAGCCATCCTCTATTGAAAAATCTAGGAAATCTTTCCATACACCTAGCTTCTTCTTTTCAATCTACTGGTATTGAAGCATATATTTCCTTTAATCTTATTGCAGCAAAGATCTCTAGAGTGCTTCAAACTTGGTATGATTTAATCTTTCTGAGGACTGCATGAATGTACTTTATCGTATCCTCTATCTATATCACATTAGTAGGGACCGTGGAGAATGCCCTGTCTAGGTTTACCTCCATCACCTTGTATGGGAATTTCTTGTATTTTAGTTAAAGCTTCTCAGAGATATCAACCAAAATGGGATTCATCATTACTGCTTTGTGATTTTCTATTGTTTAGATTAGTTTGTAGAGATGGTATATTTAGCTTCTCATATGAGCTTATAGCTTTGTTTTTAGTACACATTAGTGTTAATGAGGGTTTGGGATTTTTTATATAGCCTAAATGGTGGGATTTTGCATTTAATGCATTTATATATTCCTTGTTTTCATGTAGTTTTCTAGTCATTACCTTACTTCAGATTGTTTTTGATAAAGATAAGAAGAAAAACAAAGGTGTTGATCCCTATTATAAAACAACCAACAAGATGCACAAAACAAGCTCAAATAGCTAGCAATAGAGCACTAACAAGAAACAAACAATGGATTGACAATAGATGAGAGACACAACATAAACAAAAAATAATAGAAGAATAGAAACCATCCAAAAGGACTAGTTGAATAACTCTTTCCAGTCCTTAGTGAGGAAGGTATACATATCCTCATAGTTTTTCATTTTGTCTTTCCCAACCCCATGTTTTTCATTTCTAGGTCCTATAAGACAACCAAAGTGGTTGCTGATTGCTGTATAACCTTGGTAGTGAATTGAGAAAGGAACTTGAAATTTTGTTTAGCTCTAGAAGCTTAGCTTTAATACATCCAATATTAGTAAGATATTGAGAATAAGTGGCACTATCCCTGTTGGCTTCAGTTTGCTCCTCCATAGGATGGTCATATGTCTTTGAGTCAAAGAAAGGGATGCTCATCTCCAGAAAAAAAACTAGGTCCATCATCATTAGGAGCATTAGTCACCTCCATTTTCTCAACATCCCCCTGGCTTTTCTCAACATCATCCTTCTAGTCAGAGTCACTAGAAACCCTTTTGTGGCTTGTTTTCTTTGTAGACTACCTAATTATTTACCCCCTCTATATGATATATAATACAAATTTTGGTTTTCCCTTTTTGTTAAGTAGTTTGGTGATACAATTTTATGCTTGTGCCATTAAGATATCCCACTAGAGATTTTTCTTCCAGTGTCTTTAATATCATTGCACCTAAATTAGAAATTTCATCAATGTGATATGGCTCTAGCCATCTTACCTTTAACTTCCCATACTTCTTAAATTTTCTATCCTAGAGTAGTACAATGTCAACTTTGTGGAATTTTTCATGCCTTAGATTCCTATCATGCCATGCTTTTTGGCTTATGCATTCTATATTTTGATTGCATGTCATTAATAGTCTATTTTCATCCAATTTGGTTAGATCTTCTAGTCTTTGTTTTAGTAAGTCCTCTTCATCCAACTATAGAGTAAGTCCAGTGCATATGTTTGGTACAATAACATTCATTGGTGGAGTGGCATCTAATCCATATTCTATCTCAAATGGAGAAAATTTGGTCGTCCTTTTAGAGGTTGTTCTATAGGCCCATTATACTGCTAGAATTTCTACATCTCAATCTAATGTGTTCCCATTATACATTTTTTAATTCAGTGCCTATAATTTTTTTAGGGCTTCGCAAGCTTCATTTTATTGTGTATGATATGGAGTAATTTTGTTATGAGTGATCATAACTATGCTCAAGAGCTCTACAATTACTTTGTTGACAAAGTGTTTTCCTTTGTCACTGATGATACTTAGGAGGCAACTAAATCTAGTTCTAATGTTTTCATATATGAACTTTGCGGTAGTCTTTGTAGTATAGTCCTTAGTTGGTTCTGCCTTGGCCCATTTTATAAGATATTATATTTTGGCGATAATAAATCTATATTTTATTCATTTTGATGGTGGTTTAATAGCTCTAATCAAGTCTATTTCCCATTTATCGAAGGGTACTTGAGCTAGAATTTGCACAATGGCATTTCATCTCTTGGGATGACTTTACCTACTCTTTGACATATGTCACATTGTTTAGCATATAGAATGGCATGCTTTAATGATATAGGCCACCATAATCTAGAAAACATAGAATTCTTTGTAGTATATTTCCATGAGTTATGTCCTCCAAAGATTCCTTCATGTGCTCTCTGAGGATGTCTTGTCGCTCCTGTTTGAAAAATACCTTGTGGATAATTTCATCTCTTCCAATCCTATGTTTTTCTCCTTTGATTACTGTATTAGGTAATGAATTCCTTAAGAAAATTTATCATTTGGAGAACTATTTTCAAGGAATTGTCTAGTTGATAGTAGGCTTTCCATGTCTTTGAGTTCCTCTGGTACCACAATTACTCTAAATATGTTTGTGCTAGGTATATCATCCTCTATGTTGTTTAGTTCTTACCTTATTTCTATTATTGAAAGATAATCAATGCCTTGGTTTCTTTCCCTAGTTTGACCATGATGTTGAATTTAAATTCTTGGAATTGTAGGAACCATCTACATATTCTACCTTGTGTGACTGGTCTACTGAGTAGATATTTCAAAGGTTCATGATCTATATAGAATGTAAATGGAGTGGATATGAGGTAATGTCTAAATTTATTTAGGGCATATACCATTGCCAAAGCTTCCTATTCTATGATTGTGTAATTCTTTTCTGCTTGTGAGAATTTGCAGCTAGCAAAAACAATTGGATAATCCTTGTTTCCCCTTTGGTTGTGAGCTATAAATGCTCCTATTACTATTTTAGAGGCATCAACATGTACATGGAATGTGGACATTCCAATATGTAAGAATTAATATAGGTCCCTCTACTAACTTGTGCTTTAATGTATCAAAAGCTTGTTAGCATTCTTCAACCCAGTCAATTGCTTTACTTGTTCTCTTCTTCAATAGTTCTTCTATTGGAACTACAATTGTAGCATAGCCTCTAATAAATTTACATTGTTAGCTGGTATAACCTAGGAGATTTTTTACTTCTAAAGCTATTTTGGTGGAGGTTGCTTCATAATAAGTGCTACTTTTTAGGGATCTACCTTTTACCCACTTTATAGATTATATGTCCAAGGAGCCTACCAAATGTTACTACAAAGACACGTTTCTTTAGGTTCAAGGGAATTTTTAAACTTCTACATCTATCTAACATTATACAAAGTACTCAGACACGGTCTTTTAATAATCCATATACTAACCAATCATATAGATAGACTTATAGGAAGTCATGAATGAAGTCTTTGAATGCATTGACCATAATGTGGCTAAATAATGATAGTACATTCTTGACTCCAAAGGGCATTACTGTATACATAAAGATCATCATTCTATTGTAAATGTGTTTTTAGGTTGATCCTCCTCTTCAATCTTTACTTGGTGATATCTAGAGAAATCATTGGTGAATTAGTATTCTTCCCTTCCGGTGGTAGATTCTACGACCTCTTCTATGAATAGCATAGGGAAAGGATCAAGGGTAAAATCTTTATTTAGTTCTTTGAAGTATCTGCATATGCTAATATCACCTATTTTCTTGTTTTGTACTACCATAGGACTGATCCACTTTGCATCTTCCACTAGTTTGATTATTCCTGTTGCTAGCATCTTATCAATTTCTATTTTAAATTTCTTCTTCATATTGGGGTTTCACCTATAAGGTCTTTTCTTCTAAGGTTTTGCTCTCTCTTTGAGTTAAATTTTCATTATTCTCACTTCTTTCTTAATTCCTTTCAATTCAATGAATGTGCAAGAAAAAAGTATTCATATTCTAATAGAATCTCCATTACTTTCATTACTTGTTTTTCTTCCAAGTAATATCATTATTTTTCTAATTTAGTGCTACCCTTAATTTCTATGTTATCTTCTCTTAGTTTTAGTGGTTGGTTATAATATTTACTTTTTGGTTCAGTGTATGATGTTATTCCTCTTTCTCCTTGCTTAATTACTATATCCAATTGTTGTGCTTCCTCATTTTCTATTTCATTTTTTTGTGAAGTGTAGCACCTTTTCTTATAATATTTGTCATGTTTTTCCATCCATTATATTAATTTCTATATGCCTTAAATCCATGGAGGTGTTGGTATCTCTTGTTTGGTTTGTATTTCTCTGAAATGTTCCTTTGTAGGTAGAAATATGATTTCCCTCATTTTTAGAACTGTATTGTGAATAATCTTGTTGGGATTGAAGAAAGAAAATGTGTGTAGAAAATACTTTTTGAGCTCTTCCCAATCTCTTGTTTCTACCTTTTTCTCTTGGAGAATATACTAGGTGTTGGGACCTAAAAATTTCATGCAAGTTTTTGCAAAATTTTAGGTTCCCATAATGTGAAATGTGATTTCAACACTCAGAAAACCCAGTTGTAAAATCAGCCCCAGGAGCCTACTTTGGAGAACCATAATTTTGAAGCATGTTCATTTTCTTGCAAAATCATTTTGCTAGCATGCTTACCTATCATACGTGAGTGCACATGTCTAATTTCACCTTACTATGACAAGATTTGACTAAGTTTCGAGGAATCAAGTTGAAGGGTCCTGGTAAAATTTGTTGCTTGTACAATGTGAAATCAGCCCGGGAGGCCAACTTTGAAGGGTAATAGCCAAGAGCTGAATGATGATCATGACAAACCGATTAGTGTTCTTGATTCACCTTATCAAAATCTACTTCTATGTCCAATTTGAAGGCTCCAACACATCATTTTCTATTTTTTCAAAATGAAAAGCAAATGCATTTAGCCCTGATTTCACAGTTTCACTTCTAGAGAGGTCAACTTTGGCCCTAAATATTTTGTGATCAGATATGATTGGTAAAAAAATATCTTGCACATGCACTCATCAAGCCTAAATGAACTAAACTCTCCAGTTACAACTTTCTAGGAAGAGATTTAATGGTTTTTTTAAAATTGCAAGTTGGTGAGCTCGAATTAGGTTTTGACGAGGGCAGTTTTCAAGAAGGTTAATTTGGAGGCTAATATCTAGCAATTGGCTCATGTTCATGACAAACCAATTGGTGCCTCAAATTATTTCCATATTAATGTGCCTTCATACAAGTTCTCAAGATCCCATCACTTCGTTTGATATTTTTTCAAAATCAAATCCAAATGGGTTTTACACAGTTTTTTGACTGCATTTTCAGGTCACTTCAGAAAGGTCAACTTTGGCACTTGATATTTTGCGAAGGAGGAGGAATGATGAAAAATTCTTTTGCACACATGTTCATTTAAGATAAATGGCCTAATCTCCAAGATGGTAGCTCCTTAAAATCAGCTTTGATATTTTTTCAAAGAGGCAAGTTGGCAAGTTTCAGTTGAGTTTAAACACGCATAAAAACATGCTGAGTGAGCTACTTTGATTGTGAGTAGCTTTTAATCCTAATAACTTCATGCCGAACCATTTGTTGCGTTGAATTCTCAAGTTAAAAATCTACAAGTTTATGTGTTTTCATAGCTCTGGGAGAAGTTTTGATCAGTTTTTCAGGCTAATTTTGAAGGCTAGTTGGCCTGTTTTGACCATTGTGCAAGGTGTCAGAAAATGGAATTAAAAGAACTGGGAATACTTTTTAGCTTTTCTTCGTGATTTAACAATCTGCTATGATGGAACAGTCAGGAATGCATATGAAATTATTTTTGGTTCAATTCCAATATGGAAGCAGAAGTTGTTTAGGAACTGATCATTTACCACATCGGTACAACTATGAAAAAAGGTTGGATGCTTTACCTCCAAGAGAACCTATAGGCATACTTGTTGGCACAGCAATTACAAACCCATCTTATAAAATGTTGTTAGGTAATTCTTCACATGACCAAGTGATTGACGAGTAATTCTTCACATGAAAAGTTGCTACAGTGATGAACACACTATGAAGATAAAGCTGAAATAATTCAAGAGCATCTAAAGAATAAAACCTAGTAAGAAAAAATCTGTATTGGCAAGACATACCTTATCGGTGAGTTATTTTTGAGTCCTCCCGATTTGCTGATGAAGTGAACCCTATAAAGAACTACAATGAACATTATTTAAAATACATATCGGGGCATTAGACATGAAAGAAATGTATGGAAGAATGGTTAAGATGTCTATGACAACTCTTTGTACTAGCAGGTAATCATCACGGCAATAGAAAGCTGTTAGGCTTTTTAGACAATTAGAAGCGGTTGTGTCATAATTAAATATGGGCTTTGAGGGCACATTTTTTAATTCTACAAATATTTTGCAAGTCCCAGTGAAGATTTGTTCTCATTGTATGGGATAAGGGTTGTACTCTAAGAGAATGATTTTTTAATGGCATAAGGGGCTCATAAAATGAACAGTACAATATTTTCTTTCTAGGTTCTACTAAATATTATGACAGCAAGAAGTTTATAGAGAGGACTTCATTCTATTACTAATGGTGGTGTCTTCTACTATTGTCAAACTTGCAAGCATTTGAAGAGTATGGGAATATTTAACAGCAAATTCACAGGAAAAATATAGAACTTAAAAGCATTCAAGAGCTCTGGAACAGTTAGGGCAAGTTGAAAACACGAGATGAAAAACTCATCGATGAGGGCAAACTAATCAGAGTGAGATTTTTAAATCACACCGAGTTTATGTCTCGTATCAATGGATGCCTTTTTGGGGAGAAAAGTCATTTCATTGAAGGTGGTAAATGTTTTAAATGCAAGCTACATGCCAAGGATAAAATATTAAAATGAAATGTGAAATATTTTACCAAGGGGGTTATAAGGATGAAAGAAATTTTTTTTTTTGAAATTCACCAGATAAGTAATTATTTTACCTAAAAATATATTTTTGAGGAAGTATATGCAAAGGCAAGAAAATATTTTCACCAAGCAATTCACAAACAAATATTTATTTCTTACCAATTGGATGAAAATATGAACAAAAGGATATGACAATAGTTATTATTCACATTGGAAAATTATTTTCACAAGAATATGAATGCCAGGAAGATTAATTAAATGAACAATGGAATATAGACAAAACAAAAACAAACCCTAATGAGGGATATTTTCCCAATGGATAGCCATTTTACTTGCAGAACATTTTTGAGTGGAAATAAAGTTGCCAGCTAAAGAAGGATTATAACTAATTACAATTAATTTTGTCGAGATACAAAGGTGAAGATTCAAATATTTTAATTTTCCAAAGGCAATTAACTAAAGGAAAAGATATACCAAGGTTGCAACAAAAGAAATAAAGGGTTGTAACCCTAAAATCACAAACTATATATGCCACATGAAATCAAAGGGAGATCATCAAGAGAAGATTAGAAAAACATCATGATTAGAAGTAGGAATTAGATAACTAGATGGATTGATCAGTTGCCGAATTAAAACATTATGTTGTATATTGTAAAATCTTTTGAAATTGTATAATGGAGAAGAATGCATAAATTGGTGATTTAATATTGGTGTCTATTATTTGTTGAGATAAAAAATTATTTGGCTGTCTCCACATTGTTATTTCTCTATTATTTGACCCTGAATTTCCAAGTTGATTTTTCAGTTTCATCGAGACACACTTGTTGGTTTTGTGTAATCGAATTAATTGGTTTCTATTAAAGAATTAAAATCCTTTTGATTGATTACAGTAACTTGGAAGTAACATTTGGATCAGTAAGAAGAGCCATGTAATTGATAAGATTGCCATATTGTCTCAAACTCAATATTGTCATGTTATTCAAATTGAGGATCTACTCCATTTATCAATACACACTTGCTGTCATTGTGTAATTCTGTTGATTGGTTCCTTCAAGGAAGGATTAAAATCCTTTCAATAAGTCATAGTAACCTGGTAGGATCGAGTGGATCAATAAGTAGAGTCTGTCAGTCACATTCTTGCACGTTTATACAATGTATAAACAAAAACAAGTGCCAAACTATTAGAATTGTATCCAGTAAGTAAATCATATATCATATACACCTTGACTCCATTAGCGCAATAGAAATAGGCACTGGTCATACCAATTCCACTCTAGGATTCCATAAAATCTTATTCAAACAATTACATCTTAGATCTTAGTATTAGGAGTAAAAGTAGTTTGCAAGCTTTCATCTATTCCACAGTTTATGCCATTGTGGGTAGATCCCTCAATTCATTTGATTCATACATTCATTTTATTTGCTTCAACTTTCAAGGTTCACCCACCTAGGTTTAGTAGATCCTGAAGTGCAGGGAGTCATTAACCATTTAGGTTAACTCTGTTAGTTGGTTCAAAAACGTTGCAAGTCTGATCATAGAGCCTGGCATCCCCTTAGGGCTTACAACCTATATTTTTGAGACCCAACACTAGGTTTGTACCATTGGTGTTAGTGTCCAAAAGAACATCATTTGTATGTATAATCTTGTATGGTATTCTCTTCATTTATCCCATGTAGTAGTACAAAGATTCAAATGTTGTTTAGGTGTTATGGTGCCATCATATTTAGGGATTCGTTTGCAATCCCTTACTTGAGGTAAATATATTTCTTGAATAAGAATTTTGAGAGCTTTCCATCTAGGAATGTTATCTTTTTGTGTATTCCATCTTCTTGCAATACTACATATTAGAGTATGTTGTAGCACATCTAATCTCATATGCTTTTTGTCAAATTTTTTATCCATATCTTTTAAATATTCTTTTAAGTCTCCTACTCCTAAGTATCTAGGTAGCTTGATGTGGGATATGCCACATGAGATGTGATTCAATTGTTGTGGGTTTTGGGTGATAGTAGAGTGACCATATGGAGTAGATAGGTTTGGTGTTCTTTGTGGTGGAATTGTGGTAGTTGTAGTAAAATATGATGTGTTTTTCTATACTTTATGTATGGCATAAACCTTTTTTACTCTTCTTAACTTCAAGGATTGTAGTTCCAGTTCATCTCTTAACAAGGCATTGATTACATCTTCATTATATGTACTCTCATTACTATTATCAATGTATCTTTCTCCTTCAGAGTTTAGTTCATCAAGTAGTTTTGGCTTGGAGAGTTTTTCTAGGGAATATAATACTTTAGATTCATCTTCATAATCATCTATCACCACTTCTTCTATATATCTGTTACTCATATCAGTGTCCAGGGGTATAAGGATTATCTTTTCCTTATCTAAAAAGGATAGTTTTTCTCTCCTAGAGTCTATAATACCATTGGAATTTACAAACCATTGTAAACATATAAGAGCATTAAAGGTATCAAATGGTTCCTTCATTTCTACGATTTCAAATTATACTTTTGTTTGACTCCTAGCAGGTTGACTTCTATATTTTTCTATGTTCCCATTGTTCCTATAAATGAGCCATTTACTAAGATGATGTTGTATGGAGTTTCATGTAGTTGAGGTTTTCCTACATATTCCCATACTCTTTTGGGAAACATGTTAACATCAATGCCTAAATACACCATGTCTTGTTTGATCATCTTGTGATTCATGTGTGTATTTATCATCAATGGTTTAGTTTTTCATTGCATGGATGTTTTTGTAAGTTTTTTAGAACATCTGTTTTAGCAATGTTTGTTTATTATAGTAGTTGGAATATTGTTTAATTTTTATATAAGGTTGTTTTGTGCCACAAAAGAAGCTAGCTACTTTAAAGTTATTGCTTCTTTTTTTGAAAAGCATGGTTTATAGTACTATTATTTTCCTTGTTCTTGGATTATATTATGTCCAGCTTCCTTGACTCTTTTGTCATGTTTATATTTAGTTGGATAGAATTCTTCTTCCTCTTCTTTGTAATTTGATTCCTATATTTCTTGTCTTTCTTTACTCATATCTTTGCCTCTTCTAGGAATTACTATAGCACTACTTTTTCTTTGTATTCTAATAGGTTTTTTTGTCTTAGCTTTTCCTTTTTCTCTAGGTATTATTTTTCTAGTGCCTCTTCTTTGTTAAGAGTATAGGAATTCTTTTTTTTTCAGTTCTGTTTCTTTTTTACAACATCTCCTTGCCCCATGTGTGTTTTCAGGAACTTTTAGCATTATTTTTCCCCTCTTGTTGAGTTAGGCCCAGATAATTCATCACTCTTTGAGTGAAGTGGAGCACTTTTGAAGTATATTTTTTCCCTTTCACATGTGAATAGGTCGTGTTCTAAAATTCTATAGAATCCAAATTATTTCTTCTTATCTTCCCTACACTCATTAGAATAATGTCCAATTTCTTTGCATTTGTAGCAGGTAGCTTCTTCTCTTCCTCTTCAGTCATTGTCTCTACCTCTTCCACCTCTATATTTATTATAATATCCTATATCCTCATTTGAGTAATTAGGTTGATGTGGTAATTGGATTCATGGTGGTATATTCTAGAGTGTATGGATGTTTCTTTGATTTCTCAAGTTTGGTTCAATCGATATCTGCGGTCTTAAGTATAAAAGGGTCTTTTTGCTAGCCCTTTAACATATGCCATATCATGGTTTATAGATTCTTTGTTTTTTTAGTGATGATTACACCATGGTTCATGCTCTTCTTCTTCTCCACAAACCCTAAAAAGTAATGATGGAGAGTCATCTCTTTAATGATAATCCCATTCTCCACCTATGTTGTAATAAACTATTTGTGTCTTCCTAGGGGCTTCCTGTAGGTCCACCCTAAGTGCAGTAGCACTCTTATCTCATTTTAGTGTTGGAAATTCATTTTTTATGTGGCCTTCCCTTGAATAGTAGGTGCGCCATACGTTTGTTCTTTGTATTTGCTGAGTAGTTTCTTGTTTAGCTAGAATTTCTTGTTTGATTTTCATTTGTTCTAATTATAATTTTAATCTTTCTATTTCTTTGTTTTTGGTGGATTTATCCCACCTTCTCCATTTTTGAGATTCCACATGGAAGGATAATGTTTCTTCTTTGGAATAGGTGGTGAATATTCTTCCATCTAATGACGTCCTAATTTTTGGTGTTAGCATGGAGATGAAACATTCTATTCATTGTCTCTCAGTCAAGGGTTCTTCTAATTTCTTGGAGACTTCCTTAAATCTGTGGTCATAATCTTTGATGGATTCACCCTCTTCCTATACCATATCTCTCATCTTTCTTACACTCTTGGTAGGGATTTTTGGAGATTCAGAGTTTGAGAGAAACTCAGCTTTGATCTTTGACCATTCTTTGTTGTGTTGAGGGCATGTTTTTTGGTACAAATTCAATGTGTCATTATGCAAAGATCCTACAAAGTCAAATAATTTTTCTTGGTATCTAGTGGTGCCTTTTCTTTTCCACAGTGATTCTAGAATAAATATATGTTTGTCTATTTCTATGGTATCCTTACCAAAATCTAATAATTTCACCAATGAGTCCATGTTGGAATGAAGTCCTTTATCTATTTTGCATTGTTGATTTGTAGTGTTATTTAGTAATTGGCCCTTTTTCCTACAAGTTTTCTATTGTTTTCATTTATTGTTTCTTCCTTTATCTTTGGATAACTATATATTGAAATATTCGAGCTTCCTAATATTGTGTCACAATATTGTACAAATTATTGTTGTAATTCATATGTTTCACTTTGGATGTTCACTTATATTTGATATTGAAATTCTTGTTGATTTATATGGTACGAGGGATGACTCTTGGTCTAGGGGTTGCACTTCTTCAAATTGACATTTAATTTTAGGAGATGCTTTTCCATTACTTAAAGACATGTTATTAGATTGTGATGTTTCCCAATCTTCTTTTCTTATTCTAATTGTATTATTAACCAAGTTGAACATGTTATCAGTTTCTTCCTATTATATTTGATATAATCTATCATTTTTCAACTTCCCCACACTTTTGATCACTAATTGATCTAGATACTCTGCATCGAATCTCAAAGGTTGTAAATTTTCTAGAGGTTTTAGGAATTTCTTGATTCTTTCATCAATTGTAACCCAAATATCAGATAAGTTAGGTTCAAGGTGTAGTGTTTGACTTAATACAGGAAGTGGTGGATCCTCCAAGCTACTACAACCTTCTTCCCATAATGTTTGAGATGTCCCATATTCCTTAATACTTCTTGCTAGATTGGTGAGAATTTTTGTTGCTTTATCAAAATGTGAGGATAGTTGTTTTGGAGTGTCACATAGTTCTACTATTTTATCATTTTATTCAGCTGCAACCCCTATGGTGCACTCAATTATATCCGTTTCTTCCAAAAAAGCGTGGTTTTTTAAAATTATTTTCCTACCTAGCCCTTTCAGGACTCAATTATGCTACTGTGGTACACCCTAGGTATTCAAATTCTCAAATCTCAGTCATCTTAAGCCTTTGATATTGGACCTAGTTCCATATTATATTTTATGTCTCTATGTGACAACATTCCATTAGTTAAATTCCACATACATCAATTTTGACGTAAACCCTAATTTCATCTTATTTTATTTTTAACACATTTATTTTCAATCTCAATTAATCATTCTTGAATCATTAATTTATCTAAAGTTCATATTGTATTTGATTTATCAATCCTTAAAAAATATTTATAAATTGTATGTTATTCCCTACAATTATTATTGACCATGTCAAGACGTTATTAGAGTTTCGAATGGCGAACCCTAGTTACATTAACGGGGGAGCCTCTAATATGTTTCTCGAGGGTATATGTGGTGCGCCTGTGCAGAATGGAACTGAAGTCAAAGTATTTTTTCTTCTAATTACATGTTAATATAGAAGCGGTGACAGTATCGCCATAAATAGTTTTTATTCAACTTTGTGGGCAAAACTATCATTTTCTCTGTGGAATCATTGAGACAAGAAAAAAATTTCAAGGAAATGTCCTCGGTTGACATGGACGATGCAGTTATTACTTGAATAACTGTCATTCCTTATTTCTCTTTTCTATGAAAGAATTGCAATTAAAGAAAAGTATAACACAATAGAGCCATGACACTTTAAGTCCTCTTAAGGGCGGTGGAGGAATTTGACTAGTTGGGGAAACGGCACTGTTTCCTTATCTCTCCCTGCGATCCTGTCAACACATCGATTGCACCCATCTTTACCATTGCTCGCCCAAAGTTCTTCCTCCAAATTGTTGGATACTTGGCGTTAATGTTCACCTGTCTGGAGGTGGCATCATTTGACATCAACATTTGATCAGATTTCAACAGTCCACGCTTGTATTGCAAGTCTACGTAGTATTTCACGTCCAAATTAGAGGGAGTGAGAGGATCCAGTGGAACAACGACGTTGGCTAAAGCCGAAGGGGGGCATTTGGCCTTGAGCTGAAGAGCATAGTTAGAGTCCATGGAAGGATCTTGACCACCGCTGCCGCTGAAGTTGTACAGACGATCTCCAGTGAATGAAGCACAGTGAGAAACCCCAATTGAATGGGCCCCTGCAGAAGCAGTGAGATTATTTATATGAGATATAATCTACAAGTAATTTGATGAATTCATTTAGCGTTATTAAGTAGTATGTAGGTGTACCTGAGAGAGTGACCATGTCCTCCTGTGACAATTGTTTTGAAGCAAAACGTTGCGTCAACCCGTTTACATCCAATGAGGGAGAAGGAATATTCTCTAGGACCTCTGATGCGCGAGATATCCTTCCGTCTCTCCGTCCGCTCTCAACCGTCCAGCTTAATCCACCAGCCTGAATTTGCAATCGCGTAATATATGTTCAGCTATTATTTCAGCTACATAATCCCTAAATTCTTATTAATCTTAATAATACATACTTGGTAAGCACTATCTCTTGCAGCGAATGCCACTACATCGGCACAAGAAACGACACCGGCACATTTGCCTTCCAGTTTGGACTTGGCTTCATCAATTATGTCGTAGCCCGTCAGGCTTGGATTTTGACCTACACGAATAACGTATTACATGCTTGATTACCTATGGGTTTATTTCGCTCCTTCAGATTTGTTCAAAGAGACTACGACAGACTCTAAAGTTTCCTTCTATCAATCGACTCCATCAATAATGTTAATATAAATCTTTGAACAAGTCTAACAAATTCTGTCGTACACTCGTACTAGAAACCACTTGCAAGAATTAAAGCGCTTGCCATTTTATTATTAAAAGGGAAAGAATGAATATATTAAAAAGCAAGAAATATTTTGGAATGGAAAAATAAAAGACACACAAAATTGGATTAATCACATTATATATATATATATATATATATATATATATATATATATATATATATGAGAGGGGGAAGAAATTGGCATGTATAATTAGTGGAGAAGACTGGGTAGTGAACTCCCAGTATCCAGAACTAGTGGCGAGTTAACTTCATCAAGATTTGCATGCAGTGACAAATGAACTCTCACTAACTAAGATACCTAAATAAGCTTAACGCCATGTGGAATTATCCATGTGCATGTAAATAATGCATGAGATAATTATAAACACTAAAACCCCCCTTAAGCATAGCTTAGGAGGGCGTAAAGAGAAAAATTGGATCTTGACAACTAGGCTTGATCAAGTACCCAAGTACAGTGCAATCTCTCATGATGCGAAGAAAGGGAGAAAACCTAGTGGGAAACAACTCTCCCCAAAAGAGAGAAAATAAAATTAGGAGGACTAGAAAGCCCCCCCCAAAGATATAAATTTGCACTAAGCCTAAAACCATGCCATATTGACTGAGATGATGTAGATAGCAGTATTTGATGGTGGAGAAACCACTAACCCCTCAAAGGAGAGAGATAAAACACCCCCCATAGGAGAGAGAAAGAGACATAATCCCCCACAATGAAGTAGCCCCTATGCCAAAAGAGGATGCTCATGTATGAATGGTGAAAATGATCCATTTGTGGCAAATGACATTTCTCCCCTTAGGAAGAAACAACTCCAATGGTGAATGTTGATGTAACTCCAACTCAAAGAAGTAAGGTGAGGTGAGAAGTCTCATGATGTACCATGTCTCAAAACACTACTCAAATGTCTTCATGCTGATGTTGAAATGAATCACGATCAAATCAAGAGTCCCACACCTGATTGAAATAAGTGACCTCTCAAAATCATGTGGAAATTGATGAAGAGTAGGATCCAAGGAAGTGATGTATGGATGTGGAATGTCAATGCATGCCATGTGACTACAATGAAAATCCCATGAGATGTCCTCCTGCAAAGAATCTTTGGAAGCCCTCAATGAAGCCTCTAACTATGATCAAAGAGAAAGAAAAGATCCTTCAAAGTGTCATCTGGATCTGAAATGTGGACTCTACAAACAAGCAAGAGATGTCTGGTAGAAATGTGTACCAACCACATATAAGACCCTACTACAAGGAATCATTGGAAACTCAGAATGTCTATGAATTGGAGGTTGAAGCATAGAAAGCATGTGGCCAATTCTAATAGTCTAACTAAGTACATTTGTCATCTACTAGATCCCCTACCAAAGTGTCTACACTCTTTAGTGTCTGCCTAGCCCAAAAAGAAATGAATGTGGGTGAATCAGGTGTTAAATTCTCATCCTCCAAAAGATATCTAAAAATGGATAGAGATGACACCCCATAAATATCCTCACTTTCAGAACTGGAAGAAGAAGAAAACTTTGCCTCATGAATCTATTGTGGATGGTTTGAGTCATCGTCAGAAGAATCATCAAATCCAAATGAGTCCAAAGTAGAAGGAGAAACATGAGGAGCAAAGTGAGAGAAGGTGTACAACCTGGCTTGGTGATCTACCCTTCCCAAGGCTAATAGATTGTTGTTGTGCAACTCTCTAATCTCAACTAGATTTGGAGAAAAATAAACTCTCATGCCCTTCTCTATGTGAGTAATTTGATACCCTGATAGGAGATTAGCTGAGAGATAAGGTATACTTAGAACATTTGTGAATGCTCCAACTTCAATTTCAATAGATCCTCTCACCATAACTGTTGATGGAGTGTTATACCCAAAGTGATAGTAGACATTTTATAAGGCTTTGTGGAAGAAAATTCAACCTATGAAGAACCCATATGGTGTGAAGTGCATGAGTCAATGATCCAAGATGGAGTTGATGAAGATGCTACTATAACTAGTGCCTTGCCCTTGGATTTTTCTTTACCTTTTTTCTTTTCCTTAGAAGTTTCTTGGGTTGATGAGGACTCTTTGATAGATTCAAGGACTCCTATGTTGTTCTTGTTAAGAAGATGTGAGGGCTGGTCAATCTTCTTCTTCATACATTTGTGTTTATTGTGCCCAAGTTTCTTGCAATAGGAAGAGTTAAATTTTTCTTTGTTAGGTTTTCTTTCATTTGAAAAGTTTTTAGTGTAGGTTTTGGAGGGTTGAGATTTCTAATCTTCCTTGGTCTCCTTGTCATTTTGATTATTTTACTTCTTCCTTTTGTTGTTTGAAGCATATTGTTCCTCATTCCTAGCAATGAGGGCTTGAGGTGTTGAAGACTTCAAAGTGCCTATGTGTAATAACTTATCCTACTCCCTAGTTAAGTTTGCAATAAAGTCATCTAAAGAAGGCATTGTCCATGAGGCTCCAAGAGCCTTTTTGGTGGGTTAAAAGGTAGATACAAAATAAAGTAATCACGACCCAATTTGAAGAGAATAGAAAGAACAAGTTGATCATCCTTTTACTCTATTCCATATTCTTTCAAATACAACCTGAATGATTTGAACTTAGTGAAGTAAACCTCTAGAGTGTAAAAGGAACTAGGACTCAAGCTTATGAGTTCATTCTCTAACTCATGAGCTCTCATTTCATCTACCTTCCCAAAGAGTTTTTTCTAATGCTATCCAAACTTCATTAGGTGTTTTCAAGGCTTCTACATGAAAGAGGAGTTTGGAAGACATATTAAGACACAAAAATATGAAGGCTTGACCATATTTGTTAAACCATTTTTCTTTATCTTAATCATCAATTTTCTCAATGCCCATTGTTACTCTATACAACCCTTTATTTTTAACACAACTTGTACTTTTGATTTCCAATCATGATATTACAGGGTGTTAAAGGCGTGACACTCTGATTTGAATCCATGTTTTGAAGTAGATTGTTGCAAAAATTAAAAGTACATAAATGAAATGCAAAAGGAAATGTGCAAGTGTACAAGACGCAACACAAGAATACCCCCTTGATTCAATTTGAGATCTCCCCTGAATTTTGACACTTTATAATTTTAGTGCATAGGCATGTCTAATTGGAATGAAAAGGGCACTTTATAGTTTTAGTGCATAGGCATGTCTAATTGGAATAAAAGAGGCACTTTATAATTTTAGTTGATAACATTTCCAATGGATCGGGAAGAAAAAATTAATCATTTTGAAAAATGACACTCAATTTCGATTTGCTGATCAAAAGTTACATCAATTTTAATATTTTCTTATCTTGTCTAGATTTGCACTCATAAATTCCAAAGAGTGCTTTTCAAATGAAAATTAGAAGGGAGATTGAAGTCTAGAGTTAAGCCCTTACTAGTAGAGCATGACCATACCATATGACTATGGAGCTAGTTAGGAACTAGATCTACTCTAATACCATGTTGGAATGGTAGGATCTTCTAGACGAGTTGTGGATACCAGTTGGGCAATGAGATTCAAGAAATCACATGCCTTACAAGTTAGAAAATAAAGATTGTAAACCAAGAAAAAAGACACACAAAATTGGATTAACCATACTATATCATGAATAAGATGAACGTATATAGGAGAGAGAATAAAATGCCATGCAGAATTAGTGGAGAAGACTGGGCAGTCGACTCCCACTAACTGGAACTGGTGGTGAGTTAACTTCCTCAAGACTCTCATGTAGTAGCGAGTGAACTCTCACTAACTAAGGTACTTAAGTAGGCTTAACGCCATGTGGAATTATCTATGTGCATGTAAATAATGCATGAGATAATTATATACACTAACAAAGAGGGAGTAGAAGATGTGGAGAATGCCACTTAATTTTTTTAAGAAAGTGAGATGGGGATGATGATTATCAGTTAGGTGTAATTCCACATTGAGAATGAGTGGTGGGAGGACAATATCAATGCCTTTGGTGATATGGAGGAGATGGAGCATGCCCTCTAGGGACTCTAATATAAAATGGTGCACTTTCTATTATAAAGTTATAGTTGATTAGTGGGGCTACTAAGTGAAGCTCAGGGAACTTTATGTGTTGCTAATTGGGATTCCTATTTAGAAACCTATGTTGTCTAGCCACATAATCTGCATATTCATTAAACATTAAGCTATCTCACTTGTGAGGTTCCCCATTTGATAGACAGATGAATTGGTATATGGTGAAATTATCCTTAATACAAATTGGTTTGAAATTGGATTTTGGGATAGTGATTATGTGATCTCCATGGATAAATTTTATATATTGATGCATAATAGAGGGATCTACTTTATATTCATGCAACCAAGGTCGTCCTAGAAGTATTTGAAAGTGATCAAAGATAAGTGTGAGATGAACAACATATATAGTCTTAAGACCAATCACAATAGGTAAAATTATGCTACCTAAAGTTTCCACATATGTTCCATTATAACATTTTAATGTAACCCTTGAATTTTGGTACCAATTGATGTGGAAAATGCCATAAAGATATTCTTCCATAGTAATGTTGAAGGAACATCAAAGATCAATCAATATTACATCACAAAATACTTTATTAACAACACCAAAAATGTATAGAGGCTCATGATAATTATTGTTTCCTATTTGTTCATCTATAAATGTGATGATATGGATATTAGTGGATGAATAGAATACATGCAATCTCCATCACCTAGGCATTTATCTATCATACCAATCATGTTGTTGAATAATCATGAAATTTCCTTGGGGATTTTTATCATTGTCTCTATGATCATGTTAGAAAATAAGAGGGTTATCTATGGGATCAATGTGCTTAGAGTGATGATCAAAGGTTTTTGTAAAAATCTAAAGCTTTTGATTTGGGGAGTATGAAATAAGGGTTCTCTCTATAAATTACTTCATCTACTTTAATGAGATTGTTGTCTATTAAGTCCTAAATATTATGCTTTACAAACATACATCTCTTAGTGTAATGACTAGGAGCCCTATGGTATTAGAAAAATGCATTCACATCATAGTTTCATAGGAGATGAATTAAATTGTCTAAAAGCTAGATTAGGAGAAGTTGGATAAGGCTTGCAGGGAGAGCTTGACACATGATTTTTTGATATGAATATGTAAATCTAGTAAATTATTAAGGGTATCTACGTTGAAGAGAAAGAGTGTTAGAAGAAAGAATGTACGTAGTTGGGATAGTTAAAGAAATGGTAAATGATGGGGGATTAGTCTAATAGTCATGTAGTCTACAAGAGTGTTGTATTTTATGAGCATTATCTTCTCTAAGATTAACAAGATAAGATTGTCAATGAAAACTGTTTTGAATTTCTATGTCTACTAAGTTAGAGTGCATCTTTTCTAGGATTAACTAGTGTATAGGGATAAAATCACTAAATTTTTCTTGAGATCCTTGCCTAAAATGAATAAGGTCTATAAAGTTTACCATAAGGTAAATTTGAATTTGAAAATAGTTGATGAATGTCTTAGTTCTCATGGAAGCATGTGGCAAAAAATATAACTAGTCAAGAGAATTCTCTTTGAGTGATTGAAGTAAGAGTTTACACAAGATATGATCATCATAAACATAATCTAGGAAAAAAGAATATAAGTTTTGAACATAAATAGTGGGGTCTCCTTTGTTGTCATAAGTGGGACACAAGGTGTTGGCACCCAGAAAAATTCTACTCCCATTGTGCCCTTTTTGCCCCCAAAAATCCAAAAATCTTGTGCAAGTTCCTTGGCAAATACCTCCATTGAATAGAGAATTGAATTCGGAGCAACTTTGCCTTCTGAACCACCTCAAAATTTCTTAATATGAAAAATTTATTCTAGTTCAAAGTTTTTTTTTTGTTTTTTGCCTTAGTCAAAAAGTGGTTATGTCTTGTTCGTTTTCATGCCTTAGAAAGTTTTGGATCTTTTGCCTTTTGTTAGCAAATCGACAAATTGCCCAACTTGCAAACTTGTTCGCAAGTTCAACTTTTTGCCAATGAGCTGACAACAATATTCACCAACAAGGAAGAAGAAAGCCGCTGATGGCACATGCCTTGCCAATCCTACACTATACCGATTTCAGAAATAAATTTCTCAGATCAATACATGAAAATGATAGGAGACTCAACCCAAGAGTGACAGGAAATATCATCAAAGAGATTTCTGTATTATTTAATATTACTGTCTATTACAAAAATCAATTATCGGCCTCTCACACAGTCAACCTTCATAAATTAGCCCTCCTCTTATGCTCTCCCTTCTGGAACTCATCAACCCTTAGTCAAATTTCAGACTTTCATTTCTTCTCTAATGTCCATGGCCTTTTTGAATGGCCTCTCTTCAAGCAACGATTCCTTTCTTCAGGCCATCGGCCTCTATAAACTACGCTCTCCCTAATACAATTTGCACCTTACATCGCTAAGTCTCCACACCACCAAATGCCTTTCCCCACACCAACATATATGGTCCCTTTAATGCCCATCGACCACTATGATGCCTTTATGAAGTGAAACGCTTAGTAGAGAACCAAAAATAGAAGAAACTACCGATGCATGTTTTGATTCCTTATTGTGGTCTGTAGGAAATAAATGTAGAGCCGTTGTCACCACAAGGAGAAAATAGAAACACTAAAGAAGAAATAGACCACCATGACCTCCATTTTGATGTCTGCAGCCAAACTAATAATTGACGTTGCCAAGAAAAGAGACAGCTATGAAGCACGATATTTTATTTATGTTTCTAAGTATAGTCGACCACCCCAAAGGAATAAAGCATTTGCCAAGTGGTTCCTTTTCTAATATGCATGATTTGAGGCTTTTTTTGCCTTTTCCAAACTAGACATATCTGTAACCCACGTCCTCAGAAAATAAATTGCCTGAATAATGGTTGACGAAGATAAAATATAGAGGCAATCAAGTTACTATCACTTAGGAGATTCTTCATATGCTAGGCAACGGGAGCTGCACAAAACACAACAAAACACCAAAAAAAACTAGATAAACTGAAACAAAACATCAACCAAATGTAAGGGTGAGCGATGCCATTGCATCAGACTCCCCAGGCAGAAAAATTCATGAGCTCCTTCTCATAAGGTCTATGATGGAAACCTCATTTCTACATTCTTTTTCCTCATCTTCTAGTTTCTTGATTCTGCACTTCCATACTTGTATTGTTTCCTTCAAAATTTCGCTAGCTGCATTTGTCAGCTTCTTCCTCTCTATGCATACTTCCACCTTTGATTCTCGTTATCAACTCCAAATTTCCACCATTTTGACTCATCATCACAATCATCTTCTGGCATCATCTCAAATGAAAACAAAACCTCATCCGTACTTTGTGTAAAAGAAATTACCTCCGGAATCTTCATTTCTGCAATGTTATCTTGTAACAGTAAGTCTTCTGTCTCTTCTACATCCTCTAGTTCTCTCATTGAATCTTCTACACTTTCTTCCTCTACTGCATCCACCTTCACTAAGTCTGTACTCTCTTCTTCTAAATACTCTTCCAAACTAAACATTGCCCCTAATCTCATATGCTCTTTTGCAGATTTCTTCTCCTCTTTGTTGTCAATGTCATCTTTACAAGCAATAATTTTACCATCCTCAGATTCTGAATTACTTTGATCACCATCTTTCTTCTCTATCATCCCATACATGTTACAACTGACAATATTCTTGTTAAAATATGTTTCTAGTCCATATGTCCTTTTAGACTTCTCATTATACAAACCATCAACAAAATGAAAAATAATACATTTTACCTCTCCTTGTAGTCTTGTTGTCATCTACTGCTTTGCATTCCTGAGTATTCCAACAAACTTTTCCATCATACTCCTTGTATTTTCATCAAAACTTACTTTAACTACTGTCCCCTTATAGGAATCCATATTCTCAGTTTGTAAGGCTTCAACATTTGCATCCTCAGCTGCATTGTCTGTTTGTCCTTTATTTCTCTCATCTATCTTCTCCCACACTTTCATATCATATTCATACTTTTTATTTAAAGCCTCAAAATTATCTTCATCAAAATTAAGCAATTGACCCTTTACCTTGCTCAAACTATGTTTCTTTTCCTCTAAGGCTACTGCATGCCCTTGATCTCTATTCTCTTTTTCATCCTTCACTTCGACTCCTTATTCTAGGGGCTGGTTCTTCTCTTCATGACTCCATCGCTTGCACATTGTCTCCTTATCACCATCTTCTCTTATTGTCGTCCCATGTTTCACTACATAATTCTTCAGCTTTCCAAATGATTGCCTTGCTACCTCTGCTCTCAGCTTATCTCCTTGTCTTCTCTATTTCTCTGTCAAGTCTTCCACCCTTGATGCTATTTTTCTGTAATGACCCAACTGGGCCCCAAGAAACAAGAGCCTAGAAAGGCCACAACAATTTTTTTTTAATACAAAGGTAAACATATAAATATAAGATATACATATAAAGATATCAATACTCTAAACTAACTCAAACAATAAGTGCATCATCATCTTGTTGCTAAGATAGATAACATGAGTGGAAGATAATCACAATACATACATTATGGAAAAGTTACATCATATGCTCTATTTACAATGAACTGTAGCTTAGGAGTGTCTCAAGAACAAATTACATTATTGTACAAGATTACAATACATATCACTCAGTTCACCGAGTTGTACAAATACATAAGAAAATATATCTAGAAAACTAGAGAGAATAATGTAATAGCCCATGCCGATGTCGTCGCCAAAACTGATGCCGATGACTAGATCCCCAATGGTGGGTGCAACACCACCCTACCATGTGGAACCTCAAAGGTCCACCCCCCATGCTCAGAGATGATCACATGGCCAAACACAAGCTAACTGCAATAGGGACAAGAAGGCTCTTATACACAACTCCATAAGGGATGCCATATAGACACATAGTTCACTGGAACACATTTTAAGCATGTGGCAATCATGCGAATGAAACACTACGCAAGAAGGAGGGGTGAGAAGATAGGGGGGTAGAAGTAAAGAAATGACTAGACAAATGTATACTCATCTCAAACACTCATGCCATTCATAGCACACATGATTCATATAACCTCCAATGGTTCAGCTAGTGAGCACTCTTTCTCAATGTAACATTAAGAGCCACCTTCCTAGCCCACCATACCATCTACGCCCATGATAGATGAGCTCAACTTGCATTCATAAGCATTAACCAAGCACATGAGGACCACACATGATGGCATTACACGTATTCTATAGCATTGATCTCCCAAAGAGCTGATGACACTTTGAAGCCTTGACATATTCAAGCAATACTATATCAAAACACATATTCTTTAAAAGGATTGATAGCATATAAGTAGTAGCATATTGGGTAACATGTAAGGTAATCTTCAAGTAAAGGAAAGTAACAACTCTATCAATTATTTTCACACAATTGAGTGAACACACAAATCTAGTTGCTTTTTTTTTCTAGGTTCCATCAATAAAAAATAATAAATAATTCTAACTAATTATATGGTTGAGGTCAAATTATTTTTGTCATAAGAGGATGAATACAACTAGCCAAAACAAATGTCATCCACTACCAAAAAAAATATAATGTTAAATATATTGCTTACCACAAAGATACTTTTTAACCATAATACAAAGTTTTCCAATCCAACATTAACTTCTCTACACAACTCTATTATCATCATAAAACAATTATACTCTTATTATCATAAAATGCAAATAATGTAAATCCTATGCTTACTGAAATCAAGCATAAACTTTTAGAATTTAATTGAACATTTATCAATAAATAATTTCCAAATAATACCAATTAATTATAACTTTAGATCTGCCCTAGAAATAACAGCGATTAGTAATTATTTTAACCTTAGAATATTAAATAGAATAATCAGATTTGAGCAGCCAAATAAAACTTCAATCATCAATAAGAAATAATAAATAAATAAATCTTTGCTGGGTAAATCAGAACTACCCAGTAGTCATAAAAAGGGCATAACTTTATCTTTTCTACATGGAATTTAAAAATTCAAATGGCTCAGAAAGATAAAACATAGCAAATTAAGACCCAGAAATAGTTTAGATAGATAAATGATTATGAAAAAGTTGTTCTTACTGAAAACAATCCAAAAAAATGGTTCAGAAATGTGGAGATTGCTGCATACTATTATTATTATCATAATACTATTGCAGCATATTGCACATTAGATGGGTATAAGAAAAACTATTAAATATATCATGACATAGCAATATAAATAACAATGTTTAAGAAAGCAATAGATATATCATGACAGCAGTAACTCTTCAAATAATACTATAACAATTTTCTTTCACTATGCATATTTCTTCATAAGCTTAGCACAATCATTTGTTTATAAGATCACTACATACATCATTTTAAAAAAATCAATCATGGAAAAACAAATTAGAGATGATGACTAGAGCAGCAAATATTTTATAATATAAAATGTCAAATAATTTCTAACATTTCCCATTCACCAACATGCTCCTAGTCAGGGCTGAAATGAGTCTTTCAAAAGGATTTGGAAATCCAACAAAGCATAAAGGAACGAGGAAAATAAAAATATATTGAAGTTGCAATGACTCTGTGGACAGGAATGCATAATGTGGAAGCATAAAAAAAACACGTAAACTGTTTGACAAAATGCTTCAATAAAATGTAACAGCATGCAAATATTTTCTTTTATCTACAACAGATTTATACCCCTATATGCCATGAATATATATATATAGATAGTAAAAAAGTAGGATTTGAATAAGGAAAATTGTTTATATAAAAGAGCCTAAAATTGGTTCATGTGAAGTATGTAAATCATTCCAAACTATGTGGAAGATTTTACATCGTAGGCACCATTTTAGAGTTTGCCCTAATTTATACCTAGCCCAAATGGGCTCGTGGCCTCCTCATGGAGAGGGTGACTTCCTAATTAGGCACAACCTTATAGGCTTTCTTGCCCCTCTTAGAAGACATTACTATACCTTTTCAAAACAAAACAATTTTGACCACTCTTTGTCAGGCCGCCCAATGCAGAGGATAAGAAAATTAAAAGAGATGTTTAAAATGTGTTCAAATATGGATTCATCCAACTGCTAAAAACAAGAAATTAAGAAGGTAACAATGAAATCCTCTGATATATTTTTTTCCTTTCCATCTATCTATTATCTATCAAAGGCAATAAAAAGCAAAACTATTAATTTAACCCATTCCCATACATCCCTTCTTCCATGAAAATTTTCTAAAAGTTTAAATTAAAACCCAAAGCAATTCATCACCCCGTATTACTAGGAAGAAGAATCTTTGTTTTTTTTTCCTTTCATATCACAATAAAAGAAAGCACCAATTTTTGGTTTCCTAGGCCCATACAAATATTAATAATTTTATCTAGGTATTGACTGAATAGCCCAGCATAGGTTGAAAACTATATTTTAGAATTCTTGTGAGTTGGAATTGTATGAGAACATCAAATTAAAATTGAATATTTGATCTATTCTCCCAGTGTTGTAGAAATAGGATATTCAAATATTATGGGTTTTTCCAAAAGTATCCTTCGTTGATTCCTCCAGCTCTAAATTAATGTAGTGTAATTTCTGGAAATATTATTTGAGAACCATTGAATAATTAGACATAAATCTAAGCGATAAAATTAAAACCCATCAAACACTTTCAATTAATAGGAACAACCATATCAACTACACTTATATTGCAACAAATTCTCAGACACAACTAGTAATGATGGAAGCATAAGGTTTGAAGTTTTTTTTTAACAGAATTAAAACAACCCTAAAACATTACCTGTGAATTCATTTGATACCTAGTTTTGCTGGTTGTGATTTCTAGATGAACACACCCCATCAAAATGTCATGCCCACCAAATCGCATTCCACCCCCCTTGTTGCCATCCTCTATTTCTGTCTTTTTTCTTTTGTTTTTTTTTCCCTCTGCCTCCCATTGTGCCATAGTGAGGCATATCATCTATTTTCCAAAACTTCAAAAGGTGTCCTCCCAGAAGAATGCAAAGAATGCCACATTTGAATCACTGCCAAGAGAACATAATTTACACTATTCTAATCACTTAAAATTTTATTTAAGATAATTAAAAATTGACCACCCAAACCACAATTATTATTTTTTATTACAATAAAGAATCAAAAATGTTTGCAAAAGTTCAGATATATAAAAAAATATCTTCCGCAAGAGTAAGGATGGGAACACAAAAACATAATGGAAAGGTATATCATTTTTCTTAAGTCAACAAGGACCACCCATGTATTATTTTTGGGTTTTTATCTCTTAAAAGTAGATTATGATGGCTTATGAAATCCTCTCAAGAAAACTATACAGAAACTAAGCCCAAGGAATAAATTCTAACACCATGCCAAAATAAATAATAAATAAGCAAATCACACAAAGGCAACCCACAAAGATTGACTCAACACCATAACCACACGAGTCAAACTCACGAAGCGTGGGATAATCAGGTGTTAACTAGAAGGTGTGCAAGGGAAATAATGCCATATCATATCACTCATCCCTAAATGAAGATAGTGGCTAAGCTAAGGTGTATGGCCAATGTGTCATCTCCAACTTGCCACCTTTGGGGCATTAGGCACGCTCATACCTGTGAATCTAGGTGGAGTCAGTCCCTGGTACCTCGATGTCACCTTGATTAGGGTAGGACTAGGGAGGCGCTACATTTTCTGTCACAAAAGTCAACACAAACCACTCCTCTTTGGTGCTCATCAACAATTGATTTCTTTTGCCAAGATGGGATTATATACCCATGATCTACTAATTTACCTTTTTCCTTTTGAACTTGCACATCTACATTCCCATTACCACTTGCACAATCAAAATGAACTTTTACCTTGTCATTGGTCTACTACCCTAATTTGCAAAGTTTCTTGGTTGCATGTCCTACCAACTCCTTCTCTTCATAGGTTTTCTTCTTTTCTTGATCAGCGCTCTTTCCACCTTCAAGTACTATTGCTACAAACTATCTTTTATTATCTATTGCTGCAATCTAGCTTCTTTTTCTCTTATCTCCGGTTCCATTGATGGGCTCTCTTCTTGCCCTTTCTTTCTTTGCCTCTGAAGGCTTGTCCTTAGACTTCTTCACACCTATATTCACTACTTCAAACAATTCATCAGAAAATAAATCAAGAGACCAAGATGTCTCCTTCGGTGCCTTTGTTCTGGACACCTTTTTTTCTTTTTCTGGTGCTCCTTGCTGCACCTCCTCTTTTATCTTTTTCTTACTTTTATTCAAGTCCTCCTCCATGAGAACTTTCTTCTTCTCTCCTTGTCTGCTTGATGTAGTCATATCCTTATCAGGAAAATAAATCTTTTCTAAGATTTACATTCTTCTTGAGATCTCTTCCAATCCCTCTCAGTACCTTCTGCTTTCTACTTCATCCCAATATCTATCCCAATATGGGATTATCACAGGTCTTCTTACACAAAAAATCATTTCTCTTACTACTACAATCCACATCTCTATTCAATCTCCAAGTGCAAACTACCTATCCTTTGGCGATCTGTTCACACATAACAACACACCTCTACACCTCACCTAGGGCTTCTCTCTTTCCTCTTTGCCCAACCTTTTGGTGCTTCTCCTTTTTGTTACTGTGTTAATTAGTAACTCTCATATACCACCATTCTCTTATACCACTTGACGGCACATGCCTTTCCAGTCCTACATTATACCGATTTCATAAATAAATTTCTTAGATCAATACATGAAAATGACAGGAGACTCAACCCAAGAGTGATAGGAAATATCATCAAAGAGATTTTTGTACTATTTAATATTACTGTCTATTACAAAAATTAATTAGCAGCCTCTCACATAGACCTTCAGCCTTCATAAATTATCCCTCCTCTTATGCTCTCCCTTCTGGAACTCATCGACCCTTAGTCAAATTTTAGACTTTCATTTCTTGTCTAATCTCCACGGCCTTTTTGAATGGCCTCTCTTCAAGTAGAGATTCCTTTCTTTAGGCCATCGGCCTCTATAAACTACGCTCTCCCTAATACAATCTGTACCTTACATCGCTAAGTCTACACACCACCAAATCCCTTTCCCCACACCAACATATATGGTCCATCTAATGCCCATCGACCACTATGGTGCCATTATGAAGTGAAATGCTTAGCAGAGAACCAGAAATAGAAGAAACCACCGTTGCATGTTTTTATTCCTTATTGTTGTCTGCAAGAAATCAATGTAGAGCTGTCATCGCCACAAGGAGAAAATAGAAATGCCAAAGAAGAAATAGACCACCATGACCTCCATTTTGATGTCTGTAGCCAAAATAATAACTAACGCTGCCAGGAAAAGAGATAGCTATGAAGCACGATATTTTATTGCTATTTCTAAATATAGTCAACCACCCCAAAGGAATAAAGCATTCACCATCTAGTTCCCTTTCTAATATGCACGATTTGAGGCTTTTTTTGCCTTTTCCAAACTGGACATATCTGTAAGCCATGTCCTCAGAAAATAAATTACCTGAATAATGGTCAATGGAGATAAAATATAAATCCAATCAAGTTACTGTCACTTAGGAGATTCTTCATATGCCAGGTGAAAGGAGCTGCACAAAACAAAACAAAACACCAAAAAAAAAACTACATAAACTTAAACAAAACATCAACCAAATGTAAGGGTGAGTGATGCCACTACCTCAACTGCCAAGGAAGAAAAGAGAAAGGCTAAGGAGGATAAGGCAAGGCTTCCAAAGTTCATGATTCTGCCAAGCTGCTGATAAGGTAAAATTGACTAAGGTAAGGGAGAAAATGTGCTTATCGGGGAATTAGCGAAGTGCCAAACTAACTGAAAAGTTTGGGATTTGGTAGGTTTTCCAATATGGCATTTTGTCGACATGGAGAAATGGCAAAGGTAAAGCATATTTTTACCAACTAAGGGAGACCAAGTGTTAAGTTCAGCATAGGGTATTTTTGTTGATATAAGGAAAGAGACAAGGCATGGTGTTATCGGCAAATCGGGTGGAAAACAAACTTTTCATAAGTTCATGTTTTTCTTATTTCACTGATAATGTGATAGAAGGGAGCAAAAAGGGAAAAAGTCAAAGTTTGGATTTCCTTGGGTTTGCCGACAAAGACTCAACAACATGATAGCTTGACATAGTTCATTTTTGTCGATAAAGCAAACATGGGAAAAGAAAGATAAATTGGTGAAAGGAAAAGTTCATAAACCTTATGGTTCACAGATAAAGAGTTCTCCTGATGGAAAATTCATCGACAAAGATAAAGGGGGCACAAAGAAAAAGTTTGGTAAATAGTTGATTTGCCAATAGAGCCATCCAAGTTTGGCAAAGTCATCTTTTGCCAATAAGGCAAATAAAGAGTGATAAAGGAGTAAGTTCGGCAAAATGGATTTTGACATTAAAAGGCAAAGGAGAGTAAGATGGTTGGTTCACCAACAAAAATATTTACTGACAGGGCAGGTAAAGGGTGCTGAGCTGCAAGAGTTCACGAAGTCAGTATTTTTCGGATAAGGTAGAATAGTGCCTAGGATGACGCAGGGAGATAAAGGAAGGAAAATGATGAAGGCACAGAGGTTCCTAAAGATAAAAATTAACCGACTAAGGGAAAAATAGAGATCAAAGGCAGAAAATTAAAAGGAAGACCAATTTTTTTGTAAAGAAAATAATAAATGTGATATTTTCAAATACATTAAACATGGTTTAAAATATTTTAGAATAGTGTAAAAAGATTTATATGCGAATTTTGGTGGATCATATTTTAAGCACCTATCTACCTAAAAACATACCATGATTGCAGGTGATTTGTCAATTGCAGGTAAATGAAACAGTAGATATCTTAAATGCAAAGGGACCAAAATTAAATGCAAGGATGAAGTGTCTCAGTAGGCAAATCTTTCTATAGGTATTTTCATTCCTGAAGGATGCCAAGGCATGTGGGCAACTTCCTTCTGACATTTTCATAGTTGTAGGGCATGGGTTTTCTTCCCAGTATGGAAATATTCTAACAGGGGAGTGGGCCTGAATTTAATATAGCACGGGTTTTTCTTGTTGATTGAGTTTCAACGCCCAGGGCTTCACAAAATTGTATTACTATATATACATATTTTTTAGATGTTTTGAGGGTTCACTAAGCCAATTCTCTAGTTTGTAGTGCTTCAAGAGAGTTTCAGGGCTTCAAATCAAGCTAGTCTGGGTAATGAATAGAGAATGTCTTTTGATGCAGCATAGGGATGTATTGTAAAGCATATTTTATGCATTGGTATGTCTCCATGGTCATTTGTAAAGATTCAAGGGAATGTATAATAGCAATTATATGGTTTCTCTTACCACATTTGCTGGTGTGATTTTAATAGAGATTTGATAATGTGTGACAGAATTTAAATCAATACAATCTTTGTTTTCAGTCATCTCTTTATTACAAATGGGTCATTATTGTTTTGGATAATTAAGTATGTCCAATGTGTGAAATAAAATCTAATGTATGTGAATACATTTTGGTATTATGTTTATGTTGGTCAAATCTTTTCTTCCCTCTTTATTGCTTATGACTCAGTTGCCCAATAAAATAGGAACTGGTCCATATTGGATAGGGATCAAACACTTTTCATAAATCAAAAAAATCATTCACCTATGGTTTAGGGTAAAAACCATCTTCCTGTGCATGTACATTTGCATAGTCTAAATCAACTATATAGGGGTTATGCAATAGACAATCATTCTTGACTTAGTGACAGCTTTTGGAGTCAAGATGATGAGTTGGGTTTGGTTGTCCAATATTTTGAGTTGTTCATCTGGTTTAAACTTAATACCTACTCAGGTATAAAACCCCTTGGAATAGCCCTCCAGAGTTTAAGCTAAGCTTGAAGTGCAGAGGAGTCTACCCACTCCTGTAGTTGGCCAATATTCCATTGTACTTGTTGACAAACCTCTTCCTTTAACCTTGACGACAATCCATGGCCTAGGTGTTTTAGGAATGTTTTAGTGTTTTGGGAACCAACATTTTGGCACCGTTACCAGGGAGTCAATAAAAATGGTTGAAAATTTGGAAATCACTGTAATAGTGAGTTTGCAGTGGCACAGTTTGTTTTTGATTATATAAGGCGGCTAAACAAGGGGCCGAACCCTTAACAAAAATAGAAAGGCCCGAAGACAAAACAGGGCCTTAAACCAGAAACAACATATACCACCAGTACATAATGCCAGCAAAACCAGCAAAACTAGCCACTAAAACTAAAGCCAAATAACAGAGTAACAGAGTATCAGCAGTAAAATAACAAAGACAGAGGAGACAACAGCTCTCCTTACTAGACCATAGAGTTAATAATAGCATCCACTTTTTCAGCCAAATCATCACTATCAGTATTGATAGTAACCCCTAAATTCTTCAGCACAGAGAGGTTGAGAAGAATAGAGGTCCTGAGCACAATGGAGAAAAATCGTTCCAACTTCGCAATGCAGACCTGCAAACCTACAAGATCAGTCCCCAGACCATCATCAGTCTCCATAGCATCCTCAGCTTCTTCCACAAACATATCGCCCACTTTGTCAGCATTTCCAGTAGAGTCAGCAGTTTCCTCCCTTGTATCATGCGTTTCCTACTTATCTTCATCATCACCCGAAATGTCCTGAATCTCCACATCCATGTCATCCTCCCCTCGGGTGGACTCATCCGAGCCACTCTCAGAATAGTCAATGAACTTGGCAGAGGGAGCCGGCTTGCCAGCAATACGCCCAGACCACCGAACTCTAGAAGAAAACCCTTCCCCAGAAGCCTTCACAGAGGAATCCCTTGGCTGTCCCACCAGGGTCCTACCAAGGGTTTTAAGGGTCCCAACCACTGCCTTCCCAGTACCCATTTCACCAGTAACCTTCCGCTTTTTACCCTTCTTAGAGGCATTCAGGCCCAGGGAATCGACAGGATTTGCCACAGAAGTGCAAACTTCAGTAGTTTTGATAGGAACAGGGGAGGGCCCAGGTTCATCAACATCAGGAATATCCTTAGGGTTAGAGGAGGGCTCGCCATCCTCACTAGTGGCTGGAATGGATTTAGAGGGCTCGAGGGCAAGATGATGATTATACAAATAGAGAATAAGGCCCTGGTGGAGAGGGATAGGCTTCAGAGCAGGGTTTTTAGCCAGTTTTGCCTGAACCCTAAGGATAGAATGCTCTAGGGAAGAAAGCAAATAAAATAAAAAACTAATTTTAGCATTGTGACAGAAATGATTTAACAGGGGGAGATGGTAGTTATAAAACCTGGTAAAGCGCCCCTCCAGGGTAAAATATTTCATGAGGATAAAACATATAGCGTCCCATGGCTCCGGCAACTTGGCTCTGTCAAAACCACCCTGATAAGGGACCAATTCTTCACCATCTCTGAGGAAAAGCTGCTGGCTGGAGAGGTCCGCAATTTTAGTTTTGTGTTGCAGTTTCAAGCCCTAGGTAGACATACCAGTGGCCATAGCTATTACGCGTTTGGAAACTTCAAATCTGATGCCACCCACTGAAACCCATCGATTCTGCCAAGACCATGCAAATTGTTCAGAAAGAGTTTCATTGCAACCATTAAGCCTCTCCAAATAGGGGCTAACTCCACCTTCCTTGCAGTAATGCCAAGCAACCAAATTGTCCCTAAATTCACAGCACGAGACTGGTTCAGTTCTAATTCTGTCACCCCCCATAGCGGTATTATAGCGCATTCCATAAAGACCCCCAGACTCCTCAGTTGTCTTAATAGGAGAATTACTATCATTCACAAGGCAGATAATGTGGGTAATAACATCACACACAATCTCATAATAATGGGAGGCCTTACAGACACCAATCCCATGCTTAACCATAATTACTCGGCACAAGCCATGATGATCCGGCCATCCGCTCACCTTATGAGAAAGAGGAGCAGATTTGACAGTAGAAAAAGTACAAGGGGACACGTACTTCAAGGGACACGTCAGCCCCTTCCCAAGGAACTGACAGTATGAGCTATCTTTCGAACACATCAGCCTCATCAAGACCCAGCCACATCTTTAAGAATAAGATTCTTAATATTCAAAGGAAGCTGGTCAAATTGGCGCCAAACCCTCCAATTTGAATATCGCTGTCCGAGTTCAGCACAAGTGTCCGTTGGTAGCCTTTCAACTTACGCTAATAGACTAGCACCTATATACTGTTGGGTTAAAGATTTGAAGACTCTGTTGCTGAGCTGAACCTAGAATCAGTTCGTGCCCTTGAAGATCAGTCACACTTCAAGGATTTCCTCTTCAAAAGAAGTTATGACTCTACTGTCAAAGAATGAAGTTTGTTACTGCTATGTCAAAGAATGAAGTTTGTTACTGCTGCCTCTTGGTTGTTATTTGTGATTTGAATGGTTCATCTCAATATAAGGTAGCTAGTAAAATAAAGGTACATGGTTTTCTTCCTAACCTTTTTGTTGTTCCTGTCATGTTGAAGGAACAAATTTCTATGCTTCAGTTTCTTGCCTTGCATTATAGGATGTTTTAGTCATGGCTAATTGGTATGAATATGGATACCTTAGGGATATTCTATCATGTGAGTATTCATATGTATCAGACCCTAGAAATGGGCATGTATTCATGTGACCATACTATTAATGCATATTCCAATCATGGCTTTGCATGTTATACAAACCAAAACCTATATGCACCCATGCAAAATTATAATGACTCAGCAGTTCAGCAGTATGAAATTGATAAAACCAAACAATTGTTGGAGTCATTATTGTAGAAAGAACAAGAAAGAGAAATTCAGATCAAGCTGCTGGAGTCTAGGGCGCAGTACAATGCATTCCCTATTGTTCCTAAAAATTAGTTTGACCAATCCCTTGATCCTCCCTTAGATCCTGTGTGTGATCAGCTAGACCTCTCATGGGTTGATTACAAAACAATGAGTATGCCAACCAAGGTCTACAAATTGTTGCGCAAATTTGATAGGTATAATATTTGGGAAGGGAACACACATGTTGATGTATTTTTGGAATTCATGGATAAACATCAATTTGAGGGTGAAGACATGTAGATGAGGTTCTTTGTTAGGTCCTTGCATGCAAAGACAAGAGAGTGGATCCAAAGTTTTCTAGGGTAGTCCTTTGCCTGATGGAATGAACTTGTGGCAACATTTGAAAATGAATTTGCCAAAGGTTTTGACCCTGCTAATCTTGTCATAGAACAGAAAAAATCAAAAGACAAGAGGGAGAGTCAAGCAAGGATTTTGGTCACAGGTTTGTTGTTTCTCTTTCCCATATTCCAAATGATTTCAGACCTAAAATTCTTTCTTGCATTAATATGTTTTTTGAAGCATATGAAATTGGATTGAGTTATGTGCGGGAAGATTTCAAAATAACGAGTATGCAACATGCATATGAATCCCTAGACTCCATGGAGAAAATGAGGGATGACTACATAAAGGGTTTGCTATCCACCAATGCATGTTTGACTGGTAATAAACATGTTGATCCAAGAAGTAGTAGTGTGGATACAAGCAATCAGATGAATCCAACATCAATTGATGATGATTGTGTAGTTAGAAGGTTAGAAATGGGAGGAGGTGCATCATATGACAATGATGCAAATGATGAAAGTAGCATTTGCAGTGACCTCTAGCTAGATTGTTCATCAAGTGAAAGTGAAAATGATGAAAATAATGGTGACTTCCAGCTTAACATTGAGGTATGTGGCCCAGTGAACAATGAGGATGATGTGTACATAAGTGAGCAATAAGTTGAATCAACTTGTAAAGTTGATTATGAAGACTATACACAAGTGAATGAAACATGGGATGACCAAGAAACTTGTTTCTTGTTTGAGTTGATGCCCTCCTTCATTCTTGTTTGTGATGAGGTAGTTAATGTTTGTTTGCACAAGGATTACATAAAGGTGGCTACACTTGAAGATACCTAATCAGAGATAGTTGTTGGTGCAGCAATGGAATTTCAATCTGAAGAGCTTGCCCTAGATTTTGAAGATGGTAATCATGTGGATGCATATGAAAATTTATTTGTGTGGTGTAAGGTATATTGTCTTTCTCATGCAGAGTGTGTTTCATCGCAGCCATAGGAAAATAAAATAAAAATGAATGTGGAGAAAGATATGTGTCATCAATCTATTTGTAGTAGTGAATACAACACAACAAGTTGCCCAAGTGAAAATAAAATAGAGAGACAATTGGAAGAACATGGTTCTTCATTTGAAGTGTCTCATGATATTGATTTATGTGCTGATGTTTTGAGTTGTAGCTTGAGTCATGCTTATGACTCAGAATGTGAAATCTGTAGCAGCACATATGAAAATTTTCTTCAAGATCTTGATGGAGTTACAAATGATTATGCTCATGCTTTTATTTTGATGTGAAATACTTGTTAGCTCTTAGATGTCTTGGTGCTGCAGTAGATGTTGAGTCCTTTGTGTGGGACATTGATGTGAATGAGCAGCGAGGCATGTTTATGCCTAGGTTCAAACATGTTGCAACCCAACTTGAAGATACGACTAAGTTGGAATCTTTCCAGTTTGTTCTACAAGATGAAATGCCTTCTCTTGTGGATCAATAGTGCATTCAGGCACAATTTTCTTTGCCATGTGAATTGGAGGTATTTTCTTTTTCCTTCAATTTGCATGAAGAGGTCAGTAGGTGTGAAAACCTGGCACATGATGATGGAGATTTATCTTCATCTATTTCTTTTATTGCTGACCTAAGTTTTAGTTTTGCACCCCTTCCTGCTGGGAAAAAGCATGATATGTGAGTAAATAGGTCAAGTACCTATCTCTTATGGTTGCCTTACAGTAATGATTTTATTGGTAAAGCTCACCTTGGCTCAAAAAGTATATGTTGAAGATTAGTGCATGCTGAGGGAAGCCTTCAGTTGTTGCAGCTGGGTAAAAAATGCAAATCTAGTTTGAGGGAGATTAGCTCCTTCATTCAGCTTGTCTTTCACAGAGGGAAGTGGTTGCAACAATTTTGTGTAGGATTTGCCTACAGTGCTCTAAAATTTTGATCACATTCAACTTTCCTTTTGTGCCTCCATGTTCATGACTATGTTTTTCATGTATATATGTTTTGTAAATATATTTTTGGTGTTTCCCTTGTTCTTTTTTTGCTTTTGGTTTGCCCGAAGATCTAAATTCTCACTATGACACTGCTTGTCAACCATCCCCAACTAGAGCCAGGGTTGGCACCTAGAAAAATTCTACTCCCATTGTGCCCTTTTTTCCCCCCAAAATCCAAAAATCATGTGTAAGTTCCTTAGAAAATACCTCCATTGAATAGAGAATTGAATTCTGATAAACTTTGCCTTTTGAACTACCTAAAAATTTCTTAATATGACAAAGTTATACTAGTTCAAAGTTTGTTTTTTGTTTTTTGCCTTGGTCAAAAAGTGGTTATGTCTTGTTCATTTTCATGCCTTAGAATTTTTTGGGTCTTTTGCCTTTTGTTGCCAAATCGGGAAATTGTCGAACTTGAGAACATGTTCACAAGTTCAACTTTTTGCTAGTTCATTAACAACAATACTCACTGACAAGGAAGAAAAAAGTGACCAAGGAAGAAAAGAGACAAAGGCTAAGGAGGATAAGGCAAGGCTTCCAAAGTTTGTGATTCTACCAAGTTGCTGATAAGGTAAAATTGACCAAGGCAAGGGAAAAAATGTGCTTGTCGAGGAATTGTCGAAGTGCCGAACTAAGTGAAAAGTTTAGGGTTTGGTAGGTTCACCAATATGGCATTTTACCGACATGGAGAAATGGCTAAGGTAAAGCAGGTTCGCCAAATGGTATTTTTGTCAATAAGGTGGCAAAATACTCGGTTCGGAAAAGCAAGTTTTTGCCAACTACGGGAGATCAAGTGTTAATTTTGGCATAGGGCATTTTTGTCGATATAAGGAAAAAGACAAGGCATGGTGTTATCGGCAAATCAGGCAAAAACCAAACTTTTCATAAGTTCGTGTTTTTCTTATTTCGTTGATAAGGCAATAGGAGGGAGCAAAAATGGGAAAAGTCAAAGTTTGGTTTTCCTTAGGTTTGCCAACAAAGACTCAACAACAAGATAGTTCAACATAGTTCATTTTTTCCAATAAAGGAAATATGGGCAAAGAAAATAAATCAGTGAAAGGTAGTTTTCATAAACCTTATGGTTCGCCAATAAGGAGTTCTCCTGATGGCAAATTCACTGACAAAGATAAAGGAGGCACAAAGACAAAGTTTGGTAAATAGTTGATTTGTCGATAGAGCCAGCCAAGTTTGCAAAAGTCATCTTTTGTTGACAAGGCAAATGAAGAGCGATAAAGGAGTAAGTTCAAAAAAATGGATTTTTGCTGATAAAAGGCAAAGGAGAGAAAGATGGCTAGTTCACCAACAACAATATTTGCCGATAGGGCAGGTAAAGGGCGTTGAGCTGCAAGAGTTCATGAAATTAGTATTTTGCTAATAAGGTAGAATAGTGCCCAGGATGATGTGGGGAGATAAAGGAAGGAAAATGATGAAGGCATAGAGGTTCCTGAAGATAAAAATTTAGCGACTAAGGGCAAAATAAAGATCAGAGGTAGAAAATTAAAAGGAAGACCAAATGTTTTGTAGTAAAATAATAAATGTGATATTTTAAAATATTTTAAACATGGTTTAAAATATTTTAGAATAGTGGAAAGAGATTTACATGGGCATTTTGGTGGATCATATTTCAAGCGCCTATCTACTTGAAAACGTGCCATGATTGTAGGTGATCTATCAATTACAAGTAAATGAAACATTAGATATCTTCAATGCAAAGGGACTAGAATTAAATGCAAGGATGAAGTGTCTCAATAGGCAAATCTTTCTATAGGTACTTTCATTCCTAGAGGATACCAAGGCATGTGGGCAACTTCCTTCTGACAATTTCAGAGTTGCAGGGCGTGGGTTTTCTTCCCAGCATGCAAATCTTCTGACAGGGGAGTGGGCCTGAATTTAATGCAGCGTGGGTTTTGCTTGTTGACTGAGTTTCAACACTTGGGTCTGCACAGAATTGTATTGCTATATATACATGTTTTTTAGATGTTTTGAGTGTTGGTTGCTGAACCAATTGTCTGGTCTGCAGTGCTTCACAAGAGTTTCAGGGATTCAAATCAAGCTAGTATGGGTAGTGAATAGAGAATGTGTTTTGATGCAATGTAGGTATGTATTGTAAAGCATATCTTATGCATTGGTATGTGTCCATGGCCATTTGTAAAGATTCAAGGGAATGTAGAATCACAGTTGTATGTTTTCTCTCACCACATTTGTTGGTACGATTGTAATAAAGATTTGATAATGTGTGACAACATTTAAATCGATACAAGCTTTGTTTTGAGTCTTCTCTTTATTGCAAATGGGTCATTATAGTTTGGTTCTAGATAATTAAGTATGTCCAATGTGTGAAGTAAAATCTATGAAATGTATGTGAATACATTTTGGTATAGTGTTGATGCTAGTTCAAATCTTTTCTTCCTTCTTTATTGCTTTTGATTCGGTTTCCCAATATAATAGGCACCGGTCCATATTAGATAGGGATCAAACACTTTTTATAAATCAAACAAATCATTCACCTGTGGTTTAGGGTAAAAACCATCTTCCTACGCATGTACATTTGTAGAGTTGAAATCAACTATATAGGGGTTATGTGACAACCAATCATTGTTGACTTAGTGATGGCTTTTGGAGTCAAGATGATGAGTTGGGTTTGGTTGTCCAATATTTTTAGTTGTTCATCTGGTTTGAACTTAATACCTACTCAGGTATAAAACCCCTTGGAATATCACTCCAGAGTTTAAGATGAGCTCAAAGTGGAAAGGAGTCTACCCACTCCTGTAGTTGGCCAAAATTCCCCTTTACTTGTTGATAAACCCATTCCTTTCACCTTGACGACAATCCCTAGCTTAGGTGTTTTAGGAATATTTTAGAGTTTTGGATTGGATTTATTTTGGGAACCAACACAAGGTACCTTTAAATTATGAAGAAAGGGGTGTGTAAGAATGCAATATGATAACAAGAAAGGTCCATGGTCACCTTCCTTTAATTATTAGGCAAATAAGATAGTTTTGTTGCATTTTTGTAGATGGTATAACACATGAGGCATAATGGGAATGGATAATAATTTAGAAGATTGAGGTGGTGGATAAAGATAAGAAGCTCTATGGTGAAGTGAAGGAGAAAATGAAGAATAGGAGAAAATCATCTGGCCATATGATAGGAAGGTAGAGGTGGATAAGATTGATGAATTCCATGAAGAGGACAAGGGCCCAAGGAGATAGGAATGAATGAGACATGGCAGTGGTGGGAAGAGAAGCAGTAATAGTCATAAATGTGTTAGTATAAGAAGGAATATGAGTGGATTGGACAATGGATGAGTTAAAATGGTGAATAATGGAAGGAGGAGAGGAAGAAGAGAAAGGGAAATTAATGAATCAAGATTTAAAGCATTGGGTGTTGGGCTATAGAAGAGGTTGAAAGGAGAAGGGAGGAATGAAAGTCGAGGTGGTGATGGAGATATTCAATGTAGAAGAATTTGAGAATGAGTTATACAAAGAAATGGTGGATGAAACACCTTCCAAGGATCAAAAATATTGGAAGAGGGGGAAGTAACATTCACTATATGTCTAATGTTTTGCATGACTTCAAGCCACAAAGGATTGTTGAGGATAAGGTTTTCCACATAATCAAGTAAGTCCAATGGAATGGGGGAAACATTTAGATTAATGGTGCTCTTCAATTATTAAATTTATAATACAATTTGCATGTGTTGCTAAAATTCATGTTATGCTTCATGGTCAAAATTATCTATACCTAGGAAGAAGGCCATAGTCTCATAGAAGAAGGATGACTAGCCATAGATGGATTGAGCTAGCGACTTTGACAATGGGTATGCTTAAAAGGGTAAGAATCATCTCTCTATGGAAATAATGACAAGGAGGAATGACCTAGAGTGATTAGAAGAAGAAAGGGAATCTTAAACAATCTAGTCTATTCAAAAGGAAAAACTAGAAAGATCTATCAAATTCAACAGATTGAAAGAAACAAAAAATAGATTTTAGGGTTATGTTTTAACCATTTTTTCTTTTTAATGTGTGCAACAAACTAGTTCCTATAAGTACCAAATAGACCTGCATAGGCCTACATTGAAGTTTGATGATGATATAGAGGTCCTAATGATAATCATGTAGGTGTGAATTACACTCCTCTCAATAGTTTCACTCTTGTTGACATGTCTCATTATGTTTTTCCCCCTTGACTAGATTCTTTCTAACCCTCCCCAACTAAGTTCTGAAACAAAGATTAATTGTGAACAAGATTTTGCATTTGCTCGATCTAGGGCTTTGGCTAAAGAATAAGCTCCAAGATTTAAGTTACAGAGAAACCCAAGTCAAGGGAGAGAGGGTTTTTGAGCCAGATATTATAGATTTGGAAGACCTGTTCAACACAAGAAGCATTTTAAACCACCAATCAAGAAGATTTGGAGAAAGAAAGAGCCATAGAAGGGGGATCCAAATGAGGCTCCTAAGGAGATTGAGATTCATATTCCTGATGATTTGATTTTGCCGCATGTGAAAGATCTAAGTCAAACTGCTCTAATAGGTAAGATATGGAAGTTTTCTCAAGAGAGGGATGTTTTAGATCAATGGGTTAAGGAGAATTGGACAAGAATTACAAATCTTTTCTTACTAGATAAGAGATCTGGTTTTTTTGTAGCAATTTTTCATCTTTAGAGGTGAGAGCTAATATATTAAAATCTAAATCATGGTTCTTTAATGGAAGAGGAATTTTCTTGCAAGAATGGGTGCCCAATTTTGACTCTGTGGCAAACAATGGAAATTTTTACCCATTTTGGATTAGTATTCATAATCTCCTTCTCGAGTATAGGGATCTAAGAATTATCAGATTAATGGTGGAGACAATAGGGTTTTTTGTAAACCATGACTTGTTAACATTTGAAAATCCTCTCTTGTCAGATTGCATGTGTGTAATTACGAATACATATTTTCCTCCTCCAAAAAAGGTGGTATTAAAAACATCTAAAAGTTCCTGGATTCAGAGTTTGATTTTTGAAGATCCTTGGATGATCTTTGATTTTGATAAAATGGGTGAATCATTGGCATGTGAGGATTCAAAAAATAATCTCAAAGATACTCCCTCTATTTTGATTGAAACTCCTAGGATTAATATGGATAATGATCATTTTGTGTTAGTTAATGAAAAGGTTTGCCTAGAGGGCTGTTGTGTGGAGTCAGAGATAGGAAAGACTAATAATAATCAAGATGCAAAGACTCGTGAAGGGAAAAATGGCCTAGAGGAAGAGGAAATTCCATCTCTCTCTTAGGATAAAATAAATGAGGATGTGTTGGTAAATCCGGATTTGGAAATTCAAGGCGTTGAATTGTTTGTTCCTTCTAACTAGGGGGTATCTAATGGTGTAAAGACTTTAGTTAAATATGGAGGAGAATTGTCTTTTGATGGGTTTGCGAACAATGATTCAATATGTAATACTAATCGGATTTCTTCTCAAAAGGATTTGGCAAATTCATCTTTGGAAGCTGAAAGTTTTGAATTCACTATTCCCACAGAGAAGGTTATATCTTTTGATATTGAGTCTTCAGCTAATCCAGCAGATCAGTTGTTAAAGGAGTCAAATTCAGGGGAGGAAAATGCAGAGGTATCTTTGTTGACAAAGGATAATGGAGCATTGGAAAATATTGTAGATTCATTCCCTCTTAAGGATGCAGAGAAGTTGGTGGATGATATTTTGAATAAAGTGGGCTCAAACATCATTGAGGAAATAGCGGATGAAGTGATGTTAGAAGATCCTATTCCAGATACCACTATGCTTAGTTTAATTTCTTAGACTCCATTGGATGAGGAAGTGGCCCCTTTATAGATCCATCAAAAATGGGTAGGAAGAGTAAGGCAAAAAAGTTTGAGGAGGAAATTCAAGAAGGAATTTAATCAACTCTTGATAGAGTTATTCACACAAGGAGAGCATGTTGCTCTCCTCAGAGGAAATGAATATAATTTCAAGGAATGTTAGGGGCATTAATTCCCCTAACAAAATATGCTTGATTAAGCGTCAGATTGAAAATGCAGGAGCAAAGTTAATTCTATTACAAGAAACAAAGTTTTGTTCTTCATAGGCAAAAGGCATTTTTTTCAAAATGGAGTAAGTGGGATTTTCTTCATTGTGTTTTTTTGTGGGATAAATCATTATTAGAGGTTAGTGACTGCTTTGGTGCTCAGAATTGGATGCTTGCCAAAGTTAAGAGTGGGGAGTTAAGTTTTTTACTTTTTAATGTTTATGGGCTTGTTTCAACTTGGGAGAAGAGTGCCCTTTGGGATCATTTGTCAGATGTTTTGACTAATCTGAAAGAAGAAAAAGTAATTCTTGGTGGTGATTTTAATGCAATTCAAGACTTAGAGGAGAAAAGTGGAGGTATACTTCCCCCATCAAAAGTCATACATGACTTTTCTGATTTTATCAATAAAAATTGTTTTTTGATCCTTACCCCCACCAATGGCAAATTTACATGGAACAATAGAAGGAAGAATTTTTGTCTTATAGTAGAAAGGTTAGGTAGATTTCTTTTATCAGTAACTTGGCTACAAGATAAGTTTAACTTGTACTCCTGAATTCTACCTTTTTCTGGATCTCATCACTATCCTATATTGCTCTGGAAGTGAATTCTTCTTCAATATCTAATGTAGGTAAGAAATATTTTAAATTTGAAGCAATGTGGTTTAGAGATATACAATTTCTTCCTCTTTTAAAATAGTGGTGGTCTTTAGCCCCCTTTATTGAAGGATCTAGAATGTTTCAATTATGTAAAAAAATGAGTTGGCTGAAAGTTAAAATTCTGATTTGGAATAAAGAACATTTTTAGAATATCTTTATTTCGAAAAATGAATTAATTTCCTACCTGGAAGTAATTAATGAGGAGATTATTCAACATGGTATGAATTGAGAGTTATTTGAGAAGGAGAAGGCTACTCAAAAGGATCTTGAGGAGATATTAGCAAGAGAATAAATTTATTGGAGAAAGAAATCCAGGGAAACTTGGCTCAAGGAAGGTGATAGAAACTCAAAATTCTTTCATGCCTCTTTAAAAGAAAGAAGACAACAAAATCTGATTAGATCAATCAACTTAGTAGAAGGTGAGTTATTATCAGATATATCTCTAATTAGAGAAAAAGTAGTGAAGTTTTTCCTGAACTTCTATCTAATTAGAATAATTCTATGGACTCTTCATCAGTCAATAGGATCTTGGATTGCATTCTAGAAATTCTTCAAAAAGAGGATAAGGATTTTTTGCTCAAAGAGTTTACTCTAGAGGAAGTTAGATGAGCAGTCTTCTCCTTGGACCCAAATAAGGCCCCTAGACCAGATGGATTTACACCCCTCTTCTTTCAAAAGTGTTGGGATTTCATAGGGAGGGATATTTGGCTTGCTCTAGAAGAGGCTTGGAGAAATAGGTCAATTCTAAAGGAAATGAATACTACCTACATTGTTTTGATTCCAAAATGTAGCTACTCAATTTCCTTTTCTAATTATAGACTGATTTCTCTATGTAATACTATCTATAAATTTTTTACAAAAGCAATCACACTTCGCCTTGCTTTGATTATACCAAAGATCATTTCAGAGGAACAAGGAGGGTTTGTTCTAGGCAAAGAAACTACTGATGGTGCTATAGTGGCTCATGAAATTATCCATTCCATTCAATCTAATAATCTCCAGGCTATGATCCTAAAGTTAGATATGATGAATGCATATGACAGAGTATCCTGGGATTTTCTAATGAAGGTGCTGGCCAAATTTGGTTTTTCATACAATTGGTGTAAATGGATTTACTCTTGTATTTTAGGAGCTAGATTTTAGTTTTGATTAATGGTTCCCCAGCAGGATTTTTTCAATCAAGTCAGGGAGTCAGACTAGGTGACCCTATTTCACCTTTTTTGTTCATTATTATGGCAGAGGCTTTGAGCAGGTTTATTTCAGATCAAAATTTAAGAGGTGTATGGAAAGGTTTATCCATTCCCAGAGTTCCCTTTACTTTCACTCAAACACTTTTTGCAGATGACAGACTTCTATTTGGTTTTCCCTCTTTGTCAGAAGAAAAAACCATTCCCCTCTATTGTCAAGTATCTAGGCAAGCTGTCAACCCTGAGAAATCAAAGATATTCTTTTTCAAAACTAAACCTTCTCATTAGATTCAAATTGCTTCTTTGCTTGGTTATAGCATTGATTCTTTAACTTCTAAGTATTTGGGTGTTCCTCTCTTTTGTGGGCCTCAGAAAAGTCACTTTGGGTCTAAAGTTATTTAGGCTATTAAGAAAAGGAGAGCTTCTTGGAAAGGTAGATGGTTGAATTTAGTTGGGAGAATTACTCTTATCAATTCAATTTGTACAACAGTTCCTATTTACATGATGTTAGTGTTGAAGATGCCTAAAGGCGTGGTTACAGAAATTGAGAAGTTTCTAAGAATTTTTTTATGGAAAGGGAATGAAAACAAGGAAAGAAAAATTACTCTCATGGCTTGGGAAAAGGTCTCTTCTTCAATTTGTTTTGGTTGTTCATGGATCCATAATATAGAGAAACATAATTTGGCATTAGCTGCTAAACTGGCTTGGAATCTATTTGCTAAGCCAGATTTAAATTGGTGTAGATTAATGAAACACATATACCTTGATTCTTCTCTTCTAGAAAGAGTCTTCACAGTGTCTAATCCACCTTTACGATCCAAGGTATGGAATTTTCTTATGGAGTGTAGAAAGATAATTCTCCCTCACCTTTCCTGGGTCATTCATAAAGGAAATAAAGCTTCTTTTTGGCTTGATTCATGGAATGGTCTCCCTCCCCTAAATCTTTAGCTAGGATTAAATCAAGCTAAGGAGGTTATTTCAAATGCTTGGGGTACCAAGGTAAAAGACTATTTCACCTTTGATTTTGCTTCAGCCTTCCCTAAAGTGATTTGGAGGGATTTTAGTAATTGTCCTTTTCCAAAGGAACAAAAAGAGCTTCTTTCCTCCTTATTAAAGAAAAGAAGAATAGTGGCTTCAGATAAAGATGATGTGCTCATTTGGTCTTTTTCCAAATTAGGTGGTTACTCAGTTAAGGAAGGATACCTTTCCATTATGTAGCCTAAGAGGCTTTTGGACCCAAATTGGCCCTTCTATCTTTGTTGGAATAAGGCTTTCTTACCAAAAGAAGGTTCATTTGTTTGGTTGGCCTTCAATAATAAAATTTTAACAAGTAAAAGATTAGCTAAGCTGGGAATTTCTAGTTCTTTTCAATGTCTTTTTTGTGGATTAAAAGAGGAAAACACAGATCATCTATTTGTCTCTTGTCCTTCTGCTTCTAAATGCTAGTATTGGATTAGTGAAAAGCTAAATTGGTTCTCCCCACTTCCAGATAAATTACAGTCTCTCTTCTACAGTTGGCTAATTCTTAATAAAGGATCAACATTTTTAGCTCGATGGTTAGTCACTCATTCAATTTTCATTTGGAGCATTTAGTTGGAGAGGAATAGGAGAATTTTTAGAAAGTAATAAATAAATTTGGATGATATTCTTTCTTTGATTGAGAGGTCTATTTATGAATATGTATTGGCTCATCTCAATAATCCTAGTATAACAAATTTGTCTTTTTCCAACTAGGATTCTCTCATGTTAAAGAATTTGAAACATTTAGGCCCTCCCTCCTCAAATTGTTTCTCTATTTTGAAGAAACTGGACATAAGCACAATTGTGTGGTCACCTCCTATGGACTTGTAAATCAAACTCAATTTCGATGGTGATTCTAGAGGGAACCCAAGACCGTTAGCCATTGGATGTGTTCTAAGAAATTCTTTGGGAGAAATTTTAGTTGCTCTCTCTTCATGTATCGAAGAAGGGACAAATAATCAAGCTGAGATTTTTGCAGCAGTTGAATGGTTAAGGTTGGCTCATCGATGGGGTGTTTGCAATATTTGTGTGGAAGGAGACTCCTTAATAAATTGTCAATGCTCTTAAGGTGAAAAAAGGTTTTAACTAGCAGTTAGAGTATTTACTCCTGGAGGCATGGAATCTTTTGGAATTGTTTGATAAGTTTGAGATTAGGCATTGTTATAGAGAAGCTAATTTTCTTGTAGATGGATTGGCTAATCTAACATTGGATCATAGCTTGGAAAACAAAATATTGGATTCAAAATCAATTAAGGATTTCCCTCATCTTGCTCACATAGCTCAAAAAGATAGTTTACTGAATAAGTAATATTTGACAAGTCTTGTGTTGAGTTAAGAGAACTTGTTGGTTGATAGTTGTCTTGGTAGTGGAGTGTGTTTTTGAAGTCGAAATGGTGGTCAGATTTGAAGTTTGGCAGGGATTTGGAAATGATGAGGTTGAGAGTGATGTCATGTCTCTATTTATAGAGACATGGGTTTTTTTAGATAATGATTGTTTTTTTTTGGTAGGTACCAAATTTAGCTGTGGTTATGATAAGCAGCTAATTATTGCATTTTTTGGTCAATTCTGGTGAATTTGTGTGAAAGGAATTATTTTGTACATTTCGTACTCCCTCCATAAAACTTACATGGTGTCTTCTACATTGGTTTAGAGTTCCAAAGTTTGAGATAATTATTCTGCATTTAATACCCATGTGGCATTCCCCTTCAAGTATCTCTCAATCTTTATTCTCTGTCATTTAGTGTTGAAAGCCTTTGATGTAGCACACAACATACACTCAATACAATTTTGCCATTAATCATGTGAGAGCCAAAGATTTGAAGACTGGAACATAAAAAAAACTTCTATTCATCAACTCTACTGCTATAATAAGAGAAAACTCTCTTATTTCCAAGAAAACAAAAAAAATCAAAAAATTACCTTTTTTGGCAGATTTCAACAATTGCCAGATTTTGCCATTTTAGGTAATTTTACAATCATATCTTCAGAATCCAATTTTTTCGCAAAAACTTCCTAAAGCTAAGGTAGGACAAAAAGCCAACTAACATCCTAAATTCGAAACATGAGTTTTGAGTTATTAAAAAACCAACTTTTAAAAAACTAGAAAAAAACACTAAATTGTCATTTTGAGGGCCAAGATGAAAGTTTCAAGACCCAAAAAGTGCCGAAACAAGGTCCAACCGACTAGGGTGGGTTGGAAAACTACTAGCTATCTCATAATGCATCCACTTGTAAAATTTCATAGAAAACCCACATCTGAGTCAAAAGTTATGACCTCCAGAAGTCCCTGCATCATTCCCCTCTGGTTGAAAAGAACATAGCTCCTACAAGTGAGTGTCTTCAAACTGCTACCATTTGACTAGATCTAACCTCTGCACTTCCCACTCTGTAATCCATGTGCTATCTGTTGGTGGCAATCCTTCCCACTATACTAAATACTTGTTGTAATGCCCTTGCCAAGTGTAGATAGTTTTCTTATCAAGAACCTGTGCAATCTTTTCCTTCTTCTTATGGGGAATGTGGTGGTGCCATGCCACTTCTAGTTGACTATCTTTAGCATCATCCTCACCATGGAATGCATATAAATCAGAAATATTAAACACAGGAGAAATATCGAGATCATCTAGTAAATTGACCTCATATGCATTATCATTGATCTTCTTTGTAATTCTGCAAGGACCAATTTTCCTGTACTTCAACTTGTGGTATGTTCTAGTAGAAAACTACTCTTTTCTCAAATATACCATCACTAAGTCACCTTCATTGAATGTTTGATGTCGCCTACTAGTATCCACTGTATTCTTGTACCTCTCATTACTATCTTGCTACTTCTGTCTCACTTCTTTCTGCAACTATTGAAGGTGTTCTGCAAATGCTTCCCCTTCATCACATACCCTATCTTTCATTGGTAGCTGTACTAAATCTAGAATAGCCTGAGGAATCCTGTCATACATAATCTGGAAAGGGGACTTTCCTGTTGATCTATTGACAGAACTATTATAGGCAAATTTAGCCTGGGGTAATGCCACTTAAAGTCCCCATCTTCTTCCATAAAGTCCTCCATAAATGACTAAGGAATTTGGTATCCCTATCAGAGGTAATAGTCTTTGGAATACCATGTAGTCGAACAACTTCTGAAAAAAATAACTCTGCTACCTTCGTTGCATCATTAGTTTTCTTACAGGCAATAAAATGAACCATCTTGGAGAACCTATCAACAACTACAAAAATGGAGTCATTACCTCATTGAGTATGTGGAAGTCCCAACACAAAGTCCATGCTCAAATCTATCCATGGTGCAGTTGGTACTGGAAATGGCATATACAACCCTATATTCTATGAATGTCCCTTAGCCACTTGGCAGATTCTACACCTTGTTACATACTTAGTTATATCCCTTTTCATCTTTGGCCAGCAATATTTATCTTCTATCATTGCTATTGTCTTATCCTTGCCAAAATGTCCAGCTAACCCACTACTATGAAATTCTCTAATAATGTTTTCCCTCATAGAGCCAGCTGGTATGCATAGTTGTTTTCCTTTAAATAGATACCCATCTTGCATAAAATATTCACCCCTAAAGTGATCCAAGTTACCAAATACTGGTGCCTTCAATTATTCCACAATCTCCCAAAAATCATCATCAAACTCATACAAATTTTTGATGGCATCAAAACCAATCACCTCAGTTTCCATTGTGGTCAAAAGTGCAACACACATACTTAACGCATCTACAACCTAATTTTGTTTTCCAGACTTATGCTTCAACACAAAATTGTAACCTTGCAAGAAAGAGACCCACTTGGCATGCCTACTAGTCAACTTTTTCTGTGTGTTCAAGTATCTCAGTGCAATGTGATCTGTAAACAATACATTTTCCTAGGGAACTAGATAATGTCTCTAATGCCTCAATGCTTGAACAATTGCATAAAATTCCAAATCATAAGTAGAATAATTCTTTCTCACATCATTCATCTTTTCACTAAAGAAAGATATAGGTTTTCTATTTTGGCTAAGCACAACACCTATTCCCACATGAGAGGCATCACATTCTACTTCAAATACCTTATCAAAATTTGGCAATGCAAGTATAGGTGCTTCTGTTACCTTTTGCTTCAAGTACTTAAAGCTCTCCTTAGCATCCTTGGTCCATACAAACTCCCTTCCTTTGGTGCAATCTGTTATAGGAGCTACAATACTACTAAAATTTTGAATGAACTTTCGATAGAAAATGGGCAAGCCATGAAAATGTTTTATCTCTGTGATGCTACTTGGACTAGGCCATTCTAGAATTGCCTTGACCTTTTCTAGATCCATTCTGACACCATCTTTAGAAATGACAAAGCCTAAAAAAACCAAACTATCCTACATGAACCTACACTTCTTCAAATTGGCATAGATCTTCTCCTTCCTTAAAACACCAAAAATGGTCCTCAAGTGTTGTAGGTGCTCTTCTTTGCTATTACTAAATACCAAAATATCATCAAAATAAACTACCACAAACTTTCCAATGTAAGGTCGTAGTATAGTGTTCATCAATCTCATAAATGTGCTAGGTGCATTTGATAACCTGAATGGCATAACCATCCACTCATATAATCTGTCTCCAGTCTTAAAGGTTGTCTTCCACTCATCCCCTTCTTGGATCCAGATTTGGTGGTAGCCACTTCGTAGGTCAACCTTGCTGAAATATTTGGCCCCTGCAAGGTCATCCATCATGTCCTCCATACGAGGTATAGGAAACTGATACTTGATGGTAATCTTATTAATTGCTCTGCTATTAGTGCACATCCTCCATGTTCCATCTTTTTTGGGGGTCAACAATGTAGGTACAACACATGGTCTCATGCTCTCTTCACCATACCTTACTTATGATCTCTGTTACTTGCTTATTCATCTCTGCATGTTGTGTTGGATTCATCCTATAAGCTACTTGGTTGGGTAGAGTTTCTCCTAGAATCAAATCAATATGATGCTGAATATCTCTCTTTGGCGGTAGACCATCAGGCAATTCATCAGGCAAAACATCAACAAATTCTTCTAATAGATCTGCTACTTTTGGGGGAACTAAAATGTCTTACTCTTCACCTTTTTTCACTACTAATGTATAGAAACACCCTATTACCTTCATTTCTTTAACAAGATCTCTTTCAGACAACATGGTCTCACCTTTTCCTTCATCCTTGAGAGGCAATAAAATCACCTTAGAGCCATCTTTCCAAAAGGTGTATGTGTTTTTCTCTCCATCATGCATAACTTTTCTATCATACTACCATGGCCTTCCCAATAACACATGATATGTATCCATTAGGACAACATCACACCATATCTCATCCTGATAGATCTTCCCTATGCTACACTTAATTAGGCATCTTTTATCAACATTGACTTCATTTCCCTTTTTAAACCATGCAATGTGGTATGGATGAGGATTTTTTCACAGTGTTTAAATTTAATTTTTCTACCATTTCTTTAGAAACCATATTTTCACAACTACCTCCATCCACAATGACTTGACATACCTTGCTAGCTGAAGTGCATCTAGTTCTGAAGATATTGGTTCGAAGCCATGAACTATCAGAGCTTTTGGCTTCTATTTTCTCCTTCTCTAGAATCACTATTGCTCTTCTCATCATGAGACTTTCCCCTACATCTGGTGGAACCTCTAGTTCCATCCCTTCCACTTCATGTTGCCTTTGAATCAGGTTCACCCTAGGTTGTCCTCCTTGATTTCTTTCTTGCATGTTATAATTTGAGCATTCAAATGCCCTATGACCTTCTTCTCCACATATGAAACAAGTGGAAGGCCTTATCTAGTTTTCCCATCCTCTACCACTACCATAACCTCTACCTCTTTGAAATCCCCTTCCTCATTCTTGATTCGGAGGATCTTGTTGAGTGTCTACTTGTTTTTCCAATCCATGGGATGACTCTCCCCTTCCATAATTTGAACCTCCTCAAAATGGGGTTGATGTACCCCTTCTTTCTCCTCTATTCCTCTGATGGTACTATCTATTTTATTTTTCTTTAGCCTTTAGAGCCAATTGGTAAGCCTCTTCCATACTGTTGAGTCAATGCATGCTTAATTCATCTTGAATAGAGAATTTCAGGCCATTCACATATCTAGCATGTTAGATTCAAGACAAACAACTGAGAGGGGGGAGAGTGAATTAGTTGTCTCAAAATTTTCTCTTATTAACCACTTAAATCCTTCATGTAATTCAGCAGCACAATAATAAATCAATCATGGAAAAATAATGCAACAATTCAAGAGCAAAAACACATTAACACGTGACACCAAGATTTTAACGTGGAAAACCCGGTTAAGGGAAAAACCATGCGGTGACTAACCCAAGATTGTATTCTCTGTTAAAAGAATAAGAAGAACAAAATGGCACATACCAATTAGGGCTCATTGCCTGAGCACACTGCTCACAAGAGGCCCATTGCCTACAGGAGACACACTATCTACAAAATGATAAATATTACATACTTGAACTAAAGAATAGCATCTTTACCATGCTTGAGTCAATTGCATTTAAGCCCAATACTTTTTCTCTACCTTTCACTCTTCTCCTCTCTACCACACTCTCATCTCCACCAAGATACGTTTGAAATAACTTCACAACTTCTTATTTATACAAGACATTGACTTTGGGATAATCATCAAAGTCAGAAAATTTTACAGAGAAAATACACAAATACAACTTGACTTATCACAAAAGACTTCATGCAGATCACCACACTATCAGCTATATAGATCTGAGACTTCAATCTTCTTTGAGGAACACGCCATGCTTCATAGAACATCTTCAAGATCATCTGCAAGATGTGTAACTCATCTAGTCAGCCAAGTTTAGGAAGAACATCATCATCCGGAAGAAATTCTTCAATTACGAGCTCAATCTTTAATATGGACCTCCAACATGAACTGGACACAATCCAGATACCTCAACAAGCTTGCTTGAATCACCAAGAACATCCGCACTACTTCTGCTTACTAAAATCATTCTCTCCTTTATCCGGAACCTCAAGAACATAGTTTGTCATTACTGTCATAGTGGAATAGATGCTTGTGGACCTCCACACCATGAACCAATTGAGTTGTCAATTCACATTGACTTCCTAAACACTCCACCAAATCCGTAAAACAAGATATTGTATTTCTGGATCTCACCAGACCTATTTGTGTCACTCTGTCACCTTTGAACATCTGCTAGAACCAGTTTTACTCATATGGCCATAACTTCTTCAAATATTCATGCAAACCTCTCAAATCTTTACTGGATCACATTTAGACACATATCTGCAAACCCTTTGATTCGCATCCTCTGATCTTCATCTTATCTAGGATCTTCACTTCACTGTCTTCACTGTTCTTCTCTGTTCCTGATAGGACTAATTTTCTCAATATCCTCAGCATACAACTCATCCAATCCTTGTCATTAATGTAATAGGAGTATGTTGACATCAATGACAACATTGGTTAAGCCCATACATGGAACAATCTCCCCCTTTGTCATTGATGGCAACATATGATGTGAAAAACTATTTTAACCATCAAGATAAGAACTTCTCCTTACTGGCTAACATAACTCCCCCTATCAATAACAACCATTCACATGTCTTCTCTTTCTTTACTACTCCCCCTTTGATCAGCAACCACTTTTTGTTTTTAACATGTCTTCTCTCCCCCTTTGACATCAATGGCAAAGGGCACATACTTGCATCACTTAGAATCATACCAACTGCTCCCCCTAAGTAGCAGCTTCCCATCATCAATCTGGACTACAAGATATGACTGTGAGATCCACCAGACTGATGCACATCAGTGCACCTTAATTAAAAATCGAAGGGGTAAGAACCCCTAACTTCTCCCTGAGATACTCAAAAGAGTCCTTAGGTAGAGGTTTAGTAAAAATGTTTGCAATCTGATCCTTGGAGGGTACAAACTCTAATCTAACTTCATTCTTGTTCACCTACTCTCTCAAAAAGTGAAACTTAATGGATATATGTTTTGTCTTTGAATGCAACACTGGTTGTTTTGATATATTTATTGTACTTGAGTTATCACAAAAGATTGTAATAGGTTTCTCATACTCCACTATGATGTCTCTTAGCATTTGTGTCATCCATAATACTTGAGTGCAACTACCTACTGCTACAATATATTCTTCTTTTGCAGTGGACAGAGATATTGCTTCTTGTTTCTTGCTTAGCCAAGAAACTAATCTTTTCCCTAAAAAGATTGCTCCACCACTGGTACTCTTCCGGTCATCCACATCTCCTGCCCAATCCGCATCTATATATGCATGAAGAGAGAAATCATTATCTCTAGGATACCATAAACCATACTCAACTGTTCCTTTCAGATATCTAAGAATCCTATTGATTGCTATGACATGAGATTCTCTAGGATCAACTTGGAATCTAGCAACAAGACCAACATCATTCATAATGTCAAGTCTAGTTTGAGTAAGATACAGTAGTCCTCCAATCATTGACATGTAATTTTTCTAATCAGCCTTAGGAGAGTCGTCATCTTTTCTCAATATACATCTAGTTGCCATGGGAGTACTCATTGGTTTTGAGTCTTCCATCCCAAATTTCTTCAAAAATTCTCACATATTTGGTTTGTGAAATGAAGATTCCTTTCTTTGTTTGAATGATTTGTAAACCCAAGAAGAAATTCATTTCCCCAAACATGGACATCTCAAATTCACTTTTCATTTGATTTGTAAAAGTTTTGAAGATACTATCTCATCCTCCAAAAATAATATCATCAACAAATACTTCAACAATCAAGATATTTTCATGATCAATTTTGAAGTACAAATTACTGTCAGCAGTACCTTTGTTGAAACCAATCTTCAAGAGATGCTTATCCAGTCTTTCATACCAGGCTCTTGGGGCTTGTTTGAGTCCATACAGTGCTTTCTTTAACTTGCAGACCATATCACCATGATCAGACAATTGGAATCCATCTGGTTGCTCAATGTAAACTTCTTCTTCCAAGTCACCATTTAGGAAGGCAGACTTGACATCCATCTTATATACTTTGAAGTCCTTGAAGGTAGCAAAGGGAAGAAATAATATGACTACTTCAATTCTTCCACTGGAGCAAATGTTTCTTTAAAATCAACTCCTTTTACTTGAGAATAACCCTTACAGACCAATCTGGCTTTGTTTCTGACTACTTCACCATCTTCATTTAGTTTATTCTGGAAGACCCATTTGGTTCCAATCACATTCTTGTTTCTAGGCATGGGAAGAAGATTCCAAGTGTGATTTTTCTCAATTTGCATTAGCTCTTCCTCAATTGCTTTACTCCAACTTTAATCACTACATTCTTCACTTACTATTTTTGGTTCAAACTTGGAAATCAGACAATACTTTTATGAGTCTTGAGGAACCTTTCTTCTTGTTTGAACACCTTTTCTTTTATCACCTATGATCTAACCTTTAGCATGATTTAGTCTTACATACCTAGGAGTTTTAGGAATTTGTTGCACTTCTATTTCTTGAACAGGTTCATTCAAACTTATCTCTTCTTCCTGATTCTCTGGATCAGTTTGGATCTAAATTTCAGAAGGGGCTTGCACTTCTTGGACCAAAACATCATTATGATCATCTTCATCATATTCATAAAACGTTGAGGGTTTTTCAATACCTTCATCAACCTTCACATTTGTACTTTCTATAATCTTTCTCAATCTCTTGTTATAACACTGGTATGCTTTTCTTTGAGTAGAATAAACCAAGAATATTCCTTCATCACTTCTAGCATCAAATTTGCCAAGGTCTTCATCTCTTTTAATGTAACATTTTCTACCAAAGACTCTGAAATACTTCACAGTGGGAGTGATGCCAAACCAGAGTTCATAAGGGGTCTTACCAGTATTGCTTATGATTTGTACTCAATTAAGAGTATAGACAACAGTGCTTATAGCTTTTCTCTAGTAGATCTGAGGAACATTTTCTTCCATCATCATGGTTCTAGATGCTTCCTGGATGGTCCAGTTCTTTCTTTCCACTACTCCATTCTGCTGTGGAGTCCTTGGAGCAGACAACTGTCTTTTTATCCCATGTTTCTCATAGAATTCTATGAAATCTCTGGATGTGAATTGTCCACCTCTGTTAGACCTAAGACATTTTATGTTTAATTTGGTTTCATTCTCTACTATAGCCTTGAATATTTTGAATTTCTCAAGAGCCTTAGATTTCTCTTTCAAAAAGGTCACCCACATCATCTAGGAGTGGTCATCTATTAATAACATAAAGTATCTATCACCTTGCAAACTCTTGATTCTTGTCGGACCACATAGATCAGTATGTACTAAGTCCAACAATCTGGTAGAAGATTGTTCCTTACTTTTGAATGTGACTCTGCTCTGCTTACCCAACTGACATTCTTTACATAAACTATTAATAGGTTTCACCAGTCTTGGAAGATCTTTTACAGCTTGAGTGTTGCTTATCTTGATGATATTATCAAAATTCACATGACACATTCTCCTATGCCACAACCAACTCTGATCAATTTGAACAAATAAACAACTTTTTCCAGTACCAACCAAGTGGAAGATGTTACCTTTTGTTTTAGTACCCGATGCAATCTTTGTTCCAAAACTTTCAAAGATCTTACATTTTCCATTTTTGAACCAGAGATCATAGCCTTTGTCCACCAACTGTCCAACATTGAGAAGATTATGCTTCAGACCTTCAACATACAGTACATTACTAGTTTTCTTCTTTCCATCAAAAGAAATAGTTCCTCTACCTCTAATTCTACCAGCAGAATTATCACCAAATTTTACAACTCCTCCTTCATATCTTTCCAAATCTATAAACTTATTTTTGTCACCTATCATATGGTGGGAGCATCCAATGCCAATGACTCAATCATCCTTTTCTTCAACTTGGGCAGCCAGAGCTCTTTCTACCATTTTGTGACTGACAGATTCAGAGGGCATTGGATCTTCTTCCTTGATGGCAATAAACACCCAGTCACTTCTAGATTTGTTTTCTGTCTCTGATTCATCATCTATTACTCCGTCATCATCATCATCTTCATGAACATAGTAACATTTCTTTTGGAATCTTGATCTGTTAGGATTTGCCCTTGAAAATCTTTCCGGACACCTTGAGGCAAAATGACCAATCTTATTGCAATTGAAACATTTGAAGGACAATTTTCCTTCATACTTACCAGATCCTCTTGGCAGACTTTTTACAATAAGGGCTTCAAGTTGAGCAGCTTCTGCTTCATCTTCTTCCAAATCTTTTCTTGTTTTTTCATACCATGATAGTTTCTTTGAGGAGTTCTCTCTTGGATCAAACTTTTGTTTTCCTTTTACAGAGGCACTAGCTTTGAATACAGATTCAGTCTTGGGGGGTACATCTCCAAACTTGGCCAATTCAAATATAGCTAATTTTCCAACCAATTGATCTCTTGTGATATTTGAAAAAGATCTAAATTCTTCAATAGCAACAACCTTGTATTTGTAAGGAGGTAGGGATCTGAGAACTTTGGCAACAATCTCATCTTTATCCAAGATTCCACCAACACACATAATGCCACAAATAAGCTCATTTACTTTTGGCATAAATGTAGTGATATTTTCATCTTCACTCATCTTCAGGTTTTCAAATTTTCCTTTCAGACTCTGTAGCTTGGCACATTTAACATACTTGTCTCCTTCATGTAGAAGTTCCAGTTTTTTCCAAATCTCATATGCATTTTTTAGATCTATAACATTTGTCAGCTCTGAATCAGATAAGGCACTTAGTAGAGCTTCTTTAGCCTGAAGATTGTTTTTAGCATCTTTGATTTCATCTATGGTTCTTGGACCATTCTGTGGAGGAACATACTTCTTTGAAGCCATGATCCAATATTGCATTCCCATACATTGCAAGTGACATTCCATGTGGCTTTTCCAAAGAGTGTAATTAGTTCTGTCAAAGCTCAGACTATCCTTCTTGTAGGAAGACATCCTGGATCTCCTCAAGTGGTTAAGCTCTTTTAGAGGAACTTAGCTCTGATACAAATTATTAGATTCAAGACAGACAACTGAGAGCGGGGGTGAATCAGTTGTCTCAAAATTTTCTCTTATTAACCACTTAAATCCTTCTTGTAATTCAACAGCACAATAATAAATCAATCATGGAAATATAATGCAACAATTCAAGAGCAAAAAAACATTAACACATATGACACCAAGATTTTAATGTGGAAAACCTGGTTAAGGTAAAAACCACGGGGTGACTAACCCAAGTTTCTATTCTTTGTTAAAAGAATAAGAAGAACAAAATGGCACATCTCAATTAGGACTCACTACCTGAGCACACTACTCATAAAAGGCCCACTGCCTACAGGAGACACACTATCTACAAAATGATAAATATTACATACTTGAACTGAAGAATAGCATCTTCACCATGCTTGAGATAGTTCCATTTAAGTCCAATACTTCTACTCTACCTTTCAGTCTTCTCCTCTCTACAACACTCTCATCTCCACCAAGATACATTTGAAATGACTTCACAACTTCTTATTTATACAAGACATCGACTTTGGGATAATCATCAAAATAAAAAAACTTTACAGAGCAAATACACAAATACAACTTGACTTATTACAAAAGAATTCATGCGGATCACGACACTGTCGGCTATAGAGATCTGAGACTTTAATCTTCTTTGAGGAACATGTCATGCTTCATAGAACATCTTCAAGATCATCCGCAAGATGTGTAACTCATCCGATCGGCCAAGTTTAGGAAGAACATGATCATCCAAAAGTAATTCTTCAATTACGAGCTCAATCTTTAATGCGGACCTCCAACACAAAATGTACACAATCCATATACCTCCACAAGCTTGCCTAAATCACCAAGAACATCCACACTACTTCTGCTTACTGAAATCATTCTCTCCTTCATCTGAAACCTCAAGAACACAGTCTGTCATTACTGTCAGATTGGAATAGATGCTTGTGGACCTCCAAACCACGAACTAATTGAGTTGTCAATTCACATTGACTACCTAAACACTCCATCAATTCCGCAGAACAAGATATTGCATTTCCAGATCTCACTGGAACTATTTGTGTCACTCTGTCACCTCTAAACATCTGCCATAACTGGTTTTACTCATATGGCCATAACTTCTTCAAATCTTCATGCGGACCTCTCAAATCTTTACTGGATCACCTTTAGACACATATCTATAAACCCTTTGATGCACATCCTCTGATCTTGATCTTATCTGGGATCTTCACTTCACTATCTTCACTGTTCTTCTCTATTCCTGATAGGACTAATTTTCTCAATATCCTCAGCATACAACTCATCCAATCATTGTCATTAATGCAACAGGAGTATGTTGACATTAATGAAAACACCAGTTAGGCCCATACTTGCAACATAGAAGCCATCTATTCATCAGTTTCTTGATGCTCTATACATCTAGACAGTGTATAAAACTAATTTGTATAATCTTGCACAAAAGAGAGGTTCTGCTTTAAATTTTGAAACCTACTAAAAAGGGTTTGCGCATAATCTATGGACAAAATTTTTTCTCTCAACTTCTTCTCCATTTTATTCCATGTCCTGATCTTATCCTTGCCTTTCCTTGTTCATTCCTTTTGAAGATGATCCCACCAAATCATTGCATGACCCTTTAATTTGGTGCATGCAAATTTCACCTTCTCTTCCTCTATCATGGATTTCCATTCAAAAAAATTTCTCATGTCATTCAACCAGTCTATCAACTCCTTTGGTTTAAGACTACCTACATAATCTAAAACATCTACCTTGATCCCTTCATTTTTCCCTTCTAAGGCCCTGAGCATCCTCTCTTCAAAACTCATGCCTTATAATTCTTCTTCTTCATGTTTTGTGTCTTGATTTGCACCTCCTCAACCTATCTCTTCATCAGATTCGTCTCCTCCTCTACCCAGTCTTTAGTTTTCCATATGTGTTGTAAGTTCTACTATTTGCCTTTGTAGATTTTGCATTTCTCTATGCATCTGGGTAAGACTGCCTCTTCCTCTTCCTCTCCCAGCCATCTTCCTGCTCTGATACCAGATGATGCAACACACAACATACAGTCAATACAATTTTGCCATTAATCATATGAGAGCAAAAGATTTGAAGACTAGAACATAAAAAAACTTCTATTCATCAAATTTGCTGCTACAAGAGAGAAAACTCTCTTATATCCAAGAAAACAAAAAAAATCAAAAAATTACCTTTTTTGGTAGATTTTGACAATTGTCGGACTTTGCCATTTTAGGTAATTTTACAATCATATCTTGAGAATCCAATTTTTTCGCAAAAACTTCGTAAAGCTAAGGTAGGGTGAAAATCCAACTACCATCCTAAATTTGAAACATGACTTTCGAGTTATTAAAAAAAACAACTTTTAAAAAACTAGAAAAAAATACTAAATTGCCATTTTGAGGGCCAAGATGAAAGTTTCAAGCCCCGAAAATGTGCCAAGATGAGGTCCAACTGACTAGGACGGGTTGGGAAACCACTGGTCACCTCATAATGCATCCACCTATAAAATTTCATAGAAAACCCACATCCGAGTCAAAAGTTATGACCTCCGGAAGTCCTTGCATTAGCCTTCTATATTTGTTCTTCAAGTTGCTTGATCTCTGTGTGAGTGGTCTGAAGATGGGCTCAATTCAATTTTCCTATCCAAAAGTGGGAGAAGCCAACTTAGGGTCTTCTGCTACCAAATTCACTTGCAGAAGTGTTCAAATTTTATAACGAGGAGGTCTAGAATGTGGTCATAGTGGTTTGTGGACATGAAATGCTTGGATTTCCCAATCCTATTTATCCTTCTCAAGTCATGTCCCACTTTCTTTCTAATGCAATGAATTTAATTTAGAACACTGAAGTCTTAGGAAATTTGGGGATTTGTTTGTTCAAGACTTCTTTTTTTTTGTAGATAAGTTTAAAGTAGCTTTGGAGGATTATGATCTTCATTTGGGAACAACTCCAATTGGAGGGTTGTTTCTTCACAAGGACTTCAGTCACTCTCTACTATTCTAGAAGTTGTGCATATAGCTCCATTCTCCATGGACTACAGAATAATTGCATAATGTCTTTCTAGAACAACCTTCATTGTCATGAGGATGAGTTGGGGTCTGCTGTAGAAGATGCTTCCAGGGAAGCTTTTCAAGCATTGTTCTTTCTTGTGCACTTCCATCCCCTGCCACCTCCTCCTGCTGATGTTAATAAGGAACAAGTTGAACCCATCCACTAGGGGTTTATATTTGAAGATCTAAATGGTGGAAACTAAGTCTAGTGTCTTTGTCTTCCCAAGGTTCTATTATGTCTTAATATCTTATTGTTTTAACTTTTTTGAATCTGATGTTAATATATGTTAATCTATGGCTCGGAAATGTAGTTGTTTTTACTATGTTTTTGTACTTCTCCTTCTCTATTTTATGTAGTGGAGAAGGTAGCATAGATCTTCTTGGAAAGCAATCTTTGTTTTTGTCAAGGGGCTATGGCCATTTTCCTATTACCCAAGAATATGCATATATGGGCTATATGTAATCATCTCTGTAATCTTTATAATTAATATAATATATATTTTAGGTGCCTTGCATAGGTTTTTCTTAAAAAAAGTTCCTAAGTTTTCCAATTTCTTGACAAAGCCTTTCCAAGTCCTCTTTAGAGGTTTACCCCATACACTTTCTGGGTCACTCAAGAAACCTATACTTAAGATGTAGGATCACTTAGGTGACCTACCCTGAAAAAATAGGTGACCCACTTATTGAAATGGGCAACCTTGTCATTTTTGGATGTGTGTAATGAATTTTAGTTCCATCTTTTCTTCTTCATTTTTAGTTCATTTTTCCTTGTGTTTTTCTTGGTAACTGGCCCTTCTCTTGCATTCTTTCCTTTGCAAACTCATGTTTAATCCTAATCTTCTTAAGATTGTTTCTTCTTCTTATTTCCCTCTTATCCTCTCATGTACTTTTGGCTAATTTCTTATTATATCTTTAGTTAACTCATTCTTGTGAGATTATCTCTTCATCCTTTCCCTTTCATTTCTAACTATAAATACCCCTTCATTCATTCATTTTCAATCACCAAGGATCAATAAGCAAGCAAGAAAGCTTCTCTCATAGGACTTTCAGAGCCTCTTATTTTATTTTAGTTTTTGTTTTGGAAAGCTTCAAAGATTCTTTCCCCACAAAAGAGGTTGTTTTCATGCATTCTTATTTATTTCCAATCCTATGCATAGCATCCCCACTAGTTTTTATGCTTGCACAAGAACCATGTGTGCCTTTTTGTGTCAATTTTGCTACTAATTCCAAGGTCAATCCAATTCCTCATAGATGTGTCCCTATCTTTATTCATCAAGAGGAGGACCCTACTACTATAGAGGTGGAGACCATTGCCAAAGGACCTCTAAGGACAAAGCATGACATTGGTACCCACATTTTATACGTTATTTATTTCTTTCATAGCAATTATTTCACAATCTTTACCTTGAAGAAGTAAATAAATATTTATATTTCACTTGGTAGTTTAGATTTATTTTCTTTCTAGATTACTTTCAATTCTTGTTTTATTAGATTAGTTGCAAAATTTGCTTTGACAACTTAGATCCAAAATTGAAACACAAAAAAATAAAAATCAGAGACAAATTGCATTAGGAAAAGTCATTTATATTGCATTCATATTTCCTTTTTCTTAGTAATTATCTCATCTCAAAATTGGAAGAGGAAATCTATAGAAATCACGATCATTTAGTAATAAAATTACATTTAGACACTCATTGAAATATTTTAAAACACAAAAATAAAAGGAAAGCCCTTGATCATATCATGGGGGAAGTTCAAAATTTTTAACATTCAAATCAAACATTTGAAATTAACAAAGAAACCCTTGATTTCATCATGAGGTCCATGAATTGAAAAAATTTCAATCAAATAGTCCAACATAGGGGTCCCTAGCTTGATTGGCCAAAGCATCCTGTTGTAGGCAAGAGGTCACGAGGTCGAATCCACCTACCCTCATGGTACTGGACGAAGTGTTGTGCTAGCATCACTATTCACATTAAAAATTTTACCTGGTGCACTACAGGTTATAGGGGGATTAGCCAATTCCTGTAATCTAAAAAAAATCCAACATATAAAATTTATAGCAAACACTCAATCTCATCATGAGGTACACTAACTCAAGAATTCAACATTTAATAAAAACAACACAAAAAAAATTCTATCACCCATGACACTTTTCTTCCCTGTGAAGGGAGTAATCAATATAATTCAACCCTACCTAGCTAGCTTTCCTTGGAAGAGTAGGAATGATTTGAATGACACCTTTACTAAGGTTTTAGTGTGTTGTTTGGATTTTGACTCATTCACATTATGCTTGAGTTGATACTAAGCATCACATATTCTAGTGAACTCGACATGAAGAGAAAATCCTTTTATATGGGATTTTCCACTTTTTTCACATTTTTTCCATTCTAGTTTTGTCTTTTGCTTTTTCTTACACATTCATTTCATCTATTCTATAGTAGTTATTGTAGAATAGGACAAAGTAACATAAGGTTTAAGAACCAATCCCCTCAAATAAACCTCTAAAAAAATTAGAGGGCATCCAACAAGATTCCCACAACTTCTTGGTTTTTGTGTAACCCAACATAGGAAGAAATGGATATTAAACTAGACCAACCCAAAGCATGCCAAGTATTCATTTGGTCTAAGACTTATCAACGAGACAAATGAACTATAGGAAAATGTCCACCCAAATGGATAGTAAAGTAGGTCTGTAAATTCAAATCAAACTTATGATCTCTAACTTGGATAACTTCTGAATGTTGGATATTTGTATTGCAGACTTAATTTATTACTTTCTTTTATTTTGCAGAAGTAATTTCCACTTCTCATACACTTCCGATTTCTGTGTCATTTTCAGTGGTATTGCAGGGCAAAGACATTGATATATGAATGAGTGATGGTAGGATTCACATCTGTGATAGATGTGACTCCTCAAGGAGTCATGCCTATCACAGGTATGACTTCGTCACCTTTCCATTGCTTTAGCAATTGCTAATCACCATTTGAATTGTAGTCGGTGTTTATACTTTGGTAATATATCATTCGATCATGCTAAATTCATATTTATTTTAACATACCTTATATATTAAGTATGAATATATAAGTAATATTTAATATTACTTATATATTCATATTTATTATGATCATAATAAATACATTATCTGATCGAAGCTACAAACAACTCAACACTCCCTCTTAGCTCGGGAAGATAACAATATCACAATAATCTCTGTGAATATCAATTATCTGATTTGTAATGAATTACTCAAAGTAATTTAATATCACATAAATCATGATATATAGTATCACCTATCTCATGATACATAGCATCACCTACCTCATGATACTAAAGGATATACTATACTCGAGAACATTACATTCTCCTTATATATCCTAGTTATGGTATGTGCACTGACATTAAGTCACCTAATGTCTACCATAACTTAATCATGATAACTCCATGATTCATACAAATATCAAGTCACATGATATTAGTCTAATGAACATTATAAGATCATCACCTTATAATGTTAGGTGCAAGTGTAGATTATCCAAAAATCATCACCTTTTAGAAATAAACACAGAATGGGTAGGCCCATAATGTCATAGAGTCACACATATGACACAAAAAGTTTACACATTAAACATCTTTAATATATTAGTACAAATCAATTAGAATCTTACATTTCAATCATACCAAGATTTTCCCTGAAGTATTCAACTTTCACCTTGAGGAGTGGTTTGGTAAGAATATCTGTAGTTTGATCTCCTATACTGATATACTCCAACTGAATCACTTTCCTTTCCACCATATCACACACATAGTGATGAGGAATCTCAATATGTTTAGATCTATCATGGAATACTGGATTCATGGATAGCTTAATACAACTTTGATTGTCGCAGTGGATGATAGTTGGTTTCAGAGGTTTACCAAATAATCCCACAAGCAGTTTTCTAAGCCATACTGCCTCTCTAGCAGCCATAGAAACTATAATATATTCAGCTTCTATAGAACTCTAAGCAATTGAAGACTATTTTTTGCTGATCCACGATATCATTGCTGACCCTAAACTGAAACAACATATGGAGGTGCTCTTCCGATCAGTTACACTTCCAGCCCAATTTGAATCTATGAATCCATGTAGATCTAAGTCAACCTTTTCATATTTTAAGCCATAATTTAGAGTACCTTGAAGGTATCTCATTATATGCTTCACAACCACAAGATGTATCTCCTTGGGCACACACATAAACTGACTTAAGGCATTTACAACATAGCAGATATCAGGTCTAGTATTGACCAAATACATCAAGGATCTAATTATGTGTCTGTAAAGAGTGGGATCTGCCAATAGAGAATCTGTTGTTGCTTCCTTCAATTTATGAAGATTTGTTTCCATGGGGGAAGACATAGGTCTACATTCCATCATACCAAACCTTTTTAATATATCAATTGTGTACTTCCCTTGGTTTAGAATAATATAGTCTAATTTCTGCATTACTTCCAGTCCAAGGAAGTAGTGTAATAGACCTAAGTCCTTCATGTCAAATTCTGAAGCTAGATCTTTCTTACATTGATCAATAAGGTGATCTTCTCTTGTAATCAATTGATCATCAACATATAATATCAATATTAACATATCACCTTTTCTTTGTTTGAAGTAGAGATTTGGATCTACATCATTCTTTGAGAAGCCTAATCTCAAGAGGTAACTGTCAATTCTTTCATACCAGGCTCTGGGGGCTTGTTTAAGTCCATATAGAGCTTTCTTTAATTTACATACATGGGATCCTGCATTGTGAATCTTAAATCCTTCGGGTTGCTCTAAGTAAACCTCTTCTTCAATCGTTCCATTTAAGAAAGCAGTTTTTACGTCCATTTGATGGACTTTCCACCCTTTGGCTGCTGCAATAGCTAGAACTACCCTAACTGATGTATATCGAGCAACTAGAGCGAAGGTTTCATCGTAATCAATTCCTTCCTTTTGTGAAAATCCTCTGGCTACAAATCTTGCTTTGTATTTCCCTATACCGCCATCTGCAGCATGTTTGATTTTAAATAGCCATTTTGAAGAAACAAAAGATTTCCCTTTTGGTCTAGGTACTATATCCCACACATCATTCTTCAGGATGGATTGATACTCCTCTATCATGGCATCCTTCCATATTTGGTGCTTAAGAGCTTCTATAGCACTAGAAGGTTTTGATTTAATGAATTCACTCATTAAAGCTACATAACTAGATAATCTCTTAGGTCTTGGGCTTTCCCTAAAAGTTCCTGATGGAGCGACATAATTTTTAGCTTCTTCCATTGTTTTGGTGGCCCAGAGTGGTCTTTTCTTGGGATTTTCTAGTGATTTGATTTGTTCATGGTTTACATTTTCCTCAAGATACTCCCTCTGAAACTCAGGTGCAGGATCCTCTTCTATGCCTGAGTTGGAAGTTTGAATTTCTGACTCAATCTAATTTCTAGATCTTTTAAAAGCTATGTCTTCCTCAAAAATCACATCTCTACTTAGTTCAATCTATCTTTGACCAGGTATATATATTCTATAAGCTTTTGATGTTTCACTGTAGCCTACAAAGATGCCTTTTCTCCTAGAAGGTTCTAGCTTAGTTCTTTTCTCTTTGGGCACATGAATGTAAATAGGACAACCAAATATCCTTAAATGACTAATGTCTAGTTTTGTGCCAGTGAAGGCTTCTTCAAGAGTTTTGTCATCAATATGAGAGTGAGCACATCTGTTATGTATATAGACAACAATACTAGATGCTTCTGCCCAAAGTGAAGTGTCTATATTCTGATCAAGTAACATAGCCCTAGCAGCTTCTACAATGGTTCTATTTTTTCTTTCTGCAACTCCATTTTGTTGAGGATTATAAGGTACAGTGAACTCCCTCTTAATCCCAGTGTTTTTACAAAAGTCTTTAAAAATGTCTGAAGTCTATTCACTCCCATTATCTGTTCTTAAGGTTTTAATTTTTCTCCCGGAAGAGTTTTTGGTAATGGATTTGAATTCCTTTAATCTTTTAAGGATTTCCTGTGATTCTTTATATTTAAGAAAATAGATCCATGTCTTTCTGGAGAAGTCATCAATGAAGATTACATAGTATAGAAACCCACCTAAGGAGGTGTTGATGATTTCAATATACAACTTCCTCCTAACGTCAGAAAACTGTTGATGATTGTTTTGATGCAATCATAACAATAAGTTAAAATTCACATATAATGAACTGAAACTATACTTGAAAGATAAGAAGGAATCATTTGAGATTCAACTAATCCCAAGTCTACAATGGTTCGGTTGGTCAAGTTCAGTTGGTCAATGTGAAGCTGTAATGTTCAAGGGGCCTTACATAGTTTAGGTTTGTTTGGTGGTTTACTGGACTAAGAATATGCAAAAAGATCATGAGATATGTCAATACTTTTCATTCCTTTTCATAAAAGTGTTACTGTGCTGTAAGTTTTAGATGGTTTTCTTGAATTATTGCAGCTTTCTCCTTCATGCACTTATGAAAACTGTCTACTCTTAACTCTGTTATGCACGCTTCTTCAAATTTGAGACAATTTCCTTTGGATTTCTACGTTTTAGCTAAATATTTCAGATGGGTTGGGAAAAGTTAGGAAAATCTAATCTATACCTCATTTAATCTACCGAAGGATCTAATTGTTTCTGTTATGCACTATGTAAATACCACAGTAATTTGATCAAATCCACAGTAAAAACCTTAAATGCAAGTTCTGAGCATTTTCACAAACATACATTTAAAATTGCAAGCTCTCAAAGAAAATATTTCAAAACACAAAGAAGAGCAGGAGAACACTCAGAAGATAGATGCAGAACTCCAGATTCTATTGTATTAGAAACGAATAGTCATACATGATTTACAATGTAGGAATGACTCTTAGTTTCATTGATCATACTACAGAGAACTTACAAGCTTTACAGATACAGTAAGGCAACCAGACATTCCACGCGCACCTTACTGCAGACAAACAGGCGACCTCCTTCTTCTACTTCTAAACTATGCCCAGAAAGACTCTACAATTCTGGCAAAATACTAAAATCCCTGTGTGCTTCTAAAAGAAAAAATCCCTGTTGTAGCCCCTGTTGTAAAGTATTACAGTGTAGAGAGGCACCATATAAAGACATTCTGATTGGCCTCACTACAGCAGAAACCTAACTGAACCCCTGGTTCAAACCCCTGGTTACAGCAATAAATACAGGTGAACCAGCTCTTCAAAATATCTCTGAGCAGTGTCAAATCTGGGTGAAATATTGCCCCTTCTAAGAAGTTCCGGCAGCTTGGCAATAACTTTTGTTTGTCTGTTGTAGTAATACCCTCAGCTGCAACTTTGTCCTTTATTTGAATGGCCTTGACTTCTTCGCACTTCATCTTTATCTTCCTGCTCCTGAGATTGGATTTCCTTCCTCCATGAGGTCACTGTGTTGAATTTCCAGCTGCTTCCTCAACTGCAAGCCTGCAAGACAAGACAAGCAATAAGTATTACATTTATCACATAAACAGAAGGAAATTAAAATAATCATTTAAATCCAGGTGACTGTGCAAAATTGTGGAAATCGGGTCCAAAATACTCTTAAAACGCGTTCAAAACGCATACAGACTGCTCAAAACCCATCGGGTCAACCATCGCTGACCGAAAAAATGCCACGGGCGCCAAAAAACGCTTTAAAACTCCACCGCTATGTACATTCCCACCCATCGGCGTGACTATCACCATCAGCGGGCCCCGAAATTCCTTCGCTGACATTCTCCGTTGGGCCGATGAACTTCCGTATCGAGGAGATAACTCCCATCGGCGAGAGAATTCGGGACTCGACCGATAAACGCTGCTATGCCGATCACCTTTCCATCGGGAAGACAACCCATATCGGCGGGAGAAAAAATGAACTTGGCCGATAGATAAAACCACGCCGATGGAAACTTAGAACTTTCGTCTACATGATATTTTGGAAATATGATGCTCCCCCTTCCGAAGGTCCAGATGACGTCATCAGGATGTTTCGCTTCTGTATATTGGGGAAAAGAATGACATCATCATCATGATCATGTTTTGGAAAATAGGAGGATATGAAATATGATCCTGCTGCTGAGGAAAGGAATATGATGGTGATGTCATCGTCATATCCGGGCTTCATTAAAATGCAAATGATGACGTCACCGTCATATTTAGTTATGATCAGGGGATAAATGTAATATCGGGTCACCTAAGGAGCATGATCAGGTGGTGAATGTAATATGACCCCTTTGCGGCCAAGGTAACCCTCTCGAAAGATCAGGATGATGATGATCATCAGGATATCCGAGGCTTTTGTTGAACTTAGAATATGACGTCATCATCATATTCGCAAACCGGATCATGTTTTGGAAAATATCCTGCCGAAGGGAAATGTGATGATGATGTCGTCCTAATATTTGCTTCTTCGTTTATCAGGTTAGGATGACGTCATCAGGATATTTGCAAAAGGTCATATTTCTCGGTAGGAGGACTTTATGAAATGTCAGGTTACATTAGGAATATGATCCTCCTCATCGAATATCAGGATGAGGTAACCATCATATTCTGCCTTAGGAGCATGAGGATGAGTTGAGGTCATCATCAGGTTAGCGCTAGGGTGATATTTAAAATATGATCATGCTGCTGAGAGTATTACCCCCCCTTAAAAGATAGGGTGATCATCATGATCATATAAAAAAGGAGATCAGGAGGATATGATGACGTCATCATCATATTAGCGAATATCAGCAAATATGATCCTCCCTTGAAAGATCAGGATGATGACCCTCTGATAGGATTTTGACATGCGCATGCAAATATGCAGATGGTGGATTTTCTAAGCAGGGTGATATTATAATATCAGGTGATGTAAAAATATCATGATGCTCGTTGTTATGAAATATCGGGTTACACTCAAAACATGATGCTCACGATGCACATAAGGTCATTTGACGGGTAAAGGGCACTATCACCTAAGATTGACGTCCGGATATTTTGACTGCATGATTTTATCAAGTGATAGATCAAGATCATGATGATCTTGACAACATGACTGAGGATAAAAATATGATGATCACTTGCGATTATCAGGTTTGACCAAAACTTTGACTGTGCATAACTTCCACATATGGACGAATTTTCAAGTGATGTAAAAGGGAAACCTGTATGGAATTTCAAGCTCTTTCTAAATACGAGGTCACAGAAACAAAATATAAACTTTGACAAACTGACCTCATGATGATAACCTACCTCATCCTGACCTTCATGATGATGATGCACCTGACTCATTTTTACCAAACCGCCAGAAAGCAGACAAACACAAGCAGAAGCAAAAAGCAAAGCGACAGCAGGGGTCCTTGTTTTGCTAAGGGGCAAAATGGGGCGTGTTGTGAACATCACAACAACTAGCAACCAAAACAAAACAACTAAATTCAGAGTGTTCAAGGAAACTAGATGAAATGAACTCAGAACTTCCGACTATCCCTCCTGCAAATTACTATTCAGCTTGAGACTCAAAGTATTTAATAAAGATGCATGAATTTCCATTTTCAGTTTAGTTGTGTGCACGTGATTAATTATCCTCATCTTGAAGATTGGTTGAACAAACCAGTGATTGACATTAGCCTACGTAGGTGAGGATATTCCCTCATAGCCGACCGGATAGAGCCTTGCTGCCAGCGAGCATCCATAGCCCCGGCAAGGTTATCGTTACAATTCTCCTAAGTAGAGCCCCACTGCCAACGAGCGTCCATAGCCCCGGTAGAGTTACTTAGATGGCTTAATCTGGATTTTCAGTATAATCTGTTTTATTTATTTATTTATTTATTTTTTGTTTTCTAATTTTGAAAGATTTCATAAGATATAACAATTTGTAATTTCATGATACAAGGAGTGGACACTTGCTGAAATTAAGCTGAGAATTGTAATGGTAGCAAGGGTAACCTCTGATTTTTCACCTAATATCTACACTGGTAAGTTCAACAAACCTAAGGATTTTAGGTGTGTCATCGTGAGAAACTTGCTTCGAATCCTCAATCACATTTATTGAATACAAAACTTCAGAAGATGAACAACTCTCTACATTTATGACAGTAACAAGTTATGTGTAAATTGCAACTGATTAACTTGAATATCCTAAATTTTATACTGTTTTGAATGGTTGCTAGTTTTGCTCCTTAATACCCTAAAGTAAAATAAAGATCCCTGCTGAGGAGACAACAAACAAACCAAACAAACAAGCTGTACAAACAACACAACAAAAGAAAAAACTGTACAAACAGAAAGAAACAAAAAGCAAAAAACAAACAGAAAACAAACTATACAAACAACCAACCCAAAAGAAAACAGCAAAAGAAGAACTGTACATTACCCACAACACTTATTAAGAAAAAAGGACCGCCCCCCTTTTACCTCAAGCCTGGAAGTAGTGTTTCAAATGCTGGCCATTAACTGGTAATGGCATATCTTCTCCAGTCAAGGTCTTAAGTCTAAAGGTGTTATCTCCTATTATTTCTGAGACTTGTAATGGACCCAGCCATAATTTATCGAATTTTCCATGGCTTCCTTTCTTTTCATGTGCTTTGTCCCAGCACAACACTAAGTCTGATATCCTAAATGTCTTGACTCTTGCCCTTTTGTCAAACCACCTCTTAACAACCACTTGGTGTTTGGCAAACTTCTCGAGGGCTTGACCTCTTTTCTCCTCTAGTTGTAACATTTGCACTATTCTGGCTTCCCTATGGTTATCAAAGCCTAAATATTCATTAGCAAACTTCCAGGTTGGTATTCTCAGATTAACCGGAAGTATGGGATCAGTCCCATAAACTAAGTGATAAGGTGTGCTACCTAAAGCTATTTTAAACTTGGTCCTGTCTACCCATAATGCATATCTTAACAGGGTATTCCACTCTCTAGGACTTTTGGCAATTAACCTCTTGATTATGTCTAATAAAATTTTGTTTGTTGATTCAGCCAGTCCATTACCTTGAGGGTAATAATTTGAAGAAAACCTTAGAATAATCCCATATTCAAATGCCCATTTAGAAAATTTTAAAGAAGAGAAAGCAGGGCCGTTATCACATACCAATGAATAGGGCATTCCAAACCTGGTGATAATGTTTTCTTCAAGGAACTTGATAACTACCTCAGTTGTGGAAAATTTGCAGCAAGTGGCCTCAGTCCACCTTGTACAATAGTCTGTTACCATCAATATAAATTTGTGTCCTGCAGAAGATGGGGGATTGATGACACCGATAAAATCCAAGCCCCACTGTGCAAACGGTCTGGACTCAATCACAGGTTGCAGTGGATTGGCCGGATTTCTCCCTTTGTCTGCTGCAGTCTGACAGGTGTGGCAACTTCTGATGTGACTCTTAGTATCTTTGAACATAGTGGGCCAGTAATAGCCCGCCCTCAGTATTTTGTGTGTTGTAGCTAAATGGGAACCATGGCTGGTTCCGTACTTGTCATGTAGTTCTGTCAACACTCTATCAGCTTCAGTTCTATTTATGCATCTCAGATAAATTCCATCATGGTTCTTCCTGAATAGAAGACCTCCTTGCAACATATAATTCTGTGCCTTAATCTTCAAAGCTCTCCTCTGAGAAGCCTTCATCTTGCTTGGGTACTTTCCAGCAATCAGGAAGGTGCTTAAATCATCGTACCAGCCTGATGCGTCTTGGGAATTCAATACATATTGTTGTTTTATCAGATTTGGATCCATGTTTGCTATTGTCTGCACCAACGCCTGCCCTCTGACTAGCTTTGCGGGAATGATCTCTATGTCGAATTCTTGCAGTGTGGTGATCCATTTGGCTCTTTTTTCTCCAGGCTCGTTTTGCATCAGCAACATTTTACTGCTGCGTCTGGTACTATGGCTTTAATCTGGCTGCGCAGAATATAGTGTCTAAATTTTTTCACAGCCTTCACTAATGTGAATGCCTGTCTTTCAATATCAAGATATCTCAGTTGTGCATCCTTCAGAGGCGCACTCATAAATGCTATGGGCCTCTCTCCATTATTTTCACCTTTCTGTGTCAAGGCAGCCACGACAGAATGAGAAGATGCAAAGGAGTAGATGTAAAATGGGCTTGTGTAGTCTGGACTTGCCAATACAGGGGCATCAGAAATTGCCTCCTTGATATCTTCAAATGCGGCTTTCGCCACTGGTGCCCATTCCATCTGTGCATCTTTCTTCAACATGGCATTCAACGGCTGCACGATCTCTGCAAAACCTGTTATAAACTTCTGAACAAAGTTAATTTTACCAAAAAATGATTTCAATTCTTTCCTACTGTTTGGTATTTGCAAATTTTTTATGGATTCTATTCTATCCGGATCAATTGAAATTCCATTTTCAGAAATGACATGGCCTAATAATTTACCTTCAGTTACGCCAAATATACATTTCTTAGGATTAAGGGAAATCCCATACCTTTCACATCACTTGAGTACTTTTCTGAGGTCTTCAGCGTGGGTGGATGCATCCTTGGAATACACAGTTAAATCATCCATAGACACAACAATGCATTTACCTGATAATCCACGGAATGCAACGTCCATGGCCCTCTGAAAAGTGGCACCTGCATTGATTAGACCAAAAGGCATTCTTCTATACGCATAATTTCCCCATTTGCAAGTGAAGGTGGTTTTTAGTCTATCTTCTCTATCAATTAAGACCTGATTATAACCTAAGAAACCATCTAAAAAAGACATCATCTTTGCGCCATTTACTGCTTGCAGTACTTCATCTATTGGGGGCAAAGGATAATTATCCTTTTCAGATGCCTTGTTTAAATTTCTAAAGTCTACGCACAACCTGATGTCTCCGTTTTTCTTCCTCACTGGTACCAAGTTAGCTACCCAGACAGAATGTCTGACTGGGAAAATTATTCCAGCGGACAGTAATTTTTTAACTTCCTCAAAGATTAAAGGCTCTAGAATGGCATTTACAGGCCTCTGTTTCTGCTTAAATGGTTTGACTTATTTTCTTAAAGGTATTACGTGAGTTATGATGGACTCATCAAATGTTTTCAAGTCTTCATAAGTCCATGCTATGACATGTTTATATTCTTTCAGAACGTCCAGAACCTCTTTTCTAATTTTCTCAGAGCAAGCTTTCCCAATTAGTACACTTTGTGGATTTAGCTCAGTCCCTAAGTTATGTAAATCACACCTACCCCCTTTTGTTTTGGGTAAGTCCTTCTATCTTATTACTCCGTCGAAGTCAAAGATGTGTTCTAATTCAATTACTCCTTTTGGTAAGAAGTTGCTCTTTAAGTTGATCATATCTTCTTCGTCCCATGTTACTTCAGGCCTTTCTTGTTCATCAATGATTTGGGCCTCAAATGCCTCATTACAAGTCAGAAAATTAATAATTTGCTGATCCCCTCCAAATACCTGAAAGTGTGTAACGTTGTCTGGTATACTGGGCATGTCAACTAGTTCAACAGCAAATTGTCTTAATCCTGACAGTGTCAATGGTTCTAATGTACTAGCAGCAACTGCTAACACATCTGGCCTGTGGTTCAGCTCTCTAGGAATGTGTTCTATGTTAAAAGCATCAAACAAATCCATTAAACTCCATACTCTATGTCTGTAACTAATTATTTTCTTATAATTGCAGGCATATAGTTTCCTCACTTGTCTGACTACTAATTCAGAGTCTGAAAATACTCTGATGGTTTTTACCCCTTTCTTGATGGCCATGACAAGTCCTAAAATTAGGGCCTCATATTCGGCAATATTGTTAGTGCAGGAAAATTGTAATCTATATGCTGCCAAATGTGATTTACCTTGAGGATCTATGAGTTCAATACCCGCACCTGCGCCCTGTTTTGATTTGGACCCATCACATTTTAACGTCCACATGCCATCTTTACTTTTCTGATCTTTTACCTTGGCATACTTTGTCCCTTTTATTGCCTGTGGGGTGTTGTCTTGTTTATTCATGGGTTTTTCCGTTTGGTTATCTTGCATATGTGGGTTTTTAGTTTGCAACTCAGAAAGATAACTACCCTTGTCCTCTATTTCTTTTCCCAAATCTGGAATCAAGGCATCTATATTATCCTGAACATATCTTTGTGTTGGATCAGGATTCTCATTTTCCTCTTGTGACTCTACCCTCCCTATGCACTTTTTGTATTCATATTCAATGATGTCTTTGCATATTTCACAATTCTCCTCAGAATGTTGCCTATCATGGACTCTACACCTATTTTTATATAACTTACATTGGACTGGGAGATTGTGTGTAACGCACTCTTCCACCTCTCGTCTAATGGCATGACCAAATTTGTCTATTGCATTGTTTTCTTCATCTGAAGAATTTCTGTCAGACTCAATGAATAGTGTCGTTCTATTGTTGACACACTTCTTTCTAATGTTTAACATCATAATCTCTTCAATCTGCATCCCATTGTTGGTAATTCTATAGACACCTGGTTCAACAGCAGCATATAATATTTCATTAGTTCGATTATACTCTGTTATCATATGTTTCATTCTGGGCTCTGCCTCTATTCTGATCTGGTTTGGGATGCCTCTCCACGGTAACCACATGTGTGAAAAGTCAGTAGCCATATATCCGTTTAATGTCTTGGACCAATCTCTACTTAGCAACATTCCATAATTTACGGGTATATCCACTACTTGAATGTCAATGATTTGGCTTACCCTAGGGTCTGAAGCTAATTGCACTTGAATGTTCATGAGTTCTCCTATCACGCTAACCTCGGTCTTATCTAATTGCGTGACAACCTTGGCAGATTTGGTGGGAGTCAGCCTGAGAGTTTTACATATTCCTAAGGGCATTACGTTGGCTAAAGCACCAGAATCTACCATGCAATTGTGTATATTCTTCCCACCCAACCTAACAGTTAATAAGAAAGGTTGAGTATCCCTCTTATCCGCATGTATTACCACATTTGTATTGGAAGGCTGCTCAACTTTCTTGCCTTTCTCCTTAGGTGGTGAATCACTATTAGGAACAGTTATATCAGCGGACACCTTGTTTGTTATGGATGTATCTAGGGATTTTAAAAAAGCATTTCTGATCCCTGGGGTCTTCAATAATTCATTTAGAGGTATACTGACCTTAATTTTCTTTATTTCCTCTGATAAGTAATTCATTAATCTTGTTGTCTCTATTGCTTCTGTCTTACTTATTTGATCCTTTTGCACTGTTGTTCCATTATTTGTGTGCTGACTAGCTTTAAGTATGGCAGGATTGTTGCTAGCATTCTGATCTGGGGGTGTATTGATGTTATTCGGAGGAGTGGAAGTGGTGAAAGGTCCTCCCGGCCTAGGGTTGTTCCTCAAATTGTAGGTGTGGCTTTTATTTGTCTGTTGAAAGGCCTGCACCTCTTCTGTTTCATTTAATATCTCATTTTCAGATTCAAAAGGAAACTGAAAAGCATTTAACACAAAGGCTGATTCAGGATAAAGACTTTCACAATAGCATGGTTCATCCTCTAGCAATTCATCCTCTTTCTCTTCTGTAGTTGCAAAGGTAAACGTTTCTAAGACTAATGCTGTGTCATATTCTAAGGGTACTACCTCATTACCCTTAGGAATGAGAAATTCAGAGGTAGGAGGCTGTACATCTACGTTGAAAATACTAGCTGCCAAGTGGAACTGTGGACAGTCGTGCTCAGCATGGGCATTGGTATTGTGAAATCTGCACCAATTTTTGGGTGCTGTACTAGCCATTTGTATGCTAGTCGTTTGTTTTGTACCATGATTATCTGTATTCTCAAAAGGAGAAGCCAGAGTACCGTTGTTGGGCCCAGTGCTCCATGTCTTGGGTGGCCTAGGTTGATTCTGATTTCTGTTATTATTGCCCCAGGTCCTATTATCTATCACTGGCCCCCTATTTTGTATTGGTTGCCCCTGACTGGGGCCTTGATGCTGATTGTAGTTTTGGTTCTGATTGTACTACTGATTTTGATTGAGACTATAATTCTGATTTTGGCCTTGGTTGTGATTTTGATGTGGATTGTAGTTTTGGTTGCTTCTTCCATAGAGGTTCTCATTTCTTAGCTGTGTCACTTCGGTTGTTAATCTTTTCAAATGTGCAGTAATTTCTTTGATTTCTTCCCTATCCTCTTGTGCTTTTGCCACAGTTACATCCCTGGGAAGTTGGAAGAAAGGCTGACCATTATTTTGACTGTTATTGGAAGTACTAGCCGTGTAAGGAGTTATAGCTTGGATTGGAGTAGGATTATACACAGGTGTGTAAGAAGGAACTGGATTTACTAGTGGAGCGTGCTGCACAGGGACTCCACTCCATGGGTGTGCCTGATTCTGCACCCCAAAATTTCCTCCATTGACAAATGGACTATATGTTGTATGCCTCATTTCTTGGTTCACTGAGGCTGCCTCTTTATAGGCTTTGGATATTGAATCTATGTTAGGTTTTCTTTTGACAAACATGGCGGTTAAAGGATCCAAGGCAGCATAGTACATAGCCAACAAGGGAGCATCATCTATGGTATAAGGGGCTACCAACCTAGAATAGACCTTTTGAAATCTGTCATTGAAATTATCAATTAGCTCTCCCTCACCTCGTTTTATAGCAGCCAATTTATGATACAAAGCGCAAGGGTCAATGGGTCCTCTAAATCTTGACAGAAATGCTTCTTCCATAAGTGCCCAGGAAGAAATGTAACCATTGGGTAAGTTTACGTACCAGCTAGAGGCCTGCTCATTAAAGGTGTAAGGAAACAATCTACACACAACATCCTCGTGCTCTAACATAGCCCTAAAACATGCTTCCTTAAATATTCTAATATGATCTTCTAGGTCCTGATGCAACTGGTATTTGGGACATATCTTCTCCAGATTTTTTGGCATCTCATGATAATCATTGAAGAGTATGGGAGAATTGACATCGAAATAAGCCATTGCAGGTGTTTGAGCTTGACTTGAACTTGCAGGAATACCTGGATTGATTGGTGGATTAGGATTTACAGGAGGATTGAGACCTCCAGGAGTGCCTGAACCAAGATTTAAAGATCTGAACAGTGATCTGTCAGGACTTACAATACTACGGATGTTAAAAGGTGACCCAGGAGGTGTTCCAGATGAACTTCCCGCTTGAGATATCTTTGGATTCCAAATTAAAGGGTTTTTACTTCGCCTTGTATCAGGTAGTTGCACAAATATATCTCCTGAACTGGATCTAGACCTAGTCACTCTATTGCTGTCGTTAGCCAGTTTGAAATGAAACCTAACTCAAGAAGGCCCTCCTTCTAGCGCCAGAAAACTGTTGATGATTGCAATATACAGCCTTCCTCCTAACGTCAGAAAACTATTGATAATTGTTTTCATGTAATCATAACAATAAGTTAAAATTCACATATAATGAACTGAAACTATACTTGAAAGATAAGAAGGAATCATTTGAGATTCAACTAATCCCAAGTCTACAATGGTTCGGTTGGTCAAGTTCAGTTGGTCAATGTGAAGCTGTAATGTTCAAGGGGCCTTACGTAGTTTAGGTTTGTTTGGTGGTTTACTGGACTAAGAATATGCAAAAAGATCATGAGATATGTCAATACTTTTCATTCCTTTTCATAAAAGTGTTACTATGCTATAAGTTTTAGATGGTTTTCTTGAATTATTGCAGCTTTCTCCTTCATGCACTTATGAAAACTGTCTACTCTTAACTCTGTTATGCACGCTTCTTCAAATTTGAGACAATTTCCTTTAGATTTCTACGTTTTAGCTAAATATTTCAGATGGGTTGGGAAAAGTTAGGAAAATCTAATCTATACCTCATTTAATCTACCGAAGGATCTAATTGTTTCTGTTATGCACTATGTAAATACCACAGTAATTTGATCAAATCCACAGTAAAAACCTTAAATGCAAGTTCTAAGCATTTTCACAAACATATATTTAAAATTGCAAGCTCTCAAAGAAAATATTTCAAAACACAAAGAAGAGCAGGAGAACACTCAGAAGATAGATGCAGAACTCCAGATTCTATTATATTAGAAATGAATAGTCATACATGATTTACAATGTAGGAATGACTCTTAGTTTCATTGATCATACTACAGAGAACTTACAAGCTTTACAGATACAGTAAGGCAGCCAGACATTCCACGCGCACCTTACTGCAGACAAACAGGCGACCTCCTTCTTCTACTTCTAAACTATGCCCAGAAAGACTCTACAATTCTGGCAAAATACTAAAATCCCTGTGTGCTTCTAAAAGAAAAAATCCCTGTTGTAGCCCCTGTTGTAAAGTATTACAGTGTAGAGAGGCACCATATAAAGACATTCTGATTGGCCTCACTACAGTAGAAACCTAACTGAACCCCTGGTTACAGCAATAAATACAGGTGAACCAGCTCTTCAAAATATCTCTGAGCAGTGTCAAATCTGGGCGAAATATTGCCCCTTCTAAGAAGTTCCGGCAGCTTGGCAATAACTTGTGTTTGTCTGTTGTAGTAATACCCTCAGCTGCAACTTTGTCCTTTATTTGAATGGCCTTGACTTCTTCACACTTCACCTTTATCTTCTTGCTCCTGAGATTGGATTTCCTTCCTCCATGAGGTCACTGTGTTGAATTTCCAGCTACTTCCTCAACTGCAAGCCTGCAAGACAAGACAAGCAATAAGTATTACATTTATCACATAAACAACAGGAAATTAAAATAATCATTTAAATCCAGGTGACTGTGCAAAATTATGAAAATCGGGTCCAAAATACTCTTAAAATGCGTTCAAAACGCATACAGATTGCTCAAAACCCATCGGGTCAACCATCGCTGACCGAAAAAATGCCACGGGCGCCAAAAAACGCTTTAGAACTCCACCGCTATGTACATTCTCGCCCATCGGCGTGACTATCGCCATCGGCGGGCCCCGAAATTCCTTCGCTGACGTTCTCCGTTGGGCCGATGAACTTCCGTATCGAGGAGATAACTCCCATCGGCGAGAGAATTCGGGACTCGACCGATAAACGCTACTATGCCGATCACCTTTCCATCGGGAAGACAACCCATATCGGCGGGAGAAAAAATGAACTTGGCCGATAGATAAAACCACGCCGATGGAAACTTAGAACTTTCGTCTGCATGATATTTTGGAAATATGATGCTCCCCCTTCCGAAGGTCCAGATGACATCATCAGGATGTTTCGCTTCTGTATATTGGGGAAAAGAATGACATCATCATCATGATCATGTTTTGGAAAATAGGAGGATATGAAATATGATCCTACTGCTGAGGAAAGGAATATGATGGTGATGTCATCGTCATATCCGGGCTTCATTAAAATGCAAATGATGACGTCACCGTCATATTTAGTTAAGATCAGGGGATAAATGTAATATCAGGTCACCTAAGGAGCATGATCAGGTGGTGAATGTAACATGACCCCTTTGCGGCCAAGGTAACCCTCTCGAAAGATCAGGATGATGATGATCATCAGGATATCCGGGGCTTTTGTTGAACTTAGAATATGACGTCATCATCATATTCGCGAACCGGATCATGTTTTGGAAAATATCCTGCCGAAGGAAAATGTGATGATGATGTCGTCCTAATATTTGCTTCTTCGTTTATCAGGTTAGGATGACGTCATCAGGATATTTACAAAAGGTCATATTTCTCAGCAGGAGGACTTTATGAAATGTCAGGTTACATTAGGAATATGATCCCCCTCATCGAATATCAGGATGAGGTAACCATCATATTCCGCCTTAGGAGCATGAGGATGAGTTGAGGTCATCATCAGGTTAGCGCTAGGGTGATATTTAAAATATGATCATGCTGCTGAGAGTATTACCCCCCCCTTAAAAGATAGGGTAATCATCATGATCATATAAAAAAGGAGATCAGGAGGATATGATGACATCATCATCATATTAGCGAATATCAGCAAATATGATCCTCCCTTGAAAGATCAGGATGATGACCCTCTGATAGGATTTTGACATGCGCATGCAAATATGCAGATGGTGGATTTTCTAAGCAGGGTGATATTATAATATCAGCATGATATTATAATATCAGGTGATGTAAAAATATCATGATGCTCGTTGTTATGAAATATCGGGTTACACTCAAAACATGATGCTCACGATGCGCATAAGGTCATTTGACGGGTAAAGGGCACTATCACCTAAGATTGACGTCCGGATATTTTGACTGCATGATTTTATCAAGTGATAGATCAAGATCATGATGATCTTGACAACATGACTGAGGATAAAAATATGATGATCACTTGCGATTATCAGGTTTGACCAAAACTTTGACTGTGCATAACTTCCACATATGGACGAATTTTCAAGTGATGTAAAAGGGAAACCTGTATGGAATTTCAAGCTCTTTCTAAATATGAGGTCACAGAAACAAAATATGAATTTTGACAAACTGACCTCATGATGATAACCTACCTCATCCCGACCTTCATGATGATGATGCACCTGACTCATTTTTACCAAACCGCCAGAAAGCAGACAAACACAAGCAGAAGCAAAAAGCAAAGCGACAGCAGGGGTCCTCGTTTTGCTAAGGGGCAAAATGGGGCGTGTTGTGAACATCACAACAGGAGGGTACAGACATGGGTCCACATAAATCTGAGTGGACTAGTTCTAATACATTATTTGTTTTGCTAGAACTATTTTGAAAGGACCCCTTTGTATTTTTCCCTAAGGCACACCCCTTGCATACCCCTAAATTACATTGTTTGAGTTTGAGTAACCCTGTAACTAGTCTTTCCATGGAAGATAGGGCATGGAAATTTAGGTGTCCTAGTCTTCTATGCCATATTTCATTAGATTCTGCAATTTCATGAATTAGGGCTAGATTTGGTTCCGTACATAACTCGTACAAGTACCCTTGTCTATGACCTATGGTTTTGGATTTCTTAATAGTAGAATTCTTTGGCCATGCCAATACTTTGCTATCCATAAAGGTCACCCTATATCCATTATCTTCAAGTGTAGATATGGAGACTAGATTTCTTTTGATACCTGGGACAAACAATACTCCAGTAAGTTGGATGGAGATGCCAATCTTTAATTTGAGGGTGCATGTGCCAACACCCTTGACTAGATGTACAGAGTTATCTCTAATTGTTACTTCTTCGTCAGTCTCTTCTACCATGGTGTCTAGTAGTTCCCTAAACCCTGTGATGTGTCTTGATGAACCACTATCTATAACCCAGGTGTTGGATTTATCTGTTACTTGGTTTGAAAGTGCAGAGTAGAATACATATTTCTCAAATTCATGCTCCTTTATTTTGGCATAAGATGCTTGTTGCTTGGTTCTGTCAGGACATCTAACTGCATAGTGTCCATGTTGGTCGCATCTGAAACATTGGATGCGAGAAATGTCTTTCTTGAATGAACCTTTCTCGTGATGATTTTTCCTCTTCTTGAAGTGTTTCTTCTTCTCTTTCTTGTGAGAGTTTGTATTTAGAACATGAAGATCTTCATCTATATTTTTCTGTTTTGACCCTTTCTTTGTCTGTCTAGATTCTTCTTGAAGACAGTATGATCTTAGGCGATCAAATTTTGGAAATTTAGACCTTCAACTAATGCCTTGAACAAATGTCTCCTAGGAATTTGGGAGACCATCTAGGGAAATAAGTGTTAGTTCCTTGTTTTCAATTTGGTACCCAAGTGTTGATAGTTGATCCCTTAGTGCAGATATTCTCATAAAGTATGCATTGATAGATTCTCCTTTGTTCATACTTATATGATTTATTTCTCTCTTTAGGGTTCAGGTTCTGCTAGAGTTATTAATTTCATAAGTGCTTTCAAGTGACTTAAACATATGATATGCAGTCTCATGTTTTGTCAGAATCGGCATGATATGATCTCTAACTCCATCAACTATGATTTTCATGGCTTTGTCATTTCCTTCAATCCATGTCGTTTTATCAGGATCATTCTCTGGTTCCATTTTGTTTTCTCTCACAAATGAATCAACTTTATTTTCTTTTAGTATCATCATAATTCTGAATTTCCATGATGAGAAGTTATTTCCTCCTTCTAATCTGTCTTTGAATCGGATTGCTGCTGCCATTTGAGAAATGAAATGTATTAAATCTGAATTTCTCAAGTTTAATTTTCTGCCCAGATTCTGCTTAACCTGGCTCTAATACCATGTAAATTCAAATCAAACTTATGATCTCTAACTTGGATAACTTTTGAATGTTGGATATTTGTATTGTAGACTTAATTTATTACTTTCTTTTATTTTGCAGATGCAATTTCCACTTCTCATACACTTATGATTTCTATGTCATTTTCAATGGTATTGTAGGGCAAAGACATTGATATATGAATGAGTGACGGTAGGAGTCACATCTATGATAGACATGACTCCTCAAGGAGTCATGCCTATCATAGGTGTGACTTTGTCACCTTTCCATTGCTTTAGCAATTGCTAATCACCCTTTGAATTGTAGTTAGTGTTTATACTTTGGTAATATATCATTCGATCATGCTAAATTCATATTTATTTTAACATACCTTATATATTAAGTATGAATATATAAGTAATATTTAATATTACTTATATATTCATATTTATTATGATCATAATAAATACGTTATCTGATCGAAGCTACAAACAACTCAACAAGGTCATCTAGAGAAAACCTTATAAGAAGATCAAGGTGTGAGAAGCCCTCCACATATCATATCAAGATGAAATATATGTGGTACATGAAGTTTCATTAGAAGAAACAACTAGGGCCACTCAAACCCCAATGAAAAATAATCCACTACAAGGTGGAAAAACTCAAATAATAGAGGAAGCCACATCTATAGACCTTATAGCAACCTTGGTCGAATGGATCATGATGCTTGAGGCTAGAGGTGTTGGACAACCTTGCCAAAATAAAATAAAAAAAGACCTAGGTTAGAAGGAAATCTCTCTTCTTACATAATCAAATCAAACCAAGGGGAAATCGAATTATACCCTACTTAAATTTTACTCTTTAAGCATTGGTAATGAGGCTTTTGTGCTTCCTCAACAAAATTAGAGCTATAACACATAACCAAGAGGCACTCACACAACACAAAACTATGTGATGCCACCCACATACCAAAAAATGAAACATAAACAAGCCTATCTACTCATACTTGGATATCATTTGACCAATGTTCATATGAATAACTAAGAAGCCTCACCCATGGGACACATGTTTGTGAGAACAATACCACCTTCTCAAAACCAATTCTCAAGAACCTTCTTAGAATAATTGGAGGAGCCTCTTGATTATAAAATTTATAATGTTCTATTACCACATTCTCTCCTAGATCTACCAAAATTTAAAGGGAGGGTGACTAAAACTCACACATCAAGGCATATACAAAAGTTTAATGAGAAAAATCCTCCCTAGGATGGAGTCATAACAAGAACATTCAAAAAAATGCTCAAAGGAATCACTCTCAATTAGTATTATCACCTCTCTAAGGCCTCAATGCGTTCCTTCCATAAAAAATTTAGTGAATTTGTCATATCTTTGACATGAACAAGTTAATCAAGACAAGAATTTGAGAATTTTTAATGATCAAACAAGAAACCAACAATCTCATCACAAATTTTATCAGATGGTGGAGGCAAGTCCTCCCTTCTTCAACTTGTGCACCAAAGATGAATTGTAGGGAAATTTATGATCTCTTCTTACATGCTCTTAATAGGTACACATGAGAAGATGTATAGAAACTCCACTATAGATCCTATTAAAAAGCTTTGGAAAGAACTCTTAGAATTGATCAAGTTGTTATTGACAACAAAAGAAGGCAGTATGGCACTAGTGGAAGATTGGTGAACCATTATAACAATAATGATCCTTTGACATTGAAAATAATTTTAAAAAATTAGATTATAGATGGGGTAACAAATATTCCTCCATCTAAGAATGACTACAAGTATTGAGGTGGTGATAGTAATTACATTAATTTGAGGAACTAAAGTGCCAATACCATTATTTATCCCCTGAGAATCAATCATGTGAAAAAGGGTAGACTAAATGACCAATCATATAATAATCATTATCAATAAACTTGAGAGCATGATCCTAATAAGTATTGATCATTTCACAAGAGAAGGGGGCACTATATCAAATCATGTTGGAGGTACCATACATTCATAACTAACCTTCTAAATGAATGAGGATGTCTATTTATAGATACATTTATCCACCCTCAAGATAGACTTGATAACACTATGGATGCAAAAACTATAGATCACTTTCAGCCAAGAAATAAAAAATAGTAAATCACCACATGGCTACACTACTATGGGTTATTGCACATTTTGTGAAACTAGGGAGGCATGATACTTCAATTTGTTGAAAGTATAAAAAACCATCTAATTCCTCCCAAAACCTTATTAATGAGCATTCATGGACACATTCCTACACTCATAATATGAAATAAATAGCACCAAAAGTTTTCAAAACCGTGAAAATACCTTTGATCAAAATACCTTAGGCCTTGTGGAGTGGGATAGGGACAAAGACATTTGTACTATCAAAGGACCAAAATAGCCAAACTCCACCTTAGAAAATAAAAAATTTCTCACATGATAGACCTTAGAATTTCCACTTATAAGAATGATCTCCTTAATGACTTAAATTTAGGTCATTTTGTTCAAACCAATCCAAACAAAAGACATTATTCTTCCACATTTTATTTCAAAAAGTTACCTTCATACGATGACATAGCTAAACAAGGTGATCTCCCCATCCACCTAATAGTCCAAGCTCATGATTTTTGTATTAAACATGTCATGATTGATGATAGGTTTGTAATTAACATTCTCTCTCTCTCTCTCTCTCTCTCTCTCTCTCTCTCTCTCTCTCTCTCTCTCTCTCTCTCTCTCTCTCTCTCTCTCCTTCAAAGAATGTATTATGATGAAACTCACATCATGTGAGGAACTTCCACCCCTAGAACTCATAATAATCCAAACATTCAAACCATGGAAAAGGTCAATCTTCCAATCAGATTGGGTCTCAAAACTCTTCCAACTAAATTTTATCTCATCAATAAAGAAACCACTTAGAACATGATATTAGGAAGACCTTGGAATCATTAGATGAGGGCCATCCCCTCCATATTATTTTAGGAGGTACATTTCCTCCACATGGATCAGATCCACATCATGAAAGGGGGCCCTAATTCTTTTAGCATTTATAGAATTAAAAAAGACAAATAGAAGGAAGATATATCCAAAACCACCAATTACCCAGGAATCAAAATTTTTGAAAAGGGAGTGAAATCTAAACTCATGAATATTACAGATTCAATATTTGAAAAGGGTGACAATAGGAGAATTGCCCTTTGATCGTCACTCAAAAAATTCTTATGCTCCATTCAACTTAGTAGCTATTCATGTCAAGCCAAATATGAGTGTTCATATGGTTGAGACCAATACTAAGGAAAAAAAAGAATCAAAACCCATAGATAAACCAAGGGAGTCATAAAAAATTTCAATCATTACCCCTCAAAACTTTAAAAGTAATGAAATTGTTGGGACCTATAAAAACCATCTCCTAAACATGCATATTTTGCCCCAAATTTAGTAAAAAATCCCACTTTTGCCTTTGCATTTTAAACCCATCATATATACCCAATCTGAGACAATTTAAATGGGTTTCTTTCAAAAAACTTCTAAGTAAAAGGTCCCCCAAGTCAATATGTTTTCTTCCCTTAGAAAAATTTGTCCATTTGAAGGTTTTGTCGGCAAATTAGTAAAATCATGAGATGTCAATTTTACCAACTGAGTTCGCAGGTTCATGACTTCACGAGTTTGCCAATTTTCTGATAGGGTGGCAAAAGAGGTGAAGGAAAAGAAAAAGAGGAAAGAAAAAAGTTGAAGTTAAGGCCTTTGTCAACAAATTGGCTAGTCCGCAAACTACTAATTTTTCTGACCAGGTCGTGAGTTTGTGTTTTCTACAATTTGCTGACCAAGCGACAAGGGAGAAAAGGAAGGTTTTTATAAGGAAGGTTGGATTTTTTTGTAAGGCAAAAAACAAGAGAAAGGTTGCGGCAAAGGAAGAAAGAGAAGAAGCAAGGTCTTCCTATTACCCAATTGTGCTTTTCAGCCCAATCAAGCTAGGCTGTAACAACATCTATACTTTCTTCTTTGAAGAAGCAGATAAGTTCAAGGGTCAAAGAGAGGAAGGTTGAAGATTTTAAGTTAGGACTGATAGGAGAAAGGAAAGCTAATCTACGTGTTTTAGATTATATTGCAGTTGGTTGTCATTATTCATTCATTATAGTTGATACATTATCAAATGAGAAAATAGTACACAAATTTTGCTAAATTCATTCATGAGTATGAACATCTATATCATGCAATCATTTTCAGTTTATCTTCTTGCAATTGATTCACAAAAGAGAAACAATATACAAAAAACATTGCATAAAATAGTTGTTCATATTCATCAAGAGAAAGTGTTTATATGCTCCCCACACAAGCCATGGGAATGACTGTACAAGATGCAATGAAAGAAAGCAAGTACATCTGAAATAGAAAAGAAACATATAGGAGGGAGAGGGATCCGTTATTGCCTGAATGACAAACCCCCATAGTTGGTAGTATCATCTTCTGATCCGTCATCAATATCTTCAAGAAGACCTGCAAAAGAGACAAAGGAGGAATGTTAGAGCTCAGGATTCATTTTCACTCCTATGAATACAAACTAAGGTGGCAAACTCATGCAGGAGGAGTTTCTCTTTCTATTTTTGACTTGGAGTCAAGCAGGACTCTTTTTGGCAATCTTTTTGGTCAAACACCTTGAGAGGAGGAATTATGAGCTAATATAGCTCAATTTGGAGTAGTTGTGGGCGCTCTTTTTCAGGCATTTTCCTCTTGCTCGTCTAGCAACTGAGAGTTGACTTTTCCAGCCCAATCATGCATAAGTTGGAGTGTAGTTTGATAGGAGTTTATCTTCCCTTTTCTTTTCGAGATAGATTTTTGTATTATAGGGAAAAAATCTTATACTTTTTTCTCAATTCTTGCTTTTTTTCTTGCCTTTGCACATTGCAGAGACAAATTTTTAGTATTGTAACTTAGCTTTTTACATATTTTAATGCATCAAAAGTTTACTTTTCAATATCTAATAATTTCTAACATTTCCCATTCACCAACATGCTCCTAGTCAGGGCTGAAATGAGTCTTTCAAAAGGATTTGGAAATCCAACAAAGCATAAAGGAACGAGGAAAATAAAAATATATTGAAGTTGCAATGACTCTGTGGACATGAATGCATAATGTGGAAGCATAAAAAAAACATGTAAACTATTTCACAAAATGCTTCAATAAAATGTAACAACATGCAAATATTTTCTTTTATCTACAATAGATTTATACCCCTATATGCCATGAATATATATATATATATATATATATATATATATATATATATATATATATATATATATATATATATATATATATATATATATATATATATATATATATATATATGGTTTAAAGGTAGGATTTGAATAAGGAGAATTGTTTATATAAAAGAGCCTAAAATTGGTTCATGTGAAGTATGTAAATCATTCCAAACTATGTGGAAGATTTTACATCATAGGCACCATTTTAGAGTTTGCCCTAATTTACAGCTAGCCCAAATGGGCTTGTGGCCTCCTCATGGAGAGGGTGACTTCCTAATTAGGCACAACCTTATAGGCTTTCTTGCCCCTCTTAGAAGACATTACTATACCTTTTCAAAACAAAACAATTTTGACCACTCTTTGTCAGGCCGCCCAATGCAGAGGATAAGAAAATTAAAAGAGATGTTTAAAATGCGTTCAAATAAGGATTCATCCAACTGCTCAAAACAAGAAATTAAGAAGGTAACAATGAAATCCTCTGATGAATTTTTTTCCTTTCCATCTATCTATTATCTATGGAAGGCAATAAAAAGCAAAACTATTAATTTAACCCATTCACATACATCCCTTCTTCCATGAAAATTTTCTAAAAGTTTAAATTAAAACCCAAAGCAATTCATCACCCCGTATTACTAGGAAGAAGAATCTTTGTTTTTTTTTCTTTCATATCACAATAAAATAAAGCACCCAATTTTTGGTTTCCCAGGCCCATACAAATATTAATAATTTTATCTAGGTATTGACCGAATAGCCCAACATAGATTGAAAACTATATTTTAGAATTTTTGTGAGTTGGAATTGTATGAGAACATCAAATTAAAATTGAATATTTGATCTATTCTTCCAGTGTTGCAGAAATAGGATATTCAAATATTATGGGTTTTTCCAAAAGCATCCTTCATTGATTCCTCCAGCTCTAAATTAATGTAGTGTAATTTATGGAAATATTATTTGAGAACCATTGAATAATCAGACATAAATCTAAGCGATAAAATTAAAACCCATCAAACACTCTCAATTAATAGGAACAACAATATCAACTACACTTATATTGCAACAAATTCTTAGACACAACTAGCAATGATGGCAGCATAAGGTTTGAAGTTTTTTTTTAACAGAATTAAAACAACCCTAAAACATTACCTATGAATTCATTTGATACCTAGTTTTTCTGGTTGTGATTTATAGATGAACACACCCCATCAAAATGTCATGCCCACCAAATCGCAATCCACCCCCCTTGTTGCCATCCTCTGTTTCCATCTTTTTTCTTTTGTTTTTTTTCCCTTTGCCTCCCATTGTGCCATAGTGAGGCACATCATCTATTTTCCAGAACTTCAAAAGGTGTCCTCCCAGAAGAATGCAAAGAATGCCACATTTGAATCACTGCCAAGAGAACATAATTTACACTCTATTCTAATCACTTAAAAGTTTATTTAAGATAATTAAGAATTGACCACCCAAACCACAATTATTATTTTTTATTACAATAAAGAATCAAAAGTGTCCGCAAAAGTTCAGATATATACAAAAAATATCTCCGCAAGAGTAAGGATGGGAACACAAAAACATAATGGAAAGGTATATCATTTTTCTTAAGTCAACAAGGACCACCCATGTATTATTTTTGGGTTTTTATCTCTTAAAAGTAGATTATGATGGCTTATGAAATCCTCTCAAGAAAACTATACAGAAACTAAGCACAAGGAAAACATTCTAACACCATGCCAAAATAAAATAATAAATAAGCAAAGCACATGAAGGCAACCCACAAAGATTGACTCAACACCATAACCACACGAGTCAGACTCATGAAGGGTGGGGTAATCAGGTGTTAACTGGAAGGTGTCGAAGGGAAATAATGCCACATCATATCACTCATCCCTAAATGAAGATAGTGGCTAAGCTAAGGTGTATGGCCAATGTGTCATCTCCAACTCGCCACCTTTGGGGCATTAGGCACGCTCATACCTGTGAATCTAGGTGGAGTCGGTGCCTGGTACCTCGATGTCACCTTGATTAGGGTAGGACTAGGGAGACGCTACATTTTTTGTCACAAAAGTTAATACAAACCACTCCTCTTTGGTGCTCATCAACAATTGATTTCTTTTGCCAAGATGGGATTATATACCCATGATCTACTAATTTACCCTTTTCCTTTTGAACTTGTACATCTACATTCCCATTACCACTTGCACAATCAAAATGAACTTTTACCTTGTCATTGGTCTACTGCTGTAATTTGCAAATTTTCTTGGTTGCATGTCCTACCAACTCCTTCGCTTCACAGGCTTTCTTCTTTTCTTGATCAACACTCTTTCCACCTTCAAGTACTGTTGCTACAAACTATCTTTTATTATCTATTGCTACAATCTGGCTTCTTTTGCTATTATCTCCAGCTCCATTGATGGGCTCTCTTCTTGCCCTTTTTTTCTTTTCCTCCAAAGGCTTGTCCTTAGTCTTCTTCACACCTGTATTCACTACTTCAAACAATTCATTAGAAAATAAATCGAGAGACCAAGATGTCTCCTTCGGTGCCTTTGTTCTGGACACCTTCTTTTTTTCTTTTTCTAGTGCTCCTTGCTGCACAGTTCCTCTTTTATCTTTTTCTTACTTTTATTCAAGTCTTCCTCCATGAGAACCTTCTTCTTCTCTCCTTGTCTACTTCATGTAGTCATAACCTTATCAAGAAAATAAATCTTTTCTAAGATTTCCATTCTTCTTGAGATCTCTTCCAATCCCTCTCAGTACCTTCTAATTTCTACTTCATCCCAATATCTATCCCAATATGGGATTATCACAGGTCTTCTTACACAAAAACTCATTTCTCTTACTACTGCAATCCACAATCTCTATTCAATCTCCAAGTGCAAACTGCCTCTCCTTTGGCAATCTGTTCACACACAACAACACACCTCTACACCTCACCTAGGGCTTCTCTCTTTCCTCTCTACCCAACCTTTTTGTGCTTCTCCTTTCTGTTACTGTGTTAATCAGTAACTCTCATATACTCTCCTTCAACAAATTCTTCTATGGTTTATTTGAGACACAACCACCTAACAATCTTCCATACCCATCGATCCTAGCACAAGTTGCCTTACTCTCGGTGCTCTACCAATGCACTCAGAACTGCCATGCTCTGATACCACTTGATGGCACATGCCTTGCCAGTCCTACATTATACCGATTTCATAAATAAATTTCTTAGATCAATACTTGAAAATGACAGGAGACTCAACCCAAGAGTGACAGGAAATATCATCAAAGAGATTTTTGTATTATTTAATATTACTGTCTATTACAAAAATCAATTAGCAGCCTCTCACACAGACCGTCGGCCTTCATAAATTATCCCTCCTCTTATGCTCTCCCTTCTAGAACTCATCGACCCTTAGTCAAATTTTAGACTTTCATTTCTTGTCTAATCTCCATGGCCTTTTTGAATGGCCTCTCTTCAAGTAGAGATTCCTTTCTTCAAGCCATCGACCTCTATAAACTACGCTCTCCCTAATACAATCTACACCTTGCATCGCTAAGTCTACACACCACCAAATCCCTTTCCCCACACCAACATATATGGTCCATCTAATGCCCATCGACCACTATGGTGCCATTATGAAGTGAAATGCTTAGTAGAGAACTAGAAATAGAAGAAACCGCCGATGCATGTTTTTATTCCTTATTGTTGTCTACAAGAAATAAATGTAGAGCTGTTGTCGCCACAAGGAGAAAATGGAAACACCAAAGAAGAAATAGACCATCATGACCTCCATTTTGATGTCTGCAACAAAAATAATAACTGACGTTGCCAGGAAAAGAGATAGCTATGAAGCATGATATTTTATTGCTGTTTCTAAATATAGTCAACCACCCCAAAGGAATAAAGCATTCGCCATCTAGTTCCCTTTCTAATATGAATGATTTGAGGCTTTTTTTGCCTTTTCCAAACTGGACATATCTGTAAGCCACGTCCTCAGAAAATAAATTCCCTAATAATGGTCGATGGAGAATAAATATAAATCCAATCAAGTTACTGTCACTTAGGAAATTCTTCATATGCCAGGTAACAGGAGCTGCACAAAACACAACAAAACACCAAAAAAAAAACTACATAAACTGAAACAAAACATCAACCAAATGTAAGGGTGAGTGATGCCACTGCATCAACTACCAAGGAAGAAAAGAGAAAGGCTAAGGAGGATAAGGTGAGGCTTCCAAAGTTCACGATTCTGCCAAGCTACCGATAAGGCAAAATTGACTAAGGTAAGGGAGAAAATGTGCTTGTCAGGGAATTAGCGAAGTGCCAAACTAAGTGAAAAGTTTGGGATTTGAGAGGTTTGCCAATATGGCATTTTTCCGACATGGAGAAATGGCAAAGGTAAAGAATATTTTTGCCAACTAAGGGAGATCAAGTGTTAAGTTCAGCATAGGGCATTTTTGTTGATATAAGGAAAGAGACAAGGCATGGTGTTATCGACAAATCAGGTGGAAAACAAACTTTTCATAAGTTTGTGTTTTTCTTATTTCACTGATAAGGTGATAGGAGGGAGCAAAAAGGGGAAAAGTCAAAGTTTGGATTTCCTTGGGTTTGACGACAAAGACACAACAACATGATAGTTTGACATAGTTCATTTTTGTCGATAAAGAAAACATGGGAAAGGAAAGATAAATCGGCGAAAGGAAAAGTTCATAAACCTTATGGTTCACCGATAAAGAGTTCTCTTGATGGCAAATTCATCAACAAAGATAAAGGGGGCACAAAGAAAAAGTTTGGTAAATAGTTGATTTGCCAATAGAGCCATCCAAGTTTGGCAAAGTCATCTTTTGCCAATAAGGCAAATAAAGAGTGATAAAGGAGTAAGTTCCGCAAAACGAATTTTGACATTAAAAGGCAAAGGAGAGAAAGATGGTTGGTTCACCAACAAAAATATTTACTGACAGGGCAGGTAAAGGGTGCTGAGCTGCAAGAGTTCACGAAATCAATATTTTTCTGATAAGGTAGAATAGTGCCCAGGATGATGCAGGGAGATAAAGAAAGGAAAATGATGAAGGCGCAGAGGTTCCCAAAGATGAAAATTCACCAACTAAGGGAAAAATAGAGATCAAAGGTAGAAAATTAAAAGGAAGACCAATTTTTTTGTAAAGAAAATAATAAATGTGATATTTTCAAATACATTAAACACGGTTTAAAATATTTTAGAATAGTGTAAAAAGATTTACATGGGAATTTTGGTGGATCATATTTTAAGCACCTATCTACCTAAAAACACACCATGATTGCAGGTGATTTGTTAGTTGCAAGTAAATGAAACAGTAGATATCTTAAATGCAAAGGGACCAAAATTAAATGCAAGGATGAAGTGTCTCAGTAGGCAAATCTTTCTATAGGTATTTTCATTCCTGAAGGATGCCAAGGCATGTGGGCAACTTCCTTCTGACATTTTCAGAGTTGTAGGGCATGGGTTTTCTTCCCAATATGGAAATATTCTAACAGGGGAGTGGGTCTAAATTTAATACAGCATGGGTTTTTCTTGTTGACTGAGTTTCAACGCCCGGGGCTTCACAAAATTGTATTTCTATATATACATGTTTTTTAGATGTTTTGAGGGTTCACTGAGCCAATTCTCTAGTTTGCAGTGCTTTAAGAGAGTTTCAGGGCTTCAAATCAAGCCAGTCTGGGTAGTGAATGGAGAATGTGTTTTGATGCAACGTAGGGATGTATTGTAAAGCATATTTTATGCATTCGTATGTCTCCATGGCCATTTGTAAAGATCTAGGGGAATGTATAATAGCAGTTGTATGGTTTCTCTTACCACATTTGTTGGTGTGATTTTAATAGAGATTTGATAATGTGTGACAAAATTTAAATCAATACAATCTTTGTTTTGAGTCTTCTTTTTATTGCAAATGGGTCATTATTGTTTTGGATAATTAAGTATGTCCAATGTGTGAAATAAAATCTAATGTATGTGAATACATTTTGATATTTTGTTGATGCTGGTTCAAATCTTTTCTTCCCTCTTTATTGCTTATGACTCAGTTGCCCAATAAAATAGGATCTAGTCCATATTGGATAGGGATCAAACACTTTTCATAAATCAAAAAAATCATTCACCTATGGTTTAGGGTAAAAACCATCTTTCAGTGCATGTACATTTGCATAGTGTAAATCAACTATATAGGGGTTATACGATAGACAATCATTCTTGACTTAGTGACAGCTTTTGGAGTCAAGATGATGAGTTGGGTTTGGTTGTCCAATATTTTGAGTTGTTCATCTGGTTTGAACTTAATACCTACTCAAGTATAAAACCCCTTGGAATAGCCCTCCAGAGTTTAAGCTAAGCTTGAAGTGCAGAGGAGTCTACCCACTCCTGTAGTTGGCCAAAATTCCATTTTACTTGTTGACAAACCTCTTCCTTTAACCTTGATGACAATCCTTGGCCTAGGTGTTTTAGGAATGTTTTAGAGTTTTGGGAACCAACATTTTGGCACCGTTGCCAGGGAGTCAATAAAAATGGTTCAAAATTTGAAAACCACTGTAATAGCGAGTTTGCAGTGGCACAGTTTGTTGTTGTGGGTAAGTTGGTAGCCTTTCAACTTACACCAATAGACTGGCACCTATATACTGTTGAGTTAAAGATTTGAAGACTCTGTTGCTAAGCTGAACCCAGAATCAGTTTGTGCCCTTGAAGATCAGTCACACTTCAAGGATTTCCTCTTCAAAAGAGGTTACGACTCAGATATTGATTTATTGGATTCAGGTGTCTTATTACCTTGTGAATGATCCGATAAAGATTTATTGTGTTTTAAATCAAAACCTTTAAGTTTTTTGTCTCATTCTATTGAAGCAAGTATACAATAGTGCAAATTTTACCATAGGTTATAGATTGTGCAGGTGATTCCTTTACTTTTCTAAGTTGTGAGAACATTGGTTTTCCTTCAGCAAGAAGTAGATTGATTTTATGCCTTTCTGTGAAATATTTATGTGATAAGATTGTTTGATTTGAGTTGTAGGAACATATGTATTGAGAAATAGCTATGAATAAGTTGCAAGATAGATTACAATCATTGTTGCATCACCCCTTTAGATCAAATTTAGTTTTATTAATAATCCTTCTATCTATTTTTCTCAAAAGTACATCAGATCTAAGGGGCATTTAAGGGGATTCGGCTCTTTTGGAGGTTCATTCCCATCCTAGACAACCCACAGTCTGAGAGTGATCCAATGTTTCATGGGATTGTTAAGCTTATTGCTTGACAGGGTGCAATCATTGGTGACAACACTTCTATTGGTGAAATCTTTAGTTCGTGAACTAGAGAGTTCACCGATGGGAGGTTCTTCCGACAAGGAATTCATTGATAGTTGTGTTGGTGTGAACAGGGTTATTCCCTATTTGGTTTAACCTTTGTTGTGTAGATAATTCATATTATTTAACTATTTACTAGTTAAATAATAATCACACACATGTTCACATCTTAAGTTCACTTAGGAAGTATTCTAGTTGTCTTCTAGATGTTTCTAGTTTGTCTAGTTGTTGATAGTTGCCATCTTATCCTATAGTTGTCATATGTCATAGGATTAAGACACTTGTCACATGACTACAACATCTTGTGTCTCAATTTGGTCTTTATAACCAAGCCCTCATTGTACATTATGTAATCCAGTACATTGTTGTATCATGGCAATATAGCATTCTTTTTGCTTGTCTTTCTTGTGTGGAAGGTTATTTGGTTTTGTAGATTTGATCTTGGTGGTTGATTGCTCCAACATGGTATCAGAGCTTTGATCCTGCAAGCCCCTTCTCATTTTTGTTGAGAGATCTTGCCGGCAACGTTTTGCTAGTACATCTTGGCTGAAAATAGAGTTCACCGTTGAATTTAGATCACCCAAGTTAGTAAAGATTGACTATCCAAAACTTGATTTTGGACATAGGTAATTTTTCCACTTTTTTGTGCTTTATATGCATTTTGCAAAAAAAAATTTGTCCAAAAGGCAAAAAAAATTTAGTAGAGGGCCATTCTGCCCCCTACATTTTTTGCATTTTTTGCTGTAAAATAGAACATATTCAATAGATTTTGCCTATTTTTGGTGATTTGGCCTAAATCTGGCCTTTGCAGACCATTTTTTTGTTGTTGTTGTTGGTCGATTTGACTTTGTTTCAGGGTATTTTTGTAGATGAGGCCCATTTTTTTGTGATCTCCATTCGTCTTGTTTTTAGGCTTTGGCAAGTGTTTGGCCTAGATTGGGCGATTTCAAGGCTACCAGATTTAGTGTGGTATCAGATGTCTAGTGCATTCTATGTGAAAGATCAACCTCACAGATATCCTTGATTTTGTGATCTGCATCTTGCAGCGGTCTTTTCGCATCAGCTTTGGTGGTAATTGAAACTGCAAGTTTGTTGCATCATTTTTTTGGCTTCTTTAGATCGATCGTTAGCCTTGCAACTTGGGTTTTAATTGTAGCTTTACAGATCATTGTTATCAATCATTGGAGGTCAACGCTTTGAGTGATTCATGCCGCTTTGTTGTTACCCGCTGATGAGCAATGTCATCTGCATACAAGTGTGTTTTCAGAACCAGGTTCAAGTTTTCTTAAGGAGATCAACCTTCAAGATTAGCAATTTGGTGGGCATTTTGTTTTACCATTCGGTGTATCTAAACAAACTCAGCCTTCATATCCTCACGGTGATTTGCACATTCTATTTCCACCACGAATATTCCTAGAGGGCTTCAAATACCTGATCACAGTGGCAGTTTTTTGTTTTCTAACTTTGTGTCATAATAAGTTTTAGCAAATCTCTCACCAGTGTTTTCTTTGTCACGACCGCCAGTGGTTGGATTGAAGACCACTGGTGTACATGCCCGAAGAATGCTGCGTGAGAGAGGTGGACTGTGGGGGTCAGCTTTGAAGTTGATGGTGGATTAAAGATTTGTACTCGTCAGAAGTTCCTATCAGCAGATTCCTTGAGCCTTCTTCGGTGGTGTCATAGTGGTTGGCGGTCTGCTAGCCTTATGGGGAAATCTCACCATGGGCTCTTTAAACTACACTGGCAGTATCTTGTAGTCCATTGATCGACAGTCAACACCATTGCTTTGGGTCGATGGTTTGATGCTTTGTGGTCAATAGATTTGCAACAAGATTTGGCTTGTGTTGTTTTGCCATCGAGCCTTCTGTATCAGCTCAGGCTGTGACTAATTCTATTATGCAATTTTTGCATTAGGTCACGAAGACTCTTGTATGCTTCTCACTACACGTCGATGTTGCAGATTTGTGCAAACAACCAAGTAGAAGGTCACATTTTGAGTAACTACGGCCTGTGTTTGAGGTTCTCTTCACCAGCGAATACATTGTTTCATTCCCGGTGAGTATTTTTGGGAGACTCCTATGCATAGTTTGGTTTCTAGTTCAAGGGAAACCAACAGTGATCTCAGACCAGCAGTAGATTCACAACCCCTATTTGGAGAGAGTGATTGTGGATCTATAAGGCATTTCTTTTTTATCCTTAAGACAACATTTTTTAAATAACGGTGAACTTTTGTTTGTTTGTTATTCATTTGTCGAAGAAAGGAGATTGAGGCCTAGTTTGGTAGGAGGCCATTACCCCCTCACAAACAAACTTCTCTACCTTTCTTGCTGGTCACATCACCTAGTTGGTTTTTTGATCATGTCACATGCAAGTCGACGTCATTTTGCAAATTTCAACAAAGAGGGAGTTTTTTCTTTTTTCCATATCTTGCAAACTAGGAGGCAGATTTTTGTGTTCTTAGAGTCATCAGAAAGATGGTTCAGTGAACTTTGCTATGGAATAGGTGATTTTTTCAGATTTCATCATGCTTTGCCAGTTTTAGCAGCTTGAAGATACATTTTGCCTTTTTCTTACAACTGGCATAACTTTTGCGTATGACATCAAAATCTGGTGAATTTTTTTTTTTTTGAAATTGCTCAGAAAATTGCAAGGAATCTGATTGTAACCTCTGTTTTTCCCTTGACAAGTTTTGTTTTGCTCAAAAATTGTAAAAATCACCGTGTATTATAAACGGTTGATTTAATCTTGTCGATTGTACAAATTCTTTCATTGTACTTTATTGGGGGGGTTACAATCACATTGTTAATACATTTTGGGGGGTGAAAGGCATGATTTAAGTGCTCTTGTGTCTTTAGTTCTTAGTGTTTTTTCTGCTACATATGGCAGAAAGTGTGTCTATAAAACCACTCACTCCACATAATTACCACACATGGAAGTTAAAAATGAAACAACTGCTGCAATCTAAAGGACTTTGGAAAATTCTAGAGGATAATCCACCTGGTTTCACTAAGGAGTTTGAAAGATTTGCATATAAGAACAAATTAGATGAAGCTATAGGAATCATAGGATTGCATGTATCAGATAACTTGTTGTTTCATATTATGAAGTGTACAACACCTAAGCAAAGTTGGGATAAGCTTGTAGAATTGTATGGTACTGTCAATGAATTTTGAATCTTGCAACTAGAGGTAGAATTGACATCACTCTCTCCAGATAGTTTTCCTACTATCCAAGATTTTCTTGAGAAATTCAAGATGATCTTGTCACAATTGAAAGGGTGTGGGCATGATAAAACTGAAAAGGAATGTATCTTCTTGATTTTGTCAAAGTTGAAGGGCCCATTTCAGGTGTTTTAATCTACCTTCTATTCTACTATGGATGCCTTTGGAAAAGACTTTAAGATGCCTAGCTTTGAGTTGTTCTATGAGCATCTTACTAGGGAGCAAACCAAGTTACTTCAAATGGATGCACTTCCTAGTTCTAAGATTCAAGCCTTGATGGCCTCATCTTCCAAGGGTAAAGATAAGAATAAGAAAAAGCCCATGACATAATTTCCTTTAGGTAGTGAGTCTCCCTTCAAACCAAAGCTGAAGAATGATCAGAAGCCCACTCCACCTAATCCTTCCAAATCTGGTGAGTCTTCCTCCAAGACAAAGAAGAAGAAAGGTGGCACTTGTTCTTTTTGTGGCATGATAGGTCATGATGAGTCTCATTGTTTCAAGAGGTTAGAGGCTTTGGAGGAAGCTATGAAGAAGCACAAGATTTCTCTTCCCAAGCCCTCCTCTACAGGCAAAGGACATGCTCTTTCAGCACATGGTTTGCTTGCATCTTCAGATAGCTAGATACTTGATTCAGGTGCTTCACACCATATGACCAATTCACTTGATCTACTTGAGACTCTTTCTGATACTAGCACTTCTCAAATTGTAGTGGGGAACTCTTCACAGATTTCAGTCATGGGGACAGACACCGTTCACTTGCAAGATGGTTGCATTGAAGATGTTCTTTTTGTTCCCAAGATTTCTGACAATCTTCTCTCAATCTATTAGATTTGTCATCCTAGGGATGGGAAGAAAGTTGAGTTTACTCCTCACAATGTGGTTATTAGAAAGCTACAGGATCCTGAGATAGTTATTTCTATAGGGAGAATGGATCATGGATCATGACTATACAGATTTGATGGATTTGAGTCTTCATCAGGATCATCTCTTATAGCACATGCCGATGCCTTGAGCAAGCTTTGGCATGAAAGGTTTGGATATCTGAATTATAGTTATCTTCAGTAGATGAGCACAAAGAAGTTAGTTGTTGGTCTACCTAATATTTCTTGTAGAGAGGGAGTTTGTCCAGGTTGTGTACTTGGCAAACATCATCAGGATCCCTTTCCTAAGGGTCAAGCTACACGAGCTTCAGCACCCTTGGAGTTGGTTCATAGTGATCTCATGTCTTTCCTAACTCCTTCATTTTCAGGGGCCAAGTATGTGCTCACCTTCATTGATGATTACTCACGACACACATGGGTGTACTTTCTTAAGTACAAAAGTGATGTTTTTGACACATTCAGGACATACAAGGTGTTTGTGGAGAAGCAGTCTGATCTTTCTCTTTGATGGATATGCATAGATAATGGGGGGAATATGTGAACCAAGCTTTTCAGGATCTCTGTAGTGAGCATGGAATTCAGCATTAGTTTCAGTTCCTTACACTCCTCAGCAGAATGGTGTGGCTGAGAGAAAGAACAAGACATTAAAGGAGATGGAAAATTGCATGCTACAGTCTAGGTCTATGGATCCCACCTTTTGGGATGAAGCAGTCAATTGTGCCAACTACAATCAAAATCGTATGCCTCACAAGGTAGTGTAGCATATGACTCCTAAGGAGGCTTGGTTCCATGTCAAGCCTAATGTATTCTTCTTCAGAGTATTCGGTAGTGAGGCTTGGACATTCATTCTGAATGGTCAACGTAAGGTTATGGAGAGAAGAAGAGTCAACCTTTGATTTTTGTTGGCTATTGAGGATATGAAGGCTTACAGGTTGTTTGATCCTATCACTCAGGATGTGTACTTTTGTAGAGATGTCCATTTTGATGAGTCCTTCACACAAGTGGATTCCTCCTCCACTTCTTCTTCCTCACTACATACTCCACCTACTTCATCATCACTTGAAGATGTTTTGCTTCTTCAGGATGATACAGATGAAGATCCTACTCCACCACCTCCTCTAGCACCTTTTTTGCCTCAATGGGCCCACACTACTCTTGAGGAGGCTGGTCCTTTTGTTGGTGATCCCACAGATACTCACCGTACTCATTCACAAATAGCAGGTGTCAGTCTTTTGATTCATGCCATTTCCACGGATCCTCAGAAGTTCTCAGATGCCACAAGTATTCTAGAGTGGGACAGTGCCATGGTTGAGGAGTATTCTTCTTTAATGAAGAATCATACTTGGGATCTTGTTCCTCTTCCTAAGGGAAGAAAATTGGTTTGGTGCAAGTGGGTGTACCACACCAAATATGCAGTTGATGGTTCTATAGATAAGTACAAGGCTCATCTTGTTGCTAAGGGGTTTTCTTAGGTTGAGGGTATTGACTACTCTGAGACCTTTTCTCCTGTCACCAAGATGGATTCCATTCATCTTGTACTTTCTCTTGCTGCATCTCAAGGATGGTCAGTGTATCAGATGGATGTGAAGAGTGCCTTCTTGCATGGTGATCTTCATGAGGAGATCTACATGGAGTAACCTCCAGGTTTTGTGCAGGACTTTTCACTTGTTTGCAGCCTTTGTCATTCATTATATGGTCTCAAACAAAACCCTAGGGCTTGGTATGAGAAGATGGATAGTTTCTTCTTGCTTCTGGTTTCACACGATGCCATTCTGACCCTAGAGTTTACACTCAGAGATGTGGAGATGATCTTTTGATCCTTGTGCTTTATGTGCATGATTTGATTCTCACAGATAGTTCTACCTCCATGATCCAGAGTATTTAGTAAGCATTGATGGAGTGCTTTGATATGACAGATCTTGGTCTTCTGCACTACTTCCTTGGTCTTCAAGTTCACCAGACTACTGAGGGGATCTTTATTTTTTAGTAGAAGTAAGCTCTTGATTTGCTTCAGAGATTTGGCATGGCTGATTGCAAGCCTGCCCCTACACCATTTTAGTCAGGGGTTGTACTATCTACTAGTTGCACTACTCCCATAGTTGATGCTACATTGTATCGGTAGCTAGTTGGTAGTCTTTTGTACTTGACACATAGTCATCCTAATATTTTCTTTGCGGTTGGACTTGTCTCCTAGTTCTCTTAGGAGCCACATGAGAGTCATTGGAAAGTAGCCAAACATATCTTGAGGTATATTCAGGGCACATCACACTTTGGCATTCATTACACATCCAGAGCTTCTTCGATTATGGGCTTCACTGACTCAGATTGGGCTGGTGATGTTAATGATTGGAAGTCCACTTTTGGCTTTGTTTTCTACCTTGGTTATGGTCTGATTGCATGGTCTTGCAAGAAGAAGACATCTATTGCATTATCATCAACATAGGCTAAGTATCAAGGTGCAGTTTTGGCTAGCCAGGAGGTTCTTTGGCTTCAACAGTTGATGACTGAGTTTGGATTTCCTCCAACTCAACCCACTACTCTTTGGTGTGATAATCAGAGTGCCATTCACATTTCTTGCAACCCACTGGAGCATCAACATACTAAGCACATCGAGATCCACATGCACTTCATCAGGCAGCTCATCCAAGATGGTGTTCTCATCTTGGACTACTTACCTACTGAAGAGCAGGTTGCGGACATCTTCACTCATCCTTTGGCATCACCTCATTATCTTCAGTTGTGATCGATGCTTGGGGTGAAGGAAGTTGTCCTTGGGGGGTCTTATTGAGTCCTCCTTCATTCACTTTTTCAAGCTTTTTCTTTGCATGTTTCTCTATTTTGGAGAGGATTTTTTTCCCATGAGGTTTTCTCCTTTTCTCCACTTGTGAGAGATTGTTTGTACTTGGGTACCTAACATGGCCTTGTTGCCAGGACCCATCTTTGCATTTGTTTGTTCCTCCCTAAGTTGCACTTAAGGGGGGGTGTTGGTGTGAAGAGGATTATTACCTATCTGGTTTAACCTTTGTTGTGTATATAATTCATATTATTTAACTATTTATTAGTTAAATAATAATCACACACATGTTCACATCTTAAGTTGACTTAGGAAGCATTCTAGTTGTCTTCTAGATGTTTCTAGTTTGTCTAGTTGTTGATAGTTGTCATCTTATCCTATAGTTGTCATATGTCATAGGATTAAAACAATTGTCACATGACTACAACATCTTGTGTCTCACCTTGGTCTTTATAACCAATGTCTCATTGTACATTATGTAATCCAATACATTGTTGTATCATGGCAATATAGCATTCTTTTTGCTTGTCTCTCTTGTGTGGAAGGTTATTTGGTTTTACAGATTTGATCCTGGTGGTTGATTGCTCCAACAAGTTGAATTTAGTGAGTTGTAAAGGCCAAGGAAAGACTCTATTGCCCAATGGATATACTGGGCAAGTGGTCAGGAGAGTTTTAGCAGGCAAAATAGGCATAGAGATTGCCAAAAATATTATCCAATTGTGCTTTTCAGCTGAATTAGGTCAAGCTATAACAACATCTATATTTGTTGCTTTGAAGAAATAGATAAGTTCAAGGGGAAAAGAGAGGAAGGTTGAAGTTTTTTAGTCAGGACTGGTAGGAGAAAGGAAAGCTAATCCATATGTTGTAGATTGTATTGCAGTTGGTTGTTATTATTCATTCATTATAGTTGATACATTATCAAATGAGAAAAGAGTACACAAATTTTGCTAAATCCATTCATGAGTATGAACATCTGTATCATGCAACCATTTTTAGTTTATCTTCATGTAATTGATTCACAAAAGAGGAACAATATACAAAAAACATTGCATAAGATAGCTATTCATATTCATAAAGAGAAAGTGTTTATATGCTCCCACACAAGACGTGGGAATGACTGTACAAGATGGATTGAAAGAAAGCAAGTACATCTGAAATAGAAAAAAAACATATAGGAGGGAGAAGGATCTATCATTGCCTAAATGATGAACCCCCACAGTTGGCAGTATCATCTTCTGATTCATCATCAATATCTTCAAGAAGACATGCAAAAGAGACAAAGGAGGAATGTTAGAGCTCAAGATTCATTTTCACTCCTATATGAAATAGTATCAAATTGCACCTGCAATCTTACACAAGCATCTAGTCATGAAGATGGAAGAGATAAACTGACTTCAGATGTAGATATACAATGATAAGAAGAAGCAAGCAAGAGTTACATCATCATCAAGAGAGGCTAATTGGCCTCCATGTTTTCTCTAAAGAGTTTGTTGAATGGGCAAGTACATGTACATGAAGATATCTCATTGATAACATACATCAAAGTTGTCTGAGCAGTCATCTGGAGCAGCTGATCACAATAAAGGTTGCATCTCTTATCCTAGGAACAATCTTGTAGCAGTGAAGGTAAAAAGTTATACAAATAATGAAGCATAATTTGACAGATAACAGATGAATAGTAATGCAGTAGTAGGAGAGGATTTGCTAGAGATATTAGAGATTCAAGATTGATTGAATACTGGACAAGAGTTACAAGAGGTTCATCATTCTTTGTTTTCAAGATTCATCACTAAAATAAGCACTTGCAGTGGTTCATAAAAATGGAAAGACAGAGGTAGAAAAGACTCTTAACAACTCTTGTACTTTGAAGTTTTTTCACACTATTTATGATTCCTACAAGGTGAAGACAAGATATAGTTATAAGGTCTGAGAAGATGTTTTGAAGAAGAGCCAAACAATACAATAGATTGGTCAATGGATCTAAGGAAGAGAATGACTCTAGAAGGTAGTGAAAGTAGTCATAACAATGACAATGGAGGTCAAGAGCAATCCATAAGTAGAGATGACTATTGTTGATGTGTAAAATTGCGTAGGTTCCAACACCAACATGGGAAGTTTCAAGAATGTGGGACTTGCTACCTGAAACAACCTCCAGGTTTTAAAGAAGCTGACTCTTCTCTATCTTGTATGGGTTTTGGGAAAAAGGGTAGAAATTAAAAGAATTAAAGATACAGTTAAAGCAAATCTATCTATGGCGATGCGCTTGAAAAATAAGTATCTCCCTCAACTTAAGCATAGTGAAGCTATTCTCAAGATTTAGTTACGTTAAAGAGCAAATGTTGCATGATTAACATAAATAGATATAATGAATAAAATTAGAGGCTCACAAACAGATAATTTATAGTGACACAAAAAATATCAACCAAGGCATAGAACTCTGTCTTTTTCACTAATTTTCCAGCAACATAAGAGGCACAGATACATGCACAGTTACATTTACTTTCTGAATCAAGAATAACAAAAATAAAGGCAAAATGATATTCACTGGTCACAACAAAAAGTCTCAAACTTCTCTCTTAAATCTCTAATAGAAAAATATCTCTAGCAAAACTATCTATGAATGAATCTCTCCCTCTCCCGATCTATTACCAATGTTACATATTTATAGCACAGGATCGACTCTAGATTGTTTGCACAATCAAATCCCAATGGCCTAACTGAACTGGAGCTAACTGGAAGTCCCTGACACTTAAAATCTTTTGGATCTGCAAATAGTTATAATAATTGCAAGTCCATTGGTTGTGGCAAAAACATGTGAGGCACATCCCTTCTATAGAGAAAAGACACTTGGCAGCATCCGCACTCTTTAAACAATGAACTCTGAGACACATGGCAGCGTCTGCGTACATATAACTTGAAACTTCTTCATATCTCGGGAGAAATAGGAAACTGACACATGGTGGCATCCACATCAACTAGAAATAGATATGTGTCTTTATCCACACCTTCTCACTGAACTGTGTCTCTATATTTGGGTGGCCCCTTCTTGTGATGACTGTCGCAATCCGTTGCTCTGAAGCTTAAAGACATATTAGAAATGGGGTCCACAACTCTTTGCTTACTAGCTTTCAAATAGGGATAGGTGGTAGCCTCTGCAGTATCAACTATCTGGTACATGGAAGCTTCCATAGTCTTCTTGAAACATTAGAACCTTTTTGAGACTCACATGGAGGTTCACACATGTCAAGCTCCGTGAAACCAAAGAAACATTTATTATCATTGGAAGAAAGAGGCAAAAGCTTTTACTTGGGCACCGTATCCACCACGTGGCACATTCCACATCACCGAACCTTTACACTGGGGCCTACCTCCATTTATTACTTTGCATCGAAGGATATATAAATAGATACGCGGAAGCTGACACTTGGCAAGCTCCACAACTCACAAAATACACATGGCTTCTTCCGCAGGCACACTAAAACTTTATAACTGTGTCTCTGCATGTGACACATGGCGTCTTTCGTAGGGTCGCAACTTAGAATGTATTAGAGACATTTAATCCATGTGGCACGATCCATTGCAAAAGTTGTAACTTAGAAACAAAAGCGGCTTAAACCATAGATCGACACTTGTCAAACTTCGTGGCACTGGCAAAAAGAAACTGGCAGCAACAGTAAAATGAAACCCTTGTAAACCCTCGCGGCCATTCTTAGAAACATTATAGACACGGAAACTGAAACTCGCGGGTGCGCTGCTAAAAACAAAATGTAGAGTTTTATACTCTATAGTTCTTGGCGACCAGTAGGGATTTTGAGCCTGCTCAAAAAAACCCAAAACTTGGCAAAATATATGTATGTAAAATACAAGACAAGGTCACAAATTCTACAAAACTGTCTGATAGATAGACCATTCTGAATCCGAGAGTCCCTGCTTGCTCTTTAAATCATGAAAGGCAAAATCAAGATTTATAATGTCCTTGTGAGAAAACTTATGCAGAATCTGAACCGCAGTCTTCAGTTGAAACTCTAATTGGGCCATCAGGATCAAGAGAGATTCTACCTCTTGTATTGATCAGGAATCACTTAAACCTTGAAAAACAAATTGATCATTTTGTCTTATTAAAAGCAGGGTCTTAATCTCATCAATCATCAATACAATGCTAGCATCTGGAAATGGTGAGGGAAGACCCAATTGCACCAAATCTTCTATGTGTCTCTTCATCTCCTTTACTCCTTCTTTGACAATATCCAGGAGCTCCTGGCAGTTTGTAGTATCTAAATTGTAACTTAGAACTTCATTCACTCTCTTTGCAGCTACCATCCTGTCACAGATCCCTGCTACTGACAGAGTTTCATCTGTTGTGTCATATAGTTTCTTTAACAACAATTGAGAGTTAGAAACTCTCAAAGAGATAGTAGACAAAGTGGCTTGAACAAAAGTTTTCACCTTCTCACATAACAGATGTGCATTTAACAGGAAAGTTAATGAGGGTCTGAGCTGGATAATCTCCTCAGAGATTCTTTTCCACACTGACATATATAGATCCTTGACCAGATTCAGAACTCCAGCATTCTGAGGCCTATTAGCTAACTCCAATGTTAGTTGTTTTGTCATTTGTTGCTCTACTAATAGTTGTGCTTGTATTGCAGCAGCAGCATTCTGTTCACTCAATAGCTTCTGCTGAGACTGTGTAGCTTGTTGCAACTTTTCTTGATACCTCCTCTCTAAGGTGGCTTTTTCTTGCCTCAAGACATTTACTGCAGCTTTTTCTTGAGCAAGCTCCATCTTTAGAGAAGCATTTTGAGCCACTGTCACTTGATGAATTTGATAGGAAACAGTATTTTACAACTGTTTATTTAGATTTTCTATCTCATATGTTCTAGATTTCAACTCTGTAGCAAGGTTGCTACTATTTGCCTTCTCCTGAGCTAAGTCAGTTTCAACCTTCTGCAACTTCCTGGACACTTTTAAGTAGTCAGTTGCAACAGCAGAAGTGGTTTCATTGAGTAGCTCGACCCTATCTTGTGGTTTGAATAGAGACATGTCCATAGCTACTGCATTCATTGCAAAGTCCTGAGGCTGCATCTGCTTATTTGGCTTCGCCACATTTGGGGACAAATGTGTGACAGTCAGCTGCTGTTGTATAGGGTCAAAGAGAGACTTCATATGTGGCACAACCAGGCTCTTATTTTCTTTCTTTCTTTTCTTATCTAGCCTAGCTTCTCTAGCCTTCTTTGCTATATCTGCTTGAGCTTGGAAAGTGGGGGGAGAAGCAATGTACCCCCAGCAAAGGGATGACCCTGAGGTAAACCATAAGGAATAGCCAAATGTTGGCTAGGGGAGATTTGGGGAGGTACTCTTCTTGGAACAGAGGGGGAAAAGAATGGAAATGAGGTGGCCTATGAAGACATGCTCTGAGGATTAGCAATTGGGGCAAGTGTAGATATAGGAATAGCAGAGGTGGTAGGGGATACTAATGTTTGGCCAGTTGGGATTGCCACCCCTGTGGTAGAAGAAAGAGACTGAGAGGAAAAAGGAGAAGAAACACTTACCTAAGGAGCAACAGATGTGGTTGATAGTTGCTGTAGCAAAGGTTCTACTTCTTCATCTTACTCTGGTGGCAGGTTTAGTTTTCTATGCTTTCTCAGCCTTTCTCCTGTCTCTCCTTCTAATTCCTTTTCCTCTATATTTACCACTACTGAAGGTGGCAAGGGTACAAAACTAGAAGCCCCAGTAGCTGAACTGATGGAGTCCCTCTAGGTGGTGATGACATGACACCCTTTTATTTCTCTAGAGTACTAAGAGATTGGGGCTAGGGAGATACAAGGGGTTCAGATGAGGCTTGTCTTATTGCTTGCATTGTATGAATTGACTCAGCCTCCTCTTCAGACTCCTCACCCTTCTTGTGGATTCTGCTTGTATCAGGGCTAGAAACTGGAGAGGGATGCCACTCATCCCAGATAGACTCCCATCTTTCATCAGTGTCAACCTTCCCAAAAGAGTGTGTCAACTCAAAAATTTCCTACCTATACTTCCAATAGGCCTTAATTTTCTCTGGCTTCCATTCTTTGCCCTTCAAATCTTTCTTTAAACTAGTACCCATTCTGATCTTAGGGTCAAAGGCCTTTTGTTTAACATAAAAGGTCTCCCATGGCTTGGGCCCCTCATAAGGCAAATCTGCCAGTTCCACATATAGGTCTGGCGTATCTTCTTTAGGGTTTCTCCTGTCTTCCCAAAAGGGGTGACCCTCATGTGCTATTTTAGCCCCTACTTTGTTGGTTCTTACCCAGGAGGCTATAAAACTGTTTGGGTCGTACTTCCATTTGTCTTCAATAATGAAGAATCCCAAGACAGCTAACTTTCATAGCAACAGATGTTCAACATCTCTGACTTCCAAGGCCATGTTCTTTCTGATCCATGGGATATCATACATTTTCTTCTTCTTCCTCTTGGTGCCATACTCATTATCAACCACAGACACTTGCCGGGTTACTTCTAGAAACGTTACCCTAGGGGTAAAAATTTTAGGGAGCAGCATAGGTTCCTCATTGAAGCCATGGACCCTAATGATAGTATTTTGGGCCCTAAAGAAATAATCACATGAGATTGGACAATTGGTCATGAAACCCCTAATGCTCTGTGTCAACCTATGTTCTACAGGTTTAGGGCTCAAATGGCAAAATACAGGGGCAACAAAGAGTTCCCAGAACTCATAAGGGTCTGACGCCTTAGATAGCACGTGTCCATGCAGACACAGGAATAGTTCTATTTTGCCCAAAATTTGGGTCATACATGCTCAATTGCATATTCAGTGCAAATATATTGTGGTTCTAATATAACATCAAATGAAACAGATAAGCAGAATACCTAAATACTCCTGTGGCTTTGAAATTGACAAGTTGATCAATCATGGAATAAGAAATTTGTTCTGAAAAATCTAGCCGGTATTCCTATGACTTATCCACAGTCTTCAACCTAAAAATGATTACAATTTGCCAATCATAGATGGTGTTATCTTCCTTCATCTTGAAAATGAAAGACATCATGGACAGTGCCTCTTGACTGGCCTGGCTGAATTGCGCCCTTCCTATAGGTAGCGTGGGCATCTGTGTGTTCTCCTCTTCTAACTATAATTTTGAGTTAAGGAACCTAAGTTGGTTGTTGACATTTGACCATGTCTTTTGCATTTTAGCAATAGTGGGGAATGTGGCCATTCGATCATGATACAGGGCCAGCATGTCTCTTATAGCTTTGGGTGTAATCTGCACCATAAAGGGTCCCTATTGAATGGTGCTTGATGGCACATGGAACAGCTCCACACATACATCAATTAGGTCAGGGCAGAGGTGCACATTAGGGACCAGGAACTGTGCCAATTGTGAGGTCCAAATCCTCATTCCAAAGGTCTCAGACTGTCCACTCTTCAGATTTTTAATGCATCTATGGTGTGCCCCTTCGCAGATAGCCTTTGTAGATTTTTGAAGGGCTGGGTCAAAGATATCATCTGCAAAATTCTTTACTTTCACTGGGTCGATGGAGTAACCTACTTCAGGGACTCTCGTTCTAGGGTAGGGTCTCTTAGGTTGTACAGGAGCTAAGGCATAAGATTTGCTTTTTAAAAGCCTATCAATTGATTCATATATTCTGAGTCCCTCCTGAAAGGACTGTGCCTCAGCCATGACTGTATTCTGTAGGGAGAATGTGAGAAGCTTTGAGACATAGAAACTGTGAAATAGAAATGACACTCAGCTATGAAGTGCTCGCTAGGGATTAGAGGCAATAGTAATTCGTAGCAAAGAGATAGAAACAAATGAAAGCCATAGTTAGGATTTGTGCTAATTTAATGATGCTTTTAATGACACATTGAGTCTCATAAATGGCATTTACACCAAGAAAACTGTTAGTGTATCTTTTGAAATCTTTGTGGAAAGGAGTGTCAGAAAAATTATGAGAGTGGCTGCGAAAGTGTACTTTTGAGGATTTTGGGGATTGGAGACAACCTTAATGAATGCGAGATTTCAAAAAGAGAAAGGGGCTTGTGCTGATGACACATGTTTCAAGAACACTTATTGAAAAGGAAAGCGGGAAAGAGATGGCGGGAAAACAAGAAAGCTACAAAAAGGGAAACTAACTAACTATGGTACATAAGAGCCCCTGCTTAGTTAAAGTGTTTCAAATAGATACCATTTATAGGAATCTCTTTAGGTTCACCGTCCATGGTCTCGAGCTCAAAATAATTTTGCTGCTTACAGGAACGAATCTTGTAAGGGCCAGTCCATAGTGACTCAAACTTGCTGTGTCGGCCTGGCTTGGCAGCTCTTTCATCCCACTTCAAAACCACTGAGCCCACTTCAAAATGGGGATTTGAAGTTTTCTTGTCAAAACAATTCTTGATTATTTTCTAGTGTCTCATTAGTGACTCATGTGCTTTCTCTCTTTTCTTTTGTACTTCCAGCAGTTCAGCAAGTCTAACTTGCATTAGGCCATTTTCCTTAATCTCAATTTGTTTCAATAATTGCAGAGCAGGAATCTCTAAGGTTAGTGGCATTACAATTGGCTTACCATAGAGCAATTCATATGGAGACATCTTTGTCACTTGCTTAGGTGTAATTATGTCAGCCCACAGTGCTGTATTTAGCAGCTTATGCCACTGTCTGTGATAGTTGGTCCCTATCCTCTTAATGAGTCTGATTAGGTTCTTGTTAGTAGACTCTGCCAGACCATTACCCTAAGGGTAATAATTTAAAGAAGTTTTCAAATAAATTCCATACCTTAATGCAAACTTAGATATTTTTGTTCCCAAAAATGCCTTAGCATTATCTGATATGATGCTATGAGGAGGGCCAAAATGAGCAGTAATGCTTTCCAAAAAGTCTAGTATTACTTTTTCTGTTGCTTCCTTGAGTGGTACTACTTCACTCCATCTGGTAAAGTAATTTATGGCTGTAAGGATCCATTTGTGTCCCGTACTTGACACTGGATTGATCATACCAATGAAATCAAGACCCCATTGGGCAAAGGGCTCATCTATAATTATGGGGCTTAGGGGCATTGCTGCATTTCTTCTTTTTCCTGTATAAAACTGATAGGCTTGGCACTCTTTGACCAACTGATAACAGTCTGTAAATAGAGTTGGCCAGAAGTATCCTTCTTGAGTCACCTTTATTGCTATGGTCCTTGCTAAAAAGTGTCCACCTGAGGTTCCATGGTACAACTCATGTAATTTTCTTTGAGCCTCATCTTTTTCTATGCATCTCAAAAGTATGCCATCAACATTTCTCCTGAATAAGATCTCATCAATTAGTACAAAGTAGGACCCTTGATGTCTATAATACCTTCTCTTATCATGGGAGAGCTCATTTGGGAAAATCCCACGTTTCATAAATTGAATCCTATTTGTGACCCAAGAATTCTGATCAATCTCTTGGATTCTCAACACACTCTCACTTTTGTTTCTACAGTCACCATTCTCTCCATGTCTTGGGCCATATATTGGCACAATCCTTTGCCTCTTACTAACTTAGTGGGTCTGACCTCCACATCATATTCAAGGATCTTTGTTATCAAGTTTGCTCTTTTCTCAGTGATCTCACCCTCCATAATGTATTCTCTTACACTAGGATGAGCCACTAATATCAGAATTTTATTTCCCATTACCATGTGTCTGAATTTCTTAAGGGCTTTGACCATGGCATATGCCTGTTTCTCCACAAAATTGTATCTGGCCTCATATTCCCTGAGTGTCCTAGAGAAAAAGGCTATTCGGTGCTCTCCTTCTTGCTGGTCATCTTTCTGAGTCAAAACAGTAGCAACACTGAACTCACCTCCATACACATACATTATAAAAGACTTAAAAAGTCTGGGTTTCTAAGTACTGGGGCTGTTGAAATGGCTTTCTTGCTTTCCTCAAAAGCCTGTCTCCCTTCTGCAGTCCATTTGAAAACTAGGTCCTTCTTTAGCAACAATGTCATTGGTCTATTTAGACCTGCAAAGTCAGATATGAATTGGCTAACAAAGTTGATCTTCCCTAGAAAGGATTGAACTGTTTTCTTATTGATTGGCAGAGATAGATTTATTATGGCAGTGACTCTCTCTGGATCAATAGAGACCCCTTCTTTTGACACTATATGCCCTAACAGTTTACCCTGAGGTACTACAAAGATACACTTCTTGGGGTTCAGGGATATTCTGAATTCTTGACACTTCTTAAAAACTATCTCTAAATGATCAAAATGATCAATAGCATTTTTAGAGAAAATATGAGGTCATCTAGATAAATCAGGATGATTTTGTTTATTAGCTCTCCAAATGCTACATCAATTGCTCTTTGAAAAGTGGCTCCAGCATTTGAAAGGCCAAATGGCATCTTAGCATATGCAAATGTTCCCCATTTGGTAGTGAATGCAGTCTTATGTTGGTCTTCATTAGCTAACCAAATTTGATTGTATCCAGAGAAGCCATCCAGTAAGGAAAATCTTTTTGATCCAGCCACAGTTTGTAAAATTTGTTCCATAGAGGGAAGGGGATAATGATCTTTCGAAGATGCTCTATTCAGATCCCTGAAATCTACATAGAGCCTTATGTCACCATTCTTTTTCCTGACTAGCACTAGGTTGGATACCTAGGTTGAGTGTTTGATTGGAAAAATAATCTTTGATTCTAAAAGCTTTTGCAACTCATCCACCACTAGAGGTTCAATTCTAGGATTCACTGGCCTTTGCTTCTATCTGACTGGTTTAGATCCTTTAGTCAGCTCTATGGTGTGCTATATAATATCTCTATTATAGCCATGGAGGTCTTCATAGGTCTAGGCAATCACTTAGTCATATCTTTCACACAGATCAATTGGTCTTTCCTTTTCTTGCTGGGTTGTAGAATTGCCAATCTTCAATTTTCTTCCTTGACTAACTTGGATTTTAGAATAATCTACTTTATCTGCTTGAAACCTCTTCTTCTCCAGGCTTACATCTTCTGGGTCAAATAAGTTTTCTAAGGTAATCAGTCCTTTAGGTAGCTTATTGGACTTTAATTGAATAATTTGGTTGCCATATGCTTCTTCAATCTTAGGGTGTAACTGATCAACAAATTCTCCTGATTGTTGCAAAAATGAGAGGACTTGGAAATCATTTTCAAAAAATTGCCAATTTTTGTCATTGTCTGGGATAGTTGGCCTCACTATAACTTTGACTGACTCATTGTTAACTAGTAGATCAATTGTTGGATCAAACTGGGAACTAATCTATGCCATTCTATCTGCCTTAGAATTCTGGGCTCTAGGAACTACTTCAATGTTGAAAGCTTCAAAATCATCTACTAGGTCCCAAATCCTATGCCTATAGGATCTCATCCTTACATTTTTGGATACTGCCTTTTCTCTGATTTGTTTCACCACTAGTTCTAAATCTCCTCTTACTATCAGATTCTTTACTCCTTTTTTCTTGTCTAACACGAGTCCATGCACCAAGGATTCATACTCAGCATCATTATTGGTACAGGCAAACTGAAAAATGGATGGCTCTTAAAATTTTCTCACCATTTGGGGCAGTAAGGCAAATCCCTGCACCAGTACCATTTTTACTTCTAGCCCCATCAAGATTTAGAGTCCATATTTCTGAGTCCTTTTCAGATTCTTGAGTCTGTGGTGTTTCTTTCCTTAAAACATTTGGGATCTCTTGGTCTTCTTCAAATATGACATAAGTGCCTAAACCAGTAGAGTCATAATTTCCATAGGGGTCACTTTGCATCATAGTCAATAACTGATTATTCTCTTCCTCCTATTGGTCATGTTCAGTCCAGTCACCTATCTCTTCAACAAAGATTCTTTCATCTCTATTTAGCATAGCATGGGCTGCCTCTAATTTTGGGGTTGGTTCATTTATGATATGGTCTTTTGATAATGGCTCAGATAGTATCTTCATCTTTGTCCCATATTTGGTTCTTAGAATGAGGTGTGACCAATCTAATGACATGTAACCTCCTATCTTGGCTGTAAAATCTCTGGATAGACATAGACCAAATACAGGAGGAATATCTATGACTACCACATCCTGATTCACAATTATATTAGGGCAAGTGTACAATTACAATGGGAGCTATTTAATTTTTCCTATTGTTTGCACTGATTTCCCATCCAACTGCATAACTCCTCTAGTAAGTGGCTCATACTTTATTTTCAAAGCATCTGCTATTTGTTTTGGTATTACTATAGTATTGGCCCCAGAGTCTATCATTGCATTATGCACCAGTTTCTTCCCAACTATCAAAGTCAAATAAAAGGGCTCTGGTTTGGATTTACCTACCTCAAGTGCATTGTTCAAAAGGGTTGTTGTCTGCAGAGGTACAGTATCTTTGAGCTGCATCTTTTCTTTATCATCAAGTCCTCCTTTGGCACCAGTATGTTTAGGTACTTCTTGGCCCTACAGAGCTTCTTGCAACAGTGTCTTCTGCTTAGGAATAGCTAGCATGTCCCAGATTGATACATGCACTGGTGTCCTTTTTAGCTGATCCACTATATTGACAGGTCCTAATGCTTGGGCCTTTGAGTAATAAGGGTACCTTGCCTTTTCTTGAACTTGACCTAAGGATACTTGATTCTGCACAGGCTGGGACATTTCTTGTCTAGCAGCTATGTTCTGATGACCTTGAAAAGGGGGAGCTCCCATGATCTCATTATTAGTGACTTCAGGTTATTCCATAATTCTCCTCTTTGCTCTGGTATAGTAATCTAATTGCACTAATGGCTTCTTGGAAGTAGATGCTTCATTCAAGAACACTGACTCTTCATCTTCTATCCATGAAAATAAAGCATGCTCAGGGGCTATTTCCTCTTCCTGTTGTAAGGACATTCCTTGCATTTGGGCAACCAGGACTACATTTTGTACACCCGGAGACTGATATTGTGAAGTGTTAGAAGTTACAAATTGCCCTTCTAATCCTCTCTGTTCTGCAATCTTTTGCTATAAATTTCCTCTAGGGCAGTCTCTGGGCATATGGGCATTGTTGCAAGGAAAACACCAAGCATTTGTGCTATCTGCAAAATTATTTTGCCTTGGAATAATTTCCCTGTTGGGATTAGGAGGAACAACCTGTAGAGGTGTAGGGGCTATTACTAACTGGTTTGATGGCTGAGGGTTAGCTTGCCTTTGAGGGCCTTGATACTAATTTAGCTGAAAGGGAGGTCTATTTCCTTGGTATCCTTGATATTGGGGTTTTGGATTAGGATTTTGTTGTCTCTTCAGATTGATTATCTCATTTGAAAAGGTTCTTAAAATGTTCTTGACATCATCCATTTTAGATGATTGAACAGGGGCAATTACTTTAGCACATTGCCGAGGAAAAGAATACATAGACACATGTGGGGTTGTAGGATTAGGGACTTCTTGAGGCAGAGGTAAGGTAATTTCTAGAAACATGGGCATAGGAGACCTTGGGGGCAACTTTCCAGCATCTATTAAATTATTTTCAGCTTTGACTGCAAACTCATAAGCTTCTGGTAGTGTCTGACCTCCAAGGGATTGGATCATCACTGATATATCTGAGTTTAAAGCTTTAAGGTAAAACACAATAGCCATACCTGGTAATGGTCTTGTTGTGGCAGGGATCCTCTCCCAAGTCTTTTGAAATCTTGAATTGAAATCAGTCATGGCTTCTTGTGGTGCCCTTTTGATGGTGATCAATTGTTGCATCAAAGAAGATTTATCACCCTTTTCTTTAAATCTTTCAAAGAAGGCATCACCAAGCTGATGCCATGTAGAGATTGTGTTTGGGGTTAAAGATCTATACCAATCCAGAGCCTTCCCTTTGAAAGAAGCTACCAACAGTCTTCTAGCTACATTCTATTAAGTGATCACATTTACTGCACAAACATCAGATACATCTTGCAGATGCTCTTCAGGTGTCTTGAAATCTTCCCCATTGAATTTAGGTAGAGCCTTAAGAGCATTGACTAGGATAGCATCCCAAGTAGCTGGTGGTATTGGAAGAATCAGAGGACTGCCAGTGTTCTGATTTGTATAATTCCTTGGGGCTATAGGTGCTCCCATATTTACTCTTGGTGCTGCTGCAAACTGATTCACTCTTCTCCTTGGATTAGCTACTAGCGGTGGCAAAAGAATGCCTGGTCTAGCAGTAGATTTAGCTCTTGTTACAGGTCCATAGCTCTAACTTCCTATGGCTTTCTGGCTCATACAATCTTGGTAGAAACTTCAAGAAATGGTCCCACCAAGCGTGCCAAAAACTGTTGATGTGTAAAATTGCACAGGTTCTAACACCAACATGGGAAGTTTCATGAATGTGGGACTTGCTACCTGAAACAACCTCTAGGTTTTAAAGAAGCTGGCTCTTCTCTATCTTGTATGGGTTTTTGGAAAAAGGGTAGAAATTAACAGAATTAAAGATACAGTTAAAGCAAATCTATCTATGGCGATGCGCCTGAATAATAAGTATCTCTCTCAACTTAAGCATAGTGAAGCTATTCTCAAGATTTAGTTACGTTAAAGAGCAAATGTTACATGATTAACATAAATAGGTATAAAGAATAAACTCAAAGGCTCACAAACAGACAATTTACAATGACACAAAAAATTTCAACCAAGGCACAAAACTCTATCTTTTTCATTAATTTTCCAGCAACATAAGAGGCACAGATACATGCACAATTACATTTACTTTCTGAATCAAGAATAACAAAAATAAAAGCAAAATGATATTCACTGGTCATAGCAAAAAGTCTCAAACTTCTCTCTTAAATCTTTGATAGAAAAATATCTCTAGTGAAACTATCTATGAATGAATCTCTCCCTCTCCCGATCTATTACCAATGTTACATATTTATAGCACAGGATCGACTCTAGATTGTCTGCACAATTGAATCCCAACGGCCTAACCAAACTGGAGCTAACTGGAAGTCTCTGACACTTCAAATCTTTTGGATCCGCAAATAGTTACAATAACTACAAGTCCATTAGCTATGGCAAAAACATATGTGGCGCATCCCTTCTATAGGGAAAAGACACTCAACAGCATCCACACTCTTTAAACAATGAACTCTGAGACACATGGCAGCGCCCGTGCATATATAACTTGAAACTTCTTCATCTCTTGAGAGAAACAAGAAACTGACACATGGCAGCGTCTGTAGCAACTAGAAATAGATGTGTCTTTATCTATACCTTCTCGCTAAACTATGTCTCTATATTCAGGTGGCCCCTGCTTGTGACAACTGTCGCGATCCATTGCTCTGAAGCTTAAAGACATATTAGAAATGGGGTCCACAACTCTTTGCTTACTAGCTTTCAGACAGGGATAGGTGGCAACCTCCGCAGTATCAACTATCTGGTACGTGGCAGCTTCTGCAGTCTTCTTGAAACATTAGAACCTTTTTGAGACTCACGCGGAGGTTGACACATGTCAGGCTCCGTGAAACCGAAGAAACATTTATTATAATTGGAAGAAAGGGGCAAAATCTTTTACTTGGGTGCCACATCCACCACGTGGCACATTCCGCATCACTGAACCTTTACACTGGGGCCTACCTCCATTTATTACTTTGCATCAAAGGATATATAAATAGATATGTGGAAGCTGACACTTGGCAAGCTCCGCAACTATCATAAAATACACATGGCTTCTTCCGCAAGCACACTGAAACTTTATAACTGTGTCTCCGCATGCAACATGTGGCGTCTTTCGCAGGGTCACAACTTAGAATGTATTAGAGACATTTAATCCATGTGGCACGATCCGCTGTAAAAGTTGTAACTTAGAAACAAAAGTGACTTAAACCGTAGCTCGACACTTGTCAGACTCTGTGGCACTGGCAAAAAGAAACCCGCAGCAACAGTAAAATGAAACCCTTGTAAACCCTCGTGGCCATTCTCAGAAACATTATAGACATAGAAACTGAAACTCGCGGGCACGCTGCTGAAAACAAAATGTAGAGTTTTATACTCTACAACTGTATAATAGTTAGAGGACACTCATTAGTTAGTAGCATGTAAAGACTTAAGTAGAGAACTGTCAGACATCTAGGGATAGTCATACAAAGAAGGGTACTTCAAGACCTCTATTAAAGTTTGTAGATAATGGATTTTAAGAAAAATGTCGACAATGGGCTACAAGAGACTACATTAAGTATCAGCACGTTTGCATAGGCTTTTTGAAGAAGAGATTGAACACATGTTCAAAGACCAAAAAGCATTAAAAAATAGTCATGCTTAAAGTATAGAAAGTTCCAAGATATAACTGTAGCAGTTACATTTCATTGTGAGAGCCTTGTCAAATATCAAAAATGTTGAGAGCTAAGCAAAACAAATACATCAGAGCAGTGACAAGAAAGAGACTGAGGAAACTGTGAAATAGTCATATATAATGAATGTATTTCAGTGATAAGACAATCAAGAAGGCTTAAACGTTCAAGAGCATCCTAATAGGTATCAAATGCACACTTAGGATAGAATGTTATCAGATCAGCTCTAGGGATGAACATTGTCATAGTGTTGTCAGGTTGTCCACATTGTCAACAGTCATCAAAGAATGCCTAAATCTATAAGGACAATATGTTATGAAGAGTTTCTTCATAAAGATCTACATAGAAATTCAACAAAGATAGTGGTAATAGGATTATCAAAAGGACGTTCAAGTGACAAACATAGTCAGTAGATTAGAGAGAAGGACCAGTAGACTAGGGACATTCAAAAAAGAGGGTTTGAAGGCACTTACAACAGGGTTAGCAAAAGTATCACTATGAACATGCATGTAATGGAGCAATGTCACCTAGAAAACATCTGTCAGGAGTACAAGACGGTCATAAGGCATGTAAAACATTCATTAAACTAGCGAAACAGTCATGATGATGACTTCCTTAGATGACTATTCTTAAATATCATCCACTCCAATAGTCAAAACTAGCTTGGGAAAATAAAATAGGTCAAATATTTACCACTTTTTGTTGTGAATGAGATGTAAGCTTGCTAATGAATACTTGACCATTGAAATGAGTGATATTCAAGTGGTGTGGTTTAAGACCGCCCAAAAGCAGTCATCATCATGACTATCGCAGCATAGTAGAAAGCAAATTGTTTGGTGAAGTCATATGCAGAAGGTCAAAATATTTAAGATACATAACTGTTGGAGCAAATATGAGAAGTTATGCAAAGGAGATGATGGTTCATGCTATTGAAGGTCTGTTTAAACAAGGATGGTTCTCAATGATAGCAATGGGCAAATTGGAGTAGAGATAAGCAATGATTGTCCCAGACCTACAAAAAGAAATGCCATGGATAACAAAGACTGTATAAGAGCAACAAAGATAATATCTTTAAAGTTTAACAATCTGCATTTAAGGGTTCCATTTTAGGATTGTTTTGATTTGTTTTCTTTTGACATTTTATGAGTTTGATTAAGAGAAAGAAGAAGTGGAAAACTTTCTACATACTGTTATCCGAACAGAGAGCACATATAGATGCATTAAGATATATTCAGAAACAACAAGAAGAAGAGAAGTCTATTCATCCTTTACTAGAGAAAGGGTTTTCCTTTTTATACTCAGCGATAGAGAAGAGCAAACCACTAGACAGTATGTCATCACTAGGAGGCAACAAGGTCCTCAAACCATAGAGGGTTTCATATATGAAGGAGCAGAACCCTAGTAGAATTTTAAATAAAAGAGGGTCTTAAGAATTTCCATCGAAATAACAACAAAATGAACATCCATGAGAGAAATAGAGTTTACAAGTTCTTCACAAGTCTTTAGGCAAACCCTATTTGGGTTTCTTATTACATATAAAGCCAAATCTTCCACTTCTAAGTACCCATGAATAGAAGGAATAGTACTATCATATTAGTAGTTTTATACCATGAATGATTAGTAGCATAAGAAACCACAAAGGTAAAGCAGCCTCTCACCATTTGTCCCAACAAAAGGAGCCAGAAAAGAACCCTCAAAAATGGAAAAAAAACTATATGCATATGGAACAACAAAAAGGGGGTAGTTTGCACTATATGAAAAGAGGGAGAACTTGCCAGAAATAGTGGTACTTAATAGTAACCCTAGCAAGAGTATTACCTTGTTCAGGCCTATTGAGACAGTTAGGAGTCATAGTTTCAAAGTTATCTCAGTGTCTTATGAGGGTACAAGTCAATCTTCAAAAAAATGGCAAAGGCTAAAGCAATCACAGCTCTAGAATCATTCACAAACAAAACTAGAGTAGATAAAGACGAGCTTTGAAAGGATGCAAAGTCAAGTAACAAAGCATACACCAAGAGAGTGCTTACTAGATAGAAAAGCAGGAAGACTCCCAGCTAGTGAAGCCTTCAACCAGAGCCTTCAAAATCCTCCATGGTGGCTCGTAGCAACAGGTCAATGAGATGAAATGGAGAAATGAAAATTGTTTAGGGTTTCAAGATCCTTTTGTCATACAAGCCCAATCCCTAGAGGTCCTTTTTGACTTTATTTTAAACAAATCATCAAAATGAATCAAAAAAAGACCATGGTCAAAAACTTTCCTAAGTGTTGAAGGTTAAAAACCATCATGAGCCTGTGAGAGAGATGGGGAGTCATAAGGAGTATGATGTGTTTTGTGACTTTTGTTGTTTTTCTTTAACCTTAAGTCAATCAAAAGAGAGATAATGATTTAAGTTTGAAAAGAGGAAAATCCATGATGGGCTTTTATATTTTTATTACAGTTGACTTAGGTCAATATTGAGCAGGTTAGAGTTTTCTTTTTTACCAAGGGTGAAAAGGAGATTTTAATTGCCTTGTAAGCTTTTTGTAAAGGGCTAGAGATTAAGTGAATTTATTATGTAAACCCCTTTTCTTTTGCATGAGGAGACAAAAACATTATATTTAAACAAATATTAGGGGTAATAATTATAAATTACCTTAATATTTGTTTCATAAAACCAAGGAGATAATTACAAAACACTTATTAAGGTAAAGCATGCACATGAATTACCCTTAATATTTGTCAAAGATAATATATTTTTGCCCTCAAATCATGCGAAAGAGTGAAGTGGAGACAAATTGAGGTGGCAAACTCATGCAAGAGGAGTTTCTCTTTCTATTTTTGACTTGGAGTCAAACATAACTATTTTTGGCATTATTTTTGGTCAAACACCTTGAGAGGAGGAGTTATGAACTAATATATCTCAATTTGGAGTAGTTGTGGGCCCTCTTTTTTAGGTTTTTTCCTCTTGCTTGCCCAGCAATTGAGAGTTGACTTTTCCAGCCTATTCATGCATCAGTTGGAGTGTAGTTTGACAAGAGTTTATCTTCCCTTTTCTTTTTTGAGATAGATTTTTGTATTAAAGGGAAAAAGCTTATGCATTTTTCTTAGTTCTTACTTTTTCTCTTTCCTTTGCACATTGCAGAGATAGATTTTCAGTATTGTAACTTAGCTTTTTATAGATTTTTATGTAGTAGTAGTCTACTTTTTAGTAGATTTCATAGTTATTGTAGAGTTTTCATTCTATTTTCCAATAAAATTAGGTGTTCTTCTTGGATTCAAGTGTCTAGTTACCTTGTGAATGATCTGATAAAGATTTATTATGTTTTGAATCAAAACCTTTAAGTTTTCTATCTCATTCTATTGAAGCAAGTATATGACAGTGCAGATTTTACCACAGGTTATAGATTGTGTAGGTGATTCCTTTACTTTTCTAAGTTGTGAGAACATTGGTTTTCCTTCAGCAAGAAGTAGATTGATTTCATGTCTTTCTGTGAAATATTTATGTGATAAGATTGTTCAATTTGAGTTGTAGGAACAAATGTATTAAGAAATACCTATGAATCAGTTGCAAGTTAGATTACAATTATTAGTGCATCACCCCTTTAGATCAAATTCAGTTTTATTAATCATCCTTCTATCTCTTTTCCTTGAAAGTACATCAGATCTAAGGGGCATTTAAAGGGAGTTGACTCTTTTAGAGGTTCATTCTCATCATAGACAACCAATAGTCTGAGAGTGATCCAATGTTTCACAGGATTATTAATCTTATTGCTTGACAGGGTGCAATCCTTTGTGATAACACTTTCATCAGTGAAATCTTTATTTTGTAAACCAGATAGTTTGTAGATGGGAGGTTCTTCCAACAAGGAGTTCACCATTAGTTGAATTCAGTGATAGAAGAAAGTTGAAAATTATCTAAGGCAAATGGAAAATTTGTTTTTAAGGGAATGAAAGTGTTGAAGGAAATGAAGGGTGATGTCTTCGTTGGCAAAGGGAGGACTTCGTGAGCCATTGGGTTGACTGGTTAGAATTTTCACCGACAACGTTTCGCCGACTAAGGAAAGCTCCAATAAAGAAGGAAAACAAAGATAATGGATAAGGAAAAAAGGTTTATAAGGTGTTCATTGGCAAGTCGGTGAGTTCGCAAACTATTGAGTTCGCTAACCAAGTTCATGAGTTCACCTTTTCATCAATTCACTGATAAGGAGGCAAAAGGAGGCTCATGATGAAGACTGAGTGCCAAAAGGATAAAGGAGGTTTTCCTTAGTTTGTAAAAGGGAGAATTCGCTGATAAAGTGAATAAGTAAGGAGGAAGTTCAAAAGGAGCCTTTGTCAGTGGGATGATGAGTTTGTGAACTTGATAGTTCACCAACTAAGCTTTTGGCCAACCGATTTTGTTGACAGAGAGAAAAAATAAGAAGCCCAATGCACAGAAAGAGCATAGAATCAGAATTAAAATGTAAAATGAAGGATGAAGATCAATCAGGCATAATGTTTGAATTCTTTAGGTACCAGAAAATTTAAAAGGGGCCTGTAAGTGAAAATTAGACAACATTTTTAAAGCGTTGTAAAAGCTTTGAGGGGAGTGATGTCCTGAGTCTGCACCATGATTCTATGATGAAACTTGCAGGTTTGTACTCATAATTAATGTGTTGCAGGCCAAGGTTTTGTAGGTAGTTGACACAGTGAAAATATTCAATGCATCTATACACAAATGGAGGAAAAAGTAGATGAAATAGATTTGCTTGTACCAAAACATAAATTCAGCCTTCCCTCTTCAATGCTCTAGGTACCCAAAGAGTGTGGGCAATCTCATTTTATCAATTTTCAGACTTGTAGATTTCCTAACAAGGCCATGGGCTAGTTTTAATAAAGCATGGGTGTACTCACTGACTGGGTACAATGCTTTGAATTGCACAGTGAGCTAAAATGTTGTATATGCATCTATTTTTGATGCATAATGGGTTGGTCAATTGTGCATTTTCTCAGTTGGTTCAGAGATCCAGAGGCAGAAAAGAAAAGATCATTTGTAGTTTTTGTTCTTCAGGAGGTGACTGTGAAATGTGTGTCATTGTGAAAAGTAAATCTATGTCCATCTAAAATTTCTACAATATTACTCCTCACAACTCCCAGGTTTATAACAAAGTTCTCATGAAGTTCGGTCTCTACAATTTATATATATAAATTAAACTAGTTATAGACTATGACTGTAATAGGATATGGCTACAATACCTTGTGTTCAAAATGTGAAAACAAATATTAGTCTTTCTCTGCATTTATATGCTAGCTTTCTACTCATATTTTGTGTTTTGATAGCTAATGGAAAACTATGTTTGCTCAAGTGTATAAACAAGAACATGACAACTTTCTACAAACCTGAATTCTCTAAATAAACAAAGTTATCCAAAACCATTTTCCATAATTTGGTGTCTATCAAAATGACAAAGTTTACAACATATTAACTCTATGAGTTTGATGATACAATGATAGCATGAGAAAGTTATTATCCACAATTTTCTTGATGTAACTATAAGATTATGATATTTATACTCTGGGGTTTTAAACTACTGAATCAATGACATTAATATTGTCTATTTCTTTCAAAGATTCAAACTTCATTATCTCTACTTTGTATACTCTATATACTTAGCTCTAAGAAAACATATCTCTGTATATATTCATACAAAAATGGAATACTACAGTTTAAGAATGGAAATAATTGTTTATAAAAGATATCCTTACCTCAAGACATCAATGGTTCCCAAAGCCTGAGCAAGTTCTTACTATCTCGCTACTACTCAAGCCTAACTTAACACCTTTTTCTATATTTCTATCTCTTTCCCTTGTAGTTTCTATATGAGAATGAATCTCTCTATGTTCTAACAGAGCTCTCTGTGCTCTAACAGTACTCTCTGCATTCTAATAGAGTTCTCTATTCTACTTAGTCCTACACTTCCCTACTACTTCTCTTACTGCTTTATTGGCTTTATCAATTACCTATTACAAAACTAAGTGATCTCTCTCTATATCCCTATCTATGATTCCTCCATGATAATATATCCTTTTCAAGGCTTTACTCTCCCTTACCTATGGAGATCCTTCCTAAATTCAAGCCTATAAACACTCTCTATGGTGGCATATAGATTGATGGTGGAGTAACTGGCCATTAAGACCACTCCCAAACTAATCTAAAGCTCCTCCATACTCTCCAAAACCATCATGGAGTAAAGGAGTTGAGCATCCATAACTAACATGAAGTGATTTGCATTTAATTTGCAACTATACCACTATCCCTTAAGAAGTTCATCGACAACAAAACAATAGGTTTAAAATAATAATTCTCCTATATATATATATATAACTTCTATAAGCTAGCATTTAATTTCCTTTTATTATTTATTTAACATATAGAATTTATATTTTATAATATTTGTCATTATCAAGATCTAATAATATAAAAAAGTCAGAAGTGACTACACCTACGGATTTAGGAGAGGATAAGGAGGAAGGCAAAATCAAGGGAGAGGAAGAGATTTTTAATGAGGCTCTTGCACTGGGAAATTTTCTTCTGGGGGCGGACGCTGAAATCAATGGAGAGAAAGAGAGGTGCTGCTGGATGTCGGTAGAGAATGTCAACTTACAAATTTCAGATGAGATCCCTGATCTTAGACTTCTAGATTCCCTCCTTAATTCCAAGGTTGAAAAACTTTGGAAGTGTGCAGTGATTTCTAAATTCATCGGTATCTAGCCTTCTATGAAGTGCATAAAGGATTGGATCGAACACAAATGGCTGGGAGTAAAAAGCCTGAAATAAGGTTTCTGGCATTAGGGTTTCTATAAATTGTTTTTTAGTTAGAATTTGAGAGGGATAAAATCCTCAAGGGAGGGTCATGGTTCATAGGCAATGCAAGTCTCTATATTAGGGCTTGGTCACTGAACTTCGATTTGTACTAAGAACTAATCAAAGACACCCCAATTTGGATCAAGATGTTTAAACTTCCCTAGGAATTGTGGATGGAGTAGATATTTAAATTGATTAGAGATTCCCTAGGTGAATATGTGTTCAGTATTATGGTGACCAATCAAGGAAGGTTGGCAGTTTATGCTAGGATCTGCATGAAGATTGATTTAAGTAAGCTAATTAAGCATGACATTAAATTGTCTTCAGTAATAGGAATCTGGCTACAAGAACTTGAATATGAATCTTTACCACTTTGGAGCTTCAACTGTTGGAAGATTGGCCATTTTGTGAAGCAATGTTCTAAATCAAAAGGGGGAAATGGAAAGAGGATGGAAGTGGAACAAGAAGGCAATAGTAAGGAAGCTAGGAAGATTTTAGAGGGGCATCCTGAGCCACCTAAAGCTGTAGAGAGAGGTGCTAGGGTCAAGGTTAAAGAGACCCCTAATAGAAGCAAGGAGGATCTAGAAAATTTAATTAAGTAGGTTCCATCCCTAAAGAGAATCCCCCTCTAGAAGGAATCCACAGTCCCGAGGAGTCTGGTGTGGCAGGAAGCTGCCTACAAATTCTAGACTATAATAGCCCCACTCTTTCTTCGGTCCAATTAAGACCTAAAGGCTCTGGTCTGAAAAGCTTACGGAGCCAAAAAGGGATGCTCAGAGGAAGAGGAGAAAGAGGAGAATAAGAAGAATGAATGGAGAAGAGTAACTATTGTCACTTAGATTTGCACCCTGTGTTGAAGGCTTGTAGGGCTCCAAAAATCTAGTGAAACATTGAGATGATCTCCAAGTGTGGAACCCTACAGGGAGATCAAATCTCCAGAGAGAGGTTGGTTCCTTTGCTAAATAAGAGATTCAGCTATTCCTAATACTAAACCTAATCTATCCACCATTTATGAAAAGAGCAAAATAGGTAAAATTGGAAATTAATGGAGGTGATACACCATATTTGAATATAAAAGCTCTCACAGAACTAGAAATGCACAAAATAACTAGATATTGTTGATCATTCACACAAATCTAACAAATTCTTAGTAAAGGTAAAGAAAATAACTAAGTTGAGAGGAAATAAACATTCATAGACAACTAATTATGAATTACACAAAGCTAAAACAATAGAAAAGGTAAAAACATAGTGTGTATTTCATCAAAAGGCAAGGCTACAGTAGAGGAGGGTTGTGTATGAAAATATAGAAGAAAATAAGAAATTTGACTATCTTGCATCTATTTTCCAACCCTCATTACATCTTACAAATATGCATATATAGCATTTGATTACATTTGACCTCAGTCACTTCATCAATTAATTCATCCCCATGGGTTATCAGAAAATATCCCTGTCAAAGGGAATGTCTGTCTATAGAAATTAAATGCAAAAAATATCTTGGATCATGGAGCAGCTGGGATATATTTTGCCTTTAATGCAAATATCTGACTCATCAACCTGCAACAATAAACAAAAAAAATCCTAAATGGGGTAGCTAAGTAGATCAAATCTACATTAATGGTAGATGAGGAAAATCAAATAGATTTTCCCTGCAAAATCTCTTTTTTATAGAGCTTTTACAATAATTCAAATATTTAAATAAATATTTGAAGTTTACAATATATTACAATTCTCTGGTTTTACATATTCTGTCAATTTCTACATCTTTTTATCTTCAGTCAACAACTTTCAGTTTTTTGGACTATGGCTTGTTTCTGCATTTTTGCCTCTATTGGCAAAATCGTCTTTTTTGAACCATTCTCATTCTTTCATTTTTTGCCCTTATCAAAAAAATATTCTTTTCAACTATCTTTTCTTTCTCCTTTTATCTCTATTTTTGCATTCTTGGTAAAAATCATTTCTTTTGAACTATTTCTGACTTTGTCTTCTTCACCCTATTTTGCCCTTATCGGCAAAAGGCCATTTTGTTGAACTTGGCTTACTTTTGCCTCTGTCAGAAAAAATACAATTTCTTAAACTTTTTCTTGTGGCTCTCTTTTGCCTCTTTATCAGCAAAAGTTTCTCTCTATGAACTTTTCTCACTTTTGCTTCCTTTTTGCCTTATCAGCAAAAGTGGCCTATCAGCGAACTTTGCCTCTTTTATTGTTAAACATCTCTTTCTTCATCACTTTTTCCCATGTCAGCAAAACCATCTTTTGTTGAACCATTTTACCTTGTCTTTTTCCTTATCGGCAAAAATACAATTTCTTGAACTTTGCATACCTTTTTTCCCTTATTGGAAAAATTATGCTATCGGTGAACCTTAGCAATTTTGAATCTTTTGAGAAGTTTGGCCTCATGCCGATTTACCGACAAGGCCATCCTTTTCCATCTTTTACTTAGCCATTTTTCCATGTTTCTATTTTGCCTTATCGGCAAAAGTATGTTGGCAAAACAATAAAAGCTTGAACCATCGATGCCTTAGCTAATTTTCCTCAATCAGCCCATTTTCCTTTTATTGAACCTTCCTTTCTCAGCCTGCTTGTTCACGATTTTACTCATCAGTGAACCTCCAAAACTTTGAACTTATGACAATTTTACTCCTTCACTTACTTTGCTGACAAGTCTTCATCTTAATTCACTTTGCCTTAGACAAATTTGAGAACTTTACTCCCTCGCCCTTTATCAACAAAACACCAGGTTAGTGAACCTGTAAACTTTCAAACTTATGCAAAGTTTGCATCCAGTGAACTTTGCCGATAAGGCAATCGTCTTTCCTCTACCATAGACACATTTTTTAAGAAACTGCCAGCCTAGCCCCTTTGTCGGCAAATCTCCCAGTTGGTGAACTAGAGAAAAAAAAAACTTATGAAAATTTTGTGAAATATGAACTTTGTCAACAAAGGGGAACTTTCTCCCATTCCTTAGTCATTTTTCACCTTAGTTCAGGAAACTAAAACTTTTCTGATAAAGGCCAAAAGGGGGGCAAAAGCTAAGGTAAAAGCCTAAAATTTTATGGGTTTTTCTAAGTTTTTTGTAAGGATTCTCTTGATGAATTTTCAAGGATTTTTACAAGATAGAACACTAGAATTTGAAGGTTTTTATGCATTCAGGGCTAAGTTCTCAAGGGATTTACACAATATTTTTGAATTGGGCTATTTGACTCTAGGCAGAGGAAAATAGGTCAACATTTTGGTGACCTCTCAGGGATGTTTGCCTGCTAAACAAATAGACCATTGGCCTTAAGCATCCATTGGGCATGGAGTCTAAAAGGAGTGACTACAATAGGTCAAAACAATTGAAACGCTTCCTTTTGAAACAACACCAAAAAGGAAAACAAGGTATGCATTCTCATAATGACAATATAGCCTGTGCAAAAGCACTTATTGAAGGGAAAACTAAAACAGAAGTAAAACTAAAACAATATGTACAGAATCTCAGACCAACCTTAATGGTAAGGTTTAAGATGGATCCCATTGACTAAGATCATTAGAGCTTCACCATCCATCTTTGAAAGAATGAAAGCATTGGCTTGCTTGTAGCTGATGATGATATAAGGCGCACTCCAAAGTACATCAAACTTAGTGTGGCCTCCAGGTTTGGCTCGGTCAGCATCCCATTTTAGAACAAGATCACCTTGTTTAAAGGTCTGAAACTTGGCCTTTTTGTCAAAATACATTTTGGTCTATTTTTTATGCTCTTCCAACGTATTCATGGCTCATTGTCTTTGTCCTTCTACTTCAGTCAATTTAGCCATTATGATAGACATTGCATCTTCTCCTTCCAATTCTAACTATTGAGACAATTCTAATGTAGGAAGCTCTAAGGATATAGGCAATCTAGCCTCTCTTCCATACACAAGAAAAAAAAAAGAGAGTTTCCAATGGCTCTCTTTTATATAATCCTATCATCCAAAAGGTCTAATTTGATCTTATTGTGCCATTGCCTCTAGTTTGTCTCCATGGTCCTTTTCAAAATTCTGATCAGGCTCTTGTTGGTGGATTTAGCCAGCCCATTAGCTTCAGGAAATAGTTGGATGAGGTTTTCAAGAACACATTGTATTTAAGAGCCTAATCAACAATTCTAAAATTAGTGAATGCTTTTGCATTATTAGAAATAATGGTATGAGGAGTTCCAAACCTTGTCATGATTTCTTCCAATAAATCCATGATTGATGACTTAATGGCGTCTTTGAGTGGGACTACTTCAACCCACCTGATGAAGTAGTCAATTGCAGTCAAAACACACTTGTGACTAGCACTGGAAGTGGGATTTATCATGCCAATGAAATCTAATCTCCATTGTGAGATGGATTGATCAGCTTGAATATGGTGGAGTGGGAGTGTTGCCAATCATTTCTTTCCAGCAAAGAGAGCACACTCTTTGCACTTTCTTACCCATACATGGGCATCATTGAAGAAAGTGGACCAAAAATAACTTACCCTCATTATTTTCATGGTTGTATCTCTAGCAGAGAAATGGCCACCAGTTGGGCCAGCATGAAACTCACTAAGAAGTCTATTAGTCTGATCCTCTTTTACGCACCTCAGTAAGACTCCATCTAGGTTTCTCTTGAAGAGAACACTTGTTGGATCTAGGGCATACAACTGAGAGGGGGGGGTGAATCAGTTGTATAAAACTTACTCTTACTTTAAACACTTGATTGTTCTTTGTTAGTTAACAGCATATCAATTAACCATCTATGAAAGCATAATGCATAAACTCAGAGCAGATGAACATCAACACATTGAACACCAAGATTTTGACATGGAAATCACGGTTAAGGGAAAAACCACGGGGTGATTAACCCAAGAATTATTCTCTGTTAGAAGAATAAAGAAGAATGAATGGCACATGCCAATTAGGGCTCACTGCCCGAGCACACTGCTCACAAAGAGGCCCACTGCCTACAAGGAGACACACTGTCTACAAAGTGATAAGAATCACAGTCTTGAACTGGAGATTGACATCTCTACCATGTCCGGATCAGTTCCATTTAAGCCCAAAAACTTCTGCTCTGCCTTTCACACTTCTCTTCACTATGCCACACTCATCCACACTCTGAAATGAACTCACAAACCGTTATTTATACAAGACATTGACTTAGGAACAAACATCTAAGTCGGAAAACAACCATAAGAGTATCCGCAAGATGAATAACACATCCGGTCGGCCACCACAAGAACATTCGCAGGATGAACAACTCATCTGGTCGGCTAAACAGAGCAAGAACTTCATCCGGAAGAATAACTTCAATTCCAGGCTCTACTATCAATGCAGACCAACAATACAACCTAAACATGATCCAAGAACCTTCACAAGCCTGCCTGAATGACTGGATACATCCGCACTTCCTCTACTTACTAGAATCTCTTGTCTTCCTCATCCGGAACTTCAAGAACACAGTTTGTCGCCACTGTCATAATGCAAGAGGTACTTCCGGACCTCCAAATCATACACAAATCAGGATGACACATCACAAGGACATCCCAAACACTCCTTCCAATCCGCAGATTAGGATAATACAATTCTAGACCTCACCGGACCTTTTTGTGATCCTCTGTCACCTCTGGATACTTGCCGGAACCGGTTCCATACCGACAGCCACAACTCCTTCAGATCTTCATGCGGACCTCTGAAATCTTAACTGAAGCATCTCAAGACTCATATCTACTAACCCTTTAATCTGCATCCTCTGGTTCTTATCCTATACAGTACATTTGCCTTCTTCTCATCACTGTTCTTCACTGTTCCTGACTGAGGCTAATTTTCTCAATATCCTCAGCACACAGCTCATCAAATCCTTCTTGTCAATGCAATATGAGTATGTTGCCATCAATGACAACACTAGCTCACCTCATACTTGCAACAACACCATCCACCAAAGTATAAGGGATATACTACAGCCTGAAGTGTCTTCTTTTGGTTTTGTCCAATCGATAAGGATACTCACTAGTGGATAGGAATTTATCCATATATGTTGTCCAAGAACTCACAACTGATGGCTCAGCTATAGGTTCTTCCTCATTCAAATGGTAAGATGAACTCACTTCATCTACAGAAGTTTGAGCTAACTGTTGATGCATAAATCTATGGGTGTAATCCAGCAGCAACATGGGAAACTCTGAGATGTGGGAATGCTCCTCAGAGTGACCTCCAGATTTTTAGGAAGCTAGCTCTTCCGTTCTTTCAGTAGGGTTTGAGAAAAAAGGTCAGAAAGAAAACCAAGATTGTAGAAAACAAATACCTAATCTATGGCGATCCGCCGGATTTGAAACAATTATTTGCACAGTGTCTAACTTTAAAGGATTAACTGGAATTAAAGAGCAAAATATGCATGATTAAAACCCAGTTTTAAAACATATTAAACAGAGGCAGAGAAACAAAGAAATTAGAGACAAGAACAGAGTGAACTCATAAATGCATAGGACACCGTCTCATATTTGAATGAAATAATAAATTTACAAAGGCACAATTATTGCATAGAATAAACTATTACAATAATTATGAAAAGACACTACAAAGGCAAGAAGAAACTTTGTATGCTGCTCCAACTCTCTGATCTATAGAAATGTAGAACTCTGAACATATCTGAAGAACTCCCTCTGAACATATCTGAAGAACTCTTGAATGTGACTTGGATCTAGCTATTTTATAGCTTGAAAGACCCAACAAATCCTCAATGGCCTCTCTGAAAATCCACAACTGAATCCGCAAACTTCGGCACCAAATCCGCAAAATCCAGCATAAAATCCAACTACAACTGAAGTTTCTATTTTTCCCATGGATGGAAAAGTATCTCTATGTGTGAAAGAAAACTCCTGCCGCTATCCTCCTATAGCTTGCTTCATGAGAATGGAAAAATTTCTGCTCACATTTAGGGTTTCACTTTTTAACTCCCGTGAGTTAAAAGTTTTACTTCATAAAGCATTATTTTACAAGCAGGGACCCACCATTTAATGAGGCTATATAAAATTCCCGCTCACCCGTAACTTTATAATATGAGAAACTTATATTTAATAAGTGTCACTTATTAAAAGGAAGGGCCCACCATTTAATATAATAAGAAACTTATATTGAAGCCTCAGCCTCTTATAAAATCCCGTGACACATTTGATGCATTTTATTAAATGAGATAAAGTGTTGTTTCTCCTTTGCGCGGACTCCACCACGTGGTGGCTTCCGCATAACTCTTAGTTATTTTCTCATTGCTGCAAACACTTACATTTGGCAGCCTCTGCAAGTTTCTTAAGTTTCTTTTTATTGCCGCAGACACTTACATTTGGCAGCCTCTGCAAGACCTTTCAATTTTCGTCATAAAAAATAAAGTGGCTCATTTAATTTGGGATTTTCAATATTTAATTCTTGTGACTTCATTCCATGAGGGACCCACATCTTATATTATTTAAGAGACTCTTTCATTTATATTAACCCGTAACATTTACATTAGTAAAATAAAATGAAACTTTTGCATCCCTGTGCGTGGATTCCTCCACGTGGTGGCTTCCGCAAGTTTATAATTTCCTCTCTTTGCATTCCACTGTGGCCACATGCTCACATCTACATTCAACCTTGAAACTCTTTCTTTTGCTCGGGTGCCTCGATCTAGCAGCCTCCGATGCATTCTAAGTTTCTCACATTGATGCAGATGTTGACATTTAGTGTTTTACGCTCTCATCTTTATTTCTACCCGCAAACCCTTAATTCATTTGCATCTGATGGTTCCATTATGCTACATCCTTCAACCCTACTCTATGGCTGAGAAACTCTATGTGAAGGCTGCCCCATTTATAGCTTGAAAAACTGGTGACAAAATTGTTTAGCACCTCTCTTTTCAATCATGGCAGCATACATTATGGTGCAATGATATATTTGTTGTGTCATATTGTTTCAGCTGAACTTTCTTTTCTTTAAAAAGATAGCGGCATCTTTGAAGTGAATCTGTATTGACTCATATAGAATTTTGTATATTGACTGAGATTCATTAAAACAGAATCTGCATCTTTTATAAAGAATAACATAAATAAAAACCCTATCAAGCTGCTGTGTACCAAAATTTCAAAATGGCGTGTAAAGTTACACAACAGTTCTTGGCGACGGGCTGGGTGAGTGAGCCTGCTTACTTTGAACCCAAGAAACTCTAGTTTTTGCAAAATTAGTGCCTTATCATTGAGCATAGAGTCACATTCACTGAAACTGAAACATTTATAACTGAACAGAAAGTGAAGACACATCTAAACCTGAAGAAGCATGAAGGTGAACTGAAACACCACTGACCCATAATACTTCCCACCACTGAAATTGACACTGAGCACACAATTGAAACTACCTTCTGAACCACCATTCTACTTCGCAGCTGAGACCAACTGACCATAAACTTTCTGAACCTCAGAGACTGACCACAGGTCCTCCACTTCATTTTGCAGCCAAGACGTATTGAAAGAAAAGTAATTGAAATTGAAACTAATGCTACTATTGTAGCTTATTCTGAACATTGTAGCCATATTACTGACAACTGAAACATACAGGAACATGTCCATTCACCAAAACAGCAAAGTAGCTACCATGTCTGATTATGTTGCTCCAATTTATCTTCATCAAACTGAAAATGAACCAAATAAACTGTATGAAAAAATATAACAATATTTTGTACCTTTTTGCTTGTCGACACTTAGGAGAGTCTCTTTTTACTTCAAAACACCAGTCATGTTGATCGTGCTATTTCTGTTTCAGTGGAGGGTGAGGAGGGAAAACAAAACACTAAAACTCTTTCCTCTCTTTGCATTTGAAAACTTCTACTGCCAGAAACACATTAGTGACCTCTTTTGTTGACTCGTTTAGAGGTTCTTCCACAGAAGGATAACCCATGATAGTACCAAAAATAGGCATGCAAGTGACAAAACTACTCAGAACAGTCTTGAATCAGATAGGAATTTCATTGTGCAAGAAAAATGGCGTATAGCGGGGCTAAGAATGTGATAACCCTATATGTGATTCTTTATGCAACTCTGCATTATTCTAGCTATCTCTTGATATCACCTTATCATGGATCTTTCCTTGCTTCGGTGGGTCTTCATCAAAAAGAAGACAGTAACCATCTTCAAGAATTGAAAACAAGTCAGCTCTGTCATCATCTTCTATTTTAGAACTATCTCTATGATCTGCTTCAATAGGCTCAATGAAAACTTGCTGAATTATAGGATCTTTCGCATCAAGAAGCTGGTATCCTTGTTGCAAAAGTGAGAACAAATCCTCATCATGTTCCAAGTGTTGCTCATGTATCTCTATGCCTTCCTCCTGCAGGTGTGAAACTTTATTGCAATAATAAAAACATTCATTCTTTGTAGACTTTGATATAATATCAGTTGCAACCTTTTCCTCAAAATGAGATATAGAGGCAGCATCACCATGGACCCAGTATTTTTTAGCTTCAAAACCCTTCTTGTAGTACTTTTCAGCTTCTAGAAACCTCTCCTCATAAGCATCTTTTGAATCTAATTTAATATTTGATAGTAACTCTGGATCTCCCTTTGCCACATATGCTTGATGCTAGTAACCAGAAGGACACACAAGAGCCATTTTCTTGCTTGTAATTTGTTTCTTGCTTGTAATTTGTTTCTTGATACTTGATTCTTCTTGAATGTCAAAGTGACAGAGAACCTAGTCAATGGCTTCTATAGGTTGATTTGCAGCTATGGGAGCCTATAGAGGATAATTTTCAAGACAATTGGGCATTCTCTGGCTATATTCATATTGTTGTTCATAAGAATCTTGAGACTCATGGTACAGGTTTTGTCCTTTTAACTCATTGATCTCATGGGAGAGGGTTTTAATTAGTTCTTTCATAGCACTCATCTCCTCATGATTTGTCAAATCAATAGGGAGGGTGGGTGGACTAAAATTTGTATGCATCTGGCTACAAGAAAGAGTGTGAGAAAGGCTATTTGCATGAGGCATCAGCTATTTTAAGGGTAGAGGAGGCAGTTTACTAGATAGTATGAGACTACTTTCAGCTTTAATGGCAAGATTATATGACTGTGGCAGAGTTTCACCCCCCAGGGATTGTATCATGACAGAGATCTCAGGGTCTAAAGCCTTTAAATAATACAAGAAAGCAAAGACTAGAGATGGCCTGCTATCAATAGAGAATTTCTTCAATACCTTGCCAAATCTTGAATTGAAATCATGCATGGGCTCCATTGGATGCCTCTTGATTGTAATCAGGTTCTGGGTGAGAGTGGTGACATCTGTCCTGTCTCTGAATTGATTGTAGATGAGCCCACCAAGCTGATCCCATCTAGTGATTGAACCTAGCTGAAAGCTTCTATACCATTCTTTTGCTTTTCCTTTAAGGGATGATGCAAGCAACAAGAGGGCATGATTCTCAGTTGTGACATTGTGAACAGAGCATAGATTTGCAACATCTTGAATGTGATCTGTAGGGCAAATAGAGCCATCTCCTAGAAATGAGGCAGTGCCTTCCAGGCTGTGTCAAGAACTTGACATTGTTACTGAAGAACAAGAGGACTTGAATCCCAGGCTACAAAAGGTATATCCCTTTGAATATTTAGGTGCACATAGATACCAGGGGCTGCTATGATCTGCAAGAGCAAAGATTCAAGAAAGATCCGCCAGTAGAGTCACCAATAGAATCACTAGATGGATGATTCATGCTCCTATGAGTAGATATTTTTGTGATTTTCCATCAGAACCACAAAATATAGGGCAAAGATTCTTAGAAAAGAAAGTGCAAAGCCTTTGAATCTAGTCCCACCAGGCGTGCCAAAAACTGTTGATGCATAAATCTGTGGGTGTAATCCAGCAGCAACATGGGAAACTCTAAGACGTGGGAATGCTCCTCAGAGTGACCTCCAGATTTTTAGGAAGCTGGCCCTTCCATTCTTTCAGTAGGGTTTGAGAAAAAAGGTCAGAAAGAAAACCAAGATTGCAAAAAACAAATGCCTAATCTATGGCGATCCACCAGATTTGAAACAATTATTTACACAGTGTCTAACTTTGAACAATTAACTAGAATTAAAGAGCAAAATATGCATGATTAAAACTCAGTTTTAAAACATATTAAACAGAGGCAGAGAAACAGAGAAATTAGAGACAAGAACAGAGTGAACTCATAAATGCACAGGACACCGTCTCATATTTGAATGAAAGAATAAATTTACAAAGGCACAATTATTGCACAGAATAAACTACTACAATCATTATGAAAAGACACTGCAAAGGCAAGAAGAAACTCTGTATGCTGGTCCAACTCTCTGATCTATAGAAATGTAGAACTCTAAACATATCTGAAGAACTCCCTCTGAACATATTTGAAGAACTCTTGAATGTGACTTGGATTTGGCTATTTTATAGCTTGAAAGACCCAACAAATCCTCAATGGCCTCTCTAAAAATCTACAACTGAATCCACAAAATCTAGCACCAAATCCGCAAAATCTAACATAAAATCCAACTGCAACTGAAGTTTCTGTTTTGCCCATGGCTGGAAAAGTATCTCTGTGTGTGAAAGAAAACTCCTGCCGCTATCTTCCTGTAGCTTGCTTCATGAGAATGGAAAAATGGCTGCTCACATTTAGGGTTTCACTTTTTAACTCCCGTGAGTTAAAAGTTTTACTTCATAAAGCATTATTTTACAAGCAAGGACCCACCATTTAATATGAGGCTATATAAAATTCCCGGTCACCCGTAACTTTATAATATGAGAAACTTATATTTAATAAGTATCACTTATTAAATGGAAGGGCCCACCATTTAATATAATAAGAAACTTATATTGAAGCCTCAACCTCTTATAAAATCCTGTGACACATTTAATGCATTTTATTAAATGAGATAAAGCATTGTTTCTCCTTTACGCGGACTCCACCACGTGGTGGCTTCTGTATAAGTCTTAGTTATTTTCTCATTGCTACAGACACTTACATTTGGCAACCTCCGCAAGTTTCTTAAGTTTCTTTTTATTGCCGCAGACACTTACATTTGGCAGCCTCTGCAAGACCTTTCAATTTCTGTCATAAAAAATAAAGTGGCTCATTTAATTTGGGACTTTCAATATTTAATTCTTGTGACTTCATTCCATGAGGGACCCACATCTTATATTATTTAAGAGACTCTTTCATTTATATTAACCCGTAACATTTACATTAGTGAAATAAAATGAAACTTTTGCATCCCTGTGTGTGGATTCCTCCACGTGGTGGCTTCAGCAAGTTTCTAATTTCCTCTCTTTGCATTCCACTGCGGCCACGTGCTCACATCTGCATTCAACCTTGAAACTCTTTCTTTTGCTTGGGTGCCTCCATTTGGCAGCTTCCGCTGCATTCTAAGTTTCTCACATTGACGCAGATGTTGACATTTGGTGTTTTCCGCTCTCATCTTTATTTCTTCCCGCAAACCCTTAATTCATTTGCATCTGATGGTTCCATTATGCTGCATCCTTCAACCCTACTTTATGGCTGAGCAACTCTATGTGAAGGCTGCCCCATTTATAGCTTGAAAAATTGGTGACAAAATTGTTCAGCACCTCTCTTTTCAATCATGGCAGCGTACATTATGGTGCAATGATTTATTTGCTGTGTCATATCGTTTCAGCTGAACTTGCTTTTCTTTAAAAAGATAGTGGCATCTTTGAAGTGAATCTATATTGACTCATATAGAATTTTTGATATTGACTGAGATTCATTAAAAGGGAATTTGCATCTTTAATAAAGAATAACAGAAATAAAAACCCTATCAAGCTGCTGTGTACCAAAATTTCAAAATGGCGTGTAAAATTACACAACACTAACTATTCACACAATCCTCTACGTCTAATTAGCTTAGTGGCTTTGATGATCACATCATACTCCAAGATCTTAGTGACCCAGCTGGCTCTTTTTTCACTAATCTCAATTCCCATTATATAATCTCTCACACTAGGATGATAAACTAAAAGTTAAATATGATTATTTGTCAGCATATATCTAAATTTTTTTAAATCTCTAACAATGGAAAATACATGTTTATCCATGGGGCTGTATCTAACCTCATAATCCTTCAAGGTCTAACTGAAGAAGGCTAAGGGTTGTTCCATTCCTTGCTCCTTCTTTTGCATCAGAACAACAGTAGTGTTGTTTTCTCCTCCATGTGCATAAAGGACAAAGTTCTTCTCATAATTTGGGTTCATGAGAGTAGGTTCCTAGGCATTCTCTCCCTTGATTTTCTCAAAGCCATCCTTCCCTTCTTTAGTCCATCTGAAGACTACATCTTTCTTAAGCATAAGGGTTAGAGGCTTCACTAAGCCAGCACAGTTAGGAATGAATTTCCTAACAAAATTGATTTTCCCTAAAAATGACTATAAGGCTTTTTTGTGAGAAGGTAGGGGAAGAGAAAGGAGAGTAGATGTCCTTTTAGGGTCTATGGAGATCCCATCCTTAGACACTATAAGGCCCAGAATTTTACCCTGGGCAACAACAAAAATACATTTCTTGGGGTTCAGAGACACCCCAAACTCTTTGCCTCTCTGGAAGAATTTCTCCAGATGCTCCATATGATTTTCTCCCTTCTTGGAGAAGACTGTAATGTCATCTAGATAAATTAGGATGAACTTGTTTATAAATCCTTTGAAGGCAATATCCATTGCCCACTTAAATGTGGCACCAGCATTAGAAAGATTGAATGACATTTTTGTATATGCCATAGTTCCCCATTTGGTTGTAAATGTTGTTTTAAATCTATGTTCTTCTTTGACAAAGATTTGGTTATAGCCAAAAAAGTCATCTAATAATGAAGACCTCTCTGCCCCTGCAACAGTTTACAAAATTAGATCCATAGAGGATAGAGGGTAATGATCTTCCAAAGGAGCCTGATTCAGGTCCCTGAAGTCCACACAAAGCCTTATTTCACCATTTTTTAGGCACTAGATTAGCAACCAAAGTAGAATATTTAATGGGAAAGATAATCTTTGCCTAAATGAGCTTCGCAAGCTCTTTTCTCATGAGCAGCTCAATCTTTGGGTTTATGGGCTGCTGTTGTTGGCAGATTGGCTTGCAATTTGGATCCAGATTGATGGCATACTAAGCCACATCTGGATTGAAACCCTTTGAATATTCATACATCCATGCCAAGACATCACTATATTGCTGGGAGAGGTGTATAAATTCTTGTTGCTCTGCATCCCCAGAAACCTTCCCTAGCAGCAAGTCTTTGTCTTGGGCAACATTCACCTTCTAATAATCTTTTTTTTAATGTCATGTTATTTCTCTCACCCATGAACTAATCTGGGCTGAAGATGGCCTCAAGAGTAACTAAACCCTTGGGCAACTAGTTGGTTTTGAGATGGATGATCTGGTCACCATAACTCTCTTACAGCCTAGGCTGCACCATGGGAGAAAACTCTACTTCATTCTAAATGAAGCTTGCAATTTGCTCATTTCTGTCAAAGACTTGCCAATGTATATCATTATCAGGAATAGAGGGCTTGATTACTATTTTAACATGTTGATTAGGGCCTTGGAACAAATCTGTAGGTGGAGAAAATTGGCCCCTGACCATGGCCAGTTGATTAGCTTTAGAATTGAATTTCCTTTGGATTACCTGTAGGTTGAGGGCATCAAAACTCTCAAATAGGTCCCAAACTCTGTGTCAGTAAGCTCTTAGGAGCTAGTTTTTTGTGGCATATTTTTCTTTGACTTGGTGGACAACCAACTCAGTGTTGCCAAAGATCTCCAAATGTTTGATATTTCTCTTCTTAGCAATCAGCAAACCATGAACCAATGCCTCATACTCCACTACATTGTTGGTGGAAGAAAAATGTAATCTAAGAGAAAAATGCAATTTCTTACTAGTTAGAGAGACTAGTAAAACCCCTATACCATCTCCATTTCTGCTCTTTACACCATCAAAAAACATTTTCCATGGGCCATTGGAGTCATCATCTAGCTTAAGTACATAAAGGACTGAAAAATCCCCTTCATGGATCATGTAGGTGCTCAATTCGATTGCCTCAGTGGTATCATAAGGATTGAAATCACAGTGATCCCTTTCCCACTCATCGAGAAACAGATCAGGGGTAGGGAGAGGTGAAGATTCTACCTCAATAGACTTTGAGTCATGCACTTCCTTGTCATGAATCATAACATGTGGGTTCACTAGGCTATGGTCATAGTTCTCCACATGGTAATTTGAAATTGGCTTAGCCTTGATGGTGAACCTTGTGCCATATCTGGTTCTCAAAAGCATATGAGACCAGTCAGAAGAAAGGTAGCCACCTACCTTGTTTATAAAATCCCTTGACAGACAAATGACAAAGAAGGTAGGAAGATCAATGACTAAAATGTCTTGACTGAAAGTCAAGTTTGGACATGCATGTAGAGTCAAGTCCAGTCCTTTGATCACTCCTATAGTGTTTATAGAGGTGCCATCTAATTGTAATACTCCTGATGCAATAGGGGTATACTTGATGACTAATGCACTTGCTATTTTCTTGGGCATAACTAGAACACTAGCCCCAGAGTCAATCATACAATTATACACTAAAAACTTGCCAATAATTAAGGACAAGTAGAAAGGGGATGGCTTCTTAGCTGCACTTACTTGTTCTTCCCTTAGTTGCACAAGGTTGATAGGGCTCTTTACTTTCTATATTGCTGATAAGTCAGTTGTTGTTGATTCAGGTGACGGGAAATGCCTTAAGGCTTCTTGTAATAGATCCCTTTGAGAAGGGATTGACATTACTTCCCACATTCATACATTTATATTCATTTTCTTCATCTATTCCACAATATTTAGTGGAACAACTTGGCTAGCTTATACATTGAGGGAACCCATGTTCCCTTTTTTGACTAATCAACAGTTTTCTCAGGCACTTTTGAGCCTAATGGAATCTCTTTTGTAGTAGCACATTTGCTGCTCTAAATTGAAATTGTGGCAGTAGCCACTTTTACCTTTGAAACATGCTCTTTTTGTAACACAGTAGGTATGGGGCTGGCCTCCAACTGCCTCTTTTTGGATCTTGTATTGTCTGCAATACTACTTACATGCAGGATCACACTATCCATGGGTTAATAGACAGCACAAAAGTCTTCTAATGTCCATAGCATCATATTGGCATCAAAGGTAGCCTCTTTCAATACTTTGGGGTTGTTATTAGCTGCCTCTGATAATGATGTTTGTTGGGTATGAAAATTTTGCACCATTAAAGCTCTTTCTTGTGCTCCAAAAGCACAAGTGGACTAATTGTATGGTTGGTTGTAGGGGAACCACCAATCTACCTTTTGGGCTAGATTATTTTGGGTAGGGACTAAAGCCCTAACTGGATTCACAGTCAGAGTTTGTTGGATAGGTCAGATTGTTTGTAACGGTTGAGTAGGGTTTGGATTTTGATATTTATTTTGTTGGTAACCCTGATTCTAATTTTGGTCAAGGATGACTGCCCATGATTATAATTATGATGGGGTTTGGGGGTAGTTTGAATAGCAATGCTATTTACCTTATTGGTCAAATTGGCCATTAGGGTTTAAAGATCACTCTCTTCTTGAGAAAGAGAGGACATTGAAGCTTTAGGCTCTGGGATGGGAGCAATGATGGGCTGCTAGGATGATGAAGGAAGCTCTAGAAAAAGAGGCATAGGATGTCTGGGAGGAATTTTCCCAGCCTGAATTAGATAATTTTTAGCTTTTAGAGTTGTCTCATAACCAGCAGGTAGGGTTTCAGCACCCATAGACAGCATCATCACTGCAATATCAGAATTCAAAGCTCTTAAAAAGTACAAAAAGGCACCTTTTGAAGATGGCATGGGGCAGCTAGAATTCTCTCCCACATCCTCTGGAATCTAAAACTAAAATCTACTAGCATCTTGCTTGGAGCTCTCTTGATTGTTGTCAGTTGTTCTAGCAATGAAACATTATCTACCCTTTCTCCAAATTGTTTGTAGAGGGCCTCTCCCAACTCATCCCAGTCATGTATTGAAGTAGGGGTCAAGCTCCTGTACCATTGAAGAGCTCTCCCTTTGAAAGATGAGACCAAGTGCCTGACTACAACATCTTCATGCTAGATATGATGGATTGAGTAGACACTAGATATGTCTTTGATGTGCTCAGTAGGGGTTATAGAACCATCACCCATAAAGGGTGAAACACTCTTTAGAGCTGCAATTGGTATATCATTATATGCAGCCAAATCTAAAGGATTGTCTCCATTAAAGGTCAAAAAAGGAAAATTCCTTACTATAATGGGGATATATAAATTTAAAATAGGAATATGCATGCCTCTACTTGTCTCTTGAGACCTAATAGGAGGGGGTGTAGATTGAGCTCTTAGATGAGGTAAAACAAGGCTACTATTCCTTCTCATAGGAAACCTAGATAACCTAGAACTTCTCTTTGAAATAGCATCAAATAATTTAGTAAATTGAAAGTTACCGCTTGAAGAAGCCTTTGTTTGCATAGGCATAAAGGATGGCACTGATCAAAACCAGAAGCTTGTAGAGTCACTAGGTCCATGAAAAGTCTGTTAAAGCACAAAGTATTGAGAAGGATGCCATATCCTCATCTTGATTATTTGATTTAGATTACTCACAGTCTCATAGGGCATGCCAGAAACTATTGTCACTTGGATTTACACTCTGTGTTGAAGGATTTTAGGGCTCCAACAATCCAGTGAAACATTGAGATGATCTCTAGGTGTGACACCCTGTAGGGAGATCAAATCTCCAGAGAGAGGCTAGTTCATTTGCTAAATAAGAAATTCAACTATTCCTAGGCTAAACCTAATCTATCCACTATTTATAAAAAGAGGAAGAGTGGTAAAACTAGAAATTAATGGAGGTGATACACTAGGTTTGAATATAAAAGCTCTAAAAGAACTGGAAATGCACAAAACAACTAGATACCGCTGATCATTCACACAAATCTAACAAATTCTTAGCAGAGGTAAAGAAAATAACTAAGTTGAGAGGAAATAAACATTCATAGACAACTAATTCTGAATTACATAGAACTAAAAAACTAGAAAAGGTAAAAACACAGTGCGTATTTCATCAAAAGGTAAGGCTATAGTAGAGGAGGGCTCTGTTTGAAAATACATCTAAAAACAAGAAATTTGACTATCTTGCATTTTCTCCAACCCTAATTACATCTTACAAATATGCATATATAGCATTTGATTACATTTGACCTCAATCACTTCATCAATTAATTCACCCCCATGCATTGTCAGAAAATATCCCTGTCAAAGGGAATGTCTATCTACATAAATTAAAAGTAGAAAATATCTTGGATCATGGAGTGGCTAGGAGATATTTTGCCTTTAATGCAAATGGCTGACTCATCAACCTGCAACAGTAAATACAAAAATATCCAAAATGGGGTAGCCGTGCAGATCAAATCTACATCAAAGGTAGATGAGGAAAATCAAATAGATTTTACCTCCAAAATCCTTTTTTTATAGAACTTTTACAACACTTCAAATATTTAAATAAATATTTGAAGTTTACAATATATTGCAATTCTTTGTTTTTACACATTCTGTCAATTTCTATATCTTTTTATCTTCAATTGACAACTTTTAGTTTTCTGGACTGTGGCCTATTTTTGCATTTTTGCCTCTAATAGCAAAAATCATCTTTTCCGAATCATTCTCATTCTGTGATCTTTTACCCTTATCAGCAAAATATTATTTTCTTGAACTATCTTTGCTTTCTCCTTTTATCTCTATTTTTTCCTTATCAGCAAAAATTATTTCTTCTGAACTATTTTTGACTGTCTTCTTCACCGTATTTTGCCCTTATCAACAAAATGTCATTTTATTGAACTTGGCTTACTTTTTCCTCTGTTGGCAAAAATATAATTTCTTGAACTTTTTCTTTGTGGCTCTCTTTTGCCCCTTTATCAAAAAAAGTTTCTCTGTGAAATTTGCTCACTTTTGCTTCCTTTTTCTCCTTATTGGCAAAAGTGGCCTATCAACAAACTTTGCCTCTTTTATCAACAAAAGTCTCTTGCTTCATCACTTTTGCCCATTTCAGAAAAATCATCTTTTGTTGAACCATTTTATCTTGTCTTTTGCCTTATCGACAAAAATATAATTTCTCAAACTTTGCATACCTTTTTTCTCTTATCGGCAAAAGTATGCTATCGGCGAACCTTAGCAATTTTGAATCTTTCAAGAAGTTCGGCCTCATGCCGATTTGCCAACAAGGCCTTCCTTTTCCATCTTTTACTTAGCCATTTTTTCATATTTCTATTTTTCCTTATTGGTAAAAGTATGTTGGAAAAACCATGAAAACTCAAACCATCGATGCCTTAGTTGATTTTCCTCAATTGGCCCATTTTCCTTTTATTGTACCTTTCTTTTGTCACCCTACTTGTTGGTGATTTTCCTCATCGGTGAACCACTAAAACTTTGAACTTATGACAAGTTCACTCCTTTAGTTACTTTGCCAACAAGCCTTCATCTTTATTCACTTTGCCTTAGACAAATTTGAAAACTTTACTCCCTCACCCTTTATCGACAAAACGTCGGGTCAGTGAACCTACGAACTTTCAAACTTATGCAAAGTTCACACCTTGTGAACTTTACTGATAAGGCAATTGTTTTTCCTCTACCTTAGACACGTTTTTAAAGAAACCCTCCAGCCTAGCCCCTTTGTCCGCAAATCGTCCACTCGGTGAACTGGTGAAAAAGTGAACTTATGAAAAGTTTGTTAAATATGAACTTTGCTGACAAAGGGGAACTTTCTCCCATGCCTTAGTCATTTTTCACCTTAGTTCAGGAAACTAAAACTTTTCTAATAAAGGCCAAAAGGGGGGAAAAAACTAAGTCAAAAGCTTCAAATTTTCTAGGTTTTTTTGGGTTTTTTGCAAGGATTCTCGTGATGAATTTTCAAGGATTTTTACAAGGAAAAATAAATAAACTTTGAAGGTTTTTATGCATTCAGGGATAAGTTCTCAAGGGATTTCAACAATATTTTTGAATTGGGCTATTTGACTCTAGGTAGAGAAAAATAGGTCAATAGTAACCAGGAGTTGAACGAAAGGGAAAAATAATATAGATTTGGATCCTGGGGGTTTGGTCATCAGGGGGAGGAAGATAGATGCTAGCAAAACTAAACATACAATGATGGTGGAAATTGGGAAAGGCATTCAGGAGACCCTAAATAATTTTGTCAAGAAGGGAGGTACCATGCCACTGGTAAAAGATGAAGGTGATCAACTAGAAAGTCCATGGGCTAAATGGCCCAGAGAAATGTTGTTTGGTCAAACAACTGATTGAAGTAGAGGTTCATGTTGTTTGCCTTCTTTAGGAGGCAAAATTAGAAAAAGAAGAGATGTTGGCTCTCTTAAATAGGATTTAGAGGAATGGTGAAGAGGTGGTGGATGGTGCTCATGGCATGGCTGGAGGCTTGGTGGTGATATGGAAGAAGTTTCATTTTTTCAGACAAGTTGATCACAGTTCTGATAGTTTGGTGACTGCTAAGCTGAAGCCCTTGAAAGGAGATGATACCTTCATGATTACCAATGTGTATGGGCCTAATTTAGAAAGAGATAGACTGATTTGTTGGGATAGTTTGAAGGCCTTTAGGAGTTCCTTTCCATAGGGTAATTGGATGGTTGGTAAGGATTTCAACGTGACCCTATGTCTTAAAGATAAAAAAGGTGGTAGGATGGATGGGAGCCAAGGATCTGTGGGATTCAGAAAGATATGTGAGGAGCTGTCTCTAGTAGATTCAATTCCCAGGTCTAGCTAGTTTACCTAGTCCAATAGGTGGATAGGGGAAGATAACATCTTATGCAGATTGGATAGGTTCTTGATTAATTATGAATGGATGCTCTCCTCAGCTCTATTTTTTATTAAGGTTATCAAATATGGTGGATCAGATCACTGGCCTATAAGACTAAATCTTTCCTTGGGGCAAAAACCCAAGGGTTTTTCCATTCAAAATGGAAGCTTTTTGGTATGAGCACCCAAATTTCAATAAATAATTGGAAGGTTGGTGGGGACTGAATGTTAAAGGAAATAAAAGGTATGTTCTAACCATCAAGCTAAAGGAGATGAAGAAGCTACCCAAGACTTGGAATAATTAGGTTATGGGAAATTTGTTTAAAGCTAAGTCAAGGGTGGAGGAAGATATAGAATAGGTTGAAAAGGAAATTGTGGAGATCAGAATGTCAGTAACCTGTAGGGAAAAAGAAAAAAGTAGTTTGGATGTGTTAAACTGATTATTAAGAATGGAAGAAATTTTCTAGCTACAAAAATCAAGGGTTAGGTGGTTGAAGGAGGGGGATAAAAATACAAAGTTTTTCCATATCTTCACTAATATTAGAAGAAATATGATCAAGATTTTAAGATTGCAAACTCCCAATGGGAATGTGGTGGAGGATATAGGGGTTATAAGGGAGGAAGGGAAGAGGTTCTTCAAGGAGATGCTTGGAGAAGAAGGGATTTGTAGGGAAGAAGATAAGGCTAAGATCATTGGCAACATTCCCAAGATGGTGGATAATAGGTTGAATGAGCTGCTGATGACCGCTTTCTCCAAGGAAGAAATTAGGATGGCCACCTTTTCTCTTGGCACGATGAAGTCCCTCGGGCCGGACTACTTTTAGATTAGTTTTTGCAAAGATTTTGGAATTTGGTGGGAGATGATGTCTGGTTGGTGGCTTAAGAATGTAGAAGTAGAAGGATGATGATGAATTCCTAGAATTCCACTTATCTGGCCCTGATCGCCAAAAATAGGAACCTAAAATTATTTGATGAATAAAGGCCTATATTGCTCTGTAATGGAATTTACAAAATTGTTACCAAGGCAATGGCATATAGACTGATGAAATGTTTGGAAGGAGTAATTTCAAACGAGAAAAGCATATTTCAAAGTGGAAGACAAATTCTTGATGTATTCGTGATGACGCATGAAGTTGTTCATTCCATTAAGGAAAGAAGGAAGGAAGGGATGATTATTAAGCTAGATATGAATAAAGCAGACGATCGGGTGTCTTGGGACTTTTTGATCAAGGTTATGGGGAAGATGGGATTCAATGATGATTGGTGCAGATGGGTCCTTAGTTGTATTTCCACTGTTTTGTATACCATTGTCATCAATCGCACTGCGATAATTTTTTTCCAAGCGAAAAGGGGGCCTTAGACAGGGTGATCTGCTGTCTCCCTTTCTTTTTCTTAGTATGGAAGAGGGTCTAAGTTATGCTCTAAGGAAGGCCACAGTTGATGGGGTAATCAATGGTCTTCAAGTGTCTAGTGGAATATCCAATCTCACTCACCTTAATTTTGTTGACGACACTTTGTTGTTAGGGGAAGCAACAACAAGGGAAATGAGGGGCCTTAATAAGATTCTCCAGAAATATGAAATGGCTTCGAATCAATCAAGGTAAGTCTCAAATCAACTTCCTTAAGGATTTCAATCCAGAAGCCTTTGATGTACAAAGAATTCTAGGCTTTGAGAAAGATTCTTTCCCTAGTAGCTACCTTGGGTTACCTCTAGTGGATAAAAGGGCCTCAAGGTTTGAATGGAAAAAGGTGTTGGATAAAGTGCAAGGTAAGTTGGCTTCTTGGAAAGGGAAATGGATCTCTTTAGTGGGGAGGGCAACTTTGATCAAAACCTCATTGGCAGTGATCCCTATATACATAATGTCTATTTTCCAAATTCCAAGCAAGGTTGCACTATCTCAGGAATATGCTCAAAGAACCTTCCTCTAGAGAGGTACGTGTTGGTTGTTTTAAATTCCCAACTTGATTCTCGCAGCAAATCTATAAAATAGCCACTTATTAATGATCAATCTGCCTTGCGGGATTGGCCAACAAATAGGAGATTAGGGAGAGAAGGCTTTCTCAATCCCCCTTTTCTTCCTCTGCACTTTAGGCTCTGTGAAACCAAGGAGGGTGTTCCTATATAGGTGGATTTATTTCTAATTCTCTGGCTACCTCTCTTTAACTGATGTCTTATTTTCTTGGGGATAACACTATTCTAACCAAATGTACAGGGCTTTCCAGAGATATTAGATTGTCAACATTGTTCATATCAAAGATATGTTCCTCATGAGCTACTTGAAAAGAATGTATGATAAAGTAAAGGGATTGGCTAGATTCTTTAAGCTCTTATCTTATTCTTTGTAGAGGAACATGCAAGACTTAACTTAACCAAAATAAATATCCTAAAAGCCTATTCTTGGAAAGGAAAATATTTGGATTGAAAATATTTTGAGGATAATTAGAGGGGCATAAGTTCAGTATAGTATCCATGAAACAGATCAATGTCTATCCAAGGGCCAAGGAGCCAAAAAAGTTAAAATAATAAAAAACTAAACAGACATTGATGCAACGAACCTTAGTTTATTATAAAGATACAACAATGCCTTACATTAAAAATAATCTACTAGTTTTGGAATCAACCATGCTTAGTTATCCCTATACACCCGAATCACATTTGATATTTTCTAATAGCAATTTTTCCATTACTCCTTGAGTAAAAGCCATAAGAGAAATATGCCAGCACAGGAAAGACTGTGTCAATGAATAAAGATGATCTTTAACCAAATATATATTCATAATGTGAGACTGTATACATGAAGCTGGAGACAGTGTATTCCAAAACTCAGAAAAATTTGTAAAATAAACTGTTCAGTAACTTGAATCATAGCTTTCAATAATTCTATCAATAAACTAGAAGAGACTCAAATTGGAAACCTGAAAATAGACAACCAACTCTATAGAAAAAAAACAAACTTATTTACAACTCCTCCCTGACTAGATTGATCCCTATTTCAGACTAAGTCTAAAAATATGACCTCAAACCAATGCTTTATCATAAGCCCTGAATTCCCTTTTATAGAGATAAGGGATCAACAAGCATCAGGTTTATGACAAAAGAAGTTAGCAACTCTTTTGTAACCAACATATGAAGCTACAAGAAGAGGCTAGTGTAACCACTTCACAACTGTGTGCTTTGTTTCCATGTTGGTGGGAAAAGGAGTCGGGACTTTGATGATGGATGCATTGCTAGAGGTCGTTAGAGCTAGGCACTCCTCAAATGCCATCAAAGTGTTTAGTGAGATCCTTTATTGCTCTACCTTTTCAAACCACACACCAAAAGATGAGAAAATGTGCAAGGAACAACATTGAAAGGAAACCCAGGATGACAGAATCTCCTTCACTATTTTTCAGGTTCCATTACATAGGTGAGATTTCTCCCTCAAAGTTTCATGCAACTTCAATTGAGCAGAAACTTGGGGAATCCACACCAGGTTGGCCTCAAAAGTACTGGAAGCCAAGCAAAGAGAACAACAACAACAAAATCAATTCTCCTCCAATCCCTTCTCCATTTCATCTAGGGAGCAATCGCCTTACACCTAAAGTTAATGCACTGTTAGGAAAATTAGATGTAAGGGAGGGGTAGAGGAAGATGAGAAGCTTCTCTACTCTAGAAGGGAATCTACAAACTCATAGAAATAAGGAAGTACTGGAGTAGGAAGAATATCCCTCAGAACCCCCTGTCAAATGAGATAAGAAAAGAGAGAAGAAATCACAGAGCTACAATGGACGCTGCTAATATCTAATTTTCCTTGCATCACCTATTCCAAAGGAGATAATTCCAGGTCTTTTTAATTCTGTAGGGACAGATTGAGAGCCATGAGAACAAGGAAGAAAATCCTAAAGAATAGGGGAGCAAATAGAACACATAGGAACAGGGGAAAGCCATACTATTAGAATGTTTTAAATAGTATGAATGGTAACATCAGCACTTGCCTTTTTATATAAATTTTGGGATGTAAGCATACATTCGTACATCTATGGTGTATTAATTTTTTAGTCACTTCGTAACATTCCTGCCATAAATGGAAATCTGCTAAAGATTACCATAAGTGGATAGAAAGATCAGCTTTCATAATTTTGCATAACTGCAAATATCACTTCTTACATTGAATTATGCTAGATCAGGTGTCTTGGTTCTCTCAATTAAGCATTGTCATCACATCAAATTTCATCACACAATAGGTCAAATGTCAATCATGATAGAGGCACAGATTTCCAAAGGTCAAGCTTACATAAGCCAAATAATTCTGTTATCAAATTCCTCAGGAGCGGCGGCGATGGAGACCCTGCACACGCCTGAGCAGTTAAAGCTTTGTAATGAAGCCTAGTCAGTTTCAGTGTCAACAAATCCTTCTAGTTATAACATTAAATTTAGGTCATTGATCTTGATCTCAGCTGGTGCAACTTGACAGTGCTGATTAGATCCTGTTCCAGGTCTGACTTTGTCACTTGCTTCTTTCAATAGTATCTTGCCATCTGGATAACCTTTTCTAGTCATGATCTTGAGGAGAAGTCCTTCCTACAATGCAGTTAAGACAACACCTGCTATTCTGTGTATGAAGGATATGGTTAGAGATATGATCTCAGTGGAATAGCGGATAACCATCGGATCTCGATCTCCTATACTCGATCGGAGCATTTCTCAAAAAAAGCCACGTCAAATCCTTGTAATTAATGTAACAATCCCATCACTTAGAAAGCCACACGTCCAAATTCTGTCATTTCGTGATCACTCAGTAGATCCCTTGGTGGAGTATGGCGGAATGTCAAAATCAAAGAGAAACCATTTTGTAAGGCCCGAGACCCACCTAGGTGAAAGCAAGAAGTTGAGTATACATTTTGTGAAAGTTTTCCGTGGGTGAAAAATGCCGCTTGGAATGGGCGCCCGAGCTGAAACAGGTAACCGTTTATGATTGGGCACCCGAAGCAAAAATAGGCACCCGTTATGAAACAGGTACATGTTTTTGAAAAGTATAATGTTTTAAAAAAATAGGCCTATAGCTTCATTTTAACAGGTACCCATTTTTTGAAAAGGAAAATAAAATGGGTACCCGTTTGTAATGGGCACCCATTATGAGTGGCTACCCGGTTACAAATGGGTACCCATTTCTTATTTTTTCAAATGTGAAACCCACCAATTTGCCTTGGTTTTAGGATTGGTAAAGGCTTGGAAATCCGAGCCTAATCCTTGGACCTGCAACCAACCTGCAACTAAGAAGCCATGAAAACAATGGGAGAAAAAACTAGTTTCACCACTGTGGCTGACGACTTTTTTTTATAATATTTAAACAAAATTAAAACCTATTATAGATATGAAAGTCTAATTTTCAAATATGTAATTTTTTTTACTATCGAACATAATTTTTTATTTATTAATTATTTTCTAAACAAACTAACTCATAAAATTGAAATAACATAGCTTACTATTTTTTTAATAACTTTTGATTTTGGAAGTTTCTTGAAAAAAAAATTATGTCTAACCAAACTAGACATCATTCTCTACATGATAAATTTTTTTTTTACTAAATTGATTAGTTTAGCTCAAATTATGTTGGCCATACACAAGGAGTTTTAAAAAACACTAATTAGGCTCATTAAAAAATTAATAAAAAAAAATATTTATCAGAAAATTACAAAAAAATATCCTGACCAAAATTCAAAATCCTAAGAATCTTTTTACAAAAGGAATTAGAAAAATACATTAATTTAGGTCAAATTATGTTGGTCGTACACTTGCATGCTTTTGCAAAAAATAGGGGACTTTTAAAAAGCCACTTTTTATACATCCAATAAAAACTCAACTTGCATCATCTGGGTATTAGAAAAAGATACATATTTGAAAACTAGAAACAAAATCCTACATTTATTATATTCACATCATCTTAATATGTTATGTGCAAGTGCTTCAAATTGTCACTCTAAGTACAACAAAAATTGAAAAACAAGGAAAACACTTCCACTTTTTGGCCAAAGAGTGAACTCATCTTCTTGCACTTACCCACCTCTTTGCTATCCTAGATGGTCCTTAACCAGTTGTCACCCTTTCTGCATCTCCACCAAGGCCAGCTTCCTTTGTATCTTTTCCTAGGCGGATTAGAGAAAATGAATCTGCTAGTGCCACCTGTCAAAATTGGTTAGTAGGACTGGACCTTGACACATGTAATACTTCTGCCGCTTTAGGAGAAGGGTGGTTAGTTGGGTCAACTCTCCTTTTACGAATAAAGTTGTCCTAGGTGCAGGTTATAGAGAGTAACTGCATGGCGAGGGGCCGATAAACAACGTTGCGGGAAGGCATGAGGGAAAACTTTAAGGGATGTTGATAGGAAATAAGCAGTCACCGAAGAATTATATTGTATATGGCTATTTGTAAGACTTCATACTATGATGGTTTAGGGTTTTAACAATTTTAGCTTACTCAGACCATTTTCTCTAGCAAAAAAAACCTTAACTTTGGAAATCTAATGATCAAATGACATAGAGCTGGGAACAAAATTATCAGAAACATGAAAATTTCTATAGGGTTCCATTAGTGGCCCTAGTTGGGGATGCCTATTCTATCATGAATAGATTGAGATCACAAAAGAACTCTGGAGGACTAGACCACACACACATAATGACCTCAGGCCATTATGCAGAGAAAAAACCCAGCCTGCCTCTATCAAATATTCTGTTCTTCAACGACTTTGTTAATCTGCTCTCAAAAACTTCATTGAAATCCAACCTATTCTTGACAAAGACATTTGGATAACTAGTTGGAAAATTATTTTCATTTTCTCCATGATTTCCCCCACTGTATTAAACCAAGAATAAATGATATATATTGTCATTAAAAAGAGATTTAGCACTTGGTTCAATTGTTTCTAACCATATGAAAGTATTATCATCCCCTGATTTCTGCCTTTTGCATAAATCTGAAAAATAAAAGCAATCATAATCCATTTTATACTTGGTAGTAAGGGAGTTCTCAAATTCTCCTAGATCAATATGAAATCTGAAACAATCATATTCTGCTTCTCGTTGGAAATCTGACACTCTACTTTTTTTCTGTACCTTCTAAACTGACTTCTCATCTTGATGATGAATATAGGAATGGGAGGCATTATTAAGCTAAAAATTTAGGTCCTAATCTATTAACTCAATACTTATCCCTCCACATTCCTCTATGTGTTGAACCAATATTGCCTCATTAGTTCCCTCATGATCCCTTTCAAATAGTGGATTTTCTATGCATTTATAGGGCTCCATTTTCTCTTACTGATAAATACATAGGTTCCTCATATAGTGGGTTGTTTCTTATATGCATCTCATCTGTACAATCTCCAATATCACTACTCTAATAGCATATATCATCATCTGATTCAAAACCCCCACTATTTTGATGTGAGTATCTTAATAATTGCTTACTATTTTCTATATGATTAACAAGGATCAATCCCTCCTGATATTTAGATTTAAAGCAAGTTGCTTCCCTAGGGAACTTTGATTTAGAATAGATTTCTTCACAAATAGGGGAAATATATTCACAACTTGTCTTTCTTTCGTAAGTCAAAGGAACTTCCTTAACTGATATATCATTTTGTATTATGGTGTCCATTATCTGATAAGCTACTTTGTAAGGCTCTGGGGATTTCCTTTTATTCTGATACTCAGGGGAAAAATGAGCAACATGATTACAAAAAAATTAGAACTCCTCTATTTTCATTATAATCCATATCCCCTTCAGTATATTGAGTGCCATACATTGATTGTTTTGACAAGGGTTTGTCAGAATAGCCCATTTCATTTTCCCTTTGGTAAATGGGGGAACAAATGGATCCATTATTCCTTCTATACCCATTTTCTATAAACTCACAACCTTTTATCTTTGTATGCTTCAAATTATTTTCTATAGTTATGGCTAAGGAATATGCTTGACTCATAGTAGTAGGGTTCTTATCTCTCAGTCGATAACTATCCTTTTTATTGAATGCACCTAAATATATGATCAAAAACATAGACTCATTGGGTTTGATACTTTTAGGAATTTCCCTCACTGTTCTAGCAAATCTTAAACTGAAAACTGGGACTAATTCCTTATCTCCCTTTTCAATATGCATGAGTTCTTTAATTAAATAACCTACATCTATTCTTTCCCCAAACTGTTCCATGAAAGCAAACCTTAAATCTTGCCAAGAAAAGATAGACTGATTGGGTAGATATGCAAACCAATCTCTAACTTCTCCCCTAAAAGTCCAGACAAACAACTTCATGACTATATCTTCATGATCTATCTCATAATCTCCCATTAAGTCACAAAATTCTTGTAAATGGCTACTATCTATTTTGGATTTATCATTATTTAACTTGGTTATCTAACTTCTAACTTCATCAGGCATATGATTTGGAAACCCACAAATATCATTGAAATTAATAGCCCTATATCTTTCCATGGCAAATTCACTTTGGTAAAAGAAGTGAGGTTGTTGTTTATACATCTCTAAACCTTTTAGAAATTTTTTTGAAGCTTGGTAAAATACCTGAAAAGAATTTTTGCTTCTGGTACAAATTATGCTTTGATTTTCAAGCAGAATCAATAACACTAGACTGCATCACCATATCCCTTCCAATAGAGTCGCCACCTTTGCTTCATAGAGGAATATATTTTTTCTTTCAGAATCAACCCTTTTGAATCATGTTTCACAGTAGGTTATATGGAACATTCTAACACATAAAACTTCATGTAACAGTTCTACATCTATCTAAAAATATGGTAGAGTCACCACCCTTTTTGGGAAAAATAATGAACACAAATATTATGCAAACTCTAAAAAACCCATGACAATCTATTGCACTTAGTATTTAGAACTTTATATAGGTTCCCTAGTAGAGTCGCCAATCTATTGGTTGTTTTAAATTCCCAACCTAATTCTCACAGCAAATCTATAAAATAGCCACTAATTAATGATCAATCTACCTTGAGGGATTGACCAACAAATAAAAGATTAGGGAGAGAAGGCTTTCTCAATCCCCCTTTTCTTATCTGATATTGTGCTATGCCCTTAATCCTATAGTGTGTATAGGGTTATGAATAGTCAGCTTGTGGCTATCTTAACTCTTAATTAAGTCATATTATCATTAGTTTATTGTTATTTAGTTGTTTAGGTCGGCCTAAGGCTTATATAGGCCCATCTAAGTCGGCCTAGGTGATATCCTAGGCATAAATAGGTATATATAGGAGGTAGTGAGTCTTATTTCATCATATTCAGTATTGTGTTCTCATTGAAGACTATTGGAGGTATCCCCCTCGAAGTGGTTTTGGAGGTTGCCCCCTCGAAGTGGCATATTATTATCAAGTATTTGCAGCATATTTACTATTATATTTAGATATTGTGCAAGTTGTTTCATTACAAGTGGTATCAGAGCATGATCTTGGCACCGTAGAGGCAATTTTTTTTTCTCATCATTGGAGGCGATTTTGGGAAGAGCATAACTTTCAGATTTTAGTGAATTTTTTAAAGATTTTTAAAGAGTTTTTGAAGACAATATTAAAGAAGATACAATCCAGATTTCAGAGGAATTGGAGCAAAAATAAGCGAGTTATTGCAAAATTAGGGTTTGCAACAAATTCACTCTCAAGGTAGTAAATTTGCTAATTTCTTGGAATTTTTTTTGGGTAAGTGGTATCTTGGCCTTAGTAAGTTACAGTAAAAATTTTAGAGAATTTACATTTCATTTGTGTGATTTATTTCAAAATTATTTTTTCCAATCATGACGGGTCCTTCAACAAGGGGCAAAAAGAATGTTACCACACCGGGAAAAACTCCAGGCAAGGAGGAGGTGGAAAATGAGGATGTTGATCAAAAAGAATATGAAAATATACTTGAACTTATTCATAAAGAAAATAGCAAGATGAAAGGTGAAATCTTGTCCATTATGGGTGAACAAATGAAAGGGTTGGCAAAGTCATGTGATATTGAGAAAATTCTGGAGATACTTTCCAAACATAAGCAGTCACAACACCACGATGTGGAGGAAGAGGATTCTACAAAAGGGAAGGGTGTTTTTGGGTTTGAATCAAATCTCAAGATGGATCATCACACCACTCATTTTATGGCAAGGAATTTCACACCAAAGTTGGATATGCGAAAGTTTGATGGTCAAGATCCTACCAATTGGCTTTGTCAAATGGAGCAATTCTTTGATATCCACCATGTTCCATGTCAACAAAAGGTGGTCATGGCTTCCTTAGACTTGGAACCTGATCAATTCATTTGGTACCGTTGGCTATGTGAAGAAAAGAAAGCAAAAGGATGCATTGTCACTTGGTCGGTTTTCCAAGAAGAACTCATTACTCATTATGGTGAAAATCTTATGGATAGCTACTTCAGCCAAATTACCAAATTAAGGCAAACAGGTATGGTCAAGGATTACATTCATCAATTTCATACTTTATCTTTAAGAGTGGAAAATGTGTCTACAGAAAATTTGTTGGAGCTATTCATTGGTGGCTTAAAGGATCACATTAAATATGAGGTACGCATGTTCTGTCCAAATTCCATCTCAGAGGCAATGATTATGGCAAGGCAAGTAGAGGAAAAATCTATGGTTAATAAAAGGCAAGGTCTTATAAACATAAGAGATAAAAGCACTCCTACACAGTCACTTCCACAACCTACTAGGCTAACACCACAACAAATTGAAGAGAAGAGAGCAAAAGGATTATGTTTTAATTATGATAGCAAATATAGTAGAGGACACAAATGCACTGAAAAGAAATTGTTTTATATTGAAGGGCCAAGTGAGGAAGAAGAAGAGGTACCAATAGTAGAGTGTGACAATGAGATTGAGGAGGAGTCAAAAGATACTCAACCAATCATTTCTTGCCATGCACTTTCAGGTTTTAGTACCCCACAAACTCTCAAGGTAGTGGGTTTCTTAAAGAAAGAAAAAGTAACAGTGTTGATAGACTCAGGTAGCACTCATAACTTCATCAACAAAAAGTTGGCCACTCGTTTAAATTGTTTTATATATCCAGCTCCAGAATTTCAGGTCTTGATTGCAGATGGTGGTACTGTTAGTTGTTCAGGAAAATGCCATAGCATTAAATTATCCATGGGAGATTATCATCTTAATTGTCCAATGTATGCTATCTCAATGGGTGCGGCAGATATTGTTTTGGGAGTACAGTGGCTTACCACTTTGGGAACAATTGAATTGAACTTCCAAGAACTATTCATGCACTTTCAATCAGAGGGAAGAACAATAGAATTACGAGGGATGCGTGCAAAGTCACCACAGATAGTAAGTTCTTACCAAATACAAAAGATGTTGAAGAAGGGGGTAGATGGGATGGTAGCCCAATTATTTTCATTAGAAGCATATCACTCAAAGGCTTCTACACCATTGGATCTACAAGCAATTATAGATAAGCACTCTATAGTTTTGGGGAGATGCCAAAAGGATTGCCTCCTAGGAGAGATCATGATCATGCCATTCAACTAGTACCAGGGAGCCAACCACCCAACATCAGGCCTTACAGATATCCATATGCTCAAAAAAGTGAGATTGAGAAGATAGTTCAAGAGATGCTAGAAGCAGGCATTATCAGGCATAGTCAAAGTGCTTACTCATCTCCTGTGGTAATGGTGCGTAAGAAGGATGAAACGTGGAGGATGTGTCCAGATTACAGAGAGCTTAACAAGTTCACCATAAAAGATAAGTTTCCTATTCCAGTAATTGATGATTTGTTAGATGAGCTTAATGGTGCTATTTATTTTACAAAACTTGATCTCCGTTCTGGTTATCATCAAATTAGAATTAGAGATGAGGATGTACATAAGACAGCTTTTAGAACCCATGAGGGCCACTATGAATTTTTGGTAATGCCTTTTGGTCTCACTAATGCACCGTCGACATTTCAAAGTTTAATGAACTCTATCTTCAGGCCATTTTTGAGGAAATTTGTTTTGGTATTTTTTGATGACATCTTAATATATAGTAAAACATGGGAGGAACACTTGCAACATGTAAATCAAGTGTTGGACATTTTGAAGCAGAATCAGTTGTATGCTAAACCATCCAAGTGTATCTTTGGTGTCAAAGAAGTGGAGTACCTTGGTCACATTGTGTCACATGAGGGAGTCAATGTGGACCCTCATAAGATCCAAGCAATTGTAGAGTGGAAAATTCCTAAGACCCTTAAGAACTTACGAGGTTTTTTAGGGCTTACAGGGTATTATCGCCGATTTGTAAAGAATTATGGTAGCATAGCATCTCCTCTCACATCCTTGTTAAAGAAGGATGCTTTCCAATGGAATGAAGTGGCGACAAGGGCATTTGAGAAACTAAAGGAAGCCATGTGTACAACTCCAGTCCTAGCTACCCCAGATTTTTCTAAAACATTTGTTGTTGAATGTGATGCTTCAGGACATGGAATAGGAGCAGTACTTATGCAAGAAGGAAAACCCATAGCATTTGAAAGTCGCCAACTCAAAGGTAAGAATTTGTTGAAGCTAGTTTATGAGAAAGAAATGTTGGCTATCTTGCATGCAGTCAAACAATGGAGACCTTATCTAATGGGACGACACTTTAAGGTCAAGACAGATCATGATAGTCTCAAATAATTCTTGGAACAGAGGTTATCATCTGAAGAACAACAAAAATGGGTCACAAAGATGTTGGGATATGACTTTGAGATCATATATAAGAAAGGCAAGGAGAATGTTGTGGCTGATGCTCTATCAAGGCGTGATGAACCCACAGAGTCATTTTTATTTGCCATTTCCATGTTACAAGCAGATTGGGTAAATGAGGCAAGAGAAGAGTGGGAGAAGGACATAGATACTCTAAGGCTCATTGAGAAACTCCAACAGGGATCAAGTGTGTCTGACAAATTTTCATGGAAAGGAAATATTTTATGGTACAAGGAGAGGTTATACCTTTGCAAGAATTCAACTCTTAAGCTTAAGGTGTTGGAAGAACTACATGCTTCTCCAATAGGTGGGCACTCAGGATTCCTCAAAACTTATCATAGAATCAAGCAAGATTTCTTTTGGGAAGGGCTGAAAGGGGATGTTCAAAAATTTGTAGCTGAATGCATGGTATGTCAACAACATAAAGGGGAGACAGTTAAGACTCCGGGTCTTCTACAACCCTTATGTATCCCAAGTCAAAGGTGGGAGGTGGTATCTATGGATTTCATCACAGGTTTGCCTAGATCTGAAGGAAAAAAATGTCATCATGGTTGTTGTGGATCATCTCACCAAATATGGTCACTTTTGTGCTTTGGTACAACCATTGGCAGCAAGCACTGTAGCAATAGCTTTTATGAATACTATTCAGAAACTGCATGGGACTCCGAAAGTTATAGTCAGTGATCGTGACCCTATATTTACAAGTAATTTTTGGACTGACTTGTTTTCATGCTTGGGCACTTAGCTTGCTCGTAGTTCATCATATCACCCCCAGTCAGATGGACAGACATAAGTGGTCAACAAATGCTTGGAAGGCTATCTCTGTTGTTTTGCTTCAGATAAACAAGAGAGATGGGTGCAATGGCTACCACTAGCAGAATGGTGGTACAACACTTCTTTCCATACTTCTTCCAAGATGTCTCCATTTTTAGCACTATATGGTTACCACCCACCATCAATCATCTCTTCATTGCGGGTACAACCAAAGGTTCACACAGTTGAAGAACACATCCATCATCAGCAAGAGGTATTGGCTAGTCTTCGAGAGAACTTGGCAATGGCACAAAACAGAATGAAGCAACAAGCTGATCAACACTGTAGTGAAAGAACTTTTGAAGTGGGAGATTGGGTCTTTGTGCGACTACAACCATACAAGCAAATGTCTCTAAAACAACAACATAAAGCTAACAAGCTGGCACCCAAGTACTATGGTCCTTATAAGGTGTTGCAGAAGATTGGCAATGTAGCATATAAATTGGAGCTGCCCATATCAACAAAAATTCATCTAGTTTTTCATGTTTCCTGCTTGAAGAAGGTTATTGGGAATAAAGTGGTAGCACAGACTAAGTTACCTGAGCTTGATGAAGAGGGAAGAATAGTTGTGGATCCTGAGAGAATTATTCAAACACGCACCAAGAAGCTGAGGACAAGGGAAATCATAGAATATCTAATTAAATGGAAAAACTCTCCAGTGGAGGAAGCTACATGGGAGAATGAGGAATTCATGCAAAAGCATCCACAATTGGTTAGCATTGAGGACAATGCTTCTTTGAAGAGGGGGGGCATGCTACGCCCTTAATCCTATAGTGTGTATAGGGTTATGAATAGTCAGCTTGTGGCTATCTTAACTCTTAATTAAGTCATATTATCATTAGTTTATTGTTATTTAGTTGTTTAGGTCAGCCTAAGGCTTATATAGGCCCATCTAAGTCGGCCTAGGTGATATCCTAGGCATAAATAGGTATATATAGGAGGTAGTGAGTCTTATTTCATCATATTCAATATTGTGTTCTCATTGAAGACTATTGGAGGTATCCCCCTCGAAGTGGTTTTGGAGGTTGCCCCCTCGAAGTGGCATATTATTATCAAGTATTTGCAGCATATTTACTATTATATTCAGATATTGTGCAAGTTGTTTCATTACATATTGTTTTAGCGTACATAAATTGTTCTAATTCTCATCCTTCTACTTTGTCTCTTCTTTATTCCCAAGAATTTTTCTGCTTGATTCAAACTTACTTACTAGCATGAAGTTTGTTTCTAATCCCTCAACACTATAGTATTAGGTATGTCAAAACTCTAATCCCATGGTATTTGATATTGTGATCTCCCAATCCTCGTTATTATTATATATTCCTAAGTCCTCATTCCTACAAATCTTTAGGAAACCATTTGTTGACTTTTGGTTGTTCCATCCGTCACTCCCAAATTGTATCTAGTATCCTCAATGCCCAAACCTAAATAATTTTAAGCCAAGATCAACTGAGTGAAATGTAAGTATCAAAATTTAGAGTGAATTGATAGTAAAAAAGATTAGTACAATAGGTGAGGAGTGGAGGTTAGTTATTTGAGTTAAAGACTCCTACAAACTAGAATGAGTGGCTAGCTTAGTGGGAGACTTGATGATCCCTCAACTAACTACCTAACAACCTTAACCGCCCAACAAACTTGACATGTGTCAAGATTGTGTAAGGGCACACCTAAGTAGGCTTATGCCTAAGTGTATAATATATATAATATATATACACTAACACCCCCTTAAGCATAGCTTTTGTGGACACAAAAGAAATGTGTAAGGCCTCTTACCCACTCAAAATACCTCTCCAATCTGTATTCCATTCCTTGTGGCTCTTGGAATAATGATGTATGTAGTGGAGAGCTAGTGGTGTTTGTTGTTTCTCTCTCTCAATGAAGGTAAAGGACTTTGACCCTTGATGAATTACTTTATGATGCACTTTCTTCATAGGCACACATTATCCATTTTGTAGTGGTTAAGATGTGTGATTACATACTTTTATATTGCATACCCTCATTTGACTTTATGTGTTGCCTTTTTAGATTTTTTCTTGTATCTTGTTAGTATACTATGTTGCTCATTGAGATATGGTTATACATGGTTCTTGGATTACATTGTGTGAGTTCATATACCTTGTAATGAATGATGTGACTCATTGATAATTATATATATAGTTGCAATTAGATTTGTGATAGTTATTGCCTTACAGTATTATGATCTGGACTCCATTTAATATATATATATCTGTGTGTGTGTGTGTGTGTGTGTGTGTGTGTGTGTGTGTGTGTGTGTGTGTGTGTGTGTGTGTGTGTGTGTGTATTCTCTCATGTGATTTGGAATTGATTTCTTTTTGTTGCAAGACTGATTGGAATAAATTTATATGATGTAGTAGAAGGTTAATTATAGCTTTGCTTCAGCTATTGTTATCATAACTAAAAATATGAGACAAGTGTGCAGGTTAAGCCAGTGAAATGGGGAAAAACACTTGGGGGACCCGTTGTGGACCTAGCCTATATGGAGAGGCTTAGGTCCCTTGTATAATCATGTGTTGTGTGTTAGGATCTAGCATGTTGGGTCCTTGTTATCATGATGTCATTATGTTTAGGGAAGTGTGTGCATATATAAATCCTATGTCATGAATGTGAGTCATGGTTGTCAATGTGAGTCATTGGAATTAAAATGTTGGTTTGATCCCATTGTTATCTAATTAAATTAATACATTCTTCATTTTAAAATAAGAAGATAAAAAAATAAAATTCTGAGCCTTGTCCTAGACCTAGGTATACCCCTCTAAAATACACTATAAAAATTAAGAAAATAATAATAATAATATTTTTTGGACAATCTTTTTCTAGCATTTTTATCACTGATAGGATTTCATTTTATATTACTAAGCAAGGGTTTTTGAATGGACACATGTTGTCCACCTAAGGTGATAACATACTACCAACATGAGGACACATGCTATCCACATATAGGGACACTTGCTGCACCTACGAATAGGGTAATCTAGAGGAAACAAAAGAAAAGGGAGGTGGCTGGGTTTTTCTTTTTTTACTGGGAATGTAAAAAAAAATAGAGAGAAGGGGGGGAGACAAGAAAAGAAAATGGAAAACATGGAGGAATAGGAAATTGTTGAGGATTTATACAGCTCTACAATAAATTCTAGGTAAGGAGATTGAATCCTAATTATTTGAATTTAACTATGACATAATAAAGATTACATGTCAAGATAAATCTGTTCTATTGTTGTTGTTCATGAAGTCATGTGTGACTAGCCTATATTGTGAGTTATTATGTTTCATGTGGTCTAAATTGGGATTGTTATTGTTGTAATATTTTGTGAGTGAGATGTTATATTCTAAGGTCTGAAGTGAAACTATTTTTGCTGTAATAATTTGTGTATGGGGGTAGAATTAGAGGAGAACCTATAGAAATTTGTAATGGATAAGATTACCCCTATGGAATATTGTGATTTTATAGGGGTACAAGTGCCCAGTGATTATATGAAAAGGCTTTTGTCCTTCCTACCCCTTGTGAAGGTCTTATACAATGCCTTCTTGTAAACTGTATGTGAACATCTAGTGAATGCTGAGTTAAGTGTTTTATTGTGCTATGAGGTTTGTGAATGTAATTCTATGTATCCTACCTAGGTCTCCCTATGTTTTTCCCCAAGCTCAAGGGTGGGCAGCTTCTACCCTAGGCTGGGAGGCGTGCTTCACTGGATAGAGAAGCTATTTCATTTCTTTTGCAGGTTCTAGGTTCTTTCAGTGCTTAGGGAAGAGCTAAGGAAAACTATACCTATATGAACTATTGAGGGAAAGGTTGTTAAATTTATCTCTTGTATACTTTATTCTTAAAAGGAGAGTGAATGAGAACATGTGGTTTAAACTTCTAGAAATGTAAACAGTAGTGCAGGATTGATGGGAAAACATGATTATGTATATGTTCTACAATAAATAGAACGTGGAAAAAAAGAGAAAAAAAAAAAAGAAAACTTCAAACTCTAACAGTTTGTTTACTTAACAAAACTGATCTAGATGTAATTAGTTTTCTAAAATTCTAAGTATAATAAAGTATTAAATTTAATTAGTTGCATAGCTATGAAATAGCTGCAATCAGTAAACATGAGTTATTTGCCCACCAACTATGTTAATGAATCATTAACATTAATACCAATTTGTAGCAAATGTGATCTAGAATATGATCTTTTCTTTCTACAAGATATTGTTGTATTTGCCAAAGAGATGTTGCAATGCTAAATATGCATATAATAAGAATATAACACGTAGAGATTAAAGTATATCTTATATTATTGAAAGTTTATAGCTGCATAAAAAGTAATGTTCTAATTTCTTCTTCTTACAACAAATAATTTATTTTTATTCTTACAATTATCTTTTTATTCTTATAGCACTCTTTTGGGCTTTTTCTATATTCAATAATAAAATAATCTATATAATCTAATATCTAATTCCAACAGATTCTAAAACTCCAATGATAGAAATGAGCCCCACTCTCTTTTACTTAGCACCCCCATGTTTGCCTTATACCTGCAAATAGTATTAACATCAATCCCCCAAAAAAGAAAAGAATAACTATAGATGGTATCTCATATACCTCTATTCAAGCAATGCAACCTTTGTAGAGGGAGCTCAAAATATTATTCAAGTGAATATATATATATATATATATATATATATATATATATATATATATATATATATATATATATATATATAACAATGGTGGCCAGGAAGACTAATGTGTCTTCACCCAGCAATACTTTCCTTAGCCTAATCTCATAGCACCTATCCATTTCTATATGAATGATGAGAGAAACATTAGTAAACTGTGTAGCTTTGGGGATCCAACACAAAAGAATAAAATAAGAGCAGTAGTGCTGCAATTTTCGTAAGCCTATACTCGTGTATGACCCACATGAACTTATTATGGTTTTGGCATTGAATCTTTGGCAGATTTGAGATGATGTCTCTATTGCATTCTATTAAAGGTTCATGTGCTTTATCTATGTGCCCTCCTCCTTCTTTGACTAGCAACATTTTATTTTGCAAGCATTTTCTCCTCATTCCACCAGGTATGTACTCCATTCATTTTATCAAATCAACATGCCCTCATCATTCAAAAGATAATATGAGAAAGTGGACATGAGTTGGACTATGGTTCTTTTTACATTATATACCTTTACAAATGCATCCGTTGGGAAAGAGAGTAAAGGGCAGTGTTGCTGCAAAAGCCCCAAGTCCATAATCATATATGATCTACACTAAAGAGAAAGAAAAAAAAGGGGGGGGGGGTTAGAGCAGCGTTGCTGTGAATACCTCTAAGCCTATATCTTTATGAGATCCATAGACACCAAGTAATGCTCTCCCTCTACCTAGTGAGGGTAAACAGAAAACAACAAAATATATGTTCAAAACATCACCCTTAGTGAACACCTAGTGCATGATAAAGTATGGCCGCCATTTGAGTTACAGACACCCAAAGAAAAAAAATCCATAGTAAACAACTGCAGGTGGCCAGGGCATGGAGTTGGGTTTCAGAGAAGGCAATGCTTAAGATATGCAAAAAAAAAGTGGTAAGGCTTACTATTAGGGTTGGGAGTGTGCCCTAATTAGGGTGACGACTCCCATCCCACTGTTTTAATCTAAAGTTAAATTTTGTCTTTTTCCTAACTACCCTCCTCAACTGACCACTTTGCTTAGGTAATTTAAAACATAAACTTAATTAAAATGTGGTTTGCTTATAATTTTCTTTCTCATGATGTGATGGTTTAAGAGAAGGGTTATTTAATCTCAATCATGTCATATAAATATTTAGGCATAATAATATATTTTCTTTAAATTTTATTGTGTTGTAAGTATTTAATTCTTAATCAAAGCTTTTAATGGAGAATTTCGTTGAGGATAGTTACTCATTAATTTTTTTTGTCCTCTTTAATCTGCTATGGTATCCCAAGATCCACTTGAGCTAGCATTAGGTTAGGAGTATAGTAATAAATTAAGGCAGTAATAAATTAAGGCAGTATGAAGCCTTTATCCCAACTTAGCATCCACCACTAAAATTACAATCAAATTTATCTTATTTTCTTTTTTTTTTTTTAAATATGCATAGAATAAGGTTCTTTAAGGAGTACTAATATAATGTGTAAACCAATCTAAGTTTTCTTTCTTAAAAAGAAAGGACTTCATTTTGTTACTAATTACTATTTAAGTGTTAGGCTTACTCTATTATCACATTATAGTTGATGCTTTTTCTTATGTTATTCTAGGTTGTAGTCCTCATGGGTGTCACATAGGTATCGTTAATAAGGTTATGTAGGGAAGATGTAATAAGTGAGTAAATTAGCTTTCTTTCTGATTCGTGTCCACTTGTGTAAGCTAAGGCATAACATTATGATACGATTTCTTAGCAAACAATTTAGTTCTTTTGGTGTACTCATTGAATCCAATACTATAGGTACAAATCCTACCATCTTATATCAACATTCTAATTCATCTTTGGAGACCTTTTTCCTACTTGGATTTATATACGGACAAAACCAAGTCCCTTAGTCGTCAAAAGATGTTGGGAATTGCATGAAAATTAGTTCCCTAGTTTATAAACCTTTAATTGTCAATTCTAAAGCCAACAATTGGGATATAATCATTACCTACCTGTGCACATGACAAAAGGTCTCTATTGTATGTCTATGGTTGTGTTTTTAAAGGCATCATATTAAGTCAACATTAAGTTATCATATAGTATTCAAATAATATATATAGAGTTTAATAAATAGATTTTGTTTTTCGTCAACACCCTTTTTGTTAATTGAGAATAGAGTCTAACGAAGTTAGTCTAGAGAACTGATTAGACCTCAGTTAAGTTAGACTCATCCCTTTTCTTTTAGAAACAAAAAAAATTAGGTTCTAATGTAGCACTTTACTATTGTGAGGATGATGTTACATTATCTAAAGTTTTATTTCTTATTCTAGGAATTCTTATTGACCTAACCTACCCTGTGTTTGTGAATCCTTTTGTCAGCAATCTAATTTGTTTCATTCGTGGGTGAGTGTGGGGTTGTTCCAAAATGGGTCCCTGCTACAAAGCCTTGTGAGGTGCCCATGCAAAGATGAAATTGGGTCCCAACAACTAGGCCTTATGAGGTACCCAAGAACAATGCAATCTCTCAGAAATGAAGAAAGGTAGAAAATCCAGTGGGAAAAAACTACCCTCCAAAAGAGAGAAAATGAAATTATACAGGTTAAGAAGTACTACTTCTTTCACTAAGTACAATATAGGATTCCCCCCATACGAGAGAAAATGATAGAAGGTCTAGGAGACCCTTCCATAATGCATGTCCTGTTGCAGTGATGTTGGATAGTAAACAAAGGATGCAGATGTAGATCCAAGAACACTGAACAATGTTCCTTCCCTTGGGAAGAAATGAAACCACACGAAGATGTAGGATATCTTCCCATGTGAGAAGATGTATGTATGATCTTGAATCATGCTGAAGCTGATCCAAGGATGATGGTGCCCAAGTCGATGTCTTTGAAGAGTGCTCAGGTGTCCCCATGTCGATGCCAATGGATGCCATAATCAAATCAGGTGCAGGCCCAATAGCTAAGGATGATGATGATGATCCAAAACCATGTGTAGTACGATGTAGAGCATGAGTATACAAAGATGACAATGTTGATGCAGCTTCATCGAAAATGTCATCAAAGAGAACACTGATGTTCTCAATGTGTGCTTCCATGTCAACAATGTGAGACTTTAAAAATAAACAAGTGATGTTAGGTAGAAATATGTCCCAATCAGTAATGCTAGGAAGATTGATATCCTATTGCAAAGAAGCACCAGAAGCTTTCAAAGAAGTGAAACTAGAATTTGATGAACCAACAATATGAGTGATGACTTCTTCTATGTCAATGGAACATTCTATTTCTGTATCATTACTAGGGATGTGAGTTGTGATCAAATTAGGATCATGTGGGAATGGAGAAACATTGGAGTCTCCATATATCTCCCAAAGTTTGATCCATACTACATGTGGATAGTCAATATCCATGATGGCATACAAAGCATCATCTGGAATATGTAAACTGATCAATCAAATCATGTGATCATGATGATAAAACCACTTAGCCTTCTGAGATTGTTTACCAGGTTCAAGGACAAGTCCATGTAGATAGGTTATAAGATTATGGAACTTGATATGTTTCAGGATGCTTTCACACTAGGACATATAGTTTCCCTTCATTAGGTTGATTACAGAAGAGTGAGTTTCATATCCCATGATTAGAACAAGTTAATTTCATTAGACAAAAGAAAGTCGACACATTAAGCAACCCCCCAGATTAGGTGACCCCCTAGTTTTAGAATTTTATAACTTAGTGTGTTTTACAATGCAAGTAGGCTCAAATCATGGGAAATGAAAAACATTAACCTTTGCAAAAAATGGTGCTCAATTTCGAGCTACAAATCAAAAGTTATTACACAATTAAATTCTCGTAAATGACCTATTTTAATGCATTTGCAGTGAAAAGAAAAAACAAATGTCTATGGAAAGAGGTATCCTAGCCATCTAACCACTCATTAGAGTTGGCAAGGAGAGAAGAATACCATGGTCTGATTGTGAGGGGGTATTGGCCTCCTTCCAAGCCGGACCTCACCCTTCATCTTTGACCCACAAAGATATAAGGGTTTTTAAGAAACCATAATCCTTGTCAAAGCAATTTGCTAACTATTTGTGGTTTATATCATGGTTAGTTTGTTGTTAAGGTTACAATAAACTTAATATTAAATGTGAAAATGACATATAATGTTAGTAGTAACCTAAAAATCTAGCATTTGTGTTACCAATAAAAGCTAGTGTTAAAGCTAGCATATAATGTTAGGGTTACAAAGATGAACCACTAGCATTAAACATTCTCATTTAAACAACAAATCTATCCTCAACTCACACACCTCCCAGCCACACCCAAATAGAGAGTGGCCTATTGAGGAGGTAATGGCAGATTTCCTCTGTAAATTTCAAACCACACAAGTTTAAGGATGCTACAGGCCATAAATAGGTTTGAGGATGTCACTTCAGGCCTTCAAGGCCATGAGCCCCACACACCTACAGTAGGGCAGGTCGAGATCTGCGCACAGACTGGTTCCTAAGCACCACAAAATGAAACAGAGGAATGGAGATTGAATGGCAACTAATCTATGGGAGAGTTTTGTCGTGGATCAGACTGTAACATTGAACGCCTTCACACAAAAAAGACCAGCTAAACATTGAGGAATGGCGACTCTTCACCTGACTGTTGCGATGTGATACTCAGCGTGTGAAAAAAAGGAATGCCATCTATGAACTCAACCAAACAGAATTCACCCACGATAGCGTACAAAGAGATTTATGCCTTTTGTGAAAAATCTATTGCAGCTACTGATTATTAATTTCCTATCTTATAAGATTATTTGGCTGCCGAAAAAAAATTAATTTACAGCAAATATTAAATAATAACACAGCTGCAACTTCACGAAAAAATCACGGAGATAGAAAAATAAAATCAACACAACATTTTGGACAAATTGTCCCTGGAAAAACCCCGAAGGGAAAACCAGTATTGCAGATGAGGAACTTTATTAAATCAAATCAGGAAATACATAGACTGCTTGCCTCTTACTGGCAGAGCTCCGACAATGATCTCCTCCGAAAATTCTTCTCCCAATTTCTCCTATAGAAATTCCACTACTGCTATCTTGAACACTATCGCTGCGCCCTTGCTCTCACTGCAAATCAATTTGCTATCACCGCAAATTTATTTATTTGATATCGCTGCAAATACTTCTCGGATCCGTATTCTCCAAATGCCTATTGATCCTCTTTTATAATCCCCTCATTGGAAACCAATGGCCATGATTTAATCTAAATCAATGGCTAGGATTAATTAGACTCTAAACCCTAATATCTAGAAGTCTCTCGAGAAATCAATTATCTAGGTATGGAGATAATTATTCCAGCTGTGTTTCCAGCCTCGTAATCACCACCCGAGACTAGAACACCTGTCCAAGCTACATAAAAATTAACACCTTTCACACCTTGTCCAATTATAGATATCAAAAACAAAACAAAAGAACTTCAATGCTAGAATTGACATGTGTCAAGATTGTGTAAGGGCACACCTAAGTAGGCTTATGCCTAAGTCCGCAAAATATGTCGTGAGGCTTCAGCATAGGCCACGGGTCTTGCAACTTGAGCTTGCCCTCTTAAATGCCTCCTTGAGTGATTTTGATTCCTTCACTCTAGGAAACCATGCCAAGGGACCTACCCAGATTAGAGAAATTGGCCTCTGCCTCTAGCAAACTCATGCCTCTAAAATGAACCAGCAAACAATTTAGTTTTACACTGATACCATGTAGAAGTTTGAGCCAAGATCAACTGAGTGAAATGCAAGTATCAAAATTTAGAGTGAATTGATAGTCAAAATGATGAGTATATATAGGTGAGGAGTGGAGGTTAGTTAGCTGAGTGAAAGACTCCTACAAATAAGCATGATTGTCTTCCTTTTGACTCCTACTAACCGCCTGACAATGTTAACCGCCCAACAAGCTTGACATGTGCCAATATTGTGTAAGGGCGCACCTATGTAGGCTTATGCCCAAGTGTATAATATATCTGTAATATATATACACTAACAAAACCTTTCCAGCATGGTAGACATTTTAAGTCTCTTTGTTCCCAAGGAAAAATGGGAGCAATTGTCTTAAAACTTTGATCCCTAGCCTCTCTTAGTGTAAGCTCTTAGTTGGGTTTTTAGACTTTCCTCTACCTTGAATACTTTAATCCTTTCTTGATATCCTAATCTACTCTTCATCTTAGAAAACCTTTAGTATGCAAATCCTTGAACCCCTAACTTAAAATCGCTAGACTTTTTTTAATTTTATTCTTAATTGAGTAGCTCCTCCTTTATACCTTCATTGTTTGAATGACAAACCCCACCTACCTTCTGGGCACATACAATCACACCAGTAATGATCACATTAGAAAGAGACAAGCCTTGGGAAGACCCTCCAATGCTTTTAAATACCTGTGAACTCTTCAAAAGTATGGATCAAAGGGATAAATCATATAGTTGTTTAGAATGTGAAGCATGACCACCATTAGCTCAAGCAAAAGAAAACTTACATACCTATGTCATAAAATTGTACTAGAAAGTATGTCATAGCATGGGAAGAATGTCCATTCCATCCCAAAAGTTTTCTCAATGGATCAAGAAGAGGAGTTTACATACATAATGGCCATCCTAATTGATGTCCTTCCTTGACATGCTAGCTGCTCTATGACCTCTAATTAGTCAAGTGGATTTGCACCTCATGTAAAGAGACTACCTTTCGAGCTTTCCCCTATAAATAGGAAAAGTAATAACTTTGTACTAAATGATAATTTGTAGAAAATTAACTGTAATAAAATCTTGATTACAATTAATATCAAGCACTAGCCCTATTTTCTTGTTGGTTCTTAATTTTCCAAACATGGTTTATATGTTTTAATGGATTCCTATTGTACATGATATAAATATAGATTTCTTCTCTTAAGGTTTTCATGAAATATCTGAAGCAATTCCAATTATAAATTGTTATTACATGTGATGTGGCATTCCTCACTATTGATCATCCTCAAACTACTGCACCATTGTTGTCTACATGTTTGAGTGAAAGCTAGCCACACAAGGACTGGTTCAAAAGGGGAAGTTGATCACTTCATGCTAGAGCATGTTGGTCATCTTAGCATAATACACTCATCGCTTTCCCTTCTAACCCTTTATCTTTCTTTCATATTTCCTTTATTCATATGATTAGGATGGGAGTAGTTTATGATTGAAGACCAACCAATCCTACTATTGTGAAGTTGAAATATCATACATGTAGGTGCAACAATAGCTAATTTATGGGCTATAATGTAAAGAGAAATCAATATTTGATCAATGTGTAATTTAATTTTGAACGTAATAAGATTGATCACATGTGTAAGCAACCCCTTAAATTGAGCTTAAACTTGACCCTCTGAAAGTTTCACCCTACAAGGCCTATTGTTTAACAACAAACATTTCTACCTCTAAGTTACCTAGCCACCAAGTCCTGGTACACTAGATGACTTGGAGAGATCTTTAATCTCATTTCAAGAGAGGAACCAACGCTTTGATTCTGAAGTGTTAGGCTCATACCATTTTGCAACCCATTAGTACCCTAGTAGGGGTGCTAGTTTACTATATTGGGAGGTACTAGAGGGGACACTAGTGATCTATTGTTCTAAGTTAGAAATTCTTGAAAATTTTAAGGTTTTCTTAGCTTGACTTCTTAATCACTTCATATAATTGTCCCTACTATGGAATCCTTACCCATTCTCCAAAAAGTCACTTGCAATACAAGTTTTACCAATAAGAACCTTGCAAGGTGGTTAGATCGAATGGGAATCTACCTCAGTAAACCCCTCATGGGTAATTCAAACATAGATCCACATGTTTATGGTAAATTAACAATAAAATACTAAAATAAAAGATAAAAAATCTTTACTAAATGAAATGAAATCAAAACCCTAATGTGTTTAATGATTAGGAGGTGGATTTAGGGTAAACTAAGGCTTGGTGAGAGAGTCAAATGGGAAACAATATGGAGGAAAATGGAAACAAGGATTATATAGGGATAAAGAGGGCTAAAATGGGAAAGGGAAAATAATGGTTTAGGAAAAAAATGGTGGGATTGACAAAGAAATTGGGAAGGACAGAGAAGAAAGGCTATGAAATAGATGTAGAAAGGAGTAAGACCACATAATGTTGCTTCATATCTACAAAATAATGCTCATATGAGCTCCAAATCTTGATGAAGATGATCCTACAATAGGAAAGTGCTCCAAAGCTCAAAAACTCTAAGATAAAAAAAGACCCCTTAAGTGTGATATGAAACTTGAGTGTGTGGTATGAAAACTAGTGGAGGAAGGCTCCTTTTGAAGATTTTTGGGAATACAATTTCATTATTTTGAGTGAGAGGAACTTGAATTGAGCTTAGTCAGTTGTGGGTAAGGTTACATTAAACTCTTGGAGCTAAGGAAGGTTAGGACAATTGTATCACTACCTTTGTAGGGGGATAGGCGCTCCATATCTTAAGAAAGGTGAACTTGGATGGGAAGCTAGTGGAGAAAGAAACAAGATCAACAGAGGTGGTTTAAACTCATTTGGATGATTAATTTGAATATTGTGGAGGAAATAGGGTCAAAAAAGGCTAGTCTTTTGAGAGGATAAACAAACATTTAGTTTTTGGAGTAATCATTCTAGAAGTGGAAACATGAGTAGTTTAAGTGTGAAGGAAGCATAAAATAGGGGTGAATGGTATATGGAAGGGGAAAGACCTGCATAGGGAAAACAAATATTACTTTTAAAGGGGTGAAGACATATAGAAAGAGGGGAAAACCAAATATAAATGGGAATAACTAGGGAAAGAGGGAAAATATGCTCTAGAAATGAGTCAAAATGGACTAGGCTAATCACTAAAATGGACACAAAACATGTAAAAATGAATTATAGGGTATGCAATTTGTTTTCATACGCCTTCTAGATTTTGGCACCACACATCTATAAGAAGCATAAAGTCATTTATTTGGGATTGAAGGAGGTTATCTTCCTAGTTTATTTCTTATAAGCTGAAGACAAGTGGATTAGTTCTTCATTGTTGGAAGTTGAATTGAAGCTTGAATGAGAGGATGGAAAAGTATCTAATGGGTTTGAGATTGAGAAGTACTTAGTATAGTTTATTTACAAAGGTTATTTGTTGGCTTTTAATTACAAGGTTGGATTGTTGGCCTTAGTTTCCTTCTACAAGTTTTTTTAGACTTTAATAGTTCTTTATAGGGTAAAAGTAGGTTTTTACAAGGGAAACTATGCCAAAATCTCTCTATGATTTTGTAGAGGGATTGCATGTTGATTTGTGGGATACTTTTTATGGTTTGGGTATGTTTTGTATGTGAAGAAAATTTGATGGAAGTTTCCTATATTTGAGTAATAAATATCATTAAGTGTTTGTATGTGGTTATGGTTAAAAATATGATAAAAATTAGTTTATGATGTTACAAGTATTCTAGTGCAAAAATCTAATTTCCATTACTAATTTATTGTCTATTAGGCATGTTTATAAGTAGGTCTATGTTAGAAAATGGGTGTGTTTGCTATGTCAAAAAATTAGCAATAAAAATAATTTTGGTGTCATGGAGTTACATACAAAAGGAACTTCAATTCATTAAACAGTGTAATTAGGTGTCGTTAAAAGTTAGATGGTGTGTGGGTGACCCCTAACCTTTGTTTTGAGTCTAATTTTTGGGGATTGTGTGGTGTTTTTGTAAGAAGAAGATTGCCATTCCTTTGGCCCAGATCCTTGACCAAATCAACATACCAAGAACATATCACATAAATACAAATGCAACTATGGAACATGATGATAATGAAGGAAATGCATACAAGAAATATCCACTAAAGAATCTAAAAAATAAGGACATATAAGTCAAGTCACAACATCTAGGCCACCACAAATGACACATTTCTACAATAGTTTTGTTTATTGAGAAATACTTAATGATCATATATAATCATATGCAATATGATATTATTTAGGATAGTTCCATGGGGGTATAGATGCATATTACACATCCTTTTGCCCCAATGAAATATACACACATCCAATTGATTTCATTGAAATTATTGGATAGTATTTTTTTGAAATTATCATTTGCATTGCTTGTACATTAGGTCATGACATATCTTATCTTAATTTCATTTCTATGGTTTTTAGTTGATCTTTCCACTTGGATGCAAGGTATTACTTCTTGATGCAAGTTATATGTCCTCATGCTTGCTTATCGAGGCGGATGGAACATGCAGACATCTTTTCATGCACATCCTTCATTAAAATTCATGATACATAGATGTAAATATATAATAGGTACACAATATTTTCTTAGGTTTACATATCATACTATATTTTACACCCAATTTTTTGTCACAATTTTAATTTTATTTTTCTCTCAATTTATGTGCACTCATTTGTAGTACATACAATTAAAGGGATCATATGAGTAATGAATCATTACTTGGGAGCACATAATTATTCTAGTTACTCAAATTATAAAAGATTCATATCGTTTATATCATTTTTATTTTATTCATTTCCACTTTAGTATGCATTCTCATTTACATTTGCAACCACACAAGTTGTGGGAAAATGTAACCTTGCATTTTCTTCTCTCATTTTACGCTCATTTTATGTCACTTTGTACATGGATGTCTTTAATGCAGAACGGAACTGAAGTCAGTATTTTTGCTTCTAATTACATGTTAATATAGAGGCGGTGGCAGTATCGCCACAGTTACCTTTTATTCAACTTTATGGGCAAAATTATCATTTTCTCTGTGGAATCATTGAGACGAATAAAATTTCAAGGAAACATCCTCGGTTTACATGGATGATGCAGTTATATCTTGAATAACTGTCATTCCTTATTTTTCTTTTCTATGAAAGAATTGTAATTAGAGAAAAGTCTATCACAATAGAGCCATGACACTTTAAGTCCTCTTAAGGGCAGTGGAGGAATTTGACTAGTTGGGGAAACGGCACTGTTTCCTTATCTCTCCCTGCGATCCTGTCAACACATCGATTGCACCCATCTTTACCATTGCTCGCCCAAAGTTCTTCTTCCAAATTGTTGGAGACTTGGCGTTAATGTTCACGTGTCTGGAGGTGGCATCATTTGACATCAACGTTTGATCAGATTTCAACAGTCCACGCTTGTATTGCAAGTCTACGTAGTATTTCACGTCCAAATTAGAGGGAGTGAGAGGATCTTTCACTAGGCTTTCATCCAATTCACCTATATTCTCAAGGGTTTTCATCCTTGGAATATGCTTCTATAAAGTGCAGACCAAAAGGAATAAATGTTCAGCTTGATGATGATTGAAATGATCCAAAACAACTTGTTTTTATACATGTTTTCTTTGCTCTTTTCAATCTAGCCAACCTAGTCAATAATCTATCAATTTTTATTGCTTTTACCTCTTAAAGAGGTCGACTTGACTTATGTCATCTTAGCGCCCAAGTAAATCCACTTTTGGGCCGACCCAACTTAGCATTTTGGATTTATTTAGTGATCTTCCACTAGGTCGACCACAAGGTAACTTAATCTTGTTTTTAACTTCCTCTTTGGTGCCAAAAATGTATGAAATGAAATCAAACACTTCTTACTCCAAGTTTCCCATACAATTTACACACTTTTCTCTATCCCTAGGTGGTTCGCTTCACAAGAGAACAATTTTCTTTGTCTAAGGTAAATACATTAAAAACACTAGAACAATATGATAATCCATTTCCCAAACTCACATTGCCCACCAAAAATCCTGAAGTGTGGAAAATAGAGGATTAGGTCAACACTAGTGATCACTCTGAAAAATGGGGACATTACAGTCCTCGATTCTCAGAATTTCTTGTCCTCAAGCAATGGCAAGTATGCAACAAGTGAGGTAGTGTCAAATGACATGTACCTCCATCCACCTAAGTAGCCTGTATCCTATGAGATAGTGGAAAATGACATGTATCTCCATCCGTTCAAACGCCCTATGACCACATAAAATCTCAATTGGTGGCTATACCTCTCACAAATGTGTGAAGAATACACTATGAAGTGAGCTCCAATAGCTGAAGCCAAACAAACTTGAGCTTGACCTGGTCCCATCCTCCAAATTCTAAAAATATGCTCATAACGACAAGTCCTACAACCTCCAAAACACCCAAGGCTCCATCTATCAAGAACAAATGGTTAGTCCAATCCGAAGCCCTGAAGAGAAACATGCCTGTCAACAAGTGATGAAGAGTATGAACTATGAAACATGTCCACCTGTCTCCAAGCCTCTACTACTCCACACTATCAAAATCATCATCAATGCTCCATGAGTTGTGAATCAACTCACCAAAACGCCAATGAAGTGATGTACCAAACATGCCACCGCCTGGATCCCAATTCATCCTATCATCACATCCAGAAATAATGAAGAGATGGAAGCATCTCAAAGTGCTAGCAACATCAAACCACTCTTCAACTCCTATGGATCTCCCATGGATGTGAATAATACCCAACATAGGTGCAATAAAGTGTATAACAACTCCAACTAAGTTGCTCATACAGAACATAACAATAACCTCATTACTAAAAATCAGACATATGTGGATATGAATAGTGTCTCCAAGGACATACAATGATAGAGTATCATCCCTATTCCATCCTCCAATGGTGAGAAGATGATCCAACTCTTCTCCAAACTCCTGAACAATGGTTGTCCTCCAAGAACTCAATATGCAATCCATGCACCATGCAGTAGAATAGCCATCTTCAAACCATGTAGGGAGTAGATGTCCATGAACTAAGGCTAGAAAACCAATGCCATCATGCTCACCACCAAACCCAATGCCATAGTCCCACTGTAATACACCCATTAGTGCCTCAAAATCAAAAACCATAGCAAAGTCTCAATACCTAGGCACATAGATCAACTGCAATTCTCCACCATGCCAACCAAATGCAAGTGTCTCCATGGTATGCATCTCCAATCCCCAAAATAGAGTAGCTACATACCCTACCAAAAAGTCATCAACATGATGGAAATCCTCACAAGCAAACTCCTCTCGTGCTCCATGAGTGGTCAAAGTCCTAACCCAAACTGAATTACCCATAACTCCATCTACAATAGTGGCTAATCCACCAAGTGTATACTCCATAATACTATCCAAAACTATGATGTGAGCCTTCAAGTGCCTCTCCACAAGATGTGACACCATATCCTCATGAAGCAAGATATGTGAATAAACAAAGAATTTTGAATCATACCTCTCACCATGCCAAAATGATTGCTCCACCTGCTTGGCCACTATACAATGCTTACCTTTCATATGCCAGATGTTTTGAATCTTCTTTGCCTCCTCCATTTCATGTTGTACTAACTTGATCCTCTTGGGTCTTGGACACCTAAGAAAGATCTCATGTTTGTCTCCACAATGAAAGCCAACAATAGAAGAGATCTTCCCAATCCCACTCTCATGTGTAAGGGTTGCCAACATATGATTATGCAAGAGTGAAAGACTATTGTCCCAAATAAAATTAAATCTATTGTCATACCTTTGTATAGTGCCTTCATTCATCTCAAACATCTCTTTTATCATTGTCACATGCTCTCTATCCAAATATGATCCAACATGAGTCTCTCCATAGAAAATACATGCCTCAAGGCTGATCCTCTTGGCTGTCATGTCATGATGAGGTGAAGACATAGGACTACTATTGCAAACCAAAAAATCAAACCTATTATCATACCTTATCAAGCTATCCTCTAGCTCCTCAATCTCTTCCTCATCCTTCTCCATATGTCTTCCTACTAGTGTAGATCAAAAAGGTGGCTCCCACTAAAAATCTCTTGCCTCCAATCTGAATTGAACCTCTCTTCCTTTGGCTACCATGTTATGATATTGTGAGGCTAAGGGACTGCTATTATACATTAGAAAATCAGTCCTTACCTCATGCTTTAGTGTGATATCATTGTGGTCCTCAACCTCTTCTTATTCCATGAATAAGTGCTCATTAATTAGTGCAGGTCCAAGGGAAGTCTCCAATGGAAAACCAGGTGTGTCATGCGCCATAACTTCTATCCCATGGCTGCAAGCTGAATCCTCATGTGCATAAGTCTCTTCTATCTTCATGACTTCAACATAGGATCCTTCAAGACCTTCCTCCATATCTCTACTCTTTTCCATCTTCATGTTGCTTTGTTCTTCGTTGGATGTGGCTGCCATAGAAGTTTGAAATTCTACTATGTATGATGAAGAGTGTGCCATTCTCAACTCCCAACACAACTTCTTCACATGATCTTCTAATTTTTGAAGGGCATCTTGAGTTCTCTTCAAGGGATCCATAGTGTTCTTAAGCTCAAAGGTTGTCTTAGACACTTCATATTCCTCCTTTCTCAAAGCATTAGCATATATCTCACTAATCTTGAAGAGATGATATCTATCCGCAAGTAGATGTAACTAGTTTGACTTCACCATAGCCAAGGCCTCTTAGAGTTCTTGAAAATTGGCAAGATATATATCTTCCACAAAGTATTCATGCCTCTCTAGAACTTCCCAACACAAACCTGCCATCACTTTATGAACATGGTCAAAATGAGTTAGGGATTCCACAATCTTACCTTCATGTGTCTTCAATTGTCCTTCCAAGTGATGTGACTTGTGGAACACAAGGTCTTCATGCAACATATCATGATCACACCTCCACAAATCAATTTCTTCCTTGACATATCCTCTATTACACCCATGTGTGGAAGCTAAGTCATCATTATGCTTGATCAAGGGATCTCCATCAAACTAGTAGGTAGAATCTTCTACCTCATGATCTTCCTCAATGTCTAATCTAGAAGATGTTTGCACCACTTTGACTTCTTTAACCACCAAGTGATCCTTCTCATCTTGCAATGTCAAATCACTCTTATACAATTCACTTTGATCACTTCCCATTGAAACTTCTGAATTGTCTTTAAGGACAACATCCAACTCAAAGATACCCATACAAATTGATTACTTGCCAATGTGATGCAAAGGTGATGAAGTAACGCTAAGCTCAATCAAGGGAACATCAAATGAACTCATACCTTCTTGTAGCTGACCCAACATGGTTGGTTTGGCAATTTCCATGGTGACATCTCCTTTGATCTTGTAATCATCATGAAGTCCCATGTACTCATCCCTTGTAGCCTCAATAGGTGACTCTCCTTCCTTTTTATCTTCATAGGGCTGAAGTGAACTCTTGTCTTCTTCTTCTCTAGGGCTTGGAGTCCAAACTTCAATGCATGTTGACTAATTTTTGTCTTTCTCATGATTACTTGTAGGCTGTATTCACCTATACTCTCAAGGGTTTTCATTCTTGGAATATGCTGCTATAAAGTGCAGATCAAAAGGAATAAATGTCCAGCTTGATGATGATTGAAATGATCTGAAACAACTTGTTTTCTGTACATGTTTTCTTTTCCCTTTTCAATCTAGTTGACCTAGGCAATATTCTATCATTTTTTTATTGTTTTTACCTCTCAGAGACGCTGACTTGACTTATGTCATCTTGGCACCCAAGTAAACCCACTTTTGGGTCGACCCAACTTAGTATTCTTGATTTATTTAGTGATCTTTCACTAGGCTGATCATAAGCTAACTTAATCTTGTTTTTAACTTCTTCTTTGGTGCCAAAAACGTATGAAATGAAATCAAACACTTCTTACTCCAAATTTCACATACAATTTCCACACTTTTCTCTATCCCTAGGTGGTTCGCTTCACAAGAGAACAATTTTGTTTGTACAAGGTAAATACATTAAAAATACTAGAAAATGTGATAATCCATTTCCCAAACTCACATTGCCCACCAAAAATCCCTAAGTGTGGAAAATAGAGCATTAGGTCAACACTAGTGATCACTCTGAAAAATGGGGACATTATAGTGTGCTAAACTTATTTGGATGAGTTAGGTTGGTTTTCTTGATGATTACATGTGGTTCAAAATTTGGTTCTTATTGTACTATCTCTTTAGTGAGTTATACTTGATAGATTTTATGGTGTTATGTGAGTAAATGTAATTGAAATTGTATTCCATGCTTCTCTACACCATGGTTCTAGTTACAAGACTATCAATACCTTATTTCTATTAAGGTACAAAGAGTTAGATTAGATAGAGAGTACACGGTGTCTTGTAGGTGATTTCATCTAAGATCACTTTCTTTGCTCCATTAGCCAACACATATGAAGACCATCTCATCATAAGTTAAAAATGCATGAGATTAGCAATTTCTCTTCTCACCATAGACTCACATCACATATTTTCATGCTTTGGATGGGTGGAACTTCATAGGATATGTGGATACATAATTTATATTTCTCCATTGGATGGCTAAGGCTAGGTGATATATATTGATGTCTTGTAGCCTAACTTGGTATACAATTAACACCAGATGGTCATCCAATAGATACTGGCATGCTCTATGTATTGATGTGGTTAATATTTTCTTACTTATGCTCAATTTTGTTATGAATACACACTATAATTTGGAGATGATCATCTCGGTGTGGTATCGACATTAGGCTTTTGTGGTATTATTTCTTGTTTACTTATTTATGTGTGTTTACCTTATTCATTTTATTTAAGTGTGTTGCTTTGTGAATTTGATGTATGTATGTATGGATTATATGTTCGTGCATGCTATTTATTTTGTGTTAATGTATTTGAATTGTCATTATTTGTATGATGGTTTTGTGTTTTGTCCTATAATGTATTGAAAGAGGGTTAAGGGGGTTCATTGATAGTTTGATTAGATCCTCCTTTCACAACATACATTCAAGGACATTTAACCGAGTTGAATCTTAACTTTTTCAAGAGGACTCAACTATCAGGTTTGCTATCACTTGGAATGATAAGGAAATTTAGAATTTGTTGATTAATTTGTTAAACCCTTAGCCAAATTAAGCCTAAAACCCTAATTATGCAAAATCATAAGTAAACAGACAAAACACGACAAATGCTTCAATAGAAAGACACTAAATATAGATTAGATACATAACAGATTTTGGATTTCAGAATATAGAAACTTTGGGGTCAAAAGAGTGGGCGCCCAAGCCCAAGGTGATACTTTTTTTGAGGGCTTCAGGATGAAATCTGCTACAGACTGTAACTTGCTCCAAGATTCCCAACACTACAAAATTGGAGGTCAAAAGAGTGGGTGCCCTTGACCTTTTAGGGTTATTTCCTTATTTTTCTTCAGATCTAGATTTCTTCTACTCTGCAATGATCCTCTGCTAGATCTAACCTGTCACCTGCAATCACAAGAGAGGGGTTGGGGGTTGTGATTTTTAGGAGCTTGCCTCAGTCAACCCCTAGAATGGCATTCAAGCCTTCCAACACCATTGTTAGATAGAGTGTATGTCCTTGGTGGACAGAGGAAGAAGCAATGATAAAGTAGATAGATTGAATCACAAATAGATATCACCTCAGAGGTGTAGCTCTCAAGAAGATGAAGATATTTGACACCATGAGAGGATGATGCCAAATCTGCAACAAGAAACACAACAACAATGCAATTTTGTTCTACAACACAATGAATGTCTTGAATGCTCTATGATCATAAGTTCACCTTAATCTCAAAAGCATCTTCTAGTTTACAAATGAAGTCCTAAACATTCTTATATATTCATTCCCGCTATAATTTCATAATTCAAACTTAAAATGCCGACAAGGAACACCTTTTCATGGTCACAAGATGACATACGATTTTGGGACCTCAACAAAATAGGGTTGGACTAGGATGTAGATGCCCTTGTCTAGGGGCCTATTTTGGGTCTAGATTAATCTCATAGATGTCCCCTGAGTCCCATTTGTCATGGATTTTGGGGGATTTTACGTTGGGATTCATTTCTAAGATGCATGATTAAAATTAAGGGACCCGGGAGCTAAACTTAGGAGGTAAAAGTCCTGGGGGGGCATTTTACAACATAACATGTCCTAAGGTTAGGATGCATGTACTATAGGATGCATGTTATCCTATCTCCAGCATATGTTTCTTAAGAAGACAAGTTTCATCACTTGATGAGAGATTTTGTAGTATGAGATATAGTAGTAGTTCACTTGGATGTTGCATATGATCTTGAATGCATTGTACTATGTTGAGCCTAGTATGGTTGTAAGGTTTTATGAAATTTATTGATGCTCATTTTGGCATGTTTATGTCCTTACAAACCATATATGTATTTGGCGTATTTGCATATAGGAAGATAGAGAGAGAAAATAATAATAAGAAATGAGCAAATGAACCTAGATTTAGTTAGGGTAATCCTAGAGAATTGTAAGAATAATGCTTTGAAGATTCTAAAGAAATTTTTGGGTAATATACAATAGAATAGATGCATCCATTCTAAAGTAGAGGCGCATGTCTCATATAGATAGTAGTGTTGGTGTTAATGTAGGGCATAGGTATGTTGTTCTAGCTTACAATCAATTCAAGCTTTTAGATTTGGTGATGTGTGTTTGGGACACTATATTCACTATGTATAGGTGTATGTAGATGTCAAAAATAGAGGAAAATGAGGAAAAATTTAGTGAAAATGGAGTATAAAATAACAAAGTAAATGAATCCAATAATGAGATAAAAATGGGAATTTACAAGCCTAGATTTAAGAAATAATAAAGTGAGATAGTGAAACAACAATTTTGAATGCTAGAAAACACCCTTAGAGAAGATTTGAAGGGTGAATGACTAATTTTTCTATGATGGAAATTATGTTGTTATCCTAGTAAGGGGTTTTGGTTTATTATTTTTGGGGGTAGTAGGGGGCACTAGGGGTGCTACTATCTCATGTTATAATTTCTTGAAAATATTAAGGTTTTCTTAGCCTGGCATTCTAAATAATTTGTATAACTATCTTGAGTATCCAATTTTGCCAATTCTTAAAAAAGTCACTTACAACACATGTTTTGCTAAGACTAACCTTGAAAGGTGGTTACATTAATGAAGAAGCTACCTTTGTTATCCCCCTTGTGGGTAATTCAAACATAGATCCACATGTGCATGTTAAAGATAAAAATATGTGGAAATTAAATATAAATAATATTACTAATTGAAATGAAACAAAAACCATAATGTGCTTACCATTTAGGATGTGGAAATATAGAAACTAGGGCTTGACAAGAGAGTGAAAGAGGAAACAAGATGAAGGAAAAGGGAAACATGGATGATATAGGGTCGAAGATGGATGGATTGGGAAAGTGAAAGAAAGGGTTTAAGGAAAAATTAGAAGGTTGGGAAGGAAATTGGGAAAGAGATAGAGGAAAGATTGTGAGAGGGATGTAGAAAGGAATATTACCACATAAAGATACTCCATGGCTCCAAGATGATGCATGCATGATGTCTAAAGCTTCATGAAGATGTTATAGTGATAGATAAGTGATCCAAAGCTCCTAAACTCTAAGATAGTCATAGAGAACTCCAAAGTGAAAGAGGAAACTTGAGTGTGTTATATGAAAATGAGATGAAGGATACTTTTATAGATTTTTGATAGCCAAATTTTACTATTGTGAGTGAGGAAAACTTTAATTGATCTTAGTTATCCATAGATAAGGTTGCATTAAACATTTGGAGCCAACAAGGTAGTGAAGTTTCATCTCTACCTTGGTAGAGATGTAAGTTGTACATATCTAAGAAAGATAAACTTTGATAAGAAGATAAACGAGAAAGAAACAATATTAATGGAGGTGATTTCAACTTAATTAGATACCTAATGTGAATCTTATGGAATAAATAAGGTGAAAATAGGCTATTCTTGTTAGAGGATGAGAAAGCATTTAATTTTTGGAGCAATCATCTTGAAAATGGAAACATGAGTAGCTTATGTAGGAGTCATAAAGAAGAGGTAGAGGATACATGAAAGGGGTGAGTGACTACATAGAAAAAATAATGAGGAGCTCTGAAGGGGTGATGACACATGGAAAGAGGGAAAAGATACAAGGAAAGGGGAACAACTAGGGGAAATAAGGAAATATGATAGAAGGATGTTAAAAAAGGGACCAATTAGGTAAAACACTAAAATGACCACAAAACATGTAAAAATAAATTGCAATGCATGTAACTTTTGTTCTTACTATTAGTGTACACATTTCATTTCGCTTCATTTGGCTTTCATCTGGCCACATTTGGAAGCCTCATTTTATGCACATGGCATAAGACACCTCAGTTGGGTGTGTGGCAGTTAGGAAGAGTCCTTCACTCCACTTAGCTCACCACATCTACTTGGGATCTCCTTAAGTTATGGGATTGACTCCCATTAACTCAAGGTTACTCAAGCTTATGTGTACTTGCTTACTTTTCTATTCATTCATGCATTGGGTGACTTCATTCATTCTCTCTGATTCATGAGTTGTTTTTTGTGCTTGTTTTTTATCTCTCTAATTCTAGGTTGATTTACTTATATATTATTTATTTTGACACCAAATGTGGAGAAGGGACATAAATTATGTTGACTGGGATAAAAGGAGGATAACTTCTTGGTTGATTTATTATAAGCTGAAGATAAGAAGACTAGTTCTTCATTGTTGCAAGAAATTGGAGCTTAGATTAGAAAATGGAAGAGTATATATTGGGTTGACAATAAGAAGTAAATAAGTATTGTTTATTTGTAGAGTTTGTTGTTGGTTTTGGCATTACAATGTTGGATTGCTGGCCTTGATTTCCTTCTACAAGTTGTGTTAGAGTTTACTTGTTCTTTATAGCATAAAAGTAGCTTTTTACAAGGGAATCTATGCCAAACTTTCTCCAAGATCATTTGGAGGGGTTACATGTCGATTTGTGTGATTGTGGTTATGGTTTTGGTATGTTTTGTAAATGAAGGAAATTTGTTGCAAGGCTCCCATAGTTGAGTAATAAAAACATCAAGTTTTTGTATGTGATTGTGATAAAAAAAATATGATAAAAATTAGTTAATTATGTTTTAATTATTCTAATGTGAAAATCTAATTTTTATTATTAATTTGGTGTCTATTGAGTGTGTTTAAAATTAGGTTAGTGTCAGAAAATGGGTGTCTTTGGTTTGTTTAAAACTTATCAATAAAACTAAATGTGTTGGTGTCAGGAAGTTACCTACAAAAGAAATTTTAATTTATTAAATGACATAGTTAAAAGTTAGATGGTATGTGAGTGGCCTAACCTTTGTGTTGATTCTAATTTGTGGGGAATGTGATGTGTTTATATAAGGAGAAGATTTCCATTCATTTGGCCCATATCATTGACTACATCGGCATACTAAGAACATATTACATTAACACAACTTCAAATATCAAACATGATGACAACAAAGGAAATACATAAATGTAAATATTCACTAGAGAATCTCAAAAATAAAGACATATTTAAGTCAAGTCACAACATTTATACAAAATTTATTCTAAAATACACCATAAATGGCACATTTCTACCTGAGTTTTGTTCATCAAGAAACAATTAATGATTATCATCATCATCATCTATGTAATATGACATTATTGAGGCTATAATATCATTGGGGTACAAGTTTTTGTTACACATCTTTTGGTCCCGTTAGAATTCACCTACATTGAACTTATTTTGTTGAAATTATTAAATATAGTATTTTTTAAAATCGTTTTATTTGATTCCACATTTTGTTATGGAATATCTTATGTTCATGTCCTTTTTACATTTTTCACTCAATCTTTCCACTTGGGTGTAAGGTATTACTTCTTGATGTAGGTTATATGTCTTCATTCTTGCTCATTATGGGAAAAATCATGGGGGCCATATTTTCATCAACATCTTTTATTAGCATTGATGTCATACACATGTACATATCTAGGAGATACACATCCCTTTCTTAGTTTCATATATCATGCTATATTTCACAACCAATTTCTAGTTAGAGTTTTGTTTTCATTTTTCATCAATTTGTGTGCCCTTCTTTGTAGTACACTCAATTGAAGGGGTCATATGAGTAATTATTACATTATCAAATTTTGTGTAGTTTCATTACTTGGGCACACATAATTGTCACAATGGCTCAAATCATACAAGATTCATATTCTTCATATCACTAGTTTTTAATTCATTTCTACTTTGACATGCATTCTCACTTACATTTGCAAAGACATGAAGGTGTGGAGAAAATCTAGAGGAGAAAAGTGTATATCATTACACGTTTCCCAACTCAATTTATGCCACTTTGTACATGGATGTCTTTAATACATTTCCTAGCACTTAATTAGTGACTTTTGACACACTCTCTAGCCCAAAAATCCAAATGTAGTAACATGTCATGCCATATCAATTAGTTTAGATCATATCTAACCCTTTTCCTAGAGCACTGCACATCATAGACTAGATCATACATGTGGTTTTGTGTCTTTAGTTGAATTGTGATTGCATGGTCTTGTTAATTTGATTTCAAACCCAAAGGTAACATTTTATTATGTCAAACCTTCAAGAATGTGATTATTTCTCATTAGATAGCATGCCAAAAGTTTTAAATTGCATATCCAGGGCATGTACTTAAAGAAATCATCCTATGTCATTCTATCACCCATCAAATACACATTGATTAATCAACAAAGAGAATGAAACATTCATATATTTTCCGCTTACACATTTAAGTTTGGCTATTGACTACTCTATTTACATTAGCATCCAACATTTAAGTTTTTCTCTATTTTGATCAATACCAAAGTATTTTTAGGGATTGACTTATAAAAAGGAATGCAATTGCTCCACTCTATTATTATATAAAACTAGTAGTGCTCCTTAGCACCACATAATTTTCACTTAAGCAAATAGACATTAGGTAAACATTTTTAATAGGTATTGGAGGCATATCTCTATTCAAGAAAATTGTACCATTAGGTTAGAATCACACTAGGACTCAATCATGCTACTGTGGTACACTGTAGATATTCAAAATCACAAATCTCAATCATCTAAGGCCTTTGATATTGGAAGTAGTTTCTTATTACACTTTATGTCTTTATATCACAACTTTGCATTAATTAAAGCCCCCCTTACATCAATTTTAACATAAGCCTTAATCCCATCATATTTTATTTTTTAACACATTTATTTTCAATTTCAATTAATCATACTCAACTCCTTGATTTATCTAGGATTTTTTTAAAATTTAGTCTATCAATTTTTAAAATATATTTATAAGTTGTCAAGACCTTATTATAATTTGAATGTCGAACCCTCTAACATGTTTTAATTACATGAATAGTGGAGCCTCTTATACATTTTTAGAGGGTATATGTGGTGTGGATATGGAGAACATAGCTAGAATATGTTTTTTTCTAATTACATGTTAATATAGAAGCCATCAAAATCATCCCATTTTTTTTGGAATTGTTGAGACAAGCAAAAATTTCCAAGGAAATATCATTGGTTTACATAGATGATGCACTTATATCTTAACAAATAATTGCATATTTTTTTCTATGAAAGAATTGCAATTAAAGAAAAGTATAACACAATGGAGTCATGAAATTTTAAGCCCTCCTAAGGGCTATGGAGGATGATAGAACAAGTAGAGGCCCAAGAGTGTGTGGAACAACAAAAACAAAAGTTATAAAACTACAATATATTAATAATACACATATACACACACAAGAATATATATATTCACAAAACAACAATTTCTATTGATCAAAATGTTGTAGTATAGAAGTAGTCTTCTTGTGCATGGCTTGCACTCAAAATTTCTAACTTGACTTGCACTCCAAGACTCTACTCTGACTTGACATGATTTGACTTGTACACGAAGACTCTTCGTTGACTTGCACTACAAAACTCTTCATTGACTTGCACTACAAGACTCTTCCTTGACTTGACTTGACTTGACTTGCACTTGCACCGACACTCCAAGACTCTACATTGGACTTGATTGGGCTTACTTTAACTTCACTCTATTTAAATATCATCGGGTTCAATGGCCAAACAGTCAATAATAATTTTACACCTCATCCACACTAAAAAGTGGTAAATATTTGTCCTATTTTTATTGGCCAAATTTCACAGTGGATGATATTTAAAAATAACCCTTTAACTTGATTAAATTTATATAATAAAAGCTTGAGGAGCAAAACTACATTTTCTAACAAGGGAATTGGCTAGTTGGGGAAACGGCACTGTTTCCTTATCTCTCCGTGCGATCCTGTCAAGACGTCAATTGCACCCATCTTTACCATTGCTCGCCCAAATCTCTTCCTCCAGATGGTTGGATACTTGGCATAAGTTTTCACCTGTCTGGAGGTGGCATCATTTGACATCAATGCTTGATCAGATTTCAACAGTCCAAGCTTGAATTTCAAATTTATGTAGTATTTCACGTCCAATTTAATGGGAGTGATAGGATCCAGGGGAACGGCAGCGTCGGGTGAAAACGAAGGGGGGCATTTTTTCTTGAGCTTAAGAGCATAGTTAGAATCCATGGAAGGGTCTTGACCACCGCTGCCGCTAAAATTGTACAGACGATCTTCAGTGAATGAAGCACAGTGAGAAACCCCAATTGAATGGGCCCCTGCAGAAGCAGTGAGATTATTTATATGAGATATAAACTACAAGTGATTTGATGAATTCGTTAAGCGTTATTAAGGAGTATGTAGCTGTACCTGAGAGAGTGACCATGTCCTCCTCTGACAATTGTTTTGAAGCAAAAAGTTGTGTCAACTGGTTTACATCAAATGAGGGAGAAGGGAGATTTTCTGAGACCTCTAATGCTCGAGATATCCTTCCGTCTCTCCGTCCGCTTTTAACCGCCCAGCTTAATCCACCAGCCTGAATTTGCAATCGCGTAATATATGTTCAGCTATTATTTCTGCTACATAATCCCTAAATTCTTATTAATCTTATTAAAATACATACTTGGTAAGCACTATCTCTTGCCGCGAATGCCACTATGTCGGCACAAGAAACGACACCGGCACATTTGGCTTCCAGTTTGGACTTGGCTTCATCAATTATGTCGAAGCCCCTGAGGCTTGGATTGTTGACAAACGAGTCCTTCTCCGCTGTGTTGTTTGCTGTGGAAGCAATGAGGATTGATCCATCGCAACCCTTCAATTAATAATCCCTCACTGTTAATATATATTCTAACGTAATCAATCATCACAATTATGATATAAGCGGAATATTGCAGATTACTTACTCTTACAAAGCAATCATGGAAATGCAACCTTACAAGAGCAGGTGCTATACGAGGATCTGCGTTAAAAGCTTTGGCAACAGTTTCATTGATAATCTCCTCAGCTTCAGGGCATGTTTGGCGATAGTAACCCACCTTCAACCGACACCCATTAGCTGTAGTAGATAAAAATAATATGACCAAAGGAATAACCAGCAGACTCGCTTCCATTTCAGTTCAGAGTAGCTGAACAGTAGTCGGAATTCTGTTAGATAAGAGGAGAAAAATAACAGAAAAAACGCTTTAGGCTATGCAGTAGAGGAGTAGAGGAGAACTGGTATTTAACACCATCATCTGTGTACTGATTTGATCAAGTCAACAAGGACTACAGAATCTGACCAAGCCTTCTTATGTTTGTCTTGTCTTGAAAATTTCCAGTATATGAGAGCATTTGACGCTAGGTTCGCTTGATATATCACGAACAGTCAATAATGATAGTCAATAACGACTCTTCTTAAACGATAAATGTCGACCTCTTAATAAAATATCCCGACTATGGTTATTGGAGGAGTGTTATGTGGTCCAAATTTTATACAATAAAATCTTTTGTGATTACTAATGGTAAATATTGATAGGTCTGTGTTTCGATACGTTCTTATAAAATAAAATCTATCCTTTCGTGGATGTAATTGTAGGCCATCTATGGTTAATCATTCATTTAAAATGTGAAACTGATAACGACAACGATAATAAACTACTTGTGATAGACATAATCAACCTCTATTAGTATGAAAGGACATAGTCTCTTTTTTTTTTTGAGACCTCTATAAAAATCTTTCTGTTCTAGAACAAAAGGTAAGAAAAGTCACGTTACACAATTAATACGAGGAAATAGGTGGTAGATTCACGTTCTTTCAAGAAGGTGATGTCCAATAGTAACCTTCCTAGATTTAAATACAAAATTACACATGGGTCATCTATTAGGATCTATTACGAGGGATTTAATAATGTTATGTTTTTAATAGATTTTAATACATTTATTTTAAAAAATTTTAATTTAAAAAAATTATGGTAAGACTTATGCTTAGGGAAGGTCAATTTACACTGATGGGTTGAACTTATATTTAGATAGTGGCAACAATGGACCAATTCATAAGCATAGGAAATTTCTTCTTCTTTGATCTATACAAAACTTAGGGGATGTTTCCTTGAGGTCTTTAAATAGGATAATCAGAGAAAGATTCAATAATAGCTAGGTGACAGTAATCAGACCCAATGTATTATGAACTCTAAATCTATCACTAAGTACATGTTAGTACTCACCACTATAACCAACCTACAAGACCTCCATCAAGTAAATGTAGATATTCATACACATGCACAAAAAGATGAAATTAATTTGACATTTATACATACGAGTCTCATAATGTTTTGTATACACGTGTAAATTGTGTGCATGTTAACATGATTCTCTAATAGTTTATTACTTTCATCCCACTAAAATATATTCTAAGTTATTCTATTAAATACTGAAAACATGAAGGACCTAAACTACTTGTATACTATCAAGATTAGCTAAGAGTGAAATATTTGATTTTTTTATTTAATGGAAGTTGGCTGATTTTTCACCAACAAGAATGGTACATGTTCAATTGGGCAACTAAGTCAAGGTTTTTGTGGAGAAGTGAGAACACAGTTTTAAACCAATAAGAGAACTAGATTTGCATTTATTTACAAACCAAAAGATTAAAGACATAATATAGTTAGACATTCTTCAACTATCTATTTGAAATAAAAAATACCCAACATGCAATAAGGAGATATCAATATAATATCCTTTGTAATTTTTAAGAATGGTGACACATTAACCGATTCCTCAATACATCATGTCAACAAACGTGGCAAGTGAGGTATCGTAGAACACTCATAGGATCCCCTAAAGTATTATAGTTTACTTTGGAGATATCTAGCTACATATAAGCCCTTGCTTCATTGTTATTTCTTATGGATTATAGATATTCTCACACATACAAATTATGACCTGTGTCATTAGATATCCTGGACTACAAATTTAAGAATCACTATGCATGAACATTTCAATGAATAAGCAAAAACAATAACTTACATCTTTGTTCACCTCAATATATAGCATTTCAATTTATTCTTGTATCATGACGTGGCCACATGAGTAAGTTATAGGTTGAGTCAACCATGGCATGTCAATCTAAGTATATTGTAGGATTTATGTATTTTACAATTGTAAGAGGAAAGGAACATACATTGGATCAACTTTCATGTACTTTGGTGTAGGGGATAAGCTCTTCTTATACTCACACAAGTCATCAACTACCACTTTGTAGGCCCCCAAAACAATGCTACACCATATGCATTACATTTCAAATTGTCTTTTTCCATTTCTGCAAATCATGTAATATCATCAAACAAGTAGCCAATACACAAATCCATGCCCTCCCAAAGATCTTCTTGTACTTTGACGTGAATTAGATATTGCCTAAGCCTTGTCAAATCCATTTAAGAGCACTTAATGCCTACATATACATGCATCAAGTTAAGAGGCACATTTGTAGTTTGCAACTTCTTGAGGTCAAGAAAAGATCTCATAGAACAAGGGTATCATTAACTTATAGGCTTAGGAGGCATGTGAGAAAAACTTATGTAAGGTTGTAATGGGGTCTAGAAGTTTGGTGAATGAAAGTATGGAGGGATCTGTTGGAAATAAAATGGAGTCATACACTGGAGTTATGAGTCTAGGAGTCTTGCATGTTGTATTTATACCCCAATGATTATAGTTAGAGAATAATTAAAGGGTTTTCAGTAGGAATTATCATTATGCGATGTTTCAACATAACTAAGAACCCAAAATACATAAATTAAACATTTAATTTAGGCATTAGAACATATAATACTCTTTATTTATATATTAACCTCATGGATTAGAATATCAGATATCTAGACTCCTTTTCATTGTTCTTCTTACTCTGCTACTTGCCTACTTGCTTCCATCTCTAATCTATTATATAGATATGGTCATAATGGGATGTGCTCCTTACAATTAATGCATTTTTCTGTTATCTATAGTCGGACCTATGCTCTGCATCCATTTTACGACTGGATGTGCAATGGATTATGAATGTTGTTCTTCATATATCCTTTCCCCTACTGACATCATCCCCCCTTTGAAGCCATGTCTTGTCCTCAAGAAATGAATATTTGTTAATTTGTAGGAAAAATGTTCTTTTAGATTTTTGAGCCATTGAAATATTATGTCCCATTGGCTCTTAGTTTATTACAACACTTGAATTTAATTGTTAACTTGAGTGAGGATATTCTTTGCCTCTGTTATGCTAGAAGGTATCTAGATTTGTAGGGTTATCTTCTTTGCATCTCTGAGCAATCCAGTTACATGAGCAAGTTTGAGGCTCACCACATTGTTGAGCTATTTGCTTTGTGCCTTAATTACCTCTCTTTGATCCTAAGGTTATTGGAGCTAAGTATGCATTGTCTCTATTTGGGTTCTTATTATTCCATCCATATATTGCATGGCATCATATGTGTCAGCTACTTGCAAAATCTGTAGTTCGATTTGGTCTATTTGGTTCTTTAGTTCTTTTATAAGTGTAGGCCACTATAAATAAAAATGGTATAGTGTATTAAGATCATTTACAATTTTATGAACATTGTTGATTTGTGTCTCTAGATATGTATGGGTTGTCACACACTTCTTCATTATTTCATCCATTCTATTTTTCTCTACTTTCGCTAGTGTTTTATTTTTGATGTTTGATTCCTGATTACCCATTTCAGATATCATACTATCTAGGAGTTGTTTCAACTATTGTCCTAGTGTCATAGTTGTGTCTCTTTGAGCTTGTGATATTTTATTCAATTTTACTAATAGTAGTCTCCAGTTGCTTTGTATTCTCTACATGGTACTTCAAGATATCATCTCTTTCTATACTATGGAATCTATTCCCAAATTGAAACTTTTGTAGGGGTGATATACTTGATAGGTCCACTTTTGTGCCAGTCAATGGTATTTACAGCAATTGTAGTGTTTCCATGGGCTAGATTTGCTTTTGTTACACCAAGAAATCTTTGATGGATTGCATGGGGGATGTTGTGTTGGAAGATGTTGTCCTTTCTAGGGATAGGGGTGGCTCTTGTTATAGACCTTGATCCTTTTATTGTTCTTTTTCTTTTTAGGGACCTTCAAATTCTTTATTTTTCTCCTTCCAAGCCTTTCTCTCTTCTTCAAGTAGTGCCACATATGCTAGTTTTGTCACTACAATTATCTCCTGGTGATTTTTTTCTTTACTTCCTCATTTAGATCCATTAATGTATCAATTTTCTTCTTGGATCTCAGCTCCATAGCTTATAACTATATGAGATTTTCCTTCTATTCACTAGACAAGGCTATATATGTCTCTTCCATTGCTTGTTTTCTCATATCCTCTTTTGTCAGTATTTATTTCTACCATTTTTGTTAAATGGATGAGCTGAGATGCTCCAAAACAATTTCTATTATGTTATCCAAGGTGTCCATAGACACTCTAATGTGTTTGATTATTGATTCTTTGATCATTGCTTGATTTTTAGCACCCACCTGGGTGTACATCTTTGTGGTTTGCTTCAACATCCCTTTATTATTTAGTGCACTTCTAAGGAGATTTACATTCATAATGTCTTCTATCTTTCTTCTTTTTCCTCCTCTATTGTTTTTTTGTTTTCTTTTCCTTTCCACTCTTTTTTCATTTCTTGTTGTTGTATGTCCTATTCCTCCTGCTTTGGTTGTATGCTTGACATATTAATTATGTTTCTTTTTGGAGGCCTCCTCAACTGATGGCTCTTTTTGTTGTGCTTGCAATAGTGGAGTTATTGTTGATGTTTGGGTTGTTATGCTCTATTCTGCTATTGCTTGTGATCCTGGAGATCTCAAATTCAATCTCTCTAACCTCTAGAATTACAATGTAGAGGTACTTTCTTGTGGCTTTTTGAGATTTGGAATGCACCATTTTTGGGGTATTTTTTTATGTTTCTTTACATGCTCTTATGCACTCTTTTTGTTTTATTTATCTATGATTTCCTTATATGTACCAAATCTTTCTGTGGTTGTGTCTTGTAGTTGTTTTAGTAAATTCTTTGCATATGACACCACTAGCATTTCTTATTTCATATGACATTAGGGATCCATGATACCCTCGGTTCCACCATGTCCATCAGTGTATAGTTCTTATCTACTAGAAATGTAATTTGATTTGTATATTTCTAGACCTTGTCATATGAGATGCATTCTCTTATATGAATTTGTTGTTGGAAGGACTTGAAGAAACACTAATATGTGGTGGTGTATGATGCAGTATCCTTCAATTGGTGGACATGGGTATTTATTTTTACAGTGATGGACTAGTTGTTTTTCTATGCATTGGTTGAGAATGATGGTAATACATTCATAAAGGAAAAAGGTAAGCATATTATTAGGGTTCCATATTAGAATTGGTAGTGCGTGTTCTTTGTGTGTTGAATATTTTCAAGAAGGTTCTCCTAGAGAATCTTGTACAAGTCAATGTCTTTACCCTCTACAACCATTTGATATGTTGGATGAATTGTAGTTTCTGTTATGTCATAAAATGTCCCCCTAGGATTATTACCTCCTAAGTTTAGCTCTCGGATCCATTAATTTTCATCATGCATGTTAGAAATGAATCCTAAGATAAAATCCCCTGAAACCCATGACAAATGGGACTTAGGAGACATCTATAAGCTTAACCCTAGCCTAAAATAGGTCCTAGAGCTTGGGAGACCATGCCCTTGCCCTGGCCTATTTTATCGGGGTCCCAAATTTGAATGTTAGTTGCAGACCATTAAAAGGTTTTCGTTGTCAGCATCTTGAGTTTGAATTATGAAATTTGTAGCAGGAATGCATATATAATCATGTTTAGAACTTCATTTGCAAACTAGAAGATGATTTTGAGATTTTGGTAAACTTATGATTTCAGAGCATTCAAGGCATTCATTGTGTTGCAGAGTAGAATTATGTTGTTGTTGTGTTTGTTATTGCAGATTTGGCTTTATCTTCTCATGGCATGAAAGAACTTCATCTCTGTGAGAGTTACACCTCAAAGGTGATATCTATTTATGATTCAATCTATCATTTTTATCATTTTTTTTGCCTCTGTCTTGCAAGGACACGTACTCTCTATCTAACAATAGTGTTGGAAGGCTTGAATGCCATTTTGGGGCTTGACCAAGCCAAGCTCCTAAACACCACATCCCCCAACCCCTCTCTTGTGATTGCAGGTGACAAGTGTAAGATCTTATGGAGTTGAATTACATAGGACTATTGTAAAGCATAAGGAATTAGGATTTGAAGAAAAAGGTAGAAAATATCACAAAAAGTCAAGGGCACCTGCACCTTTGACCCCTAGTTTCACAGTACCAAAAATCTCTAGAGTGGTCGTAGTCTGTAGTAGGTCTTGTCCCGAAGCCATCTAAAAAAGTAGTGCCTTGGGCTTGGGTGCCCACCCCTTTGACTCCAAATTTTCCATATTCTAAAACTCAAAATCAGGTATGTATCTGATCTATCTCTAGTATCTTTTTGTAGAAGGATTTGTTGTGTTTTATCTGTTTGCTTACAATTTTGCATAATTAGGATTTTAGGCTTAATCAGGCTAAAGTTAACAAATCAATCAACAAATTCTAAATTTCCTTATCATTCCAAGTGATATCCAACCTAATAGTTGAGTCATCTTGTAGAAGTTGTAATTCAACTCAGTTAAATGTCCTTGAATGTATTGAGTGAAAGGAGGACCTAACTAAACTATCCATAAGTCCCATCAACCCTCTTTTTAACAATTACATTTTGGTGAACCCATGTTTTTGCTAAACATTGCATCTTGCTGAGTGTTGAACATTATATTTGCATTCATACATTTCATTTTCATCATCATACATTTAAAAATCTTACAAAGAAAATTGAAAATTTGAAAAAATCAAACATCCTAGGCTTGCATTTATACATAGTTTACACTATTTTCATTCCATTTCATCTAAATCATTTAAATCTTTGATATTTACATCAGATTTGATATGAATTACAGCATTACATCATTGCATAAAAAATTACCTTGCATTTTTCATACTCTATTTGTTAGGGTTTGCTTGAAATTGTGCATTTTTCTTATAACCTAGTCTTTGCAAAGGCTAGGGTTTGTGGTTAAAATCTTGTTTCAGATTTTACTACTCTTTTAAACACTCTTTTGAATCTAATTATGGACTGTAGTGTTGTTTCATTGGACATTTTTGCATTTAAATTTGCATCCTTAGAACATTTGCATTGGAAAAAGTGAAAATTTTAGCATTTAGGTCATAAACAAGCATAGTTTTGTTTATTTCATTGCATCAGTCATTAGTATCATTCATTTCAAATATTGCATTCATTTAAAACATATATTCATCTATAATTTAAAAATTTGGCATCATTTCACACTCTTTCTTAGAAATTCGCATGTTTTTAATTACACATTGCGTATTTCAATGCTAAGGGTTGTATACACTTTCTTTAAACAAACTTACAAATCATTCATCTTGCCTCATTGTGTTGCATTATTTCATTCTACCCACTTTGTTTTCTATGGAATCTATGTGTCTTTCAGTACCCATTTTCCTCAAACGAGTGCTTAAAGGGTGAAATAGTCTCCCATATGTGGCTTCTCATCGCAACAATAATGCTAGGTTCCCTCCTAGACCTTATATGAAAAGAAAGACCCTTGAACCTGAAATAGTATTCACACCTTATGATAGAACAATTGGAGACATTGAAGGACCTCTTTACATTATAGTGAGGGTAATGGAGACTCCTATGCATGGAACACTTATAGATCCTAATTGCATGACAAATGTAGCAACATAAGAGTTCCTTTATTCACATGATTTGGTACAAGATTCTTATGAACCTATGGACATAATGATTAAGACACATACTAGAGATTTTATTCCTACCTATGGGATGATATCTTTATTGGTTATGATATTTGAGAAAGCTATGGAACAATTATTTTATATCATCCCTACATCCAATCTCTTCCATATAAAATTAGGATATTCATGGCTAAAATCTATGAAAGCTGTCCCCTCAATAATTCACAAGTGTATAAAATTTCCTTTACATGGACAAGTGCACACTATTCATCGTAATACATGGAAACCCATGGTTACTCATAAGAACTTTACTCTTGATTACTTTTGGCCACGACATACCATAGATATTGAGGCACGAAGAGACCAACTTTTCTTGGGATATAGATGATACAAAGCAAAAGTACAATCTAGAGTGGTAGAACCTTCTATTCAACAAGAAATAAGCAAAAAACAACCTACATTAGAAGAACTTCCTATATCGAAAGGTAAAGAACTCTATGCTGAGGTTCCTTCTCCGTCATCCTTGCAAGGATTAGGAGGTACTCGTGGAGAACAAAGCACTCCATCGAAACAAATTAAGTTTATACCTGCTTCCTCCTTTGAAATGTCAAAAACTATTGGAAATCATGAGAATCCTTTTGAGAACATTACTAATAAACAATGAAGAAATAGACAAGCAAGAGAAAGGAGCAAGAGAAGACAAGATTTTGCCCAATGAAATGCACTTCAACAAGAAAACATTGCACCACCTAACATTGAACAAAACAAAGAAGAGCTTAAAGAAAAAGAGTTTAAGGATAATGGCAAAAGTTGGGCTATTGTACCTTATGTTCCTCTCTCCTCTGACATTCGCGATTGGGAAGATGATGATTTTATCTACGACAACCACTAGTTCATTTATGCAATAGGTAAGTATTTCTAACCCTAGTGGTCACCCTTGTCATAGCATACTTTGATTGCTTATGTGACCTCCCCTCTTGTGTTGTGTTCCCGTGATGTATTATGTGTTGTTTAGGCCTCCTAGGATGACCCTTGATACTCTTGTATGGTCAAGGATACCGAGAGACTTCCTCTATTGTGACCATTCTTCTATTTGTATCATCATTCTTCCATCTTACCTCTCTTCTATTTTATTGTTGTGTGTTGTGCCCTATGGGCATAGTGTTGTAGTGGATGACATGGGGGCATCATCCTATGTGATTGTTCTTAAGGCACTTTTTCTCCTCTCTCATTTTACTTTTTACCTTCTTCTAGTGATTCTATCTAGTCAGTGGATGATGAAAAACAAGAAATTAACTGATACGGACTGTGTGTCCCTTCAGTAAGCAAAGCAAAAATGGACCTAGTCCATACATGAAGATAGGGTTGATTTATATATCTAACGCTTGGCTAGGAGAATCACTCTGTGTGATATTGATGTTGTCTTATCTTTTCTAACAAATCATAACAATACATCTGCTCCATGCACTTCAATTATCTTGTATCTCACTGGTGCAGGAGCACCTAAGCCTATTTTGGCTTGGTAAATAGAGCAAAAAAAAGGTCATAAAGAGAGTCATAAGTCCTCATTTATGTAATAAGGTCCCAAAAGAATAAAATTTCCTAAGTCTAGAGTCATAAAGTACTAGTCGTGGTTAAATAAGCCTAAATCTACTTGTAAACAATTGTAAATTATGCATATTACTTAATAAAATCATGATGTAAAAGCCTCCCATCGGTCATGTCCATTTAAAAATAGTCACCACTGATGGGAGACAGAATCATATTGATATTTAAAGCCTTTTCCAAGTGGAGGAAAGGCAGAAATTTTGATTGGTATAAACTTGTTTATGAAAAAGCCTCTAATTTCCTACTTTTTCTGCATTTTCTGTTGTATTTGACCGTACTACAGGGCTGTACGACCTACTAAGGGCAAAATATTGTTTTAATTTGATAAATTCACAAATCTCCTTCCATCTCTAAGTGGTAGCAACCTGATCCATGGTGGAATAAGGGAGAAAAAGTTAAATTTTTTTGAAAACAGTCATTATTTCCTTAAGATAAAGTGCTGCTACAGACCGTACCTTGCATTTGTATGGTATCTTCAAGGGGGGAAACTAATTAGGATTTAAAGAGGGGTGAGATATCTTTTGAATGCACTTGGTTTGAGAAATTTTCACCAAGGAATAAAGGAGATATCACTAATTTTCTAAAAACTGTCCTAGACCCTAAACTAGGGTTTGGAAAGTTACAAAAATGCAATTTTGGCCATTCGACTAACCCATGAACCTCAAGATCACTGGGATGGAATTAATTAGGATATTTTTAGGTGTCCCAACCCTTTTCAGACTAGGAGATGAGGTTTTGAGCAAGTTTGACAACATCTTTGCATAATAAGACCATGTATTAGGCCTCAAAAGTGGACAGTCATAAGTTTTGGAGATAAAAGTGAGTTTGGAGGGTGTGGTTGGCCAAATCAAGTCAGTTTTTTATATGCCTCAGAGTTCCCAAGTGGTTTGGGAGTCATAAGTCCAAGTTTCTTGCAAGTTCCTTAATGAAGGTGGCCTAATTAGGCCTAATTAGCCCTTCTAGTAGACTGTATTTTCAATTTTTGAGACAAACACTTTGAAACACCCTACCCTCTAGTTGAGATATGTTAAATAATAGGGAAATTGGTATCCAAAACAATTCTTATTTTTCCAAGTAGGCTAAAATTGTGAAAGATAAGTGGGATAGCATATCCTTTTATTCAAAATCCCTCTGTGGAGGTGGGATGGTGTATCTCTTGAGCTAGTGCACATCCTTTTATTTCAAAAGTCCTCTGTGGAGGTGGGGTTAGATCTTGAGACTATCCTCCCTTGAGTGTGTCTTTGGTAGTTGTTGTGGCATAAGCCCAAGCCTTAGGTGTGTCTGAAACGTGTTTGCGATGGAGGGACTTAGCAATAAGCTCCTTTCATCACCTTGTTTTCAATGTTTTAGACGTATAGTATGTCTTTTGGCATGCTATATGGTGCTCATGTCTTCTGTGTGTCTTTCGTGTGCTTTCCCCCTCACATAGTGTAAAGGGTGTGGCGATGAGTCTCCCCTATGCTTGGGTTTTGTATGGTGTGTTTCCCCCCTCGCGTATAGTAAAGGGTGTGGTGATGAGTCTCCCCTACGCTTGGGTTTTGTATGGCATGTTTTCTCCCCTTTGTATAGTGGAAAGGGTGTGGTGAAGAGTCTCCCCTACATTCTTGGGTTTTGTGTTGCAATTTTTATTCCCATACATTTATATATATGAAAATGAAAATGATATATCAACTATACTGATCATGTTTGACATGACTGTCCTCATGTATTCATCATGTTTTGCGTGTCTTCAATGCTATCTTCTTCGTGTCTTGCGTGTCTGCGATGTGTTTTCTAAATCTTACTTGAGACTTGGGGGCTAGAAATAGTTCCTTAATATTGGTGTATGCCTTAGTTTCTTGTGCTTGGTATGTTTGATGTGTTTTTGACCGTACTTTGATGCATGTATGGGTCGTAAGATCATACATACATTAAAGTGGGGGCTAAATGTTATGTCATAAAATGTCCCCCTAGGACTTTTACCTCCTAAGTTTAGCTTCTGGTCCCTTAATTTTCATCATGCATGTTAGAAATGAATCTCGAGACAAAATCCCCAAAACCCATGACATATGGGACTTAGGGGACATCTCTTAGCTTAACCCTGACCCAAAATAGGTCTCAGGGCTTGGGTGATCACACCCTTACCCTACCTTATTTTTTTGGGGTCCCAAATTTGAATGTTGGTTGGAGACCATTAAAAGGTTTTCGATGTCGGCATCTTGAGTTTGAATTATGAAATTTGTAGCAGGAATGCATATATAATCATATTTAGGACTTCATTTACAAGCTAGAAGATGATTGTGAGATTTTGGCAAACTTATGATTTTAGAGCATTCAAGGCATTCATTATGTTGCAGAGCAGAATTGTGTTGTTGTTGTGTTTGTTATTGCAGATTTGGCTTCATCTTCTTATGGCATGAAAGAGCTTCATCTCTGTGAGAGCCACACCTCTGAGGTGATATCTATTTGTGATTCACTCTATCATTTTTATCATTATTTTTGCCTCTGTCCTACAAGGACACACACTCTCCATCTAACAATGGTGTTGGAAGGCTTGAATACCATTCTGGGGCTTAACTGAGGCAAGCTCCTAAACACCACAACTCCCAACCCCTCTCTTGTGACTGTAGATGACAAGTGCATGATCTTATGGAGTGGAGTTACAGAGAACTATTGCAAAGCATAAGGAATCAAGATTTGAAGAAAAAGGTAGAAATATCACAAAAAGGTCAAGGGCGCCCGCACCTTTGACCCTCAATTTTACAACACTAGAAATATCTAGAGTGGTTGCAGTCTGTAGTAGGTCTTATCCTGAAGCCCTCTAAAAAAGTAGTACCTTGGGCTTGGGCACCCGCCAGGCTTTGACCCCAACTTTTTTGTATTTTGAAACTCAAAATTTGGTATGTATCTGATCTGTCTCTAGTGTCTTTCTGTAGAAGGAATTGTTGTGTTTCATCTATTTGCTTACGATTTTGTATAATTAGAGTTTTAGGATTAATTAAGCTAAAGTTAAAAAATCAATCAACAAATTCCAAATTTCCTTATCATTTCAAGTGACAACCAACCTAATAGTTGATTCCTCTTGTAGAAGTTGTGATTCAACTCGATTAAATGTCCCTGAATGTATTGAGTGAAAGGAGGACCTAACTAAACTATCCAGAAATCCCATCTTCTCTGTTTGTGTAGTAAATATTGTACACAATACCCATGCTAGCATATCATGCATCTGCATTCATTATTTTTGTGACATCCAAACTTCTACCATCATATGTTGCCCCTATCAATTCTATGACTATCATTTTTGATATCCTTCTTAGATGGTATCTACCCTATTGCATTTAATCCCATTACTGCTTGGATAGCTTTCTTTGTTATTTTATGGGGTTTGTCCAAATAGATGTATTCATCATGAATCAAGCTTAAAATTATCTTTATCTAGCCATCCTCTATTGAAAAATCTAGGAAATCCTTCCATACATCTAGCTTTATCTTTTCAATCTACTAGTATTGAAGCATATATTTCCTTTGATCCTATTGTAACAAAGATCTCTAGAGTGCTTCAAACTTGGTATGATTAATCTTTGTGAGGAGTGCATGAATGTACTTTATTATATTCTCTATATATATCACATTAGCAGGGACTGTGGATAATGCCCCATCCACATTTACCTCCATCACCTTGTATGGGAATTTCTTGTATTTTGGTTGCAACTTCTTAGAGATATCAACCAAAATAGGAGTCATCATTACTACTTTGTGATTTTCTATTGTTTAGATTAGTTTCTAGAGATGGTATATTCAGCTTCTCATATGAGATTAGAGCTTTGTTTTTAGTATGCAGTAGTGTTAATGAGGATTTGGGATTTTTATATAGCCTTAATGGTGGGATTTTGTATTTAATGCATTTATTTGTTCCTTGTTTTCATGTAGTTTTCTAGTCATTACCTTTTTTCAAAAATTTTTGATAAAGATAAGCAGAAAAACAAGGGTGTTGATCCCTATTACAAAACAACCTACAAGATACACAAAACAAGCTCAAACAGCTAGAAACAAAGCACTAACAACAAACAAACAATGGATTGACAGCAGATGAGAGACACAACATAAACAAAAACAATAGAAGAATGTAAACCAACCAAAAGGACTAGTTGAATAACCCTTGCCAATCCTCAGTGAGGAAGGTATACATATCCTCATAGTTTTTTATTTTATCTTTTCTAACCCCATGTTTTTCATTTCTAGGTCCTGTAGGATAGCCAAAGTGGTGGTTGAATGGTGCATGACCTTGGTAGTGAATTGATCAAGGATCTTGAAATTTCATTTAGCTCCAGCAGCTTAGCTTGAATACCTACAATATTAGCGACATATTGAGAACAAGTAGCACTATCCCTGTTGGCTTCAGTTTGCTCCTCCATAGGGTGGTCATATGTCTTTGAGTCAGAGAAAGGGAGGTTCATCTCTAGAAACAAACTAGGTCCATCATCACCTAGAGCATTGGTCACCTCTATTTTCTCAATGTCCCCTAGCTTTCCTCAACATCATCCTTCTAGTCAGAGTCACTAGAAATAGTTTTGTGGCTTGTTTTCTTTGTATACTACCTAATTATTTACACCTCTATAGGATATATATAATACAAATTTTGGTTTTCCCTTTTTGTTAAGTAGTTTGGTGATACAATCTTAATCTTGTACCATTAACATATCCCACTAGCTATTTTCCTTCTAGTGTCTTTAATCTCATTGCACCTAAATTAGAAATTTCTTTAATGTGATATGGCTCTAGCCATTTTACCTTTAACTTCCCCTGCTTCTTAAATTTTCTATCATAGAATAGTACAATGTCAACTTTGTGGAATTTTTTGTGCCTTAGATTCATAACATCTCATGCTTTTTGGCATATGCATTCTATATTTTGATTGTATATTGCTAATAGTCTATTTTCATCCAATTTGGTTAGATGTTCTAGTCTTTGTTTTAGTAAGTCCTCTTCATCTAACTATAGAGTAAGTGCAGTGCATATATTTGGTATAGTGAAATTTACTGGTAGAGTGCCATCTAATCCACATTCTAGCTCAAATGGAGATAATTTGGTTGTCCTTTTAGAGGTTGTTCTATAGGCCCATAATACTGGTAGAATTTCTACATCCTAATCTAATGTGTTCCCATTATACATTTTCTAATTCAGTGCCTACAATTTTTTTAGGTCTTTGCAAGTTCCATTTGCTTGTGTATGATATGGAGTACTTTTGTTATGAGTGATCATAAATATGCTCAAGAGATCTACAATACTTTGTTGACAAGGTGTTTTCCTTTATCACTCATGATACTTAGGGGGCAACTAAATCTAGTTCTAATGTTTCATATATGAACTTTGTGGTAGTTTTTGCAGTATAGTCCTTAGTTGGTTCTGCCTTGGCCCATTTTGTATGATATTCTATTTTAGTGTTAATAAATCTAGCTTTTGTTCATTTTGTTGGTGGTCTAATAGGTCTAATCAAGTCTATTTCCCATTTCTCAAAGGGTACTTGGGCTAAAATTTGCCACAATGGCATTTCATCTCTTGCAACAGGTTTACCTACTCTTTGACATATGTCACAATATTTAGCATACAAAATGGCATCCTTTAATAATCTAGGCCACCATAATCTATAAAACATAGCATTCTTTGTAGTGGATTTCTCTAAGTTATGTCCTCCAGAGATTCCTTCATGTGCTTCTCTAAGGATGTCTTGTCACTCATGTTCGAAAACTACCTTGTGGATAATTTCAGCTCTTCCAATCTTATGTTTTTTTCCTTTGATTACTGTATTAGTTAATGACTTCCTTAAGAGAATTTATTTATCATTTGGAGAACTATTTTCTAGGAATTGTCTAGTTGATAGTAGGCTTTCCACATCTTTGAGTTACTCTGGTACCACAATTACTCTAAATATGCTTGCGCTATGTACATCATCCTCTATGTTGTTTAGTTCTTACCCTATTTAAATTCTTGGAAGATAATCAAGGCATTGGTTGCTTTCCCTAGTTTAACCATGATGTTGAATTTAAATTCTTGGAATTGTAGAAACCATCTACATATTCTGCCTTGTGTGACTGGTCTACTGAGTAGATATTTCAAAGGTTCATGATCTATATAGAATGTAAATAGAGTGGATATGAGGTAATGTCTAAATTTATGTAGGGCATATACCATTTCTAAAGCTTCGTATTCTATGATTGTGTAATTCTTTTCTGCTTGTGAGAGTTTACAACTAGCAAAAGCAATTGGATAATCCTTGTTTCCCCTTGGTTGTGAGCTAAAAATACTCCTATTACTATTTTAGAGGCATGAACATGTACATGGAATGTGGACATTCAAATATGAAATAATTAATATAGGTGCTTCTACTAACTTGTGCTTTAATGTATCAAAAGCTTGTTGGCATTCTTCAGTCCAGTCAATTGCTTTACTTGTTCTCTTCTTCAATAGTTCTTCTATTGGAGCTACAATTGTAGCATAGCCTCTAATAAATTATGGTGGTAGCTGGTATAACCTAGGAAAGTTTTTACTTCTAAAGCTATTTTTGGTGGAGGTAGCTTCATAATAAGTGCTACTTTTAAGGGATCTACCTTTTACCCTCTTTATAGATTATATGTCCAAGGAGCCTACAAAATGGTACCACAAAGACACATTTCTTTAGGTTCGGGGAAATTTGTAAACTTCTACATCTTGCTAACATTATGTAAAGTACTCGGACATGGTCTTTTAATAATCCATATACTAACCAATCATATAGATAGACTTCTAGGAAGTCTTGAATGAAGTCTTTGAATGCATTGACCATAATGTGGCTAAGTAATTATAGTGCATTCTTGAGTCCAAAGGGCATCACTATATACATAAAGATCTCCATTCTATTGTAAATGTGGTTTTAGGTTGATCCTCCTCTTCAATCTTTACTTGGTTATATTTGGAGAAACCATCGGTGAATGAGTATTCTTCCCTTCTGGTGATAGATTCTAAGACCTCTTCTATGAATAGTATAGGGAAAGGATCGTGGGTGAAATCTTTATTTAGTTTTTTTAAGTCTATGCATATTTATGATCACCTATTTTATTGTTTTGTACTATCATAGGACTGGTCCACTTTGCATCTTCCACTGGTTTGATTATTCTTGTTGCTAGCATCTTATCAATTTCTATTTTAACTTTCTTCTTCATATTGGGGTTTTATCTATAAGGTCTTTTCTTCTAAGGGTTTTCTCTTTCATTGAGTTGAATTTTCATTATTCTCGCTTCTTCCTTAATTCCTTTCAATTCTATGAACGTGAAAGAAAAAAGTCTTCATATTCTAATAGAATCTCCATGACTTTCATTACTTCTTTTTCTTCCCAGTAATATCCTATTTTTTCTAATTTAGTGCTACCCTCAATTTCTATGTTTTCTTCTCTTAGTTTTACTAGTTGGTTATAATATTTGCTTTTTGGTTTAGTGTATGATGTTATTCCTCTTTCTACTTGCTTAGTTACCATATCTAATTGTTGGTGCTTCCTCATTTTCTATTCTATTTTGTTGTGAAGTGTAACACCTTTTCTTATAATATTGGTCATGTTTGTCCATCCATTCTATTAAATTCTATATGCCTTCATCCCATGGAGGTGTTGATATCTCTTATTTGGTATGTATTTCTTTGAAATGTTCCTTCATAGGTAGAAAGATGATTTCCCTCATTTTCAGAATTGTATTGTGAATAATCTTGTTGGGATTGAAGAAAGAAAATGTGTGTAGAAAATACTTTTTGAGATCTTCCCAATCTCTTGTTTCTACCCTTCTCTCTTGGTTAATATACCAAGTTTGAACCATTGGTGTTACTATCCAATAGAACATTTGTATGTATAATCTTGTATTGTATTTTGTTTGTTTATCCCATGTAATAGTACAAAGATTCAAATGTTGTTTAGGTGTTATGGTGCCATCATATTTAGGGATTTGTTTACAATACCTTTCTTGGGGTAAATATCTTGCTTGAATAGGAATTTTGAGAGCTGGCAATCTATGAATGTTATATTTTTGTGTATTCCACCATCTTGCAATAATATAGATTAGAGTATGTTGTACATCTAATCTCATATGCTTTTTGTCAAAAAATTTATTCATATATTTTAAATATGTTTTGAAGTCTCCTACTCCTAAGTATCTAGGTAGCTTGATGTGGGATATGCCATGTGAGATGTGATTCAATTGTTATGGGTTTTGGGTGGTAGAGTGACCATATGGAGTAGATGGGTTTGGTGTTCTTTGTGGTGGGATTGTGGTATTTGTAGTAAAATATGATGTGTTTTTCTATACTTTATGTATGGCATAAACATTTTTTACTCTTTTTAATATTTGGGATTGTAGTTCCAGTTCATCTCTTAACAAGGCATTGATTACATCTTCATTATCTGTACTCTCATTACTACTATCACTGCATATTTCTCCTTCTGAGTCTGGTTCATCGAGTAGTTTTGGCTTGGATAGTTTTTCTAGGGAATATAATACTTTAGATTCATCTTCATAATCATCTATCACCATTTCTTCTATATATGTGTTACTCATATCAGTGTCTAGGGGTATATGGACTATCTCAAGTCATTATCTAAAAAGGTAGTTCTTCTCTCCTAGAGTCTATAATACCATTGGAATTTACAAACCATTGTAAACTTATAAGGGCATTAAAGGTATCAAATGCTTCCTTCATCTCTATAATTTCAAATTATACTATTTGTTTGACTCCTAGCAGGTTGACTTCTATAGATTTCCACGTTTCCATTGTTCCTATAAACGAGTCATCTGCTAAGATGATGTTGTATGGAGTTTCATGTAGTTGAGGTTTTCCTACATATTCCCATACTCTTTTGGGAAGCATGTTAACATCAGTGCCTAAATACACCATCTCTTGTTTGATCATCTTGTGATTTATGTGTGTATTTATCATCAATGGTTTACTTTTTCATTTCATGGATGTTTTTGTAAGTTTTCTAGAACATCTGGTTTTAGCAATGTTTGTTTATTCCAGTATTTGGAATATTGTTTAATTTTTCTATAAGGTTATTTTGTTCCACAAAAGAAGCTAGCTACTTTAATGTTAATGCTTTTTTTTTTTGGAAAAGAAGGCTTTATAGTACTATTCTTTTCCTTGTTCTTGGATTATATTATGTCCAACTTCCTCGACTATTTTATCATGTTTATATCTTCTTCCTCTTCTTTGTAATTTGATTCCTATATTTCTTGTCTTGCTTTAGCCGTATCTTTGCCTCTTCTAGGAATTACTATAGCACTGCTTTTTCTTTGTATTCTAATAGGGTTTTTTGTCTTAGCTTTTCCTTTTTCTCTAGGTATTATTTTTCTAGTGCCTCTTCTATGTTAAGAGTATAGGAATTTTTTTTTATTTCGGTTCTATTTCTTCTTTAAAACATCTCCTTGCCCCTTGTGTGTTTTTAGGACTTTTAGCATTGTTTTTTCCCCACTTATTGTGTTAGGGCCAGATAATTCATCACTCTTTGAGTGAAGTGGAACACTTTTGAAGTATATTTTTTCCTTTCACATGTGAATAGGTCGTGTTTTAAATTTCCATATAATCCACATGCTTTCTTCTTATCTTCCCTACATTCATTAGTATAATGTCCTATTTCTCTACATTTGTAGTAGGTAGCGTCTTCTCTTCTTCTTCTGTCCTTGCCTCTACCTCTTCCACCTCTATAGTTATTATAATATCCTCTATCCTCATTTGAGTAATTAGGTTGATGTGGTAGTTGGCTTCATGGTGGTATATTCTAGAGGTATGGATGTTTCTTTGATTTCTCTAGTTTGGTGATCAATATCTGTGGCCTTGAGTATAAAGGGGTCTTTTTGCTAGCTCTTTAACATATGCCATATCATGGTTTATAGATTCTTTGTTTTTGCAATGATGATTACACCATGGTTCATGCTCTTCTTCTTCTTCTCCACAAACCCTAAAAAGTAATGATGGAGAGTCATCTCAGTAATGATAATCCCATTCTCCACATATGTTGTAATAAATTATTTGTGTCTTCCTAGGGGCTACCCATAGGTCCACCCTAAGTGCAGTGGCACTCTTATCTCATTTTGGTGTTGGGCATTCATTTTTTATGTGGCCTTACCTTGAATAGTAGGTGCACCATATGTTTGTTCTTTGTATTTGTTTAGCTAGGTTTTCTTGTTTGATTTTTATTTGTTCTAATTGTAATTTTAATCTTTCTATTTCTTTGTTTTTGATGGCTTTATCCTACCTTCTCCATGTTTGAGATTCTACATGGCAGGCTAATGTTTCCACTTTGGAATAGGTGGTGAATATTCTTCCATCAAACAATGTCCTAATTTTTGGTGTTACCATGGAGATGAACCATTCTATTCATTATTTCTCAATCAAGGGTTCTTCTAATTTTTTGGAGACTTCCTTAAATCTGTAGTCATAATCTTTGATGGATTCACCCTCTTCCTATACAATATCTATCATCTTTTTTACACTCTTGGTAGGGATTTTAACACTCTTTGACCATTCTTTGTTGTGTTGAGGGCATGTTTTTTGGTACAAATTCATTGTGTCATTCTGCAAAGATCCTACAAAGTCAAATAGTTTTGCTTGGTATCTAGTGGTTCCTTTTCTTTTCCATGGTGATTCTAGAATGAATATAAGTTTGTCTATTTCTACAGTATCCTTACCAAAATCTAATAATTTCACTAGTGAGTCCATGTTGGAATGAAGTCCTTTATCTATTTTGCATTGTTGATTTGTAGTGTTATTTAGTAACTCGCCCTTTTTCCTACAAGTTTTCTATTATGTTCATTTATTGTTTCTCCCTTTATCTTTGGATAACTATATATCAAAATATTTGAGATTCCTAATATTGTGTCACAATGTTGCACAAATTATTGTTGTAATTCATATGTTTCACTTGGATGTTCACTTATATTTGATATTGAAATTCTTATTGATTTATATGGTATGGGGGATGACTTTTGGTCTAGGGGCTGCACTTCTTCAAATTGACATTTAATTTTAGGAGATGTTTTTCCATTACTTAAAGACATATTATTAGACTGTGATGTTTCCCATTCTTCTTTTCTTATTCTAATTGTATTATTAACCAAGTTGAACATGTTATCAGTTTTTTTCTATACCATTTGATATAATCCATCATTTTTCAACTTCCCCACACTTTTGATCACTAATTGATCTAGATACTCTACATCAAATCTCAAAGGTTGCAAATTTTCTAGAGGTTTTAGGAATTTCTTGATTCTTTCATCAATTGTAACCCAAATATTAGATAAGTTAGGTTCAAGGTGTAGTGTTCGATTTAATACCGGAAGTGGTGGATCCTCCAAGATACTACAACCATCTTCCCATAATGTTCAAGATGTCCCATATTCCTTAATACTTCCTGCTAGATTGGTAAGAATTTTTGTTGCTTTATCAAGATGTGAGATTAGTTGTTTTGGAGTGTCACATAGTTCTACTATTTTGTCATTTAGTTCAGCTACAACCCCTGTGGTGCACTCAATTATATTCCTTTCTTCCAAAAAAGTGTGGTTTTTAAAATTATTTTCCTACCTAGCCCTTTCAGTCAGGACTCAATTATGCTAGTGTGGTACACCCTAGGTATGCAAATTCTCAAATCTCAATCATCTTAGGCCTTTGATATTGAACCTAGTTACATATTATATTTTATGTCTCTATGTGACAACATTCCATTAGTTAAAGTCCACCTGCACCAATTTTGACATAAACCCTAATTTCATCTTATTTTATTTTGAACACATTTATTTTCAATCTCAATTAATCACTCTTGAATCATTAATTTATCTAAACTTGAAATTATATTTGATTTATCAATCCTTAAAAAATATTTATAAATTGTATTTTATTCCCTACAATTATTATTCACCGTGTCAAGACGAACGTTATTAGAGTTTTGAATGGCGAACCCTCTAACGTGTTTTTGTTACATTAATGGGGGAGCCTCTAATATGTTTCTGGAGGGTATATGTGGCGTGCCTGTGCAGAATGGAACTGAAGTCAAAGTATTTTTGCTTCTAATTACATGTTAATATAGAAGCGGTGGCAGTATCGCCACAAATACTTTATATTCAACTTTGTGGGCAAAATTATCATTTTCTCTGTGGAATCATTGAGGCAAGAAAAAAATTCCCAGGAAACATTGTCGGTTTACATGGATGACGCAGTTATACCTTGAATAACTGTCATTCCTTATTTTTCGTTTCAATGAAAGAATTGCAATTAAATAAAAGTATAACACAATAGAGCCATGACACTTTAAGTCCTCTTAAGGGCAGTGGAGGAATTGACTAGTTGGGGAAACGGCACTGTTTCCTTCTCTCCCTCCGATCCTGTCAACACATCGATTGCACCCATCTTTACCATTGCTCACCCAAAGTTCTTCCTCCAAATTGTTGGATACTTGGCGTTAATGTTCACCTGTCTGGAGGTGGCATCATTTGACATCAACGTTTGATAAGATTTCAACAGTCCACGCTTGTATTGTAAGTCTTACGTAGTATTTCACGTCCAAATTAGAGGGAGTGAGAGGATCCAGTGGAACAACGACGTTGGCTGAAGCGGAAGGGGGGCATTTGGCCTTGAGCTGAAAAGCATAGTTAGAGTCCATGGAAGGATCTTGATCACCGCTGCCGCTGAAGTTGTATAGACGATCTCCAGTGAATGAAGCACAGTGAGAAACCCCAATTGAATGGGCCCCTGCAGAAGCAGTGAGATTATTTATATAAGATATAATCTAGAAGTTATTTGATGAGTTCATTAAGGGGTTATTAAGGAGTATGTAGGTGGGCTGATCTTAAATGTCATCCACTTCAATATTTAATGGTAAATTCTGGCCAATGAAAAGTTTTCCTATATTTAACACTTTTTGTTGTGAATGAAATAGAAAAATGTTATTGGCTGTTTGACCGGTTCAACTCTGAAAGTGAATGACATTTACATAGAGCGATGTAGGTGTGCACATAAAATTTCTCAATTTGTGTGCACTCCTTTGTAGTACATAAAATTCAAGGGGTCATATGAGTAATGAATCATTACTTGGGAGCACATACTTGTTCTAGTTACTCAAATTATAGAAGATTCATATTCTTTATAGCATTTTTTATTTTATTCATTTCCACTTTAGTATGCATTCTCATTTACATTTGCAACCACACCAAGTTGTGAGAAAATGTAGAGGAGAAAAGTGCATCCCTGACACTTTTCTCCATGCATTTTATGCCACTTTGTAAATGGATGTATTTAATGCATGGTCCTATTACTTAGTTAGTCGCTTTGGCATACATTTTGACCCAAAAATCATAATGTAGTAACATGTAATGCCATATCACTCAATTTAAATCACATCTAATCCTTTTCCTAGAGCATATCACATCCTAGACTATATCACACATGTGGCTTTGACGCTTGGATTGAACTATGAGTGTAGTTTTGTTGCTTTGATTTTACACTCAAAGTTAACCTTTTCCTATGTCAACCCTTCAAGACTATGATGGTTACTCATCAACTAGCATGGAAAATGTTTTTTATTTCATGTCTAGGCCTTGAACTTAAAGCAATCACCTGGCGTCATTCTATCACACATTTAGTAGACATGGATTAATCAACAAAGAGAACAAAAAAATTTATATGTCACTAGGACTTGTAACGGTAGCTACTAACTACTCTATTTACATTAGCATCCAACACCTCAATTATTTATCTATTTTGATCAATGTTAAATTAGTTTTAGGGATTGACTTCGAAAAAGGAAGTCGATTTCTCTTCCCTATTATTGTATAAAACAAATGGAGGTCCATAGTACCACCTAATTTTCCTTAAGTAAATATCTAATAGATGAACATTTCTTTTAGGTACTGCAGGTCTGTGTCTACTCAAGATGAAATTCTACCATTAGGTTAGAACCACACTTTGAGGACTCAATTATGCTAGTGTTGTACACCCTAGGTATTCAAATTCTCAAATCTTAATCAGCTTAGGCCTTTGATATTGGACCTAGTTCGATATTAGATTTTATGTTTCTATGTGACACATTCCATTAGTTAAAGTCCACCTTGCATCAATTTTGTCATAAACCCTAATTCCATCTTATTTTATATTTAACACATTCATTTTCAAATCTCAATTAATCATACTTGAATCATTAATTTGTCTAAAGTTCAAATTATATTTGATTTATCAATCATTAAAAAATATTTATAAATTGTATAGTATTCCCTACAATTATTTTTGACCAGGTCAAAACCTTATTATAGTTTTGAATGGTGAACCCTCTAACATGTTTTTTGTTACATTAAAGGGGAAGCCTCTAATACGTTTCTGGAGGGTATATGTGGTGTGCCTGTGCAGAACCGAACTGAAGTCAAAGTATTTTTGCTTCTAATTACATGTTTTTTTTTTTTTTTAAAGGTGATAAAGACACGCAAACTATATTAATAAAGCGTAATTACATAACAAACCAGAAATCTGTCATCTGATTCATAATAAATAAAAAAAATTCCCTCGTACAACAAGGAGTGTAGCATAACTAACCAAAAAGAACAAAAACTAAAACACCATAAACATTACAACTACTCAGAATTTGAATCATGATGCTTCTAATTACATGTTAATATAGAAGCGGTGGCAGTATCGCCACAATTACTTTTTATTCAACTGTATGGGCAGAATTATCATTTTCTCTGTGGAATCATTGAGACAAGAAAACAATTTCAAGGAAACATCCTCGGTTTACATGGATGATGCAGTTATATCTTGAATAACTGTCATTCCTTATTTCTCTTTTTTATGAAAGAATTGCAATTAAAGAAAAGTATAACACAATAGAGCCACGACACTTTAAGTCCTCTTAAGGGCGGTGGAGGAATTTGACTAGTTGGGGAAACGGCACTGTTTCCTTATCTCTCCCTGCGATCCTGTCAACACATCGATTGCACCCATCTTTACCATTGCTCGGCCAAAGTTCTTCCTCCAAATTGTTGGATACTTGGCGTTAATGTTCACCTGTCTGGAGGTGGCATCATTTGACATCAACGTTTGATCAGATTTCAACAGTCCACGCTTGTATTGCAAGTCTACGTAGTATTTCACGTCCAAATTAGAGGGAGTGAGAGGATCCAGTGGAACAACGACGTTGGCTGAAGCCGAAGGGGGGCATTTGGCCTTGAGCTGAAGAGCATAGTTAGAGTCCATGGAAGGATCTTGACAACCGCTGCCGCTGAAGTTGTACAGACGATCTTCAGTGAATGAAGCACAGTGAGAAACCCCAATTGAATGGGCCCCTGCAGAAGCAGTGAGATTATTTATATGAGATATAATCTACAAGTGATTTGATGAATTCGTTAAGCGTTATTAAGGAGTATGTAGCTGTACCTGAGAGAGTGACCATGTCCTCCTGTGACAATTGTTTTGAAGCAAAAAGTTGTGTCAACTGGTTTACATCAAATGAGGGAGAAGGAAGATTCTCTGAGACCTCTGATGCTCGAGATATCCTTCCGTCTCTCCGTCCGCTCTCAACCGTCCAGCCTGAATTTGCAATCGCGTAATATATGTTCAGCTATTGTTTCAGCTACGTAATCCCTAAATTCTTATTAATCTTAATAATACATACTTGGTAAGCACTATCTCTTGCAGCGAATGCCACTACATCGGCACAAGAAACGACACCGGCACATTTGGCTTCATCAATTATGTCGTAGCCCGTCAGGCTTGGATTGTTGACACGCGAGTCCTTCTCCGCTTTGTTGTCTGCTGTGGTATCAATGAGGATTGACCCATCGCAACCCTGCAATTCATCATCCATCACTGTTGTTAGTATATATTCTAACGTAATCAATCATCACAATCACGCAATAAGGGATGGAAATCAAGATGAGAATATTTTAGAATACTTACTCTTACAAAGCAATCATGGAAATGCATTCTTATAAGAGCAGCTGCTACACCGGGATTTGCTTTAACAGCTTTGGCAACAGTTTCGCTGATAATCTCCTCGGCCGCAGGGCATTTTTCGCGATAATAACCCACCTTTAACCCATCTCCATTAGCTGTAGTAGATAAAAATAATATGACCAAAGGGATGATCAGCAGACTGGCTTCCATTTCAGTTCAAAAGTAGCTGAACGGTAGTTAACAGAAACGCTTTCGGCTATGCAATAGAGGAGGAGAGAAGGATGTGGTATTTAACACCATCATCTGTGTATTGATTTGATCAAGTCAACACGGACTACAGAATTGGACCTTTTCTTTTGAAGTTTTCCAATATATGACAGCATTTAACGCTAGGTTCGCCTGATACATCACCAACAGTCGAAGCAACACATTGGAGCTTAGACCGGGCACCTTGGATTTATCTACAATCTCTACTCATTCTATTTCCCCTTGCTCGCGTCTGATTTTGACCTACACGAATAATGTATTAAATGCTTAATTACCTATAGGTTTAGTTTGTTCCTTCAGATTTGTTCAAAGAGACTACGACAGGCTCTAAAGTTTCCTTCCATCAATTGACTCCCTCAATAATGCTAGTTAGTATAAATATTTGAACAAGTCTAACAAATTCTATCGTACTAGATGCCAATTGCAATCATTAACCAGCGGTTGCCATTTTTAGCCGATAGGCTTATATGTGGGACATTTTTGTCCCGGAAAACTGTCTCATGCCGAAAAGTTGTCAGCCTCCGGTCCGTATTCGTTTTCCATCAACAAAAAAATTCTTGCCCCGAAATTTTCTAAACGCCGGCCTGTATTTGCTCTTCCCGTCAAAAAATTCGCACTGGGAAATTTTCTAAACTCGTGGGAAAATCGTCTCGTGTCGTTTAAATGTCCCGGACAATCTGTGAAAACGGGTTAAAGCAAATAACTCAGGCAAGATTTGAGGTGAACCGAAGAGGAGTGCGAACAGAAAACAAAAGAATCGCCTTCCGAGGAATCGAGCCAAAGCCGTCGAGGAAATCTTCTTTTTAAAAAAGAGGTATTTGCATCAGTTTTTTGTTTTTCTAGCACAAAAACTAAAATCTGCAATTTCATTACGCACATAAAAACTGAAACCCTATTACACTCGCCTGCGTCCCACTCCCACATCTGTGCACATATTATCTGGGTAGATTTCTATCCACTCAATCTCCAAATTTATGGCCTCTGGTACCTTATATCCTACTTCCTGCTCTATGCTGTCCAACGCTGATTTTGCGTAATCATCTGGTTCTGCAACTGACCATAGAACATTATGAATCTCACAGAAACATAAATAAATTCTGCAAAGCTCTGACCATAGAACACTATGAATCTCACAGAGACAAATAAATTCAATCTTTGTTTTGAAATGCGTTTAATTTCAAATAGATCCATATTTGGAGTTCCCAGCAACATATGCTAATAATGAAAATGAGTGTTCATTGAAATTTAAGTAGAAAAAAATTAGATGAAGATAAGTAAAAATTATGTAGAATTTTTTTTTAAGGAATTAAAAATATTATAATAATATTTTGACATAGGAAATTATGTTTGATTGTAATTTTTTTAAAAATCTTTATTTATTTTAATGATATGTTACATTTAATCATTTACATCATTTACATTGTTAAGTTGAAAAAATATTTTCTTTTAAATTTTGTAATTGATTTTTTTACACTTCTTGTTTCTTTCACATTTTCTTTAAAATACTATTATATGAAAAATCTATTGCAGCTACTGATTATTAATTTTCTGTCTTATGTAGATTATTGGGCTGCCGAAAAATTAATTAATTTACAGCAAATATTAAATAATAACACAGCTGCAACTTCACCGAAAATCATAGAGACAAAAAAATAAATGAACACAATATTTTGGACAAATTGTCCCTCGAAAAACCCCGAAGGGAAAACCAGTCAGCAGATAAGAATTTTATTCAACTGCAGAAAATCAAGAGATACAAAATTGCTTGCCTCTTACTGGCAAAGCTCTGGAAATTTCTTTCCTGTAAATTCTCTTCCCTCAATTGTTCCTGCTGAAATTGCTCCGGCAATTCCACTGCTCTTCAACGCTATCACTGCGCTCTTTGCCCTCACTGCAAATTAATTTGCTATTGCTACAAATTTATTTATTTGCTATCGCTGCAAATACTTCTCGGATCTGTCTTCTCCAAATGCCCATTGATCCTCTTTTATAATCCTCTCATTGAAAACCAATGGCCATGATTTAATCTCAATCAACGGCTAGGATTAATTAGACTCTAAACCCTAATATCTAGAAGTCTCTCGAGAAATTAATTTTCTAGGTATGGAGAAAAAATATTTCGGTTGTGTTTCCAGCCTTGTAATCACCACCTGAGACTAGAACACCTGTCCAAGCTACATTAAAATTAACACTCCCTCTTAGCGAAGAAGGTGTTTTGCATAACACCCAACTTATCTCTAAAGAAGATGAATTTTGCCTTCCCCAATGCCTTTGTCAAAATGTCTGCTACCTATTGATCTGTAATTATATACTGTAGCTGAACAATCCTCCGCTGTACACAATCCTTGATGAAATGATACCTGATGTCTATATGCTTAGACTTATCATGAAACACTAGATTCTCTGATAATCTGATGCAACTCTGATTATCACAGTGTATCACGGTAATCTCAACCCTCTGACCAAACAAGGCTACCAGCAACTTCCGAAGCCATATAGCCTCACACGTTGCCATGCTAGCTGCTATGTATTCTGCTTCTGTAGAACTCAGAGCCACAGATTTTTGCTTCCTATTGTACCAAGAGACAACTCCTGATCCCAAACTAAAGCAGCACCCTGAAGTGCTTTTCCTGTCCACTGCACTACCTACCCAATCTGCATTAGTATAGCCTATCAACTTGATACCATCACCTCGAGCATATCTGATCCCATACTCGATTGTACCATGCAAATACTGTAATACATGCTTTGCCGCTATCCAATGCACTCTCTTCGGCTCAACCATGAACTGACTAAGAGAGTTTATTGCAAAGGATATATCTGGCCTAGTGTTGACCAAATACATGAGAGATCCAATCAACATCCTGTATAAGGTGGGGTCTACATCGTTTTCCTTGGATGAGTCTACCTTCTTCCAATTCGTGATCATAGGTGTAGACATGGCTCTGTAATCATGCATCTCAAACCTCTTCAAGATTTCAATGCAATATTTCCCTTGTCCAAGGAAAATCTCTCCATCTGTCCGCCACACTTCCATGCCTAGAAAGTAGTGCATAAGCCCCAAATCCTTCATCTTGAACTCTGCTGCAAGGTCCCTCTTGCACTCCTCTATGAGACCTAGTGAACATGTTAAAAATAAGTCGTCCACATATAGAACAAGAATGAGCACTTCACCCCCAACCATCAAGTAGTAGAGGTTAGCATCCACCTCACTCTTCACAAAGCCTATTCCCTACAAGTATCTATCAATGCGCTCATACCACGCCCTGGGAGCCTGCTTGAGTCCATACAAAGCTTTCTTCAATCTGCACACATGGGTTTCACTACTGTGTGCTACAAAGCCCTCTGGTTGTTCTATGTATACCTCTTCTAACAATTCACCATTAAGAAATGCTGTCTTGACATCCATTTGATGGATCTGCCATCCCATATGCACTGCAAGTGAGATTACGGCTCGTATAGAAGTATACCTGGCCACTGGAGCGAATGTCTCCTCATAGTCTATTCCCTCCTTTTGAGAGAACCCCTTGGCCACGAACCTTGCCTTGTATTTCTCGATGCTACCATCTGCACCGTGTTTAATCTTATAGATCCAGCGTGATCCAACCACTGCCCTATCTGTCGGTCTAGGCACAACCTCCCACACATCGTTCTGCATTATTGAGGTATATTCCTCAACCATCGCATCTTGCCACACCTACTGCTATGCAGCCCCCTGATAGCTAGAAGGCTCACTATCTACCAACTAACTAACCAATGCCACATAGTCATTATATCTGGCTAGTTGATTCTGCTATCTACTACTCATCCTAGGAGCTCCCACAAACTTTTGAGTATCCCTATGTGTCTGTTGAACCTCACGGTTCCTCCTGCCAATTATAGAGGATGAAATATCAAACTCCATATCTTCTTGATGCATCTCTTGGATTTGCTGTATCTGTTGCTCCATACTCCATGAACTCTTAGCACCTGAGCCTGTGCTTGTACTAGTAACTATACTCATGCTTTACTACCCCTATTCTGGTTGAACAATCTTTGGAGCTTCTGTTGCCTGCTCATTCTGATCATCTACTGGCAAATCTTTGGACCTCCTATATGCTTTGTCCTCCATGAATTTGACATCACACCTGACTTTAATCCTCCTGGTCCCTGGAATAAATATCTGATATGCCTTTGAGGCCTCGTTGTACCCCACAAAGTACCCTCTCTCTGCAGTCTGATCTAACTTGGAACGTGTAGCCCCTAGAATGTGACAAAATGCCAAACTCCCAAATATCCTGAAGTGACTGACATTTGGCTTCTTCCCTGAAAATGCCTCCTTTGGTGTCATCTTGCCCAATACCTTATGTGGAACCCTGTTCTGTATGTATACCGCTGTACTGTATGCCTCTGTCCATAAGTAACATGGCATATCTTGGTCATACAACATAACCCTTGCTGCCTCTGATATAGAACAATTATTCCTCTCAACAACCCCATTCTGCTGTGGGTTGTAAGGAACAGTTCACTCTCTCTTAATTCCTTCCCTGGTACAGAACTCCTGGAACTCTTTCCCTTTGTACTCGCCTCCATTGTCTGATCGAAGAACCTTTACCTTCCTACCTGTCGAATTCTCCACAAGAGCTTTGAACTCCTGGAAGTGACTGAAGACCTCATCCTTGGTCTTCAAGAAGTATATCCAGGTCTTCCTGGAGAAATCATCAATAAAAGTAACAAAGTACTCATATCCTCTGAGAGACTTTGTTAACATTGGTCCACATATATCTAAATGTACTAGATCAAGAACCCCCTTGGATCTGGTGTCACTCCTTGGAAAAGCTGCTTTCACAAACTTTCCCAATACACATTCCTTACATACATCATCATGCTCTGTGCTCACGTCTGGAACACCTGTCACTGTCTCACGAAGCAATTTAAGTGCTCCATGATGTATATGGCCCATCCTTCTATGCCATAGCTCTCCTTGATCTTTAGGATTACTATTGCTCACTAGTGCCTTAGGAGTATCAAACTACAACTTATAAAGTCGGATGCTCCTAACTCCAATAGCTATGGGTGATTTCCAATCCTTATGCTTGATTAAAACATGCGCCCCTCTAAAGAGTACATTGTAGCCTTTATCCTGAAGGAAAGATACAGAAATTAGATTCATGCCCAAGCCTGGCACATACAACACATCATGAATGGAAATAGGCTTGCCATTCTCCCTCTGAAATAGAATAGTTCCTCTCCCAACTGGATCACACTTGGACTTGTTCCCCATCTAAATCTAGAATCTGATGTCCTCCTCCTTGAAGCTGGAGAAGTACTCTCTAACTCCTGTCATATGAAATGACGCCCCACTGTCTATATACCAAACACCCTGTGAGGTTGAGCTAGTCAAGCAAGCTATGAGTGCAAGCTCATCTTCCATTCTATTAGAAAGATCATCTACGCTTGCTGAAGCTACCATCTGCTTCTTGCCTTTCTTTTCACTTTTCTTCCTTTGTGGGCAATCGCTGACATAGTGGCCGAACTCGTGACAGCCATAGCATTTGATCTTAGACAAGTCCTTCTTCTTCTCATTTTTTGGATTTGATCCTTTGCTAGACCCCTTCTTCGCTTTCCCTTTTCCTGCTAGGGCAACGTTTTCCTGTTCCACCTCACTTTTCTGACTCTTACTGCTGGTTCCATTGACAAGACTTAGTCTAAGCTCCTCCTGAGTGAAGTCACTCCATAGTCGATCCCAACTCGGTAAGGTGTCTCATCCATTAATAACTTGAACAAAGACATCCCACTACTTAGTAAACCCATTCAGGGCTATTCGTACTAGCTCATTATCCTTTGGTTTGTCTCCAACAGCTACCAATTCATCCTTGACAAGTCTAAGTCTGGTGAGGTAACTTGTGACGTCTTCTCCCTTATTCATCTGAGTATTCCTTAACTTTTCTCTGAGAATCAGCTTCTGGTTAAGGGTAGCATCCTGGTACAGATTTATAATGGCATCCCACATCGTCTTTGTTGTATCTAACTCTGTAATAGGCAAAACAATATGATTCTTAACACCGTCAAGGATCAGCCTCCTTGCCTTGGCATCTTCCTTCTTATATGCTAAGAGTTGTGTTGCATCTGTAGGTATAGGTACAACAGTGGTCACATATTCCTTGATACCATTCTCTTCTAGCAATAAAGAAATTTTGACTTTCCAGACACCAAAATTTGAGGCTCCATCCAATCTGTCCTGATCTCTTAAACCTGCTGAGGCCATCTCAAAAGAAAATAATAATTTGAAGAGGTCAAATTGGGTTTTATAAACCCTAGATTTTTTATTTATTATTTTTCCTTTCTCCCTGTGCCTGTTCTGCCCTTAGATCCGCTCTGATACCATGTGAAAAATCTATTGCAGCTATTGATTATTAATTTCCTATCTTATGTAGATTATTTAGCTGCCAAAAAATTAATTAATTTACAGCAAATATTAAATAATAACACAGCTACAACTTCACGGAAAATCACGGAGACAGAAAAATAAATGAACACAATATTTTGGACAAATTGTCCCTGGAAAAACCCCAAAGGGAAAACCAGTTAGTAGATAAGAATTTTATTCAACTGTAGAAAATCAAGAGACAAAATTGCTTGCTTGTTATTGGCAGAGCTCTGGAAATTTCTTTCCTGTAAATTCCCTTCCCTCAATTGTTTCTGTTGAAATTGCTCCGGCAATATTTTCCTTCTCCGGCAATTCCACTACTCTCCAACGCTATCACTGCGCCCTTTGCCCTCACTGCAAATCAATTTGCTATTGCTGCAAATTTATTTATTTGCTATCGCTGCAAATACTTCTCGGATCTGTCTTCTCCAAATGCCCATTGATCCTCTTTTATAATCCTCTCATTGAAAACCAATGGCCATGATTTAATCTCAATCAACGGCTAGGATTAATTAGACTCTAAACCCTAATATCTATAAGTCTCTCGAGAAATCAATTTTTTAGGTATGGAGAAAAAATATTCTAGTTGTGTTTCCAGCCTCATAATCACCACCCCCCGAGACTAGAACACCTCTCCAAGCTACATTAAAATTAACATATTATACTAACTTTAAGACCACATTTTCTTTAAAATACTATTAAACTAACTTTAAGACAACAACAAGAAGGCAAAAATGAGATGGATAATTTAATTAAAAACTAAAATGTATATAATTATTATTTTTTAAATGTTATATGCTACATAGATTCTCCTTTTTTATTGTTTAGATGGTCCAATGAAAGTTGCAACTTGGGAAATAATTCAAATCATAATATATAGTCAAAAATTGAAGTGTTGTTTTTAACCAAGATATCAACCCTAAATTTTCAATATTCATTTTTTAAAAAATCTACATGAAAACATTTTTTTATATTATAATTATTTTAATATATAGTATTTCTATTTTTTCTTTGCAATAATTGTTTATGAGATTTTGGAGCTCTTTCAATGTATAGATCATTAAGCATAATAAATAATAAAAATAATAAAATATTGTTTAAATTATATATATTTTTTACTTTTTAAAAACAACAATACATAATAAATGGTGTTTACAATATACTTTTTATATAAAGAAAAATAATAAAATAGTGTTTAAATATTTAAAAAAATTATACTTTTTATATAATAAAAATTTATTAAAAACCAAAACCTTCTAATGTTCCTTTCAAAATAATTAAATAAATAAAAAATTCAATGGTTTATGGAATGTCTTTTTTAAAGGTAAACTATAATATTGATTGAATTTAAATAATTTTAAATTATAATTAATAATATTTTATTATTTTTTAATATGAGAATTTATTAAGGTGGTTTATTTTTTGTGAAAGATATAGAAACACATAGTTATATAGAAAAGCTCTAAGGCTATAGGTTAAACTAGGAGAACACAAAAGAGTCAATGTACGAAAAACATAAAACTAAGTACAAAATATACTACATACAACTTCAAGCATAACCAAACAACAAAGATTACACAAACTTAATCTAATAGCCACATATAGGAGACATCATTACTTGATACAACTAGCATTCTATGACATGGAAACCCCCATGGAGGATTAGTTTCACCACCCTTAATAGAATGTCACAGCAATTGAGCAATGATATATTTAATTAAATATTATTTTCAACATTTTTCACAATTTTAAAATTTTATAAAATTTATTTCTAAATTTTTATTGAGTGTTGTTTTTTTATTTTGTAAATAAATATTCTTATTTGTTGTTACTTTTTTTAATAATTTAATTTATCAAATATATAGTTAACTATATAATTAAATGTGAAATGGACAATGTGAAAATATAGAGTGACACAAACAACACAATTTTAACATATATTTAGATTTTTATAATTGCTAGAAAAGAAGACTGTGAAATGATAAAAAATCTTAGGAAAGTATTTAAACTTCTAAAAAGTGTTATGACTAGCTTCCACATTTTTCTTTACATTTTGAGGTATCTTAACTACCTTAAATGTCCACTCATAAGATATATGATTTACATTCTCAATAACATCATTAATTCTTTGCTATATTAGTAGATATGATATTAAAAGCTTCCAACTTAAAATATAAATCAAAAAATACAATGCAAAATAAATGATCTTTTATATAGGTAAAATCCCTTACCTTTTAATCTTGTCTTTCAAAATCAGTTAACTTCAATTCATTGGATAACTTTAAAAGCATTTACAACACTAATACAATCATTTTTTCAATGTAAGAGTGACTATTATATAAATTCTCCATATATTTTGTAACTCAATTAGTATTAAACCTTACATAGATTTTGCAAATGACATTTCAAAGATACAAATATTTCAAGGGAACATGTATCTCATGTTACAATATATCTAATTTGCCTAAATTATAAATTATTAAAAAATGTCAACATAACTATATAACTTAAATAAATGACATCACAAGTTGGCTTTAAAGTCTCCTTAGAGTTGCCATTTGGAAATATATATTGTTATTTATGTTTTTGATAATATAAGGCAGCAAAACAAGGGGCCAAACCCTTACAAAAAGTAGACAGGCCAAACAGGCAGCAAGCACAAGAAGTGCCAAAACAGAAACATCATAACAGAAAATTCATCAAAACCAGCAAAACTAGCAAAACTAACTGCTAATCTAAGATAGAAATCCCATCAAAACCAGCCAAACCAGTCACAAAACTAAGAAAGTAAAACAGAGTAGCAGAGAATCACCAAAATAACAGCAGAAACTAAGGAGGCACATTCTCTCCTTGTTTAACCATAGACTTAATAATGTCATCTAAATTCTTAGCAAGATCATCATTGTCCGCATTGACAGGCACCCCCAGGTTTTTCAACATAGAAATATTAAAGAAAATAGAACTCCTGAGCACAATGGAGAGGTTCTGCTCCAGCTTCTCAATGCGATCCCTTAGACCCGCCAGATCAGTTCCCATACCAGCAGTAGTGTCTTTATCATCCTCAGCCTCTTCCACAAACATCTCGCCCGCTTTGTAAGCATTGTCGGCAGAGTCAGCAACTTCCTCAGTGGTAGCCCCCGTATCATGAGTCCCCTGCTTATCATCAGCATCCCCAGATATGTCCTAAACTTCAATCTCCTTCTCCTCATCCTCCCTAGTGGACTCTTCTGAGCCACTCTCAAAGTAATCAATGAGTTTTACTTTCAGAGCAGGTTTGCTAGTGATACGCCCTAACTGCCTAACACCAGAGGGGAGACCATCCTTAACAACCTAAGGTTCTACAATGTTCTAGAGCTTCTTGCAAAGTTCTAAAGTTGTCTGCAATTCTCCCTTTCTGGAGTTTTTTGCATTATCTTCATTGTCCAAAGCTTTCCACTGTATGCTTGCAAAAATTCTCTTGTTGCTGCTACAACAAATTTTACTTCTCTGATATTGATGCATCATACATAAACTATTCTAATTCTCATCCTTCATCTTTGTCACTTCTTTCTTTCCAAGAATATTTTAGCTTGATTCAAACTTACCTACTAGCATGAAGTTTTTTTCTAACCCCTCAACTCTATAGTATTAGGTATGTAAAAACTCTAATCCCATGGTATTTGATATTGTCATCGCCCAATCCTCATTAGTATTATATATTCCTAAGTCCTAGTCCCTACTCATCTTTAGGAAACCATCTGTAGACTTTTGGTTATTCCATCCCTCACTCCCAAATTGTATTTGGTATCCTCAACTCCCAAACCATTCTGGCATGGTAGACTTCTCAAGTCTCTTTGTTCCCAAGGAAAAATGGTAGCAATTGTCCTAAAACTTTGATCCCTAGCCTCCCTTACAATAAGTTCTTAGTTGGATTTTTAGACTTGCCTCTACCTTCAATCGTTAAATCCATTCTCAATATCCTAATCCACTCTTCATCTTAGAAACCCTTTCGTATGCAAATCATTGAATCCCTGACTTCAAATCCCTGGATTAATTTTTACTGTGTTCTTTCTTGAGTAGCTCCTCTCCTATACCCTCACTGTTTGAATGAAAAATCCCACCTACCTTCTAGGCACATACAATCACACCGCTAATGATCACATTAGAAAGAAAGAAACCTTGGGAAAACCCCCCAATGCTTCTGAATACTTGTGAGCTCCTCCAAAGAATGGAGCAAAGGGAGAAATCATATAGTTGCTTACGATGGGAAGCACAGCCACCATTAGCTTGAGCAAAAGAAAAATTACATCGCTAGGTCATAAAATGGTACTGGAAAGTATGTCATGCCACGGGAAGAATTCCCATTCCCTCCCAAAAGGTTTCTCAATGGATTAAGAGGAGGCGTTTACCTACTGTTGGCTAACAGATTTGTCCTTATTATGAAAATAATTTATTCTGACTCTATACCCCTCTTTTAAAGAACAAATGAGTTAAACAACAAATGGGTGAACCTTTTAAATTAGTTCCCCTTTGAATTTAGGTACAGCTCCCTTTAAGATCTTCAACGAATTTAACCTATTTAACTAACCAAATGCATTTTTAACCAGAAAATGCTTAAGGCAGACTAACATTCATACATAACCATGTCATGAACGCGATAAACTTATACAGTAACAGGATAGAATGCATAGATTCTACTTTGATACACTCAAATACGTGAATACATTCATCTGAATTTGCTGAACTAGAAAAGAATAGAACACATGATGAGTTGTCCAAATAAAGAGCAATTACCGGATGAAAGGAGATTTCACATAGAAAATCTAATTCCACACATTCAAACGCATAGATCCAAATAAGTAGTAATTGTTTTTCTTCTCATTCACAGATGAAAATTATTCAGACAATTATCACATAATGTCAAATATCATCAGTTCAGCCCCAAAAACTTTCTTCTTCTTTTCTTTCCTAAAAAAAACTCCCTTTTCAAAATTATAAAAACATATATATATGAATGTCTTAACCCATGTCCTTGAGCAAATTAAACCCAGAGTTAACATACTCTGACCCATACGAGATTTTTTTTTTTTAACAACTGATTATAAAAGAACAAGATTGCTGGAAATAATAGAAATAGGAACTGAAAGAGAACGAGCCAATGAAATTATGACTGGGGCGACGAGTCAGCATCTCCTAATTTGTTATTGGTAGCCTGGGGAGCATGTTGGGTCTTCCACTCCTAAAAGGCAGCAACGAACTCCTAAATTTTAGGGAAGTTTGGTATACCTATATGCTTCATCCTTGATTTCCAGACTTCTTTTTCCATCCGCATTTTCCCAAACTTTTCCTTGTGTTCAGGGAGTGCATCGATGCAGAGATAGAGCAGCTACTCGACTTTAGAAACCCTGGAGAAATCCTCAATTAGAATATTATCATTTTCTTTAACAAAGTTGATTTTATCTCTAAAGGATTGGATCACTGTTTCAACATCTTCCACAGGCTTTCCATCATCTTTTAAGTATTTTACATCGATACATTGCAAATCATGTTGCAGTGATTGGGTGAGTTCCGTTATCTCCTTGATTAGCTTTGAGAGTTCAAAGCGCCCTTGTCAGGATATGGAATTCCTCCATTCAATATTCTTTTTGTTCACATATAACAAATCCTCGTCCACACCAGTCAAGTTCTTTTCTGCCAAAAACTTCTCCAGACCATATTTCTGAACTTCCTCTATTTGGTTTATTACACTTGTCCACTTACCTTCGTCCTTAGCCCAAACAGCAACCTGTGCTTTAAGATCTTCAATGGTGGCAGCAGTCAGGTCATATATGCCTTTGAGTTCATGAATATATTCAGTTCCTTTTTGTTTGATGCTATCTAACCAATTGTCAAATGTTTTTGAGACCGTCTTGCTTCTATGAACTTGATCTAACATTTTTTGATTGACAGGTGATTTTGGGTCGAAAGACAAGGGGACCTGTGAGATCGGCTGTGGGTTAGGATTGTTAATGGCCTCAATATACTCTGCCATTGAATGCAGAGCTTGTTTCAACTCTCTTTTGTCCTTCTCATCTTTTATTGTTTGGCTGACCATTCTCTTAGTGGAAGCTTCAAGGTGGTGCACATCTGCAGCCCTGGAGGCAGTACCGAGATCTATCCTCTCCACAGTGAAATCATGCACTGTAGGATCTTGAACCTCTTCTTCAGTCATTGGCTTCACTATTTCTGCACTCCAGTTACTAGTGTTTGGGTCAATATTTATTCTAGACGTTGTTTTGAGTCTCTTGGACTTGGGGGTCTTCCCCAGACATTTACTTACCATGTGCTCTAAAGGGAGAATAAAAGGAATCACTTTCTTTTTGTCAGATATGGAGCTCTCCAGTCACTTTGGTGCAGGGGCCAAGATTGTCTTCCTAGGCTTCTCTCCATCAGAGGGTTCATTTGAAATCATTAACACCTCAGGGGTCTCTAGAAAGGCCTCTGACTGTGAACCAGTGTCAACTACCTCTGTTCTGTTTGGGCTTGCCTCTTTGTCATCCATAGGCTCCTCTGCTTCTTCCTCTGAATTTAAATCAACAATTATTGTCTCAGAAGTCTGCTTCTTTCTTTTCCCTTTTGTCCTCAACTTGGTAACATGAGATGGCAGAATATCTGTGAGGACTCTTTTGGATCTCTTGGAGACAGGGCTTTTCTCAGTCGATGGCTTGGATGCACCTGCACCACAGATAGCAAGGGGTTGACTAGAAGAGTCCATGGGAAGCGATGATGTGACCATTGAAGAGAATTGTTGGATAATTTTACTCTGAAGCCCTTCCTGTCTCTTTTCTCTCAACCATTTCTCAGTCCTCCTTATCACCGGAAGGGTCTTGATTTCAATTCTGTCCTCCTCTTTCTTGCTCCAGTCCACCTTTGGAATGGGTAAGTGTTCTACTTTTTTGAATTGTGGATCAACCACTTGTTCATCATCAACAAAAATTCTAGAAACGTCCATTTTTAAATTAAGGGTAATTATTTGTCCCAAAGAAAATCTACACCATAGCCTTCTCCTAACTTCAAATTCATCTGGGCAGTCCTCCCAGTAATCTTCCAGCTTAGGAAGGTGTGAGTGCCTTGTTCCAGAATCTAGGTTATCTTTAACAAAACATTTACTGTCGAATTGAGCCCTGGCAGTGAAGAATTGAAAATTGAACCTTTTGAGGTTCACCTCTAAATTTAAGGCATCAGATTTTGATTGGCATGAATAATGCCCAAGTTCAACAGGAAAAGAAATACCACAACCCCTTTTTGATGGGAATTTCTTATCAACATGTGCCAATTGCTGACATACCTCTATCAGTACAAAACGATCAAATACATACCTAGGCAACTTCACAGGTTCACCATCAAATCCTCCAACTCTGATATAAGTGAACTCAGAAAATTGGATGAAGAAGCTACCGTAGATACTGATCAGTTGCATTGCTTCACTAGTCATTCTCTTACCAAGGTTGCCTGCCAGTTCATAGGTCATCTTTCTAGTGAAAACATAATTAATCCTTTTATAATTTTCATAACAATTTTTCCTTTGCAACTGTGAATAATATTCGTAAATTTTACTATTCTCATCTAAAGGCTCATGAGGCAGGTCAAACCAATCTCTTGTGGATGCTAAACAGTAGAATAGATATGAAGACATAAAGAAATCCCTCTTACCCAGACGATTACTTAAACTCTGATGTAGACAGTCGGCCACTATCTCAGCCCAATCCAAATATTGTTCGCCTTGAAGGATGACTTGTATGAAAAAGTACATCCAGTCCTCCTAGTAATAGGCATGCTGATTGCCTCTCAGTCTGTGCAACAACACCACAATATCCCTTACTTCCTGTATCAAATGATCTCTGGTAAGGGGCCTGGGCAGCCTTGAACCGCCCTTTTGAAATTTTAGCAGCCAATTCCTTGCTATTACACTTTTGTAAGTTGGTCTCTTTTCTGAGAAATACCCATTGGAGGCAGTAATGTCAAGACTGGAATACACCTCCTTAGGCGGTATCTTCATCACAGACACGAGGGTTTGTCTGTCAACATGGAATAACACATCCCTGTCTGCTTTTCTGACGCACCTGTGTTGGGGATTGTATCTATTCATACACTCTTGAACCAACTCTGGGCAGAATATAGCTTGAGGAAATGCTGTGGCTTCAACTAAACCACTATCCACAATTTTCTTCATTGTGGGGGTTTGAACAGGGTTTCTAGTTCTTCCTATGAATTCCTCTAAATCATATTGAACTAATGCAGTATCTCCAAATTCCGAGTGAGAGTAAGTGAGACCAGGGCCATGTTCATCCCCCAAACATGTAGATTTCAAAGACATACTTGGACGATTATAATAAAACACTTCAAATTTTGAAAATAATAGAAATTCCAGAGGCTCTTCTTTCCAGTATAAGAATTCAGAATAGAACAGGGAAAACAGAACTCACCTTCAGGATATTTGAATTCACTATGAAAACTTGAATAACGAGAGCCTTACACTTCCAGCGCTATCCTTCTCCACATTGCACAGTATATTTTCTTGCTAAAATTAGCTTGTTCTTGGTTAATAATGGCACTTACCAGAATGAATAATTATCTCTTGGAACAATACGTGCCAAAAATATTTGAAAAGACGTGAACTCAGATTTCTTCATTAATAACAAGTAATGTTCGTGCGCCATCATGAAGTACAATGATTATCCATAGTCTCCGCTAAATTAAAGGTCTCGGTTTCATGATGAGTTTCTGACAAATTTTCCTCCAACTTTCCCGCTAAGTTTGACTTAGAAAGCTGCGGGAGCAAACGGGAGAAAAATTACCAAATCTTTGAACTTATTGAACCATTAACCTTATGGACATGGTTCAACGCGATGGTTCAATGTGATGGTTCAAACATGCCAACTGGACTTTATAGGTAGGCAAAAGATTGACTTACCGAAATAGGGACTTGACTCATGAACCGTTGAACTTGTGAAGACATGGTTCAATACGAAGGTTTAACGACGCCAGGGTTATGTAGACCAACAAAAAGTTACGCGGCTTCGGTAAAAGGTTTCCAATTATAAAACAGTGAACTATTGAACCTTGAACCATTGAACCCCGCACCAGAGTACGAGCGGAAGGTTCAACGATATATTAGTAGACAAGGAAACTACGTGACCGGACTCATAGGAAGACAATGAGTGCTGAACCTTAAGACCGTTGAACCATTGAACCTTGAACCCTGCTATAGAGTACGCGCGGAAGGTTCAAGTTCAACCCGAAAGTACAAAGATGCTTAAGACAAGCAAAAAGGCAGCTTGCTTTATATGACACTCCAGACATATTGAACCATTGAACTTTAAACTTTGAGAATGGTTCGGGTTCAAAGGTTCAAACCTTTTATACAAAGACGACACACGGGTAGAAATTGAAGGACTAAGAGTCGATTTACAAAGCAAAGGTATGACCAAAAATATAGTACGATAAACCGACTCTTGTTTAAGAAATATTACCGATACATAAATAAACAAGGGTGACTCAAAAGGTAACATTGGCTCTGACTGGGGACTGCATTTTATGGCAAAATGCAGAGAACTCAAAAGCTCTGGTTTTGCAGAAAATGGAAGAAAGAGAAGAAAGGAAACAGACCGGGGCAAAACAAAAATGGGAAAGGAAAACACAAAACCGAACAAAGGGAAGACTATGTACAAAACAGGGGACCCTATTTACAGATGATACAGCTTGAGATCCTATCCATTATAGGACAGGGGTAAAACAGTTCCATCAGGATATTCCAGTTTGGAAGCATTTGGACCGAATACATGGTGAATCTTGAAAGGCCCACTCCAGAGTGAGTCAAATTTAATATGTGCACCTTTTGGTTCTCTCCTTCTATCCCACAATAATACTTCATCTCCTTCCATAAACTTCTTGGGTCTTGTCTTCTTGTCAAAAATTTCTTTGACCCTGGCCTGATGTACAGTAATTCGGTCAACCAACTCGTTTCTTTCTTCTTCAATCTTGGCTAAATACATAATCCTCTTCTCCAGGGAATCTTGGAAATATTGATCCTCAATTACACTTTGCAGTTTGGCTGTAGATAGCTCCAGGGGTAAAGATAATTGGGCACCTATCCCATAAACTAATTCAAAAGGTGCCATCCCAATTGCTCTTTTAGGAGTTATTCTGTTGGCCCAGAGTGCTTCATACAACCTCTTGTGCCAATCTCTGGGGTTGTCATTCACCAATTTCTTCATGATAGTAATCAAGTTTTTGTTACTGGACTCAACTTGTCCATTCCCTTGGGGATAGTAATCTGATGAATGAGAAAGAGAAATACTATGCTCATAACAGAAAGAAGTCATTTCACCTGAAGAGAAACTGGTAGCATTATCTGCTACAATCTTCTGAGGCACACCAAATCGTACCAAGATATTTTCTTTAAGAAAATCACAAACCACCCCAGAAGTTGTTCTTTTTACAGGGGCTGCCTCAACCCATTTTGTGAAATAGTCTGTTGCTGTTAAGATGTGGGTATGCCCTGCGCTTGAGGGGGGTGAGATAGGCCCAATAAAATCCAATCCCCACTGTTTAAAGGGGTCTTCAACAACAACAGGCCTCAAAGGTAGAGCTGCAAGTTGTGGCCTTCCTGAGAACATTTTACATTTCTCACAATTGGTCACCCACCTATATGCATCTTCAAACATTCCTGGCCAGTAGTAACAATTTCTGAGGATTTTGAAAGCTGTAACTGAAGAAGAAAAGTGTCCACCACAAGCTTCGTTATGGAAAACTTCCAAGAGTTTCTCTTGCTGCTCTTTATCTACACACCTCAGGAAAGTTCCATCTAACCCTTTCTTGTAAAGGACATCTCCCTAGATAACATATTTTGTAGCTTTTAGCTTCAGGTTTCTTTTCTCTTTAGGAGTCAGGTGATTAGGACAATCCCCATATGTAAGATAATGTGCCACATCTAGAAACCATGGATCCTGCAAGCTTACCAATAAGACTGTGGGTAGTCCTTCTCCTTCTTGTTCTTTGTTCTTAGCAATCAACTTACATAAGCCTTGACCTCTGATCAGCTTAGTAGGCTTAACTTCCAGATCATATTCCTAAATTTTAGCAACCCACGTTGCTCTATTGTTTAATCCTACTTCTTGCTGAGTCAAAATACTTTTCACAGCTAAATTTGGAACAAATACAACTGAATGGGAATGAAGTATATAATATCTAAATTTTTTAACAGCTTTAACTACTACGAAAGCTTGTTTTTCAACTAAAGAATATTTTAGCTCATGCTTCTTAAGGGGAACGCTCATAAAAGCTATGGGAACCTCTTCATCCAATTCTTTTTTCTGCAACAAAATACCTGACATGGTGTGTTCTGAAGCATAACAATAAATGATAAAATCCTTTTGAAAATTAGGATTTACCAAAGTGGGAGTGTTTGCAATCGCCTCCTTGATATCCTCAAACGCCTTCTTAGCAACTTCATTCCATTTGAAAGGTTGTTTCTCACTCATCATCCCAACAATGTGTTTTGTAATCTCAGCAAAGTCAGGAATGAACCTTCTAAGAAAGTTGATTTGACCAAAGAAGGACTTGACTCCAGTCCTATTTGAAGGGAGACTAAGCTGTTGAATTGCCTTGACCCTCTCTGGATCAATCCTGATTCCGTTCTTTGAGACTAGGTGTCCCAACAATTTTCCCTCAGTCACACAGAAAACTGACTTCTTGGGGTTGAATGAAATGCCATGGCTTCGACACCTTTGCAAGATAGACTCTAGATCTCTCAAGTGATCCTTTCTATTCTTTGAAAAGACAGTCAAATCATCAAGGTAAATAACAATAATCCTGTTCTTCAGGTCTCTAAAAGATGAATCCATTGCTCGTTGAAAACTTGCTCCCGCATTAATCAAGCCAAAGGGCATTCGACTATAGGAAAAAGTTCCTCGAGGTGTGGTGAAAGCAGTCTTATGTTGATCTTCTGCAACTACACCTATCTGATTGTAACCTGAGAAACCATCCAGCATAGACATCATTTCAGACCTAGCAACTATCTGCAAGATGTGGTCCATCACGGGTAGTGGGTAATTATCTTTCAGGCTGGCTTGGTTTAAGTTTATGAAGTCGACACAGATCCTTATTTCTCCATTCTTCTTTCGTACTGGAACAATATTTGCCACCCAAGTGGAGTGATGAATTGGATAGATAATTCTAGTTTTTAGCATCTTATCAATCTCCCTGAAAATGGCTTCAGCAACTTTTGGATTATAATTCCTCAGCTTCTGTCTAAACGGAGCTACATTTGCTTTCAAAGGAATATGATGTTGAAACTGTCCATGTCTAAAATTTTTGAGATCATCATAGCACCCGGCGAAAACATCTTTATATTTGATTAGCAATTTGATCAATTTGTTTTTCTCTTCCGAAGAGCAGCACTTGCCAATGGATATCCATTTAGGATTAGCTTCATCCCCGATATTTATCTTCTCATAATCCTCTACTTTATCAGGAATACAGGGAGGTTTGCCTTTAACATATTCATCTCTTTGAGAAAATAGATGTTCTAAAGATACCAGCCCTTTAGGGATTTTGTTTCCCTTTAACTGAATGATGTCATCTCTTGGATTAATCCCAGGGTCAGGGCTGAATTCTTTACACTCTGTTTCGGAACCTTCAAAATATGTCCCAAGGAACATTTCAGCATTTTCTAAAAACTTTCTGATCTGATTATCACTTTCAAAAACTTGCCAGTTCTCAGCATTGTCGGGGACATTAGGGTGATATATCATTTCTATCCTGTAAGAATCTTTCTTGAAATCTGGATGTGGCAAAAGGAGAGAAGCTAATACTGCTAAAGAATCTGCTCAGGAGTTTTGATCTCTGGGAATTGTTTCTATAGAGAAGGCATCAAAATATTCGATCTCATCCCATACCCTATTTCTGTAATGCCTTAGTCTTTCATTCTTAACGGAAAAGATCCCTCTTACCTATTTCACAATTAGTTCAGCATCACCCTTCACCTTAAGTACCTTCACACCCTTTCCTTTAGCTTCAGATAATCCAAGTAGTAAAGCTTCATATTTTGCAGTATTATTGGTGTTTTTAAACTCTAGCTTAAAAGAGTAAGAAAAAATTTCACCTTCAGGTGAGATCAACACAACTCCAGCCCCTGAACCAGCAGTAGCACAACTGCCATCAAATTCCATAACCCATAAATCATCAGAATGTATAGACTTTTGCATTAATTCCTCTTGGGGATCTAACTCATAGCTCTATTCAGAGGAGAGAAAATAGTTGCCAAATTCACATTCCTCAAACAAAATCTGGGCCTTGGGATCATCAGAGGGGTAGACAGTGAACTTGCACTTGGGCTCAGGTTCCAGCTACACTTTCTGCTTCCCCACTAGGATTGTGGCCTCTGACCAATCCAGTTTGATTTGTCCACCCAAATCCTTGCAAAATGTCCTGCTCAAAAGCATTCCATAACTGGCAGGAATATCTGCTACCAGAATAGTCAATTTCACCCTCTTGTTAGGGTAAGCTGCAAGTGCGACTCGTGCATCTTTAATCTGCCCAAGCAAGGAAACTTGTTTTCCATCCATAGAATAACATCTTCCAAATGTTTTTGTGAGTGATAATCCTAGGGCTTTAGCCACAAAGGAAGGCATAATGTTATCAGAGGCTCCTGAATCTATAATGCAGTTACTAAGTTTATGGCCATTGATAAACAGAGACACATAAAAAGGATTAGGTTTCAAATCAGTATAAGGAGCATTGGTGGATGAATTGGGAGTCATTTTAGAGGCAGACAAGGATGGCTCAGATGAGGAAGCAAATAATCTAGCAATGGGGGATTCAGTATCAACCTCCAATTGATTCTGAAATTCAGTTTGTGCAGGATTACCCTTAACATGTTTGATTAATTTGTCAAGTTCAGTAGGTTTCAACTTGAGGTACTCAATAGGAGAAATTTGAATTTTTGCAGACTTGCAGAAATCTACAATATCAAAAGAAGCATCTAGATCATTTCTATGTAGCAATGTATTTTCCTGAGCCTTCAAATTAGCATCATGAGTTCTAGTTAAAGGCTCCTTACCTTTACCAGGTACTTCTTGAGTATTAGAGGATTTCATATTCCTCTGACTCCTAGTGAGCACAGCGCATGAAGGATCTTCGAGGGTTACCAATATTTCACCTCCCCTTTCTGAATCAGATTCATATTCCAGGAAGTGTATCTCAGAGCCGCCAGGTTCCTCGAAGTTCTTTTCTTCTTCTGTGGCTTCCCCTAGCATATCTTGAGTAGTGGTCATCTGATTGTACATGATCATTTCTAGGCAAGAATTCCCATCATGGTCAGTAGTTAAGTGAAAAATACACATGTTTCCTCTCCCAGGAGCAGGTTCAATAGCTAGTCTTGGCTGTGCTACCATCAGGGGTAAAACTCTACCAACCTTAGCACTACAGGGTCTGTAGATGATGAGGGCTGAACATTTGGCACCTAAACCTCTCTCTTCCATTTACCGGCCATAATGAGATCATCCTCTAATCCGACTACTAAGGCTTGTGCAGCTGGCAAATCAGCAATTACACCTCTTCTGAGATGGAAGCTAATATTAGGAGGCATAGAATTAATAAAGAAACATTTTTTATTTTTGCTAGACGGTCTTTTAGTAGCAGGGATTTTGTTCACAATTCTATTAAATTTAGCCACGAACTCCCTCATAGGTTCATGAATCTCTTTCTTAAGCTGAGTCAGCTGTGGAAGGAGGTAATGTTCATCCTTTGCACTTTTGAACCTATTTTCAAAAGCAGTCTTCATCTCGTCCCAATTTGTAATTGAGGAATCAGTCAGGTGGTTAAACCATTGTGCCGCAGTGTCAGTCAAAGTCTGCACAAAGAGCCTTATGGCGACATCTTGGTGTTGTACACCTAACACACTACATGCTGCTGCAAAGGCACATAGATGTTCTTCTGGTGATGTTTTACCGTCTCCATTGAACCTGGGCAAATTTTCTCTTGCATTTTTAGGCAATGGGTTTAGGTTGGCCCCTAGGTTCAGAGGCTCTATGGCAGGTCCCCAAGGTTGAGCCATGGGTAGAAAATTTATAGCTAAGGGGATAACAGTGCCTGAAAGGGTTAAAGCTTGACAGATAGGGGAAGTAGCAGGTTTGGGAGGGCTAGGGGGTCTACTTCTAGCTCTTCTTGCATGAGTAGGGATATAAGGAAAATTAAGATTTTGTAGTGCTTGAAAGGTAGGGTCCTCAACTCCCTCTCTTCTCAAAGACCTGGTATACAGTCTGGAATCCAGCTTAAAATATCAAAACTGGATGGGCAGTTATTGATTTCTTTGCTGTTCTTGATTTCTTTGTGCTTCAAGAACTTGGTTTCTTGCTGTGTTTCATGCCTGTCTTCTTCTCTGCCTGAGTAACAGCAATCTCAGGTTATCGGCCAATTCCTCTTCTTGTTTTAATACTCTGCTTTCTCTTCTGTAATCTTCACTATTCCGTCGAGTACGCCAAGCAAGGGTATTCAACTGGCCAATAATATCTTCCTGCTCGTCTTGAAATCCAAGATTTGGTTGCAGAACAAGAATTATGTTTTCATGTGGAAGCACCATTGTTGCTTCATATTCAGGTGACCAATTTTTAATTAATGATTGTATTTCTATTCCCCAGCAGAGTCACCAAAAACTGTTGGCTAACAAATTTGTCCTTATTATGAAAATAATTTATTCTAACTCTATACCCCTCTTTTAAAGAACAAATGAGTTAAACAACAAATGGGTGAACCTTTTAAATTAGTTCCCCTCTGAATTTAGGTACAACTCCCTTTAAGATCTTCAATGAATTTAACCTATTTAACTAACCAAATGCATTTTTAACCAGAAAATGCTTAAGGCAGACTAACATTCATACATAACCATGTCATGAACGCGATAAACTTATATAGTAACAGGATAGAATGCACAGATTCTACCTTGATACAATCAAATACATGAATACATTCATCTGAATTTGCTGAACTTGAAAAGAATAGAACACATATGATGAGTTGTCCAAATAAAGAGCAATTACCGGATGAAAGGAGATTTCACACAGAAAATCTAATTCCACACATTCAGACGCACAGATCCAAATAAGCAGTAATTGTTTTTCTTCTCATTCACAGGTGAAAATTATTCAAACAATTATCACATAATGTCAAATATCAACAGTTCAGCCCCAAAAACTTTCTTCTTCTTTTCTTTCCTAAAAAAAACTCCCTTTTCAAAATTATAAAAACATATATATATGAATGTCTTAACCCATGTCCTTGAGCAAATTAAACCTAGAGTTAACATACTCTGACCCATACGGGATTTAGTTTTTTTTTTAACAACTGATTATAAAAGAACAAGATTGCTGGAAATAATAGAAATAGGAACTGAAAGAGAACGAGCCAATGAAATTATGACTGGGGCAATGAGTCAGCATCTCCTGATTTGTTATCGGTAGCCTGGGGAGCATGTTGGGTCTTCCACTCCTAAAAGGCAGCAATGAACTCTTCAATTTTAGGGAAGTTTGGTATACCTATATGCTTCATCCTTGATTTCCAGACTTCTTTTTCCCTCCGCATTTTCCCAAACTTTTCCTTGTGTTCAGGGAGTGCATCGATGCAGAGATAGAGCAACGACTTGACTTTAGAAACCCTGGAGAAATCCTCAATTAGAATATTATCATTTTCTTTAACAAAGTTAATTTTATCTCTAAAGGATTGGATCACTGTTTCAACATCTTCCACAGGCTTTCCATCATCTTTTAAGTATTTTACATCGATACATTGCAAATCATGTTGCAGTGATTGGGTTAATTCTGTTATCTCCTTGATTAGCTTTGAGAGTTCAAAGCGCCCTTGTCGGGATATGGAATTCCTCCATTCAATATTCTTTTTGTTCACATATAACAAATCCTCGTCCACACCAGTCAAGTTCTTTTTTGCCAAAAACTTCTCCAGACCATATTTCTGAACTTCCTCTATTTGGTTTATTACACTTGTCCACTTACCTTCGTCCTTAGCCCAAACAGCAACCTGTACTTTAAGATCTTCAATGGTGGCAGCAGTCAGGTCATATATGCCTTTGAGTTCATGAATATATTCAGTTCCTTTTGTTCGATGCTGTCTAACCAATTGTCAAATGTTTTTGAGACCATCTTGCTTCTATGAACTTGATCTAACATTTTTTGATTGACAGGTGATTTCGGGTCGAAAGACAAGGGGCCTGTGAGATTGGCTGTGGGTTAGGATTGTTAATGGCCTCAATGTACTCTGCCATTGAACGCAGAGCTTGTTTCAACTCTCTTTTGTCCTTCTCATCTTTCATTGTTCAGCTGACCATTCTCTTAGTGGAAGCTTCAAGGTGGTGCACATCTGTAGCCCTGGAGGTAGTACCGAGATCTATCCTCTCCACAGTGAAATCATGCACTGTAGGATCTTGAACCTCTTCTTCAATCACTGGCTTCGCTATTTCTGCACTCCAGTTACCAGTGTTTGGGTCAATATTTATTCTGGACGTTGTTTTGAGTCTCTTGGACTTGGGGGTCTTCCCCAGACATTTACTTACCATGTCCTCTAAAGGGAGAAGAAAAGGAGTCACTTTCTTTTTGTCAGATATGGAGCTCTCCAACCACTTCGGTGCAGGGGCCAAGATTGTCTTCCTAGGCTTCTCTCCATCAGAGGGTTCATTTGAAATCATTAACACCTCAGGGGTCTTTAGAAAGGCCTCTGACTGTGAACCAGTGTCAACTGCCTCTGTTCTATTTGGGCTTGCCTCTTTGTCACCCATAGGCTCTTCTGCTTCTTCCTCTAAATTTAAATCAACAATTATTGTCTCAGAAGTTTGCTTCTTTCTTTTCCCTTTTGTCATCAACCTGGTAACACGAGATGGCAGAATATTCGTGAGGACTCTTTTGGATCTCTTGGAGACAGGGCTTTTCTCAGTCGATGGCTTGGATGCACCTGCACCACAGATAGCAAGGGGTTTATTAGAAGAGTCCATGGGAAGCGATGATGCGACCATTGAAGAGAATTGTTGGACAGTTTTACTCTGAAGCCCTTCCTGTCTCTTTTCTCTCAACCATTTCTCAGTCCTCCTTATCACCAGAAGGGTCTTGATTTCAATTCTATCCTCCTCTTTCTTGCTCCAGTCCACCTCTGGAATGGGTAAGTGTTCTACTTTTTTGAATTGTGGATCAACCACTTGTTCATCATCAACAAAAATTCCAGAAATGTCCATTTTTAAATTAAGGGTAATTATTTGTCCCAAAGAAAATCTACACCATAGCCTTCTCCTAACTTCAAATTCAGCTGGGCAGTCCTCCCAATAATCTTCTAGCTTAGGAAGGTGTGAGTGCCCTGTTCCAGAATCTAGGTTATCTTTAACAAAACATTTACTATCAAATTGAGCCCTGGCAGTGAAGAATTGAAAATTGAACCTTTTGAGGTTCACCTCTAAATTTAAGGCATCAGATTTTGATTGGCATGAATAATGCCCAAGTTCAACAGGAAAAGAAATACCACAACCCCTTTTTGATGGGAATTTCTTATCAACATGTGCCAATTGCCGACATACCTCCATCAGTACAAAACGATCAAATACATACCTAGGCAACTTCACAGGTTCACCATCAAATCCTCCAACTCTGATATAAGTGAACTCAGAAAATTGGATGAACAAGCTACCATAGATACTGATCAGTTGCATTGCTTCACTAGTCATTCCCTTACCCAGGTTGCCTGCCAGTTCATAGGTCATCTTTCCAGTGAAAACATCATTAATCCTTTTATAATTTTCATAACAATTTTTCCTTTGCAACTGTGAATAATATTCGTAAATCTTACTATTCTCATCTAAAGGCTCATGAGGCAGGTCAAACCAATCTCTTGTGGATGCTAAACAGTAGAACAGATATGAAGACATAAAGAAATCCCTGTTACCCAGACAATTACTTAAACTCTGATGTAGACAGTCGGCCACTATCTCAGCCCAATCCAAATATTGTTCGCCTTGAAGGATGACTTGTATGAAAAAGTACATCCAGTTCTCCCAGTAATAGGCATGCTGATTGCCTCTCAGTCTGTGCAACAACACCACAATATCCCTTACTTCCTGTATCAAATGATCTCTGGTAAGGGGCCTAGGCAACCTTGAACTGCCCTTTTGAAATTTGAGCAGCCAGTTCCTTGCTATTACACTTTTGTAAGTTGGTCTCTTTTCTGAGAAATACCCATTGGAGGCAGTAATGTCAAGACTGGAATATGCCTCCTTAGGCGGTATCTTCATCATAAACATGAGGGTTTTTCTATCAACATGGAATAACACATCCCTGTCTGCTTTTCTGACGCACCTATGTTGGGGATCGTATCTGTTCATACACTCTTGAACGAACTCTGGGCAGAATATAGCTTAAGGAAAGGCTGTGGCTTCAACTAAACCACTATCCACAATTTTCTTCATTGTGGGGGTTTGAATAGGGTTTCTAGTTCTTCCTATGAATTCCTCTAAATCATATTGAACTAATGCAGTATCTCCAAATTCCGAGTGAGAGTAAGTGAGACCAGGGCCATGTTCATCCCCCAAACATGTAGATTTCAAAGACATACTTGGACGATTATAATAAAACACTTCAAATTTCAAAAATAACAGAAATTCCAGAGGCTCTTCTTTCCAGTATAAGAATTCAGAATAGAACAGGGAAAACAGAACTCACCTTCAGGATATTTCAATTCACTACGAAAACTTGAATAACGAGAGCCTTACACTTCCAGTGCTATCCTTCTCCGCATTGCACAGTATATTTTCTTGCTAAAATTAGCTTGTTCTTGGTTAATAATGGCACTTACCAGAATGAATAATTATCTCTTGGAACAATACGTGCCAAAAATATTTGAAAAGACGTGAACTCTGATTTCTTCATTAATAACAAGTAATGTTTGTGCGCCATCATGAAGTACAATGATTATCCATAGTCTCCGCTAAATTAGAGCTCTCGGTTTCATGATGAGTTTCTGACAAATTTTCCTCCAACTTTCCTACTAAGTTTGACTTAGAAAGCTGCGGGAGCAAACGGGACCAAAATTACCAAATCGTCGAACTTATTGAACCATTGAACCTTTAGGACATGGTTCAACGCGATGGTTCAATGTGATGGTTCAAACATGCCAATTGGACTTTATAGGTAGGCAAAAGATTGACTTACCGAAATAGGGACTTGACTCATGAACCGTTGAACTTGTGAAGACATGGTTCAATACGAAGGTTCAATGATGCCAGGGTTATGTAGACCAACAAAAAGTTACATAGCTTCGGTAAAAGGTTTCCAATTATAAAATAGTGAACTATTGAACCTTGAACCATTGAACCCCGCGGCAGAGTACGAGGGGAAGGTTCAACGATATATTAGTAGATAAGGAAACTACGTGACCCGACTCATAGGAAGACAATGAGTGCTAAACCTTAAGACCGTTGAACCATTGAACCTTGAACCCCGCTATAGAGTATGCGCGGAAGGTTCAAGTTCAACCCGAAAGTACAAAGACGCTTAAGACAAGCAAAAAGGCAGCTTGCTTTATATGACACTTCAGACATATTTAACCATTGAACTTTGAACTTTGAGAATGGTTCGGGTTCAAAGGTTCAAACCTTTTATACAAAGACGACACACGGGTAGAAATTGAAGGACTAAGAGTTGTTTTACGAAGCAAAGGTATGACCAAAAATATAGTACGGTAAACCGACTCTTGTTTAAGAAATATTACCGATACATAAATAAACAAGGGCGACTCAAAAGGTAACACCTACATAAAGGTCATCTTAATTGATGTCTTTCCTTGACATGATAGCTCCCCTATGGCCTCTACTTAGTCAAATGGATTTGTACCTCACGTAAAGAGACTACCTTTCAATCTTTCCTCTAAAAATAGGATAAATAATAAATTTGTACTAAATGAAAATTTGTAGAAAATTAACTGTAATAAACTCTTGATTACAAGTAATATCAAGCACTGACCCTATTTTCTTGTTGGTTCTTCTTAATTTTCCAAACATGGTTTCTATGTTTTAATGGATTCCTATTCTCCATGATATAAATTTAAATTTCTTCCCTTAAGGTTTTCATGAAATATCTCAAGCAATTCTTATTATAAATTTTATTACATGTGATGCGGCATTCCTCACTATTGATCATCCTCAAACTATTGCACCATTCTTGTCTACATGTTTGAGTGAAAGCTAGCCACACAAGGATTGGTTCAAAAGGGGAAGTTTATTTCTTCATTCTTGAGAAAGTTGGTCATCTTAGCATAATACACTCATCTCTTTCAGGCTTCTAACCCTTATCTTTCTGTCATATTTCATTTATACATATGATTAGGATGGGAGTAGTTTAAGATTGAAGATCTACAAATCCTATTATGGTAAAGTTGAAATATCATACCTATAGGTGCAACAATTTCTAATTTATGGGATATAATGTAATATGTTAGAGAAATCAATATTTGATCAATGTGTAATTTAATGCTGAACCTAATACTATTAATCACATGTGTAAGAAACTCCTTAAATTGAGCTTAAACTTGACCCTCTGAAAGTTTCATCCTACCAGTCCTATTGTTTAATAACAAACATTTCTACCTCTAAGTTACCTAGCCACCAATACTTGGTACACTAGATGTCTTGGAGCGATCCCTAATCTCCTTTCAAGAGAAGAACTGACCCTTTTATTCTTGAGTGTTAGGATTATACCATTTCACAACCCATTAGTACCCTAGTAGGGGTGCTAGTTTACTATCTTGGGAGGCACTAGAGGTGACACTAGTGATCTATTGGTCTAAGTTAGAAATTCTTGAAAATTTTAAGGTTTTCTTAGCTTGACTTCCTAATCACTTCAAATAATTGGCCCAACTATGTAATCCTTACCCATTCTCCAAAAAGTTACTTGCAATACAAGTGTTTCCAATAAGAACCTTGCAAGGTGTTTAGATCAAATGGGAATTTACCTCAGTAAACCCCTTGTAGGTAATTCAAACATTGATCCACATGTGCATGGTAAATTAATAATAAAATACTAAAATAAAAAATAAAAAAAAATATGAAATGAAATGAAATCAAAACCCTAATGTGTTAAATGATTAGGAGGTGGAAAGGAGTAAACTAGGGCTTGGTGAGAGAGTCAAATGGGAAACAATATGAAGTAAAATGGAAACAACTTGATTATATAGTGATAAAGAGGGCTAATATGGGAAAGGGAAAACAATGGTTTAGGAAAAACATGGTGGGATTGACAACGAAATTGGGAAGGGGAGAGAAGAAAGGCTATTAAATGGATGTAGAAAGGAGTAAGAACACATAAAGTTGCTTCATATCTACAAAATAATGCATGAATGAGCTCCAAATATTGATGAAGATGATCCTACAATAGGCAAGTGCTCCAAATCTCAAAAATCATAAGATAAAAAAGACCTCTTAAGTGTGATGTGAAACTTGAGTGTGTGGTATGAAAACTAGTGGAGGAAGGCTCCTTTTCAAGATTTTTGGGAATAAAATTTCATTATTTTGAGTGAGAGGAACTTGAATCGAGTTTAGTTAGTTATGGGTAAGGTTACATTAAGCTCTTGGAGCAAAGGAAGGTTTGGACAATTGTATCACTACCTTTGTATGGGGATAGATGCTCCATATCTTAAGAAAGGTGAGATTGGATAGGAAGCTAGAGGAGAAAGAAACAAGATCAACAGAGGTGGTTTAAACTCATTTGGAAAAAACATGCTAGTCTTATGAGAGGATAAACAAGCATTTAATTTTTGGAGTAATCATCCTAGAAATGGAAACATGAGTAGTTTAAGTGTAAAAGAAGCATAAAATAGGGGTGAATGGTATATGGAAGGGGAAAGAGCTACATAGGGAAAACAAATAATTTTTTTTGGATAGTTAAATAGCTGCTAAGGAGCAGCACCCTTTATATTAATCATCAAATAGGGAAAACAAATATTACCTTTAAAGGGGTGAAGACATATATAGAAAGGGAAAACCAAATATAAATGAGAATAACTAGGGAAAGAAGGAAAATATGCTCTAGAAACTAGTCAAAATGGGCTAGGCTAATCACTAAAATGGACAAAAAACATGTAAAAATGAATTATAGGGTATGCAATTTAGTTTCCTAAACCTTCTAGATTTTGTCACCACACATCTATAAGAAGCATAATGTCATTTATTTGGGATTGAAGGAGGTTATCTTACTAGTTGATTTCTTATAATATTAAGACAAGTGGATTAGTTCTTTATTGTTGCAAGTTGAATTGAAGATTGAAGGAGAGAATGGAAGAGTCTCTAATGGGTTTGAGACTAAGAAGTGCTTAGTGTAGTTTATTTACAAAGGTTATTTGTTGGCTTTTAATTACAAGGTTGGATTGTAGGCCTTGGGTTCCTTTTACAAGTTGTTTTAGATTTTAATAGTTCTTTATAGGGTAAAAGTAGGTTTTCACAAGGGAAACTATTCCAAAATATCTCTATGATCTTGTAGAGGGCTTGCATGTTTATTTGTGGGATACTTTTTGTGGTTTAGGTATGTTTTGTACGTGAAGGCCTATAGTTGAGTAATAAATATCATTAAGTTTTTGTATGTGGTTGCGGTTAGAATATGATAAAAATTAGTTAATGATGTTTCAAGTATTCTAGTACAAAAATCTAATTTCCATTAGTCATTTGGGATCTATTAGGTGTGCTTTTAAGTAGGTCTATGTTAGAAAAAGGGTGTGTTTGCTATGTCAAAAAATTAGCAATAAAAATAATTTTGGTGTCATGAAGTTACATACAAAAGGAACTTCAATTCATTAAAGGGTGTAATTGGGTGTGGTTAAAATTTAGATGGTGCATGAGTGGTCTAACTTTTATTTTGAGTCTAATTTTTGGGTTGTGTGGTGTTTTTGTAAGAAGAAGATTGTCATTCCTTTGGCAAAGATCCTTGACTACATCAACATACCAAGAACATATCACATAAATACAAATGCAACTATGGAACATGATGATAATGAAGGAAATGCATACAAGAAATATCCACCAAAGAGTCTAAAAAATAAGGACAGATAAGTCAAGTCACAACATCTAGGCCAGTATTTGAAAAATACACCACAAATGGCACATTTCTACGATACTTTTGTTTATTGAGAAATACTTAATGATTATATATAATCATCATATATGTAATATGATATTATTTAGGCTCGTTCCATGGGGGTATAGATGCATGTTACACATCTTTTTGTCCCATTGAGATATACCCACATCCAATTGATTTCATTGAAATTATTGGGTATTATTTTTCTAAAATTATCATTTGCATTGCTTGTACATTAAGTCATGACATATCTTATGTTTATTCCATTTCTATGGTTTAAAGTTGATCTTTCCACTTGGATGAAAGGTATTACTTCTTGATGCAAGTTATATGTCTTCATGCTTGCTCATCGAGGTGGATGGAACATGGGGACATCTTTTCATGTACATGCTTCATTAAAATTCTTGATAGATAGATGTAAATGTATAATATGTACGTGCAATATTTTCTTAGGTTTACATATCATGCTATATTTTACACCCAATTTTTTGTCACAATTTTAATTTTATTTTTTCCTCAATTTGTGTGCACTCCGTTGTAGTACAAAATTCAAGGGGTCATATGAGTAATGAATCATTACTTGGGAGCACATACTTGTTCTAGTTACTCAAATTATAGAAGATTCATATTCTTTATATCATTTTTTATTTTATTCATTTCCACTTTAGTATGCATTCTCATTTACATTTTCAACCACACCAAGTTGTGAGAAAATGTAGAGGAGAAAAGTGCATTCCTGACACTTTTCTCCGTGCATTTTATGCCACTTTGTAAATGGATGTATTTAATGCATGGTCCTATTACTTAGTTACTTGCTTTGGCATACATTTTGACCCAAAAATCATAATGTAGTAACATGTGATGCCATATCACTCTATTTAAATCGCATCTAATCCTTTTCCTAGAGCATATCACATCCTAGACTATATCACACACGTGGCTTTGTCGCTTGGATTGAACTATGAGTGTAGTTTTGTTGCTTTGATTTTACCCTCAAAGTTAACCTTTTCCTATGTCAACCCTTCAAGACTATGATGGTTACTCATCAACTAGCATGGAAAATGTTTTTTATTGCATGTCTAGACCTTGAACTTAAAACAATCACCTGGTGTCATTCTATCACACATTTAGTAGACATTGATTAATCAACAAAGAGAATAAAAAATTTATATGTCACTAGCACTTGTAACGGTAGCTACTAACTACTCTATTTACATTAGCATCCAACACCTCAATTATTTATCTATTTTGATCAATGTTAAATTAGTTTTAGCAATTGACTTCGAAAAGGGAAGTCGATTTCTCTTCCTTATTATTATATAAAACAAACGGAGGTCCATAGTACCACCTAATTTTCCTTAAGTAAATATATAATAGATGAACATTTCTTGTAGGTACTGCAGGTCTGTGTCTACTCAAGATGAAATTCTACCATTAGGTTAGAACCACACTTTGAGGACTCAATTATGCTAGTGCTGCACACCCTAGGTATTCAAATTCTGAAATCTTAATCAGCTGAGGCCTTTGATATTGGACCTAGTTCCATATTAGATTTTATGTTTCTGTGTGACACATTCCATTAGTTAAAGTCCACCTTGTGTCAATTTTGTCATAAACCCTAATTCCATCTTATTTTATATTTAACACATTTATTTTCAAATCTCAATTAATCATACTTGAATCATTAATTTGTCTAAAGTTCAAATTATATTTGATTTATCAATCATTAAAAAATATTAATAAATTGTATTGTATTCCCTACAATTATTTTTGACCAGGTCAAAACCTTAGTATAGTTTTGAATGGTGAACCCTCTAACATGTTTTTTGTTACATTAAAGGGGAAGCCTCTAATACGTTTCTGGAGGGTATATGTGGTGTGCCTGTGCAGAACAGAACTGAAGTCAAAGTATTTTTGCTTCTAATTACATGTTTTTTTTTTTAAAGGTGATAAAGACACGTAAACTATATTAATGAAGCGTAATTACATAACAAACCAGAAATCTGTCATCTGATTCATAATAAATAAAAAAAATTCCCTCGTACAACAAGGAGTGTAGCATAACTAACCAAAAAGAACAAAAACTAAAACACCATAAACATTACAACTACTCAGAATTTGAATCATGATGCTTCTAATTACATGTTAATATAGAAGCGGTGGCAGTATCGCCACAATTACTTTTTATTCAACTGTATGGGCAAAATTATCATTTTCTCTGTGGAATCATTGAGACAAGAAAACAATTTCAAGGAAACATCCTCGGTTTACATGGATGATGCAGTTATATCTTGAATAACTGTCGTTCCTTATTTCTCTTTTCTATGAAAGAATTGCAATTAAAGAAAAGTATAACACAATAGAGCCACGACACTTTAAGTCCTCTTAAGGGCGGTGGAGGAATTTGACTAGTTGGGGAAACGGCACTGTTTCCTTATCTCTCCCTGCGATCCTGTCAACACATCGATTGCACCCATCTTTACCATTGCTCGGCCAAAGTTCTTCCTCCAAATTGTTGGATACTTGGCGTTAATGTTCACCTGTCTGGAGGTGGCATCATTTGACATCAACGTTTGATCAGATTTCAACAGTCCACGCTTGTATTGCAAGTCTACGTAGTATTTCACGTCCAAATTAGAGGGAGTGAGAGGATCCAGTGGAACAACGACGTTGGCTGAAGCCGAAGGGGGGCATATGGCCTTGAGCTGAAGAGCATAGTTAGAGTCCATGGAAGGATCTTGACCACCGCTGCCGCTGAAGTCGTACAGACGATCTCCAGTGAATGAAGCACAGTGAGAAACCCCAATTGAATGGGCCCCTGCAGAAGCAGTGAGATTATTTATATGAGATATAATCTACAAGTGATTTGATGAATTCATTTAGCGTTATTAAGTAGTATATAGGTGTACCTGAGAGAGTGACCATGTCCTCCTGTGACAATTGTTTTGAAGCAAAACGTTGCGTCAACCCGTTTACATCCAATGAGGGAGAAGGAATATTCTCTAGGACCTCTGATGCGCGAGATATCCTTCCGTCTCTCCGTCCGCTCTCAACCGTCCAGCTTAATCCACCAGCCTGAATTTGCAATCGCGTAATATATTTTCAGCTATAATTTCAGCTACATAATCCCTAAATTCTTATTAATCTTAATAATACATACTTGGTAAGCACTATCTCTTGCAGCGAATGCCACTATATCGGCACAAGAAACGACACCGGCACACTTGGCTTCCAGTTTGGACTTGGCTTCATCAATTATGTCGTAGCCCGTCAGGCTTGGATTGTTGACAGGCGAGTCCTTCTCCGCTTTGTTGTCTGCTGTGGTATCAATGAGGATTGATCCATCGCAACCCTGCAATTCATCATCCATCACTGTTGTTAGTATATATTCTAACGTAATCAATCATGACAATCACGCAATAAGGGATGGAAATCAAGATGAGAATATTTTAGAATACTTACTCTTACAAAGCAATCATGGAAATGCATTCTTATAAGAGCAGCTGCTACACCGGGATTTGCTTTAACAGCTTTGGCAACAGTTTGACTGATAATCTCCTCGGCCGCAGGGCATGTTTGGCGATAATAACCCACCTTCAACCCATCTCCATTAGCTGTAGTAGATAAAAATAATATGACCAAAGGGATGACCAGCAGACTTGCTTCCATTTCAGTTCAAAGTAGCTAAACGGTAGTTGGAATTCTGTTAGATGAGAGGAGAAAGTTAACAGAAACGCTTTCGGCTATGCAGTAGAGGAGGAGAGAAGGATGTGGTATTTAACACCATCATCTGTGCATTGATTTGATCAAGTCAACACGGACTACAGAATTGGACCTTTTCTTTTGAAGTTTTCCAATATATGACAGCATTTAACGCTAGGTTCGCCTGATACATCACCAACAGTCGAAGCAACACATTGGAGCTTAGACTGGGCACCTTCGATTTATCTACAATCTCTACTCATTCTATTTCCCCTTGCTCGCGTCTGATTTTGACCTACACGAATAATGTATTAAATGCTTAATTACCTATAGGTTTAGTTTGTTCCTTCAGATTTGTTCAAAGAGACTACGACAGGCTCTAAAGTTTCCTTCCATCAATTGACTCCCTCAATAATGCTAGTTAGTATAAATATTTGAACAAGTCTAACAAATTCTATCGTACTAGATGCCACTTGCAATCATTAACCAGCGGTTGCCATTTTTAGCCGATAGGCTTATATGTGGGACATTTTTGTCCCGGAAAACTGTCTCATGCCGAAAAGTTGTCAGCCTCCGGTCCGGATTCGTTTTCCATCCAAAAAAAATTCTTGCCCCGAAATTTTCTAAACGCCGGTCTGTATTTGCTCTTCCCGTCAAAAAAATTCGCACTGGGAAATTTTCTAAACTCGTGGGAAAATCGTCTCGTGTCGTTTAAATGTCCCGGACAATCTGCGAAAACGGGTTAAAGCAAATAACTCAAGGCAAGATTTGAGGTGAACCGAAGAGGAGTGCGAACAGAAAACAAAAGAATCGCCTTCCGAGGAATCGAGCCAAGGCCGTCGAGGAAATCTTCTTTTTAAAAAAGAGGTATTTGCATCAGTTTTTTGTTTTTCTAGCACAAAAACTAAAATCTGCAATTTCACTACGCGCATAAAAACTGAAACCCTATTACACTCGCCTGCGTCCCACTCCCACATCTGTGCACATATTATCTGGGTAGATTTCTATCCACTCAATCTCCAAATTTATGGCCTCTGGTACCTTATATCCTACTTCCTGCTCTATGCTGTCCAACGCTGATTTTGCGTAATCATCTGGTTCTGCAACTGACCATAGAACATTATGAATCTCACAGAAACATAAATAAATTCTGCAAAGCTCTGGCCATAGAACACTATGAATCTCACAGAAACAAATAAATTCAATCTTTGTTTTGAAATGCGTTTAATTTCAAATAGATCCATATTTGGAGTTCCCAGCAACATATGCTAATAATGAAAATGAGTGTTCATTGAAATTTAAGTAGAAAAAAATTAGATGAAGATAAGTAAAAATTATGTAGAATTTTTTTTTAAGGAATTAAAAATATTATAATAATATTTTGACATAGGAAATTATGTTTGATTGTAATTTTTTTAAAAATCTTTATTTATTTTAATGATATGTTACATTTAATCATTTACATCATTTACATTGTTAAGTTGAAAAAATATTTTCTTTTAAATTTTGTATTTGATTTTTTTACACTTCTTGTTTCTTTCACATTTTCTTTAAAATACTATTATACTAACTTTAAGACCACATTTTTCTTTAAAATACTATTAAACTAACTTTAAGACAACAACAAGAAGGCAAAAATGAGATGGATAATTTAATTAAAAACTAAAATGTATATAATTATTTTTTTTAAATGTTATATGCTACATAGATTCTCCTTTTTTATTGTTTAGATGGTCCAATGAAAGTTGCAACTTGGGAAATAATTCAAATCATAATATATAGTCAAAAATCGAAGTGTTGTTTTTAACCAAGATATTAACCCTAAATTTTCAATATTCATTTTTTAAAAAATCTACATGAAAACATTTTTTTATATTATAATTATTTTAATATATATTATTTCTATTTTTTCTTTGCAATAATTGTTTATGAGATTTTGGAGCTCCTTCAATGTATAGATCATTAAGCATAATAAATAATAAAAATAATGAAATATTGTTTAAATTATATATTTTTTTTACTTTTTAAAAACAACAATACATAATAAATAGTGTTTACAATATACTTTTTATATAAACAAAAATAATAAAATAGTGTTTAAATAATTAAAAAAATTATACTTTTTATATAAATAAAAATTTGTTAAAAACCAGAGCCTTCTAATGTTCCTTTCAAAATAATTAAATAAATAAAAAATTCAATGGTTTATGGAATGTCTTTTTTAAAGGTAAACTATAATATTGATTGAATTTAAATAATTTTAAATTATAATTAATAATATTTTATTATTTTTTAATATGAGAATTTATTAAGGGGGTTTATTTTTTGTGAAAGATATAGAAACACATAGTTATATAGAAAAGCTCTAAGGCTATAGGTTAAACTAGGAGAACACAAAAGAGTCAATGTATGAAAAACATAAAACTAAGTACAAAATATACTACATACAACTTCAAACATAACCAAACAACAAAGATTACACAAAGTTAATCTAATAGCCACATATAGGAGACATCATTACTTGATACAACTAGCATTCTATGACATGGAAACCCCCATGGAGGATTAGTTTCACCACCCTTAATAGAATGTCACAGCAATTGAGCAATGATATATTTAATTTTTTATTAAATATTATTTTCAACATTTTTCACAATTTTAAAATTTTATAAAATTTATTTCTAAATTTTTATTGACTGTTGTTTTTTTATTTTGTAAATAAATATTCTTATTTGTTGTTACTTTTTTTAATAATTTAATTTATCAAATATATAGTTAACTATATAATTAAATGTGAAATGGACAATGTGAAAATATAGAGTGACACAAACAACACAATTTTAACATATATTTAGATTTTTATAATTGCTAGAAAAGAAGACTATGAAATGATAAAAAAATCTTAGGAAAGTATTTAAACTTCTAAAAAGTGTTATGACTAGCTTCCACATTTTTCTTTACATTTTGAGGTATCTTAACTACCTTAAATGTCCACTCATAAGATATATGATTTACATTCTCAATAACATCATTAATTCTTTGCTATATTAGTAGATATGATATTAAAAGCTTCCAACTTAAAATATAAATCAAAAAATACAATGCAAAATAAATGATCTTTTATATAGGTAAAATCCCTTACCTTTTAATCTTGTCTTTTAAAATCAATTAACTTAAATTCATTGGATAACTTTAAAAGCATTTACAACACTAATACAATCATTTTTTCAATGTAAGAGTGACTATTATATAAATTCTCCATATATTTTGTAACTCAATTAGTATTAAACCTTACATAGATTTTGCAAATGACATTTCAAAGATACAAATATTTCAAGGGAACATGTATCTCATGTTACAATATATCTAATTTGCCTAAATTATAAATTATTAAAAAATGTCAACATAACTATATAACTTAAATAAATGACATCACAATTTGTCTTTAAAGTCTCCTTAGAGTTGCTATTTGGAAATATATATTGTTATTTATGTTTTTGATAATATAAGGCAACAAAACAAGGTGCCAAACCCTTACAAAAAGTAGACAGGCCAAACAGGCAGTAAGCACAAGAAGTGCCAAAACAGAAACATCATAACAGAAAATCCATCAAAACTAGCAAAACTAGCAAAACCAGCTGCTAATCTAAGATAGAAATCCCATCAAAACTAGCCAAACCAGTCACAAAACTAAGAAAGTAAAACAGAGTAGCAGAGAATCACCAAATTAATAGCAGAAACTAAGGAGGCACATTCTCTCCTTGTTTAACCATAGACTTAATAATGTCATCTAAATTTCAAGGGAACATGTATCTCATGTTACAATATATCTAATTTTCCTAAATTATAAATTATTAAAAAATGTCAACATAACTATATAACTTAAATGAATGACATCACAATTTGGCTTTAAAGTCTCCTTAGAGTTGCTATTTGGAAATATATATTGTTATTTATGTTAACTTCAATGGATCAAGTAATTAGTTTTTTTAGATCATAGTGGTAGGGATTTATAAGGCACCCAAACCATAAAACTAACATAAAATAAGAGTATAATATGAGAAGAACTGATAAAATGTTGCCATAGAAAATCCACGTAGCGGTAGTAGTAGGAAAAGAGAAAAATAAAACAAAAAATTTGAACTAATAATAAACAAAAACTAAACCAACCATTTACCACCAACATAGGTTAAGCTACAAGAGTTCAAAAACACCCCAATGATTGACACCAACATTAGGCCCAAGACCCTAGACTCCCTGCCTAACATGCAATTGTTCCAACCCTTATCTACCATGATCATCAATTTTGGTTTCATATCACCATTCCCATCTAAAAGACACAAGAATTTAATAGCATGAATAATTTTTGAGCACTCTAAAGCTCTATGTAGGTGACCACCATAAAGATGAGGCAAATTATATGCATTGGTAACTTCAAGAGTGCCTTTATTATGAGAAACCAATAGGAATTTGACAACCAAACATAAATTTTGACAAACATTGTAAAGGTCTCAACTCCATTATTCATTGCACACAACTCTTCCTTAATCACTTTAAGTTCAACCAAAAAAGACACCTATCAAACTATTGCAAGGAGAGTGAGGATTCAAGAAATGCCATAGCTAAAACCACAACACATGCACTACCCTTGCCACATTTAAAATCAAAATTAATATGATCTATGGGACTTAGGAACTATCATTACCAAATCACCCCACTTGGGAAGCCAACCAAAAAGGTGTACTACAAGGTACCTGTAATACTAATCATGATGACACCTCTTTAATTTTAATATCATCTAATCTTTCTCACTCTACCACCCTTTAGTTGACTAAAGAGGAAAAATGTGTTAGTCTATTCCTTTGTTCACAAGAAAATACACCACTTCATTCCACTCACAAAAATAATGGGAGAAGGAAACAAACTCATTTTTTTACAAATGAGAATAACTTCTTCCAATAAACCACATAGTTTCCAATTAGGACAGTACACTTTACATCAATCAAAAATATTGTTGGTTTTTTTGGGTGTGTTTTATGTTTTAGTTGGAATCTATCTATGTTAGAAACACTCTCCTGTGGTTAATATTGCATTTTTGGAGTTACCGCCAAATCACCGCGTTGAGGCTTTGTACAGTAGTTTTACATAAACAATTGTTTTTGGAGTTCTATAAGAGATGGTCAAAACTATTTTAGGGGAAGATTTTTGAAAGCATTTTGCCTAATTTTCAAAAGGAATTGGTACAAAATTCCTCACCGTTTGAGAGAATTTAATGCCAGCAATTTGTGTTGATGGGTTTGCAGAAAGTTTAAAAATTCACAATCCTTGTAAGTAGGAGAGAAATAATTTTGCAAAGGACCTTGGGACATCAATCTGAGCCTTCTAGAAAATTTTTATTCAATTCTGAGAAGTTTTTATTTCTTGCCTATCGCACCCAATTCCACACATTATTCTTTGGTTAGGTGAATATTATTTTCAACTATGAACACACATTCTACAGAAGAATTTCTTCTTTAATTGACTATAAAGGCATGGTTTTCTTATTATTTTCTTAAGAGCAGTGACAACTGGGAACCAACTAGCACTGCTTCCCTTTGTACTTAGATTTATTTTTTCCTTAAGCTTTCTCACTATTAAACTAGTCTCTTCAAAGTTGAAGTAGCTTTATAGTATTAAATCTCTAAATATTAGAATAAAGATGAGTCAATATTGTTTTCATACATGTTTTTCCTACACGCTAAAATTACTTAGAGGCTATCAATTACATTTTAATACACTCTCAAAACAATGGAGGCAACTAGACAAATACACTAGAAAACAAGCATGGTCAACCATATAATACAATGTGGTCTCCACCTTCCTAACACTTTTGAAAATGACACTACTTAGAGAAGAATAATGATTTCACTATACAATTAAAGTTTCAATAGTGCTTTCCACTTTTTGACAAACATGGGGCTAAAATATTCTCCAAAACATATGAATCCAAATGAAATGTACAAATTCCATTCTCTTAATGATATACATACAAAATCTATTCAATAATCCGCTTGGTGCGTCCAATTTTGTGTCAAGGTTTGTCATTGTAGTAGGATATAGTCACTCAAAATATTACATAGCTATTTATTACACAATAGAATGCAATTAAAAAACCATATTTCTAAATTGCAAAACATAGCATGACAACTGATGCCAATGACAATTTCAAGAAGGATGCAGCAAAAAATGACTATATAAATATACACAAGAGGAGCCACTATATTCTGAGAATTGATACTCCGTTGCAATGCCTATAAATCACAATTGCACTACCTTCCTCAAACAATACAATGCCAACAAGTAATGAAACACAATCACTTCTCAAAAAATATTTACTTTACAAACATATACTCCCTTACAATGCCTATATATCACAAATTACACTATCTTTCTCAAACAATGCAATGCCAGCAAGTCATGAAACACAAACACTTCTCAAAAAATATTTAATTTACAAATGCTTATCAGCAAAACCCATTGCGTGTTCATCCATGCAACTGCTAGTAGTATTAAGATGGACATAGCAAAAAGCAAGAATATTTTTGGAATATTTTAGTTAATTTTTCTTATGATTAATTATTGTAATAAAATAAAATAAAGAGGCAAAGTTTAAAATGTTTTAGTATATTCTAGGAGGAGGAGCAAACTAGTAAGTTAGAAAGAGGGAGCTTTGTTTAGAAAGTTTCTGAGTCCATAAGGATTGAAAGTTTTGTGAAGGAAAAAACATTTAATGCATTGTACTAGTATGTATTGATAAGTCCTTTATATATTGAGGCACGTTGTAATGATTTTTCATCAAGTGATCAAGCAATACAAGTATCTTTTAAATTTTGTAGCATTCCTATATTTTGTCTGTTGTTTTTTTGCCTCCACACACCATCATAGTGGTATCAGAGCTCGATTGATTGTGTTTGATTTTGTGTGAAGAGTGTCAAGGTTATAGTGTTTGGAGTAGGTTGTCTTCAAAGATTATGGGTTGTGTCGAAATGAGAGAATAAAAGTGTCAGAAGTAGAAGAATGTTCAAAAGAGAAAGGAATCACATCCCACAGAGATAATGGGCAAAATGAATCAAAGAAAGGTTGGCCACTACATTTGGTGAATTCGTCCCTAGATTTGGTAGCCACTGAAGAAAAGACTAAAAGGAGGATCGAAAATATTTCAACTATAATGTCATATAAAGGCCATAGAAGGAAGGAAGTTGTAGATTTGGAGGTAGTATTTTAATGAGACAAAAAATATTTGATTGGATTGTAATCCAAAAGCTATAGGAAAAGGAGATTGTAGTTTTTCCAGCTGCCAAGAAAATACAAAAAGTCACCAAGTTTTTAGTCGCAAGAAATAAAGTGGATAAAACCACTGGTAAAATGGGGAAATTTGCCCAAGTTTCAATTTGAAAGATGATGCCAAAGGAAGAGTCTAGGTGGTTGTAGAAGACAAAAGGAATGTAGAAAATTTAAAATAAGGTGCATAAAAATTGGTGAAATCATTGAAAAGAAATAGGTGCAACAATATTTAAACAACACTAATTTGGAAGAAAATAAATGGAGTTTGTAATTGTTTAGATTTCAAGAGATCGTGGCTTAACTTATCTAAAGACAATTGTAGCAAATAGAGCCATCGATAACAAGCAGTTGAATGTCATTGCCAAGTCTAAAGTGAAGTCACAATTTTGACAAGGATAAGGTCGTTGAAAGGCAGAAGACGCCAAGGAAATAGAATGATCATGTAAGTGTTTGTAGGAAATCATTGTTAGAAATAAAGCTTGCAAAAGTGAGATCACAGTAGCCACAATAATTGTAGGTGGTCAAAGATAGAGTGAAGAGTTCTAGATCACAACAATTGTAGATAGAGCTACTAGCCTATTGTGGAGCACCAGAAAGGGAAATCCTTGGCCACAGTTGAAACTACCTGAGTAAAATGGTTGAGTTCCAAAGGAAAATACACCAAAATTAAGCTAGAACATTTCAAATTGTAGGTTGGAGGATTGAAGTTGTACCAAACAAAAATATATATATTGAAGGAGAATATACAAAATGTTGCAATCCACCAAGTGAAAGGGAGGTTTAAGCCACTACCAATAAATAGAAAGGATCACTAAAGATAGATAAAAAGAGTCACATAAATATTAAGAGAGTTTTATTTTGTTTGAACGCATATAGTCACTACTATCAAATAGGAGTGAAAGGAAGCTATTGGAAAAGGCTACAGTTGAAAAGGTTAGTGGAAAGTGATTACTACCACACATTTAATACAAAAATATTGAACATGATGCAATCTGATTGGAGCCACACAAACAAAGTTACCCCATTTTATTAAAGCTACCAATAGAAAGGAAGCACAAAAGGGAGTTATAAAATCACTAAGGAACAAGGAGATATTGCCTATCTAAAGAATTTGTCGCCCCAAATCTAATATTTCTACGATAATTATTCAAGATAGAGTAAGGAGAGTGTAGCCAAGGGTTTGATTAGCAGCCAAATCCCCTGAAAGCAATACCAAAGCTATAGTTTTAAAGAAAAAAAAATTCATGAAGTTTTAAAGTCACCAAGATTGAAGGCAGATTGTAGAAGAGAGATTATAGTTGCCATATAATGGAATAGGAAGGTGAAGAGAGATTATAGTTGACATATAAAGGAATAGGAAGGTGCCAACGTTATGAGTCGTCATAATCGTTTTTTAGAATTGAATTGTTGAAGTAGCACATGTAAGGAAATTAGTTGTTTCAATAGGAAAGATTGGTAAGAGAATACGGAATGAAAATAAAAAATTAATGTGTGAAAATTATATTTTGGAACAAGAAAGTGTAACTGAAGATGTTATAATTAGGAAGATGCTAGAGACATAAAGCACATAAAAAAAAAGTTATTATACCTTTAAATATCCTCCATTCTAGTCTCCTTAATAAGGTGGAGGAAATGCATGCATCCAATAGCAAATCCTAGCTTTACCCAATGCAAATCAATGTAGATTGCTCAAGCAAATACCAGCATAGTGGAGGCAAGGATTTGACTACAAATTAGCTACAAAATTGGCTATAGTTTGGCTATAGAAGTGAGGTGATAAATTGGATAAGTATAATGCAATGTGTAAGTGTTGTGTAGTGTAAAAATGGCTGTGAAAGGGCTCTTATTTATAGATTTTTGGATCAATGGTGGAGATTCAAAGGTTAGATCCAAGGGTGGAGATTTCATAGTGAAATCAAGGGCTAAGATCTCATCAACAAAGATGGAGGGCTCATATTATTTTGCATCTTTTAATTCAACCTTGGGAAGGCTTTGTATTTATGAGGATGGAGACATGTGAATGAATTTTAAATTCATTTTAATAGGTGAGTGGCATAGGAAAAGACAATTGCATAGATTTGGAAAGGTGAGGTGGAGACACATGTGAGTACAATCAATTAAATAATATAATTGTATGGACTTGGAAACATGAGGTGGAGACACATGTGAGTCCATTAATTAAAAAATGTTGATTATTTAATTAATTATGGGGAGATGGGATAATGAGGACTTAGGTTAATTAGTTAAGTGACTAACTTAAATAATATGGCTATAGGAAATTAAGGGATGAATTAATTAGTGGCTCAAATTAATTAAATAGACATTAATTTAATTAATTTGGTCTTAGGGGTTTGGTAGGGTAGAGAAGGTAATTGAAATAATTGAGATTTATTTAATTAACCAAGGTTTGGCTATAGGATAGGTGAATTAATTAAATAAATGGGTTTTATTTAATTAATTTAGGCTAATGGCAGTGGGGGAATAATTAATTATTTAATTAATAATGAGGATTGGGATAAATTAATTAAATAAAATTTATTTATTTAATTAATCTGGAGGAAGGAGATAGGTTAGCATAATAGGTGATATTAGGGAAATGTCAGAAAATGAAGGTGTGAGGACATGTCATTTTAAGATGTCTATATTTTTCCCCTGTTTGATTTGGCATCGTGACTAAATTGGAGTGATGTTATATCAAAGAAAATTAAAATTTTGCCCTAGCCAACCTAAGGGAAGGGAAGAAAGAGTTGGATATGTCACCTTGAGAGATCAGACAGAAAAAGTAAAATTTCTTGGTGAACTCTGGAAAAAAATAAAATTTGGTAGGTAAAATAGGATGTGAGGTATAAAACATGATCAGAAGAAGGAAAATTGGGGAAAATTAGATATGTTATGAGGCTAAGGGGTGAAAATTAGTGTTAGGCTAGAAAATTAGGGCTAGGCTTAGTTGGAGGCTATAAATAGGCTATGGAGGGCCCATATTTCTCATTTGCACACCTAGGCTTGAGTAATTTGGAGAGAGAAGAGTGATAGAGCATGAAAGTCATGGCCATAATTATACGTCATAAGTATTGTGCAGAGTGAATTCAAGAGTACTGATGACCTCTAGAGGCTAGTGAGTCCGTATATGACCTATCCTTCTTGTTTTGGGCTTCAAGCAATTATAGCACAATGGTAGATTAGGGTTAACGAGTGCACTAAAACACTAATTTAGCTAATCAAGTCAGGCGTAGCACCTACGATAGAGTGATTAGCACTTTTTTCCTTGTTTAGTGCCTCTATTGTGGAGTAGTATTTTCATCTTGGTCATATATGGCTAGGTGGTGGGTGTAGTGGCATTGCCGCATGTGTTTGCATTGGATGTCCTACCACCAGATAGGAGTGTAGGGAGATGATATGGTCAGATGTTATGGGTACTCCAGAGGGGATGACCTTTTATATTTTAGTGTTGATCAGAGGTTTGTTAGTGCTAGACAAGAGGTGCTACAACTTTTTAGTGGGATGGGGAGTTGTTTTGGAGAGGATGTGTGAGGAGGGCACTATCTATGCATGGGGGTCATGTATTTGCTCATTTGTACCATGATATGAACTTTGTAGTATACAGACGGGGGGAGCCTCAGATGTTGTGTCACTTTGCCGCATATCTGGGCTTGGTAGTACATTGACATGATGTGGCTAGTGTTTTCTTATTATAGGACAATGAGGTGGTGTAACTTTTAATAAAATGCTAATTAAATCACATGCTGTGTGTAGGAAGACTTGTTTCCATTGCAGTTGAGGGAGTGGTGACCACCTCCATTATCTTTCAAGTAGAGGTTTGGGCTGATGGATGTTCTATTGTTAAAGTAGATTAGATTATGGCACTTAGCTTATATGCCTAAGATTCAGACCCATATGGCCATGATGACAGCTTTGGTGGAGCTGTGGAAGAGTGAGCGGTGCATCTTTCTGCTTCCTACAGGTGAGATGACTGTCACCCTTGACGATGTCTGGAGGATCCTACAGATCCCTATTCATGGCAAGTTGGTTGTATATGACTTGGTGGTGGGTTTAGTGGCATTGCTGTGTGTGTTTGCGTTGGATGTCCTACCACTAGACAGGAGGGTAGGGAGATGAAGTGGTCAGATGTTATGGGTACTCCGGAGGGGATGACCTTTTATATTTTAGTGTTGATCAGAGGTTTGCTAGTGCTAGACAAGAGGTCATACAACTTCTCAGTGGGATGGGGAGTTGTTTTGGAGAGGATGTATGAGGAGGGCATTATCTATGCATGGGGGTCATGTGTGTTGGCTCATTTGTACCATGATATGAACTTTGCAGTATACAGACAGAGGGAGCCTCAGATGTGGTGTCACTTTGGTGCATATCTGGGCTTGGTAGCACATTACCATGATGTGGCTAGTGTGTTATTATTATTAGACAATAGGGTGGCATTTTGTGTTTCTATATGAGGGAGTTCTATACGATCGATGTCTAGGTTTCTATGAGATACTAGCGTAGGGTTTTTAATGAGCTAAACACATTGGTATGGTGGCCATGACAGGAGTGTGAGACATGGGATGGGGATGAGGATCATCTATCGTATGCTCAATAGGGTAGATACTTGATGGTAAAGACATAGCATATTATTGACCGATACATGCCAAAGTGTGTATTGAGGTAGTTTAGGCTCTACCATGGGGAGCCATAGGTAGAGGTCGTATTCCCTCAGGTCAGAAGAGAGGCACCTAATTGGGGTGCCCCTATTGATCCTCATTCATTGGTTTCCACATTTTTGGGATTGGTACCAGTTTGATGGGACTATAGGGTAGATGTTGTAGATGTTGGGACCACCCTAGACTATGATATATGGTGGTAGGAGCAATAGTCGATGAGGTTTTAAATTCTAGTTGGACAACTGGTATGGGTAGAGATCAGTTATGAGGAGCATAAGAAGGAGGAGGAGAATTATGAGAGAGACAGTGGAGGTGGGAGACAAGTTCTTTCTATTGGTGGGCAACGAGTTCATGCAAGAGTAGAGGTGGTGGCAGGGGGTCGGGAGGAGGTGGTGATGATGAGGTAGATCTGATAATGCTTCATGCTAAGATCTAGAGGTTGATGGATGAGCTAGCGAGCATCTGAGTTGAGTGGGATACTATAGAGGTAGAGCTAGTGATGGTCCATTCAGAGGTAGACAGCCTGTAGGGGAGCTCAAGATTGTACGAGGACATATAACAAAGCTGAAGATAGCGCAGGGAGGAGGGGTGGGTCCTACAAAGCTAGCTTGTGTCATCCAAGAGTGAGGCAAACCTATTGCAAAGAGGGATACAACTCAGGTTTTGCGGAAACAAGATGAGTGATAGGAACCCCTATTGTGATTAGAGAGAGATATTGCAGAATAGGCAGTGGCAAGGGCTGGATTGGGAGTCATGTGATGTGATTTAGTGTGCATACAAGATGATCTAGGTAAAGTATAGGGAGAGCTAGAAAATTTAAGGGTAAGGGCACAACATTAGAAAACATTGTATCATACGGCAGTACTAGAGGACCAGAGGTGGCCCAGTTATAGTGCATAGAGTGGATTAGGGGATATTCGATCAGTGAGGTCCAAGACTCACTTAGTGACAGGGCCAGTGATGCCACCACCTCGGGCTATGCCTCCACCATCATAGATGCTAGTAGTGCTGCAACCAAAGACAGAGACTCAAACAATAAGGGAATAAACTATAGGTGGATAGGGTACAGGGGCAAGGCCCTTATCAGTAGGATTACAAGCTCTAGCAGAGTATGGGGATAGTACCACTTAGTGGTATTTTAAGTTTTTTTACCAGAAATTTATGTACTAAACCTTCGAGCATATTTTGTATCATGACCTATTTTTTGATGTATATATATGATGAGCATTTTGTGGGCATCTTATGTGATGATTTATGGCATGTTATTATTGATGATGTTTATGATGTTATTTATGATGTGACAAATAGTTTTACTTATGTCATGTATGTATGCTTATATAATGGATTATGATGTTATGGATAGATGTTTATGGTTTAGTTTATGGATGGATGTTTATGAGATGCATTATGTTATGTGATGGACTATGTTATGTTTCATGGCTTATGTTACATGTGATGGATTATGGATATGTTTTTTATGATGGATTATGTGATGCATGATGTTATGGTTTATACTATGGTTTCATGGTTTGGTTTATGTATTATGGACATGTGATGAATTATGTTATGGATCACAGATTATGATTGTGTTATGAATGAATGTTTATGGTTTTGTTCATGGATTATGATGATGTTATGGATTATGTTATGTTTCATGGCTTATGATTATATTATGGATGATGCAGGTATGGATGATTGGATTATGATTATGGATTATGATATGGACTATGTTATGGATATGGATTATGATGTAAATTATGTATGTTTATGGATGTTTTGTGATGGATATTAATCAAGACATAATGCATTTAAATATCTTTAATTGCACATAGATGCCAATAATTACCATTAATATCTTTTGTATGTTGCAAAGGGATGGATTGTCTTAATAGATGCACAATGTGATGAATGTTAGCATGGTGTGATTATGTGATGTGTTTTGATGTATGGATTATGGTGTTATTTTGATGTGGTGGTTATGTTGTGATTATGTATTAGGAAGTGTAACATTTAGAGGTACACAACAAAATAGTTAGCAAGCTCACTTGCAATCTATCAAGGGATCTACTAGGAAATCAATTCCATTGCATTTCACTGGCATGTTTATTGGATGAGGTGGACATTCAGAGGTAAACAATGAAATAGTTAGCAAACTCACTTGCAATCTTATGAGGGAGTTACCAAGAAATCAATTCCATTACATTTCTCCAACCTGACCACTTTTGTTGTATGGGTATGTTATGATGATATGTTTTTGTGATTAGGCCTCAAGTGTACACAATGAAATAAACCTTGCTTGTTTCTTTCGAAGGGCCCTTGTGGTGCATGGTTTATGGATGTATTGATGTATGTTTATGTTTTATGGATGCTTTTATGCATATGTTATGGTGGTCTAATTTATGATTGGATATTAGTTTGAATCTTTTTATTTTCATGTGGCTTATAGATGTGTGTATAAGATGGAATCTCTTTAGCCTACTACTGCTGCCAAATCATGGCATTAAAAATTCTTTATAAAAGTTCAATGCCTATGTTTTGAGTTTGGGATTCTTGAGATTGAAATCAGATCATTGTGTTTATAACAAGATGGATAGTGATGGTATTCTCATTATTGCATTGTATGTTGATGATATGTTGTTCTTTGGGAATGGTGAACATTTGATTTGGATTTTGACCTACTAGAATAATCTCCACACATTCTATTTCCACTTGCTCGCGATTGGATTTTGACCTACACGAATAACGTACCAAATGCTTAATTACCTATGGGTTTATTTTGCTCCTTTAGATTTGTTCAAAGAGACTATGACAGACTCTAAATTTTCCTTCCTTCAATAATGCTAGTTAGTATAAATATTTGAACAAGTCTAACAAATTTTGTCGTGCACTCGTACTACAAGCCACTTGCAATAATTAACCAAGGCTTGCCATTTTATTATTAAGAGGGAAAGAATGAATATATTAAAAAGCAAGAAATATTTTGGAATATTTTAGTTAATTTCTCTTATGATTTTAATAAAATAAAGAGGCAAAGTTGTAAATGCTTTAGTAGATTCTAGAAGGAGCAAACTACTAATTAAGAAAGAGAGAGTCTTGTTTAGAAAGTTTCTAAGAGTCAAAATAAGGATTGGAAGTTTTATGGAAAAATCATTTAATGCATTGTACTAGTATGTATTGACAAGTCCTCTATATAATGAGGCATGTTGTAATGATTTTTCATCAAGTGATCAAGGAATACAAGTTTCTTTTGAATGTTGTAGCATTCTTGTTTTTCATGTGTTGTGTGTTTTCCTTCATCCACCATCATAGTGGTATTAGATCCAAATTGATCATGCTTGATCTTGTGTGAAAAGAGTGAAGCTTATAGTATTTGGAGTAGGTTGTCTTCAAAGATTATGGGTTGTGTCACCATGGTAGAATAGAGGTGCTTGGAGCAAAAGAAAGTTTTAAGAGAAACTAATTGTAGCCTACAAAGATAAATGGAAAAATGAAAAAGAGGAAGGCTAACTCCTGCATTTGGTGAAGCCCTCCTTAGATTTGGTAGCCACCAAGGAAAAGACTAAAAGAAGAAGGATCAAAAATATTTGAACTCCAGAACATCGTATAAAATGTCGTAGAAGGAAGGAAGCTACCACTGATTTAGAGATTGTATTTTAAAGAGACCAAAGATATTTAATTGGACCATATTCCAAAAGTTACAGAGAAAGAATATTGTGGTTTTTCCAACTACCAAGAAAATACAAAAAGTTGCCAAGTTTTCAATCGTAGGAAATAAAGTAGATAAAGTTTCTAGTAAAATGGGGAAAAATTACCCATGTTTTAGTTTGAATGATGACACTAAATGATGACTCCTAGTCATTGTAGAAGAAAAAATGAGCATAGAAAATTTAAAATAATGCACATAAAGTGGTTAAGTCACTCAATTGTAGTGGCGGCCACCAAAGTTCAAACCCCTGCTGGGCCAATGAGCTCGCAGGCTTTATGCCTTTGCTAGGCCAATGAGCTCGTGGGTTTGAAGTGTTCTTCCTAGGGGATGAAGTCCCCCATTTTGTGACCTCACCGATTCATTTCTCTGGGAAAAAGAATTCCCGTGGAGCCATAGGACGTGTCGCACCAGCGTCACCAGTCACGTTAAAAAAGTTTACTAGGCACATTAAAAAAGAAAAGGCACATAAATTGGTGAAATCATTGAAAAGAAATAGGCATGGCCACCAAAATAATACTAATTTGGAAGAAAATAAATGGAGTTTGTAATTTCTTAGACTTCAAGAGAGCACCACTTATCTTGTCTGATGATAATTGTAGAAAATAAAGCCACCGATAGAAAGCAATTGAAAGTCATTGCCAAGTCTAAAGTGAAGCCATAAATTTCACAAGGATAAAGCTATTAAAAGGTAGAATTTGTCAAGGAAATAGAATAATTGCTGAAGTGTTTATAGGTGATGATAACAGAAACAAAGCCACCAAAATGTTGGAGGTGGTATAGCTTAGATACCAGTTTCATGGACAAAGAAATTTGGTTTTGATGGCAATGTTGAGAAGTATAAGACAAGGTTGGTTGTGAAGGGTTATTCCAAGGTTGAGGGAATAGATTATGGTGAGATTTTCTCTCCTATTACAAAGTTGACATCCATTAGATTCTTATTATCACTTGCTATAGTGTATGATCTTGAAGTTGAGCAAATGGATGTGAAGACTACTTTCCTTCATGGTGACTTGCAGGAGATTTATATGTCACATCATGAGAACTACATTGAAAGAGGTAAAGAAAATTTTATTTCCAAGTCAAAAAAGTCTTTGTATGGTTTGAAATAGTCTCCTAGGATGTGGTACCAAAAGTTTGATGCCTATCTGTTGAGTTTGGGATTTATGAGATTGAAATCAGATCATTATGTTTATAACAAATGGATATTGATCACATTCTCATTATTGCATTGTATGTTGATGATATGTTGTTATTTGGGAATGGTAAAAGTTTGATTTTTGATTTGAAGTCTTAGTTGTCAGCATAGTTTGAGATGAAAGATTGAGGCATAGAAGGTACATCTTGGGGATGGAAATAAGAAAAAATAGGACAAACAAAAAGTTTTGGTGAACCAGAGTATGTATGTGAATACAATGTTGGAAAGATTCAACATGGCAGCTTGTAGACCATTGCGTGTTCCCTTTATTCAGGGGACAAAGTTATCTATTGAGGATTGTCCAATATCTCCTACTCAGATGGAGGACATGACTAAAGTTCCTTATGCTAGTGTTGTTGGTAGCTTGATGTATGCTATGGTCTATACAATACCAGACATTACCCAAGTAGTGGGAGTCCTTAGTCAGTTTATGGCTAATCATGGATGGGTACATTGGGATGCAGTGAAGAGAATGTTCATATATTTGTAGGGTATTTTCGAGTACTCCCTATGTTATCACATGGTTGTCCTACATGACCTTGACATTCAATTTGTATCCACGGATATGTGGATTCTAATTGGGCAAGTGACATTGATAGCTAAAGATCCACCAGTGGTAATAGTTTTTCTATGTTTAGTGGTGCTATTAGTTGGATGAGTAAGCGGCAAGCTATAATCACTTTGTCCACTACAGAATCAGAGTACATGGTAGCAACTCATGCTTGTAAGAAATCCATTTGGCTTAAGAGATTGTGTTTTTATGTTGGGCTTAATGCAAGAATGATTACTATGTGTTGTGATAGTCAAAGTACTATTTGTTTGGCAATGAACCCAACCTTCCATGCTAGAATGAAGCATATTGATGTTCAGTTCAATTTCGTCTGTGACATGGTGGAAGATGGTAAGGTGAAACTTGAGAAAGTTGATACTTTGACAGATGTTGCAGATGCCTTTATGAAGCCTATGAGGAGAGATAAGTTCATATGGTGTTCAGAGTCTATGGGCCTCTCAGCCCCTAGCAGTTGATTTCCTATTCAAATTGCTTCTAATAAGGTGTTCAACAAGTGGGAGAATGTTGGGAATTAAGGTGTCTCAGCCTTGTTATTTCCTATCATTATATTTATTTATTGCATATTTATTTTATGCCTATGTTGTATTTTCTTGCTCATCATATTTTGTCATCTAGTGTGATATGGCACGGTGAGTTGTCATCATACTGGAAGGTGACATGGAAGGTGAAAAGGATGCACTTATTCCTAAATGTAGGCATCCCACATTATGGTAGAGATTATTTTCTATGTGTTAGTATCTTGAGATATGTGTAAGTCATTATTGTATGATAGATTCCTATGACAAGTTATGACACATAAGAATTAGATTTTATGATGGGATGGACAAGTGTTCTAAAAAATCTTGCATGGGGAATGTGAGTACCCAAGTTGGATTATGACAAGTTGTAAGAGAAAAGGCTATTATAAGGTGGTTATGATCGATTCTCTTACAGCTGTAAGTGTTGTCATATATGACAGATTCTATGACGAGTGTAAGAGCATATGTCATTACCTATTTTAGGTAAATTTAGGGCGCCCAAGTTTGGAGGATTGTAAGAGGTGAAAGAGAATCTTTTACAAGTTTCATTTGCATGCTAAGAGGTGTTGAAATATATGTCATGTGTATTTGGACACCCACCTCTTCTATCTTCCTCTAGAAGCTTTATTCTTTAGAAATAAGGTGCTTGTTGGAGTAGTTTGTATGGTTCATTCACAGGTACTATTATGCTGCTAGAATTACTCAAGAATATCAATAGTGGTGAACTCTTGTAAGAGCTTGGATTTGGAAGTGTATTGTAGCCTTCATTGTTTATAGATTAATAGATTGGGATGTGCTTTGGAGTGTGGTTTTTTTCACCCAAAAGGGTTTTCCCCACGTATATCTTGTGTTGTGAGCTTTTGTATTTGCATTTGATGTTATTATATCTTTTTTGTATTATGAATCTCATTACTGTAATTGTTAAAGGATAAAAATTTGTACTACACTCTTCATTAGATCGATGTAGGAAGTGTGTTCCACGTACCTTGCTTCCTTTCAAATTTTCTTTCAAGAGAGGAACCTTGAGTGTTGGGCTTGTGCCAATTTCTAACCCATTAGTACCTAAGTAGGAGTCCTAGTTTATTATCTTGGGAGACACTAGAGGGGATACTAGCGAGCTATTGTTCTAATTCAGAAATTCTTGAAAATTTTAAGGTTTTCTTAGCTTGACTTCCTAATCACTTCGTATAATCAGCCCAACTATAAAATACTTAACCATTCTTCAAAATGTCACTTGAAACACAAGTTTTGCCAATAAGAACATTGCAAGGTGGTTAGATCAAAGGGAAGCTACCTCAGTAAACTAAAAGTGGGTAATTCAAACATAGATCCACATGTGCATGGTAAATTAATAGTAAAAACTAAAATCAAATATGAAAAAGCATTACTAAATGAAATGAAATCAAAATCCTAATATGCTTAATAATTAGGTGGAAAGGAGGAAACTAGGGCTTGGTAAGAGAGACAAATGGGAAACAAGATGGAGGAAAATGGAAACAAGGATTATATAGGGCTAAAGAGGGCTAAATGGTAAAGGGAAAGCAAGGGATTAGGAAAAACATGGTGGGGATTGAGAAATAATTTGGGAATAAGAGACAAGAAAGGCTAGAAAAGGGATGTAAAAAGGAGTAAGACCACATAATGTTTCTCCATAGATACAAAATGATGCATGAATGAGCTAAAAATCTTGATGAAGATTCTCCAAACATAGAGAAATGCTCCAAAGCTCCAAAACTCTAAGATACCAAAAAATACCTCTTAAGTGCAACATGAAACTTCAGTGTCTAGTATGAAAATGAGTGGAGGAAGGCTCCTTTTGAAGAATTTTGGGAATGAAATTTAATTATTTTGAGTGAGGGGAACACGAATTGAGCTTAGTTAGTTGTGGGTAAGGTTACATTAATCTTTTGGAGCTAAGGGAGGTTAGGGCAGTTGTATCACTACCTTTGTAGGGGGATGGGTGCTCCATATCTTAAGAAAGGTGAGCTTGGATGGGAAGCCATAGGAGAAAGAAATAAGATCAACAGAGGTTCTTTAAACTAATTTGGATACCTAATTTGAAAGTTATGGATTAAATAAGGTTAAAAACGGCTAGTCTTGTGAGAGGAAAAACAAGCATTTAAATTTTTGAGTAATCATCCTAGAAATGGAAACATGAGTAGTTTAAGTATGAAGAAAGCATAGAGTAAGGGTGAATGATATATGGAAGAGGAAAGGGATACATAGGGAAAAGAAATATGACCTATAAAGGGGTAAAGACATATAGAAAGAAGGGAAAACCAAAAGGAAAGGTTGATAGCTAGTGAAGGAGGGAAATTATGCTAGAAATGAGTCAAAATGGACTAGGTAAATCACTAAAATGGGCACAAAACCTGTAAAAATGAATTATAGGGTATGCAATTTTTGTTACTAAACCTTCTAAATTTTGGCACCACACATATAGAAGAAGCATAAAGTCAATTAATTGGGATTGAAGGAGGTTATCTTCCTATTTGATTTATTATAAGTTGAAGCCAAGTGTCCAACTAGTTCTTCATTGTTGCAATTCATTAAAGCTTAAATGAGAGAATG